>CM053783.1:725248211-728158211 GCA_028749045.1 Cupressus sempervirens | reverse complement strand
TAGAATGGTTTGAGGGAAATATGCTCTAAGTCTATCTTGTCTTTGATGAAATCTCCCAACATATTCAAACAATAGTTAGAACTATATTTGGCTTTAAAAAATTCTTCAACAACATATGTACTTCCACATTTAGCAACTTCATGGAGTAGGGTGTTTCCATCCTTGTTTTGAGCTTTAGCCAAAGAGGGTTTCTTAGTGAGAATCCATTGAACAAGCCATAGATGGCCTTTCCTTGCAATGAAATTCAGAGGAGTATCTCCTTGGAAAGTATGACCAAGTAGAACATCATCCAAATTAGAGGGATTTGGATGGCCTCTCATTACAAAAAGATGTACAGCAAAATCAATAGGGATAGTAACACTCTGCACATCATGAATGTTCTAGCTATGCAATAATCTTTGAATTGGAACAGCATCACCAGCTTCATAAATGAGAAAGAGATCCCTATTCATCCTGTCTCTAGGCCCTTGCAATCCATCCAGAGCCCTCATGTTCACATAAAAAAATACAATGTTGTGGTTGGCATAAATTTGATGGATCATTTCATATAGATATGAAAGAATTACTAAAGCCCTTTAAAATTTGAAATAGATTTCATACAAGTACAAGTTTTTTAGAAAAGCCCTAAAAATATTGATAGAAAGAAGTGGTAAAGAGAAGCCATCGATCTAGAGGAGCTAATATTCACTGATTTGTTGAGTAGGAAAGAAGAAATTTGTGTAACATTGTAGCAAAGAGACATTAGAGAAGCCATTATTTTCTTGATAGATTTATAGAATAAATAGACAGATTGTCAAAAAAAATCTCAAATAGATTTTAGGTGAACCAAATAGGAATGGGATTGTCATTTTGCATTCACATTCCCTACTCTGACTCCCATTCTTATTTCCTATTCTAATTTTCTATTCGTATGCTTGTCACTAAATGGGCCCTAAACTACAAGATAAGCTTAGTAGTTGCTAAGCATTTGATTAAATATGTCTCACTAATAAAGAAAATTGACTATAATGTCAACAATCACCCCCTTTGGGATTAGTGACAAGAACACTAATCAATTAAAATTGAATTATCAAAATTTCATGTTCAAAACAATCTTTAGTCTCCATCATGTGTGTTCAGCTCGGTAACATATTCTATTTTTGAGATTTTTCAAAATTACTTTTGTAAGAGATTTTTTGTTATTATATGTACATGTATATGTATAATATTATGTTCCCCCATACATATATATACATTTAACTTACTATATATATCATGTCTTTTATATTACACCTTCTCTTCTCATCTTCTCCCCCTTTATTGCATCTTGACATTTTCTGCCCCTTATTGACATAAATACCAAAGGTATATACTACATGGTAATGCCAAAATATGACAAGAATTCATAATATACCTTAAAAATAAATAACATTTTTGGGTCCCAACTTTCTTGTAACACCTTTCTTTCATGCAATGCAATCTATACATCTATTGATAACTCCAGCATGTGATTAGCTATGGAGAAGTTATTGGCATGGATGAGAGTTTTGGCATGTGTAATGTGTTTCTAAAATACAAGAATCATGTCTTGAATTTATATACTATGGCCTCGATCTTGACATCTTTACTTAATAATTATGCTTGCATATCAGTTAAAAATATGATCTTTGAGTAATGAGCAAAACTATAGCTCAGGTCAAGTGACAACTGGTGTGCACTTTCCTTCAAGTCTTCATCTATCTTAGAGAGTTTATATTTGATTTCCTAAGTGAAGATAGATGTATCACATAGCTTCTTGAATAATGAAGTCACATTATTGGCAAAGGTTTTCAATGAGCTAAGAATAGTAAACTAGTCTACTTCATATATTGCAATTTTTTGTGCAACTAGCTCTAGTACTTTGTTATCAATTTTCTTCTTAGCCCTTTGTAGCAACTTTTCTTTCCCATTTAGATCTTTATTATATTTTTGAACAAATTCTGTTAACTAAACCAAAATAGGTTGAGCACTATCAACCTTGGTATTGAGTGCATCTACAAGTATGTTCTTTACATCTTCTAGCACTTGGTTTTCTCTATTTTTCTCCTCTCTAAGCCTCTACTTCTTAGCTTTCATTTGTAATAGTTCACCTACTATGTGCATTTGATTAGGATTCAGAGTAGAGATATCCCAATTTGGGATAACTATATCCTCATCAAGATCAATGTCTTCTTCTTTACCCTTCCCCTTGCTTGAAACTTTAGTACTCGGTTGAGGCTTGCTCTCAACTATCTTTTTATTAACTATTTGTACATTGGGGATTGTAAAAATAGTAGAAATAGAAGGACTAGCAACAAAATTAGATATTGCATTGATAGTAGACATACCTAGTTGTTGTTTAGCTAAATCTAATGAAGGAGGAAGCACTAGTTGCTTGGTATATGAAGTGTTGATCACTTCAGTCAATGTAGTACTTAGCTGAATAGGTGCAAAGATTGGTTGGGTTCTTGGAATTGCAGTGGTTGCCAAAACCAACACAATGTAATCTTTCTCTAAGATTGATAGCTTTAAAACTTCTCTCAGAGAGTGAGGAAATGAGGCCATAACTACTATTTCAATCTTCTCTGGGTCAGTTTCCTCAATACTCTAAATCTCAGGGAGATTCTCCTTAGTAGCTTCTTGTTCTTTCTCCTTATCATCTAGATTAGCACCATCTATTTCTTCCTCATCATTATTGTCCTTTTCTTTCTTTTCATCTTCATCATCATATTTATCATTGACATGAACAAAAAAATCACTCTTTTTATGAAGATTGTAGATATTCTTCCATGTAGTTGTAGCTATCATCACCACATGTTCAATGTCATTAACCAATATCATGCAAGTGTTGAATTTCAAAGTAACTTTTCTTCATTCCTCTTCATGTATTCTTTTCCTTCTTTATCATTAAGACTCAACATGAGCTGCCTTAGAGTCTATTCAAATATATCTTCTGATGTCTTCTTATCATGTTCCCATCTAAGCTTGATTCTTTTCATAAGTTCATTGGGAATTTTTTGTATAAGTTCATTAGGTGAATATTTCCATTTACCTAACTTGGATATAATCATGTCTTCAGCTTGCTTCTTCTCATCTGTATTTCTGGTCTCATTTCTAAGAGATTTAAATTTTTCCATGCTAGCTCCTACATCAATCTCCTTTAGTTTTTCGTGAAATGTAGGTGGAGGCCTTTTGAAGAAAATATCCTCTGCTTCTTCTTCACCTAGTTTCAACTTTTGTCTAGATCTAGATGCTCTTCTAGTGAGTACTACAGTAGATGACTTGGTAGGTCTACTTATGATAACCATACCTTTCTTCCTTATTGGCTCTTCTTCTTCTTCTGATTTAGTTTCTTCTTCCTTATCTTCTACATCTTCTTCTTCCAAATCATCTCCTTTTCCTTCTATCAATAGCAAAGTAGAATTTTCTTGCCTCATTTTTGTTATCCTCTTCTTTCCTTTCCTAAATGCTTGAGGAAGCTTTATTTCAAGTTTTGTTCTAGCTTTGGCTTCATCATAAGTACCAGAATATGCAGCCTTGGGATCCACAAGTTCATTCAACAATGCCTCAATGATATCATTGGTGTCATCAATGATAACTTCATAGCTTAGAGGCTTAACTGACACCACTCTAGGTTTGACTACTTCAATGTACACTTTTCCATAGTCTACCATAAAACAAACATCATCCTTGTAATCTTCAACAAGTTTCATAAGAATTTTGAATATACTATTCATAATTTCCTTGAATGAATCAAAGTAATTATCCATGATACTAAAAAAGTTCTCACCCATCTCTACTATACACTCATTGATCTAACATAGTACTAGTAAATCTTTTCTCCATATGACTTAACCTTTTGAAGGGGAAAATTTTTTCACAAAGAAGAATAAACATGTTAAAAGTGAACCAAACTTACATGGGTTATTATTCAAAGTCTTTATGCTCTCCATGTTCTTGTTGAATTGATTTAGCATTAGCTCGTCAAGATCAAAGGACATGTTGTTTTTCACCACCTTGAGAGACAAATCAACTCCCTCACATGCCACATTGTTGACATCACCAAAGCTATAGATCTTATGTGCTATCACATGGATTCCAAATTTCAGCTCCATGCCAGTTACACAACTGATTTTCATACCTCTTCCATCCCATTCAACAAGAGATTTTCTTTTTAGTTCTACATGACTTAGGTTTTTGGTAGACTTTGTCTTGTTCAACATTGAGAGCCCTATGATTTGATGAATCAATTTATTCATTATTAGAATAGGCTACTCCAACCATAGTTGTCTAATGTGTACATAGCTAAGGATAAACCTTATCCATTTTATCTAGAAGTCTTGGGGCATATATGGAATGTGGGTCAAACTCTTGGTCTAAAAGTATTGATGCTTGAATTTTACCACACCATTCACACATAACTTTTCCAAAGTCTCATCCATCTCTAGAGTTCTAGTGTCTTGAATTGAATAATAGAAATGTGAGTGAATATCATTAATAAGTAATACCTTTGGTGGAATCTATGACTGAGCTTTGGTTGGATTAAGCATTTCTATAGTTGCTAGACATAACTAGAAGTTTGGTGCCTTTCAGTCGACTTCACGGACCAACATCTTAGATCCCTTCTTTTTTCTGCTATTAGAGGATGCCATGCTTGATAAGGTTTATGTAAACATGAAAAATCTTCAGAAAAAATCAAAATGATTTCTTGCAAACATAGAAATAGCTCTCAACAAATAGCTCTTCAAAAATTCATGGTGGTAAATGAATTTGATTCCTCCCCTTTTAACGAATTTCATTTTCCAATCACCACAAATGCTTGGTATGATCACTTGTTCAATGAAAGACTATCTTCCACTTAGCTTGATCTTAGTACTCCAAAGAGTTATCCACAACTCAGTGTCCATGCAATGTTTAGTTACTCTCAACCTTGCTTGGTAGGGTCTTGCAATCCAACTTAATTTGATAAGGTCTAGATTTTCCTTAGACATTCAGTGATCCCTTTGCATCTTGAATGTTGATATGGATATTTCCTTATAGATGACTAGAACTAATGTAAGATGTTTGCTTCATAATCTTAGTTCTAGTTATCCCTATGGGAGATCAAGTAGAAATGCTTGAGTCACCCAATTCCTAAGTGACATGTGCTTCATGGATCAGACTTGCATTCTTAGAATAGTTGTTCCCATGCTTCTTACATTTGTGACATTTTCCTTCAAATTTTGGTTTCTCTTTACATTCATTAGCTCTATGACCATGCTTATTGCAGTTGTAAAATTTTCCACTAAATTTAGCTTTACCATTACTCCAACATTTGTTTCATGTATGACCTATCTTACCAAAATGATTGCAAGTAGGCCTTTGTTTCTTTTGAGCTCCTTTCTTAGATGATTCAACTTCTTTTGTATATCCTATTCCTACTTTTTCTTTCTATCTGTATTGACTTTTCTCATTCAACTTATTCCTATCTACTTGAGATTTTGTCATACTTTCATTGGTTTTCTTTTCATTTCTTAGATAATTTTGTAATCTTTCATTCTCTAATTTTAGATTCATGATTTCTTCATTTGCATTAGTAATCTGATCAATCAAGTCTATTTGTTGAAGAGATAGATGTTGAATTTTATTATTCTTTTCTTCTATCTCTTCTTTTTCCTTGTCTTTTTCTTCCATGACTTTACACAATGTTACTACCTAAATTTCTTGTTCTATTTTCAGCTTTCTAACTTCTTCTTGAAGCTTACCATTCTTTTCTAATAGTTCTCTAATTCCCTCATTAGTTTCTTCTGAATTACTTTCTAAATAGATATCTTCAATTCTTTCTTTAGTGTAGAGTTTTTCATTCATCTGTACTACAATATTTTTTCTTCTTCCAAGGATTGGGAGATTTTCTCCTTTTCTTTCTTAAATTTCCCAATAGCCAATAAAAAATCTAGTTTTTAATTGTCAATAGCCTTATCAAGTCTAAGTACCTCCATTGTCTTTGATCTTTGCTCAAGCTATTAAACTTCTTCTTTGAGAACAACAATGCTTTGATACCAATTGTTGGAAATATAATATAGGCTAGGTTACTAAGAGGGGAGGGGTGAATCAAGAATGAATAAAAATTATTCTTAATTTAACAATTAATCCTTCATATATATTCTAATATAATTGCATGCATTAAAAACTAAAAGCATGAAAACATCCGTAACATTTTGAAATGAGATATGGTGACCAAGAGATCTTCCTAATAGAAAGTAAAACTAGGGTCGGGATGATACCCAAAAGCTTTAGTACTATAGTATAAAGTTGGTCAGTTAAGGCTTACAATTGATTGCTTATGATGATCTTCCCTTTTAGGAGCAATAAGGACTACTAGGTTTACCTTGTGAAAGGATTTACAAAACATACAATAAAGTATGCACTCAGTAAAGAAATTTTAAAAAGATTGTTAAGTCTACCTTGTGAAAGGATTTAAAATTTCCACCTATTAGGATGAACTAGTGACTAATCTATGATCTACAACTTTGATTTGCTAGTTGAGATTCCTTTGGAGTGTAATGATCACCTTGATGTAATAGATAAATCTTTGATGCTCCTTATACTACTTGTAGCCCTCTTACTCCTTACTTCTACTCTCACATATATCTTCCCATTTCTTACATCATATATCACTTCCTTTGGTTGTGATACAATACATTACATATGTACCAATCCAAATTATAATTCATCAAAGTCCACTACAATACAAGTTTCAAAAAAATACACAAAGTTGGTCCAACTATTGGTAGTTGGGTTCTAAAGACAAACTCGGTGAGGTTTTGATGCTCGAAAACCATTGTCAACACTCAATATCATCATGCTCTTGGTAGATGTAGAAGCTTAGTTCATAAATATCACTTCTAAGTTATTTGAGCTTGGTCAGCACTAATTACTCAATGAACACTACAAAACTTGGCATATAAATTGAATCACTTGGTTGACACTATATTGCCTAGTCAACACTATCACTACAAGCTCGGTATACACTAGAGAAATCAATATGCACTAAGATGCTCAGTAGATACTATGAAGCTTGGTTTACACTAATAATCATCAACATGTTAGATACTTCTCAGTGCAAACTAAATACTATTTCTGGAACTCAATAGCAACTATAGAGCTCAATAGAACCTGAATTACTTTGTTAACACTGTAAGCTACAAGGTAAACTTGAGAGCTGCTAACCATTTAATTAAGTGTGTGTCACTAATAAACAAAATTGACTATAATGTCAACAATGTTTAGGGTAGAGGTGGAGGATCATCATTTGATAGGTCAGTGGCACTTAATGACCCTAATTTTGTAAGGGAACCTATTGGAAAGATACAAGTGATCATGTTGTTATTTCTTTTATTGTGAAGGATCAAATGGATGTCGACACAAATGGAACTATTAACTATTTGACTTGGAGAATCATTCATTGTTCCACTCCTTTAATTCTAAATGAGCGTCGTCAGTCTATTAGAGGTCACATACACATGTCATGTGGAGATGTGTGCACATTTTGCACTTCTAATAGAAAGGATGATGATAATGGGATGACCCCAAATGACTTCCTTAATGATACATTTGGTAATGATACACAAGTAAATTTGATAAGTATATGTTAAAATATTTTGATAACATCTTGTATGTACACAAATGAGTAATAAATTAGTATGTTTTGATGTTGTTCAAAATCTAGAGCAAGAGTGTTATTGGCACTAGTATGAATCCCTCAACCTCATTTTATGCCACAATGATGACTCTAGAGGTATGTATGAATGTATTCATATATATATATATATATATAATGTAATTGTATGAAAGGTTGACTCCAAAATTTTATCCATGTGCATCGGTTTTATGGTGGACCATCTACTTTCATATTGGACTCAAAGCAAGGGTGCGATACCACTCATGTAGAGGTATATTTTTTTTCAAATTAATTTTATTCAATTGAATATGTTTATTTAAGAAATGATTGAAAAAATAATTGATTTTGTTTATTACATGATCATATGAGTCTAAGTGCTCATGGTGATGTTTATTTGGGATCACCTAGCTTTAAAATGACTTCATTTTCTCTAGAGCTATATACATTTACTAATGCATTTTAATTTATATGTCTATAGGATTTTTGTTGCACATAAATGTGATGTTTAATAGATTTAAATATACATGAAATAGTTAAATGTCAGACCTTCAAAATTGACAATATACAATGGACACAATGCTACATTCATAGAGCTACCCAAATTTTTTTATTTGATTATATGGTATAAGAAAATATGTATTCTTCATAATTGTATTTTATTCTTGTGTTGAATCTTTTTTAGCATAAGAAAATATGTATTCTTCATAACTGCATTTTATTCTTGTGTTGAATCACTTTAAGCTTATGGCATTAGAGACTCATCTATATCTTTGTCATTAGATAGTGGGGCATCATTTCATATGACAAAAGTTAGAGAGTACTTCTCTAGTTACAAGGAGGAGGACACCAACATCCATATTTCTATAGGAAATTTTTCCAAACTCAACCCAATTTAGAAAGGGACTATTCAATTTTAGAGGGAGAATGGAAAGATAATTCCACTTCATGATGTATTGCATGTGCCAATTTTAGGTATGAATTTGATTTTTGTATTTGTTCCTTAGGATAGGGGGTATAATGTACTCTTTAGAGGGACAAGTGTGTTGATTAAGCACAAGGATTGGAAATCACCCATAACTATTGGAGTTAGGAGTGCTCGCCTTTATAGATTGTAGCTTGATACTCCTAAGGCACTCATGAGAAATAGTAATCCTAGAGATCTTGGAGAGCTATAGCATAGAAGGATGGGCCATATTCATCATGGAGAACTTAGATTTATTCATGAGATGGTGATAGGTGTTCCAAAGGTGAGCACAGAGCATGATGATGTATGTAAGGGATGTGTGTTGGGGAAGTTCGTGAAAGCATATTTTTCAAGGAGTGACACTAGATCTAAGGGTGTTCTTGATCTAGTACATTCAGATGTTTGTGGACCAATGTTGACAAAATTTCTCAGAGGATATGAGTACTATGTTACTTTTATTGATGATTTCTCTAGAAAGACTTGGATATACTTCTTGAAGGCTGAGGATGATGTTTTCAATCTATTCCAAGAGTTCAAGGCTCTTGTGGAGAATTCGACAGGAAGGAAGATAAAGGTTCTTCAGTCAAACAATAGAGGCGAGTATAAAGGAAATGTCTTCTAAGAGTTTTGTACTAGAGAAGGAATCAAGACAGAATGGACTATTCCTTACAATCCATAGTAGAATGGAGTTGCTAAGAGGAAGAACCATTCTATATTGGAGGCAACCAGAGCTATGCTACATGACCAGGACTTGCCCTATTACGTATGGGCAAAGGCGTGTAATACAATAATCTACATCCAGAATAGAGTTCCACATGAGGTGCTAGGGAAGATGACATCAGAGAAGGCTTTCATAGGGAAGAAGCCAGATGTTGGTCACTTCAGGATATTTGGGAGTTTGGCATATTGTCATATTCGTGGAGATACATGTACAAAGTTATATCAGACTATAGAGAAGGGGTACTTTGTTGGGTACAGTGAGACCTCAAAGGCATATAGGAATTTCATTCTAGGGACTAATAGGATTATTGTCAAATGTCAAATTCATGGAGGACAAGGCATTTAGGAGATCCAAAGATTTGTCAGTAAATGATTAGAGTGAGTAGCAAATAGAAGCTCCAAGACCAAGTCAAGGGCAACAAAGCTCAAGTACAGTTACCAGTATAAGTGTAGACTTAGGAAGTGAAGGTTCACAAAGTATGGAGCAATAGGTGCAACAAGAAATGCATCTAGAGGACTTAGAGGTTGACATTTAATCCTCTACAATTGATAATAGGAACCATGAGGTACCAGATACACAAAGGGATACTCAAGAGCTTGTTGGAGCTCCTAGGAAGAGTACTAGACAATGGAGACAACTAGCTAAGTTCATTGACTATGTGGCATTAGTTAGTTAGTTAGAAGATAGTGAGCCTTCTAGCTATCAAGAAGTTGTAGAACATCAGATATGGTGAGATGCTATGGTTGAGGAATATTCCTCAATAATGCAAAATGATGAGTGGGAGGTGGTGCCTAGACCAACAAATACAGTAGTAGTTAGATCATATTGGATCTATAAAATAAAGCACAGTGTAGATGGTAGCATCAAGAAATGCAAGGCAAGGTTAATGGCAAAGGAGTTCTCTTAGAAGGAGGGAATAGACTATGAGGAGAAATTTGCTCCAATTGCTAGGTATACTTCTCTATGAGCTGTAATCTCACTTGTAGCATAGATGGGATGGTAGATCTATCAAATGGATGTCAAGACAGCATTCCTTAATGGTGAGTTCAAGGAAAATGTATACATAGAACAACCAGAAGGCTTTGTAGCACACATAGCAAAGAGACCCACATGTGTAGATTAAAAAAAGTATTGTATGGACTCAAGCAGACTCCTAGAGTGCGGTATGAGCACATTGATACATACTTGTAGAAAATGAGCTTTGTGAAGAGTGAAGTAGATGCTAATCTCTACTACTTCTTAGTTGGGGGTGAGATTCTCATTCTTGTTCTTTATGTGGATGACTTATTTCTTACAGGTTCACTAGGGCTCATAGTAGACTACAAGAGGAACCTTGTAGAAGAGTCCAAGATGAAAGATTTAAGACTTATGCACTATTTTCTAGGCATGGATTTGTGGCAGACAGATGGGGAGATGTTCCTTGGTCAAGGGAAATATTGCATTGAAATCTTGAAGAGATTTAGGATGGAGGATTGCAAAGCTATGTCTACACCCATGATAACAAATTAGAGGAAGGTAGATACATCTAGGGAGAAGGATGTAGATCCCACTTTACATAGACAATTGATTAGTTCACTTATGTATTTGGTCAACACTAGGCTAGATATAACATTTGTAGTTAACTCTCTTAGTTAGTTCATGGTTGAACCAAAGAGAATGTGTTGGACGATGGCTAAGCATGTACTATGTTACTTGCATGGTATAGTTGAGTATGGGATCATATATGTTTGAGGTGAAGGTATCATTTTGATGGGCTATATTAATGCAAATTAGGCAGCAAGTACAACAAACAAAAGGAGCACTTCAGGGTATTGTTTCAGCTTGGGATCAAGAGTTGTTTCTTGGTTTAGCAAGAATAAAAAGTCAATGGCTCTAAGTTTAGCAAATGCAAAATACACAGCAGCTAGCATGGTGACATGTGAAGCTATATGCCTTTGGAAGTTGTTAGTAGCTTTGTTTGGTCAGAAGGTTGAGACTACTATGATACATTGTGACCATCAGAGTTGCATCAAGTTATTTGAGAATCTAGTGTTTCATGATAGGTCTAAACATATAGATATCAGATATCACTTCATCAGAGATTGTGTACAATGGGGAGTTGTTCAGCTATAGTACATACCTACAGAAGAGTAGGTAGCAGACATTCTGACTAAGGCATTAGGGAAGAAAAAATTCATCTTCTTCAGATATAAGTTGGGTGTCATGTAGAACAACTTCCTCGCTAAGAGGGAGTGTTAGTTTAGTTATCTTTGGACAATTGTTTGTCCATATGCTATTATTTAATATCTAATTGTATTTGCTAATGAATTGGTTAGAGCAAGGAAAATTATTTATTAAATAATTGATTACTTTTGGAAACAACTAGAAACCAACTTGGTTAGGGTTGTTAAGTTGTTTTAATCTTGACCATCGATTGAGAATCAATCTTGGTCGTTGGTTTCCCAACAAGAGTACTATAAAAGGAGGTTAGGGGGCATTTGGAAGGACAAGAAAGAAATTTGTAGAAACATTTGCAGTGCTAGCAAATGGGTTTGTAAGTTTGCAATGTTAGCAAATAGTCTTGTAGTGTTAGTATGGGAATAGTAGTAGGGAATATCAGCAGGAGAAATTAGGAGGTTGTTGGAGTTCTGCCAGTGAGAGGCAAGGAATTTTGTGTCTCTTGATTTGCTGAAGTTTAATATAATTCTTCATTTGTAGAACTGGTTTTCCTTTAAGGGATTTTCTATGGACAATTTGTCTGAAAATATTGTGTCCATTGTGTTGTGCTTTTCTTTACATATTTTATTTGTGAAGTTGCATTTGTGTTATTTTTTGATATTAGTTGAGAATTTAATTTCAAAAATTTAATAATCATTTACGATAGAAGATTAATAATCAGTAACTACAATAGTTGATTTTTCACAGAAATCAAAGAGATCTACTGGAGAAAATTCCTACAACTATAATTAAATATATTAACACTGCCAAATGTCTCTTCAATGTTCCCTCGAAGGGGATCCAAGAAATTGAAGAGATTGCAATGCCTATTAAAATAATACCTAGATCGTAATAGCCGTATTTTGGTTATGTGGAACGTCGCCTGTGTATAGTAAGGCATGAGAGTTTTGGCATTGATATTTAGTGTTCAGTGTTCACATGTAGATGAATAATTTCATTAGTTGTTTATGTTTCTTTTCACCTAAAATTATTACCTTTGTGTTACATTGAATCTGCTTTTCAAGCCGCTTTACATCCATGATTTATAGTTTACCTGCGTATGGTTCTGTTGGAATATTTAGTACTTCCTCCGATTTCATTTCTATTTTTTATTTCTAGTTTTAGATGAAAAGTTTTTCTTATATGTGATTATTTTGCTACTTCAAACATGGGTGTGATTGATTATTTTGCTAATTCTAACAAAGGACTGATAGAATGTTGTAATAAAAAACAATGATCTTTCTATCTCAGTGACCTTGTACCAATCTCTTTCTTTCATGGAGCTTACACATTCTTCGATAGAAGTAGATTCTAGAGATTGTGGCTAGCATTCCTGATTGTTGGCTACAATGTCATTTGTGGCTAGCTTTTTTAGTGGTCGACTATAATATCATTTGTAATTAAGAACTTCACATTTTAAAAGATGATTTTAAGGTTTGCAATCATACTATGTATTTTTCTTTCTTTCTTTGTAGAAACAACTTTCTAACATACATGTATCAAATTTTTCTTATATCTTTAGTTGTACTTAGATTTAATATTTTCTTTAGTCCTTTATTAATTCTTCAATCTCCAATGAAATTACAAGCTTTATTTTAAAACAATTTTGATATAAAATGAAAGAAATGTAAAATCGAAACAAGCACAAATTATTGGAATTATTTAAATGTTTACATGATTTTTTTGATCATTTGATCAAGAAATAAAATATTGTAATTATTATTGTAGAAATTGATGTGTTTTATTTTTCATTCAATTTTTGTTGCATTCATGCCAATAATATTGCATTACTAATTATTTCTTTATTTGTGGTATGAAAGTTGTATTTTAGGTACACTAACTTATGGATTTTAAATTTATTTTTTTAACATTCTTTTATGTTTAGTTAATAATTTTAAAAATAAAAGCATCATAAATAGTATTAAAAAATATTTTGAAAAGGTGGAAAATTCTTAGAAGAATAAGTAATGTTTATCATGTCAACAAAATGTTATTGTAAAGTTACATTGCGCTTCAACAAGTATTAATCATGTTCTCTTAAAAATTAATTATTAGCTATACCTCTTCTCTTATACAAAGTAGAGATAATACTTTAAAAAAATAAAATATTATATGTTCACCAAATTCTAAAACAATTATGATGTATAACCATTTATAGCTCACCGTCTAACAAACTGCTAAATTGACATTTGTGATAAACCTCCTGCCTTAACAAAATTCCAGTAGTGTAAATGATCCACCAGATAGTCTCAAAAATACTATAAAATAATATTTTGAATAGGTAGAAATTTGTTAGAAGAGTAATTAATATTTATCACATCAATAAAATATTATTGTTAAGATACATTGCTATGATGGGTTTCTTCAGCATGTCATAATCATGCTCACCAATGTTTCTAAACTAATTATCAATTATTCCTCCTCTTTTGTACAACACACATTTTTTTTTTTTGCCAAACCATCCAACAACTTTACTTTCTAGTTCCATGATTAATAAAATAAGCTAGCTATACATTCATATGATCATAATGTTCCAAATACTATATGTGTAAAAATTTACCAATTTCCATTGCAACATAGATAAGAGAACCAATTATTCTCATATAAATTCCTCATTTCACAAAGATAGAACAATTATCACAATCTAATTTCTTTTGATTGCATAATTGATGCATTAACTTTGGAAAGTCATAACGGTTAACTCAGATATGGGTTTTGGTGATTGCATGAGGAGTTATTTTGATAGGTGGTCATTTTTACATTTTTTTGGAAGCTAAAATTTCATCTTGACCTCCAAATTTGGATTTTTATGTTTTTTTTCGGTTTCTTAGAAAGTTGTTTTTGTAATAAATCTGAAATCATTGTCTTGATTTCATAAATTAGTTGGAAAATCATCTTTCGTTAGTTGATGGACTTTCTTGGGAAAAATTGAGATTCTAGGATGGGTTTTGAAAATTATAATTTTCAAAATTTTAATGAGGAGCCATTTCCTTTCATTTTAAGATAGGGTAGGAGTTGGAATAGTTTAATGAAGAATTTGGTATTCTAAACTTTTTGTGTTGAGTACTTTTTTGAGTTGTTGTTTTTAAAGGTTTGGGCTACATCAATAATAAACCATTTGGCATGTTAAACCTTTCCTCCACCAATGTTTTACTTGAAGCAAGATTATAATAATTCTACACAACATTGTCTAGGATTTCTCATGCAATATATTCATGCTTGACATATTTAAATTCTAGTTTTACCAAGAATTTGTGATCTTTAAGAAGATCTAATGAGCTTGAAAAAATTATTTGTATAAAGTGGAAAGGAAAAGATATCCATGACACCTTTTCATTTATGAACTATTCAAGTACTACTACAAAAATTATTTTTGATATCATTAATCTTAGAAAATAACCTTCTATATGCAACTTACAAGAAATTTAATTGGAGAAGAGTACTTATATACAATGGAAGAGTAATGCATCTACACAAACACCTACATTCCATCAAAAATTGCATAAAATAATATAACTATGATGCATAAAAGGAACATCAATGTTGAAAATTAAAAAAGTAATTAAAAAATAGAAGAAAGTTATCTTTTATGTGTATTTAAAATGTGGAGCATGCCTATTAGGTAACATAGACTCATATCATTGAACTATGTATACATGCAACCTAGCATATGTTTTAATGGATACCATTGATGGTAGAAATAGAGAAAAGTATGCTACTCAACTAACATCCTTTTTGTACAATTGAGAAAAAACTCATTCTCCCAAACTCTCATTGTTTCCCATCCATAGATAAATGATATAAAATCTAGAAGATTCAAAGTGGGCAAGCTATGAATTTAGTGCTACTATATAGAGTAAGGATTTATAATATAAATTGAGAAATTATGATGAATCTCTCTTAAAATTTGGACGAGTATTTGAGAAAGTATGATAAATTTCTGGAGGATCTTTAACTTAGGAATAATGTTTAATAAATTTGGATAAATCTCTAGAGAATTTTTTTAATTAATCTGTAATGTTAGAGAGAGTATGTCAAATCTTTGGAAAAGAATTGTTTTTGGAAGAACGGTTGAAAAGTTATGAAATTTCTCAAAAAAATTTGGTTTTGATAATTGAATTTGTGACTTTTTGGTTTGGACTAAACCTACTACTTCTTCTTTCCTTGCTACATTTCTTTTAAAAAGAAAGAGTAGTTATCATTTCTTAAATAAAGTGACAATTTAATGCTTACAAAATTTTTATTAAAAGTGAAAAATAAAGATTCAAGATTTAAAAATTACATTAAATGTAGATTTCCATGAAAAGTTAAAAATATCTATTACTTGAATTAAAAATATGATACAAATAATTTATTACTTGAATTTTATAATGAACATTTAAACTATCAAATATTTATTAAATAATTATGTATCATTTATAATATATAGGTTAGTGCTTAATTTTTAAAATGGGAAAATCAATTCTTAGACATTAAGTTGAGTTTTAATTTAATGGAAACTTACCTACTAAATGGGATGTCACTTATGCTTAGTGGGAGATCTAAATAAGCACCTCTCTCAAGAATAGACAATCAAATTAAATATTAAAATAATTAAAATAATTATTAATTATTTTAAATTATATGTTTACAAATTGTTATATTAGATTAGTTAATTATTATTTTCATTAAATTTGTAAAACTTGTTTTCTTCATTGTTATGCCTATAAAAGTTTACAATGCACTTTTAAAATTATATGATTATAAATAAATTTTTAATAATATTCTTTTTATTTATTTAGTAACAAATCTTTTAGATTATATCTAGTTCTTTAACATAAGATCATTAAACTAAGGGTAATTGAAATATTTTTAATTGAGAAAGATGACATTCACTTTGGAAATTTTCAAATGCTCGAATTGGCCTTTGTGGGGCTCAGAACTTTTGCCCAATCCCCGATATAGGTTTAATCACTTTATTGTAGCCATTGCTTGGGAAAAAAATTATTAGTCATAATTCGACAGAAATTTAGTATAATCTCCTCCAGACATTAATATATTGACTCTAGCTTGTTAGAACTCTTATTTCTTTTGATTAAATACAATTGAAAGGATAATTGTATGTTCCTTGATTAAGATTTAAAAAAAAAAAGTCTCAAATGTTAGCGTCAATGTTCCCTTGAAAAGGATCCGTGATATTAAAGAGATTGTAATGCCTATAACTAAGAGCATGTTAAGATAATACTCAGATATTTAGTGTTTAGGGTTATGTGAAAAGTCGCGTCTGTACAGTAAGCCACGAGAGGTTTGGCTTTGATATTTAGTGTTTTAGATATTTTCTTATAATTTCATTACTTGTTTATGTTTCATTCCACCTAAAATTGCTATATTTGTGTTCCACTGAATTTGCTACCCAAACCGCTTTTTTTCCACGGCCTTGCTTTCCTGCCGTATGGTTCTGTTCCAATATTTAGTACTTTCTCCAATTTCTTTTGAATGGCTTTTGGCTCTAATTTTAATAGGATATTTATTTATTTTTAGTAAAATAAGTTTTAAATGATAAGTTTGAGAAGTATTTCTATTTATCTATTAAATGGTAAGTTTATGAAGTATTTTCATCTAATTATTAGATTTATATAAAATTGGATAATTATCATCTATTTATGATTAGACAATTTGATCTTTATCTATTTAATCAAATTTCTCTTATAATTTCTTAATTTAATACATTAATGTATCTATTTTTCAATTTCATATCTCTTCATATCCACATTCTTCTTCCTACAAATCAGAATTGTTGACTATAGTTGTCATTTTAAATTCAACAGTTATACAAATGCAACACTTAATATTTTATGAGAGAGTTTTAAAATTTAAAATTATACTAGATCTAACTCTTTCTTTCTTTCAACTATTTTTTTAACCTACCTCTATCACTATTTTATTTTATCTTTAACTATAGCTAGATTTAATAGTCTTTAGTTGTCTAATTACTTCTTCAATCTGGCATACACTTGGATGGATCTATTAAAACTACTTTAATACAAAATGAAAGAAATTCAAAAATCAAACTAACATGAATTATTTTACTGATTTATAGGATTGGAATATTTGATCAAGAAATAAAATAATAAAATTATTATTGTAAAATTTGTTGTTTTTTCTTTTTTCAAATTGATGAGATTAAAAATAATATTGTATTCCCAATTATTTTTTAATTTGTGGTATAAAAGTACTATCTTAGTACACTAGCATATAGATTTTATGTTAGATATTTTATCAATCTTGTATATTGGTACTCAATAATTTTTAAAAGTAAAAAATATTTAAACATCACAAATACTATAAATAAATTTTCAAATAGGTGGAAAATTCTTAGAAGAGTAGACAATCTTTTATTAGATGAGGAAAATATTATTATAAAGTTATATTGTTATTATAGGTTGCTTCAAAATTAGTCATAATCATGTGTTCACCTATAGTTCTAAACTTATTATGAACTATACCTCCTCTTTTACATTGATTGGGGATAATACTTTGAAAACATAAATATTATGCATTCACAAAAGCCTAAAAAAATTATAATCCATAACCACTTATAACTTACCATCCAACAAAATACTAAACTTAGATGTTGGACCTCCTACCTTTACCAATTTATAGTAGCCTAAACACTCCATGTAATAGCATGTAGTTAAATCTTACCTCCAACAATATGCATGTCATTGATACTCACACCATGTTAAGATGCATTGATTCACCAAATGAAATGGTCAACCATGAACTCACTATAAGTTATATCTCCAAGGTTCATTAATATATACTTACTCAACATTGAAGAATAATTGAACTAAAGGGACTTTAACAACATCTAAGTTTTGTCAAAATTATGAGAAATACCAAAATGGTGCTCAAGGATGCACTACACAAATTTAGAGAGCTGAGAGGAAAAATCCATAAATTTCTTTGGTGTCTATTAAGAAGGTGTAGGCCCAACTAGGAGAGAAAATTTATAATTTGGCCTCTCATGGTATCCATTCTGAAATTAAGATGGAAGGGGAGATTGGGAGTGTGAAGGCACAAATGGCATAGAGAGTGGTAAAAATGAAATGAAAGGAGGAGAGTCTTAAAAAGGGGGAAGCTAGTATGAAAATTCCTAGGGGTTTAGTGAGTGCAAGATTTCTCACCCCAAGTTATCCTTGCTAGACTAGCTCAAGGACCTACAAAAGTAGGCACCTCGTTTGTGTTTTGATGATGGTTCTTTATGGTTTTGTTGTTGGGTGGTTGTTGGTTCATGTAGTGTCTAGTTGTGGTTGCTAGTTTGGTATGCCATGATCCTTTTACTTATTAAATTTTGTCTTTCCATGCTTTTAGCTAGTGGCAGTTTAGTCCATCTTGAAACTCTATTTCTTTTCATAGGTCATGGTTTTGTGTGTCTTAAAACTAGTTTATATATTTTTATTTTTCATAGTTGTAGCTACTAGTTCTAGTTGATGAGTTTTTGGTTAGGTCACTAATTTTCTTTCCAATTCTATCCAAACTATAGGTAGCCTTAAGGGCGATATTTTTAGCCACTTTGAATGGCATAATCCTTTAGAGATAGTGGGGTCTCTAGGGCATCCAAGATTGACCTTAAAGGAGGGGGGATTAACTACCAAAGAATGGTAATTGGTAGAAGAGTAAGAAATAAAGTCTTTTGAAATTTTAATTGAGTCCTTCTTTGGTTAGTCCAAGGCTGATGATTTTTATACTTCCATCCTATGAGAATTTAAGAAGTTTGTTCGAGGGGAGGGACAATTTATGTAGAATCAATGATTTATATGTCATCTTTGCCTAGCTCTTACATATTCCTATTACTCTATTCTTTGATAATATATTGAATTTTCCAATATCTAGCATACTGGTCACTTATTTTATTTCTTCTTATAAGATAAATTCTTTCCTCTAAAAAGTCAATGGAAAATATGGAAGCTCTATTATTAACGCCTAATTGTTTAGTTCTTCAAATATATGGATTATATTTTTATATCTCTCTTGAATCCCTTTGTTAGCTTAGAAAATATCAAATAGAATTACATTTTCCTTTATGATTGACATATAAATTACATAGTAAAATCATTGATAAACTTTAATTATATGCATCTTTTTACCTTTGATATTTAATACAACCATTCATTATTTTATTTTTTTCTACATAGAAATAAAATACTAATTATTATGTGTAGTGAGATTATTTATTATCTTACATATTTTTATATATTTAGCACTAGTTATTGTATTTGTCATAGACAATTCACTATTGTATTCAGTTTCTTCAAAAACTAACTTAGTTTCCACCAAACAAAAGCTATTATTTTTCTCTTATTGACATATTTATGAAATGCTTATATTTATTTATACAATTTATGCATTACAAAAATATGTATCTCAAATATGATCAGTTAAATTGGTTTACCTTATAGGACCTTTTTGTCAAGAATTTCATTTTACATTTTTTAGCAAAGGATGCACTCAACCAAAACAAAAGTCTAAATATTTGTAATGACCATGATTTTTAATTTTTTTTGTATATTTTTATATCTACCCAATATTTTTAACTACATTTTAACATCTACTCATATTTACAAGTGATATGCTAGTTGAGAAATTAATAGAAACAAACTATTTAAAAAATATATATTTTAGCAAATTCATTAATTACCAATAATCATTCGATTGATCACATTTTTTTTGAATTAACTATAAGGAGATCAAAAAATCAAACAATGAGAGTATACAGTACGAGAGGCTCAACCTTACCCACACATGTTAACGGAGAGATCTATAGGAACATATTGTAATTAGATAGTAACATATTAAAAAACACATCATTATTGTATCAACCTAAGCAATCCAGCCCCCATGACCTTCCATCTAGATAATGCTTTTCTTGTCTTGGATTTTTGACAACATTGCAATCAGTCTATCAGTGGCATTGTTGTTGCTATTGATTTCCTTAGTGAGTTTTTTCAGTATTTCTTCAAAGTTGAAGACGTTATCCATGTGATTCCTCTAGTCATATCCATCTTTCAACTCATATAGAAACATGGTAGATTGAACCATATGTAAGAGCCTTTTGAGCTTCTTCTTTTCTATGGTCATGTTCATGTGCACCTGTAAGGAAATTTTAAAATACATGAGTTTTCAAACACACTTAGTAAGAAATTTAGGGGAATCTTGATACCTCTCTCCATTTGTACATTTCCAAAGCTACCAAAGAATGTTAGAAGAAATCATATGTGAAAAAATATTCACACACTTTTGATATTATCAATAAAACCAATGACAAGATCACCTGGAACGTTGGAGTTGATCCTCAAATTAGCTTTTCAAGAGAGTTTGAAAGGATTCCTACCGTTAAGCATCATGAAAAATGATAGCTCAACACATATTATGACAAAATCATAAAGAATTTGATGATGATGTAAACTAGTGATTTTTAGCATTTTCTATCTAGTTTCTAACAATGTTTTTTATTTTTTTCATAATTTCATTTGCAGTACTTTTCTTTATCTCCTTTGAGAAGTGCTTCATATGAAAAATGATATTTTCAAAAGGTGATGGGTGTTTTGATCAACATAACTTTTTAAAACAAAATAGGATAATTACAAAATTACTTTTGGGCTAGAATAGTAACATCAATAACTAGCATGGTTTTTTGCTTTTGTTCAATTTCGTAAAAAAAAAAAGGTTTTATTTAGTGTCAGAGTAACATTAACAATAATTTACACATAGGTTGCTTTTGATAAGCATAACTTTATTTGTATGTATCTAAATGTAATTTTTCATGACTTGGTAGAAAAATAATACACATAGCTTTGATGATCATATATTTAAAAAAAAATATTCCTTCATTTTATATTTTTCCCAAGTAGTAAAATAGAGGTTTCTAAAATGATAAAAAAACATATATTTAATAAAATTAAAAATTAAACATCACAATAAACACAATATATGCTAAAAATATATTCATTGGAAAGCTTATTGAAAGGAGAACACATTTCTAAAAGTTTCAGAGTTTAAACTTATTTGGGCCTTGTTTGAGCCATCAAAAGAAGAAAATTTGTGAAAAATTGAGCATAATCTGAAAACTTTCCATTTTTGGAGGCTTTGTGTAAAGAGGACTTCATTTTAAGCCCCTTTTTGGGTCTTTTATGAAGAACCTTTGTGCGAAGCACTATGGACAGTTTACTACTTTACAAGAGGGGCTTTGAAATGAATCCCTTTGGGCAATTTCATAATGGCCAAAAATGGCTATGTGGGATGGCTAGGGGGCTTTGTTCAAATCCTAGGGGCTTCGGTCAAAGCCCCTTGGCCAATATTGCCATGACAAGGCACTTCAATCATTGTGGCGCTTTGAATGAAGCCCCACAACCAAGCTTTGACTACTTAAGGGCTTCGAATGAAGCCCCTAGGCAAATTGTAGGTGTTCAGGGGCTTCACTCAAAGCCCCTTGATATTCATTTAAGGTGTCTTGTCAACTTCACTCAAAGTCCCTAGTCGATCAAAATCCAAATATTTCAAATTATTTGGTTTCATATAAATAACAATCATAGGAGCGAAAGAATGAGGAATAACTCTCGCCTGTTCTTTTGTTTCTCGTTGTCTTTTGGCCTTTTGTTCTGGCTTTTGGCAGTGGTTTTGCTTATCTTTTTCCTGGTCTTTTCTCAGAACTCTACTTTTTTTCTGGGCTTTATGCTTATTATCAGCCTATGAACTTATACTTTTTTGGCTGGGCTTTTACACTTACTGTCAACCTTTTATGTATTAACTATTGGGTTTCAGGATCCCTGTAAAACCTGTTTATCTAATAAAAAACAATTGTAGGTTCATATTTTAATCAATACACATAAATTAGAAGGAATTTATTGTTTTGAAGAAAAAGGAAGAAGACTAAAGAAAATTTGAATTATTTTGTTAGTTTTTTGTAGATCAACTTGACAATTCAAAATATTTTGAAAATCAAAGATGGCATGACAACAAGGAAGAAAAAATAAATTTACAAGAAATAGATCAATTGATGTAGAACAAAGAAATCATGAGAAAACTTTAGCAAATTATCACAAAAGAAGACAACATATCTATGTGTAAATTCATATGGATGTTTATATTTATAATTTTATAATTAAAATTTTATAAATTTATTCATCTTGACAAACAATCACAAGATGAGAAAATACACATTGAAGAAGATTTCAGACATGATAGTCCAAGACATGACAATCTAGGACATAATAATCGAAGACATGATAATTTAGGGCATGAACCAATGGAACCTGGACAAGTGTAAGGATTAGTTTCTCAAATTGGTATGGATGAATGCATAAGACTAGTCACAAGTGTAAAGAAAAATATCAGTCATTGAAATTTAGATCATTTACTTACAATAGATGTGTATAAATTTAAATCACTCATATTAAATCGTTAAGTCTTTCCAAAAAAAGAGCTATGAATAAGATAATAAAAGATATAGCAAGTAATTTTTTTTTTTTAAAAACACTTGGAAAAACTCAAGTACTTGCTCATGTTCTTTTATAGAAAAATTTGTAAGAGTCATTAAAATTGTTAGGTGTAGACACAACATCAAAAAAGAGAAAATTTTCTAAGATGCCAAGTGATATTGTTGAAAATGTTAAAAGAAGGTTTGAGCTCTAAAGGGAAGAAAAATCAAAGTAAAGATAATAGCACTACAAGAAGACTTATGTTGCAATCTATTCTTGGTAGTAGTATACAAAAAAATAGACAAATATCTTCTATTTCATCACATATTAGTTTTAGTAGAAGAACCATATCAAAATATGTTAAGAGAAGAATGATTTTGGATGATGGCATGTTGGAAGGAAATTGGGAAACTATGTGTCTAGAGCTCCTCATTGTAATATGATTGATCATAGAATAAAAAAAATTGTAATATCATTTTGGAATGATAATACTTGTCCTTCATCAAATACTAGAGATGTTCTTAGACATAAGGTTAGACCTAATCTTTATGAACATCATACAAAACAATTGCTGGATATAAAACAACATGAAATGTATATATTATTTTGTAGTTCAAATCCAGAGATAAAGATTGGTTAGACATTATTACAAAGATTGATATGTTAGGAGAAACAAAGTATTTGAAACTTGTTGTCATTATCTTATTGGATTTGAACTCCACTATCAAGTTTATCAAAAATTTATAGAAGAAACTTTTGGTTATGAAAATGCCCCTCCTAATAGATGAAGTGAGTTCATCTCATATATTTTGTGTGAAAAAATAGATGATCTTATTGGTCAAATAAATTGTAGTAGACGAATATGTGATATGTGTTCTAAATTGGCTCTTTTTCCTTTGGATAATGAAGATATTGATGCCACAAAAATGATAACTTGCAAGGGTTACAAGTATGTAACGAATCAAACTAAATCTGGGAAAGGATTAAAAAATTAGAATATGTTGAAGAGGAGATGGTTGTTGGAGAATTTATGGACAAATTTAAAAGTTTGACACAACCATATATTCATCATGCATATTTTGCAAAGTGGCAAGCACAAAAATTTCAAACACTTAGAGATAACTTCCCACTTGTAACCATTTTATCAGTCATTGACATTGTCAAAAACTATTCCTATATTCATCAAAAAGCTATTCAATTAGACAACTACTCTTCAAATTAGGTTACTATTATGCTGCAAGTGTGCTATTTTCATGCACAGTTAGATTTGGATGGAATTTAAAGCACAAGTCATCAAAAAAGAATATCACTTCTACATAAGTGATGATAAAGAATATGATATTCACTATGTAGAACATTGTTTCAAGATTTTTTTTGCAAATACCAAAGAAAGTGGCATAAGTATTGATAAACATTATATTTGGTCTGATGGGTGTAGTGCACAATTCAAATCATCTTGACCATTTTATGCACTTTGTCGATATTATTGTGATGAAAACTTACCACATGTATCGAGTCTCTTTGAAAGTGGGCATGGAAAAGGTCAAGATGATGGTGCTAGAGCTTGTATCAAATGTGCTCTATGAAAGTATCAAACTAACTTTTATATATATATATAGACACACACACACACACATAAGCTAGTGGCAGTCATGGCACAACATGAAAAGTATTTTTTTAGTTTTTCTATTTTTAATAAGGTTAGTATTGATTTATTTAATTAATTTTAAATATAGTTGTATAAACTTACTATAAAATTGTAGTATTATAAACTTAGTATAAAATTATTCTTCACAATTTTATTTTTTTATTGTATATATAGTGTTTTTTGCATCACTTTAATTAAGTTTTATTTTAAGGATATTGTTACATAAATAGTTATACTCAAGAGTAGAGTTATGGCTAGGATTAGGGTTAGAAATAGAGTAAGGGTTGGCATTATGGTTTAAATTAGGGTTAGAGTTAGGGTTAGGGTTACACTTAGAATTAGAGTTAGGATCAAGATTAGATTTACAATTAGAGTTAGACCTAGGGTTATGGTTAGGGTTAGGTTTATATATTGACTTAGGGTTATATATAGAGTTACATCAAGGTTAAGGTTAAGGTATGAGTTTGAGTTAGGGTTAATTTTACAGCTAAGGTTAGGGTTAGGGTTATGGTTTTAGTTAGCATTAAAGTTAGGGTTAGGGTTAGGGTTATATTATTATTATGGTAGAGTTATAGTTAGTGTTAGAGTTAGATTTAGCGTTAGAGTTAGAGGTAGGGGTAGGGTTAGGGTTAGTGTTGGGATTAAAGTTAGGGTTAGGGTTAAGGTTGGGATTGGGGTTAGGGTTAGGGTTAGGGTTAGGGTTACAATTAGAGATAGAGTTAGGGTCAAGATTAGACGTACAATTAGAGTTAGGGTTAGGGTTAGGGTTAAGGCTAGAACTAGACCTATTTTTAGGATTATGACTATTGTTAGGGTTAGGTTTAGAATTAGAGTTAGTTAGTGTTAGTGTTGGGGTTAGGGTTAGGGTAAGTACAACAGTAAGAATTAGGGTTTAGGTTACAAATATAGTTAGGGTTAGGGTTAGAATTAGAGTTAGGGTTGAGCTAGAGTTAGAAATAGAGTTAGAATAAGGGTTAGGGTTTTAGTTAAGGTTAGGGTTAGAGTTTTGAACCATGGTTAAGTTTAGAGTTAGGGTTAGGGTTTTAGTCAAGATTAAAGTAAGTGTTAAGGTTAGGGTTAGAGTTTTGAGCAGGGTTAAGGTTGGAGTTAGGGTTAGGATTTTATTTTAGATTAAACTAAAGGATATGGTTAGGGTTAATATTAAAGTACAATTATGGTAGAGTTAGATTAATAGTTAGAGTTAGGGGTAGGTTAGGGTAAAGGTTATGATTATGGTTGGAGTTAGACAAAGGGGTAGAGAAACGGTTAGATTTAGGGTTATGGTTAGGGTTAGGTTTATATATTGAGTTAGGCTTATATATAGAATTACATCAGGGTTAAGTTTAAGGTACAAGTTTGAGTCAGGGTTAAATTTAGAGTTAAGGTTAGGGTTAGGGTTAGGGTTATATTATAATTATGTTAGAGATATATTTAGAGTTAGAGTTAGGGGTAGGGGTAGGGTTAGGGTTAGTGTTAGGATCAGAGTTAGGGTTAGGGTTAGGATTAGGATTGGGGTTATGATTAGGGTTAGGGTTAGAGACAAGGTCAGGGTGAAGGATAGGATTACAATTAGGGTTAGGGTAAGTGTCAGGGTCAGGTTCAAGGTTAGGTTTTGGTTTATTATTAGAAAATGAGTTAGGGTTAGAGTCAAAATTAGCATTAGGATTAGGGTAAGGGGAAAATTAAAACCATGGTTAAAGATATAGTTAGTGTTAGGGGTAGGGTTAGGGTTAGAGCTAAAGATAGGGGTAGAGAAAAGATTAGGGTTAGGATAAGGGTTAGGTTTAGGGTTAGAATATGAGTTAGGTTTAAATTCTAAGTTACAATTAGGGTTATAGTTTGAGTTAGGGGTAGACAAAGCATTAGAATTATGGTTAGGATTAGGGTTAGGGGAAAAGTAGGACCACAGTTAGAGTTATAGTTATTGTTATGTTTAGAGATACATTAAGGAGGATAGTTTGTTCTTGTTACACATGCCTCTTAGCATAATAGAGCAATATAAGGGCTACAATGGTCCTTATGTAGTTTTATAACTTTATTACTTACATTTATAAATAGACAATTGATTAATACTAATTATGCTTAGCATGAATAGTGTACAATGAAGGACTATTACACTTAAAATGAGTATAAAATGAATATTATGCTTTAGAGTAGGTTAATAGTTAGAAATAACACATCATTTTTATACATAATTTAATGATCAACATATTAATGATATATCTCATGTAAAAGCTTTAATAATACAAACAAAAAGGTTAAGGAAAAACATTTCAAATATTTGCAAGTATAGTTGAGAAGAATTTGAGCTAAAAAGTGAAATCATTTATTTATTATTTCGATACATAGATGAAAGGAGAACTATATCTCCTAGTATAATTATCTTGATAAAGTAATAAGTGAAAAATTGAAAATTTTGAAATCATCATATGGACCATGTGTATAGTTCTCCATAATGATGTAAGTACATCACATATTTTTTAGAGATTAAAATTTTATTATGACCTCTTTTTATAATATGATCATCATAGACCTCTTTCATCATGGATGGAAACACATCTACTTTTGCAGATGTGTTGCATACATACTTTGCAACATCTTCCATCTTCATTATATCTATCTCTTGTACATGATCAATAGATAAAGTTTCATTCTTAAATTCTTTTACAATAGTTGTACAACACTATTTAACTATTCATGCAGATTTCTGAAACTCTATCTGAAAAAAAATGATTTGATTCTATAGAAGATTATGGGCTCATGTCGATAATGCTTGATTGTTTATCAGAGGCTTTAATGCTTGAAAAAAATCATGGGAAAAAATTTAGCAAGCATTATCACCAATAAAAAAAGGAAAAACTATATACTTAATCAAAGGGATATAAATTTTAAATCAACAATGGTTTTGAAAAACCATAACAGGTCACTTAGTATAATCAATTGTGGAGAAAATAAATGTAAAAGCTAAATTGTATTAAAATTTGTAATGGAACTTTGGGTATTGAAACATGGTAATATTATGATCATTCATGGATAGTGAAGAATAGACAAACATAGATTTCAAAAATTGAGAAGAAATTTATTGGTTGAAAGTCATGAAGCAAAATCATTATGATTTATTTCAATCAAAGAATGTGTTGAGAAAAAAAATTACATGCTTCATTTTTAGTCCCATTTCAAAATTTAATAAATCAAGCCCCATAAATGCTTGTGTAATCGACTGTGCCTTTTAAACCCTTAAGGTGTTCAATGTTTCTGACACCTTTCATTCAGTTTGCCTAAATGTTCGATGATGATAAATTGTCATTCTGAGTTATCTAACAAAGTCTTATTTTGAACTAATCCTAAATCTACTTTCTATCACAATTAATATGAAAATTCTAGTCGAGAACCTATTACTTTATGTAAATTTACCACATCTTTTGAAATCCTTTAGCCCCTTCTCAATATCTTGCTTAGGATGTGCCTTTTAAACCTTATGCAAGTATGAAATAATGTTTTGTTAAATCTGTTTTAAGTTTAAGGTAATCATGGTTTACGTGATTTTAATGTTAAAAGAGTTTCATTTCAAACTTACCATGCAAGTCTTGGTGATCGTTGATCTTGTTCAGATCGACAGACCCTGCATTCCCATATTTTCAAGATGCGAGGCCGTTACAAAATGCGGGGAAGTGCAAAGAGGGCACATAGAACAGTTTGATTACATGGGTCTGAAATAATTCAAAGGTTGATTCATCGTTGATCTTGGATAGATCAACGGATGTCGCTTGCCTACAAGATGAAGATGAGCATGTTTTAAACAAAGTAGGCAAGTGCATAAGTGACATCTAGCCCTTGTGAAGATACAAGGGGTATTTGTACAAGTGAAGAGGACAAGTTATGAATATCGTCGATCTGTGAGAGATCTACGGATGAAGCATACTCACATTTTCAAGATGTGTAACAAATAAATATTGTGGGAATGCCACCTTGCGACGCATGGCGTAGTGAGACCAAGCGTGGAAGTGACGATGGCATGGGCACAGTAGTTTTGAATGACGTAGTCAGGTTTGTCAGAGCACGTGCATTAAAAGGTTATTTATCATTGGTTAGGATCATTTTAGTGGGCCACTAAATATTAAAATCCTGAATCACCGTCAATTTAAGCCAGCATCAAGGCCTAGCATTTTCCCACATTGTTTAATCTCAATATGTTTTTAATAATGCAGGTAAACAGGTTGTGGACACGTATCGCAATTGACCAAGTCACACCATTTTGAAATACCACGTGTTTTGTGATAAAGGAACAGTGTGATGGTTATTGAAGAGTTTTCCATCAATCGTTGATCTTCTTTAGATCGACGAATGGCGCTTGCCTGCTTTATCAACATGCAAGGAGATTAAGGAAAGTGGGAATGCATCATAAAGACACGTGTCCCCGGTGATATCAAGTCTTGCCTTATGAGCTTACACAGATCTTTCTCAGCCATTGATCTTAGTCAAATTAACGGCTGACGCATTTCCGCTTTATGAAGATGCTTGCAAGATAAGAAATGTAGGAATGCACAAGTTTGACACATTGGATGGACTCAGGTCGTTGATTCAATTCAGATCTATAGCTCTTACACGTTTGCATTTCTTAGAAGCAAGAAGTGCCAACTAAAAGAGGAATTGCACACATGGCTAATTATGATTGGGTTATTTTGGACCAGCTTGTCTAGTGGATTTTGAAGTCATCATGTTCACAGCTTTGGACTTGTAAGATCTTCAGGATCGATGACGTATATTTTACTATTGAAGGTGGTATCATTTTGCACATTAATGAGATTTAAAAACCTTCGCGTGTGAAAGTGAAGAACATAATGTAAGAGGTAAGATTTTCCCAATTTTAACTCGTGCGAGTAGAAATTCATGAGTCACCCCCGAATGGAAATAATCACTGCTAGGATTGAGATAAATTTGGCATGAGTGTCAAGTAGTTAGCTCAAGGATAAAATGCAGAGTTACAGAGATAAAAAGAGAAGGCTTCAGGTAAGTTTATATACCATAGTATCTACAATTTTCAATCTTGTGTGATTTATTCGAAAGATGATTCTAAAGATTTCACTAAGTCTGAGGGTGTGGATAGCAGAAGGATTGCTTGTTAAGAGTAATTGGTTTTGGAGCAGTAATATTTTGAAAAATGATTAATTTATTTTCAAAGGATGGTTTGCAAAAGGAAAATGGTTAGCTTCATATGCATGTGTATGGTTTTTTGATAGAGGAAAGCTAGTAATCAGGTGTCATAGTCTAGTCACTAGGGTGGTAAGAAGGACAAGGAACAGACTTGGTAAGCTAACAACCTTTTTAGTAGTAACATCATCTTTTAAACAAATTTTTAAAACACCTTAGTTTGATGCCAAGGTTGAAAAAATATTTGAGACACTGTGCATAGTTGTCGAAGAGGGTGAAGAAGATTTTATACCCTTGGGTATAGTCTTTTTCATTTTTTTTGCGCGTACCCCCTTTTTGTGTCAGTGGATACAAAATTTTGGCAGGAAGTCGGTTAAGGAAGCAGACGTGGCTGGGGATTAGAGGACCCCTATTTTGTTATTTTTAATAGCCACATTCTTTTTTGGCTTCTGTATTGCATGCTAAGTAATGATTCTATTATTTTTGAAGCCTGGCATGATTGGTAAAGAGTGGGAAGTAAAGATGATTCTCATTCAGTAGTCATCTTGACAAAATCCACAGGCCTAGGTTGGTCCATATTTTTCATAGTTGATTTTGTCATTGATGGGGCGGTCTTAACAGTTGAGCACACAAAAAATTAGTCGTAGAGCCAAGTCAGAAAAAAGTTGTAACAAAAAGGAGCCTACAGGAGAATATTTGATCTACGTGATGTTTTGTTAATCATTCTTCTTCTTTTTCTGTTATAAGCTTGTTATATCTTTTGTAAGGGACACTTGTCAGTTCTCTACGCCTGAAGCTTGTTGCATCTCCCAGTATTTAAGTGAGATCCTAGGGCTAGAGAAAGGGTTGGTTGGTTTTCAATTTCTAGTTCTTAGAGCTCTGCTTAGGCTATGAAAGCCACACACCTAGCATTTCTCTATTGTATTGAACATTATTTCATGTTTTATGTAGATAGTTCTGGTCTGTTAGGTGATTTATGAGTTATCTTCTGTACATTTCATGTATTTGGTTTCAAGGAAAGCAAATAAAGAGCAACAATGGTTTCAAATTCAGTTTGAATCTTGTCTCCTGTTTGTGGATCTGTAATCTTTTCTAGTTTAAGATCAAAGACCATATATTAGGTTGCATCTCATTTAGTGATGTATGTGATTGAAATACCTTGCTTATGGAACAAAGAGCCATGTAACCACTTGGTGTTTATCACAGGGTTTACTGATCTCATAATAGATATTTTGAATATGAGATTCATTTTGACATAGATGTCTATTCATAAGGTGAAAGATAGATCAGGGATCTGGATGTAGTAATATGTCTGAGATTTCCAAGAGATGTATGGTTATAATTCACTTAATTTCCCAATAGATAAGGCACTTATCACATATAGGATCATTAAATTTTGTTGCTCATACCTAGGTCTTGCTATCATCAATCTTTTAAATCATTTTTCATTTTATGTTGGAATGTATTCAAAGTAAATCCCACACTCAGCTTTCTAGTTCCATGAGTCATGTTCTTAGCTATTTCATGCTTGTGATCTCCCGGTTAAGCATAGAAGAATTAGGGGTTTCATCTACTATCATAGATCCTAATTATGTTTATTACACTAGTTCCATATGTCAGATCTAAAGAGGTTCACCCACCTAGGTTTTGCAGAGCCTAAAGTAGAAGAAGGGTTATGCCTTATAGTTGGCCTGGTGTCTGAAATGGGCATGTTGAAAATGGGAGTTAGCTGCCCCTAGATGTGTTTTGTTCTCATCAGGGTAATTGAAAACTAGTAACATTTTCAAATACCAACAGAATGTCTTTATAATTTGAATTTATATTATAGCTACCTTAATTTGAGGACCCAATTGATGATCATAGTTAAATTTACGAATTAGAGAATTAGTATAATGAAATTTCAGCCTAATGGTACTTGCAACCATTAAAATGTGCAAATAATAAGGTTGTCATGTTTGATTGAACATATCCAATTATAGTTGTCATTAACTGTGGAATATGAACTATCAATGTGCATAATAAGAATAACAACATAATAGTTCACGATATTGATCACATAATGTAGTAGAACAAATAAATCTATATTATTAAATAATATGTTTGAAAACATCAATGATTTTCAAGACTTCTTAGTCTACATTCTTCTACTTTTCTCTTTGAAAGTTGCTTCCCACTTTTCATTTACTCATAGTGGTCATATGTAAAGGGTGGCATTATCCTCAAACCTTCTAGTGACTTAACAAGAGATATGGCCACAAATGTCAATCATGCTCTTTCTCTTGGACCTATGCCAATTATGGCTTTTGAAAGAGCTAGCCCTTGAGATTTGTGAATAGTCAATACCCATGCCAACCTTAATGGTAGTTGGAAGTTCCTACCCCACTATTATGGTGCTATTGGTATTATGTTTGGATGGTGATCGTCAAATGCTACTTCAGAGTAATTATCAAATTCAATTGTAACATATGCTTGTGGCTCAGTTCCTGGTTTGTAGATAATATTTTTGATATATCCCAATGATCCATTTAGAAGACTAGCTTCTATCCATAGATTTGTATTCAACATTACACTTTCATTGTCACTAATGAATAACTCAATATCAAGTTCTTCGGTTGATAAATCTTCAGTTCTATTACCATTGCTTGACTTGGTTGCAAGGCTATGTGCTCCTATATGTCTTAATGAATACAACATCCTCATGTTATGATTACAAACATTGTCACTTGTAGACAATAAATGCATTTTCTTATCAAACTCATCATTTCTTATGACATCTAATATTATAGGTGTTCATGTCATCAGCAAGTTCCAGTCATCTATTTGTGGATTTGCATCTCTTACATTTGTGAGAAGCTAACAAAATCTTTATTGTTGGATATTTTCTCCATCTTGCCTAAATACTTTATCTAGTGTAACCACTATCTTGAATTCTTGCCATAATAACTTTTCCTACCTATTTCTATCATATGTTGGTCTATCATTAACAAGAGGTAATTGCCCCAAATCACCAACTAAAATAATAGATCACTTGAAAGATAGTTGCAAATTTTATAGTTACATACATAATGTAAAATCAAAAGGTATGCATTCTATATGACCAATCTTAATAAAAATTAGAAGACATTAATAACACCATGTGATGTAGGGAAAGGGATACCTCCAACGCTTATGTTTTCTTTATGCAGGAAGGCTTCTCTAAGTCAACTATTTATATTTTCTAGCATGTTCTAGCCAATGAAGCTCATTTCATCAATCAAAATATATTTGATATTTTCCATCTCTTAGTTAAAGCTTGTAAGTCTTGTCCCTTGTAGTTGGAAAAAATCTATAATTGAAAGCCACAACTTTGAATGAATGGTAGATGCTCATATATTGAAAGCTACAACTCTAGTTGGTGCAAGCAATAGAAGAGGAGAAGGATTTGTCATTGATGTCATCTAAAAAGATTGACTTATGGCACCAATTAGATAAGACTTTCCCATTCCCATTGTTCCTTGAATTATTATAAATAAGGGATTTCCCACTTGATTTCTATTGTAGTGTGGCTGAATAATGTTGACTTCTGTCATGTCCCCTATTCAAATAATTAAAAATAAATAAACTTTGTTAAGGCAGGCATGCTCCAAAAAGGTGAAATTTCAGAAAAAGAGGCTAATCTTTGGAAACCAATGGACTAATAAATAAAAATTATTATTAAATTATATTTTATTAACCCCTCTTGGACGTGAGTTAGGGTTATGCCCTCTTTAAAAGGGGTTTGGAGGCATTTTGGGCTCATTCTACATCTTGATTCTTGCTAATTTTCTTGTTGTTCTTCAGAGGCTGCCAAACCTGTGGAGAAGGAGACCCAAGAATGGGAGTTTGTAGGTTTCTAGGAAGGCTAAGGATAGGAGTTTGAAGCCATTCCATGAGCATGCTCATACAGAGTTTTCCTTTGTGCTGAATAGTGCCGATCTGGGTGTTTTCAGGGTTGTTTTTGGTTTGAGTTTGAGTTTTCAGTTGAGTGTTTCATATCAGTTTGGTTTGCTACTATATTTTAGACTTTATGATGTTAAAATAGAGCTAAATATATGTATTGGGTCGTGATTAAACTTCTGAGATATTTTATGATTGTTTTGTGGTGTTTCCAGCCATCTTTGTGTTAATTTCGGGAGCTCGATTGAGCATAGTTTTGCCCTACATTTGTGAGTTGTTGTGTAAAGGCTATAAAAATCTGGAAATTTCATTTTGTAGGCTGTTATGCTGCTGAAATTTTTGTAAAAATGTCCATTTTCAGATTTATTAATAATTTGTGAAGTTGTGAAGTTTTTGGCACTAATTTGGACATACCCGATTTGGGTTTTATTGGGAAATTGGCAGATCTTTGTAATATTGGTTGTTTGATTTTAAAGTTCTGATTTGAGGCTGGAAATATCATAAAAAAATCAGTAAAGGGACATTACAGTGGTATCAGAGCCGTGATCTTGCCAGCCTGAGGGTTTGTAGAAGTTGCATGTCAGTTTTAACAACTACCTAGATCTTGCATGTCAAGTTTTGATAACTACCTAGATCTTGCATGTCATATTTTATGATTGCATGCAACTAAGTGAAAGAGAAAAAAGATATTTGCAGCGAGAAAAGAATAAAGAAATTTTGATCAAACCCCCAGTTGAAAGCAAAAGTACAAAATCCAAGGAAGAAAAAAGTATGGCTGATCCAGATGAGATGGAAAAGAAATTCTTCCAAGACATCCAAAATACTCAGAAGCAAATAGTGGATGGGTTGGCGGAAACTAGAGAGGCTTTGCGAATATTGACAGAAAAATTACAAGGAATTGCATCTATTAATGAGAAAGGGAGCACTTCAGAGGAGCCAAGAAATGGGAGATCCACACCATCTAAATCAACCAAATCTATTTTCTTGCCTGCAGATGAGCCACCAGTACCAAATCCAGCCATTAATCCAGTGGAAGAGGTTACAGGTAATTTGATTACATTAAGAGCTACTTACAATGGCTTAGATGATGACTTTCGTAGTTCTGTTCCTTTTAGAGAATATGTGGATATGATGAATGCTTTGATGCCCAAGAAAGAGAACAGGAGGGAGCATGACACAAGTGGAAGAGAGCTCAAAAATAAAATAAGCAAGTTTACAACACCTACTTTTGATGGAACAAATAAAATTTCAGCTAGAGCATGGCTACAAAAATTACAAACTTTCTTCACACTTAACCCCATGAAAGAGAGTGATGCTATTCAATTTGCAAGTCTACACTTGGAAGATGCAGCCTATGATTGGTGGTATCATGGAATGACTACTCAAGGTCACGATCAGGTAACTACATTTGAAGATTTCAGTCAAAGGGTGATAGATAGATTTGACCTCAAGGATGATGAAGAGTACTTTAAAGAATTGTCAAAGTTGAAGCAACCCAAATTAGTTATTGAGTATATAGAAGAATTTCAAAAAGTGGCTGTTATGGTACCTGATATGAATGAAAAGAGGATCATTTATCTTTTTCTTGATGGTTTAGAAGATTCTGTTAAGGGTTTGGTTAAGGCTTTCTCACCCTCAACCTTACAGGAAGCTATCAAAAGAAGCTTGCAACTTGAAACTTGCGTGCCTATGAAATCAATCACTAATCAAAAACCCCCAAATCTTTGGCAACATAAGGGAAATTTTCAAAAAAAGACTTTCCCAACACTACCACCAAAAGATGTGACAAATGTGGTAAAAAAGAAGGTAGATGAAGAGACTAGGAGTGAATTACGAAGGAAAAAGCTTTGTTTTACTTATAGAGAACCATGGGCTCCAGGACATAGATGTTTGGGGAAAGGTCAAGTGCACTATATTGAAGTTGCTTCAGAATCTGATATAGATGAGCATGAGGAATTTCATGATACTAGGGAGGAGGTAGAAGAAGAGAAAGTAAAAGAAATCAGCAAGGATGGCACTTTAGCAGCATTATCAAGAGTCCCAAGATACCATCCCTTTTGAATTCGAGGGGTACTAGCAGGGCAAAGGTTGACTGTTCTTCTTGATAGTGGGGCAACTCACAATTTTATTGATGAGGGATTTGTCATGAAAAGAGGGCTTAAAGTAGAAGATTTTGAGGGATTCAATGTTACTGTAGCTGATGGATTCACTATGCCTTGCACACGGGTGGTGAAACAACTCAAGATGACCTTAGGAGATTATGAGTTATGTGATGACTTCTATGTGGTTGGTATTGGGGAGACAGATCTTGTATTGGGTGTTCAATGGTTGCACTCTATCGGAGGCTATTACATGAACCATCAAACTATGGAGTTTAAATTTCATTCCAATGGGAAAGAAGTCATATTGAGAGGGTTATCGAATAGAGAACCTAAGCCGATCTCTGCAAAGAGGATGGAGAGGACTTTTTGAAGAGGACAAGTAACATGGGCAGCAGGAGTCATAATCCAACCAACAAGCTCTCCAAAGAATCAAGGTAATTTCCATTTTGAAATTCAAAATATTCTTGATAAGCATAGTATAGTTTTCAATGATTTGCCTCTAGGATTACCACCAGATAGAGGTTTTGAGCATGTTATATAGTTAGAACAGGGTGCCAAACCAGTTATAACAACCCCATACCGCCATCCAAGAGGTTATAAGGAAGAAATTGAAAAAACTATTAAAGAACTCCTGGACATGGGATTCATAAGGCCTAGCTCTAGTCCATTTGCATCATCTGTGGTACTTGTCAAGAAAAGGGATGGTACAATGAGAATGTGTATAGACTACAGGGCTCTAAACAAGAAGACCATAAAAAATAGGTATCCCATACCACACATAGATGAACTCATTGATGAGTTACATGGTGTTGTATACTTCTCAAAAATTGACTTAAGATCAGGCTACCATCAAATTCGAATGAGGAGTGAAGATGTGGAAAAGACTGCTTTCAGATGTCACTATGGGCACTTTGAATTTCTTGTTATTCCATTTGGACTCACTAATGCACCCGGAACATTCCAATCTTGTATGAATAATGTCCCTCAAGGATAATCTACAACATGCACAAAACCAACAAAAGATATATGCTGATAGGAAAAGGATTGAAAGACCTTTTGAAGTGGGAGATTTGGTATTTGTTAGGTTGCAGCCATATAAGCAAAGCACCTTGAAGAGAAGTGGGGCAGAGAAACTCAAGCCAAGGTTCTATGGGCCTTATAAAATCATCAAGAAGGTAGGAGAGGTAGCTTATGAATTGGAGCTCCCACCAAACAGCAAAATACATAATATTTTTCATGTATCTTGCTTAAAGAAGGTTCTAGGCCAGCAAACCATAGTATCTACAGAATTACCACCTCTTGATGATGAAGGGAAATTAGTTTTGATACCAGAAGAGATTTTGGATACAAGAGAGAAAAGGTTGAGAAATAGGAGCATCATAGAGCATTTGGTCAAATGGAAAGGATTACCACTAGAGGATGCAGCTTGGGAAGGAGCACATATTCTTGAGAATTCCAACCTTCATTGCTTGAGGAAATGCAATATTTGGGAGGGGAGGACTTGTCATGTCCCCTATTCAAATAAATTTAAAAAAAAAAAACTTTGTTAAGGCAGGCAGGCTCCAAAAAGGTGAAATTTCAGAAAAAGAGGCTAATCTTTGGAAACCAATGGACTAATAAATAACAATTATTATTAAATTATATTTTTATTAACCCCTCTTGGATGTGAGTTAGGGTTATGCCCTCTTTAAAAGGGGTTTGGAGGCATTTTGGGCTCATTCTACATCTTGATTCTTGCTAATTTTCTTGTTGTTCTTCAGAGGCTGCCAAACCTGTGGAGAAGGAGACCCAAGAACAAGAGTTTGCAGGTTTCCAAGAAGGCTAAGGATGATAGTTTGAAGCCATTCCATGAGCATGCTCATACAGAGTTTGCCTTTGTGCTGAATAGTGCCGATTTGGGTGTTTTCGGGGTTGTTTTTGGTTTGAGTTTGGGTTTTCAGTTGAGTGTTTCATATCAGTTTGGTTTGCTGCTGTATTTCAGACTTTATGATGTTAAAATATAGCTGAATATATGTATTGGGTTGTGATTAAACTTCTGAGATAGTTTATGAGTGTTTTGTGGTGTTTTCGGGCATCTTTGTGTTAATTTCGGGAGCCCGATTGAGCATAGTTTTGCCCTACATTTGTGAGCTGTTGTGTAAAGGATATACAAATTTGGAAATTTCATTTTGTAGGCTGTTATGCTGCTGAAATTTTTGTAAAAATGTCCATTTTTAGATTTATTAATAATTTGTGAAGTTGTGAAGTTTTTGGCACTAATTTGGACATACCCGATTTGGGTTTTATTGGGAAATTGGCAGATCTTTGTAATATTGGTTGTTTGATTTTAAAGTTCTGATTTGAGGCTGGAAATATCATAAAAAAATCAGTAAAGGGACATTACAACTTCCTTTTGTCACTTGTGACTAAGAGCTGTAAAGTTGATAAACTGTGGAATGTTATCATACATAAAACATCCATGCTTTTTCATTTTAGGTATGAAATTTATCACTTTGATATTCACTGCACCAATTTTTATTTCTATCAACATCTCTTCTTGCCAACATGTCAATTTCAAAAACTAGCATATGTTGACCATGATGTAACCTAGATATTATTCTCCACTCATGTTTTGTAGTATTTTCTTGAATGGCTCCATTATCTTCTATCTCTAAATCACTTGAAGGTTCATTATTTTGTGCATGTTCTTGCATTTTGACATGCCAAGGATTATATTTGTGTGAGTCCGAATTTCCTACTATAGTATTATCATCATGACCAATGTCTCTCTCAACATTATGAAAAGGTTTGTAGAGTAACAACTTGAACAAACAAAAATCCACCCACTTATTAGAATCTCATAGAGGAATAGAAAAATACCTAGGAAAAACTCTAACAATAGCTACTTTCTTTCTTGGCCCCCATTTATTATCTCCTCTTCTTCTAGGATTATATAACCAGGACCTTGTTGCATCAATCAAACTGATACCTTCCATACAAAGTGGTCTTTTTTTATAACCATCAACAAATTTTTTTGTGAGTTCTTCCTCATTCATGTCATCATTGATTACCATAGGTTTGAAAACTTCATTTGAGACGTTTAGATTGACAAGATTTTTGCTACACTCCACCAATGGAAGTTCTAATAACATATGACATGGTTCTTGAGCTCCAATATCTCTTTCTATAATTATCTCTGTTAAAAGATTTCTACATGCCTATGATGCTAAATCATCAAGATTTGAAAGATGCATCAACATTTGTTGATATTTTTCTAAGCTTCTCTTTGCTTTTGTTTCATACTTTGTAATATATTTGATAATTGCATGTCTTGAAAGGATAGGTTGCCAATCAACATTGGCCCTCCATAATTGTAGTATGTACCAATTTTATGTATTAACTCTATCATCATTTCTTGCTGGTTCAAATTTTTTCCTACCCGATTCTGCATCGGTGTATTACTTTGACCCCTCTAAATTTAATTGCCAAGGATCATTATACCTAAAACATTGGTGAATACATATCTAATTAATCCAACTTGTTAAAAAAATTTAAATAGAAAATTTAAACATAGTTTTTTTGAATTTGATTAACCTACAAACCATTCTTCCTCTTCTTTTATGAAGGTATGATCCCTCCTTATAGAGAGTGTGTCTCTCAACACAATTGAGTATCTATTCACAATCCTATTCTATATCCATCTCAGCGAGGTGCATTGTATTCTTCAAGCATGGATGCTGACCAAAATTTTGGAAGACCTATAAATGATAACTCATATATTATTCTATTGGATAGAGTTGAGAAACACATATTGATATTTAATTCATTTATAATATGAAACTTACATTTATGTTTCTTTGATGCAGATCAGGTCTAGGATTCCATGCATGAACAATGGAGTAAAAATATCTCTCAAAACTTTTTTGTTCATCCTCATTTGACTGATTAATAGTGTCCATATTTGGTTCCCCTTCAAGCCATAATAAGTTGTAAACATAAGGTGATCCATGATATTGCCACTCATATCTACACAAAAATTCCTTTACTTTGATACCATTTCTGGTATTTCTTTCCTGAACATTGTATTCCTTAAGTGCATGTAATAAGTTACAATATGTGGATAGTCAATGATATTCTGCCTTGTCCATCTTTGAGCCTCTCATCGATCAGTAGGTGGTGTACCAAGCATTAGTGCATGTCAATTAGGCCATTGCATATCTGTTGCACTTAATGTGAAGAAAATTTTAGGTGTACCAAGTTGGTCAAGCAAATCAGTTAATTGTGCTTTACATTTTTTCCAATATGATCTTGTTCCTCTTAGACTTGTTCTGAACTGCATTAGCCTATCTATGAGATTATTAAGAGGCATATTCTTCATATGTTCATGCAATTCATTAATACTTATTGGAATTTTTTGAAAGCTCCTTTTTGAAAAAATAGATGCTGACCATTGTGCATGATGTCTTATTACCAGGTTCTGCACAAAATACCTAAACCTTGGATATTTTTTAAAGTGATGATCCCTATATTTGATCAAATGCTTTACAAATTCATGCAAGTATACTCATTTCATTCTAGGCTATAACTAATCACAACTTCCATTTGGAAATAATGTTGGAAAAGCCATATCCAACAACCTAGATGTAACATACTCATTGATAGCGGATGCACCTATAGATGGCCACTTAATTAAAGCTGACAGAACTACATCAAGATTATTAACCCAAGCAAGAATTAATTCCATTTCCCTTTGCGAATTATGTGGCCTTGAAGCCAAAAAGTTTTTGTGCTCAATTATATTACGTTTCTCTATCTCCATGAGAAGACCTAGGAATACAACTTCATTTGCATCAGAATCAAAATCCATGTGCACTATCTTTAATCTATGAAAAATATTCTCATCCATATTTCTAGGGAGGTCATTAAGAGCACTTTCATCTATCCTGACATCTGCATAAAATTTATCATTCTCAACTTTGCATTTCAATGCTCTATAAACACAATCCCTATTCACAATAAAGTTATATCATGTACCACATTGATCCCTTCTTCAACAATAATGATTGGTAAATGATCAATTGTGTGTGGAAAGACTTTTGATAGCTATTCAACATGCTAGGGAAAATTAATTTTATGTCCTTTATACTTATACTGACCTCCAATTGTATGTGTAACTTGTAATATAGGGTTTACATGTGCAATTAACATCTCTTCAACCTGAGTTAAATTTGCAAGCTCTTGTGGTTGACATCTTGGATCCATATTATTTGAAGATGAAAACCTATGAATTATTGTCTCTTGATGACACCTATTGCATATTGTACCCTCACTAGTGTGATATACTTTCATTTCTACATATGACTCTTGACAAACATAACACATATTTGGTGTTTTCAAACTATCTATCTGATATATAAACTACATTCGGAATCTTCTAAATTCAAATTGAAGCATACCATTTGGGTTGGGGATGTTTTCTCTATCATTTGCAATTCTAAATCAACATGTATGTCACTTCCATGTTATGATATTTTTGGTATGCATTCTATGGATGGTGAGTGTACATTCTTATTTAGTTGATTGTTCGTATTTGGAGGATGGTCATGTATGTAACTTGGTTGGGCTTGAGGATGTTGAACTTGGCAATATTGTGCATTTTTAGGAAGGACCATCTCAAAAGTACACTGATGATGGTTTCTCTCTGCATTTTCTAGATCTCAATTTTTAGTTTCCAATTGTTCAACAGTTATTTCTACACTTCATCTAGCATATCTTTGCCTATGCCCTTGATTTTCTATTACTCTTTGTTATTCTCTTTCAGGTTCTATCTATTGTTTTTGTTGACGTCTATGATATTCTCTTTGAAACTATCTTTGGTATTCTCTCCTTTCCTCCTCCATCTCAAAATTCAACCTAGGTCTCACGATACCTAGTAGAGAAAAAATATTAATGAAGTAACCGTTGTTTATATATAGATGACAAATATTTCACCAATAAAAATTATTAAAAGTGGATTAATTTTTTTAATATAATGGATGCTTAAATGAAGATAAATAATGTTGGAAAAGTAACATATGTTTCTATATAAATGAGAAATACACAACAAATAAACCTTACAATTATATTGTAGAAAAAAATTGAAGAAAATTATTGTGCAAGTAGATCAATGAAATAATATAAGAATCAAAATGTATGCATAGAGTATCCATAAATGGAGAGAAACATTAGAGATAGTTTATTAGATTGTTAAAAAATATATTAATAAAGAACAAAAAAGAGCATGAAGAATGTTTTTTTTCCTTAAATAAATTAAAATATTCATGGAAGTGTATACTTTTATTATGAAATATACAACATCAAGATAAATAGTCACAAAAAGATTATTACATCATCGAAACCAATAATCTTATTTATACATCATTTTATTACAAAATAGATAAGTACATGATGTTATATTTTACAATACAAAATACCAATACCAAAAATAATAGTAAGTCCACTTTAGAAGACAATGAATGTTTTCTTTTTAATAGAGCAGAGTACTTGGCAAAACATGTGTGGTTCTCCAAAATATTGGTGTTGACATAGCAGGGATTGAAGCTTGTCAACAACCACACTAGACCATCAACAGTCATTCTCAAAGACATTTACAACCAAATCTAATGGAATGTATCTGGGTAGTGAAACAATTGGTGTTGTAGGTCTAATATGCTCAGAAAAAAATCTCCTCTATATGAGGTTCTCGAGTCAACTCAGCTTTAATAAAATAATCGTATTGAATAAAAAATGTTGGCCTTTGAGAATTTTACACTCAACCTATTATGGTGCTAGGGAACCATGATCCCTAGAAGTCATCATCATCACATCAAACTTTCACTTTCATTCCATAGTTAAAATTCATGATGTGCACCTTTAACATAAACAAAGTACATAAAATCTTTTCAATTACATGTATTTAGTCCAAAATAAGAGTATAAAGAAATAGTTAGTATTGAAATATGCATTACAAAACTTACATTATAATATACGATTAGAAAAAATTAAATTTTAATGTTAGATAATGATAGCATTTCCTTCAACATTTGAAACATTAAATTTATTTATGCATAAAAATTATATTGTAATATTTGAAAATGGTAGCATTGCCTTCCACATTTCAAATATTAAATTTATTTATGCATAAAAATTACATTCTAATGTTTGAAAATGGTGCCATTTCTTTGAACATTTCAAACATTAAATAAATTTATGCATAGAATATGTTTCAATAAAATATTTAGCAATATAATATTAGAAAAATGGTGGCATTTCCTTCTACATTCAAAGATTGAATTTATTTATGCATAAAAATTACATTCTAATATTCTACAAAAACAATTACATTCTAATGTTTGAAAATGGCGGCATTACCTTCCACATTTTAAACATTGAATTAATTTATGCATAAGATATATTTCAATAAAAGAATTAGCAATATAATATTAGAAAAATGGGCACATTGCCTTCCACTTTTCAAACATTATTCCCTAAAAGTTAAATAGAAATAATATGTAAACATTAATCTAAATCAAAATAGTGTTGTAAATCTAAAAATTATTCGAAATCTAAATAGTATTCTAAACTAAAAAGCTATTATAAATTAAATTACTAATGTAAATCTAACAAATAATATAAATATAATTACTTTTATATATCAAAATACCAATCTAAATAAATACAATCATAATTCAAAATAAATTTTAAAAATTCAACCAAAAACTTACTCTTGTATTTGATGTGACTCTTGAATCTTGATCTCCAAATTTACAATTCCATTCCCTAAATTTCTTCTCTTCTTCAGCAACCTATAATCTTTCGCAAAAAATCTATATTCTACTAACTGTCTCTCTTTTCTATCCTACACAAATTCTTTGAAAAAAATTCTAATCTTGTACTCTCCAGTCTCCATTTGTAATAGAAGAACTAAATGGAAACATTCTTATATAATGAATAAAAGAATCTCTTCCTCTCCCCATAAAAAATGTTCCTCTCCCACCCCACGAAATATTTGCATGGCATTGAATATGCAAATGCATTAAACAAAACTATAAAATAAGGAAAGAAAAATTTAAAAATGCAAAGACAAAAAAAATAGAATTTAAAATGTAGCGTGTGTAAAGGAATTTAAAATCATTGAATGTGGCCATGCCATGTAATCCTCCAATCTTTGTTGGAATTACTAAACATGGCTCCTCTCTTCGCATTACTAAACTACTCATGTCAACATTATTGCTGCTACTGACAATGATAGTAATTGCCACCACTGACATATGCCAATGGCAACAGTTACTGTTGCTATCAACAGTGACAGTCTACCTCTGCCCATCGCTTGCAAGGTTTAACCCCTATGGTGGGTTTTAAAACATTTTTTATTGTTCTTTTAATTTTTTAAATTTAAAAAAAAATCTATTTTAAAATTTTTTTAAATTTTTATATATATGTTTTTTTTTTTTTTTGGTTTAAAAAAAAAAAGAAATTTAAAATTTTTTATTATTTATTATTTTAAATTTTTCATTAAATATTAATATCTTTATTATTAAATTATTTAACAAGTGGTCTAAATTAAACTATTTTTTTTTCTTATTAGTTTTAATTTTGTATTTTAGGCAATTGATGCGGGCTTAAGGAGGGATTTTCGGTCCTATTAGTCTAGGCATGCCACTTGGCTTTCTAATATTTGACCACCTATTACTTTAGATTCATTTAGATTTGTGTTATTTGAGCCAACTATTATTTCGGAAATGTTTTGTTTATTTTATGATTTAAAAGTTTGCAACTGCTCTCAATTCTTTTTTATTGACAGAGAATCTTTCTTGGCATATTCTCATGCTAGGCATTCTTGCTGCCATTGTATAAAATTCCTCTTAGCATAATGAATTATAAGGGAGTTCATATAAATGATGCTCATGACATTGTTGAATGGCGCAAGACACATTTTGCATCAAATGAGGTTTGTGCATCATCAAGAGTGAGTCAAATAGTACCATGCAGAGTCTTTTGGGAGATATCAGGTAAATGTACATGAATGCATTATGTATATTTTCTCTTAACTGTAATTTAAGTTATACACATGGCACATGCATGAATATATATATTTGTCTTCAGTTCATTTTTGCACATATATATTAAATATGTGTCTTTAGGTGTCAATAGAAAAAATATACATGATTACAAGAGGATAGAAAAATATGATTGCTACATTATGTTATGAGTACCAATCATCACAATTGGGCATTGTACATGAAAGACTATTCATGTTTTTTTTGTTATTACATTGTTGAGAATTACAATGAGTGCATTAATTTGGATAATGGATATGTAGGTCTATGGACTTTAATGTTAAAAATGCCTTAAAATAACTAAGAGGTGGGGGGTTTGCGGCGAATTAGTTATTCAAGGTCCAACATGTCTAATTTAAATTTTTCACTAAGTGTAGTGAGCCCATTCAACCATTCATTCATCCAAGCATTAAATTTTCTAATCAACAAGTTACTATAAATCAACATGAAAATGTAACACATAAGAAATCAACACATAACACAGTGACTTACGTGGAAACCCAATTTGGGAAAAACCACTACTAAACATGCTACTCAATTCTCACTCTTCTGAAGTGATGCCCTGTGAAAGGCCTACCCTATTAAATCCTTACAACACACTATTAAATGTGACCTTGCTAAAGGATTTATCCACCCTATTAGAAGTGGGCCTTCTTAGAGGACTTTAGAACATTCACTTGGAATGCCACCTTGTTAAAGGATTTACAAATGGTTGTTAGACCAATCTAAGTCCATAGGATTTTCCCTCCATCCTAACAGATATAATTGCTAGAGAGTAACAATTAGGGATTTTGACCTGATTGTAGAATACAACTTAACTTGCAGATCTTAGATCACTTCTTAGCTCATACCATTGCTTGGCCTTTAGTCTCTCCAACACTTATAGCTTCCCTTTCTTTCAATGTTAGTCTTCTTGAGTCTCCATACTTAATGTACCAGTGCAATCATCTCTTCTTGATCACTTATAGAAGTAGAGCCTCTATGCTCTTCCTTCTCCTAGATTTCTTCTCCTTGACACCCTTCTAACCACTTTGCAATTTGGCTATTTAGCAGCAACAACATCAGCAACACTTGCTTCTTGGTCTATAACCCCTTAAATAGAAGTCTTGGAGTTTCCTTTCTCACTCGATTCTTCCATTCTTTTGATTACAATTTGTATGGATTGGGTAGGATTCATTTTATCTAACCTATAGTTTTTTTCCTCTAGAAACTTCTTGAATGATCCTTTTGAATTCATCCAAAAATGGTTTTCATATAATTTTGTGCCACTAGCCCATCATCCTTATCCTTCATCTAGTTCACAAAATTCAAGGTAACCACTAAGTTGACTCAAATTTGGTGAATCTTTGACATTTAAAATAATGAAGTAGCTTGGTACAATTAAAAGTTGGCACTTAACAAATACTGTGTTACTCGACATCAACTATTTTTTTCCTAATGCTCAGCACCTGAAGATCACTTGGCACCAACTAAGATTTATGATGCTTGGCACCTAAACTTAACTCAACACTTGAAGATCATTCATCACACACTAGAATTTCTTGTTATTTGGCTCCAACTGAGAATTTTCTTGACTTCAATAGCTTTCTTGGCACCCACCAATGAACTTAGTTTAAGCTTTGCAATCAATCTTGTTACAACTTATTCCTCCAATTTTTCTAAGCGTGACAAACCTCTATATCTTTGAATATGTTATTAATACATCATTTAACCATTATCTTAACTGATCCTTGCACTTCATTACAACATCATAACTCAACCTTTCCCTTAGGTACTCTTATTACAAATCCTTCTTCATTAATCAACTAAGTGATAGTACTTGGATATTATAAAAAATATCATTCCTACAAATAGCATGTTTGACATCAATGACAAAACAATGATTGAAAACATTTTGTTAACAAAAAACTTTCTTCTTTGCAACAATCTCCCCCTTTGATCTTCAACAATGACCTTTTCAATCAGATTTCCAACAATCTCCCTCTTTGGCATTGATGGAAAACCAAACTGATCAACCATCAAACTAAACTATTCAACCAAATGAAAACTAGGTTAAAACAGTAAGTTAAATACCAAAAAGTAATTGTGTTACCATTAGTTTTCATATCTCCTTCTATTATTCTATTTGCTTCAATTCTACTTCTCCCTCTTAGTTGTTGTAACCTTTTTTTCTTCTCTCCCTCTGTATTCATTGCCCAGTTTCTACATTTTCTTGACATTTCTCCCTTATACATGTCATTGATCAGTTTCTCACAACTTCTCCCTCTTTGAAAACAATGCCAAAGAAATATTAGCATCTTAATATGCAATTGTGGCTTTTGTAGGTTCATTCTATTTCTCCCTCTTTTACCTTGCTTGTGACTAATTTCAAACTTCAGCACTTTAATTACTTCAGGCATGAATCCTAAAGTAAACATCTTCTACATCAATGTGCAAAATCTTCAACAATCAACACATTTGATGCAGGACAGTCTTGCTTTTGCTTTAAGTAGCCTTGGCTAGGGGTATCACCCCTAACTTACCTCTGAGATACTCAAAAGAATCTTTAGGTAGTGCTTTTGTGAAGATGTTAGCAATCTATTCCTTTGAGCTTACATATTTCATCTTCACTTGTTTATCTTCTACCAATTCTCTGACATAGTGATACTTGATTGCAATGTGCTTGGTTTTAGCATGCATTACAATGTCCTTTGATATGTTGATAGCACTTGTATTATCACAATAAAGTATCACAAGTTCATTTACTTATTCCTTCATACCTTACAAAAAATGTTTGATCCATACAATATTAGTGCAATTTATAGTAGCTACAACATATTCAGCTTTAGTAGTGGACTATGAGGTGCAACTTTGTTTTTTTCTGGTCCATGTAATCAATATTTTCCCCAAGAAAAGTGCTCCTCCACTAGTGTTTTTTTTTTTGTCATCAATGTTACCTATCCAATCTACATTAGTGTAGGCTTTCAGTTCAAACTTTCCACTCCTCTTGTAGTATGGACCAAAGTCATCAGTTCCTTTTAGATACCTTAGTATTATCTTTACTACCATTAAATAATTTTCTTTTGGATTTGTAGAAAATCTTGCCACTATTCCAATAGCTAATGCAATGTCTAGTCTACTATGTACAACATATTGCAACTTTCCAATCATTGATCTCTATAATGTCTAATTAACTTTAGTAGATTCATCATTCTTGAATAACTAATGTCTTGTTGCCATTGGTGTGCTAACTAGTTTTGAATCTTCTAATCCAAATGTCTTAAGTATCTCCTTGTTGTATTTTGATTGGGTCACAAATATGCCATTCTTTAATTGATGTATTTACAAACCAACAAAGAATTTGATTTCTACAAACATTGACATCTCAAAGTCATGCTTTATTTGATCAACAAAATCTTTGCATAGAGAATCTTTTCCTCCAAATATTATACCATCAACAAAGATTTCTGATATCAAAATATCTTTACCTTTTTCAGCTTTGATATACAAGCTGATGTTGTCATCTATTCTCTCAAATCTTATTTTCACAAGATATTTGTACAATCTCTCATACCATGCTCTAGGTGCTGTATTCAATCCATAAAGTGCTTTGTGCAATTTACAAATCATGTCCTTGTTCTTTTCATTAAGAAATCCCTTAAGTTATTCTATGTAGACTTCCTCTTCTAGTATACCATTTAGAAAATAAAACTTGACATCCATTTGGTAGATTTTGAAACTTTTGTATGCAACATATGTAAGAAATGTTCTTACTCCTTCCATTCTTGCAATAGGAGCAAATGTTTAACCATAATCTAGTCATTCTTCTTGTGCATAGACTTTGCAAACTAATCTGGCTTTATTTCTTGTTATCTCACCATTCTCATCAAATTTGTTTCTAAACACCCATTCGATACCAATTACATTCTTATCAGTTGGTCTAGGAACTAGGGTCCATGTTTTGTTCTTCTCAATTTGATCTATCTCCTCTTCCATAGCTTTATACTAGTCATCATCTTGTAGTGCATTCTTCACTATTTTGGGCTCAACCTTTCTCAACAGAACTATTAATTCCCAAGCCTATTCCTTGTCATTGGTCTGGCAGCCTTGTCACCATTGATTTGATCTGTAGGGTGTTGTCTTTTCACATACTTGGCTAACTTTGGTTCTATCCTTTTTTCCATGTTTGATCCTTTAACTTTAGAGTCATTTTGTTCTTCTTCATCTAGTACTTCATTATTTCTCTCATGCGTGCTATTTTCAGAATCAGAATGTGCATTTTCTACATTCTGCAACTTGGCTTTTGAATGCAACTCAGCATTCATTGGCTATGACTTGGCTGATACTAAATTTTTTTGCTGACTCCCAACTTGATTTGCAGCATTGTCTTCAATAGTCATTCCTTCATAGAAGTATACAAAGGACCTATAATCCTCTAATTTCTTAGTTCCATCAACTTGAACTTCTACATGCTCATCAAAGTTTACATTTTCACTCTCCACAATTTTCTTAGTGTTAGTATTCAAACACTTGTATGCCTTACTTCTAGTGGAGTATCCAAGGAATATGCCTTCATCACTCTTTGCATCAAACTTTCCATTTCTAGTATCTTTAATAATACAACATTTACAACCAAAGACTTTGAAATTTTTTACATTAGGTGAGTGACCATACCATAGTTCAAAAGGTGTTGCATTCATACCTTTCTTGACTTGGACTCTATTCAGTGTGTACACTGTAGTGCTTACAACTTCTCTCCATTACTTTAGTGCAACATTTGTCTCCATCATCAATGTTCTAGCATATTCAATCATTGACCTATTTCTTCTTTTAGCAATACCATTTTGTGGTGGAGTTCTTGGTGTTGATGTTTTCCTTTTGATGCCTTTGTTATTGTAGAATACCTCAAACTCTTTTGATGTATAATCACCTCATCTATCTGACCTTGGGCACTTTAGAATCTTTCTTATTTCCTTCTCAACTCTAGCCAAATACCACTTAAACATTTGAAATGCATCAAATTTCTCTTTAAAAAATATAACAATCATCATCTTAGAGTAGTCATCTACAAATAACATTATGTATTTGTCTCCTAGGTAGCTTTGCACTTATATTGGACCACATAAGTCTGTATGGACTAGCTCTAGCACTTCTTTTGAAGTGTATTCTTTTATTTCGAAACTAGACTTAGTCATCTTCCCTAGTTGACATTGTTTGCATATAGTGTTCTCATGTTTCTTCAATTTGGGCAACACTCTGACCTTCTTCTTCTTGTTGATGCAAATCAAATTATCAAAATTAACATGACATAGTCTTGTATGCCATAACCACACATCATCAAGTCTAACAACAAGACATGTTGCATCTTCCATATCTAGGTAAAATAAATTACTCCTAGTTCACCTTTTTGTATCAGATTTTCATTAGTGGCATAGCTCTTGGCAGTTTTATTTCCAAATTCAACTTTGCAACCTACATTTCCTAACTGTGACACACTCAACAAGTTGTAGTTCAATCCTTCAACATAGTATGCATTATCACATGAAATTTTCTCTATGTGTTTAATAGAACCTTTTCCTTATATTTGACATGGAGCATCATTACCAAATCTAACACTATTTCCATCATATTGAGTGAAGGTAATGAACTTACTTCTATCTCCTATCATGTGATGTGAGTATCTACTATCTATGATCCACTTATCATTCTTGTTCACACAGGTTACGAATGTTGTTGCTTCATCTTCATCTTTATTTAATTCATCCTTCATGGCTACATAGACTACTTCATCATCATTCTCATCAGTGTCTTCTTCAACGATATAACATCTTTTTCCTTTCTCCTTGTAGTCTTTGCTATCATCTTCTCTCTTGTTCTTGTACTTGTTTCCTTCTTTGTACTTCTTCTTTTGTGTGCATCTTGTAGCAATATGACCTACTTGATTGCAATTGAAACATATGATAGGGAGCTTACTTTTGAATTTAACTTTGCCTCTATGGAATCTTCTGGCCAATAGTGCTTTTAGTTGTTCCACATCTTCCTCATCTATGTTGCTATCACTGGAAATATGTTTTCCTTTTCTTCTTTTCTTGCTTGATGTCTCCTCCTTAGTGTCTTTTATTGTCATCTTGGCCTTGAAAGTAGATTCAAGGTTCTCAAGTTTGTAGTTATCAAAACTGGATAGCTCAAATGCAGTATGTCTTCCCACTATACCTTCAAATGTTAGTGTGTTTTCTTGTACACACCTTAGCTCTTGGATGGTTGAAACTCTAATAGCATAGATAGGGAGAAGAGTTCTTAAGTATTTGTTCACAATAGTTTCTACTTCCAATTGACCACCTAGACTTCTTATTGCACTTACCACTTCTTTTATTCTAGCAGCATATTGAGTAGCATTTTCTCCTTCCTCCATTTTCATGTTATCAAACTTTCCTCTTAGGCTTTCTCTCTTTGCTATCTAGACATTTTGATCTCCTCCATAGATATCTAATAAGGCTTTCCACATCTTGAATGTAGTGTCACAATATTTGATGTCATCATATTCTACATAGGTAAGTGCAAAGGCAATCTCCAACATTGCTTGATTCTGCTCCTTCCTTTTGCTCAAATCATCTGCAGTAAGAGTTCTGGCTAGATTTACATGTTCTATTCCAATTGAGCTTTGTGCATAGTCACCTATTGATCCAAGATGCAATTTTATCAGGCTCTTCCATGCAACAAAGTTGTCTTTGTTGAGCTTGGAAACTTCTCTCTTGGACATCTTGAACTTCCTACTTCTAGTACCTTGAAACTAAATTAGTAGATGCCTATGATACCAATTGTTAGAAATTCTTTAGAATAATTGAGAAGGTGGGATGAATTAGGTATTCAAGCTCCAACATGTCCAATTCAAACATTTTTACTAAGTGTAGTGAGCCCATTCAACCATTAATTCATCCAAGCATTAACTTTTCTAATCAGCAAGTTACTATAAATCAACATGCAAGCATAACACATAAGAAATCAACACATAACCCAGTGATTTATGTGGAAACCCAATTGGGAAAAACCACCAATAACATGCTACTCAATTCTCACTCTTTTGAAGTGATACCCTATGAAAGGCCTATCTTGTTAAAGGCTTACAACACACTACTAAATGTGACCTTGTTAGAGGATTTATCCACCCTATTAGAAGTGGGCCTTGTTAGAGGACTTAAAAAATTCACTAGGAATGCCAGCCTATTAAAGGATTTACAAATGGATATTAGGCCAACCTAAGTCCATAGGATTTTCCCTCCATCCTAACTGATAAAATTCCTAGAGAGTAACAATTGGGGATTTTGACCTGATTACAGAATACAAATTAACTTGCAGATCTCAGATCACTTCTCAGCTCATACATTTCCTGGCTTTTAGTGTCTACAATACTAATAGCTTTCCCTCATTTCAAGCTTAGTCTCCTTGAGTCTCCATACTCAATGTACCAGTGCAATCATCTCTTCTTGGCCACTTATAAAAGCAAAGCCTCTGCACTCATCCTTCTCCTAGATGTCTTCTCCTTGACACCCTTCTAACCACTTTAAAATTTGGTTCTTTAGCAATAGCAACATCAGCAATATTTGCTACTCAAGGGTGAACCCACAATAGTGGGTTACACTTTTTCAGAGGAAGAAATTCCTCCAAACAAGCGCGGATCCGAAAAATTACCCGTATAGTTTCGATAGAAACTCTTTTTCAAAGTTTCGATCGAAACTGGTTACTTTTGATTGAAAGTAACTGTCAATCGAAATTAACCGGGCCAAATAGTTTTGATTGAAACTTAAGTAAAGTTTCGATCGAAACTTTGAACGTGGGTTTCCCTGTAGTTTAAAATTTTCGATCGAAACTATAAACCTTGCTAGCATAAATAGCGGCGTGGTCGGCTTGTCTCCTCATTATTTTGATCGAAATTTGGAGAGAGACTGGCATCCACTTTATCGACCGTCTGAAAAAGGCATGAAACATTTTTTTTGTCCTTTTTTCTATTTTTTTAGTTAAAATTTATATGTTTTTTCATATATTTTATTATTTTTTATATATGTTTCTTTGTATATTTTATTTCACTATTCATGCTTAAGCCTCTAATGTTATTATGAATCTCTAAATTAGATCTAAGTATATAATATTGTCTTTTAATTTAAATTTTATTTAAAATATTATTATTTTAGATTTTTTGAAATGTATTTAATTTATGTATTTATTACAATGTTCAATGATTAGATTAGATGTAAATTTATTGTTTAAGTGACATGTAATTTTACAAATAAATATGATTTTGACTTAGAACCATATAACCTTGACCTAGAACCATATAACCTTGACCTAAAACCATATAACCTCGACCTAAATTCATTATTTAAACTATAATCACGACCTAACCATATAGTTATGTAGAATAAAACCCTAAGCATATATAACTAAGTACTTAATCACATAACAACTCGCCAAGGGATCCAAACAAAAAACTTCTAATACTATTTAAAATGATTTTACTTAAATTGTATTGTACTTTGTTTCATGGATCGAAAATGGATGATGTAAACTATTTTATAAATGTATATTCTTTCAGCCTTTCATACCCTGTGACATGTACAATGGATGATTGTGCATTCCGAATTAATTTGCTAAGTGGCATTCGTAACAAATGTATATAAATTATTTAAATGGATTGAACTGAAGTCTAGTTAATATTATTTCATGTGGATGTGTTATTTATTTTACTTTTAGTACTTATAATTATTTAAAAATGAAATGTGAATGTGCTCATTAAGGAATTTGCAATCTCTTATGTTTTTTATAATTGTAAATTATTGTATGTATGTTATTTCTTGCTTAGTAAAACTTTTGATTAGTTCTTTGGATCCCTTGGCTAGGCCTCATTTAGAATTAACTATAATGTCAGTTTGTAAATTGAGTTTAAAAATAATCTAAGTATATAATTAACTATATTATAATTCAATCACATGTCTTAACTTGGGTCCAAATCCTAAATTAAATACATATATAAGAATGTTAGAGATTAATTTGCATCTAGGTAAGAATATAACATACATATACATAACTTAGAATGTGTATGACCTAAAGAATACATGTTACAACCTTTAATTAATAAAAGTTAATTATAAGAACATAACTTGATTAAATAATATACAAGTTACATAAAAAAATGTACATCATCTAATCTAATGTTCATGTAAAGATTAAATATATTTAACTTCAATTTTAACTCTTAAGTTCCTTAATGCTAAACAGTAGCCCTAAACTATACTAACCCTGGTCATAATCCTAACTGCAAAACCCTTTAATCATAAATTATAACCCCTAATCTTAGATGCACACTTGAAACCATAAAACTTTTCTAAATCTCAATTTGAACCGTAGAGGTCTAAATGATAAACCCCAACATTAAATAGTAAATCATATTAATACTTGATCCTAACTTTAATTATATAAATTTATTTAAACTATGTGTTAAAACCATAATCAAAATTTTTATTGCTAATACAAATCCTAACCCTCAAAATCATACTTCTAGTTCAACATGATGTAAACCCATACCCTAACCCTCTAACCATACTTCTAGCAATGATCATGTAAAAACCTATAACCTATAATCATAAATGTTAAACCATGACCCTAAATTATACTAAACCCTAGAATCAAGATGTATGTAGACTAAGATCGTAAAATTTGTTAAATTTAAATGCTAAACTCTAATTTTAAAAGCTAGCTAGATATAAACTAATTTTAAGTACTAAACCATTATTCTAACCCTAATCATAAATTATAATGGTAAGTTCCCCTATACTAGATGATAAGCCCCAACCCTTATCCTAAATTATAAGCCCTAATCAGAATCCTAGATCCATAAATTTAAACCCTGATGTACAAAGCATAATCCTAAAAATAATACTAATACCAATGTCAACCCATATCCTAACCCTATAAATAGTACTAATAGAAATGTAAGCCCAATGTACCCTAACCCTAGAATCATAACTATAACCCTAAATCCTAAATGCTAACTTGCCTACTTTACTAACCCTAATTCATCTAGACTATAATTTCTACTCAGGTACTTGGGACCTCTGACCACATGATCCTAACCCTTTAATCGTGGTCTCAATCCTAAATCATAGCCCTAACCATAATTCTAACTCTAACCCTAAACCTAAAACTAAAATTTAATTATCCAAACCCTAACCCTAACCTCAAGATCTTAAAATTTAATTTCTAAACCCTTATATTATAAATGATAATTTATAGGCTAAATCATAAGATTTTATATATATATATATATATATATATATATATATATATATATATATATATATATATATATATATATATATATATATATATATATATATATATATATATATATATATATATATATAATCCATGCATATCATATCAAAAGAATCATATAGAAATGTCATAATTTAGCATTATATCTTAATATTTAACAGTAAAATAAACTAACCCCTAGGTCAACCCTAAACCAAATTGAATATATCAAACTAGATTGAAAGGTAACCCTGGCCCTTAACTAATTAATATTATACTTATAAACCAAATTGAATTAAACCATGATCATAAACAGGTAATTATATATCCCAAGTTAATAGTACAAACCTTGAATTTAACCTTAAATCCTTTCCCCAACCATTAACAAAATTGAACCGTTACCCTAAGATTGAATTGAAACATTAATTCAATTTATTAACTCTTGTCCTAATTACAACCTAATAATGTAAACCTAATCAAACAGTACAAACCAAATTGAACCCTAATCCTAAAACTAATTAAACATTGATATCAAGGTCTCAAAATGATACATCAATGTTATATATATGTGCACAAATAGATCTATATATGCATATGTGTCATGATATGTATATTTGCAAATATCATGTGCACGTGTATATATATGCACACGTATGCATGTATATATACACATGTGCATGATAGATCTATATGTGCATATATACATATCATGTACATGTATATATATATATGCACATATTTAAACTTCGTGGACCTAAATTACATCTGACAAGTTTATGTGCACACATATGTCTAAAACCTTTGAACATTCAATCTAACTTAGATAGAAATATAACTTGCACACATGTAGTTCTTAAAAGGTCCCTGAGTTACAAACATTATATATATAACAAGATATGTGTTTTAAAATTTAGTTTTCTTTTAAGGTATATGTTCATTTAAGTTTTAGGACTTTTATATATATGTAGACATGTACGTGCATGTTTAATTTTATTAAAACAATTTAGATACAAGTTTTTTAGTTTTGTCAAATTGTGCATACATATATGTTAATATAAATTTCAAGTTTATTAAATGTCATACATTTTAATTTTAATTTTCAGGTTTACACATTATACATGCACCTACATACATTGACATGGCTGATCAACAGCCTTCTATCCCCCCCAAGCAGCCTGTCCCCCTCGAGCAGCCTATACCCGGGCCCGAGCAGCCTATCCTGGGCCTGAAGCAGCAGCCCATACCTAGGCCCGAGCAGCCTATCCCAGGCCCTAAGCAGCAACCTATCCCCCTGAGCAGCATCATGTCCCCCATGATCAGCTACCTATCCCACCTCAAGAGCTCTATGATCGCACTAACTAGGAGATTCATAGACTCCAGGAATCCCTGACTAGTGGCACATGCTCCAGTGTTTATAGTGGTACATGCCAGACTATCTTACATAGCCTGACATTTATTCGAGATGAGATTCATGGCGCTGCCCCATATTCTGCACATACTATACAGGTTGTCCTTGATAGTAAGAGATGAGAGGTCTCCTCTGGTCTTTCACTCTAGGAGGTGTAGGGCTTGGTGCCCAAAAATGTCCTAAAGAGGGAATGTTTCCCTCATTATCTTTCACAAAAGTATGTGAAGGGGTATTCTCCCCTTAAGTGTACAGATCCACAGATGGCTGCATTGATATACCCACGCTTCCTTGCTGCTCATGGTTGTTATCCAAATAATGACCAAATTCCACTCTATTTTGCCCGACAACTTTATGCAGAGGTTCGCTAACGCAAGGCGGTGAACTACACAAATTTACCATGACATTTAGGACAGGGGTGTGGTAGATTGGCTGATAGGCAACCAGGTTGTCCCCCACTAGCACATACATCGATTATCGGAGAGAGGGCACCTACTATTTCCCCTGTGTTAGGTCCATCAGCTGATGAGGCCATGCGTAGCACTCAGTTACGTGGCGTCCTTTAGGGAGTTGGAGAGATTGCAACAGCTATCAGATCTATTTTGAGTGATGAGGTTGGTCAGTATTTGATGTCTCATTAGCGTTCCAGATCATTGTCCTATGCTTCATCTTTAGGAGACTTGTACAATGCAACAGGCATCCCTTTAGTGGCTACCTTAGAGGGTCTCACTGGAGTGTTGGCAGGAGATAATATGGTTGGTCTAGCTGAGGATTTATTAGATACATATAGATTTGTATCAGAGCATCTTGGCATACCCATATCAGATGTTCGAGGTCGTGTCCATGGTAGTACTAGGACACATCCTTAGCCATATTCTCTCATCGATCAGGTAGTGGTCATGGTGGTAGTGCACATGATGATCCATCTACTGACCACTCTTTTGCTCCATAGAGACATATACATACCATAGACCCTTCAACCAGTGTTACAGTGCAGGCTCAGAGTTCAGATGTGGGTCTTGATGATGTTGATTTGAGCTTGTCAACCACAAGATGGATGGACTTGTTGACACGTGATGATTCTACTTCTATGCCATCTCATGTACATAGTCCACTTGGCTCGTCATTATTAGGACATTTGCTAGTCACCAGCCATGGGGCTTGCATAGATGGAGAGATTAAGCTTGGTGCGATGCAATGAAATCTGGATGCATTAGTGGACACGATCGATGCTAGGCAGTCCGAGTATTATCAGATGCCACCATCTACACAGGTAAAAAAAAATTTATTCATGTTAAAATTTCAATCATTTCAAACTAATTTATTTTAGGCATGTGCATGTGTGCACATGTACATGTATATCATGCATGTAGATTCAAATGTAATCATGTAGAGAAATTTTAATTTGATGTTATGCCCGTGCACGTGTACAATGCAGGGGGACATGCCTATTTTAACTTCAGCTTTGATGCCAAATCGTGTACATCGTCGAGACTCATTGGATGATGTCAGTAGTGGACAGGTAATGTTTATTTATGTTTTGATTAAATGCATGTACATGTATTTCAATATCACTTTCTCTTGAATTTATATATAGGGGTCAGCACATCCTAGTGAGCACATTGATACTAGTCAGTCTTCAGAGCGCGTTGTGAGGAGGCGTGGCGATGATAGTCCTGCACATGATGATCTATAGTTTTTTTTATCTAGATGATTTGTTGTACACTTTCATCCAGAGAGACATTCATATATGTTAGATAGACACTTTATATACACACATGATGCATGTTATATTTATATTTGATTTGATATAGATGTACCTAGATTTACATGTCTACATTTGTGCACGCTATATTTATATTTGATATTATCTTCTGATAGATCTCTAGATAGATACATGTTTTTGTTATTTTTTCTCGAGATGATTGATACATGTTGCATTATGTTGTGGAATCTAATGTACATACTAGATCTAGATCTAGTATATTATAAATTGTTTCTATCTAAGATATGTAAGTAATTTATTTAGATATGTACGTGCATGTTTAATATATTGATTAAATTTAGATATATATATATATATATATATAAATAGTTCATGTAATTTAAGTTTTTGGTAATGTATTGAACATGTATTAAATGTTAAAGTATCAGGTAATTAGTTGTACATAATTCCTAACTCAAGTAAATCTATAGAACTCATCCCTTTTATTTGTACACATATCCTAAAATTTTATCCCCTTAAGCCCAATGTTGTAAAATTCAAGTCCAACTTAAAACATGTACATGTTCAAAATTTAGTTTAAACAAATTGCAATTTGAACTTGAAAGCTCACATGTCAAGTAATTAGTTAAATCGAAAGCTCACATGTCCTAAAATTGAAAGCACATGTCCTAATTAGTTAAATTGAAAGTGTACATGTGTTCTAAAATTGACAAGTTAAATGAATTAGAAAGTTAAATATAATAGAAAGTTAAATGAATTCTTGCATTGAGTTAAAAATGAAAGAGTAAAAGTTCAATTTAGAAAATTAGTTATTGGACACCAAATTTCAAATTGTTCAACAAAATTTGAAATAGTTTGAACCAAATTTTAATCATAGTGAAATTTTAATTCAAGTGCACACATGTATCCTAGGATTTTATCCCCTTAAGCCCAATGTTCTAATTCAAGTCCAACTTAAAACATTTACATGTTCAAAATTTAGTTAAACAAATCACAATTTGAACTTGAAAGCTCATATGTCAGGTAATTAGTTAAATTGAAAGCTCACATGTCCTGAAATTGAAAGCACATGTCCTAATTAGTTAAATTTAAAGCGTACACATGTCCAAAAATTCACAAGTTAAGTGAAATAGAAAGTTCAATATAATTAATTTTACAAACTCCTAATTTCATCCTCTTAAGACAAGTGGTGTTCGAATTTCTTTCCCTCAAGGTGCACATGTCAAGTACTTAGTGTACACACATGTACATATAAGTTCATAATTTCTATAATTAGTTACTTTAGAAAACTCAAAATGAAAGAGTAAAAGTTCAATTTAGAAAATTAGTTATTCCACAAAATTTCAAATTGATCAAATGATTGTTCAACCAAATTTCAAATAGTTTGAACCAAATTTCAAATTGTTCTTGAGTTATATTTCAAATTAGGAGTTGTTTCTATCTCATATCAAGTGGATCAACTCGTTCTTGGATAACATTTAATATTTTCTCATGATCATCAATATGGAGCCTCCACTTACGTATTCCAGGTCCTTTGACTGGATGAAGAGTTAGACCAGTGGCAATAGCATGGTTACTATATTGATATACCTTATTGTTAGGTTGATAATCGGTGAAATGAATCCCACTTTTAAGTACTTTTATTTGCTTCAAATATTTTCCTTGTACAACAACAGAACCTACACATGTACATATTTAAAAAATACATCAATCTTGAATTTAAGTCAAAGAATTTGAATTCATTAAAAATATAGATACTCAAACATACATATATACATAATTCAACTATATACTAACCGGTGGGAAAAACAATTTCATCACTTATTTCAGTCTTTGTTAGCTTCTCTCTTTCTATGGTGCAACGTAATAAATAATAGCTAGCACCTTCTACATTTTTTAATTCTGCTATGACTACAAAAACATTTCCTACACAAACTTATATATGTCAAAATTCTAGATACATGTCATTTACATTAGTACATATATATAATAAAAATTAACCAAAATTATGAAAAATGTATACATGTACAATATCCAGGTATATATATAGTTCATACATACCAACTCTGATCAATCCTGAAATATGGTTATAATCACTAGAAATCAGTGGAATATCATCATAGTTTTCATCCTCAAACTCATTCATATTAATAACATCTAGTGGCACCAAAGTCCATTCACCCACATATCCATGTTCTTGATTAATGCAACCACCATAGTCTTCATCAATACAATTAGGACAAAAACATGAGTACTCTCTTGTATACAATGACCACACATTACTATTTGTACTCATGACTGAATGCAAAGATCGTGTCTTCTCTACCCTCTTGCATGCATGCATTGATCTTCTATCAACACCTGAATGTGTACACAAGGTCCATAATTTAGTTAGAGATCATCTAAGGTAAAATATTAAATATAAATTTAATATTCAATTTAAAAATATGAACAAATTAATTTATATATACCTGATAACTCCCAAAACACTCTAAATGGTATGACTCGATCCGCTTCTGATGATGTGTTATCTATATTTGTTGGCACCGAAAAATGTGTTTTGCACCACTCAACCAAATCATGAGAATTATTAATGTGATATCCTTTATAGTCCATTTGATACCTTCTTAAAGCACGTTTAATACAAGCTCCTGCACCATCATGCTCACCCTTTCCATGTCCACTCTCAAAAAAACTCCAAATGTGTGGTATATTAAGGTATCGATGATATCTACATAATGCATAAAATGGTCTAGCTGATTTAAATTGTGCTGCACATCCATCTGACCATAGCAAATGTTTTTCTATTTTAATGTTTTTGTTTTTCAAATATTCAAAAAATGTCTTAAAACAATGTTCCACAAAATGTGTGTCATGTTCTTTGTCATCACTAATATAAAAGTGATACTCTTTTTTAATGACTCGTGCTCGATTTGTACTTTCCACACCATCCAGATCAATTTGTGCATGTTGATAAGACACTTGAACCATAATAGTAACCTGCTCTATATAGTAGTATTCTGCTTGAAGTTGTTTTTGAGATACGAAAGAGTAATTCTCTGCAAAGTCAACAACAGATAGAATTGTTCTGAGTGGGAAAGTTTCTCTTAGTGTTTGAAATTTTTATGCTTGCCACTTAGCTAAAAAATACATCGCATATATATGGTTGAATCAATTTACGAAAATTTGACATAAATTCTCCAGTCGATATCTCATCCTCTACATATTCTAACCTTGTTCATTCTTTTCCAGCTTTTGTTTCTAACTTTATGTACTTATATCTCTTACATTTTACCATCCTTGTCATATTAGTATCTTCTTCTCTCAAAGGAAATTTAGTCAAGTTACCACATGTTTCACAAGTTCCTCTTATGCAATCTATTTCACGGACACAATCATTTGGTTTGTCACATAAGATTGAGATTATGAATTGACTCGATCATTTAGGAAAAGTATTTTGAGAAGTTTCACCACTTTCTTCTATCATCTTTTGAAACCCTTCATAGTACAGATCAAATTCAACATGATATCGAAAACAACATGTTTCAAAAGATTTATTTATCTTCACAAAATAGGGCTTCAATCTTTCAAACATTGTTTGTCCAATCTTTATGTTAGGATTTAAATTACAAAATGAGAGATACAATTCATGTTCAGTGACATCCAACCAATGTTTTGCATGTTGAATATATTCCTTAGGCCCAATCCTCTACTTGATGATATCTCTTCTATTTGGTGAAGGACGAGTATTATCAATCCAAAATTGAATAACTAAGTTCTTAACTGTTTCCCCAATCATGTCAGATCGAGGAGCTCTACACATTAGTGCCCAATTGCCTTCTAATATACTACCATTCAAATTGTTTCTCCTTTTCAGATAATGTAGTACTGTCTTCTGACTATACCCAAAATGAGATAATAATGAAGAGATCTGTCTATTTTGGGATGTTTTCTTATTTAAAATAGATGTCAGTATCACTCTTCGTGCAATGGATTTATCTGTAGATCTAGTTTTTTTCTCAATGGAATGTAACTCTTCCTTAACACTTTCAACAATATCTTTTTCTAGTTTAGAAGTCCTCATCTTTTTTATACTTGTATCTATACCCAATAGTCTCAGTGGCTCTTTTAATTCATCTTTGAGAAGTGAAATTGATAATAGTTGAGTTTTCTCCACTATTGATAGATTCTCAAATTGTGCAATTATGTCTTTAGACTTTTTATTCAATTTCCTCTTCGTAGTATGTGTGGGTTGATTAGCATATTCTCTCAATGTTTCCACATCCATTTCAATTAAATGATCTATGTTTCTATGATTAATTTTTCTCTTCAATCTTTGAGCTAAATTAACATTCTCATTTGTTGTTTGATCTCAGGCTGCACAAGAAAAAATGAAACAAAGTCTTAAGATACAATCTCTTTAGGGGACATATATGTATACATATATACATGTTTAACTCAAGAGTGAAATATTATGTACTTGATTAAATTATCTTACCTTCAGATGGTCCTTCTTCTATATCCATTGCTTAATCTTCAATTTCATCATGTCCAACATTTTCATCATCTACTAGAATTGCACGTGCATGATATAACAAATAAAATCAAGTAAGTTTATAAGGGGAAATATCGCTCACTAAATTTAAAAATTAAAGATATAAAGTTTGATAGAGACCTAGAATTCTAGAAAGATCTATATTATATACTTGCAAGAGATGCACATATACCTGTTTGAACTCAGGATGAACCTTCTCCAATGTCGATAGGTTGTCCTGGTTGACTACATCCTAAATAAATTCATTTATTTAATTTTAATCATAATCTAATAATTGAATAAACAAGGTAATTCCCATGCTAAATAAATTCATAATTTAAATTTATTCATAATGTAATATTCACCCTAAGGACTAATATTGACATAATTGAATAAACCCTAATGGCCTAAATATGAACATAATTTTAAATAAACTCTTAATATTAAGTTAATCTAGTAATGATAATTTAAGATAAATATGATATTCCTAATTGGATTTAAACCCTAATCCTAACTAAATAAACTAATTAATACATTGGAAAAATGATTGTGCATGTGTACCTGATCTAAGATAGTATCTTGCTAGCATTTTTTGACGATTTTCATCTTCTTGTTCCTTAGTTCTTCTTCGTGCATATTTACTTGCTCTTTTATCTTTATTTCCCATGTTGTAAATTATTCCTCCAAAATTCGAAAATAGGTTGAAGTTTGTCAAATATTTCTTTCTACCCAATTCAAAAGCCAATAACTTGATTTCACATAAATGCAAATTGTAAAAAATGAAACTCATATTTATATACAATTTTTTTTTTTAAAAAAACCTCTTTATTAGCCGACTAGGGAAAAATCCTAAGGAGCCGACCAAGAAAACACCCCTATGGTCAGCTTCTAAGGGGTTAACCTGCTTTCCTAGTTTCGATCGAAACTAGGTGGATAGTTTTGATCAGAACTAGGAAAGCGGTTTGCTAACCGCGTGGTTAAGCTGCCAATAGTTTTGATAGAAACTAAGAAATTTTGTTTCTATTGAAAGTTTGTAAAATAATTTTGATAGAAACTAAGTTTCTATCCAAACTAGCTAGTTAGAAGCCCCCATGAATAGTTTGAAGTTTTTTCAATGATTTCCTTTCTTCGGAGCTGAATTACCAAGTTCAAATGGAGCACTAAAGACCTGAAATTGTACATGATTGAAGTACTCTGAACTAGCTTTCTAATTACTTTGAATTTGGTGCTTTTCAAATTTTTTAGGTATATATTTTTTAACATGAATTAAATATAGGTTTATTGTAAAAAATAAACTAAGATATTCAACGCTCATGGAAAAATAGTAAATATAAAAATAAATTTTTAAAAAAATAAGTATGGTCTCCATATTTGAGTCACCTTTCAATCAAATTTTAATTTTTAAAAATTGGGTAAATATATAATAAGTTGCATGTGTCAGAAGCCACGTATGTCTAAATTAGTGTTATGCCAACTTTAAACTACAATAAAATATGAAATACTAATGATAAAGATATAAGACCAACTCTACAGTTTAGGTATGGATGTTAACAAACTAAGTTCAAAAGAATCACATTGATATCTATTGTAGAAAAAAAGTTATGTTTGTCAAAAACAATGTCACTCTTTAAAAATCAGGTTTTTGATATCATACCAATTTTTGTACGAGAAAAAATAATTCAATAAAATCAATTTAAAAAAAAAAAAAAAAAATAGATTTAGAATCTAGACACAAAATCCTAAAAGACTCTAGTTTACTTCATCTTCAAATTCCTAACCGTTAAACAGAAATTTGCATTTGAAAGTGAATGTTTTCTTAAAAATTCAGAGTTCAGTGTTAGTTTAGGCAAAAGGGTGTAACCCACTATTGTGGGTTCACCCTCAATCTATGACCCCTTAAATAAAAGTCTTGGAGTTCCCTTTCCTACTTGATTCTTCCATTATTTTGATTACAATTTGTATGGATTAGGTAGGATTTATTGTATCTAACCCATAATTTGTTTCCTCTAGAAACTTCTTGAATGATCCTTTTGAATTCACCCAAAAATAGTTTTTATACAATTCTATGCCACAAGCCCATCATCCTTATCCTTCATCTGGTTCACAAAATTTAAGGTAACCACTAAGTCGGCTTAGATTTGGCAAATCTTCATCATTTAAAATAATACAATAGCTCGACACTATTGAAATACACATGCTTGGCACATATTATGTTACTTAGCATCAACTGTGTTTTTCCTAATGCTCGGCACCAACTAAGATTTCTAATTCTTAGCACTTGAACTTCACTCAGCACCTAAAGATCACTTAGTACACACTAAAATTTCCTGATGCTCAGCTCCAACTAAGAATTTTCTTGGCTTCAACTAGCTTGCTCGACATCCACTATTGAACGTAGTTTAAAAATTGCAATCAACCTTGTTACAACTTATTCCTCCAATGTTTCTAAGTGTGACCAACCTTTGTATCTTTGAATATGTTATCAATACATCATTTAACCATTGTCTTAACTTATCCTTGCACTTCATTAAAGCATCAAAATTCAACCTTTCCCATAGGTACTCTTTTTACATCTTGTTGATCAAATCCTCTTTATTAATCTACTAAGTGATAGTACTTGGATCTTATAAGAAAATTTCATTCCTACAAATAGTAGGTTTAACATCAATGACAAAACTGTGATTTAAAAAATTCTATTAACAACAAACTTTCTTCTTTACAACAAACTCCCACTTTGATCTTCAATAATAAGCTTTTCAATCAGATTTCCAACACTTTAGTGTCACTTTTTGTTACTAATACAAATCTTCGAGATGAAGATGAAAACATTGATCACATTCCTCTAATTTCTATTGATTATAACATATATCTAGATTAGTTTGAATTGGTATGTAAATTTTTTAAAATAATAAATTTATAGATAAACATATTAAAGTCACAAATAAATTTTAGAGCTCAAAATATATATGTACATGATCTATTTTTAAAATTGTGTGTATAGTGGAAGTCTTTACAGTTAGTACTAAGCCTAGAAATATAGGAATGAGTTACTATTTATTGTGTTGCACTACTTAAAGGATGAAGTTAATTGAAACTAAATAAAGTTATGCAATGTTATTCCCTATAGGTATGTGCACATTAAATTAACTAATTTAAATTATGAGTTTGTTTATATTTAATTGATGTTCAAATTTATTTGATATGCATTGTCTATAGGTTCAATTGTGAAACATGGAATTAACTTTGTTTATTACTAACTTGACAATAAAGTTCTTCAATATAGTCACCATGTTATTGCTACGTCCATTTCTCTACATCCAATTAAACATAAAGGTGGATGTCACAAATAGAGATTCGATACTAGCGACCAAGAGATAATATTAAATGTTCTCCATAAGGGTGTGGAACCACTTAAAATCACTTGACATCTATTTCATATTTGTAGAACTTGAGCTAAAGATATTTCATATTTCGAGAAGTTCTTATTACATTTAATACTCATATTTATTTTGTCTCTTGCTTAAAGATATTTCATATATTTCATATTTAATTTACTCCATTTCAAACATGTAGAAATGTATATGTTCATTATATGTGTCTAAAGCATATGGAACTACTTGGAACCCATTATATGTGTATCTATCAAGATTGATTTCACATTTGTAAAACTTGAAAATAGATATTTCATATTTCTAGGACTTATTACATTTAATACTTCATATTTCTAGATCAATTTCTTAGATATAAATAATATTTCATAGTTAACGTAATTCATTTCATACATGTACATACATTGCTCATAATTACATGTGTAACTTGCATACTTATATTGAATACTTACATGTGTTCAATAAATGATATACTTATATGTTCATTAAATGATATACTTATATCCATTTCATGTATACATACAATACATTGAATACTTACATGTTCATTTGATCATGTAGAAGTTTAGGAGTTTATTTTTGTACTTACTATTGTGAAACTCTTAGGAGTTTATTTGAGTACTTACATGTTCACATGTACCATAAACTAGAAACATGAATATATCACATTTTGATTTAATTGAATAAACTGAACCAATCATACATGTACACATGTCTAACCATAAAATAAATACATGTATGTATATCATATTTCTAATCATAAATCAAACAAATTATGTGCATGTCTAACCATAAACTAAATACATGTATATTGAATAGTATAAACTAGAAATGTATGTCTATATCATATTTCTAATCATAAATGAAATAAATACATATATATCATATCCAAAGGTCATTAACTATAAACATATATTCATGTGTTTAATAAAAAATGAATCATAAACACATGTGCGTATGTGGAAACATCAAGACATACATATATGTACATGCATGTATGTATTTGTGTGTGTGTGTGTGTGTGTGTGTAGACACACACACACACACACACACATAGATAGATAAATAGATAGATAGATAGATGTCAAATCATAAATGTTATATGTCTTGATCAAATCAATGATATAAAAGAAACATGTGCAAGTTTCCTAAATTAGAGAGTCATCTAGATGCATACAAATAGAGTGACCCTCTAATCAAGAATCATGAGGATCATGTGTCCATGGAGTAACAACCAAGCCCTGCAAATTAAAATATAACAATATATTAGGCATGTATCAATGGGACCTATATACATGTGCACATGAGTTCTAGAGTCTCAAATTATATTTACATGTATATATTTAAATTTAAATGCATTGATACAAGTGCACATGTATCTAGTAAATTTAAAATTAATTTAAATTTCTATTATATTAAAATTTAACTGAGCACTAGTGGGTGTCACATCCATTATATTAGTACCCCCATAGGTAGTAGGTATCACATTGACAACATCTCTCCTCCCACTACAATCAGATCCCACACTGGAAGAAGCATGCTTTACTACGTATACCTACAAAAATATAACTCATTTGAAAATATGAGCACATTATCATAAGTTTGTACATGGAGATTTGTTATTTAAGAATGAAACTTGAAAGAGGTGTATACCTAGGTCTAAGGAGCAAGACGGTCATCAGTGACATGTACTAAGGCGTCATCAATAGAAATTCCATCTCTAATAGTACCAATCCTTAGAAAGAGTGGGGAGTGCAAGGAGCTAACAAGCTAGGATGGAATTGGTGTAGAGTTAGTAGACTAAAGTAGCAACATGTCCATGTATGATCCTATGCCACTCCCAAGAACATGAATATGATTCAAATCTTATAACTATTGATCAAATAGTTCAACTCCATCAGTAGAAATAGATATACCTCAACTAACTACTAAGGTTCCCTCAGGTGGACCTATAATAGATTGTTGAGCTGAGTACTAAGCTAACTATTGAGCAGAGTGCTAGCCTGAGTACTGAGTTGAGTGTTGAGCTAACTGCTAAGTGCCAAAGTGCTATGTAGAGTGTTGTTTACACTATAGTGCATGACCTGATGACTTGTCATGGGATGCTTGAGATATAAGATTTTGTGAAATCGTCTATGGAACACTATGTAAAGGCATCCATTGTGTATCTACGATATATGAATATGCACATGTAAAAGATCATCTAGAAGATACAAGGCCATCTCCATATGTCTTTTTTCTCTAGTGAGGCAACGTATATCTACTGGGGTAGGAATACTTGCAACTCTATAGATCTCATCTGTGGGCAGTGTCATACTCGATGATGCCTTAGAATATGATTTATGCTAACTAGCTCTACTCGAAAGATATCTACCTAGAGTGTTAGATGTAATGCTCCTAGTAGCAGATGCAATGTGTCCTATCCAATCAACTGCTTCCCTCTAAGAAGCCATGACAACTCTATTGACAATAGCAACCATCACTAGAGTCACTGTTGGAGTCCTAGATCCCACCAATGCATGATGTTGATGAACAACATGAGTCACCCAATGGTATGCATCATGATCAAAAACTCTACTACATCCCTATCCATAATATCCTAGAATATCTAAATAGTTGACATGGTGCTCCAAATAGAACTTCACATACAACTATTGGGCAAAATATAATGGGATTTGGTCATTATTAGGATAATGACCATGTGTTGCTAGGAATTGAGAGTATATCATACAAGAAATCTATGTCACAACACATCAAGTAACCTAATATGTCATGACTATGCTCTTATTCTTATAAAATTGGAAGACCTCTCATTTTATAATCTCCTTAGGAACCGGGCTCTAAACCTAGTGTAAGGATATACCATCTAAGATCTGTACTCTAAGATCATCAAAAATCCTCTTTACAAACTATGGTGTAAATGTAGACTATGATCTTGAGATTGCTCAATAGTTAATCTCAGTCTAGTAGTCTCTCTGGTCAAAAATTGGAATAGAATCAACATATCAGAAATACAAGCCAATCCTTATACCTATGCCTATGCTTGTCCCTATCCGTATCCCTATCTATGTCCCTGATCTTGTCCATGTCCCTATCACTGTCCCCGATATTTAGGTTGATTGTGTGATGCCATCTATGGGTATGACATGCAAACTAAATGCTAACTTCATATTACAAATGAGATGAGAGAGTGTATGAGAGAGAGAGAGAGAGAGAGAGAGAGAGAGAGAGAGAGAGAGAGAGAGAGAGAGAGAGAGAGAGGATAGAGAAAGTAATAAGAGGGAGACAGTGTGAGTACAAAGAAAGTGTGATGAGAGAGAAAGTGTGAGGAGAGAGAGAAAGTGAGAAGAGAAACATTGATGAGATAGAGAAAGAGTGATGAGAGAGAAAGTGTGTGAGAGAGAGTGTGAGGAGAGAGCTCGAGTGTGAGGGGAGAGAGAGAGAAAGTGAGGAGAGAGAAATGATTAGAGAGAATGATGATGAGAGAGAGAGTGTATGAGGAGAGAGAAAGTTGAAGGAGAGAAGTGTGAGGAGAGAAAGAGATTTGAAAGGAGAGATAAAGTTTGAGGAGAGAGAGAAAGTGAGGAGAAAGAAATGATGAGAGAGAAAGAGTGAGGAGAGAGAGATTTGAAAGGAGAGATAAAGTATGAGGAGAGAGAAAGTGATGAGAAAGAAAGTAAGGATAGAGAAGTGATGAGAGTGAAAGAGTGAAGAGAGAGAGTGTGTGAAGAGAGAGAAAGTGTGAGGAGAGAGAAATTGATGAGAAAGAAAGGAGGGAGAAGTGATGAGAGGAAGACAAAGATTTAAGTGATGAGAGAGGAGTGAGGAGAGAGAAAGTTTAAGGAGAGCTCAAAGTGAGAGGAGAGAGATTTGAAAGGAGTGATAAAGTGCATGAGAAGAGAGAAAGTGTGTAAGAGGGTTCAAGGAAAGAGAAAGTGTCAGGAGAGCTCGAGAAAGTGTGAGGAGAGAGAAAGTAAGAAAAGGGAGTAAGTGTAAGAAGAGAGAAAGTGTGATGAGAGAAAGAGTAAGGAGAGAGAAAAATTGATGAGAGAGAAAGTAAGGAGAGAGAAGTGAGAGGAGAGATAAAGTGAAAAGAGAAAGTAAGGAGAGAGAGAGAGGAGAGAAAGTGACAAGAGAGAAAGTAAGAAGAGGGAGAGAGTGTAAGGAGAGAAAGTGTAATGAGAGAGAGAGAGTATGAGGAGAAAGTATATGTGAGGAAAGAGAAATTGATTAGAGAGAAGTGAGAAGAGAGGGAAAATGAAGAGAGATAAAATAAGAAGAGAGAAGTGAGAGGAGAGGGAAAGTGACGAGCTTTGAGAAAGCAAGGAGAGAGAAGTGAGAGGAGAGTGAAAGTGATGAGAGAGAAAGTAAGAAAAGGGACATAGTGTATGGAGAGAGAAATTGTGATGAGAGAGAAAGTGTGAGGAGAGAGAAAGTGAGAAGAGAGAAAGCAAGGAGAGAGAAGTGAGAGGAGAGAGGATGTGATGCACTCAAAAAGTAAGAAGAGGGAGAGGGTGTGAGGATAGAGAAAGTGTGATGAGAAAGAAAGCGTGAGGAGAGAGAAAGTGTGAGGAAAGAGAAAGTGTGAGGAAAGAGAAAGTGTGATGAGAGAGAAAGTGTGATGAGAGAGAGTGTATGAGGAGAGAGAGTGTGTGAGGAGAGAGAAACTAATGAGAGAAGAGAGAAGAGAGAGAAAGTAAGAAGAGGGAGAGGGTGGGAGGATAGAGAAAGTGTGATGAGAGAGAAAGTGTGAGGAGAGAGAAGTGATGAGAGAGAAAGAGTGAGGAGAGAGAAAGTGATAAGCTTAGAAAGTAAGAAGAGGGGGAGAGTGTGAGGAGAGAGAAAGTGTGAGGAGAGAGAGAAGTGTGAGGAGAGTAAAATTGAAGAGGGAGATAGTGAAGAGAGATATAAAGTACAGAGAAATAAGCGATGAGAGAGAATGTAAGAAGAGGGAGAGAACTTGTGAGGAGAGAGAAAGTGTGATGAGAGAGAAAGTGTGAGGAGAGAGGAAGTGATGAGAGAGAAAGTAAGGAGATAGAAGTGAGAAGAGAGACAAAGTCTAAGGATAGAGAAAGTGAGAGGAGATAGAAAGTCTAAGGAGAAAGAAAGTGAGAAGAGAGAGAAAGTCTGAGCAGAGAGAAAGTTTTAGGAGAGAGAGTGGAGAGAGAGAGTTTTTCTAGATATTGAAGGTAATTTTTTATTAATTTTTATTCATCTCTAAGTTTTAATCATTTTTTGTTTTCTACATTGAATCCTACTTTTGGTTTTCCACACATGACAAATTCTATTTTTTATTTTCTCCATATACAATCATATTTTTGTGTATGTGCAGGATCATGGTGTGCCAAAAAGTGGCAATCTTAAAAATCTATAGCTCTGAAATATCTCAAACCATTTCAAAATAAATTCCAACTATTTTCCCACCCACCCTGATACTAAATGAAAACAACTAATATCTTTATAAAGTCTACTATATCTTTTGATACCAAACCTATATGGTAAACTTTAAAAACATCCTAAAAATGTGTTTTTGGCCTGTTCTTATGTGACTTTTACTTCAGTCATGTAGCTGATGACTTTTTTTACACCAAAATTTGATGAAATGAAAAGGGTTTCTTAAGAATGTTCTTATCTTTCCATAAATGTAAGGTTTTTCAAATTAAGAGTATAGTAACTAATTATTACTTATTTTCTAATGGAGTTATGTATAAAGTGCTGACTGACACACTACTTGAAAAATAACTATAACTTTTAAGTGGTATAACATTTTTTTAAATCCAAAAGATGCATCACATTCTATGTTTCTTCTACTATAAGGAAAAAAATACTATTCAATAATTTATTATTTATTATTTATTTACAATAAAAATACCCAAAAATATGTGTCACATCTAGGCATGAGTCTACTACTTATATCTAGAATATTATTAAAAAATATTATCGTTTGATTTTGATTAAGGTGGTCATAAATACATCTACTTCTTATTTTTGTTATGAAATTTTTGTAATATTGAATTAAAATTCAAAATTTTTACAAATCAATATTTATTTTTTTTAGGTAAGTCCTAGTAGTTTAGAAACTAGATTCAATTTGCTAGAGATTATTTTCTCTCAACATTTTGATATAAAGTTAATAAAAAGTAGAAAATTGCATGTCAAGTTGACATAACCTTGGTTTTCTGATTTTTTATTGCCACTTAAGAGCATAGTTTTGTTGACCATGATCTTGTACATACCTTTTTGGTTTTCTAAATGTATTCATATTTTGCATTTTTATTGTTTATCTACCTAGCATTTTTAATAAACTAAACATATAATATTTCTTCCATTAACTAAAATTTTAACAATAGTTTCTAACATTTAAAGTAAAATACAACACACAAACATAAACTTAATTACTATACACTAAAAATAACAAAATACTAATAAAAAAGTTAAATAAATTCATAAAACTAACTTTTTTTTTTAAAACTACTAATAATTCATCAAAATAACTAAACAATCATTAAAAATAACTAAATATTCATTAAAAATACAAAGATGAACATACTTGGCATGTCAAATGCTCAAAGGATATTGAATATGCTAATTTTGAATGATGGTCTACTTGTAGACATCATGAACTTCACTCCAACAGCTGGTCCAAAATAGTCATCGTGAAAATACATTGTAAAGTGGTAAATTGGCTAAAAAGTTGTTATAGTTAGGGTTTTTGTGGACTTCAAATGAAACCTTTAGGGCTTTTTTTGAAGCCATAAGAGATTTTAAGGAAGCCCATGCCTTCACTTGAAGCCCAAGTGGATGCTCAGAGCCCTCTTCACATGGCTTCGATGGAAACCACCACTTTGCTTGAAGCACCCCAACTATTTTTTTGCACTTTTCATTCAATCTGTTTGTGATGAAAAGTTGGAAATAGTTGTGTGGGATGACCCATGTATATGTCTACATATGTAGATATTTATGTGTGTGTGTGTGTGTGTGTGTGTGTGTGTGTACAAATTATACACACACACACACACACACACACACACACACACACACACACACACACACACACACACACAAATATAGATAGACATAGATATAGATATATGTAGATATCTATATATGTGTGTATGTGTCTGTGTACAAATTATGTAATTTATATATATACACCTACACACACACACACACACACACACATAAACAAAGAGGCCAAATAATCTACTTCAAAATAATTTTGGTAGGGCACAATTAGCACAATCTCTTGAGACCATTGCAAGTCAGGTAGTATATGCTAGTTTTCAATTGAATCTATGGCATAGTAATAGGGAAGGAAAAAAAATATTATGCTGATAATTTTTCCTATGAAGATGTTCAAAATAAGAAAATCACTAAATATAACATGTGATTTGTTTAGAAGTCCAAGGGAACAGCACACCCTAAGAACTATAGCTAAGAGGTTCCTAATCCATTTGTGCATTAATGAAGACATTAAAAATAATTTTTGAGAAAGATGGAGGAAGATGTTTGATTCGCCTCATTGTAAAAATCATGAGGTTCAAAATTCTTTCTTGATAAATTTTTCATTTGATTTTTTTCTTGAGAATATCTTTAGTTATTTTGATATTCTTCATTGTCAGGGTATAGGTTGTTGGAAATATAAGATAGGCTAGGTTACTAAGAGGGCAATGGTAAATCAAGAACCAATAAAACTTATTCTTAATTCACCAATTAATGCTTCATATTTATTTTGATCTGATTGCATGGATGAAAAATTGAAAGCACTAAAACATACATAATGCTTTGACACAAGATATGGTGACCTAGAAGCCTTCCAAATATAAAGAAAAACTAGGGTGGTGATGATACCCACAAGCTTTAGTACTACAATATAAAGTTGGATGGTTAAGGCTTACAATTGATCACTTTTGATGATTTGCACTATTATGAGCAATAAGGACATCTAGGTCCACTTTGTAAAAGGATTTACAAAATATACAATGAAGTATGCTCTCAATAGAGAGATTTACAAAAGAATATTAAGTCTAGCTTGTGAAAGGACTTAACTATTCCACCTATTAGGATGAACCAGTGGCTGATCTCTGATCTGCAACTTTGATTTGCTAGTTGAGATTCATTTGGAGTGTAATGATCACCTTGCTGTGATAGATAAATCTTTGTTGCTCTTATACCACTTGTAGCCTTGTTACTTCACACTTCTGCTCTCACATATATCTTCTCACATTATTACATCATACATTACTACCTTTGGATGTCATACAACAAATTACATATATAACAATCCAAATTACAATTCATCAAAGTTAGCTACAATACAAGTTTCACCAAAATATACAAAGTTGGCCCAACTGTTCATGAATGGGTTCTAAAGAAAAACTCGGTGAGGTTTTGCTACTCAGAAACCATTTTCAACACTCGACATCATCATGCTCTTAGTAGACATAGAAGGTCAATTTTTACTAATCACTTCCAAGTAGTCTAAACTTAGTCAACACTAGTGACTAAGTGAACACTATGAAACTTGGTATATAAACTAAATCACTTGGTTGATTCTACATAGCTTGATCAATACTATCACTACAAGCTTAGTATACACTAGAGAACTCAGTTTTCACTGAGTAACTTTGTAAACACTATGAATCTTGGTTTACATTGATAATTATTAACTTGGTAGATATTGCTCAGTGTGAACTGAATACTATTTTTGGAGCTTGGTAGCAACTATAGGGCATAGTAAAACCTGAATTACTTGGTTAACACTATAAACTATAAGATAAGCTTGGTAGCTACTAAGCATTTGATTAAGTGTGTGTCACTAATAGACAAGCTTGACTATAATGTCAAAACTTATCAATTAAAATTGAATTCTAAAAATTTCAAGTTCAAAGCAATCTTTAGTCTCCATCCTATGTGTTTAACTTGATAACATATTCTGTTTTTAAGATTTTTCAAAATTTCTTTTGTAAGAGATGGTTTTTGATTATCTGTAAATGTATATGTATAATATTATGATGGTCCCCCATACATATATAAATTTAACTTACTATATATCTCATGTCTTTTATATTGCATCTCTTCTCATCTTCTCCCCCTTTTTGACATGAATACCAAAGGTGTATGCTACATGGTAATGCCAAAATATAACAAGACATCATAATGTACCTTTAAAATCAATGACATTTTCTTGTCCCAAATTTCTTGTAACACCATTCTTGCATGCAATGCAATCCATACTTTCTCTGATAACTCCATTATGTGATCAACTATGGAGAAATTATTATCATGGATGAGAGTTTTGGCATGTGCAATGTGTTTCTACAATGCATCTATGTTTGGAAGAATCATGTCTTGAATGTATATAGTGTGGCCATGATCCTAACTTCTTCCCTTAATAATTATGCTTGCATATCAGTCAGGAATATGATCTTTGAGTAATAAGTAGAACTATAGCTCAAGTCAAGTGACAACTAGTGTGCACTTTCCTTCAAGTCTTCATCTATCTTAGAGAGTTTAACTTTTATTTCTTGAGTGAAGATAGATGTATCAAATAACTTCTTGAGTAATAAAGTAACATTATTGGTAGATATTTCCAATGTGTTAACAATAGTAGACAAGTCTACTTGATATATTGCAATTTTCTGTGCAACTAGCTCTAATACTTTGTTCTCAAATTTCTTCTCTGCTCTTTGTAGAGACTTTTCTTGCCCATTCAGATCTTGATTGAATTTTTGAACAACTTCTTCTAACTAAACCAAAATAGGTTGAGTACTATCAATCTTGGTATTGAGTGCATCTGCGAGTATGTTCTTTACATCTTCTAGCACTGGGTTTTCTCCATTTTTCTTCTCCCTAATCCTCTACTTCTTAGCTTTCTTCCATAATATTTCATGTAATATGTGCATTTGATTAGGCTTTAGAGTAGACATATCCCAATTTGGTATAACTGTATCCTCATCAAAATCAATGTCTTCTTCTTTACCCTTTCCCTCGCTTGAAACTTTAGTACTTGGTTGAGGCTTTTTGTCATTTGTCTTTGCACTAACTAGTTGTACACTAGGGATTGTAAAAATAGTAGAAGTAGAAGGACTAGGAAAAAAAAAAGATATTGCACTGATAGTAGAAATACCTAGTTGCTATGTAGCCAAATCTTATGAAAGAGGAAGCACTAGTTGCTTCGTAGATGAAGTGTTGATCACTTAGTCAATTTAGTACTTGGCTGTTAGGTGCAAAGATTGGTTGGGTGCTTGGAATTGTAGTGGTTTCCACAACCAACTTGAGAGAAGATTCATCTAAGCTTGATAAATTTAAAACATTTCTTAGATAGTGAGGAAATGTTGCCATAACTATTGTTGCAATCTTCTCTAGGTCAAGTTCCTCAATACTCTGAATCTCATGGAGATTCTCCTTGGTAGCTTCTTTTTCTTTCTCCTCATCATCTAGACTAACATCATCTATCTCTTCCTCATCATTATTGTCCTTTTATTCCTTTTCATCTTCATCATCATATTTAACACTAACGCGAACAAAAAAATCACTCTTTTGATGAAGGTTGTAGATAGTCTTCCATGTAGTTGTAGTTGTCTTCACCACATGTCTAATTTCATTAAAACCAATATCATGCAATTGTTGAATTTTAGAGTCTGTTCAAATATATATTTTGTAGTATTCTTAGTATGTTCCCATCTAGGCTTGATTCTTTTCATAAGTTCATTAGATCTTTTTTGTACAAGTTGATCAGGTGAATATTTCTATTTACCTGACTTGTACATAATCATGTGTTTATCTTGCTTCTTCTCATTTGCATTTCTAGTCTCGTATCTGAGAGATCTAAAGTTTTCCATTCCAACTCTTGCATCAATCTCTTTTATTTTTTCCTAAAATTTACATGGATGGCTTTTGAAGATAATATCCTTCGCTTTTTCTCACCTAATTTCAACTTCTTTCTAGATCTAGATGCTCTTCTAGTGAATACTAGAGTAGATGACTTGGTAGGTTTGGTTATGATAACCTTACCTTTCTTCCTAATTAGATCTTCTTCTTCTAATTTAGTTTCTTCTACCTCATCTTCCACATCATCTTCTTCCACATTATCTCCTTTTCCTTCTATCAATAGGAAAGTAGAACTTGCTTGCCTCATTTTTGTTATCATCTTCTTTCCTTTGCTAACTACTTAAGGAAGCTTTTTTTCAAGTTCTATTTTAGATTTGACTTCATCATAAGTACCAAAATATTTAGCCATTGGATCCTAAGGTTCATTCAATAGTGCCTCAATGATATCCTTCATGTCATAAATGTTAACCTCATAGCTTAGAGCCTTAACCCACACCACTCTAGGTTTGACTGCTTCAATATATACTTTGTCACAGTCTACCATAAAAAAAATTGTCCTTGTAATCTTCTACATGTTTGATAGGAATTATAAATATTTTATTCATATTTTCCTTGAATGAATCAAAATAATTATCCATGATATTGACAAAATTCTCAGTAATCTCTGCTATATACTCATTGATATGATATAGTACTAGTAAATCTTTTCTCCATATGAATGAACCTTTTGAAGGGAAAAAAAATTGCACAAAGAAGAATAAAAAAGTTAAAAGTGAACCAAAATTACATGAGTTATTCTTCTAAGTCTTGATACTCTCCATGTTCTTGTTGAATTGATTTAGCATTAGCTCAACAAGGTTGAAGGAAATGTTTTTCTTCCCCACCTTGAGAGCTAGATCAACTACCTCACATGCCACATTGTTGAGATGACTAGAGATATAGATCTTATGTGCTATCACATGGATTCCAAAATGCCATTTACACAATTGATTTTCATACCTCTTCTATCCCATTTAGTAAGATTTTTTCTTTTCAGTTCTACCCGACTTAGGGTTTTTGTAGACTTTTCCTTATTCAACATTGGGAGCCCTATGGTTCAATGAATCATTTTCCTCATTATTAGAATAGGCTACTCCAACCATAATTGTTTATTGTGTACATGGCTAAGGATAAATCTCATCCATTTTATTTGGAAGTCTTAGGGCATATGTGGATTGTGGGTTAAAGCCTTGGTTTACAAGTATTGATGTTCAAATTTCAACCCACCATTCACATAATTTTTTTAGAGCCTCATCCATCTCTAGGGTTCCAATGGCTTGAATTGAACAATAGAAATGTGAGAAAATATCGTTAATAAGTAGTACCTTTGGTAGAATCTGTGACTGAAGTCTGGATGGATTAAGTCTTTCCCCAATTGTCAGACATAACTTCAAGTCCGGTGCCTTCCAATTGACTCCATGAACCAACATCTTGGATCCCTTCTTGTTTTTCCTTTTGGAGGATGCCATGCTTGACAAGGTTTATGAAAACACAAAAAAAATTCATCAAAAAAATGTATAGATTGCTTGGACACACAGAAATTGCTCTCAACAAATAGCTCTTCAAAAATTCACAGTGATAAATGAATTCGATTCCTCATCTTTTAACAAATTTCATTTTTGAATCGCCATAAATACTTGGTATGATTACTTGTTCAGTGATAGATTGTCTTCCACATAACTTGATCTTAGTACTCAAAGGAGTTATCCACAGAATGGTGTCCATGCAATGTTTAGTTACTCCCAACCTTTCTTGGGAGTGTCTTGCAATCTAACCTAGCTCGGCAAGGTCGATATTTTCCTTAGACACTTAGTGATCCATTTGCATTCACTATCTCTATGAAAATGCTTATTACAATTGTAACATTTTCCATTGAATTTAGCTTTAGCATCACTCCAACATTTATTTTATGTATGACCTATCTTACCACAATGATTCCAAGTGGGCCTTTGATTCTTTTTAGATCCTTGCTTGTATGATTCACCTTCTTCTATATATCCTATTCGTGCTTTCTCTTTATGTCTATATTGACTTTTCTCATTCAGCTAATTCATTTTTACTTGAGATTTCATCATCCTTTCATTAGTTTTCTTTCCATTGTTTAGATCATTTGTAATCTTTCCTTCTCTGATCTTAGATCCATGATTTCTTCATTTGCATTACTAAGCTGATCAATGAAGTCTATTTGTTGAAGGGATAGATGTTGAATTTCGTTGATCTTTTCTTCTATCTGTTCTTTTTCCTTGTATTTTTCTTCCATGACTTTACACAATCTTACTAACTAAATTTCTTGTTCTCTTTTCAGATTTCTAACTTCTTCTTGAATGTTACCATTCTTTTCTAATAGTTTTCTAATTGCCTCATTAGTTTCTTCTGAATTACTTTCTGAAAAGGTATCTTCAATTATTTCTTCAGTACAGAGTTCGTCATTCATTGGTACTACAAGATTTCTTCTTCTTTTTAAGGATTGCGAGAGTTCCTGATTTTCTTTCTTAAATTGCCCAATAGAAAATTGCAAATCTAGCTTTCCATTGTCAATAGCCTTATCAAGTCTGAATACCTCCATTGTCTTTGATTTTTTTCTCAATTTCTTAAACTTCTTTGAGAACCACAATGCTTTAATACTAATTCTTGGAAATATAAGATAGGCTATGTTACTAAGAGCTGAGGGGTGAATCAAGAACCAATAAAACTTATTCTTAATTCATCAATTAATCCTTCATATTTATTTTGATCTAGTTGCATGCATAAAAAATGGAAAGCATTAATACATCCGTAACACTTTGACACAAGATATGGTGACCTAAAAACCTTCCAAATAGAAAGTAAAATTGCAGTGGGGATGATACCCACAAGCTTTAGTATTGCAGTATAAATTTGGTTGGTTAAGCTTTACAATTGATCACTTCTAGTGATCTTCCCTATTAGGAGCAATAAGGAATACTAGGTCCACCTTGTAAAAGGATTTACAAAACATAGAATGAAGTATGCACTTGGTAAAGAGATTTACAAAAGACTATTACGTCTACCTTGTGAAAGGATTTAACCATTCCACCTATTAGGGTGAACTAGTGGCTGATCTTTCATCTACAACTTTGATTTGTTGGTTAAGATTCCTTTAGTGTGTAATGATCACCTTGTTGTGTTACATAAATCTTTCTTGGTGCTTATACTACGTGTAGCCTTCTTATTTCTTACTTCTATGCTCACATATATCTTCCCATATTCTTTCAACATATGTTACTGCCTTTAGAGTGATACAATACATTACATTTATACGAATCCAAATTACAATTCATCAAAGTCAGCTACAATACAAGTTTCAGTAAAATACATAAAGTTAGTCCAATTGTTGGTACTTAGGTTCTGAAGACAAACTTGGTTAGGTTCTGATACTTGAAAACCATTGTCAACACTTGGCATTGTCATGTTCTCAGTAGACATAGAAGCTCAGTTTGTACTAATCACTTCCAAGTAGTATGAACTCAGTCAACACTGGTGACTCGGTGAAGACTGTAAAACTTGGCATATAAACTGAATCACTTGGTTGACAATACATTACATGGTCAACACTATCACTATGAGCTTGGTATACACTAGAGGACTTAATTTTCGCTAAGAAACTCAGTAAACACTATGAAGCTTGATTTACACTAATAGTCATCAACTTGTTAGATACTACTTGGTGCAAACTGAATACAATTTATGGAGCTTAGTAGCAACTTGCTCGATAGAACCTAAATTACTTGGTTGACACTATAAACTGCAAGATAAGCTCAATAGATGCTAACCATTTGATTAATTGTGTTACACTAATAAAAAAAACTTGAGTATAGTATCAATAGTGTGCAGGGTAGAGTTGGAGGATCATCATTTGATAGATCTATGACACTTCATGATCATAATTTTGTAAGGAAACTACTTGAAAAGCTACAAGTGAAGCATGTTGTTATTTCTTTTATTGTGAAGGACCACATGGAGGTCGATACACATGGAACTATTAATTATTTGACTTGGAGAATCATTCATTGTGCCACTCCTTTAATTCTAGATGAGCCTCGTCAGTCTAGTAGAGGTCACATACGCATGTTATGTGGAGATGTGTGCACATTTTGCACTTCTAATAGAAAGGATGATGATAATGGGATGACAAGAGATGACTTTATCAATGACATGTTTGGTAATGATACAAAAGTAAATTTAATAGCTATATGTTAAAATATTTTGATAACATCTCATATGTACATGAATGACTAATAAATTAGTATGTCTTGGTGTTGTTCAAAATATAGGGCAAGAGTATTATTGGCACTAGTATCCATGTGCATTGATTTTGTGGTGGACCATCTACTTTCACATTGGACTCTAAGCAAGGATGTGATACCACTCATGTAGAGGTATATATTTTTTCAAATTAATTATATTGAATTGAATATGTTTATTTAAGAAATGATTGAGAAATTAACTAATTTGGATTATTGCAAGATCATATGAGTTAGAGTGGTCATGGTGATGTTTATTTGGGATCACCTAGCTTTCAAATGGCTTCATTTTCTCCAGAGGTATATACATTTACTGATGCATTTTAATTTATATGTCTTTAGGATATATTTTTGCACATGGATGTGATGTCTAATAGATTTAAATATATGTGAAATAGTTAAATGTTGGACCTTCAAAATTGACAATATATAATGGACATGGTGCTACATTCATAGAGCTACCCAAAAAAATTATTTGATGATGCGGTATAGGAAAATATGTATTCTTCATAACTACATTTTATTCTTTTGTTGAATCACTTTTAGCTAATGGCATTAGAGACTCCTCTATATCTTTGTCATTCTATTGATTAGGGAGTCACTATTGCAATTTCTAGATTTGAGCCACTGATAGAGTTATAAAAGAGATTGCATAATTTTATTTGTTATTTACAATTTAGTTAGTATTTAAATTAAATATGATATTTATAAGTAGGATTGAGTGATAATTTTGATCATTTTTGTAGGGTATTATTACTCTTGCTCATCCACATGTCTTTTAGGTGGGTGTAGAGAGGGATTATCAGCTAGCAGTATGCAAATATTTTTATAATGTGGACATATATTTCATTTTCTATGTATAATAGTTATTGATGGACATATACTTCTAATTGTAATAGGTCAAGTTATAGAAGAGTCTATATTGATAAACTAGTAAGTATTCTAAGAAGACCCCTTTATCCACATAATCTCCCTCTACACAATAAAAAGTCAACTAAGTATTTTTTTCTTGCATTAGAAGGAAGGAGTAGATATCTAGGGATACACATTTTATGTGCCTATACGATGTTATTGGATATATATTTTGTATACTATTTTTGACATATGTAAATTTTTTACATACATAACTTGAAGTATATTTGATCAATGACATATTCAACATACAAATTTCATGTAAAAAATTCTTACACACACAATAGATGTTTCAAATTATTGACGTATGACATTATTAGACATTGTTGGATATTGTTGGCATGTATGTTTTGGTATTATTGACCTTTAAGGTACACATGGTTGGATGTATTGGCACATTCCTTTGATGTTCTCCTCAATCATGTTAAGTTTTTCACTTATAAAAAAAACTTTGAGTTTCTATTATCAAATTGGATTTGATGCTTGTGTTCTTGGATTAGTTGATTGCATGGTAAGATTTGATGATTGTTAATTTTAAGATGTAATGTTTTGGAAAATCAAGAAATTTCATAGTGCATATTATATTAGACCAATGGAAATTTTTGTGTATTTAGAGATCAATACTTATAAATAGTTTCCAAAGTTTAGTATCTTTATGCTATGAATTCTTTGTTAAAATTTATGTCTAGTGCTACATGAATGGTTTGAATATATGTATTTCTCACATGTTCTAGAGTTGTTGACATGTAATCATTGTCTCCATAATACAACCCCCTCCCTCTCCCTCCCCCCTCGCTCCCCCCTCCCCCCCCCCCCCAGCTCTCTCTCTCTCTCCCCCCCGCACCCTATGGATATCTCCCATTCACTCTCTATATTTGCATCATGTAAAAGATAACTCTTCATCCCATCCTTCTATCTTTGTCTTCTTATTTTGACAATATATGATCTCTCTCTCTCTCTCTCTCTCTCTCTCTCTCTCTCTCTCTCTCTCTCTCTCTCTCTCTCTCTCTCTCTCTCTCTCTCTAAGTCATTATATCTATTTCATATTCACTCTCTATTTTGTTATCTAGACATCCTATCTAATATCTCTCTTCCTATCATATTCTCTACCTCCGTCCCTCTCTTTTTCCTATATAAATGTCATTAGTAGCATTCTAATGTTCTATATTGTGTTTGCATTATAGGGTGACAACATTATTTTTTACATAACATCCACTCCCAATAGTTTATGCATCCTATAGTGCATATGTGCTACAAAATATATTTGAATTCACAAATCCTAAGGCTTTGATTTTCCTCGGATATTTAACCCAAGCATTTGGTCATTTCAAGCTAGTCTTAAAGACATTTTCTATTAAGCATACAAAAAATGCTCTATTTTTCTTGTGTGCTTTCCACTAGGTTTATCTATGCTTGAATATAAATAAAATAAGGTTACATGATATTATAGATCTTTGTGTTATCTATCTAAACATATAATTCATTTTTAATTTAGATTATTTTAATTCTTTCAACTATAATTTATTTTGAATGCTGTAGTATTTGGGGGTTAGATTTTAGCTCATTGTAATTTTTCTTTTCTACAAAAATTAAATCCATGATGTTATATCTATACAATAGAACTCATAGATCTCTATGTGATGACATCTATCTCTTAGTTAATATTGATTTATAAGATATAATATACTTAGATATCAACCATATGACATCCATCATGATAGAGGAATAAACTATTATAAGATTGTCACCTTACTATAGTAACCATAAATAGACATCAAATAAAGATAGTTACCTTCCATGGAATTTCCACAAAGTGACATAGTAACTCTAATGACATCCACCATGAACATTTCTAGATGGTGGAACAAAGCCTTTCATCTCAAACTTATCTCTTACAAAGAAAAATGTATTATAGTACATCTTAGCAACTCATTGATCTTTAGGATCCCTCTCCCTAAATGAGATAATACATTACTCTAAGCTTTTCTTTGATAGTATACAAACTTCACACTATCAAAAGGGAAGGAAAAATACCAATGGTTAAATATTCAATGAAGATATAATCTGATTGACTAGCATTTTAAGTATCCATCTGTAGTTTAAGGATTTACATAGAGACCTTTTTGTTCTACACATATGGAACTTCATCTCATGCATCATATTTCTCTAACTTCTACAGTTTCTTTATCACTAGAGAATCCATCTTAATATGGTCTAGTCCATTTAAATAAATAGGATTAAGGTCCTCAAAAGTCAACTAAAATATATCATTTTATTCTCCCTCTAGATATAGAAAGATACTCATAATCTCAAACATCAAAGATATTCTCTTCAAAAGCCTCACTTAGTTTAGCATTATGATCAAATGACTAATCAATACAATATCAAAAACTTCTTTGGATCTACTATTTGGTAGCATGCCTAATGTATCAATTTTGTTTTCCAACAAGAACATCCATAGAGACAAAGGAAAAGATCAAGGCAAATAGCTCTTTATAATATATGTAGGAAAAAACACAAGAGAGACTACAATGAGTATATAATAGTCAAAGATAATGAGCACTTATGTGCACATCAACAATCTTGAAAAGAGTTCCTTCAATTTGGGTTGGTTGTTATCTCCATTTCCTCAAATTTCATTAGTCTTAAATTAGAGGGAGGGTCCATTCTAACTATAGCACATTTATATTATTTGAAAAAGAAAAAAAAAGGGGGGGGGCTAATTTAACTAACAAATAGTTAATTGTATTTGTATTTTTCTTTTAGCTAGGTGTGATATTTGACATTACAATAAGGTGAGTAGATGAAAGGAATATAACTTACTAATTTTATTTTAATTATGTATTTCTGGTTTATTTTAACCCCTTTCTATAAAAATATATAGCCAAACTACAATTTTTTTTATTAAAATGACACCCCTTCAGCTTATATAGAAGTATTATTTGAGTATCAACATTATAGAAAATAAATGAAGAATGTTTATTATTTTCCATCTTCATATAAGATAACTAAATTGGCATTATTAGATATTATTGAAAGGGAGGAACATTTGGCGTTTCAGGTCCCCTTAGCTAGTAAAGTTATTTAAGCACGTCAACATTTTTTAATACATGTTGTAAAAATCAAGATAAACATTCATGAATGAAAACAAAAAAGGTCCATATATATGTAACTAATGTTCAAATCATTTAATAAAAGCTCCATCTACAACATACATGATTAATGGTTATAACTATTAAAATAACTCTATCTTAAAATTATGATTTCACTATTTTTTATAGACTCTAATTTCTATGCAAACTAAAGACAACTACAAAGATTTAATTAAATCAAATTTACATTAAATTTAAAATGTTAATATAATTTATTAATTTGAAATATATGATTATTTTAAAATGTTATTATTTACACCATTATATTTATTGTAAGATTTTATTTGATTTGGTGAATATGATTGAGGAGGACAATTACATATTCTTTGACTACATTAATCACAAATATTCACCAATCTGAAAATATGATAGAAAAGATTGTAAAAATATCAGATCGTGAACACATTTGACTTGAAAAAAATTTATTCTAACACAAAACAATATTTTCAGAAACTTACACCTATCATCAAATTACAAAATAATCTCATTAAACGTAAAAAATTGCTCAAACCGTTTATGTTCAAAGTAAAACAAAAATAACCATCATTGCTTCCACTTTGCGGCATGATAGCCTCGGTGATTTATCAGCTTGCTAGGAATTCGGGGAACCGGCTTAGTACTTTCCCTCACCACAACAATGGCAGTAGGACAATTCTATCTTAGGACTTCAAACTTGTACATGAAGAAGTTGTTTTAGAGTCCCCGGTCCCTCGGTCAAAAGAATCTTTAATTTCATCCCCATTAACATAAGTAATACTAGTGTATGATCCATTAGTCTTTCTTCCTACTTAAAAACAGTGTCAAATCATCCATCAGTCATAATTTTATCCAGAGGGTCAGCTTTGATTGGAAGAATCGCGCCAACGAATATAAGTGTAAGATGTATCCATTATTTAATATAAAATGGTGGGGAATGCATCCTCAAACGTGCATTCGTGCGATTCCTGTAATGTCCCCCTTCATGGGATAAATTCAAATGAAAATTTGCATAACCAAATCTAACAGAAAGTAACGTTTGGGAGATTATCAATATGGTGTCAAAATGTTGATATGACTACATTTATTTATAACTGCTGGCAAAAATAATGAAGAACTTCCTTTTGTCTCTGCATAACTATACTCTGGTCTAAGAGTAGATCAACGGTTCAATTGGTAATTTAATATAAAAGTATTTTATTTTAATGGTTTTAAGAATTATATACAGTTTGTTTTTTAGATACAGGAATACAAGTTTTGTGGGTGAACTTCTTCAACTAAGAATCAAAGGCTAAGGGAATACATGCCTTCTATACCACTGAACAAATTACTATCTCTTTAAAGATACTTTAGAAAATGTAGACCGAAGCTCATCTATAATTTGAGAGTTGTTTTCTACAAATTTAAAATTATATAATTGTAAGTCTGAATAGTAAAATTGTTCAAAAGCATTTGAAATATAAAATTTTGATAATAAGCGAAATAGGAGAACTATCCCTATGTCCATTGCTATTTTCTAAATTAATGTTTATAAGTAATATAGCAATCTAATCAAATATTTTAATACATCATACTTTACTCTTAAAAAATGTTTACTAATTCTTATTTATAATTAATATAACAAACAATCTGTTCAAATGTTTTAATACATATATATCATAATATCAATTATATGATTCTTGTTCTATATTTTTCTAATATCAAATTGCATTAATGTGATCTTAGAAATGTAACTTAATATTCCTACATAGTGAATTTTCTATGTAAAAGAAAATCCTAATTGATAATTTAACATACTGAATTTTCTATGTAAAAGATAACCCTAATTGGTAACTTAAAAGACATAAGCGAATTCTTCCTCTGTGTAGGCACGGACAGAATTTTACAGCTCACCCAAGAAGAGTGTGAATTTGCCTTAAATGACGTAAGAAGAATATGTATACGTGACGTAAGTGTCTAGCAAATTTCTTTATAATGGTGTCAAGAGAATGTTTATGTGAATGTAAAATACACAGTCCTCTATAATTATATTCATGGAAATTACTCACCCGAATGCCTCCCAACAAATGCACCATTTTACCTGTCAACCCATCCCACCCAAAAGGAGATGCAACATTTTCATCAATCACCGCGGAGCCGATGTGAAAGAAACCCTAGCGAACCTCATTTATCACAATATCCAAAACAAAGGGTACAATGCTTTCTTAGACAAGAAGTCAATTCAAGTGGGAAAGAGAATACCCAAATCCATAAAGCAAGCAATCCGCACATCCTCTGTGCACATAGCCATTTTTTCCACCAACTATGCAGACTTTACATGGTGTTTGAAGGAACTCTGTCTTATGCTCGAGAGTGGAGCACCAATAGTTCCTATTTTCTTTGGAGTTCAGCCTTCTGAGCTTCGTATGAAAGATGAAGGGGGAGATTACCCTCGAGCTTTCCAGGTGCTCAAGGACACTGGGAAAATCAAGCCTCAAAAGCTTGAGAAATGGAAGAAGGCTCTGCGTAAGGTTTCACGTATAGAGGGCTATATCTTCAAAGGGTAATTTTCAAATCCACACTCTTGAGTACTGTTGATGCATAGTATATTATATTATCGATACACAAACATTCTCTTCCTTAAAACATGAACCTTAGCTTTTCTATCCTGTTCTTTAATGTTTTCTGAAATCTTTTTTTATTCTGTTTACAAAACCTAGCCCACTTTCCTTCTTATGATGCAGAGTGTATTTTAAGAGTGATTCTGTTGTGTTAATCAGGGACCAACGAGATCTGCTGGAGAAAATTGCTACAACCAAATAATTAAATATATTTGGGCTGCCAAACGTCTCAAACTTTAACTTCAATGTTCCCTCGGAGTGGATTTGAGAAATTAAAGAGATTGCAATGTCTGTTAAAATTAGCTTATATATATAATAAGCCAAGAGATATCCTTCTTGAGGCACCTATTACACTGAGTCACATTATGAAAATGGTCGCCTCTAGAAATCTCTCGACTTATATATATATATATATAAGCTAGTAGTAGTCACAATGCAAAATGAAAGGCATTATTATTGTTATTCTATAAGAGTAAATTATAGTTATTAAAAATATGATATTTGATATGTTCACTTCAAAAATATATTTAATACAATAAATTTCCTTTGATAATAAAAAAATGTATTAGCACATGTATAATAATTAATAAAATAAAAATATTCTTAAAGTAATTAAAATTAAATTTAAAATTGAAATTACTCTCTTTCTCCCTCTCTCCATGTCTCCCGCTCTCCATGTTTATATATTCCATGCCCTAATTATTATCTTTCTCTCTACCTCATTGGTTTTCCAATGTCAATTATCTCTATCTACCTCATCTCTCCACTTCTTGTGCCTTTTTCCAAAATCCATCCCCTCGTTATCTCTCCCTCCTAATACAATCTCTCTCTCTGCCCCCCCTTGCTCCCTCTCCCTCTCCCTCTCTCTTTCTTTTTCTCCCCTCTTCATTACCCCATCATCATGTCCATCTGTCGGCTACTATAATTATCCTCTCTCTCTCTCTCCCTCCCTCTAGTGTTTCACCCCCTCCCCCTTCTCGCACTCTATTACTTTCTCTCTCTCCCTCTCCCTCTCCCTCTTGTGTTTCAGCCTCTCCCTCTTCTCACTCTCATTTTTTGTCTCTCCCACACATATCTATCTCCCTAATTTATCACTTTAATGCTCTCTCCTTCCTCCTCTCACAATATCATCCTCTCTCTCTCTCTCTCTCTCTCTCTCTCTCTCTCTCTCTCTCTCTCTCTCTCTCTCTCTCTCTCTCTCCAAGGTAAACTTTAAGATAAAAATATTGGCGAATCTTACATTGTTTTGAAAAATAAAAATAATTTCTATTATTAATTGGCAAATCTTTAACTATTTAAATATTTTTTCTGACTAAATTTAATAAAAATGTGGCAATTTTAAATATTTATAAGAACTAAATTATTAGCCAAAAATTTCTAAAATTAGCCAATTAGAGAATGTTAGCCACCAAAAAATACCCTCTCTCTCTCTCTCTCTCTCTCTCTCTCTCTCTCTCTCTCTCTCTCTCTCTCTCTCTCTCTCTCTCTCTCCCCTCCATCTTTTTTATTTCACACCACCTCTTACCCTCTCCTTCTCCTACTCTCCCTCAAAGATGCCTCTCTCTCTCTCTCTCTCTCTCTCTCTCTCTCTCTCTCTCTCTCCACACACACACACACACACACACACACACACACATCCCTTACCCCATGCTTCTTTATCTCTTAAATTCTCTCTATCTATGTCCATCTCATGTCTCTCAGCCTCTCCCTCTTCTCTCCCCTATCTCTCTCTATCTTTGTCATCCCTTCCTATTATTACCACCGACTCTCATTGTCTCATGTTTCTTTACCTCTCATAACTTCTCTTGGTGTCTACTTCGTGTCTTACCCTCATCTCCTTGTCTTATTTTGTTCTATCTACCCCATCTCTTTCCCTATCACAATTGTCTCTTTCTACCTCATCTCCATGTATCCTATCTCCTACCCCCTCATACAATTTATCCCCTAATTACCATATATAGTTGTTCTCTCTCTCTCTCTCTCTCTCTCTCTCTCTCTCTCTCTCTCTCTCTCTCTCTCTCTCTCTCTCTCTCTCTCTCTCTCTCTCTCTCTCTCTCTGTGCCTATACCCCATTCTCTCTCACAAAAACACACATCTCCCCTCCCTCATGCCTCTTTATCTCTAAAATTATCTCTCTATGTCTATCTCATGTCTCTCACTCTATCCCTCTTCTCTCTCTTATCTCTCTCTATATTTTTTATCCCCACATATTATTACCGCCCACTCTCATTATCTCATATTTCTTTACCTCTCACAATATCTCTGGGTGTCTGCTTCATGTCTTACCCTCATCTCCTTGTCTTGTTTTTTTTCTATCTACCCCATGTCTTTCCCTATCACAATTTTCCCTTTCTACCTCATCTCCATGTATCCTATCTCCTACCGCCTCACACCATTTATCCCCTAATTACAATATGCATTTGCATCATCTCTCTCTCTCTCTCTCTCTCTCTCTCTCTCTCTCTCACACACACACACACACACACACACACACACACACACACACACACACACACACACACACACACACACACATCTACCCTCCCTCATGCCTCTTTATATCCAAAATTATCTCTCTATGGCTATCTCATCTCTCTTTCCCTCCCCCTCTTCTCTCTACTATATCTCTCTATCTCTTTCATTCCCTTCTATTGTTACCACCCGCTCTCATTGTCTCATGTTTTTACCTCTCACAATCTCTCTTGGTGTCTACTTGATGTTTTACATTCATCTCCTTGTCTTATATTTTCTATCCACCCCATCTCTTTCCTTATTGTAATTGTCTCTTTCTATCTCATCTCCATGTATCATATCTCCTACCCTCTCATACCATTTCTCCCCTAATTACCATATACATTTGTATCATTGTCATCTCTCTCTCTCTCTCTCTCTCTCTCTCTCTCCACCCATCACCAATTCTATCTATTCAATGCCCTCCATGTCCCTATTTTACCTTTCTACCTCATCTCCATCTATCCTATCTCCATCTAATCTTCTTTTGATTGCATAACATATTGAAATTCTTATTTTACCAGGAATTTGTGATCTTTGAGAGGATCTAATGGGCTTGAAAAAATCATTTGTATAAAGTGGAAAGGAAAATATATCCTTGTCACCTTTTCATTTATGAACTATTCAAGTACTAGTACTAAAGTTATATTTATTATCATTAATCTGAGAAAATAAGCTTCTCCACATGACTTACAAGGAAATTTCATTGGAGAAGACTCCTTATATACAATGGAAGAGTAATGAAACTACAAAAACACATACACTCCATGAAAAAGTGCATAAAATAATATAACTATGATGCATTAAAAGGAACATCAATATTGAAAAAAATTAGTAATTCAAAAATAGAAGAATGTTATCTTTTATATGTATTTAAAATGTGGAGCATGCCTATTAGGTACTATGGACTAATATTATTGAACTATTCATACATGCAACCTACCATATGTTCTAATGGATACCATTGATCATACAAATAGAGAAAATTATGCTACTCAACTAACATCTTTTTTGAGTAATTGAGGAAAAACTCATTCTCCCAAACTCTCACTATCCCCCATCTTGAAATAAATGATATAAAATCTAGGATGTGGAAGATCTAGTAATTGGTAGATCTTTGTGTTGTTTGATACAAATGTTCTTCCTAATATTTGTGATAGATACTTGATTATGCCTAATGGCTATTCAATAAATGATATCATTAGTTCTTATCAAGTAGTCAACAAAATTATCATCCTTGATTGATGAGTGATGTTATTTATTTATAATATTCAAGACTATGCTAGGTTACCGAGAGGGGAGGGGAGAATCAGTAACCTTAAAAACTTTATCAAATTCATATCTCAATTGCAATAACCCAATAATCATTCAATTCATTAAATCAGATCTAACTCCATGCGCGAGAAACTGAAAATATAAATATTAATGGCACATGAACACAATGATTTGGTGACCTAGAAATGTTCCAAATTGAAAGTAAAACTAGGGTGGGGATGATACCCACAATACTTCAATATTGTAGCATAAAGTTGGCCTGTTAAGACTTACAATGACACTTCTAATGATCTACCCTATTAGGAGCAATTAGGACTGCTAGGTCCATCTTGTTAGAGGATTTACAAACATACAATGAAGAATGCACTCGATAAAGAGATTTGACAAAAGATTATTAAGTCTACCTTGTTAGAGGATTTTCGATTAGTTCACCTGTTAGAATGAAATAGTAGATCTCTCACTTACAACTTATTTGGTAATAGAGATTCTTTGAAGTATTGATTACCTTTATGTGATAGATATGACTTTGCTTCTCCTTTTCTGATGTGGCCTTACAATATACTTGTTGCTGATTCACATTCACACGCTTCTTACATATTCTTCATTCTCACTCTTCATTCATGCATACATACATCTATCTATTCATTTGTGTCTCTCTATATGGATATGATACAATGCATTATATATATATATATACACATACATATATATACATATGTATATATGTATATATGTATAAATATGTATATAAATATGTATGTATATATATATGTATATATATATGTATGTATATATGTATGTATATATGTATGTATATATATATATCAATCCAATATATATCATCAATATGTATGTATGTATATATATATATATATATATATGTATGTATATATATGTATGGATATATATATATCCAATTTACAAAATTACAAAGCTACCCAATATATAAGTTAACACCAATATTACAAAGTTGGCTCAAATGAAGACACTCAAGTTCTGAAGACTGACTTAGTGAAGGTCTAATACACAGTGTCCACTGGCATTAAATGGCATCATCACGCATTCGGTAGAAGTGGAAGCTCGGTCCATACTAATCATGTTAGAGTAGTCTCTAACTCAGTCTACACTGGCAACTCGATAGATACTATGCAACTTGATAGAAACTAAATTACATGTTTACCATACCTAAACTTGGTAAACACTAATAATCTCATCAATCAGTAAACACTAACTTCACTTCACATGATCTGATGGCTCAATAGAAACTGTAGAGCTTGGTAACCACCAAACTACTCAATAAGAACTATAAGACATCACATTGCCTAAATTTACTTGGTAACCATTGGAATGCTCAGTAGGAACTATGAAGCTTGTTGGCTATTGAATTACATGGCAAACACTATAGACTATTCAATGAGCTAGGTAACGATACAAAATCTAGATAATCATTGTTAGTAATAACAAACTTGACTTAATGTGAACAATCTCCCCTTTTGGCATTAGTGACAAAAACACTTATCAGTCAAAACTTATATACATTACTGTGTGATACTGGAATACTATTTTCAACATTTCTTAAAATTTTTCTTTGTAAGTATATACTTTCCTTTGCTTTGCTTTGCATGATTCTCCCCCGTGCAATATACATACTAAGTGTTTCTCCCCATATATACACTCTCACATAGATCTATTCCATTTCTCCCTCTTTTTGACAATAATGCCAAAGATTTATTCAAAACTTATTTACACATAGAGACCAATATAAGAAATAAACTTAGGATGTACCTTAAGTATGAGTGTGAAAGTCTTATCCCAATTTTCTTGTAAAACTTTGCACATATGTAGAGCAATTTGAACTTCTACAGAGAGTTCTATGATGTGATTTGAGAAGTTATTGTCATGGATCAATGTTTTTGAGTAAATGATGTGCTTCTACATTGTGTCCATGATTGGAAGGATCATATTTTGGATGTCTATCAATGAAGACTAGATCCTTGCTTCCTCTCTTAACAATTTTGCCTACATTTCTAACAAGAATCTGATTTTCATATGATGTGCAGAGCTTGAACTAGGGTCAAGTTGCAATTGTTGTGCACTAGCCTTTAGATCTTCATCAATTTTATTTAGTTTGTTCTTTATTTCCTTTATATGCTCAGTAATATCACATAACATTGCAAAAAGTGATGTTACATTTGTGCAAGAATTTTCAAGATTGGTCAAAATTGAGGAAAGCTCCACTTGTTAAATAACAATTTGTTGAGCAATGTGCTCAAGTATTTTTTTATCAAATTTCTTCTCTGCTTTCTCAATCAATTTTTCTTGACTATTGGAGTCCTCATTAAACTTTTGGAATGCTTCTTCCAATTGAAATAGAATGTGTTGAGAAGTATCAACTTCAACACCTATTACCTTAGTCAAAATATCCTTAGTAGTCTCTATAATTTAATATTCTTTGTCTCTTTCCTCTATTAATTTCTTCTACTTGGCTTTCTTTGGGAAGAGCTAACTAGCTATTTGCATTTAATCTATACTGACATTACCAAAATCCTGCTTTTGAATCTCAATCTTCTTGTCAATATCCTCCTCTATCTCCTTTCCACTCAAAGGTCTTGTACAAGGTTGAGCTTTGAGTTCAACTAAATTGGTACAACTACCTTAGAATTTAGAATGGAAACAATGGTAGAGATAGCAAGACTAGCAATAAAAAGTGGTATAGTACACTGACAGATGGAATATTGACTTTAATGCTTACTGAATCCAAAAATAATATACTTAAAAAAGTATCCAAAGCTATAGAAAACAAAACTATAAAATCCAAAATTGTAGAACTCAAAATTGTACTTATTGCTAAAGAACACAAAATCATAGAACATGGTGTACTTACTACTGATGAACCTAACTTAGGAACTAAAGAAGAGGGAGGCTATAGCTTGGTAGATTAAGTGGTAGACACTTCTATTATTGGTAAGCTGAGCTATAAGGGAGCAAAGAGTGATTGGACATTTGATGTTTCTATTGTGGTCACAATCAAACTTGCTAAAGCTGACTTTGAATTTGATGTAGCTACTAATTTGCTTGGAGAATGAGGAAGTGACGCAACAACTTCTGCAACTATCTTCATAGGATCAGTCTTCTCATCATCTTCTTTGACTTCCTCAGTAGATTCTTCCTCTTTATCTTCTTCAACTCCTTCATTTTTGAACTGAATTATTTCAAAATTTGTTCCATCTTCCTCATCATCATTGTCATCATCCTTGAATCTAAGAGTCATTTTGTCTTCATCTTTCTTCATAAACTCTTTTACCTCAGCATTTGTAACACTCAGTAACAACTGCCTCAAGGTTTTTTCATAGATATCTCTTTCTTTCGGCATGGCTAAGTCCCATCTCGGCTTCAATCTCACTAAAAGATCAATAGAAATATGAGAAGCTATCTGATCAAGGGAATACTTATATTTATCCATCTTGGTTAGCACCAATTCCTCAATTTTCTTCTTCTTAGCCTTTGTCTTTGTCTTATACTTTAATGATCTGAAGTTGGTCATGCCTACACCTTCTTCCATTTTTTTTAGTATATCTTGGAAGGTGAGAGTTGGCTTGCTAAATACAAATTCACTACCTTTCTTCCTAGATCTTCTGGTAAACACTACATTGGATGGCTTTGGTGCCTTGGTGATGATCACTTTACCTTTCTTCTTTATTGGCTCTTCCTCCTTTTCTGGCTCATCTTTATCCTCTGCTTCATCATCATTAGCTTCTCCTTTACCCTCAGTTAATAAAAGGGGTATGCTAGTTTTGAGTTTTTCTATTCTCCTCTTACCTTTGTTAACCACCTATGGAAGCTTGATTTGAAGCTCAATTCTCACCTTGGCCTCCTCATATGTTCCAAATTTTGGTGCCTTTGGATCAACAAGTTTTTTTAATAGTCTTCAATTATGTCTTTTTCTTCATCAATGTTCACCTCATGGGGAAGAGGTTTTACCCATATAACTCTCAGAATCACTGCTTGAATGTAGACTTTGTCACTATCTACCATGAAACAAACATCATCTTTGTAATCTTAAACCAATTTTTTTGGAATCCTAAATTTGTTATTCATTTTCTCCTTGAAAATATCAAAGTAATTATCCATTAGACTGACAAAATTTTCATGCATTTTTGCAATGTACTCTTACTTTGATACAAAACTAGCACATCCTTTCTCCATACGACTATACCTTTAAAAGGGAAAAACTTTTGAACATAGAAAAATAGACATGTCAACAATGAACTAAATTTACAAGAATTTTTCTTGGATTTCCTTATACTTTCCATGCTTTTGTTGAACTATTTCAACAATAAGTCTGCAAGATCATATGACAAATTATTTTACATGACTTTGAATGCCAAGTCTACTACATCACACAACACACTATTGAGATGAGTCAAACTATAAATCTTGTGTGCTATCACATGTATGCCAAATTTTAGTTCTGCATTAGTTACACTACTAATCTTTATGCCTCTTCTATACCATTTGGCTAGGGTTTTATTCTCTAACTTCACCTAACCTAGATTTTTAGTATCTTTGTCTTTAGAGAGCAAAATTTTAAAACTACTCTAAAAGTCTTTCCCAGCTTGAGAAGCATACAATATAAAAATTATGCTACTAATGCAGTAATTTTTTAACTTAATAATAGTCTCAATCGTCTTCAAGCTTGATTTTCATGTGAAAAATCATGTTCTTAGTAATCAAAAGTAGTTTCTCAAGTGATAGCTGATTGCTGCGAATTCATCTTAGGATATATTTGATCTATTTGATTTGGAAACTCTGGGGTAGGTGGGAAATGTGGGTTAAACCCTTATCTTCCAAGTGATTATTCTCAGGTTTAAGAATACCATTCACACATAATTCACCTAGGGCATCATATCTCTCTCTAGGGTTCCAATTTCTTGAATTGAACACTTAAAATGAGTTTGGATATCGTTAATGAGAAGTACATTAGGAAGGATTTGCGATTGTGCTCCATTTGGATCAAGGGTTTCGTAATTGTTGGTACAAGTTTGAAATTTAGTGGTTTCCATTCGACTCCTTGGACCAACATTTCTGACCCTTTCTTTGCCTTGCTGTTGCTGCTTAATGCAACCATGGTTACTCGGTAGGTTATGAAAAGCTTCAAAAATTTTACTGCAAATTCTTCTCAAAATCACTTGATCACTTTATAATTCACTTGATTGCAATAACACTTCAAAAATTGAATTCAACTTCCTACCTTTTTTATAACATTTTGTCTTTAATGCTTGGTATGAAAGTAGCTTGATGACATCATTATGCACAACAAGCTATCATCCACTATCTATTCAGATTTTTCAGTAAATACTTCATAACTTGATAACCAAACATGTGTGACTAGATACTCCCAACCTTGCTCAATAGAGTCCATGACCCAACCTTACTTGGTGATAACTGATACTAAGCTTTTGTGATCCCCTTGAATCTTGAATATTGATTTGGGTGTTTTGCTTCCTTTTAATTTTGCAACTATTTCAAATGTGACTATAATGATGTAGTTCCAGTTCTTACTTAAGAACTTAGTTGGAAATGGTGGAGTCACCCACTCCTTGAGTGACATGACTATCATTGCTTGGACTAGCTTCCTTGGTGGATTTAGGAATCCATTGATGCTTCATTTTCTTTATTATGTTTTCTACTTTTTCCTTCTTTTCATTTTCAATTCTAACTACAATTCTTGGCTAGAGGACCAAGTTCTATACAAGTGAAACATCTTATGGTGGTATCTCTCTTCCTTGTGTGTGATGTTTAATATAGTTCATGCCAATGTGTCTGTACTCTCCACAATAATGACATCTACACCAGGTGTTATAGTCCTAACCAAATAATGCTTTCACAATTTTTTCTACTAGATTAAATGACTTGGTTCTATAGTTTGATGCCTTGTGGCATTGTTTCTTGCATTTGTGACATTTTCCTTCAAATGTTGGTTTCTCTTTGCATTCATTAGCCTTGTGACCATCTTGATTCCAATTGTACCATTTACCATTGAATTTTTCTTTTCCATTACGCCAACATTTTTTTGATGTATGACCTATCTTACCATAGTGATTTCAAGTAGGTCTTTGATTCCTTTGAGCACCTTGTTTGGAGGATTCACCTTCTTCTTTGTATCTAATTCCTACTTTACCTTTTTGTCTATAGAGATTATGCTCGTTTAGTTGATTTAGTTGATTCATGTCTGCTTGGGATTTCATCATTCCCTCATTTACTTGCTTTTTAGTGTTCAAGTCAATTTTTAGTCTTTCACTAATTTTTCTTTCTAAATTTAGATCATTCCTTAACCTTTCATTGACCTATCTTTGATTTATGATTTATTCATTTGCATTAGCAATTTAATCTACAACATATTTATGCTGAAGGGATTAGTTTTGGATCTCATTCTTTCTTTTATTCATTTCTTCTTTCATCTTGTTCCTTTGTTCCAAGATTTCACATAGCCTTACTGACTAAATTTCTTGTTTTGTCTTGAGCTTTCTTATTTCTTCTTGTAGGGAACCATTATTCTCTAGGAGTCCTTTGATTACATAATTTGGTTCATCTGAACTCCTTGAAGGGAAAATATCTTCAATCTTTTCTTCAATGTACTGGCAATCATTCATTTGATTTGCAAGTTCCTTCCTTCTTTCTAGGGATTGGGAAAGTTGCTCCCTAGCTTTCTTGAGTTGTGCAATGACCATTTCTAGATCTAGCCTTTTATTGTCAGTTACTTTATCAAGTCTGAAAATCTCTATTGTCCTTGATCTTTGCTCAAGCTATCAAGCTTTATCTTGAGAACTACAATGCTCTGATACAAAGTTTTAGAAATATTCAAGACTATGCTAGGTTACTGAGAGGGGAGGGGTGAATCAGTAACCTTAATTTTTTTATCAAATTTAGATCTTAATTACAATAACCCAATAATTATTTAATTCATTAAATCATATCTAACGTCACGCATGAGAAACTGAAAACATAAGTATTCATGGCACATGAACACAATGATTTGGTGACTTGGAAATCTTCCAAATTGAAAGTAAAACTTGGGTGGGGATGATACCTACAAATACTCAATACTGCAGCATAAAGTTGGCCTATTAAGGCATACAATGATCACTTCTAATGATCTCCCCTGTTTGGAGCAATTAGGATTGCTAGGTACACCTTGTTAGAGGATTTACAAACATACAATGAAGTATGCATGTATTAAAGAGATTTGACAAAAGATTGTTAAGTCTACCTCATTAGAGGATTTTGGACTGGTTCACCTATTAGAATGAAACAATAGATCTCTAACTTACAACTGATTTCTAATAGAGATTCTTTGAAGTACTAATCACCTTTATGTGATTGATATGACTCTATTGCTCCATTTCTAATATGGCCTTACAATATACTTGCTCTTGATTCACATTTGCATACTTCTTACATATTCTTCATTCTCACTTTTCATTCATGCATACATACATCTATCTATTCATTTGTGTTTCTCTATATGAATATGATACATACATACATACATACATACATACATACATACATACATACATATATATATATATATATATATATATATATATATATATATATATCAATCCAATTTACAAAATAAAAAAGTCGACCAATATACACGTCAACACCAATATTACAAAGTCAGCTCAAATGAAGACACACAAGTTCTAAAGAATAACTTGGTGAAGTTTTGATACATGACGTCCAATTTTATTACACGACATCATCATGCATTCGATAGAAGTGGAAGCTCGGTCCATACTAATCATCTAAGAGTAGCCTCTAACTTAGTCTACATTGGCAACTTGGTAGAAACTAAATTCCATGTTCACCATACTTGAACTCAGTAAATACTAATCATCTTGTCACTCTGTTAACATTAACTTAAGTTCACATGATCTGATTGCTGGGTAGAAACTATGAAGCTTGGTAACCACCAAACTATTCAGTAAGAACCGTAGGACTTCACATTGCATGAATTTACTTGGTAACCATTGGAATGCTTGGTAGGAATTGTAAAGCTTCGTGGCTACTAAATTACATGGAAAACACTGTAAACTGTTGAATGAGCTTAGTAACCATATAGAGTCTAAATAAGTTTTGTCACTAATAACAAACTTGACTTAATGCCAACAGTCATTATCCTCTAATAATAGATGGGATATGTCAATAGGCCTTAGCTACTAGTACATTTCCCACTTGCAATATGATATGGAGGTTGTTAGTGGGTTTAATGAGACATCAAACCTCACATTAAGTAGATGTGAAGATAAAAAAATGAGAGTGGACCTATAGAAAATAGATATCTACATAATATAAATGTTTTAAACATAGATCCATTACTTGGAATTCAGAAAGTCATTATCTATGTTCGAACTTTTTGTATCTAATTGAAAAAATCCCACTTCATCTAATTCAAAAATATTTCTATAGTTTATATATATGGATATTCATGGTCTAGTTGAGAAAAAAAATTAGTAAGCCTAATCTCCTTATGGGGTTCCAACAATAATAATTTACAAATAAAAATTTACTTTTTTATATGTCTATAATAATGCCCAATTTTAAACTTCAATAATTTTTGAAGGACACTCCCTGAATTTGGTAAAGCATAATCTATCGAATAGTGATACACCTTTCCTATAGATTGATGTATTAATGATCAACTAATAATCATACATGTTTTACATACCTTAGGTAACAATGACAATTTCATGGAATAAAGGACAACCTAGGTTTTACCAATATTAATTGTTCCTAAAGAATGTTTGGTAGCCAGAGATATAAAAATGTTCCTTGGTGGCCTCTCATAAAAACATTTTTTTGTTAAAATTCTTGATTGCCTTTTGAAAAAAAAATTCAATTAAGTTTCAAAAAATATTTAATTTAAGATATATATTTTATATGTTTATATTATTATATGTTGAGCATTTAGTAAGAAGTTTGTGGTATCCAAACATTAATTTCTTTCCATTGATGTCAACATATAATTTGTTGTTATAGACAATATAATGTATAGTATGGGTGTATGCATGTATTATAGTGAAGATCTAAAAATTCTCTTCTTATTGGAGGTTATGAGATATCTATCATTGATGGTGGTCAACTTACAAAGGTTCACATGGTTTCTTAAAGGAGTTTTGATGAAGTTTTTCATTAATGGTGCTAAAATATTCATGTGCACAATGGTTGAGTGTTTGTTTTAGTTTGAAGTAAATTGATGATTTAGAGGTTGTGGTAATGCTATTCTTATTGTACTTTATGAACATGTTTATAGTCAAAATTATTCATGATTCTAAGTGCATGATAAGGTATATTTTGATTTTATTGTGTTTGAAAAACCAATGATCTTGATGTTAAGTGATAAAGAGAAGTTTTAGATTTTATGGTGGAGATGTCTCAAATATTTTAGATGGTATTCATGTCCCTTGAATGTGTACTTGGAAGGTATGATGGATGTTATTGTGGTGTGCATTGATTAATGCAATCTGAATTTCAATTTTTGTATCAAAGAAAATGATGCAGTGCAAGGTAGGAGTATCCCCAAAGGAGATGCCCTAGCCCCTAGAAAAAATCCACACAATGGAAACACAATAAAAATGCAAGATCTGATACCAAATTACATTAATTTATTCATAAAATAATTGTTACATGCAATTTCCTAGGCTATAAGGTCTTCCTGGTTACGACTAAATACAAAGCAAGTAATAGTTTTGCAAGATCCTTAAAGATCCAATCCAAACCCTAGCTAGTCTAGATCCACACTCTGGTAGAAACCCTCAATATCTCAAATTGTGCTCACAAGCCACCAAGAAATCTCCTTATTTCCCAAGCCTTAGCTAGTATCTCTCTTCTCATAAACTTGCAACTCCACCACAATCCTATTGTAAATTGTGTCACATTCATCATTCTATCCACAGAATCGGGAAAAACTCACTCTCCAGATGCTCCCCACACTCACTCCTCTTCCAAATGAATGAATAATGACTAAAGACTTTCCCAAACCTGTACTTATACCAATCTAAGCCACAAGTCAGCCCAGAACACAAATTAAATACATAATACATAAATTAAATGCCACAAGTTGGCCTACAACAACAATTAAATGCCCAAAATTGATATATGAGTAAAATTACAATATCTCCAAGATCTGATTGAACTAGAACTCATGCTATGAATTTAGTTAGTACTCTAGACCCTCTTCAATCTCTAAAATTTTCATCCTCTAGCTCATTGTGGAAAATTAGTTACATGGCTTGCAATAGGCACTAGAAAACACATCTCCAATAGCAAGGTAAAATGATTGAAACTTCAACTCAATCCATCCAATCATGAGGAAAGGTTCTCCAATATGTCTGCAACACATCCCTAACCATGAAAAGAATAACTCCACGAAAATCCAATCTGAATACTCTTGCATCAAAAAAGACATTTTGAAGGACCCAAACTACTTGAACAAAATTTGGTATGGAAAATTTGAGGAAATAGATCCTAAAGTTTGATGTTCTAAATTGTATAATATGATAAAATCAGATGGATAGCTATATAGGAGGAAATGTGAATCAATCAAAGTAAACCAAAGTTCATCACAAGCCATGTATATACAACTCAAAGAGGGAATGAATTAAATTGATCCTTCAAATTATTATCCTAAAAAGGTTAGATCTAGAAAGATCAGTGCTAGCTAAGTAGGAAACGAGCACTAATGCAATCTAGAATCTATTCGTTATAGAATAAAGGAAAAGATGAAAAATTCCTTGAAACCCTAGTTTTAATAAGATATAGGAAAATAAATTAAGGCACAAGATGTAATAGGTAGATATCAAAATAAAAAATAAAAAATTAGAAGACTCTCCTTTGCATCTATTTTTTGTTACTCAAAATGGACAAATGACGATTGATTTGGGCTTGAAACAACTAAATTTAAAAAACCCAAAAATCATTTGGTGATTTGGAAAGGGTGACTTTTGTGTGAGGGTCTCTTTTGCTAAAGTGGTGGAGTATTGCATCCCTTATCAACTGTTGTCACTTAGGTTTGCACCCTTGTCCAAGGCCTATGCGCGAGAACAACCTAGTGAATCATGGAAACAACCTCCAAGCTGTGGGACTTGAACTACGAGGTTGAGTCTCCGGAGAAGGACGGCTTCCTCTTACTGTCAGGGTGCACCTATCTATTCTCATAAGGGAAAGCGAGAAAGAGAGCGTTAAAGAAAATCTACCTAGTCTATTCTAAGGCGGTGATGAACCAAAACAGAGTGTTCAGACTCATTCCTGCCCATATATGCACTACAAAACTAGGGTAACATACAAAAGTTATACACGTCCAAACTTATATCGATCAATAATCACATACAGATCAGAAAACCAACTGAATGACACCAGGAAAAGGAGATTTCACTTGTATATTATCCAATAGGCCAAACATAGATACAATATGTGGACCACTAATCTAAATAATGCATCAATGAGAGGAAAAATGAAGCACATGCACATTGACCACTGAAGAGAATGACACAGGATGCTATGTAGCTCAGAGACACAGGGATTCTACACTACAAGTCTGCAAGCAGTAGCAGAGAAAACCAGGAAGAGTCCACACCGAGAAAAGAAATACAAAATTGCCTTTATAGTTTAGGTATAACTGGGATTTTGCTTCTACATTTACTGCTCAACCACTGGCATTAATTCCCCATATTGAAAATCTGATCAAAGATCACACTTGAGCATGGTGCAGGTACAAGACAATTTGATATTCCTCTAAAAGAGAACCTCGAGAAGATAGAAATGGCACCATGAAAATCTCTCTGACCAGGTAGATGGATCGACAATGAATGGAAAGTCCCTTCGTTACTTTCGCATTCATTCTAGAGTGGGTGGCATTGATCACAGAATCAGATTGTGGAAAAAATCATGAATTTTTTATCATTCTGAGTCGTGAGACAGCAAGCTCAAATGGGTCAACCAAGTTCCAACAACCAGCTGGGCCACATGGGCCAATCATTTCCCATTATTTTGCCACCTATGATAATCTTAATGCGTTTGACCATCATTTACTTGACTGGGTGCTATGTCGCTATGGAGGATTTACCCTAAAATTCCAATAGCGCCATAGCGCCCAGTGGTTAGATTTTAATTTACTAACCACGCCAACCCCAAACTATCATGTTTAACTGCGAAGTCTCCAACCTTAACCACAACACAAACTGCCAGCCATCCCCTGAACTACTAATACTTTTTGTGCCTCCTCCCTGGGCCCACAAGGACACGTGTCCTCCAGGTGCTATGTCTCCATCGTAAACAGCTCGCAACTTTCTCATAGCACTATGGCGCCCATCATGGATATCCCTTTGATCGTGTGGCCTGTGTTTGATGCACTATCCTTAAGAACGTGGTGGGTCCCCTGGACGCTATGTCGCTATGGAATTTTTCGCGCAACTTCTTGATAGTGACATAACGCCCACCATTGATTCAGTCTCATCTGACGATTAGAAACCTCACTGTACTCTGCACATTCTTCCTTGGGACCTTTGAGCTCATGATCCACCTGGCAACCTGACCTGACGTGGCACCTAGGTGCTATGTCGCTATGCGAGAATCGAGGGGAACCTCCCATAGTGCCATAGCGCCCACTGTGAATTTCTCTTGCTGATGCGGATGTGGCTCCAAGGTGTACTGAAAACTTTTCTAGTTGCGCTAACTGTGATGAAGCATAACCATCTGGGACCTGCCCTGCCTGAGGATCCTGCTGCAACCTTCACTTTCCATTTAGGAGCCATGTCACTAACGAAAAACCCACGGGTTTTCCGTCAGTGCCATAGCGCCTACCATCCTTGCTACCTTTCTTGGCCCGTGAAAGACTGCTGGCATTGACTGCGGACCCACCATGAAACTCATTTCCTGGCCGGGCGCTATGTCGCTAACGGTGGGAAGGGCCAATTTCTCATTAGTGCCATAGCGCCCTTTAGCGACGCACTTCCTTTTTCGGCTCGCCCTTGACCTCTGCTCTGTGAAAACCAAACCCACCGTGCCATGTGTTGAGAGGGCGCTATGTCACTATGGGTGAAGAGCTTGGAAATTTCAATAACGACATAGCGCCTGACCCTTGATTCATGTCAATCCAATGGTGGAGAGGTTGCGGGTGGGCAAACAGACTTAGGGAAATAGGAAATAACCCTAAGGTTTAACATTTGATTTTTTTGATATTTTTGTGGGCGATAAAAATAATATTGAAGCTGGGGAGATGACCGTTGAGGCGGGGCAAACATTTGAAATTTGAATTTTAGCGGGGGGGGGGGGTGGGGGGGGGGGGAATGTAGTAACATTCTGGCGACTCACAGGGGATGCAAGCCTACTATGCATCAGACCAGTAGCCTTATCCATTGGGCTATGGAGTCAAAAAATGGGTCCTGTGCATACTGTGAAACCTTAACCCTACCTGAAACACCTCAAAATCTGCTATCTCACAGGAAGACAGCTGTGCCGGCGCACTTCTTGAAAAGCTAGAAATAACAGAAGGAAACTAAACTACTTATATATAGGAACTCGACCTTCATCAGAAGCAAGCTTTAAGGCAAATCCCATTGACTGGAATGGGCAAAACTTCACCATTTGGCCTGCTCAATTGAAACGCATTAGCCTGCTTGCAATTGGCAATTAGATAGGGGCCACTCCATAATGCATCAAATTTTGAGTGTCTTCCTGGTTTTGCCCTATCTGCATCCCACTTTAGAACTAAATCTCCTTCTTTGAAGATTCTAGCCCTTGCCTTCTTGTCAAAGCTCCTCTTCATCTGCTGTTGATGTATCTGTAGAGTTTGTATAGCTTTGCTTCTCTTTTCTTCCAGTTCAATTAGTTCTGCCATTCTTACTGACATGGCATCATCTTCAATTAGTTCCAGCTGATGAGCCAACTCCAAGGATGGGAATTCCAATGAGATCAGAAGTCTAGCCTCCCTACCATAAACCAACACAAAAGGTGAATTCCCAATGGATCTCTTGGGCATTATCCTATCAGCCCATAGAGCAGTTCTTAGCTTCTTATGCCATGCCCTCTGGTTGTCTTCTATCATTCTCTTTATGATTCTAATCAGATTCTTATTGAAGGATTCAGCCAAACCATTACCCTGTGGGTAGTAATTTGATGATGTGCTCAGATAGATATTGTGACTCATTGCCCATGCACAAATCTGGGTTCCAACAAAATATTTGGCATTATCTAAGATGATAGTAGAAGGAGCTCCAAACCTAGATACAATTCCATCAAGGAATTCAACAAATGATGGCTCTGTAGCATCCTTCAAGGCAATTGCCTCTGTCTACCTAGTGAAATAATCGGTAGCAACTAAGATCCATTTATGACCTACACTAGATGTAGGATTAATGGGGCCTATGAAATCCAACCCCCACTGGGTGAAGGGATGATCCACCTGAATGGGATGAAGAGGAAGAGCTGCAAGTCTCTGTTTGCCTGAGAAGAAAGCGCACTTCTCACATTTTCTCACATATCTATGACAATCATGGAACAAGGATGGCCAATAATAACCAGCCCTCATGATCTTGATGGCGGTTGTTCTTGCGGAGAAATGGCCACCATCAGGGCCATCATGAAGTTCCTTAATCATCCTCTCAGCCTGATCCTCTTCAATGCATCTCAACAGAGTCCCATTAAAATCCCTCCTGAATAGGATACCATCAATCACAACATAGGGAATGGATTGTAGTCTATATTGTCTTCTTTTAGCTTTTTCCAATCCCTGAGGGTATCCATTCCCTGATAAAAAGTTCCTCATGTCATCTGTCCAGCTCCTTCGGGCACTAACATTTCTTTCCCCCTACTGCTCTATAATTACCATAGCAACTTCTTCATCTGAATCCTGACTTGATAACATTTCTTTGCATAATCCTCTCCCTCTTACCAATTTGGTAATATGAATGTCAACATCATATTCCATTATCCTAGTGATCCATCCAGCTCTCTTCTCACTGATATCTTTTCTCAAAAGGAAGTCCCTTACACTAGCATGGGGCACCAACAAATGGATCTTGTTGTGGGATAAAAGGTGTCTAAATTTCTTCAAGGCTCTAATGACCGCAAGGGCTTGCTTCTCAAAAAAGTTGTATTTATCTTCATATTCTTTAAGCCCTTCACTAAAGAAGGCTATGGGCTGCTCCTCATTCTTGTCATTTGTTTGAGTCAAGATGGCAGAAATACTTGACTCACCACCTAAAGTGTAGAGGATCAAATCTTTCTCAAAATTTGGGTTCATGAGGGTAGGGGCCGATGCTATGGCTGCCTTGATCTTTTCAAAACTCTCCTTCCCCTCCTTGGTCCATGAGAAGACCATATCTTTCTCGAGCATGGCTGTAAGGGGTTTCACCATGGTAGAAAGATTAGGAATAAACCTTCTTACAAAATTTATCCTACCAAGGAAACTTTGCAGCCCTTTTTTGTGTTTAGGGAGAGGAAGGGCAAGTATTGCTTTTGTTCTTTTTGGATCAATGGTCAATCCATCCTTAGATACAATGTGTCCCAATAGTTTTCCTTGGTTTGTAGCAAAGACACATTTGGCTGGGTTGAGAGAAACCCCAAACTATCTACATCTTAGAAATATCTGTCTCAAATGATCAAGATGATCTTCCACATTCTTGGAATACACAATTATATCATCAAGGTATACTAAGAAAAAACTTGTCAATTAATCTTTTGAAAGCTACCTCCATTGCCTTTTGGAATGTGGCACCTGCATTTGTTAATCCAAATGGCATTTTGCAATAAGCATAGGTGCCCCATTTAGTAGTAAATGTTGTCTTGTATCTATCAAAATCTTTAACCAGCACTTGGTTATAACCAGAAAACCCATCAAGAAAAGAGAATCTCCTTGACCCACTGACCTTGGACAGAATTTGCTCCATAGAAGGAAGAGGATGGTGATCCTTAAGGGAAGCCTGATTGAGATCCCTAAAGTCCACACACAATCTAATTTTTCCATTCTTCTTCCTCACAGGGACAAGGTTAGCCATCCATGATGAGTGTTTAATAGGAAAAATTATGTTAGCTTCAATCAACTTGGATAGCTCTTTCCTCATCAAAGGTTCAATCTTGGGATTCATTGGCCTCTGCTTTTGTCTTACTGGTTTGACCCTATCAACCAAATCTATGGTATGCTGAAACAAACTAGGGTCAAAACCTTTTAAGTCATCATACGTCCAAGCAAATACATCACTAAATTCTTGACATAGATGAATGAAATTTTCTTGCTCAGCTTCAGAACATACCTTCCCCATCTTAAGAGATTTTCCATCAGCAATAATAACTAGGGCATGGTCATCCTTTTCTACAGCTAGATTCATCCCTTTATCCCTTGACTAATCATCAGGATTAAAGACACTCTCCAAGGCAATGAGACCCTTGGGCAGCTTGTTGGAACTGAGATGAATGATCTGATCACCATATTGATCTTGTAGTCTTGACTGATTTCTCTCTGAAAATTCTACTTCATTCTTCAAGAAGCTCACAATTTTCTCATCAGACTCAAACACTTGCCAATGAGTATTATTATCAGAAAAAGTAGGCCTTACCACTACCATTATTTGTTGTTTCTTTTCTTCTTCAAGATTCCCTGGCACATCATAAGATGCACCCACTGCTGCAAGTCTATCAGCATATTTATTTCCTTTCCTAGGAATGCTTTGAATATTAAATGCTTGGAAACCCTCAAGAAAATCCCAGACTCTGTGTTTATAAAACTTGAGCAGGCCATTTTTGGTGATATTCTGATTTCTCACTTGGTTCACTACCAACTCACTATCCCCATATACTTTCAAGGCTTGAATTCCCCTCTTTTGGGCAAGTAGGAGACCTTGGATCAAGGATAAATACTCGGTCACATTATTGGTACAACTAAATTGGAACCTAAAAGAGAAGTAGTATCTTATTTGTGCAGGAGAGATCAACATAACACCAGCCCCTAATCCATTTCTATTTCTTGAGCCATCAAAGTACATACTCCATACTCCATTTATGTCATCATTAGTCCTAACAAGGTCAAGAACTTAAACCTCTTTCTCTATTATGCAATATATACTAAGGCCTGTCTCAAGGGTTTTCGACATAGGCTCAAACTGACATGTATTTTCCCACTCATCTAAGAAGAAATCAGGAATCTCTGCTATGGAAGTGACAGGCTCGTTTACTATGTTATTTTCATCCATCTCTAGGATAGGGCAATTCATATTGATGAAGTTGGGAGTGTAGGGTTCAGTGTGATGAAGGGCTTGAGGTTCTGCTCTTATTGAAGCATTGGCCCCATATCTGGTCTTAAATGACATGTAAGACCGATCAGCAGATATGAATCCACCAATTTGAGCAGTGAAGTCTCTTGAAAGATAGATGGAAAAATAGGGCTTAACCTTAGCAACAAATATGTCTTGAATCACAGTACAACCAGGACATGCATGTAGGGCCATTTCCACACTTCTAACGATGCCTACGATTTTGACAGTACTCCCATCTAGTTGTAACACATCCTTAACAATGGGCTCATATTTCATCCCTAAAGCATCAGCAACACACCTAGGCATTACTGAGCTACTAGCCCCCGAATCTATCATGCAATTATGGACTAATTTGCCCCCTATAATCAGAGAAACATAAAATGGAGGAGGTGTAACCTTTTTATTTGTCTCCACATCTACTGCTGGTTGTACTAAACTAGTGGCACTCTCCATGGTAGATGACTGATCCTTGGGTTCAATCCTTTCCAATTCTTGCTACAATATCTTCCTCTACATTGGTATGGTAGCAAGAGCATCCCACATGGAAATGTTTACATTGGTCTTCTTCATTTGCTCTACCACACTCAATGGTGCATTAGGAATTTTGGTAGAAACTTTGGGAGCTGCACTCATGAGAGGTTGAGATGGAGTAACATAGGGATCACTTGCATTCTCCTCTCTTGGACCTTGCCTTTGCTGTTGTGAAGTGTTTGTTTTCTCATTTGCTATCTGTGTGTTAGGTATAACACTTGAAGTTGAGGCCTGCTTAGGAGAAGGAGGAGTAGCATGTTCCATAGCTCTCTTCTTGCTTCTTGTGTTATGAGCAATGAAATCCTAGTTTACATTACAATGCTCCTCCATCTGGTGATTCATAAAAGAGCAATCACCCTGCCTTTGAACATATGAGGCCTCCTTGGGATGATCTTCCTTGTGTGATTGCTTTACTGTGGACTCCTGGACAGTTAGGACCAAATAAGATTCTACTTTCTGACATAGGTAGTAGGTATAAGAATAGTTACATGAAGGACAAAAATCTTGGTCTTGGGCCAAGTTATTTTGAGGGACTATAGCTCTGTTCTAATTTGAGCTTGAAGCAGAAGCATGACTATTCTACCTATTCTGATCAAAAGAGATATTCCACTGATTAGGAGGCCTACCACCACTTGGAGCCTGATATTGCAATTCGGGAGGCTTGCCACCTTGGGCTTGCTTCCTTTCTAAGGCCACCACCTTGTTACTCATCTTTTGTATTAGAGAAAAACTATCCTCTAATCTCTTCCCTTGGTCCTTCAACTCCCTCCCCTGCTCTTGTAATTTTTTATCCAGGGTCTTCTCTCTTATATCTATGCTTAGCACTAGATCTTGGAGCATTTCCTTGAGTTCATCTATTCTGTTTGAGGATGTGGAATCTTGGGGAACTGGAGTAAGGGCTTGTGATGTAGGAATTGTAGGAAGAGGGGCTATCGCTGGTTGGTGGTTGGGAACATTAGGAAAGAAAGGCATAGGAGGCCTTGGAGAAAACTTTCCACCTTGTATTACGATATTCTCAGCCTTTATAGTTGTCTCATAAGCATTTGGTAATGTATCTCCTCCCATAGTTTGGATTGTGGTGGCAATGTCACTGTTGAAAGCTCTAAGGTAATGCAAGAAGGCATTAACAGGGATAGGTTTCACTATAGTAGGTATTCTATCCCATGTCTTTTGGAATCTATAATTAAAATCAGTCATACATTCATAGGGGGCTCTTTTTATTGTAGTCAGCTGCTCTAGTAGTGACAAATGGTCACTCTTATCCTCAAAATGTTTGCATAATCCTGCTCCTAGTCCATCCCAATTAGTTATGGAACCATGAGCTAAGCCTCTATACCAATTTAATGCTTTTCCTTTTAAAGATGAGGCTAGAAGTCTGACGGCAACATCATCTTCTGTAATACCATGAATATTGCAAACATTCGCTACCTCTTGGATATGCTCTAGGGGGGAAATAGAAGTTTCACCAGTAAAATCAGGTATGCTTTTTAGTGCAGCTACTGGTATATCATGTCTTTGGGCTAACAATAGAGGACTTCCACCATTAAAGGTGGCAAAAGGATGAACTCTTGGCTGTGCCATATAAACAAGTGTTCTGTTGATGAGTGTTGATGGCAATCTAGGCTGAGTTTGAATGATAGGGGGAGTAGAGACAGATCTTACAGGTATATCGACTATTATTCTACCCCTAACTGGTGATAATGAAGTTCTAGTCCTTCTTCTCCTGGGATTTGAAATAGAAAGCTCTTGATATTGAAATTTACCTCTAGAAGACGCCCTTGTTTCAATCCTGGGCATGAATTACTGCAAACTTGGTCTGGAACCAGACTCTTTGGTGTTCGGAGTCGCCAAGTACTTGAAGAACCTGCCTCTTAAAGGCTCGAAGATTGAATCCAGTACTACTTCTTCAGCATTTATCTCTAGAATTCTTTCTTCTTGATACCTGTAGACCTAAAATCTTTTGATATGGGTCCCACCGAGCGTGCCAAAAACTATTGTCACTTAGGTTTGCACCCTTGTCCAAGGCCTATGTGTGAGAACAACTTAGTGAAACATGGAAACAACCTCCAAGCTGTGGGACTTGAACTATGAGGTTGAGTCTCCGGAGAAGGCCAGCTTCCTCTTACTGTTAGGGCGCACCTATCTATTCTCAGAAGGGAAAGGGAGAAAGAGAGCATTAAAGAAAATCTACCTAGTCTAATCTAAGGTGGTGATGCACCAAAACAGAGTGTTCAGACTCATTCCTACCCATATATGCACTACAAAACTAGGGTAACATACAAAAGTCATACACATCTAGACTTATATCGATCAATAATCACATACAGATCAGAAAACCAACTGAATGACACCAAGAAAAGGAGATTTCACTTGTATATTATCCAATAGGCCAAAGATAGATACAGTATGTGGACCACTAATCTCAATAATGCATCAATGAGAGGCAAAATGAAGCACATGCACATTGACCACTGAAGAGAATGACACAGGATGCTATGTAGCTCAGAGACACAGGGATTCTACCCTTCAAGTCTACAAGCAGTAGCAGGAAGAGTCCACACCGAGAAAAGAATTACAAAATTGCCTTTATAGTTTAGGCATAACTGGGATTTTGCTTCTACATTTACTGCTCAACCACTGGCATTAATTCCCCATACTAAAAATCTGATCAAAGATCACACTTGAGCATGGTGCAGGTACAAGACAATCTGATATTCCTCTGAAAGAGAACCTCGAGAAGATAGGAATGGCACCATAAAAATCTCTCTGACCAGGTAGATGGATCGACAATAAATGGAAAGTCCCTTCATTACTTTAGCATTCATTCTGGAGTGGGTGGCATTGATCACAGAATTAGATTGTGGAAAAAATCATGAATTTTTTATCATTCTGAGTCGTGAGACAGCAAGGTCAAATGGGTCAACCAAGTTCCAACAACCAGCTGGGCCACGCGGGCCAATCACTTCCCATTATTTTGCCACCTACGATAATCTTAATGCGTTTGACCATCATTTACTTGACTAGGCGCTATTTCTCTATGGAGGATTTACCCTAAAATTCCAATAGCGCCATAGCGCCCAGTGGTTAGATTTTAATTTACTAACCGCGCCGACCCCAAACTATCATGTTTAACTGTGAAGTCTCCAACCTTAACCACAACACTAACTGCCAGCCATCCCCTTAACTATTAATACTTTCTGTGCCTCCTCCCTGGGCCCACGAGGACACGTGTCCTCCAGGCACTATGTCGCCATCATAAACAGCTCGCAACTTTCTCATAGCGCGATGGTCCCCATCGTGGATTTCCCTTTGATCATGTGGCCTGTGTTTGATGCACTATCCTTAAGAAGGTGCTGGGTCCCCTGGGCGTTATGTCGCTATGGAATTTTTTGTGCAACTTCTTGATAGTGACATAACGTCCACCATTTATTCAGTCTCATCTGATGATCAGAAACCTCGTCATACTCTACACATTCTTCCTTGGGACCTCTGAGCTCATGATCCACCTGGCAAACTGACTTGACGTGGCACCTAGGTGTTATGTCTCTATGCGAGAATCGAGGGGAACCTCCCATAGCGCCATAGCGCTCACTATGAATTTCTCTTGTCTGATGTGGATGTTTCTCCAAGGTGTACTGAAAACTTTTCCAGTTGCGCTAACTGTGATGAAGCATAACCATCTGGGACCCGCCCTGCCTGAGGATCCTGCTGCGACCTTCACTTTCCATTTAGGCGCCATGTCGCTAATGGGAAACCCATGGGTTTTCTGTTAGCGCCATAGTGCCTACCATCCTTGCTACCTTTCCCGGCCTGTGAAACACTACTGGCATTGACTGCGGACCCACCATGAAACTCATTTCCTGGCCGGGCACTATGTCGCTAATGGTGGGAAGGGCCAATTTCCCTTTAGCGCCATAGCACCCTCTGGCAACGCACTTCCTTTTCTGGCTCACCGTTGACCTCTGCTCTGTGAAACTCGGACCCACCGTGCCATGTGTTCAAAGGGCACTATGTCGCTATGGGTGAAGAGCTTGGAAATTTCAATAATGACATAGTGCCTGACCCTTGATTCATGTCGATCCAATGGTGGAGAGGTTGCGGGTGGGGAAACAGACTTAGGGAAATAGAAATAACCCTAAGGTTGAACATTTGATTTTTTTGATATTTTCGTGGGCAATAAAAATAATATTGAAGCTAGGGAGATGACCGTTGAGGCGGGGCAAACATTTGAAATTTTAATTTTGGCGAGGCGGGGGGGAATGTAGTAACATCAACCATATTCAATCCCAATTTTGATTTTATATTTCCAATAGATGAACAAAACAATATCAAAATCTATAACATGCTCTCCTTCCCAAGATCTGAAACGTATAACAAAAAGAGTTTTTCCTGATTAATGGGTGTTCTCCTTATTCAAATTACAACTTATGAATTATCCTTGAAATAGAATAATTGAATTGGATAACTGTAAAGTAACTCTATGAACTTACCTTACAATAGTAAGATCTCTAAATTGAATTTAATGAGCTGTCTTTACCAATTTAATTGGATCAAGAAATCTAATGAAAAGATGTAACAATGGATCTTGGATGGATTGAGGGAGATCTTAAGGAAAATCTCCTTCAATTTCTTGAATTCTTGATCCTTAATAGAAACAAATTACTGAAGGCATGAATGCTCAAAAACTTGAGTGCTTGAGTATTTGAATACTTTACTGTGCTTATGCATATGAGTTATGGATGGACGAAAAATAGAAAAAATCGATGGGTTTATGAATGGCTTATAATTTACTTTATCTCATAGGTTTAAAGTACTATGCATTAACTTCATTGATTAATATTGACATAGGACCTGAGGGGTGGTCCCAAAATAGGGTGAAAGAAGGATAAACTACATCCTTGATTAGCCTTGAAGGGATGAACTATATCCCTAACTAGGAATGGATGCACTACAACCTTTCCATCTAGAGGCCATAACTCTTAGGATTCTACCATGGTCTAGAAATAAGTCCTAAATCCTAGGAATGAGACACAAATTTTTTGATATGAGTATTATGACATAGAAAAGACATCACAAGTTATTAGAGGAAGGAAAGGGATAAATATACTTCTTCAAGCTTTATACTATTAGAATAGGATCTTTAAAGAGGATATATCATGTCTTACCCTAATGCCACCTAGGAGAAATAAGAAGAAAAGGGAAGAAATGAAGAGAGATGTAAAAAGGTGATGTGATCACATTAAATAGATTCTTAATCAATAATAAATTAAAGTGCTTCAATTTTAAGAAATTGCATTTATCCCTACATCATTGATAGTGTGGACTTGATCTAAACTATTTTTAATGTAGAGAAAACTACATTAGATTATTTAACCATTGTCAAAGAGACAAGGGATCCATCAAGCCCCAAATGAATTGATTCTTTTCTAACTCCAATATCACAATAAGAAGGAGAAAGGGTATGGTTGATTTTCCAATGAGAAATGTACAACCCATTGTGAATCATAGAAAAAAAAAATGCATTACCCATGTATGGGATACAACATGTTATTTTTTAATGCATTACCTATATATGAGATTTAGAAAATTCTGATGTGTTTCCCATATATAAGATTTAGCATATGTTTGGATGTGTTACATATATACGAGATTTAGAGAGCTTATACATGTTACCCATATATGATAGTTAGCATTTTTATGTGCAAATGAGAAGTGACTTAATCTCAAAGATTATCATTTTCTCAATCTAAGGTCTATAAGGAGAATCCATTTTTTGGGATTGTAAATAATTTATAAAGGGATTCACAAGATAATTTCTACATGAATGTATGAATTAGAAAACATATATTTGAGGATAACATAGGAATCATACTAAGCATTCAAATATAAAGTACCCCAAGCCATAGTCTAAATCTATATATACTACTTTAGGATCAAAAGAAGAATGACTAAAGAGTATGCCCTCACATTAAAGTCATTTGCTAATACTTTAGTAGGGAAAATATATTTTAAATAGTATACATACATCCACTAAGATATGTTTCTATAATGAGATGTCGCAAAATAAGACAAATAAAGGGAAAAAAGAACATAACATATATAGAGCATAGAGGGATCTACAAAGTTTACTATTTGTATGAGCATATAATAAAATGTAAGTGTTATCAATCATGGAATATCATCACTACCCAAAGAAATTAGAACTAAGACAAAATGGAAGAAAGATATGTAAGAGTTGTAAAGAAGAGTCTTTTGGTTTTCACCCATGGATACCAAAAATAATTGTTTTCACCATGTGATAAATCCAAGAAGATAACATAAGGATAAAGTTATGAATAATGACACATTCACAACATAACATATTAAAACATATAAAATAAGTGAGATAGAAATAGAAGAATAGTATAATATTTTAATTCCCTTATCACCTTATTCCAATGGAGAAACAAGGGTTGTAAAAAATATTTTTAAAAAGATGGAAAATACAATATAGGGGAACCAAATTATAGTAAAAAATACACACAAAAATATATTATGCAAGAGAACTTAGTCAATCACATTTTCCTCCTCCCTAAACTTAGTCAATAGTATGTAAAGAAGGTGGAAAAATTATAAGAGGAGAAACATCCAACACAATAGAAATAATAGATAAGTCAAGATAAGGAATCCTTGTAGAGTCACTATGCTCAAGAATATATGTAAGAGTAAGGTGTATAGAGAGGATCTTAGTAAAATCAACATCAAGATCAATAATATCATGCTCATCATCATCTAATGTATCTTCTTTATTAATAATATTATCAATAGAATACAAAAAAATAATATCACATTGATCTATCTCATTAGTCTAATTAACTTACTATGTATACATGAGTAGATAACAAGAACACCTATGAGATTTAGTGTCATATTGATAGTTCATTCAATGTTCATGATAATGTTAGTTATGCTTAGGTTTATTATAACTTTTTTGAAAATAAGGAGCAATAACCATGGGTTTCTTACCATCATTAGATGGGTTAATAGGAGGAATAATAAAAGATTAAGAACTAGGAGGAACCATACACAAAAAAATCATTAGATATAGGAGGTAATCAACTATTAGAAATTGAAAAATTAAATGAAATGGGTGTAAGTGTGGAAAAAATATTGTGAGTCATATCCCTAGGCATACTCAACTAAATAATATTACAACATTTATGATCTTGATTAGATTAAAAAAGATAACTAGGATGAGTAGAAAGTCTATAGTGGGAATACATAGCAAAAACAAATCACTCATAGTGAAATGTCTAGGTCTATAAGGATGATATATACTATGATTTATCTACTAAATCTCACCATCATGAGGAAATTCAATACACCAATGAATGAGAGGAGAGATGTATTTCTTGTCATTCAACCAAGGAAAACCAAATTTCTCTTCGAATTGATTATAGGTAGGAAGGAAAATCAAGGTTATATTCACCACTTTACAACATAGTTTAATAAATAAGGAAATAGTACCATGGGTTGGATACAAGAAACCATTACATGTCTAAATCTATGTATAAATTGAATCATAGACATCATGATATAATTAATAATTAGAAAAAAAATGTTCCTCAACGATAACATTAACTATGGAAGTAGGATCATGAAGATGAGCATTAAAATAATTCTTAGCAATCCAAGTAAAAATATAAATAGGATGATCAAGGGCCCTAAAAATAACATAAAAATCAAATGAAATACTAATCCCTCTAGAACATTTAAGGTTAGGTTTAGGTTGATCATGAGATTTAGATGAAACATTCTTCTTAGGTGGAGGTGGATGTTGATGCACATGTTTCATTGTGTTAACACTATGATCATTCTCTTCTCGTAAGGTATTATAAGTATCACTCAAATTTAGAGAAGATGAAGAATGTTGATTAATTTTAATATTAGTGTGTTGAGCTAAAGGATTGGTATAGATTTGAGGTTTTTTGTTAGGCTTCATAGATATGTTTCCATTATCATTAATATAAAAAGATAAAGCATTAGAATCAATCAAGTCTTGAATCTTATTTTCCACAATATAACAAGACTCAATATCATGGCCAAAATGACAATGATATTGATAAAAGGCTTTAGGATCAAAGTGTGAACTTGATGTAGTAGAAGGAAGAAACTGTCTAAGAGGATGAAGTACAATAATATTACAACTAACTAACATTCCCAAAAAGTAATACAAAGACTCTTAATGAGGATTATACTTATGATTTATCCAAAAAACTAAGGAAGATGCGGTGACACCTTTAGATAGAATAGTTAATTGCTCATCTACTATACATGTGGCTTTGTTAATCTTGACATAATTGTTTTCTTTCTCAATTTTTTTGTCATTAGATGTCTCATCACTCTTATAAGTTGTTGAAATTATGTTTCTTACACACATTTCATAATATTGTTTATATTATTTTATTTTATTTTATTTTATTATGTAATGTTGCAGCTAAGAGCATGTAGATGAACATCAACATGTAGAGATTCCCACATGATATTATTTATGCATTGTAATGTAACATTGTGATAATATTTCAAGAAATTATTTAGTATTGGAGAAAATAATTAAATTTCCAATATTAAATGTGGGGTAAATGGGTTTGGTAACATGTGAGTTTAGCACTTGGTTTACATAATACCACTTGGTAAATTTGTAGGATCTTTATACTATATAAGAAATCACAAGGGTAGTTGTAGAGAAGAAAAAAGAGGGAAAAACTCCAAAAATAAAAGACAAGAAAAACAAGGCATGATAATTTACTAAAGGGAGCATCAATAATAGTTGGAAGCATCGCATAAGATCATATGCGGATTCATTCTTTTTCACATGGATTACTTGGTTGTGACTATGGATTTAGATCCATCCATGGATAATAATATTTTTCTAAATAATTCATGGTGATGGATGGTTTTGGAGACTAGGTTTATCCCTCAATGAGGGTTTTCCAAGATATATCTTGTCTCACATTTTTTTGTGTAGGTTGTCAATTCTCTTCCATATGGATTTTAAGTGCTTATTTGTTTCAGATATATTATCTAGATTATGTAGAAACATAATTTTTGGTTCCAAGTTTCCTTACAAGTGGTATCAAAGCTATGATTTGGTTATTGTAACCATAGATTTAATGCATTAGAAAGCATGAAAAAAAGGGAAGATATATTTTTTTTGTAGGATGTTTGTTGTAGATATAAGGGTTTTAATTAATTTATTTTTATGATGGGATATTAGCATATTTTTGGCATGTAAATTTATTCCTCAAAATGGTTTTTTAATGTTACATTTAAATGATGGTTGTAGAGGGGAGCTTGGAGAAATGACCTCCTTCAAAAAAATAGACCTCACCATTTGATTAAGGTTGGCTTTTCCATAAATTTTGATATGTAAAATGCTCTAGTTTTTCCATGTTGAGAGAAAGCACTAATATCTTTTAGTTTTGTCTTGTGATGGTCATCAAATTTAATTGTCCTAGAATTTTTCTCAAAAAAAAAAAAGCTATAAAATTTATAAAATGGTTGTCTTGGTACAATGGACATATCTTTCACTTAGGGTACCAAATTTCAGATTTCTTATAGTCACCAAAAAGATAATTCAGAGCACTACAACTTGATTTAGGGATGATTATTTGATATTCAAATTTCATTAAGTTTTAAGAACCCAGAGTTTATATGTGATTTATTTTGAGCACACATTTGGGCATAACTTTGGAATAAAAAGTCCAACTTTGGACTTTGAAATTGTTAATGGCCTTATAGTACCTGAGGTTTGTGCTCCTATTTGTATAGGAGGAACAAAAATGACAGCAACATATGTCTTAGTGGGAGTTGAGGAAGCCTTGCCTTTGTAGCCAATAGTGGTCCATTCCTCCATTTTTCTTTCTTTCTACTAGTTTAGTGGGAGCATCCTTGGGTGGGGGTTTAACCCTAGGTATCACCAAAGGGCAATCCTTAATCTTGTGTTCGGTTGACTGACACCTATAATAGGTGTTCAGAAGATTCAAATAAAGCACTTTTTGAGAGAAGGTGTGGGAACCAACTTGAATCTTAATAGTATCCTTGAGATCCTTGGAAAGATCAACCTCAACACAGATGTGTTGCTAAGGGTGAGCATTGAAAAACTTCTTGTATTCCCTAGTAACAACTTTGTTAGGGGTGTTGGCAATGAACTCAATAAATGACTAGTAAGGCAAGGGTAGAGTAGGGAACTCAACCCAAACGGGCACCCTAAGCTTTTTCTTGTTAGAAATTGTAAAGTCTCATGACCATCTTTGAAAGATAAGTAGGGAGGAATCACCTGACCAAGGGCCATTGCTAAAAATTACATTAGCCTGGGATAGGTTAGCAAAGGAAAAAAAAAAAAACCTTTGGTAAGGTTTTGTATAACTTTAAGGTGAACTCCATGAGGATTCCAACTCTTGTTAACCCATTCTTGGAGCATGGCTTTAGGAGGAGTCCTACACACAAAATACTCTATCAAAGTATGTTGTTCTAACCATTCACATGAAAAGTTAGATTCATGCAAAGGTAGGATAACATTAGGATTATCTTGTGAAAAACCTTTGAGATGAACTTGCAAGGATGTTTGTTTAGTGGAGGTGTCATGGCTTTCTGAAGCAACAATGTGAACACTAGTATCAACTACTGGTTCATAGCTAGTTGGAGACATTATAAACTAACCCTAAAAAATTCCTTCCCTAAATGCAGTATGGTAGATGGAGAACATAGAAGGAAAGCTCAGACATAGAGTTGTATGTAAGGAAACTCTTGAGTGATGCATAAAATCCTAGCCCTTTCTCCAATTTCTTCTTAAAGGCTTTTGGGTCTAATTTTAATAGGATATTTATTTTATTTTAATAAAATAAGTTTTAAATGATAAGTTTAAGAAGTAATTCCATATAACTATTATATTTATATAAAATTGGATAATTATCATCTATTTATGATCAAATGATTCAATCTTTTCTTGTCTAATCAAATTTTCCTTATAATCTCTTGATTTAATACATTAATGTATCTATTTTTTAATTTCTTATCTCTTCATATCTAGGTTCTTCTTCCTAGGAATCAACATATTTCAACCATAGGAGTGATTGAACTTTGCATTGAAGAACAATGATCTATGGATCTCACTGACCTTGTATCAATCTTTCTTTTCATCGAGTTTACACCTTCCTTGGTAGTAGTTGATCCTAGAGATTGTAGATAGCTTTCACAATTGTTGACTATGACATCATTTTAAATTTTATAGTTATAAAAATGAAATACTTATACCAAATATTCCTCTTTCTTTCTTTCTTTCTTTTGACTATTTTTTAACCTACATCTATCACTTTTTTCTTTTATTTTTAACTATAGCTAGAATTAATATTGTCTTTAGTTTTCTAATTACTTCATCGATCTACAATAAACTTGGCTGGATCTATTACAAATACTTTGATACAAAATCAAAGAAATTCAAATATCATACTAACATTAATATTTTTATTGATTTAGAAGATTGGAATGTTTGATGAAGAAATAAATAAATAAAATTATTTTTATAAAAGTTGAGTTTACTTTTTCCTTCATTTTTTTCAAATTGATGAGATTTAAAATAATATTGTATGCCAAATTACTTTTAAATTTGTGGTATAAAAGTACAATCTTAGTACACTAACTTATAGATTTAAAATTAGATATTTTAATAGTCTTTTATATTTACTCAATAACTTTTAAAAATAATATATATAAACATCACAAATACTATAAATAAATTTTCAAATAGCTAAAAAATTCTTAGAAGAGTAAACGATCTTTATCACATGAGGAAAATATTATTGTAAAGCTATATGCTATTATGGGTTGCTTCAAAATTAGTTCAGTTTATAATTATATTTTTATATCTCTCTTGAATCCTTTTATCAACTTTGAAAATGTCTAATAGAATTAAATTTTCTTTCATGATTGATATATAAACTACACAGTAAAATAAACTTTCAATTATGTGCATCTTTTCACCTTTGATATTTAATAGGATCATCCATTCTTTTATTTTTCTACACAGAAATAAAATAGTAATTATTATATATATATTTTTTAATGTTTTATTTTTCTACACAGAAATAAAATAGTAATTATTATATATATATATTTTAATGTTTTAGCAGTAGTTATTGTACTTGTCATAGGCAATACATTATTGTATTCACTTTCTTCAAGATCTAACTTAGTTTCTAGCAAACAAAAGCCATTATTTTTCTCTTATTGACATATTTATGAAATTCTTATATTTATTTGTACAATTTATTTATCTCAAATATTATTAGTTAAATTGGTTTATTAGAACCTTTTTGTTGAGACTTTTATCTTACTTCCTTTTTTTTTTTTTGTAAGGGATGCACTTTACAAAAAAAAATCCTAAATATTCTTAATGACCCTGACTTTTTTTTATATACTAGATTTGTATCTCTACCCAATATTTTTAAATATATTTTAACATCTACCCATATTTGCAAGTGATATGTTAGTTGAGAAATAAATACAAGTAAATTCATTAATTACCAATAATCTTTCAATTCATCATATTTGAAATAAATTCAAATGTATAATATCTTTGTCAATAAATAAAATTCTACGTAAAGTTTAGTTATTATTTGTAATTTTTAAAATTTGGTTTATAGTTGAATGTCGATGATGACAATAAGTTTTGCAATTGAATTAAATCATGCTATTATTTGCAATAATGTTCCTTTCATATTTCTAAAACTATCATGATCAGTATAGCCATAGGTTTCCTATCTCATGTCTACATATTTTTCACATTTGACACTTGTTTAGATGAAAAAAAATTCGAGTTCATATATCATTAGTTGAATATTAATAAGTTCAAAGAATTTAATTTCTCTTATTCGTTCAATTTATTTTCTCTTATACATTTTTTTTCTTAGCCATTATTTATGAAAATAATTTTTATTTTCTTTTAAAGTCTTATAAGTTATTCTATTTTATACTTTATGTAAATATTAAAATATAACTTTTTAAAATTTTGGCACAAAAGAGTTTATTTTTTTTATTTTTTGTGGATATGTTGAGAGAAAGACTTGAATTTCCTTGTCTAAAGGATTTATTTTTTTAATGACTTATTAAGTTTATGTTTACTATTCAACTTCCTTTAAGTTTAAATTGAATGCAAAATTTGGGTTTGTGTCTTTCTAGAAAGTGTTAATGATTTTGAATATGATTTGGACGGATCCTTGCTTTAAGATTTGTTAGCATATAGCTAAATTTAGAAGTTCAGATTATACATGGAATAAATATGGTTTACAAGTTTAGTACATTTATATTCAATCAGAACTTGGATTTATTTCAATCAATAGTGAAGTAACCTCTAGGTTTAGGATCAATTATGGTAAAACATTGAGATGACAATTATTTAGGTTTAATGTTAGAAGATAGGATTCAATTTATAGAGATAAGAAGTGAAAACTAAGTTAATTTAAGTTGGTTTAAGAATATTAAATATTTGTGTCTGATTTTATTTTAATTTAATTAGTGTGAGAAGATCAGTGTAATATTTTCTAATGATTGAGAAATGTAATTTAGTTTTTATTGAAACTTTTTTTTATAATTTGGAATAGTGTACAAGATCTTTTTTGTTATTTTTTAATTACTAGTGTTATAATTTAACTTCATTTCTATTACGATATGTTATTTCTAAGATTTATTGGGATATTTTATTTTTTCTAATTAACAATAGGGTTAAATCTTCTTTAATGTATAATTATATTTTGGATTTCAACTCAATTCATTTGATTGTTAGGGTAGAAATTAAATTTCGTTTCTAGTATTAAATTAAGTTTATTTAGTAGCATGTTAATCAATTATTCTAAGCATGATTTTGACATTGTCTAAATATTATATAATTTGCTTCTAAAGCTTGAGCCAATTGCTCATTAGTTCCCACACCTCGGTCCAATCACCAATGTAATGTGAATTTAGGACACAATACTATTAAATCTTTTTGCCAAACTTTACCTAATGTTTTCTTATTGCACAATTTTTTTGGGGTATTAGATAGTAGAAAAAAGGATGGGGGCTGACCAACTTATAAATCAATAGCATGTTATGAATTTTTGGTCGATTTGGGGATTCTTATCGCTATTTCTTAAAGTCATCAATATTTTTCACATTTATCATCTCACTTGTGATGTAGTAAGATGATAGACATCATAGATCTATATGACTTTAGGAAAAAATGATAGCAATCCCCAAAATTGACCTAAAATTCATCCCAAGGCACCGATGTTTTTATTGATAAATGGCCAGGCTTAACAAAAAGTATAGCTATTATAAGTGATCATAGTGAGTGAATTTGGGGCACATGTCCTAATTTTGGGAAGAAATAGACTTTATATTATAAATTCTAAAATTATACCCCAAATAGACTCGAGGCCATTGATATATCTTACATTTGATGGTCAAGATAAATTCCTTTTATGATAGAACTATTATCATTCAAAGTTTAAGTAACACTTAATCAAGGACTGAATAGATAAATATCATGAACCCAGATGAATCTATGATAAAGGGAAAATATTCTCCAAATCAACCTAAGATTCATCTTGGGTTGTAAATATTTCTTGTAATTAATGGTCAAACATAGGAAATTCTACAACCATCATTAGTGATCACATTGAGTGAATTTAGGACATATGTCCTAATTTTGAGAAGAATTAGAATTTATGTTATGTTTTTAAAAATTAAACCCAAAATAGAGCAAGGACCATTGATATATCTTACATTTGATGGTCCATATCATCATCAATTTGGTGCAGCGGTACCCATGAAATATTTAATTTTGATAATTGTTTATCTACTGTTATGCAAAAATGTAAGCATGCAATTCAAAATGGGTAAATGTCATACGTTTTGGCAATATCATGCCACATGTAATGAGAATCTTGTGTTCTTAAAGAACTACCAAATAATCATAAGTGTAACTAATAGTTGGATAGTTAATAAGCACATAACTGAAAGGGAAAATGTATAGTTTTGTAACTGTTACAATTCTCTTTATATAGACAAGATTATTCAATCAGAGGGGGCGATCGATAGTTGGAAGGGATAAGCTTAAATAATGGGGGCTCTCTGGCAGTAGCTAGAGAGCCATACAAAATCTAATTGCTGTGTTAATATAATAGTTTCTTTTAGCTTGTGTTTTAGTTCCCAATCATGTCGTCCTCTTTGTAGCTTTCATGGTTGGATGTCTTGTAGTTTGTTATTGTAGAGTTATGATATAGCATTGAGTGACAGTTGTTTTTGTTACATGTTTATGGGGAGGAATTATTTGTTTTGAATCAGGTTTTAGATAAGCTAAAATGAAGTGGATCAGTTGAGGTGATGAAATTTAACAATGCCAAGAATCAATTTTAGTCTCTGTTATAAAGAACACAATCATGGGAGTTGTTTCTTTTATGTTGAATATGAGCCTTATTGTTTTTGTTTAAAGAAAGAAACTATGGAAGAGATACAAATTTGAAGATTGTTTTGGTATCTTCACATCAGATTGGTATCAAAGCTCAGAAGATTTTGAGTGTGTAGATGGAAGGTCATCTACACTAGGCAGTATTGTGGTTGTTTTGGATTCTTGGTATGAAGTTTGTGGTTGCAGATTGCTACCAGTTCGCTCAGCTACAGGGGGTGGACATGAAGGTCTACCAAAGGCCATAGGATATGGTCTTGTGTGTTGCCAATAGACTGGGGAGAGAGGCATAATTGATTCCCAAGTGAGGGACAGAGGTTGTGATGCAGTGTGGAGAAGTGGACTATGGAATGGGAGAAGCACCTTGATGGTAACCAGTTGAACTCCATTTATGGGAGTCAGTCTATGAAGAGTGAAAGTTGAAAGTGGTAAAGAATGCAAGTAGTGGAGTTATCGATCAAGTGAAGACATTTCCATAGGGACATGGAAATTTTCAAGCTGGGGAGTATAGTGCAGCGGCACGCATGAAATATTTACTTATGATAATTATTTATCTACTGTTATGCAAAAATGTAAACATGCAATTCAAAATGGGTAAATGTCATAAGTTTTAGCAATATCATGCCACATGTAACGAGAATCTTGTGTTCTTAAAGAACCACCAAATAATCATAAATGTAATTGATAGTTGGGTAGTTAATAATCACATAACCGAAAGGGAAAATGTACAGTTTTGTAACTGTTAAAATTGTCTTTATATAGACAAGATTATTCAATCAGAGGGGGCAATCGGTAGTTGGAAGGGATAAGCTTAAATAATGGGGCCTCTCTAGCAGCAGCCAGAGAGCCATGCAAAATGTAATTGTTTGTTAATATAAAAGTTTCTTTTAGTTTGTGTTTTAGTTCCCCATCATGTCGTCCTCTCTGTAGCTTTCATGGTTGGATGTCTTGTAGTTTGTTATTGCAAAGTTATGATATAGTATTGAGTGACAGTTGTTTATGTTACATGTTTATGGGTAGGAATTATTTGTTTTGAATTGGGTTTTAGATAAGGTAAAATGAAGTGGATCGGTTGAGGTGATGGAATTTAACAATGCAAAGAATCGGTTTTAATCTCTGTTATAAAGAACATAACCGTGGGAGTTGTTTCTTTTATGTTGAATATGATCCTTTATTTTGTTGTTTAAAGAAAAAAATTATGGAAGAGATATAGGTTTGAAGATTGTTTTGGTATCTCCACATCACAATTCCTTTAACATAACATTGTCAAGAGTCTCATATAGGTCAAGCTAGCAACAACATATGGCACATTAATAATTATTGCTTGACACTTTCTCACACTACAAACACATTGTACAATGTAGTAGTGTATATGGGCCATTGCCCTTCCATGACTCAATAAATTTATAAAAAATAAATAAAAATGTCATTAAATAATTTCTTAGGTTTACTATATTAACTACAAATTAAATCACACAAATTTAGTTAAAACATAAAAATTATTTTTTGATCAATGATGATGTTATTATCAAAATTAAGTTATATTGTGAATTTTAGGAAGATATGAAACTTTTATATAAATTTTAATTTGAACTTTTTATTTTCAAATCAATATAATTTATACAATTCAAATTGCATCATAACTTTATCTTTAACAAACTATTTTAAATTTATTTAGTATTTTTCAATAAATTATTATTTATTAAAAATATTACAACTATTAATTATAATTATTAATTATTATATACCTAGAATTGTGTGGCTCTAACCTACATTCATCTTAGACCAATTATCAAAGTTTACTAGAGTTCATGCCATTCAAATTTTTATTTGAATAATAAAATTTGAATCTTTGAGAATTTAATTTTTTAATATACTCCTTGAGTCTTTGACTATAATCTTTAAAATATGATTCATGAATCAATTATGAAACCCTAAAGGGAAATTTGAACCTAGATTTTTTTAATAGACAGGCAATTTAAAAGTGACAGACTAATAATTCAAATGTGCATCAATAAACATTGAATTAAGAAGCCAAAATGTAGTGTTTTCATTAATTATATTTGAGATTGTTTACATATTGATAGCATAAATATTCAAAATAGTTGATTAAATCATCCTACTATTTACATTAAAGTCTAAGGCCTAATCTGAAACTCAAGTAGAAATAGTTTTCATAAAAGAAAAATCTTAATACATTTTTTTGCCCCTAGGGATTTAGGGAACATAAAATAAGGAACAAGGAGTGATGCATAGGGTTTGAAGCCTTCAACTAGAAAGGTCTTCAATCCTTTCCATGGGGAATCTCTTAGAGATGATTATATCAGTAAGATCATGCAACCATGGGAAGTCAATGTCAGTAACATCATTCCAACACAACCACTTTCGTAGAAAAATGCCTCCCAAGATGCACCCACTTATGATGGTGATTCAATATTTGTTCATTTATGCCCAACAAGAAAGGTTACTTTTGCACAATTCTCCCTTTGTCTCGCTCCCAACACTTTTCTACTATGTGCTCAAAAGGGAACCCCACACTCAGTAACTATTTGACCAATACAATAATTTTGACATTGTCATCTAGAAACATTTCCTTGAAAATATTATGTAGAAGCATCAGAATGTCTATTTTCTCCCCTCCCGAGCCTATAAGAGACATAAGGAATCTAGAGGTAATTTCCATGGACAAACTATATCTCTTCTCATTTCTTAATAATTCATGGCCAAGGACCATGAATAAAGCCTAGCATAGAAAAGAACAAGTAGAATCTTCCTTGCAAACTATAGCAAGCACATTCTCTAGCATCATGTCCAAGAAGGTATTTTATAGATCCATTGTACTGCATCTCAACCTAATTGGTATATCAATGACTCCAACCTTCAAACTAGAAAGAAATCTACACCTAAAAAAATCTACAAACTACTAGAATTGAGAACAAAAGACAAAACTAGTAATTTGATAGTGATAGAGGAATTGAAGAGAATATTTCAATAGAAGTTGTATAAAATTGTTTGTGATCTTTCATATTTTTATTTTTCCTATTCAAAATAATTCACAAGTGTTCGAAATGTACTTGCATTAATGTTAGAGTTCTGGGCAAGATGTCTTGACTATACTAATTATAAATCCCAGTCCCACATTTGTGATTCTAACCTTGATATGATATTAACTACATTCCAGTTAATGGCTACCACGTAAAAATTGTTATGTGTCTCCATTCTAGAGAATTTGATGTTGTTGATCCCAAATTAGTCAATGATCAATAACAATAACATATAATTTATAAAATAAAAGTGATGGAAGACAAGTAGGTGACACTATTAATTATAGACAATAGTCACTACTCCTAGCAACCATAAATCCTCAAAAGTCACTAGCCACTACACTTGAAAAATTTGTCATCAAATTAAAAAAAAAAATTGTTTACTACCCAAGAATATCTATGACCATTATTAGTTATTTCCCTACTAAAAAATTAATTTACCTCACATTTGAAAATAATTCTAGGCTAATCAAAATAATTGTTAGCATTTATTTATGTGCTAGCTAGGAGTTTTTTTAATTCATCACATTTTTAATGGTATTTGCTAGGGAAAGAAAAAATCACCAACATATAATATCTATTTTTTATAAGGAAGAGGCTAAAGCCATATATTTAATTTAAAAAGTGAATACAACTAATATCAAGTGACAATGAGGCTAGAGTTGGGTGATAGTCCTTACTACCCAATATCAATCTATAACCTATAGATAAAGTAAAAATTAAATCCAAATCCTTAAAACTGTAGTCCTTCAAACCAACAAATAATATTTTATTTTCATAGGTAGAACAAAAAAAATTGTTCTCAAATGAAAATTTTCCCTCCCATAAATGTTAGATTAGTTAGCATTTTATAAGGAGAGGTTTCTTAAACTTATGAGTGATTTTTAATTAGGATTAGTATTATGATTCAACTTTGTTTAGTGTTAATATGTGTTTTATATTTAATTTTTTATTAAAATCCTTACAAATAAGATAAAAGAACAACATCAAAATTATTACTTTTACAAATTTGATGAAATGTTAATCTTTCACCATCAACTAAAAAGATATTAACATAAGCACACACATAAAATAAAAATAACTAAATAAACTCAATAACAACATAAAATATTTAATAACAAAAAAATTTGAATTTAATTCAAACCAAATACATTATTCATTATACTTTACTAAATGATAACGTGGATGTTTTATTAGCTTGCTTGGGATTAGGGAAATAGATTATCACTCGCAACCAACATGAGTTATTCCAAAGCTACTATGTTCTAGGATGCCAAATGTGTACAAGCAAAAAAATCATTGTCTCCGCTAAGAAGAATCTTGAAGTTCATCTTCATTAACAAAAGTATTATAAAAATATAACACCATTGCTCTCTCTTTCTCTATTAAAAAGATAGTCAAGTCGTCCATCAGTCAATACCTTTATTCTGTTTGTTGGTAAACAAATTTGTCACCTAAAAAAAATACTATTTGGCCCAATGGAATATGTGGCAAATCAAAGTCTCCAACAGTTCGATAGGCCCTTAGTATGCAGCCTTCCTCTGTGTTTAGAGGGGAAGCTCCCTCATATGATATGATTTTTAAAGGATTTTTTGAATAAACAATCTAAAAATTTAAAGATTGACAGAAAGCTATTTAGTATGAATGTACCATATGATCTTGCAACTTTCTTGAGTAAATAAGGATGATAACAAAGGTGATCAAGAACTACGCTTGAAAGTGACTAGTATTACCATGCAAATTCATCATTCATAAACATTCACACTGTACCATGAGAATGCTTAATATGAAAGAATCAATAGTTGATTTTAGAATAAGAAACCAAAAGCTTATCTCTTTTCATTTCCTTGCACCAAGAACATGATTATGATTTATGATTTCAAAGACAAAAACTATACATACTTTCCAAAATTTATCTCTTCATCAAGATTTCAACATAGTGTTCCATTATTCTAAAGCCAAAAGTCTTCTCCCCTATTGTCATAGCTGTAGAACTTCTCCATTGAAAAGAAGAAGAAACCCTTACAATAGTTTTCTCCCATTATATAAATTTTGTGAAGAAGTTGGGCAACTGCCCTAACTTACTTCTTACCGAACTTCTATTGCCTTCTCTCACACTTTGCTATCATAATTAATTCTTATAAAAGGAATTAATCATTTTTACATCCTTTTCTCCACTTTATTTAATTAATTTCCCAAGAGCTTTTATAACTTCATTTCAAAAAGATAATTAATTCTTTTTAAGGAATTAATTAGTTTAGATTCTTTTTAACCTTTGATTTATCCATCGCTTTTACTTCGATGATAAGTGCAATATTTATTTTTCACTTTACAATAATATTAATTCTTAAAGCATTAATATATTTTAAATTGTGACATAGTTGACTTGGAGATAAAAGTTTAGGGTTGCAAAACCTTAGATAACATTGGCTCTTTCTGGGAACTGCACTCTATGCCAGGGTGCAGAGAACTCGAGAATCTTTATTTGCTACTGTCTAGTGTCGTCCATTGGATATAGAGTCACCTATCACTATAAATCTAAACATGTACTGAATATTGCAATAAAACTTCTTACCATTATCTCTGGCTGCTGCTATTCAATGGATATTGCTCCTTACACTGTAACCAATATGCTTCAACTCATCCCTATAGCTCATGTGTTCTAAAATGAATGTAGCTACAAACTTAATATCTGTTACAATATCATTTTCTTATGTATTTTGTAGGGATAAAACTAGCATCTTCAAGCTTAAGGGTTCTCAATAAGAGCTGTGGCATAGATTGAGTAGATCATGTAAGTCCCAATGGGTTTATACAGGCTATATATTTTTCTCTATGGCACTTTACATTCCACGAGGACCATTTGTGGAATAATATCATGTTTGGAAACTGCATGACAAAAATTTTGTGAACAATCTCCATGATGAAAAATTGATCCTGTAAGAACAGTCTCTCTAATCAGAGGAGAACCAAACAGAATGCAATTAGTAGAAATTCTCTCTATCTTTTTCCCAAAACTCAAATCATAGCAATAGTTGCAATTGAATAAACTATAAACTGGCTAACAAATATAATTAGTAGAAATTGTCTCTATCTTTTTCCCAAAACTCAAATCATAGAAATAGTTGCAATTGAATCAACTATAAAGTGGCTAACAAATATAATCTTCTTTGCTTCAAAAATATGTTCATCTAGGCTTTGAAGTTTGAATTTTTCAGAACATACTAAGAGCTCCTTTGTACTATGGAATACTAGAAGATGAGGTATCAAACCTAATTCTCAAAATTCCCAGACATTATGTTGTATTTCTTGTTTGCCAGCAATACCTAAGATAGGTACAAGGTTGACATGAACCAAACAAAGTTTCCAAAGCTAACACAATGAGAGAGCTCATACAAAAACCAAACAACTGGGATTGGTTCAATGTCTTTATTAGATCCCTGCAGCTCAAAAATACTTACCTTACTCATTTGTGTTTTCCTAGCCACATGAATGAGAGATGCATGTTTGGCCCTTTTCCGCCATCCTTTAACACAAACTTTTCTCTGCACTTAAATGGAGACATGGTCTCTATGGTTGTACTTAAATAAGGACCTATTTTGATAGATGTTAGATGATGTCCTCATGCCTTAACCATCTGGATGTTGCTAGAAATTACTTGGTAGCCTACAATTGCGCACACCAATCCCAAACTCTTCATGCACATACCACTTTCTCTCATTATCATAACTCTAAATCCAACTATTAGGAGAATAATGATGCTAACAGATGAAATGCTTTATAAACTTTTCCAACATTTGAGTCAATGATTGGATATAGGCTCAATTGAGATTCCTATCAATGGTTATGTCTGATCTCTTGGAGTTGGGAATCAGATCACTCAATTCTCATGGGTGATGACTAACCAAAAAATGGGATTACCGTAGTCTTCAACTAACCTCCCCTGGCTGCATATAGACAAGGGCAGTCATGAGTAGCATCAAAATTATGAAGACAAGAAAATTATGATACAAAAATACCACAGTGAAACCATCCTTATCACCATGATTTAATTTATTTATTTATTTTTATATCATGGCAATTAGAAAACACAATGTTCTTCTTTGATACTTCTGTCTCATTTCAACTGTTCTTCCAATTTGCAAACGTGAATTCTTATCCTCTCCTTAGTAGCTATCTTTTGTTGCTTCTCTGTAAAAAATCTTAACCGCCAGACTTCATCATGCATGGCATCCACCAATATTTTAGAAGAGTTTATGATTCTTTCAAAAGAAGGTTCCTTTTGATCTCCACTAGCAGAAGATTCTTCAAATGTCATTAACCTGTTATGCTCCTAATTTTCCACATCCACAACAGATATGCTCATATTATTTAGAACAAAAAACTCGTAGAACTCGTATTAAGCAAGTAATAACAAGGTCATCTGGAAGACCAGATATCAAAGAAAATATTGGTTTCTATGCATAGTTGTTTTGATATCTGTTTGACTAAAATGTCGTGTGCGAGGGAAACATTTCTTAGCACCTATCACAGTCAGATCCACATCTGCTATACAGTAGCACCTTCAAGTTTCAACCTAAAAAGGTCTCACCCACTTGCACATTGTCCTAACATTTCACACTTTTAGTTTACTGACAGTTTCTTCATTCTTGAAATGGTCAATGTGCATTTTTTTATAGTATATTATGATTCATCACCTCCAATTTGTGCTATAATACTACCAAAATTGATGAACACCCGATGATTTTAGTGGAAAATTATTATTTTCACTTAGCCTCTCCTATCGTCCAGCCATTGCATCTCAACCCTAATTAGGGTTAACAAAAACAATTTGAATTCTAGCTACACATTTGCCAAGTGTTACTAATATTTGACCTATCTTTCAATATAGGAGGACCACCACCAATGAGGAACTCCTTTTACCAAATATACAATGGTCCCAATCTTGTGCCCATTGTTGTAAAATGAGGCCATACACATCGTTATTAGAATTTTTTTTGAAAAACAGCTCATTCTCTATGAAAAACTGTCATATCTGTCGAGATTTTATTTTTCTAAACTTTCTATTTAAGCACATGTTAAGACTTATTCTTAAAATCAAACTCCACCTGTATCTAAGACTCCATCTGTCACTTGACACCTTTGAATCAACAAAGTCTCCCATTTTTTTTAAGTTTTAGAAAATGGATAACTCAAGGGAAGGGAAGGATCAAACGATTATGCAACTTTATTGAAGGGAAACACCAACTTAAAAAAAAACATAAGACAAACTTTGCAAAAAGGAAATGGTTATTTACAATGAAGAGGGAAAAACCCGAAAAACTTAGATGTGACCACTTACAGGCTGGGAAAAGTATGAGCCTCTTCAAACCAACTCTTGATAGAATGTAAGAATGCATTGTGTATAGGTGAGCAACATGGCCAATGTGATATTAAACTCATGAATGGAAAATGAATGTAGAGGAGGGAAAATAAATATAGATTCAAGATTTTCTTCCACATTTCTCCAATCAATATTATCTTTTAAAGAGATAGATGGAATATCAACTATTTTTTCTCTCTTGATTGTTCACTGAGTCCTCTTCAAAAGCATTTTCTTTTCTATGCATCACTTCATCAATTCATTTTTCTTCAAACATTTTGTCTTCCTTTTCTACTTCTGCGCAGTCATTTGATGCTTTAGGCTGTAGTAATGATTTATTAGTCTCCAAGAGATCAAACAAGAAATGCTCATAGGAAAAGCTATCCAAGCCTTCCCAAACAACATCATTTGCTGGAGTGTCATCAGGAATCTCAAATACAAAAGAATCATGTTCTGAAATTTTAAAATCTCCTAATAAATTTTCATTTGATTTTTCAACCTCTAGTCTTTGTTCAATAGGAGATATATCAAGTTCAGTCATTGAGTTGGTTGACTGTGAAGCATGTTCATCATCATAATCAACATGTAGATTGTAGGCTCCAACTACACTAAATGAAGTACTTTCACTCATATGAGGGATTAGGAGATCTTCATCATTAAAGACTGTTAGATTCTAACAAAATAAAATAGTGGGCCCTAATTTTACTGCCTTGAGAATAGGGCTTTTTTGTTTAGGCTTTACCTTTGGATTCTATTGCTGCTCATAGAGACAAATTTCTACCTATGATATTTCTTTACACTTCATTCCACTCAAGATCATGTCATCATCTAATCCAATAGTTTCCCTTTGTGCATCTTGCAATGTTTGCACTTTTAAATGAAGAAGCAAGAATTTAATCTCTATTTGCATGGCAGCAATGAACACACACAATTGATTGTTTTCAGTTGGTTGGCTAGTTAGGGGTATCTTATCAACACTTCTATTGAATCTATCAACAAAATCTCTCATGGTTTCCCTTTATTTGATCTTGATTTGAAAGAAATTTAATAACATCTTAGCAACATCAACCACAAGCATAAACCTTTGTAGAAATTTTACCTGAAGATCATTCCAACAAGTGATGCAATTATCTGGTAAACTTTGGAAGCAATCAGAAGCTCTTCAAATGAGACTTCCAACAAATAATCTAACAAAGACATTCTCCTCCTATACACAAAGAATCCCATAGGTAACTGTAATTGCTTTAATGTGATCATCAGGGTCTTGATTTACATCACCAAAAAACTTTGGGAGATATTCTAATGAATTCTTAGGTAAAATTGAGTATTGAGATAAAGAAAATGGCCCAATTTAAGTCCCCCATGGCTAAGATGTAACCAAAGCCATAAAACCACAATTATTTCATCACATTCAATTAGAGTTACCAACCTCTGTCCTCAGAGAGGTAACCTTTAGATTTCCAAGAAAAGAAAAGCACTGGAACTTGCTTTCTTTCCCAAGTAGAGTTGCTACCAACAGATTTGTCACCTAAAAATATATACTATTTGGCCCAATGGAATATGTGGCAAATCGATGTCTCCAATAGTTCGATAGGCCCTTAGTATCTAGCCTTCCTCTGTGTTCAGAGGGGCAACTCCCTCATATGATATGATTTTTAAGGGATTTTTTGAATAAATAATCTAAAACTTTAAAGATTGACAGAAAGCTATTTAGGACGAATGTACCATACGATCTTGCAAATTTCTTGAGTAAATAAGGATGATAACAAAGGTGATCAAGAACTACACTTGAAAGTGACTAGTATTACCATGCAAATTCATCATTCATAAACATTCACACAATACCATGAGAATGCTTACTATGAAAGAATCAGTAGTTGATTTTAGAATAAGAAACCAAAAGCTTATCTCTTTTCATTTCCTTGTAGCAAGAATATGATTAATATTTTCAATTTCAAAGACAAAAACTGTACATACTTTCCAAAATTTATCTCTCGATCAAAATTTCAGCATAGTGTTCCCTTATTCTAAAGCCAAAAGTCTTCTCCCCTATTGTCGCCGCTGTAGAACTTCTCCATTGAAAAGAAGAAGAACCCCCTTACAATCGTTTTCTCCCATTATACAAATTTTTCCAAGAAGTTGAGCAACTACCCTAACTTACTTCTTATCGAACTTCTATTGCATTCTCCCACACTTTACTATCATAATTAATTCGTATAAAAAGAATCAATCATTTTCACATCCTTTTCTCCACTTTATTTAATCAATTTCTCAAGAGCTTTTATAACTTCATTTCACAAAGATAATTGCTTTTACTTCGATGATAAGTGCAATATTTATTTTGCACTTTGCAATAATATTAATTCTTAAAGCATTAATATATTTTAAATTGTGACATAGTTGACTTGGAGCGAAAAGTTTAGGGTTGCAAAACATTAGATAACACTTTTGAGATTGCATTAAAAAGAATCCTGTCAATGAAAGTGAAAACAATAAAGTGAAATCAGTGTAAAATATTTCCATAACTGATAAAAGAAAACTGTGTGGAATTTAGAGGCAAACGTGCAACATCTATACAACCTAAAATTTGTAGCTAACTTGATTGTTTTCTGAATTAATTAATTAATTTAAAAGTCATAGAACTGCGGTTATGTGACTTTTAAATTAATTAATTAATTCTGAAAGTACTCAAGCCAAGTGCATTTTTTCAGCTATTTAGTCAAGGGTCATGCAATTGAATGGCTCTTGAAAGTCAATCTAGTGTACAATATACATTACTATACTTATCAGTTGTTTGGTTCGTGCTTACTTACATGTCAGCTTCAATAGAAGAAATTAGGTTTTGTTGTAACCTACTACTTAAATAAAACTAGAATGAACAATATCATCTAATTCACAATTATCACAATTTGACTTACTATGGAAATTATCTCCTACTTATCAATATCATCCAATTGACAACACACCATTAATTACTTAAACATATCAAATGCACGGGGACAAGATATTCTCATAGATAAACTTACAATGTTCATCTTGGTACAAACATAATAATGGATAAGGGCAATGAGAAAATCTGTCTGAGTTTGCATAACTTCACTGTTAAAATGGCTCGAATTCATCTCAAATGCTAATTGATTTGTTTAAATCAAATAGATACTTTAATTGTTTGATTTTATGAGCATTAGTCTTTATTCTAAATTTTTTAATACAACACTTCAACATCTTAGGTATAGTCTTTCAATTATGTCTACCAATTTTTTATTTTAATAATCTATTAATGTTAGGCACATTTAATTCTTATCAAACTTACAATATGCAATTCATTCATGTATTGACATTTCTCAAATTTAGTTAGTCTTAAACTAGAGGAAGGTCCATTCTAACTATGATAAATTGTAATATGTAATGAGAATTTTATTGGCTAGGTTAAATAACAAATGGATATTAGTGTTTATATTGTTTGTTGTACAAAAGTGGGGAATTTTACTTTAGAATAAGGTGAGTAGAAGAAAGGAATATAATCTATTAATTTAATGTTAATGATTTAAAAAAAATAAAAAAATCTATTTAATGTTTGTAACAACTTGCAATTTCATTTATTAAAATATTTCCTCTTGAGCTTATTTAGAAGTATTACTTCACTATCTCATTAAATTAACATTATAAAAAAAATGTAGAATGTTTATTATTTTTCATCTCTAAATAAAGTTGTTACAAAAAATGATATTCTTAGAGATTAACAAAAGGAGAAAATATTTCATATCTAATAAAGTTATTTAAACATATCAACATTTTTCATGTATGTTACAAGTTATGATAAACATTCAAGAATGCAAATTTAAAAATGCCTATATATTTGGAGCTAATGTTCAACTCATTTTATATGAGTTCCATCTCTAACACAATTGATTAATTCTTGTAACTATTAAAATAACTCTATCTTAAGATTATGATTTTACTAGGTAGTATAGAGCCTAATTTCTATATACAAACTTTAAGCACAATTATAAAGACTTAGTAAAATTAAGATTATATTAATTTTAAATAATCAATATAATTTATAAATAAAAAATATATAATTATTTTGATTATTTTAAAATATTATTGTTTACATCATTGTGTTATTGTAAATATTTGTTTCATTTGATTAATTACAATTGAGAGGATAATTGTATGTTCCTTGATTAAGAATTTTTAAAAATCAGATTCTAAATACATTTGACTAAAAAAATACACTCAAACTATAACAAAAATTAATCATCATTCACTCCACTTTGTGCAATGATACTAGCTTCCCAATCTTACCCACCACAATAGTTGTAGAATAATTCTTCTTTTGGCCATCAAACTTGTACATGAAAATTAAAGTCATTTTGTTTTAGTGGATATCAAAAGAATCATCAATTCCCTCCCCATTAACAAAAGTATTATTACTATATGATCCATTACTCTTTCTTTCTCTTTAAAAAGAGTGTAAAATCATCCATTAATCAAAATTTTATCCACACAGTGAGCTTCGATTCGTAGAACAGAGTCAATGAATATGATATATATATATATATTGATGAATAGTCATTTTCTATTAAGAAAATATACTAAGAATATAATTGACAAAAAAGGGGTTGGGGGATATAAGATCACCCTGTGAAAGAGTTCACATGACCGAAGTTGGACTTAAAACTGAAGTCAAACTTAAAAACATAGCCTTAGTTGAAAACAACAACTATTCTTAGAAAAAGAAAAAGAATAAACAACCTGAAGCTACCAAGGCAGTGCCAGCCAAGGGAGGAGGATCATCTTTATCAGGAAATCCCCACATATCAGTGGGATTGTGGGGCGGACTAGGAACAGTCTAGCCATCATCAATAGCAGTAGGATTAGGGGCAGCCTCTACATCCTTAACCTCTGGCCATAGAGGAGAAATTGCCAAAGCCAAGAGAGGAAATTTCCTAGAATGCACCCACCGAGGCCCAGGGGGAGGAGGCGGGGACTACCTAGAACCATCGCGAGGTGGGGAAGCAGAGTGGCACCTCCATCCACCATCACCACCACTAGGAGAGTAGCGGCAGCAAGCTTGGGTGTGTGGCATGTGCAAGTGGTGGCCTAAGGACTGGCGACAAGAATGGCAGCCACAAGGTGTAGAGGCATCAGTCGAGGCATCCGGTAGAACTCTAGCAATGGTGCAAAGAGCATTGCCCCAGTAATTTAACAATTCCTGTAAGTTAGTAACTTCTAGGGAAACTTTATTAGCTTGTACCTAGATTTGCATAATCACATTATTATAAATGCATGCCTTAGTTTACATAGCAATGTTAACATCAAAAAAAATTGTGAGTGAATAGAACAACATTCCTATCTTTCCACAAAGAAATAAAAATTTTCATCCTGAAGGTATGCCAAATGTGAGTGAATTTTTGAGGAGTTTTGGGGGAATCACCCAACAGGATCATGTGCCATGAAAATGGTTCGGGCCTAAAAGGCTTGAAAAAATCATGAATCCAGTGCCAATAATTTTGAGCACACTTACAAAACTAGAAAATATGAAAAAAGGACTCAAGTTGACCATAGAAGGGTATCTAGGATTAGGAACCCGAATGAGCTTGAGCCAAGACCCTAGGGGAAGACCTTGGAAGGAAAGGCACCAAGAAAAGTGGGCAATCTTGGGTTCTATAATAGCAATCCAAGTGGTGTCAAAACATTTTCTCCATTGAGAAAGTGAAGATTGCAAAATGCCACTGCTGGTTAAGCATGTCAGCCATTGGAAGATGGGGCGAGAGCCATCTATACCCCATATTCGACTTATAATTGACAAATGGAGTGGCGAGATACCACTTCCAATCATGCCACAAAGGCTGAACAGATTAAATCCCCACCTTATGAACTAGATGCATAGGGATGGAAGACAACAGAAGGTCAAAAGTCTATTGATCTGTACTGACAAGGTGATGCTAAACTTGCATGTCTTCCCATTACCTGAAACTCATGGTGACTCTTGAAAAGAGATCCTTAGGAGTTCGGATGCCAAGTTTGAAAAAATGCAGAGCACTGGCACCTTGAATCTCTGCGAGAGGAGTGCCCTAAATTGTAAATAGGGGAGACCACCAAATGTTCTATTGATTCATGGAGAGCCCATTGCGAAACTCATCTCCAACCCAATGAAGCCATGACTTAAAAGCTTCCTAGGCTGTCCAGATACTCTTAATAACAAATGAGCCTTGAATGCCCACTAGTTCATGCATGATGAGAAGGGTTTGAAAACCAATCCCCTGGAAGAAATGTAGTGCCTTACCAGAATCTTCCAGGCTTTGTCCCCAGAAATAGCTCAGATAATCTATTTTGCACAAAGAGTAAGGCCTTGTTTCTAAGTGGAAAGTAGGCCAAGACCACCAGACTCCCTTGGGAGACAACAAAAATCCAAAGAAACTGTGTGAAAACTATGATGGTCAAAACATGAAGCCCAAAGAAAATCTCTGAAGAAAACGTTCTAGCTTTAGGATGGAAGCTTTGGAGGGCACCCAATAGGAAGAATAGTACACATGAGTGGTGGTCAGAATATTAGAAAAAATCTAGAATTTATCAGCAAGAGAAAGTGGATTGGTGATCCAATAGTCGAGCTTTTTGCTAATCTTGGCAAGCACAGCATTCCAAAGCTCCATAGGAGAGGCCTTGAAGGCAAACAGAATGCCAAGAAAGTGGAAGATTTCCCCATGAGTAACCCATTTCCACTGGAACTAATTGAGCCAAGATGGAGCTGGCAAAAAAGACTGACGATAGCAAAGCATTTTATGCCTTTGGATGGCAGAGCCAGAGGCTTGACAAAAGGTGTCGAGACAGTTTAAAGTATTTTTGATGTTTTCTTCATCCTCAAGAAGTGTAAGAAAGGAATCGTTAGCAAAATGACCATTTACTAACTAGGAGGAAGATGCAGGCAAGGAAATGCCATGAACTAGCCCTGAAGACATAGAATGAGCTAGCAAATAGCCAAAACCTTGAGCAACAAGGACATAAAGCACTGGAGCTAGAGGGAAACCTTGCCTGATTGAACGAAAAAGTCCAAAAGCCTCAGATTGTGAATTATTGATGGTAATGCAAGTATTAGCATCACCAAAGAGAATCTCCATAGACTGAAGAAAATTGGGGCCAAAACCCAGAGCTTGAAGCATAGCCAAGATGAAGGGCCATTCAATGCGATCATAGGCTTTAACAAAATCTATCTTTAAAAAGATAGCCTGTTGCTTGGACTTGCGAGCCCAATTGATGGTGACACAACCCAAGAACATAATGGACACAACAGAAGAAGGGAAATTGTATTAACTAAAAAATAAGCTAGTACATTCAGTATAGAGAAAATGAACTTCAAAACATGCCCTAAGGGCTTACAATAGCATAGATGTGGAGATAATTTCTCCTATCAGTACCTCCTCTCAAACTCCACTCCCAACTTCCTTTTACAATGCCAGAAATCTCCTTAAATAGACCTCGGAGGGTTAAGGACTAGGAGTACATTCTAGAAAGTGCTAGTAGGCATCCACCGACCAAATAGAAGGTTCCAAAAGTTGCGTTAGAAGTTGGCACAAATCTAGAAGAATCCAGAAATGGTCATCGAACTTTCGGGAGGCATAACTTTTGAACCGTAGCTCCGATTGACGAACCATTTACATTTTTGAAAAGCTATCGAAGTGCTTTATAGCCCTATGGATGAGCTTTTCTCATCCCCCATTTTTCAGCCCTTTTTGAGGTCATTTAATGCCCCTAACTTGACTTTGAAGCATTCTTAGGAGGTCTACACAACCCGAAAAATTGCAATAACTTTCAAACCATGGTGCCTTTTGACCTGATTCTTTTTCTGGAATGCTCTAAATTACAATTACATTCATCTAGCCAATTTACACCTCCTAGTTCACCAAAATGATAGCTCATTTACATACTCCTATTTTTTCAAGATTTACACAAACATTGATAGTGGAACTCTGAGAGTTGGAACCTTTATTTGACCCAAATGGGTATCCAAAAATGAAAATACATGAAACAGAAACTAAGTCTAAATATTTTTTTTGGGTGACATAGGATTGCCCTTATACCTCTGGATGCTCCTGCATTAGACACCCAGGGTAGATTGAAAAGTGACCCTATCACTTCATGAATGGTAGAGGAAATCCCAAATGGGAAACCTCAGCTGCTGAAATCCAAGTTGAGTCCTTGATCGGTTGTCCTTTACATTTTACCAAATACTCTTCATACTGCCTATTTTTGGTACTCCTACCCACACGATGATCTAGAATGTCTTCTATCTCCTCCTTCTTAGAAGCAGGAATTGGACATGGCTCTAACACCAGCTCCTCATCTGCACCATCATCATGATACTCTATTAAATCCACAATGTTGAAAATGGGAGAAATGTGAATACCATTCGGTAGCTCCACTTCATATAAATTTCCTGAGTCATGTTTCTTCAAAATTTTGCAGGGGCCAAATTTCTTCATTTTCAGCTTGTTGTAAGTACCGGCTGGAAATCTTTCTTTTTGTAAGTGCACCATGACTAGATCCCTTACTTGGAATTCCTTATGTCTTCTCCTTTAATCAGCCCTAGCTTTATACTCTTGATTCATCTTGGTAATGTGTGCTTGAACCTCCTCATGTAGACGCTTGATATGTTCATCAAATTCCTCAGCTTCAGCACTTGTCCTCTCCCCTTGTTCTATCTTCCTCAATTCTGGTGCAGTCCTTGGGCTATTCCCATATACAATTTGGAATGGTGATTTTCCAATACTCCTATTTATAGAGTTATTGTAAGAAAACTCTACTTGTGATAGAATCAAGTTCCATCCCTTGGGCTTATCCCCAACTAAACATCTTAGCAAATTGCCCAGACTTCTATTTACCACTTCTGTTTGGCTGTCAGTCTACGGGTGATGCGTGGAACTGAATTTCAAGTCTGTTCTCAACTTTTTTCATAATGTCCTCCAAAAATACCCCACAAATTTAGTATCTCTGTCAGAAACTATACTCCTTGGAAGACCATGTAGTCTTACCACCTCTTTGAAAAACAAGTCTGCAATATGGATAGCATCATGAGTTTTGTGGCATGGAATGAAATGTGCCATTTTGGAGAACCTATCAACCACCACGAATACTGAGTCATTACCCCTTTGTGTCCTTGGCAATCGAAGAACAAAATCCATACTTATGTCCTCCCATGGCCTTGATGGAATAGGCAATGGCTGATATAGGCCAGTATTGTGACTAAACCCCTTGGCAACTTGACAAAACTGGCAACTCTGTACAAACTTCTTCACATCCAGTGAAATTTGAGGCCAAAAATAATGTTCTCTAAGAATGGAAATGGTCTTATCTCAACCAAAATGTCCTACCATCACTCCTCTGTGTTTCTCCTTAATCAAATTTTCCCTCATGGAACTCCTTGGAATGCACAATTGACTACCCTTGAACAACATGCCATCCTGAATCAAATAGTCTAACCACTTGGTTCTATCTACATCAACAGGTTCTTTACAAGCTTTCCATGCTTCAGCAAAATCAGGATCCTCGGGGTACAAATTTTTGAGTTCATCAAACCCAACTACTTCGACCTGCATTATTGTAAGGAACAATTGTCTCCTACTTAGTGCATCTGCAACCCTGTTAGATTTTCCACTACTATGCTTCAACACAAATGTATAGCTCTGCAAGAACTCTACCCACTTCATATGCCTCTGATTCAATTTACCTTGGCTATTTAGGTACTGTAATGCTTGATGATCAGTATACAAAACAAATTCCTTTGGAAATAAATAATGCCTCCATTTCTTTAAGGCCTGAACTATTGCAGAGAACTCTTGATCATAAACAGAATACTTCTTCTTTGCATCATTCAATTTTTCACTAAAATATGCAATAGGCTTACCTTCTTGGCTTAATACAGCCCCAATAGCACTGCCACTGGCATCACAATCCACCTGGAAAACCTTTCTAAAATCTAGAAGTGCCAACATAGGCTGTTCTATCACCTTCTTCTTCAGCAATTCAAAAATTCTCGCAGTTGTTACGGTCCATTTGAACTCTTTTCTATCCCCTCTTATTGTATCAGTTAGGGGTGCACATATGCACCCCTAAATACCAATGATGTTAGTTGTCAGAAATTTTCTTGTCATGGAAAAGCTTGGCAAGGTGAATTATCAAATCCACATCAAAGGGGTTGAAGGTGAGAGCCTCATAGGCTTTTTTGAGGGAAAGGATGTTGACTTCATAAGAGCATTTCTTGAAAATTTCCAGTTGGCACCCATAGATGCATAGAAACTGAGAAGTTCTAGTAATGGCATCATTCCACCATTGAATCCATCCCCCCTGGGATGACGGATGTGGCTCCAAATTCTAGACACGTTCGATATACAAGATGGTGGAAGCATGTAGCAACATAGACGTGTTGAGGAAGAACTAAGACTTGGCTACCTTGGGGATAGTTGTTTGTCAAGAAATGAAAAAATAGATGGGATAGTGGTAAGATAATGTTCTATCAGGGGAATGAAAAGAAGATCTTGATCTTCAGAAAAAGAGAAAAAAGATTTCGCAGAGATCATAGCATGATCGAGACATTTTAAATTACGGTCAAAGCTAGCTCAAAAGTTGGACCAAGTGTGCTAGACCCCACTACCTTGGTGGTAGTTTGTATTGGGCTAAGAAGGGCCCAATTTATTTTGCATTTAGTACTAGGCTTCTCTTTCCCCAACTATCCACTGAAGGGGCAGAATGCCATCTTTGTCAGATGCCACTTCAACCATATTGAAGTCCCCACACATGACCCAAGTAGTAGGAGGCAAGTTGTCAGCTAGTTAAACCCACATCTAGGACCTTTCCATAGCATCATTGAAGGCATAAACATTAATGACTCCAAAAGAATGATTGTGAATGGAAAGAAAAAGCTAGATAATTTTATGTGTGGGGTTAAAATTGTGCGAAATAATAGTAGAATGAAGTCGAGGTGACAAGAGAGTAACTGCACCACCTCAGCTAGGTTCATGCTGAGAGGAAAACATAATGCCATCCTACCAAATGACATGGCATGCAGTAAAAAGCATGAAACCAAAAATCTTAACTTCTTGCAGGTAGAGAAAATCTAAATTACCAAGTCTATGATAGGTATCTCAGACATAAAATTTTCTGGGGAGGTCTATAAGACCTCAAACATTTCAAGAGAGGAAGTTCATGAGAACTCTTCCATATCATCCTCATCCTCAAGAGAGGAGTAGCTATTTTCCAAGAAGGTGGAAACGGGGTGGAATAAATTTGAATGAAAATTTGTACAACTAAATCTGACCGAAAAGTTTATTATCAATTTGGTGTCAAAGAATGTTGATGTGACTACATTTATTTATAATGACGTCCATCTTATGCTGAAAAAATAATAATGAAGGACCTCATTTTCTCTATCCATAAACTATATACTCTTCAAAAGTAGATTAAATGCCTAATTGATTATTTAACATAAAATTATTTTAATATAATGAGTTGAAGGTTATGTATAGTTTATTTGTAGAATTTTTAAAAATGAAAATGGTTTAAGAAATCTTTTAGCTATTAGATAGTGTGAAACACAAGTCTTATAGCTGAATTTCTTCAATTAAGAACTTAAGAGTAAGGAAATAGATTTTAAGACTTTATAAGACAAAAGAAGACATCTTATAGAATCTTATGGTATACTCATTTCTTTTATTCCACTGAAGAAATTATTGAATCTAGAGATCCTTGAAATATTGTTCTAGAGATTCTTAAAACATTGTAGAACGAGGCTCATCTATAATTTAAGAGCTATTTTCTACAAATTTGAAATTCTAAAATTCTAAAATATGATTAAAAAAAATATTTAAAAGGAGCTTAAGGGGTTTTCTAATGATTGGTTCATGAGGCACAACACTTGGTGAATGTTTTGCAAATGAGGTTGCAATGATAGTTAAGCGTGTGTAAGCTAGAGTAGTATGTAGTATTGAGATGGGTGACCTTTTGGGAAATGATGCTTCACCTCTGTTGAATCCCTACTCGTGAAGAGTCAATGAGTTTGACTCAAAATCACACAGTTAAATCTCGATAGCAATATTACTATTCTAAAGTAGTTTTCAATTTCGATAATAATTAGAATAGGAGAACTATCTCTACATTCATTGAGTAAGGTAGAGTAGTATGTAGTATTGAGATGGGTGACCTTCTGGGAAATGATGCTTCACCTCTATTGAATCACTATTCATGAAGAGTCAATGAGTTTGACTCAAAATCACATAGTTAAATCTTGATAGCAATATCACTATTCTAAAGTAGTTTTCAATTTGGATAATAATTAAAATAGAAGAATTATCTCTACATTCATTAAGAACTTACAAATTGATGTTTATAATGAATATAGCAACCTAATGCTATAATACATTACATATTTTAATTTTAAAACATTTTTACTAAAACATTATAATCTCAATTATATGATTCTTGTTATATAATTACTTTCCTATGTGTTGGCGGTGAGAGAATTTTACTGCTCACCTAAAGAAACCCCATTATGTGAATTCGCCCTCATCTCTCACATTACAAATACTACGTAAGAGGAATATGTATACGTGAAGTCGGTGTTGGCAAAATTTCTCTATAACGGTGTGAGAGAGAATGCTGTGTTTACGTAAAATTCACGATCATCCATGGAATTCACGCACCCTAATTGAAGATTGATGCAGAGATCTACTCCAGATCCACCGCTTCAAGAAACTTCAACTCCTCTGTTAATTCTCCAGTTTAGTTTAGTTTAAATAAAGCATGATTGAATACATGGAATAGTTTGGTTTAGTTGTATTAATTTAAGACAATGAACGTTGCAGTTAGAGTTAGTCAATTTACTGGTTTTGAGAGTTTATTGTAGATTTGCATGAATAAAGGTAGTGATTAACTGGTGTTACAAATAGTCCATCTCTAGCATAGGTTTTAAATAAATTTTTTACATTTAATAAAGAGCAGATTATGTGCCATCTAAATGCAGTAACAAGCAGTTATGCCTAGAATAGCCATCTTCGGTTTCTCCAAGAAATATTCTCTTTGCATGTTTATTTTTTAACTAATAAATACAGAATGCTGTAATACGTTCTTGTAACTAGGGAAAAGCTGCAATAAAAATTAATTCTCTGCTGTGGAAAAACTGAATTATTCTCTTCTTTCTTATATTTCTTGTGTGATTGAACTATCTTTGTTTTATTGTGCATCAGTGTATTTGTTTGAGTACTGCTATTACTCTTTAGATCTTTCTACACCAATGCCTCCCAAAATGAGATATAAAGTTTTCACCTCTCAACCTATGGCCATTTTATCTGTCACCCCACCTCACCCCACCCCAAACGAGATACAATGTTTTCATCAATATAATGTTATATGTAATTATTCTACAGAACCATAGTCAACTTTTCAAATCAAACTTATATTATTTTTACTCGAAACTGTTACTTCGCCATTTTACTATCATAGTAATAACTTCACTTATATTAAGTTGCAACATTAATCCAATAATATGAAAATAAACTTCACAACACAAAAACATTCACACATTTGACAAATTACTTGAGAAATGACAATCCAAAAATGTCACTCTTCTTAAGTGAGCTCTACTACGAGCCAACCTTGTTAAAGATTTACATGTACATTTTTATTGTAACCTAGTTAAAAGATTTTAGCCAAAGATCATCTCAACCTTAGTACTCCTTGTCATTACTAAATTGTGTAGTGCTTATGTGTTGCAAAGTTTATTTGATGTTATTTGATTGATACTTTTCACATATGAGTTATGTAAAAAGTTGCATTGCTGTAGTAATCCATGAGAGGTTTGGTTCCTTACCAAATTACATTTCATCCATGACCAAGCTTTCCTATCATATGGTTCTCTTTGAATATCTAGTACTTTCTCCAATTTATTTTGTATTGTTTCTAGTTCTAATTTTAGTAGGATATCTATTTATAATAAAATAAGTTTTATGTGATAAATTTTAAGAAGTATTTGCATGTAGGTTTGTATAAAAATGGCATTATTATCATGATTTATCATCAACACATTCAATCAATAAAATTTTATAATCTCTTGATCAAATGTGATTATGTATCTATTTTTCAAGTTTGTATGTCTTCACATCTGGGATCTTCTTTATACAAATAAACATGTTTCTTATAAGCGATTATTTTGGCACTTCAAACATGGGACCAATTTGAGTTTTCTTGATCTTTTGATCTCATTGTCCTTGGAATAATCTCTTCCTTTGATGGAACTTACAATCTTCTTAATATTAGTAGATTCTAGAGATTATGGTTAGGTTCCCTACTTGTTAAAACTAGTGTCATTTGTCATTTAACATCATACAAATGAGGGTATTAACATTTTATGAATTGGTTTCAAACTGGAATTAGTTTTAACTTTAAAATTATACCCAATCTTTCTCTTTCATTGTAGAGGAAATTTTCTAACCTACATCCATCACCATCTTCTTTTCTCTCTAGCTATAGCTAGATTTAATATTTTCTTTACTATTATAACTACTTATAATTCCCATGAAGCTAGATAGATTTGTCAAAACTACTTTGATACCAAATGAATGATATACAAAACTAAAACTAACATACATTAATTGATTGATTTCAAATAACAAAAGTATTAATGTAGAAGTTGATGTGTTTTCTATTTTGTTGAATTTATGTCACATTCTACTAATATCACATTCCTAATTATTATTTATCAATTTGTATTATAAGATTAGCGTTGGAATGTCTTAATGGAAAGAATGCTTCTGAGAAGGGGCGGGGGGTGTGAGGTGAATCAGAAGTACTAGCTTTTATCCTATTTTTAAACCCTTAATAACATATAATTGAAATGAACTTGCATGCATATAAATATTAAGCAATCATGAGAAACAAATATGTATCACCACATAACACTTGAGATTTTGGTAACCCAAAAACCCTCCAGGAATAAGAAGGTAAAACTAGGGTGGGGATGATACCCACAAAATCACTACAGCAATAATGTTTGACCACTTCTTACGGTTTGCCCTATTAAAGGCCTGCCCTATCAAAGGCTTTACACTATGTCAATAGTGACCTGGTTAAAGGATTTACAAACACTTTACATGAAATGTTATCCTGTTAAAGGATTTAATCACCTATTTAAAGGATCTACAAAATAGCTATTAAGCTAACCTATCAACATAGGGTTTCCTTTCTAATATAATGGCTAGAGAGTATTAGGTATAATAAACTTGATAGCTTACAATCCTTTGATTGCTGAATATAGGCACTTGATCTAGTTTCTCTGATCTTGATCCTCTGAGATCTAATATTCGTTTGTATCCCTTGCTTTGTTCTGATCAACTGAATGTCTAACTACTACTCTCTTCCTCTAAGTCTTTTTACTCTTCACTCTGAACTCCACTATATTTTTCCCATGCACTACTTCTTTAAAAAATCCATACAATGAGATTTCATCTTCCTTATTAAGACATTCGAAGACTTAGGATTAGGTGTGGATCTACGATCCATATTGAATCTCTGTTTCCTATTCATTCCTTGCACTTTTGTTATTGGTTGCATGCCTTCTCTATTTTTCTTATTAGCTACATGTAGATTGCATAGGAAATATAAAAGATTTGATCTTATCACTTAGATCTTTCGAGATTCATCATATGTTGGCCATTAAAATGGTTTACATCTTGTTGGTAAATAGATTTGTTCTTTTTATCTTCCATGAAATTATGACCCTTAATGACCAAATCATGAACAATATCTATTTACAACAGTTGAAAAGTCATTTTATGGTTACTGTCTTTTCTCTGAATTGGTAGGTACAGCTCCCTGTATGAATAATCTTCAATGAATGATGTTTTCTTCTCCTTATCTAATTTGGGGTATGCTCTTGACCGGAGAGCAGGAGAAGCAAACCAAATTAAGCCTATCTAAAACTTAATTCAGGCAAGAAAAACTCCTCAAGATCGAAACAGATTTATGTATCCACACTTCTTAAGAATTCATAAGTCCATCCGCACAAGACTAAAAAAAAGGTTGAAATCTAAAACTGAATTACAACTAATGAATAAAAAAAACTAACAAAATCCTTTCGTCAAATGAAATATAAATATACTTATCGCATCCATTTGAATTCCAGAAAATAGGGGAAATGAAACTCTGTTCTTTCTTAGTTCTCTGAAACACGGAAAGGAAATAATAACTAATTAAAGTACCTATTGGAACAGAAAATGATTGAAACAAAGTGCCATTCAATTGTCTCTGCAATAGATAGTACTTCACACCAAAATTTGCTGACCTTTGATTAATCATTAAATTTCATACATATAGGATTTGAGGGATGATCGTTACAATAGGAATATCAATCGATTCATCTTCTCAGATGACAAATGTCAAGATGCCAGTTTGTCGAATTTGAAAATTTACAAAAATTTATAACATTTACATTAGAAAATAGGAAAGGAATATTGAATAAGTCATTTAGACTTCTTTCCCTTTTCAATTTTACCCCTATATGTTCTGGCAGCCACTATAATTGGGATCATCTCCTTGTGACTAGGCACATGTACATTGGTGAATCTTAAGAGCCACTTTGAATGCTCCCGAGCCAATTCCTTTACTGAACTCAGCTGACTTGTCAACTCTCCAACAACCACATGTACGCATCCGCCGAGTGTTTGCAATTCTATCACTCTATTTTGACTGCTTGAAATCATCCCAAATAGATTATTCAAGTATGTAGAGAAGTTATCATTCATTACCTCTATCCCAATGAGAGCCTTTCCTTGCCTGCTACTTTGTGGATCTGTGTGTAACCCTTACATGAGCTCAATTCCTCTATTTTGGATCTTTTTAACCTTTTCCTTTGTTTCTTTGAGTCCTTCCTCTGCCTCTTGAATCATTTCTTGCTTGAACTGCATGTTCTAAAGCCATTCGAACAAAGTCTCAGTCCCATTTTTCAAAATATTTGCTTCGATCGTCCCTTTTCCTTCATTTGAATGATCATATTTAGGAGAGAAACACATTCCTCACACCTTTCCTTTTCTACAACTAAAGTATTATGATTAGAAGTGATATTATCCTTCTCAATTTCTAACCGAAGGATAACATTTCCAATCTGATCAATCAGAATAGCTCCATCTGTACTGAGCTTCTCAATCCATTCTTTTCTGATTTGGCCATAATGTCTATCCTTTTGGAGTTGTGAGATGAAGGCTTGCACTTCCTCTATAGTAGGGTTCTCAGTAGTAGGCACACCAGTAATGGTTGCCAATAGAACAACTAGTCTGATGAATCTTTTTAATTCCTCAATCTCTACTTTCATTCTGATTTTTGACAATTTGAGATCCTCCAGTTGTTCCTCTATCACCTCGTTAGTTGATCTCCATAGGCCTACTTTTGTATCATGCATGACTTCCCCGAGATCAATTGAATGCAGAGTGAAGTCTTCTGGCATCATATCTTCAATTCACCCTGCCTTGTTTGGTTTTGCTACCTCCAGAGTTAAATGTCTTACTTCTGGATCTTGTCCTAGAATTGACAAAGTCTTCTGCTTCTTAGCTTTCACCATGGAAGATCCTGAGCGAACTGCTTGGGATACAACATCTCTTGAAGGAACACCTTCATCTTTCCTTTTCCTCTTCTTTTCCAAAGTATCCTTGAGCCAAGATTCTGTACTAATCACTTTGGAGGCTGTTCCAAGTGACTCAATGCTAAACATCTTCTTCTTCACTGGAGTCATTATTGCTCTAGTTACAGAAAAGGGGGTCTCTGGATCCTGAGAAAGAAGTTGAGATGAAATAGGAGCTTTCTCTTCTTTTTGGGCTATCTTCACAACTTCATCGAAATTACTAGATTTGCTACTACTACTTTTATCATCTCTGACCTCTACTATTTCAATAGGAGGACCAGTGGGCTTTAGAAGGGGGCACTTACAGATGGTGTAGGGCTATGATTAGGGGATAAGATAGGGGCGACATGAGGAGATGGAGTTGGAGAAGCTTGAGGAGATGGGGGTAAAGCGGCGTGTGGAGGTGAGATTGGAGCAAGGGATCCATCTTTCTGCTCTTCTGTTCCCTTCTCAGCTTCAACTTGAGCTCCAATGACTGGTAGCGATCCACCTTGATAGGTTGGGGCTATTGGAACATACTTCTCTAGGGGTTGATCACCTCCTCTCACAGATTGGGCTGGTCTTTGAGCAGTCATGGCAGTAGCACTGGGAGTGACACTTTGAGATGAAGTAGGAGTAGCTGCAGCTAGAGAGGCTTGAGTAGCTTTGGTATTGCTTCGACCTTTCTTAGCTGTCCATTCAACCCACTTCCCATTTCTTTTGACAATTCTTGCCATGATGACATCGAAACTTTCTTCTATGTCAACATATGGTTCAGAGCTAATGGGAGTATTCCTCAATTTTGTCAAAAATGATGAGAACTGGATGAAGTGACTGCCAAATTGGTTGATGATCGCCATCACCTCTAGACTGAATCTTTGATCCAGGTGTCCCTGTAGTTCCCTGCAAATCCTCATGGGGAATGCATCATTTACCTAGATGTATTCCACATAACTATTCTGTAATTGCAAGCATCAATAAAACTCATAACTTTTTACATTGTTAGGAAAATCCTCAATTCTAGGAAGTCCCAGCAACAATTGAAGAGAAGCCAACATGTATATCAAGAATGAGGACATATAAAAAGAATTATAAAACTTAGCTACACTGAGAGCCCTAGAAAGTTGTTCACTGACCTCATGTGCCCAGTCAATATACTATGTGTATGAGAAAATAACTTGCACCAAAAAAAAGTACTATTCTATGAAATTAAAAGCTTCTACCTCACCTTTGAGTCGATGTAATAGAACCAACATGTCAACAATTTCTGGTTTGAGGTCTGTGCCAAAAAGAGTTTTAGGGAATTTACTCTTAGCTCCCCTTGGTTTCTAAAACCAAGAATGCATGATCTCCTTCCTCCAAACCATCTTCTTCAAAGAGTACTCAGACATGGCTCCAATCATTGTGAAATTAGAGAACTCCTCCCATTCTGGAATACACAAGCAATTCACTACTGATTTTTGATTGATTGAAATTAACACTGTCTAATTAGGCAATTGAATCTGCCTTGTATCCAGGTTGTAACGATTGATACATTCTAAAATCAACTCAGGGGCTTGTACTACTACAGGGAACCCAGCTGCTTCAACTAATCTACTTCCTCAAAGTTTTTCCATTATGGGATGAATTGGCTCTGATCTTAACCTCCTTTGAAAATCTTGCATATCATAGAAGTGGAGTGAAGTATCCATGAAAGTCGACCACTCCGACTTAATTCCACCCAAACTATCGAAACCTGCGAATCTTGTTGCCATTTTCTATGATGTATGATAGCAACAACTTGAACAATTGCAATTGATACAAGGAGCAAACTCTATAATTTGACAATTACTTGAAAGCACTATTTAGTACAATAGTATAACAGTAAGATGAGATTTTGAAAATCTGTTACTTCCCTCTTTATAGAACAACCTAGATTTGCTCGTTGAATTTCATAACTCATGCCACATGAGCGAAATTAAGGGCAAATCTGTTGGATTGGTGGACACAAAATTTCCAATGAGTTTGTCTTTGTCTTTTCACTATTTCTGTTGGCTCAACAGTAACTCTCATTAATTACCTATTTACTTCCCGTTTCATTCAACTTTCAGAAGAACAAGAATGGAGTACTCCTTTGGGTAAAATTCACTTAGGTCAATTTTTCTCGCAAAAACCTAATCAATCCACTGATTTGCTTTTATTTATTCACCCAAAATAATCAGTAACTAAACCACATACTTACCATGCTTGTAGAAATTGACTTTATTTGAAATGCGAAAAATGGCCTTTGAGGGTAGAAAACCCATAGCGGAGAAACAGATTTCCAATTTTCCTTTTAAGCTTTCACTTTTACCTTGTTGTCTTAAGTACTTTATTTTAACCTTTAGGAAACATTAAGAGAATTTGCGCGAGGAAAATGGGGCCCACTTAGTTACTTTACTTCTCTTTTTGGGCTTTTGCAGAGATTTGCCTTTGGGGTGTGAAGTCCGCCAGAAGAGAAGTTCTTTCTGAATTTTTTTACACTATTTATTCTTTCCCCCTTTCAGCCTGTGGATAGCATTTATAGATTGCTGTGGAGTTTCACCTTTTGGGTGCGAAAACCCACAATGAATAAGAGGAAACTTGTTTTCCTGCCAAAGCCAATTATTTACTTCCTTTGCTCCATTCACTTTATTTTAAACTTTTTGAAAACACAATGCTGACTTCGAAAGTTAGGGGTGGAGCCCATTGGCTTCCTTAATTCCTTTACATATATTTCTTTAGAAAACTAAGAAATGACTACGAAATCCACTATGGAGAAGCTCTTTTTTGGTTTTTCGCCAATGTTCATCTCGATCATTTTCCAATTTTTAAATGGCTCTCGTTGTGAAATCATGACATCACTTGAACGATCTTTTCTTAGCATGATTCACTTTACTTTGATGAAGCTTACCAATAGCATTTACCAGTCTTGCAGAAATTTACCTTTGGGGTGCGAAAACCCGCCGAGGAGAAGTCAGAACTTGATTTTTCGCCAGTGCTATTTTCTATGATTCCAGATTAAATGGGCTGTAGGAAAAATGAACCATGCAGTACAAATTGAGAATCTCCATCTAGGATGGCTCTAAACTACCCCTAAGACTCATGACAATGAAGAAAATACCCACGCAGACCATATATGGTACGGGAGAAGGGAAAAGATGAAAACTCGATGGAGAAACTCAGCACCTAAAGAAGAAAGACCTATTGACCCGAGTTGACAAATCGTGACTTCAGTTTACTTTCCTGTTTGCAAAACCTGTATATGTTGAAATGTGGGGCAATAGCTAGCTCTGACTGGGGACTTGGGTAGAGTATACTCAAGCGAGGAATTTAAAATCTCTGGTTTCACAAAAGAAAATAAAAGGTGGCAACAAAACCAAAACAAAACAAAACATGGAAAGTGAGGGAAAGGCATTGTAAAGGAAAAACTAACTAAGACACACATAACACTAAGTCTAACTATAGTACATTATAGGGGTTACCTGTTTTCAATTTGCAACTTGGTAGAGCTTGAGATCCTGACCATTATAAGTCAGGGGCAGTTCTTCACCATCTTCATATGCTAATTTGAACGAATTATTTTCAAATGTTTTTTGAATTCTAAAAGGGCCTTTCCATAGAGTATGAAACTTCTTATGCATTCCTTTTGGAGTCTTTCTTTAGTCCCAGAGTAACACCGTATCTCCTACCATAAATTTCCAAGGTCTTGTTTTCTTGTCAAAAAGTTCTTTTACTCACATTTCGTGTTGTGTGATATGATCAACAATTTCCATCCTTTCCTCTTCCAATTTATTCAGATACAGGATTCTCTTTTCTAGACCATCCTTATAGACATCATCTTCAATTATTGTTCTGAGTTTTCTTGTAGCCAAGTCTAATGGTAGAGGTAGATTAGCTTTAGTTCCATAAACCAATTCAAAAGGGGATATACCAATTGCTCTCTTGGGTGTCACTCTGTCTACTCAGAGTGCCTCATGAATCTTTTTATGCCAATTCTTCTGGTTATCTGACACCAGTTTCTTTACGATATTGATCAAGTTTTTATTGCTAGATTTCGCCTAGCCATTCCCTTGAGGGAAATAATCGAATGAATGGCTGACAGTGATCCCAAACTCAAAATAGAAATTAGTAATCTCAATTGAAAAAAAATCGGATGCATTATCCATCACTAATTTAATGGGAATGCCAAATCTGACCAAAATATTTTCTTTAATGAATTCACATACCACCTCAGAAGTAGTCTTCTTTGTAGCCTTAGCTTCTACCCACTTGGTGAAGTAGTCGGTTGCAGTTATGATGTATTGATGACCAGCAGTGGATGCAAGAGTATTTGGACCAATGAAATCAAGACCCCATTGTTGAAAAGGTCCTTCAATGATAATAGGTCTGAGTGGTAGTACAGCTAATTGAGGGCGTCCAAAAAACATATTACACTTTTCACACTTTGCTACCCATGCATATGCATCTTTGAACATCCCAAGCTAGTAATAACATTGCCTTAGTATTTTGAAAGCTGTAACTAAAGAAGAGAAATGTCCTCCACAGGCCTCATCATGAAATGCTTTCAACAGCTTTTCTTGTTGTGGCTTATCCACACACCTTAGGAATGTACCATCAATAGCCCTTTTGAAAAACTTTCCATCCCAAATCACATACTTGGTTGCTTTTAATCTAAGATCTCTTCTTTGTTTTGTATTCAAACCTCCTGGACATTCACCATATGTTAAGAGGTAATAAATGTTCTCAAACCATGAATCGTAGAGACCTACTGCCAGCACCAGTTGCTTCTTATTTGATTCTTCTAATTCATTAGTGGTTTTTCTTTCTGCAATTTCTCTACATAGAGCATTTCCTCTTATCTCAATATCATATTCCTGTATCTTTGCCACCCATGTTCCTCTGACATTGCAACCTAATTCTTGTTGCATTAATACACTTTTTACTACTGTGTCTGGGACGAATACAACAGAGTGAATGTAGAACATAAAAATGGAAATTCTTAAGTGCCTTGACTACTGCATAAGCATGCTTTTCAATTTGGGAATATTTTAGTTCGTGATTTTTCAAAGGTATGCTCATAAAAGAAATGGGGGCTTGTATTCCTTCACCATTCTTCTACACAAGAATAGCTGATAATGTATGTTCTGAAGCATAGCAATAAATAATAAAATCTTGCTTGTAATTTGGGTGACATAACACTGGGGCATTAGAAATAGTAGTTTTTATATCTTGAAAAGCTCGCTTTCCTTCCTCACTCCATTTAAAACTTGAATTTCCCTTCATCATATCGATTATATGCTTAGTAGTTTTTGCAAAATCGGGAACAAACCTCCTAAGGAAATTTACCTGGTCAAAGAAAGATTTAACCCCTATTTTTTTTAGAGGAAAACTTAGTCTTTGGATGGCCTCTACTCTGTCAGGATCAATTTTAATGGCCTCTTGTGACACTATGTGTCCAAGTAATTTTCCCTCAGTTACACAGAATACCAACTTTTTTGGATTGAGGGAAATTCCATGCTCCCTGCATCTTTGTAAAACTCTCCTAAGATCTTCCATATGATCTTTCCTTTTCTTTGAGAACACCATAAGATCATCCAAGTATATGAGTATTATTTGATCTTTCATATCAACGAAGGTCTCGCTCATACATCTTTGGAACATAGCTCCAGCATTGATCAGTCTGAAAGGCATCCTGTGATATGCAAATGTACCCCAAGGAGTTGTGAATGCTATTTTATGTTGATCTTTCTTTTCCACTTTGACCTAGTTATATCCCAAAAAGCCATCGAGCATAGACATCATCTCAGATCCTGCAACTATTTGTAACAAATGGTCTATGTTTGGGAGAGCAAAATTATCTTTGAGAGACGCCTAATTCAAATTACAAAAATCTACACAAATCCTTATTCTCCATTCTTCTTCCTGACAGGCACTATGTTGGCTACCCAAGTAGAGTGATGGATAGGGTAAATGATTCTTTCTTTTAACATTTTATCAACTTCTCAGAAAATAGCATCTGCAACCTTTGGATTATAATTTCTTTTCTTTTTCCAAAAAGGTAATGTATCTGGTTTGAGAGGAATGTGATGTTTCACCTCTCCTCCTTTGTAGCTCTTCAGATCTTCATAATTCCAAGCAAAGACATCTCTATATTCTTCGAATAATCTCTTTGCAGTTTCTCTCTCTTCAGGAGTACAACATTTTCCAACATTAATCATTTTGGGACGATGGACATCTCCATTATTCAATCTTTCATATTCACCTGTGGTTGGTCCCTTTTCTATTCTTTTCTGCTTAATGTAAGCATCATGTCTATTAAATTACTTTTCTAGAGCTACAAAATATGGGGGAATAATATTTCTTTTCAGTTGAACCTCACTACTTTTGTTAGTTTCATCATCTTCACGAGACTCAGTTTCAAAACTGGCCTTATCATTTTCCAAAAACAGTTGCAAACTCTTATCATCCTTAAAGACTTGCTAGGACTCTATATTATCTAGTATAGCAGATCTATATAAAATTTCAATTTGATATTTTTTATCCTTAAAAATTGGGTGAGGGAGTAACAAGGAAGCAGAGACTGCCAATGAATCAGCCTTTGTATTCATTTCTCTTGGCACGGCTCTAATGGAGAAGGCGTCTAAACCTTCTATCTCATCCCACACCCTATTCTTGTAATTTTTCAGTTTATGATTCTTCACAGAGTACTGTCCTTTGATTTGCCTCACAATAAGCTCTACATCACCTTGGGCCTTTAATACTTTTATCCCTCTTTCTTTTGCAGTAACTATCCCCAATATTAAAGCTTCATATTCTGTTGTATTGTTTGTGTTACCAAACTCCAATTTGAAGGCGAAGGGCTCAATTTTTCCTTTTGGGGATATCAACACTATGCCAACTCCAGATTCTGAGGAAGAACAACTTTTGTCAAATTCGAGTGTCCATATGTTAGAAGCCTCTTTGTTTTCATTAGGAACCTTCTCAGCCTGATTCTTGTTCATTTGTTTACCTGAATCATCTTCAGTAAATAACATATAATTACCGAATTCCAATTCCTGATATAAAATTTGAGCTTTGGGATCATCTGATTTCAAGACTATGAATTTTTCTTTTTCCTTAGGTTCCAACTTGACCTTCTTATTACCAATAGGTATCACAGCTTGGGACAAGTCTAGCTTGATTTCTCCTCCTAAGTCTCAAAAGAAACTTCTACTTAAAAGGAGTCCATAACTTGCAAGAATATCAGCTACCAAAATGGTTAACAGGAGTTTCTTTTCTGGGTATGAAGCCAAAGCTACTTGCGCATCTTTAATTTGTCCAAGCAAAGGGACTTGTTTGGCATCCATAGAATAACATCTCCCATGCACTTTAGTAAGATTCAATCCTAAGGCTTTGGCTACAGAGTATGGCATAACATTATCTGATGCGCCTGAATCTATTATGCAATTACTAAGTTTACATTCATTAATATACAATGAGATATAAAAAGGTTCAGGCTTCTTTCCAGGGGAGGTTGCTAAAATAGTAGCATCTTCTTGATTAAACAAGCCAGACGTTAAGGTTTCGTCTTCAATTTCAATAGTCACATTATGATTCAAGTCTGAGATACCTCCTTTACATTTATCTACTAACCTCTTTAGTTCATAAGGATGTGACTTTAAATAATCAATAGTAGAGATTTGAACCTTTGACTCTTCACAAAATTGAATGAAATCAAAAGATGTATTGTCCTTACCTATTTGTGAAGTGGATGTTCCTTGATCAGTATGTATCTTACTCATAGAAGGACTAGAGTCATCTCTGTGAGTATGACTAGAGGTTTCATTCTTCATTCTTTGTCCATGGGTAAGTACTTTGTATGAGGTTCCATCAATAGTTGCGTAACATTCACCTTTTGATTCAAAATCCGATTCATATTCCAAAAATAAATTTCCAGAGTCGTCGTTTGAACAGGAATTAGGTTCTAAACACGGAGCTGGAATATTCAATTCATTAGTAGATAGCAATTGCATCATACAAACAGTCTTCGGACAATTCTCATAGTCATGATCTGTGGTTAGATGGAAGATGCACATATTTCCCTATTTTGGTGCTGCTTCGATTTGCGGCCTAGGTTGTAAACCTGTAAGCTACGAGAATCTGCTTTCATTGTTTGTACTTGGTGAGTTTTGGTAATTACGTTGATAAGAGTTATTGAATCCAGGTAATTGCTTTTTCATTGCCACCAACTTCTTAGACAACTTCTGAATCATTTCTTCTGATGGCGTGGTGTTACTAAAACTCCCTTTAGTTTGAAGTTCCTATTTCCATGTTCTCATGGAAATTAGATCATCTTTGCATTCAATAGCTTTCTTTTGTGCATTAGCTAGATCAGTAGGGCGTGCTCTCCTTAGATCATAATTGATGTTTGGAGGCATAGCACTAGTAAAGAAGGTTTTCAAATTGCCACGCATGGGTCTATCAGCAGTAGGAATCTTGCTATTAATCTTATTTAAGTTGGCAATGAAATCTTGCATGCTCATAGTTGGTTGCTTCTTAATTGAAGTCAACTGTGTTAGAAATGCATGTTCATCTTCCACAGTCTTGAATCTGGCTTCAAATTTAGTTCTCATCGTGTCCCAATCTATTATGGAACCATTAGCTAAATGATAAAACCAGTCTGTTGCATTGTCTATAAGGGTCTCTACAAACAATCTTACAACAATATCTTCATGTCCCACCCCCAATATATGGGTAGCCACAAAGAATGCTTTAATGTGTTCATTTTTTGTGACTTTCCCATCACCTAAGAATTTAGGGAAGTTCTTCCTTGAACAAGCTAGAAGTGGATGATAAGAATTTAGTGCTAGTGGCCTTGTCGCTACGGCCAATGGAGCAACCATGATTGTTCTAGCAGTATATGGTGGAAAGTTAACAACTGCAGGTGTGGTAACTCCTTGAAGTGCTAGCACCTGGCAAGTGGAATGCAAAGTGCTGGTGTCTTGATTTCTAATAGGGGAAGGGGGTCTACTTCATCTTTTACCTTCACCTTTCGGCCTTGGAACTTCTAAGATAGGAAAACCAAGCTCTGTTAATTTGTCAAAAGTGGGATCTCGCCCTCCATGTTTCTTGGTACTTCTGAAGAACCTAAATTGTTCCAGGATGCTAGGTCTAAGCTTACTATCTTAGTTGTCTTTCTACTCTCCAAATATCTCTTCTTTGAACAACTCTTTCAAAAGCTTTAGCTCTTCTCTCTTCTTCCTCTAATATTTGGCTAGCATTTCGGTAATGTTCAGTGTTCCTTCTGTGCCTCCAAACAAATGTGTTAATGGATGAAATTATATCCTCTTGATCATCTTGAAAACCAAGGTTAGGTTGGAGCACTAGGATTATGTTTTCATGATGCAGTACCATTTTTCCTCATGACATAGGCTTTTTTTTTTATCAAGTGACTATTCGTTTCCCCAGCAGAGTTGCCAAAAATCTATTGGTAAACAGATTTGTTCTTTTTATCTTCCATGAAATTATGACTCTTAATGACCAAATCATGAAAAATATCTATTTACAACAGTTGAAAAGCCATTTTATGGTTACTGGCTTTTCTCTGAATTGGTAGAAACAGCTCACTATATGAATAATCTTTAATGAATGATGTTTGCTTCTACTTATCTAATTCGAGGTATGTTCTTGACCGGAGAGCAGGAGAGGCAAACCAAATTAAACCTATCTAAAACTTAATTCAGGCAAGAAAAGCTCCTCAAGATCGAAAAAAATCTATGTATCCACACTTCTTATGAATTCATAATTCCATCCGCACAAGACTAAAAAAAAGGTTGAAATCTAAAACTGAATTACAACTGATGAATCGGAAAAACTAACAAAATCCTTTCGTCAAATGAAATATAAATATACTTATCACATCCATTTGAATTCCAAAAAATAGGGGAAATGAAACTCTGTTCTTTCTTAGTTCTCCGTAACGCGAAAAGGAAATACTAGCTAATTACAGTACCTACTCGAACAGAAAATGATTGAAACGAAGTGCCATTCAATTGTCTCTGCAATAGATAGTAGTTCACACAAAAAATTTTTGACCTTTGATTAATCATTAAATTTCATACATATAGGATTTGAGGGATGACCGTTACAATAGGAATATCAATCGGTTCATCTTCTCAGATGACAAATGGCAAGATGCCAGTTTGTCGAATTTCAAAATTTACAAAACTTTATAACATTTACATCAGAAAATAGAAAAGGAATATTGAATAAGTCATTTAGACTTCTTTCCCTTTTCAGTTTTTTCCCTATATGTTCTGGCAGCCACTATAATTGGGATCATCTCCTCGTGACTAGGCACATGTACATTGGTGAATCTTAAGAGCCACTTTGAATGCTCCCAAGCCAATTCCTTTACTGCACTTAGCTGACTTGTCAACTCTCCAGCAGCCACATGTACGCATCCATCGAATGTTTGCAATTCTATCACTCTGTTTTGACTGCTTGAAATCATCCCAAATAGATTATTCAATTATGTAGAGAAGTATTCCTTCATTACCTCTATCCCAATGAGAGCCTTTCCTTGCCCACTACTTTGTGGATCTATGTGTAATGCTTGCATGAGCTCAAATGATCTGTTTTGGATCTTTTTCACCTTTTCCTTTGTTTCTTTGAGTCCTTCCTCTACCTCTTGAATCATTTCTTGCTTGAACTGCATGTTCTGAATGCATACGAATAGAGGCTCAGTCCCCTTTTTCAAAATATTTTCTTCGATCACCTCTTTTGCCTTCATTTGAATGATCATATTTAGGAGAGAAACACATTCCTCACACCTTTCCTTTTCTACAACTAAAGTGTTATGATTAGAAGTGATATTATCCTTCTCAATTTCTAACCGAAGGATAACATTTCCAATCTGATCAATCAGAACAGCTCCATCTGTACTGAGCTTCTCAATCCATTCTTTTCCAATCTGGCCATAATGTCTATCCTTTTGGAGTTGTGAGATGAAGGCTTGCACTTCCTCTGCAGTAGGGTTCTCAGTAGTAGGCACACCAGTAATGGTTGCCAATGGAAGAACTAGTTGCCTGATGAATCTTTTTAATTCCTCAATCTCTGCTTTCATTCTGATTTTTGACAATTTGAGATCCTCCTGTTGTTCCTCTATCACCTCGTTAGTTGATCTCCTTAGGCCTACTTTTGTATCATGCTTGGCTTCCCCAAGATCAGTTGAATGCAGAGTGAAGTCTTCTGTCATCATATCTTCAATTCGCCCTGCCTTGTTTGGTTTCGCTACCTCCAGAGTTAAATGTCTTGTTTCTGGATCTTGTCCTAGAATTGACAAAGTCTTTTGCTTCTTAGCTTCCGCCATGGCAGATCCTGAGCGAACTGCTTGGGATACAACATCTCTTGAAGGAACACCTTCATCTTTCCTTTTCCTCTTCTTTTCCAAAGTATCCTTGAGCCAAGATTCTATACTAATCACGTTGGAGGCTATTCCAAGTGACTCAATACTAAACATCTTCTTCTTCACTGGAGTCATTGTTGCTGTAGTTATAGAAAAGGGGGTCTTTGGATCCCAAGAAAGAAGCTGAGATGAACTAGGAGCTTTCTCTTCTTTTCGGGCTTTCTTTGCAACTTCATCGGAATTAGTAGATTTGCTACTACTATTTTTATCATCTCTGACCTCTATTATTTGAATAGGAGGACCAGTTGGCTTTAGAAGGGGGGCACTTACAAATGGTGTAGGGCTACAATGAGGGGATAAGACAGGGGCAAAATGAGGAGATGGAGTTGGAGAAGCTTGTGGAGATGGGGGTAAAGCGACATGTGGAGGTGAGACTGGAGCAGGGGATCCATCTTTTTGCTCTTTCTTTCCCTTCTCAGCTTCAACTTGAGATCTAATGATTGGTAGTGATCCACCTTGATAGGTTGGGGCTATCGGAACATGCTTCTCTAGGGGCTGATCACCTCCTCCCACAGATTGGGCTGGTCTTTGAGCAGTTGTGGCAGTAGCACTGGGAGTGACACTTTGAGATGAAGTAGGAGTAGCTGCAGCTAGAGAGGCTTGAGTAGCTTTGGTCTTGCTTCGGCCTTTCTTAGCTGTCCATTCAGCCCACTTCCTAGTTCTTTTGACAATTCTTGCCATCATGACATTGAAACTTTCTTCTATGTCAACATATGGTTCAAAGCTAACGGGAGTATTCCTCAATTTTGTCAAATATGTATTACTGTACATATTCTGACCATCATCCTCCAGCGCTTCTACATCTAAATTTATTCCATATGTCTTTATTTGGTCAATTATGAATCTGGTGAAGGCGCGGTCTCAGCTCTCCAGCTCATCCTTACAATCTGTCCAATAATCTTCCATGGTTGTTACATGTTTGGTCACACTCCCAATTTGGAGCACATCCCTAGGATATCCATTAGGATCAAACAAGGGCCTTACTGCTTCATACTCTTCCAATTTTTATTTACTCTAAAATGCTTTGAGTATATTCTTTACATTTGATCTAGTTTCACAACTGTATGCTCCAACTTTTATAGGGAATTCATACCCTTTCTTCTTCAGACTGGTGCTCAACACGTTCACTTGTACTGCTTGCCTCATGATCTCTATGAGCACAATCATATCATTTGGATACCTGGACAGTTTCAGTGGGAATCCGTCGAACGCTGCAAGATAGAAATAAGAAAATGATGAGAACTGGATGAAGTGACTACCGAATTGGCTGATGATCGCCATTGCCTCTGGATTGAATCTCTACTCTAGGTGTCCCTATAGTTCCCTACAAATCCTCATGGTGAATGCATCATTTACCTGGATGTATTCCTCATAACTATTCTGTGACTGCAAGCATGGATAAAACTCATAACATTTTACATTGTCAGGGAAATCCTCAATTCTAGGAAGTCCCAGCCACAATTGAAGAGAAGCCAACATGTATATCAAGAATGAGGACATATAAAAAGAATTATAAAACTTAGTTGCACTGAGAGCCCTAGAAAGCTATTCACTGACCTCATGTTCCCAGTCAATCTACTGTGTGTCTGAGAAAATAAATTGCACTAGAAAAAAGTACTATTCTATGAAATTAAAAGCTTCTACCTCACCTTTGAGTCGATGCAATAGAACCAAAATGTCAATAATTTCTGGTTTGAGGTTTGTGCCAAAAAGAGTTTTAGGGACTTTAATCTTAGCTCCCCTTGGTTTCTGAAACCAAGAATGCATGATCTCCTTCCTCCAAACCATCTTCTTCAAAGAGTACTCAGACATGGCTCCACTTACTGTCAAATCAGAGAACTCCTCCCATTCTGGAATCTTCAAGTAATTCACTACTGATTGTCGATTGATTGAAATTAACACTGTCTAATTAGGCAATATAATCTTCCTTGTATCCGGGTTGTAACGATTGATACATTCTAGAATCAACTCAGGGGCTTGTACTACTATAGGAAACCTAGTTGCTTCAACTAATCTACTTCCCCGAAGTTTTTTCGTTATGGGATGAATTGGCTCTGATCTTAACCTCCTTTGAAAATCTAGCATATCATAGAAGCGGAGTGAAGTATCTGTGAAAGTCGACCACTCCGACTGAATTCCACCCAAACTATCAAAACCCACAAATCTTGTTGCCATTTTCTATGATGTATGATAGCAACAACTTGAACAATTGCAATTGATACAAGGAGAAAACTCTGTAATTTGACTATTACTTGATAACACTATTTAGTACAACAGTATAACAGTAAGACTGGAGTTTGAAAATTTGTTACTTCCCTCTTTATAGAACAACCTAGATTTGCCTGTTGAATTTCATAACTCGTGCCACACAAGAAAAAATAAGGGTAAATCTGTTGGATTGGTGGATGCAAAAGTTCCAATTGGTTTGTCTTTGTCTTTTCACTATTTCCGTTGGCTCAATGATAACTCTCATTAATTACCTATTTACTTCCCGTTTCATTCATCTTTCGAAAGAACAAGAACGGAGTACTCCTTTGGGAAAAATCTGCTTAGCTCAATTTTTCTCGCAAAAACCTAATCAATCCACTAATTTGTTTTTATTTACTCGCCCAAAATAATTTGCAACTAAACCACATATCATGCTTACAAAAATTGACTTTATTTGAAATGCGGAAAATGGCTTTCGAGGGTAGAAAACCTGCAGCGAAGAAACAGAGTTCCAATTTTCCTTTTAAGCTTTCAATTTTACCTTACTACCTTAAGTACTTTATTTTAACCTTCAGGAAACAATAAGAGAAGTTGCACGAGGAAAGTGGGACCCACTTAGTTAATTTACTTCTCTATTTGGGCTTTTACGAAGATTTGCCTTTGGGGTATGAAGTCCGCCAGAAGACAAGTTCTTTCTGAATTTTCCAACACTATTTATTCTTTCCCCCTTTCAGCATGTGGATAGCATTTATATACTTTTGTGGAGTTTCACCTTCTAGGTGCAAAAACCCGCAATGAATAATAGGAAACTTGTTTTCCCACCAAAGCCAATTATTTACTTCCTTTGCTCCATTCTCTTTATTTTAAAATTTTGGAAAACACAAAGCTGACTTCGAAAGTTAGGGGTGGAGCCCATTGGCTTCCTTAATTCCTTTACATATATTTCTTCAAAAAATTGAGAACTGACTGCAAAATTCGCTATGAAGAAGCTCTTTTCTGGTTTTCCGCCAATGTTCATCCCAATCATTTTCTATGTTTTTAAATGGCTCTCACTATGAAATCATGACATCACTTGAACGATCTTTTCTTAGAATGATTTACTTTACTTCGATGAAGCTTACCAATAGCATTTACCAATCTTGTGAAAATTTTCCTTTGGGGTGCAAAAACCCGCCGAGGAGAAGTCAGAACTTTATTTTTCTTTGGTACTATTTTCTATGATTCTAGATTAAATGGGCTACAAGAAAAATGAATGATGCAGCACAAATCTAGAATCTCCATCTAGGATGGCTCTAAACTACCCCTAAGACTCATGAAAATGAAGAAAATACCCCCCGAGTTGACAAATCCTTACTTCAGTTTACTTTCCACTTTGCAAAACTTCTATATGCTGCAAAGTGGGGCAACACATCTGAATTAGTGAAGTACAAAACTCATATGTAACAAAACTATCTCACTTGGCTCCTGTTGCGTTTCTATTTTGCTCGGCATAGTCTGTGACTCAACACTTAAATATCACTCGGCTCCTGTGTCATACTCGATACCTAAAGTCACTCAGCACTTATTGGATTTTCTGACTCGACACATGTTGTGGCTCGGCATGGATAGTGTGCTCAGCTTCAATGTAGAAATTGGTTAAGTGTGTTGGCACTCAAATGTCAAAACCACTCTGAGACTAACAATTAGTTGTTGAGGTATATCTAATTTATGAGTTTTTAATCAGATGCTTGAATATCTTTGTATGGGTAGTCATTTTAATAATAAAATTGAAAACATCACAAATACTATAGGCAAAAAATTCAAGTAGGTGGAAAACTCTTAGAAGAGTAATTTGTATTGTTTATGTCAATAAGAAACTATGAACTAAAGGTTCTAAACTAATTATGAACTATAATTTTCATTTGTGTATAGTTCTCACATGTTTATGAATGATAGACCTTCTTTTGTGTTGGGAATAACACTTTGAAAATATAAGATAATATACATTCAAATTAGTCTAAAATTTTTATAACACATGAAATTTCATAGCTCACCATCTAACAAAGTACGAAGTTTAGATCTATGATAAGCCACCTATTTTAACCAATTTATGCTATCCTAAACATTCCACCAAATATAATTCAATTAAATATTACTTCTAACAATATGCATTTCATTGACACTTAGATCATGTTAAGATACACTAACTCAAAAAGTGAAATAATTAGTGCATGAATTTGATACTAATTCTATATCAAAGGTCCATTTCTATATACTTACTCAACATTGAATAATAATTAAACGTAAGGAACTTTTGATGACATCCAAGATTTTTTCTAATTATATAAAGTGGGATATGATTGTATCCATTAAACAAATAACAGAACCAAATTTGGTGGACAAAAAGATAGGGGGGTATGTGCAGGATCATGGTGTGCCAAAAAGTGGTGATCTGAAAAATATGTAGTTCTGAAATGCCTCAAAGAATTTCAAAATCTATTCCCACTTTTTTCCCACCCATCCTGATACTAAATGAAAACAATTAATACCTTTATAATTCCTACTATATCTTTCAATACCAACCTTATATGGTCATCTTTAAAACATCCCAAAAATGTGTTTTTGGTATGTTCTTATGTATTTTTTACTTCAAGCATGTAGCTGACGACTTTTTTTTAACTAAAATTTGATGTAATGAAAAGGGTTTCTTAAGAATGTTCTTAGCTTTTCATAAATATAAGTTTTGTCAAATTATGAGTTTAGTAAGTAATTATTACTTATTTTCTAATGGAGTTAGCTACAAAGTGTTGATTGACATACTGGTTGAAAAATAGCTCTAACTTTCAAACCGTATAAGATTTGTGAAATCCAAAAGATGTGTCACATTCTATGCTTCGACTAGAATAAGAAAAAAAAAAAAAACTTAATTTTGATTTTTTTTGAACTATTTAAGGTGGTCAGACACGGGAGTTTATTAATTCTAAAAATAGTATAGTAGAAAATTCATAATTAATTATTTATTTGGAATAAAAATTGCCAAAAATATGTGTCACATCCAGGCATGAGTCTAATTTTTATATCTAAAATTATATTTAAAAATATTATCATTTGATTATGATTAAGGTGGTCAGACATACACCTACTTTTTATTTTCACCCTGAAATTTTTGTAGTACTGCATTAAAATCTAAACTTTTGACCAATCAAATAATTTTTTCTCCAGATAAGGTCTTGTAGTTTAGAAACTAGATTCAATTTCCTACAGATTATTTTCTTACAACTTTTTGATATAAAGTCCAAAACCACTTTAAAATTATGTGTCAAGTTGACATAACCGTGATTTGCTGGTTTTTCACTGCCACTTAAGGCCATAGTTTGGTACACCATGATCCTGCACATACCCAGGGGTTAAGAAGATGTGAGACCCAAAAAAATAGAACAAAAACAAAAGGCTAAACTACAAAAATATAAAAAATAAACTAGAGGAAACCAAAATCTACCACAAACCTAGAACCAACAAGCACGCACACCAAAACCAACCCCTCGTAGAAAAACCTCTCCATGAGACAAGACTGTTACTTTCTTAGCTCCTTGATATTTGGTAGGACGGAGGACTACTTAGAAGGCCAAGACAAAGCCACATCCCAAGGCCCAACTTCTATTCCCAAAACTAGATGGAGATTCCCTCTTTACAATGCATTTCCTCACACTTTTTCCTTTTTTATTTTGTTTTCTTTCATCAATCTCACCTTAAATCAACCTGATGGCCTTTTCCACTCTGTCATGGGTAGCACTCTTTTGAGTATCCAAAAGCTTGATTTCATCACCTAACTAAACTTGGGACTCCTTAATAAATGCTGGAGAAATGATTTTTTTCTTTTTCTTGTTATTTTCCAAAGGCACAAGGGTACAAATATTTAAAACAAATTCCCCCAAAATTGCTTCACACTTCCCACAATGCCTCATTCCTCTTACCTTTGGTCCAATACTCCACCTTTTATTCCACTTCAACTAGAGCCTCAAAATTATTAATCATTTTGTCACTATTGGGGTTGGAAGAAAAGTCATTTGGTTAAATATTTAATTCAATTATGAAAAATGAACAATTTATTGAAATTGAGAAATAGAGCCTCAAGATAAATACCATCATCATCAACATCCTTTGGATATGGGTAGGAAAAGTAGTTGCTAATATTAATGTTGACATTAGTTATTTAGGGGATTCTTTTAGCATATTTGAGAGATGTTTAAGTTCTTGTGCATTTTATTCATGACTTAGTTTGCCAATGATGTCAATATATATCTATTCAAGTTGGAGAGTTGTGTAGAAAGCTTTTCTCATCAAGGTTAGAAGATGTAGATTTATGTTTAGAGGGATAATAAGAATGTTTGAAGATATTTATTGATGATTTATTTGTGTTTGAAAAATTTAATTTGAAGTTATAAGTGAATTCTGGCTGATTTTTTGAAAACTAGTTGTAGGCCAACATGCAAGGAACAATTTATGAGTAATTGAATTCTATCTAATTAGCATGGTGACATCTAGTTCAACAATATTTGATTTTAGTTAAATACATGTTCATGTTGGTATGTTTGAACTAGAGGATGCTATTTATGATTCTGTGAATATTGGTGAAGGATAATGTGTGGTTTATTCCATAGAAGTTGAATTTTCATTATATTATTTTGGAAAATTATAATTGTAATATAAAATGAATTTTAATGTATTCAAAATATTTTATATTATATATTATGCATTAGGGATGCCTCAAGGCTGACTAAATTAGTTTTAAGGACTTGGCATAAAGGAAAGATGATTTCCTTGATTGTGAGTGCTCTATCTATTACTATGATGTTAATGCAAACTATGGATGCAAATTTGATGAGATCAACAAAGAGGATGACGTTGACGATGTTTTTATAACTTCAAAGGAAGTATATTGTAAAGGAATTTATTGCAATAGTCAGCTCACTCTTGGATATGTTATCCTAGGAATTTTTTTTGTGAAGATAGTTTTGAAGAAATATAGAAAGTGGGTTTAGTTGACTTCCTATTAGCTCTTAAAAGGGTTGAAGAAAATCCTAATAGGGTTATAATATTCTAACAGGAATTCAAAGTTTCTTAATAGGGACTACATGTACTAATTATAAGTAATTAGCTCCTAAAAAATTCCTAATCTTTTACAAGAACCTTTTGTATTATTGGACCATGTTGTGTATTTCCTTCTCATCAAGGTTTTACCTATGATCAAATGTTTCCCTAGTTAGTAAATCTTTTATTATTATGAATAGATTCTAATTTTTGGTTGTTGGATCTATTGGTTATATTTTTTTTAGATTTCATAAAGTTAATTTGAGTTGTTTAATGACATAACTGATTCATGTCCCCTCTTTATTTTGTTGGTTGATGTTACATTCCAAAAATTGGTATCAAAGCATTAAGCTCTTGATCAATAAGTTTAATAGCTTTAGGAGATTAGTGGAATTTAGGAAGGAAAGTCTAAAATTTAATGGATAGAATAATTATAGTTGGAATGAGAAAATAAAGACATATATACTATGCATCACAATTGAATACCAAAAAAGTGGCAAGAGATGGGAAGATTGTAATTGAAGAAAAGGACTTTGGATCATGCACTACTGAAAATATATAACTATTCATGTTTAAAACCAATGCAAGAGAAGTACAAATTTCTATAGTACCTAAATAAATATTTGCTAAGGTAAATAATTTACAACTTGTTGATGAGATTTGGATTACACTAGAAGCCCATTTTGAAGGTGGTCAAATAAAAATAAAATCTACAAAATTGGATAAATAGCTTTAATAGTGGTAATATGCAAGAAGATGAATCTATAAGGTCATATTTTCAAAGGATATCAAAGTTTGTTGAAGGGATAAATATTTTGAAAGGAAGTATTATAGAATATGAATCTATATGGAAGATCTTGAAGCCATTATGAGAAAAAGGTAACTCCTCTTGAAGAAATTATTACTGATAAACCTAACTTTAGAAATTAAACACAATTGGAAGGCTACAAGCATTTGAGAAAATATTGAAGAAAAATAGACTTTATACAGAGCAATGACTTCTAAAGTAATTTAATAGATAGAAAAGAGAACCTTGTCGTAAGTGCACAAGCACAAAGAGAGGTTATGTTGGAGAATGGGAAGCTAAGAAAGAGATTGACATGAAGATAGATCAAGGACTTGCATTACTTATGAAAATAAAGATCAAAAGGGAAGAAATATTTTTATTGTTGGACTTGGAAATAATTTGGTCATTTTTGAAAATTAAATTTACTTTGATAGAAGGGAGGATAAAATCTAAGAGCCTTATAAATAAAAGATTACAAAAGATTGCTTATTTTTCATGAAAATGATGAATTTCATTTTAAACCTATGAATTTAATAGAAAGTGGTGAATAAATTAGATTTTTTTCTATTAAAGAAGAGGGTTATAAAAAAGAAGAAAACACATTAAGGTTAAATAGCCCAAACATACCAGTGGTTAAATAACACATAGTCGATAGATGCTTTTTATTATCAATCTGCGACAAAAGTCTTTTAAACACCTGTAGGGTGTTGCACATAGTGCATGTGGGATTTTGCAACTCCCACACTGGTGGCTGTCTGCCATCTTTACTAGTAACCACACATTGTTTTTTTTCCCCTTCTATAATGACATGCAACATAGGCCAAGTTGCCCCTGCATCCTTTACTATAATGATTGTGACTTAGATTCCACGATCACAATGACATCAGACATAGTCAGCTTGCCACATAGGCCTTGCCAACTTAGCATATGACTGACACCTTAGTATTATCCATCAACAAGGCCATACAAGCCATGTATCATGTATATATCAGCTATGCAATCTATACACTACTAATATCAATAAAGATGTCACCAAGGGGACCTACTTTTTTCTTACATTAGTTGTTTACTATGTTAAAATTGATGGTCATCTAACCATCATCTAGAGGAAAAATTACAATGCTATGGTAGTTATTTGACTATCAAATTTAACCTCATGTTTTTCTAATCAAACCCCTCTCCAAATTTAGTTTTGATTTGATATTCTGAAGTTGGGAGGCCATATCTTAGTCATTTGGGCTCCAAATCATGTGCAATTTTTTTTTGGCTAGAATTTCTTAAACTTTTCAGTGGTGTAGTTCTTTCTAGAATTGGTGCACGAATTTGTCAAAAATTGAAATTTTTTTGTGACTGCACTTGCCCAATTCTGCATTTTGCAACTTCAATTTCTCTATACGAGCTCATCTGGACTCCAAATGAGGTTCTACTTTTTTTGAATGTGTGTAGTTTTTCATCTACTTTCTAAATCTACAATCATTTTATAGGCTTGTATGGACAAAAATATCATTATCAGAATTAGGTCCTTTCTTGCATTGTAATGCTTTGATATAACTTCAGAATTGTTGTATATTTGAGATACATTGTAATGTTCCAATTTTGAACTCCAAAAGGAGGTTGTAAATAAAAAAATTAGGAGACCACTAAGGCAAAAATTGGAAAGTGGCTATTGTAAATGCACTAAGCATAAAGTGTAAAAATCTTTAATTTGGGGGGGTTTCTTGATTGAGTGAAGGGGGGGGAGGGGGTATTTCTTGGTATTGTGTTTCTCTATTTTTTGTTGTTATCTTTTATTTCTTTTATTATGGGAAATCTTAAGTTTTTAGAATTAAAACCACATAACTATGCTACATGGTCTATTAAAATGTGGTGTCAAGTAATGCAGAATGAAGTTTCTCATTATCTTGATGGTGCACTTCCTAAACCAATAGGTGATCAAGTATCTAAAAGTGATATTACTACTTGGAAATAGGCAGATAGGAAAGCCCTAGGTGATATTAGATTGGGGGTTGAAGACATGATCTTCTATCAGATCACAAAGTATAAGAGGACTACATGGTAAAGTGACTAAGGAGGATGTTTATAAAATTGAAGATGAGCTTGTCTCCCTAGATCCTAATATATTTAATTCTATACAATATTTCATCGTTAAGGTGAATGAATTAAGAACAAAGCTTGATTATTGTGGTAGTCGTATTAAAGATGATAGGTTAATCTATCTCATTCATAATAAGCTACCATCTGAGTACTCCACATTTTTTTCTTCTTAAAACATCACACATACTACATTAGGGGCTACCTATAAGAAAATTAGTTTTGATGATTATGCTCAACTATTAGAAGAAGAACAAGCTAAGCTGCAAACAATGGAGATTCTCGAGTCATCCAAGTTGAAGGCATTACTGGTAAATAATGAGGGTCCTCAAAATTCAACAAGTCAAAGTTCAAACAAAGGAAAGGACAAGAAGAAGAAGTGGAAGAATAAAAAACAAGAGGATATAGAAAAGACAACATTAACATCAAATCAACAAGAAAAGTCTTCCTCAAATACAAACAAGAAGGGGGACTCTAATCAGGAGAAGAAAAAATGTGCTTATTTTAAGAAGATGGGTCATGATGAACATCAATGTTTGCATAAGTAGATTTATGAGTTGAAGAACATCATGAAGAAACACAATATTCCATTTCCTAATTCTTATAAGGGGAAGGGATCTTCACCCTCAAATTCTAAAAGCAAAGGGCATGCTTTACTCACAAGCACTGTTAGTCAGAGAGAATGAATTATTGATTGAGGTGCCACACATCATATGGGTGCATCAAAATGAGATTTTTCTTCCATGACACATTTTGAGGTACCACACATCTTTGTAGGTGGTGATACTAAGGTGGAAGTTGAAGGTAAAGTTGAAGTTTAGATGAACAATGGAATTTTAAAGGATGTTCTATATGTTCCTAACCTTACCTCTAATCATCTTTTAGTTTACCAAATGAATCACTATGCAGGTGGAAAGAAAGTTGAATTTCTTCTAGATTTAGTCATAGTGAAAAGCATCAAGGATGACTCCATGATCGTAATAGGTGAATCCAATCATGATTCAAGGCTTTACTCTTTCCCCTCCTTTGTGCCAAAATCAAATGGACAAGCCTTGTTATTACATTCAAATGCAAAAAGCAAACTGTGGCATAAAAGACTTGGACATCTCAACTACAAATATCTTCAGTAGCTTAGCAACAAGAAAATGGTCAATGGTCTACCTAAAATTTAGTTTTCAAATGGTGTTTATTCAGGTTGCTCACTTGGAAAAATTCAAAAAAATTGAATGAAAAAGGGAAGTCTTGGAGAGCATAATGTGTTCTTCAATTGGTTCATAGTGATGTGGCAGGACCATTTCCAGTGCCATCGTTTGGGAAGTCTCACTATGCACTCACCTTCATAGATGAATATTGTCTCTTTACTTGGGTTTTCTTCATGGCTCATAAGAGTGAAGTGTGTGAAAAATTTCTTAGCTTGAAGGCTCAAGTGGAAATGTAATCAGGGAAAACCATCAAAGTTCTTCAAATAGATAATGGGGGGGAGTATGTGAACACAAGGCTAATAGAATTTTACTCTCAAGAGGGTATTAATCTTTAGCATTCAATTCCATATATGCCACAAAAAAATGTTGTTTCTGAAAGCCAAAATAGAACTCTCAAAGCCAAAATAGAACTCTCAAAGAGATAACCACTTGCATGCTACAAAACAAGTCTATTGATCAAATCTTTTGGGCAGAAGTGATGAATTGTGCTAACTATATTCAGAATAGAAGTCCTCACAAAGCTTTGGATGGTGTAACTCCTTTTGAAGCATGGACTGTTAGGAAGCCTACAGTTAAGAACTTTAGAGTCTTTGGTTGTTGAACATGGACCATAATTCCCCCACAAAAACACGAGGCATTAGAAGCACAAAGAAAACCTTGCATCTTGGTTGCATATGTAGACTCACATAAAGCCTACAAGTTAATGGATCTAGAGACACATGATATATTCAATGAATGGAGTGTACATTTTGAAGAGAGAAGTCCAAGCTTTTCTTCTTCAACTCCTCCTTCTTCATCCATCATTGAAGAGAGTGATAGTGAAAACAATGACTTGGAAGATGTATGTCCCCAACCAAAAAAAAGGCATCAAATAGTTGAGATTGAGGATACACCTACTAAATCTTCTTCCACAAGACCTAGATGGGCTAGGAAGACATTAGATGCAACAAGACTATTGGCAGGGAATCTTTTTGATACAAGGAGGACAAGATCACAACACAATTCACTCCTACATGCTTATATTGCAGTTGCTTTAGATCCATAATCATTTAAAGAAGCATCAAGTGTTCGAAAATGGGATAGAGCTATGAGGGAAGAATATAACTCTCTTATGAGAAATGAAACATGTGACTTAGTCTCTCTTCCTAAGGGAAGAAAATTGGTTTAGTGTTACTGGATATATTGAACCAAATTTGTAGTGGATTGAAGTGTTGATAAACATAAGGCTCAACTTGTTGCAAAGATATTTTCTCAATTTCCCGACATTGATTACACTGAGAAATTTTCACTAGTGGCAAAGATGAATTCCATTCATTTGAAAATAGCTATAATAGTAGCTCAAAGATGGGTTGTTCATCAGATGGATGTGAAGAGTGCTTTCTTGAATGGAGATCTATATGAGGAGATATATATGGAGTAGCCATAGGGATTCATATAGGATGCTACCTCGGTTTTCAAATTGAAGAAGTCTATCTATGGATTTAAATAAGCTCCAAGAGCTTGGTATGCCAAGATGGATTCTTTCCTTCTCTCCAAAGGTTTCACTAGATGTCATTCTAATATGAATGTTTACATTCTTCAGAGGTATGATTCACATTTACTCCTTTTATTTTATGTGGATGACTTGATCATTAAAAGAATTACTACACCCATCATCAACAATGTTAAGGCTACTTTGTAGGATAGGTTTGCAATAACAGACTTTGGTCTACTTTGCTATTTCCTTGGTACAGAGATACATTAGTCTTTTTCAGGGATAAGGCTATCACAACCCAAGTATGTTCTTGATCTTCTAACTCAATTTAGTACGAGTGGCTACAATGTTGTAGCTACCCCATTCCTTTTAGGTGTTAAGTTAGAAACAAAGTGTTCCTCTCCACTTGTTGATGTTACTCTATATAGATAGTTGGTTGGAAGCCTCATCTACTTGACATATAGATGCTCTAACATCTCATTTGTAGTTGGCATGGTTTCTTGCTTTATGCAAGAGCCACATGAACTTCATTGGAAGGCATCCAAAAGAATCTTGCACTATATATAGGGTACACATACACATTGGATACATTATGCAACTATTATAGGACTTTAGTTAGTGGGTAATACAAACTCTGACTATGTAGGAGATAATTATTCTCACAATTCTAATTCACGATATGTGTTTCATCTTTTTTTTGGCCCCATTTTTTGGTAGAGTAAAAGAAAAACACCATTTCTCTTTCATTGATTGAGGCTAAGTATTGAGGAGTTGTTAATGCAACAACAGAGGCTATTTGGCTATAGTAGATTCTGAAGGATTTTGTCTTTGATTTACAAAAACTCACCATCATCCATTGTGATAACTAAAGTGCTATTAAGATCATAAAACATCTAGTTTAGCATCAAAAGAAAAAACATATTTAGGTTTAGAGGCACTACATCAGAGAGCTAATCCATGAGTAGATCATCGCATTGTAGTATTGTTGTACTGAGTAGAAAGTAGTTGATATCTTCAACAAGCCCTTCAAAAAGGTCAAGTATCTTCATTTACAAGATCAGTTGAGAGTGAGGGATTTTTCACCATGCGGGGTCACATGATCCTTCTCTTCTATTTATTACATATCTCTCTTTTTGGGGGAGGTTTTTCCCCATGAGGTTTTCCCTCTTTCTCTGTTTGTAGAGAGATTTCATGAAAATTCAGCATTGCATTGTACTTGGGTACCTAACATGGCCTAGTAGTTGGGACCAATTGTACATTTCAGCATAGCTTTTGTGAGCTTAAGTACATTCCCCTAAGTTGCACTTAAGGGGGGTTTTAGTGTAAATAATAATTATTTTTTCTTTACTTAAGTTTACATAGGATGAATGCATTATTTTATTATTTCTTATTTTAGGCACCTAGGAGTTTGCATACTTATATGAGTTGTCTTGTTGATAACAAAAGAGTAAACAACTCTAATTTAGCACATGGTGTCTACAACACTAGAGTATGCATAATTAACTGAGTTATCATGAAGGCAACATAGTTGTTCACAGTATTATTGTAGCACATGGTGTCTACAATGTAATTGTATGTGCTACACCTTTGTAGGCTTATCATCTCATCATCACACTAACTCCTATGCTTAATGGAGGATAATCCACACCTAGTGGACATGTGCTCGGTTGTAATTCTTATCATGTTGCTAACTCCTAGACATTATAGATGCATCTTAGATGCTTTTATATATAGGTACCTCTAGTGTACTATACAAAAAATTGAATATCATATTGTTATTTTGATCATACTCTACTGGTCTATTTTGTGCTATTTATTGTACTTCTTGGTCTTGGGTGAAGTTTTCCATAAGGAAAATTCTTACACGTGTTAATCTTGAGAAAGGAAAATTGACAATAAAAATTTAGAATGGTTAAACATCAAAATGATGAATTATGCATCATTGATTGTAATCTCAAACTTTCTATGATTATCTATTTAAGGAGGGATTGAATCCTGAATCATTAAGAAGTAATATCAAATCATGAAGGTGCGAAAAAGATAAGGAAAAAGAAAGGAATGCTAAGTTTGATAAGGAGATCAAATGGAGAAATATAGTAGTGAAGGATAGAATAGAGAAAATCAGTTAAGGAGATCAGATTTAGATACTAAAGAGAGATGATCAAACCAAAGGATTAGGTACTAAGATATTCTAATAAGTGTATAAGGGAAAATATCTTAAAAGAGTTGTTTTAACAGACCTTGTTCAAATCTCCTAGCATAGTGGTTGCTTTATTGTCAGTCTAAATCCTTCAATCAAGGTAGACTTAACATTATATATTTTTATAAATCTAGTAGACCCCTGAATAGGGTAGATCACTAGAGGTAATCAAACTATAGCCATAAGGCACAAAATTTATTATTTTAGTACTAAGGATTTGTGGCTTTCATCCCACCCTAGCTTTACCTTCATCTTGGAGGGTTTCTGCGTTGCAAACATACTTTTGTTATGTTTTTATTTTTTCAAGGATGTTATGCTTAGTTATAATTTATGATTATATGGTATGAGATCTAAAGATATAAGATTGATTAAGAGTTAATGGAGTTAATATGTTACTTTTTTCAAGTAGTGAAAGTTTTTAAGATCCTAATTCACCCCCTCTAAAACTATACTGTTTCCCAATAAGACTTCCAATAAATAGTTTCAAATTTTGAAAAGAAAAATCCTATTAAATTATAGATAGTGGATTTTCTCATCATATGAGAAAATATATGAATAAATTATTTGATTATAATAGTAATGATGGAGGATTAGTTAGAGTTGGAAATAATGCACCATCTTACAAAAGGAAATAGATTGATTACTATTGAGGGGAAAACTAAAACTAAGGATGTCTATTTTGTTGCTACACTGAAACATAATCCTTTGAGTGTTGGTAAATACCATTCTTTTATTTTATTATACAAGTCTTCTTAGTGAATTACAATTGGAAACTCTTAATCAATTAAATTATAGTTGTAATTCCTAGTTGAATGTTGGATGTAGTTCAGAAAAATAAACATTTCCTAGTTGTTTAGTTTCTCCCCATAATATCTTTTGACTTTCCTTTGGTCTAATCCCCCATCTTTTATTATAATTAAATAAGAGCCTCCAAATTATTAATAATTTTCCATACCATTTGTATCTAAAAGAGAAGCCACTTGCTAAAATATTTGGTTCAAATATGACTAATAAACAATTCAGTAAAAATTGACGACCAGAGTCTCAAGATAAATACCACCATCAATAGCCTTATAAGAATGGTAGGAAAATTATTTTTTAGAATGAATTCTCATAGTATTTATTTGGGGTAGTCTTTTGGAATTTTTGAGAGATTATTAAGTTCCTATGTGTTGCATTCATGACTTAGTTTTTAATGGGTGTCAAAATATATGTATTCTTGTTTGAACTGTTAGAGTTGCAAAGAGATTTTCACTTAGTGTAGTCACATGAATTTATATTCTATCAGATTATAATAATGTTCAAATATATGTTTGGATGATGTGTTTGCGTTTTCAAAATATAATTTCAAGGTTTGAGTGTGCTTTGGCTAATTTATTGAAGACTAGGTTCAAGCTAGCATGCATGGATCAATTTACTAGTAATTAGATTCTATATATTTAGTGAGGTTAAATCTAGTTGAGTGGGCTTGTATTTGAGTTTAAGACATATTTGGGTTGGTATGTTTGAGGTAGACTATGCTAGTTATGATTCTAAAAATATGGTGAAGGATAATGTGTGGTTTCTTCCCTTGAGGCTAAATTTTGATTAATTTCTTTTTTGAAGTTTTAATTGTAATGTAAGATGTAATATAATATCTTAATAAGGTTTTAATATTTATTATACATTGTGGAAGCCTCAAGGATAAATCAATTAGTTTTTAGCAAATGTAGAAAGAAAACATCTTTTCCTTGATTGTAAGTGTCCTTTTTGATATTGTGATGTTTGTACAAAGTCTGGATGCAAAATGAATAATGTTAGAATAGAGGATGATGTTGATTATGTGTTGAGAGTATTAGAGGAAATATAGTGGATTGTTTTTTTTATCAATCAACTTACCATTGGATAGGTTATTTTAAGGCATATTGTGTGAGGATAGTTCTAAAGTAATTTAGATTGTGGGTTTAGTTGATTCCCCATTAGGTCCTAATGGGGTTGAAGCAACTCTTACTAAGGTTGAAATATTTTACAAAGGATTTAAAGTCACTTAACAAAAACTACATGTACTGATCAAATAAAACTAGCTTCTAAAAAAGTGTCATCCTTTCATAATGAACTTTTATATTAGTACATCATCTTGTGTGCATTAGCCTCATAAAGGATTTATTTCTAATCAAGGGTTTCCCAAGCCAATAAATATTTTTTGATTTTGAATTTTTCTTACTATTTTGTTGGTTCATCTATTGGTTCTATGTTTTGGATTTGATTAATTTAATTTAATTTGTTGAAGGAGACGAATGATTTACTCCCCTCTAAGTTGTGCTGGTCAACTTTACTTTCTAAAAATTGGTATCATAGCATCAAGTCATTGATCAAACAGTTTAATAACTTTTAGATATATTAATTGGATTCAAGAAAAAATGCTCAAAATTTGATGGAGATAACTATAAATGTTGGAAGGATAAAATTATGACACATGTAGTATGCATGAGAAGTGACTACTGACTAGTGACAAGAGATAAGAACATTATGATTGAAGAAAAGGACTTAGGATTATTTATACTAAAAAATTGGAACTATTTATGTTTAACATGTATGCAAGACAAACATTTATTGCTATGCTACATGAATCGAAATCTTCCAAGATAAAGAATATATTACTTTCTCATGAGAATTGGATTAGACTAGAAGCTCATTTTGAAGGTGATTAGTATGTAAAGAAATTTAAATTGGAAAGATATGTTTAAAAGTGAAAATATGAAAGAAGATGAAACTATAAGGTAATGTTTTCAAAATATAGCAAAGATTATTGTAAGGATAAAGAGTTGTGTAGGAAATAAAATAGAAAATAAACTGTTATGGAAGATATTGAAGTCATTCTGATCTACTTAGTAGAAGAAGGTAATAGTTTTTTTGTTGCCAATAAAACTAACTTTAATAAGGAAAATTTATTTGGAAAGATAAAAATGTCATAGAAGAGATTCAAGAAAAAAAAAAGACTCAACCTAGAAGAGGGACTTCTCTTAGAGAAAGTGTACAATTAGACAAGATAAATGTAATGAAAATTGCAAGAACAAGTGAATATAATGCTAGAGAATGGGAAGATAATAAAGTGGAATAGATTAAGATAGATGAAGAACTTTCATTACGTATGAGTATAAAACCTAAAGGTAATATATCCATTTCTTGCTGGACATGAAAATATATTGGCCATTTTTAAAATAAATGTCCTAAGATAGAAAGTAAGATAAAACCTAAGAAACTTTATAAGTTAAAGGACTCAAAATATTTCTTCTATACTAATGAGGATAGTGAGTTTAATTTTAAAGATATAAATTTTGTAGCAAGTGATAATGAACATGATGAAATTGGATTTTCTTATGTTAAGGAATAAATTCCTAAAAAATAATAGTTCATGCATTGGTGTCACATTTATAAAATAAAAGATGCTACTATATCATAGACAAGGAATGCTCTTGTCATATGACTATAGATATAAAAAAATTCATTAATTTTAATAGTTACGATGAAGGAGTAGTTAGAGTTGAAAATAATACACCATCTCTTCATAAAGGAAATAATCCTACTATTCTTGAGGGGAAAATATCAGTGAGGGTGTATATTTTATTTCTAGATTGAAATGTAATATTTTGAGTACTAGAAAACTTGTTGATAAGGAATACCAATTTTAATTCACTGAAAATACTTGTATAATCAAAGACAAGAATGGTAAAATTATTGGTGCAAGTACAAGGACTAAAGATAACATTTTCCAGTTGAATCTTAATTATATTATATGTTTGGTTTCTAAAGTAGATGACAAATAGTTGTGGCATAAGATATTTTGTCACAAAAAATTTGATAATATTGTGAAGATCAATACAACAAATATACTAAGATACCTGCCTAATATTGTCAAACCATATAAAATGGTTTGCAAGATGGAATGTATGGTGCCTAAATAAAAGAATAACTATTTTTCAAGAAAAATATTCACTACATTGGTAAACTTGGAAATTGTACACACATATTTATATGGTCCTACATGAACAAGAGAGTTCTACCAATAATGGTACTTTATTCTTTGCATTAATGATTTTAGAAGGATGGCATGGGTAGCATTTATAAAGAGAAATATGAATATTTTGAGATATTCAAGTTATTCAAAAGTAGAGTAGATAAAAAAATTACTAAGGTTTAAAGATAAATTGTATAAGATCAAATAGAGGAGAATTATTATCAAATGGATTTAACGTTTTTTGTGAACAAAAATGTCTTAAAAGACAACTTTTAGTAACTAAGACATGATAACATAATATAATATTAAAAAGGGGGAATATATTAGCTAGTTAGGAAGATAGATCTATAATGCTTCAAGTTAATCTACCACATAACAATTGGAGAGAAGTAATTAACACCATAGTACATACAATAAAAAGAGTAAAAATCAAACAAGGCATTCATAAGACAACCTTTGAAATTTCTTTTGGGAATACACCTACTATGAAATAGAATACAATCTTTGGAAATAAATTTTAGCTCCAAAGAAATGGTGATGTAGAAATTTTTTACCCTAGAAGTGATAAATACATATTTCTTGGACATTCATTGTAAATAAATGAACATAGATATTTTAATTAGAGTTTGAGAACTACTGTTGAAAGTGTGATGTGAAATTTGAAGAGAAATTCAAAATTTAGTAAAGGGTACTCAATTATGATTTAGATGATGATGCCAATTAGAGGCCTAAAAATAAGTATTTATAAAAAGAACTATTTCATCAAACATATAATGATTGGAGGTTGAAGAACCAACATAAGAACTAAGAGAAGTCAAGACAAAAAAGGAAAACTAGAGTATATAACACCAATGTATATAGAAAGGAACTTTCCAAACTAACAAACCATTGGAAGGTCAAATCAAGGAATCAAGTAAGAGATAAAAAAAATTCAATATCACAAGTTGAACATAATACTATAGATGAATCTCATAAAGAAGGATTTTGGATAAAGGCTAAGAAATATGTGTTGGCATAATTTTTCACCTTGGATCTAAATTAGTAATATTTATTGTGAAATTCTAAGTTCTTGTAGTGTTCTTCATCGTCAATTGTATCCTAAAAATCCCTAACTATTGTGACCTATTATTTCATTCTACCCTAGGTTTGAAGTGTTAGTCCACACTTTTTAAAAAACTGAGGTGGGAGATTTGAAAGAACCCTAATACATTTTGAAATTTCTTATTATAAGGGTTTTTCTCTAATATTTTATTTCCTTTAGTGAAATTATCATTTTTTCCTTATCTCATAACTCATTTTTAACCCAGGGTCATGCCATTGTTAGCCCATGTCTTGTTCTTCCTCATTCAAAGCGCTATTGGTGAGTTATTTTTATAACTGTTGATCTCTTCATTGATAAAAAGTGTTATTTGTTCAAGAAATGGGAAAATATGATGGACTACCACATTTTGATCTCATTTTGGCTTTCACAACTAAGTTACAACACACTTAATTCATTACTTAATAGAACTCAATGCATGTTGAGTAAGTAGTGTATGCCAAGAATAAGTTGTTAGATAATGCATGCCAAGAAAAATGTGTAGTTAGTGCTGAGCACCAGTATGTGTTGAGTCACTCTAGTGTTGAGAAAGTCAATACATTTTGAGTGATTAAAGTGTTGAGTTAAAAAAGTATGCCAAGTAATTTAGAAGCTGAGTTACAACATTAAGGATATAATAGATGTCAACCATCAGTTCTTTCAAGTACTAACTAAATAGTTTTGGACATAGTTGTTCATAATGGCACAAACAACTATATAAACTATTTTTCTGCCAACTAAAGATTGAATTATGATATTTTTGAGATAACAATGAATCTCAAGTTGGATTCCTAATGCAATTACATGCAGCCAATTAGAAAATGGGAAGGTTTAAGAAGGAAAATGGATGAATCGCCATAGATTCGTACCTAACCCTAAGTAACATAAGTCTTCTTAAGGAGGAAAAACCATAAACTCTCTAAGGTGTGTAAGTTATTGAAGGAGTGAAGAGAGTAGTTTGCATTCACAAACAAAGAATTCATGGTGACTAAGGAATTATGATCTAAGACTACATTGTAGAATAAGTTAGAGCATAATAGAGGAAAGAAGATAGCATACAACAAAGAGACATCTGATCAAGAAGGATCAACAAGAAAATAGTTTAGAAGTAATCTATCATCAAGCATCCAAGTGCTAACTATAGGATCAATACTGAGACATTTTAGTAGGTGATTTCAGTCAAAATCTCTTAATAGAGTAGTCCTAATAGGTTGTTTTGAAATCCTCTAACAAGGTGCTTACATAATTGTAAGTTAAAGTCCTTTAGCAAGGCACACTCCTAATAGGGTGTTGAAATCCTTTAACAATGTTAGACCAAATAGTCTTTGTAAGCCTTTAAGAGGGTAGACCTTTTATAGGGTAGATCATGTTTCATGATCAAAGCATTGTAACCTTCATTAACACACTTTATTACTACAGTAGTGAAGATTTGTGGGTTCCATCCCCACCCTAGTTTTACCTTCTCACTTGGAGGGTTTCTAGGTAATCGTATATGGTGTTATATGTGTATGAATGCTTATATGTTTACATGTTTTATATGTGCATGCTTTACATGGTATTTAAATTTACATAATGAATGTACAAGATGGATTTATGGTGAAAATTTTATGGGTCCAAGTTGACACTACGCATTCACCCCTCCCCCCCCCCCCGTCCCCACTCTCTAAAGTTTACCTTTCCTATTGTAATTCCAACAATTGGTATAAGAGCCAAGTTATCTGAAAGAGAAGATTTGCAAATTTAAGGAAAGATCTTTAAAAATGGAATTTTATAAGTTGGGATAGACTATTGAGAAAAGATTGAAATACATCTAATTCTACATCAATTGAATGAAGCAAAAGAAGAACCAAAGAAATCCTTGAAGAGAAGGAAAGAAATTGCTATTGTGAGGAATGACACACAATACAAAGAGATAGACACTACTAAGCTATTTGTAGATGGAGACTTGAATGATTTTGATGCAATAGTTGTAGATCTAAAGGAAAATAATAGAGCCCAAAGTTGAGGAAATTAAGAATCTCAAGTTGCAACAAGAATCGCAAGCCACACTACTATGTGAAGTATCTAAAAAAAAGAAGAAAGTTGTGGGAGAAAAAGCCATGATTGAGGAAGAAAAAAGAATTTGGCCAACAGATTAGAAGAGAAGCCAACAAAGCTAACAATGATTTCCAACATGCAATTAGATACACTATGAATTGAATGTCAAGGACATTGATATAACTACATTGAAGTTGCAGAATGAACAATTGCAAAGTGACCTAAAAAGGGAAAAGCAATTTGCTGAAAGTTTCAATAAACCAAATGAAGCCATCAAATACTTTGAAAAATTATTGAAATCCGCTAGATCTAATAATTATACATATGGACTAGGTTACAAAAGCACTAAAGAATGAGAATCCTCCAAAAGTGTTGAAGAAAGGAACAAAAAAAGTAAAAACTCCAAACCTACTTGTCATAATTGTGGTAAGAAAAGACATACTACTAATGTTTGTAGGAGCAAGATTGTAAATCAAAATGTTAAGCATATGAGCATAGTTCACTGCCATAAGTGAAACAACCAATGTCATTAGGCATTTGAATGTAGAACCAAGACCATGTTCAAACAAATATTTGAAGGATATTGCTACAACTATCAAAAGTATGGACGTAGAGCTTTTGAATGTAGATCCAAACCCATGTGGTCATCAAACAAGAAACAAAGGTAAGGAACAATGACAACTCTTATAACTAGGACATGTTTCTGATAATTGTATTAGAACACACATCAAAGGTAACTACAAAAGGTGGTTGAGTCAAACCACATTTTTTAGCTATTTGAAGACTAGTTACATCAGTAAATATTGTCCAACAAGGTCAAAGGAACCAACTTATGAGTTTGATAAAGGCAAAGGAATGGAAGATGTTGAAAACATTAGAGATGAGATGAAAAAGACATGGAAGGAAAAGGATGGTTGCAGTACATCAAATGAAGAAGAAATCACTTCAGCCAATAGGTCAGGTGATCACACCACATCAAACTAAGTAATCAAGAGGTATGTGGTACTAATATTTATAAGGTTATATCATACATCAGTTCCAAAGGATTTAGTACTAAAACTATTACATTAGCATGAATAAAGACGCAAAGATAAATCTTTAAGTTTTTCATGTTGCTATCAAGCATGAAAAGTTTTGTATGTGTGCCGAGTGAAATGCTAGAAGATTTTGAGCTAACAAATTGGCTAGTTGATGTCGAGCTTGTAGTTCTTGCCAAGTGAGCTTCAAATTGGTTGATGTCAAGCTTATAGCTGGGTAAGCACTCAACATTTATTGTAGGGTTTTCAATGGGTTTCTGATCAATTTTCTTCTCATTTTTCATCATTTCAAAATCAAGAAAGAGCTAGGAGAGCAAGAGGCAATCCAAAAACTCATCCAAAGTGATTGCAAAAGATCTACGAAATGATTCTACATCATTTCATCAAATTTTACAAGGTATTTATCAAGAGCTAAGATACATAGCTTATATTTTTATAAACCCTAGTTTTGCACCAATGGTATCTAGTTCTAAGAATGTAGAGGTTAAGGAGGTTTTAAATGTTTAGCTGGTTAGTAATGAAGTTAAGAAACTGATATTCAAGGTCATTCTTGGCATTTCTTACAAGCAAGACCCCTCTAATGCATTATCCATGATACCACTAAATGTTTTAATGAGGTGAGATGTTAGGAAATGCTACAACTATAAAATTGGTAGCATTGATGATATGGAGTTGAAAGAAGCATATGACAAATTATGTGAAAATGGCGTATTGAAGGAAGAATTAAAAAATTATTGAGAATAAAGGGTTAAAATGAGCCCTAGATTTTCCAAGTGTGTTCAAAATCAAATGGATTAGGATAGTCTTGAGAATAATTCATGATAGTTAGTTATGGATAGATAATGGACCTATCAAGATAACTAAGAGAATAATCCATAGGATTACTAGTTACCCAACCCTTGATCGGCCTAAGACACTAAGAAGTGACTCAAAAGAGGTGATTGAGAAGAACATTGGAGCTATATGGAAAAAGAGAGGCATGAAAATTGACACAATTATTGATCTATTGATAGAGTTTGTTTTAAGGTTTATTTCACACAAGTTTTACCAATCTAGTAGATTGAACAATGTGCCTTGTATAGTTTTTGGGTATGTGCAGGATCATTACCAATCAAACTCTTCTCTTAAGTGGCAATAAAAAATTAGAAAATCAGGCTTGTGTCAACTTGATGTGCAATTTTCTACTTGTATTAACTTTATATCAAAAAATTGAGAGCAAAGAATCTCTAAAAAATTGAATCTAGTTTCTAAATTAGCAGGACTTATCTAAAAAATAAAAAATTGATTGGTCAAAATTTTGAATTTTAATGCAATATTACAAAAATTTTAGAACGCCAACCTTAATCAAAATCAAATGATAATATATTTTAATAATATTCTAGATATAAGTAGTAGACTCATTCTTTGATGTGACACATATTTCTAGGTATTTTTATTCAAAATAAATAGTAAATAAATAATTTTTGACTTTAGTATTTTTGGAATAGAAAAACTCTCATGTCTGACAACCTTAACTAATTCCAAACTTTGCAAAATTCAATTTTTCATTTTTTTTCCCTTATAGTTCAAGAAACATAGAATGTGATGCATCTTTTGGATTTAAAAAATGTTGTACCATTTGAAAGTTATAGTTGTTTTTCGAGTAGTGTGTTAGTCAACACTTTATACATAACTCCATTAGAAAATAAGTAATAATTACTTACTAAACTCATAATTTGACAAACCTTACATTTATTGAAAGATAAAAACATTCTTAAGAAACCCTTTTCATTTCATCAAATTTTGGTGAAAAAAAGTCATTAGCTACATGTTTGAAGTAAAAATCACATAAAAATATGAAAAAAACACATTTTTAGGATGTTTTAAAAGTTGACCATATAGTTTTTGTATCAAAAGATATAGTAGACCTTATAAAGATATTAATTGTTTTCATTTACTATTAGGGTGGGTGGAAAAAAAGTTGGAATAGATTTTGAAATGGTTTGAGATATTTTAGAACTATAGATTTTTTAGATTGCCACATTTTGGCACACCATGATCACGCACATACCCTATAGATGTTGGATATAAAATTCTTAAGAAAGATCATATATATAATCGTGCAAAGCTACAAATATAGCAGGTAGTTGAGAATTTAAGAGCAATAAGGAAGACTAAGAGTGGACAATGTAAATTTGGTTCTATATTGATATGCATATTCTTTTATGTTCAAAACACATTCTGCTCATTTCGAACAATTGCATGGAAAAACAATAGGTTAGTAGGAGTGCAGATTGGTGAATATATTGAGAAATTAGTGAGAACTTTGAATCTATGATGATAAGCTATTTTGAGGACTTCAAGTAATCAATGAAGAAGAGGTTGAGAATATCAGTGTCACATGTAGATAAATACTATGATGATGTCTTTTTTCTAGTGGATGTTGACTATACATTTGTCCAAGCAGCAACACCAAGGGTGAGATGGTTGAGACCCTTAAGATATGAAATAAATGTGGATAAAGCCTCTATAGCTATTACTACTTTACTGGCACAGTATGAGATGGAAAAGTCCAAAATCTCAAAGGAACTAAAAACTACTTCTATCATTAAGAAGAAAGATAAATTGGTGAAGAAACTAAAAGCTAAATTTAGTGAGAGTGTTGAGCAAATAGAAGAGGAAGAAGATACCCAAGCACCACTAGGTTTAACACAAGTAATGGGAGAAGATTAGAAAGAAGAGAAGACTAGAGTTACTAAAGGTGCCAAGAGAGAAGAAGTCGAGGAAGCACCTACTCCTACCAAGAAAAAGAAGAGGAAGGCTAAGGCCCAACTAGTAGCAAGGGCTAAGAAGACTATCAAACCAAGCCAAGCTAAGCCTACAACACCTACTACAAGGACTAGTGCACATGCAATTGCACAAAAGGCAAAAGAAATGACCAAACCAGCAGAGCAAGGAGGTCAAGTGTAGAAAAGAACAAGAAGCAAATATGTGGCACAAGCAAAATTTGATGAGGAGAAAACAAAGTCAGAGGACAATAGCTAATTTAAGGTGGTGAGTCACAATCCCCTATAGACTCAAAATTTTTATGTGAAAATGGTAAAAATAGTGCAGATTTATTAGGATTCACTCATGTAGATTTTGATAATTTTGCTAAAGTGGAAAAGAATCAAGTGGAGGAGGCTATATATGCCATGATGGAAAAATTCAAGGCTACCCCACTAGAGATTGACAACCCAATGCCAAAGAGACTATAAGATATAGTTGAGCAAAAATGGCATTATTCTCTAAACTTGGAGAGAAAAATAAGAGAAACCTCACTTGCACAAGTAATGCCTAAACTTGGTAAAGTAAAAATTGCTAAGGCTATGAAGAAATATGTAGTTAGGTTTGCACCTAAATATAGAGCCTTCAGCATTTTGCAAAATAAAATTGAGGATGTAGTTAAGAAGACCACTCAAATGTGGAAGGTTACATATGGGTTAACTACAATGAGGGAAGGAGAAGAGGAACCTATAGAGGTAAAGGATGATGATGAATAAGATGATCATGATGAAATTGTTGAGGGAGGAACAAAAATGCATATAGATGACAAGGCAACAATTAAACTAGACCAGTAAGAAGAACAAAGTGTGCAAGACACACAATTGCCTAGTGTTAGCCCTCAACATGTAACAAATGAGATTACTAAAATAGTAATTAAGGATGTTTCTAATTTCACAACACAAAAAATCAATCCCCTTATAGAGTAAGATCAAAAGAAGATACTTGATAAGTCCACACTACAAGAAAAACTTTATGATAATCTAGTATTGGTCAATGTGGATGAATTGCACAAATTAGTGACTAAAACAAGGTTAGAGGTGAATCCACAAGAACTAGCTTCTATCATCCCTAAGGTCACTAATAAACAAACTTTGGTCAAAATATTGGAAGCCACATCTAAACAAGTTGATACAATTGAAAGGAATAAAGTGGAAACACAAGTCACTACTGTAGAACAACAAGAAATAGGTTAGACAGAATTATCTACACCTACTGCACAAGATCAAGGTGCATCACAAGTTATTATGGAAGTCAAGGGAAAGCCTAAAGAGATAGAGTTGACACCTAGAATTAAGGAGCAAGAAAATATACAAGCCTTAGTAAACTTGCCAACATCTAGCACTCCTTCCACTCAAACTCTTTAGAAACCAAGCACAGATGCAACACCATTGCAAATATCAATATCAAGCCCCAATTCATCAAAGGCAGAAGAAGTCATACAATATGGAGATGTGAGCCTTGATGAGGAAATTTTTCCACACAAGTATGACTATGATACAATGACTATAGAAGAAATGGGCATTCTCCAACAAGTCCTGGCAAGGAAGAAGCATCAAAACATGCTTAGAAGGGAGTAGAGGTAGAAGAAACCACTATAGGATATCAAAGACATCTTTTTAGATGCATTTAGTCTGGTAACTCTAGATGAGACCAAGCCACTAATTGAACAACTGACATAGTGGAGAAGGTTAGTGATGCATACCTAGATACAAATGAAAATTATTGGAATGGTCAAAAAAGAGGTTTCAAAGAAAAGTAATTGAAAATATATTAGGTGATATAGCATTGACATAAGTTGCATTGGCAATAAAAGTAGAAAGTGTGAAGAAGGTACTTGAGAATATCTTCTCATTGTACACAAAATTGTGCAATACAAGACTCTTCATACAAGATACTAGAAGTCATGTTTTGAGTCTAGAGAGCTAAATTACTGCATCAGGTGTAAAACTGCCAATGGCACCATCTCAAAGTGAAAAGCACTTTAGAACATTGCTACAAACCTCTAGTCAATTAGCTACATTGTTAGTAGATGAGGCCAACATAAGGGCCAAACTGATTAGCATCTAGACCACTCTAACCCCTTATATAGAAATTTTACACAAGGAACTAGGCTATGCTAAAACCCAAATGAAGAAAGAACCAAATCTTTCTACACTAGATGGTCTAGATCACGTTGCTGCCAAGCTAGCTATCCAAATCAAGTCTTTGGACATAGCATGTGAGAATTGGGATGCAACTCTGAAGATAATCCTAAATGTCCATAAATTTTTCTTGGAAAAACACAATATAAGTGTATAGCCCATTTGACATAAGTGTCAAAAAGGGGAGAATAAGGTAATGGGGGAGAGTAGGAAAAGGGGGAGAAATAAAAATGAGAGATACATATTAGAGAGTAAGAAAAGGACATAGAAAATATAGTTTAAGCTAAGGGAGAGAAAGCGCAAAAGAGAATGAAGTCAAAGAGCATTAGTTGAGGCATAGTCACTTAGTATAAATACAAAATTTTGGATATAGAATAAACCTATCCACTCAGGGGGAGTTATCAAATTTTGAGGTATACAAGTTGTCACAAAATTTTGATATTTTGAAGTTTTATATACAAGTCATGTTAAAGATATGTTATGCTTGCAAGAATAAGGATATTAATGTATACTCAATTTTTTTTTGACACACATGTCAAAGGGAGGGATTGTTGATTTCAGATTGGTTTTGACAATTGAGTGTCAACACACTTAAGTTATTTACTTAGTTTGTGCCGAACAAGTAGAGCATGTCAATTCAACAATGATTACCGAGTCACTCATGCACTGAGTCACTCAAGTGCCGAGTAGACAATATATTTCAAGAGACATATGAACCACACAAGTAGTGGATGTTGAGTGATAGCAAAAAGATTAGTGCATATACTGATCATTAGAGACTTTAGATGTCGGGTGACACAGTTTTAACATAATAGTTGTAATGACACTAACAACTAAGTAAACCATTTTTGTGCTAACTAAAGGTTGAATTATGCTTTTTTGGAGATAAGGAAAAATATCAAGTTGGATTCCCAATGCAATTACATGAAACTAATTAGAAAATTGTTTAAGCAAAAAAATGGATGAATCATAGCCGTGGATTCATACCTAACCCTAAGTCACCCAAGTCTTCTTAAGGAGGACAAACCCTAAACTCTCCAAGGTGTGTAAGTTGTTGAAAGAGTGAAGAGAGTAGTTTACATGTGCAAACAAAGTATTCATGGTAACTAAGCAATTATGATTCAAGACTACATTATAGAATCAATTAGAGTAGAATAGATGAAAGAAGATAGCATACAAAAAAGAGACATTTGATCAAGAAGGATCAAGAAGGAAATAGTTTAGAGGTGATCTATCATCAAGCAACCAAGGGCTAACTATAGCATCAATGCTAAGACATTTTAGCAAGTGATTTTAGTCAAAATCTCTTATCAAAGTAGTCCTAATAGGCTATATTGAAATCCTCTAACAAGGTGCTTACTTAATTGTGAGTTAAAGTCGTTTAGCAAGACACTCTTCTAATAGGGTAATGAAATCCTTTAACAGGGTAATACCTAATAGTCTTTGTAAGCCTTTAACAAGGTAGACCTTTCATAGGGTAGATCATGTTTCATGATCAAAACAATTTAACCTTCATTAGATACACTTTATTACTGCAATAGTGAAGATTTGTGGGTGTCATCCCTACCCCAGTTTTAGCTTCTCACTTGAAGGGTTTCTAGGTAATCATAACTAGTGTTATATGTGTATGAATGCTTATATAATTACATTTTTTAGATGTGCATGCTTTACATGGTATTTTAGTTTACTTAATGAATGAATGAGATATATGTGTGGTTAAAGTTTTATGGGTCCAAGTTTAAACTACTGATTCATCCCCCCTCACAAAAGTTTACCTTTTCTTTTGTAATTCCAACAGTTGATTCCTACCTATCCCTAGTTTACCTAAGTTTTCTTAATGAGGGAAAATCCTAAAGAGTATGTGTGTGTAGATGAGAAGAGAAGTGTGAATGCTAAGGAAATAGTGCATTCATGGTGACTAAGGATGTTGTGAGAAAGATATGAATTGCAAAATTAGTTAGAGGGAAGATGCATAGAGAAATTAAAGGAAAAAAGACATACATCTAAATAGGAGGATCAAGTACACATCAGGAAAGAGATGATATGATATCTAGTAGAGAGGTTCTAATCAAAGGATCAAGGCTGAAACATTCTAACAGGTGAATCAATAAAAATATCTTAACAGAGAAGTCTTAATAGGTTTTTGTAAATTCTTTAACATGGTGCTTAATTTATTATGAGTATAAGTCCTCTAAAAAAACAAACTTTTAACAAGGCGTTTGAAATGCTTTAACAAGGTGAGACTTAACAGAATTTGTAAGCCTTTAACAGGGTAGGCCTTTCATATGTTGATCATAATTTAGGATCAAAATTATTGTAACATTAATGATGGAATTTTCAAGTGGGAAGAATACTTCTGAGAGGGAGGTGAATTAGAAGTACCAAACTTTAAGCTATAAAGCCTTTAACTAAACAATACATGCATGAAACATTTCTAACTAACATGAAAGTAAATGAATACATGAAAATAGACAACACAATATTTCATCACCAAGAAACCCTCCAAAATGAGAAGATAAATTTGGGGTAGAGATGATACCCACAACTTATCATTGTAGCAATATGTAACTTGTCAAGGTTATAAAGTTTGACTATTAGCAATGGGCTGCCCTTTGTGAGGCTTGCCCTATTAAAGGCTTGAACACCTTGTTAATGGTGTATCTTTCTAAAGGATTTACAAACATTCACTTAGAATGTCACTCTATTAAAGGATTTTTAAAATGGTTGTGAAACCAACCTATCTTCACAAGATTTTCATTCTCCTAATACAATGGCTAGAGAGTATACTAGAATGTGTTGACCTGATAAATTACAATCCAATAATGCTGATTTTAAATCCTTGTTCATTCAATTTGATCCTCACTGATCTAGTATGAAACTATTGTGATCTTGATTCATTATTCTGCTAACTAATACTGTAATGTTGTCCTTCTTCTAAGTCTTTACACCTCTTTCACTTCCTTCAAACTTTGCTAGTATTATATCCTTTCATGCATTCTCTTCTTGCATACTTTCTCATACCTTACTAAATTAGGGGGTTTCAACCTACTTAAAAAAAATTCGTGACTTAGGGTTACGTATGAATCTATGATTGAGATTAATCCATCTTTCCTGCTCAATTCTTTCAATTTTTTTGATTGGTTGCACATTGATTTCATAAGGAATCAAATAGATTCAATATTATCTATTAATCCTTCAAGATTCATCTTATGTTAGCTAAAAAATGGATCACATATTTTTTTGTGAGGGCACAAACTCTTATGTTGATTTTGTGTTACTCAACACTTACTGATTACTGATGCTTAGCACATATAGAAATTTTGTCTTTCTTGGCACCTATAGTTTACTTGGCACATTTACTAGCTTGGCATCTATTAGTCACTCAATAGTTGAAACTTGCTCAGCACTATCTATCTTCTTGGCATCTGAATGACTTGGCACATATTGTGACTCCACATCTATATTATACTCAGCATCAACTTAGAAAATTTCTTAACTGTGCCAATACTCAATTGTTAAAACCAATCTGAGACCGACAATATCCTGCTTTGACATCAATGTCAAAAATACTTAACTATACATGATGAATCTAATCTCTTTGAGTATAATATACATTCTGTTCAACATATATCCAAAGCTTCAAAAATTGTTCAACATTTTTGTGAATGAGTTTATACCTCAAAATTTATAACTCCCCCTAAATTATGCCTTTCTTGTATCCACAAATTCTCATGCTCAATTTCTCTCATGCTAATTTTGATACTCTTTATCTCTACCTTGCCTTCTCATTCTTTCTCTATCTACTCTGTATTGACCCCCCCTTTTAGACATCTTCCCTTTTAGTTATTGTTTCCTTTTTGGCTTTTCTATTTCTCCCCCTCAAAATTTATCTCCCCAAAATTTCTTTATCTCCCCCATTTTTGACACTTATGTCAAAGGGGTCTATACATTAATTGAATATTTACACAAAAAGGATTTATTTACCTCCATTACTATCCTTAGAGAAGCATCCAAATTCTGTAATGTAATTTCTAGTGATTTTATCTAGATCATTGACTCTGTTGTAAGGTGAACTAGGCCTTCTAATGTAGAAAGATTGGGGTCTTTCTTTAACACATTTTCAGCATAGGCCAGTTATTTTTGCAAAATTTTCATGTGTGCGGTTATAGTAGATTGCATCTGGACTAACTTGGCCTTGACATTTGCCTCATTTGTTGTTAGCACAACTAGTTCGTTTTGAGTGTGAAGCATAGTGTTAAAGTGCTTCTCACTCTAAGCTAGATCTCTTGGTAGTTGCATACTAGATAACTTTAAATTCCTCTACAAGCTCATAAATTTTTGGCTAGTTTCTTAGTGAATATGGAATGATCACATTCTTTATATACAATGAGAAAATGTTCTAAAGTACTTCCTTCACTTTTTCAATTTTCTTCACGAATCCAATTTGTGATAGTGCTATTTCACATGATATTTTTTCATTCACCTTTGTTTGAAACTTCTTTTCTGACCATTCTAACAATTTTGCATTTGTATCAAGGTCTTCATTTTGTACATGGTCCATTATATTGGATAGTTGCTCCATAGTGGGCTTAGTTTCATCAGGTACCTACAAGCTAAATGCATCTAGAAAGATGGCTTTTATCTCAATTAATGCTTGCCTTTGTTTATACTCATTTCTAAGTATCTCTTGTTTCTTTTCCTTTTCTAGTGCCTCTTGCACTTCATTTATTTGGTACATTTTCATGGTTACATATTCATAATTAGGAATGACTATTTCTTCATCTAGAGTAGGGTCTCCATCATGAAGTACCCTTGCAACCTTTGTAAAGCTTGAGCCTGGTGCTAAAATTTGAAGTGGTATTACTTCAATGCTCAGCTTTTTAGATATTCTAGTTGGAGTCCTTGTTATAGGAAAATTTATCAATGTTTGTATTGCCTCTTGCTCCTTCTCCTTAGGAATTTCCTTGTCTTGTTATAATCTTACCTTATTAATTAGTGTGATCTTTGGGGGTGTACCTTGTTCTTGTGTTGTAGAGCTAGAGGTATCCATCTTGGCAGTTGTAGTGATTGGTACTATGGAGCTGACCTTAGCTGATGTATATTGTACAACTTGCTCTTCAGGTTATCCTCTTGTAGCTATTGGGATATGAGAAGGTGGTTCTTGTGGATTCACCTTATCCCATGTGAAGTCAGCTACAACTTTTTGTAGTTCTTCCACACTCACAAAGATAGGATTTGTACACAATTATGCTTGTAGTGTAGTCTAGTGAAGGATCTTTTTCAAATCCTTTGCAGTAATGGATTGATGTTTTGACTAGAGTTGTCAAGAATGTCTTGTATAGTTATTATATCTATAGGTGTTAAGTTAACATGTGGAGGACTTGGTGGTGGCAATTGTGTGTCTTGCACACTCTGTTATGTTTTTTTTTGTTCAACAATCTCCATATCATCCTTTTGTGTTTCCTTCTCCACTATATCTTCCTCTTTTTTTCACCTTCTTATTCCTTATCATTGTCCTCTTCTTCTTCATTGTTTCTTCCCTCAAAGGGATCTTCCTCTCCTTCTTTGAAGGCTTTGAGGCCATAAATTAATTTCCACATTTGTGTGGACTTTTTGACAAAATCCTCAATCTTATTTTGTAGAATACTATAGGCTCTATACTTGGGTACAAATTTTCTCCCATGCTTCTTATTTGCCATGCTAATTCTCCCTTTTATGAGTTTAGGCATTACTCAAGCTAATGTTGACTCTCTTATTTATTTTTTCCATATTAAGGAAATAATACCATTTATTTTCTACAATGAAATATAAATCCTTAGGCATTGAATTGTCAAGTTTCAGTTGAGTGTTCTTGAACTTTTCCATCATAGTGTAGACTGACTCTTCAACTATGTTCAGCTCTTCTCTAGTCAAGTTATTAATATCAATGCTTTTTAAGCTAGATAAGGATGCATTGTTTCTAATGTTATCACATATATTTTCTAAGTCAAACTTTGTGGTGTGACTTACCATTCTAAATTGGCTTGTGTCCTAAGACTCTGTTCTTTTATCATTTGATTCAAGAGGTGCAACATACTTTCTTCTACGTTTCTTCTTGGCTGGACCTTCCTATTCAGTAGCCTTCTTCATTTCCTACTCCTTAGCATTCTTTGTTGTAACTCCTTATTTGGCCTTGTAGTATGCTTTTCTAGGATTGGCTTAGCTATCTCCTTGCCTTTGGGCTAAGCTGCATGCTATTTTTGAACTTTTCACTTCTTTGGCTTAGGCTTGGTAGGTGCTTCCTTGACTTTTTCTTCCTCCTTGGCACCTTCTACTTATTCTATATCTTCTCCCATGCCTTGGGTCAATGCAAGTGGCTCCTAACCCTGTTCTTCTTCTTCTTCATCTTCATCTTCTTTTTCTTCTACTTCTATTGTGCCTTCACCAAATCTAGCCTTTAGCTTCTTCACCAGTCTATCTTTCTTTTTTAAAACTAAAGCTATTTTTAGTTCCATTAACACCTTGGATCTAACAACACCATAAGTGCCAAATGGTTGAGCACTTTTATCTACTTCCTCTACATGTAACCAATTATTGCTATTGAAGCTTCATCAACATTGATTTCATAACCAATTGGCCTTAACCACCTGACTCTTAGCACTATAGCTTGAATATATGTATAATCAATGTCCACTAAAAAAAATGTCATTGATGTGTTGGTCAACAAGAGAGGAAAGTATCCTAAGTCTTTGTTTCATAGACTTATTGAACTCTTCAAAACAATTGGTCATTATTGTTTCAAAAGTTGCCCCCATCTACTCTATGTATTCATTAACCTGTATTGCTATTGACCTATTCATTTTCCAGCCTATCTTGCCAAAGGAAGGAAATTTATTTTGAACATAAAAAAATATGCATATCAAAATTGCTCCAAATTTGCATTGGACACCTTTGGACCTTCTTATGGCTCCCAAGTTCTCCATAATCTATTGTAATTGCAGTTTAGCTAGATCATATGTATGATCCTTCTTGACACTTTTGTATCCAACGTCAACTGCAATACAAGGTACATTTTTCAGTTGGCTTGACTAGTAGAATTTATGGGATATGACCCTAATAGAAAATTCTACAAGAGGATCTTTGAATGTGTCAATTTTTATCCCTCTTTTATTCTATGTAGCCATAGTGTTCTTCTCTATGGCTTCTTTAGAATCACTCCTTAGGGTTTTTGGCCATTCTAGGGTTGGATACCCAATTACCCTATGTATAATTATTTTTAACAATTTTATTGGTCCATTGTCCAACCATAGGCATCCACCATGGATTGTAGTCAGCACAATTCTTATCCATTCCATTTTAAATACTATAGGGAAATCTAGGGCATGAGTTATGCCCTTCCTCTCAAAAATTTGAAATTCTTCCTTCAGTACCCCATTCTCACAAAGTTTATCATAAGGTTGCCAAATCTCCATGTCACTAGTTGCACCTATCTTAAAATTATAGCACCTTTTGACATCTTGCACCATCACAACTTTAGGTGGAATAATGGACAAAGGGCAGACAAGGCCATTCTTATATGCAACTTCAGGAATTGGTCTAAAGTTAGGCTTTTTTACTTCATTACTAACCAATTGAACCTCAAAAAATTCCTTATCTTGGGATTCCCTAGACCTAGATGTCATTTCTAAAAAATAGGGTTTCAAGATATAAAAATGGCGTAACTGCGTAGCTTGACACTAGAGTAAATACCCTAAATTGATGAAACAATGTTGAATCTTGATTGGTATCTTTGCAAAAGCTTCAATCTCTACTTGGAAATCGTTTTTGTGCTCTTCTTGCTCTTTCTCTGTGTTTGCAATGATGAAAAATGATAGAAAACTCAATCGTATACCTTTCATTTCATATCATTTAATGCTCAAGTGCATGTACAACTATCCACTCAGCTCCTTATGTCATTCTATTTCACTCAGCTTCCATTGATTTTCCAACACTCAACATTCACTAAAATTTCCCTTACTCGACAACTATTACTAACTTGGCTTGTACTCACTTTGGTAGACAACTCGACATTTACTAGGATTTTACTCGACATCTAAAGACAACTTTTCTTGCACGGCACAAAAGTGAAGATTTTGAAGATTTAGCCTTACATCTTCATTCGTGCTAATCTATCCTTTTTAGTGCTAATTTATTCTAGGAAGTGATGTATGATAAAGCATTTGAATATCAGTCCCACACACCTTTTTGCTTAATTGGATGAAATGAGACCACTTGACCTTTTAGGTGAAGTGATCCCTCCATTGGATGTGTTGCTTCCATCTTTTCTTTTCCATGTTATTTTCATTTCTCCTCTGATGTGTTCAACATCAACTTTTCCTTTTGCTTTGTTAAACTCTGAGTTGGGTTCCCTTGATCTTGTTGGGCAATACTTGTTGATGTGTCCTATCTTTAGACAATTGAAACAAGTGGTTTGACTCAACCACCTATTGTAGTTTACACTAAATTTTGTTCTTATGCAATTCTTAGGAATGTGGCCATATTCTTGATAGTAGTGACATCTCTACCTAGTGTTGTAGTCCCAATTGTAGTGATGTCCATGACTATTTGTCTTTTCCGGTTGATTTGGTGTCTACATACACTTGGATCTACATTCAAAGGCTCTATGTCCATACTTCATGCAATTGTAGTAGTGTCCTTCAAATCTTGGTGTCCTGGTGGTTCTAGTCCTATAGTCATGTGCCTAATGTCCTTGCTTATTGCACTTGTGACAGTGACCCATGTTTTTAGGGTTGTCATGTTGATTGGTGTTCTTGCTTCTACATACATTAGAGGTATGCCTCTTTTTACCTCAAAAATGGCAAGTGGATTTAGTATCCTTACCTTTGTTACTTCTTTCTTCTGTAGTCTTAGATGACTCTCGTTCTTCAATGCTAGTGTATCCTAGTCCTAAAGTGTCATTACTAGATCTTGGTGATTTTAGTAGCTATTAAAAGTACTTGATGGATTCAATAGGTTTTTTGAAACTTTCTACCATTTCTTTTTCTCTTCTCAATTCATTTTTTAGTTGTTCATTCTATATTTTCAGTGTGGAGATCTCAATGTCCTTGACATTTAGCTCAAGATGGGCATTCATCATTTAACTTATGTTGTCTAGGTACATGTTGAAAAATCTTGCAAGCTCAATTGACTTTTCCTCTAGTTTGTTGGAAAGATTTCTCTTTTCATCTCCTATCATAGCTTTATCTTCAATGGCTCTCTTCTCTTGTTCAGTCACTTCACAAAGCATCATGGCTTGTGATTATTGTTCAATCTTGAGAGTTCTAATCTCTTCTATTTGAGCTCTATTCTTCTCCATTAGGTCTAAAATTATTGGATCAAACTCCTTAGAATCTCCATTGGAAAATATCTTTTTTGGTTTCAATCTCCATGTACTATGTGTCATTTTCAGCTATGGCAATTTCTTTTCTTCTCTTTAGGGATTTCCTCAATTCTTCCCTTGCTTCTTCCAGAGAATGTACAATGAGATTTATTTCAATCTCATAATTCTCTATAATTTTTCCAAACTTGTAGACCTCCATTTCTAGATCCTTTCTTCAAGTTATAAGGCTTCTTCTTGTAAAAACTTGGCTCTGATACCAATGGATGGAATTTACAAGTGGGAAGAACACTTCTAAGAGGGGGGTGAATCAAAAGTACCAAACTTTAAGCTATAAAATAATTAACTAAAATCAATACATGCATGAAAAATTTCTAACAAACATGAAAGTAAAGGCATGCATGAAAATTGACAACACAATATTCGAGAATCCAGAAACCCTCCAAAATGAGAAGGTAAAACTGGGGTGGGGATGACACCTACAACTTATCACTGCAGCAATATGAAATTTGTGAAGGTTACAAAGTTTGACCATCAATAATGGTCTACCCTGTGAGACGCCTACACTATTAAAGGCTTCAACACCCTATTAATGGTGTACCTGTCTAAAGGATTTACAAACATTCACTTGGAATGTCACCCTGTTAAAGGATTTACAAAATGGCTATTAAACCAACCTATCTTCATAGGATTTTCATTCTCCTAATAAAATGGATAGAGATTATAGTAGAATTTGTTGAATTGATAACTTGGAATCTAATAATGTCGATTTCAGATCCTTGTTCTATCCAATTTGATCCTCACTGATTTGGTATGAAACTGCTATGATCTTGATTCACTCTTCTGCTAACTGATACTACAATTTTATCCTTCTTCTAAGTCTTTACACCCCTTTCACTTCCTTCAAACTTCACTTCTAGTCTATCCTTGCATGCATTCTCTTCTTGCATACTTTCTCATACCTTACTAAATTATGGGGTTTTGACCTCCTTAAAAAGGTTTTTTGACTTAGGATTAGGTATGAATCTATGATTGAGATTCATCCATCTTTCCCACTCAATTTTTTTCATTTTTTTGATTGGTTGTATTTTGATTTTATAGGGAATCAAATAGATTCGATCTTATCTTTTAATCTTCGGAGTTTCATCTTATGTTAGCTTAAAAATGGTTTACATCAAGTAGTTTGTGAGGGAACAAAATCTTATGTTGATTTGTGTTACTTGAAACTTACTAATTATTGATACTCTACACATATGGAAATTTAATCTTTCTCAATAGCTATGGTTTACTAAGCACATATACTAGCTCGACACCTATTAGTCACTCAGCAGTTGAAACTTTCTTGGCACTATCTATCTACTCGGCATCTGAATGACTCAGCACATATTGTGACTTGGCATCTATATTATACTCGACATCAACTGAGAGAATTTCTTAAGTGTGTTGACACTCAATTGTCAAAACCAATCTGAGACCAACACTTAATTGGCCATGCTTTACAAGTATAGTAGTGAAGATTTATGGGTTTCATCCCAACATAAAAAATAGGGCATTATTACATAGACATAACCCTAAGACATAACAACCAGATTAACTTAATTAAGTAGAATTTAGATAAAATAATCTCTATAACTCACCATGTGTTCCACAGTGTACCAGATTGTGAAAATTAATAGTTTTCTTTCATTCCCTGATTTTAGGATGTATGATAATATGATTTAACATTTTAACTTATTTTTTCTAGTAACATCGGTCTCTTATGAAATGATTATTTTCTCATTATGGATGTCAATATTCTTAAAGTTATAAGTTTTCGAATACGTTGAACAATTTTTAATAGTGTCTTCCAATATTTTGTCCAATTCACCTTTTCTATCATCAAGAAACCAATACTTTAACATTACCTACTATATCACTATGAGCACTTGGACACAAATAGGATTATTTTTAGCCTTAATATAGGCTTGGTGATATACATTTTGGGAACATCAAAGACTTTTATAGTCTTCTGACCATTACTATTTAGTGAGATTGAATAAGGGTTCTAATGCCAAGTGTGAAGGTTTTACATAGCATTAGTAAAATATAGAGAAGCTACTTAGCTTTATGAAACTCAAACTACATATGAATATGACTTTCAAGTAGCATTGAAGATAATCTCCACATTGCAGCCAATTAAAGTGACTCTATAGATTGAATTTTTTAATTGGTGCTTTGAAATATATTAGTATGGTAAAGGTTTGAAAGCTTAGAAGATAGAAATATTATATTTAATTAATTTGATAAAAAAATGATCTCAGTTATTTTAGATTGGACAACACCCACAATATGAATCCTCTCCTTGCTTATTTACTGTACGAAAGAATGAACATCATGAAGAATTTTCTTATAAAAATTTTTGGTTGGACTTATCTAGAAAAAATACCCCTCCTCTACTGAAAATTTCATAGACAAACATTTTAAATAGGAGAATACAGGAAAAATTTAAATGAACACTAATTTTCAATATGAGTTCCTGGCATTCATTTAATACTTGAGCTATTTATAGGTCATAGAATATTTTTTCCTAACCAATTTTTATGAGTAAATGACTTCCTAAGTATATGTCATGAGCATTTAGCTCTATCTAAAGGTTCATCAATATGTAGGTCAGGTAGGTTGTGGGGGATTCACTTAGTTTTTTGTTCTACTCTATAGATTATTGTGTCCAACAAAAATTTTGGAAGATCTATTTGTGATAAACTTTTATCTATGAATCAAGTAAATCTAGGTGCCTACAAATTCTTAGATTTCTAGATCTCTACATAATATCATGTTTTATGTTCATTGTAATAGAAAATTATATTTAATAATCTGTTGTTTTTGTTGCTACTCATCCTATCTCTTACATGTTTTCACTATCTTAGAGCATTATCTAACTAGCTGGACATCCAAATATTGCATCATAGGACCAATTTTTTAGATCTAAGATAAGAATTCAACATTATTTATTTTAATTATGTTAGTTTCTCCAATCAGTGCTATAGAAATTCCTAAGGGTTGTCATCTGCTATTTATAGATAACTAGACTCAATGGATAATGAAGGTGGCTAAACAAATTTTTCTCTATAAGATTTGCCAAACTTTGATAGTATACTTTCACTTTCTATTATGACTTAGAAATTTCAGATATTGAAATGAAATCAAGACACATTCCTAATTAAATTATGCCAATGACAATAAACACAACTGAATACTATCATATTCCACCCCTAGGATGGAAAATATTATTTTGATCTTAGATTGCCTTTCCTTTTGTATCCTAATCAACATTAAAGACTAGTTCCACTCCATTGAATAATAGATTCAAACAAATTGAATCATGTAAACCTCCTCCACCAATATGAAAATATTCAGAATTAGATTACTAGATTATGCATTATATTAAATCCTACTAACATACATTTTATTGATCAAATCCAGACTCCTCTCTCACATTTACTACTAGTTACTTCAAGTATCTAATTCTTTCCTTAAATAAAAACTAAAAATAAAAAACAAAAGTCCATAGTTTATGACTATTGAATACAAACTCTGAGTTTCAATAATGGGCACGTGCTAGCAAAACCCTCTATTGGAGTTGCAAGTAGTTTCCATTTCTAAATGATGGAAAAGATAAAACAAGTAGTAAAACTTCCCCTAGTAACCCAATTTTAGAGGCTACTTTGTTAAGGTTGATGTGAGAAAAGAATCTCATTATAACGTTAAAGAGGAAACTTGCAAATGTCCTTGAGAGTGCATTGACTGAGTTCATAATGACTTTGAATCTTCACCCTCCCCCTATTTGGATTCCTTGGATGTTGATGAGTTTTAGACCCCCTAAAGAGTCTATTTCTAGCCCTTACTATTCCTCTAAACTTGTGGGCTTCTTTGGGTTCTATGTTTTAGCCCGAAGCATTTTTAGTTTGTTTTCATTGTTACTTATCTCTCCCCTCGTGGGACCTATTTTGCTTGTCATTTAGGGTATTGTGTTCCAATTTTTAGGTTCAGTTTTTCTCTATTTGTGGTCTTGTGATTTTCCTATGTTAATCTTAATAAAAAAATTTCCAATCAGTCTGACTTGGCTATAGGCAGCCACACAATATATATGACCCCCAATTGCAAAAGAAAATAATTACCAAGATCACAGAAATAGGGACATCTTCAATGCCGTTCTTAAGCCTAAATTTCATTAGATAAATAATGCCTCAATAGATGAAAAGATCAATAAGGAGGATGGTCATGCTCATAGTACTTTTCTGATTCCTATAACACACAAGGTATTAGGCACATGCAAAAGGTGTTGTAGAGGAAAGAGGGCTACAAATACTTTTGTAGCAAAATCATGGTATGACGAAGATTGTAAGGTTCTAAGTTATGAGTTAATTATGATTTCTTTTCAATTGAGAAAATGGTAAGCCATAAAGAATATATATCTTATCTCTATAAACCACTTATGTGAGGGTAATACCAAGTGCCATCATTGAGTGTGTATTTTTGTGTTGCACAAGTTTTTGCAAGTAAAGACTAACTAGGGCAAATATTTGCTTTGCACATTTTTAAATTTTTTGTTGAAATCCTTTTCTTCTCTAGATTATTTGGGAAATTAGCATAGGCTAATTTCTATAACATGAATAATAGTATTCAGAAGATAGCCAAGATCAAATTTAAAATTAACTAATAAATTATTTAGTATCTCACAATGACAAATTATTATAAGCCAATAACAACCAACTATAGAAAATTCCTTCTCATAGGAGAAATCACATAAGCATGGCATCAACATTTTTCATAGTTAAGACTACCTATATTATTCTGCAAAAATAAAATATCAGGGAAGAGCTAAATTTTAATATTTTATTTTAAATATTTTTAAATAACATTGACTTTTAATTGCAAAGATCCTTTATCATGTCTTCAAAGTTAAAATCATATTATAATATAATAATGAAAGATTTGATCTGAACCATGCCATCTTTTTCATATTATGTAGCAATAGGATTGTAAGAGAATTTATCCGAAAACACAAAGAGAAACCAACCTCCTTATCCTCTACAAGAGTATTCAGTATAACATCAATCTCACAACTAAATATTTCACAAGAAATGAATGAGAACCTTCAAATGAACAACAAAAAATTACTTAAATAAAGATAATATATATTAAAATTAATATAATTTCTATCAAATAAGTAACCTAGGCACTAAGTACACTTCATGACAAAATAAAAACAAAAAAGATAGAGTATATTACAATTTACATATATGTTTTTCTATTGCCTGCTTCTTTTGGTGGCTTTTCTACAACATAGAGTAGCATCTATTGCACTTGTGCTCTTCCATAAAGATTGCAAAAATGTCACAATTGAGGCAATACAATACATCTTAATGCAAACTAATTGTTAAACCAAAAATATTAGGATAAATTGTTTTACAAATTAAAGACTAATTTTAAAAGGCATTGCTGTTAAACATCACATTGTAAAATGGTATGATTAAATTTTGTGAGAAACTCCATGACATTAGTGTTTATAAGGATTCAAAGATAGAAAAAAAGCCACAATACTTCTCACATGCCTTATACCAGTTTACAATTGTGGCCATGATGCAATTTTCAACCATGACTACAATTTCCTAGAATCACTCTCAATTGTGGATTGGTTTAATCATGTTTATATCACTCACTATTTATTCAATGGTTTCATTAAAACTATGAGCTTCCTTGTGTCTAACAACACATCTCAGATGTAGACATTGGAGATTCCTCCTTGGTTTCAAATTGTACTTTGTTCAATAGGAATATTTTTTATAAATATGGTGATTGATATTATAGTGAGATTGACTAAAATATTGTTATTGATGACAACAATTGTTGATATGTGGGAAGGATTCTCAATGTGAAATTATTTAAATTTATGAATCTATGTAGCATGGAATCAACATTTTTCATAGCTAAGACTACCTATATTATTCTGCAAAAATAAAATATAAGGGAAGAGCTAAAATTTAATATTTTATTTTAAATATTTTTAAATAAATTTGACTTTTAATTGCAAAGATCCTTTATCATGTCTTCAAAGTTAAAATCATATTATAATATAATAATGAAAGATTTGATTTGAACCATGCCATCTTTTTCATATTCTGTAGCAATAGGATTGGAAGAGAATGTATCCAAAAACACAAAGAGAAACCAACCTCCTTATCCTCTACAAGAGTATTCAATATAACATCAATCTCACAACTAAATATTTCACAAGAAATTAATGAGAACCTTCAAATGAACAACAAAAAATTACTTAAATAAAGATAATATATATTAAAATTAATATAATTTCTATCAAATAAGTAACCTAGGCACTAAGTACACTTCATGACAAAATAAAAACAAAAAAGATAGAGTATATTACAAATTACTTATATGTTTTTCTATTGCTTGCTTCTTCTGGTGGCTTTTCTACAACATAGAGTAGCATCTATTGCACCTGTGCTCTTCCCTAAAGATTGCAAAAATGTCACAATTGAGGCGATATAATACATATTAATGCAAACTAATTGTTAAACCAAAAATATTAGGATAAATTGCTCTACAAATTAAATACTAATTTTAAAAGGCATTGTTGTTGAACATCACATTGTAAAATGGTATGATTAAATTTTGTGAGAAACTCTATGACATTAGTGTTTATAAGGATTCAAAGATAGAAACAAAGCCACAATACTTCTCACATGCCTTATACCAGTTTACAATTGTGGCCATGATGCAATTTTCAACCATGACTACAATTTCCTAGAATCACTCTCAATTGTGGATTGGTTTAATCATGTTTATATCACTCACCATTTATTCAATGGTTTCATTAAAACTATGAGCTTCCTTGAGTCTAACAACACATCTCAAATGTAGACGTTGGAGATGCCTCCTTGGTTTCAAATTGTACTTTGTTCAATAGGATTATTTTTTGTAAATGGTGATTCATATCATAGTGAGATTGACTGAAATATTTTTATTGATGAAAACAATTGTTGATATGTGTGAAGGATTCTCAATGTGAACTTATTTAAATTTATGAATCTATGTCTCAGACCATACTCTAGGATCCATCATCAATATAGTGTAATAGAAAGGATATACATACTTTATTGAAGACTACTTCAAGCATATTAACATGAACAATAGAAATTTAGTGTCTCTAAATAGTTGTGGATGTCAAAGTTAAAGAGATTGTTTATTATATTGGCTTTAATTGTAGGCCAATTCATGAAATTCTATCATTTTGAAAGAGGTGATTGAAGACCAATTTGTGGAAGTTTTTTTCTTTCAAAGAGGTGTAATGGGAGGCATATTCAAGGAATTTTATTATTATGGTTTACTGTTGAAGCACCGACCCATGTGTTTTATGCAATTATTTTTGTCACCAACTAGGGTATAGAATGGTAGTATTATTTTGGATGTATAGAGTGAGAAATGATTTATTAGTTGAATCAAAGTAGAGGAGATTTTGTTAACCATGATGTGTAGAAAGAGGCAACCTCTAGAAATTAAACTTTTGTAGTTAATGTTGGTGTCTCTTCCTAAGTTGGAGCTGAGATTTTGTTAAGAATGAAGTATAGAAAAACATGTTTATAATACATTGAAGAGGTAACTTCTACAAGGTAAACTTGTGTAGAAAATGTTGGTGTCTCCTAAAAGAAGAATTGGGTGTCTCTTCCTAAGTTGGAGCTCACTTTAGATATCATTGTCTCCAGTAGGTTGGTACTTGTGAATTTTAGAAGTGGCTATAGGTGTAGGAACTAGGTTGGTGCTTGTGAATTCTATAAGTGGGAATTGGTGTCTCCAATTGGTTGGTGCCTACAAATATTATAAGAACATTCTTTTTTTTTTTTTTTTGTGGTTGGATTTGGAAAGAATAACCACATAGTCATTCTTTGTGATTTTTCCCCAAAAAGGCTTCCATGTAAGTCCTTTTCTCTTAGTTAGTCCTCCTAAAAATATCAAGAGAAAAGGAGGGCTTTACCAAGGATACCCTTGATGAGTTCCACCCCCCCAAAATTTGGCATGTTGAATAAATCCTTCAAATAATACTCTAGAAAGCTCCTATGGAAAGATAATTTCCTCTCCAAGACTCTGAGAGAAATCATGGTATCCATAGGAACTCATTACCATCAGCAAATTTCATGAGCTAATGAAGCTGGTTTCCACCAATTCTCCTCTAGACAAGTAATAGTTACCAAAAGTGTACATTAATGCAAATATTTTGGGCATCCTTTCCACCAACATGAACTCCTTGTTTGGGGGATTTAGGTCTACCAAATCTAATGCATCCACATTTTCCTTCATCTCAACAACCACAATAACAATCAACATTTGCTAATTTAATTGAATAGGAATAACATATGTTTCTCCTATAGAGTCATTTGCATCTTTCAATGAATTTTTATTATTCTTTCCATATAACAAGATAGCCATTGAATAAAATGCAAATAAATAGCGTAATGAAGGTTTCTATTTAAAAAATAGATATAAATTACTTGAAAAATTTATGTAAATTATACACATAGATATCATTAGGGGAATTGATAAAATTTAAAAATCCTAATTCCAATTCCCACTGTATAAAAAAAATTTAGTTTCTAGTTTCTAATACATTGATTGTGTTGAACTCCTATAGACCCTACTGCAATTGTAGAATTCTTATTAGAAGGAAAAAAATCTCTATTTGACTAAAAATTATTCCATACCAGGAGTTTCTGACAAGGATGCACTGTAATGGTTCCACCAAGATTCAAGTATTTCTCAAATTGCTGATTTGGAGTGCCTCCACTAGGCTAACATGCTTAAAGGCTATGGGCCTTTGCTAGGGGTTTGAAAATTGACACCCTCTAATAATGTTCTCAATGGTAAAGTCAATGGGCTTAGAGAAGGCTATAAACAAGGTCATTCCACGCTTTTCTCAAAGCTAGGTGTTTCTAAAGTTTTGTTGAGGCATACACCTAGCCTAGTTGAGGTGTAACCAACAAAAATGTACAGGATGTTCCTAAATATGTGTCTGAAACTTACACACAAGGCATTTCTAAAAGGGAATTCTATTTATAAACTTGCCACAATTAATATTTGATTGATTTCCATACAATGCATCCTATAACTATAGATTCCTCTTGTTAAGAAATATCCAACAAAGATTAGCAGTGAAACATATTAGAAAACATGAGACAATTGAAGAAGTATTTTCAATTGAAGTACTAGAAGTGAAATTAAAATCCCTAATTATGTACTTCAATAACCTTAGACACATGCTATTGATAGTAATAGTTTGAGACTTCTCTAGATTTGATGGCTGGAAAAATCCTATAACACTAGGTAATGTTTTTAGCTAAATACCTACCTAAAAGGAATTAGATTAAAGAATGGTGAGAATATTTCTTTCTTATAAACAAAAAATAATAGAACTCCAATAGATAGAAGCCCACAATTTAACAAGAATAGTTTTACTATTGACAATTGACACATAAATATCAAGTACTAAAACTACAATCTCATCTACAAGGTAGAGGGTATAACTTAAGAGTAAATGACACTTAAGCTACAAAATATATCATGAATTTGACTGTAAGTTATTCCATCAATTGGTTCACCGATGATGTAATAAAAATGATATATTTGTATAAAAATTAAAATGAAAGATGTTAAAATCAATCACTACACCAATGGAAAATTTTTTAGGCTTTAAATCAACAGTGATGATTCTAGATGCACCTTTGATTCTTGCACCTTCTACAACCTACAATTGTACAAGTTAGCAAGAAAAATAATGAAGATGAAGAATAAATGGAATCCTTTTATTTATCATTAGATGAAGATGTTGGGATCAAGTGTAAGAAGAGTAAGTGAATTACAACCATGCCAATAGTCCCTAGACAAAAATAGCTACAATGGAGCATTTTTCTGCATTTCCCACCTTCCAAACCCAAGCTAACCCTTAATGAAAAATGTAATTAGTTCTTCAATTTATTTTTTAAATTACAATTTTCATGATACTATAATTGTATAGCAATGGGGATGTTCCAATTCTTCAATCAAATACCACTGGTAAGGACATATTCTATGACATTTGACAATTACAATTATCTTAACCACTATAGTTGCCCTCCAGTAAATAAAAAATGTAGTATATTTACCCATTGTGACCCCATAACTAAGAAGGCAAAATTTATTAGGAATAGCCATTGGCTCTATGTCGACAACATCATCAAATTCTAAAATAGTGTATTCGGTGAAGCTGGGAACACCCAAAAAATGGTATATAGGATTCCCATGGATGTTGAATCTTGTACCATTGTCATTACCATGGTTCCTACAATTTTACTCTCTAATATGGAATATATATTGCTTTTGGTTGACTTACAATCCACACAATCTCCCTTCTCAACATCCTTCCCAATTTTCCCCACTCTTTTTCACCATACAAATTAAAAATCTCATCTTTTGATAAAAAATAGTTTTATTTGACACAAAAACATGAAATCTAAAGAGAACAACATACCCACCGGCCTCAATCTCTACTCTTCTACTTCAACCTAAGAAAAATTTAGGGAAGCTAGAAATCTTTTTAAAGCCCTCAATCTCTACTCTTCTACTTTAGGCCAACTGATTAATTCGAATAAAAGTTCTTTGTTTTGTGTTAATACCCCTATTACAAGATGGAACAAAATTGCTAAAATCCTTGGGTGCTCAGCAGGCTCTTTTCCTTGCACCTATTTGGACTCCCTTTGGGGACTAATGTTCCTGATTCCTTTTGGGAAGCTCTCATTAAGAAGTTTAACAAGAAACTTGTTGGATGGAAGGGTAACCTTTTGAGCCAAGCTAGGAAAATTATTCTCCTTAAAGCTTGTCTCCAAAGCATCCCCACTTATTCTTTAAGTCTTTTTAGAATTCTAGTTAAATATGCAGACACTATTGACAAAATTTAAAGGAATTTTCTCTGGTCCAGCACTGAAAAAAAGAAAAGACTGGCTCTGATAGCATGGGATCAAGATTGTAAGCCTACTAGGGGTGGTGGACTAGGAATTAGGCTAGTAAGAAGTATGAATAAAGCTCTTCTTGCTAAGCAAGGATGGAGAGTGTATCATGATGATAAGGAGTGGAACAATTTATGGAAACATAAATACCTTTTTAATGCTCCTTCTTTATCTAATTTTCATTCTTATCCTAATGTTCAATCTCCCTCTTCAATTTGGGGGACTATCTAGGGAGCAAAGAACACCTTAAGTAAAGGTTGTTCCTTGAAAGTTAGGAATGGGAAGATGGTCAAATTCTGAGAAGATTCTTGGATCTTTGACCATCCTCTAATTGAGGATTTTGAGGACATGACATAGATTGATAAATTTAAGCAATTTTATGGCAGCCATGTGGGACATTACCTGTTTAATAATATCTAGGTCAGCCTTATTGATATTAACCAAGATTTTCATAATATCTAGATTATGTTAAACGACTTTCGTTTGAATCCCCATAAGGAAGATAAAATGACATGGAGTGCTGATGCAAGTGGTTGCTTAAAATTTTCATTTGTTTTTAAATCTGAGGAGAAAGGTGCTCGACCTTTGTACACTAGAGCATGGATAAAAGGTCTTATTCCAAAAATTAATATCTTTGACTAGATATTACATCAGAATAAAATTCTAACTCAAGATAATTTTCAAAAGAGAGGCATCAATATGGTTAATTGGTGGAGTATATGTAGAGAAGGTTATGAAGATAGAGATCATTTGTTTCTAAATTGTACCTATAGTCAAAAAGTTTGGATAACTATTCTCAACTTCTAGAATATTACTTGGGTCCATCATAACAATATTGAACATTGTTTTCAGAGTTGGAATTGCCCATCTAAGGATAGTAATGTTGGTTTAACGTTGGAATATTATTCTACCCCATCTTTGGTGGGGAATCTGGAAAGAAAGAAACAACAAAATCTTTAGAAATAAAGAAATTCCTGAGTAGGTGCTTGGCCAAAATATTGTCAGAGAAATTAAGGAAAACTTCAATTTCCAAAGAATATGTAATGAAGATTTCCAAATTGACAATCCAATGCATTCTACAGTTTCTAAAATGAAGAAAGAAAATTTAAGATTGAATATTAGATGAAAGGTTCCTCCTATAGAATGGATTAAAGGGAATTTCGATGGTGCAACCAAAAGAAATCCTAGAAAAGAGGGATGTGGATGAATTTTGAGAAATCATTCTTGTAATATTATAGATGCTATTTCCATTCCTATTGACCTACTTCAACTATTCATAAAGTTGAGGCTACTATAGCTCTTTATATGATGAGGCTAGCAATGGAAACTAGTTACCTATACCTCTGGATGGAAGGTGACTCTTTGAATATCATAAACATGCTTAATGGTAAAAGCCCAAACAATTGGTCTATTGAAGATAGTGTAATGGAAATTAAAATCTTAATGGGTAAATTTGAAAAAGCCTTTTTTACTAACGTCTACCAAGAAGGAAACATTGTGGCTGACTAGATTGCCAACTAGGTTGTCCTACAGGAAAGAAAGATGAGGTGGTATGATGACTTAAGTAGGAGTGTGGATTTAAAAGCTCTTATTAATTATGACTAAAGTCACATTATGGTAGGTATGATTGCCTAAGATTGGAAATTTAATGATAAAGAATGGTGAGAGTATGAAGGACATTGTTATATTCCCAAGGAAGTAACAAAAATTGAGTATCAATTGTGCTTGGCTTGTAAGTGTTTTAATGAGATCTTTGGCCATTTTTATGTGTGTCTCATATTTTCTCATCTCATTGTTTCACTAAGTCTAATATACTTTGGCTTTTTATAGCGAAACACAATTTCTCAAAATGGGCAGGGAATTGAGAAAACATGAACCAAGGAATTGCAAAGTGTGGAAAGCCAAAGCTAATGTTTGGCAAATTCTAGAGAAGGGTAATGTTACAAATTACCTAGAGAACCTTCATGGTTTCAAACCTCACATCGCGGAAACCTTTTTTAAAAATTGGATTGATGAAGAGGTTACCATGCATGGTGTAATAGTGCATCTGACTAGAGATCTTGTTATTGAAGTGATGGGACTTCCTAAGGAAGGAATCAAGTTCAGTAAGGAAACTACCATTTCAAGTGTAGCCATCAAGAAATTTCTGAAGACTAAAGAGGAGGAGGAAAAATTGGAAAAAAATGGCGACTTTTATTAACTAAACTAGATAAAAGTCATTTGGGGGGACATCCTCTCTTACATTTGTGAGTACTTCATCCTTTATGGTAGGGAAAAAGGAGTTCATAAATTTCATTCTATTTTACTGATTCATTTTGTGTATAATGATAGGATCCCTTTCCTATTTTATCTAAGGTTTTCCTTACTTCAAATGCTTCAAGACCATAGGAAGAAACATTCTTGTCTAGTTTGACATGAAGGGTTAATCCTTTTAATTGAAAATTATAGTAAGAGTAAGGCCATTATTTCTTCCTTGCACTCTGAGAAAAGGAAAGGGTTTCTTAGTGAGACATATTTGAGGAGGAGTAAGGGAAATGAAGGGGTAAGTGTGAAAAAGAAGAGTCTGAAGCAAGACACTCATCATAAATATGCAAAGGAAATAACAGAATCTAAAAATTTAGATAAAAATGATGAAATGAATATAGAGACCAAGGATAATTGGATGTGCGGGACTTTAATTCTAATCTAAATGGGTATTCTGGAAGCAAAGGTGAAACTAGAAGGACTGAGGCTGAGGATAGTCTTGATAAAAATAAAGGGTTAGAAAATACTAGGAAAGAGAAGGAAAACTAGAGCAATCAACCATAGAATGCTGGAGAGGAAAAGATGGAGGAAAATGCGAGGGAGAAGGAAAATATGGAAGAAGCTATGGGGAAAGAGAAGGATGAACCAACTAGTGTGGGTGCTATGCTTTCTTTCCTTCACATAGCTAAGCTCAATACTAATTCCTCTCTCCAAGGTGATTATTGGATGTACAATGAATTAATGACTCTAAAAAAAAGAATTGGAAAAATGCAACAAGACAAAGATATTGATAGGGAAAAGATCATTTAGATGGAAGTTCAGGTTGGAAATATCCTAGAAAATTTAAAGGAGTATGAACACAAGCTTTGTCTTTTGATCAAAGAGAGTGGTAACAAGATAAAACAGGTCACTTCAAGCCTTTGTGTGGCTGCTACCAATTTAGGGAAGAAAAATAATGAGAAAATCATATTTCCTGGGAGGCCAAGTAAAAGAACTAGACAGAGTTCAAGGAAGAAGGTGGATGAGGCTATTGAGGGAACTAAGCTTTCTTCTACTGACACTATTTAGAATATTGTGGAGCCCAGCAAGGAGGTGGTGAAAATGATCAAGAAATTACAATAACTATTAGTGGTATTTCTAGTCTCTAGTCCATGTCTAGGGTTTTTTTTTTGGTTGGTTGTTTCTACCATTTGTTCAAACTCTAGGTTCTAGGTCTATATAAAACTTGATTTTGTTTTCTAGTCCTATTTTATGATTTTAGGACCCTATAAAACCTGGTTTAGCTGCTTTTATACTATATGTTTCAGGTCCTTATAAAACCTGGTTGTGCATATTTGTCCATCTTTTGTTTTGTTCCTAAGGGTTTTGGGTCCCTTCAAAACCTATTTTTTCCATAATCTAAAACATACCAACAGCATCATGGAAAAAAAATTGAGGATACCTTGTGTGATCCTAACAATTCCATATCAAAAATTCATACTTAACAATTACATAGATGTAGTGAAAGAAAATGAGAAATGAGAAATGAAAAAGTAGCAACCTGTTTGTTACTCCAAAAGTAGACATCAATGTGACACAAAGAAGTGCATATGGTTCTGATGCAAAGTTCTAGAACCTGTGGTGGAGTCACTTGAGTTTTCTCCACCATGAGAGCTTCCCTAGGTGCCCAACACACAACAACTTCAAAAAATCTACTATTCATTATATTTATTTTTCAAAATCTCAATTTTTGGATGTGAGATTATAATTCAACCCTAAAAAAATCACATTAGAGAACAACTTACCTTTGCAAGTGATGACTTTTCCCTTGGAGCTACCAATTGATCCATTCATGGTTGTCTAAAATTGTTGATTGTGTAGCATAAATAATGAAAAAAATACAGATAGTTAAGAAAATATGAAAGCTATATGAATAGGAATTCTAAAATGGTCAAGGTGTTCTTAAATGAAAACTATGTGTTGGATATAGTAACAAATGCCCTATTTTTGTTATTATACTATGTCTTTAGAATGATTTATCTTAGATTTTGAGCAAAATACTATAACAAGAATGGTATTGTTCTTTCTAGGAATTATATTTACATTGTTATTGAGAGGTGGGTTAGGGTTTGGAAAGTGAGAAAAATGTAGAAAGAACTATTTTGTGGTTTTCTTTGATCAAGGACCTGTTAAGATATATCTACTTCATTTACCCAATTATTGTTGGAAATATTCAAGATATGATAGGTTACTGAGAGGGGAGGGGTGAATCAGTAAGTTCAAAATTTTAAAACATTTTTGGCACTTTAACCATAAATACTATTCACATTTTATTCACCTAATCTACAGCATAAATGAAAGATCAAACATTCATTACACATGTACATAGAGATTTGGTGACCCAAAAACCTTCCAAATAGAAAGTAAAACTAGGGTGGGGATGATACCCACAAAATTTTGTTAGTGCAGTATGAAGTTGGCCTATTAAGGCTACATTGACCACTTCTGGTGATCTGCCCTATTAGGAGCACAAAGGACTACTAGGTCCACCTTGTTAGAGGATTTATAAACATACACTGAAGTATGCACTCTGTTAGGCGATTTATACAAAGATTGTTAAGTCTACCCTATTCAAGGATTTACAAAATGGATTCACTTGTTAGGATGAAATAATGGATCTACTTACAAACTTGATTTGCTAATTAGATCCTTGAAGTATATATCACCTCTTGTGACTAATGAATCATTACTACTCCTTGTAGACCTTGTTGAATACTTTGCTCTATTGTTGATTCGCTTTCATTCTTCTCAAAACATTACATGTCTATCTTTTTCATACATCCATAACTTCTTACTTGTAAATGATATAATACATTACATATATATACCATTCCAATAATTACAATTGCAAGGTCGGCCAAAACATAAGTGAACAAAACATTACTGATTTGGCCCAATAGAAAATAACTCGGGTTTACTGAACTAACTCGGTGACCTTTTGATACTCAGCATCCACTACATTACTCAGTATCATCATGCACTCAGTAGAAGTGAAGGCTTGGTCCATACTAATCACTTTGATGTAGTTCTAAACTCGGTAACCATAGGTGACTTGGTAGATGTAGTGTCACTCGGTAAAAACTTAATCCTTCATTTACCTTGCTTTCACTTAGTAAATATTATACTTTCATTACGCGGTAAACACTACGCTTGCATTACTCGGTAGGCACTATGCTTCCATCAATCGATAGACACTGGAATGTTCATTGTGAATTGTGAAGCTCAGTTAACACTAGAATGCTTGGTGTGAACTGTGAAGCTTAGTTAACACTAGAATTCTCGGTGTGAACTATAAAGCTTGGTTAACACTATAATGCTCGGTGTGAACTATGAAGCTTGGTTAACACTAGAATGCTCGGTGTGAACTATTTAAGTGATGAATGTACAAGGTAACCATTGAATGCTTGAGATACATTTTAGACTGAGTGATGAGCTTGGTAGCTATACTGATACAGATAAGTGTTGTCACTAATAGCAATAATAACCTAATGCCAACAATCTCCCCCTTTGGCATTAGTGACAAAAACACTTATAGGCCAAAACATATGTACATAACCTAACTTCACTGAATTTTAGTTTTTCAAAATTGATCTTTGTAGAACTACTGCATATTCATTTCTATATACAAAGATACTTATGTACACATGCAAACTTTATTGAGTGCTAACTCCCCCTATCACTTATAGTGATGACTCTCCTCATTTATAAAGTAGAATCTCTGAATTTCTCCCCCTTTTTGATAGTAATGCCAAAGTACTGCATATGTACAATTTATATGGCTACACAAAAGTGAGATATAAATTCTTGATGTACACAAAAGTACTATCCCAAGTCTGTTGCAAAATTTGACAAGTGGAGAGGGCAGTTTGAACTTCTGCTGATAATTGTATCAAGTGATCAGCCATTGAGAAGTTCTGATCTTGGACCAATGTTTTGCATTGAATAATATGTTTCTACATTGTGTCGATGATAGGCAGGATCATATTTTGGAAGTCTATGAGTGTAGACCAGATCCTTGCTTCCTCTCTCAATAGTTCTGCTTGTACATCTGCCAAATATCTAATCTTGGTGTGATGGGAGGTTGTGGAGGAGGAGGAGTCCATCTTTAGCTGGGAGGCACTTGATTGCATATCAATGTCAATCTTATTTAACGTATCCTTTATTTCTTTTGTGAAGCCATAAAAATCACAAAGTTTAGCAAAAATTGATGCTACATTATTAAAAGAATTTTCAAAATTTCCCAAAAATGTTGATAATTAAACTTGCTTTATTGCTATCTTTTGAGCAATGTCCTCTAGCACCTTATTATCAAATTTCTTTTTTTCTTTCTCAAAAAGTTTCTCTTGTCTGGAAGAATCCTCATTAAATTTTTGTATAGCCTCTTCTAACCGAATCAAAATGTGTTGAGTAAAATCTACTTCAATACTTATAGCATCCATAATTATATTCTTGGCATTCTTAATTATTCTATATTCCTTATCCCTTTCAGACCTTAATTGCTTCTATGTACCTTTCATCTCTATTAGTTGACTGGCTAACCTCATCTCTTCAATGGTAGCATTTTCATAGTCAATCTTTGGAATCACTATCTCTATGTCTAAGTCAATATCTTCTGCAATTTCCTTTCCAGTGATTAGAAGTTTTAATGGATGCTTTTGTTTGACTTCTGTGATGACTAGTTTGACCTTAGGAATAGACACAATAGTGGAGATGGAAGGTCTAGCAGTAAAAACTAGGATAGGAGTTGAGGATTGAATGCCAAGAGGATTATTAAGCGAAACAAAAATTGGAGTACTTCCCAAAAATGATGATACACTTGATATAGAAGTATTTGAACTAATTGGATTTAAAGTAGATGCAGATAATGCTAACAAAACTGTAGAACTTGTTGGAACTAATGAAAAAAAATTGTGGAACTTACTGGTACACTTATTGTTGATGAAGGAACTGAGGAGGCTAGCTTGGTAGATGAAGAAGTGACAGATAGCTCAGTAGATGAAGTGCTTGGTACCTCTGTTTTAGATACTTGGAGCTAGGAGGAGGTTGGTGAAGATTGAGCAATTGATGTAACTGTTGTGCTCACAATCTAACTTGCAGAAGCTATCTCCATAGTGGATGTAATAGTCTTTGGTCGAGAGTGAGGAAGGGATCCAATCACTTCTTCTACAATTTTAACAGGATCTTCTTCTTCGTCATGTGCTTCTTCCTCCTTGTCTTCTTCCTCTTTTTCTTCCATAAGTGCATGTAGCTCTCCTAGAGTAACTATGAAGGATGGAGTGCTATCAAAATCATCATCGTCACTGCTATCATCATCCTTGATCTGAACTAGATCTTTAGTGGGATTTTGCGGATGATAGATGTTCTTCCACATGTTTGTTGCATCATTTACAACATTATCTATGCCTTTAATTAACATCAAACATGTGTGAAATCTAACCATCATTTTACCTTCATGGTTCTTCATTGTTGACTTTATTTCTACGCCAGTGAGACTCGGTAGAAGATTCTTTAGAGATTGCTCATATATGTCTTTGACCATTTGGGTGGCTGACTCCCATCTCGGTTTCAATCTCTCCAATAGTTCTTTGGAGATTTTAGAGGCAAGTTGGTCCGAGGAGTATTTCCATTTACCCATCTTATTGAGTACCAGTTCCTCAATCTGCATTTTCTCAGCATCAGTTCTTGTTTCAAATTTCAATGCTTTGAAATTTGTGATGCCAGCTCCTTCTTCCAATTGTTTAAGCCTTTCCTTGAATGTGGGTGGAGGCGTGATTAGTGTAAGTTCTTGCTTTCCTTTTCTAGTTCTTCTGCTGAATACTGTAGTGGTCTTTTTCTTAGGTTTGGTAATAGTTACCTTACCTTTCTTGTTTGGATGTTCCTATTCAGATTCATGTTCTTCTTTTTCTTCTTCTCCTTCTTCTTCTTCATCATCTTCTTCATCCTCACCTTTTCCTTTGGTAAGCATAAGAGGACCGATGACATTTTTTAATTTTGCTATCTTCCTCTTGCCTTTGCTTATGACCTGGGGTAGCTTGATTTCAAGTTCAATTCTAGCCTTTGCCTCATCATATATTCCAAAGATTGGTTGTCTTGGGTCTACTGGCTCATTCACTAGTGCTTCAATAATATCCTTGGCCTTATCAATATTTACCTCATAAGGAAGAGGTTTTACCCATGCAACTCAGGGTCTAACTACCTGAATGTACACCTTATCACAGTCAACCATAAAACATACATCATCTCTGTAATCTTCAACCAATTTTGGTGGAATCTAGAACCTGTTATTCATTCTCTCCTTGAAATCTTCAAAATAATTGTCCATGATGCTGTCTAAATTCTCACCCATTTCTGCTACAAACTCATTTATCTGATACAAAATTGGAATGTCTTTTCTCTATACTATTATTCCTTTTGATGGAAAGAATTTTTTGATCATAGAAAAATAAGCAGATTAATAGAGAGCTGAATTTACAAGGATTATTCTTTGAAGTCCTTATACTATCCATATTTTTATTCAACTATCTCAACAATAATTCTGACAGATCAAATTCAAGGTTTTTCTTTACAATTTCAAAGGCCAAATCCATAGCTTCACAAGGTACACTGTTCAGTCGACTAGAGCTATAGATTTTGTGGGCAATGACATGAATGCCAAATCTTAGTTCGACATCTGCTATAGTGCTGACCTTTAAATCTCTACCATCCTACTTGGCTAGGGTTTTCTTCTGTAACTCCTCCTGACCTAGGGTTTTGGTGGATTTTTCTTTGCTAAGCATAGGGAGACCTGTGATTTTGTAAATCATCTTCTTTGTAATTAACACTGGCTGCTCTAGCCATCATTTCCAATTGTGTACCCCACTCAAAATATACCTAATCCATTTGGTTTGGATGCTTCTAGGCATATGTGAGATATGAGTCAAGCCTTTGGTTTCAAGATGCTTGTATTTGGGTTTCAGAGAGCCATCTAAACTCATTTCTCCTAGGGCATTGTCCATTTCTAGGTTTCTAATTTCTTGAATAGAACGTTTGAAATGAGTACGAATATCATTGATAAGAAGTACCATAGGTGGAATTTGCGATTGGGCTCCATTTGGGTTGAGTGATTCTGCAACAACTGGAACAATTTTGAAGTTGGAAGCTTTCTATTCTATACCCTTAACCAACATTTTTGAACCTATTTTTGGCTTAGTGCCACTGCTACTTGCGGATGCCATTGCTGCTCGCTAAGTGTAAGAAAATTCTGAATAGATTTTCCACTTTAAAAATTGCTTGAAATCACTTGGAGTCACTTGGAATTTTCTTGAAATCGTAGGAAATTTCTTAGCTTTGTAATTGTGGTGAAGAATAAAATTGAATTCTATGCTTTTGACAAAATTTTTGTCATAAATTCTTGGTACAAAGGTAGATGAGATGACAGAGTGTTTGACAGACTATCATTCATTTTCTCAGTAAAAGCTTGCAACTCAGTGACTGAATCAAACTTTTAGTAATTCTTTACCTAGCTCAGTAAGGTCTTCAACCAACTTTCCTTAGTAGATGCAACTTGGAAAAAGATATGCTTTCTTTGATCTTTGTGTATCTGGAATACTAACTTGATCATTTTTCTTTCTTATATTTGGAATTTCTTTGGATATAGCTTGATGATATAGTTCTAGATGCTTTATGAATCTAATTGGAAATGATGGAGTCACCCACTTCTTGAGTGAAATTGCCATCACTTGAATTATCTTGCTCGGTAGATTTTGGAATCCACTATTGCCTCATTTTTTTTCAAACGTTTTCAGCTTTAGCTTTCTTTTCATCTTCAACTCTTCCTATATTCATGCAGTTTTTAGCTATATGACCGAGTTCAATGCATGTAGAACATCTTACTATTGTGTCCCTTTTCCTCAAGTGATGCCTTGAGTAGTCTTTGCCAATGTGTCCATATTCTCCACAATAATGACATCTACACCAGGTATTGTAGTCCCAACCAAAGATTGCCTTGACAAGTTGTTCAGCTAGATTGAATCATTTAGATCTGCATTGGAATGCCTTGTGACCATGTTACTTGCATTTGGGATAATTGCCTTCAAATTTTGGTTTTTCCTTGCATTCATTAGCTTTATGACCATGTTGATTGCAATTTTAGCATTTACCATTAAATTTACCTTTTCCATTGCTCCAACACTTGTTTGATGTATGACCTAGCTTTCCACAGTGATTGGAAGTAGGTGTTTGATTTCTTTGGGCACACTTTTTGGAGGTTTCACCTTCTTCCTTGTAACCAAGTCCAGCTTTACCTTTTTGTCTATGAAGATTCTGCTCACTTTGTTGATTTAATTGGGTCATGTCTGTTTGAGATTTCCTCATTCTCTCATTCATTTTCTTTTCAATGATCAAGTCATTTTCCAAACTTTTATTCATTTTTCTTTCAAATCTTAAGTCACTTTTTAAGCTTTCATTGATTTTTCTTTCATTGATCAAGTCATTCTTCATGCTTTCATTTTCAGATCTTAGATTCATGATTTCTTCATTTGCATTAGATAGTTTATCCACAAGATCTTCATGCTGATTAAATTTATTATTTCTTGTCTGTAAGTCTTCAGTTGCCTTGTTTCTCTATTCCAAAACTTCACATAGCCTGATTGATTGGATTTCTTGTTCTCTTTTAAGCTGTCTTACTTCTTCCTGTAGAGAACCATTCTTTTCTAGGAGTTCCTTGATTGCCTCACTAGCTTCATCTAAACTGCCTGGTGGTGAAAGGTCTTCAATCTTTTCTTCAACATATTGATGGTCATTCATTTGTCTTGCAAGTTCCTTCCTTCTCTTCAAGGATTGAGATAGATTCTCTTTTGTTTCTTTGAGTTGAGCCATGGCCAATTCCAGATCTAGCTTTTCATTTTCAATAGCTTTGTCAAGTCTAAATATCTCCATTGTCCTTGATCTTTGCTCAAGCTATCAAACTTTATCTTGAGAACCACAAAGCTCTGATACCAATTGTTGGAAATATTCAAGATATGATAGGTTACTTAGAGGGGAGGGGTGAATCAATAACTTCAAAATTTTAAAACATTTTTGGCACTTTAACCATAAATATTATTCACCATTTATTCACCAAATCTACTACATAAATAAAAGATCAAACATTCATTACACATGTACACAGAGATTTGGTAACTCATAAACCTTCCAAATAGAAAGTAAAATTGGGGTGGGGATGATACCCACAAAACTTCATTACTGCAGTATGAAGTTGGCCTATTTAGGCTTACATTGACCACTTTTGGTGACCTGCCCTGTTAGGAGCACAAAGGACTGCTAGGTCCACCTTGTTAGAGGATTTGCAAACATACACTAAAGTATACACTCTATTAGGAGATTTATACAAAGACTTTTAAGTCTACCGTGTTAAAGGATTTACAAAACTGATTCACCTATTAGGATGAAACAATGGATCTACTTACAAAACTTGATTTGCTGATTAGATCCTTGAAGTATATATCACCTCTTGTGACTGATGAATCATTATTGCTCCTTGTAGACCTTTCTAAATACTCTGCTCTACTACTGATTCACTTTCATTCTTCTCAAAACATTACATGTCAGTCTTTTTCATACATCCATAACTTCTTACTTGCAAATGATATAATACATTACATATATATACCATTCTAATAATTAAAATTGCAAAGTTGGCCAAAACATAAGTGAACAAAACATTACTGAGTCAGCCCAATAGAAAATAACTCGAGTTCACTCAACTGATTCGGTGACCTAATACTCGGAATCCACTATATTACTCAGTATCATCATGCACTTGGTAGAACTGAAGGCTTGGTCCATACTAATCACTTTGATGTAGTTCTAAACTTGGTAACCACAGGTGACTCAGTAGATGTAGTGTCACTCAGTAAAAACTTAATCCTTTGTTTACCTTTCTTTCACTCGGTAAACATTATACTTTCATTATCGTTAAACACTGCACTGGCATCACTCGGTAGGCATTGTGCTTCCATCATTCAGTAAACACTAGAATGCTTGGTCTGAACTACGAAGCTTGATTAACACTAGAATGCTCAGTGTTAATTATGAAGCTTAGTTAACACTAGAATGCTCGGTGTGAACTACAAAGCTCGGTTAACACTAGAATGCTCGGTGTGAACTGCGAAGCTCGGTTAACACTAGAATGCTCAATGTGAACTGCTTAAGTGATGAATGTACAAGGTAACCACTGAATGCTCGGTATACATTGTAGACTGAGTGATGAGCTCGGTAGCTATATTGATACAGATAAGTGTTGTCACTAATGGTATTATTAACTTAATGCCAAAAATTATAACATATCCTCCCAATGGCTTGGAGTGAGGGACCTATAGTTGAAAGAGATGACCATGTGCTTGGTAAGTGATAGGTCATATTAGGCCTTCAAGATCTTTTGTAAGACTCCATGTTTTTGGAAGATAGTTGTTATAATTTATTTAGTTTAATGATTAAATATAATTTGTGATAAATTAGAAAGATAGCTCATTTTTTTCCAACTTCCATCAACTGATCTACCAGAATCTTGTGATGCAAGCTTTATGTCCAAAATATTAAGGTGTTCATCATTTAATGTTGTTCCAAGAGAAGTGTGATGAAAATATTTAGACAAGTCACTTCTAGAAAGATTGTTCTTATAATATTGATGTACATAGCATAGCCCACCCAATGCTAATGACATGTTGACAACAACCAACAATATTGAAACTTGTAACATGGAAATTTCATTAGTGAAAATTATGAACATTTTCATAAATTATCAACATATATAGCAAACCAATTAAAGAAAAAACATTGGAATATATAACAAGGAAGAAAGAAAACATATTGGATGGATATTCCTTCTTATGTTTCTTTTCCAATTCCTCGACTTCAATGATTGTATGGATTTTCTAAGTGATGACTATAGCATACTTGGGGCAATTACTGACCCAATGTTTTGGAATTCAACACAATGATCTTATCCAAATTATCAAGATCATATATGTTTATTGCACCATCAAAACTTGCCACAACTACACCAATACCTCTAAATTCACCTTTGTAGACCAAATGATAAATAATGGCACACTTGGTATCACACACTGATAAATCCACACAAGTAGCTTATGGAATGTCTATAGATTGGGGTTTAGATTCAAACCAAGTTCTCAAGAAAGAAGGATATACAATTTTATTTTAATATTATTCTAAATAGGTTAATTTTTACCCAATCTTTATGGACATTGATGTCTGTCATAGAAATTAACAACTTCCCAATCCTTCTCATAGAAAACCTGCATTTTCCTATTAGGCCATAAAAATGATTAAATTTTTGTAGATAGGAACCAATCATTCTTGAACTAATTATTTGTCTTAATGATAGTTATCAAAGAAACCAAACAAAACATCGCACTAAGATGTGGATTGAGCCCCAACCTGTTTGGCAAAAAAGAGCACAAAATAATTCCAAATAGTTATGGTAGAAGGGCACATAAAGAAAAGGTGCTTTAAGGATCATAAGACCCACATATATGAAATATCCCCAATCTAAGAATACCATTTTCCTTAAAAAAAGAACTTGTTTATGAACTTAAGATTGTTGATGAAAATAAAATTTTAAATAAATGTACCCATTATTTTATGACTTGATGGCTAGGAGATGACTAAAAATCTATGAAAAAAAATATTAATTAAATATTGGAAAGACTACAATTTCATGCTACTTTCATTTGTTGTTGTAGAGTAGAGCTGAGATCTGGGTTTTTTTTCTTTATGTTTTTATCTAGTTATCCATGTAGTCCATATATCATTTTGAGATATATAATTCACTTGAACACAAAGATGAACAGTGAATAGAGAAATATGAAGAGAACCATGTAATATTTTAGGTCAAACTCACACCTATATTCCTATTGTTTATACTTTATTGTCTACCCACACTAAAGAAACAAGATTTGAAAAGAACAAATTGGAAGAACAATGACACTAAAAAAGTTTACAATTTCTTTGTTAGGTGATCTAACCTCAATTTTGTTGTTGTAAATGTGAGTGTGGTAAAAATATACCTCACTCATTTCTTCATATATCCATACAAGGTGGTAATTTGTAGTTGATAATTCATAGAAAGCATCTATGCGTCTCAAGCAGGTCTAAAGCAGGGTACTTGGTGGCCTATTTCTCCAATATTTTGCACAGATGCAAGAAAACCCACCATAGTAGCTCCATAGTAGGTCACATAATAGATGGGTTGCTCCAATGGCCATTCATACAAGAAATTTTCTAGCATTTTGGGTGTGTAGGCAAGAGAAGCTCGTCTATCAGACCATTTTTTTGTGATGGCGTGATGGTTTAGGTTGGGTTTCATCTAGGTAATATCCTTATTGACTAAAATATAAGAATAGGTAATGATTGAACAAGAATTTATAGTTTAATAATAAAGATTCCACAAATTCCATTAATAATATTCCTTCACAACTTACCAAGCAATAATGAAGAAAATAATTTTAGTAATCTTTAAGAATGCATTCACCCTCGTCAGGGAGTTCAATTTTTGAAATAATGCATGGTGTTTAATATGATTTACCATATTAAAGCAAGTAAAGGAACCTAAAGAGAATTTTATTGGTCAGATAAGCTTATAGAAAGAATGAATCAAAATTGAGAGAAAAGAGAACAAATTTGAAAATTGAAAGGACCTACAATTGTATACTTGAAAGAAGAATTATCATATCATATCACTATCATAACTCTCACTGGTCAAGCTTTCACAAGTTTAAGTCTCTCATTTTTATTTATCTAGCACAATTGAAAGTATTTTTAAATTTTGAGTGAAAGGGAGCCTCCATTATTGGTTCAAAGAATAAAAGGACTCTATAATGAATGATTCATCAAGAATACTACATAATAATTGGTGAAGGTTTTGAAAATGGGTTTACAAACTAAGTAGACTTAACCATTTAGAAAAAGCTCTTGATTTGGAGTAGTGTCAGGATGGGTGATCACTTAGAAGGTCCAATTCATCAACTTTGTGAGAGTCACTTGGATGCAATGACTATAAGTAATTCATGTATTCTCATGAGATAGGAAATCTAATGAACCATTGTTCATGAAACCTAGGTCAATGAGTTTGACTCAAAGCTACGTAATTAAATCTTGTTAGGAATATCACAATTGAACTTATGTGGAAAATATCTACTACTTATCAATATAGGAAATTTTTTACTACATATACAATCAATAGAAAATTATAGTGTTGGTCTAATACAACTCATTGTGTGTACTTAGCACACAAATGGGTTTCTTTGAAGCCCCAAAGAAATCTACAATATGAAAATTGCATGTTTTGATGATTTTAGATATGATACACAACCCTTCTATTGCCTTCCTTTGAAAAATAATGTAGTCACTGTGTAGCTTTGATTTTATAATGTTTTTTCATCTCCATAAGAATAATTAGACATGCCATAGGTTTTCAACAAAAGTGTTAAAGCTGGTAGAGAAGCATCAGAAAATGAGTTTTTTCTTTCTAAATCTTCTAAAGTATTATTTTTCATTTCCTCCCAGAGCTAATTACACTATTTTAAACATGGAATCCACCATCCTAGGTTGCGATACCCTGAATGAGTGTAGAACTCAACCAACTAATGTGTGATCCTCTCTCTCAAGTAGGTAGTAGGCTAGAAACTATAATGATTAATTTCTTAAAATTTGAACAATGTTAACTAGCCTAAAAGGAATTGACTTTCTAGCTATAGATTCAACTATCCTAATTGGAAAACTTAGCCACTTATCCTCCTAATAGCCTCAAATTCCTTTTCATTCCAATGTATTCTAGATGGAATTTGTTAACTTATCTAAGATGTTAGGTGAGATTATTCTACCTATTAAGAGATTACATTATGTTGTAATTGCAAGGCATAAATTCCTCGTACTGTCATGCAAAGTATGATTTGAACTATTGGTTACTAATGAAATGTAAATAAAATCATTAGTCGCTATTTTTTTTTCACTTGTAGGAATTTTCCAAAAAGAATATCACTTCAATGTTATTTTTGTCTTTTAAAAAAAAAAGATGTAACTTGATATATACTATAGGAAAAAAATTGAAATATTACATGTGATATATGATATCTTTAATCAAAATTTCCCTCTTTGATGTACAAATTTGTCAATTTTTGTATTTCTTCTCCTTAGTTGTTGTCTTCTATTACAAAAACTTACTAGGAGAAGATAGGTGAAGAACTTAAGAGCTTCCTCCTAGTTCTACAATCTCTCTTTTTGCACAATCCAAAAGCCAAAACCACAAAAATCATCAAAGGTATACTTGATGGAATTGCAAAAATTCTAGTGACTTCACAACTTCATATTTCTTTTTGTAGGGAAATGGTTGAGTAGACCCATGCAAAGAAGTGTACATTCTTTATGCAAAGGATTGAAGCAAGGATGGCTTCTTTGCTAATGGAATAAAAAAAATACCAAGATTCTTTGGCCCTCCTTTGTAGTCTTGTAAATGAGGCTTGGAGGCTGGATGACAAGTTGCTACTTTGGGATATTGACTTATTCAAATGAAAACTTAATTTCTCTTTGAGAAAACTTCCAAAGGCTAAGACTTCCTCAACAACAACACAGACAGCTACCAATGCTATTTACGTTCCTCCTATACAACAAGGGACTATTAATCTCCAAAGTATAATTCTTCATGCTAAGGAGATGGATTTTAAGATAGCTTTTAGTTAGTTTTTTTAGGCATTTGAGGAAATTATTGTACTTGAGGATCCTTGTGCAGTGTTCAATTTGAATTATATGCTTCTGTGTAAGATCATGGTTCACTAGGTAGATGATGTTGTAGGTAGAGGATCATTTTTAGTTTTCTTAAGACTATATATATTTATATGAAATATTGATGAAATCATTCCCTCCCTTAATAACAAGAAAATTTGTTTATAGATTGAGGCAACCCTTCATTTACTTTTGGAAAATAGTCTTTGTTTCCTATTGATTTTTCTATAGTACTATAACAACTAATTGGAAAATGAATGTCATTGACACTTTCTTTGATTTTAGGCCTCATTTCTTCAAAAGTTAGGTTGAACTACATGGGAGTGGAATTTGATGCCATAAAGGTTTTTGCAGATGCACATACAAAGCTATCCTTTAAGGACTTTGAAGTGGAACTTAGGAAAAATCAAGCACAACTAGAAGAAGACCCCATTATTAACAAAGATATTAGCATTTTGTGGAATGGAAAACAAAAATCAGCACAATACAATCTTTCCTTCCTATCACTAATCATTCTAAACTGATAATAAACAATGTGCATTCGTTTTATCTAGGATTACCTCCATCATCTATCATATTGTCCTCTCTGTAAATTTTTTGAAGAAATGAAGAATTTTTTTTACTTATTTTCTATTTGTTTAATTTAATTTGCTAAGATATTATTAAAAAAAATTTGTCAAGAATGGGAATAGTTGCAGTATTTGTGCTAGCATGCCTACCATATATCTCGTCATGCTAATTTGTGTATATTCCACACAACTAGACAATGTTCCTTCAAAAGAGAGAACACTAATAAAATTCATTTATTAACTAAGAGCATATATAGATAAAAAGGACAAGTAGTGCACTATTTCTTTCCATTAAAAAAGTATAAGAATCTATGATCATTCTCAATTGAAAACCCTTACCTGTGACCATTGTTTTGCAAGTTTCTTCAACCACATTTTTTCTCTGTTGTCAATGGAGCAAATAATTTTTCAATCACTATTTTGATTATTTCTTCAACCTCAGTATTTCCCTACTGCCAATGGATCAAATAATTTCACCAATCTTCTATTCCCCACATCAATGAGAGAGAATAAAACTAAATTTTATCTTTCTTATATATGGGCTTCAAATGGGTCAATGGCTTTTTTTATTGATCTATTATAATGATAGGACACATAACGTGGAATGATTAATCATTTATTAGTAATTAGAAATCATATATTTAAAAAAAGAATTAATTAATATATATCATTTTTTTATTTTTAAAGAAAATTAAAATATTTTTTTGATATAAAATTAATTAATAATAATTTAGGTTCTTAATAAAATGTCTTAATTTTGTCTTAAACATTTTAAACATTGAATTTTTTTAGTGTTGGATTAGCTCTATCAGGATGGATATTTACCTCCTAGAAATTCTCACTACTTCATAGGCTCTCTGAGTATTGACACCTAGATCAAATCACTAGTGTGAATTAAGTGAAATTGGTTATTATGATGAGATTAAATGGACTCAATATGTTAACCACAATTCATGATAGACATACGATCGATGAATGAGTTTGACTCAAAAAATTAGACAGTTGAATCCTTATAGAAATATATTTATAGTTTTTTAACACTTTGTGACCTTGAAAATTGTGGCTATAGAATATGCACCTATATATATTACATGATAATTTTTGCGATGGTTACAAAATATCAATTTGATTAAATAATTAGTAAATTTTTTTTATAACGAGAATAATATACTTACATGCTTCTATAGTAGATATCTTATGAGGAAAACTTAAGGTAGCAATATATATAACATACTTAACTAATCTTTCCAAACCTTCTTACATCAATATTGCACATGATTATCTGATCCTTACTAGTTTGATACTAATTTGGAATCTTTTGGTAGTAAACTATCTAATATGGGGCACCAAGTTTACTAGTGAGTTCAGCTGTTAATTGTAATCTTTTTGAGGGATTCATCATTAGGTTCAAGTACACCTAACCCTACATATAATTAAATGATTGTGGGCATTTTTTCCTTAGAAATTTTGATATTTTTCCAAAAAAATCCCTAGGATCCATATGTGTAAATATTATATGAATATTGTTTGTATTGATAAGACAAAAACTTCATCAATAAGTTATAAAAGTTATAATAAAATTTAAAGAATGTATTAAAATGATAAAAGGCTTATTGATCATTCTTTTAGTCATTTATTTGGGTAACTAAGTATTATTAATAGTTTTTTAGTCATTTATTTGATGATTAATTTAGTCAAATATACTCATAAATTCTAAAACATTACTTGAATTTGACCAAGTTTAGTTACGGGATCAAATAGTATAGTATCATGAGTAAATATTTTAGTCATGTAGTCATTTATTTGGAAAAATTATAATAGTATAGCCTACATCGGCCATAAATTTAAACCATTTAAACTAAGATTAATCTAATCTGACAGAGAACAAGGAAGCTAAGACTTCTCATTGAGAGAGAAATGGGAACACATAAATTACCTTAAAGATTCAATCAAAGAAGAATGGAGATAAATGAAATCCCTAACAAGTATGTTGTGAATCCTCCAATCTTGTAAAAGAAAAGGGAATATATTGAGTACCTTGAAGTTTGAATCAAAATGTAGTGCAGATAAAGAGAATATGCTTTCTCCTGCTACTTTAATTACTCTACCCACTGAGCAATATACCATCATTGAGAATTTTGTTCACAAATAATATCATTTGTTAATTGACCATCTAATTATTCATCTCATGTATCAAATTTATTTGAACAAAATACAAATTTAACCTAAGTAACCTTCCACAAATCTTCATGTGCATAATACATCATGAGATGATCTTACTCATGATGACATGGGGTCAACTATTGATTTTCTTAATTTACCTTGCACACCTCCTAGACAATATACCCATTGCACACAAAGGTTTATATTAGGCATAATCTCTTATAGGAGGTATCCATTAATTACACACCTATGTTAAAAACTTCTACATCTAAAGATATTATATAAATACCTATTTGATGAAAGCTATACAATTATAAGCATTGCTCATGGAAGGTTAAATTTGACCATGTTTCATTACAAGGTTGAATCTTTAGGCACTTAAACTTACGATTTTATTTGGTGACCAAATTAGTCACTTACTTGATCACCTATAGCTATAAATTGCAAATAAATAGTGATATGTGATCAATTTTAGTCATTTGACTAAAAGTTTTAGTGGTATGACAAGTTTTTTTGTCACCTAGTCATATATCACCCAAAAATGTACTAGAGTAATCTTCATAAAGGCTCAAAATTTTGGAATTGCCTTCTTAAATAGAAACCTATTATTTAGAATAAACTAACTTGGAATCTTCAGGGTGGTAGGGATTTTCTATTCAAGGATGATTCTTGGCAATAATATAAAACCCTACACATTTATCCATCCCTTGATCTCACTAAGATCTCTTTGGAATACAAATGGGAGCCTAGGCTAAGGGATTGTGTAGTCTTTGAGGGAGATGGGTTAAACTAGAAATAGAAATATTTTAATTCTAAGGATATTCCCTTCAAAGATTAAAATCTGCTTTCATGAAATCTTTTCTCAATAAAGATTTCCTTCAAGGGAGGTAAGGATTCCCTTATTCTAGATAGTAGCAATTTAATTGAGAGTATAGCATATAAATGGGTTATAAGCTTTTGGAATCTCAACAAAGCTTTTCTAAAGCTCTTATTCCTCTTAGATTGTGTTGGGACAAGTTTTTCCTTCCTAAAGTTGGGTTCTTCTCATCAATAATTCTTTTCCAAAGAGACCTTAAAGTGGAAAGACTAAGAAAATTTAAGTTTGAGGGCCCTAGTAGATTCCCTTTGTCTAAGTCTAATGAAAAAACTGCTAATCATGTCTTCCTCCATTTCCCTTACTGTTCCTTGTATTATCAATGAATATGCTCTCAAATAGGTGTGTTTATGGCCTTCCCTAGTTATATCACAAGTATGTTGTCATTTGGGCCCCTTTCAAGATTAGACAATATATTTCCTTTCCTTTGGATATCCTCCCCTTCTATAGCTCTTTGGGAACTATGGCAGATGAGGAATAGAAGAAATTTTCAACAAAAAGTATCAATGTAATAAAAAAATAAAATAATATATTAATTTCAATCATGAAATTAAAAATAACATTCTGGTTAACTCAAACATTAAATTAGATAGTCTTTTTTAATGGGATGAGAAGATTCATTATCGATGGAATGGGTTAAAGATGCCTCACTTTCTTGGCAAGCGGGAAATTCTAGGAACATATAAAAGGGATGAATGTGTATGGTAGGTTTTGAAGAAGGGATAGTTCAAGCTGAATTTGTATGCTACTTCAAGGAAAAACTAAGGTAAAGTTGACATAGGATGCTTTATTGACAATGATAAGTGGGAAGAAATAAGAAACATAGAAAAATATATAGGAGAGGCAACAAACAAGTGGCCAGAAATTTTAGCTTTAATAGAGGCTCTCTCTTTATGAAAAGTGTTGGGAAAAACTATGTTGGAAATAGAAGACTCTGGTATTATTATAAATGCTTTAAGAAAGGGCTCTCTTTCTAGCTAGACATTAGATACAAAGCTTTCGAAATAATTATAACTATGTAAATCATTCATTGGAGTATTATTTGTTGAAAACTAAGATTCTTTGATGTGTAGAATCTGGAATAGTCATTATATTGTCAATGATGTCAAAGATGCTACTTGTTTGTCAAACAATTTCTTTTTGGTCTGAATTCTATCATTTGTTTAGTTGGTGAAGAGTGTATGATCAAATGAGATAACAAAAGTACCTAGAGAAAGGTTGAATTATATGGTGTATACTAGGAGCACTTAGACCAAGTAAGAAATGAATGATATGATGTATTATTTATCTACTTAAAGTTGAAGTTGATGGATACACTAGCTAAGTCTTGAAGAAGAAGGAATATAAACTAGGTTTGCTAAGCTTGACTGAGTGATCAATAGGAGCCTAGTGATTATAGTTCAAGCTAAGAAAAGCGAAGATTTAGTGTATGCTGAGTGATTTTAGTACATGCTGAAAATTAGTAAAGAGATAGTATGTACCGAGTTAATGCTACTAATGTCAAGAAACTTATTGTGTGTCGAGGATCAGAAGCTAGTTGTTTCTAAGTGATAGCAATTAGATTTTGATCAAAGATTTATAGAATTTGAGCTCACAAATTTGATATCTTGGATTGTTTGAAGTGTGTGGAAGATAAGCTTGATGAGTTGGAGGCAAAAAATTCAAGATAAACCATTTTGAGGTAAATACAAAGAGGGATTGTAGAAGAAGTTTCTAGAGGGAATGATATGGAAAAGAGGGAGGATTCAATGAATCTAAACTAGCCTTAAGATGGATGAACACTAGATAAGTCTTGAGGAAAAAGGAATATAAATTGGGTTTGCTAAGCTTGACTAAGTGATCAATAGGAGCCCAGTGATGTTAGTTCAAGCTGAGCAAAGCGAAGATTTAGTGTATGCTGAGTGATATTAGTACATGCTAAAAATTAGAAAAGAGATAGTATGTACCGAGTTAATGTTAATAGATGTCAAGAAACTTATGGTTTGTCAAGGATTAGAAGCTAGTTGTTTCTAAGTGATAGGAATTAGATTTTGATCAAAGATTTATAGAATTTGAGCTAACAAATTTGATATCTTGGATTGTTTGAAGTGTGTGGAAGATAAGCTTGATGAGTTGGAGGCACAAAATTAAAGATCAACCATTTTGAGGTAAATACAAAGAGGGATTGTAGAAGAAGTTTCTAGAGGGAACAATATGGAAAAGAGGGAGGATTCAGTGAATCTAAACTAACCTTAAGATGGATGATTGTGATTAAGTGGCAAAATATTATAATTCTCTTTATAAGGGGATAGGAGGATTGAAACAATAGGTTGCATATGTGATAAACCCAAGGAAGACAACAAGTCTATGATGTTGTTTCATATGATGGCTAAAGAAGAGAGTCTACAATTACCATTGAAACAAAGAAGGCTTAAAAGGATGAATTCTTGAAGCCTGAACAAATTGTGAGAGGTGAAGTGAATGAAAGCCAAGAAAAATGGAGGACTGAAATAATGATCTATAATCTACAAGTGAGTTATGATTTTTTATCAAATCAAGTCCTACTATTACTTTATAATCATTGTATTAGTTTAGTATAAATCCTTTGGATTAAGGTTGGCACTCAAATGGAATGTACTAAAGTCCTCTAACAAGGCTCACTCCTACCAAGGTGATTGAAATCCTTTAACTAGGTCACATTTAATAGTTTGTATTATAATCTTTAATAGGGCTAGCCTTTTATAAAGAATCACTTCAAAAGAGTGAGAATTAGTAGCATGTTACTGGTGGTTTTTCCCAGATTTGGTTATGACGTAACATCCTTGTGAAAAAATATGTGAATGATTTTGTAGTGTTTAATGTTTATACTTTTGCACAGTGATTCTAACCTAGGATAGTGACCTACTAAGTTATGGAATCTTTAGATGCATACATGACACATAATAAGGATGTATGTATATGAGTTTTTTTAAGTGTTGAAAAGTTTTATTTGGACATTTGGACCTTGGATAATTGATTCACACCCCCACCTCCTCACCCCTCAATTATTCTAAAGTATTCCAACAATTGGTATTAGAGAATTGGTTACTTGTGAGGAATAGTTTGAAGGTACTATAAGATAAAGATAAAAATGCTTGAAAGAGATGCACCCAAGCTTAAAAGGAGAACTTCCCTGCACAGTAAAGTTTGATGAAGCCACATCTAGGAGGATTTGGAGACTATGCACAATCTACCATTACCACTAAATATGTTGACCCTATTGGCACCCCTATTGCTAAAGATCTTTAAAAAAAAAAAAAAAGAGCATAATAAATCAATTTTGGGGATTACATCTTCCCTAAGATACACTAATTTTGATAACATCAAAGGATGTGACTTTGTTAATGATATGTGGGATGCAATAGAAAAGATCTATGGAGGAGATAAAAATGTGCTTAGAGACAAATATGAAAGTCTCAGAGGTAAGTTTTATGATATGAGAATGCAAGAAGGTGAGAATATAGTACAATATTGTGCTAGAGTAAAACATGTTGTTAATGCTATCAAGAAGGATATGAGCAGCCCACTACCTTTTTCAGTAAGTCATTGGAGCTTGCTGAATTAAAATATGAGATAAATGAAAAACTGGCATATGCTTTAGTAAAGGCTGTAAAAGCTTTTAGATGTTACCTAGTAGGTGCTACTATTATTGCCTTTGTACCTAGTGTTGCAGTCAAGGATATATTTTCTCAATAGGAAGTATCAGGTAAAAGGTGTAGATGGATCAACAGGATCCAAGAATTCAATATTGACTTATAGATAATAAGTTGGTAAGAGGTCAAAGTTTGGCTAAACTCATGGTTGAATCTAATTTGGATGCCAATTAGATAAATTTGGCGGTGGATGACCTCAGATCTGACGTATGTGACATCGATCATTGTGATTGGTATGCCAATGTTATATATTACCTACAACACATGGAAGCTCCCCCTCATTTGTCTAAAAATGAAAAGAGAAGTATTAAATTGCAAGCCATTAGATACATAATTGTCCAAGGCAATTTATGGTGGAGAAATTTTGAGGGAGTATTGTTGAAATGTGTTGACCAAGAAAAGGCAAAAGAGGTCTTGAGGGAAATGCATGCTGGAGTATGTGGAGGACACTATATGGCCAAGACTACTGCACATAAAGTGATGAGGGCTAGATTTTGGTGGCCCTCCCTTTTCAAGGATGCCCAGATTATGATTAGAAAATGTCACCCTTGTTAGCGGTTTGCTGGAAAACTGAAGTTCTCAAGTAATACTCCATTGAAGCCAGTGGAGGTTCAAGCACCCTTTCAATAGTAGGGTCTGGATTTCATAGGAGAGATTTTCCCCAATTCTAGCACTAGCTACTCATGGATTCTAGTGGCTACTAACTACTTTACAAAGTGGGTAGAGGCTATCCCCACAAGAAATGCAACAAGTAAAGTTGTCAATAATTTCCTATTGAATAATATTATCTCTAGATTTGGTTGTCCTAAGAAAATTGTAACAGACAATGCTATGTGCTTCAAGGTTGAAGAGTTTATTAAATTTTATGATAAATATGGAATAACAAGGTCGTCATCTTCTCCTTATCATCCACAAGGAAATGGACAAGCTGAATCCACAAATAAGAGCCTGTTGAAGGTTATTAAGAGAACCTTGGATGATAACAAAAAGGCATGGGATTCCAAGTTACAGTTAGCAATATGGGTTGATAGGGTAACCGTGAAGAAAGCCATTGGTGTAGCTCCATTTGATATGGTGTATGGAATTCAAGCATGAATGCCTCAGAACAACTTGATGGGACTCTAAAATTACATTTAGTTGTATGATGGAGATACTACAGATGAAATGCAGGAAAGGATGGACGAATTGGTAGGACTGACAAAAACAAGAATAGAAGCATCTCTTAAGAACCAAAAGTTGCAATTGCAAGTTAAGACACTCTATGATAGAAGAACGGTATGCAAAAAGTTTGAAGATGGAGATCTAGTCTTAATGTGGAATGCCAGAATTGAGGATAAAGGAAAACATGGAAAATTTGATCCTATCTAGTTAGGCCCATATCTAATTGAAAATACTTGGAGTGACGAATCTTATATACTCAGATTTATTGGACAATATTCTTGAACTGCCAGTTCATGGACAGTTCTTGAAGAAGTATTTCTCTTGAAAGATAATTATTTTCTCCATGAACAATAGTTTTAGGGTTTCTTGGTGTTTTGTACATTCTGTATATTCTATAAATACTTGTAAATATCCCTATGCAGTCCGGTTTCTTGTTTCTGTGTGTTGCTCTGTGCTCTCTGAAGAAGTTGTCATTTTTGCACCAAATGTGTGGTCTGCTCTCCCATAGATTCTAAATTCTTGCATAGACTCAAGTAGTCTATCATCCCTAGAAAGAGCCACTATTAGTGTGGTTTTTCACAGTGTAGAAAACTCTGAAATTTTGGTGAAAAATCATTCAGGTCTTTTGTCTTTAAGTAGATTAGGGTTTTCTTTCCTCTTGCTTCTAAAAAATTGTTAGGTTACCCTACTTGTACCCTATTTCATGTGTTGTAAGATTCTATTAACTGCTCAAGGTTGGTTTCTTAACATAGCCATGAAAATGCCCTAAAACTGAAAACCCTAAGTTCACTTTCGAACTTTTGAAAAGGTTTTGTAAAATGCTTTAAGTTCATCCTTTACAGTTTTATGGTGTAAGGTTTCATGTAAGAGTGGAGTACCTTTTTTCTTTTGTTTTCATGGTTACGTTTTATAGTGCAGCGAAGAGGCGTAAAGGATTTCATGTTCTACGAGGATACGTTTTTGTTTTTCATAATAGCAGAATGGCTTGGCCACAGGCTTCCCAATCATATGAATGGTTTTTTAAGTGAAGAAGCATAAAGGTTTATTATTGTTTTAAAAATCTTGTTACAGGTTTATGAGTAAGCAATTGGAGCGAAGGGGCGAAGAGGTATTGAGTTGTGATCTATGCATATACGTTTCAATGGATAGTGTAAAGGCGTAATACCCTGGCATGGCGTAAAGCTTGATATGAAAGGGTACATGAAGGTTTTACAAATTTATGGGGGTAAAAGGATTCTGTAAGAGTGAAAGTAAGGTTCAATTGTGTTTACGAGCATATGTTATTGGGTTTGCGCACAATCATAAAGCCCTATTTTAGCAGTAAAGGTGTCGAGTGGGACCTGTTGAATTGTCAGATGGGCCCTGGTGCAAGCGAATTATATAAAGACACGATATCCATGTCAGATGGACCTAGCTCACATGGCATATAACTTAAGGTATGAATTTTGCATGTGCACAAAATCAACAGCGATGTTATTTTAATTTTCTAAGATCAAATCTGGGTCATTGATATTTGAAAAGGGCAGTTTTTTCATTACGCCCTTACGCTTGCAAGGTAAGTGTATGAATGAAGGGTTGTTTTTTCCTTTCTTCGTGGTTACAATTTTAGTCTTAGCGTATAAGTGTAAATTGGTGAATAAAGGAAGGTAAAGATAAGGGGCTTTACGCTTATATGATAAAGGGTAAATGTAAGAGCACGATGTTAGTTGAGAAGGCTCTCTAGTGCTACGAGTAAAGATAAATCATAAAAGTAGAAGTTAAGTTTTGGAGTCTTATGGTGTCTTGAGAAATAAAGTAAGTGGAGCGACGTAGAAGAGGTTTTCAAGGTTTTTGTTGATACGAGGACATGAGAGCATAAAAGGAAAAAAGGGAAAGCTTTAGCAAAAGTTTTATGCTCATACTAGGAATAGTTGAATCATGAAATTGAATGTGATGGTAAAAAGGCCTCTGATCCTGCGGTATGAAGGTTTGCGTATAAGCGTAAAAGGTGAAGAAGGCTAGGATAAGGGTTTTATGCTTATACGACAGAATTTTGAATCGTAAAAATGGAAGTATGCAGTGAAAAGGTATGAGATCCTACAGGGTAAAGGGCATCATAAGAACGTAAAAGGGATTTTCAAAATAGTCCTAAGATGTCATTATGTTCTTGCAATTAGAGCATGTTGAAATGTCTCTGAGTAAACATAGAGATCCATAAGGGCATTTCTAGCATTACGAAGATTGAAGGTTTGACTCAGCGTAAGAATGAAAGATAGTCATTTGAAAGAAAATAGCTGATGTGTCATGCCAGGTAAGAAAGAAAGACAAAATCACTATAGCCAAGTAAAATAAAGCTGTGAAAATTACATTAGGATCAAGTTTTGCGGCTGATATACCTTGATGACGATTTGCACTAATGGTTTTAAAGCTCATGCATGCTAAATTTAATAAAAATCTGGTAGGTGTATGATTCAAATGTCAAGGATTTGATTGAATGTCAACATATTTTCCACTGTGAAGAAGCTTGTTTCCTGTCCCATTCTAAAATTTGAAGGTTATAGAGTTCTGTGTGTTTTGTGCTATTGCAAAAGAATACAAAATATAGTTTGTAGAGAACATGGCTGACAAAGAAATTGAAGAGATATGTGAAGAAGAGATGGAAGTCAAAGATGAGGGTGATGACATTATAGAAGTTACACCAGAAGGAAAAAGGAAAAAAATCTTCCGCTAAGACAGAAAAGAAGACAAGGGTCAGAAAATCGAACAAGCATGCAAAAGATTGGGTAAAACTCCTTCCAGGGTTGTCAAATGCAATTTTTGCAAATGACCATATTTTCAAAGACCCTTATGTTTTTTTTTGACATGCTAAGTGCCCTAGAGTGACTAGGTATGATCTTTTCAAGCACTTTTATCAAAATAGAACAGAGAATGTGCCAATGTGTAACCCATGGAATAGAAATATGGAAAAATTGATATTCCCAGCAGTGTTCATCGATGTTAATTTGTTGAAGGCCCTAATAAACTCATATAATCCAATAACCAGGACTTTCCATAGACACAATGGGAGTATATTATGCACATTGGACATAACTTATTTTGTTGAGGCCTTTGGATTAATGGGACAAGTGGATGTACCTATTGATATTGCAGATTTGCAGGGAAAGTTTGAAAGGAACAAAACCTATTTTTTGAAAAAATTTATGCTGCCACATATTCCTTATAGGGTAAAAAAGGTAGGACTAATTCCAAAAAAGGTAGGAGACTTTCTACCTTTGAGTAGGTTCAAGAATTATTTCAAAAATATAGTGTATGGTTTGCACAAAGTACTAGGAAGCGATGGTGTAGAAGATTGTGTCTACGGTTCTCTTTTTCTGATGACATGTGATATACATGACCCTTTCCACCATAAGGAGTATGATTATGTGGCCTTCATTATTGATAGTACGCACATGCATATTTGTGATGCTAAGAAGGGAGAGATGAAAGACGTCAAGTTCCACCATTATTCATTATTGATGCATGTTATCCTATACAACAACATTGGATACATTAGTGGAGATTTCATTGATCAAACTTCTAATGAATTTGGTGAGTTACCTGTGCAACTCTGGACTTGTATTTGGCATAAGGATTTCTTTTATTCAAATGCCCTTGTGTTCTTTAATTTGTTTAGTTCTATTATCATGAGGCAATTAGATCATACTCTCTTTAGGGAACCCAATGTTTTGAAGACTCTGCTTAGGCCCTCTTTCTTAGATGAAAAAACAAAATTAGATCATAACTGGGGGAGTATCTTTTTGTTTAAAGAATGCACTTTAATCAAAGTATTTGCATGCACACAGCGTCCTCATCTACTGCCTAAATATTTACCCCCTAGATTGGCTATTATTGAGCTCTTTTTGCAATTCCTATTGATGAATAAAGAAATGATCCCTCCCTCTTTGCATAAGGCTACTTTCGTATGTAGAACTTTTAAAGTAGGAGATTTTGAGATAGGAAAAAATGCATTTGAGGAATTAAGTGAGTATTTAGGTCAGTACAAATTTGCTACTAGGCCCTATAGGATGTATGACCCTGACAGCTACATTACAAATGAGGTTAAGGCCATTAGGTGTTTTATTCTGCCTCCAAGCAAGCCAATCCCTATAGAAGACCTAATTGCCAACATAGTAGCAACAGGGGAGCCATATGAGTTATTAAGGAAATATGAGGAAATAAGGAGAGTGGAGAATGCTTTGAAGATGCCCAACCCTGATTTTAAGGGTTTCTATACAAAATTTCCATATCCTAATGATTTGAGAAAGATGGTTGACAATTATGACCATATTATATCACAAATACCTCATGAGCCAGAGGGAGAGGAAGCCATTGTAAATAGAGAATCCCCTGAGCCAGATACACAATTGGAAATTGAGTTAGAAGAGGAGCAACCATCAACTTCAGCCTGGGTGCCACAAGGAAATAAGAGACAAAAGACAATGTACATCCCTGAAAAGGTGGTAAGCAGAGCCATACAAGTAATGTCTGGGAATAGTGAGTATTTTGCTGATATTAGGCAAAAAAAATTTTACCAAAGGGCTACTAAAGTAAGGAAGGCATCTACTGATTTACAAGTTGCAGCATCAAGATTGGATGACAGGCTCATTCAATCTAAAAAGTTCATGGAAGATGATGATTTCATTAAATCATCAAAGTTTAAAAGTTTTCTTTATAAGATCAAACAAAATGAGCTCACATTGAGTCTCATGCTAGGAGAGGATCCAGAGAAGAATAAAGAATTAGTTAAAAAATTATTGGCTTATGATCTTGAGAGTAAAACAATGACTGTTGTAGAAGCCATAGAATGGTACGTAGGAGTGGTAGGATTCTAATACCACATTGGGATATTGAGAAGGCCTTTGTGTTGGATCAAATGAGAAGACAAGACAAGGCCATCACTTCTGAATCCACTAGCAGTGAAGGATTTAAAAGAGGGTCAAGTTTTAATGTAGACACAAAAACCCTAGTAGTATGGAGTGTAGCCCCAGACACTAAGAAGCCCAAGATGATGGATATAGAAGAAACTGCGCAGGGCAATATGATTGTGTGGACATTGGAGAGCACTACTAGGAAAGAAATTTCAAACCTGGTTAAATACTTTTCTCTCATGAATGAAGAAAAGGTTGATGAAATTGAGGATAAGTTAGCTGCAATGTGCAATGAATGCCTTGATATTAGAAGAATATATGAAGAAGAGCTCAAAATGAGCCATTTATAGAAGCAAAGAATAGAAGAGTTGGAGGAAAAAATTAAAATTCTGGAAACAAAAATAAAATCCCTCAAAGAACAACTCAAGGTAGCAGCGGAGGTAGAACATGCACCAAGGCAAGAGGAAGAAAGAAGGCTCATGGTAGAAGAAGAGGCCCAAATAGAATAAATACCTATAGGAGTAATAGTGCCAGTGCTTGTGATTAGTGTGGAAACAGAAGTTTCCCAAGCTGATAGTAACACCAATAAGAATGCCTTGATGAATGTATTAAATCATAGAATCAGCATTCTGAAAAGAATATCTCAAGATTCTTATAATACATTCATCAATCTACAATCTGCAAAATAGGTATGCAAGGGTGCAGTTCGATGGCTTGAGCCTATTTTTCAACAATGGGGGCCATATATGCAATTCTTTGATAGGTTAATACCCTTGTTAACCAAGAAGCCAGATCTCCCAAATAAAGTTATTACTATGAAGGAGGGTATGGATAAAGTAAAATACTTATTGCAAATCTTCACAAGGAAGCTACCAGTAATTCAAAGCAAATTGAAAGTGCTGACAAATGATTTCTATTCTTTAATTCTTTCTATTACTAATTCTGATGATGGGCTAAAGGATTTTAATGAGTGGTCTCATTCTTTTGATCGCATTATAGACTTGCAACAAGTGGTATCTGTTTTCCAAGATGGTATTGATGAATGTCTTTTCAATGAATTAGTTGATACCCTTTTCAAGGTTGAAACTGAAATGAATAGGTTTACCATAGAAGGAAGGGTGTTTACTGATGCTAGGTGGCAGGAAATTGTTGATGAACTAACAACAGTTAAGGAATGTGAATGGCCCACCAAAAGAGAAGTATTTGTTTTGGAAGTAATCGCAGAGATTAAAGCATTGCCAACAGGGAGCAATTAGAGAAAAAGACAAAGTTAAAGATTTTATGCTCTTGCTATCATCTGCTATTATTTTATTTGTTCCTTTTTGAGTTAAGGTGTCTGGTTTCTTTTGTAAAAGGGTAATATACCCAATTTTGTAAAAAGACACCTATCACGTTCTCTTAGCCTGAAGCTTGTTGCATCTCACACTATGTAAGTGAGATTACAAGGCTAGAGAATGGTCTGAATTCTATTTTTCTAAGTGATATACTTAGTCTATCTTTGGTCCAATATTTTAAAAGCAAGTTTGTGATGTATTTTCTCTGTCATTTCTCTTAGAATACATGAATACAAAATGATATGTGTTTCTTTCTGAAGGTCATTCTAAGTTGTATACAATTTTCAAGGAAAATGGATACAAATTTTGAACTATCCCCATATCAGTTCTTTCTAAACTTTGTCTCCTTTTGATTACTTGGTTATCTTCATGTTGTATAGGTAAAGGCCTATGCAATTGAATGCAATCCTGTTAGGTTGTATATCTGTTTATCACTGTTGTTAATTCAATGGATTAAGTAAAAGCTTTGGTGAATGTGATAAGGTTGCTATAGTAGTAGAAAGGGTTTTGAATAATAAATTCTGATAAGAATTGCTGATAAAATTTATTGTAAGGCAATAAATTAGATCTAGAAATTTGTAGTAGACTCTTTGCCCCAATGGATTAGGTACTGATCAAATTTGATCCAGCTGAAAGAGGAGTATGTCACAAATGGTTGTTAAAAATGCAGAATTAAATCAATTTTACTTTTATTTCCTGTAGATCTTAAAAGTTGGCCAGCACTTGTCTACATGGAATGTTTTAAACTTCAGTTAGCCACTATTGTTGAGAATGTCTACAGATCTATAGAAGAAATTTAGGCCATATCTGTTATATGGGATGTGTGTATCAAGTTATCAAGAATTGTGTATGTATTTGAGGATTTGAGATGAGAATCAAAATAAAACTAAAAATAATCCTCATACAGATTTCCTAGACTTGAATCATCGCTGGGTATACTCACCCTAGTTTTGCAAAGCCAGAAGAGTAGAAAACCACCCTTGGTTTTGTTGAAGTTGGGCCCAAATGCTTTGCACATACAATTGTTAATAAGAATTGGCTGGTCTTTAGATTGTGTGAGTGATGTCATCTTTGTATTAAGCATTTTGTTGCTTAGTAGTTTTAGTGTGAGTGATGTCATTTTGGTATTAAGCATTTTGTTGCTTAGTAGTTTTAGTTCATTTTAAAACACCAACATGCTATTAGAGTCTATACTATACAAGAGCTAAGATGGACACTTGGTAATGATATGACCCTTGAAGTATTAATGGGTAGATTCATTGCCTTTGAACTATCTAATTTTGATAATTTTAGAACTAAAAATGTTCAATCTCCTTTCAAAGCTATATTTTCACTAAAAGAGCCTAAAGAAAATAAAAATAGGAAGGTCAAACATGTTTTTAATGACACTAATATATATGAAGATGGTGTAGAAGATCTTGAAGGATTGTTGGCTAGGTGATTCCATAGAGGTAAAGGAAAATACAAATGTAAGTTACCTATCATATGTTTCAATTGTAATGAAGTTGGTCATATTTTTGCAAGGTGTCTTGAGAAGAAGAACAATAGGAGTGGAAACAAATTCAAAAGTAAAAGAGATGATAATAATAAAGATTATAAATATAAATGAAATAATGTATGCTACATTATTGAAGAGGAGTCCAATGAACAATCTAATGACCATAATGATGAATTTGTCTATGTTGCAATGAAGGATGATTCCGATGAAGATGAGGAAACTACACTAGTATCTTATATGAACAATTGTGACAGATGAATTATTGAAAATGGTTTTTCCAGTCACATGGCTGGAGATAAAAGTAAGTTCAATTCTCTTGTGCATTATGATGGAAATGGTATTAGATTTGGAAATCATGCACCATGTCTGATCAAAGAAAAAGGATCAATAAAGTTTATAGATAAGATCATATGTGATAATGCTTATTATGTAGAAGGACTTAACTATAATTTGTTAAGTGTGTCACAATTGAATAGTGTTGGATGTAAGGTTGAATTTGGAAATAGAAAAATCTAGAAACTATGAAGTTGATGGAGAACTAATTGGAAATGGTGATCAAACTAGTAGTAATTTGTTCTACCTTGACATGAATGATGCCTTTTTGAATAATTTTATGATGTGTGTCTATGGCACAAAAGAATATGCCATGTTAATTTTGATAATTTGGTTAGTATTAGCAAGATGAAGAGAGCCCAAGCCTTCCCAAAACTGAAGAAACTAGATAATGTAATTTGTAAACAATGTCAGTTAGGCAAGATGGAAAAATCTAGTTTTAAAATTAAGACTCACTCTTCAAAAGAAATTCTAGATTTAGTTTATATTGATTTATGTGGACCAATTTGTGTGCAAAGCTACAAAGGTGACAAGTACTATATCCTTTTTTTTTATGATTATTCTATGATGATGATAGTTATGGTTTTGGAGAAAATGCCAAATGCATTTCAAAAGTTTAAGTGGTACTTGGAAAGAGTTGAAAAGGAAACTAACAAGATCTTGAAATATCTGAGATTTGACAGATGTGGATAATTTAGATTGAATGAGTTTGAAATATTATGTAATGATAAAGGAATAAAGAGACAAACTTATACACCTAAAACCCCTCCACAAAATGGAATGGTTGAAAGTAGGAACATATATAGAATGGATTATACTAGAACACTCATGATGGAAAGAAATGTTGCTTTGAAATATTGGAGAGAAGTTGTCAGTATAGTTGTCTATACCCTAAATAGATTACAAGTCAAGAAAGGTACAAATTCCACATCTCTTGAGCTATGGTATGGATACGCATCCAATATAAAATATTTTAAAGTATTTGGAAGGAAGTAATACATTTTGAAGGACAACATGAATGGAACATGTTATGGTAAAAGTAAAGAAGGTATATTCCTAAGCTATTCTACAAGAAGTAAAGCTTACAAGTGTTTAAATGCTAACACTAACAAAGTTGTGGAAAGTTAAAATATAAAGTTTGATGAATATAAAGAGGTAAAAAAAGCTAAACCTACTAAACAACCTAAAGACTACATAAATTTTGTGTATTTCTATGATGATATGAATGATGATGAAGTTGTGAACCAAGTTGCAAATCAGTAGCACCAAGAGTCAATGACTACCAAGTCACATCCAGTAAATATTGAGTTTCATTTAGGTATCGAGTTGTAGTCAAAAGTTGAGGTACATTTTGATACTAAGATCAGTGCACATTAAAGGAATGTTGAGTTACCTGATACAAAAGCACACAGTGATTCTAAAGTTGAGAGATATATTGTAGAAAATAGAACAAAACCATGATTTTCAAAGTATGTCCAAAGAAATCATTGTGTTGAACAAATTATTGGAGATTAAGAAGCTAGACCTATGAAAATGAATAAGTTGAGAAGTGATACATGTTTTCTAAGCATGAATAAGCCTAATTCAATGAAGGACACATTTTAAAATGATGACTAGAGTTAAGAAATGAGACAAGAGAGTGATCAAATTGAGAGGAACAAAACTTGGTCACTTGTACCCAAAACAGAGAACACGAATGTTATTTGAACCAAGTGTGTATATTTAAAAAACTAGATGAGAATGGTGACATGAGAAGGAATAAGGAAAGATTAGTTTGCAAGGGGTGTGCTCAAGAAGAAGGAATTTACTATGGAGAAACATCTACTCTTGTTGCTAGATTGGAAGAAGTAAAAACAATTCATTCTTACTTTGCATACAAAGGTTTCAAAGTTTCTCAAATGGATGTGAAATCTACATTTTTGAATGACATACTTGAAGAGGAGGTTTACATTGAACAACCTGAAGGATTTATTGATCCAAACAACAAGAAAATGGTATGTAGATCACACAATGTTTTATATCATTTTAAACATGCTCTCAGAGTATGGTATGAGAGGCTTTACAATTATCTTGTGAATATTTTTTTTGAGAGAATCGAAGATAACAATAATCTATACTTGAAGACTAGATGAGGTAAAGGTATTTTACAAGCTGAATTTTTTGTTGATGATATCATATTTGGAGGACAGAATGCATTATGCAAGACATTTGCTGATGCAATGATGAAAGAATTTGAGATGTCCATGTTTAAGGAAATTAAATTCTTTTTTGGCTTGCAAGTGTATCAAATGAAGTTTGGTATTTACATGACTTAGTCCAAGTATGTGAAATAATTATTGAAAACTTTTTTATGGAGGATTCAACACTTGTTAGTACATCTATGGTCATATGACATAAACTATCAAAAGCTAATGATTCTACCAAAGTAAATCAAACCTTGTATAGGTCTATGATTGGAAAATTGCAATATGCAGTTCATAGCAGACCTAACATCACATTAGCTATTGTGATTGTTGCAAGATTTTTTGCAAATCCTAAGGAGAATTATTTGATGGTAGTCAAAAGAATTATGAGATATTTGAAACGAATAGAATGTTGTGGTCTATACTAAAAGAAAAATGATAAGTTTGAATTGAGAGCATATATATATGTTGGTTGGGATAAAAATGTATATAATAGAAAAAATACAAGTGTTGGAGCATTTTTCTTGGGAAAAAGACTAGTTTCATGGACTAGTAAGAAAAAAAAATTGTTTACCACAATTTACTATTGAAGATGAATACGTGGCTTCTATAGTGAATTGTACAAATGTGGTATGGATTAAAAAACTACCCAAAGGCATGAAGGAGGAAATTATTGAATCAATGACATTCTATTGTAATAACATAAGTGCTATAAACATATATAAGAACCTTGTGATGCATACAAAGATAAAGCACATTGTAATAATGTAACATTATTTGAGAGAGCTGGTTAAAGAAAATAGAAGTGAAGATGGCATATGTGAGTACAAAAGAACATATAATTGATATATTCACAAAAGCTTTACTGTAAAGTCCCTCCTCACATGTACTTATTAAATATGAATTTCTCTGTCAAATCTGTTGTAGGAGATTTGAATGGATATGGAGTAAGGTTGTAGGTTTTTAGATGTCCTAATGAAAAATGAGAACAACTGATGACGGGCCACACCACCCGTACCAACTCACAACTAAAAATGCAATAATAATATAAGAGAGATTGCTTGCTAAGAGCTTCTACAAGAAATTACATCCGAAGAGCTTCTACTTGAAGAGCTTGTCTTGAAGAGCTTTTATTTCTCCAACTTTCATTAGAAGAGCTTCCATTTCTTGAACTTGATTACAAACGATTATAAGCCTTGCTTAAATAGGCACTTCTAACCCAAGACATTACAAACACAAGCAATGTGGGATAAAAGGTAAATACAACTACCTTTAAATAAATATTAAATTCCCACCCAAATACAACTAAGCACCCAACAAATATTAAATGCATGATTTAAGGAACTTGTCACCTACACACCTCGATTAATGGAATGACAACTATTTTTATTATTTTCTATTTATGCCACCCATGCAACTTGAAAATAGAGATTCCTCTTTTCTCCACTTTTCCTATTTTCTATTTTTAATTATTTTCCTTCCATTTTTGTCACTTTCTCTCTCCTCCACAATTTTTTTTTTTTTTTTGTTCTCTTTTTTTTTTTTTTTTCTAATAATTTAATTTTCCCATGCAAGATGCTCCTGCATCAGACTCCCTTGCTAGATAGAAAAGTGTGTCACACACTTTGATGTCAAAAGAGAGATATAGAACCATTTTCATCTTCACCACAAGCTTCCACCTCAATAGGGACAAGAAAACCAACATGCAAATCTTGCACATTTTTTTTTTCTGCTGATGCATGATGCTCCTGCATCCGACTCCCATGGTAGGAAAAATTTTGTGAGTATGGAGTCACAAAATGAAGTAGCCATTGTTGACATAATTTTTTTCCTCTTCCTCCAACACATAGCTGGAACAAGTATCCGATGCTGAAATTTCTCCTTTGCAATGAACTCTATCCAAGCATGAATCTCATCCTCATTCAATCTTGTTGAATTAATCACACCTGTAATAAATCCAAAAACACCATACCAATCTTCCTTTGCATACCACACATGACTAACAAGATCCTCATGCAAAAAATTATCAATATCTTTTAAACTCATATCAAAGACAACATCCCATGATTCATAAGAATTTACCTGTTTGACATCTTCATCTTTGCTTGCCTCTTTTATGTCATCAACAATGCACGCAACTACTCCACTTGCTTGATCTCCAATGAAGACACTATATGTTTCCTCCATTGCTGCAATCTTAAAATCATCTTGATCTACTTCAGGTTCATAAATCTTGTCATCTTGATGCTCTTCCTCTTCTTGTTCATCTTCTTCAACTTTAGGTTCGCAAATGATTTCCTCTTCATCCGCTTGCTCTTCCACTGGATCATCTCTCTTTTCCACATCCAAGGAATTATCAACATCTCTTTTCTGGTGACATGCTCTTTGTTTCCGCAACTCAGCTTCTAATTCATTCACTTGCTTCTACAAATCAACTAGCAATGATTGTTGATTTCTTGCTCTAAATTTCTCAAGTCGAGGAATCCTCAGAATCCATCCAATCACAAAAGTCATCTTCTTCTTTCTCTTCTCCATAATCAAGTCTTTAGAAGTCAAATCTCATGCAACACAAGAACCTTGTGCAAACTGCCTCACAGTCGGCGATCTATCTACACAATCAAGAACTTCTTGACAAACTTCAACCAACTCAAGGTACTGGTGCAAACTGCCTCACGTTCGACAATCTGTCCACACTCTCAGGAACTCCTGCTCTGATACCACTGATGACGGGCCACACCACCCGTACCAACTCACAACTAAAAATGCAATAATAATATAAGAGAGATTTCTCGCTAAGAGCTTCTACAAGAAATTAAATTTGAAGAGATTCTACTTGAAGAGCTTGTCTTGAAGAGCTTCTATTTCTCCAACTTCCATTAGAAGAGATTCCATTTCTTGAACTTGATTACAAACGATTATAAGCCTTGCTTAAATAGGCACTTCTAACCCAAGACATTACAAACACAAGAAATGTGGGATAAAAGGTAAATACAACTACCTTTATCATGCATCAACAACAGATACATCCATGCTTTAATACTTAAATATTAGAGAACAACTATGTTGTCTCGACTGTTTAAACATTAAAATTTCACTAACGATGATACCAAGAATTTCCACTTGATGATAAGGGTGTTGATTTTGATACCCTGATGATTAAGTTTATGTTCCATATAGTTTAGTATTCCTTAAATGGCAATGTTTATAATGTTAGGTTATATGCATGCCTAACGATGATTTTTCTGGTATTTTAATCTGAATTAATGAATAAGTTATGCTATATTGATTATGTCATTTCTTATGATTAAATGTGAGTAGAAATGAATTAAACAATTAATTATATGAAAGATTCATGTTGTGTGATGTTTACTTTCAGATATTTGAGTTCATCATTTAATGTTTTATGTATATGTATGTTGATGAATTAAGTAAAATGTAGGATTAACACATTGATTTTGGAATATTTATGAGTAAGGATATCAGTAGGATGAAAGAAACCCTGATTGATGTATGTTTCAATTTATGTGAATTTCTGATTCGTATATACATATGTACATGTGATTTTACAGGACTACTGATGTGTGCAATGAGTGTGCAGATATTTTAGCTGAGAAAATCGATGGAGGAACTGAACTGATCTCTATGTGCTAATTTTGGAAACCTTGTTGTTTGTAATTCTTGTATTGTATTATGAGATGTATGTATGTATCTTTCTGTGTTCAGTGAATGTTAGTGTTCATAACTATGTTCTTTTAGTGTCGCTTGACACTCGTAAATTTTTTATGTTCTTCAGTGTTCTGATTAAGGTTAGTTGTATAAATTTTGGACCCAAGTTGGTTTATGTTAGTGTTAGTTTGCTAATTTGGTTCTTAATCGAGTTTAGCCACCCTTAATCCAGATTAGTGCTTAATCTGCATTGATAGAGTTGTTAGATGGACCTATTTTATTCCTAACTTTTGTTTGGCTCTAAACCTATTCCTAAGGCTTTAAAACATGAAATATTTATACCCAAGGGGTATGGGTATGGGTTGGGGGTCTTTTCCAACCCCTAAGCCCCTTTTATTGACTTTTGAGGCCACTCAAAAAGTCTCTTTTTGCTTTTGTGCGAAAATTGACTATGGCTACCATGAGTTTCATCACCCCATCTCCACTTAGTGTTTAACCATGGTGTGGGTTGAGTTAGGAGTTTCTAGAATTGTAAGTAGATGGGAGAAGTTATTGATCCTTTTGGTGGTTGAGTTTGAAGCTTATTTAGAGGCCCTTCTTGGACTAGTGGTTGTTGTTACCCAATCTCTACATTTAGAGAGGAGTTTTGAAGATTGAAGCAAGGAAAGGGAAACTCTACTCAAACTTGTTCATTGCCATTACCTCTTGTGAAGGTAGGAAATTCTCATCTCCCTTGTTTAGTTTCCATGTTTGTTTCAATGTTTGTATGTTTGTGGGTATGTTAGGAAGCTTTGAAAACCATGTTATTTTTGGATGATTTCCTTCCATGTTTATGTTTGCAATTTTGAGATGTTTCTTGCATGGGTGTTTTGGTATTACTCACCCTTGGAGAGGGCAGAAGTGACCAATTTGGGAAAGGTCTGTTTAGTCAGACTCTAACCAGTGTAGAGTCTCTTCTCAGGATGAGAAGAGGGAGAAAGGGTAGGGTGTTATGGGCCCCTACCAATCAGCGCAAACCTTGTATGATTATGGTATGTTGAAATGGAAGAACGAAAGTTATTGGTATATAGCCCCGATTGGGCATCTGTTCGATGTTGTGCTTAACTTCTCCTGTTTGGAAGAATCCACCTTTCCCTAGTTTTGATTCATTTTGAATCCCTTTGTGAAAACATTGTATGAATATGGATGTTTGAATGGTTTCTTGGCATGCTTGTTGTCACCTGATCAGATTTTGTTCCTCCACGCTTCATAGAAATGTGTTGCAAAATTTGTTATGAATCGCTTGATGAGGGTCATGAAGAAAATTCAATTAAATTGTTGTAATTTTGGGATTTGAAATCCTATGTAATTGTATTTCTAAACTTTCTTGTATTGGCGACGAAGCTAGGTTTTCTTCCTGGTTCTTTCCTGGCTGAGCCCTTGAATCAGGTTTGCCAATAAAATTGGTGTTGAGTATAATTGTTTTTCATGTGATTCAATCAAAATTTTAAATTAGATGGATGCATATTAGAAAATAATATGAAATGATGATGTTCAATTAAACAAAATTTCAAGTTTCTTGTATTTTGAAAAATGAAAGTTATGTTATGAATGAAGGTTTAGTTTTGTGATTATTGTAAACCAAAAAAATCAAACTTGCAATGTTGTTTTAAGTAGTAATCAAATGTGATGGTGTTACCTTACTGCACATTTTTATGATTGGTAATCACATTCGTTTAAATTAGATTAATCAGATAACATGTTGATATATAGTTGTGTTTAAACTTTAAAATTATACATGTGTATGTGGAAGTTTAGTGAATTTATTTGAATACTTGTTTATTACATTTAAATCCTATTATCACTTTTAAATATTAAAACATAACTTCTTGGTGTTTTTGGGCATGACATTTACCTAAGGATGGTCATGGTTATCTAAGAGGTAAACTAGTGGTGATACCCCTATCTAAATTTGTTTAAGAAGTAAGAGTAATATCCTACATCAATTGAGTTGAATGCCATATTTTATAATTTGATGTAGTGGATCTTACTTTAGGAGCTGCCTAAAGTAATCAAGAAGCTAGAACATAAGATTAGTCACAAGAAAGGTGACAAAGGGAGAACTTGAATTGTTAACATCTACATGTTGAGATGACAAGCCCTTGGCATTGTTATCAAAGAGGGAGAGAATACCTAAATGTAAGAGAGAGAGAGAGAGAACACCTAGTAAAGAGGGAGATATACATGAAACTAAAGAAGAGGGAGAGATACATATCAAAGAGATAACCTACACAAGAAAGTGAGACAATTAGAGGGAGATAGTCAAGGAGAGATCTGATATATACTATGATATACTATAGAGGGAGATAATTTAAAAGTCAAGAGATATACACTATGAGGGAGTTATGAAAGGACAAAGTTAGAAAGAAGGAGATTGACAAAGCTCACATTGCTCTACACAGAGGAATGACACATATAGATAGAGGGAGATATTTCAATACAAAGCATTAATTTTCTTTTTGGTATTATTGTTGGTATTGGTTGCCATCAATGCCAAAGAGGGAGATTGTTGAAAATAAATATTGTTTGATGTGTGGAATCTAGAAAAATTATTATATTGTCAATGATGTCAAACCTGCTACTTGTTCATGAGACAATTTCTTTTTGGTCTAAATCTTTTTTTTTTCCAATTTATGTAGAGGATTTGATAAGATGAGATAACAAGAGTACCTAGAGAAAGGCTGAGTTATAGGGTGCATAAAAGGAGAACTTAGACCAAGTAATACATGGATGATATGATGTATTTTTTATCTACTTAAAGCTAAAGTTGATGAATGCACTAGCTAATTCTTGAAGAATGAGGAATATAAATTGTGACATGTAGGCTTGCCTGAGTGCTCAGTAGGAGCCGATCAATGTTAGTTCACGAAAAGAAGAAAGTCAGTTAGTACCAAAAAAAGTGAAGATTTATTCTATGCCGAGTGATTTTACTATGTGATGAGTGGCAAAAAAGAGATAGTAGGTGTCGAGTAAATTTTAGTGGATGCCAAGAAACCTAGTGTGTTCTGAGCATCATAAAATAGTTATTTTTGAGTGACAATAATTAGATTTTTATTAAATATTTTCTTAATCTTATTTGTAAAAGTTGATTTCTTAGACTGTCTGAAGCATTCGGAAGATAAGCTTGATGAGCTAGAGGCACAAAATTCAAGATAAACTTTTTTGATGTGAACTCAAAGAGGATTGTAGTAGAATTTTCTAGAGGGAAGAAAATGGAAAAGAGGGAGGATTCATTAAATCTAACCTAACCCTAAGATGGATGATTGTGATTAAGTGGCAAAAGATCACAATTATCTTTATACAGGTATACAAGGATTGAAGCAATAGTTGACATATGTGATAAACCAAGGAAGAAAAGAAGTCTAAGGTGTTGCTTCATATGGTGGTTGAATAAGAGAGACTAAAATTGGCATGCAAAGAAAGAACACTTTAGACGAATGTTGGAATGGTGAAAAAGTTGTGAGAGGTGGAGTGAATGAAATCCAAATAGAATGGAGGACTGAAATAGTGATTTGTAAACTTCACTTGTGAGTTTTTATCTGTTATCATATCAAGTCCTATTGTTACTTTCTAATTATTGTATCAATTTAGGATAAATCCTTTGGATTAAGGTTTACCTAACAATCATTTGTAAATCCATTAACTAGGTGACATTCTAATGGAATATTCTAAAGTCCTCTAACAGGTCTCACTCCTAACAAGGTGATTGAAATCCTTAAACTAGGTCATATTTAATAGTGTATATTGTGACCTTTAATAGGGTTGTCCTTTCATAGGTCATCACTTCAAAAGAGTAAGAATTAGTAGCATGTTACTGGTGGTTTTTCCCAAATTGGGTTTCAATGTAAAAAACTTGTGTCTAAATGTGTGAATGTTTTTTTGGTGTTTAATGTTTACATTTATCCAAAGTGATAAATCCTTTACAATCAAATGAAAAGTAATAATAATCAAAATATTAGTATTTTTTAGCAATTCTTATCACTAGGAGTTCAAAAAGTTAGCATAGGGTAGCCTATATTTCCATATTGTTATTTAAATAAAATCATTTTTCTTTTATCTATGTAAGATCCCCTTTGTACTTTCTTAAATATTCTTGTTGTAGGGAAAGTATTGCCTATATGAGAAACCTTAATTTTATCCATGATCTTACATATAGAAATTGGACTTAAGGTGTTAACAAGCAAGTTTTATCTATGATATTATTAGTTCTTTTCTATAAACATACCAGTAAATTAGGTTAAGAATTTTTAAAAAGTTGTCTGATTTTAGGAAAAGTGTGATTTAATGAAGACCTAAATTATTTCATTTTCCATGCTATTAATATATTTTTAAAGAAGCATATAAGGGATTTAACTCTTTGCCTCGTCATTCACCCTTGTCATCTCTATTTCCTTGGTGAAAAGGATTATTAGAGTGTCATTCCAAGTACTTTTCTATTTCCTCACTCAAGTAGACCAAAGACACTTGGTATTTAGACCATCAGAAGGTATTTGAAAGGTCTCCTTATGTCTTTCAATGATTTATTCTAGAAGGGGTAGCTAGTAGGACGTTCAAGATGAATACTATCCTTAATTAAAAGACCCTCCCTCTTAGATTTCCTTTGATGAACCCATAACAAATATTCATCTCAGAGAACTCCTCATAAATACAAACTTTCTAGTGGTCCAAGCTATCTTCAGGATTTTAGGAAAATAATATATTATGAATGCAGACTAGTATACAGTTCATAGTAAAATCTCAATGATGTTCTTGGCTTTAACCTTTTTGAGTAAGAAACTAGTGAGAGAAGTATGTGGTAGAAAAGTGGATTGGAGTATACTAAAAAAAACTGAGGTAAGATTAGAATTTTTGGAATATCCACCACTATAGGAAGAGAAGGTCTTTGAAGTGGAGGATTCACCCCCTCATCTCACTTTCCTATAGACTAATCTTCACTCCCTTTTTCCAAATGACTTTTTCAATTTGATATCTTTAACATATACTTGTTCCAGATGAATAGATTGAATGGGAGTGTTTGAGGCCAATATTTATATTTATTTTAATTAAATATTATGACTTTATCAGATTGTTCTAAACTTTTTCATCATCGATAGCATGTGTGTTTTCTGGTTTTATTAACTATATCTATTATTATTTTTGTTTCTTATCCTAGCTCCTTGGTTTTATTACCATTTTTTCTAACATGGTCTATATTTTGTTAACTATGTTTATGGCATACAATCTTTATTTAGAGACTCTCTAACCTCCTAGTATGTAGCATAGAGTTTTGGGTTGTGGTTGGATATGTGGTTTTTCAAGTGGCACTGAAGGAAGGGAGCACCATTCACAAGAGGATTTATAGGGATTATCCCCCAAAGTTCTTACTCTTAATCTATTATATGTTTGGATTTGTAAGGGCTTTACTAAAGGACTATCCCTCAAATCTATCCTCTCAGTTCCCCTTAAGTTTTGTTGTGCTAGTTCTATTTAACTAAATCAATGGCTCCAACCCCTTGCTTATAAAATAAATCCTCATCTTTAGGTTTTCTAGCATTTAGTCAGATTTAGAGTTTAGATTATACATAGGGGAAAAATGATTTATTGTTAGTACATTCAAGGATATGGTGAAACATTGGGATTAGAGTTATATTGGTTACATGTTACAAGATGTGATTCAATTTGTTAGAGATTAAAATAAGAGAATAACTTAATTAGGTCAGTTTAGGAATACCAATTTGTTAGGTGTGATTTTTATTTTTATTTAATTTTTGTGTGAGGACAAGGACTATAATTCAATAATTTTATTTGATTAGGTATTTTAATTAATTTATAATGGTGTAAGAGCTCTTTTATTCTATTTTTCAATTAGCACTAATGTTATGATATAACTTTACTTTGTGTTAGGATATGTTAATTCTAAGATTTATTCTAATATTTTATTTTTTTTACTATTAACAATTAGGTTCAATTTTAGAAGGGTGGTTTATAATTTTTAATTAAAAGAAATTTGGAATGTGGTAAGGCTCTTTTATTTTAGTTTTCAATTAGGATTAATGTTATGGTTTAACTTCACTTGTTTTTAGGGTATGTTCTTTCTAGGATTTATTGGGACGATTGATTTTATTTACTATTACAATAGAGTTCAATTTGCTTTAATACATAATGATATTTAGGATCACAATTCAATTAATTCGATTGTTTGGGTGTAATTTTTTGATGAATAGTCCTTTTCAATTAATAAAATTTACTAAGATTACAATTCACAAAAAAGGGCCGGGGGATACAGGATCACCACGCGAATGAGTTCAGATGGCCGAAGTCGAAAAAAGCAACAAGGCCTCAGCAAGAAACTATTAACTATTCATCAAAAAAACTTTTAAGCTGCACGGTTTGGGTGTAATTTGAATTTCGTTTCTAGTGTTAAATTTAGTTTACGAAGTAAGGGGTTAAATTTATTTATTGTAAGTGTCATTTAGAATATTTTTTTAAAAAGTTTGAAATGGGGTAAGGACTTTTTTACGCTAGCTTTCAATTAAGATTAATATTATGATTTAACTTTACTTAGAATATATTGTTTCTAAAATTTATTGCTACATTTGAAGTTGTCTACAATTTGACCTCAAGATCATTATTGGTGTGGTATTGTATTCTTCCATCCACCAAAATTTAAATCCCTAACAATAAATTAAATAGACAAGATGAAAATTTGATATATTATTATTCATTCTACTTTTAACTAATAATAACGTGGGTGTTTTATCACCTTGCTTGGGGTTAGGGAACAAGGTTACCTCTCCCAACCGACATGAGTTATTCCAAAGCTACGGTGCTCGTGGATATCAAACGTATACACACAAAAGAGATTGTGGTCTCCGATGAGAAGAATCTTCAAGTTCATCTCCATTAATAAAAGTATTATAAAAATATAACCCCATTACTCTCTCTCTCTCTCTGTTAAAGAGAGAGTCAAATCTTCCATCGGTCAATTTCGTTATTCTGCTGAGCTTTCATTCGAATAATCGCGTCAACGGAAGTGAAATCAGTGTAGAATCTTTCCATCACTCATAATATTAAATGGTGAGCAATTTATTGGCAGACGTGCAATTGCGCGGCTCTTTGAACGTCTATTTGGTGTCCAATGTACATAACTATGATTTGGAGTTACTTGGTTTATGTTAGATGTCAGCTTGATTAGTTTGCTTTGCTTAAACCCTAAATGATTTTCTTTTAAAAGAAGTTTTGTTTAAACCAAACCACAGCAAACAATATATTGCAATTCGCAACACACCGTTAATTATTTAAACATTGCCAAAGCACCGAGGGAGGATAAAGTTAGGATAAAGTTACAACGTACATCTTGGTATAGACATACTATTCGATAAGGGCCATGAGAAAATGGTCTGTCCCACTTTGTATAATGACTAGAAAGATGATTACCTTCGTTTCCTGAATTTTAATGATTAGGAAGATGTAATATTTGAATTTTAGTATGATGAGCAGGTATTTAAATAAATAAAACTTGTTTTATGAAAGGTGTTATGGATGGAAAGAATGTTTAAATTAGTTAAGCAATTGAGAAGATGAATTTATATATTAAGATGTTTGATTGTCTCTAAATAATATAATCAAAAAATAAATCTTCATCTTTATTTATTAAATTCAAATGTTTTAAATGTTCTTAATTAAATTTTAATGTTTATTTCTTTTTTTGAAAAATACAACTAAAAGGAAGTTTTACAAGTCAAAACTAGTTACCTTACATAATTGAACAAAGAAATTGAACTCATTATATTAGAAGTCCCATGACATGTTTGTCCAAAAATATATAAATATTTACAAAATATTACTTTCAAGATATATAATTATAGCCTAACTCAGACAACCATTATGCTAGTGTGAATTTTGAAATGAATAGAATAGAAGTACTACCTATTCCTCTATTGCTACATTTAAAATTTATGTTTATAATGGAAACAAGTGCAATTAATTAGAATAATGAAGTAAACATTTGATAATATTAAATATAATTTTATTACTAATTGATTAATATTTGATATATATTTTAAATAAAACTTTAATATAAAAATCTAAATTTCACATAAATGCAATGACACTACTATAACTACTTAATTGTATTTTAGTATATTGATATATTAATACATTAATTTTTTTTTACTATAGATAACTAAACATTTATAAAATAAATAGTATTAAGATGTAGAGATTTTGGCCCTAGATAGTCATAAAATAGTTGTACTAGATTTTAGCGTAATAACAAAGTATTTTAAGAAAGATATAATTATTTATATTATATTTTTACCTTTTCATTTATTATTATACCCTTTTTCACAAATAGTATATTTTAATATGTACATTAGTTAATTATCATCTTTCACAGATTAAAGTATTTAAAATTTAATATAATCAAATACTAGAATGAGGCCACAAAAATCACTCAAATCGCTCTTATAAGACCTCAAATATAAGAGCCAATCAAGTTCAAGTAAACTATTTTAAATAAATTTAGATGTTAAAAAACTCATATATAAACAATCTAAAAATCAAAACTTAAAATTAGATCTAATTGATTGAGATATCAAAAATTAATCACTAGATAGGTTGAACTGATTACAATAGTATGAGCCTACGACACATTCAATAAATAGTTTTATTTGACTCAAAGGCATCTAGGGATTTTGTGCATAAATATAAGGGATGGTTTTGTAAAGGGCAAGGTTTATTCACCATTTCATGGACACCAAATTTCAAACCTAATGATGCACTACCCCAATTCATGCCATTTTGGATTTGCCTACCTGCTTTACCATTGGAGTACAGAGATCCCAACATTGTTGAAATTATAGCTAATCAGATTGGAATTTATATCAAGCATGACTTGATCCCCTATGAAAATCTTCAGAGAGATGTTCGAGTTTGTTTGTTACTTAAGATGTCTAAGCCCAAACCAATGGGTGTCATGATCAAATGCAAGTGGGGTGCCTTGAATCAGCCCATTGTGGTTCAAAGTCCAAAGATTGTTGACACATTTTTTACTATTTTGGGTCACTTTACATCAGACTATTTGCAAGGTCAAACTCCAAATGTAGACATATGTTGTGATCACTCTACAGATCCCTTAAAATGTGCATTGGCCAATGCAAAACTCTTCCAAGCATATTCACAGAATCCAGTGGCTTCCAATCAGGTTCTTCTTAGATAGGCTGTGGTTACTTTTCAACAAAATTTTGTTCCCACTAATGATTTTAATTTCTTAATTCAAGTCCTAGAATTATTGTACTTCTTCTGGCATTATTGCAGGAATGATATAAATATGAGCATGAGTTCTAAGTCTGCATTACTATTGATGGGTTTAGACGATTCAAAAACTGATGAAATTCTTGATCTGCTGCTAGACATGATAGTGCATGATCTAACCTATCATAAAAAGCCTATTAATTTCTCACACATTATCAATGATCTAAAAGGTAAGAAGATCCCCTAGCATCAACTTTTTAAAATAGCCACAACTCTCTCAACAACTTTTGCATCTGATTTGATTCATGAAATTGCAATTGAGGAAGGAGTTTCTATAATGGAAATGTTTCACCCAGGTGAATAAATGTCTATTAATCAATCTAATTTTCCAAATGGGACTCAACTGGTGAATGTGGATAATTCCCTAGGTCTCAATGAAGTACAAGAAGGAACATCTGATTACCTATATCCAAAATCATTTGACAATTGTCAGATGAATGATCTCATCCAACCATAATTGTTAGCATCTACTAATCTTGAAGTAGCCCATCACTTGAATGATATAAATAAATTGGAGAATCCTTTAGATTATTGTTAGATCAATGAGTGTGTAGAATTTCAATTGAGGATGGCTAATCTATCAGAAGAAGGCCACATTTTGAATGAATTTAATGATGCAAATGTGATGAATCCAACTAATCAAGAATCAAAAAGTTCTCAACAAAATGGCAATAACACAGATAGAGGGTATTTTGACTTCTCAATTCATTTGTCACTAGATCAATCCCCTACTACTGATTATTCAATCCACTCTTGATGATAAGTTTTCATCAGTCAAAAGATTGATAAGGAGAATGAGAGTTTCTCCTTGTCAACAATGAAAATCATTACATGGAATGTCAGAGGTATCAATGCCTCTGACAAAAGAGGTAGGATCAAGCAGTTGCTAGATTCTACAAAAGGAGATATTATTCTTTTTCAAGAAACTAAATTATCAGAGCAAGTTTTTGACAAGACATTAGCTAAATGGACTAATTGGCTTTTAGTTCATGTAGAGAGGCATGGGGCCTCTAGGAGTTTAGCAATTTTATGGAATGCTAAAAGTATTCATGTTATTCTTATTCGGCAAGATTCCAATTGGCAATTGCTGAAAGTTGAACACTTTCATTTGAAATTCCTTATCTTCAACATATATGGTCCCACATCTACAAATGATAAGAGGAACTTATGGGCTATACTAACGAATCTTATTCAGCAAGAAAGAGAAATGAATTTTATGTTGGGTGGGGATTTCAATGCATTACTATCAATGTTTGAAAAGAAAGGGGGAATTTGTCCACCCATTAGAACTATCCAAGATTTATCTTCATTTGTAGAAGATAATAACTTAAGTTACATTTTTCCTAACAATGGATTATACACATGGACTAATCGATGTATTGGTTTTTTAGAAATTGCTGAGAGACTGGATAGGTTCTTGTTTTCATAATCATGGAAGCTGTTGAGTTATAGTTTTTAATCTTTAATCTTACCTTTTATTGTATTAGATCATTTTCCAGTCCAATTATTGATATCAAAACACAATATATCGCAACGTCTTAATTGGGCTAGCTCTTTTAAGTTTGAACACATGTGGTTCAGGCATCCTAATTTTATTATGCTTTTAAAACATTGGTGGATTAATGCTCGAACTTTTAGGGACCCTAAGATGCTTCAGTTCTCTAAAAAGCTTTGTTACATGAAAGTGATGATCAAGGAGTGGAATGCAAAGGTTTTTAAAAATGTGTTCAAGAAAAAACAAGATGTCTCAGAAAACCTTGAGAAGGTAAATTCAATCATCATTCAAAAAGGTCTTAGTATGGATTTATATCATGAGCAAAAATCCTCGAAAGAAGAATGGGAGGAGCTTTGCAATACGGAGGAGATTTATTGGAGACAAAAGTCTCGTGAACTATGGTTAACAGATGGCGATAAGAACACAAATTTTTTTGATGAAACTGCTAGAGTTAAAAGGGTAGTTAACACTATTTTTTCAATTAAGCACTCAGTATCTGGTCATCTTACAGAAGATGACAATGGTATTAAGGAGGAAGGTGTTCACTTTTTTTCAAATCTCTTGGCTCCCCCTCATTTGGATCCTATTGATGACAATTGGATTAATGATTTTATTAGCTATATTCCCCCTCTTATTACATCGGATCATAATAGGATGTTGCTTGCCCCTTTCACATTGGAAGAAATTAAAAAAGTGGTATCTTCTTTCCCACCTGACAAAGCCCTAGGTCCTGATGGATTTATAGCTCTTTTTTATCAAAAATGTTGGGCTTTTATTGGTTCTAATTTATCAGCAGTGGTTGAAGAGTCAAGAAGGAATGCCAAGATGATCAAGAGTTTCAATTCAACTAGTCTTGCTATTATTCCAAAAGTTAAGCAACCAACTTCTTTTGTTGACTTTAGGCCTATCTCTTTATGCAACATGATTTATAAATTGATTACTAAAGCTATATACATGAGGTTGCATCAATTTATTCATCATATCCTTTCTTTAGATCAAGGTGGTTTTGTGCTAGGAAGAGAAACATGGGAAGATGTTGTTGTTGCACATGAGACTCTTCATTCTATCAATTCTCATAAGTTGTCTAGTTTTTTGATCAAGCTTGACATGATGAAGGCTTATGATAGGGTAAGATGGTCATTCCTCTTTAAAGTTATTTCCAAATTTGGTTTTTCAGATAAGTGGTGCAGATGGATCAAAAATTGTATTTCTGGTGCTTGGTTTCCAGTCATTATTAATGGAGAGTCAATTGGGTTTTTCCCCTCTTCTCAAGGGATTCGTCAGGGTGATCCACTATCTCCAGTTTTATTTATTCTTATGCCTGATGTTTTTAGCATATTCATCAATAGATCTTCACAATTGGGCTTATGGCAAGGAATTTTGATTCCTCGTACATCTATTACAGTTACCCATTCCCTATTTGCTAATGATACTCTTCTTTTTGGTACATCAAATGTAAAGGAAGCTAACCATATTAAATATGCCTTGGATCTATATTCAAAAGTTTCTGGTCAGAGAATCAATGCCAAAAAATCCAAAATTTTCATTTTCAACACTAATGATGGAATAATTTAGAGGATTTCTTCAACTTTGGGTTTCCTAGTGGATCACCTCCCATCTATTTATCTTGGAATTCCTTTTTTTATGGGAGCAAAAAAGACAAATTTTTGGCTTCCTATCATTGACAGAATTAGGGCTAGGATCTCTACTTGTAAAGCTAGATGGTTATCTTTGTCAGGCTGTATTTTGTTAGTTAAAGCTGTCCTAACAACTATTCCAAACTATTACTTGTCAATTCTCCATGCTCCCTCTTCTACAATTTTGCAAATTCAAAAGATTATCAGAGACTTTATATGGAAAGGATATTTGTTAGATGAAAAGAAGCTTCCTCTTGTTTCTTTTCTTGAAATGTCTCATGATAAGACATCTAGGGGTGTGGGGTTGCATGATATTGCTACTAGAAATAAGGCTTTTTGGGGCAAGCTTGTGTGGCAAATGTATACAAAATCTCATGCAAAATGGTGTTCAATCATGCAAGGAAAATACATAGATTCTCCAAGTCCTTCTAGAATTTTTACTGTGTCTAATCCTCCTTTAGGTTCAGCCATATGGAATTTTATGATCTCTTCAAAGGATATTGTTTGTAATTATGTTACTTGGGAAATTCACAGTGGAGAGAAAGTAAAGTTTTGGGAAGACTCATGGAATGGATCTCCCCCTCTATGTAGAAAAGAAAAGTTGGATGAAGCATGCCAAGTCCTAAAAGCTAAGTGGGGCTCCTCTTTTTGGGACTATGTTTTAGCTATTGAAATTCATTCAAGAAGGGTTCTCTGGAAAGAACCTCCAACACATCTTCTTAGATAGCCAAGTATCCTTTCCTTGAGGGACTCTCTGACTAAAAGAATTGCTTTTCTTTCTAATAGGGAAGATATAGTTATATGGGCCCCAGCCAAAGGTGGTGATTATTCAATCAAGGAAGGTTATTATGGTCTTTGACAAGCATATAATTCAAGCAAGAAGTGTAGAGCTTTTTCTTTTTGTTGAAACTCCACTGTGTTGCCTAAGGCTAGATGTTTTGCTTGGCTAGCCCTTAGAAAAAGAATACTCACCAGTGAACAGTTGTCCAAGCTAGGTATTGCTGAATCTTTTATTTGTAAATTATGCAACAAGGAGCTAGAATCTATAGATCATCTTCTTCTCGAGTGTCCCTTTGCTTATGAGTGTTGGTTTTTTGTCTTGAACAAGGTTCAATGCTCTTTACCGTTGCCAAATAGTCTTTGGAACCTATTTCAATCTTGGCCAGTTCTATTCTCAAGATCTCTATTTTCTAGTATTTGGAAGTGCATCCTAGCTACTGTGGTGTGGGCCATCTGGTGGGAACGTAACAAAATCATTTTTCACAATGAAAAATCAAACCTAGAATCTGTTCTAGATGGGATTGAGAATGCAATTTTAGAAAGAGTAAATGCAAATATGTTCAATTGTATGAATAATATTTTAGTTTCTACTTGGGATTATCTTCTTCTAAAACTCTGGAAACAAATTAAGTTACCTCCAGGTTTCTTTGCAAACTAGAATTCTAATCATCAATCTTATTGGCTTCATGTAAAATGGTCTCCCCCCTCTAGAAATTTTCTAAAGTTAAATTTTGATGGTTTCTCTCATGGGAACCCTGGTAAGTCAGCATTGGGTGCTTGTATTAGAAATTGGCAAGGTGAAGTAGTTGCAATCAAAGCAGATGTTTTACCAATTGGTACTAGCAACCTTGTAGAAGCTCAAGCCCTATTGGAAGGTCTAATTTTGGCAAAGAGATGTAATGTTTCTACCATCCATATTGAAGATTCTCAGGTAATTATAAACTCTTGTCTCTCATGATCTTCTCATACTTGGAAACTAGCCTATATCCTTCAACAATGTTGGGATTTAATTGATTCTTTTCAAGCTACTTGTTTCTCTCATACTCTAAGGGAGGACAATAAACTAACTAATTATCCAGCTAATCTTGGTTGTGAAGGGTCCATATTTGAATCTTGTCATTCAGAGATTATTTTTTCAAAATTCCCATGCTTAGCAGAGTGCCATATTTAAGACACAAAGAAGATGAATGAAGCTTAATAGAAGCTATTACCATATTTGATAGACACTTGGCTATTAGCTTGCACATTCTTTGTGCATGTTCACAAATGCTCCAATTTGACAGAAGGTTCAAAGCTCTCTTGATTTTGGTTAAATCTTTGAGAAGGAGAGGTTTATTGGCATAGTTCGACCCTGATCATTGTTGAGTATTGTATATATCATATTTTGGGTACTCTTGCTTAGTACAAAGAAATTGTATTTTGTTGTAGCTATGCCTGGTATGACATATCAGCTTTTAACACTTTTGTATTTCAGCAATGATTTAGAGTTTTCTTGCTAGTTCTTTCTCTGATGAGCCCTTGAACTAGTTCATTAATAAATATATTATATAAGTGCTATGTCACTTTTTATTTTAGAAAAAAAAACAAGAGGAACTGCTCTCCAAATATGAGTATTGTTGACTACTCCTATTGATTGAGCATCACATTACTTCCTTTTATTAGAACAACTTAAACATCATACATTAAGACTTGATTTGTAGACTAAAAGTGTTAATAATTGAAATTTACTTATGTTCAGAAGCTCAATTTCTTCCTTACTGTTTGATGTTTAAGGGTGACCTGTTTTACTTGCATATTTGATACAATATTCGATAATGATATGCTAGACATATAGCTTTTGTAGTTCTTATTCTCAATATAATATCTTCATTCTATAAATGTTGGTGCCAAACTAAAAGTGATGTGATCTTGCACATATAACCAAATTTTCTCTAACATTAATTTGTTTATTTTGTTTATGGAAAGAAACCCTAACCGGTAATCTAAGAGCGTAAGCTACGTCGACCGAAGGGTAGGCGCGATCACAATTATGGAGCTTATATAAAAAGAACTCCGTCAGACTAATTCGCCCTACAAAAACGTAAGTGGAATATGTGTGTAAGCTTACAAAACTCTATATAACGCTGTCAGAGACAATTTAGTGTGATGGTGAAATTTATAGCAATGGAAATCACTAACCCTAATGTCTCCCACCGGATTGACAATTTTGTGCATCAATCTTCCCCTCCCAAAAAGAGATACAACGTTTTCATCAATCACCGCGTAGCCGACGTGAAAGAAACCCTAGCGAGCCTCATTTATCACAATCTCCAAAACAAGGGCTGCAATGTCTTCTTAGACAAGAAGTCAATTCAAGTGGGAAGGAGAATACCCAAATCTATAGAGGAGGCAATCCGCACATCTTGGGTGCACGTAGCCATTTTCTCCACCAACTATGCAGAATCAACATGCTGCTTGAAGGAACTCTACCTTATTCTCAAAAGTGGAGCACCAATAGTTCCTATTTTCTTTGGAGTTCAGCCTTCTGAGCTCCATATGAAAGATGAAGGGGGAGATTACGCTCGAGCTTTCCAGGTGCACAGGACACTGGGAAAATCAAGCCTGAAAAGCTTGAAAAATGGAAGAAGGCTCTAAATAAGGTTTCACGTATAGAGGGCTTTATTTTTAAGGGGCAATTGTTAAATCCACACTCTTGAGTACTGTTGACTAATACTATATTATAGATGCACAAAAATTGTCTTCCTTGAGAGAAACATGAACGTTAGCTTTTCTATCCTCATCTTTAATGTTTTTTGAAAATCTCTTTAGAGCACCTAGGCTACTTTGCTTCTTATGATGTAAAGTGTATTTTATTAATAGTTATTCTGTTGTGTTTATCACGGACCAAGGAGATCTGCTGGAGGAAATTGCAACAACTGTAATTGAATATATTAGCGCTTCCAATCGTCTCAAACGTTAACATCAATGTTCCATTGAATGGAACCGCTGATGTTATGCAGAATTTCATGTTTTTAAGATAATTGGAAGCGGGTGACAGTATTACGCAGATGTTATGTGAATAGTCGCGTCTAGATTGTAAGCCATGAGAAGTTTGACTTTCTAGATCCTCGTGCTGAATGATTTTCTTATTTCTATATATGCATATAGTCCTTTCGTTTTATGTTTCCTTCGTGTCATAGCCCATTTCTTTTTAACCAATAAATCGCTATTGTTATTGCCACTTGGAATTATTTAACAATTCCTTCTCTTTTATTAAACTAAAATAAAATCATTCTGTTATGTCAATGTAATTAGCTATTTTATCGGTGCTATGGAGAAGTTGGTAAATCTACCATGTTTTGGATAATGAGGAATATGTATTCTGGAATAGAAAATGGGGCTACATATTCATGTTCTCTGTTTGGTTCAGCCAATATTTGATGGGAATTCAGGGACCCCAAAATTTATGTTTTCTAAAATTTAAAAAATGTGGATTAGGAATACGTATTCCAATAACACCTATTTGGGTGGAATTGCAAACCCCATTTTTGAGCCAAAATTGGTATACGTATTCCTATTTTAGTTCGTATTCCAATTCCATTTTGGTGCATCCAAATGAAAAATTCAAAATTTTAAGAATTTACATATGCCTATTATGCTTGTATTCCCGTTGCCAAATGGGCTCTAATTTTTTGTTTAGTTTTTCTATGCCTATGGGTTCAGTCCTCAATTTGCGAAAAACATTTAAATCCAGTAGAAAGATTGGTTATGTATCTAATCGGTATGATAGCATGAAAAATATGCCTTCAGATGAGATTAACCCAGATATATCCCAACTTCGTAATCCAAAAATTCATAACTATGAGAAATACAAATTAAATTTAACTTAATCTCACAACCCTAACCGTAAAAACTTTGCTTAGCACATGAAGGTGCCAAGTGCCAGTTTTACTCGGCACTTGATGGTGTCGAGTGGTAGGTTGCTCGGCACTTGAAGAAAAGTGCTTGGCATAGGAAGGTGTTGAGTGCCAGATTTACTCGGCACAAAGAGGAGCTCGATAGTAATAGATGCCGAGTATGCTTGGCTCCAAAAGAAATGCTCGGCAACAATAGATGCTGAGTGAGCTCGGCTCCAACTAAGAAATTATAACTTAAGAGATTTCAATGTGAATGCTTTCACCATTAAAACCATAGAGCCAAAGTTTTAAGCTTTCAACCAAACTTGTCAAATGCAATGAATAGAAGATGAAGAACAATAGATTAAGTATGTTGCTTGCATTCTATTCAATCAAGATTTAAACTATTACAAAATTTGGGAGCATTCAGCTTCAACCAGAAAAACCCTAAATCGATAATACTTCAAACTTCAATAAAATTTAAAACCTACAACTCTAATGGCTACATACAATGGTGCCTGGAGAAATCATTGCTTCAACAGGACAAATCCAAACAACAAACTTATAGAATGAATAGAGGAGACACCTACAATTGCAGGCACAAACTTTCTTCCTCTTTTTTCTCTACTCAGCTCTACAACTTTTTTCTGATCTGCTTGATCTGCACTCTATTAAATGAATGAATAAACATCCTTTTTGTCACATTCCAGTTTTCCCGTCTTTTCAAAATTTGAAAACCTTCACCTACCGCATTCATGTTTTATGTCTGTTCTAGATGTCAGGGAGGTAGGTGAGCATTTGGCTCAAGGGGCAAACGGCAACAATGCATTAAATTTTTCAACACTCGCCCTTTGTCTCGAGCCAAACAAAACAAGGATCACAACTAATCCAAATCAACTACACCAAGACTCTATCTTAGGTGCACAAAAGTTCCAATGCCTAATAGCTTGGTGAAAATATCTACTAGCTGTTGCTCTGACTTGTAAAATTCTATCTTGATATCCCCATTCTCCACCAACTCTCTGATGAAGTGATTTCTAATCTCAATATGTTTGCTTCTCCCATTGAAGACTAGATTCTTGGTCAATGCAATTGATGAGATGTTGTCACAATAAATTGTGGTTCCATCCTCTTGTCTTTCATTCAAATATTTCAAGATCCTCCTTAGCCAAATTGCTTGACATGCTGTTGCATTTGCTGCAATGTATTCAACCTCTGTTGTAGATTGAGCAACAATAGGTTGCTTCTTGGATGCCCATGAAATTGCACCCGATCCCATATGAAACATGTATCTGAAAGTGCTCTTTCTATCATTTAAGCTTCCAGCCCAATCACTATCAAGATAACCTACCAACTTGAAATCATCAATTGCAGTATACAAAATACCAAATCTCTTGGTACCTTTCACATACCTTAGGATCCTCTTTCTCGCTTGCCAATGGGAATCCTTTGGTGTTTCCATAAATCTGGAAATTAGACTTACTGCATGCATTAGGTCTGGCTGAGTTTTAGTCAAATACATTAGACTTCCAACCATACTCTTGTATAATGTTGGATCCACTCTCTTGCTAGAGTCTTCCTTGCTCAACTTTAGACCTACTGCTATTGGTGTGGGGGTTGCTTTACTGTTTTGCATATTAAATCTCTCCAAGATCTGCCCTACATATTTTTCTTGAGAGATGAAGATGCCATCATGCATTTGTTTTACTTCTATGCCTAGAAAGTACTTCAAGAGACCTAGGTCTGTCATTTCAAATTCACTTTTCATGACCTCTTGGAACTCACCAATTAGAGTCTTGTCATTACCAGTAAAAATTAAATCATCTACATACAAGACAACAATCAACACATTACCATTTGTTGCCTTGATGTAGAGAGTAGGCTCACCATTGCTTTTGCTAAAGCCATTGCTCATCAAATATGAGTCAATTATACTGTACCATGCCCGTGGAGCTTGCTTGAGGCCATAAAGAGCTCTCTTCAATCTATATACTTTATTACCTGCAACTTCATAACTAGGTGGCTGCTCCACATACACTTCTTCTTTCAATACACCATTTAAGAAGGTGGACTTCACATCCATTTGAAATACCTTCCACTTATGTTGAGCTGCAATTTCTATGACAGCACGCACGGTTTTCATTCTCGCAACTGGGGCATAGGTCTCATCATAATCTCTTCCATAGTGTTGTTTGTAGCCCTTGACTACCAGCCTTGCCTTATGCCTATCAATCTTTCCTTCAACATTGCATTTGGTCTTATAGACCCATTTCACTCCAATCACTTGCTTCTTGGGAGGCAATTCAGTTAGCCCCCATATATCATTCCTTTCTATGACATCTATTTCCTCATCCATGGCATTGCACCATTTCTTCTCTTTAATAGCTTCTTCAAAATATATAGGATCACTATGAGAAAATAATGCAAAATTAACACTCTCATCATAATATTCATACCTTTCATCTTGGTATAACTTCCTAAGACTCTTGGTCTTTCTTGGTAATAGGGAGGAGAGTGTGGGATTAAAATCTTCATTGCTACTATATTGTCGACTAGCTCGGTCTTCACTGGTGCTTGGCACTGACACTTGATCATGCCTAGAGGAGCTTGACAATGTCTGAAGCTGCTTGCCTTTTCTTCTATTTTCTCCTTCTTCTTGATGTTCATCAACATCTTCTTCACTCATAATTGGCACTTTACTTGAAGTGCTTGGTGAGTCATCAATTGAACCATACCAAGACTGATTTTCAAGAAATTTCACATATCTTGAAAGCATTATTTTGTTGTTCAATGGGTCATACAATCTATATGCCTTTGACTCTGGTTTGTACCCTGTGAAAATGCATTTCACACCTTTTTCATCCAATTTTTGCCTTTTCTCTTTAGGCACATCTGCATATGCAACACATCCAAACACCCTTAAGTGTTCAACTGTCCATCTTATTCGTGACCAAGCTTCCATTGGAATTCTATCATGGACTGCCTTTGTAGGACACATATTAATTAGGTAAACTGTTGTTGCCACGTCCTCTCCCCAAAATTCAGTTGGGAGACCTTTCTCTTTCATCATGCTTCTTGCCATTTCAACAATGGTCCTGTTCTTTCTTTCAACCACTCCATTCTGCTGTGGTGTATAGCTGGCTATGAGCTCTTTCTTAATGTCATGTTTCTTGCAAAATTTACAAAAGAATTGGAGGTATACTCCCCTCCTCTATCTGATCTAAGGACCTTGATATAGTGTCCACATTCTCTTTTAGCCTCAGCTTTAAATTCTACAAATTTATCAAATGCTTCAGATTTATTTTTCAAGAAATACATCCATGTCCTACGACTGAAATCATCAATGAATGTCATGAAATAAGTACTCTCTCCAATGGAAGTAACTTGCATAGGACCGACTAGGTCAGTATGCACTAATTCTAATGGATATCTAGCCCTCCTAGAATTTCCAGAATTAAAGGGAAGCCTATGTTGCTTACCCAAAATACAAGCCTCACACTTGTCACATGAATTTCCTATTTGTGGGAAACCTTCTACCATTCTTTTATTTGACAATAAATTTAAACCAGCATAGCCAAGATGACCATACTTGAGGTGCCATAGCTATGAGGGGCCTTCAATCATACTCCTTAGAGTTGATTGTGTGGGAGGTGGAGCACTAACTTGAGATGAGAAACATGTCTCAATCCTCAAGGGAAACATTCTGTTCTTGGCTATTTGAATTGCTGCAAGTAAATTCTTGCTCCCATCCCTTTCATGAATGACACATGTGTCATTTTCCATTAGCACTTTGTATCTATTTTGAATGAGCTGACTAATGCTCATCAAATTGTGCTTCATACCAGGGGCGAAATACACATTTTGTATTTCTCTTTTCTCACCTTTCTTGGTGCGGACCATAATAGATCCTTTTTCCACAACTGGTAGGGTTCCATTATTACCGATCTTAATTTTTGATTTGAAACTCTTGTCAATGAATGAAAACAAGGTTTCATTACCACTCATGTGGTTGCTACGTCCACTATCGAGGTACCAAACCTTAGGGCTTCCTTCTTCACCAACATTACACATGATGAAGGCAGCAGCATTGGGTCCACTTCCCATGTTCACATCAGCCACATTTTCTTGCCCTGACTGATCATTCTGCTTCTTCCAGCATTCACTTGCATAATCCTCATATTTATGATAGTAGTAGCATTCTACATTACTCTTATTTGAGTTGTAGTTTTTCTTACCTCCTCTTGAAGTATTTTGTGAGCTACTTGCTCCATCTGCTCTTCTTGAGCTTTCAGCTACAGCATTCCTTTGTCCTCCATTACCTCGGCCTCTACCTCTGGAGTTTCTGCCTGAGCCATTTCTTCCTCTCCCCCTTTCTCTTGAATTTGATTGAGCTTTGAATGCTTGCTCTTGGGTAGAAGAAGATGTGGATCTATTGATCCTATACTCATGGGTTTGAAGAGAACCCATCAACTCATCCATTGTCAAAGTAGTGAGGTCTTTTGCCTCTTCTATGGTCATGACCAAATGGTCATATTTATGAGGTAAAGTCCTCAATATCTTTTCCACTATCCTCTACTCTTGATAGTCTTCTCCATTTGACTTCAGTTGGTTAATCACATTGGAGGTCCTTGAACTGAAGTCTGCAACTGATTCATTTTCCTTCATCTAAAGGTTCTCAAACTCCCTCCTTATATTATGTAGCTTAACTATGTGGACTTTGTCAGTCCTCTTGAAGTTCATCTCAAGGATATCCCAAGCTTCCTTTGCATAGTTTGTTGTTGCAATCTTTGAGAAAATTGTCTCTATCATTGCTGTTTCAATAAGACTTAATTCCTTAGCATCCTTCCTCCTTGACTATTTCAAATGAGTCTTCTGTGCATTTGTGAGGGCATCATACTAAGCTGGATTAGTCACATCATTGAATCCATTAACTAAAAATTCCCACAAATCACTTGCTACCATAATGGTCTTCATCTTCTTTGCAAATGTATCATAATTCTGTCCATTAAATAATGGTGGCTGCTGTCATATCTTTCTTGCATCTCCTGCCATGATAAATATCCCAAGAAAACAAATGCCCTAACTCACTTTGGATGTGGGGCCTCAAAGCTCTGATACCATGTGAGAAATACAAAATAAATTTAACTTAATCTCACAACCCTAACCCTAAAAACTTTGCTCGGCACTTAAAAGTTGCTCAGCACATGAAGGTGTCGAGTGCCAATTTTACTCGGCACTTGATGGTGCCGAGTGGCAGGTTGCTCAGCACTTGAAGAAAAGTGCTCGGCACAAGAAGGTGTCGAGTGCCAAATTAACTCGACAAAAAGAGGAGGTCTATAGAAATAGATACCAAGTATGCTCAACTCCAAAAGAAATGCTCGACAACAATAGATGTCGAGTAAGCTCGGCTCGAACTGGGAAATTATAACTTAAGAGATTTCAACATGAATGTTTTCACCATTAAAACCAGAGAGCCAAAGTTGTAAGCTTTCAACCAAACTTGTCAAATGCAATGAATAGAAGATGAAGAACAATAGATTAAGTATGCTGCTTGCATTCTATTCAACTGAGATTTAAGCTATTACAAAATTCGGGAGCATTAGGCTTCAACCATAAAAACCTTAAAATAACCCTAAACTGATAATACTTCAAACTTCAATAAAATTTAAAACTTGCAACTCTAATGGCTACATACAATGGTGCTTGGAGAAATCACTGCTTCAACGGGAAAAATCCAAACAAAAAACTTACAGAATGAACAAAGGAGACACGTGCGATTGCAGGCACAAACTTTCTTCCTCTTCTTTCTCTGCTCAGCTCTGCAACTTTTTTTTTGATTTGCTTGATCTGCACTCTACTAAATGAATGAATGAACATTCCTTTTTGTCACATTCCAGTTTCCCCCTCTTTTCAAAATTTGAAAACTTTCACATACCACATTCATGTTTTATGTCTGTTCTGGACGTTAGGGAGGTAGGTGAGCATTTGGCTCAAGGGGCAAATGGAAACACTGCATTAAATTTTCCAACAATAACTACCTACTCCAATAATATTCTTAGGATTGACTACAGAATTTATTACATTTGCATGGATACGAGGTGTTATTCATGTGATAGCACAACTCACAATATAAGCATCACCAGTATAGAAATGTGTATCTAGGGAAAACCAATCAACTGCCTTATTCAGCTACCATAGAATACCAATGTCAACTAGGCCACTAGAAGTGGCAAAACTGTAGCTCAAAAGACTAGTGGTTATGTCAAAGAAATGCATACTTTTATAATAAATGATCACCTTAAGATATCATGGAGTTCAACGATCACTAGCATAATGCCCCTCAATCAACTCAATATTAAAAACCTCACTTGGCCTCGGAGAGGGAAATGCAATTGTTTTGAATGCACCAAGGCATTGGAGATTTTGGAGGCTTCTTTTGTTTTGACTACTCTGTTGAATGATGTTTCTGGGGCAGGCAAGAAGTGTTGGAATAGACAAAGTTATTGGAATAGACTAAGTCCACATCATTCTTCTATTGTAGCTGAAATTGCAGTTAACTCTTCCATGTGTGTGCATGATTGAATATGTCTTCAGATGCATGGTAAGATTGTTAAGTGTTAATGTTGTCACATTACACCATCCACATGTATGTTCTAGAATCTTTGTTTGTATTATTGTGTAGCCAGATTAATAAAATAGTCTTGTTATTTGCTGTCACCATTTTCTTTGTTTTTTATTTTTTTAATAAGAAGGTAGGAGCCAATTTTATTTCTCCCAATTGTCTTCCAGACTAGCTCATTTCTCCCTCAATCAATGCCACCATATTACTGTTGAAACCCTCCTATTTCTAATGTTGCTCCTCTCCCTCCATTTGTTCTTGTTGGAAAATAAATGAATTATACCAAGTATATTCTAACTATTTTTACTACTAATCAAGGAGGCTTTAAGTGTTTATTCCAGTTTGTAGATTTCTCTATCAATGTAAAAACTGATTATAAATTAATCAAATGGACTTATGATCTATGATCCCAATTTGGGTTTCCAATATGGTATCAGAGCACGTTTCAATCTTGGGACTTGTGGGTTATGGGCCCACCACCGGTGAATTGAAGCCATCTGTACTACATGAAACATTATATAATAATTTTGTCTTCAAGCATTAATTCCTCAAAGTGAGTGATTGATCTAATTTATCTTTTAACAAGCCATTCTCTTCTAATTTCTTCATTTCTTTTCTTAACAATATCAAATGACTTTAATTGTTGTTCCTCTCCATTTGCATCTATATAAATACTAATCTTATTTAAAAAGTTACTCTTTTCTACCCTCATTTCATTTTTTAACTTTGTCAATTCTTCTTGGACAATTTTTTTCGCAAATTAAACTTATATTTTCTTTCTTCACCTTTCTTAATTCTTCTTCTTAATTCACTATCTCAGAAATTAAATTTGCATTTATCTTTAACACTATTTTACCTTGTTTTCCTATTGCAATACAAATTTTAACACACCTTGCACTTTCTTTTAGAAAATTCTAAATGCCTTACTACTACCAAAATTTTATTTATTAAATCTCCAAACAACTTAAGCAAACCTTACATAAATATCAAACTTGATTTCATACAATAAATATTTTTCTTTCACATATTCTTACAAATTTTGCATAATATGTTGAACCTAGCTACTTAATATCTTTATATGTTGAGTGAATGACATTTGTAGCTTCCCCAGAAATTCTTTAGCTTATGGGTCTACTTATGATAGAGAACAATGAACTTTCTCTGTCCAATGATGGAAACAATCTTCATCAGCTTTTGTCACAGATGGTGACATGATCTCCTTGACTTGTGGCTTGTAAACAAACAAAATTTTTCCATAGACTTCAATATGATTTGCCAACACTTTGCTACCTTCTTCACAAATGTGGACTCTTTCATAAGACAATAGGAATCTTCTATGAACAAGCTACTCCAAAAAAATGCTTTCTCTTTCTTCTGACTAGGCCAATCATTTTATTAAATCAGACTTCTGCTAATTTTTCACATTGATGCAGGAGCATCTTGCATGGGAAAATTATTGGGAAAAAAAAAATTGAAAGAAAAAAATTTACAAAAAAAAATTAAAAAATTTGTGGAGACAGAAAGTGACGAAAATTAGAGGAGAAATAATAAAAAAATTTTAAAAAGAGGAAAAAGGACAAAATAAAGGAAAAGAGGATTTCTACTTTCGAGGTGCATAGGTGGCATAATAGAAAAAATAAAAAATAAATAGTTTTCATTCCATTTATCGAGGTGTGTGGGTAGAATTTTAGAAAGTTATGAATATTGTAGAAAGTTGTAGATATTGTAGAAGGTTGTGGAAGTTGCAGAAGGTTGTGGATAAGTCATGCATGGGGTGGTAAGTGCCTATTTAAGCAAGGCATATGAGCATTTCTAATCAAGCTCAAGGGGAAGCTTGAGGAGTAGAAGCTCAAGGAGTAGCTTGAGAATTGGAAGCTCAAGGAGAAGTTTGAGAAGTAGAAGCTAGAAGGAGTGAAGACTTCAAGGTGTGAAAGCTCTAAAGGTGTAGCTCTTGAAGTAGAAATTTTTGGTGAAGCTCTTGGTGTGCTCTAATTTGGGATTTCTCTTATGTTGAAGAATTTGTAAACTTCTTTTTGAAGAAGTCATATCTATCATATCATCTTGTGGGTGTTGTAAGGATTTTCAAGTATAATAAAATTGCTTGTGGAGCATTTTTTTATTTCTCTTGGTCTCCATATTGTTGCTTTCTTGATTGTGAGTGGGTAAGGGTGGTGTGGCCCTTTGCCAATGGTATCAGAGCGTACCTTCATCAAGTGGTATTAGAGAGGAGATCCTGAGTGTACAAGTAGATCACCGAAGTGTGAGGTAGTTTGTACCAAGACCTTGGTTGGGCAAAGTTTATCAGAGCTGGTGGATTGCAGATCCATTGTCCTAGACTTATGATGTGGTTCCTGATTGTTTGTGCAAGGTGGCAGGTTGCGATCTGGCTTGCAAAAAATTTGGTTGTCACAAGGAGCATGGGAAGGATTTGCTGCAGAGGGTTTCCAAAGATCTTGGAAGATGGCTCCAAGAGGATTGGACCCTAAGATGATTGCAAAAATCCATGATATAGTGGAGAGGAATTTTTCTAAGATGTTTGCTCGGTTGGATGCTAGATTGGTTGATCAAGCTAAGAAGATCAAGGTGGAAGAGGATGGTTTTGCTAATCAGTTTGTGGAGTTTGATGCAGAACCTGTAGAGCAAATAGAGGTTGTTTCTGAAGATATTCCTAACCTTGCTAATGTTGGGACAAAGGTTGGTTCTCATGATCAGTTGGTTGAGTCTGATATGGAGACTGCAAAGCACTTGATTATGGATGATCCGATTGTTGTTGGAAGTGAGTTATGTATTGCAAAGCATCTTGTTGTGAGCAATGAGGTTGCTAGTGTTGAGAGTTTGGCATATGTTTATGGAGATCTACATGTTGGTGCTAATATGGAGTCTGTTGTTGCTAATGTGGGGTTTGTTGCTAGTGGTGTGGATTCACTAGTTGCTGATGTGAATGAGGGTTTGTTGATGAAGAATTATGTTCAATTTGTTCCTAGGAATGAGCATGTTGATTGGATGGTTGAGATTCCAATGTTTGATAGAGTAATGCAGATGTGGAAGATTTGCATGGTGGTTTTCTTGTCCCCGTTGAGGTGGAAACCTTTGGTGAAGATGAAGATGGTTGTAGACCTTTCTTTTTGGCATCAAAGTTTGGGACACACTTTTTTGTTTACCGGGGGAGTCTGATGCAGGAGCATCTTGCATGGGAAAATTATTGGAAAAAAAAAATTGAAAGAAAAAAAAAAAAATTGTGGAGGAGAGAGAAAGTGACGAAAATTAGAGGAGAAATAATTTAAAAAATAAAAAAGAGAAAAATGGAGAAAAGAAAGAAAAAGAGGATTTCTACTTTTGAGGTGCATAGGTGGCATAATAGAAAAAATGAAAAAATAAATAGTTATCATTCCATTTATCGAGGTGTGTGGGTAGAATTTTAGAAAGTTATGAATATTGTAGAAAGTTGTGGATATTGTAGAAGGTTGTGGAAGTTGTAGAAGGTTATGGAGGAATTCTAGAAGGTTGTGGATAAGTCATGCATGGGGTGTTAAGTGCCTATTTAAGCAAGGCATATGAGCATTTCTAATCAAGCTCAAGGAGAAGCTTGAGGAGTAGAAGCTCAAGGAGTAGCTTGAGAAGTGGAAGCTCAAGGAGAAGTTTGAGAAGTAGAAGCTAGAAGGTGTGAAGACTTCGACGTGTGAAAGCTCTAAAGGTGTAGCTCTTGAAGTAGAAATTGTTGGTGAAGCTCTTGGTGTGCTCTTATTTGGGATTTCTCTTATGTTGAAGAATTTGTAAACTTGTTTTTGAAGAAGTCATATCTATCATATCATCTTGTGGGTGTTGTAAGGATTTTCAAGTATAATAAAATTTCTTGTGGAGCATTTTTTTATTTCTCTTGGTCTCCATATTGTTGCTTTCTTGATTGTGAGTGGGTAAGGGTGGTGTGGCCCTTTATCACACATTACCATTTCTCTTCTCAAATTTCTTTACAACTAGTGATTGATCCTACCCTTACGGCTCTGATACCATTTTGAGATACTACAAAACAAAATAGAAACATAATAATGTAAAATAAAATAGAGCACCATATGAAAATATATATTTTATTATACTAATATTTCTTCCTACCTTACATCTGCCAAGAGAGTGGCATTTATAACCACTCAACAAACTTCTAGAAGGTGAGGATAAGAAAGGGAACATTCTAGATTTTTTTTAAAATTGTATAGATAGATATATTTTAGAGAGTTCTAGACTTTATAATTAATTCCCACCTACTAAGCTATAAAATAAACACTATTCTAACACTTATTGAAATCTTGATAGCAATATCACAATTTGACTTGTCCTGGAAATTATCTCCTACTTATCACTATTCTAACAGTCCTAAAATTCTTGATATGTGGAAGTAGTAGCAAGATGACCACCTCGCACACGCCCTCCATAACACATGTTAATGAAGCTAGCAATGGATGCATCTACACTTATTCAGTTGAAGATATTGGGGAGGCTAAAGGAGGAGCGTAAGATATGACAGTCAAATGTGAAGGTCCATGAGATAAATGAAAAGAGTATGTATTCAATGTGGCACCATGATTTGGAGCCCTTACAAAAAAATCTTATTGCACATCATCCCCTTCTTGAAGGTTGTCACTTACATAAGTGACACTACTCTTTGTGATGCTCTCATCGATTCATTGTTGATGGAGAGTTGATTGTGAAGGAAAATCTTATACAAATCAAAAAGGAGGAAATTTCATAGGCCATAGGTTTGTGTAGTTCAAAACTATTGATAGATATAACAATGGATGCTTAGTTAGAGGAATTCTTTGGAGGACACTCAACCCACATGGTTTCGGGTGCATGTATTGATCACCATCCAATAATCAATGTTCTTCATCACATAACTCTCACTATCAACGCTTGGTAATTAGTGTTTAGGAAGCTTAGAAATTGTTTCTTATATTAACCAAAATCATAATATTTGAGTATTTGATTATTGATGTTTTCACATGAAATTTTTGATTTTACATCTAGTTGTCACGGTGATTGGATATTTCTACCATATCCTCGATGATGAACCTTTGGTTTTAGACCTTCTAACCCATGAGCTTCTATATCATGAAGCACTACTATAGTTGGGACTTACTTTGACCTTTCATAAATCATAAATTACCATTGCTTTGATAGCTATTAGCTTCATAATAAAATGCATACTTGAGTCAATTGGGGGATTAGGAGTTGGGTACATAATGCAAGTATTATCAATTTGGACACTATTTAAAGTTAGAAAAACCAGCTGTATATGCTTGCTAAAATGAACAACTTTGATATTTTATTAGACCATAATATATGCTCCTAATTTTGTACTTTTACATTATGCAAAATTGTCAACTCATAATGGTTTACTTAAAGTGGTTTACTTAAAGTGACCATGGGATTGATATTATTATTGTTGGCTTAATAAACTAGACTGTTACACTTGTTTTGAAGATTTATTGTTATAATTCTATTCCAGTGCCTACTTTCCAAATTGTAGCCTTGATAGTGTCATGTTCTCTATTTTCTATTAAATACCTTAAGAACTTATAGTTTTAAACTAGTAAATTGATGTTTAGCTATCAATTGATGTCCCAAATGGAAATCTACTTATTTACTTAGGTCAACACCTTCATGGCTATTGGCTTGAGCTAGTACAGATTTAACATTTAGTAAACCATTAAAAATAATTTATTTTTTCTGAGCTAACCAAATATCACTAGGGTTTTCAAAGAATTGATTTTTATTTTATGTTGATTACAATGAGAAGTTCAAAATTGAGATTGAGATGAAACTTGACCACTAGAGATGTTTTTTCTATGTAGATTCATGAACTATTATGAAATTGTGATGTACTTATCCCTTGATTTGTGAGAGCTACATGTGTTGAAATAAAATATGATTCTTGATTAGACAAAATGTTCTTTTGGTGTTGAATATGTACATAGTGTAATTGTCTTATAAAAAGAGTTCAAGATATGTTTGACATCTTGAGATGCTTTGATAATGAGTAGGAGTTATATTGGATATATGCTTTGATGATGAAATGATTTAATGTGTAGTTGATAATGTCTTATTCCAATTGAGTGATGATTGTATATGACACATTTTGATGATGCTACATATTTAATTTTTTATGATGTTTATCTTATATGTGTCACATGCATATATGAGGATTATGATGTGAATTGGAAATAGGGATAATAAATTTCTTTGATTATGGTAAGATTGACCAATTTTGTGGTTTTGTGAGTATCTTTCATGTTAGGAAAGATTCTAGGCTGGGTATCTTTTATGTTAGGAAAGATTCTGGGGAAGCTTAACAACTTCGGGGTAGGGTGGTAAAGAACTCCTACAATATTCTTGCCCTTGTGTTCTTAGATAGGTTCTAGAGCTCATTTCAACTTGGTCATTCTATTTAGATCCTCTTGGTATTCTAGATTATGGTATTTTGTATTTTGTTTAAATTTTAATGATAATTAATTATCGTTGATTGGTCAATAGTCAAATGACTTTAACTCTCACTGAATTGATAAGTAGGAGATAATTTCCATAGCATGTCAAATTGTGATATTGCTATCAGGATTTAACTATGTGATTTTGAGTCAAACTCATTAACTCATGTTTCATAAGTAGTAATTCAACATCAATCCATCTCTCATTGAATTTTCCACATTTTATGGAGATTTGTGGTGTGGCATTGGTTTTGTAGGGGCAGTCTTTACACTTAGACCCAAAATGATTACTTTTCTATTCATTAGTATCTTCCAACTAAAAAGATTTGTATCGACAACTGTGCTTTAGGAGAGCCAAGACTTTTCTAGAATATTGAGCAATTTCTCCCATTATTGCATAGGTGAATGGTATATAATATATTTTTCATTGAAAATATTAACTAATTAGATTAACTTACTAAACAAAAATTACATCTAAATAAAAAATAATGGAAGGATAATGTCATTCTCTTAGAGTAAAATGGGATAGCCATAAATAGAAAAAAGTGAAACCATCCTAGCTCAAAAATAAAATAGTATCAAGTAGCCAAAGTCATAGTTAAATTTGATGGAGGTTTTGATTGATCGCTCTTTCCCTATTAGGACTCCTACATTGTAACGCCCTGCCAAGGGATCCAACAGAATTAACCTAAAGTTTTACTAAGTTTTCCAGCCATTTTTTTTTTTAATCATGAACGATAAGACATTAATATCAAACACATAGTAGTGGAAGCAATAATGTACATTCAACTGAAGCATACATAATAGGTTACATTCCTTAAGGATCCCAAGACATTGAGTCACATTTAATCTAATTAATACTAAGTCTAACAACTACCACATTCACCAGAAAGAATAATTAGAAAGTCCAATGTCCATATTACACATTTGTTCTTAATGCCTCTTGGCAATTAAATTCGAAATGTTCAATCATCCACTGTACATGTCATTTGGTATAAAAGGCTTATAAGATTAAACATATGTAAAAATAAAGATACATCATCCTCATTGAATCCATGATACAAGTGCAATAAAGTAAATGAAACCAATAACATACATGATACATCCATCTATCAATAAAGATTTAACAACCATTGTAAAAGATAACCATCCATCATAAAACAAAACTAACTAAGTGCACGGTTCCTCCTAATCGTCAATAGCATCATTAGACCATCATGGGCCCTAGCCATCCCTCTGCACATAACATCCCAAGTCACTAAAGAGATCATTGGTATTACCATAGTAGGAATGTCACTCCTAAAACATGCTACAACATATGCATAAAGAAACCTAACATGCTACAACATACGCATAAAGAATTCTAACATGCAATAATAAAGCATAAGATGATCCTACATGTAGATAACATTATCAATCACATGCTAATCATCAAAATAAATAAATGTACTAGTAAATAACATGTATCATAAGATGAAAGAATAGAATGAAGATAAATTCCAACAAAGAATGCTCTAGCCATGATGACTACGGACGGATCTCAAATGGTAAGAGTTAAAAAATACTATCACCCAACTGCGTGGAACCTAAATGGCCCACTCCCACCGTGCTGAGGAGATAGTCTCAAGTCCCAAATAGGATATCAAATCACATAACACAAATGCTCTCTAAGTCTAGGAATCCCAAAAGTATACTAACTCAAAGGGTTCCAACACACAAATCGACATCTAGACCCAAAGGCACAATAATGACATGTAGGAAACCTACTATGTAAGTGGGTAAGTGTCATCACACGAATTACGCTAGAGTTACCCTAGTAGTCTCTCAATAGACCTCGGCCCCCTAGCGATCCCTATGCGGCCACTAGTATCGTCTCGTATTGACGAGGCATACTACAGAATGCAAGGTTGCAACGAAGTGTTCTCTCTACTCCCATCCTAGTCTGTACTAGCACTCGAGGCATGGGGGAGAACATACAATTATCTTATTAGGTTAATTTTAATCACCATTTAGTATAAATGTTTTCACTTATTAAAAAAACTTACAATGAGTTACCTTGGTAGCAACTTACGGTCCTGATCCCCATTGCAAGCCACTTTTCGACACTACAAGTAGATAACCTGCCCTAGGCTCATGAAATTAGAAATCACAAAATCACCTCGGTCCTATACAAGTGATTGGAAAGCATCATAAAGATAATCAAAATAATCACATTAGGTCTCCACAAGTAATCGAGAAGTATCAAATGATAAATCATAATAATCACAACAGTTCTCTATAAGCAACTAAAGGCATCAATGATAAATCGCAATATCCAATGATTCTCAATGAGCAACTGGAAAGTATCTCAAAGTAATATTGATCGAAGACTCCAAAATGGTCAAGTTAAAACATGTTAGAACATGACATCATCAAGATCAAAACAAACACTTTAGTCCCATCAAGGTGATTGGAAAGTAACCCAAGTATAACTGATCGATGACTCAAAAATGGTTAAATCAAGTGTCTCATACACATAAATCTCACCTTCACACAAGAAGACTAAAAATCAATAACAATCAGTAAATACAAACATCTCATAGAGCATACCATCACATTACCATGGTTGAGTTTAGAAAGATAGAGATTAAATAACATCAACATGCCATCACATTCGCATAACTCCCAAGCCTTTGGTAGATGTGCTATAACTGATCAACAATCTAGTCAACCCCAAAAATGCAGACACACACACCATACACATGCAATACGGGGTAAGTATCCATAAGAAAACACATATGATATTAAACCATCTAACTAATCATTATCAATATCCGAGAACATTGAATAATCATCATGTCTACATGAAATATGGAGTACCAAATTATCTCATAATAACTAAATCTGAAACAATCGTATCAATTTAAACTCCACTGTATCACTTAATAATCAATTAAATTTATTTTATTTTGCAATTAATTAAATCAATTAATAATTACATCACTATATTATTAATTGAATGATTATCAGTCAATCAATAATTAACAATAATTTTATAAATTAAAAATCAACTGCTTTAATCATCAGATTTGAATAGAAACCTAAATACCCATCTTAATTTAAATCAATTCTCAAAAATAATCAAGAGGATTGTATTATCTATTCGACTCATTAGATAATTCCAATCCCAAACAATATTAGAACAATTCTAAAATTTTCATTTAACTATAGGCATCATTGATTTAATTAAACTAATTTTAATTAAATTAATTAATGTTTATCAAAATCCAAACACTTATCTTACTATCTCAAAAATTATTAGTCACAAATAATTAATAAAAATATCTTTTAATTTTATCAATTAGAAATTGACTATATTAGATTTATTACAACCTACACCAATAATAAAACTTCATTAACAATTATTATTGAAATAATAATAAAGAATTATAGATGTCTTATTAAGGAAACTTATTAAATAATTATAAATTCAAAAGTTCAGTTACAATAATAGGTAAACTAATTCTAAAATCTATTCTAACAATTGCCAACAATTTAATCCATGAAAATATCTTCTTTGCCTAATTAAAATGTAGCCCTTTGATTACAACCAACTTTTAGAAATTTAAATTCTATATATAAACTTTAAGTAAACTTAAAACTTGAATAATCTATCACTCAGAACATCACTATTTCTATTGGATATAGAAGTACAAATCTTTGACTAAGAATCGATGATGGAAAAGCATATGTCCAAATTTTAACCAACCTAAAAGATATTATATAAAGACAAGCATTACCCTAATCAAGTATATTCCACCAAAGAAACTATAACATTTATAGTTGTCTACTATTTGAATACAAGTATTAAAAAGAATATAAGGCTCTCATTAACTTGTTTGATTGTAAATCTAAACAATCTTTACATCCTTCATCTACCTTTGTATCAGTAGGGCGAGCTATCAAAAGAATCAAGAATGGAGGAAAATCTGTACATCGCAGTTACATGCACACAATAGTCATGCCAAGAAGGTGAGTTTAAAAATCTTATCTAGAACATACGCAATGCAAAAATGTCGCCACTTTTGGTTAAAATAGATTCATAAGGTTAATTATAAGTATTATGTTTTGACACATAAATTGTGTTGCTCTCCATCAATTATTCTCGTATATCAATAGAACATACTTTCAAATAATAAGTTTGAATAAGATAGACAGTAGGATAATTAACTTGTATTGTTATTTTGTAGCCATTGTGAATAATCGTTCTTGATTAGGACTAACTAAAGCTAATTAGTGTGGTTGCAGGTATTCTGCAAGAAGGAATGTGGAAGTAAATTTGAAGAATAGTGTTCGTAGACATATAATGCCCAACAATCAATTTTGGCTTCTATCATACTGCTCTGAACTCTCCAGATCAATTATAGTCTATATATCTATATGCTCATTACTTATTTGTGGTGATGGATAGGAAAACAATAGTCTACGAGTTAATTCATGTCTCAGGTGATTATTGCATCTTGATTTATCATCATGAAAACCATTCCTAGATGCCACACACACATCTTCTGTTGACAATATTTTAATGGAATATAGCTTTCCTCTAGCCACATGTCGTGACAATATTATAATGGAATATAGCCTTCTTCTACTAAGTGCTCACTAACCCAATCACCAAAGATATGCCTCCTTGTTGTCTCTGGATAGACTCGTATCAAAATAAGTGTAACTTTTGAATAAGATACAAAATTCTTGATCACTCTAGTGAGTAAGAGCATAATTAGCTTCTCTCAAACATATCCAAATCCTAATATGATCCAATGGTGGAGTTGGAAGATACAGCCCCCACACTGCGACTGGTTAATTCTAAGACAAACTTTCACTCACACATGCTTGATTAGAGATCACCTTCTTATCAATTTGATCTTTGCTACATATAAAACTTCATTAAAAGAAATTGATGCATAAAATATATCTGCAGCTTAATATGTAGCCATTTTATTTTCAATTCTCTATTATTTGATTTGTCAATTTTAGATATTATTGACCATTAATACTTCTAGTTTCCAAAATTTGAAGAGCACACAATTGAGACTATAAACATTGTGACAAAATATTAGTATCACTTTTTGGTGTTGATAGTGTGCCTGATTTAATCGTTTGACCTCTGTGTTTTCCAGTATGCCCAACGTCAAGAAAGAGAACAATTTGTTAATGACATCAAATATGTTAGCACAATGCTAAGAAGGAACACCCTGAATTTCATTATTTTCAAAAAGTCTAGACAATAGTAAGTAACTTGCATATAAAACAACCACCTACAGACTTCTAAGTACCATCTTGATACAATTTTATTTTGTGTAGTCAATATGTCATATTTTAACATGTATGAATCGCTCTTGTGAACACAATGCAGATCGATTATAAATTGAGCATACAGTCTAAATATATTCTAATAGTCATTTAACAAACATGATTAAAATAGGACAAGAGAGAGCATAACAGAATATGCAAAATAATCATGAGTGCCTACCTGGGCACTGATGTTATTTCACTATGCCTCAAAAATCCATAGAGAATGCTCGTCCTCTTAGATCCTACTCCTATTCAGAAATTCCTTCCTTCTCCAACATTCACAATTCCTCCAAAAAATGGATCCCCAAGTGATTATAAACATGAAGAAGCATATAGAAGTATGTAGAAGCGTATAAGCATGTCGAAGCATACGAGCTCGTAGAAGCATATCAAAATGTCCATACACACTAGGAAAGCCTCTATATAAAGGCCTCTAAGATGTATCTAGAATGTGTCTAGAAAGAACTAGGAGATAAGCATGACAACTAAGCACATAACTTCCACGGTAAGAAGATAAACATCATGAGGTGTCTAGAATGTTGTAGACACCATATGCTCAAATAATGTTCTAACTCCTAAGTGTAGACAACACGTGCATAATTAGAGTGCAAACTCCTATGCTGTCAACATGACAACTCCCAAGAGCTCACATACTCCTATGTGAATAAATATTAAAATAATGCACATAACTTTATTTAATATTCACTTCACTATTTTAAAATAATTTATTAATTTTAAATCTCATGCACTCACTTTATTAAATCGACTTGTTTTGTCTTAATATATTTTAATCACATGTACGCATCATGTGATCTAGAATCTTTTAATAATTTTAATATCTTTTCCATTTTTAAATTTATTTTCAAAACTTAATTGATAAAATATTTATGAACTTACATAATGATATTATTTATCATTTATTTAAAAATGAACTCTAAATATATTATTATTAAATAAAATAAATATGATCACGTTCCAAATTTAAACTTATAACTTTCATCTCCAAATTTAATTCTTTTATTTAATTAATTTCCAATTGAATTAAATAAATTTACATATTAAAATATTATATTAATTTCCATTAAATTAAATCATTAATTAAATCTTTTCCTTAGACTTAATTAATAAAAATTCACCAAGAAAGAGTTCGGCAATGATAACAAAAATGTGAACTAGGGGCAAGCACTACATACATTGTTTCACAATCTGGCAATGTCTAACCATTTCCATTATTTATATCAATCTCCTAATCTTTATATTTTAGGAAAAAAAATATCAAACCTTAGAATGTCTTTAAAAGAATAAGGCCAACCCAAATCACCCACTTTAATTTCCAGCTAACACTTGGTGGCCTACTACCATAGGCCTAACTAAGGGAAATTTACATTAGTGTGGAGGAATAATAGAGCTATACCATGATAATGGGTGTAAATATTGAAAGGATGTTGGAAGTGGGAAATTTCCTTGAGAGAATACTCTCATTTATACAAACAAAATAGTAATGGATCTATAAAAATACCCTACGTATTATTAAAAAGTGTCTAAAATAATATAACTATGATATATAATAAGGGACATAATATGGAAATATTAGGTACTTCTAAAATAGTAGAAAATAAATTCTTTATATGTCTAGAAAATATGGAACATGCCTATGAGGTACCATAAGATAATGTCATCGAACTATCCACACATTCAACCTAGAGTTGGATATGATTTAAGTACTATCTCTGATGGTAGAAATAGAGAAACTCATGCTCCTCACCTAATGTAATTTTAATATAATCGAGGAAGAAAAAATTCCCCAAACTCTAGTTGTTGCCTATCGAGAAAAAATATATGAAATTGAGCATGTTGAAGACATAACTAACAAATATTAGATTATTTGATACAAAGGATCTTCCTGATATGTAAATTTTGAAATGTGCATACTTGATAATATCTAATGATTATAAAATAAATGACACTATTAATTCCTATGAAAGTATTAAATAAAATGATCATCCTTGATTTATGAGTGATGTTATCATAAATTTCAAATAGATGGAATATATTGGTATCTCTTAGCTACTAGTGTATATCCCACTCACAATATGATATGGAGGCTATATGAGACGGGTGGTTGTATGAGGGGCCAACTAGACATGAAAGCTAATGATAACTATATGTGAAGATAAAAAATAAAAATGAGAGGGAACCTATATAAAAAGAATATCTACTTAATCCAAACATGCTATATACAAAATATTTTCTTGGAATTTGTTGGAATTTACAAGTAGGAAGAATGCTTCTAAGCAGGGGAGGGGAGGTGAATTAAAAATACCAAACTTTAAGCTATAAAATTTTTAACTGAAATTAATACATGCAAGTAACATTTCTAATTAACATGAAAGTAAAGGCATGCATGGAAATAGACAACTCAATATTTGATCACCTAAAAACCCTCCAAAATAAGAAGGTAAAACTAGGGTGGTGATGACACTCACAACTTAACAATGTAGCAATATGTAACTTGTCAAGGTTACAAAGTTTGACCATCATCAATGGTCTACCCTGTGAGAGGCCTTCCCTATTAAAGGCTTCAACACTCTATTAAAAGTGTACCTATCTAAAATATTTACAAAATATTCACTTGGAATATCACCTTGTTAACGGATTTACAAAATGGTTGTTAAACCAACCTATCTTCATAGGATTTTCATTCTCCTAATACAATGGCTAGAAAGTATAGTAGAATGTGTTGAGCTGATAATTTAAAATCTTCAATTGCTGATTTTAGATTTATGTTCAGTCCATTCTAATATGATCCTCTTTGATCTAATATGATTCTATACGAAGTGTTGATACTCTGTTCTGATGTTCACTGATCTGGCAATTCCTCTATTTTTCTAAGTCAGCTTGAATGTACTCTTCACCCTTCTATTCTTCACTCTCTTTCACTCTATCATCCCTCTCTTCAATTCTCTTCTCACATACTCTCTCATGCATTACTAAATTATGAGGTTTTTACCTCTTAAAAAAGGTTTCATGACTTAGGGTTAGGTATGAATCTACAATTTAAATTCATCCATCTTTCCCACTCAATTCTTTCCATTTTTTTTGATTGGTTGCATGTTGATTTCATTGGGAATCAAATAGATTCGATCTTATCTTTTAATCCTTGGAGATTTATTATATGTCAGCTCAAAAATGGTTTACATCTTAGTTTGTGAGGGCACAAACTCTTATACGGATTCTGTGTTACTTGACACTTATTGATTACTAATGCTTGATACATATAGAAATTATGTCTTGCTCGACACCTATAGTTTACTTGGCACATATACTAGCTCAACATCTATTAGTCACTCAATAGTTGAAAACTGCTCGGCACTATCTATCTACTCAACCTCTAAATGACTCAACACATATTGTAACTCAACATCTTTATTGTACTCAAAATCAACTTAGAAAATTTCTTAAGTGTGTTGACACTCAATTGTCGAAACCAATCTAAGACAAACAATCTCCCCCTTTGACATGAGTGTCAAAAACACTTCACTACAAATGATGAATCTAATTTCTTCAAGTATAATATACATTTTGTTTGGCATATATAGAAAACTTCAAAATTGTATTTTTGTGAAGGATTTTATACCTCAAAATTTGGAACTCCCCCTGAGTTGATGTGCCTTTGTTATATCCAAAACTTCTCATGTTGGATTTGTCTTACATTGATTCAGATATGCCTTGCCTTATCATTCTTTCTCTTATTTTCTCTATTCCAACTCCCCCTTTTACATATCTTCCCTTGCAGTTATAGTTTCCTTTTGGCTTTTCTATTTCTCCCCTCAAAATTTATCTCCCCCTTTTTGACACTTATGTCAAAGGAGTCTATACATTAACTACATATTTTACAAAAAGGAATTTATTTACCTCCATTACTATCCTCAAAGTAGCATCCCAATTTTGTGGTGCAATTTCTAGTGATTTTATCTGGATGGTTGAATTTTCTACAAGGTGAACTGCACCTTCTAATGTGGAAATATTTAGGTCTTTCTTTAAAACATTTTTAGAAAAGGCCAGCTCTTTCTGCAAAATTTCCATGTGTGGGGTTATGGAAAATTGTATCTAGATTAATTTGGCCTTTTTATTTGCCTCATTTGTTGTTAACACAGCTAATTCCTTCTGAGTGTGAAGTGTAGTATTAAAATTCTTCTCACTTTGAGTTGGATCTTTGGGTAGTTGCATGCTTGATATCTTTAAATTCCTCTCCAAGCTCATTATTCATTGGCTGGTTTCCTATGTGAAAATGAATGGGTCATATAATTTTGATTACAATGAGAATATGTTCTAAAGTACTACCTTTAACTTTTCAATTTTCTTTGCCAACTCAACTTGTGAAAGTACAATTTTAGTAGAGATTTCTCATTTACCTTTTCCTAAAATTTCCTTTCTAACCATTCTAGTAATTTGTCATTTGTATCAAGGTCTTCATTTTGCACCTGGTCCACTATATTGGATAGTTTCTCCATGATGGACTTGGCTTTATCAGGTGTTTGCAGACTGAAGGTATCTAGAAAGATGTCCTTGATTTCATGTAAAGCTTACCTTTTCTTGTACTCATTTCTAAGTATTTCCTTCTTCTTTTTCCTCTCTAATGCCTCTTGCATTAGATTGATCTACTCAAGAGTAATATTATCATAGTCATATTTGGGGATGACTATGTCCTCATCTAATGCAAGGTCAACATAGTGAAGTACCATTGCTACTCTTGTTTAGCTCAAGTTTGGAGTAGATATTTGTAGTGGCATGGAAACAATACTCAACTTCTGAAGCATTGTTGGAGTTCTTGTTGTAGGAAAATTTACCAATGTTTGTATTGCCTCTTGCTCCTTCTCCTTGGGGCTTTCCTTTTCCTCTTCAAATATTTCCTTATCAATTAGTATGATCTATGGGCTGCACTTTGTACTTGTGCTATAGAGATATATGTATCTATCTATCATGTTTGCTCCCTTTTAGGCTCTGTCTCCTTTGTACTCTATGTCTTTTGTTCAATCATCAAGTCTTGAACTATGGAGTCAAACTTTGTAGATGTGTCTACTACTATTTGGACTGTTGGTTGTCTACTTGTGGCTATAGGGATGTGAGAAGGTGATTCTTGTGGATTCACCTTATCCCTTGTGATTTCAGCTATAGCCTTTTGTAATTCTTCCATAGTTAACAAGACTAGATCTGTACATAATTATGCTTCTAGTGTAGTCCCGTGAAGAATCTTTTTAAGATCCTTTATAGTCAATGGATTAATGTTCTAACCAGAGTTGTCAATGAAATCCCTTACAGTTATTGTATCTGCAGGTGTAGAAGTAACATGTGGAGGACTTGGAGGTGGCAATTGTGTTTCTTGCACACTCTATTCTATTTGTTTCTCTTCAACAATTGCCATATCATCCTTTTGTGTTTCCTTCTCCACTGTATCATCTGCCTTTTATTTTCCAACTTCTTCTTCCGTATCATTGTCTTCTTCTTCTCCATTGTTTCTTCCCCTAAAGGTATCTACCTCTCCATTGATAGTTGTCAGGCCATAAATTAATTTCCACATTTGAGTGGACTTTTTGACAACATCTTCAATTTTATTTTGAAGTATACTAAATGCTCTATATTTGGGTGAAAATTTTCTCCCATGCTTCTTATTTGCCTTGCTAGTTTTCCTTTTTGTGAGTTTAGGGATCACTCAAGCCAATTTTGACTCTCTTATTCCTTTTTTCATATCAAGGTAGTAATGCCATTTATTTTCTACAATAGAATATAACTACTTAGGCATTGAATTGTCAAGTTCAAGTGGAGTGTTCTTGAACTTGGCCATCATAGTATAGACTAATTCTTCAACTATTTTCTATTCTTCTCTAGTCAACTTATTAAAATCAATGCCTTTAAAGCCAGATAAATCCACATTATCTCTAATGTTATCATGTATATTTTCTAAGTTAGACTTGGTGGTGTGACTTACCACTCTAAATTGGCCAATGTAATTAGATTTAATCCTTTCCTCATCTGATTCAGGAGGTGCAACATATTACCTTCTTAGCTTCTTTTTGGCTAGACCTTCCTACTTAATAGCCTTCTTCTTTTCTTGCTCCTTAGCCTCCTTTGTTTAAGCTCTTGTACTTTCCATTGCAGTAGGCTTTGCTAGGGTTGGCTTGGCAAGTTTCTTGGCCTTTGTTGCTAGTTTGGTGGTAGCATTTCTTTTCTTTGGCTATGGTTTGGTAGGTGCTTCCTCAGCTTCCTCTTCCTCAACACCTTCTTCTATGTCTTCTCCCATTCCTTGCATCAAGGTAAGTGGCCCTTGATCCTACTCTCCTTCTTCCTCATCTTCCTCTTCATCATCCTCCTCACCTTCTTCTATGCCTTCAAAAAATTTGGCTTTTAGCTTCTTCACTAGTCTATCTTTCTTTTTCAAAACTGATGCTATCTTCAGTTCCATCTCCACCTTGGATCTAACAACATCATAATTTCCAAAGGGTTGAGCACTTTTAAATAATTTCTATGCAAGTAAAGTTGTTATTTCTTTTGAAGCTTCATCAATATTGATTTCATAGCCAAGTGGTTGTAGTCATCTAAATCTTGGCACTACAGCTTAAATATATGTATAATCAATGTCAACTAGGAAACAAATGTCATTGATGTGTTGTACAACTAAGGAAACATGAATCCTAATCCTCTATTTCATAGGCTTCTTAAAGTCTTCGAAATAGCTTGTCAAAATTGTTTGAAAATATGTCCCCATTTTCTCTATATATTCATTGATCTGTAGAGTAGCTGATCTATTCATTTTCTAGCTTATCTTGCCAAAGGAATGGAATTCATTCTGAACATAAAAGAATATACATATCAAAATGGATCCAAATTTTCATTGGGCACTCTTGGACCTTCTTATGGCTCCCAAGTTCTCCTTGATTTTTTGTAATTGTAGCTCAACTAGATCATATGTATGATCCTTCTTAACAATTTAATATCCTACGTCAACTGCAATGTAGGGCACATAGTTTAATCTGCTTGACTGATATAATTTATGGGATATGATGCTAACAAACAATTCTACGAGTGGATCTTTGACTGTATCTATGGTCATCCCTCTTTTATTCCACTTAGCCCTAGTGTTATTCTCTATGGCTTCTTTTAAATAACTCCTTAGGGTCTTTGGCCATTCTAGGGTTGGATACACTATGACTTGGTGAACAATCCTCTTGGTTATCTTTACTAATCCTCCTTCTAACAACCAATATCTGACATGAATTCTGCTTAGAACAAGTTTGATCCACTCTATTTTAAAGAATGTAGGGAAGTCTAGGACATGGGTAAGTCCCTTTTTCTCAACTATGTTGTATTCTTCCTTCAACACTTTGTTGTCACATAGTTTATTCTATGCTTCCCTAATCTCCATGTCTCCTATCCCACCTAATTTGCAATTATAGCATTTCCAAACATTTTGAACCATGACTACTTTAGGGGGAACGATGGATAGGGCACCAACTGGATCATTCTTATAGGCTACCTCAAGGATTGGTTTGAATTCTAGGTGTCTTACATCCCTACTAACCAGTTGAACTTCAAATAGATCCTTATCTTTGGGGTTTCTACAACTAGATGCCATTTTCGTAAACTAGGGTTTAATGAATTCAAATACTGCATAGGATGTCACTTGAATAAATGCCTCAAATCAATGAAATTTCTCTAAATCTCTACTCAAATTTGTTTGAGTTTTTTGTCTTCACTTGAAATTGCTTCTTCGCTCTGCTCATTCTTTGCTTTGCATTTGAATGACAAAAATGGTCAAAAAATAAAACAAATACCATTCAATACCTAGCATTAAATGCTTAATGCTCATACAGTTGTCCACTCAGCTCCTTAAGCAATTTTGTTTTATTCTGCTTCCATTTGTTTTCCAACACTTGGCATTCATATGAGTTTCCCTTACTCTACTTCAATAAGAATTTCTATCCACTTAGTAGCTATTAATCACTCAGCTTCCACTCGTTCTGTCCAACAACTTGGTACATACTATGATTTCACTTAACAACTGAAGGTAAATTTTGGCAACAATATGAAAGCTTTTGAGGATAAACTTGCATCTTTATTCATGATACTTATATCCTTTGTAGTATTGACTTGTCTTGGAGCTAATGTATGATAAAGCATTGTATATCAGTTCCTTATACCTTCTTTTCTTTAGTCGGATGAAGTGTGACCACTGGACCTTCTAGGTAAAGTGATCCCTCCATTGGATGTGCTACTTCTATCTCTTTTCTTCTACATCTTATTCATTTCTCCTCTAATATGTTCAAAATCAACTTTCCCTTTTCCTTTGTTGAACTCAGAGTTGGGTGCCTTTGATCTTGTTGGGTAATACTTGCTGATGTGTCCTATTTTTGGGCTACTAAAACAAGTTGTTTGACTCAACCACCTATTTTAGTTGCCACTAAAGTGTTTTTTTATGCAGTTCTTAGAAATGTGTCCATATTATTGATAGTAGTGACAAATTTTTCTAGTGTTGTAGTCCCAATTGTATTGATGTCCATGACTATTTGTCTTTGCTAGATTGTTTAGTGTCCACATAGGCTTAGATCTGGATTCAAAGGTTCCATGTCCATACTTCTTGCAATTGTAGTAGTGACCTTTAAATCTTGGTGTCCTGATGGTTCTAGTCCTATAGTCATGTGCCTAATGACCTTGCTTATTACACTTGTGATAGTGACCCATGATTTTAGGGTTGTCATGCTGATTGGCATTCTTACTTCTGCACATATTAGAGGTATGTCCCTTTATACCACAAAAATGACAAGTGGGTTTTGTGTTCTTACCTTTGTCACTTCTTTCTTCTACAGTCTTAGATGACTCTCCTTCTTCAGTGCTGGTGTATCCTAGTCCTAAAGTATCATTACTAGATCTTGGTGATTTTAGTAGCTGTTCAAAGTACTTGATGGCTTCATTAGGTTTGTTGAGGCTTTCTACAATTTCTTTATCTCTTGTCAATTCATTTTGCAATTTTTCATTCTACATCTTCAATGTTGAGATCTCAATGTTCTTGACATTTAGTTCATGATGGGCATTCATCATTTGGCTTAGGGTGTCTAGTTGCATGTTGGAAACTCTTGCAAGCTCACTTTACTTTTCCTCTAGTCTTTTGGCAAGGTTTCTCTTGGAATATTCTATCATATCTTTATATTTAATGGCTCCTTTCTTCTGCTCAATCATTTAAAAAAGCATCATGGCTTGTGATTCTTGTTCAATCTTGAGAGTTTTGATCTCTTCTACTTGAGCTCTGTTCTTCTCCATTAGGTTTGCAATTTCTGCATCAAACTCAATGGAATCTCCATTGGCAAACACATTTGTGGTGTCAATATCCTTGTACTATATATCATTCTTAGCTATGGCAATTTATTTTCTTCTCTTTAGGGATTTCCTCAATTCTTCCCTAGCTTCTTCCAGAGAATGTAGAATGAGACGTATTTCAATTTCTTAATTTTCTATAATCTTTCCAAGCTTGTAGACTTCCATTTCAAGATCTTTTCTTCAAGTTGTAAGGATTCTCCTTGTAAGAACTTGGATTTGATACCAATTGTTGGAATTTACAAGTAGGAAGAATACTTCTGAGAGGGGGTTGCAGTGTGAATTAGATGTACCAAACTTTAAGCTACAAAACTTGTAACTGAAATCAATACATGAATGTAACATTTCTAATTAACATGAAAGTAAAGGAATGCATGAAAATAGATAACACAATATTTGATCACCTAGAAACCCTCCAAAATGAGATGGTAAAATTGGGGTGGGGATGACACCCACAACTTATCACTATAGCAATATGTAACTTGTCAAGGTTACAAAGTTTGACCATCATCAATGGTCTGTCCTATGAGAGGCCTGCCCTGTTAAAGGCTTCAACACTCTGTTAAAAGTGTACCTGTCTAAAGGATTTACAAAATATTCACTTGGAATGTCAACTTGTTGAAGGATTTACAAAATGGCTATTAAACCAACCTATTCTCATAGGATTTTCATTATCCTAATACAATGGCTAGAAAGTATAGTAGAATGTGTTGACCTGATAACTTACAATCTTCAATTGTTGATTTCAGATTGATGTTTAGTCCATTATGATCTTATCCTCTTTGATTTGATATGATTTTATACGAAGTGCTGATACTCTATTCTGATGTTCATTGATCTGGAAATTCCTCTATTTTTCTAAGTCACCTTGAATGTACTTTTCACCCTTATGTTCTTTTCTCTCTTTCACTCTATCATTTCTCTCTTCAATTCTCTTCGCGCATACTCTCTCATGTATTACTAAATTATGAGATTTTTACCTCCTTAAAAAGGTTTGATGACTTAGGGTTAGGTATGAATCTACAATTGAGATTCATCCATCTTTTCCACTCAATTCTTTCCATTTTTTTGATTGGTTGCATGTTGATTTCATAGGGAATCAAATACATTTGATCTTATCTTTTAATCCTTTGAGATTTATTATATGTTAGCTCAAAAATGGTTTACATCTTAGTTTGTGAGGGCACAAACTCTTATGCTTATTTTATGTTGCTCAACACTTATTGATTACTATTGCTCAACACATATAGAAATTATGTCTTGGTTGACACCTATAGTTTACTTGGCACATATACTAGCTCGACATTTATTAGTCACTCGATAGTTGAAACTCTCTCGAAACTGTCTATCAGCTTGGCATTTGAATGACTCGACACATATTGTAACTCAACATCTATATTATACTTGGCATCAACTTAGAAAATTTCTTAAGTGTTTTGACACTCAATTGTCAAAACCAATCTTAGATCAATAGAATTGATGAAATCCTCTTCTAGTTTTAAACTTTTTGCATTAGCTTAGAACTTTCCTAGACTCTTCATCTAATTAAGAAATATTTGTATAGTTTATATGTATGTATATTTGTGGCCTAGTTATGAGGTAAAAAAATGAATAAACCTAATCTCTATATGGGGTTCCAACTGTAATATTTTCCAAGTGATCAATCAATTTATTAACCTTACTATAATAACACACAATTTTAAACTTTAGTAATTTGTGAAGTATAGTCCCCACATTTGATAAAGTGTAATTTATCTACTGAGAAGATACTTTTCATGTACATTAATGTATTAATGGTCAACTAATAATTAGATTTAAATTGGATTTTATGTACATTACATGATAAATGAAATATGATAGAATAAAGGATAGCTTGGTTTTTATCAACATTATTTTCTCCTATAGAAATTTTTATGTGAAAAATATAAAAATGTTCCTTGGTGATCCCTAATTAAATAACATTCTTTTAACATCCTCCATTATAATTTCAAGATCCATAAAATTAATTTAAATAATATTTTATTTTAGGTACACATTGTTAGGTATTTCTATTATGATATGTTGATGCTATATGTTGATGAGTTGGTTAGATGTTTGTTGTATGATGAAATTATTTTTTTCACTGATGTTTATGTGTATACTTTTTTGTTATAGATAGTAAAATATAAATTATAGTCGTATTCATCAATTTATTTTAACATCTACAAATATTTATCATTGATTATGGTCAACTTAAAAATGTTCACATGTTTCCTTAATCAATTTTTAATCAAGTTTCTAGTTACTAGTGCCATTATATTCATGTGCATAGAGGTTGAGTATTTGGTTTAGTTTGAATTACATTGATGATTTAGACATTATGGTAAGTATTATTAATTGTACCTTATCAATGTGTTTATATTTCTATAATTTTTCATGATTCTAGGTAAACTAAGTTATATTTTGGTTGATTTGAATTGGACAACACAATGTTCTTAACATTCAGTACTAAAGATGATTTTGGATCTTATGCAAGTGATGTTGCAAAGATTTTCTAGATAGTATTGATATTGCTTATTTGTGTTCATGGATGGTGTGATGGCTATTATAGTGGTATGCATTGATTGAGGAAATCATAATATCATTTTTTGGTATTAGAGAAACATCCTTTGAAGGAGCCTAATTGGTGGATGGTGATCTAGCATGGAAAGTTTGAGGAGATATATTGTAAAGTCAGAAGGTGCAAATTATCCATTATGAAAGGATTCGATGACTACCTACATGACATACATAGTAGATGAGTATCAGGAGTCTCAAATGAATAATAAATATTCAAAACCCAATGATTTATCACAAGATACTACAGTAAAAAAGAAGAAATTCAAGGAGAACATGTTAGTAAAAGAGAAAATTATTAGTGGATTATATAATATAGAGTATTCACATATCTATGAATGTTGAATATCTTATTAGAAAGTCATACTATAAAGAAAAATAGATCGGATGTTGCTTCCTAAATTAAAATTCAATACCCAATGATTTATCACAAGGTACTACTATAACAAAGAAGAAATTCAAGGAGAATATTTTAGCAAGAGAAAAAATTACTAGTGGATTATATAATATAATATATTCATATATCTATGGATGTTGAATATCTTATTATCAATTCACACTCTAAAGAAAAATAGATGGTATGTTGCTTCCTAAATGAAAAGTAAATAGATAAACCAAATGAATATGTTTTTGGTTGACAGAAGATTTATAATGATCCAAGGATGTTCCTAGTTGAAAAACCCAAATTGAATAGGAATATTTTCTATAATGGGAAATTAGTAAGATTTTATTAGATTCATAGTTTAAATCCCATGCTATTCTTTACCCACATATCCTCTTCACCAAGATGGAAATGATTCTAATTAAGAAAATTACTCCTACTCTTGATGATGCAATTATTTAACAAAACTCTAGTAAAATACTTCCTTCTCTTATAGAATATTCTTCTATATATTCTCTAATCTCTTACTTGTATCTTTATTCCATAATAATCTTTACTCCTAATAATCAAATAATTCTTTGGTTTCATGACCTAACATCTACAATTATTCATTTAGTAACCTAATACAACATCTTCCCATAATTACTATGCTTCAAATTCACAAGTTCATACTCATGAACAAAATATTTTAATAAATATAATACTTGAATAACATTTTCATCCACCTACTATAAATACATCATCTTCTAACTCAATGTATTGTGATCTACGAAGGTGTGAATCCTCATACTTAACTTTTTTCTTTTCATCCCTTCCTCCTTCAAAGAAATTAGAGTAGTTCTTCATTGTAATAACTTAATATACAAAAACTATATGTTGTATTGCCTATAATAAAAAATTATTTGTTGATATATATGGAAAAGATTAATGCCAATACACTTTGCTTCTAATAATAATAATAAAATAAGAAATAAGTGTGACAACCCAGTGAGTTTATGAAGTTATAATACATTTAGAAGATGTTGTCAAGATATTGAATAGTATTCATGTTTTCTTTCCTTCTTCATGAGATATTCGTCCTAGTGGTTCATTTTGATAGAAAGTATTAGAATACTTATTTTGGTAGTGTCTACCAATTTCTTCATTTAGGTCCTAATCAATTTGATGAAGTGACATGTTGAGAATTTTTAAATTTATTGGTTATGGTGTAGCATATTTTTCATTGGATAATTATGTCTTATGTAGGTCCTTACCAACTTAACTTATAATGCATCGATGATTAAGCATATTGGTTGTATCTTCAATTATGATAGGTAAGATATAATACCTAGTGGATCTTTTACTCTATATAGTAGTATTAATGAGAGATAAGTTGTTTAATTGAGAGTGTGAAATGAGAAAGAGTGAAGAATTACCATGGGAAGGTAATATACAAAAAGAGAATTATATTTAATTATTATTTTATAGGCATATAAAATTATATTTGTTGATTCGGTTATAATTGACTTCTTGTCCATCTTTTTGTAATTATAATGAGATCCATGAACCTAGTTGAGAGCTAGGTCTCAAATTGAAACATAATTAATATTCTCTATGAAGTGAATCTTATTTATTTGGTTGTAAGAATTTAGGTGTATGTGCACCTTTTATTCTCTATTTCTATACCCTTAACTAAAAAATAATTTTAGCAGACTACATCAACTATTGGGTTATATTTTTATTAGGGTTTATGTAATATGATATTATATGGTGTTCTTGCATTATGTGTTAATGATCTTGAATTTTTTATTTATCATTATAGATCTATTTAATTTTTAGAGGTTTTAACTTAACAATTTGTGCAATTGATTCACCCACCCCTCCTTAGTTGTACTTGCCTACTTTGAGACTCAGAAAGATATGAAATATTATAAACTCTCAATTTAGAGAATTTATAAAAATTAAAAGTTCTAATTTTAAGATGGATAAAAAATAATCTTTTAATTGCTGCTAGGATAATGTTGATAAAGAAAATGTTGAAGAATAATGGCATTACTTTTTCTAAAGCTAACATTATACATTGTGATAACACAATTACAACAAGTATGTCAAAGAATATTATTTTAGATTGAAAGGCTAAATGCATTGCAATAAATTACCATTTTTTTGGAGAAGAGGTTGCAAAGAAAGATATAATATTTGAGTATATAAGTATAAAAAAATTAATAGAAAATATATTCAATAAACCATTGGCTAAGGACAACTTTGAGTACCTCAAAGGTATGCTTAGGTTAATGTTCCCACCTAGTACAATGCAACTCATGTAAATTAGATCTATCTAGTTTGATTATAAAAATATTCATTCATATCAGTGTTAGGCCTTGTACTAATCCTTAGGGGTAGTGGTCATAGTGAGATAGACAATTATAAGAGCTATTATCATTATATTTATGACACAATAATGTTTTGTAGCACTTGCACAATATTTGGTTGTAGATTGGTTTAATCCAATGATGGTGCTTTGATGGAGACATTCCTCAAAGAGCGAGCATTTCAAATTGCCACTAGATATTTTTCATATTCGCACATTTTTCATTCATATAAAAGGTGGATAAATTCAATGAAAAACAAGAAGAACCTAATACGGGAGAGATACAAAGGGAGTGTAGATAAAGAAGGGAATTCTATATATGTTGAGGATATTCATAAAATTCTGAGGGATTTATATGCTAAGGATATTAAAAATATTATTATTAAAAAAATATGGTTCGATTGATGGTTTTTCATCATATGTTGCCATCAATGCCAAAAAGGGAGAATGTTATGAATAGATGTTTGGTTGGCACTTGATTTACTAATTATGTATTATATTGGTCATAGGTTTTTTCATTGATAAAAAAATATGTTTATATTATTAGCTAAAACAAAGATTTTATATATTGTAGGGAGATTATTGATACACCAATTTTTTCATATATTGGGTTGATCTATACAAGATTGAGATTATATACAACAATGATTATAGATAGCATATCAGTGTTCATTGATTTTTATATGGAGTTTTGGTTGAGTTTTAGATCATTTGGTGAAGATTGGTAGCAAACACATGTGTAGGATGTAATGTCTGATATTGTTGGTGGTGTATTTGATATATCTTATCAATAAGGTTGACATAATGTCAACAATATTGGATCATGGTAGAAAACATGTTTGTGATATTTTGTTCATGATAACAAGGCTTGGGGATTATTTTGGGAAGGTCTCTTAAGTGAAACATGAGATATGTTTTACTATTAGATGATTTGGTCAAGGAGATGTATTGATCTTCATTGAAAAATATATTATTTATATTGTAGCATGTGGGAGCCTTATTGTATTAGCTTCAAGGATGCTTGAGAAGGTGTATATGCCTTAGTGTGGTTCTATTTTATTATTTGTTTACTAGTGGAGATATAATATCCTATCTGATATATGGTGTATAAACTCAAAGGACACAAGCTTTAATGAAGGATGGCTAGAGTAGAAAGAATATTGATTTTGTTGATGGTATTGGGATTCAAAGGAACCATTTTGGGAATTAAGATGCAAATTGGTTTGTTCACTTCATTTAGATTTCTTATCCTAAAGTTTTAACATCATAGTTTCTTAAGAAATTAAGATAGTGTGTCTATTTTCCCTATTAACCTTTAACAAGTTTAGATCCTTCTAAGAAGGGTTAAATGTTTATTAACAAGGATTTATTCACTAACAAGGACTATTATATCAAATGTATTATTATTTGGTAATATATCTACTCTATAAAGCTCTAGTGTATCTATTACTTATTTTATTTTCTCTTCTAAGATACATTCCCTCCTCTTTGGTCAATGAAAATTACGAAAGATCTTTTGTGAATATCTTATTTTTAAATTCTTGACAATATTTGAATCCTTTTGTTGACTTTGGTCATTGTTTAAAAAATTACAAATTTTTTCATGATTGACATAAAAATTACATAATAAATCATATATATTACATAATAACATCATCTAGAAACATTTAATTATGTTTAAGTTTTTTGCCTTTGAAATTTAATAGGATTATTGTTTGTAAAATATAGTAATTATATGGTTTAATTGAATTACTTATTATGTTACATATTTTTACATATTTTAGTTCTACTTTTTATATTTGTCATAGGCAATATACTATTATATCCATTTCTCTTAAAAATATTACTTTCATTGCTTTTTTAAATTGACCTATTTATCTGAAACAAGATTAGTTAAATTGGATCACCCCTTTAAGAGAGGGTTTCAAATTAAATTTTTCTTCTAGATATTTTAGATGCACATTACAAAAATAAATCTAAATGTATTTACTTATCATGATTATTAATTTTTACTAGATTTTTTCCTCAACCATATACATATACATACATATACATACATATATACATATATATATGTGTATACATACATATATATATGTGTATACATACATATATATATGTGTATATATATATGTGTGTATGTGTGTGTGTATACATACATATATATATATATGTATATAGATATATATATATATACATATGTATATATATGTATATAGATATGTATACATATGTTGTATATATATATATATATATGTATACATATCTATATACATATATATACATATGTATATATATGTATATAGATATGTATACATATGTATATATATGTATATAGATATGTATACATATGTATATATATATATATGTATATAAGTATATGTATATATATACATATACTTATATACATATATATACATATATATATATATATGTATGTATATATATATACATCTATACATATGTATATATGTATATGTATATATATATGTATGTATATATGTATATATGTATATATATGTATATATATACATATATATAAATATATATATATATATGTGTATATATATGTATAAATACATATATACATATATATATATATGTATATATGTATATATATACATATACATATATAAATATATAAATATATATACATATATATATATATATGTATGTATGTATATGTATGTATATGTATGTAGATATATATGTATCGATATATATATATATATATATATATATGTATGTATATATATATATGTATATATATATATGTATGTATATATATATATATATATATATATGTATATATATATATATATATGTATGTATATATATATATATATATGTATGTATATATAAATATGTATATATATATATATATGTATGTATATGTATATGTATAGATATATATGTATATGTAAATGTATAGATATATATGTATATGTATAGATATATATGTACATATGTACATATATATATGTACATATGTACATATATATATGTACATATGCACATATATATATGTACATATATATATATATGTACATATATATATATATATGTACATATATATATATATATATGTACATATATATATATATATATGTACATATATATATATATGTACATATATATATATATATATATATATATATATATATATATATATATATGTATATATATATATATATATATATAATTTTGTTTATTACCAATAATCATTGTGATATTTTCTAATTAAGTTAACGCAACAGACTATATTTGAAATCAATTCAAATGCATTATCTATTTGTCACTTAATAAAATTCAACTTAAAGTTTAGTTGCCATTGGTTAATTAAAAAATTTAGTTTATACATGAATACAAATTCTCATATTAAGCTTTCCTATTTAATTAAATTGAGCTATTCAATTATTGTAGTACTCTAAATATTCTTTTACCATTTGAATTATTTTAATCTCTCAAATTTGGTTGGCTAAAATAAAAGATAAATTTTATAATAAATAATTTTGAAAGTATAACAATATATGTCTACATATTTTTTTTTTATAGTTATCACTTATTCAGATGAAATAATTTTGGAGTACATTCATCTTTAGGCAAATATTAAAAAGTTCACAAAGGATTTCTATTTCTCTTGCTCATTCAAATTATTTGCTATTATAACCTCAATAATAAAACACACACACACACACATTTTTGTGTGTGTTGATGAAAGGTCAACCCCATGGCTTCCATGAATCACCTGCATGAAAACACCTATCACAAAAAGAGAGAAGAGAAATAGCTATGGAGGTTGGAATTGTGAGATCGATAGATGAGGCATTCTTGATGAGAAAAAATGAGATTTCTATTATCGAAAGTGAATGAATAAATTACAAGGAGATCAATCCTTATAAAAGGAGATCAAAACACTAATACGTAAAACCAAATTTCCATGATAATAATTAATTAAAAAAATTATTATTATATGCCCAAATTTTAGCTTGAGTAAACTAGAGATAATAAGTAACTTAATAATTCAATATTTATATAATTTAATTAATAAATTAATATGATTTAGTTAATTAAAAAAATACTTTATTAGTCTAACACCCTCCTTTAAGATAAACTTAGGGAGTAGCTGAAAACCTAGAAACTATTACTGGAAGTAAATTTGGGTCCTGACAATAAAGCTTGATGAAGTATCCAAGCACAACCAAATATTTGAAAAGAGGAGAAATAGAGAAAACCACATGGGAAAAAACCTATACCAAAATGAGTTTGAAAAAATGCTGAAATGAACTAGTGAAGGACTGAAGAAACCTCCAAACTAGGGAATGTCCAAGAAGATAACAAAAAAGATGATTATGAAGAATACCATTAAAGCATGAAGATGAAAACACTACTAAACAATTGATTTGAAGAACCTCCACTATATATAACTTGACTAGGTAGAGAACATTAAGTCTAAAGACCTAATCAATCAAAAATGGAAGGTATCTTTATGGCCTCCAAAAAAAGGAATGAAAGAATGCTTATATGATAAATGATCTATCTCACCGAAATGCATAGGTATCCATGCACTACAATTGCCTAGTACACAAGATCAAATACTATATACATAGCTTACTCCATTGAAACCAAGAAAGAAATAGAACCAACATAACCCCCATATAATGCTAAGAGGTAAGAAATGAACACTGAAACAAAATGCAATATCTCTTGTAGAAAGAAGAACCATGAACATCGAGAGTGCAAAAGAAGTACAAACACCTATAGTGGCACGTGTCATTAATATATCATGAGGCTAATGTTGTGGAAGGAAAAACTCACATGACAAAGGAAGATGGAAAATATGGCCAACATGAAACCCCCCAAGGCACTTTATAATGTAGTGTCAGTACAGAAAAACACAAAGATGTGTAGGATTCTGAAGTGCAATAGAGTGGCACTTTATGCCAATCTGTTTGTAGAGAAAACATATAAATAATGTTTAAATAGACTAAAATAGACACAAGGACAGTATAAAAGATAGTATAACCCATGAAAAACCATCTAAACTAACTAAAGTAATCTCCACACCTAAACCAACCAAAATATCCACCAAAATGAAAAAATGAAAAAAAGTAAATGGGACATGCCTTGAGTGGAATCTAGAAAATAGAATGTCTCCTGGTATGAAAAATAGAATTTGTGACCTTGACAAAGAAAACTGGCCACCATAGCATAAAAAATTCAAATAAATTGCACCATCATGATAGCCTCAGAACTAGCTTTCCAATGATATTTTTTTTTCAAAAATGGAGTCTACATGAGAAAGTTACAACCAAAAAAGCACATGAAGATCGAAAAGTGTTGGAAGGGAAAAAAAGGTTACTACCTCAGGATCCATGCCAAAATGCATCAAAAATGTTGACCTCAAGCACTACAAATCACCTCAAGAAGCATTATAGTTATGTACAAAATATATTGATTCATGTGCCAAAAAATATCAATTTGTGTGAAAAAAATTCTTGATTTATATGCCAAAAAATCTCTATTTGTGAGCCAAAAAAATCTTGATTTCCATACCAGGAATCACAAAATCATCACCTCAAGAAATGTGTTACAAAATTTTTATTTCCAAATAAAACATAATATTTTACGTGTCAAAGATAAAAAAATTATTGCCTTAGGAAATGTGCCAAATCTAGAAGTGATATTATTTTGCCTCAAATTTAGATTGTGTCTAAATTTAATAAATTTTATATGAAAATAGGGGTTTTTTTGCACTCTAAGTTGAGCGATGATGTCTGTTTGGGCTCAAAGTAAGCCAAAAATTAGTGAACCCCCAAATTTATTACAAAATAAGACTAAAAAATTGAACCTTCTGAAAGAAAAAAAATAGATATGAAATCCAAGCCAACCTCTCATAAATAGAATAGGGGCATGGAGTTTTGGAACTCTATTACCATGTTGAAGTTGATGAAAGATCAACCCCATAGCTACCAAGAATCACTTGCATGAAAATACCTATGATAAAAAGACAGAAAAAAAAAAAGCTATGGAGGCTAGAATTATCAAATCCATAGATGAGACATTCTTGATGAGAAAAAAATACATTGCTATTATCAAAAGTGAATGAATAAACTATAAAGAGATCAATCCTTGTAAATGGAGATCAAAACCATAATAGGTAAAACCCAGGTCAAATGACAATAATTAATAAGAAAATACTTTATTACTCTAACATATATATGTATATGTGTGTATGCATGTGTGTATGTATATGTATATATATGAATGTGTGTGTGTGTGTGTGCGCGCGGGCACGTGCGCGCACGCGTGCGTGCATGTGTTGTTATAAATATAAGGTAGGCTAGGTTATTGAGAGAGGAGGGGTGAATCAAGAACCAATTAATCTTTTATCATACTTCACCAATTAATCCTTCATATATTATTCTAATCTAATTACATGCATGAAAAAATGAAAGCAATACAACATTTATAATAGTTTCACACAAGATACAGTGACCCAAAAACCTTCCAAAGAGAAAGTAAAACTGGGGTGGGGATGATACCCACAAGCTTTAGTACTACAATATAAGGTTAACCTATTAAGGCTTATAATTGACCACATCTAGTAATTTTCCTTATTAGGAGCAATAAAGACTATGAAGTCTACCTTGATAAAGGATTTACAAACATACAATGAAGTATGAACCCAATTAAGAGATTTAGCAAAAGACTGTTAAGTCTAGCCTATTAAATGATTTGACTGATGCACCTGTTAGGATGAACTAGTGGCTGATCTTTGATCTACAACTCTAATTTGTTGAATGATATTCTTTTTATTACAATGATCACCTAATTGTGATAGACAAATATATGTTGTCCCTTATACTACTTGTAGCCTTCTTTAATTCATACTCATATACATCATAATATTCTTCAATGACATGTTTGGATAAGATACAGTGCATTACATCTACACCAATCCAAAAAAATCATTTTGTAGTTGGCTACAATACTAATTTCATCGTAATTCAAAAATTTGGCCCAACTATTATAACTTAGTTTCCAAAGAAAACTTGGTGATATTTTGATACATGAATAACATAGCCAATGCTTGACAAACTTTGGCACTCGGTTGAACTTGAAACTCTATCCATACTAATCACTTCCAAGTAGCTTGAATTTCATCAAAACTATGTGACTCAATGAACACTAAGAAACTTCGTAGCTCTTGAATCACTCAACTGACACTGCATGACTCAGTTAATACTAGATTCACATTGTTAACATTACATGCTTAGTAAATATAGTAGAACTTTGATAACATACCAGAGCTCATTTTATAATACGATCCTTTTCACTTCCATTGAATAGCTTGGTAGCCTCTACTACTCTTGATTTGCACTATATATAGTCTATAAAGCTCGATAAATATTGTTTAGCTAAAAAAATATTACAAACTGACTTAAGTCTCAACAGACATTGCACTCTAACTACTTGGCTTGGGAACAACTAAATCACATGGTTAACACTGCAAGTTGAATGATAAGCTTGATAGAAACTATAGTGCTCGATAGCAATGTAACCATTTGACTAAGTGACAAGTCACTGATAGACAAATTGACCTAAATGTAAATAATCTCCCTATTTGGAATTAGTGACAAAAACACTTATCAAACAAAAAAAAATTGAACATTCAAAAGTATAAGTCAAAAACTTCCTTTATCATCATTCTATGTCTTCAACTCATTTTTGACTTCCTACTTCTATAGCTTAGCAGAGTACTCAGTTTTTTTTACTTTTCAAAATTTCTTTTGTATATATATTTTTTACTTATTTGTACACATATCTTCATAATACTATAGTACTTCCCCATAAATGTATCTCTCCTATATACATACATCTGGAGGATAATATACTTTTCTCCCTTTATTAATATCTTCTCCCCCTTTTTGACATAAATGTCAAAGGTCTTTAATATCTATATGTTAATACCAAAATGTGACAAGAAATTAGAATGTACCTTCACAATTAGTACCATAGTCTTGTCCCAATTCTCTTGTAATATCTTACTTGCATACAAGACAATTTAAACTTATGCTGATAATTCCATCATGTGATCAAGTACAAAGAATTTTTTTATCATGGATGAGTGTCTTCACATGTCCACTATGTTTCTGCAATGCATCCATATTTGGAAGAATTATGCCCTAAATGTTTGTAAGTGTGCCATTGATTCTGGCTTCTCCCTTCAATAATTTTTCCTACAGATTTGTTAGATATCTAATCTTTGTGTAATTTGTAGAAATATAACTTGGATCAAGTGGCATCTAGTGTGAACTATCCTTAATATCTTCATCTATCTTTGACAATTTATCCTCCATATCATTTGTGAAGATAAATGTATCACTAAGTTTGAAAAAAACTGAAATTACATTATTAATAGATTTCTCTAGTTAAACAAGAAGACTAGATAACTCTACTTGATCTATTGTAATTTTCCATGCAACTTGCTCCAACACTCTATTCTCAAATTTCCATTTAGCTCTTTCCAATAGTTTATCCTATCCATTCAAATTCTCACTAAATTTGTGGAAAATTTCAGCTAATTGGTCTAGAATAAATTATTTTCCATCAACCTTAATAATTGAAGCATCAAAAAATATGCCCTTTATGTCTTTAAGTATTTTAATTTCTTTCTTCTTCTCTTCTCTAAGCTTTTTTTGCTCAGCCCTTTTATTCAAGAGTTCTTCTAGGGTATCTATTTGGTTAGGTGTGAGGATAGAGATATCCCAAATAAAAATAACAATATCCTCATCCAAATCAACTGTTTCCTCTTCCCCTTTTCTTTTAGAATGGTAGAAATAATTTCTTTACCCTTATTTAGAAATTGAGTGCTCAGTTGAGACTAATTCTAAAAGATCATTTCATTGGCTATGGATAAACTTGGAATAGAAACAATTGTAGAAATAGATGGAATGGAAATAAATGTAGAAATTACACTAACGATAGGAATACCTTGTTGTTGTTTTGTCAAGCTTGATGATAAAGGAACTTACTGGTTGGCAAGTTAAGTGTTGGGCACTTTAGTCAATGTTATACTCAATATAATAGATGAAGAGCTTGGTTGGGTGCTTTGTGTAGTAGTAGTATCCACAACCAACTTAGTAGAATCTTTCTCTAAGCTAGATTACACTAAGGTTGTGCTTGAAGAGTGATGAAATGAAGTCTTAATATGAGCTACAATCTTCTATGTATCTATTTCCTCGATGCTTTATATCTCTAGAAGGCTTCCTTTAGTAGCTTCTTGTTCTTCCTCCTCATCATTAGGATTGACATCATCTATCTCATCATATTTTATTACTACTTATTATCCCTCATCTTCATCATCCTTGTCATCAATGTGCACAACAAAGTCACCGAGTTGATGCAACTAATAAATGTTTCTCCATACAGTAGTAGTTGCCTTCACCACATATTCAATATCCTTAAGAATATTATGCATATATTTGTTTTGAGAGTGAACATCTTCTCATTTTTCTTCAAGGATTCCTTTACTTCCTTCTCACTAAGACTCAGCATGAGTTGCTTCAAAGTTTGTTGAGAAATGTCCTTGATAGTATTCTTTGAATTTTCCCATCTTGGTTTTACTGCCTTCATAAGTTCATTAGGAATTTTTTGTGCAAGCTGATTTGGTGAATACTTCAATTTTCCCAATTTAGTTACAATAGTATCCTCAATTTTCCTTTTGGGTCTGTGTAGTATCATCGTGTGCTAAAAAGTAGCAATTTTAAAAACATATAGTTCTGAAATTCCTCAAAGCATTTCAAAATTTATTATGATATTTTTCCTACCCATCCTGATATCAAACCTAAATATTAATACCTTTATAAGCCCTACTATTTCTTTGGATACCAAACCTACATGGTACACTTTAAAAATATCCTAAAAACATGTTTTTCTCCTTTTTGTATGTGTTTTTTACTTCAAACATGTGTCTGCTGAATTTTTCTCACCCTAATTTGATGAATTTTCCATAAATGTAATGGTTGTCAAATTATGAGTTTAGTAAGTAAATATTATTCATTTTCTAATGCAGCTATGTATAAAGTGTTGACTGACATACTAATTGAAAAAAAAAACTTTCAAATGGTATAACATTTTAGAAATCCAAAAGATATGTCACATTATATGCTTCTTCTAATATAAGAAAAAATAAAAGAAAAAATAAAAATCTTGTAAAGTTTTGAATTAGTTAAGGTAATCAGACTGGGAGTTTTTTTTTCCCAAAAATACTATAGGAAAAAATTTATAATTAATTATTTATTTGGAATAAAAAACACCCAAAAGGTATGTATCACATCCAAGAATGAGTCTACATCTTATATCTAGAATATTATTAAAAAATATTATCATTTTCTTTTGATTAAGGAGGTCAAACATACAACTACTTCTTATTTTTATCTTGAAATTTTTGTACTATTGCATTAAAATTCAAAATTTTGGCAAATCACTTTTTTCATTCTTTAGATAAGACCTAATAGTTCCAAAACTAAATTCAATCTCCCATAGATGTTTTTTTAACAATTTTTTAAATTGGAATTCCATAACAAGATTAAATTGCATGTCAAGTTGACATAACCCAAATTTGTTGATTTTTCATTGCTTCTTAAGGGCGTAGTTTGGTTGACCATGATCTTGAAAAGATAATTTTCTCTTCTTCATTCCTTGTCTCATGCTTGAGAAACTTAAAACATGGCATGCCATTTCCTTCTTCCATTTTCTTCGATATTTCTTGGAGTGTAGGTGTAGATGTTTTGAAGATAATCTACTCCGCTTTATCTTCACCTAACTTCAACTTCTTCTTAGATATGGCTGCCCTTCTTGTAAATAAAATAGGGAAGGATTTGGAAGGTTTGATTATGATGACCTTACCCTTCTTCTTCAGAGGTTCTTCCTTCTTAGACTCAGATTCCTCTATTTCATCCTCTTCATCATTATCTTCTACATCATCTCCTTTTTTCTTTTGTCAGTGTGATAGTAGAACTTGCCTTCTTTGTGTTTTTCATTAGCTTTTCTATCCTCTTCCTTCCTTTTTTTACCATTTGAGGTAGCTTGATCTCAAGATCAATTCTTTCCTTTGCTTCATCATATGTTCCAAAATAAGTGGCTTTGGGATCCATAAGATAATTCAATGGAGCTTAAATGATATCCTAAATTATGTCCTCAATGTTAACCTCATAGTCTAGAATCTTAACCCATACCAGTCAAGGTCAAACTACCTTAATGTATACTTTGTTACAATCAACCATGAAATATAAATCTTTCTCATATTCCTCCACAAGCTGCTGGGTATCCTAAACCTATTTTGAATCTTTTGTTTGAATGTTTTAAAATAATTATCCATGATGCTATCAAAATTATCACCCATTTCTGCTATATATTCATTGATTTGATATAGAATTGGAACATGCTTCCTCCATACTACAGAACCATTGGAATGGAAAAAAAATTTAATGTAAAAGAATAGGCATCTCAAAAGAGAACTGAACTTACATGGATTGTTCTTTGATACTATAATGCTCTCCATGTTCTTGTTAAATTGGTTGAACAACAACTCAGTAAGGTCAAAGGATAGATTATTCTTTACCACCTTGTATGCGAGATCAATAAATTCACATGACACATTGTTCAATTGACTAGAGATATATATCTTATGAGAAATCACATGCATGTCAAACTTCAGCTCCATATCTGTTATGCCATTAATATTAATTTCTCTTTCATCCCATGTAGCAAGAATCCTCTTGGTTAGTTCAATCTAACCTAGGGTTTTGGTCATCTTTGCTTTGTTTAGCATTGGTAGCCTAGTGATTCTGTGAATCATTTTCTTTGTAATTTGAATGGGTTGATCCAGCCATAATTTCCCATTGTGAACATGACTTATGGTAATTCGAATCCATTTGACTTGAAAGTCACTTGGAAAATGTGAAATATGTATCAAAACCTAAATTTCCAAATGTTGATGCTCAAAATTCAATAGACTACCCACACATAATTCATTGAACACCTCATTCATTTCTAAGGTTATGAGTTATTTAACAGAATAGTGGAAAAATAAATGAATGGTGTGCACAAGTAATACCTATTGGTCTTAGATTGGTTTTGATAGTTGAGTGTCAACACACTTAAGAAACTTCTAAGTTGATGTCGAGTATAATATAGATGTCAAGCTATAGTATGTGCTGAGCTAGAAATTCAACAAGTTTCAAGTGCCAAGTGGAAATTGATGTCAAGCTAGTATATGTGTTGAGTAAAGTATAGGTGCCAAGAAAGATTTAATTACTATAGGAGTTGAGCAAGAAAAAATTCCTATATGTGTCGAGCATTAGCAATTTGTAAGTTTTGAGTAACAAAAAATAAGCATAAGTGTCCATGCCTTCACAAACTCAAATGTAAACCATTTTTGACCCAACTCGAGATGAATCTTGAAGGATCAAAAGGATAAGATCATTGAATCTATTACATTCCTTATGCAATCAACATGAAACTAATTAAAAAATTGGGAAGAACATGTAACCATTCAGAAAAATGGAAAGATTTGAGTTGGAAAGATGGATGAATCTCAATTGTAGATTCATACCTAACCCTAAGTCTTCAAACCTTTATAAGGAGGTCAAAACCCCATAATTAAAGTGTGTGTGAGAGTATGAATCATATGGGAATGCAAGGAGAGAATGTTAGCTAATTTTAAAGGGGTGTAAAGACATAGAAGAAGGATAAGCATTGTAGAATCAGTTGGTCAGAACAAAGTATCAACACTACGAATATAGTTATATTAGATCAAGAAGGATCATATCAGATTCGACAAAACAAGGATCTAAAATTAGCAATTGAAGATTATAAGTCATCAATCAAACATATTCTACTATACTTTCTAGCCATTGTATTAGGAAAATGAAAATCCTATGATGACCAAGTTGGTTTAACAACCATATTGTAAATCCTTTAACAACTTGACATTCCAAGTGAGTTTTTGTAAATCCTATAAATAGGTCACTTTAAATAGGTTGTTAAAGCTTTTAATAGGATAGGCCTTTCATAAGGTAGACCACTGATGGTGGTCAAACATTGTAACCTTAACCAGTTACACATTGTTGTAGCGATAAGTTCTGGGTGTCATCCCCACCCGAGTTTTACCTTCTCATTTTGGAGGGTTTTTGGGTGATCAAATCTTGTGTTTTCTACTTTCATGGATGCCTTTACTTTCATGTTTATTAGAGATGTTGGATGCATGTATTGATTTTAGTTAGAAATTTTTATAGGTTAAAATATCGATACTTCTGATTCACTCCCCCCCACCCTTAGAAGTATTCTTCCCACTTCTGAATTTGAATAATTGGTATTAGAGTTTTCCTTATAGATTGAAGAAAAAGAACTAGAAATGGAAGTCTAAAAACATGGGAAGGTCATAGAAAACTAGGAGATTGAGATACATTTGATTCTACATTCTTTGGAAGAAGCTAGGGAAGAATTGAGGAAATCCTTATAGAGAAGAAGAGAGATTTCCATAGCTAAGAATGATACACAATACAAGGAGATTGACACCTAAAAAGTGTTTACTAATGGATATTCCAAGGAGTTTGATGCAATAATTGCAGATCTAATGGAGAATAATAGAGCTCAAGTAGAAGAGATTAGAACTCTCAAGATTGAACAAGAATCTCAAGCCATGATGCTTTGTGAAGTGACTGAACAGTAGAAAGAATTGTTGAAGATAAGGCTATGATAGAAGATGACAAGAGAAACCTTGTCAAAAAACTGGAGGAAAAGTCAATATAGCTTGCAAGAATTTCTAATATCAAGCTAGACACCCTAGGCCAGATGATGAATGCACATCATGAGTTGAATGTTAAGGACATAGAGATCTCCACATTGAAGATGCAAAATGAACAACTACAAAGTGACTTGAGAAGAGAAAAGGAAATTGTAGAAATCTTCAACAAACCTAATGAAGCCATCAAGTATTTTTAACAACTACTAAAACCACCAAGATCTAGTAATGACACTTCAGTATTAGGATAGACCAACTCTGAAAAAGTAGAGTCATCCAAGACTATAGAAGAAAGAAGTGAAAAAGGTAAGAATACTAAACCCACTTGTCATTTTTGCACAAAAAAGGGACATACCTCTAATGTGTACAAGAGAAAGAATATTGATCAACATGAAAAACCTAATAACACGGGTCACTATCACAAGTACAACAAGCAAGGACATCAAACACATGACTATAGGACTATCAAGACACCAAAACTTGAAGGTCACTGCCACAATTGCAAAAAGTGTGGACATAGAGCTTTTGAGTGCACATCAAAGCCTATATGGACATCTAATCAACTAGAAAAGACCAAAAGTCATGCACATCACTACAATTGGGACTACAACACCAAGAAAAGTTGTCACTACTATTAAGAGTATGGACACATCCCTAAAAATTGCATAAGAAAACATTTTAGTGGAAACTACAATAGATGGTTGAGTCAAACTACATGCTTTAGTTGTTTAAAGACTAGACACATCAACAAAAATTTCCCAACAAGGTCAAAGGCACCCAACTCAGAGTTCAACAAAGGAAAAGGGAAGGTAGATGTTCAACACATCAAAGGAGAGATGAATAAAATGTGGAAGAAGAAAGATAGAAGTAGCACATCTAATGCAAGGATCACTTCACCCAAAAGGTCAAGTGGTCACACCTCATCCAACTAAGAAAAAGAAGGTATGTGGAACTAAAATACAAAGCTTTATCATTCATAAGTTTCAAGATAAGTAAGTACTAAAAAGGATAGATCAGCATGAATAGACATGCAAAGTTAAAATTTCAAGTTTTCACACTTGTTGCCGAGTTGCCTTTAGATGCCAAGTAAAATTCTAGTACATGCCAAGTTTTCTACCAAAATTAGTAGAAGTCAACTGATTAGTTACAACCAAGTTAGCAGTATATGCTAAGCGAAGGGAAATTTGTATTGAAGATGAGCAAGTGAAACTCTAGTGTACACCGAGTCTTGGAAAGACAATAAAAGCCAAGTAAAGCATAATTGCTTAAGAAGCTAAGTAGACAACTATACAAGCACTAAGCATTAAATGCTACAAAACAAGGGTATATGATTGCATTTTGAATCATTCTTCACAATTACAAGAGAAAAGAAAGAATGAGAAGAGTGCAGAAAGGATTTTGAAGCAAAGAATCAAGCATTTGAGCAGATTTCAACATAGATTGAGCACAATTTTGATGATTCAAGGTATTTTACTTATTTTGAGCTATGTAGTTTCAAATTTTCTTTCTGTTGAAACCCTAGATTGCACAAATTCCCTCCAACTCTAGAAAATCCCATTAAAAAGAGTCATTTGAAGTCTAATTAGGATCAAATGAAGCTAAGCAACCTGATTTTCAACCTATTCCTGAAGTTGAGTATAAAAATGACCCTGCAAGAGCCTTGCCCATAATTCCTCCTAAAGTTGTAATAGTTCAAGATGTTAGGAGATGCTATAGTTGTAAGATTCGTGCTATTAGAGACATGGAAATTAGGGAGACATATGATAAATTGTGTGAGAACAGAGTCTTGAAAGAAGAGTTCCAAATTGTTGAAAAGAACGGCTTAACCCGTGCCTTAGATTTTCGCATAGTGTTTAAGACTAAATAGATTGAAATTGTGTTAAGTAGGATACATGGTGGTAGTTTGTGGTTAGAAGATGGACCAGTCAAAATCTCAAAAAGAATTATTCATAGGGTGATTGGGTATCAAACCCTAGAATGACCCAAAGCACTAAGGAGTGATTCAAAAGAAGCAATTGAGAAGAATATTGGAGCTATGTAGAACAAGCGAGGCATGACCATTGATACCATTAAGGATCCTCTTGTTGAATTTGCAATCAGAGTCATTTCCCACAAATTTTACCAATCAAGCCGACTCAACAATGTTTCCTATATTGTAGTAGATGTTGGTTACAAACTTGTCAAAAAGGATCATACTTATGATCTAGCTAAACTGCAACTACAACAAATCAATGAGAATTTGGGAGCTATAAGAAGAACAAAGGGAGCTCAATGTAAATTTGGAGCAATTTTTATATGTATATTCTTCTACGTACAAAATGAATTCCCCTCTTATGGAAATATAAGTTGGAAGACAAATAGGTCTATAGTAGTCTAGGTGAATGAATATATAGAACAAATGGGAGCCAATTTTGAGACTATCATGACTAGTTATTTTGAAGATTTCAAGAAATCGGTGAAATAGAGACTTAGGATTCCAGTGTCAGTTGTGGAGCAGCATATAAATGATATTTTTTTTCTTATTCATATTGATTACACCTGGTTATGAGATAAATATTGATGAGGCCTCTACATCAATTACAACATTACTAGAAGAGGATATTGATAATAGTGCAAAGCCATTTGGAACTTTTGAAGTAGTCAAATCAAAAGTAGAAATGGAATTAAATACTACCTCCACCATCAAGAAAAAGGATAGATTGGTGAAGAAACTTAAAGCTAGATTTGGAGAAGGGGCAGTAAAGGAAGAGGGAAAAAAAGATGAAGAAGAAGAAGAAGAGGAGGAACAAGGGCAAGGGCCACTAGCACTAACCCAAGGCATGGGTGAAGATGCTAAAGAAAAAGAAGGTGTTGAGGAAGAAGAGGAAGCACCTAAGGAAAATCCTAAGAAGAGGAAAGCATAGAAACAAACTGTTGCTCAGCCTAAAGGCAAGAAGAAAGCTAAGCCAAGCCTGACAAAACCTACCACTAGGGCAGTTACAAGGGCTACAACAAAGGTGGCCAAGGAACAAGAAAAGAAGAAATCCACAGAGTAGTGAGGACCAGCAGAGAACAAGCAAAGAAAAAAGTATGTGGCACCTCCTGAGTTAGACAAGGAGAGAACTAAGTCAAATGATAACAACTAGTTTAGCATGGTAAGTCAAATCACTAAATCTAATTTAGAGAATACATGTGACAACATTAGGGACAATGCAGACTTCTCAATGCTTAAAGGCATTGATTTAGATAAGTTGACAAGAGAGGAGAAAAACATGGTGGAAGAATCAATATACACCATGATGGCAAAGTTCAAGAATACTCCACTTGAAGTAGATAATACTATGCCTAAGGAGTTATATTCCATTGTAGAAAACGAATGGCATTATTGCCTAAACATGGAAAAGGAAATAAGAGAGTCAACATTGGCTCGTGTGATGCTTGAACTCACAAAAGGCCAAATAAGCAAGGCTAATAAGAAGCATGGAAGAAAATTTGCACCCAAATATAGAGCCTTTAGTATATTGCAAAATAAAATTGAGGATGTTGTGAAGAAGTTGACTCTAATGTGGAAAGTAATCTATGGCCTCACAACTATAAAGGAAGGACAAGAAGATCCCTTCAAGCGTAGAAACAATGATGAAAAAGAAGAGGAAAATGATAAGGAACAAGAAAGAGAAAAAGAAAAGTAAAATTTTACAGTGGAGAAGGAAACACAAATGACCAAATGGAAACTATTGAGAAGTAGCAATAGGAACAGAGTGTGTAAGACACACAACTGCCACCAACAAGTCCTCCACATGTAACACCCACACCTACAAAGATAGTAATTATAAAGGATGTTCCTAACACCTCTGGTCAAGACATCAACCCATTGACTATAGAGGATCTAAAAAAGATCCTTCACCAGACTACTTTACAATCACAACTATGTACCAATCTAGTCTTGGTGAGTGCAAAGGAACTTTATAGATCTAATCATGAAGGAGAAGGTGAATCCATAATAACCACATTCACATACTCCAACAACTACAACTGGGAAACCACAAGAGCAAGCAACACAAGATGCATTAGCTAGGGTTGATTCGACAGCCACAGTGACTTCCACTATCGAGGAGCTAGCAAAGGAGCAAACATGACATAAGGATATCTCTATTCCTATAGCACAAGAATAGGGTGCACCACCTTAGATAAAAATTATTGATCAAGAAAAAATTGAAGAGGAAAAGCAAAGTCCTAAGGAGAAGCAAAGAGAGGCAATTAAAACATTGATCAATTTGCCTACAATAGGGACTCCCACATGAACAACTCAACAACCAAGCACTAATGTAGTACCACTTTAGATATCAGCACTAGGCTTGAACTCTACTAAGGTTTCAAGGGTACTTCACTATAGAGACCCCTCTCTTGATGAGGAGATAGTCATTCCAAGGCGTGACTATAAAACTATGAAGATAGACCAAATTAATGAACTACAGGAGGCACTAGAGAAGAAGAAGAAACAAGAGATACTCATAAATGAGTATAAACAAAGGCAAGCTTTGATTGAAATTAAAGACATCTTTTTAAATGCATTTAGCTTGCAAGTACCTAATGAAACCAAGCCCATAATGGAGCAATTATCTATTATAGTGGACTAGGTACAAAATGAAGATCTAGACACAAATGCAAAATTGCTAGAATGGTTTGAAAAGAAATTCCAAATGAAGGTGAATGAATGCATATAAAGTGAGATAGCATTGTCACAACTGGAGTAGGCAAAGAAGGTTGAAAAGGTAAAAGTGGTACTTGCGAACATATTATGATTGTACCTCAAACTATGTGATCCATCAATTTTCACACAAGAGACCAGCCAAAAGATAATGAGCTTAGAGAGGAGCTTGAAAATATCAAGCATGAAGTTACCCAATAATCCAGCTTAGAATGAGAAGCATTTTTCTACTATGCTTCACACTCAAAAGAAATTAGTTATGCTCATAGTAGATGAAGCTAACATAAAGGCCAAGTTAATACAAATATAGTCTTCTATAACCCCTCACATGGAAGTTTTTCCCAAAGAGCTGGCCTACACAAAGAATGTCTTGAAGAAAGATCCCAATCTTTCTACATTAGAAGGCCTAGTACACCTTACAACAAAGATAGACATCTAGCTTAAAGCACTAGAAATTGCAATAGACAATTGAGATGCTTCTATGAAGATCATAATGAAGGTAAACAAATTATTTTTGGCTAAGTATTCAACTAATGCATAGAAGCCTTTGACATAAGTGTCAAAAGGGGGAGGTAATAGATTAGGAGATACCCAAAAGGGGAGATACAATAAATTGGGAGAGATAATAAAATTTTGAGTTTTGAGGAGAAGATAAAACTAAGGGAGAGATAAGGAGATAAAGCCAAAAGGTTGCAAAAACTACAAGGGAAGATATGAAAAAGGGGGAGTAAAAAAATATTAGATAGAAATAGGTTAGAAAAGGGAAGGAATGACAAGGTAGAGATAAAGAGTATTAGAATAATCAACATGATATAACTCCAGCATAAGGAGTTTTGGATATAGAAATGGTACATCAGCTCAGGGGGAGTTACAAGTTTTGAGGTATATAGTCTTCTAGAAAATTTTGAACAAGTTTTTGAAATTTAGCACATATGTTGAACAAGATTTATATTATACTCATGGAGATCACATTCATAATGTTTAGTTAAGTGTTTTTGACACTCATTTCAAATGGGGAGATTGTTGGTCTCAGATTGGTTTTGACAATTGAGTGTCAACACACTTAAGAAACTTCTAAGTTGATGCCAAGTATAATATAGATGCCGAGCTACAGTATGTGTTGAGCAAGAAATTCAAAAAGTGCTGAGTTATTTAGATGTCGAGTAGATTGATAGTGCCAAGAAAGTTTCAAGTGCTAAGTGATGATGCTAAGCCAGTATATGTTTTGAGTAAAGTATAAGTTCCAAGCAAGACTGAATTGCTATAGAAGCTAAGCAAGACAAAATTCCTATATGTGTTGAGCATTATCAATCAGAAAGTGTTAAGTAACATAGAATGAACATAAGAGTTTATGCCTTCACAAACTTAGATGTAAACCATTTTTGAGCTGACTCAAGATGAATCTCAAAGGATCTTAAAGATAAGATTGAATCTATTACATTCCCTATGCAATCAGCATGCAACCAATCAAAAAAATGGAAAGAACATGCAACCAATCAGAAAAATGGAAAGATTTGAGTAGGAAAGATGGATGAATCTCAATCATAGATTCATACCTAACGCTAAATCTCAAAACCTTTATAAGAAGGCAAAAACCCCATAATCCAACTGTGTGAGAGATTATGAATGGTATGTGAATGCAAGGAGAGAATGTTAGAGAACTATAAAGGGGTGTAAAGATAAGCATTGTAGAATCAGTTGGTCAGAATAGAGTATCAACACTACAAATAGAGTTATATCAAATCAAGAAGGATTAGATTAGATTAGACAGAACAAGGATCTCAAATCAGCAATTGAAGATTGTAAGTCATCAGGTCAACACATTCTACTATACTTTCTAGCCATTGTATTAGGAGAATGAAAATCCTATGATGATAGGTTGGTTTAATAGCCATATTGTAAATCATTTAACATGGTGACATTCCAAGTGAGTATTTGTAAATACTTTAAATAGGTCACTTTTAACACGGTATTAAAGCCTTTAATAGGGTAGGCCTTTCACAAGGTAGACCATTGACATTAACCACTTACATATTGCTATAGTGATTAGTTGTGGGTGTCATCCCCACCCCAGTTTTACCTTCTCATTTTGGAGCATTTTTGGGTGATCAAATCTTGTGTTATCTATTTTCATGCATGCCTTTACTTTCATGTTTATCAGAGATGTTAGATTCATGTATTGATTTCAATTAGAAAGTTTTATACTTTAAAATATTGGTACCTCTGATTCACCCCCTCCCTTCTTAGAAGTATTCTTCCCACTTCTGAATTCTGATGATACCTTGGGTGGAATTTGAGATTTAGCACCAACTAGGTCAAGCACCTCTACAATTACTGGACTCAACTTGAAAGTAGGTACCTTGCAGTTGACTTCATGAACCAATATTTCAGAACCTTTCTTGAATTTTCTACTTGATTATTCCATGCTTGATAGGGTTTCTAAAAATGTGAGAAATCTTCAACAATAAATAATCAAATCACTCAAGGGCTCTAAATTCTCTCTTTAGTCTTCACTCTATAAAATTTCTAGTGAAATGATGCATTTTATTTCTTCCTTTTACTGAATTTCCTCTTTTCAATAACCATTAATGCTTTGTACTTCATACTCACTTGGTGAAATCCTATCCTTCACTTGGTTTAGTCTTTAATACTCAAAAAACATCTACAACTTGGTAGGGTTACCATCACTTAGTAGGATCTATCAACTCTATTTCTACAACCTGAAACAAAGTGTAACTTGACCTTTCTCAGTAAGGTCTCCTACTTTTTGTCATGTTTAGTGATCCCTCTTAATCTTGAAAGTCAATATGGATCTTTCTTCTTATTGTCTTGAATTAATGTTGAATGACTTCTTCTAAATCACAATTCTAGCAATCTTTATGGGGAACTATGTTGAAATGATTGAGCCACCCAACTCATTGACTTGGGTGTCATTCACATAATAATTTTGGTTTGGACATTTTGGTACCCATTTCTACCTCATTTATTTTTTAATGTTGTTAGCTTTGGTTTTATTTTCATCTTCAATTCTACCATTTTTAATATAGTTCTTGGAAAGATGTCCAAGTTATGTATAAATAAAACATCTTTTTGTAGTATCTCTTTACCTCATGTGATGTTTCACATAACTTGTTCCAATGTTCCCAAATTCACCATAGTAGTGACATCTACACCGTGTATTGTAATTCCATCCAAATATTGCTTTCACAATTTATTATGTTGGGTTCCACTTCTTGGTTTTGCACTCTAAAGATTTGTGTCATTGTTTCTTGCAATTGTGACATTTTCCTTCAAACGTAGGTTTCTTTATGCATTCACTTTCTCTATGACCATGCTTTTTGCAAATGTAACACTTTCTATTTATATATTCTTTACTATTTTTCCAACATTTTTTTGATGTATGACCTATCTTACTAGAATGATTGCAAGTAGGCCTTTTATTCTTTAGAGCTCCTTGGTTAGATGATTCACTTTCTTATGCATATCATAATCTAGCTTTTTCTATATGTTTATACTAATTTTTCTCATTCAATTGATTGATTCTTTCATGATATTTCATCATTCTTTCATTGGTTTTCATTTCAATGTTGAGATCATTTTGTAGTCTTTCATTTTCTATCCTTACATTGATAAGCTATTGATTTGCATCATTTAGTTGATCAATAAAGTCTTCTTTTTGAAGGGATATTTTTTGAATTTTATTTTCCTCTTCTTCTATAACTTCTTTCAAATTTTCTTTTTCTTCCATTACTTTACATAGCCTCATTGTTTGGATTTACTTGAGCTTTCTAGCTTTTCGACTTCCTCTTGAAGATTGGAATTCTTTTCTAATAGGCCTTTGATTGCTTCATCAGCTTCATGTGGATTTTTTCATAAACATATGTCTTCAATTCTTTCTTCAATATAGAGGTTTTCATTCATTTATACTAAAAGATATTTCCTTCTTTTCAATGATTGGGAGAGTTGCTCCTTTTCTTTCTTGTGTTGTCCAATGGCAAATTCCAAATGCAACTTTTCATTGTCAATAGCCTTATCTAGCCTATATACATCAATTTCCTCTGATCTTATCTCAAGCTATTAAACTTTTGATGTGAGAACCAAAATCCCTAATAAAATTTTTTGGAAATATAAGGTAGGCTAGGTTACTAAGACGGGAGAGGTCAATCAGAAACCAATAAAATTTTAATTTTACTTCACCAATTAATCCTTCATATAATATTCTAATCTAATTGCATGCATGAAAGAATGAAAGAAATAAAATATTGATAAAAATTTGACACAAGATATTGTGACTCAAAAACCTTCCAACTAAAATGTAAAATAGGGGTGGGGATGATACCAATAAGCTTTAGTACTCTAGGATAATGTTAGCCTGTTAAGGCTTACAATTGACCACTTCTAGTGATCTACACCCTTAGGAGCAATAAGGACTATGAGGTCCACCTTGTTAAAGGATTTAGAAACATACAATGACGTATCCACTGAGTTGAGAGATTTAGAGAAAGACTATTAAGTCTACCCTATTAAAGGATTTGAGTGATGCACTTGTTAAGATGAACCAATGGCTGATCTCTAATCTACAAATTTGATTTTCTATATGACATTCCTTTTATTACAATGATCACCTAACTATAATAGATAAATCTCTAATGTCCCTTATACTTCTTGTTGCCTTCCTTAATTCACACTCATGTACATTATATTCTTCTTCAATGACATGTTTGGATATGATACAATGCATTACATATATACCAATCCAAATAAAAACATACTAGATTTGGCTACAATACCAATTTCATCATAATTCACAAAGTTGGCCCACCTATTGTAACTTGAGTTATGAAGAAAAACTCAATGACGTTTTGATACACAAAAAACACTATCGATGCTCATAAAACTTTGGCACTCAATTGAACTTGAAGCTCAGCCCATACTAATGACTTCCAAGTAGCTCAAACTTAGTCATGACTGTGTGACTCAATGAACACTAAGAAACTTAATAGCTACTAAATCACTCGGTTGACACTACATGACTCGGTCAAAACTAGATTCATATTGTTAACACTATGATTTTGGTAGATATAGTAGAACTTGGTTAACAAATTAGAGCTTGGTTAACACTATGATCTTCTTCACTTCTATTGAGTAGCTTAATAGCCTCTGCTACACTTGGTTTGTAATATCATAGTCTATGAAGCTTGGTAAACATTGTGTAGCTTGGAAAACACTACAAACTAATTGAGGTACTCGATAGCCACTACTTTCTGACTACTTGGCTTAGGAAAAACTAAATCACTTGGCTAACACTATAGGATGAATGATAAGCTCAAAAACAACAATAGAGCTTGGTAACAATATAACCATTTGACTAAGTGTTGAGTAACTAATAGACAAGTTGACCTAAATGTCAACATGAATGTGTGTGTGTGTGTGTGTGTGTGTGTGTGTGTGTGCGCGCGCGCGCGCGCGCGCGCGTGTGTGTGTGTGTGTGTGTTACATGTTGACACTTAGGTCAATTTTTCTATCAATGACACACACATATGCATGCAGACACTTGTATGCATACATGTGTGTGTGTGTGTGTGTGTGTGTGTGTGTGTGTGTGTGTGTGTGTGTGTGTGTGTGTGTGTGTGTGTGTGTACGTCAAGGATAACTTTAAGGAACCCCCCCTCCCAAAATTTATAAAATTTTGGCGAATCACATGTCATTTGGGTGAAAAAAATTAATAGTGTTGGCTAATTATGCGTCAATCGATGGATATTTGGTGGAAAATTTTTTAATAGTTTAGACAATCTTTATAAAATAATGGCGATTATAATTTTTGTTTTTAATAAAATTATTAATATTGATGGTGAATTATGTTTTGAAATGTAATTATGTTAAATGTATTATTTGAGAACTCAAACCATCTGATGATCCAAGATCAATGGTTGAGGTTTAATTTCGGCCAACATTTCTTGAAGGAAGAAGAATTGTCGAGGTAATCACCGGGATGTTGACACATATAAAGGTAAGTTGTACTTGTCTATGGAGTATAGTATCACTCATAAATAAAAAAATTCACATAGGAAAATGGGAATTTGGCGAATGATGATCGTCGAAAGAGACACTCAATTAATTCCATGGCGAATAAGAGTAAACATTAAAGAGAAATATGGGCAAAGAACCTGACTACCAAACTAAAATTACGTAATAATAGTGGCGAATGTTTTGACCACTATATGAGTATTTTATAAAATCTGGGCGAATCGATCAACTAGTATACGGTGTTTTTTTAGCCAATTTCTATAGCCCCATTGGGACACATTAGCCAATTGGAAAATAATAGCCACTAAAAAAATCCCTAGTACACATGCGCACGCACGCGTGCGCGTGCACACACACACACACATGCTTTAATTTGTAAATCTAAAAGTCAATTTATAAAAATAAACATTATTTATGATATTATAACATACTATTCTATAATTTTTTAAAGCATTTTTTAAAAACATTATTATCATATTTATATAAGATAAGTTTTCTAATTTGTAGATTAATTTCTACTTTCAGGTTAAAATGGAATTTTTTTTTTTGAGATGGGTTGAAAGCAATTGATTTTAATTTTATTATATTAAATATTTAATTTAGTAATGGGTTAAAATTAAGATTACTGTTGGACTTGGTTTAGGTTTGAATTTAATGTAGGATTTGAGTTTAGGTAATTTGGTTGGATATTGAAATGTGTTTATGGTTTTGAATATGATTTGAATAAATCTTTTCTTAGAAATTTATAAAAGAAAAATATGATTATTCTTGGCATTATATATATATATATACATATGTGTATATATATATATATATATATATATGTATATATATATATATATATGTATATATATATATATGTATGTATATATGTATATATACATATATGTATATATATATATATGTATATATATATATGTATGTATGTATATATATATATATGTATATATATATATATATGTATGTATGTATGTATATATATATATATGTATGTATGTATATATATATATGTATATATATATGTGTATATATATGTATATAAATATATATACATATATATATATATATGTATATATATGTCTATATATATACATATATATATACATATGTATCTATACATATATATACATAGGTATATATATATATATATATATATATATACTAGTGGCAATCGAAGTAGTGCAACATGAAGCATTTTGATTATTATTATTTTATTATTTTATTTGTTAAAGTTAGTTTCAAATTATTTAATTAATTTTTAATTATAGGAGAGATGGAGAGTTTGAGAGAGAGATGGTAGAAGAGATCAAATCGTGAGGGGGGAGAGGTAGAAAAGGATTAGGGGTCACATATACAGAGATACTATAATAAAGAGAAATTGAAAAAAAAAATTAGGATTTAAAGAAAAAATAAATTCCTCCTCTATACCATACCCTAAATTTCTCTCTATTAGACATTCTCTCTATATTTAACCCCTAATCTCTCTATACCTCTCTCCCACTCTAACTTTTATCTCTTCCACCATCTCTCTCACAAACTCTCCCTCCCCCCTCTTTCCCTTCTCTCTCTCTATATATAATCCCTAATCATCCTCTCTATCACTCTCTCCCCTCCCTTATCTCACAATCATATCCCTCTCTCTTCCCCTATTTGTAAGATCTCTTTCTATAGAAAAACATATTAAGATACCTTCCCTCTCTCAAGATATGCCCCCTAATCTCTCTCTTTCTCTCTCTCTCTCTAGTCTCTAGTTACTACCCATAATCAACCTCTTTCACTATCTTCCCTCCCCCAATTCCCTTCTTTCTATTCTTCTATTGATACCCCTACCCAAGTCTCCATTTGTCCTCGCTCTTTCTATTAGAAACATAATATGATCCTCTCTCTCTCTCTCTCTCTCTCTCTCTCTCTCTCTCTCTCTCTCTCTCTCTCTCTCTCTCTCTCTACTCCCCCTGATCTACCTCTCCCACTCTCTTCCCTCTCTCAAATCCATTCTTTCTATTTCTTTATCAGCCTACTTACCCAAGTCTCTCTCAAACTCTCCCACTCTAACCCCCCCTCTCTCTAATTACTGCCCCTAATCAACCTCTCTCACTCTCTTCCTTCCCTCAATTTAAGCTTTGTCAACATGGCTACCCAAGTCTCCCTCTATACCCCCTCTCTATATTACAAAAATAATATGATTGTCAATGTCTCTCTCCATTTCCATACCTAGGTCTCTCTATACCCCTATTGCCTCTATTAAAAACATCATATGATTGTGTGTGTGTGTGTGTGTGTGTGTGTGTGTGTGTGTGTGTACACATCAATGCCTCTCTCCATCCCCCTACCTAGGTCTATCTATACCCCTATTGACTCTATTAAAAGCATCATATGACTCTCTCTCTCTCTCTCTCTCTCTCTCTCTCTCTCTCTCTCTCTCTCTCTCTCTCTCTCTCTATAAATATATATATATATATATATGTTTGTGTGTGTGTGTGTGTGTGTGGCCCCTAATCTCTCTCTACCTCTCTCTCCCTCTCACTTTTTTCTCTTCCACCTTTTGTCTCTCAAACTCTCCCTCCCTCCTCTATCCATTCCCTCTCTCTATATTAGCCCCTAATCAACCTCTCCCTCACTCTCTCTCCTTCCTTATCATACCATTATATCCCTCTCTCTTCCCCTATTTGTAAGCTCTCTTTTTATAGAAAACATAATAAGAAACCTTGCCCCCTCCCACCCCTTCTCTGTCATATAATATAATTAAATTTTAATTACAATTTAATTTAGTATTTGAGTTAAGTCTCAATTTTGTTGTGTAACTTTTAATATATCTAAAATTATGAATTATAATTACCTATAAAAATTATAGTATTTAGTTACTCATATAATATTTAGAGTTATGCATTTCTTATTTTATTTATTTTTTTAATATTGATATTGAATAAAAGTAATTTACTAATAATAAATATCCCTACTATTTTAATATTTATTTAGTTCTAAAACTTACTAAATTTTAGTTTAGTTTTAGATTTAGTCAATACATATTCTAAATAATTAATTTAAAAGAGAAAGAGAGCATTTCTATAATTTTTTACATATGTAAAATCTTCTCTCTCTCTCTCTCTCTCTCTCTCTCTCTCTCTCTCTCTCTCTCTCTCTATATATATATATATATATATATATATATATATATATATGTATGTATGTATGTATGTATGTATGTATGTATGTATGTATGTATGTATGTATGTATACATAATAAAACATATAAAAAATAAATTCTAATTTAAAAATATGTCACATCAAAATGAAATACTTACCACTCAAGAGATTGTAGATTTTTTATTGACAACAAATATTCTTCTAAAAATAAGTAAATTTAAGTTGATTTGGAATATTGATTAATTGGGTGTGATTTTATTTTCAATTTAATTATGATTAGAGGATAAGAATTATAATTAAAAATGGTTTAGCAATGTAATAAAATAACTTTATTTTATTTTATTTTTTATAAAATAAATTAGAATTGTGTAAGAACTATTTTATTATAGTTTTCATGGGGCTCATGAATGAGGTAGTGAAGGAGTTTTTGGGTAAGTTTTTCATTATTTACCTAGATACTATTTTGATCTTTAGTAAGACATTGGAGGAGCATTTGACTCATATTTGCAAGGTGTTTGATAAGTTGAGGGAAGAAAAGTTTCTTATAAACCTAAAGAAGTGTAGTTTTAAGAAGGAGTTGGTGTACCTGGGATTTGTAGTCTCAGCAAAAGCTCTAAAAATGGACCCAAATAAAGTGAAGGCTATCCATGAATAGCATACTCCAAGGAGTGTGATTGAGGTAAGATATTTTCATACACTGAGTACATTTTATAGAAAGTTTATAAGAGGTTTCAGCAGTATCTATGGACACTTGACTGAAATAATGAGAGGAGTTAGGAAAGAATTTAAGTGGACTAAAGGAGTAGATAAGAGTTTTAATTTGTTGAAATAGAAATTTACTCATTAGCCTATTTTAGCACTTCTAGATTTTAACAAGGTGTTTCAAGTAGACTATGATGCTAGTGGTACTACATTAGGAGTTGTTTTGAGCCAAGAAGGTAGACCTATTGCTTATCTTAGTGAGAAATTGAATGATGCAAAAAGGAAAATATTATGTCTATAATTAGGAATTTTATGCTATATTTCAAGCATTGAAGTTGTGGAGACATTATCTTCTTCCTAAGGATTTTGTTTTACATACTGATCATATGGCTTTGCAATATTTGAATAGTCAAGGAAAATTGAACCAAATACAGTTGAAGTGGGTTGAGTTTGTGCAAAGTTTTACATTTTTTTTTGAAACACATGAGTAGGAAGTATAATAGAGTTGTAGATGTTGTTAGTAGAAGGAAACTTTTTGCTAACAGAGATGTAGATAAAAGGTTGTTGGGTTTAAGGAACTCGATACTTTGTATCTTTGGCGAAGCATAGAAGGCTTGTACAGAACCTATTACACTTGACAAGACAAAGTGGTTGGATTTCATGATCCAAGATAATATGTTGTTCAAAGGAAGCCAAGTGTGTATTCCCATAAGTTCAATGAGAGAGAATCTCATCAAAGAAAAGCATAGTCAAAGATTAGCTAGAGATTTTGAGAGAGATAAAACCATAGCGTTGGTCACTAAGAATTATTACGAGCCACGGTTGTAGCAAGATGTGAAAGAAGTTTGTATAGAGTTGCAAAGTATGTCAGATGGAAAAAGAAGTAAAGTAGAATATAGGGTTATATCAGCCATTACCTATACCAAAGAAGTTATGGGAGGATGTCAACATGGATTTCGTTCTTGGATTACTGAGGACACAACATGGGCATGATTCTATTTTTGTGATGGTTGACAGTTTTTCAAAGATGTCACATTTTATTCCTTACAAGAATAGTAGTGATGTTATTCATGTGGCAAAATTGTTTTCCAGAGAAGTGCTGAGACTACATGACCTACCAAAGAGTATAATTTTTGATCAAGATACTAAATTTGTTAGGTATTCCTGGTGTGCGCTATAAAAGAAGTTGAAGATAGATTTGAAGTTTACTTCATCACATCATCCATAGATTGATGGATAGATAGAAGTTATGAATCACAATTTGGGAAACTTATTGAGATGTTTGGTTGGAGATAAGCCAAAAGGATGGGATATGATCTTACCATAGTCAAAATTTTCATACAATAATTCTATCAATAAGAGTACTAGTAAATCACCATTCTAGACTGTATATGGATGTAGTCCCATAAATACTTAATTGAAGTAGTTGAATAAAGGTGAGATAACTCGTGTTGAAGCAGAAGATTTTGTTGAGCATTTGAAGAACATCCATGAGGAAGTGAGGAAGCACATCATAAAGATGAATACATTGTATAAGGCTATGGTAGATGTAAAAAAGAGGTAGAAGGAATTTCTTATTGGAGATGTAGTCATGGTTCATTTGAGAAGGCAGAATTTTCTAGTGGGTACATATAATAAGCTAAAGATTAAGAAGTTTGGACTATGAAAGATAATGATAAGGCATGATTCTGGAAATGTGTATGAAGTAGAGTTGCCTGCCGAATTGAATATTTCACTAGTATTCAACATTTCAGATTTGACAGAGTATTATAAAGGAGGTGATGAGAATAAAGTTGTAGAAGCACAACGGAGTATTCTAGTAGCTACTTCGGCTACAAAGGAGTTGAGGAGTTACTAGACAATCATGTTGGAAAAAGTACTAGGAATAAAACTTATGAGAAATATCTAGTTAAATGGAAAGGAAGGCCAATTGAGGATTCATTATTGCAAGCAAAGGAGGAGGTTAACTATCTTGGTTTTCCTTTGAAAACCTATGACATGATGGGTTCACTTCTCAAATTAGCCTAGGTGTCTAATGTAGGAGAATCCTAGGTGTAAGAGCAATCTTGCATCATCTAAAAATATTTCATTTTTAGTCTTTTCTATTTTAATAAGGAATAGTAGACTGAGTGGTTACTATTTATGGGAAATTTTTATTTTTATTAAGTTTTTCATATAAGCTTGGAATGTTCTCATTTTACATAGGAAGGTTCATTTTAGAGTTTTAAATCTACCATAAAAATCTCATTGATCAAGATTAAGTATTAGAGAAGTTATTGCACATTTTTGCTGGAAAAATTTGTAGAAAAATCTTCAAGCTCACCATTGGAGGCCTTAGATTGCTTGAATGAGGTCTGAAAACTTGATGGAAGGGCACCGGTGCCATTCCAAGCCTGTCTATCAAGAGCTAGCATTTCCAAAAAGTGGTTATAATAGCCAATTAGTGCAATGGTTCGAGAGTGATGGTCTTCTAGGGCTGGGCTACCCAAAATATCTAAAATAATTGTCAAAGATGTATTTGGCTGACTCTATATGTATTGTTAGAGTCTTTCAGCTCTAGGTATTAAGTTTAATTATCTAGAATCTTCCCAAGGGCATAAAATTGCCTATTTAAGAAATGCTCAAACATTGTCTAAGACAACTCTAGGTGATAGTTTGCAGCTTGTCTTGTAAATTATTGTAATGAAGGAACCCATGTGGGTTAGCATATTGTACTTATGAATTCTATAATTTTGCATTTGCATCACAAATAAGAAGTCCATATTTTTTTCTCACATTTTTTGTTGTTTCTTTATTTTCTATTATGGCTTATGGTATTAAGGGGAGCACCCCTCATCATCACAATGTAGCTTTCTAAAGAAATATAGAGGCAGCTCATAATTATTAAATGGTGGCAGGTTAAATACCATACATCACCTATCCCAAAAACATGATCTCATACTAGTATGAGTGCACCAATGAATAGGAAAAGTTTTGGTTGTGTACAATAGGGAGTTGCTAGATATATGATCTGTGAAAAGAGAAAATATTGTACTTTTCTTTGTCTTTATCTTTCACTTGCTGATATGATAACCCATTGGCATAAAATCCATGACACCTATTTGTCCATGTACCCCATTTTGTAACCTCCCTAGACACCTCATTTCCATTTTGGGCCATTTGTTCAATTTTATTCACTAGGGTTGAGTGTTTTGAAAGTGTAGATGACCGTAACCTGATGACCATTTGGGTAATGTTAGCACTATTTTCTGAGAGGCAATTTATTAGGTCCTCATGTGTAGTAGTTAAATGATGTAATTGTATGCACAGAGGGTTTATAGGAAGTGATGGTTATTGAATGGAACCATCGAGTGGAGGATTTTGTGGTTGTGTTTCTATGGGTGGAAGGTTTTACGGTTGCATCACAACAGTTGGAGGGTTTGATTGTGTAGGAAGTTGTCTTCCATCTCTTTCTCATTTTCTTGGATTCCTTGATGCATCTATATTAAAAAAATTTGAAAACAATTACAAAACTTATATATTACAAAATCACATTATAAAAATTTATTAAAAAAATACATAAAAGATGAATAGAATGGAGACTTACTTCAATTGCAAGGTTTCGAGGATGGAAATGCAATCAAAAATTGTTTTTTATGCTAAACCCAATCAACTTTTCATGTTCTCCTTTGCACTCCATGCCACGGTTTCCATTTGAAGATATAAAAATGGCATCAACATTGACAACAAATAGAATATGTAGTTTACGAAACTCAATTGGATTATTAAATTAGATAATTCAAAAAACCTAATTGGGTTTTACAAAACTTGGTTGGATTTTTTTAATTTCATTATTTAATAACCTAACCTGATTTCACTAAGCTCAATCAAGTTTTTTAAAGTGTAATGGTGAGGCTTGGATACCTAGCCTAGCTAGCATTTCATTTTCAAATAACATGAGTGGGTTATTGAAAACTTGATAAGATTATTGAAATTTTTTCTTTAGGTCTGTCAACTTTTTTGTACACCAACTTGGTGCACTTACCCCTATATTGGAGAACAAAGTAGAAGAGATAGAACTCCAAATTAAGGTTCTGTAAAAGTTCTAAGTAAGGTATTTCAAAAAATCTTATTGGTTGTAACCTAGATAGCCTCATAGTTGGAAATATATGTTGATGATTTGATCAATTAATAATTTATCATTATTTTCTCTCTCCTTGGTTTTGTTCTCTCTGTTGTTTTCTTCTATCATGTTTACTTAGCAAGATGTTTGGATAGTTAGTTTTGCCTCTGTCCCTAGCTCTTCAAACCATCCTTGCTTCAATACATATCTATAATTATTGATATATGTATGTATGTATCTAAGATACATACATACATACATACACACATACATACATAAATACACACATATATAATGCATATATATATATATATATATATAATATGTATATATACATGTTATATATACATACATATATATATACATATATATATACATACATACACACATACATACATAAATACACACATATATAATGCATATATATATATATATATAATATGTATATATACATGTTATATACATACATATATATATACATATATATATACATATATATATATACATATATATATATATATATATATGTATGTATATATATATATATACATATATATATATATGTATGTATATATATATATATATATACATACATATATATATATATATAGCCATATATGTATGTACATATGTATAAACATATACATATATGTATATACATGGATACATATATGTATATACATAAATATGTATATGTATGTTGCTATCACTAACCACTATTGTCTATTAGTGTCAACCACTTAGTCATTTACAAGGCAGAGTGACATGGTCATCACTAATACTACGATACTCTACATAGGCTGAGTCATGTATATAATATAGTATCCATGGATCTATTCTATAGAAGACAAATTAATTATGGTCACAAACTAATTTTATCTATGTATAAGGAAAGTCATAAGTGAGCAAGTAAAATTCCAACTATATAAGTATCGAGTAATGTGGTTTGTGTTGATCATAGTATATATTGAGCATTAGAAATAGTAAAGGTAAAGAAATGCAGAGTTTACATATCCCCATGTGCATCTCTAAGCATTATTTTCTATTATTGTCAACGACTTGGTCATTTACAAGGAAGAGTCAGATGGTCATCACTATGACCAAGCTACTCTACATAGGCCTAGTCATGTACATAAGATAGTACGTACCAAGCTATTCTATAGAAGATGAGTTAAGTATGGTTGTACGGAAATTTTCTAGATTTACCAAGGAAGTCATCAGTGACCAAGTGAAATTCCAAGTATATAAGTGCCAAGTGATGTAGTATGTATCGAGCATGGTATATGCTGAGCATTAGAAATAGTAAAGGTCGAGCAATGTAGAGTTTATATAAAAGTTAGGAATGGAATAGAGTTATAGGAAAAATGACTATCAAGCAAACTTGGAAGGATTATTTAAGTATTGAAGAGATTGTTACACAAAATTTAATACTTGAAGAGGTTGTTACAGAACATTTACATGGTGTGGATCACATATCCCATGTGTATGTTCAACAAACAAGATGAAGAGGAAAAACATGGAACCATCTAGAAGACTCTTCACAAAATATTTAAATAGAAATGATATTAACATAGATCATATGTGTGATAGAGTGAGAGATACAGGATGAGAGCATGAAAAAATTACTAGAGAGAAGATCTAAATTCATTCAAGGGTTTTTTTATCATTTAATAGAGAAAGTGACCTATTCATAAGTAGTGAATGTGAAAGGGAATGAAAAGTGTTATTAGATCAAAGGATAGGATTGGTTAGTAAGGAGAAGACTCAAAAGTATCTCACATAGAAAACTAAGAATCGAGTACTGAATCCATTTTAATAGAATTGGATCAATGTGAAAGGGAATGAAAATGTTATTAGATTAGAGGAGAGGATTGGTTAATAAGGAGAAGAATTGAAAGTATCTTACAAATAAAATTGAGAATCAAGTACTAAATCCATTTTAATAGAATTGGATCAAGGTAAATTTCTTAACAAAGTGATCTTAACAAATCCTTTTAAATCTCCTAATAGATTCCTTAGTTAAAAGTGTCAAATCCTTTAACAAGGTGAAATGTAATAGTTTCTTAAGTCTTTAACGGGAGAAATTTCTCACAAAGTAGATCATATTTTATGGTCAACCATTGTAACCTTAACTAGTTAACTTTATTACTACAGTAGTAAAAATCAAGGTAAATTTCTTAACAAAGTGATCTTAACAAATCCTTTTAAATCTCCTAATAGATTCCTTAGTTAAAAGTGTCAAATCCTTTAACAAGGTGAAATGTAATAGTTTCTTAAGTCTTTAACAGGAGAAATTCCTCACAAAGTAGATCATATTTTATGGTCAACCATTGTAACCTTAAATAGTTAACTTTATTACTACAGTAGTAAAAATTTATGGGTGTCATCCTCACCCCAATGTTACCTTCATCTTGAAGGGTTTTTGGGTAGTAAATATTTTGTTATGTGTTATTACTTTCATGCATGTGTTCAAATATTAATTCACATGTTTCAACAAGCTTACATTTATAGTTTATCATGCATAGGTTATTGTTAAAAAGGATGAATCTATGAAATGTACAAATTGTTATATATTCCATTTAACCCCTTCTCTCTATATCTAGTTTACTCCTCCATAAATTAACAATTGGTATCAGAGTGCTAGTTCTCTAAAAGAATATTAAAGGCTTGGAGATTAGATCTTGGAAGATGAAGGCTTTCAGAATGGATAAGACTATTGACAATCAAGTGATTGACATCCAACTCACACTATAGAAACTTGAGAAGGCAAGATAAGATATGAAGGATTCCATAAAATGGTGAAAAGAAATTGACATATAGATAAAGCAATACTCTTATAAAGAAGTTGAATTTACATACTATTTGAACCCATCAATGCTAGTGACAAAGAATATATTTAACTACCTAAAAGGAACAAACTTGTTAATGAAGAGATAAGGGCATTGAAAAAAGAACATGAAATCCAATGAATAAGACTATGTGGAATGATTGAACAAAAGAATAAAGCTAAAGAAGACAAGACTATGGTAGAAGAAGACAAAATGTTAATGGCTAGAAGACTTGAAGAAAGGACATTAGATGTGTATAAGCTCACAAATACAAAATATATCTTGTGAATCAACTAATGACTGTAAATTAGGAACTGAATCACAAGGATGTGGATATTATAAACTTGAAATGTAACAATGAGATACTAAAGAATGAATTGAAGAATCATAAGGAATCTTTGGAAAAAATCAACAAACCAAATGAAGAATGAAGTACTTTGAAGAACTATTTAAATCATCATGTTGTTCTAATGGATCAAGATGTTCATGCACTGAAAAGGGAGAATCATCCAAGAAGTGAGAAATGAGAAATGTGAAGCTAAAAGACAAACCAATATTCTATCATTTTGGAAAAATTAGTCATGATACAAATATCTATCAAAGAAAACATGTATGCAAAATTCTAAACTTGAGTTTATTGGTTACTATTTTCAATGTAAGAAACAAGGACATCAAATACATTATAGTAGATCAAGGCTGAGAAATACACCTACTACACATAGATTTGAAGGATATTGTTGTAATTGTTAGAAATATGGGCATAAAGAACTTGAATGGAAATTAGAGACAAAACCCTACCAGCCAAATCAAAAGAAGAAGAATCATGCATCTAATAATACATGTTCCAAGTGTCACAAGTTTGGACATCAAAGTAAGAATTGTAGGACTCAAGTATATTCATAAAATCAAACAAAAGAAAAAGGCAAAAGCAAAGTGGACATTGAACAAGTGAGGAATGAAATGAACCAAAAATGGAAAAAGAAACTAGAAGATGGAGATAGAGGAGCTAATGGAGTTGAGGTCATCTAATCCAATGGAGAAAATGATCATGTCATCTCTAACTAAGTATAAGAGGTACGTATGGAACTATATACCTAAATGATATATCATACATTGATTCCTTACATAAATGTGTGCCAAAATTTTATATCTAGATATATCAGATGTATGAGAACAAAGTTTGTGAAAGGTTACCAAGTATCAATAAAGTTGTCTATGTTGATGGATCATTACAACATAGACTGAGAACTCCAATAGAGATTAGAGGTTATGGAAGAGACTCAATTGTTGTGCTAACTAGATTCTAGTCAATGAAGCACACAACATTAATGGTGAACCTAATCAATCAAAAGATGAGGTATATGATAGTTTTTTATATATCACTTCATAAATTGCATCCATATTTTTGAAGAGCTCAGAGCAATTAAGAGAATTCAAGAAACCATCACAGGTTTCAAGGAGCAAGTTAATCAAGGAGATTGAATGAGTAAAGAAGCATGAACATGTGTCAAGTATCTAGAAAAGGAAGAGCATCAAACCCTTGTTATGATCATGGAAGCTTCATCGAGTACTAGAATAAGTCAAAAGGTTAGTAAAGTTCAATTGTTGAGAAGTAATGCCTATCCTCCACTTAAATTTAATCCTATTCTAGAAATTGTTGTAAAAAGAGACTCAGTGGATGCATTATCCTTGATACCACCTAAGTTCATTATAATACATGATATCAAAATTTGTTTCATGTGTAAAATTATAGAAGTGGGATATTTTGAAATTATCTAATCTTATGAGAAGTTATTTAATGAAGGAAATTTGAAGGATGAGTTTTAGATTGTTGAGAGGAATGGGTTAACTCGAGCCATATAATTTTTGAGAAAATTCAAAATCAAATGGATCAATGTTTTTTTTTAAATAAATCATGATATGAGTTATTGGTTGAAGAATGTACCTGTCGAGATCATAAAGAAGATGATACATAGGGTTATAGGTTATCAAACTCTAAATAAGAAGAAAACTATACAATATTTCAGCCAAGGAGCATTGAGGTGAATACAAGAGCTGAGTGGAATGGACATGGTCTTTCCTTTACAATTATTTATAACCCACTCATATAATTTTTAGTGAGAGTCATTTCAAAAAAATTATATCAATCAAGCAGATTGAATAGCATGTTGTGTATGGTTGTGGACCAAGCATGGAAGATTGTTATGAAAAATCATGACAATGATCTTGCCAAGCTACTAATATTACAATAGGTAGAAAATCTATCATCAATAAGAAAGACAAAGATATCAATGTGTAAGTTGTGTTTCCTAATTGTTTGTGCAATCTTTTATATCCAGAAGTATTTTCTAGGTATAGGTAATGTTGTGTGGGAACAATATAAACTAGTGAGAAGGAAAATCAACGAGTTTTTGACTTAAATTAAGAGACAATTTTGAAAATGTAATGAATACATACTTTGATGAATTCAAGCTATGATGAAAAGGAGAACAAATAATCTAGAGGAATTGGTCACAAAATATTATAGTAACATAGATTTTCTTGTTAATATAGACAAAATATTTGTACAAGTAGTGAAACCAAGGAAGGTGTCACTGCAAAGCTTTGAATACGAGATAGATAGTGATGATGTGAGTGAAAACATTGATACAATATTAAAACAAGAAATAGATGTCAATGCCAAAAAATTTGGGAGATATGAGGAAGAAAAGGAAAGGATAATACTAAACATCAAGATAGCTTCCAAGGAAAAGAAAAGGAAGAAGATGATTGAAGAGCTAGAAGCTAAACTAGGCACTCTAGGCAAGGGTAAAGAACTAATACAAATAGGACAAGGTCTTAGTGAAGACAAAGAACAAGATAGTGATGATGAGGAAGATGATGTAGAAGAAGATCACAAGGGTAAATCCATAGTTGCTATCATGCCATCAAGAAAGAAGGCTCCAAGAGAAGGGAAGAAGAAGGCAATAACACCCTAACCACCAAATAAGACAAGGACCAGAGTAATTGGTATTGGCAAGTTGTCTAGAAAGGAGAAAGTAGAAAATTCTATTACACCAAGTGAACCTTGAACCAAGAAAAGGAGATTGGTCATAGGATCACCTTAGAGGAAACATAACTCAATTAATGAGGTATGCTAAGATCTAAAAAGATCAACATGATTATATAGCTTTAGATTTTTTAAGTATGATTCATTAGATGATTATGATAAAAATAAGGTAGAAGAGGCCATGGTGGAAAAGATTGCAAATAATAAACTAGCACCTAGTGAAATAGAAGATAGGATTCCTTGAGACCAATATCAAAGATTAAAGAAAATGTGGAAATAAGCAGAGGAATTAGAAATGTAGATAAGAACTAACACATTCTAATGCAAGGAGAGCCAAAATTACTAGGGCCAAAGACACACCCAACTATCCAAACCACCTTGCAAGAGTTAACATAGCGGAAAACATAACATAAGAACAAGACCAAGGAGGGAGGGAACAAGACATTTATATATATTCATCAAGTAATCATCATACATGTCCTACTATAAGGCCTTCTAGGTTACAACCAATGATAATATACAACTTTTAAATTCACAATCTGACTTCAAGTCCACACATCCAAATACATATCATCTCCCCTTCTTTTATTATGCATGTTCCCATTCTACTAATCCATCTAAATCTGAGAATTCCTTAACAACTTGCCAAAATGGCTTACATAAGATTCTAGAACATAGAAAGGCCACAAGTTGGCCTGATGCAAATACCAACTAATAAACCCTTACATTAAATGTATACTCAAACTACAAGTTGGATCACATCAAATATTAACTACCTATACCAAATTAAATACAATAAAGGTCAGCCCAAAAGGGAACTAGACACAGACTACTCAACAAATGAAGACTACACAAAATACTGGCACTTGGCATACACATGAACTTGGCATCCAAAGGGATCACTTGGTAGCTACTATGAACTCAACATCCTCCAATTCTTGGAAACACAAAGAACATGACAACCATGAAGAACTTGAAAAAAAAGGATCATTTAGTAAACAAAGGATCACTTGGTAACCAAAGGATCACTTGGTAGTAGCTAAGAACTCACCATCAACTAAATGCTCAGCACAAATTTGGACTCAATAGCAATTGGTAGAATGAACAAAAGTGAAGGATTACAAGGCAACCCAGGATGCTCCTGCATCAAACAACTAGGGTTGGAGAAATGATTCTCCTAAATCATACAAGTGTTAGAACCTGAGCTAAATACAACTCAAACCAACAAATCCATGTAGCATCTTTAATTGGTTTGTTCTTTTGTTTTACTGAATATTCATAGTAAGCTTTTCCTCTTGTGCTCTTATCAACTCTTTGATGCAATATCTATTCAATTTCTTCAATCTACTTCTTAGGATAATATTTTGATATAACAACTTCATCATCTAACTCATGATACTTATATAAATTAGTAGCATTGAATATAGGAGATATATCCATGTCATTAGGTAACTCAACCTCATATGCATTTCCAATGTCAAACTTTTTCAAGATCTTATAAGGTCCAAACTTCTTCATCTTCAACTTACTATATGTTCCAACATGAAATCTTCCTTTCTTCAAATGAACCATCACCTCATCACCAACTTATAAAACATAATGTCTTCTAGACTTATCAGCATTCTCCTTATACTTTTGATTACTTTGTTCCAACCTCAACTTCATTTCCTTATGCAAAGATATCATAAAATCAACAAATTTTTCTCTTTCAACACTTCTATTCACTAGTAACATCCCTCAAATCTATTAATCCTCTATGCTACATTCCAATAACAATCTTAAAATGTGTCTTCCTTGTACTCCTATTCATAGAATTATTATATGCAAACTCAGATTGTGCCAATACCATCTCCCAATTACTTGGCTTATCTCCAACCAAGCATCTCAACAAATTACCCAAGCATGTATTCACAACCTCTATCTATCCATTTGTCTATGAATGGAATGTAGAACTAAACTTCAATTTAGTACCCAAGTTCTTCCACAAAGTCTTCCATAAATAACCAACAAACTTACTATCTCTGTCAGAAATAATACTTCTTGGTAATCCACGCAATCTTACAATCTCTTTAAAGAAAATTTTAGCAACATGCTTATAATCTAATGTCTTCTTACATGTTATAAAATGAGCCATTTTAGAAAATCTATCCACAACAAAAAATATATAATCATACCCCTTTCATTGTCTTAGGTAATCCAAGAATAAAATCCATATTGATATCACTACAAGGTGTCTTAGGAACAACAATAGCTATATACAAACCAATACTTTGACTTACTCCCTTTGCAACATGAAAAACTCCACAACTCTTTACGAATTTCTAAACATCCTTATACATTTGTGGCCAATAATAGTTCTCCTTCAGCAAATTCAATATCTTATCAATTCCAAAATGTCTAGCCAATCCACCATTATGCTTTTCCTTAATTAGATACAACATTACAAAACTTCTAGGAATAAAAACTAAATAATGTTGAATAACATACCTTCTTGAATAAAATATTGATCATACTTACTAATGTGATTTCTTAGATTTGGTGCTCTACGCTCTCTCCACACCTTAGAAAATTCAAGATTATTGTCATATTACAAATCTTTCATTTCATCAAAACCAAGAACATCAACTTTCATCTTATTCAATAAAGAATGTCTCCTTCTCAATGCATCAACAACTCTACTAGTAACTTCATTCTTATTCTTGATCACAAATGTGAAACTCTACAATTACTCAACACACTTCATATGTCTTTGATTCAATTTATGTTGAGTTCCCAAGTATTGTAAAGATTTATGATCATTACACAACACAAACTCCTTAGGAATCAAATAATGCATCCACTTCCCCAAGGCTTGAACAATAGCATAAAACTCTTGATCATACACTAAATACTTTCTTTTGCCATCATTCAGCTTCTCACTAAAGAAAGCAATAGGTTTACCTTCTTGACTTAATATAGATCCTATTGCACTACCACTTGCATCACATTCAACTTGAAAGACCTTATTGAAATCAAGAAAATCCAATACATGTAATTTAGCAACCTTTTCTTTCAAAGTCTCAAAACTCTTATCAGCTCCATGTGTCCACTTCAATGCCTTTTTATCTCCTCTCATTGTCTCTATCATGGCATTACAAAAAAAACTTAAATTTCTTATGAACTTCCTGTAGAAACTAGCCAAACCATGAAATGATCTTACCTCACCTAGATTCTCAGGTGTAGGCCATTGAAAAATTGCTCTAACCTTCTTAGGATCCATATTCAAACCATCAACTAAAATCAAAAATCCCAAATACATAATCTTCACTTGCATAAAAAAAAAACTTTTTCAAATTAATCAGCAACTTCTCCTCTTTCAATCTCTATAATACTTGTCTAACATACTCAAGATGTTCTTCCTTAGTCTTACTAAATATCTAAATTTCATCCAAATAAACAATCACAAACTTACCAAAGAATCTTTTCAAAACTTCATTCATCAACTCCATGAAAGAACTAGGTGCATTAATCAAACCAAAAGGCATAACCAACCATTCATACAAACTATATTTTGTCTTGAAAGTAGTCTTCCATTTGTCACCTTCTTTGATTCTGATCTAATGATAGCCACTCTTCAAATCAATCTTGGAAAAATAATTTTCTCCACTCAAATAATCCATTATATCATCCATCCTCAGCATAGGAAACCTATATTTCGTTGTGATCTTGTTAGTAGCTCTAGAATTAGTACACATTCTCCATTCTCCATTCTTTTTAGATGCCAATACCATAGGTACAACACATGGACTCAAACTTTCTGTAATCAAACCTTTCTCCAATAATCCATGCACTTGTCTATTAAGTTCTTCATTCTCTATAGGTGTCAACCTATATGGTTCTTTATTCAGCAAACTAGTTCCAGGAATCAGATCCATACAATGAATTATACTTCTTACTTGTGGTAAACCATCAAGAATTTCCTCGGGAACAACCTCTTTATACTAATTCAGCAATTTTATAATTTCTTCTAGTACTTGATTATCACTCTCTATTTTCACTCAGTCATTGCTACCAACACTTGATCCTCTAGGAACTATAGCAAAACAAACTTGATCATTCTTCACTTCTTTTTCAAATTGTTTCCCATTAACTATGCAAACTTTTATAGTAGTACAATATTTCATCTAGACTTTCGATCAAAGGCAACAATATTTTCTTCTTCCCATTCACCCAAAGAGTATATTGATTCAATCTTCAATCATGTATAGAATATTTATCATATTGCCATTGTCTACCCAAAAAAATATGACAACAATCAATAGGCATAATATTACACAAAACTTCATCAAAGTAATATTCAATCTTGAACTTCGCAAGGCATTGCTCACTTACTGATATCTTATGCTCATCTTTGATCCATGAAACTTGATAAGGTTTCAGATGTTTTAGCCTTTGGAACTACAACTTTGTAACTAGCTCTTTTGATACAAAATTTGTACTACTTCCACTATCAACGATTGCCTTGCAACATTTCATGGTCATATTGCATATGGCCTTAAAAAGACTTATTCTAAGGACAAGTTCCTCACCACTTCCCTTATTACATAAGGTTCTTCTCACCATCAAATTTTCTCCAGCCTCAGGTTGACTTGTTGAACTCCCAATTTTTTCTTGAATCACAACATTTCTATTATTTTTCCCACTTTTCAAAGATTTAAATTCAAAAGATCTATGCCCTTCTTTACCACATCTAAAATAATTACCACAAAAACTACCTCTAGAATAAGAATTACCTCTTCCCTAGCAAGAATAAATACCTCCTCGGTAAGAACTACTACCTTCTCACTCATTCTTTTCTTTGTCATCATTCATCCATTCATAATTTTGTTTATCATGCATAGAAATACTAGATTTGTCACCTTTACCATAAGATATATCTTCGCCTCTCTGGAATCTACCACCTCTACCTCTTTGTCTTTGTTCACACTTCTTTGTCAAGATCTCCTCATTTTTCAAGGCATATTGATATGGTTCTTCCACACTTTCCAATTTCACAAAACTTATTTCATCTTGAATTCCAAATCTCAATCCATTTATGTATCTTGCAATTTTCTCAACATCATCATCCACATGTCCAACTCTAATGTCCAATCTATAGAATTGATTAGTATATTCCTTCACACTCATGTCTCTTTGTCTGAAATTTTGCATTTTTCTCAACAAGCTAACTTTGAAATTAGCAGGAAGGAATTTTTTCTTTACCTTGTTCACCATCTTTGGCCAAGTTCTAATCTTATCCTTTCCTCTCCTTTGTCTATCAGTTTGCAAATGCTCCCACCATAGTGAGGCATGTCCTTTCAACCTAGTAACTGTAATCTTCATCTTCCTACTATTAGGAGTGTTTTCATACTCAAAGAACTTCTACATTTTAGAGATCAAATCCAACATAATGTTGGTGTCTAATTTTCCATCATATGAAACAACTTCGACAGGTAGCTTTAAATTTTCCCTAGATAACACTCTTAACAACCTCACCTCATCTTGATCTTCTTCAGGTTCTAGATTAGGGTTTGGTGCTACTGCTTCATCACAACTTACATCATCAAGATGTGGTCCTCTCCTCTACGATGTCTCTAAAACATCTAATCTAGTTCCATTTTTTCTCAATCTATCTAATATCTCATTATCATCATTTTTTCTACCTCAAACCATCTTTACAAATCAAGTTCTTGCAAGATTATAACCCTCTATAAGCTATAGGTCAAATCAATAGACCTAAAATCCTACAACCAAATTCACTTAGGGTTCTACACAATCCAATCACCACAAGGATGAACCTCAAGCTCTAATACTAGCTGGTGCAAGGAGAGACATAATAACTAGGGGCAAAGGCACAACCAGCTATCCAAACCACCCTACAAGAGTTAACACAACAAAAAACACAACACAAGAACAACACCAAGGAGAGAGGGAACAAGATTTTTATATATATTCATCAAGTAATCAACATATATGCCCAGTTGTAAGGTCTTCTAGGTTATGGCCAATGACAATATACAACTTTCAAATTCACAATCTAACTTCAATTTTGCACATCCAAACACATATTGTCTCCCCTCTTTTTTATTATGCCTATTCCCATTCTACTTATCTATCTAGAACTCAATCCCAGACTTCCTTAAATACTTACCAAAATGGCTAACAAAAGATTCTAGAACACAGAAAGGCCAGTAGTTAGCTTGATGCAAATACCAACTAATAAACCCTTACATTAAATGCATAATCAAGCCATAAGTTGGCTCACATCAAAAATAAACTACCTATACCAAATTAAACACAACAAAGGTTAGCCAAAACTAGAACCAGACATAGAATACTCAACAAATAAAGAATTCACAAAATACTAGCACTTGACATCTACATGAACTCAACATCCAAAGGAATTACTCAAAAGCTACTATGAACTTGCCATCCTCCAACACTCGCAAACCATAGAGAACTCAACAACCATAGAGAACTTGGTAGCCAAAGGATCACTCAGAAAATAAAGGATCACTCAACAACCAAAGGATCACTCAGCATCCAAAGGATCACTCGGCAATAGCTAAAAAATTGACATCAACTAAATGCTTGGAAAAAACTAGGACTCGATGGCAACTTGCAGAATGAACAAAAGTGTAGGATTACAGGGTAGCCTAGGATGCTACTACATCACATTAGTTAGAGTCATGTCTAGTCTATCACAAGATCAAATAAATGCATTCTTGGAGAAATATACGAGCAAGTTTGTTCTTAAGTACAATTTTTTTTTACTATTGTAAAATAAAGAGGAAACTATACATAAGTGAGATGAGGTAATTTGGAAAAGTATTCTTGAGCTAACTACAATGAAAGTGGAGACTGTAAAGATTGTTGATGAGTATAGTAGTGGAGAAAGCTCAGATGTGTTGAGTCCACAAGGCAGAATGTCTCCTATACATGCAAATATTGCTAATGCTCTAGAAGCCAAGTAGTCAAGGCTTAGAAATGAACAAAAAGATGGTAAAGATGAAGAAAGTAATGAAAATGAAAATATTGTTTTAGAACCTCAAATTATGGAAAAAAAAGAGTTGAATAAGGTTAAACTAAGTACAATAGTTGTTATCTCAAGCACATATGCACAAGTAAGATTGAGTGGTGACACCCCTTCATTGACTCCCAAGGCAATGCTGAGCAATAGCACCTCTTCACTAAATAAGAAGAGAAAAGAAACAAAATACATTTTGATAGAGATTGAAGTTAGTCTAGGTAAAAACATTGAGATGTTACAATTTTATCTGGAAAATCTCACATTGCAACAAAACATTTTGCTACAAGAAATTTTGAAGAAGAAAAAGAGACAAGAAGAGCTCAAGATAGAGAAAAAGTAGCAACAAAAATTAGAGGATGTAAAGTATATTTTTATTTATTCTTTTAACATATAGAGTGTAGATAAAGAGACATCAATCATTGACCAACTTGTAAATATAATTGATCAAGTTAGTGCTGAAAATTTTGAGTCCAATGAGGAGCTAATGGATTGGTCAACAAGAAGAATTGAGACCAAGGTTTTGGATAACATTTTCACAACTATAGCTAAGAAAAAAGTGTTATTGCAGGAAAAATCACATGTAATGATAAATATTATACAGTGAGTACAACATGTGTACACAAGTTTTTTAGATGTGCCAAGATTTACAAATAATATTCAGGCATAAATGGATAAGACTCAAGATTATATGAAGACATCTAGTAGTGTTATCTCAAAGTCATTAGGATCTAGCATTGATCACTACAATGTTCTACTAAATGCTCAAGGCACAATGGCTGACCTTCAAGCAACTGGCAGCACCATGAGATCCCAATTGATCTCAATTCCAACAATTATTATACCTCATTTGGAGGTCATGTAGAGAAAAATAAAAGAATCCCAAGATCTTATCGTATAAGATCATAACTTATTAGTGATTGAGAATTTAACTGATTTAGCAACAAGACTACAACTACAAAATCCAATTTCGAAGGCAAAATGAGGCACCTGGAATCATGCATTGGTCATTACTAGAAGAGTTCATTAGGAATTCATTGAAACATATGGATTATTTCAACTCTTTCAAACCCTACAAGAGTGACATCAATTGTTCAAAAACAAGGGGGGAAAGTATACAAGGGAGAAATGTATGTAGAAGAAGTATATTGCATAAGGAAAGAAGAAATATACATGCACAATATAAAGGAAGTAATGAATTTTTGTATTCATTATTCATAAGTCATAAGACTTGGGAGGAGAGCTTATTTTATCAATTTCATATTGATATGACAAAGTGATGAAATAGGAAAAAGTGTTTAGTCACTAATGTCAAAGGGTGAGATTGCTGGTATCTCTATATACTATTGTTTACTAGTGTCAACCACTTATTCATTTACAAGGAAAAGACAAATAGTTAAGTATGTATTGTGCTTTTCTATAGAAGTCAATTTAAGTACATGTTGAGCACAATATATGTCAAGCATCAAAAAAAGTAAAGGTTGAGCAATGCAAAGTTTACATAAAAGTCAAGAATTGAACAATGTTTTAGGCAAAATGACTATAATGCTGACTTGGAAGGTCTATTTATGTTTTGAAGAGGTTGTTATAGGACATTTACCTATTGGAAAGCTACAAGTAGAGCATGTTGTTATTTTTTTATTGTAAAGGAACACATGGAGCTTGAAACATAGGGAACCATTAATTCTTTGACTCAAAGCATCATTCATTGTACCACTCATTTGATTTTATATGAGCCTTGTTAGTCTAGTAGAGTTCACATACACATGTCATTTGGAGATGTGTGCATATTTGGCACTTCTAATAGAAAGGATGATGATAATGGGATGACAAACAATGAATTCCTCAATGACACATTTGGTAATGATATACAAGTAAATTTAATAACTATATGTTAAACTATTATGATAACATCTCATATGTACATGAATGACTAATAAATTAGTATTTCTTGATGTTGTTCAAAATCTAGGGAAAGAGTGTTATTGGCACTAGTATGAATTCCTCGACCTCATTTTAAGCCATAGTGATGACTCCAAAGGTATGTATGAATATATTCATTTAAATTAATATATCTATTTATAATGTAATTGTATGTAAGGTTGACTCCAAAATTTTATCCATGTGTATTGATTTTGTGGTGGACCATCTACTTTCACATAGAACTCTAAGCAAGGGTGTGATACAACTCTTGTAAATATATATTTGTTTTCAGATTAATCTCTATTCAATTGAATATGTTTATTTAAGAAATGATTGAAAAAAATAACTTATTTGGATTATTATATGATCATATGAGACAGAGTCTTCATGGTGATGTTTATTTGGGGATCACCTGGCTTTCAAGTGACTTCATTTTCTCCAAAGGTATATACATTTACTAATGCATTTTAATTTATATGTCCATATGATTTTTTTTGCACATGAATGTGATGTCTAATAGATCTACATATATGTGAAATAGTTAAATGTTGGACCTTCAAAACCAAAAATATATAATGGACACGATGCTACATTCACAGAGCTACCCAAATTTTTTATTTGATGATGTGGCATAAGAAAATATTTATTCTTCATAAATATATTTTATTCTTGTGTTGAATAATTTTTATCATAAGAAAGTATGTATTCTACATAACTGAATTTTATTCTTGTGTTGAATCACTTTTAGCTAATGACATTAGAGACTTCTCTACATCTTTTTCATTCTATTGATCAGGGAGTCACTACTACAATTTCTAGACTTGAGCCACTAAAAAATTTATGAAAGAGTTTGCATGATTTTATTTTTTATTTACAATTTAGTTTGTTAGAATTCTTTAGAATAACTAAGAGGGGGGGTGAAATTAGTTATTCAAGGTCCAAATGCCCTATTAATATCTTTTTACTACTTTTAATGAATCCATACACATTTCATCCATCCAAACTTAAATCAATTATATAAGAAAGTTATAGTAAATCAATATGCAAAGATAAAACATCCAAAATCAACACATGAAATAATGATTTATGTGGAAACCCAATTTGGGAAAAACCACCAGTAACATGCTACTTGATTCTCACTCTTCTGAAATGATGCCCTGTTAAAAGCCTACCCTATTAAAGGCTTACAACACATTGTTAAATGTGACCCTGTTAGAGGATTTCACCAAACTGTTAGGAATGGGCCTAGTTAAAGGTCTTTAGAACATTCACTTGGAATGTCACCCTGTTAAAGGATTTATCTTATGGGTATTAAACCAACCTAAGTCCATGGGATTTAAACTTACTGTTACAATTTCTAGAAAGTAATGATAATGGTCTTTTGATCTGATATAAATTACAACATACTTTACAGATTTTAGATTACACTTTCAATTCAATCTTTATGCTTGGCTTCAATCACTCCAGCTCTGACTGCTTGTCTTCCTCTCAAGCTTCATCTCCTTGAGTCTTCTTACTCATTCTGCCAATGCAATCATCCTTGTTGTCGTCTATCCAAACAGATTTCCTGTTCTTTCTTCTCCTTAGCACCTTCTTTAGTACTTCATGCTTTTATGCTTGACCACTTCCCTCTCTCTCTCTCTCTCCTTTTTATTAACTTATGTCTTCTTAAATAGAGATCTGATTTTTCCTTTGTCTCTCAATTCTCCCTCTCTAATTTTAGGGTTTGAAAATGGATTAGGTAGGATACAATGTATCTACCCCATATCTTGTTCTCTTCTAGAAACTTTGCTAGTTGTATCCTTAAAAATGTTCTACATGGTGTTCTGTGCCACTAGCTCATCATTCTTATGTTCCTTTTAATTCACAAATTTCTAGATAACAACCTCGTCGGCTTAGATTTGGTGAATCTTTGATTCTCAAAATAGTGTAGCAACTCGACATTATTGAGTTACTGGTGCTCGACACCTCTATGTTACTCGGCACCTATACCTGCTCAGCACTTGGTTATGCTCGGCACTTGATTCTGCTCAGCACTTGGTTCTGCTCGGCACATGATTTTGCTCGGCACTTAATGCCACTCGGCATCTAAAATTTACTCGGCATCTGAAGTTTACTCGGCATCTGAACTTGCTTGGCATTGGAAATTTACTTGGCATTAACTAGTAATTTTCTTGGCTCTTACTAGCTTGCTCAGCTCCTTCTCTGTAATGAACTTAGTTGAGCTTTACAAAAGACTTAGCTAAAAAATTAAATCCTTGATATGTTCTAGTGTGCCCATTCTTTGTATCTTATAGTATGTCATCAAATACACATTTTCATCAATGGCTTAGCTGATCCTTGTACTTCATTACAACATCATAACTTCAACCTTTCTCTATGTGTTCTAGTTACATCTTATTGATTGCCTCCTCCTTGATAATCAACTAATTGATAGTATTTGGATCACTAAAGCAATTGTCATTCCTATAAGTAGCAAGTTTGACATCAATGACAAAACAATGATTGAGGACATTCTTTACCAGTTCCATATATTATTCTAACAACTTTTCTTATGATCATTTCAATCATTTCCAACAATCTCCCTCTTTGGCATTGATGGCAAATGAAACTAATCAATTAATCAACTTAGTTACCATCAAGATTATAGACATTGTCTTGCTATATTTTTACTACTGATCTCATATACTCCCTCTTTCTTTGTATTGATCAGATTTCTACATATTTCTCCCTCTTTGACATAAGTGCCAAAGATGTAGCATCTTTATCATGCAAAATATAAGCTTTGGCTTCTTGTTGATTTTCTCCCTCTGTCACCATGCTTGTGACTGATTTGGAGTTTTTGCTCCTGCTGTCATCCTTTGCATCAACCTATTAATATTTCAATAATTTATTCCTGTTGACGTAGGGTAGCTTCCTTGTTCTCTTAAACTGCTTGAGTTAGGGGTATTACCCCCATAGGTATTCATAGGTATCCTTGGGCAATTGTTTGGTGAAGATATCTGCAGTTTGTTCCTTTATGTGAATGTATTCCCACTTTACTTGTTTGTCTTCTACCAATTCTTTGACGTAATGATACTTGATTGCAATATGCTTGGTTTTTGCATGCATCACTGGATTTTTGGATATGTTTATAGCACTTGTATTATCACAATACAATATCACAAATTTTGTTACTTCTTCTTTCATTCCATTCAATAGATGTGTGAGCCATACAATGTTTGTGCAATTGACTATAGCTGTCACATATTCTGACTCTGCAGTGGATTGGGATGTACATGTTTGTTTCTTGCTAGTCCAGGTGACCAGCCTTTTGCCTAGAAAAAATGCACCTCCACTTGTGCTTTTTCTATCATCAATGTTTCCTCCCCATTATGCATCTGTATATGCATTGAGCTCAAATTTTCCATTCTTTTTTTAGTATAGAACAAAATCATCAGTTCCTTTAAGATATCTCATTATTCTTTTTACTACTATGAGATGATTTTCTTTAGGATTAGCAGAGAACCTAGCAACTATTCCAACTGCTAATGCTATGTCTGGTCTACTATGTACAACATATTGTAGTTTTCCAAGCATGGATCTGTACATTTTTTGATTGACTACAGCTGACTCATCATTTTTGGATAGCTTATTTCCTATTGCCATTGGTGTGCTGACTGGTTTGGATTCTTCCAATCCAAATGTTTTAAGAATTTATTTGATGTATTTTGATTTTGTAACAAATATTCCATATTTGAGTTGGTGTACTTGTAATCCAACAAAAAATTTGATTTCTCCAAACATAGACATCTCAAATTCATGTTTCATTTTGTCAGCAAAGCCTTTGCAAAGTATTTCCTTACCACCAAATGCTATGTCATTCAAAAAGATTTTAGATACAATAATGTCTTTACCTTCTTCTGCTTTGATGTACATGTTGTTATCATCAGTTCTTTCAAATCCAATTTGTACTAGATACTTGTGAAGTCTCTCATACCATGCTCTAGGTGCTTGTTTCAAACCATAGAGTGCTCTATGTAGCTTACACACCATATCCCTATTTTTTTTCATCAAAAAATCCTTCTAGTTGTTCAATGTAAACTTCTTCTTCTAGTATACCATTTAAGAAAGTAGATTTTACATCCATCTGATAGACTTTAAAATCTTTGTAGGTAGCATAAGCAAGTAAAATTCTTACTCCTTCCATTCTAGCAATAGGAGCAAATGTTTCCCCATAGTCTATTCCTTCTTCTTCAGCACATCCCTCGCATACTAGTCTAGCTTTGTTTCTGGTAATCTCACCATTCTCATCTAGCTTATTTCTGAATACCCACTTGGTGCCAATCACATTCTTGTCAGTTGGTTTGGGAACCAAACTCCAGGTTTTTTTTTTTTTTATTTGATCAATTTCTTCTTCCATAGCTTTATACCAGTCATCATCTTGTAATGCACCGTATACTGTCTTGGGTTTATTTTTGCTGATCAGACATGATTCATATATTAGTTTGTTCCTTGTCATTGGTCTTGCATCTTTGTCACCAATTATATGTTCAGCAAGGTGATGTCTTTTTACATATTTGGATAACCTTGGCTCTTTCCTTGTTTCCATGTTTGATCTTTTAGATTCAAGATCACTATGCACTTCGTTGTTAGGTTGTTCTTCATCATGTAAACTATCTTCAGAATCAAATTGTACATTTACTTCATTCTGCAACTCAACTTCTGAATGCAACTCGACATTCACTGGTTGAGACTCGGCTGATACTGATACTTGTTGTTGATTTTCAATTTGATTGTCATCATCCTCATCAACAGTCATTCCTTCATAAGAATACACAAAGGTTCTGTACTCTTCCATTTTCTTTGGTTCTTCAGCTTGAAGTTTTGTGTGCTCATCAAAATTTACATTTGCACTTTTCACAATTTTGTTAGTGTTAGTATTCAAGCACTTATATGCCTTACTTCTAGTGGAGTAACCAAGAAATATACCTTCATCACTTTTTGCATCAAATTTTCCATTTCTAGCATCTTTAAGGATAAAGCATTTACAACCAAATACTTTGAAATGTTTTACATTGGGTGAGTAACCATACCATAATTCAAAAGGTGTTGTATTTGTACCTTTTTTGACTTTTACTCAGTTTAATGTATGAACAACTACACTTACCGCTTCTCTCCAGTATTTTAGAGCAACAGTCTTTTCCATCATTAGTGTTCTAGCACAGTCAATCACAGATCTATTTCTTCTTTCAGCAATTCCATTCTGTGGAGGAGTTCTAGGAGTTGACGTTTGTCTTTTGATTCCTTTATCATTGAAAAATATCTCGAATTCATTTGATGTAAATTCACCACCTCTATCTAATCTTAGGCATTTCAAGCTTTTCCTAGTTTCCTTTTCAACTCTAGCCACATACCACTTAAACATTTGAAAAGCATCAAATTTTTCTTTTAAGAACATAACAGTCATCATCCTGAAATAGTCATCAACAAATAGCATTATGTATTTATCTCCTCTATAGCTTTGTATTTCCATTGGACCACATAAGTCAGTGTGAACTAACTCAAGTATCTCTTTAGACCTATAGTTTTTTCTTTTGAAACTTGACTTTGTCATCTTTCCTAGCTGACATTGTTTGCACATGATGTTATCAGGCTTCTTCAGTTTTGGTAAACCTCTGACTTTCTTCATTTTACTAATGTTGACTAGATTGTCAAAGTTGACATGACATAATCTTCTATGCCATAACCATTCATCATCAAATTTTGAAAATAAACAAGAAACATCATCCATATCAAGGTAAAACAAATTACTCTTTGTTTGATCTCCTTTTCCTATAATTTTACCATTAGTATCATAGATTTTTGTAGTTTTGTTTCCAAATTCCACTTTGCAACCTATATTGCCTAACTGTGAGACACTCAGTATATTGTAGTTTAATCCTTCAACATAGTATGCATTGTCACATGAAATTTTTTCTGTGAGCTTAATGGAACCTTTTCCTTTGATTTGACATGGAGCATCATTACCAAATCTAAAACTATTTCCATAGTACTGAGTAAAGTTAACAAACTTACTTTTGTCTCCTGTCATGTGATGTGAGCATCCACTGTCTATGATCCATCTATCATTCTTGTTTATACATGTTACCAATGCTATGGGCTCTTCTTCATCAGATTGGTCCTTCATGGCTACATAAACAAATTCATCATCATTGTCATCATAATTTTCTTCAACAATATAAGACTTCTTACCTTTTTCTTTGTTATCTCTCTTGTCATCATCTCTTATGTTCTTATATTTGTTAACTTCCTTAGAATCCTTTTTCTGTGGACACCTTGCAACAATATGTCCTACTTCATTGCAATTGAAACAAATGATAGGCATCTTACCTTTGAGTTTTCCTTTGCCCCAGTGAAATCTTCTAGCAAGCAATGCTTCCAATTGTTCCACATCTTCCTCATCAGTGCTACTGTCACTGGATACATACTTCATTTTTCTTCCTTTCTTTGATTTCACTTGTTCAACATCTTTCAGTGGTAACTTGGCCTTAAAAGAAGATTCAACATTTTTAGGTCTGTAGTTGTCAAAGTTAGATAACTCAAATGCAGTGAGTCTACCTATTATACCTTCAAAACTTAGATTATTTCTTGGTATACATCTTAGCTCTTGTATTGTTGATACTCTAATAGCATAGATAGGGAGCAAGGTTCTTAAGAACTTACTATTAATAGTATCTTCATCCAGTTAACCACTCAAGCATCTTATTGCACTTACCACTTCCTTTATTCTTGCACCATATTGAGCAGCATTCTCAATTTTTTCTATTTTCATGTCATCAAATTTTCCTCTGAGACTTTCTCTTTTTGCTCTTTGTACATTCTGATCTCCTCCATAGATGTCTGATAGGGCTTTCCACATTTTGAATGCAGTGTCACATCCTTTGATATCATCAAATTCAGCATAGCTAAGTGCAGAGGCAATTTCTAGAATTGTCTAATTATGTTCTTGCTTGTTTTTCATGTCTTCTGCAGTAGGAGCACCTGTTGGATCCACATGTTCAGTGACAATTGAATTTTGGGCATAATCTCCTATGGATCCAAGATGTATCTTCATCAAACTTTTCCATGCAAAAAAGTTGTCTTTGTTGAGCTTGGGAACTTCTCTTTTTGACATTTTGATCTTTTCTGCTTGTAGTCCCTTTAAACTGAATCAGCAGTCAAGCTCTGATACCAATTGTTAGAATTCTTTAAAATACCTAAGAGGGGGGGGGGGGGGGGGGTGTGGGGTGAATCAGTTATTCAAGGTCCAAATGCCCTATTAATATCTTTTTACTACTTTTAATGAATCCATACACATTTCATCCATCCAAACTTAAATCTATCATATAAGCAAGTTACAGTAAATCAATATGAAAAGATAAAACATCCAAAATCAACACATGACACAATCATTTACGTGGAAACCCAATTTGGGGAAAACCACTAGTAACATGCTACTTGATTCTCACTCTTCTGAAGTGATGCCCTGTTAAAAGCCTGCCCTGTTAAAGGCTTACAACACACTGTTAAATGTGACCCTATTAGAAGATTTCACCAAACTGTTAAGAATGGGCCTGGTTAAAGGTCTTTAGAACATTCACTTGGAATGTCACCCTATTAAAGAATTTATCTTATGGCTATTAAACCAACCTAAGTCCATAGGATTTAAACTTACCGTTACAATTGCTAGAAAGTAACGATAATGGTATTTTGATCTGATATAACTTACAACATACTTTGTAGATTTCATATAACACCTTGAATTCAATCCTTATGCTTAGCTTCAATCACTCCAGATTTGATTGCTTGTCTTCCTCACAAGCTTCGTCTCCTTGAGTCTTCTTACTCATTCTACCAATGCAATCATCCTTGTGGTCATCTATCCAAACACAGTTCCTATTCTTTCTTCTCTTTAGCACCTTCTTCAGTACTTCATTCTTTTATGCTTGACCACTTCCCTCTCTCTCCTTTTTATTAACTTATGTCTTCTTAAATAGAGATCTGATTTTGCCTTTGCCACTCAATTCTCCCTCTCTAATTTTAGGGTTTGAAAATGGATTAGGTAGGATACAATGTATCTACCCCATATCTTGTTCTCTTCTAGAAACTTAGCTAGTTGTATCCTTAAAAATGTTCTACATGGTGTTCTGTGCCACAAGCTCATCATTCTTATCTTCCTTTTAATTCACAAATTTCTAGATAACAACCTTGTCGGCTTAGATCTGGTGAATCTTCAATTTTCAAAATAATGCAGCAACTCAACATTATTGAGTTACTGGTGCTCGGCACCTCTGTGTTACTGGGCACCTATACCTGCTCAGCACTTGGTTATGCTCAACACTTGGTTCTGCTCGGCACTTGATTCTGCTTGGCACTTGGTTCTGCTTAGCACTTGATTCTGCTTAGCACTTAAGTTTACTTGGCATCTGAAGTTTACTCGGCATTTGAAATTTACTCAGCATTAACTAAGAATTTTCTCAGCTCTTACTAGCTTTCTCGGCTCTTTTTCTCTAATGAACTTAGTTGAGCTTCACAAAAGACTTAGCTAAAACCTTAAATCTTTGATATGTTCTAGTGTGCCCATTCTTTGTATCTTATAGTATGTCATTAAATACACTTTTTCATCAATGGCTTAGCTAATCCTTGTACTTCATTACAACATCATAACTTCAACCTTTCTCTAGGTGTTCTAGTTACATCTTATTGATTGCCTCCTCCTTGACAATCAACTAATTGATAGTATTTGGATCACTAAAGCAATTGTCATTCCTGTAAGTAGCAAGTTTGACATCAATGACAAAACAATGATTGAGGACATTCTTTACCAGTTCCATATATTATTCCAACAACTTTTCTTATGATCATTTCAATCATTTCCAACATAGTTAGTATTGAAATTACATATGATATTTATAAGTAGGATTGAGTGATAATTTTGATCTTGGGTGTAGGGTATTATTACTCATCCACATGTCCCTAAGGTGGATGTAGGGAGGGATTATTAGCTAGAAATATGAAAATATTTTTATTTATGTAAACATAGATTTCATTTTTTGTGTATAATAGTTATTGATGCATATATACTTTTGATTATAATAGGTCGAGTTACAAAATAATCTATATTGATGAACTAGTAAGCATTCTAGGAAGATTGCTTTATCCACATCCCTCTACACGATAAAGAGATAGTTGGGGATTTGTTTCTTGCCCTACTGGGAAGGAGTAGATATATAGGGATACACATTTTATGTGCCAATATGATGTTATTGGATATATATTTTGTATAGTATTTTTGATGTATGCCATTTTTTACATATATTGGACATATATAACTTGATGTATATTTGATCTATGACATATTCAACATATAAATTTCATGTACAAAATTCTTACACATAGAATAGATGCTTCAAATTATTGATGTATGACATTATTAGACATTGTTGGATCTTGTTGGTATGCACATACTGACATTATTGACCTTTAAGATACATATGGTTGGATGTATTGGCTTTGATGCTTGTGTTCCTAGATTAATTGATTGCATGGTAAGATTTGATGATTGTTAATTTTAAGATGTAATATTTTGGAAAATCAAGAAAATTCATAGTGCATATTATCTTAAACCAATCTAAATTTTTGTGTATTTAGAGATCAATACTTAGCAATAGTTTACAAATTTTAGTATCTTTATGCTATAAATTCTTTGTTGAAATTTGTGTCTAGTGCTACATGAATGGTTTGAATATATGGATTTATCACATGTTCTAGAGTTGTTGACATGTAATCACTCTCTCCATAATACACCCCCTCCACTCCCTCTCCCTTTCTCTCTCTTTGTGTGGATATCTCACATCCACTGTCTATATTTGCATCACATACAAGATAACTCCCCATCCCATTCTTATATCTTTGTCTTCTTATATTGATAATATATGTTCTATCTCTCTCTATATGTCATTATATCTATATCATATTCACTCTTTATCTTCTTATCTAGAGACAACTTATATAAAATCTCTTTTCCTATTTTCATTATACACCCATCTCTCTCTCTCTCTCTCTCTCTCTCTCTCTCTCTCTCTCTCTCTCTCTCTCTCTCTCTCTCTCTCTCTCTCTCTCTCTCTCTCTCTCTCTCTCTCTCTCTCCCTCCTGCCCTCCCTCCTTATACTTTTAAATTTTTACATCTCTCTTCCTATCACATTTTCTGCCTCCCTCCCTCCCTCCCTCTATTTTTCCTATGTAAATGTCATTAATAGCATTTTAATGCTCTATAGTGTGTTTGCACTATAGGGTGATAATGCTATATTTTACAAAACATCTACTCCCAATAGTTTGTGTGTCCTATAGCATGTATGTGATACAAAATATATTAAACTTCACAAATCCTAAGTCTTTGATTTTCCTCAGATATTCAACCCAAACTTTTGGTCTTTTCAAGCTAGTCTTAAAGACATTTTCCATTAAGCATACAAATATAACTCTATTTTTCTTGTGTGCTTTCCATTAGGTTTAACTATGCTTGAATATCGATAAAATAAGGTTACTTAATATTATAGATCTTTGTGTTATCTATCTAAACATATAATTCATTTTTAATTTAGATTATCTTAATCCTTTAAAATATAATTTATTTTGAATGGTGTAGTATTTTGGGGTTATATTTTAGCTCTTTGTAATTTTGCAACAAGTTATTTTTTTGTAAACTATAATCTATTCTATACACTTTTAAAAAGGAGAACATGCATATTTCATGTTTTTGGGAGGTGGTCACTTACACAATTTGTAAACAACATATAAATTTTTTAAAAACATATAAATTTAAAAATTGACCAAAAAATATGGGATAAACTACATCGTGTTAGCTAGCTTATGACCAGAGTGATTAACAAGTTTTCAAAGAAAAAAATTAGGATTTTGGGGAAACCACACTTCACACTATGTTATGTGTTTACTAAAAAAGCAGTACCACTTTCTATGCCCTCCTCCTTTTAGGCCCTTAAACTCCACCATTTAAAAAAATAGTAGTTTAGAAACTAGATTCAAGGGACTACAACATTTTTTTGGTAATATCTTGAAATTTTTAATATAACTATCTTCAAATTCTCATTTAAGTTCATAAATTGCTAATTTTACAAGAAAAAATGGCATCTTATTCTGCACTTTTGGTGCCAAATGTGTGTGTGTGTGTGTGAAATCTTGGTATACACATCGGAATCAAGCCTTATAATACCTACGAAGAAAATATATGCGTATGGTGTCTCCAACATTATGTCTCATATAATACACCATGTGATATTTCAATATGAAAACTTTAAATTTTATCTATGAGATATTCACTATCAGATTGTATGATTTTTCCATAGATATCTTAGTTTGAGATATCAACCCTAATAGTATCATTTGATGATCTTAGGAGTAATTTCCTGAACCTATCAAGTTTCATTATATTTACCAAGTACTCAAAGTAATAACTTGTGAATATCAAGTCACATGATATTCACCAAGTATTTAGTATGTCCATGAGGTATGTCTACTCATATCACCCATGTGATACATACTATAAGGATATTAAAATAATGGTTTTTCTACATATATTGAATCCATGATGATATATCTATACAATAGAACTCATAGATCTCTATGTGATGACATCTATCTCTTAGCTAATATTGATTTATAAGATATAATCTACTGAGATATCAACCATATGACAACCATCATGATAGAAGAATAAACTATTATAAGATTGTCACCTTTCTATAGTAACCATAAGTAAACATCAATGAAAGATAGTTACCTTCCATGATGTTTCTACAAAGTGACATAGTAACTCACATGACATTCACCATGAACATTTTTAGATGGTGGAACAAAGGCTTTCATCTCAAACTTATCTATTGCAGAGAAGGATGTATTATAGTACATTTTAGCAACTCATTGATGTTGAGGATCCCTCTCGCTAAATGATCTAATACATTACTCTAAGCTTTTCTTCGATAATATAAAAACTTCACACTACCAAAAGGATAGAGAAACTATCAATTGTTAAATATTCAATGATGATATAATCTAATTTTATAGCATTTTAAGTATCCATCTATAGTTTAGGGATTTACATAGAGACCTTATTGTTCTACATATATGAAACTTCATCTCATGAATCATATTTTTCTGACTTCTGTAGTTTCTTTATCACTAGAGAACCTAGCTTAATTTGGTCTAATCGCTCTACATAAATATGATCAAGGTTCTCAAAAGTCAACTACATATCCTTATATGATTCTTCTAGATATAGAAGGATACTCATAATCTCAATCATCAAAGATATCTCTTCAAAAGCATCACTTAATTTAACATTATGATCAAATGAATAATCAATCATAGATCAAAAACTTCTTTGAATCTACTATTACAAGATTGAGTCATATACAATATTTGGTAGTATTCCTAATGTACTGATCTTATTTTCCAACAAGAATGTCCCTAGAGACAAAGGGAAAGATCAAGGTAAGTAGCTCTTTATAATATATATAGAAAAAAAAAACAAGAGAGACTGTATGCCTAAAATGTGATTACACTTCTATGAGTCATTATATTCAAGATTGCTCAAGAATGAGGCCTCGAATGGTGTTTCATAGCTCTCTATTCATGGAGTGCAAGGGTTTGTGATGGAGGTCCTTAGTTTGACCTTAGTCAATATAATTTATTAATTTGAAATATATGATTATTTTAAAATGTTATTATTTACACCATTATATTTATTATAAGATTTTATTTGATTTGGTGAATATGATTGAGAAGGATAATTCCATATTCTTTGACTACATTAATCACAAATATTCACCAATCTAAAAATATGATTAAAAAAATTGTAAAAATATCACACCGAGAACACATTTGACTTTAAAAAAAATTCACTCTAACAAAAAATAATATTTTTAGAAATTTACACCTATCATCAAATACAGAATGAACTCCAAAAAAATTGCTAGAACCATTTATGTTCAAAGTAAAACAAAAATAATCGTCATTGCTTCCACTTTGTGGCATGATAGCCTCGGTGATTTATCAGCTTGCGAGGGGTTGGGGGAACCTGCTTGGTACTTCCCCCACCAGAATAATGGCAGGAGTAGGATAATTCTATCGTAGTACTTCAAACTTTTACATGTAAAAGTTGTTTTAGTGTCCTCGGTCCTACGGGAAAAAGAATCTTTAATCAAGGAAGAGTTTTCCAACAAGAACATCCATAGAGACAAAGGAAAAGATCAAGGCAAATAGCTCTTATATATGTAGGAAAAACCACAAGAGAGACTACAATGAGTATATAAATATAATACTCAAAGATAATGAGCACTTATATGCACATCAACAATCTTGATAAGAGTTCCCTCAATGAGGGTTGGTTGTTATCTCCATTTCCTCAAATTTCATTAGTCTTAAATTAGAGGGAGGGTCCATTCTAACTATAGCACATTTATATTATTTGAAAAAGGACAAAAAAAGGGGGCTAATTTAACTAACAAATAGTTAATAGTATTTGTATTTTTCTTTTAGCTAGGTGTGATATTTGACATTACAATAAGTTGAGTAGATGAAAGGAATATAACTTACTAATTTTATTTTAATTATCTATTTCTTGTTTATTTTAACCCCTGTCTATAAAAATATATAGCCAAACTACAATTTTATTTATTAAAAGGACACCCCTCCCGCTTATCTAGAAGTATTATTTGAGTATCAACAATATAGAAAATAAATGAAGAACGTTTATTATTTTCCATCTTCATATAAGATAACTAAATTGACATTATTAGATATTATTGAAAGGGAGGAACATTTGGGGTTTTAGGTCCCCTTATCTAGTAAAGTTATTTAAGCACGTCAACATTTTTTAATATATGGTGTAGAAATCAAGATAAACATTCAAGAATGAAAACAAAAAAGGTCCATATATGTGTAACTAATGTTCAAATCATTTAATAAAAGCTCCATCTACAACATACATGATTAATGGTTATAACTATTAAAATAACTCTATCTTAAAATTATGATTTCACTATTTTTTATAGACTCTAATTTCTATGCAAACTAAAGACAACTGCAAATATTTAATAAAATCAAATTTACATTAAATTTAAAATGTCAATATAATTTATTAATTTGAAATATATGATTATTTTAAAATGTTATTATTTACACCATTATATTTATTATAAGATTCTATTTGATTTGGTGAATATGATTGAGAAGGACAATTACATATTCTTTGACTACATTAATCACAAATATTCACCAATCTGAAAATATGATAGAAAAGATTGTAAAAATATCAGATCATGAACACATTTGACTTGAAAAAAATTCATTCTAACACAAAATAATATTTTCAGAAACTTACACCTATCATCAAATTACAAAATGAAATCATTAAACGTAAAAAATTGCTCAAGCCATTTATGTTCAAAGTAAAACAACAATAACCATCATTGCTTCCACTTTGCGGCATGATAGCCTCGGTGATTTATCAGCTTGCTAGGAGTTAGGGGAACCGGCTTAGTACTTTCCCTCACCACAATAATGGCAGTAGGACAATTCTATCTTAGGACTTCAAACTTGTACATGAAGAAGTTGTTTTAGAGTCCCCGGTCCCTCGGTCAAAAGAATCTTTAATTTCATCCCCATTAACAAAAGTAATACTAGTATATGATCCATGAGTCTTTCTTCCTACTAAAAAAGAGTGTCAAATCATCCATCAGTCAAAATTTTATCCAGAAGGTCAGCTTTGATTGGAAGAATCGCGTCAACGAATATGAGATATGTATCCATTATTCATAATATAAAATGGTGTGAGGAATCCATCCTCACACTTGCATTCGTGCGGTTCTTGTAATGTCCCCTTTCATGGAATAAATTCAAATGAAAATTTGCACTTCAGGAGATTATCAATTTTGTCTCAACATGTTGACGTGACTACATTTATTTATAACTGCTGTCAAAAATAATTAAGAACTCCCTTTTGTCTCTGTACAACTATACTTTAGTCTAGAAGAAGGCTCAAATTGTAATTTAATATAAAAGTATTTTATATTAATGAATTTAAGGATTATATACAGTTTATTTTTTAGATATAGGGAATGCAAGTTTAATGGGTGAATTTCTTCAATTAAGAATCAAAGACTAATGAAACATATAATGAGATTTTATAAGATAAAAGAAGACACTTTATATAATTTTATATTATACACGTGTTCTATATCATTGATCAAATTACTATCCCTCTAAATATCCTTTGAAAAATGTAGATCAAAGCTTATCTGTGATTTAAGAGTTGTTTTCTACAAATTTGGAAGTATGAAATTGTAAGTGTGATTAATAAAATTGTTCAAGAGTATTTGAAATATAAAATTTTGATAATAAGCAGAATAGAAGGACTATCCCTATGTCCATTGCTATTTTCCAATTTATTGTTTATTAAAAATATAGCAATCTAATTTTTTAATACATATATATCATAGCAATAATATTGATTCTTGTTCTACACTTAAGGAACAATTTTTTTTTAATACATTCATATTATAACAATAAAGACAATTTAATCAAATGTTTTAATACATGTATACTTTACTCTTAAAGAATTTCTCCTGATTCTTATTTATAATTAATATAACAATCTGTTCAAATATTTTTATCATAATATTGTTCTATACTTTTTTTAATAAGAAATTGCATTGATGTAATCCTACAAATGTAACCTAATTTTCTGACATACAGAATTTTCTATGTAAAAGATATCCCTAATTGGTAATTTAGAAGACATAGGCTAAGTCTTGCTTTGTGTAGGCAAGGACAGAATTTTACAGCTCACTCAAGAAGAGTGTGAATTGGAATATTTATACGTGACGTGTGCGTCTGGCCAATTTCTTTATAATGGTGTCAGGAGAATGTTTATGTAAAGGTAAAATCCACAGTCCTCTATAATTCATGGAAATTACTCACCCCAATGCCTCCCACCAAATGCACCATTTTACCTGTCAACCCATCCCACCCAAAAGGAGATACAACGTTTTCATCAATCACCGCGGAGCCGATGTGAAAGAAACCCTAGCGAGCCTCATTTATCACAATATCCAAAACAAAGGGTACAATGCTTTCTTAGACAAGAAGTCAATTCAAGTGGGAAAGAGAATACCCAAATCCATAAAGCAAGCAATCCGCACATCCTCTGTGCACATAGCCATTTTTTCCACCAACTATGCAGACTCAACATGGTGTTTGAAGGAACTCTATCTTATGCTCAAGAGTGGAGCACCAATAGTTCCTATTTTCTTTGGAGTTCAGCCTTCTGAGCTCCGCATGAAAGATGAAGATGGAGATTATGCTCGAGCATTCCAGGTGCACAAGGACACTGGGAAAATCAAGCCTCAAAAGCTTGAGAAATGGAAGAAGGCTCTGCGTAAGGTTTCACGTATAGAGGGCTATATCTTCAAAGGGTAATATTCAAATCCACACTCTTGAGTACCGTTGTTTAATAGTATATTATATTATCGATACACAAACGTTCTCTTTCTTAGAGAGAAACATAAACCTTAGCTTTTCTATCCTGTTCTTTAATGTTTTCTGAAATTTTTTTTTTTTCTCTCTTTACAACACCTAACCCACTCTGCTTCTTATAATGCAGAGTGTATTTTAATAGTGGTTCTGTCGTGTTAATCAGGGACCAAGGAGATCTGCTGGAGAAAATTGCTACAACCATAATTGAATATATTAACGCTGCGAAACGTCTCAAACGTTAACTTCAATGTTACCTCGAAGGGGATCCCAGAAATTAAAGAGATTGCAATGCCTGTTAAAATAATACCCAGATCCTAATAGCCGTATTTGGGTTATGTGGAACGTCGCCTGTGTATAATAAGCCATGAGACGTTTGGCATTGATATTTAGTTTTCGCATATATATGACTAATTTCATTAGGTGTTTAGGTTTCTTTCCACCTAAAATTGTTACCTTTGTGTTCCACTGAATCTGCTTTTCAAACCGCTTTTCATCCACGGCTTAGCTTTCCTGGCGTATGGTTCTATTAGAATATTTAGTACTCCCTCCGATTTCATGTCTGTTTTTTATTTCTAGTTTTAGATGAAAAGATTTTCTTATATGTGATTATTTTGCTATTTCAGACATGGGAGTGATTGATTATTTTGCTAGTTCTAACATGGGACTGATTGAATATTGAATATTGTAATAAAAAACAATGATCTTTCTATCTCATTGACCTTGTACCAATCTCTTTCTTTCATGGAGCTTACACATAAGATTCTAGAGATTGTGGGTAGCTTTCTTAATTGTTGACTATAATGTCATCTGTGGCTAGTTTCCTAGTTGTTGACTATAATGTCATTTGTGATTAAGGACTTCACATTTTAAAAGATGATTTTAAAGTTTGCAATCATACTATGTCTTTATCTTTCTTTCTTTCTTTTTAGAAACAACTTTCTATCATACATGTATCACATTCTTCTTTTAGCTTTAGTTGTACCTAGATTTAATATTTTCTTTAATGCTCTATTAGTTCTTCAATCTTCAATGAAATTACATATCTTTATTAAAACTATTTTGATATAAAATGAAAGAAATGTAAAATTGAAACAAGCATAAATTATTTGAATTATGTAAACATTTATATGAATTGCTTGATCATTTAATTAAGAAATGAAATATGGTAATTATTATTGTAGAAGTTGATGTGTTTTATTTTTCATTCAATTTTTGTCACATTCACATAGTAATATTACATGTCTAAATATTTATTAATTTGTGGTATAAAAGTAGTATTTTAGGTAGATTAATTTATAAATTTTAAATTAGATGTTTTAACATTCTTATATGTTTAGCTAATAACTTAAAATCATTAAAAATAAAAGCATCATAAATAGTATAAAAGAATATTTCGAATAGGTGAAAAATTCTTAGAAGAGTAAGTAATGTTTACAATGTCAACAAAATATTATTGTAAAGTTACATTGCTATTACAAGTTGCTTCAACAAGTATTAATCATGTTCACTTCAAAACTAATTATCAGCTATACCTCCTCTTTTGTACAAAGTAGAGATAATACTTTAAAAATATAAAATATTATATATTCACCAAATTGTAAAATAATTATGATGTATAACTATTTATAGCTTACCATCCAACAAATTGCTAAATTGATATTTGTGACAAACCTCCTACCTTACCCAATTTCCACTATCCTAAACGACCCACCAGATAAACTCATAGATACTATAAAAGAATATTCCAAATAGGTGTGAATTTCATAGAAGAGTAATTAATGTTTATCACATCAATAAAATATTATTGTTAAGGTAGATTTCTATAATGGTTTTCTTCAACAAGTCATAATCATGTTCACATATGATTCTAAAATAATTATCAATTATACCTCCTCTTTTGTACAACTATGATGTATAACTATTTATAACTCACCATCCAACAAACTCCTAAATTATTCATACATCTAATCATCACTTATTGTTTGGATTTTCTTTTTCACATGAAATCTATATATGATTCTAGAAGTGAAGTAGACAACACATAATTATATTTTATCAAACCATCCAACAACTTCGCTTTCTAGTTCCATGATTAATAAAATAAGCTAGTTGAGTTTGTGTGATTGTTCAATATACATGCATATATATATGTTCATAATGTTCCAACTACTATATGTGTAAAATTTTATCAATTCCCATTACAACAAAGATAAGAAAAACAATCATTCTCATATGAATTCCTCATTTCACAAAGATAAAACAAATATCACAATTTGATCTTCTTTCGATTGCATAACATATTGAAATTCTAGTTTTACCAAGAATTTGTGATCTTTGAGATGATCTAATGAGCTTGACAAAATCATTTGTATAAAGTGGAAAGGGAAAGATATCCTTGACACCTGTTCATTTATGAACTATTCAAGTACTACTACCAAAATTATATTTATTATCATTAATCTGAGAAAATAAGCTTCTATATGCGACTTACAAGAAATTTTCATCAAAGAAGACTCCTTATATACAATGGAAGAGTAATGCAGCTACACAAACACATACATTCCATGAAAAAGTGCATAAAATAATATAACTAACATTAAAAGGAACATCAATATTGAAAGAAAAGTAATTCAAAAATAGAAGAAAGTTATCTTTTATATGTATTTTAAATGTGGAGCACACATATTAGGTATTATGGACTAATATTACTGAACTATTCATACATGCAACCTAGCATATGTTTTAATGGATACTATTGATGGTAGAAATAGAGAAAAGTATGCCACTCAACTAACATCTTTTTTGAGTAATTGAGGAAAAACTCATTCTCCCAAACCCTCATTGTTCCCCATCCAGAAATAAATGATATAAATTCTAGGATGTGGAAGATCCAGTAATTGGTAGATCTTTGTGCTATTTGATACAAATGTTCTTCCTAATATGTGAGACAGATACTTGATTATGCCTAATGGCTATGCAATTAATGACATCATTAGTTCTTGTGCAAGTAGTCAACAAAATTATCATCCTTGATTGATGAGTGATGTTATCATCCGCTAATAATAGATGGGCTATGTCAATAGATCTTAGCTACTAGTACATATCTACAAAATATAAATGTGTTAAATATAGATCCATTACTTGGAATTCAGAAAATTGTTATCTATATTTGAAATTTTTGTATTTGATTGAAAAATGTTCCACTCTTCATGTAATTTAGAAATATTTCTATAGTTTATATATATGGATATTTGAGGTCTATTTGAGAAAAAGATATTTAGTAAACCTAATCTCCTTATGGGGTTCCAACAATAATAATTTACCAATGAAAATTTACTTGATTATACATCTATAATAATGCCCAATTTTAAACTTTAATAATTTTGGAAGGATACTCCTCAAATTTGGTAAAGCATAATCTATCTACGAGTAATACACTTTTCCTATAGATTGATGTATTAATGATCAATTGAGAATCGTATGTGTTTTACATACCTTAGGTAATAATAAAAATTTCATGGAATAAAGGACAACCTAAGTTTTACCAATATTAATTGTTCCTGAAGAATGTTTGGTAGCCAGAGATATAAAATTGTTCCTTGGTGGTCTTTAATAAAACATTTTTTTTGTTAAAATCCTTGATTTCCTTTCGAAAATCCATTTATATTAATTTTCAAAAAATATTTAATTTAAGATATATATTTTATATGTTTATATTATTATATGTTGAGGATTCAGTAAGAATTTTTTGGTATCCAAGCATTAATTTCTTTCCATTTATGTCAACATATAATTTGTTGTTATAGACAGTATAATGTAAAGTATGGGTATATGCATCTGTTATAGTGAAGATCTAAAAATTCTCTTCTTATTGGAGGTTATGAGATGTCTATCATTGATGATGGTCAACTTACAAAGGTTCACATGGTTTCTTAAAGGAGTTTTGATGAAGTTTTTGGTTAATGGTGCTAAAATATTCATGTGTACGGTGGTTGAGTATTTATTTTAGTATGAATTAAATTGATGATTTAGAGGTTTTGTTAATGGTATTCTTATTTTACTTTATGAATGTGTTTGTAGTCAAAATGATTCATGATTCTAAGTGAATGCTAAGCTATATTTTGATTTTATTGTGTTTGAAAAACCAATGTTCTTGATGTTAAGTGATAAAGATAAGTTTTAGATTTTATGGTTGAGATGTCTCAAAGATTTCAGATGGTATTCATGTCCCTTGAATGTGTACTTGGAGGGTATGATGGATGTTATTGTGGTGTGCATTGATTAATGCAATCTGAAATTCAATTTTTGTACCAAAGAAAATGATGCAATGCAAGGCAGGAGTATCCCTAAAGGAGATTTCCTACTCCCCAACAAATAAGCACATAGTGGAAGCACAATAAAAATGCAAGATCTGATACCAAATTACATTAATCTATTAATAAAATAACTATTACATTCAATGTGCTAGGTTGTATGGCCTTCCCAGTTATGGCCAAATACAAAGAAAGTAATAGTTCTACAAGATCCCTCAAGATCCAATCCAAACCCTAGCTAGTCCATATCCACACTCTAGTAGAAACCCTCAATATTTCAACTTGTGCTCATAAGCTAGAAAGAAATCTCCTTGTTTCCCAAGCCTTAGCTACTAGCTCTCTTCTCATAAACTCACAATTTCACCACAATCTTGTTGTAAACTAGCTCACATTTGGTGCTCTATCCCCAGACTCAGGAAAAAATCTGTCTCTAGTTGCTCCCCATACTCACTCCTCTTTTGAATGAATGAATAATGACTAAAGGCTTCCCCATAACCCATACTTATATCAATATAAACCATAAGTCAGCCTAGAACACAAATTAAATACAAATACATAAATTAAATGCCACAAGTTGGCTTGTAACAACAATTAAATGCCCAAAATTGATATTTGAGTAAAATCATGATATCTTCTAGTTTCAATTGAATTAAAAATCATGACTCAAATAATAATTATTACTCTAGGCCCTCTCCAATACCTAAAATTTCAATCCTCTAACTCATTGTGTAAAATTAGTTACACAACCTACAACAGACACTAGAAAACACATAGATCCAAATGCAAGGTAAAATGACTCAAACTTCAACTCAATCCATCCAATATCTATGCAATCATGAGGAAAGATTCTCCAATGTGTCTTGAACACATCCCTAACCATGAAAATCATAACTCCACCAAAATCCAAGCTTAATGGTCCTACATCAGACTCCCTAGGTAAATAGAAAAGTGTGTACCACACTTTGATGCCCAAGGAAAGGGCAACAACCATCTTCATGTTCACGAAAGGCTTCCACTCTAGCATGGACACGAAAATCAATTTTCTCATCATCTACATCTGCATCACTTTATCAAACACTAGAATCTCAATGAGCCAATCATCATGCTCACTCCCAGGAACAAACTAAACATAATGCTTCATCAACAAATCCTTATCCACATTAGTAACTAGTGAATCCACATCAGCAGAAATTTTTTTTACATCAGCAAAAACTTGTAGATCTCCATCAACACACACCAAAATAACAACACCAACAATCTCATTGGTCACAACAAGACTCTCTGCAAAAAACAACACATCACCAACAACAACTAGATCACATATGACCAAGTGCTCTACAATTTCCATGTCAAACCCAACCACTTGATCATGAAAAACAACCTCTATCCTAGCATCAACAAGGTTAGAAATACCCTTAGCAACAACCTCTAGTTGCTTTGTAGGTTTTGGTTTAGGCTCCACAAACTAATCAGAAAAACCAACCTCTTCCACCTCAACCCTACTATGCCATCTTCTCTCAAAAAAAAGTCTCTTAATTGACCAAACAACTCTCTTCTAGATTGGTAGACTCCAGCTCCATGAAAATCTATGGAATTCCTTCCTCATCTTGTCCTTAATTTGATCATTTGAACTAGTTTCAAGCCTCCTCTCCACCACATCATAGATATTTGCAATCATCTTAGGGTCCAATCCTCTTAGAGCCATCTTTTTCCAAGATCTTCACAAACCCTTTGCAAAAAAATCACCAACAAATCAATCTTCCTGAACAAGATCAACCTTCCATCTTCACAATGATAGATCCATCTACATGCCCTCCCAAGGTCCTAGTGAAAATTTCCTCAACTTCGGTGATCTATGTACACTCTCAGGAACAACCTTCACTGTAATACAATCTGACGTAGTGCAAGAAAGAAGCATCCCTAAAGGAGATGTCCTAGGAGCAAGCAAATAACCACACAACAGAAACACAAAAACAATGTAAGATCTGATACCAAATTACATTAATTTATTCATAAAATAGATGTTACATGCAATGTGTCAATTTGTAAATTATGACCAAATACAAAGCAAGCAATAGTTCAACAAGATACCTCAAGATCCAATCCAAATCCTAGCTAGTCTAGATCCACACTCTGGTAGAAACCATGAAGATCTCAACTTGTGCTTACAAGCCACCAATAAATATCCTTGTTTCCAAAGCCTTAGATACTAGCTCTCTTCTCACAAACTCGCAACTCCATCACAGTCCTGCTATAAACTATAAACTATGTCATATTTAGTGCTCTGTCCACAGACTCAGGAAAGACTCACTCGCCAGCTGCTCCCCACACTCACTCCTCTTCTAACTGAATGAATAATGACTAATGACTTCCCCACAACCCCTACTTATACCAATCTAAGCCACAAGTCAGCCTAGAACACAAATTAAATACAAATACATAAATTAAAAGCCATAAGTCAGCCTAGAACAATAATTAAATGCCCAAAATCAATATTTGAGTAAAATTATGATCTCTCCAAGTTCTGATTGAATTAGAACTCATGCTACCATCTATAGTTAGTATTCTAGGACCTCTTCAATACTTGAAATTTTCATCTTCTAACTCATTGTGGAAAATTAGTTACATGGCCTACAATAGGCACCAGAAAAAACACCTTCAGAAGCAAGGTAAAACAACTCAAACTTCAACTCAATCCATCCAATATCTATGCAATCATGAAGAAAGGTTCTCTAGTGTGTCTTCAACACATCCCTAACTATGAAAAGCATAACTCCACCAAAATCCAAGCTTAATGTTCCTGCATCAAAAAAGTCCTTTTGAAGGACCTGAACTACTTGAATGAGATTTGGTACACAAAGTTTGAGGAAATAGATCCTTAAGCTTGATGTTGTAAATTATACAATATAATAAAATTAGATGGATATCTATATAGGTGGCAGCATGAATCAATCAAATTAAACCAAAGTTCATCACATAGCCATGTATATACAACTGAAAGAGGGAATGAATGAAATTGATCCTTCAAATTCTAATCCTAAAATGGCTAGATCTAGAAAGATCAGTGCTAGCTAAGTAGTAAAGGATCACTAATGCAATTTAGAATCTAGTGGTTATAGAATAAGGGAAAAGATGAAAAATTCCTTGAAACCTTGGTTTTAATAAGAGATAGGAAAATAAATTAAGGCAAAAGATGTAATAGCAAGATATAAAAAAAAAACAAAATAAATTAGAAGACTCACCTTTGTATCTATTTTTTGTACTCAAAATGGAAAAATGACAATGGATTTGGGCCTGAAACAACTAAATCTACAAAACCTAGAAATCATTTGATGATTTGGAAAGGGTGACTTTTATGTGAGGGTGTCTTTTGCTAAAGTGGTGGAGTAGTGCATCCCTTGTCAACTGTATTCAATCCCAATTTTGGTTTGATATTTTCAACAAATGAAGAAAAAGATATTAGAATCTATAACATGTTCTCCTTCCCATGATCTAAAACCTATAACAAAAAGAGTTTTTTCAAATTAATGGGGTGTGCTCCTTATTCAAACTACAACTTATTAATTAACCTTGAAATAGAATAATTGAGTTGGATAACTATAAAGTAACTATATGAACTCACCTTACAATAGTAGGATCTCTAAATTGAATGCAATGAGCTCTCTCTACCAATTTAATTGGATCAAGAATTCTGATGAAAAGATGTAGAAGATGTAACAAAGGACCTTGAAAGGATTAAGGGAGATCTTAAGGAAAATTTCCTTCAATTTCTTGAATTCTTGATCCTCAATAGAAACAAATTATTGAAGGCATGAATGCTTGAAAACTTGAGTGCTTGAGTATTTGAATGCTTGACTATGCTTGTGCATATGAATTATGGATGGATGAGAAATGGAGAAAATGGATGGGTTTGTAAATGGCTTATAATTTACTTTCTCCCATATGCTTAAAGTACTATGCATTAACTCAATGGATTAATATTGACATAGGACCTAAGGGGTGGTCCCAAAATAGGGCCAAAGAAGGATGTGCTACATCCCTAATTAGCCTTGAAGGGATGAACTATGTCCCTAACTAGGAAGGGATGCACTACAACCCTTCCATCTAGAGGCCATAACTCTTAGGATTCTACCATAGTCTAGAAATAAGTCCTAAATCATAGGAATGAGGGACACATTTTTTGATATGAGTATTATGACATAGAAAAGAAATCCCAAGTCATTAGATGAAGGAAAGGGATGAATATAATTCCTCAATCTTTATATTATTAAAATAGGAGCTTCAAAGAGGATATATCAAGTCTTACCCTAATTCCACCTAGGAGAAATAAGAAGAAAAGGGAAGAAATGAAGAGAGATGCAAAGAGGTGATGTGATCACACTAAAGAGATTCTTAATCAGTAATAAATTGAAGTGATTCAATTTTTTTAAAATACATTTATCCCCACTTCATTGATAGTGCGGACTTGATCTAAACACTTTGTAAAGTAGAGAAAAATACATGAGATTATTTAATCATTGTCAAAGAGACAAGGGATCCATCAAGCTCCAAATGGATTGATTCTTTTCTAACTCCAATATCATAATAAGAGAGAAATCACTAATTGAAAGAATGAGAAGGAGAAAGGGTATGATTAATTTTCCAATGAGAAATGTACATCCCATTGTGAATCATAGAAGAAAAAAATGCATTACTCATGTATGGGATATAGCATGTTGTTTTTGAATGCATTACCTATATATGAGATCTAGAAAATTTTGATGTCCTTCCCATATATAAGATTTAGCATATGTTCGAATGTGTTACACATATATGAGATTTAGAGAGCTTATACATGTTACCCATATATGATAGAATTTTTATGTGCAGATGAGAAGTGACATAATTTCAAAGATTATCACTTCCTCAATCGAAGGTGTACAAGGAGAATCAATTTTTTAGGATTGTACATAATTTATAAAGCAATTTACAAGATTATTCCTACAAGATGGTATGACTTAAAAAACATATATTTGATAATAACATAGGAATCATACTAAGCATTCAAACATAAAGTACCCTAATCCATACTCTGAATCTGTATATACTACTCCAGGATCGAAAGAAGAATGAGTAAAGAGTATGCCCTCACATTAAAGTAATTGCAAATAATTTAATACGAGAAATATATTTAACATAGTATAAGATATGAGAAATATATTTATACAATGATATGCCCCAAAATAAGATGAATAAAGGGAAATAAGCACATAACATATATAAGGCATAGAGAGATCTACATAGTTTATGATCTGTATGAGCATATGATAAAATGTAATTGTAATCAATCATGTTCAATATCATCACTACCAAAAGAAAGTAGAACTAAGACACAATGGAAAAAAGACATGTAAGATTTGTGAAGAAGAGTCTTTTGGTTTTCACCTATGGATACCAAAAAAATCGGTGTCACCATGTCATAAATCAAAGAAGATAACATAAGCATAAAGTTATGAATAATGACAAATGCACAACATAACATATAAAAACATATAGAAGAAGTGAGATAGAAATAGAAGAATGGTATAATATTTTGATTCCCTTATCACCTTATTCCAATGGAGAAATAGGGGTTGTAAAAAATATTTAAAAAAAAAAAATGAAATACAATATAGGGGAACCAAATTAGAATAACAAATACACACACAAATATATTATGCAAGAGAACTTAGTCAAGGATATTTTTCTCCTCCCTTAACTTAGTCAATAGTATGTAAAGAAGGTGGAAAAATTACAAGAGGAGAAACATCCAACCCAATAGAAATAATAGATAAGTCAAGATAAGGACTCCTAGTAGAGTCACTATGCTCAAGAATATATGTAAGAGTAAGGTGTATAGAGAGAATGTTAGTAAAATCAACATCAAAATCAATGATATCATTCTCATCATCATCTAATGTATCTTCCTTATCCATAATATTATCAATAGAATACACAATATTAAAATCACATTGATCTATCTCATTAGTCTAATTAACTAACTTTGTATACATGAATAGATAAGAATTACACATGTGGGATTTCATGTCATATTGATAGTTCATTCAATGTTTATGATAATGTTAGTTATGCTTAGGTTTATTATAACTTTGTTGAAAATAAGGACCAATAACCATGGGTTGCTTACTATCATTAGACAGCTTAATAGGAGGAATAATAAAAGATTGAGAACTAGGAGGAACCATAAAAAAAGAAAGCATTAGATATAGGAGGTAATCAACTATTAGAAATTAAAAAATTTAAAGAAATAGATGTAGGTGTGGGAGCTGAGTAGCCTTGCCTTTGCAGCCGATAGTGGGTCATTCCTCCTTTTTTTTTTTCTTTTCACTGGTTTAAGGGGAGTGTCCTTGGGTGGTGGTTTAACCCTAGTTATAGCCAAAGGGAAATCTCTAATCCTATGTTTAGTCAACTAACACCTATAACAGGTTTTGGGAAGGTTCAAATAAAGCACCTTCTGAAAGAAGATGTCTGAACCAACTTGAATCTCAATGGTATCCTTGAGATCCTCGAAGAGATCAACCTCAACGTAAATGTGTTGCTAAGGGCAAGTATTGAAAAATTTCTCATGTTCCTTAGTAATAAATTTTTCTAGGGTGTTGGTAATGGACTCAATAAAAGACCAACAAGGCAAGGGTAGACCAAGGAACTCAACCCAAATGGGTACCCTAAGCTTTTTTCATCAAAAACTATAAAGTCACATGACCATCTTTGAAAGACAAGTAGGGAGGAACAAACTGACCAAGGGCTATTACTAAAATTTGCATTAGCCTAGCATGGGTTAGCAAATCAAAATTTTAAAAAAACTTTTGGTAAGGTTTTGCACAGTGTCAAGTCAAATTCCATGAGTCAAGCTTTTGTTAACCCATTCTTGGAGCAAATGCTTTAGGAGGAGTCCTACCCACAAAATTCCCTATCAAAGTATTTTGTTCTAACCATTCACATCAAAGTTAGATTCATGCAAAGGAAGGATAACATTAGGATTACCCTATGAAAAACCTTCGACACGAACTTGCGAGGATGTTTGTTTAGTGGAGGCATCATGGCTTTCCAAAGCAACATCACGAACACTATTATCAACTATTGGGCTACAGCTGGCTGGAGACATTATAAACTAACCCTAAGAAATTTCTTCCCTAAATACAATATGGGAGTTGGAGAACATAGAAGGAAATCTTAGACAGAGAGCCATACGCAAGGAAACTCAAGTGATGCATGAAATTCTAGCCCTTTCTTCAATTTCTTCTTAAAGGCTTTTGGGTCTAATTTTAACAGGATATTTATTTATTTTTAATAAAGTAATTTTTAAATGATAAGTTTAAGAAGTATTTCCATTAACTATTAGATTTATATAAAATTGGATAATTATCATCTATTTATGATCAGATAATTTGATCTTTTCCTATCTAGTCAAATTTCTCTTATAATCTCTTGATTTAATACATTAGTTTATCTATTTATTAATTTCTTATTTCTTCATATCCAGGTTCTTCTTCCTACAAATCAACATATTTCAACCATAGGAGTGATTGAACTTTTCATTGAAGAACAATGATCTATTGATCTCATTGACCTTATACCAATCTTTCTTTTCATATAGTTTACACCTTCCTTGATAGTAGTTGATCCTAGTGATTGTAGATAGCTTTCATAATCGTTGACTATGGCATCAAATTCAATAGTTATAAAAATGAAAGACTTATACTAGATCTTCCTCTTTCTTTCTTTCTTTATTTCAACTATTTTTCAACTTACCTCTATCACTATTTTCTTTTATGTGTAACTATAGATAGATTGAATATTGTCTTTAGTTCTCTAATTACTTCATCAATCTGCAATAAACTTGGACATATCTATTAAAACTACTTTGATACAAAATGAAAGAAATTCAAAGATTAAACTAACATTAATATTTTTATTGATGTAGAGGATTGGGATGTTTGATCAAGAAATAAATAAATAAAATGATTTTTGTAAAAGTTATTTTTTCTTTTTTATTCATTTTTTTTCAAATTAATGAGATTAAAAATAATATTTTATGCCAAATTATTTTTAAATTTGTGGTATAAAAGTACTATCTTAGCACACTATCTTATAGATTTAAAATTATATATTTTAACAACCTTATATATTTAATGAATAATTTTTAAAAATAAAATATATAAACATCACAAATACTATAAATAAATTTTCAAATAGGTGGAAAATTCTTAGAAGAGTAAACAATCTTTATCACATGAGGAAAATATTATTGTAAAGCTATATTGTTATTATGGGTTGCTTCAAAATGAGTTATAATCGTGTGTTCACCTATAGTTATAAAATTATTATGAACTATACCTCCTCTTTTATATAGAGTGGGGATTGATGAGAGCATTTTATGTCCCAAATTATACCATATTTTAACCTTTGTATAAGCCTTCACACTCATTTCAATCCCCATCTTCTATTCCATTTTCTATTCCATTTTCTCCTTCTATGTTGCATATGATCAAATATTTATGAGTAATATTTAATATAGTTATTAGATAGAATATGTGAATAAATAGATGCAATTGTATTTATCTAACAAGTTATGGTTCTTCCTGTTGCCCACTATGCATCTTCCTATAGCTATTTTAGAAATACAAAGTTCAATCCACTTTGAAATGTATTACTTGCTATATCTTATTGGCATTCATTATTTCCTCAATAATTTAAAGCATTATTCCTTCCAAGAGTATTAACCAAGCAGTATGTTGAAAAAGAACTTGACAGGAAAAATTACCAACTAAAAACAAGGACAATCATTTTTGCATTTCCTTTTGCGAAAAGATACAGATGAATCTTAAAAATCTGAGACATAGGTATTTTCTAGAACATGCGCAATTACAATTGTGTGTGGCAGAATCTTCAAAAACTGGATAATGGAAAAGTTAGAGGCTGTTTTCAAAACGTGATTTTTTTAGTTTACTATTGTGGGTTTGGACTTCAATTTTTTAAAGTTTGTTCTATCTTTTGCTAATGCTACCAGATCAACATAGAACTCCTCTAGCTTAGCTGAATTCAAGTGGAGAGAGTATCGAAGACTCGACTAAAAGGATTATGTATCATTCTATTATTTAGATTGATGGTTGTACATGTAAACAATGAATGTGGTTCAGATAGCATATATTACAGCTGAGATTTATTCCCAAGAATTACGTGGCTGTTGAAAAACCCATGCAACAAATAACTACATTATTATTGCTGCTAAGGAGGTCAAATAACATGTGAAAAATTTCCAATCCTCATGTGAAAATAAACTCCAATAATCTGATTCTTTCAAAACTATTTCAAATCCATGTTGGATGCAGACAATGATGTTTGCTGGAAATTGGTTGAAGACAATGGTGCTTGCTAGAAATATTTAAAAAAATTAGCTATTCTTGACATGAAATATCTTCATATGATATTCATTGCATAACCATTCATTTTCAGATTACATCTCTTTGTTTTCATTGGGAGATGGATATTTAGAAGAAACCCATTGATCTATTATTGTAACAACAATCATTTTGACCTATAGTGTATGGTCAAGGTTCACATGAGTTATTAATAGGAGATTTAAATTTGTATAGTTGTTATTCACTGCATGTATATAAGTAGCCCAATGCAGATTGAAATGTATTGTTCACCCATTATTATATTTGTAAGAATGAAATAATATTACTACTGATTAATCCAACGTAGAATGACACAGTTTCTTCAACTCACCTTGGAGACTAGAGAAAGGGCCCACTCTTGGAATGTTTGGTGAGGATGTTAATATTGTGAGTCTTTTGGATTGTCTACTAAGTGATTTCTATAGCTTAAGTTTGGTGTGCTTGAGTTTCCATAGAATACTATTCTATTTTATAATAATAGTTAGTTCATATTAGTATGTTTGCAATCTAATTAATATCAGAGTTGGGTAAGACAGATTATCATGTTTGCATTATTATATAGATTATCAATAATGCCTAGTAGATTATGAATTTTCTATCATATTAAGAGATAAATCAATATAGAAATATCAGATTTATATTAGTAAACTATTATATTAAATTAGTTATATGCCTAATGTTGGTATTGTTTCCTCTAGACTAGTTGATTTTGTGATTTGTTGCATTCATTATCCTCATAGTTGTTAATGTTTATTTATGTTTGTAATGCTCTTATTGCCAAGAAGTGATAGTTCCTGTAGTTGGGATTTATTTAGCCTTTCATAGATTTGCTTCATGTGTTTTAGCTGCATTCACAATCTCTCATCTCACAACTATCATCCCTTGATAACATATTTCTCAGACATCTTTTGCAAGCTTATGCTCTTGGATTGACACATATAGACCAGCCAAACTTTATCATAAAATTGTTAATTCTTCTCTTATTATTTGCCCAATATTGGCCTATCGGGGATAATACTTTGAAAATATAAATATTATACGTTCACAAAAGCCTAAAAAAATTATGATCCATAACCACTTATAACTTACCATCCAACACTAAATTTAGATGTGGGACCTCCTACTTTAACCAATTTATAGTAGCCTAAATACTCCACATAATAGTATGGAATTTAACTTTTCCTCCAACAATATGCATGGAATTAATACTCACACCATGTTAAGATGCATTGACTTACCAAATGAGATGATCAAGCATGAACTCACTACAAGTTATATCTCCAAGGTTAATTAATATTTACTTGCTCAATATTGAAGAATAATTGAACTAAAGGGACTTTAAGAACATCTAAGATTTGTCAAAATTATGCAAAACACCATAATTGTGTTCAAGGATGCTCTAGAGAGATTTAAGGACCTCGGAGAAAAAACCCTTAATTTCTTTGGTATCTATTAAGAATGTGTAGGCCCACTCAAGAGAGAAAATGTACAATCTGGCCTTTCAGAGTATCCAGTCCTAGATTAAGATGGGCAAGGAGATTGGGAATTTGAAGGCTTACTTGGCATAGAGAGTGGTAAAAACAAAATGAAAGGAGGAGACTCTGAAAAAGGAGGAGATCAGTAGGAGACTTCCTAGGGGCTTAGTAAGTACAAGCTTTCTCATCCCAACTTCTCCTTGCTAGACTAGCCCAAGAAACTACAAAAGTAGGAAGCTCATCTATGCTTTGATGATGGTTCTTGATGGTTTTGTTGTTGGGTGCTTGTTGGTTCATGCACTCTAGTATTTGGTTGTGGTTTCTAGTTTGGCATGTCATGGTCCTATTACTTATTAAATTTTGTCTTTCCATGGTATTAGCTAGTGGCAATTTTGTCTATCTGAAAACTCTACTTCTTTTAGTAGGTCATGGTTTTGTGTGTCTTAAAATTATCTAAGTTGCCTGGGATTTTGTTTTGACCCAATTTAGTCCAGTTTATAGATTTTTCTTTTTTATATTTGTAGCTATTGGTTTTGGTTGATGATTTTTTGGTTGGGTCACTGATTTTGTTTCCAATTCTATCCAAATCATAGGTACCCTTCAAGGGTGATATTTTTAGCTACTTTAGATGGGCATAATCCTTTATAGATAGTGGGGTCTCTAAGGTATCCAAGATTGACCTCAAAGGAGAAAGATTAACTTACAAAGAATGAAAATTGGTAGTGAAGAAGGAAATAATGTCTTTTGAAATTTTAATTGAGTCCTTCTTTGGCTAGTCCAAGGCTGATGATTTTTATACTTCCATCCTATGAGAATTTTTTTTTAAAAAATTGAGGGGAGGGGCAATTTTGGTAGAATCATTGATTTATATATCAGCTTTACCAAGCTCTTACATATTCCTATTACTCTACTCTTTGATAATATATCGACTTTTCCAAGATCTAGCATATTTGACAATTGCATTAATTCTTCTTATAAGATAGATTCTTTCCTCTAAAAAGTCAATGAAAATTATGGAAGGCTATTGTGAATGCTTATATTTTTAATTATTAAAATATATGAATCATATTTTTATGTCTCCCTTGAATCCCTTTGTCAACTATGAAAATTTCTAATAGAATTACATTTTCCTTCATGATTGACATATAAACTACACAATAAAATAAAATTTCAATTATGTGCATCTTTTCATCTTTGATATTTAATAGGATCATCCATTGTTTTTTTTTTTTACACAGAAATAAAATAGTAATCATTATGTCTAATTAGATTATTTATTAGTCGAGAGACTTTAGCCTAGAGGCTACTTCAGTCTGATAGGCAACCCCCCTTCAATTCGTGCAACAAAAAATTGCCTAAATATTGAATTAACAAAATTTTTAAAAAAAGTTATAGCTTTTCGAATTAGCTACTCCGTTTCGAGTTAAAAAACGTTCCTATTATTATTATTTTTGTTTTCCCATATTGTAAGAGTTAAAAAATGTCCAAGGATAGCTCACCCTAAATATTTGTGTGGAAGGCAGTTGCATAATACAATTGGCCGGGAATTAGGTTTTCATCCTGTCAAGATACGATTTATTTATCTATTTTTAAAGGGGAATTTGTTAGTCGAGATTTATAAATAAATATAAATAAATAAGTGGTAGAGTCAGTGGCTATGTATACCACCTTATTTTACTGGTACAAATTTATTTGCAACAGTTTTGTTTTGTGGCAATACAATCTTCATAGTTGGTAACAGTTTCCATAACCGTCTCGGCTAATATTATCATCTAACTGCACAATGTTATCATCTTTACAATATTCAATGCGTTCTGTAACCACGTATTATCCCTTCTTGCTTATTTTGCATTTCAATATATCACTCTCTTCTCTCACGTGGAGCAAAGTATTTCAAGAACTCACAACTATCCTTAGCTAGATTTGTATGGCCTTTTCTTTGCTATTGCCTTTCTTTCTCTATGTTCTATAACAATGTATTATCTGACAGTGTATAATTTGTTTTTTGAAAAGTTGGGTGTGGCTAGAGATCGAGGGATACCCAGTAGCTGGTGATTTGAAAAGTTGGGTGTGGCTGGAGATCGAGGGATACCCAGTGGCTGGAGATTGGGGGTCTTACCAACAACGACATCCACCACTTCATAGGTATTTCTCAGAAAGTTAGATCATTTTGTATAAGCTAAATAGGGAACATTGATTATGTTTTTGTGATCATTTGTTAAAAAGTGTTTAAAGTTTAGCAGCAATCCATGTAAAAAGTTTTTTGGGAAGCGTTGGATTTTACAGACATTTTTCTGTAGCACCAAGCCTCACCACTCCCACTACTCCCATCATCTGTCATTTTTTTGCATTTGCTGCTATCGTAGCCAGTTACGTTGGTGTGGACCCCCAACATAACTTGTAGCATGCCTGTTACTAATTATTTCTGATACATTATTATATATTTATATAATAACAGGAAGAAGTTCAAAGACTATTTTCTCAACTAAAAAGGGAGTTTTCAAGAGTAACAATGGGTGTTAGTGCACATGGGATAATCGAATGTATGGACTGTAAGCTCGAAACTTTGGAATTTGAAAAACTTTCAAAAAATTTCTAATTCGTTGAATTGGAATTTTAAAAAATGAGATTCATAGACAAAAATTAAGGTTTCTAGATGAACTAGGAATACAAAATCTCATCCAAGTAAGTCGCAGATTGTATCTTCACACTTGCTCCCATGAAGACATATCTAAATGATAAAACAAAAACCTACCCATTCCCACACTATTATCCAAATAGTGTGGGAATGAAGAATTTTGGAGCTATCTGGGCAACGTTTAGATCCATTATTAGACACCTATACTGGTAATCTTATCACACAAGAAGTAAAACAACAAAGCAAAAGGAAACTGAACATGCAAATGTATTATCTTTCTCACCATCTACCTCTCCAATATTTCTTTCATATCATCTGACAAGCATTCCCTAATTAAATTTATTATTTCAAGAAAAACATGATTGATTCTTCCTACTGGACCACAGTTCATCTTGCATTGTGGGTTTTGATTGTCGCAATTATAGATTTCAATGTAAAGTTAGTGAAATTTTATTTTTTGAAACGCCTTGTGCAATGATTCAAGAAGTTTAACAAACATTTAAACTTGAAATGCAAAGTCATTATCTGGATTATCACGGTCAGCTTCGCCGTAGGTGAGTTTTTGTGCAATTCAATATTTTCTTTGTCTAAGATTGTACAGTCTTGAGCAGTGGTGGAAAACAAACAAAGAGAAATAGAGACACCATGGTCCATTTTTAAGGAAACCATCAACATTGTAAGGGCTAGAAATAGAGACAAAATGCTTTTAGAGGGTCATTAATAAATACCTCTTCCTTTTCCTGAGAACTGACTAAATGGTTCTTTTCTACTTTCCATCATCTTTTCTAGCACTGCAATATGCCAGATTATATCTCAGTCTCTGGACTAAATCCAAGTATCCCATGTTCATCTTCATATCTCTAGAAACACAACCATTTTATGCCATCCATTTACTCTCTTAAAAGTAGACAATTTGTGAAAGAAAAGAAGGAAACTCTACAATCAGTCATCTACCATGAATTTCAATCAGGTTAGTATTTCACAAATGAAATAAAGCTTTGATACACTTTCAAGGACAAGGATCTTCCCTCTAAGAAATCTTCTCAAAAAGAGAGAGTAAAGATCTATTTATTTAACTTAAAGAGAAATTAGCTTTGATAGATTAATAAAATCCATGGCTCTAATAGATTAACAACATTCAACTGGAAACATAACAGGCTAAGATATGGTATATATTGAACAAGTAACAAAACCTTGCCAAGTTCTCACAACTGTTTATGCTCCTCCTTGTCCACAAACACCATAGGTATTCAATGGTCTAAGGAAGAGGAGATGGTTTGTTAAATCCAAGAAAATCCTTTTCATAGAAAAAAACAGGGAATCAACAACGACTCTTTCCGCACTTGTCAGGCAAATGCGGCACATTTTGTTGTATCAGCCACCCGCCAACACTTTTGACAAAAAGCATGGATAACAATATACATAGGAACATTTGTTGGTTTACAGCCTCACACACTATATCATAGTCTTCTCTCAACTAATGTTATTATATAATCTTTCTCATTCAAAATTTTTAGTCTATTTGTTTAATGCAAGTCTTGTTCAGTTGCTTTTACATATATGTCATTTGTACTTTTCAAAGGAGCCACTTACCTGAACCATACTATATGTTACAATTATTTTCATAATAAAATAAATTAGTATCTACATATATATTAAATAAGATGGACCATAAATATTTTGACATAAACTTTCATTTTATATTATAAATTTATTGGTTATAAATAATCTACTTATAATCTTAAATCAAAAATTATAATCTCTCCTAAGATCATGTCCTTTAAGTTTAATATTTGAATATAAAACCATACACCATTATCTATAATGTTATAATGCTTTTGTAAAACCATACACCATTATCTATTATGTTAACATACTGAAAATATTAAGTCTAAAATAAATCATATTAAATGATAACTCTAGGGCTTAAATGTGTGAATGGTTATGCCTAAAATAATTATAGATGGAAATGGAGGTAGGAAGGGGATGGAAAGGATGATAAGGAAAAGGAAAAGATAAATATTAGGAAGAGGAAATTATGTATCTCAAAATTAATGGTGTTATATAAAACTTAATTCAAGATATTAAATTATATACTAAAATAAAAAATCTTAATGAATAAATTATGTATCTCAAAATTAATGGTGTTATATTATATGGATAGTTTAGGTCGAGTAAGAAGGGGAGAAACTATAGGAGTTGATAAAGGAAGACTAATTCCCTCCTACATTGTTAACCTAGGTTTCTAGGTCTTAATATTTTTGAGGTGACCATGATGCATCAAGACATTTTTATAGCATAGGACAAAGGTTTAAATAAAATCATTATTGAGGGTGTACCGAATAATCCCATCATAATGTTGAGAGGTTGAAAATTCCTAGGCTCCCCCTTGAGAGACACCATCTCTAAGTCCCATTATAAATTCCTCTATCTCAAATAAAATTTCCCATCTTACATTTATACAAAGTGGGATATGTTAGCTAATAGGTTGGAAAACTTGGTCCCCTTTCTTCCAAGGGTTAGGAAAAGATTAGAATAGAATACACATTTTATTGATAATGCATAGTTGTGGATCCTTAAGCACTCTTGCATGTGAAGAGCTAAACGATAATGAAAAAGGAAAAATGGCAAATGTTTGTTATCCTTCTACATCCATTAAGGGAAGGGTACACTGTGCACAACATTATGTTTGTGGCTAGATATTTTGACATAAACTTTCATTTTATATTGTAAATTTATTAGTTATAAATAATCTACTTAAATCTTAAATCAACAATTATAATCTCTCCTAAGATCATGTCTTTTAAGTTTAATATATGAATATAAAACCATACACCATTATCTATTATGTTAACATACTCAAAAATTAAGTCTAAAATAAATCATATTAAATGATAGCTCTAGCACTTAAATTTGTGAATGGTTATGCCTATCAAAATTAATGGTGTTATATATAGCTTAATTCAAGATATTAAATTATATAGTAAAATAAAAAATATTAATGAGTAAATTATGTATCTTAAAATTAATGGTGTTATATTATATGGATAGTTTAGGTCAAGTAACAATGGAAGAAACTAAATGAGTTGATAAAGGAAGACTAATTTCCTCCTACATTGTTAACCTAGGTTTCTAGGTCCTAATATTTTTGAGGTCACTATGATGCATCAAGACATTTTTATAGCATAGGAGAAAGGTTTAAATAAAATCATTATTGAGGGTGTACCAAATAATCTCATCATAATGTTGAGAGGTTGAGAATTTCTAGTCGCCCCCTTGAGAGAAATAACTTCCTCTATCTTGAATAAAATTTCCCATCTTGCATTTATACAAAGTGGGATATGTTAGCTAATAGGTTGGAAAACTTGGTCCCATTTATTTTAAGGGTTAGTAAAAGATTAGAATATATTATACATTTTATTTATAATACATAGTTGTGGATCCTTAAGCACTCTTTCATGTGAAGAGCTAAACAATAATGAAAAAAGAGAAATGGCAAATGTTTGTTATCCTTCTACATCTATAAAGGGAAGGGTACACTATGCACAACATTATGTTTGTGGCTAGATATTTTGACGTAAACTTTCATTTTATATTATAAATTTATTAGTTATAAATAATCTAGTTATAATCTTAATCAACAATTATAATCTGTCCTAAGATCATTTCCTTTAAGTTTAATATTTGAATATAAAACCATACACCATTATCTATTATGTTATCATTTTTTTGTAAAACCATACACCATTGTCTATTGTGTTAACATACTCAAAATATTAAGTCTAAAATAAATCATATTAAATGATAACTCTAGTGCTTAAATTTGTGAATGGTTATGCCTAAAATAATTATAGATGCAAATGGAGGTAGGAAGGGGATTTAGAGGATGATAAGGAAAATGAAAAGATAAAGATTGGGAAGAGGAAATTATGTATATCAAAATTAATGGTGTTATATACAACTTAATTCAAGATATTAAATTATATACTAAAGTAAAAAAACTTAATGAATAAATTATGTAATTTAAAATTAATGGTGTTATATTATATGGATATTCTATTGTGTCTTTCTATTAAGGTCAACAAATTAATTGAAAGGAGCCAAGATAAATTGAAAAGTCAATCCATAAAAAAAGGGAATATATTAATATGTGCTATTCCAATCTCATAAGAAATGCCCCCATCCACCTCACCTTTTAATCTCTAAATTATTGAACATATGTTTTTGTTAAAATATAATCTTTAAAATTTTAAGATTATATAATTTTATAATCTTATAAAAATTTCTGCCGTGAAAGTTTAGACATAAACTTTCATTTTATATTATAAATTTATTAGTTATAAATAATTTACTTATAATCTTAAATCAACAATTATAATCTCTCCTAAGATCATGTCCTTTAAGTTTAATATTTGAATATAAAACCATACACCATTATCCATTATATTAACATACTCAAAATATTAAGTCTAAAATAAATCATATTAAATGATAACTCTAGCACTTAAATTTGTGAATGGTTATGCCTATCAAAATTAATGGTGTTATATACAGCTTAATTCAAGATATTAAATTATATAGTAAAATAAAAAATCTTAATGAATAAATTATGTATCTTAAAAATAACGGTGTTATATTATATGGATAGTTTAGGTCAAGTAACAAGGGGAGAAACTATAGGAGTTGATAAATGAAGACTAATTCCATCCTCCATTGTTAACCTAGGTTTCTAGGTCCTAATAATTTTTAGGTGACTATGATGCATCAAGAAATTTTTATAGCATAGGACAAAGGTATAAATACAATCATTATTGAGGGTGTACCGAATAATCTCATCATAATATTGACAGGTTGAGAATTCCTAGTCTCCCCCTTGAAAGACACCATCTCTAAGTTTAATTATAACTTCCTCTATCTTGAATAAAATTTCCCATCTTACATTTATACAAAGTGGGATGTGTTAGCTAATACATTGGAAAACTTGGTCCCATTTCTTTGAAGGGTTAGGAAAAGATTGGAATATATTATATGTTTTATTGATAATACATAGTTGTGGATCCTTAACCACTATTGCATGTGAAAAGCTAAACGATAATGAAAAAAGAGAAATGGCAAATATTTTTTATCCTTCTACATATATAAAGGGAAGGGTACACTGCACACCACATTATGTTTGTGGCTTGATATTTTGATGTATACTTTCATTTTATATTATAAATTTATTACTTATAAATAATCTACTTATAATCCTAATCAACAATTATAATCTCTCCTAAGATCATGTACTTTAAGTTTAATATTTGAATATAAAACCATACACCATTATCTATTATGTTATCATTTTTTTGTAAAACCATACACCATTGCCTATTATGTTAACATACTCAAAATATTAAGTCTAAAATAAATCATATTAAATGATAACTCTAGTGCTTAAATTTGTGAATGGTTGTGCTTAAAATAATTATAGATGCAAATGCAGGTAGGAAGGGGATGTAAAGAATGATAAGGAAAAGGAAAAGATAAAGATTAGGAAGAGGAAATTATGTATATCAAAATTAATGGTGTTATATACAACTGAATTTAAAACATTAAATTATATACTAAAGTAAAAAATCTTAATGAATAAATTATGTATCTCAATATTAATGGTGTTATATTATATGGATACACTATTGTGTCTTTCTATTTAGGTCAACAAACTAATTGAATAGAGTCAAGATAAATTAAAAACTCAATAAATAAAAAAGGAATATATATAAATATGTGCTATTCCAGTCTCATAAGAGACAACCCCGTCCACCTCACCTTTTGATCTCTGAATTATTGAACATATGTTTTCGTTAAAATATAATCTTCAGAATTTTAAGATTACATAATTTTGAAATCTTATAAAAATTTCTGGCATGAAATTTTAGACATAAACTTTCATTTTATATAATGATTTTTTTAGTTATAAATAATCTACTTATAATCTTATATAATCTCTTCTAAGATATGGTCCTTTAAGTTTAATGTTTGAATATAAAACCATACACCATTATCTATTATGTGAACATACTAAAAATATTAAGTCTAAAATAAATCATATTAAATAATAACTCTAGGGCTTAGATTTGTCAATGGTTATGCCTAAAATAATTATAGATGGAAATGGAGGTAGGAAGGGGATGGAAAGGATGATAAGGAAAAGGAAAAGATAAAGATTGGGAAGAGGAAATTATGTATCTCAAAATTAATGATGTTATATACAACTTAATTAAAGATATTAAATTATATACTAAAATAAAAAATCTTAATGAATAAATTATGTATCTCAAAATTAATGGTGTTACATTATATGGATAGTTTAGGTCAAGTAACAAGGGGAGAAACTATAGGAGTTGATAAAGGAAGACTAATTCCCTCCTACATTGTTAACCTAGGTTTCTAAGTCCTAATATTTTTGAGGTCACTATGATGCATCAAGACATTTTTATAGCATAGGAGAAAGGTTTGAATAAAATCATTATTGAGGGTGTACCAAATAATCTCATCATAATGTTCAGAGGTTGACAATTCGTAGGCTCCCCCTTGGGAGACACAATCTCTAAGTCCTATTATAACTTCCTCTATCTCAAATAAAATTTCCCATCTTACATTTATACAAAGTGGGATATGTTAGCTAATAGGTTGGAAAACTTGGTCCCCTTTCTTGGAAGGGTTAGGAAAAGATTAAAATAGATTATACGTTTTATTGATAATACATAGTTGTTGATCCTTAAGCACTCCTACATGTGAAGAGGAAAACGGTAATGAAAAAAGAGAAATGGAAAATGTTTGTTATCCTTCTACATCCATAAAGGGAAGGGTAGTTCAAACTTTTAGACATAAACTTTCATTTTATATTATAAATTTATTAGTTACAAATAATCTACTTATAATCTTAAATAAACAATTATAACCTCTCTTAAGATCATGTCCTTTAAGTTTAATATTTGAATATAAAACCATACACCACTATCTATTATGTTAACATAATGAAAAGAATAAGTCTAAAATAAATCATATTAAATGATAACTCTATGACTTAAATTTGTGAATGGTTATGCCTAAAATAATTATAGATGAAAATGGAGGTAGGAAGGGGATGGAAAGGATGATAAGGAAAAGGAAAAGATCAAGATTGGGAAGAGGAAATTATGTATATCAAAATTAATGGTGTTATATACAACTTAATTCAAGATATTAAATTATATACTAAAATAAAAAATCTTAATGAATAAATTATGTATCTCAAAATTAATGGTGTTATATTATATGGATAGTTTAGGTCGAGTAAGAAGGGTAGAAACTATAGGAATTGATAAAGGAAGACTAATTCCCTCCTACATTGTTAACCTAGGTTTCTAGGTCCTAATATTTTTGAGGTCACTATGATGCATCAAGACATTTTTATAGCATAAGAGAAATGTTTAAATAAAATCATTATTTAGGGTGTATCAAATAATCTCATCATAATGTTGGGAGTTTGAGAATTCCTAGGCTCCGCCTTGAGAGACACCATCTCTAAGTCCCATTATAACTTCCTCTATGTTGAATAAAATTTCCCATCTTACATTTATACAAAGTGGGATATGTTAGCTAATAGTTTGGAAAACTTGTTCCCCTTTCTTTGAAGGGTTAGGCAAAGATTAAAATAGATTATACATTTTATTGATAATACATAGTTGTGGATCCTTAAGCACTCTTGCATGTGAAGAGTGAAATGGTAATGAAAAAAGAGAAATGGAAAATGTTTGTTATCCTTCTACATCCAAAAAGGGAAGGGTAGCTCAAAATTTTAGACATAAACTTTCATTTTATATTATAAATTTATTAGTTATAAATAATCTACTTATAATCTTAAATCAACAATTATAACCTCTCCTAAGATCATGTCCTTTAAGTTTAATATTTGAATATAAAACCATACACCATTATCTATTATGTTAACATACTGAAAATATTAAGTCTAAAATAAATCATATTAAATGATAACTCTAAGACTTAAATTTGTGAATGGTTATGCCTAAAATAATTATAGATGAAAATGGAGGTAGGTAGGGCATGGAAAGGATGATAAGGAAAAGGAAAAGATCAAGATTGGGAAGAGGAAATTATGTATCTCAAAATTAATGGTGTTATATTATATGGATAGTTTAGGTTGAGTAACAAGGGTAGAAACTATAAGAGTTGATAAAGGATAACTAATTCCCTCCTACATTGTTAACCTAGCTTTCTAGGTCCTAATAATTTTGAGGTCACAATGATGCATCAACACATTTTTATAGCATAGGAGAAATAAAATCATTATTGAGGGCGTACCGAATAATCTCATCATAATGTTGAGAGGTTGAGAATTCCTAGGCTCTGCCTTGAGAGACACCATCTCTAAGTCCCATTATAACTTCCTCTATCTCGAATAAAATTTCCCATCTTACATTTATACAAAGTGGGATATGTTAGCTAATAGGTTGGAAAACTTGGTCCCATTTCTTTCAAGGGTTAGGCAAATATTAGAATAGATTATACATTTGATTGATAATACATAGTTGTGGATCCTTAAGCACTCTTGCATGTGAAGAGTCAAACGATAATGAATAAAGAGAAATGAAAAATATTTGTTATCCTTCTACATCCATAAAGGGAAGGGAGAGATAGGAGACATATTATTCTTTACAAAGAGATAGGAGACATGAATTTGGGGTTCATTGATATTATGGAATTTTCAAATATAATGAGAAGAGGTGAGGGAATGTCTCTTTTGTGGAATAGATTGAGAACTTCACGACTGGTTGAAGAAACTACATTTTCTATTTCTCTTCAATCCATTGAATTGGTTTTGGCATGTGCACAACATTACGATGCAGATGATAAGAGAGTGAAAAATTTGCAAGGTGTAACATTGCTAGATAATACACCTAAAATTGTAAGACAAGCATTCAGTATTCCACATCATGACCAATATGCTATTGTTGACATGAAGATTGCCAATGATTACTATTGTTAGTTTGATTCAATTGCAAGATGATTTTTGAATGATAAATTAATGCATCAATAGAGTACCAATGTTAAAAAATTGGCCAGAGGTTAGGACAAAGTTGATTTTAAAGAAGAGGGTAGAGATTACATCACTCTATTAAGCAGGGTTTTTGGATGTCTTGACTCGACTCATTTTTAGACATGGATACTTTATTTCATCCACAAAATTTGGAACAAAAAATAGTTTGATTTGGCATCCATTATTAGCAACTATTTGCATGAACAATTAATTGATGTTCTTAATAGCAAAAAATTCTATATGATATCCTATTTGGTGTATTTATTGGCCATGTAGAATATATTCTTGGGTCTAAATAAGAATGATACGTTCGAAGAGGTTCAGCTAGGAGTTTACAACTATTTCCCTCAATTGGAAATGATCAAGAGTGAAAATAATTTTTGTAAATTAAACGATGCTTTCATGTTCAGTATAGAATGAAAACTTAATGATGAATTGGAAAGAAGAATATCCAATGAAGCTACTCATGAAATTGCAAAATATGGAAATTGGTTTATCCAATTTTGAACTTTTGCCTATATAAGTGTGTTTGGCTTCCATGGTTATCCATAGAAGTTTCCACATTACCCGTCTAATAAAGTCTTGCTTTTCGAGTTGTGCAAACAAATTTTTCAAGTAACAAGACAATTTGGGGATCAATACTTGCATTTATTTGAATTTCCAATAACTATTGGTAATTAATCTTGTGCTGATCTTGATGTAGCAAAAAGTGTAGAAATAGATGTTTCTCATCTTCAAATTAATACTATTGGTGATGTGCAATATAACTTTGATCCAGTAGGAAGGATATCTGCAATTGTAGAGAAAAGTTACAAACACCAACTTGCTTTAGAGGACCACTGGGCCAATTGTGTAAATGAGAAAAAAATAAGAAAAAGGGACTACTATAGATTATCAGTGGAGATCATGCTATCTTGCAAGATCCATAAGATTGCAGAAAACATAGAAGAAGATGGGAATCTGTTGCATCCACTATATGAAACAAAAAATATTTCTGATCTCCAAATTGATTCGATAGATTGGTACTCTCAAGAAAAAACTTTGATTGAGAGTCAAACAATGGATGTCATATTGTTGTCAATAGAGTGGCTCTAAAAGCCATTTACATTACTTCTAATGCACTCAGTATCACACATTTGAATATCATATCAAAAATTCTACAAATGCATTGGATTTAGTAACAAACGTTGTCACATTGGACCCAACTATCATTTAAGATGGAATTTCTGGTGTGAATAATGATTTAATCATCAATGATCATAATATAGGTGAGGATGAAGGTTATTCAACTCCTATTCAAGTTGGGGTCAATAATGTGAGTTTTGATGATCTAAAGAAAGATCAAGATTTTTAAATTGAATCTCCAAAAATTGGTAAAGATAGACACAATTCACCTATTGTTCAATCACATGAATACGTGTAACATTCTCTATCGCCAGAGAAAGAAGCAATGCTACTTTTAGATACAAACAAAGAGGATAGAATACACACTACTTTTATAGAATGGAGAGATGATTTGGAAATGCTAGGTATTCGCATGATTCGAAAGGCAATTAAGCAATATAAAACTATTCTTGAGAAGGTACTTGTGGCACAGGAGATTGATGAAACAATATTTGCAGAGATTGATTTTTTAAATGAGGATATTCCAATCGTATAAAAGGAGACGAAAATGCATGTTGATCAATTAGTCTCAATTGGTATTAATCATAGAAAATCCCCGCTTCAAGAATTGCTAAGGGTGTGTAATTTGAGAAGATCAACACTGATGAATTGTCATAAAAAATTGCACACAATAAAAAGTTTTCCAGATATATCCATGACAGGATTACAAAAGTTCTTCAAAGGTTTGGGTTGTAATTTTTTTGATAGCTCTTTTGAATTGTGTTCCGCTAATCAGGTCATTCAACAATTCTCTAAGTCAATGCAAAAGAAAATTTAGGAAGAGGACATTGACATTATGATTCTGAAAAAAATATGATATGTGATTTTTTAGGCCCAAAGTTCAGATTTAGTGGATATTATTAAAAGTGTAAAAAATATTGTTAACTCTATCAATGTGAAGCTCAAGTACCACTTGGGTCTTGAAAAAAATATGTTGAGAGAAGTTGTTGGTGCATTTGCACGACACTACTCTGTATAGAGAAAAAATAGCATCAACAAAGTTACTTTTATATGCCAATGATGAAATAATTTATTTTCTAAAATCATGTATGTTTTATGCATATTCTAATTACCTAATTTATAATTTTATACATACTACAATTTTTTGTTTCTATAATGTAGTTCTCATATTTATTTTTTTGGAATGTATTAAATTTAAACATGTCATGATTTATAATTTTAAGCAAACTACAATTTTTTGTTTTTGTAGTGTAGTTCTCATATTGATTTGTTAGGAATGTATTAAATTTAAACATGTCATGATGTTTTACATACAATATCACTATTAAATAGTGGTTTCATGTGTGACTGATACAACATGATCTTTTTAAAGACCCTATGTATTTTTTTCATACTTTGATCATTTAATACTTCAAATGATATTGCTAGATTAGTTATTTGTTAAAATTTTGTAATCATGTATTGTCCAATTAACATCCGTTAAATAGAATCTTGATGTAAAAAATGTCTATGTTGTATTTAAAATTTCATTATGTTTCTCATTCTATATTTTTTATTTTATAGATTGTATTCAACATAATATGAAAGGGGGGGAAAATTATTGCGATTATATCATTGAAATATAATAGTAACAAGGATAAAATATTGTTAATTTATATGTAAAAGAATAACTAGAACAATTATTTTCGTTGATATTTTTAAAAATTTATATGCTAATACTTTCTACTCTTTTGGAAAAATACATTAAAATCATATTTACTTGTGTAAAATTTTGTAGTCCTCTATTGTATTTGAAATGGTAGAAAAATTAAAGCTAAGGAACATAGTCTAAATAGTACTTTGCCTATTGATTTTTAGCTATGCCATCAAGATGTGTCAATTTTTAGTCTGAAAATGAGAGAAGACAATATCAAAGAGAATATCAAAGAGATTATGGGCATAGACAAAAAGAAAATATGGATGATATAGAAAAGGAGAAACAATGTCTACTCTATAATGAGAAACAAAGAGAGAGATATGCTAGAAAAACACAACACATGATGGATATAGAAATAAATAATAAACATAAAATTATAAGGAGTAAAAGTAATTTAGGTAGTCCAACTGTCTCTAAACAGTATAGACCATCAAAATTTGAAAATGAACAACTCTCAATTACATCTTTTAACTTTCCTTCTATAGAGAATGGCATGCTTCAAATATCTCAAGATCAAATGGACTATATATCATGTGAACATGGAGAGGTAGCTAAAAGCCAAAAACAAAATAATTGCACTTAGTATAGTGTTAAACAAGATGAGCATAATGTTGGACACATGGAGCAAAGAGTGTTGGAAGAAACACAAAGTAGAAACATGTTAGAAAGAAATGTGGGTAGAAGGAATTGTAGGAGACAATATCATAAAGATTATAGAAGATGACAACAAGGTGAAATGAATGAAGCTGAAAAGGAAAATAAATGTCTCATTCACAACCAACAAGATAGGCAACATAATGCTAGAAGAAGAGCATAGAGAATATTAGAAGAAACACAAGTCAATAATAATAGTTTGACAACTACATTAGTGGTGAAAATGATCGTCCTACATTGAGAGGTGTTGCACCACTAAATTCTATGGATGAGAACACGAGTAAGAAAAATGAAGATTTTGGTTGTGGTATAGGGACTGAGAGGAACTCCAATGAAATATTTTGAAATAGTTATCAAAACCTTCAAAAACTCTTTCGACATCAATTAGATAATTTGGTTATGCCTACAATGAGCTACATGTGTCAAGAGTGTTATGTTGGCATTAAAGTTAATCATACAGAAGAAGGTCCAATCTATAGTCGGTGTTAGCAAGAAAAAGGAAATAATAGATTCTTAATAGAAAACAATATGGACCCGGGTTTACAACCACTTGAACTTTCAAATTTGACTCAAGTAGAAGAAATGTTAATTGCATGTGTAAGTCCAATTCTGCAACTAACGCATGCAATAGGGGGGTAATATAAATACAAGGGACACACAATAAGTTTCCCACAAAATATTGAGCATGTATATCAAAGTCTACCAACCCCAATAAAAGACTTGCCCATAATAATAGTTTGAAAAATAGATCAGTGTGGTACAAACTATGATTTTACAGTTAACAAAAATCGGGTGTACCATGCTCTAAGGTATAAAACTGAAAATGAATTTTTTTATACTAATGTTAATGTAGATACCCATGCATTAGATGAAATTCAAATGCATAATGATTGTAATATATTCCATCAACTAAAGACTATTCATGTAGATGTTGACAATGAATCAAAAGAAATTATATGTCTACAAAATGAGATTGATGAGGTTAATGATACAAACATTAATTATTCCAAATCAATGACAACAAGACTAGTGAATTTTCAAAAGGAAATGGAACTCATACATGCATGGGTTAATAACCCAAATATAGATCCTATGAGTTTGATTGACTGGCCAGAAATAGGTACATCTCTAGTGAATCAATACATAACACTAGGCTTAATAGACATGGCCTTTCCAACATTGTTTCCAAATGGACAATGTGACTAGTTGGAGCCACATCTATGAAGAGTATACCTTCATGAATATGTGTATCATCTAATTTGGTATAGGGATCATCGCTTTGGTAGACATCCCCATTTTAGATATTACATGGAAAACATGGTAATGAGGCATCGTGCACAAAATTCCAATTTAGTTTTTGTAAAAAAAAACTTTGAAGAGTTTCCAATGACCATTGATGAGTTACGAGAACATATGGAAAAAATTTCTGGCACAAACCTTGCTAATAAATTAATGCATTTTGGAAAAACCTTAAGAGGTACAAGGTCATAATGGAAAAAAAGTTAGGCATTATTATATGATTTTCCGAAACAACTGGGGACCCCCACAATTTTCTTTACACTTAGTGTAGCTGATTTGTATTGGCCTGATCTACATGCACTGATGCCTAGAACTCAACCATCGGATCCAAGGGAGGTGCAGAAGTGGAGGAGAAAAAATTTTATAGACTATCTTCATATTGTTGCATAGTACATGCACCTAAGACATACAATGTTTCGTAAAGAAATTTTGGAGAAAGGCTTCAATGTTAAAGAATTTTGGTCAAGATATGAATGGCAACATAGGGGATCTCCACATGTACATGGTTTTTTGTGGCTTCATGGAGCTCTAAATATGGATAAGTTAGATTGGCATAATGAAGAATAGGTAAGAGAAGCTGAATCTTTCTTCCATTGTATTGTGCATGCATGGAATCCACGGGCATGTTGTACAAAAAAAAATATGCTGGTATTTCTACACTAATTTTCATTATGTAGACATTTTTGTAAAATTTCTTTTCATGAACTGTATATTTTCACTTCCATATTTTTATTTCTCCATTTAAAAGTCTTTGTTTTGATCAAGCCATTTTAGAATTTTGCACAACATCCATGTCTTAGAAACACAAGCCAAATACTAGATATTAACATGCCTGATGATTATGGAGAAATATTGAATATCGTACAATGACATACAGTCTGTAAAGAGGGAGCATGTCTTAGAAAAAAAAGGGAAAAATTGCACGTAGGTACTATCTATTTCATTTGTCCTTGAAAAAACTATTCCAATGACATATTTATTGTGTTTTAAGTTTCTTAACTTAAATTGTAGGTACAGTGCTCCTTGGGCAGTAAATAGAAATGGATCAAAATTGTATATAGACACAGAATCTGGAGAAAAAAAGTTTGAACCTCGAAGGAATGATGATAGAGTCAACTCACATAATAATTACATTTTGCAATTGTGGAGAGAAATTATAGATTGGCAACTAGTTTTATCAGCACATGCTATTATTAAGTATATTGCAAAGTATGCATCCAAAGTAGAGAAAAGTTCTGAGACCTACCATCAAATGTTGACATGGTTGGTAGATATAGAGAATCCTGATGACTTTGCATCCAAAGTCTACAAAAAAAATTTAATTGAAACTATTATTGAAAGAGAGCTTAGGAAACATGTCACTTGCTCCTAGAAATTCCATTGGTCAAATGCAGTAAAAGATTTGTTAATTTGAACGTCTCCTAAAAAATATTCAAACCTGTTATGAAAAAGAATGAAGATTGTGAAGAGAAAATAGAATCATTCATAGATTCATATATAAGAAGACCTATTTCCATGGACTCCATCAATTTGATTGATGCCTCTAGAGCATGGATATATAACAAAAATAGAAAGAAAGATAATAAGTGGGAGCATAGAAAAAAGGTTGCAATTGTCAAAGTCTATCCAAAATTTATTTCTATTCCACCACATGTATCAAACAAGTTAATTGATTTCTACTTTTCAGAGTTTTTGTTATATAAACCATTCCATGACATTCAACTTGATATTGGTGATGATAATATCATGATAGTTTCAAACTGGGAGTCACTAGATTATGTTCTATCGCATGTTGAAAGAAGAGTGGATGTAGAAAGTAGTGATGGCAGTTTTGAATTTGGAAGTGAGAACAATGTAATGGGTCCTCGTAACATTATAAAGCATGAATGGGAAATCATCTCATGGATGAATCGTGGTCAAATGATGGAGATTTATGAAGTTGATATGCTAGGAAAAAGAGACATGGATAGGCAACATAGTTGGTCAAAGCAATACAAGTTAGATGAATAGACTTCTGATGCAATCAATTTTATTAGTAGAATGAGAGAAAATGGATGCACTATAAATCTTCAACATGAACAAGAAATTAATAGCAATAATTTGGGTGAAAAGAAGAAAAGGGCATTTGACATTATTGCAACACACTCTAATAGTGGTGATAATGTAACACCCCTGTATATGATAATTCAGGGTAAAATTGGTATAGGAATGTCATTTTTTATTGGTGTAATCAATAATTTTTTTAAAAGATTCTACATTCCCTAAGCATTGTCCATTGTTAATTCTAGCACTGATAGTAGTGGCTACATACAATATAGGTGGTTCAATAGTATATTCCAAATTTAAGATTCAAGTAAATGATTTTAGACAGTTGGAAGGAAGATGTTTGACAAGTTTCCAAGAAGAACTAAGTAAAATAAGATATATTTTAATAGATGAAATGAGCTTTCTTGGGGAGAATTTACTTGAGAATATCGACTCTAGACTTCGTCAAGCATTTCCTCAAAATTGTAATCTTAACTTTGGAGGTATTCTATAAAAAATTTATAATTGATGTAGTAGAGAAACTAAAAAATTAGTGTCAATATTTTTTTTATTTAAGAATTGCTAATAAATATTTTATATATTTTTAGGTATCTCGGTTATTTTGGTTGGTGATCTTGGCCAACTCCCTCCTATGAAAGATAGGGTAGCATATGATAGTAGGAGCCATGCAAAAATACTATGGGAAGATTTCAAGATTGTGATCACATTGGAAAAGGTCTATAGACAAGCGGGAGAGAATCAAGATCAAAATACGTTCCATTAGTTGCTCACAAATATTAGAGATACTCAACCAACAATTGATGATTGGAAATTACTAATGTCACATACAACATGCAATATTCCAAAAAATGTAAATGATGATTTTGACAACAATGTTCATTTATTCTCTACAAATGATAATGTTCACAAATATAATTGAAGAAAACTCCATTCCCTCCGAGAACTAGTTGCACATATAATTGCTAAAAAGTTTTCAAATTATAGTTTGGGTAGATGATAATTGTGGTGATGAACTTGATATTGAATTATTCATTTCAAGGAGATCAAGAGTTAGCAAGAAATACTAATCTATTAAGAGAACAAAGCATTAACTAGCATAAAAATCATAACGTATATAAGAGACAAAGTGAAACCCTCAAATGAGAATATGAGCCATAGAATGAATCTCCCGGTGACGATGCTCACTTGATTTAGGGATGAGTCTATTTGATAGGATTTGGGATGTGTGCTCAAGATACTCAAACTATGCTTTAAATGGAGATGGAAAATGGCAAATTGGTAGCTTTTTGAGCTCTCAATTTGGCATTATAAGGGTATGGTTAAGGGCTTTGGTTTCTCAAACTAGCATTATAACTTTAACTCAAGGATTGTGATGAAATGGCTTGGGAGGGGATCCAATTTATAGGCCAAGGGCTTGAGGGATGGAGGATCAAGATGCAAGGAGAGATGAAAGCTTAAGGAGGGCTAGGATGCACTCAAAGGGGAGCACATGGATTGTGCTTGTTTGGCACCAATCAGGGAGTGACACATGTCACAGGGTCATTGGGTAGAGGAAAGGGCAAGGATGAGTCAAAAAAGGTGGCTCAAGGCCTTAAATGGCCCTCATAATGGCTTGTAAGAGCTTTTAAGGGCATGTAAGAGCATTGAAGGCTTATGGTTGGGATATTTTGAGGGAGGAGACTTTGATTTGGCTTAAGAAAGTCTTAAGCTCACTTAGGGAATGTGACAAGGTTAGGGGAGGGATTAGGCTTGGTTTTAGGATTAGATTAAGGATGTTAGAGATGTGCAAGTGGATGGCATTCATGAGGGTGGGTGAGTTAGTAGCTAAGATTGGTTAGTATGGGTAGATGGGGTGGATTAGACTAAATGGAGGATTTAGGATTTATTAGATTTGAGGGCTTTGATTATCAAATAGATTTATTTAATAAATGGGGATTTTGGAATTAGATAGGAGAATAGGATTTAATTGATAAATGATAGGTTATTTGATTTATCAATTAGGACTATAGATGATTAATTAAATTAATCAGCCAGGGGATGACAAAGGATTAATTAAATTAGAATTTGATTAATGATGCCTTTAGAGATAGCTAAATAAGATTACCAAAGCGGTGTAATCAAATTTAGGTGTCTACATTTTGCCCCTCTTTGACATAGTGTTGAGACAACACTATTTCAAAGAAGTTCGAATGGAGATGACACGAGGAAGATGTTTTAGCAAAAAAGTTGCCCCAGTCTTAGATAAGAAGAGGAGAGACTAGACTTAGAGATGGCCCCTCAAGAAGGTGGCGGGGAGAGAAAATGAGGCTCGACGGCTTCTTGAAAAATACAAAAATCTAGGATAAGAAAGGAGACTTAGAGTGGCAAAGAGAAGGGGTTGAATTAGCTCAAACTCTCACTAAGGGAGAATGATAAAGGGAGGATCAGATGCACAAGCTTAAGAGTTTCCAGGATTGAGGGGGGATGAAGGAGTGGAGCGCTATAAAAAAGGAATCCAGGATAGGGAGATGGATGATGGGATGATAAAGCTGATGCAATAGGATTTCAAAGAGTTGGCTTGACAGAAGATGGGTTTCGGAGATCCCTAGGACTAGGATTGTGGATCTCGAAAGATGAGGCTTGGTGGATTGATTCGATTGATGGATCCCTAAGACTAGGATTGTGGATCCCTAAAGCTAAAAGTAAAGATTGATTCAAAGAGATACTGATGCATAAGCTGGGATAGTTGCTGGATATGGATGGGGGTTAATGGAGATGAAGGGAGTCCATTGAAGCTTTTTGAGCAGGGGGATAGTCCAAAGAGAAGTACCACCATGTAGTTGAGCACTAGATTTCCTATAAGATGGTTGGTTAATTGCCAAGGTTACCAAGAAAATCAAGGCCTTTTCACCACCTGTCCAGAGGACTAGCGAACTGACTCAAAACAAGCATGCAACAATTGCCCCAACATCACACATGAATCTTAGAAGAATCAAAGTGGAACCGACACTGGGTAACCCACAAGCACAAAAGAAAAACAAAAAAAAGACTTGATCAAGACCTTACACCCAAATTGCCCCACTTGTAGTATACCATGATATGGAAGATCATGGAAACCTTGAGGAGGGAACAAAAAGATTGCTTGGAAAATATATTTCAAGAACCAAAAGAGAAGATTCCAAATCAAAAGAAAGCAAAAATTCAAATGAGAACCATTTACCAATGAGATGGGTAGGACGAGGTACTAACGAACCAAGATCAGACATGAGGAAAGCTATATCCTACAAGGATCTATCGGAGAGCACCTAAGCTGATGGATCTGGATGAGGGATGTGTCTAGCAAGCTGAACTAAGAAGGATAACACTTTGGTGATAGGATATCTAGCTAAAGGATGCATTGGAATAGCTAACTGAGGGTTGTGCAATGTGTGCAAGATGCTAATCAAGGAGGAACTGACATGAAAGTTGGATAGATACAATGGTACTAAGCTAAAGAGAATGTACAAGCTGATGGACCAAGATATGTTACAAATGTACAAGGTTGGTTCATGTTTTGGTTTTTGTGAGATGGAAATGTTTGTGAAGGGTGGGATGTCTGCAATAGTTGATAGGTGGATAGGTAGATGGTTTGTGAAAATCTTAAGGAAAATGGGATTCTTTGTGTGCATGTGATAGGATACAAACTAGGATACAAGCTTATTTACAAGCTAGAATATGCTACAAGCTTTGGACAAGATTTGGATATACAAGCTATGATACAAGGGATGATACAAGATTTACAAGCTGGGGTAAAAGATTTACAAGCTGAGGTACAAGATTTACAAGCTGTACAGGAGGTATTTACAAGCTCCATTAGATTTTAGATATTTGGTTGGAACACCAAGGGAACAAGCAGGTGTGTTATGGGATGGTGGGTGAATGGATGAGGGATAGGATAGTGATAGATAATGGATTAGTCTTAGTACACAAGGTGCCTAAATTACAAGATTTTCACCAAGGTACCTATCCAAGGCGCTTGAATTGCCAAGTTTTCTCCATTGGACGCATATTTCTCTTTACTATTTTTAAAATTTTTTTTTTTTTTAAGCTAGGTATACCAAGGATCTTCAAGCATAGAACTTCTTGAGATGAATGATGTTAGTAGGATCATTCAAGAGATCTCCTTCTGGTGTAGATAGCTGATAGGCTCTGGAGCCAAAGGATGCAATGACAACATAGGGACCAAGCCATGTAGGTTCAAACTTGCCTTTCTTTTCTCGATCAGCTTAGACTTTCATATTTTCTTTGAGGACCATGTCGCCTGGCTCAAAGTGTCATGGGAGCACCTTCTTGTTGAAATTCCTTTTGAGACGAGTTTGATAGACTGTGAGATGATCATAGGCTTGTTGTCACTTCTCATCTAAGAGATCTAGTTGGGTGAGTCTGGCTGCTCTGTATTCTTCATTTGATATTTTCCCTTGCAAGGATATGCGAAAGGAGGGAAGTTCAACCTCTATAGGTAGTACCGCTTTGGCACCATAGACTAGGGAGTATGGAGTTGTGCTAGTGGATGTATGAAAGGAAGTTTGATAGGCCCATAGGGCTAGATTTATTTTTAGATGCCAATCACAGCCAAAATCATTGACAACTTTCTTTAGGATTTTGAGGAGGGTTTTGTTAGTTGCCTCTGCCTGGTAGTTACCTTGTGGGAAATATGGGCTAGAAAAGTGGTGATGGATGTGGAGGGAAGAGCATAATTCTTCCATGTTGATATTTTCAAAGTTACCTCCATGGTCGGTGAAGATGGTGGATGGGATGCCGAAGTGGCAAACAATGTGGTACAAGATGAACTTGGAGACCTGAACTCCTGTAGCTGAGACTAGGGGAACTACTTCTACCCACTTAGTGAAATAGTCTGTAGCTGTTATTATCCATTTATGTCCATCAGATGAGAGGGGTGTGATAGTTCCAACTAGATCAAGGCCCCAACAAGCAAAAGGCCAAGGTGGTGCAATAGGCTATAGATCCTGTGCTGGAGCATGCACAAGATTTGCGTGCTGCTAACATGGGAGACAGTTTTTGACAAAGTCACAGGAGTCTTCTTCAATGGTAGGCCAATAGTAGCTTGCTCTAAGGATTTGTCATGCTAGGGCAATACCACTCATGTGGGCACCACAAAGTTCAGAATGTACTTCTTTTAACACCATCAAAGCCTCATTTTCATCTAAACATCGAGAGAGAGTATCGTGATAACCCTGACAATATAGGGTATTGGCTATGATAACATAGCCAGATAATTTTTAGATGAGGTTCTGGCATTGGGTACGTGTGAGGTGAGGGGATATGATACCATCATTAAGGTAAGCGTGAATCTCATGGTACCAAGGGGATTGGGGAACAACCAAGATATAAACACGGTTTGAATCTTCATTCGCATAGGCGGGTGTGAGGAGCTACTCGACTAAAAAATCATACTGTGTAGCTGCTTGGGGAATTTCCAAGAGCAAGCCGATAGTAGCTATAGCATCTACAACTTTGTTTTGTATTCGAGGCACTTGTGTAAAATGAAGCCTTCTAAAATGCTAGGTTAGCTATTCAACTAGCTCTTTGTAGTGTAATAGCTTTTTATCTTTGCTTTGATATTCATTTAGGGTTTGCTTGATGATGAGATGAGAATCACCAAAGATTTGTAACTTAGCAATGTTCCATTCAGCAACTATCTTTAATCCTACTATTAGAGCTTCATATTCAACTATATTGTTGGTGCTAGGGAATTGTAGCTTGAAGGCTTTTGGAATGTAATCTCCTTGAGGTGCGACTGATAATATTCTTGCCCTTGATCCATGAGATGTGTATGAGCCATCAAAATAAAGTTTCCATGGGGGTTGTTCTTCAATTAGACAGATATGCTCATCTGGAAATTCTATGATCAAAGGATATGCATCTATTAGAGGTGCATCAACAAGGTGATCTACTATAGCTTGCCCTTTGATTGCTTTTCTATCCACATACTGGATGTCAAATTCACTAAGGAGCATAACCCATTTGGCCAAACGGCCTGTAAGTGTTGTTTTGGAGAGCATATACTTGAGAGGGTTGATCTTGGAGACTAGTTGGATGGTATGACTTAGCATGTAGTGGCAAAGCTTTTGAGCTGAGAAAACAACTACCAAACAAGCCTTTTCCATAGGAGTATAATTGAGTTCATAACCAACTAGGGTTCTACTGATGTAGTAGATGGCTCTTTCTCTATCGTAGTCATCAAGCTGTGCTAGAAGTGCCATAGAGCAGTAGGTGTTGCTGATATGTACAAAATCAAGGGACGACAAGGAACTAGTGGAACCAAGATAGGGGGATTGGTGAGATATTGCTTGATCTGATCAAAGCCGCGTTGACATAAATGATCCCACTTGAAGTTTTCATCCTTCTTCAGTAAATGTGTAAATGGCGTACACTTATCTGTAAGCTGGGAAATGAAGCGCTGAATGGATTGAAGCTTTCCCTGAAGAGAGTGAAGCTGTCACAGTGTCTGAGGAGGAGGCACATCTAAGATAGCCTTGACCTTCTTTGGGTCGATCTCTATACCTCATTTAGAAATTATAAAGCCTAGAAGCTTGCCAAATGTGACCCCAAAGACACATTTCTTGGGATTCAGCATGAGATGATATTTGGCTAACCTATCAAAGACTTTCTCTAGGTTAGCAAGATGATCTATGAAGGTGTGAGATTTAACCAAGATATCATCCACATAATCCTCCAAAATGCTATGGATAAGATCATGGAAAATGGTTGTCATAGCTCTTTGATAGGTAGCCCCAACATTCTTTAGGGTAGAAGTCATCATGTTTTAACAAAAAGTTCCCCAAGGGGTATTGAATGCTATCTTATGCTGATCCTCTTTTGCAATCTTGATTTGATTATACTCAAAAAATCCATCCATGAGGGACAAAATTTCATGTCTAGCTGTAAGATCTACAATCATATCTATGTTGGGCAAGGGAAAATCATCTTTTGGACAAGCTTTGTTAAGATCTCTGAAATCAATGTAGATTCTGATGTCACCAGAAGGTTTAGTGACGGGGACCATGTTGGAGATCCACTCTGAGTAGTCGATAGGTTGGATAATCTTAGCAGCTAACATTCTTTTTAATTCAGCTTTGACCAGTAATGCCAGCTTGGGGTGCATTTTTCTAAGCTTTTGTCTAATGGGCTTGATCTTTGGATCGACTGCAAGATGATGAACTGCAAGCTTTGGATCAAGTCCTAGCATGTCCTGATATGACCATACAAATTGACCAATGTTCTCTCTTAAGACCTCAAAGAGGAGGTCAGCTTGGTCTTGTGATAAGGATGTAGCAACGTGAACAAGTCTGGGGATCTCTAAAGAATGGATGTTGACTTCTCTAGTATCCTCAATTAGAATAGAGGACACCTCTGGTCGATTATCTTGAGGAGGTAATGCTAAATCCTCATGTTCTACTTGTGGCTTTGGATGTTCTTGCTGAGGGGTTCTCTTCATTGCCTTAGCTAGTCTCGGATTCACCTTAGTTCCAGTTTTGGGTGTATCGAAACTAGGTTGGGGATTTTTTTCAAAATACCCCTTAGGATCTAGCTTGTAGATATAGGCAGAATCTGGCTTTTTTTGCTTATGAGGAGTTTCAGCTCCCATGAATCTTAGAAGTGCTTCCTCTGATGTGAACTCATCAATGTGTATGATGCTTGGTTGGTCCCAATCTATGAGTTGTGGATGGGCGAGTGGTAGGTCAATGAGGTGGATGGATAGTTCTTGGAGAACAGAGTCTCTGAGGGAGATTTGGTTTGGGATATCATCATAGGCTCTCTTTTCAACTTCCTCAAGAATGTCTTCAATTTTGACAAGGTCGCAGTGAATGTTCGAAAAAGCATGACCGTCTATATTGGTGCCCTTAGTTGTGGGTATGCCAAAGCCAAGACCTGACTTTGATTCCCACTTGTGTGCATTGATGGGACACTGCATGCCTCTTTCTTTTGGTCCTAGACCACCACCTTGATAGTTCCATTTTTCAGTGATCAACTTATGTTCTTGGGGATACTTCTGGCTGAAGTGATCAAGGCATGCTTGATTTCTTGGAGGTGCATCCCTATGTAACCAATTGTTGATATCTGGAGTGAGCTCCTCATGAAGAGGGATTTTCAAGGATACAAAGGTTGTTGGGCCAAACTGTTTATATCGAGGAGGTGGAATCTCCTTAGCTTTGTAATATGTCGATTGTCCACGGGCATGTGGATCAAGTGGGAGTGCCTCGATAGCAAATGCATCTAGCAGACTATACTCTCCATAGCCTTTGTTATTGATCTTCACAGTAGACAGGGTGGAGGCGAGGATGGTTTCTAGGTCATTACAAGTGTGGGATGAGCTGGCGATGGATGTGCCGATGTCAATTCTAGGGCAATGGTTTGTATATGAAGCTTCAACCGCATTGCAGTAAGCAAAGGGTTCTGGATTGGCATGGATTGTTACCTCAGTGCCTTGATGTCAAAATTTGATGCATTGATGGTAAGTGGATGGAACGGCTTTCATGGCATGAATCCATGGGTGACCAAGGAGGATGATAAATGGTAGGTTTAGATCAATAACATGGTAGAGTGTTTCTTGGATGACTGGCCCAACCTTGATTGGTAGCAAAATAGTTCCTTTTGTGGTTCTTTCCAAGTTGTCATAAGCTTTGATGGTGATAACCTCATTGATGATATCTGCCTCAGTATACCTAGCTTTTTTTATGAATTTTAGGGTGCAAATATTCAAGGCTGATCCATTATAAATCATTACTCTTTTCACGGAAAAATTGGATACCACGATGGCTATGCGAAGCAGAAGGGTGTGATCTAGCTCAACCACGAGTATGTCGGTGGGTTTGAATGATAGGGCACATGAGGAGGATAGGTGTCCAAAAAGATTACGAAAATTAGTAGTGTTAATATTTGAAGGGACACGAGATTCTATAAGAGCATTTTCAAGGATGTTCTTGTACACGGGACTGGTGCGAAGGTCTAAAATGGAGATTTGGGCTGGCATGTTCCCAAGGTGTTCCAAGATATTGTAATGGCTTTTTGATGGAGCTGATGGTGCTGGTGAAATTGGTAGGCCTGCGATGTTAAATCGCCCTCTTCGAGTGTTGACTGCACACTCATTGTTTGGTCCTTGGATATTGATAACATTGACAGGAGGCTCTTTCTTGGATACACAACCTATGAGGCTACCATAGTCTATATACGATGAAGTGTGGTCATTGTTCTTCCCATGCTGTTGGTTTGGTTGGCAGTTGTTGGTGTTGTTGTTGTTGGCTTGGATAGGTGCTTTTCTAAGATTTTAGTTGTTGTGAGGAGGAAAAGCATTTTGATAGATCTGTAAGCCTGCATTGGGAGAGGTTTGGGCACCAACGGTGATTTCTTTTCGATCGGTGAGGTCCTTCACATAATCTTTCAGTTTCATGCATCTGAGGGTAGTGTGACCTTTTACCCTATGAAATTTGCAGTACTCATTGTATTTGTACCATGCAGCTTTGGATTCGCTTGGGTCAATTTGCTAGGTAGGAGAAAATTTGATGAGGTTTTCCTTGACTAATTTCTCAAAAATGACATCCAAAGGTTCACCAAGGGGTGTATAGTTTCTAGGTGCAGGTTGGAATCTGGGCTTTTGCTCTATAGCTACATTGATGGCATTAGCTTGATTGCTAGACCCTTAAAAGTTGGGTCTTGGATTATGGTTTTGATAGCTTTGGTTATTCTGCTGTTGGTAGGTGATAGCTTGCTAATTGTTTGGTTGATATGGTGGGTTGGACTAGTTTTGAGAAGGACCAACAATATTCACATGTCTGGTGTCAGTGACGCCATCTGTTGCAACATGCTTGTTTTTGTTCCAATACCTAGACTTCTCATTGGAATGTGGTTGATTTTGGTTGGCTTCCTTGTAAATCTTGACCACACCATCTTTAATGAGTCCTTGCTCAAGGGTCATTCCTTTCTCTTTGATATCTTTGTAGGTCTGCAAATAGTTCATGGTCATGTGGTGAGCCAAGCTAGGATGGGCATTATCAATAAATATTTTCACCAAATGGCGCTCTGGCAAGGTGCAAGATATGCGGGTGATAAGGGTTTGCCATCTGTGTAGATATTCGGGAAGGCTTTCTCCACCATTTTTCTTAGTGTGGACAAGATCAACTATTGATAGCTCTATTTCAACAAGATGGGCATATTGGGCTACAAATGCATCAGACAATTTAGAAAATTTTTTAATTATGCCATAGGGGATTCTATAAAACCATTCAAGAGCTGGTCTGACCAAGCTTTGGGAAAGAGATGCAAGAGGAAGACGTCATTGTATGCCACTTCTTGGCAGTGCATGTAGAATTCTTTGATATGTGTGATAGGGTCTCCTTTTCCTCTGAATTTGTCAAACTTGGGTGTCTCAAAATGCTTGGGAAATGGTGTCATGGTAATGGCTCTGTCAAATGGGTAAGGACACACATTCTCAAACTTGAAGGTTTTTGGATCATTTCCCTCTTGGATGTTCTTCAAATCTATTTTCATGGCTTCCCATTCTGAATTAATGGGTGATGGCTGGGGTGCCCCCAATGTAGGAGTGCCCTAAGGTAGGTATGTGCTAAAGGGGGCAATGGAATATGGATGGCTTTGAGGTATGGGCTGGTAGGGATTGTACATGGCTTGGGAAACTGAATAGTGAATGATGGGTTGCTGAGGTGGAGGTGGCACATATTGTTGCATGTGTTGTGAGGCGTGCTACTAATATTGGATTTGGGATAGGGATTGAGGTAAAAAGGCTAGCTGTGGGATAAATGGATTGCTTTGTGGAGGTAAGGTATAAGATGGGTGTGAATCTCTGGGAAAGGATTAGGGAGCTTGTGGAACTTTACTTTGGATTTGAGGAGTTTGACCAATATATGTGGGTTGTGCCCCCATCTTGGAAGGTGTCTGCATGGAAAAAGAGGCCAAGTAATTGGTGGTTGGTGGTGGTGGATTTCCTCCTAGAAGTGGCATAGAAAAATAGTTGGTGATAGGAGGTAATGGATTAGTTGGCGATGGAGGTGGTGGGAATTGAAAGCTTGGAAATGGAATTGATGGGGTTTGATAGCTTGGTGGCTGGATTTGAAAGCTTCGCAGAGTGGTGACAAGAGCTTGGGTCACTTGAGAGCTTGGCAGAACATTGGTAGTAGCTGGTGGGGTTTGATAGCTTTATGGAGTGAGGGTAGTAGCTTGTGGATTTTTGGTTGATGGCATTGAGCTCCAAGGACCTAGTGGAAATGATGGAATTGTGTTCTAAGATGAGTTAAACAAGCTGGGGGTGATGAAAGGTTGACTACTTGACCCCATGGGTGGCATCCCAGTTGTATATTGCTGAGGTTGGCCAAAGATGCTAGCACTGATTTGGGAGATGGGTGGATTTGGAAGGCTAGGTTGGAGAGCAGCAGCAGCAATAGTGAAGGGAGTGAATGGTGAGGTGTTTTGGGTGAAGGGGGTTTGGGGTGGAGTGTTATGGACCAATTCTGGAGTGGTGGTGGCTAGATTGGCTTGTGGAAGGGAGATTTCAACTTGAGTGGAGGATGGTATGTTTGGGTCTGTTGGATGATATGGGGTGGGTTGAGGCTCTTCTTTTGGCACATATTGAGGATAGTTTGAATCATAAGAGCCTATGGGTGGTGGGAGTTGTCCAAACAATAGGTGAGATGGATTTGATAGGGGAGGAGGTCTTCCAAGGTCGAAGGCTCCTATGTTTTCCCTTCGAAAGTTAGCCATGATTGTTTCCTTGTTTTTGTTTATAATGGCATTCACCAATACTGCATTTCCTAGTTGGTTCATGAAAGCTTCAATGTCAGTAGGTGATGGTATGGTTTTCTCTGGGCTGAAGGATGGTTGAATTCTCAAGGGGAGCGACGTTGTTTGATCCAAATGATAGGGCTCCATTGTTTCCTTCTTCTTGGCTAAGCGAGTGATAGGTGGCAATAAAATGCAGAATGTTCCTAGGGGTGAGATGCAACAATGATGATGAATGCAAAGGAGGAAGGCTTTTAAATGATTTCCTAGGTTGAGGCAAAGCTATATGACAAAACCTAAGGAGGATTGGGTTGGGGATTCTAACTTTAAAGATATGTTGCCAATTTATGAAAGGTTTTCTTTCCTATATGCAAGCTTGGTGGTGATTGTGTCAACTTAAGGATAGACTGATGATCCTTTAGGAAGAACATGAGATTGACCACTTGTGGATCCCAACCTTTAGCTCAAGGTGATGAGGGATAACAAGTGACAAAGCTAGATTACCCTAGACAAAGCTCTGTCAAAGGGATAACCTTGGTGGGGCTGGTGGATTTGAAAGATGTTAGGAATGGAAATTTTTTGGCAAGGTGACAACAATTTTGAAAGCTTGGATGTGAAGATTTTGGATCTTTGGCTAGATGGTTTGGTTCTAAATGAGATGGATGAGCTAAAATGCTTAAGGGGAGGACTAAAGATGGCTGGCTTTCCTACAAAGATGACTCTAAAGTGAAGCTTATGCAAGAATATGTGGAGAAACAAGGGGGTCTAATCATAGAAATCATGCCTAGTTGGTAAGGCATAAGCAAAGTTAACTCTTTGATGTTGGTTAAGTTGGATAGTGTGATCTAACCAAGCATCTTGAAGGGCTTCGTTGGCAGCTTTGTCCTCCGCTTTGTGGAGTTTGGCAATTCGAGGGCTTGGTATTAGTTCCTTTCTCTTGGATGAAAGTTCTTGGTATGCCTGAGATGGGTTGAGTTTAACTTTGTGAAACTTCTATTTGGGTTTGGGTTGCTTTGACATCAATCCTTGAATCTTCTTAGCTTTGAGAGATCTTGGTTGTTTTGCTTCAACTCGTTCAACTTCTGGAATAGGCAATGACTATGGTAAGTGTGCCCCAAGCTAGGATTGACCAAGTTTGGCAAACATTCATTAAACAAATAAAAAATCAAGCAATAGATAGGAACAACCATATAGAAGTTTTTGATTCTCAGAATGTGATATGTGTGCCAAGGAGTGTGTATGTTTTACAAATGTTTTGATCAGTCACTTCAAACACATTAACACCCTAGATGGTTGTCTGCAAGGCTGACAGTTGGTTTAGCTAGGAAGTCCTTGATATACCCAAGGTACGTGAGGCCCAAATTCATAGATGAAACCAAAACAATGTCACATAGTCGAGAGGAGCGGTAACCCACTTCTCCTCTTTCACTTCTCAAGGGTACAAAGTTCCTTGACGCTTAGATCGAGTGACAAAATTTTGATTCCAAGAGAGGTGTCTTTGGATTCACCTCCCGATCTTTATACTCCGTCGAAATGCTGGAGTTGAGGTTGTCCCAAGGGGTGATGAAATCCCCAAGCAGGTCTCCTAAAAAGAAAAATAAGGTTTTGCATCTTAATCTTATGCCCCCAAGATGGCCTCAAAAGATGACAAGGGGAGAGAAGACTTGAATGACCTTGGGCTGAAAAACACGTTTGTTCTTTTTCCAACTGACGCTTAAGTTTGTTGATCTAGACTTTGAAAACACACATGTTTAGGATGCAAAGTTTATTCCAACTTTGAAGCGTTTGACAAATGTAAAATCGATCAAAGAATGAATACAATAAGAAGAGTTAGGGTCAACAAAAAAGTAAACCCACACGCTTGGAGGCCCTCCACGTCAAGTTTCGATTAATTTCTTTTGAGGCATTCAAGAGTTGGTGTGATTTTGTTTTAAGCCCAAAACAAAGATGTGTGAAATTCGATTTCAAGCGCGTGCCTGGAGGCCCTCCACATCAAGATTTGTTCAAATTTTAATGCCCAAATGAAGTGTTAGAGAGCCTAATGCACATTCAAGGAATTTTCAAACTTAGAAAAACTAATAAAAACTCAAGTAAGTGAAGTCTGATTTTTGTGGAGCACTTAACACCCTCTTAGGTGGACCCATCCCCATAAATGGCATTGAGATTACAACCAATGGTTAAATTGATGGGTGATTAAAGAGGGTGAGTCCAAAAAAAAACTCACTCAAAGTGTTTTTATTTGTTTTTATAACTTAGAAGATTACAAAAATGTGGATTTAGTTTCTTTTTATGCCCAAAAATTGAAGTGTGAGATATTGCAATGGTTAATTGATCCTTTGCATTCAAGATTGGATTTGTTGTTTTAATTATGCATTTAAGGAAAATTTGATTTTAAAACATGCCATTCAAGATTGATTTAAGCGACATTCATTCAAAGAAAAATGTGTTTAACCATGCAAGTTCATTCCAAGAAAAACCTAAAAAACATGATTAAGTTCGTTGCTGCAACTTGCAATGCGACAAAAAGCAATTTGATTAGTCACCCAAAATCTTTCAACATGAAAGCTTAACTATGGGAAATTTTTTTTTAACTTTTTTTGTTATTTTTGATATGTGTAAAAATTCTTAGAATGGTCTATTTCCTACGGAACCACTAAAGTCAAATTTTGACAAATGACAATCCCGCGGGAGTTCTTGTTCGTGGGAATGATGATCCCGCTGGAGTTCCTGTTCGCGAGAATGATGATCCCGCTAGAGTTCTTGTTCATGGGAATGAAAATCCTGCCACGAATTTGGATTGTGAGAATGACAGGAAAGACTGTTAAAAAAAAAAATTAAAACTGCGAGCTTAAAACCCGAGAGCTCTTTTTGACAGAGCGATCCCGCACGTTTCTGCCCTTATAACGTTCCTGCAAGTGGGAATGACGATCTCACTGAAAAATTTTTATTATAGTTCTGAGAAGTTTAAGACAAGAAATGGCAAGGCGGGAATGATGATCTCGCTGCTTCTGAGGTGCATTCTCGTTGGAGGATTCGTTAGCAAGGATGTAGAGGAGATGTTTTAGTCCACTTGGTAGCTGTCTGTCGACAAACTGTGAACTCACTATCACGAGTTCGCATTCCCATCGGAGAATAGCAGCATTTTCGCATTGTGGGATCATGTTCTTGGGGTTGCGAGGATGCAAAAAAAGTTTTTTTCTCAGGGTTGACTTGGTCAAAATCGCTTATAGGGTTGTATGCGCATTCCTACAGTGGTCAATAGTACCCTACAAGAAAAAACCACAAGACAAAGACACAAAACTTAAAGCACAAAATGTTAGTTTCCCATGGTTAGTAATAACATGAAAAAGTATGTGAAACTAGCAAAATGGAGATTAAAATTACCCTTGCGGGGTCTCACCGGGCGTGCCAAAATGTATATGAGAAATACGTTAGCAAGAAATACTAATCTATTAAGAGAACAAAACATTAACTAGCATAAAAATCATAACGTATATGAGAGACAAAGTGAAACCCTCAAATGAGAATATGAGCCATAGAATGGCTATCCTAATGAGGATAGTCACTTGATTTAGGGATGAATCTATTTGATAGGATTTGGGATGTGTGCTCAAGATACTCAAACTATGCTTCAAATGGAGATGGAAAATGAAAAATTGGTAGCTTTGTGAGCTCTCAATTTGGCATTATAAGGGTATGGTTAAGGGCTTTGGTTTCTCAAACTAGCATTATAACTTTAACTCAAGGATTGTGATGAAATGGCTTGGGAGGGGATCCAATTTATTGGCCAAGGGCTTGAGGGACGAAGGGTCAAGATGCAAGGAGAGATGAAAGCTTAAGGAGGGCTAGGATGCACTTGAAGGGGAGCACATGGATTGTGCTTGTTTAGCACCAATCAGGGAGTGACACCTGTCACAGGGTCATTGGGTAGAGGAAAGGGCAAGCATGAGTCAACAAAGGTGGCTCAAGGCCTTAAATGGCCCTCATAATGGCTTGTAAGAGCTTTTAAGGGCATGTAAGAGCATTGAAGGCTTATGGTTGGGATAAAGTTTTATGGTTGAAATATTTTGAGGGAGGAGACTTTGATTTGGCTTAAGAAAGTCTTAAGCTCACTTAGGGAATGTGCCAAGGTTAGGGGAGGGATTAGGCTTGGTTTTAGGATTAGATTAAGGATGTTAGAGATGTGCAAGTGGACGACATTCATGAGGGTTGGTGAGTTAGTAGCTAAACTTGGTTAGTATGGGTAGATGGGATGGATTAGGCTAAATGGAGGATTTAGGATTTATTAGATTTAAGGGCTTTGTTTATCAAATAGATTTATTTAATAAATGGGGATTTTGGAATTAGATAGGAGAATAGAATTTAATTGATAAATGATAGGTTATTTGATTTATCAATTAGGACTATAGATGATTAATTAAATTAATCAGCTAGGGGATGGCAAAGGATTAATTAAATAAGAATTTAATTAATGATGCCTTTAGAGATAGCTAAATAAGATTACCAAAGTGGTGTAATCAGATTTAGGTGTCTACAGATATTGAATTATTGATTTCAAGGAGATCAAGAGTTATGTTGACATCAAACCTATCGATAGAAGTAGGACTTGTAAATGGAGTTTAGGGTTATGTTGAGGAAATAGTCTACAAGCCAGGTATTGTACCACCTCAACTACCATTATATGTCATGGTAAAGTTTGATGCCTACTCTGGCTTTCCATTCAATAATGAACACCCTAAAGTAGTACCTATTAGTGCTATACAAAGAGGTTCTACCACTCAGATGCCTTTGAGACTGGCGTGGACATTTACAATACATAAATCACATGGTTTGACACTTGAAAAAGCAATAATTGATATTGGACCAAGAGAAAGAATAGGAATGACATTTTTTGCAATTTCCCATGTAAAGTCACTACAAGGTCTTAGGATAATGCCACCATTTTCTTTTGATCATTACAAGAAGATGAAGAATGAAAAATAGTTAGAAAAAGAAAAGTTGAAGTAAAAAGGCTAAAGGCAGTATAAATAAACCATCATGATTGTATAGTTTAATAAACTCTTTTCTACAACTGTTAAATAATATGCATTTGTATATAGAAATGTTATAAACATAGGAGTTATACTATTTGAGCAAAGAAAATAAAATTGGATGAAAAATTAATAAAACAAATATCTTGTTGCTTTGATGTTCATCATTCTTAATGCACTTTGTACTTCTTCTATAACTTCTTTATTCTTTTGTATAACAAAAAACTATTGGTAAAGAATTACCAAAAAAATGATTGTGGAAAGTTTAAAATTGCCATTCGATATTTTTTTTATTTTTGCTTGTCAATTATTTGTATTTAATACGTTGTTGGAACTTAATGTGGTTTAATAAATATTATTTATAAAATATTATTTTGATATTATTCATTCTCATTGCACATTGTACTTCTTTTATAATTTCTTTCTTCTTTTATATAACAAAAAATTGTTGGTAAAGATTTACCAAAAAAAATGAATGTGGAAAGTATAAGATTGCCACTAAATATTTTATTATTTTTGTTCATCAATTATTTGTATTTAATACATTGTAGGAACTTAACATGATTCAATAAATATTATTTATAGAATAGATAGAAAATATAGTCTCTCTCCTTTAATACTTTTATTTCTATTTTTAGATATTAAAACAAAAAAAATGTAGAGGCAAAGAATGATTAAAGTTGATGACACATATGATCACTTCGATCTTCAAACAATACAAACTCAGGAAAGAACAAATTATTTATTTTGTAAAAGAAATCTTTTAGAAGCAGGGTTGTTGAAATTTTATCCCTCAGCTCTTCAAATTTTGGTCACTTCTACCAAGATCTTGATTTTTCATATTTTCTTTGTTGTGAAGACTGTGACCCTACAGAGCTTTATTTTGTTCCTCCAGAGGTTTGGATTGAGCAATCTCCTTATCCAATGGACTCTGTAGAAAATGGCCCTATTTGGTTAGAAAAAATGCTTTGGTCTCCACAAACCAGCACTCAAGGTCTAGTCAACTATCTATATCATGGTCAAATATTTAGATTGCAATTTGATAGATTACAGAACACCCTATGGAATCAAGTTGTGGTAGATAGATGGGGACCTCAAGGGGTTTTCTTGACTCTACCGATCCATGAAAGAACAAGGAAGATTGTTGCAGAGAAAATACCAACATGGACACTAACTACTTGTGATTTTCAAAGAATAAGGTGAGGAGTTACAAACACATAATGTTTGTGACGTAGAACTTATGGACATCTCTATTGGTTTGATATTTTAGATCCTACAGACTATGTTTTGTTTCAACAGAACATTGTTCAATTTCATGATGATAGTGATTCTAATTAGAATATTTATCTTTCTATTATTTTATGCAAACAATGTAAGTTTCATGTTACTATAAAATTGGTGAACATTCCAACTAGATTTATATAGATTATATATAAAGTTTATTAAAAATAATGCAGTTTACATTTACATATTCTATATGAATATTTAATTTTCGTAAATATATGATTTATATCCTTTTGGGTGTAATAATTTGATGTATGGTAAGTCTTAACATTTTTTTTTTCACATTAAAAAATTATATAGATGTTTTTTTAGAATTTGTTATTAATGATGGAAAATTTCATAACTTGCATTAATTATGGAAATAGTTTTACATTATCTTTTGAGTTGACATATGTAATCCTTTCAGCTCACCTATGTCTCAAACTCAATATGAAGATTATTTAAGAGTTCTACAAAAGACCTTATGAATATGAATATGTCACAAATGCATATTATTTAATAGTTGTAGAAAAGACTTTATTAAACTATACAATCATGATGCTTTATTTCTGAAGCCTTTAGCATTTTTTTTTTAGCTTTTCAATTCACATATGTTGTCTTTTGTATAGACCTATGTTATATGTTACAATCATTTTTCTCAAATATATATTTTACAATTTTTTTCCCTTCATCTATTTCTCTAGCTCAATATGAATATTATTTTCCTGATTGTCATTTGGGTTTCCCTATATTCGTATTATATATTTCTTTTCTTCTTTAATTGATAAGTAATAATAGAATCTGATTCTGTCTTCAAACATTTCCATGTTGAGGAATGATTAAAAAATGGATTTATCAGACAATGAATCTGAAATCATTGCACCAAGTCATGTTGTTTCTTTAAACTCAAATGGCTCACCTCAAACACCAATCGATAAATGTGAAAAGTTTGTGCTGCAATGTTGTTACCAAATGATTCAACATTTTGAATCTACAACATTGTTAGTAGATTATGTTTTAGATAATGATATATTGCGAATGCAGATTTGTTTTCTAAATTTCATATTAAATTATAAATTTTCTAATGTTTTTGTAATGTTTTTTTCTAAATTTTCTAATATTTTTGTTATGTTTTTTTCCTAAATTTTCTAACTTTTTTTACTTTTTTTTTTTCTAATTTTTTTTTCTAAAGGTTATATTAAATTATAAATTCTGTAATGTTTTCATAATGTTTTTTCTAAATTTGGTTTTTCTTGTTTTTCCTAAATTTTATATTATAATTTTTTTACTATTTTTTCTAATGTTTTCTATATAATATTTTTCTGTTTTCTAAATTAATATAAATAAACAATAAAAATATTAAATTAACATTTAGATATGTTTTCAAAACTATTAAAAACATAAATAACATTCAAATATGTTTTCAAAACGTAAAAAAAAATGCATTGAAAACATTAAAATCTACTTTGATAATATAAAAAAATACTTCAAAAATATTGAAAATATTAAATTAATAATATTTTGACATACCTGATAACAAAAATCAGAACAAAAATGATAGGATGATGTCACCAGAAGTAGCACAAACCACACATTTGCCCGAACGCTTAATGGACAGTACTCACCATGAAAATGACTTTGAAAAAGTTAAAAAACTGATTTAAAGTGTCGAAAATCATTCTAATATAAGTTCGTGCAAACATAGGCATGCATACGTGCGCGTATTTTCACGAAAACATGTGCATTGTACATGTTTGTGCGAACATGTCCAAGGTGTTCAGCCGAACATATGGTAAATCGAGATCCAAAAATTTGCCAACTTTTTCAAGTTTCTTCCTTCCACTAAAGTGGAACCCATTATTGTGGGTTCACCCATATATATATAGACACACACACACACATGTGTGTGTGTGTGTTGATGAAAGCTCAACCCCACTACTACCAAGAATCACCTACATGAAAACACCTATCATAGAAAGAGAGAAGCAAAAATGCTATGGAGGATGGAATTGCGAGATACATAGATGAGGCATTCTTATTGAGAAACAAGGAGATTACTATTATCATCAGTGGATGAATAAATTACAAAGACACCAATCCTTATAAAAAGAGATCAAAACCCTAAAAGGTAAAACCAAAGTTACATGATAATAATTAATAAAAGTATTAATTATTATATGCCCAAAGTTTAGCTTAAGTAAACTAGAGATAATAAGTGACTTAATAATTAAATTAATATGACTAAATTAATAAGAAAATACTTTATTACTATAATGCCACCCCTTAAGATAAAATCAGGGAGTGGCTAAAAACCTAGAAACTACTGCTAAAAGTAAATTTGGGTCCCTACAACAAATCCTGTTGAGGTACCCAAACACAACCAAATCTCTAAAAGGAGGAGAAATAGAGAAAAACACATGGGAAAAAACCCTACTCCAAAAAAAGATGGAAAAAATGCAAAAAAGAACTAGTGAAAGATTGAAGAAGCCTCCAAATTAGGGAATGTCCTAGAAGATTGGAACAAAAGATGATCATGAAGAACACTACTAAACCACGAAGTTGCAAACACTACCAAAATGTTGATCTAAAGAACCTCCACTATATAGAACTTGACCAAGTAGAGAAGACTAAGTTTGAAGACCTTATCAATCAAAGATGGAAGGTATCTTTGTGGCCTCCAAAAAAAGGAAGGATAGAATGTTTATATGGTAAATGATCCATCTCACTAAAATGCATAGGTATTCAGCCAATAGAATCGCCTAGTGCATATGATCAATTATTGAATACATAGCTCACTTCAATGAAACTAAGAAAGCAATAGAACCAACATAACCCCCCTATAATGCTAAGAGGTTGTTAATCTTAGATTGGTTTTGAAATATGAGCGACAATATATTTAGATCATTTACTTAGTTCATGCCAAACAAGTAATACATGTTGAGCATAGAGTTGTTAGATAGTATATGTTGACTGACAAATATTTAGTGTGAGCTAAGTAACTAGTAAGTGTTGAGTCACTCAAGTACTAGGCATATGGTATGTGCTGAGCTATTCAAATGCAAAGTGATCAGTGAATACCAAGTCATTAAGAGGCTTAGTTACAACATTGAAGTTGTAGTTGATGTTGAGAATCAGGGACTTCAAGTGTTGAGTTACATAGTTTTGACATTGATGTTTGTAATACCACAAACTTGTATGTAAACCATTTTTGGGCTGACTTAAAGATTGTTTTATAATATTTGATGATAAGGATGAATCTTAGTTATGAATGCCTATGACTTACATGCATCCAATCAAAAAAAGGGAAGGTTTAAGAGGAAATTTGGATGAATCACTACCATTGATTCATACGTAACCCTAAGTCACCTAAGTCTTCTTAACAATAAAAATTCCAATGTTTTTGGGAATGCTTAAGGATAATTGAAGAGAGTTTGCATTCATAAATAGAGTATTCATATAGTGACTAAGGTGTTATGATTGAGTTATAGTGCAGAATCAGGGGACAACAAAGATACATCTAATAAAAAAGAATGGAGTATACATCAGGATAGAGGTTATATGACATCAAGAAATAGAGTGCTAACTAAAGGATCATTTTTGAGACATTCTAGCATGTGAATCAGATAAATCTCTTCATAGATTAGTCTTGACAAGTTGTTGTAAATCCTTAAACATAGTGCTTACTTCGTTGTAAGTTAAAAGACTTTTTACCAGACACACTATTAGTAGGGTGTTGAAATCCTTTAATAGGGTAAGATCTAACAATATTTTAACCCTTTAATAGGCTAGACCTTTCATAGGGTATGTCATGTTTCATGATCAAACATTGTAACCTTCATTAGATACACTTTATTACTGTAGTAGTAAAGATTTCTGAGTGTCATTCCCACCCTAGTTTTACCTTATCCTTGGAGGGTTTTTGGGTTACCAAATATCTTATGTAATACATGTGTTGAATATTTTACTTTCATTCTATGGATGCATATGCTTAATTTGATATTTTAGTTTATATAAATTGATTGTGAGATGGATGTGTAGTGAATAGTTTTAGAGGTTGAAAATTTTAAGTGCTGATTCACACCCCCCCCCAAGAGTTTACTTCCCTATTGTATTTCCAACAATTGGTATCAGAGCTAAGTTCTCTGGAAAGTAAAGCTTTGCATCTTTGAGGAATGATCTTGTAAATGGAAGTCTACAAGTTCAAAAAGACTATTGAAAACTAGATGATTGAAATACATTTTTCTGTACATTAGCTAAATGAAGCAAGAAGTGATTTGAAGATATAGGATACACTAGCTGGGTCAACCACTTTATTGATAAAATAAACTTACGCTACCTATGCTCCCACCTTCACTCCCATTGTCCCTGTGTCACTGAAGAGAAGGAAGGAAATTTCTATTGAAGAGATTGACAATAAGAAATTGTTTGCAAATGGAAACACAAATGAATTTAATGCAGTATTTGGAGATCTAATGGAAAACAATGGAACCCTAGCTGAAGAGGTCAAAAATATCAAGAGAGAACAAGAAGTCCATTCAGTATTACTATGTGAGGTGACCAAGCATAAAAAGGAAATTGAAGAGGACAAAGTCTTGATTAAATATGACAAAAGGATTTTGACAAATAGATATGAAGAGAAAACATCAGAGGTAACTAGGATTGCTAACATGCAATTAGAAATTTTATGTCAAATGATGATTACAAATCATGAACTGGATGTAAAGAATATTGAGATTAGAACACTGAAGTTACAAAATGAACAACTAGTAAATGATCTAAAACGAGAAAACAAGTTTGCTAATAGTTTTAACAAACCTAGTGAAGTCATCAAGTACTTTGAATAGTTGATGAGATCCCCTAGATCCAATAGTGAAACTTTTGGATTGGGTTACACTAGTACTGTAGAAGGAGAATCATCCAAAGTGGTGAAGAAAGAAGTAACAAAGGTAGGAAATCCAAACCTACTTGTCATAATTGTTGTAAGATAGGTCATACTACTAATCTTTGTAGGAGCAAGATTGCAAATTAGGATCCTAAGCAGAAGTTCATGAGTCATTGCCACAAATGAAATAAATAAGGACATTATGCACATGAATGTAGAACCAAGACTATAAGCACACAAATATTTGAATGATACTACTATAACTATTAGAAGTATAGACATAGAGCATATGAGTGTAGATCCAAGCCTAAATGGTCATCAATCAAGAAAACAAAGGTAAAACATAATGGAAACTCTTATAATTAGGATTATAATATAAGGTATAGTTGTCACTACTATCAAGAGTATGGAAATGTTGTTGAAAATTGCATTAAGAACACATTTTAGAAGTGACCATAATAGATTGTTAAGTCAAACCACATGTTTTAGTTGTTTGAAGACTAGTCACATAAGAGAGAGTTATTCATCAAGGTAAAAGACACCTAGCAGTGAGTTCAACAAAAGAAAATGAAAGGTAGATGTTGAGAATGTCAAAGATGAAATAAATAAGACATGGAAGAGAAAGGAAGATTGCAACACATCATGTGTAGGGGGATCATTTCACCCAATGCATCAGGTGATCACACTTTGTCTAATTAAGAAATCAACATATATGTGTGACTAATATTTAAAAGGATATACTATACACTAGTTCCAAGGGTTTAGTTCTGAAAATATTATATATGCATGAATAAAGATGCAAGGTGTTGATTAGAATCTAGAAGAAATCTTTAAGTTTTTTTAGTTTTCATGTTACTACCAAGCATGAAAAGTTTCACTATTATTGCCAAGTGAAATGGTAGTTGATGATGAACTATTAAAGTTGTTAGTATTGACTGAGTTCATAGTGGTTGCTGAGTTGAAAAGGAAACTTCATATAAGTTGAGTGAGTTAAAATCTTTATTGAACCCAAGCTTACAGTTGTGTAAGCACTAAGAATTAATTGTAAGGTGTTAGGGTCTATATGATCGATTTCTACACATTTGAAGGAGAGCACAAAAAGGGAAAGGAGAATTAAAGGAGATCATACCAGTGTTTACAAGATGAATTCAAGAGTCACTCAACACCATCACAATAGATTCACAAAGGTATTTATTGTGTTCTAAGCTATGCAATTTGAATTTTCACAAACCCTAGTTTACATTATGGCATCTAGCTCTTCATTTACTAAGGTTAAAGATGAAAAAGAAGTTTTTAATGTGCAATTGATAACTAATGAGATTAGACAACCAAACTTTAGAGCCATACCTGATACTGCTTAAAAGCAAGATCCATCTGGTGAGTTGTTGATGATACCACCTCGAGTTTTGATGATTCAAGATATAAGATGTTGCTACATATATGAGGTGGGTAGCATAGGAGACATGAAGATTAGGGAAACCTATGGGAAATTATTTGAAAATGGAGCATTGAAGGATGAATTCAAAATCATAGATAGAAAAGGGTTGACACGTGCCCTACATTTTTTGAATGTCTTCAAGACTAAATGGATTAAGAGATTTTTCAGTAGAATTCATGATAATTATATATGGTTGGATAATGGACTAGCGAAAATCACCAAGAAAATTATACATAGAGTAATATATATCAAACACTTGATTGACCTAAAACTATGAGAAGTTAATCTAAAGAGGTCATTGAGAAGAATATAGGGATAGTATGGAAAAAATGAGGCATGATAATTGACACTATCTTAGATCCTCTAATTGCATTTGTAGTAAGGATAATAGCACATAAATTATATCAATCTAGGAGGCTCAATAGTGTACCACATATTTCTACTGACATGAGCTATAAGATAGTCAAGAAGGATCATACTTATCACCTTGTTGAGTTGCAGATGCAATAATTGTCAAAAAATTTGGGAGCTATAAGGAAGACCAAAAGTGCACAATGTAAATTTGGTTCAATTCTTATATTTATGTTCTCTTATATATAGAATACATTCCCCACATTTGGTAAAGTCTACTAGAAAAAAGAAAGATCTATTCTAGTGTAGATAGGTGAGTTTATTAAGAAACTTAGGAAATTTTTTGAGTCATTTATAACTAGTTATTTTGAGGACTTCAAACAATAAATGAAGAAGAGACTGTGGATTGTGGAGAAACATTTCAACAATTTTTTCTTTCTAGTTGACATTGATTATACTTATTTTCAAGTTTTTGTTCAAAGGGTAAGGTGGCTAAGGCCACTAGGATATGAAATCAATGTTGATGAAGCCTGTGCAACAATAACAACATTACTTGTAGAAGATGTGATGCTAAGGCTACTACCTTTGAAAACTATGACATGGCTAAATCATAGATAAATATGGATTTGAAGACTACCTCGTTCATTAGGAAGAAGAACAAAATTGTTAAGAAGCTAAAGTAGAAATTCAGTGAAGGAGTAGATGAAGAAAAAGAAGAAGAGGAAGATGATGAAGAAGAAGAAGACATACATATTCAAGCACCACTAGCCTTGACTCAAGGTCTAGGAGAAGACCAAGAAAAAGAAGTGGAAATTGAAGAAGGTCTCGAGGGAGAAGAAGCCAGTGAAGCACTTGAGAAAAAGAAGAGGAAATCTAAGACACTAGCTATTAGCAAACTAAGGAAGGTTGGAATACCTAAGCCTGTGGTTTTGTCTACAAGATAAAGCACAAGAGCTACTACAAAGAAGCCTTAAGAAGTAGTCAAGATGAAAGAGAAAAGAGCTAGACCAGCTAGTAATGAAGAGGATCTTTAGAAGAAATCAAGGAGAAAATACATAGCTCTAGCTGAATATGATGAAGAGAAGACTAAATCTAATGACAATAGCCAATTTCAAGTGGTAAGTTACTATCCTTCTTCATATTTATACAATAAATGTAAGAATATCAAGAACAATGCGGATTTATCTAGTCTCTCACATATTAAATTTAATACACTTGGGAAAGTTGAGATGAACCAAGTAGACGAATCAATTTATGCCATGATGGAAACATTTAAACAAACTCCAATTGAGATTTCCAACTCTCTACCAAATGAATTATCTGATAGAGTTGAGCAAAAGTGGCAATATAGTCTAAACATAGAAAGGTGAATCAAAGAGACTACAATTCCTAGAGTGATTCTAGAATTGGATAAAGAGAGAATGGCCAAGGAATTGAAGAAACATACTAGAAAATTTGAGCCAAAATATAGTCCGTTCAACATATTGTAGAACAAGGCTAAGGATATTTTACAAAAGACCACTTTAATTTGGAAATCACTATATGATTTCACATCACCCAAGGCAATAATATACGCACCTATTGAGGTAGGTGAGGACAATGAATAGAAAAAATAGGTAAATGAGGTAATCACATTTGACATTGAGATAGTTACACAAGAGTAAGACACATAAACAAATGAAGATACATAGGCACCAGCTGAAGATGAGCAATAAACAAAACAGAGTGTACTAGATACACTACTGTTGAGTGCTAGTCCTCCACATGAAGTATACATAGAAAGTGATATAGTAAAGATTAAGGATGTTTTTGATACTATAACTTAGAACATCAATCCTATCATAGAGGATGACCTGAAGAAGATACTTGTGGAATCCACTACCAAGGCCAAAATTTGTGATAATCTTGTATTGGTAAGTGCTGATGAAATTGAGAAGACAGACAAGGTATCTATAGGGGAGGAAGTACAAAAACAAGTGGCACCTACAGCCCCTCATAAATTCACTATGATATAACCTACATAATCCCTTGTGGTATATCAAAGAAAGGGGACAACTACTTCTGCCATCAATACATTGGCACAAAGTACACCATTCTTAGTCACTATAAAGAAAACTGACCATGATAAGGGTGAGATTGTTAAAGAGAAGAAAGATGAGATAGAAAATACTAAAGAAGCACAAGTTCAAATAGGTCAGGTAGATACTCTTACTCCTATAACACAAGAGCAAGGTGCATCTATGAATTTAGGGAAGGAAAAGGACAATATAGAAGAGCTAGGTATGACTACCAAAATTGAGGAAGAATTAGCAATACAAACATGGGTAATTATACTAGAAACTACTACTCCTCTTAGTCAATCTCTTCATAGGCCTAGTATAGAAGCTATAACCCTATAATCATCATGACCGAGTCCAAGAACATCTAAGGTAGATGAAGTCACATCATCTATTAATATGAACTCAGAAGAAGTGATTGAGTTTCCTAAGTTTGATTATACAACTATCACTATTCTGTAGATGAGCATACTTTAGGAAGCTCTTGCAAAGAAGAAGATTCAAAAATTTCTTAGATAGAAGCATAAGGATAACCAAGCATTGATCAATATCAAGGATATTTTTCTTGATACATTTAGCCTACTAGCACCAGAAGCAACAAAGCCAATCTTAGAGTAGTTAAATGGCACAGACCTAGATTCCAATGTAAAACTACTTGAATGGTTTGAAAGAAAGTTTCAACATAAGGTTGATAAGAAGATATCAAGTGCTATTGCACTATAATAGGTTGAGTTAGAAACCAAAATAGACAATATGAAAAAGGTACTAGAGAACATTTTCTCTTTGTACACCAAATTGTGTAATCCAACATAGTTCACACAAGAAATAAGGAGTCGTATAGTGATTTTGGAAAGTCATATGTAGTCATCTAGTATAACTTTTCCAAATTCTCTAGCTCAGTGTGAGAAACATTTTAGGACTTTCCTCAACTCCCAAAGTTAGTTAGCCATGCTACACATAGATGAAGAACATATCAAGACTAAACTAATAACCATCCAATCCATTCTGACACTGCATATGGAGATATTGCATAAGGAACTAGCCTTTTTTGAAAAACTCATGAAAGCTTAGTTCACCTTGTTCTCGAGATGGCCATTCAAATAAAGTCATTGGAGGTATGTTGTGATAACTAGGATGCAACATTGAAAATCATGCTTGGGGTCCACAGATAACTTTTGGACAAACACACTATAAGTGTATAACCATTTGACATTAGTGTCAAAATGGAGGAAAAATAAGAAGTATGCAAGAAATGAGTATGGTGGAGATCATATTTCTAAGGGAGATACCATCTTTTTGCAAAATTAGAAACATAGTATACAAGATCAGAATGAAAATCTACTCAATAGGAGGAATAATGTTTGAGTTTAGATATAGAAGAACACAATTAATTTAGAGGGAGCTATTGAATTTTGATGTATAAATGATAAGTCATAAGCTTTTGATTTTTTTTGAAGTTTTCAAAATTTTGTATGTATATGGATATTATCAAGGTTATGATTGAAAGGATAAAGGTTATTCAAACATGATCAAGTATTTTGCCACTCATGTCAAAGGGGGATACTATTAATCTCATATTGGTTTTGACATATGAGTGATAATTTACTTAGGTCATTTACTTAGTTCATGTTGAACGAGTAATACATGCCAAGCATAAAGCTGCCAAATATTATATGCCAAGTGACATAGCTTTAGTGTGAGTTGAGTAACTAGTATGTCCTAAGTCACTCAAATGCCAAGAAGATGGTATGTGCTAAGCTATTTAGATATCAATTGATCAATGGATGCTGATTCATTTAGAGATTGAGTTACATCATTGAAGTTGTAGTTGATTCTGAGCATCAAATACTTCAAGTGTTGAGTTACATGGTTTTGAAATAGATGTTTGTAATGGTACAAACTTGTATGTAAACCATTTTTAGGCTGACATAAAGTTTTTTTATGATCTTTGATGATAATGATGAATATTAATTGTGAATCCCTATGCATCACATATATCAAAATAGAAAAAGGGAAGGTCTAAATAGCAATATGGATGAATCACTACCATTGATTCATACCTAACCCTAAGTCACCTAGGTCTTCTTAAGGAAGATAAACACTAAACTTCTTAGGAATGCTTAAGGACAATTGAAGAGAGTTTTCATGCACAAACACAGAATTCATAGTGACTAAGGTGTTATGATTGAGTTACATTGTAGAATCAATTAAAGGAGAACAAAGAAAAGGAATTAGGGAACAATAGAGATACATCTAGTTAGAAAGGATCAAGTATCCAATAGGATAGAGGTGATCTGACATCAAGCAATAGAGTGCTAACCAAAGTAACATTGCTAAGCCATTCTAATAGGTAAATCAATTAAATCTCTTAACAAAGTAGTCTTGACAAGCTATTGCAAATCCTCTAATAGGGTGCTTACTTCATTGTACAAGTTAAGTCCTTTTACCGTGCACACTTTTAGCAAGGTGTTTAAATCCTTTAATAGGGTAAGATCTAATGATCTTGTAAGCCTTTAATGGGGAAATCCTTTCATAGCATAGATGACGTTTCATGATCAAACGTTGTAGCCTTCATTGGATACACATTTTTACTGCAGTAGTCTAGATTTGTGGGTGTCATCCACACCCTAGTTTTACCTTCTCCTTGGAGGGTTTCTGAGTAACTAAATATCTTGTGTCATACATGTGTTGAATATTTTACTTTAGTGCTATGGATGTATATGCTTAATTTGGTATTTCAATTATATGCACAGATTGTGAGATGGATGGGTGGTGAATAGTTTTAGAGGTTGAAAGTTTTAAGTGTTGATTCACCACCCAACTCTTAGAGTTTACTTCCCTATTGTATTTCCAATAGAGGTAAGACATGAATAATTAATGCTATATCTCCTATAGAAAGAAGAACCAAGAACATCAAGAGTAAAAAAGAAGTACAAACACCTATAGTGGCAAGTGTTAGATTGACATATCATGAGGCTAATGCCATGAAAGAAAAACTCGTGTGACAAAGGAAGATGGTGAATATAGCCAACACGAAACCCCTCAAGGCACTTTATAAAGTAGTGTGAGTAGAAGAAAATATAAAGAGTTGCAAGATCTCGAAATGCAAAATAGTTGCACTTTATCTTAGTCCGTTTGCAAAAAAAAATACAAATGATGTCTAAATAGACTAGAATAGACATAATCATGGTACAATAGTTAATAAAACCCATGAAAAATTATGTAAAATAAAAAATTTTATCTTCACACCTAAACTAACAAAGATATCCACCAAAATGCAACAAAAAATAAAAATTAAATGGGATGTGCCTAGAGTAGAATCTGGAAAATGGAATGTCTCAAGATATGTCTCCTAGTGTGCAAAATAGAGCCTTTGAATTTGAAAGATAAAACTATCCACCAAATAACATAAAAAATCCAAATAAATTGCATCATCATAATGAGCTCAAAACTAGTTGTCTGGCAATATCTCATTTGCAAAAAATGGAGTCCAGATGAGAAAGTTACAACCACAAAACCACTTGAAGGTCAAAAAAATCATCAAAATGGAAAAATACAAAGTTACTACCTCGGGATCCATGCCAAAATGCATTAAAAAATTTAACTTGAAGCACCATAAATCACCTCAAAAAGTGTCATACTTTTGAATAAACTGTCATGATCTACGTGCCCAAAAATCTTGATTTATGTGACCAAAATTCTTGATTTCAATTCCAAAAAAATATTGAATGGTGAGCCAAAAAAGTATTGATTTTTGTACCAAGAATCAAAAAGTTGTTACCTTAGGAAATGTGCCATGAAATTTTGATTTTTAAATGAAAAATATCATTTTACATGTCAAAAATTAGAAAATTATTTCCTCAGGAAATGTGTCAAATCTAGAACCAATAATATTTTACCTCAAATTCCAAAATTGTTCAAATCTGAAAAATTATATATGAAAATAGGGGTTTTTGTGCACTCTAAGGTCAATAGTGATGTGTACTTGGGCTCAGAGTGAACCTAAAAGTGACCCCTGAGATTTAATACAAAATAACTCTAAAAAATGGAACCCTATGAAAGAAAAAGCATATAGATTTGAAATCCATGCCAACCTCTCATAAATAGAGTAGGGCCATGAAGATCTTGATCTCTAATACCATGTTGAACTTGATGAAAGATCATCCCCACAACTAGCAAGAATCACTCGCATGCAAACACCTATCATAGAAAGAGAGTGCAAAAAAACTATGGAGGTTGGAATTTTTAGATCCATAGATGAGACATTCTTGCTAAGAAAAAAAGAGATTTCTATTATCAAAAGTGAATGAATAAATTATAAAGAGGTCAATCCTTATAAAATGAGATCAAATACCTATCAAGTAAAACCTAATTTGCGTGATAATAATTAATAAAAGAATTCATTATTATATGCCCAAAGTTTATTTGAAATAAAGTAGAGATAATAAGTGACTTAATAATTAAATCAATATGATTTCATTAATAATAAAATACTTTATTACTCTAACACACACACACACACGTGTGTGTGTGTATTGTTGGAAATATAAGGTGGGATAGGTTACTAAGAGGGGAGGGGTCAATTAGGAACCCTTAAAACTTTTATCTTACTTCACCAATTAATCCTTCATATAATATTTTGATCTAATTGCATGCATTAAAGAATGAAATCAATAAAACACTCATAACACTTTGACACAAGATATGGTGATCTAGAAACCTTCCAAATAGAAAGTAAAAATGGGGTGGGGATGATACCCACAACCTTTAGTAGTACAATATAAAGTTAACCTATTATGGCTTAAAATTGATCACTTCTGGTGATCTTCCCTGTTAGGAGAAATAAAGAGTATGAGGTCCACCTTGTTAAAGGATTTGCAAAACATACAATGAAGTGTGCACTTGGTTAAAAGATTTAACAAAAGACTCTTAAGTCTACCATGTTAAAGGATTTGACTGATGCACCTATTAGAATGAACCAATTGCTGGTATTTGATCCACAACTTTGATTTGTTGAATGTTGAATCAAATTTCTTGTATTACAATGATCACCTAACTAAGATAGATAAATATCTATTGCCCATTATACTTCTTGCATCCTTCTTTAATTTCCACTTATGTACATCATAAAATTCTTCAATGAAATGTTTGGATTTGATAAAATGCATTACATATATACTAATCCAAAAAAAAACTTAATGGAGTTGACTAACATACTAATTTCATCATAATTCCCAAAGTTGGCCCAACTGCTGAAACACAGGTTCTAAAGAAAAAATCGATGATATTCTAATACATGGAAAACACTATCAGTGCTCAACAAAAATTTGGCACTTGGTTGGACTTGAAGCTTGTTCCATACTAATCACTTCCAAGTAGCTTGAACTTGGTCAACACTGTGTGACTCTATGAACACTAAGAAACTTAGTAGCTACTGAATCACTCAGTTGACACTGCATGACGTAGTCAACACTAGATTCACATTGTTAACAAGATTAGTAGATAGAGTAGAACTTGGTTAACATACTAGAGCTTAGTTAACACTATGATATTCTTCACTTCCACTAAATAACTTGGTAACCTCTGCTCTGCTTGGTTTGCACTGTACATAGTCTATGAAGCTTGGTAAACATTGTGTAGCTTAGGAAACAATGCAAATTAACTTAGTTTCTCGGTAGACACTTCATTTTGACTACTTGTCTTGGGAACAACTGCATAATTTGGCTAACATTGTAGGATGAATGATAAGTTTAGTAGAAAATATAGAGCTCAATAAAAATGTAATGATTTGAATAAGTATTGAATCATTGATAGGAAAATTGACCTAAATGTCAACAATTTCACCCTTTGGTATTAGTCACAAAAACACTTATCAAACCAAAAAATCTAAACATTCAAAACTATAAGTGAAAAACTTCTTTCACCATCATTTTGAGTCTTCAACTTAGTTTTGACTTCCTACTCTATAGCTTAGTAGAGTACTCTATTTTTCTAATTTTTGAAAATTTCTTTTGTAAAGATATTTTCTAATTTTCCATACAAGTATCTACATACTATTATACAACTCCCCCATTAATATATCTTTCCTACATATACATACATCTGGAGTTTATTACTTTTCTCCCTTTGTCAATATATTATCCCTCTTTACACAATATACAATATCATCTCCCCCTTTTTGACATAAATGCCAAAAGTGTATAATATCTATATGTTAATACCAAAATGTGACAAGAAATTAGAATGTAGCTTCAAAATTAGTACCATAGTCTTGTTCCAATTCTCTTGGAATACTTTAATTACATGCAAGTAAATTTGAACTTCTCTTGATAATTCCATCATCTAATCAACTATGGAGAAGTTTTTAACATGGATGAGTGTCTTTACATGTGCAATATATTTTTGTAATGCATCCATGTTTTGAAGCATCATGCTCTGAATGTCTACAAGTGTGGCCCTGATCCTGTCTTCTTTCTTTAATAATTATGCCTGCAGATTTGTCAGATATCTTATCTTTGTGTACTGTATAGAACTATAAATTGGATCAAGTGAAAATTGGTGTGCACTTGCCTTCATATCTTCATCTATCTTGGACAATTTATCCTTAATTTCCTCTATGAAGATAGATGTATCACTAAGTTTGAAAAATAATGAAATTAAATTATTGATAGATGTTTTTAGTGAAACAATAATAGTAGATAACTCTACTTGATCTATTGTAATTTTTTATGTAACTTTCTCCAACACTTTGTTCTCAAATTTTCTTTCATGTCTTTTTAATAGTTTATCTTGTCCATTCAAATCTTCATTGAATTTTTGGACAGTTTTAGTTAATTGGTTCAGAATAGGTTGTTTTCAATCAACCTCAATACTCAGACCATCAAAAACTATGCTCTTTATGTGTACAACGGTTAGAATTTCTTTCTTCTTCTCTTCTCTAAGCTTATTTTTCTTAGCCCTCTTCATCAAGAGTTGTCCTAGGGTATCCATTTGGTTAGGAGTGGCAATAGAGATATCCCAATTTGGAATAACAATATCCTCATCTGCACCAATTTCTTCCTCTTTCCCCTTTTCTTTTAGAATGGTAGAAACAATTTCTTTACCCTTATTTAAAACTTCAGTGCTTAGTTGAGAGTGATTCTCAACTATCATTGCATTGGCTATTGATACATTTGGAATAGAAACATTTTGTAGAAATATACGGAATGGAAATAAATGTAGAAATGACACAAACAATGGGAATACCTTTTTTTTTATTGGTCATGCCTAATGATAGAGGAACTTTTTGCTCAATAGATGAAGTGTTGGGCACTTTAGTCAATGTTACACTTGGAAAAATAGATCCAAAGCTTGGTTGGGTGCTCAGTGTAGAAGTAGTATCCACAACCAACTCTATAGATGCTTTGTCTAAGCTAGATTGCACTAAGGATATGCTCAAAGAGTGAAGAAATGAAGTCATAATTTGAGTTGCAATGTTCTTTGCATTTGTTTCCTCAAAGCTTTGTATCTTTGGAAGGCTTCCTCTAGTAGCCTCATGTTCTTCCTCCTCATCATCAAGATTGACATCATCTATCTCATCATCTTTTATTTCTACTTCTTCTTCCTCATCCTCATCATCCTTCTTATCAATGTGCACAAAAAAGTCACTAGGTTGATGCAACTAACAAATATTTTTCCATGTAGTAGTAGCTCCATTCACCACATATTCAATATGCTTAAGAAATATCATGTACGTATTTATCTTGAGAGTGAACTTCTCATTTTTCTTCAAGGATTCCTTTACTTCCTTTTCACTAAGACTCGACATGAGTTGCTTCAAATTCTATTGAAAGATGACCTTGATAGTCTTATTTATATTTTCCCATCTAGGTTTTACTACCTTCATAAGTTCATAAGGAATTTTTTGTTCAAGCTCATCTAGTGAGTACTTCCATTTTCCGAATTTAGTCACAAGATTATCCTCCATTTATCATTTCTCTTCTTCATTCCTTGTCTCATACCTAAGCAGAGATTACTTTAGTGGTGAATATTCACCTTTTGGTGATCTTGTCTCATGGGTCAATCATCATTTGGCGAATAGCACATGCAACGTAGGACAACTACATCATAAGATATTTATCAGATTTGGGTTCAACACCCATGGTAGTTGCCCATTAGTTATCACATGATTGGTAAAAATATTAGTCCAATTGCCAATGCAATATACATTTTGGATACATTTATTTTAAAAATTTCACCAACTTTTGCATCTTTTTTCTTATTTTCCCATGTTATTTTGCCATTATTACAACCAAATAATTTTCCCTTGGGTTGGGAATTTCCTACCATTTTCTTGTCACATGTCAACCACCAATCTCATTTAGCCAACTATTTCATACTGTGCGCTTGCATAGGAAGGCATTTGACATTTCCAATTGTTAATCCTATGTAATTAGCCAACCTAGATTTGACTATAAGATATTATTATTCTACATAATTCACTATTTTCTAGTATGGAGACTGGGATTTCTTATTGCTGCCGCAGTTTCAAAGTGCTGAGTGCATTTCCCATTGACTTGTGGACCTTGATTTTTGTAAAAGGCAAGTGATTTTAAAAAAAATTTTATGTCGACAGTGGTACTTGTTATTTTTTTAGTTTTACCACTAGTGACTGGACATCTCACATGCTAAGATAGCCAGACACTATAGGTTTGCAAATTATATTGGGTAGTACCATAGATTATAGTACCATTTTTTGCAAAATGAATCATATAATTATTATTATATGTAGTCTAAGTAGTCTACTATCACTGTTCATAGTCTTTGAGTTATCAGTATTTGAATATTTTGTTCAAAAACTAAGTTGATTTATTTATTACAACCTTTATCGGTTTCCAATGTCAAACAAGATGGGTAATAGGGGTTCTGGTGGGATCCTGAAAGCCAAGAGAGGCCACCATTACCAAAATGCAGAAGCATAGCAACATATTTTGGTGGTGAAAATGTTGGCAGCCTATAGGATTCACAACTTAGATCACTAGTGCTTATTGAAAAAGGAGATTCATCAAAAGTTAGAGATTCAGACTGTATTGAAGTTCAAGTTGGTGAACCTGATATCAGAATCGAGAATGAACTTGAACATGATTTGGAGGCACTTCCCTTGAGTAGGGAGTTAGAAACTAATATTATAGAGTTGGAGTCAGTCTCAGACCAATTGGGTGAGAAAACCAAAAGTGATTCCATAAATCATGTTCATGCATAAAAGGGGAAAAGAAAATTAGAATAAAAAAAAAGATCGATCTCACTAGGATTTGTCCAAAAGGAATTTTCAGTTAGAATGGGTGGAAAAGTACTAGTTCATTGAACTAGTAGCCACTCCAATTGATGGTGAGCCTCATGTAGAATGTAGATGTAAGATTTGCATAGAGATAACAAAGAAGGAGAAGAGGTTGTAGCTTAAACTTGATACTGTAGAAAAGCATGTCAGTAAAGTTTACAAAAAGGAAACTATAGATGGATTTGAAAAATCCATGCTAACTTGGAAAAAAAAGGACAATTTTTTACATATTAGGAATGCTGAAATATATGAGTTACACTAGCAAATATGGGAGAAGTGTTCTGTAGTAAAATTTACCATCGAAGATTTTATTGGGAAAGTAATGGCAGTGAAAAATATGGGAAAAGTAGTTCAATTAAGTGTGGTCTATTATATTTTGAGTAGAGGATGTCCTATGATAGACTACTCTTCAATTACTACCTTATTGCACTTTTTTAAACTTTAAAACTATCTAAACAGTCACTGGTTAGTAAACAATGGGTGGGAATGGGCTAGATGTCTTGCATAGGTTGAAAAAGAAGATATGAACAAAAAAATAAAAACACTCAAATTTCATTGCACTGTCTCTAGATGAAGTTACAATAATTGATAATAATTCCTTGGTGTGTATGCTTGTTTATACTGTAAAAAATCTTTGTCGTCAACCCTTTCTTCCATATGTTGCTAAATTGAATTGTAATGTGATAGCTGAAAATTTATATGATTTATTAAAGAATACTCTAATTGAATGTGGAGGTTTGGATAAAATGGAGATTTCCAAAAAGTTGGTGTTTTTTGGAGTAGATGGAGCTTCAGTTATGCAAGGTCATAAAGGCAGTCTTTGCAAAATGATCAAGAATGATTTGGCACCCTACGCCATTCCCATTCATTGCATGGCCCATTGAATGAATCTAGCTTTTGGAATTGTCCACAATTTTGGTTGTATATGTAAAGTGAAATATCTAATAAAAGATATTTACCAATACTTTTGTCAAAGTCCAAAATGAGTCTAAGAATTTCAACATTTTTTTCAAGGACTTATTGATGGGAAGAAGCTTCTTAAAGACAATGATACCAGATGGATCTCTTTGGATGGACTAGTGCATTGAATAATCTCTGAATATTCTAGGTATGAGGTAGATAGTTTTCCTTATGATAGGGCTCTCATCATTTGGAGAAACCAATGTCAAAGAAGAAGGATTGCCAACATTTTTGACCCAAGTGGTAGTGGCAGTGGTAGTGGTAGTGGTAGTGGTAGTGGTAGTGGCAATGGTTCATGTCCTAATATTGTGAGCAATGAAGATGATGTTCACCTTTGCATGCATATTGGTGTTGATAGTGAATTTGAACTTGAAGAAAAAACAACAAACAATGAAATTTTATATGCAATAAATGAGGAGGATTCTAATGATATTGATGGTGAGCCAATCTAGGAAGATTGGCAACTATAGTAGCTTCTCAACCTCAAGTTCTAACTTTTGCGTGAGTCAAGTAGTAGGCTAGTGGTAGTAGCTTTGATCTAAGACTCTATCTACTAATTAATTATGTTTGTAGAATTAAATTTATAGCCTTCATTCATTGTCCTTTTATAGATGCTTAATTAATTTATTTTGAACATCTTGATGTTACAAACTTACATGTTGAGATTTTCATTGATTGTATTCTTTCGACATATTGAGATTTTCATTGATTCTAGTTTCTTTAAGAATTTGTAACATAAAGAATTTAACAGAATAAGCTCTATTTTTTAAAAAATGTATTATAATTTATAATTATAAATTAGCCTATAACATAATACATTTAAAAATTACAACCCTTTGCAAATGACTCGATGTCAAATAGAAATGACCATTGACCTTGAATTCCTTTTTGTAGATATAATGGAGCAACAATAGCTATAGGTTGGTTTGTAATTGTATATACAATCAGATTATTACTACATAATACATTCTATGTATACAACATAGTTCCAAGAATCATGGTGATTCATGCAATTCAAACGATTTGATGATTCAATTTGAGCTTGCCAATTCCGATCCGATTCTGATTCTTGTTAGTATGGTATACAATCACATTGCCAATTATACAATTTTTTCAAGCAGTAGAACTAGAGAAATTTTTCCTATCTTCTCTATGTAGTAATAGTATGTGAGTGCCTAACAGTGGCTACCCAACTATCCTAATATGTTGGCTCTTGATCCCTATAACAATTAACATTAAACAAAGTTGAAATTAAATCCAAAATTTGAAATTAAAGAGCAACAAGTAACAAAATGATTATAGTACTATAACTTACTAAGTTGTTACTTCTTATTTCTATCAACTATGAATATAACTAATAGCAACAATAATAGTTTTAGTTTGAGAAGATGACCCAACTTCAAGAATTTCTTGATGGTACTCCATTTTGCATCATTTGGAAGCTCCATTTGTTTGAGGTTGTAGCTAAATAGTTGTAACCTCATCAATAATAAATACTTCTGAGAGATAGTTTTAAATGGATCAATGAATATATCTATAACTTCATTCATTTTTTATAGTGGTTTGATGCAACTTGCAATTCTTTCTGGAGTGGTTTCCTTAGCGAAGTTGCCTAAATTAGAATTCATGTTGTCCTGCAACTTTTTCATGTAATTTTCTTTTCCAATGAATCTGCCATTTGAGTTATCTGGGTTTGGTAATCCAAGTGTCAACAAGTTTAGTATGATGTTATTCATCTTTATGAAGTCTTTGGAGAAATATTTTTTAAGGAATTGGTGAAGATTTTTCTTTTACCCACAATATCATTTTTTAGATTTTCAAAGACAAGTCTGAGATTGCTATGTAAATCAAGCCATTCAAACAAACTATAATTGTTCTTCATTATTTTGTCCCAATTTTATTTTTTGATAAGCTTAATCATGTTTATTATAGTATCCTTCACATGATGGTCTTCAAAAGAGGTCGTTCTATTTTCTGGCATTACATTCTCCATCTTTTTCTTCATTTTAGACATCTCTTTTTCACTCTTTTTCTATGTTTGCTCTAGTTGCCCTTGCCAATTAGTTTCTGTCTTCCTCTCATCCTCCAATTTCTTGTTCAAATCTTGGATTGTATTTGTAGTAGGAACCTCTTTTTGCTTCTCATCCTCGAGTTCCCTTTTCAAATCATATATTGCCTTTGTAGTGGACTCCTCCTTTTTCTTTGCATTGTCCAATTCCTTCTTCAAATCATGGAGTCTTTGAGTAAACTCCTCTTTCTTTGAATTCTCCAATTCCTTTCTCAAATTGAGGATTTTCTTTGCAGCTAACTCCTCTTTTTTCTTTGCATTCTCCAATTCCCTCCTCATATGGTGGATTGTGTTAGTACTTACAGTGGCACTAGACTCTGTTCTCTTTGCATTCTCTAATTTCTTATTCAAATTGTGGATTGTATTTGCACTGGACTCCTCTTTTTTCTTCACATTCCCCAATTCCTTTTGTAAATTAAAAATCATCCTTGCCCAAGACTCTAAATTTTTCTTTTTATTCTCCAATTCAATCTTCAAATTATTATTTTCCTTGACAGAAGAGTCTAGGTCAATTTTCAAATTTTTGTTGACCTGTGTAGTACTCTTTAGAGACTTGAACAACTATGCAGTAGAGGCTTGTTCATGTTGAAGTCTTTTTTGGCACTCATCCAATTCTTTAGTTAATTTTTGCACTTGTTCATTCATCTTTTCTTATTGGACAATTGCCTCTATAGGAAAAAAATTCTTTATCCTATTTTGCAATTCTTTGAACCTATTGTCTACTACTTTCTCCTTTGCCTTCACATTATCAAGGTTTTCCTATAACTTTTCTATTTTCTTTGTAAGCCTTTTGTTTTCCCTCTCCACTTTCAGAAGTGTAGAGTAGACCATTTTATTTCTCTCTTTTGACATATTGATTTTTCCAATATATTTCACTTTTGAAAAATCCATTTGAAGACTGGTAACTTGTATATCATTACAATTTATTACATTTTGTGGTGGATTATTTTCTCTACCCAAGGGCATAACAGCCACGAAGTTCATCATTTCATTGTTTGGATCATATGTTGGAAATATTGTATGAGTAGATCCATGACATTTAACAACTGCATCACTTTTCAAAGTCTTCATAATTTACCTATTTCTTTTACTTATCTATTCAAACTTTGATTCAAACTCATTAAAACTAAAATCTAGGTTTGCTGACAAAATTGAGTGTTTGAAAGGTGAATTATCAGTTGTATTATTGTATGCTCCTCCAACTACAATTAAACTTACTCCACCTATAATTGTATTTTGAGGATTGCCAACAATCTGAAGATGGCCCATTCCAAATCTAGCATTTTAGGATTATTTTTTGGGTTTTGTACAAAAGCTACTGCTGCATATAGTGGTGAAGTAACCACTAACATTGCTAGCAGTGCAATTGTCATAACTTTTTTCTTTTTTGCACAAGGTTTATCCATTAGTGCCAGTGTGGGTGCTAGTGGGATCAACTACAACTAGATTTGAAGATTTAACAAATAATGTGTTGGGATGCCCTTTAGAAGTAGAAGTATAATTTTTTTTGCCCTTTCTAGATGAATCATCCTCAATCTCAAAGAGTTCAATGATTTTTTTACATCCTCTTTTGGGTAGGTTTGGTACTAGAACTAGATTTCAAATCTCTTAACCACTTGCACCAATGGGCCCTATATCTGCATAACCCATTTTTTGTATCATAGTTGCCCCTTTACTATATGCTTGTTTAATAGAATAACTCATTTGAAGGTAAAAAATATCTCTACCCCTGGTTGACCCAGAATCCTAAATACCTTGAATGTTAGCATCAAACTCAAGGTCCTTTTATCTTTCATTATCACTGTCACTACCAAAATCATATAGTACAGTTGGATGCTCTTTATTCCAATAATTTTTGAAAAGTTCATCCTCCTCAATTTCATCAAAAATAGCTGATGTCATTGGTTCACCCAAATTTTGTCTTATTTTCAAAAAATCAGTCATCTTAGTTTGACACCACACTTTAGCTGCACATGCCTCTTTAATTATTTTTAGCATAGACCTCTTAGAAGGTTCAGATGCTTACTTGTAGAAATTTAAATATGTCAAAGGCTCTGATTTGTTCAATGTCATAATTTGGGATGACAATTCTTGCATTGAAATATTATTCTCGGTTGCATGTTTCTACATCTCTTTCTTAACCTCATCCCATGAATCCTTGTTTTAAAACTTTTCTATCAATGGCATCTCCTGATGTTGATATTTGCTCCTAGAGTTCTCATTGCCAATAAGTCTTGTTTTTATTATGTTTAGTGGATCATAATTCCAGTGACTAGCAAAATCAAAGCCAAAAAAAGGTTACCAATTTATATGCCACTTTGAAAGCCTTTCTCTCAAATATGAGGCCTCTAATTTTGAAAGGCAAGGAGGGAAATATCATTTTCTTTTGTTGTCTACTGAAAAGTTTGCAAGTTACAATCCCTAAACTATAAAACCTTAAGACGATGTACTCTTCCATGAAGAACCAGTCAGCCAATTGAATCTGACTTTCTAGTTGAATGCAATCTTTACAAGACATAGGAAATCTATGCATCAAAGTGCCTGTGATTTTTTGGTAAATAGGTGCCAAAAAGAAGTCTAAAAAATGATTGTAATTTTTATTTGCAATAGTCATCCTCATCTTATGTGTCCACTTGTATAATGGACTTGGAGTCTCTAATTTCTTCTAGGTTTTCTCATCAAACTTATAGGCCTCAATATCAAGCTTGTTGTTCTCTATCTCAAATATTGGGCAATGCTTTGCTAAAGAAGGTAGCACAAGTAACTTGTGAACCTAAATGTCTTCATATTGCTTGTAGTTGTACTTTATTTAATCATAAGTAATTATTGTTGCATAGACTCAACAATGCGCTAAACAAAATTATATCTTACATCTACCTTCTCAACTAACTAAACTCGATAGTGGAGATTATAATCATTTCAAGAACACTGGCCTCCACTTCCTTGTTACTATCCAATCCTATACAAAATGATAACAAAGAAATAGTATTTTGAAGCCATAGCACAAAAATATCATACTGATAAGGAGGCTTATGGTCTATGTCCAGTGTAACACTAGTAGATGACTCATAGTTTGTCATTAGCCCATGCTAGTTTATCCAAGTCAATGTACTCATTAAAGCTTTCTAGTTTAAACCCTAGCCTTAGGTCTAAAAGAGTGAAAAATTCACTCTTAGTAATGGATAAAATTTTCTCCTAAGTGTTTTGGTTTACAATTTCCTTTCTATTTTCATCATAATTCTGAGTGCATAACATTAGAATTTTAGGGCAACAGAATACTTTAGGTGCAACAAAGTTTGCTAATCCAGTAACTAGAGCAGTGAGTTTATTTGTATATGCACAAATAATATTGTTATATTTGTAATAATTTCTCCCCTTCAGTGGATCTTTCCACTTATTAAACAATGAATGTCTAATTCTCATGATTCTTAGATCTACATGGATAATAGGATAAAAAATATTAGGACATTCATCAGTGAAAACTAGGGTTTGTGGCACTTGCCTGACTTCTATAATGTGTTTCTTTTCCTTTATGCTTGCACTCATATGGGAGGTTTTTGACTTTGTTTTTTCCATGCCTACTACTAGTTATTACACCAAAAAAAAATTTGGGCCCTATTTAAAATAATTGTAAAGTGTAAACCTAAGACAGTTAAAATTAAGATTTCTATTGTTGCAAATTGTAATGAAAATTTTTTAAAAAAATTAAATAACCGGAATCGAGATATGACAATTGGTGTTGTCATTTGATACTCAAGTTTCACACTTTTAGTCTTCAAAACACAAAATGGAATTCTGCCAGTTTGAAAAATATTGAAATTTGAAAACCCTATCGTATCGGACTCGACTTGGAGAACTTTCAACTTCTTACTCTAAAAACATATAGATTTAATAGTTAAAAAGAAAGTATTAAGTAATTAATGGTTTTAGGTACTTTCTTAATAATGTGTACAATGAACATGTAAATGACATAAAGATTCAAGACTCAATAATTTAGTAATGTACATAACAATAATAAGAAAAAGTAAAAATTTATTACATTGATATACATTTGAATAAATTTTTTCATTTTAAATAAATAAATTAATAAAAATAGAACTTAATTATCGATGATTCAATATGATTTTTGAGTGAATTTGTAGAGTGATATCGCTATTGTCAAGAGTCGTCTGAAATCGTGACATGTGTCAATCATGACATTTGTTAAGGACACATGTCACAATTCTAGACGAATCCAAGCGCTTGGAAAAGCATTCCCCAAATCGGCCCGAAATTCATCTCAGGCCATCGATCTTTCTTTTAGTCAATGGTTAGGATTTCAATTTTTAGGTAGAATCTTGTAGTACACATGTCTCAATTTTGGGTTAATTTAATTATTGATATTCAATGAAGATATATTAAATTTTATAAAATAAAATTGGTACAAGATATGAAACACATGCCACTAATACTTGCCTTTATTTTTTATATAAATCTAAATTAAATTGAATAAATTTATTATAATATATAAAATATTTTAATTAATAAAAATGTACTATAATTTTATTTTTTTGTAATGATGTTAATTTAAATTTAGTTTTTATTTATAAATATATTATATAATCATCGATATATATGTTCTATTACATATACATCATATGGTTATAATTATATTATGTGTTCTATTATATAATAAATAATTATAAATAAAAATAATAATATTTTTATAATAATAATAAATCTTAAATGATTATATGACTTAAGTAATATTATTTTTAATTGAATGACAAAAAACATATTATAATTTATAAAAAAATACATTATTATAATATCAAATATAAACCAATGTACTTACACTAAAAAAATTAAAATATTAACGTTAATGAATCACACCAAAAATGAAATATTTAGCTCTTTGCCCTAAGCCTAGTACCTACTAGCAAGTACTAATAATTATTAATAAATTATAATGAGAATAGTTTGATTTAAATAAAATTAAAAAATATAATTACAAATATTATATTTTTATTCATATTTTTTATTTAGTTTCAAAATAAAAATGTAATATAGTTTAATTATTATTAAATTATTAACATATATTGATAATTGTGATAATTGTTTATAAACATAATTATTAATAATATTAACCAAGTTTTTCAATTGGCAATGATCAAATGCATGTCATGATTCCAGATGAATCTAGGCACATGGGAAAACATTCTCCAAATCGGCCCAAAATTGAGCTACGGTCATTGAAAATAATTTACATAGCAATGGTTGAGATTTTGGGTAGAATCTTTGAGTACATGTATCCCAATTTTGAGTAAAAATAGACTTTATCTTCAATCTTTTGAAATTTGGCCCAAAATTGAGCTACGGTCATTGAAAATAATTTACATAGCATATTAATTTAGAGAAAAATAAGAGAAATTGTTATTAATTATTATTATTTTACTTTTAAGCTTGAGCAATGAGCATGTCAAAATCATGATGTTAATTTAATTATTTATATAAAATATTATATATAATACAATGTATAATAAGTATTATAATAGTTTTAATATATATAAATAAAGGATTTTCTTTTCTATTATTGAAATGATTTTCTTTTCTATCATAACCTTTTTATTGTAAAGATGATATGAAAAATTCAATAAAGATATATTAAATTCTATAAAATAAAATTGGTGCAAGATATCATGAAATAATAATAATGACAATAGTTTAATATAAATAAAATAATTACAATTTAAAAATATAATTGTAAATGCTATATTTTTATTCATATTTATTATTTAGTTTCAAAATTAAAATATAATATAGTTAAAATATCTATAAATTATTAGAATTTAACATATATTAAAAATTGTGATAATTGTTTATAAACTATTCTTTATCATTTAAAAGATTTCATAATGAAAAATAAGTTATGAATAGGTGACAAGATAGGTATGAAAAAAAATTTGACACATAAATTATCAAAAATATATTTTACTTTGCTAAGGTTATAATTTATTAATCTTTAGTTTTTCTTGAAGCTCCATTTGTTTTAACAAATCATATTAAAGAAAAATAGTCAATTATTATCAGTTAAATATTTTTAACAAAGTTGCAGACTAACAGTAACATTTCAACAGTGCATGAAGAATCAAGATTCCAGAAACAAACTTACAAAGTCATAGACTAATAAGAAAAATTATTTGAGAAGCTAAAAAATATTGTTTTCATTGATAATATTTTAGACTATACAATGTACATAGTACCGATACATAGCATAGATATACAAAATAGCTGATTAAATCAGCCTTGTTTTACTATTTTGTAATTTACAAAAAAGGGCAAGGCCCAATCCAAAGAAAAATTCAGATATCTTTAAAAAAAAATTTTTCCCTAAGGGAAATGAGTAAGGAAACAATATTCAAAAATAGGGAATAGGGAACTAGGGAGGCTAGAAGCATTAGCAAGCTAAGGGGCTGAGGGCTTGAAGTCTTTAATCAAAAAGGTCTTCAAGTCTGTCCGCAAGGAATCTGTTGGAGAAGATGATGTCACTGAACTCCTCTAGCTATGTGAAGTCAGTCTTGCTGATGTCGTCCAAAAATAACCATTTCTATAGCAAATCCTTTTTGAGTTGTACCCACTTCCAATGGAAAGTGAATTGTCATTCATTCATGCTGAGCAAGAAAGGATGTTTATGTATAATGCACCCTATGCCTTCCTCACAGAAATTGTCTGCTACATTTGCAAAAGGGATGCTAGTATCTGACCTCGGTACCTACTCAACCAATACAATAATTTTTACATCATCTTCTAAAAATGTTTCCCTAAAAACATTATGCAGAAGCATCAACATGTCTATTTGGTTGCCTGCAAGGTTGAGAAGAGATGTGAGGAAGCAAGAGGTAATATCCATGAACACATGGTACCTCTTATCATTTCTCAAGAATTCATGGCCGAGTACCATGAATATAGCATGGCGGATAAAAGGACTTTGGGCATCTACCTTGGAAACCATGGAAAGGACATTGTTAGGAGTCCTACCTATAAAGGGCTTTTGTAGAGCCATTATAGTGCATTTTAGGCGAATTGGCATATCCATGACTAAGATTCAAGAAGCTCTCTAAACTATAACTACAAACCAAATTTAGATTGAAGAATATGAGAAACGATAATGAAAGAGGAATTGAAGAGGCTATTTAATGAAAGTTGCATTTAATTCTTTGGCATTCATGATCTTTCATATCCTTTTTTTTTTAATTCCTATTAAATTTCAATTGTCTTAAACGCCAAAATATATTGGCATTAATGTTAGACAGTCGATAGTGCCTGACATTGAGTAATGATTTCCATGCAAACCTTTCCAAGTTTCTCCATTCTGGAGAATTACATGTGACCCTAGGTCTTTTCAAGCGAGTGGCCCCGAGATGCATCTTCTATTGTTGATCACTAACTAATCAATAGTCAATAAAACTATTGTGTTTACTATTAATAATATGAATGTGATGGTAGCTAACTTGGTAATAGTGACACTAATGTAATGATGTTATGACATTATTAATAATGCACCTAAGATAGTACACAAGTTGATACTTGAAGTGACTGCTCAAGAGTCAATATAGTCACTAGCCAATACATGTCCAAATTTTTCTTTTAGATTAAACAATTTTTTAATTTACCAGTGAAGATTAGCCAAGGCCATTATTATTCATTTTCCTACAAAAAAAGTAATTCACCTCTAACATTATTAATTTATTTTTTGCAAGGGAAAAAATAGCCATCATTTACTTATCCATTGACAAAAGAAAATATTAATTCACCACAGTTAAAATGATATTTTCTAGGGCAAGAAAAAAATCACCAACATATAATATTTTATTTCCCTGTATGGAACAAAAAAATTGCCCTCGACATTAAAATTTTCCTACCCACAAAATGTTGGATTCGCTAGCATTTTAGGCTTTTTTTTGGGAGGGGCTTCTTAAAGTTATCACTGTACCTAAGAAACTTAAAGACATGCCATGGTAGTTCCTTCTTCCATTTTCTTCAATCTTTCTTGGAGTGTAGGTGCAGATCTTTTGATGATAATCTACTCAACTTCATCTTCACCTAACTTCAACTTCTTCATAGATTTGGATTCCCTTCTTGTAAATAAAATAGGGGAGGATTTGGAAGGTCTAGTTATTATGACCTTCTCCTCCTTCTTCTACATCATCACCTTTTCCCTTGGTAAGCATTAGAGAATAACTTTATTGCTTTCTATTTTTTAGTATCTTCTCTAATCTTTACCTTCCTTTACTCACTACTTGATGGAGCTTGATCTCAAGATTAATTCTTGCATTTTCCTCATTGTGAGTTCCAACATAGGTGACTTTAGGATCCATAGGATCATTCAATAGATCCTCAATTATATCCTTATTGTCATCAATGTTAACCTCATACTTTAGAGGCTTAACCCATGTCAATCTAGGTCTGGCATCTTGTATATATTTTCAACAAAGAAGAATAAATACATCAAAAGAGATTTGAACTTATATGGATTATTCTTTGATCCTCTAATTCCCTCCATGTTCTTAGTGAGATGATTCAACAATAAATTATCAAGGTCAAGGGATAGGTTATTCTTCACAACCTTCTATGCAATATCGACAACTTCACATGACACTTTGTTTGACCGAGTAGAGTTGTATATCTTATGTGCAATTATATGTATACTAAAATTCATCTCCATGTTAGTTACTCCACTAAGCTTCATTCGTCTTCCATCCCATTCGGCAAGAGTCTTCTTGTTTAGCTCTATCCAACTTAGGGTTTTAGTTTTCTTAGCTTTGTTTAGCATGGGAAAACTAGTGATTTTGAGAATCATTTTCTTCACAATGGTTTGGTCCAACCATAACTACCCAATGTGTACATGGATTAGAATATATCTAATCCATTTAACCTAAAAGTCTCTTGCCATATGTGAGATATGTGTCAAGCCCTTGGTTTCCAAATATTGATGTTCATGCTTCAATCTACCATCCACACATAATTTATTGAATGCTTCATTCATCTCTAGGGTTCCAAGTTCCTAAATAGAATGGTGGTAAAGAGAATGGATGTCATGCATGAGTAATACCTCGAGTAGAATTTGAGACTATGCACCAGCAGGGTTGAGTGCCTCTATAGTTATTGGACTTGACTTGATATTATGTGCCTTGCGGTGAACTTCACCAACCAACATTTTAGAACCTTTCTTCACTTTTCTATTTTAAGATGCCATGCTCAGTAGGGTTTCAAAAAGCTTTGATAATTCTTCAACAAATACTTAATTTTTTTAGTGGCTCTGAATTCTTTTTTCACAAGTAGCTCTGTCAATTAGTGATAAAACAATGCAATTGATTTCTTCCTTTTACTTATTTTCCTTTCTTCAATCTCTATTAATGCTTTGTACTTCATACTTGCTCGGTCATAGGCTATCCTCCACTTGGTTTATTTTTTAATGTTCATAAGACATCTATAGCTTGGTAGAGTTACCAACACTTAGTTGGAACTATCAGCTTTATAACCAAAAAAAATATGCAATCTTACCTTGCTCAGTAATGTCTTGTGACCCAAACTTTCTTGGTAAGGTCTTACGACATAACCTTTCTTGGTAAGGTCTTGCAACCCAACCTTTTTCAGTAAGGCTTTCCACTTCCTATCATACTCAATGATCCCTATGCATGTTGAATACTGATTGGATCATTCTTCTTGTTGGCTAGAATTGATGTTGGCTAACTTCTTATGAATTATAGTTCCAGTGATCTCCATAAGGAACTAAGTTGAAATTATTGAACCATCCAAATCATTGACTTGGATGTAATTCACTTCATGATCTTGGGTTGCATTCTCTGGAGATTTTGGTACCCATTTCTATCTCATTTGTTTCATGATATTGTAAGCTTTGGCTTTCTTTTCATCTTCAATTCCACCTGTGTCCATACATTTTTTGGTAAGATGTCCAAGTTTTGTAAAAAAATATAAATCTATTTGTAGTGTCACTTTTCCTCATGTGATGCTTCATACAATTTTCTCCTATGTGTCCAAATTCACCAAAATAGTGACATCAACACCATGTTTTGTAATCCTATCCAAATATTGCTTTCACAATTTGTTCTATTGGATTCAAGTACTTGATTTTGCATTCTTAAGATTTTTGTCCTTGTTTCTTGCAATTGTGGCATTTACCTTCAAATTTAGGTTTCTCTTTGCATTCACATTCTCTATGACCATGCTTATAGCAACTGTAACATTTTCCATTGAACTTTTCTTTTCCATTACTCCAACATTTGTTTGATGCATGACCTACCTTACCATAGTATTTGCAAGTATGTCTCTTATTCTTTTGAACTCCTTCTTGAGATGATTCACCTCCTTTTCTATAACATATTCTAACTTTGCCTTTGCATCTTTACTTACTTTTCCCATTTAGTTGATTCATGTTTTCCTGAGATTTTATCATTCTTTCATAGCTTTTCTTTTCCATGTTGAAATCATTTTGGAGTCTCTTATTCTCTAATCTTAGATTCACGAGCTTTTCATTTGCATTAGTAAGTTGGTCAATGAAGTGTTCTTGCTAAATTGATAGTTGACAAATTTCACTACTCTTTTCTTCTATCTCTTCTTTCGCTTTGTCTTTTTCTTCCATGACTTCACATAGTCTGACTAATTGGATTTCTTTTTCTCTTTTTGGTTTTCTAATTTCTTCTTGAAGTTTGGAATTCTTTTCTAATTGGTCTTTGATTTCTTTATCAACTTCATTTGAATTTCTTTCTCAACATATGTCTTGAATTCTTTCTTTAGTGTAGAGATTGTCATTCATTTGTACTGCAAGATCTTTCCTTCTTTTCAATGACTAAGAGAGTTGTTCCTTTTCTTTCTTGAGTTTTCCAATAGCTAATTACTGATCTAGCTTTTCATTGTCAATAGCCTTATCTATCTACTATACATCCATTGGCTCTAATCGTTTCTCAAGCTATTAAACTTCTGACGTGAGAACCAATCCTATGATACCAATTGTTGGAAATATAATGTAGGCAAGGTTACTGAGAGGGGATGGGTGAATTAGGACCCAATAAAACTTTATCTTTATTCACCATTTAATCCTTCATATAATATTCTAGTCTAATTTCATGCATGAAAGAATGAATGTGTTTAAACATTCATTTAACACTTTGACACAAGATATGGTAACCCAAACACCTTCCAATTAGAAAATAAAAATGAGGTGGGGATGTTACCCACAAGCTTTAGTACTATAGTATAATGTTAATTAGTTAAGCCTTACAATTGACCACTTCTAGTGATCTACCATGTTAGGAGCAATAAGGACTATGAGGTCCATGTTGTTAAAGGATTTACAAACATACAATGAAGTATGCACTTGGTTGAGAGATTTAGCAAAGACTATTAAGTATACCATGTTAAAGGATTTAACTGATACACCTGTTAGGATGGACCAATGGTTGATCTTTGATTTGCAACTCTGATTTGTTGGTTGAGATTCCTTGAAATGCAATGATCACCCAATTTTGATAGATAAATCTCTATTGTCACTTTAACTGCTTGTAGCCTTCTTCAATTTACTCATGCTCATCATATTCTACTTTACATGATTTCTTGAATATGATAAAATGTATTACATATATACCAATCCAAATCATAACTTACTAGAGTCGGCTACAATACCAATTTCATCATAATTCACAAGGTTGGCCGAGTTGTTATAACTTAGATTCTAAAGACAAACTCAATGATGTTCTGATACTCCAAAAATACTATCAACACTCAATAATATTTGGCACTCTATTGAACTTGAATCTCAATCCATACTAATCATTTTCAAGTCGCTTTAACTTGGTTAGCACTATGTGACTCGGTGAACATTGAGAAACTCAGTAGTTGTTGAATCACTTAGTTGGCACGCCTAACTTGGTCAACACTAGATTCATATGTTAACACATCAATCCTGGTAGGAATAGTATAACTTGGTCAACATAACATATCTTAGTTAACACTATGATCTTCTTCATTTCCACTAAATAGCTCATTAGCCTCTGCCACGCTCAATATTCACTCTGTAGCTTGGTAAACACTGCAAATCAACGCAAGTGCTCAATAGATACTATATTTTGACTACTTGTCTTGGGAACAACTAAATCACTTGGTTAACACTAAAAATCGATTGATAAGCTTGGTAGACACTATAGAGCTTAGTAGAAATGTAACCATTTGATTATGTGTTGAGTTACTGATAGGCAAGTTGACAATAATTTCAACAATCTCTCCCTTTTGCATTAGTGACAAAAATAGTTATCAAACCAAAAATTTGAACTTCATAACTATAAGTCAAAAAACTTCGTTTACCATTATTCCATATCTTCAACTTGATTTTGACTGTCTTTTGTTGTTTTTATGTAACATACTCTATTTTTCTAAATTTTCTAAATTTATTTTGTAAAGATATTTTCTACATATATGTACATGTATCTTCATAATACTATAGTACTCCCCCATACATACATCTCCTATATACATATATCTAGAGTACAGTATACTTCTCTTCCTTTACAATATCTTCTCCATATTTACAATATAATATATATATCTCTCCTCCTTTTTCTTAAATGCCAATGGTGTATAATATTTATACAATAATACCAAAATGTGACAAGAAATCACAATGTACTTTCAGAATAAGTACCATTGTCTTGTCCCAAGTCTCCTATAGTACCTTGCTTGAATGAAATGTAATATAAACTTCTACTAATAATTCCATCATGTGATGAGTTATGGAGACATTTTTTTCATGGATGAGTCCTTGCATGCACAATGTGTTTCTGCAATGCATCCATGTTCGGAAGAATCATGCCATGTATTTCTACAAGTGTGGCCCTAATCCTAGCTTCTTCCTTCAAAATTTTTTCCTACAGATTTATTAGATATTTGATGTTTGTGTGATTTGCAAAACTATGGCTTGGGTCAAGTGACAATAGGTGTGGGCTTTTCTTCATGTCTTCATCTATGTTGGTCAATTTTTCCTTGATTTACTTTGTAAAGATAGATGTATCACTTGAAAAATAATGAAATAACATTATTCAAAGAGGTTTCTAGTGAAACAAGAATAGTTGATAATTGTAATTGATCTATTGTAATCTTTTGTGCAACTTTTTCTAGCACTTGGTTTTCAAACTTTCTTTCAACTCTTTGAAGTAGCTTCTCCTATCCATTGAAGTATTCATTGAATTTGTGGACAATTTCTACTAATTGGTCAAGAATAGGTTGACTACTATCAACCTCAATACACAGAGAATCAACAAATATGTTTTCTATTTATTTAAAAACTTGATTTTCTTTCTTCTTCTCTTCTCTAAGTTTTGTATTCTTATCTCTCTTCTTCACTAGTTCACCCATGGTATTCATTTGATTAGGGGTGAGGGTGGAGATATCCAAATTTGGAATAACTATATCCTTATCCAAATCAATTTCTTCCTATTCCCCATCCTCTTCATCATTATCTTTTATATCATCACCTTTTCCCTCAGTAAGCATTAGAAGGTAACTTTCTTGTTTTTTTCTTTTTAGTATCTTCTCTACTCTTATCCTTCATTTACTCACTACTTGAGGTAGGTTTATGTCAAGCTCAATTCTTGCCTTTTCCTCATTGTAAGTTTAAAAATAGGTGCGTATAGGATCCATAGGTTCATTCAATAGAGCCTCAATTATATCCTTAGTGAAAATGATGTTAACCTCATACTCTAGAGGCCTAACCCATGCCACTCTAGATCTGACTGCTTGTATATATCCTTTGTCTCAATCCACCATGAAATAGATATCATCCTTGTAATCTTCTACAAGTTTCTTGGGGATCCTAAATCTATTATTCATCTTCTCTTTGAATGATTCAAAATAATTTTCCATGATGCTATCAAAATTTTCACCCATTTCTTCTATATATTCATTTATCTGGTATAAAACAAGAACATCTTTCCTCCATACTGCTGTAACTTTGGAAGAGAAAAAATTTTGAACAAATAAGAATAAGCATGTCAAGAGAGATCCAATCATACATGGATTATTCTTTAATCCTTTGATGCTCTCCATATTCTTGTTAAACTGATTCAACATCAACTCAACAAGACCAAAGGATAGGTTATTCTTCACAACCTTATATGCAAGATCGAGAGCTTCACATGACACATTGTATGACCGACTATAGATGTATATCTGATGTACAATTACATGTATGCTAAACTTCAGCTCCATGCCTATTACTCCACTAAGATTAATTCTTCTTCCATTCCATTCGATAAGACTATTCTTGGTTAGTTCAGTTTGAACTAGGGTTTTGGTTGTCATAGCTTTATTTAGCATGGGTAGACCAATGATTCTATGAATCATTTTCTTCATAATTTTCAAATGGGTTGGTCAAACCATAACTACTCATTGTGTACATGACTTAGAATATATCTAATCTATTTGACCTAAATGTTTCTTGGCATATGTGAGATATGCATCAAGCCCTTGGTTTCCAACTGTTGATGTTCTAGCTTCAATGCACCATCGAGACACAATTCATTGAATGCTTCATTCAAGTCTAGGATTTTGAGTTCCTAAATAGAGCAATGGTAAAAAGAAGAAATGACATGCATAAGTAATATTTTAGGAAAAATTTGAGACTCCGCACTAGCTAGATTGAGAACCTCTACAATTGTTGGACGAAACTTGAAATTAGGTGCCTTGTAGTCAACTCCATGAACCAAAATTTTAGAACCTTTGTTCACTTTTCTATTTGAAGATGCCATGCTTGGTAGAGATTCTAAAATATTTGATAATTCTTAACAAATACTTAAATTTCTTGGAGGCTCTAAATTCATTCTTTGCAAGTAGCTCTGGGAATTCACATGAACATAATGCAGTTGATTTCTTCCTTTTTAATGAATTTCTTCTCTTCAATTTCCATTAATGCTTCATAATTCATACTCACTCAGTGAAAGGTTTTCCTCCACTTGATTTATTCTTTAATGCTTAGGAGACATCTATAGCTTAGTAGAGTCACCAAAACTTGATAGAACTACTAACTTTGTAGGTAGAAACAATATGCAGCCTGACCTTTCTTGGTAAGGTCTTGTGACCTAACCTTTCTTGGTAAGGTCTTGTGACCCAACCTTGCTTGGTAAGCTCTTTTGCCTTCCATCATACTCGATGATCCATTTGCATCTTGAATATTGATTGGATCATTTTACTTGCTAGAAAGAACTAATGTTGGATGACTTCTTTTGAATCAAAGTTCTAGTGATCTCCATAAGGAATTGAGTTGAAATGATTGAACCATCCAACTCATTGACTTGGATTTCATTCACTTCATGACCTTGGCTTGAATTCTTTGGAGGATTTGGTACCCATTATTTTCTCATTTTTTTTCTAATATTGTCAACTTTGGCTTTCTTTTTATCTTCAATTTTACATGTGTTCATGTATAGTTATTAGTAAGATGTCCAAGTTATACACCATGTATTTTAATCCCATCCAAATATTGCTTTCACAATTTTTTCTACTAGGTTCCATTGTGTGGTTTTGCATTTTGAAGATTTGTGTCCTTGTTTCTTGCAATGTGATATTTACCTTCAAATTTAGATTTCTCTTTCCATTCACGTGCTCTATGACCATGCTTATTTTAACTGTAAGAATTTCCATTGAACTTTTCTTTTCCATTACTCCAACACTAGTTTGATGTATGACCTATCTTACCATAAGAGCTACAAGTAGGTTTGTTATTCTTCTAAGCTCCTTGCTAAGATGATTTTCCTTCTTTTGTATATCCTGTTCCAACTTTTGTTTTGTGTCTATACTCACTTTTTTAATTCAATTGTTTCAATATTTCTTAATATTTCATCATTCTTTCATAGGTTTTCTTTTCAATACTTAGATCATTTTGTAGTCTTTCATTCTCTGATCTTAGATTCATAAGCTCTTCATTTGCATCATTGAGTTGATCAATGAACTACACTTGCTAAAGGGATAGTTGTTGAATTTCATTGCTCTTTTCTTCTATCTCTTCTTTGGTTTTTTATTTTTCTTTCATGACTTCACATAGTCTGACTGATTGGATTTCTTTTCTTTTTTTTTTCATTTTTTTGACTTCTTCTTCAAGATTGGAATTATTTTCTAATAGGTCTTTGATTTATTCATTAGCTTAATTTGAATTTCTTTCTCAACATATGAGTTCCATTCTTTCTTCATTATAGGGATTGCCATTCATTTGTATTGTAAGATTTTTCCCTCTTTTCAATTACTAAGAGAGTTGTTCCTTTTCTTTCTTGATTTGTCTAATACGTAATTCCAAAGCCATTTTTTCATTGTCAAAATCCTTATATAGTTTGTATACCTCCATTTCCTCTAATATTTTCTCAAGATGTTAAGATTCTAATGTGCGAACCAAATTCTCTGATACCAATTTTTGGAAATACAAGGTAGGAAAGGTTAGTAAGAGGGGAGGGTTGAATTAGAAACCAATAAAACTTTATCTTACTTCACTAGTTAATCCTTCATATAATATTTTTATCTAATTGCATGCATGAAATAATGATAGAATGTAAACATTAATAATACTTTGACACAAGATATTGTAACCAAAAAACCTTCCAATTAGAAAGTAAAATTGGGGTGGAGATGATACCCACAAGCTCTAGTACTATAGTATAAATTTAACAAGTTAACACTTGCAATTGACCACTTCTGGTGATCTGCAGTCTACCATGTTAAAGGATTTAACTGATACACCTTTTAGGATGAACCAATGGTTGATCTTTGATCTACATTTATGATTTTCTAGTTGAGATTCCTTGAAATATAATGATCATTTGACTATGATAGATAAATCTTTGTTGTCCCTTATACTACTTGAAACCTTCTCCAATCCGCACTCTTGCTCATCATATTCTACTTTTGACACTTTCTTGGATATGATACAATGTATTACATATATACCAATCAAAATCACAACTTGTTGGATTTGACTACAATACCAATTTCATCAGAATTCACAAGTTCGGCCAAGCTGCTGTAACTTAGGTTCTGAAGACAAACTCAATGATGTTCTGATGCTTGGAAAACACTAACAAAGCTCGGTAATCTTTGGCACTCAATCAAACTTGAATCTTAGTCCATACTAGTCACTTCCAAGTAACTTTAGCTCAACTATGTGACTTGTTGAACACTAAGAAACTCAGTAGCTACTAAAGCACTCAGTTGGCATTGCCTAACTCGGTCAACACAAGATTTATATGTGTGAAGCCTCACCTCAACCATCATAGTATAGATGACATATTGGCATTATGATAATTCTAATTCTATGTTTTGATACACTTTTGAGACTATAGAATTATGTCATTTTAATACCTACATTTTGATGATCCACACTTACTTCTACATATTAGGACCTAAATCATATATATTATGCCATTTCAGTGCATGTTATAAACAAGTTCAATTTTCTTTAATGGAAATTGAATTGTAGGAATACTTGAAATATCAAATTGCAATGTTCAAGTGAAAATTGTGCCAAAGGATAGATTTAGATATGCAAATGAATCCAACTCACATACCTTGTAACTTAATAGTCATGAATTCAATATTTCATCACTATGATAGAAAATAGATTATGAGGTTTTTTAGAGTGTTAATCTAATCATGTTACATAAGAATCAATGTTGATATGCAGGGATTGGTATTTTAATGTTTTAATGTTTTGAATATTTTAGAAGGAAATGTTTAGAAAACAGAAAAGTTAATTGGAAATGATGAAATATGCAAGCTTTATGTTGAATGTTAAAGTGATTTATTACACTTATTTATATATTGTTTATATGATTTTCTTGGACTAATAATGTTGAGTTTAGTGTGTAGGAATTTGATAATGGGATTTAACCGGGGACCAAGGCTCAAACCCAAGTGAAACATGATATAGCCAAGGTTGGATCTGTGGATGGATTCAGACCTCTTTGTAATGTGTTTTATTTTGAAATGTGAATGGTATCTGGCTGATAGTGGAATGCATGGAGAAAGGTCGTATTAAATGTAATATGTTGTGTTTGTGTCACTTGACACTTTTTTTGTCCACATGGAAATGATTTGTCATTTAGGGTTTTGGGAAAGTAGCCTAACCTAAACATAACCACAACATAGTATCCAAGTTAACCTCACATTGGAAACATTTAGGATATGTCCATGTCCATTGAAATTGGAATTCCAACTTTCCATTAAATTTTGGGGATCAAGAAGTGGTCCTAGGGGGTTACCATGGTGAAAAATAAGTACCTACATGATAGTAGTATGGGTTGGGGCTCTAAATCTAACCCTTAGTAGGCCAAACAAGTCACTTTCAAAGAAATTCGAAAATTGGAGGGTCACATGACTTCTTCCACTCTATTAGTTAGTCATGGGTATATTTTTTAGAAGGAGACAAGGGTGTAAGAAAGAATGAATTATGTTATCACCATTTTTAGATAGTGGGGGTTTTGAGATCCTTTTTAAAGGAGTGGGGATGAAGTTAGTGGGTTGTCTACCCACTCTCTAACTTTAGAGACACTTAGGGTTTGGAAGCTTGGAGGGAGGTTTTCTACAACTTTTCATTTCCATTTTGCAAAGGGATTCAAGGCTGGTGTTGTTGCCATGTAGTAGTGATGGAATTTGAAGGCGTCCTATGTAATTTGTACCATTAATTTTCAGTGGTATACACTTGGAGGTAGTGAGGATGCAAGTTAAAAAACTTAATGTGGATAATATTGGAAATGTTTCATGGAATTATTATAGGCAGTTATTCAATAGTAGCTAACGTCCATTGAACTCAATGTGAAAATGTTTTAGAACATGTTAATTAATTTATGGAATGTGATGACTAACTTTTATTAATATCAATGGTTTAAAATGTAGGTGATTTCAATAGAGTAATTAGTTCAATATTGAAAAGTTTCATTGTGGAAAGAGAAGACTGAATTAGTAGATTTTATAGAAGATCTTGTATAGTTAAAAACAAAAGGGGACTATAAGTGAGTAAGCACATGGTAAATTCCTTAAGTTCATTATTCAATAAGCTTCATTTAGATTATTATTTGGATATATTAATTAAATGTTAGTTCCCCATTAAATTCAACACTAGAGTTAACATTTATGTATATAGTATTCTAATTTGAGTGAAATCAAAATAGGTGGAAATCAATGTAAACATGCATACTTGAACCAAAAACAATAGGTTGAGAGAGTGCATTTAACTCTCTGGAAAATGTATGGGAGGAGAAGATAATATCCTCCCAAGAATAGGAACTAATATAATATAAGGAATATGCTTGATACCCCTAGTAGGAGTCTATAAGACTCTGGGGTAATAATAGAAGTTGGTTAATATTAGGTCTCATAGGTCATTCCTAAAGTCACAAGCTTTTTTTAAAAATGTTATAAATGAATATACAAATCATTATGGTACAAAGAAGAAAGAAATTTAAAAAAATTAAACATAAAAATAAAATAATATGTTCATGTCAAAGTAAGGCCACCCTTGACATGACTACCCACCCCTTGCATATTATTAAAACACTAAACAAAAATAAAATAAAATTAACACCCATAATTCCCTATCTAGCCGACTACCTTGATCTACTCACCACCAAAATAATTATTAAACAAACTTTAAAAAAAATTAATCAAAAAGGGCTTAGGTACTTGCATCTTGGTGTCTAGTCTTCATGAATGAAGGCAAGGTCAAGGCTCTCAAAATGTGAGCCCCACCTGATCTCCCTAGGCATACCATGCACTTTGGGAACCAATGAATTAGATCAGAAAAGTTTATCATGCCTCTGACATAAGTTAGAAAGGGGAGCCAATGAATTAGATCAGAAAAGTTTATCATGCCTCTGACATAAGTTAGAAAGCATTCCTCTTACCTTAGGAACCTAAATATGTTTAAGACAAAACATGTAAAAAAATTATATACTCCTCACTAAACACTGCATGCCTAGGAAGGAGAGTAGGCATTTGGTAAGTGGGAGGAGTAGGTTTGATGATGGGGAAGTGACCCATGATGGAGAATATACCCTGGGATCATGCTAAAAAAAGTTTTTTTTTTCAAATAAATGCATTGGGAAGCTAATGAAGCTATGTTCAAAAAAATTGGAGGGAAGATAATGTGGGAACATGAGCCATAACATAGGAATTCAAATTTGTGGGGAGATCAGCACTTAGAAAAGGGAGGAAAGTGATTGATTGGGGTGTGTGTTAAGGGTGGGTGTTAGGACATAGGGATAGTAAATACTAACGTAAAACAAATAAATTATGAATAGGTGATTGGTAAGCTAGTAATGCATGATTAAGTTTAAGTTTATTAGGAGGAATGTTAGCTAGTTAGTATAGTAGTAGAATATAGTAAATTTTAGTGTTTAGTCAAAATTAAATTATTGCTAGATAAGTGAATAAATTTTAATTAGCAAATGTTAGTTTAAAATTTAGTTCATGACTTTAATTAGTAGATTGAAATAGTGTTAATAATGTTAAATAAGTTAGTTGGATGTAGTTTTATTAGGGAGATATTAAGTAAGTCATTAGGGTGATGGAAATTGAAAAATAAAAGTATAAGGTTCGATGGTGGATTAAAATAATTAAAAGAGAAAGTTCAAGTTAGTTATGAAACATAGTTGCATAAGTATATTATAATATCTAATTAATAAAGCAACATTGGTGGTAAGCATTACTATATAGGATTGAATGTATATTATAATGGACATATCAAATTTGTGCTTGTGTTAATATTAGATTTTTATGTCATTAAATGTCATTTGTAAAGTAAATTTGGATTTGATTAAAGCTATTAGTAGGATATTAAAGTTGATAGAACACACGTCATTTTTAAATTGTAAGTGTAGAAATAAAGTATTAGTTAGTTAGTATGTAATAAGGGTCAATAAGCATGCTAGTATAGGTAGCTTGTCAGTCCATGGTTTCCATGTGCAAGTAATGATAGGGTAAGGTTATCAAATCTTACAATATTTGTATGACTTAATGAAGCATCATGAATAACTAAGTGTGGTTTATTAGGTTAGTAAAGTGCGTACATTATGGTTAGAGAATGGTATGGGTTATAATAGTATAGATATCTTTATAGTTGATATAGGGTTATGTAAGATGATGAATTTCATGTCAAAATTAATTTAACCATAAGAGATTAATGTTTCACCAAGACCCATCAGGTTATGTTGGAAACTAGATAGTGTATTCCTTAAGCGCATATGGTTTCTCTACAGGATTGTCCTAGAATTTGGTAATAAGGTTATGACAACAAAGAAAATATAATGTGATTCTTGTTCAAGACCAGACCTAATAATGTTAAACTCGAAGGAGTTAAGTAAGAGTAACAATTTCACTATGTAGGATTGAAACTAGAATATATCAACAATAAGAAAGGATTTCATCCTCATGACAAAGAATGAAACCTATGAACCTATGTTTCTTCGGACCATGCATGTAATTCTTCTAAATCATAACCAGCCTACAACCCTAAATAAAGGTAATTGGATTCACCATTACAACTAATTCTAATGTGGCACTAGAGAGTCAAAGGAAAAAAACCATCTGACATCATGACCAACTAGAGCCAATAATCATTCACCTACATATTAAGCCATTCAAAAAAACAAAATTATTATTTAGGGATACCTAAGACCTAGGTAGAAAGTAAGGTGACTCATGTCTGATAAAAGTACTACTCTTGGTTAAATAGTTGAATCATGAGTTCACTTCCAAACAATGATTTTGACTTATGATCACTCATATCATCTATTGAATATAACTCTTAATTGTATATGAAGAATAGGCTTATCCAAAAATGTCTAATTCTGTCCTAGCCTAGTCGTAACATGTGTATGTCATTATAAGAATTCAAAAAAAAAAAAAATTGGTTGTGCTTTGCCTTGTTAAATTTAGGGCATGACAATATGTTAACACAATGAGCTTGCTAGACATAGTATAACTTGTTTAACATACCATAGCTTGGTTAACACTATGATCTTCTTCTCTTCTATTGAATAACTTAGTAGCCTCTTATACACTTAGTTTGCACTGTGTAGCTAGGCAAGCACTACAAATTGACTTAGGTGCTTAGTAGACATTGCATTGTAACTATTTGACTCAAAAATAACTAAACCACTTGGTTAACACTACAAATTTATTGATAAGCTTAGTGGCAACTATAGAGCTCAATGGAAATGTATTCATTTGACTAAGTGTTGAGTCACTAATAGACAAATTGACCATAATGTCAACAACTTCATATTATGTTCTGAAATAGGTGGCTTTGGGATCCACAAGCTCATTTAGTAGAGCTTCAACATTATACTTTGTGTCATTAATGTTAACCTCATAGTGTAGAGGCTTACCATATGCCACTCTAGGTCTAACTACATGAAAGTATACTTTGTCATATAGTCAACCATGAAAAATATATCTTGTTCATAGTTTTCCATAAGCTTCCTAGGTATCCTAAACCTATTTTTCATCTTTTCTTTGAATTTTTGAAAATAATTATCCAAGATGCTATGAAAATTATCACCCATTTTTTCTATATATTCATTGATTTGATATAAAACTAGAACATCTGTCCACCATAATACGAAATCTTTAGAAGGGAAAAGATTAAGAATGTAAAATAATAGACATGTCAAAAGAGAACCAAACTTATGTGGGTTTTTCTTTGACACTCTAATGCTCTCCATGTTCTTGTTGAATTGGTTCAACAACTCAAAAAGGTGAAAAGATAGATTATTCTTTACCACCATGTATGGGATATCAACAACTTCACATGACACATTGTTGAACTAACTATATGTGTATATCTTATGAGAAACCACATGTATGATGAACTTCAACTCCATGTCTATTACACCATTAATCTTCATGCCTCTTCCATCCCATGTGGCAAGAGTCATCTTGGTTAGTTCATCCAAACCTAGGGTTTTGGTCATCTTTTCTTTGTAACCAAAATGGGTTGAACCAACCATAATTGCCCATTGTGAACATGACATAGGATAAGTTTGATCCATGTCACACAAAATTTCCTTGCAAATGTGAAATATGGTTCAAAACCCTGGTTTCCAAATGTTGATGCTCATGTTTTAATACACTATCCACACATAATTAATTAAATGCCTGATTCATTTGTAGGATTCCAAGTTCTTGAATATAACAGTATAAAAAAGAATGGATGTCGTGCATGAGTAATATCTTGGGTGGAATTTGAGATTGAGCACAAGCTGGGTCAAGCACCTTTGCAATCACTAGACTCAACTTGAAAGTAGGTACCTTGTAGTTGACTCTACAAACCAAAATTGTAGAACCTTTCTTAATTTTTCTGCTTGACGATGTCGTGCTCGGTAGAGTTTCTAAAAACATGAGAAATCTTCAACATGAACTACTCAAATTACTTAAGGGATCTAAATTCACTCTCCACTTTGTGCTCTATAAAAATTATGGTGAAATGATGCATTTGATTTCTCCCGTTTAACGAATTTCCTCTTTTTGATTGTCATTAATGCTTCATACTTCATACTCAATCAATGATAGCCTATCCTCCACTTGGTTTAGTCTTTAATGCTTTGAAGACACCTACAACTCGGTAGAGTTACCATCACTCAGTAGGAACTATCAACTATGTGTCTACAACATGAAAAAATATGCAACCCGACCTTGCTCAATAAGATCTCCCTCTTTCCATCATTCTTGGTGATCCATGTGCATCTTGAATGTTGATATGGATCTTTCTTCTTTGTAGCTAGAATCTTTTGAATCACAGTTCTAGTGATCTCTATGGGGAACTACATTGAAATGATTGAGCCACCCAACCCATTGACTTGGGTATCATTCACTTCATGATTTTAGTTTTCTTTCCTTGTATATTTTGGTACCCATTACTGCCTCAATTTATTTCTAATGTTGTCAGCTTTGGCTTTCTTTTCACCTTCAATTCTACCTATGTTCATCTAGTTCTTGGCAAGATGTCCAAGTTTTGAACAAATATAACATCTTTTTGTAGTATCTATTTTCCTTATGTGTTTTTTTGACAAAATTTGTTCCAATGTGCCCAAATTCACCATACTAGTGACATCTACACCATGTATTTTAATCCCATCCAAATATTGCTTTCACATTTTTTTGTGTTGGGTTTCACTTCTTGGTTTTGCGCTATGAAGATTTGTGTCATTGTTTCTTGCAATTGTGACATTTTCCTTCAAACTTAGGTTTCTCTGTGCATTGAATTGCTCTATGATCATCCTTGTTGCAACTTTAACACTTTCCATAGAATTTTGTTTTACCATTGCTCTAGCATTTTTTTGATGTACCATAATGATTGCAAGTAGGCCCTTTATTCTTTTGACCTCCTTGCTGAGATGATTCACCTTCTTCTATATATCCTAATCTAGCTTTTCCTTTGTGTCTATACTGATTTTTATCATTCAAGTTATTCATGCATTCCTCAAATTTCATCATTCTTTCATTCTTTGTCCTTAGATTGATTAACTCTTGATTTGCATCATTGAGTTGATCAATAAAGTCTTCTTGCTTAAGGGATAGTAGTTGAATTTCATTTTCCTTTTCTTATATCCCTTCTTTGTCTTTGTCTTTTTCTTCCATGACTTCACATAGTCTGACTAATTGGATTTCTCGCTCTCTTTTCAATTTTTTGATTTCTTCTTGAAGATTGGAATTCTTTCATCATAGGTCTTTGATTAATTCATTAGCTTCATCAAAATTTCTTTCTAAACATATGTCTTCAATTGTTTTTTCAATGTAGAGATTATCATTCATTTGTATTAAAAGATCTTTTCTATTTTTAATGAATAAGAGAGTTTCTCCTTTTCTTTCTTGAGTTTTCCAATAGCCAATTCCATATCCAACTTTTCATTGTCAATAGCCTTATCTAGTTTGTATACCTCCATTACCTCTAATCTTATCTCAAGGTGTTAAAATTTTGATGTGAGAACCAAAAGGTCTGAGACCAATTGTTGGAAATATAACATAGGCTAGGTTACTGAGAGGGGATGAGTAAATTAGGATCCAATAAAACTTTTATCTAACTTCACAAATTAATCCTTCATATAATATTTTGATCTAATTGCATGCATGAAAGAATCAATGAAATAAAACATTCATAACACTTTGACACAAGATATGGTGACCCAACAACAATCCAAATAGAAAGTAAAATTGGGGTGGGTATGATACCCACAAACTTTAGTACTATAGTATAAAGTTAACCTATTAAGGCTTACTATTAACCACTTCTAGTGATCTGCTATATTAAGAGCAATAAGGGATGTGAGGTTCACATTGTTAAAGGATTTACAAACATTCAATGAAATATACACTTGGTTAAGAGATTTAGCAAAGATTGTTAACTCTACCCTATTAAAGGATTTAACTAATGCACCTGTTAGGATGAACTGATGGCTAACCTCTGATCTACAACTTTGATATGCTAGTTGAGATTACTTTAAATGCAATGATTAGCTAACTATAGTAGATAAATATTTTTCATCCCTTATACCATTGGTAGCCTTCTTTAATTCACATTCATGTTACATCATAATCTTCTTCAATGACATGTTTGGATATGATACAATGAATTATGTATATACCAATAAAAATAACAACTTATTGGAGTCAGCTACAATACCATTTTCATCATAATTCACAAAGTTAGCCCAACTGTTGTAACTTGATTTCTAAGGATGAAATTAGTGATGTTCTGATACACAAAAAACACTATCAACGCTCAACAAAATTTGGCACTTCATTGAACTTGAAGCTCGACCCATACTAATCACTTCAAAGTAGCTCAAACTAGGTCAACATTGTTCAAGTCAGTGAACAAAGAAACTTTGTTGACACTGCATGACTCAGGCAACACTAGATTTACATTATTAACACTGTGAGCTCAATAGATAAATTATAAATTGGTTAATATATCAAAGGACACTTTTAATGCTATGATCTTCTTCACTTCCAATGGAGAGCTCAGTAGCCTCTGCTATGCTCAATTTGCATTGTACATAGTATATGAAGCTCGATAAAATTGTGTAGCTTGGCAAACACTACAAACTAACTCAAGTGTTTGGTAGACACTATATTCTGACTACTTGGCTTGGGAACAATTGAATCACTTGATTAAGACTATAGGATGAATGGTAAGCTTGGTAGGAACTATAGAACTCAGTAGCAATGTAACCATTTGACTAAGTTTTGACTCACCAATAGACAAATTGACCTAAATGTCAACATGTATATATGTATGTATGTATGTATGTATGTTTATGTGTGTGTGTGTCTATATATATATTTATATGTATATGTGTATGTATATATGTCTATAAATATATACACACATATATACATATATATGTACACACACACACACACATATATACATACATTCATATATATATATATATATATATACATATACACATATATATGCTTTATTTTGTAAATAAGAAAATAAATTTATAAAAATACATTTTATTTATGATATTATGACATATTATTGTATAAATTTAACAAGCAATTTTAATTTTTTTTTAAAATTATCTTGATTATATAAGATAAGTTTTTTAATTTGTAGATTAATTTCTACTTTAATGACAAAATGTAATTTAGAAAAAAAGAAAAGAAAAGAAAAGATAGGTTGAAAGCAATTGATTCAAATTTTATTTTAGTAATGAGCTAAAACTAAGATTAATATTGGACTTGGTTTGGGTTTGAATTTTATTTAGGATTTGAGTTGAGGTAATTTGATCCAATATTGAAATGTGTTTATGGTTTTGAATATGATTTTTATAAATCTTGGTTTAGAGATTTACAATAAAAAAATATGATTACTCTTGGCATTATATATATATATATATATATATATATATATATATATATATATATATATATATATATATATATATATATATATATATAGAGAGAGAGAGAGAGAGAGAGAGAGAGAGAGAGAGAGAGAGAGAGAGAGAGGCTAAATCTAAGTTGTGCAACATGAAGCATTTTGAGTAAGTTTTTAAATTTGATAAAGTTAGTATCAAATTATTTAATTAAATTTTAATTATAGGAGAGAGGGAGAGTTTGAGAGAGAGATGGTAGAAGAGATCAAATGGAGAGGGGGGAGAGGTAGAGAAAGATTTAGGGGCACATATACAAAGATTTTTTAATAGAGAGAAATTGAGAAAAAAATTAGGATTTAAAGAAAAAATGAATCACTCCTCTATCCCTTATCCTCAATTTATCTCTATTAAATATTCCCTTTATATGTACCCCCCTAATCTATCTATCTCCCCTCCCTTATCTCACCATCATATCCCTCTCTCTTCCTCTATTCGTAAGATCTCTTTCTATGGAAAAACATATTAAGATAACTTGCCTATCTCTTAAGATATGCACCCTAATCTCTCTCTCTCTCTCTCTCTCTCTCTCTCTCTCTCTCTCTCTCTCTCTCTCTCTCTCTCTCTCTCTCTCTCTCTCTCTCTAGTGCAGGGCACCAAGGGCATAATGTGGATCAAGGAATAGGATGACCTTGTGAAAGATATGTATTGATCCACAACAAGATGTTTTTTATGCCTCTTTGAATGTAATAAGAAATGATCTTATGTTTGGTAAAGGAAGTTCAAGTGTGCTTATAAACCTAGGTTCACTTAGTTCAAAAAGATCCTAAGATTTCTTATTTTGAGGAAATAGGAGTCTCTAATATGTTTTTATGTTCATTCTACCTTAATAAAATTCACAAGAAGGAAAATGAACAAGTAATCTTGTCCTAAGTAAAAAGTTGTAAAAGTTGTTGATTTCCAATTTTCTTGTTGACAACTTTTTGTCAAAAAGTGCAACTTTTCACCCAATGGTCCCAACCTTTTAATTTTTTGTTGTAACCATTCGAGATGATGTATTTATGCCTCCACACTTTGGAAATAACCAGAGGTGTGAAGTACTATATGAACAAATCAAATTTTAAGAGAAATAAACAATTTTCTTGAGCATTTATTGTTTGTATGGATTTGTATTGATTGGTTGACTAGATCAGATGGCATAAATTGGTAGATTGGTGAATCCAAATTTTTTTTCACTTGGTTTGATTCATTTTTATTTAGTTTGGTAGAAGATATCTCTTTTTTACTTAGGTTGGATCAACAAACCCTAAAATTGAGGATTTCCATGGCTTTTGGGTCCTAACATGTGACTCCATGGTTAGAATTCAATGGCCTTCCAAATTTCATAAGGTAACAACATGTACTTATAGATTCCTAAATTGTAGAATTGCCTCAGGAGATCTAAACATTCTATGAGTGAGCCCTAGGTTGAATATTCACATGTATTCAACCAAATTTGTGAGGGTTTGTAGGGTAAACGAAGGGATGGAAGTCTAGAACTTGGTAGAAGGTTGTTTCATGGTTAGATAAGTTAGAGGAAGACCTTCTACATCAGTTTCTAAACCTAGGAACCTATTCTTTTTATTTTTCAGGTGTTCCAAGCCTCTTTTGGTCAATTAGGCTTGAGAAGCATGTGCGAGTTCAGGGGTGTTGGGGTACGTTATGAAGTTGAAACTTGGGGGATAGATAGAAGGCCCAAAATGATGTCTGAAACTATAATTTGTTTGCCAAGTTCTAAGAATTTCCAAGCTGTTTCCCTAAAATCCATTAAAGTAATACTAAGGGAAATTAGGCCTCTTAGTGTATTTGGTGATTTTAAGTGCTGGGGTGTCGAAGACTTGGTTGAACTCAAGGAGTTGCGTTGTGATCTTTTCCAAGTTTGAGCCCTAGGATCCAAACTAAGCCTTTTGAGTCACTTTGTGGAATTTGAGAAGAAGATAGTGGAAGTTGTTTTAGAAGTTTGTGAAGAGTTGAATTGTATGAGTAGGGAGTTTTAGAGACCTTGGAAGGTATTGAGTTTCTTTAAAGGATTAGACTGTTTGTGAGCTCTCTCTCTCTCTCTCTCTCTCTCTCTCTCTCTCTCTCTCTCTCTCTCTCTCTCTCTCTCTCTCTCTCTCTCTCCCTCCCTCCCTCCCTAGTTACTACCCCTAATAAACCTCTCTCACTCTCTTCCTTCTCTCAATTCCAATCTTTATGTATCTCTCTCGACCTAGCAAGCCATCTCCCTCTACCCCCCCCTCTCTATTAGAAAAATAATATGATCCTAAGTGTCTCTCTCCATCCCCCTACCTAGGTCTCTCTATACCACCATTGACTTTGTTACACACATAATATGATCCTCTCTCTCTCTCTCTCTCTCTCTCTCTCTCTCTCTCTCTCTCTCTCTCTCGCACGCACACACGCACGTACGCACACACACATGCACGCACGCACACACACACACACGCGCACATGCATGCATGCATGTGCACAAACACACACATGCATGTGCATGCACACAGATATGCACGCACACATGCACATGGACACACACACACACACACACAATAACCTCTTCTCCCTTTTACCACATCTCTCTCTCTCTAAATAATTTGAGTTAGATATGTCTTAAAATAAAAGTTGTGTTAAATGTACATATTTTTTTTTGTCTTATTAATTGAATCATTTTAATCTAACTTATAAATTAAATTTAATAAATTAAAAATTAAAGTATATAATATAATAAATTTTATAAATCTATCATTACCTTTCTTTACACACATAATTTTTAATTTTATTAATTGTTTCTAGTAGGAAATTTGAAACGTAATTTATTTTACTTTAATATTTTATCGTATGTGTAAATTGTCATTGAATTGGGATTTTTCTATGGAATGAATACTTTTTGAAATATTTAATAAAATACAAAAATATTAATAAATATTATTTTTTAATAAAAGTACGAAATAAACTTTGGTAGAGAAATACAATTTTATCTAAAGATTGAGCGCGCTTTTCAACATCAATTTATAGTATAATTAAAACAAAGTCATTTTTACTCTTTCATAAGTCTTTTTATAAAAATTATTAAATAAGTAGTGATAATATATTAAATAATATCTATCAGAAGAATGCAAATTTTAAAGATAATTTAGTAAAAATATTTTTTCATATTATAAATGTGTTGAATCTTTAGCTATATTGATAATAATAATATCAATAATATGTTAAAAGAAATAATTTATATTACTTATTTTTAATATTTGAAAATATCTATGCATAATTGTAATTAATATATTTAAGTGTGTGTGTGTATACATACATGTATATGTATATATACATATAATTGTGTGTGTGTGTGTGTCTATATCTAGAGAGAGAGAGAGAGAGAGATTGATTTTATAAAAAAAAAATTTAATTAAGTGAAAAAATAGTGTGTTGTTGCAATTAGATAGAATGTCTTTTGTGCTTTTTCACTTTCTAGCAATGCACAAATTTGGCGTCTCCATTAAGCCTCTTGGCTAATAAAATCAAAACCGTTCTTAATGTAGAACAAGTTTTTATCTTTTTTAAATTAGGTTGTAATCATGAGTAAATTGTAATTGATATTAAATACTATAAATGCATACATGATGATTACTATTATAAAAATCTAATATTGAATATTATTATTCTTAATTAAAGAAAATTTTCTTATAATGTCGTTTATGTTGAAATCCATTGTAACACGGTAATGTTATAACGGTTCTACGTTTTCATAAGATTTGTAGTTTGTAAAGCCAGCAATTTATTTTCTATTGTTAGCTTATCATTGATTTTCTTCCAGACTATCTTGTATGAGTATGTATCATACTTAATTTTAAAAAATTACTGTGATTATTTGACCATCGAATAAGAATCAATGCATATCATTTAATTGTATGACTAAATCAGGCAGACCCGCTTTGATTTCCGCTAGTTTGCTTTTTGCGAATACATTTAAAGGGAATTTGAAAATACATCAGTTTCATTGATATTTATTTATGAATGATGGACAACGTTGCAAATCCTTCAATCTGTCCTAAAGCTACGATTTAAAATAGTAATACCAAATCCTACAATTTAGTTAAAATTAATTAATAATAATAAGCAGAATTAAAATTTGTAAAAGTTATTGTACAAAACCGATAGTAATATAAAAGCACGGTTCATTAAATTCTAAATTGTAAAACTATTGACACTATCAACGATATGGTTGGTAACCTATATTAAAAATTTATTGAAGGCTTTCTTTAAATATTCAATAAAGAATCTTTCTTATGATAAAATCCACTAAACATAAGTTATTCAAAGATAAAGATAAAAATGTTTTAGATAGAGTATTGTAAAAGCCCCGAGCTGGCAATGTAAAGGCTAGAAGCTGAACTACAATAATGGCTACAATGATAATTTTGGATGGATTACATACCAAAAAAGCAATAATTTTTTATCCAAATCTTTTAGAGTATCTGAAATATTGAAAGCGGAAAACAAATGAAGAAATTTGAAATAATGATACGCACCTCTATTTCAGAAACACATTGATTGTGACGAGATTTACAGTCTCAGAAAGCAGATTATTGGATATAGGGTTGGGTTTGCAATATAAACAAAAATCAACAAAAAAAAGAAAAAGAAAAAAAAAACTCAATTCCGTTTATGCAAATTGGGATTTTCTGAAGAATATGTAAACATTCAAATAAATCAATTCGAAATCATGCAAATAAGTATCACAAATCTTGGATCGATAAGGTACACCTCTTGTTCAGAAATGTTAATGGAAACCAGAGATTTACAATCTGAAAAATCAAAACAAAATTCAACTACTTCATTAGACAAAAATGAGATTTGTTTTGACAGAGGACAATTTGGAACGATTATGCAACCAATCGGTCATCCCATTTTCATGGATAACCATGAAGCAATAAGCCGCTGAAGAAACGGTACACCAAGTTTATAAAACTTTCATCCCACCGAAACCCTTTTTCAATTTGAAATCAAAACAATTCGAGCTATTTGTATGGATAACCGTGATCCATTTTCTTGGCCGTCATTATAATTATTGCTTTCATAAAATATAGCTCATAATTAAACATAGCTCATAAGTACAAGAATGTGTTAAAAGCCCTGTACAAATTCAGAATACTTCTAATTTTCTCCCCCTCGAAGCAGTGGACCAGAAGAAGTGCTTAATTTTTGTTCTGAACTCCCTGCTATTCGATAAACAAAATCAATATTCGATGAACAAAATCAGAGCAAATAGAAGCTTACGTGGAGTAAAGATATCTATGGAGCCTGAGAATCCTAAAGCCCTAAAGGAAGAATATCTGAACTTTATATTTCTGAATCTAATTTCGCCAGACATCTTTTCCAAGAAAAAAATGTAACCTAACATCAGTTCGCTTGTCCAAAAAATTCCAACACTCCATCCCAATCTCCGTGTCTCCTTCCCAAGATTTGGTAGTGCCATTCTAACTTCCTCCTTAACTAACCCAATACACTGGAAAATCATAATATAGTACCATCAAAGATTAATTCCACTACCCTGTAGTAACGAAAACTTGAAATCGGAATAACATAGCAAGAATCAAATTCCACATCATCACATCCACTCATACAACATTACCACAACTACAGTACAAACAAAAACCATAAACGAAAATAGGATTATGTACATTCTATTTAAGAAAACAACCCCATCATTTTAAGTTATAGTTATTTCGAACTAAAACTCTAATTATAATTACTAACCAAGACATACATTCAACTATATTCAATTAAATTCTTCCAAACTGTAACTTTAATTTTGTATATAGCTTTATAAATTAGTTTATTATTTTATTTAACTTTTATTCCCAAATAAACAAAAATTGATTGTTGAAGAAACAAATATATATCCAACTTAAAATGAGAAATAAATAAAATATATTTAAATCAAATTATTAATATCTCAATCTAGTAATAAATTGAATTAAAATGTAAAGTGGCAAAAAAAAAGAAAGTTAAGCAAAAATAAATTCAAAATATTTTAAAATATTAATGACATCTCCATATATAAACAAAGAAAGATAGAGTAATAGATTAGGTAATTTGGAAACATAGAACAATAAGATATATGTTAGAAAGATGTAGGAAAAGAAATTAAATCAACAAGTGCCACTTAGTGACTAAGTGCTTACCTCCTTACTTATAGTAAAAACTAAAATAAAATAGAAATTAAAGTAGAGATAATAAATTATTATATTTTTCGCTAGACTGTCTCACATGTTTGAACCCTCCATCAAAAAAAATTTATTACAAAACTAATATCATTAATGATAATTAAAATTTTAAAAAATAAATTATAATATGAAAAGTATTATGAATTCCTTTTAATAATAATCTTAATTTTAATTAAATATAGTTTAAGTAATAAATAAACTACATAATTATAAAAAAAAAATTATATAGTGGTAACAATAAATAATTGTAATTTTAATTATAAATAGTTGAACAACTATAACTTATAAACAATTTAAATACTTATTTGAATTTTATTTTTATTACACATCTTAATTTTATTTTGTAAATGTCTTTTTACTTGCAAAATCAAATATAAAATAGTTGTTACTATAAGAAACAAACAATGACACGATGGTTTGAATTATATAGTTAAATTTGATATGAAAATACCATGTATGGAACTATTATCTAAGGCTAGTGTTTCTTTTAATATTGATTTTAAGATTCATAAGGATATGTATGATATAATTATTGTTTTTTATATAAGGAAGAATTTGAAATAGAGGTGGACCTATTACAAAGAAGAAAAAAAAAACTTAAAATCAGTCAAAAGTCATCACCGTGCAACTACCTAACCCTCTTAACAATAAAGAAACCCCACGATAAAGTGTTTTGAAAACTACTAGTAGTAAAAGAAATGGAAATGTCAACATTATACATAAACTTGGTCAAAATATTCATAGCGGTCATTAAAACAATCTTGTAAAAATTAACAAAGAGAGCCCTTGGTCCAATAAAAAGGGTAATAAACATAGAACAAAAAACTAAATTGAAAGCACAAAAGGCACTAACCCTCCTTGCTTTCATTACTTGGATTCTTTAGAAGTATACACAACCAATCATCAGCCAAGAAGACGTATAGAAAGTGAGTCATCGCCATGTCCGTAGCATCATCAATATCTTCCTTCATAATCTATAATAGGTAGAGGGTGGTGGTTGGTGAATGCATCACCCATAGTGAGAAATTAGCAAACCTATTAAACTCATCTTCTAGCTCTCCATTCTTCTTGACCAAGTTAGAAATGGACTTGTCTAGCTTATCAATCTCTGGGTTTCCCTACTCTCTCTCAATTTTTTGATAGTGGCCCCCTTTGGCTAGGTGTGATCTCTAGCCATTCGTGTAGACTTCTACCTAATCTCTCCTCTAGTAACCTCCACTTTATTTAATTTCCCAAGTTCTTGATTCTCACAAGGGAAGTAAATGTACCTTATCACCAACATTCCTCCCTTTCTGAGAATCTAGGACAATGGTCTCCATTTTGAAGGTTTCATAAACCCCAACGGGAAAAGGGCTATTTGGTTTCCCTCCATTGATTCCTCATCTTTACCTTCTATGTCAATTTCATTTTCCTCTTGCTCCCATTGTTTTTTCTAGTATCTTTTCATTCAAGGGTGTAGGGCTAGACCTTCTCCTAGAATTATTTGTCAAAGCATATTTATTTGGTTCACCTAGACCAGTGTTGGGCAAGTGATTTTTCTCTCTAAGTCTTTTGTTGGATCAATTCATCCCCTTTTGGATGGTGGTACCACTACTCTCAACATCATGAACCTCATCATTTTCCATTTTTATCTTTCGAGAATAAGCAATGGGGTCCCTATCACTCTAGCTATGGGTGGAGGAAAAGGTTTGATCCATATTAGGAAGTTTTAGAGGCAAAGGGATCGAGCTCATGATTTGGGGATAAAGGCCTTTGTAGAACTTAAAGACACAAAAAATAAAGGCTTGATGATAAGCATAATAACTTTTCCCCTCCTATCTTTTTATTCCTAATGTTCCACACACAACCCTCCATGGAATTCAAAATCAAATAGGGAAAGGAAATGCACTCCTTATTTATAAAATGGTTCAAGATGGGAAAGTAGTAGTTAGTAGTAACACACCTTGACATCTATCTTGGATAAAAGCACAAACCTGTGCAACCTTTTATAAAGAAAAAGGATATAAAAACTCAAACTATTCAACTTGAATCCCATAAAAGTGGCATTTGTGTTTAGAATTTGAAGATGATGCAAACTAATGAAATGTATAAAATTGGATAAAATTTACATTTATAATTGTTTTTTTTTTTAAATTGAAAAAATATTTTTTATAGTTATAAAAAAATTATGTCTATTTTTATATTTTTAAAAAATATTGAAAATAGAGAGTTTCATTCCTGCCAAACAAATATATGTAAATTATCATATTTTTCTTTGATTTTGTAATATATTATTGTTGGCATGTATATCGTGTGGACAAAAAAAAAAATTTATATTTTTGATGGTTATTTTTTAAGTTAAAGTGATCAAAGTCAAACTTATTAGAAATTTATTGGTTTTTTTTTTTTTTTTTCTACCAATCTTTTCCTATCAAATCTACATCTTTTTTAAAACATGTTAAATATTCTTGAAGAGGACTCTTTCCTCTACAGGTACATATAAAATTTTGATTTTTGAACATCATTAAACTATTTTTTTCTCTCTTTCAAAGTGACATCTTGGATCTTAAAATGCCTACTTTTAAAATTTTAGAGGTATAACATATTATAGCTACTCAAAATACTATAAAATTTATATGACAATAATTTTGACTATGAGATCTACAAAAGAGTGTTTTTCTCTTTTTGAATAAGCTTCATTTTTATGAATAAATTATCCTTATAAGGTAGAATTTTTAAAAAGCTCTATTTTATTCTTGTGTGGCTGCCACATAGAAAGTCTCAACCCAAAAGTTTTTGATCGAGAGGCTTTTGGCCAAAACCCTCTTGGCCAAAACACTTTGTGAATTTTTATAGCCACTTACATGACCTCATATAAGAGAAATACTTTTCTTCATCGATTTTCAAACAATTTTTTTGGCTGAAAGTAGATGGTTGAAACAGTTTTGGTCATAACCATTTTTCCACCTTCATGCCACCTTGAAATCGTATGGGTTTGGTCATATCCATTTTGGCCGTAATTATTTTGGTCATAACTATTTTGGAAATAACCTTGTTGGATATCCTAAAGGGTGAAACACCCTTCTGCTTTTAACCTCTTCCATAGTTATGTAGATCATATGATGACATAACAAACCATATCCCAAGCTTCCAAAATATTTTCATAGGAAAATATGTCATGGAGATGAATAGGGGCTTCATTAGAGAAGAAAATTTTCCCCATGCTAGCCAGGTCCACTACCCTATTCCATTTTCATCAATTGTTGTCTTCCAATGTTAGATCGATAGAGTTAGCAATTAGCTCATATGTAACCTCAAAGGTGATCCCATTCATTTTTTCCCTCCAATTCTTCCATGAGTCTATGAAATCTAGGTTGCCATCTCATCATGGCCTTCAATACTCTCCATAAAAGAAATAAGCCTACCTTCCTTCAAATATGTACATGTATCCTTATCCTTCCAAGTAGCCTCTTCAATTCTAGGTAGTTTGATCTTCACATTAGCACCCTCCATAACTTCCTTGTCCCCAAGCTTAATGATCAACTCTTTTAAAGTCACAAGGAAGTCACCCCCTACTCTTTTAAAGTAGGAAAATTTATGTGAATTCAAGGAACATCACCCACCTATCTAACTTCCAAAAATCTAACCTAATTACCATCTCCAATAGTCCATCCAACATTTCCCCTTATGTATTTCATTATCTTGATGATGTTATTCCATACTTGATCCAACCAAAAGACCTTCCTTAAAGAGGGCTTGATTGGAAGGTCCACCACCCAAAATTTTGGCTCTCATGATTTAGCACCAATAGATCAAATTCTAGGAAAATCTCCAACTAATATTTATCTTGAGGGCTTTATTTAGATCACCATTTCTCATCAAGTTCAAACTCCCTTGGGACTTTGGTGTATACACCTTTTCCCAACTAACTAGGCTCAATTTAATATGTGTCTCCATTCCCAACTATATAGAATTCCTCTAGATTTTCTCAACTATATCGCCATAGTGACTAGAGATTTTGAGTAAAGACAAAATGTAGACATGAATTCCCTATAATGTGGCAAGAATGAGTTGAAGTTTATCAACATTTCTTAGAACCTTACCTTTCAAGTCTATTTACCTCCTCTACATCCTTTCCACCAAAATATTCCATAATTGGAGGGTAAATTCCTTGACTATAAGAGGGACATATAGATAGGTGTTGGGGAGGTTCACATTCTAACATGGCAATTCCCTAGTAATTCTTTACTGTAGAGCCAGGACTATATTGAAGAAGAAGTTCTTACCTTTTTGGTGATTGATATGTGGTCCTCACACTTCCACATATATTTTTAATCTTTCTTCCATGCCTTATCCTCCCTTATGGAAGATATTCTTCATAGGAATGTATCATCAACAAATTATTGTAACACCTTAGGTAGGAGGGTCATAGCTAATTTGGGCACTATAATTTCTCACCAAGAAGCCATAGTTAAGAGCTTTCTACAAATAATCTTCACAAAAATTATGAAAAGATAAGGAAATAATGGGTCTCCTTGCTAGAGTCTCCTCTTGGCTCAAAATAATTATCCTAGGGATCCATTAACCAAAATTGAGAATTGGTCAATATTTATCATTTTGCCAGTAAGAGTAATAAACATCTCCTTGAACCAAAATTATTTGAGATTTTTAATTAGAAACTATCTCGTCACTTTATAATAAGCCTTCAAAATATCAATTTCCATTTCCATAACTACTTTCCCACTCCTCTCCATAAAGTGAAGGACCTCATGAGAGGTGATCACAACATCTAGAATTTGTTGACTAGGGTAAAAACTATTTTGAGTAGTAATAATTTCTTTATCCAAGATATGTTTCAATCCATTCAAAACCACCCTAGAGATGATCTTTTATATGGTATTACAAAGTATTATCAATATAAAATCATCCAGCTAAATTGGGTCATCAACTTTTGGCACCAAAAATAAGAATGTCTTGTTTATCTCTTTAATAATTCTACCAGTTATGAAAAAGTTCCTTGTCACGTGAACAAAATGATACTTAACAATCTCCTAGAACTCTTGAAGAAACATCTAGGGGAAATCTGTTAGGTCCTAGGGACTTAAAGGATCCCATAGAGAAGACTACCTTTCTAACTCCATCTCCAGTTAGTTTTTTTACAAGTTTTTGATTGGTCAGTTCATCCACCATGGGGTGTATAATCTCCAGTAAGCCCCTCTATTCAAAATAGTCAACCTAAGGTTAAGGGTGACTATTTAAATATCAGGTGGTCCATCTCCCAATTTTTTCCTCAATAGTAAGCTCAACATTGTCATGATTAACAAGCTTTCTGATTGTGTTTCTTTTTTTACACTTTGAGGCAAACCTATGGAAGAACTTTTGATTCCAATCTCCCTCCATGAACCACTAAATCCTAGATCTTTTCTTCTAGAATACTTCCTCATTTTCAAAAACTTGATTCCATTTTCTTCTCCTTTTTTGTTCCTCTTCATGGGTAGTAATTGAAAGGTCTCCTCATCTCATCCTCACTTAAAATTCCTCAAGATTTATTTTAAATTCATTTTCCTATTTAAAGATACCTCCAAAGGAGGTTGTGTTCCAAGAAATCCCCTCCCTTCTAATTATTTCAATCTTCCTCAATATGTAGAACATAAAATTTCCTTGGATTTGAGTATTCCACCAATTGATAATGCAATCACAAAAACACAAATGAAAGTGTCGCATGATATCATAGCAAAAAGGTTTGCTCTTGCATTGTGTGTTAAATGTCTAGTTAAATAAAAATATAAAATGGTCTAAGACTAAACCCGTAAAACCATGAAGTTAGGTATGAGGAAAAATGTCCTAATCAACCAAGAAAAAGCACCTTATTGAGTGTAACTTAAATAAGGTTACTTCCCTAATGATCATCAGACCAAGTAAATTGTACTCCTTGTAACGCCATGTCAATGAGATCATTCCTTTGAAGAAATCCCTCCATCTCCTACATACTCTTTGAGACATCATCAAGGCCACCCATATTTTTTGAGAAATATAAGGGGGTACTAAAATCCCTAGCACAAATGCATCTAGATTCTTTCTAACTATTAACACACATTGAGTTTTCAACCCAGACTTGAAGTTTCCCACTAGTTCTAGAAGCATAGAAATTTAGGAGCACCTAGTTATTTATCTCATCATTAAATGACACCACCACAAAATTTTAGTAACATAGGATCTCATACCATTTAGTCTATTAGGATTCCACATTGTAGCTATTTCTCCCGATGCATCGGTAGCTTCACTATTAACATACTCTTCCCCTTTCAACATGTAGTTTGAAATCTTATCAAGATTTTCTTTCATTTTAATTTTGTTAATAAGGATAATATCTACCTTATGCTCATGAGTCATAATTTTCAAAGAAAATGATTTTCCTTGATCTAGTTAGGGCCCCAATATTTAATTAAATGAATTTCCTTTTCTGCCACTTTGAATATCTTCCAAGGTGCTCTACCTCCTATGAGAAATATCATAGGAAGTTGCCTTTGTTCTTTCCATTATTGTTAACTATTATGTCTAAGACCACATATTCTTTAGTTGAACCATGCAACTTCTTGTTGGGTTCTTCCCTATTCTCATCCACCATCAATGAGGAGGCTAGGATAAATGATATTGAATCTTCCATAAATTGGAGGGAAACCATTAGCATACCTTGTGGAGAGGAACTAATCATCCATATTTCCTTCAATAAGTCTTCTCTCTATAAGGATAGAGAATCTTTTCTTAGTAGATCTTTTGTTCCTCTATAGCAAGGGATCAAGGGCCCTTCCTGAACATAGTATCCACCCAGAACTCATTATCCTCCTAATATTCTCTAGTCTCTTTCATATTTTTCTCTGTTGAGTAGAATATTTTCACTAGATTCTCTATATATCCTTTCTTTCACTAAAGGAAGCCTAGGAAAATGTCCTATCCTTGAGGAACACCCCTCAACATATTATGATGCATTCCCTTCCTTTAAAAGTTCCTTCCTATTATCATGAAATTGGCCCATCCCCAATGGACCCCTATGGAAATCTTGTAATACACTCCCTTCTTAAGTAGCTTCCTCCTTATTATGCATATAAATTTTACATTCCATGACTTCATGGCACCTTTGGTAGTATAGTTCAACATTTTCATAATTGATAACTTGTCCCCAAGTCCCCAATTTAGATTTTAAGGAAATACTACTCAAGAGGGTTTTGATAACCACTGCATTCACACATATTCTAAAAAATACTAACTATGAAATGTAAAGGGTGATTGGATCCACTTTGATGAAGTGACTATAGGAATCCCCAATCCATTAAAAGAAATTCTCATCCCAAAACTCCAAAGGTAGTCTAGGTAGTCTAATCTCAATCAGGTTCATCCACTTGAGATCAACACCAGTGTTGAAGGTAGGTTTCCATTTGGATAATACTAGACTATGTTTACTAAGTCTCCACATTCTCACCAAGATGTAGTTTCTATCACCCTAATTAGAAATTTTGAATAGGAACAAAGCTCTAACCATGGTCACAACCTAAATGAAACGCTTCATTTTTCATCTATTAGAAACTCATTTTCTCACCATGTCAATGGTAGGTCTATAAGGTAGAAACCTACCAACCAAGCTTACAGAAAATATTTTCATGATATAATCAACTACCAAATCCAGTAGAAGAATTTTTGGCCTATTATTGCCATATGATATAGATGGAAGATCCCTAGGTAAGGAATTTAGGTCCAATGTGCTACCAACTCTCCTTTTGAGCTCTATATTGGGATAACCATATCTACATCTTTCTATAGACTATTATTGGGCCTAGTCTTTTGAAGAAATTCCAAGTCAATCTATAGTTCTAGGGACTCCTCAAAAGTCAACCATTTGTAACCTAAACTTTCCCTAGAATATAGGCATATCCCATTGGAGTTTACCAACTAGAGGTCAAGGAAGATCACCTGGTCTAGAGGGTCTAAATTTTCCAATGTTGAAACCACCATGAATAGTTAGTTGCAAAGAATTTGGCTAAATTTATGACCAGTATTATTATCATCGGGAAATCAATAATCTAAAATATCTTTTTTTTTTATTTCCATATACAATAAAGAATGATAGGGTTTTGATGTATTTTCGATAAGAGAGAAGAGTGAAGGAAACAAAATAAAACTAAGTAAAACGAAAGCATTAACTAATGAAACAAGATGAATGGATATTTATGGATGTTTTTAATTCATATACAAGTAAAATTTTATATATTGGTGTTAAATATAGCTTTTAACTAGAAAGGTATAATAATTTAAAGACACATAGTTGGGAGAGTTTATCCTCTACTGCCATTGAAATGGTTACTATCATAAATGAAACATTTTCATAAGTGTCAACCTCTAGTGAGGAAATGTTTTAAATTCAATTTGACTTAAATGTAGATATGAGGTTTCATGTGCTAGAATGACTTAAGATGAGGAGGAGAACAATTAAGTTAGAATGATAAATGCCTAGATTGCAAGACTATTATATTTGATCCCTAAAATAGATAACCACAATATGACTAGCATTTTGATAAATATTAGGAATGTGTTATTGAAAGAATAGATGAAGCCAAATAATTCACTTACAAATTGAGAATCTCCAATAATGGAGACAATAAAAAATATTGTCTCACAAAAGAAATATTAATGAGTCACATAGGAAACTAAAAAAATTACATTATTATTAATACTTTCAAATGGAAACTTATCTAATGTTAGGAATACAAAAGAATGATTAAAAAAACATATATGCCAAAATTTGTCCTAAAAGTGAAAATATTTAGTCATAAACTATATCATTCAATACTAACAAAAATGATGGTGTCTTCAAACAACCTTTTGACAATAGTAAAATTTGTTTCTTATGATGTATATATAATAAATAAGTAAATCTAGAGATATAGATCCTACCTCACCTAGAAGGAATCTAAATCCCCCAATTAGCTTGAATCCATTGTGAACACCTCTTCATTTCCCCCCAAACTACCCAATTTTAATAGCTAAATCCAAGTAACTAATATTGGTAAGGTAAAATGTAAATAAATTTTTATATTTTCTTTAGTAAAATTTTGTATTCTTTAATCATTTTCATTATAGTAGATTATCCTATTTATATAGTTTATCTACTTGTTTATAATTTTGTGTATTTATTTAGAGTTAATAAATGTGTTATTTATAAGTTTATTTTTACTAATTTTATAGAAATAAAATTTCTCTTAATATTAATGATGAAAGGTGTTCACACTGACCTCTAAAATGTTTAAGGTATACTAAATTCAAATATACATAATTTAAATTCATAGCTAGTCAGTGCTTTTCTAATATTTTCACTATCTATAAAGGTAAAAGGAAATATATTTTCTACTTTTGTTCACAACTAAAACATCAAAATTCAAACATCATGAATCTATATGTTAAGACATAATTATCAAGACCAAAACCAATATACTTTATCAAATGGTAATGTGAGATAGAAGTCAATCTTTGGAATAAATGTTTTCTTGTTTCCCATTAAGAAGAGGAACATTCATTCCTGACAATTTAGGAGAGCATGCTTGGTGTCTTAAAAAAAATCATAAAATTAAAAATATGCAACATGTGCGCATGTGTGTGTGTGTGTGTGTTTGTGGTGGAGACTATGCTTTTAGTAGAAGATCTAGATTTGAGGAGGATATAAGAAGTGAAGAAGAAATTTCCTTACTTGTAAGGAGAGAACTAGATGGTAAGAAATTTTTTTAATGTTGTACTTACAATAAATTTGGTCATTATGCTTCTAAGTTTCCTAAAATATAAAAAAGGGTATAAGAATAATTTCAATTCTAGAAGGCCTAGATATTGTTTGTATGAAAATGAAGATGATGAGCATTAAAAAAGAGTTTAGAGTGAAAGTAATTATGAGTTAGGATTTCAAGCTGAAAAAGAAGAAAATCCTAGAAACAAAGTGAGAGAAGAGAAAGGCCCTAGTTTTACAAGTTGGTGGATAACATTTGGTTATGGAAAAAAAAATTTTGTCATATAAACTTTGATAATATTGTGGAGGCTAGTAGTAAAGTTTTTGTCACTGATTTACCTATAATTGTGAAGCATACAAATATTATGGGAAAAGAATGTGTTATGGATAAGCAGAAGAAATTTTCCTTCCCTAGCAAGAAGTTAAGTACCATAGTTAAATTGGAGATTTTTCATACATAATTGAGTGGTCCTACTATAAAATGAGGATGCTATGGCGAAAGGTATGTGAAGATTTTTGTTGATAATTTCACTAGGATGATGTGGGTAGGGTTAAAGCACAAACCTGTGTCACCCTTTTACAAAGGAAAAGGCTAACAAAAGTATAACTATTAATCTTCAATGACATAAAATTGGTATTATTATTTATAATTTGAAAATGAATTAAACTAATGAAATGTGTAGAACTGGATGAACTTTACAATTATAATTTTTAATAAATATTTGGAATAAGAAATGATATATTTTCCTATTTTTTAAAGATAACTTTTTAGTTGTTGAAAAATGGTAGAAATTAGGCATCTAGTTCCCACCATAAAACTACATGGAAATGAACTTATTTCCCTTTGATCTCATATTATGTTATAGATAGCATATGTAGCTAGAACAATCAAAAGGAAAATTTGGCTTTAGACATCTATTTTCTCTTCTATAGCAATTCAAATTTCAACTTATTCAAATCAATAGTTTTCATCTCCCACCACATTTTTCAAAATAAATCTATTCCAACCAAAAGAAAACTTATAGATTCTGAAAGAGGACTCTCTCCTCTAGAATGTCATATAATTTTTTAAAAAATTTGATCTAGTTTTATATTTTTTGCTTTGTCAAAATAAACAGCTTCTCGAGTGTTAAAATATGTATTTCTAGATTTTTTTGATTACAATATACTATATCTAATTAAAGCACTATAAAATCTAGATGTAAATATTCTTAACTTTGAGCTCTGTGAAATGGTGTTTATATGTTATCAAAAAAACATCATTAAAAATAGTAAGAGTTATTGAAATGTTAGTTTTTTGAAATATTTTTATTTCTTTGGTAATTGGATACTAACTAGTATAAAACATGCATTTACTAGACATTTTCAATTGGAAAAGTGTGTGACCATAAATAACTTAGCTAGAATAAATTTTTTAAGATCATATGTTTGAATAAAATTGAGTTTTAGATAGAAATACTCAAATTCAGTCATTTTGATAAGTTAGCTTGAAAGGTGACACAACTTTCTACTTTTACCTAGTAGTGTTTCTTATAAAAAATTCTAAGGAATTTGAAAATTTTAAGCTATTTAAGAATACAGTTTAGTATGAATTTGGAGTAACAATAAAATATTTGAGATCAGATAGATGTGTAGAGTTTATCTTGAATGGATTTAACACTTTTTGTGAAGTGAATTCCATCAAGATATAGCTATTAGCACCTAAGACTCCTAAACAAAATGAGATTGTTGAAAAAGGAAATAGTTTTGTAACAAAAGTAGTAAGAGCCATGATGTTTGAGAATGATGTATCAAAGAAATTTTGGACAAAAAAAGTCAACACAACAATATACACAACGAAAAAATTTCACAACATAAAAGGTACACACAAGACTCCCTATGAATTATGGTTTGGAAATGCACCCTCATTGAAAATTTTAAGATGTTTTTGAGGTAAGTTTCACATAAAGAGAGATGATGATATTGGTAATTTTTATGAAATAATCAAGTTCCTTCATTAATCATTGAAAATAAAATCTTATAGATATTTTTGTCATCAAAGATATAAGACTATTGTTGAGTACGCAAATGTAAAAATGGATGTCTAGTTTGTAGTTCAAGAAAGAATGTTAGATTATAATCTTGATGAAGAATAAGCTAATCCTTAAATTTTTATAGAAAATGTTGAATTTTTATTTGAGGCTAACTATGCTTTTTAGAATTGATTAATTTGAAGCTAATCCTTAACTATTATGCACCAATTTATTAAATCTTGGAAGGATGGCTCTGTTATGGTTGGTAACCAATGAATGGATGTTACCAAAGAAGTAATTGTGGAGGCCACGAGGTTGGACATGTACCAAATTAATTTTTATTAGGGGAGGAACCTCTCAAATAGGGCCATTGATGATTTTGTGGAGACGAAGCAGGAGAAAATTTTCTTGGTAAAAATAGTAATTCATATTTCAACCTAGCCTCTATTTCTCAACCATGGTAATTTGTACTTTTCATGATAATGGAATATCTAACTTTAGATGGGAGATTCACTAAGTTGTATGGGTACCATTTCATGTTGGAAAATCACTTTAGGCATGATGTGGGGATCAATTTCCCATTTTATTTAATGTAGTCTCTTAGTAATTCCACTCAGGCTATTTAGAAAGACCCAAATGGTGAGCACAATTATCATGAGGATCTTATGGTCCTAATAATGAATGTGTTAAAATCCAAGAAGATTGGGAAACCCAGGGGTAGTTTGAAAGGGGTAGACCAAGATACAAAAGGGAGTCTCCAGAAAAAGGGTTATGGTTCATATACCCAAGATGAAGCTAAATGGGGTATAGGGAGTTTGAAAAAGGGCTCTAGTTGTAGTTTGAAAAAGAAGAAAAAGATAGTTGTGGAAGGTGATTCTGATCAAGAAAGTGATTTCATGGAGGAATTAGTGAGAGATCACTATAATAAGAGGAGTGGAGGTAAAGGAAGGGGTATTAAGGGCTTTCAAGGTGATTATGCCTCTCCCCCTTTTGATGATGAGCCTTTATCTCACTAGCTAGAAACAAAAAGAAAATCTTTAAGGCAATAGGAGGAGAGGTTACAGAATATGAAGAATGGGGACTCAGATAATGAGGATGTTGGGGAATAGGGGCACCTTCCAAATTTGGGTGATAATATTGATGGTGGGCTCAGGTCATCCAAGGGTCTTTCTGGTAACCCTGGTACAATCTTGAAGGAGATTTCCTTCCTTAAGCAACAAATGTAGTTGCTAGGGAAGGAAATGGAGCAAGTCAGAAAAACTTCCAGAGGTGAGCACACATTGGGCCAACACATAGATAGACTTTAGAGGTTATTGGGAATGCAAAAGAAGTTAAAAACCTCATGCATAAGATACCACTACTCAAGGCCAAACAAAGGGTAATGGATAAAGAGATAAATGGTATTCAGGGGAAGGTTTCTAAAGTAGATGCTAAGTTGGGAAATTTGAAAAAGCTATTTAAACAGATGGCTGATAATGTGGATAACCTTTTGAAGTAGATTGAGAGTGACAAAGGCTAGGATTCCCCTCTAGTGGCAGTGATTTAGGGACCTTGCAAACGTACCCGAGCTCATTCTAGGAAGAATGAGGATGTGAGTAAAAAGGATGAGGTGAAGGTCGTTGCTAATAATATGTATATTCTAGTGGATCAGACTATTTACTTGATAAAGACTTCTTAGCTAGTCGGTTGTTGTTATTTTACTATTCTTTTTTTGTCTTTTCTAGCTTTGTCTTGGGTGACCTCATGGCTGTTCTTTTTGGAGGTCTATCGCATGTTGTCCTATGCTAATTTTCTCTGATGTTTTAATCTCTTGTTTATCTCTAGACTTTTGTTATTTTGTAAAGGTTTTAGGTCCTTTAAAACTTATTTTTACTTATTCAAAACTATGATTTTTAGAATCATGTTCAAGTTTTTGAAGAGAGAGAACCAACATATGAAGCTAAAGGAGTAAGAGTTAAGTCAGTAACACCTACACATAATTTTTTTTTAACAAATAATCACCTTGTTAATAGATTATTTGGAGAAAAGAAAAAGGAGTTATAAAAAGAATAGAGTACATGAATAAGTGTGTTTGATTTCTCAGATTGCAAGGATGGTCATTAGATTCAAGCAATGAAGGAAGAACTAGATCAGATTGTAAAGAATGAAACATGAGAGTTGGTTCCTAGATCTAAAGACAAGAATGTTATAGGAACTAAGTGGGATTTTAGAAACAAGATGAATAAATAAGATGAGGTTGTAAGAAATAAAGATAGATTGGTAAGCAATGGTTATTCACAACAAGAATGTATAGATTATAAAGAGACATTTTCTCCTTTTGCAAGAATCGAAGTAGTAAGGATGTTCTTGGCTTATGAAAGTAAGAAATTAAATGTGTATTAGATGAATGTAAAGTCATCATTTATGAATGGAGAAATTGAAGAAGTCTACATTGAGCATCCCAAAGGATTCCCTTTGACAAAAAAAGGGACATGATATGTAGATTGAAGAAAGTATTGTATGGTTTAAAGTAAGAACCTAGAACCTGGTATGCAAGATAAGAAAAATATTTGGTAAATTTGGAAGTTTCTAAAGATATGAAAGCTAGTAATTTATATTTGAAAGAAATTGAGAATGGACTGTTGATTATTGTGATATATTTGTACAACATAATCTTTGGAGGTAATGATGAAGCAACTAACAAATTTTGTAATGAAATGAAGAATTAATTTGAGATGAGTATGATTGGCGAGATGAAATATTTCTTAGGTCTACATATTGTTCAGAAAAGTGATGGTATATTCCTATTTCAAACTCTGAAGGACATTGGGATAGAGTTTTCATAACCTTTTATCATATATTGTGATAACACAAGTATAATAGGCATGTGTTTCATTTGAAGACTAAGCATATATCCATTAAGTATCATGTTCTGAGAGATAAATTTGCATATAATGAAATTAGATTAGAATATGTTAGTACAAAAGAGAAGATTACAAATATTTTTACAATGCCTTTTCCTATGGATACATTTGAGTATTTGTGAGGCATGCTTGGTGTTATGCCTCTAGCTACTTTTGAGTACATGTAGAAAGTGCATTAGTCTAGTAGTATAAAGTAAAATTCTTTATCTAGACTAAATGATGATGATTCCTTATGGGGGAATATCTCTGATGAGTACATTCATCAATGAATCGTGATAACTGGTATAAAGCAATGTCTTTGGAAGCCTTAGCTAATTGAAAACTAAGGGGTAAAAGTACAAAGTTTTGTCACCCTTTAGAATGACTTATCAAAATGACTAAATGTGAGTATTTCTGTCTAAAAATATTTTTTTTTCAAACATATAATCTACACAAATTCATTCTAGGTAAGTTATATATTGTCTCACACTTTTCCAATTGGAAATGTTGATTAAATGGATGTTTTGTACTAGTCTATGTCCAATTACTAAAGAAATAAAATTGCTTCAAAAAAATGACATTTCAATAACTCTTACTCTTTCTAAATATTCATTTTTAATAATATATAAACACCATTTTATAGAGATCAAAGTTAAGAATATTCACCTATAGATTTTATAGTATTTTAATTAGGTATAGTATATTGTAATTAAAAAATACTACAAGGGCATATTTTAACACCTGAGAAGATGTTGATTTTGAGAAAGAAAAAAATACTAGATACTATCAAAAATATTATAAAAACATATGGTGCTATAGACGAGAGAGCCCTCTTTCAAAATCTATAATTTTTTTTGAGTTATAAAATAATTATTTTGAAAAATGTGGTTGGAGATGAAAATTATCGATTTCAAGTGGCTTGAAATTTGAATTTTTATAAAAGAAAAAATATAGGTCAAAAGAAATTTTTAAATTTTTATTGATCTAGCTAAATATGTCATCTATTACATAATCTAAGATCAAAGGGATAAATTTTTATCTACATTTAGCATTCTTGTGGGAACTAGACCCCTCATTTTTCAATATTTTGCAGCCACTAAAAAATCACCTTTAAAAATTGGGAAAATTTAACATTTCTTATTCCACATAATCATTAATAATTTTATCCAAAAATTTATCGAGTTCCAAACATTTAATTATTTTACCTATTTTTCAAATTCTAAATAATAATACCAATTTTATGTTATTGAAGTTGAATAATTATACTTTTGTTAGCCATTTCCTTTATAAAAGGGCGATAGGTTTTTTGTTTTATCCTAAGAAGATGATTGAATTAATGAATCCTTTGTTATTTATTTCAATGTGGGAGAAATTAAATGAAAAACATAGCCTATGTATGGGGGAGAAGTGTTGTAGATGGAGAATGAGTACAATGGGGGAAAGAGAATACATGAATAGATTGATATCAATGAGGTGAAACATTAAGTAATATCAATAGGGAAGAAGTGTGAATAATTATTTTTCCATGCATATAAGAATGAGAAAGAACATATGAAGAGTTTTTCCTATGAGCTACAATATGAATAACTAAAAATGATCCTAACAATTAGGAAACACATATGGAGAAGTTTTCCTATAAATTTCAGATTTGATTGATGAAGAGGATTTGAAAAGAAGAAAACAACAATATTGGTAGAAGAGTTAGATTTAGTATTCTTGTGGTGTAGGGGCACCTAGAAAAGTCCTTATTTTGGGCTTTAGGTGCATCAAATTTTTGGCATGTAGTGACTCTAGCCAAGTCAAGGGTGTGAATGATTTTGTACATTTTAATGGTCATCATTTTGAGTTGCAGTTCTTCTTAGGTAGATGGTTTTGGTTTGTTTGTGAGTAGAGATTGTGTTAGGGGACATAGGTCTACAAAAATGAAAATAGGAGGAGGGTATAATTTGAACTTATATTGTCATCTATTATTTTTTTCATCCTCTTTCATGTATTAGAGCTCCTAACATGTCATTTGGGAGCCAAAAAGGGAGAAGATGTCAATTGTGCAACAATTGTGCAAATGTTAGGAGGAAGGAAAAAAATCTGTTAAATCATGTAAAGTGATGCCTTAGAGGCTAATTAATTCCTATATATAATTTATGGATCAAACTAGATAGGTTTGGAAGTTCCCAAGTGAAGGACAGAAAAGTTGTCAAAGTTTTGAAACTTTTTGAAATGTTGCTTAACAACTTTTTGGCAGAGAAGATACAAAACACAAGAAGGAGGCTGGTTGTTATTAAAAAAACCTAAACATTATTTGTGAACTTATAAAACCATCAATTAAAGACATCCCAAGTCTAGGGTGTTGTAGTTAAAGAAATTTTGTGCAATTGGATTCACAATTTCCAGTTTAGTTTGAACAATTTTTAGAGTTTTTGATTTCTTGTAATAAATAATCGATTGAAGAACTCAATTTGGTGTTGGATTACTATTGGTTGTATTATTACAATATTTTTATAGTCAAGTTTAATTTTTTAGTTACTCATCTACATAGGTTTTCAAATTCATTTAAAAATATCATTTGTGTTTGTCAAGTTTTGACTCTTTGAGCAATAATGGCTCCCACATGAATTCCTATGATGAGATCTTCATGGATTTAGGAGACATAGGACCAAGCCAGTTTACATGATGTAAATAATTTTTGAGGACTTGGAAAGTATGGAGAGCATTTTAAATGTGATTCCCTAGGCAAGCTTTTGATACTTTGTTAGGCGATCACAAGAGAGAAAGGAAGGATTTGGGGTTTAAATGTGAGGAATACTTTAGACTAGGTGTTTCAAAGTCAGGAAGTATGATTAAAGTCACTATATAACAAAGGAGAATGCTTCATTGTAAGTCTTGATGAGGGAATAACTAAAGCCTAGATACCCTTGTTGTTCATATCAAGAAACCCTTAAATATAGGCATAAATCTTGCTTTATGGTGCACGAATAGTTTCAAAACCTAAGACCCAAAAAATAAAATTTAGGTTTTGCAAAATGGTATTTGAATGAAATTTTTTTATTCCACCTCATTCAAAGAAAATTAAGGTTAAAGCCCAAAAAATAAGGTTGGAGTCCTAATTCTAGTAGCCCTCTTTGTAGAATTTTTCTAAATAGGATCAAAGAACTTGATGTTAACTTGTGAAATTGGGTTCTAGATGTCAAATAAAAGTGTTACATCACTTTTAAGAGCCCCTCAATCTACAAGGTTGAGAAACATGGTAAAAAAATACTAACAAAGTAGGTCAACAAGTGAGCTTGAAGAGGCATTTGGAGAAGAAGGAATAAATATCATTGGTGTAACTAGGTAGTGAGTGGTTAGACAGTGCCTTAGAGGTCTTCTAGGAATTAGGGAATAAAAGGAACCCTAATAGGCTGAGAGAAAGCCTAAGAAAGTCCTTGGAAAAGTAAGGACTAAAGAAGAAAAACAACAGGTAACATTACATTAGAGTGGTATCTAAGCTAGAAGATTGGAGTTTGTGGGTGGATGTTTTAGCCTACAGATTTAATTGGACAATCAAAAGTGGTGCCCAATGCAGAATTGGAAAAAGAGATGAGTGAGGAGAAGTAGATGAAAAAAGTCCTTGAAGAAGCTTTGGAAGCAATCATGACCAAGTTGGAAGAAGTTGTTGAGGCAACTAGAAGAAAGACTAGGAAGGTGACAATACCAATAAGAGTAAAGAAAATATGGATAAGGAAGATGCCATTCCTAAAAGCCATCAAAGAATTAAGGAGAAAGGTCCCAAAAGGATTCCCTTTATTTAGTGTAAAAATGGACCCTAAATTAACAATGGAGTGGATTGAAGGAATGGAGAATCACTTTGAATGTAAAGGTGTGAGTGAAACATAAAGAATCAAGATAGCCAAGTCTAGGCTAAGGGGACCAACCCTAACATTGTAGAAGTACCTCCAAGAAGAGAGGGAAAATGGGGAAAGAATCTCATTGCAAATTAGAAACCCATGGTAACAAAGGTGAAGGAGCAATACCTACTAAAGAACTATGAGGTTTGACTACACAAGAAGAGGAAAAGTTTGAAGAAAAACAACATGGATGTTGAAACTTATACTGAAGAGTTTTGGAAGTTGTTTCTAAGGTCAATAGTACAAGAAGATGGACCTATTAAAGTGGATAGGTATCTAGGAGGCTTGAAATGGAGAATACAAAAAGAGATAAATATATGGACTTCTACAACAGAACATAGATACTTCCAAATTTCTCTAAAAGTGGACAATATAAATAAAAAGAAGGAAAACTCAAACTTTAGGGGTAAAGGCAAGGGAAAAGATGGAAGAGAACAAAGAAACTATGGTGTAAGAGGATCAAGTTACATGTCATAAGGATAGAATAAGATTATTGAATAGCAAGAAGGAACTTTAAGAAGAGGAAGTTTCAATAAAGGTAGAGGCTCTAACACTAGTTGGAGAGATGGGGGCAATAACTAATGGAGAGGGTCCTACTTTTCCATCATGAAGAATTGTCATTGCAATCAGCTAGGACACCCTACAGATAGGTTCCCTGAGAAAGGCTCCAATACCCAAGGAGGCACTAAAATAATCAACTATGTACAAGAGGAATCTAGTAGCAACAAAAAACATTTATAGGTACCCCTAGAATCAGAGGAAGGGGAGAATCTAATGATAAGAAAGATCTTGATTAAGAAGCCAATAAAAAAAAAAACCAATTCAGTGGAAAGAACTTTTTAGGATTAGTTGCAAGATCATGGGAAAGGCATATAGAGTCATCATTGAGTTGGGCTCAACTAACAACACAATTAGTGAAGAGGTAGTTAGCAAGATAAAATTAAAAAGAATCCCTCATGCCAACCCATATAAGGTCACATGTCCAAATAAAGGACAATGCACAGTCTTGTTGGAGAGAAAGTTGTCAAAAATACAATAGGGAAGTAAACTCTGAGAGGAGGGTGGGTGAATGAATAGTTAAAGCTTTCAACCTCAAAAACATTCACCACATGCCCATCTCATAATCTATGCATATAAAATGAAATATCAAATTAAGAATATACATCCATAGAATGAAAGTTAAACATTCAACACATGTATGACACAAGATATTTGGTTCCAAAACCCTCCAAGGAGAAAGTAAAACTAGGGTGGGGATGACATCCATAAATCATCACTACTATAGTCATAAATTATATGTAATGAAGGTTACAATGTTTTGATCATGAAACATGATCTACCCTATGAAATGCCTACCCTGTTAAAGGCTTACAAGATTACATTAGATCTTAGCCTATTAAAAGATTTTAACACCTTGTTAGAAGTGTGCCTAGTAAAAGGAATTTAACTTACAATGAAGTAAGTACCCTATTAAACGATTTACAACAGCCTATCAAGAATACTCTATTAAGAGATTTAATTAATTCACCTTTTAGAAAGTCTTAGCAATGATCCTTTAGTTAGCACTTTGTTGCTTGATGACAGATCACCTCTTTTCTAATGTATACTTGATCCTTTCTAATCACATGTATCTCTATTGTCTTCTTATTCCTTTCCTTTGTTCTCCTATAATTGATTCTATAATGTAACTCAAATTAGAACTCATTAGTCACCATGAATGCTCTATTTGTACATGCTAAGTTTTCTCCTTTCTCCTTATACATTCATAAAAAAATTTGGATTTGTCCTCGTTAGGAATACCAAGGTGACTAAAGGTTAGGTATGAATGAATAATTATGAATCACCCATATTGCTACTTAATCCTTCTCATTTTCTAATTTGATCCATGTAATTTATAGGGATTCATAATTAAGATTCATCCTTATCATCTAAGATCATAAAAAAATCCTTAAGTTGGCCCAAAAATGGTTTACATACAAGTTTTTGCCATTACAAATAACTATGTCAAAACTGTATAACATAGCACTTGAAGTCCTTGATGCTCGGCCTCAACTGCAACTTTAGTGTTGTAACTTGGCCTCTAAATGACTTGACATCTATTGATCACTCAACATCTAAATAACTCAACATATATTATTTTATCAACACTTGAGTAACTTGGCACTCACTAGTTACTCAACCCATAACAAATATCCTTTTCTCGACAAAATGAATTACTTGTTCAACATGAATGAAGTAAATTACTTAAGTATATTGTCAGTCATATGTCAAAACCAATCTGAGATTAACACAAGCATGGGTAGAATTCACTATAGGGAGGTACAAAGATAGAGTACAATGTGATATTCTTCCCATGGATGCATGCAACCTTCTACTTGGAAGGCCATGCAAATTTGATAATCAATTTATGCATGATGGAACTAATAATTCCTAATCCTTCAAGAAGGATGCAATCACTTTCAATATCCAATCCTTGCTAGAAGAAGGAGAGTTGAAGACTTTAGTTCTAGGTGTGCTCATAGTTAGTGAGAAAGAGGTTTTGAAGACCCTAGAAGAACGAGATGGACTTGGGTTTGCATTGGTTATGAAACCTAAGGATGGAGTTACTGCCAAGAAAATAAAGGTTCCAAGAAAAGTACATGAATTTATTGAAGAATAGAAAGCCATTTTCAATTATTGAAAACTATCCACTATACCTCCTAAGAGACTTGTAAGCCATTAAATACACTTTATCCTAGGATCTACCCTACCTAACAAAGTTGTGTATAAGATGATTCCTCAACAGAATGAAAAATTACCAAACAAATCCAAGAGCTCCTAAACCAATTCCTAATTAGGAAAAACATTATCCCATGTGTAGTCCCTACTATTTTAGCACCCAAGAATGAAGAAACTTGTAGACTTTTCACTAATTCTAGTGAAATAAATATGATCACCATTAGGTATAGGTTCCCAATACCTAGAATTTAAGGCATAATGTATTATATAGGGGGATAAAAGTATTTAACCAAGATAGACATAAAAAAATGGCTACTATCTAATTAGGATCAATGAAGGGGATTAATTGAAAACAACCATCAAAACTACAAAAGATTTGTATAAATGACATGTGATGTCATTTGTTTTAGCCAATGCTCCATCTACTTGTATGAGACTAATGAATGATGTATAGGGTGATTATATTGGTAAGTTTGTTGTTGTCTGCTGAGATGACATCTAATTTTTTAGCAAAAAAAAGGAAGATCATATCAAGAATTTATAAATTATTTTAAAGAAGTTTCATGAAGAAAAGCTAATGATCAATTTGGAGAAGTGTGACTTCATGAAATAGGAACTACTTTATCTTTTCTTTATTTTTTCTCAAGGTAACCTTAAAATAAATCAAGAGAAGGTAATACCATTCTAAGTTGGCCTAATCCTAAGAATGCATTAGATGTGAGAAGCTCTCATGGGTTGGAAATTATTATACAAAGTTCATCAAACATTTTAGTGGTGTTTTTGCTCCTATGTTGGATACAATCAAGGGAGGACTGAAGATAAAGTTGGAATTTTGACTCAAAAATATGATCATTTGTGTGACATACTTAAAAAGAGGATAGTAGAACTACCTATTATTGTTCTCCCTAGCTTTGATAAAATTTTCCAAGTAAAATGTGATTCCATCAATGTAGATATTCGGGTTGTCTTAACCAAGAAGGAAGGCCAATGGCTTTTCACAATGAGAAACTCAATGATGCCAAGAGAAAGTACTCCTCTTATTAACTATAGTTGTATGCTCTAGTCCAGGATCTAAGAAAGTGGATGTACTATTTCCTTCTGAAAGAATTTTTTTTTATATCCAAACAAAACACACTCAATTTACTTAATTCTGAAGAAAATCTTAGCAACAAGCATGTGAAGTGGGTAGAGTACTTGCAAGCTAGCATATTTCCCATAAAAATTAAGAAGGAAGTGCAAAATAAAGTAGTTGATTCCTTCAGTAGGAGACTCCTCATAGCTCAAGAGATTTAACTACAAAGAATAGGTATTGAAAGTTTCAATGACCTATATGTTGATGATGAAGATTAGGCTCAAATCTACAAGGTACGCTATGATCTCAAAAATAACTTTCATGGTGAGTTTTTTGACTATACGTTACAAAATGATCTATTGTTTAAGGGAAGTCAACTTTGTGTCACTAGGGGGGTCAATGCGAGAGGATTTGATTCAAGAGAAGCATAATGAGACACTTAGTGGTTACTTTGGAATCAATAAGACTCATGAGTAAGTCACTAGGTTCTATTTTCTCCCTAGGATGAATAGACACATTAAACAATATGTTGAGAGTTGCATAGAGTGCCAAAAAGCTAAGGGGACATCCTCAAATTTTCACTTTTACCAACAACTTCCAATCCCTACCAAACCATGGGAGTGTATAGTTATGGATATTGTAATTAGCCTACCTGAGACAATGCATGGATATGATAGAATCTAGGTGATTGTGGATAGGTTTAGTAAGATGGCTCATTTTGTACCCTACAAAACCATCCATGATGCTTGTCAAGTTTCCCATTTACTTTTTAGAGATGTGGTTAGGATCTATGGACTACCTATGAGTATTTTTTCAGATAGGGACACAAAATTCATAAGCAACTTTTGGAAGACACTACGAAAAAATCTGGGGACTAACTTCTCTTTTGGATCTTCCTATCACCCATAGAATGATGGCCAAATAGAGGTGAGTAATATAAGTCTTGGAAAAATGTCAAGGTTTCTCACAAAAGAGTATGGTCAGACATGGGATAAACACATTGGACAGACTAAATATTCCTACAATGACACAATGAATAGATCAATAGGTAAGAACCCTTTTCAAATATTTTATGATTTGCATCCTAGAGTAGTTTTTGAGTTGAAATATGGAATTAAAACTAGTGCCTATGTTAAGGATTTTTTCCAATCCATGAGGTAAGTCTATGAAAGTGTAAGAAAAATACTAACTGAAAATGCTGAAAAATTGAAGAAAAATATGGATGCCTCAAAGAGAGAAATATAGTTTTAGATAGGGGATCTTCTGATAGTGCATGTGAAAAAATAAATATTGCCAAAATGGAAACTACACAAGCTCTAGATGAGAAGGTTAGGTCCTTTAAAAATAATTACCATGTATGGCCACAATGCTTACAAGGTAGAACTTCCTATAGACATTGGACTATCCCCCATATTCAATGTTGTAGATCTAGTTTCCTATAGAGGACCTATCGAAGATGTTGATCAAAGTCTTCAAGAGGTCAGCCAAGATGTAGAAGACACCCACCTCTACAAGAAGATAGGATACTAGATTTTAAGGTCTATAAAATGACTAGGAAAAAGGACTACTTGGAGCACCTTATCAAATGGTTGGGCAAGGATGATGATGATGCTACTTGGATTAGAGAACCAAAATTCAAAATATTGGGCTTTGATCCTAGTGATTGGAAACTCACAATTGGAACAATTGTCATTTTTTTACTGATGTCAAATATATGGATGAGACATATTGCTATGAAATCTAAATGTCATATCTTTTTTATTGATGCAGAGGATTTGAGAATTTTCAATAACTATAACACCTAGAGGAAATGTTGAAGTTATGAAAAGGAAATTATAGTGGACATTTGATTAGATATACTCTGATAAAGAATAGTAATTATTTATGTAAAGAAAGCTAAGACAAGCAGAGTAAAGAGTAAAATACTAAGGAGCATTGTGTAATGCTAGTGTGAATCGAGCTATAGTTAGTGCCAAGAAAATCCAATGTTGACCATGTATTGGCATCAACCAACAAATTTATTTGATTCCAAACCATATATTTATAGAGTCTAAGTATTTTAGCATTGACCAAGTATCATAATTTAGTGATTTTTGAGCAATAGTAAAAGTGCAAATTCAAAGAAATTGTAAGAGAAAGTTGACTGAGTTGATTTCTTGAGAGATGAAAAATTTGTTGAAGATAAGATTGATGAGTTGGAATTAAATAAGGACATCAAGTATAGGCTTAATAGATAGATTCTAGAGAAGTTTCTAGAGGATGATTAGGAAGATGAATAGATACATTAAATCAATTTGAATATAATCGTAAACCCTAAGATCTATGGTGGTTGTATAAAATGGTAAAGCTTGAACAACCTATTTAAGGAGATATAGAGCCAAGAAATTGGTTCTTTGTGTGTGTGTGTGTGTGTGTGTGTGTGTGTGTGTGTGTGTGTGTGTGTGTGTGTGTGTGTGTGTGTGTGTGTGTGTGTGTGTGTGTGTGTGTGTGTGTGTGTGTGTGTGTGTGTGTGTGTGTGTGTGTGTGTGTGTGTGTGTGTGTGTGTGTGTGTGCGCGCGAGCGTGCGTGTGTGCATGTGTGTGTGTGTGTGTGTGTGTGCGCGCGCGCGCAAGCGTGCGTGTGTGCATGTGTGTGATGTGGAGAAAAATATATCGAGAAATATTAATTAGAAACACACAAGTAAGTGAAAGAAAAGCTAAAGGAGAAAGATTAAAGATATCATGTTGTTGTTTAAAAGTAAATTAGAGTAGAAGGCTTAAGTGTTGATGAGAAGACTAGATTAATTTCTTGAAGAGTGTCCAAGAAAATCAATATCAAAGGTGAAAATGGTAGACTTATCAATGAACTAGCATAAGGACTAAATAGAGATCTGAAGGAGAAAAAGTGAGTTTTAATCACATAGATCAAACCTACTATTTTCTTTCTTATCATTGTAAAAAATTTGAATTAAAATCCTTTTAATAGAGGTTAATATAACATACATTTGAAGACTTAATAGCATGTGTAAATCCTTTAATTAGGTGACATTTTAAATGAATGATCAGAGTCCTCTTACAAGTCCACTCATAACAGGTTGATTAAATCCTCTAACTAGGTCACATTTAGTAGTCTATATTGTAACATTTAATAGTGTTAGCTCCTAATAGAGCTCACTTTGAAAAAGTGAAAAAGAGTGACATGTTGCTAGTGGTTTTTCCCAAATTGGGTTTCCATGTAATATCCTAGTGTCAGACTGTGATGAATTTTTTATGTATATTTACAATTGATAATGTTTTCATTATGCAATGTAAGTTAAATTTTATTATAGTTTTACAAGAGAGACTGAGCAATAGTAGGATAAGAAGAACATTCAAGTGTTTAATTTCTATTTGTTCAAGTGGTACATATATACCTTGAGTAATTGATTCACCCCACTGTTAGTTAGTCTAAACACTTCTAACACAATCCTCCTAAATCATAGGATGTATTAACTTATTTTTGTTTGGACGGGTATGGTGTAGGGGCACCTAGAAGGGTCCTCATATTGGTTTCTAGTTGGATGGAATTTTTGGCATGTAATGACTCTCGCTAAGTCAAGGGTGTGAATGAGTTTGGACCTTTTCAAGGTACTATTTTTCGGTTGCAGTTGTTCCTAGGTAGATGTTTTTCGTGTTTTTGTGAGTATAGCTTGTGTTAGGGGACATAGGTATATAACCATGAAAGTAGGAGAAAGGTATGATCTTAACCCATATTGTCCTCTATGATGTGATTTTATACTCTTTCATGGATTAGAGATCCTAAAATGTCATTTGTTATCCAGAAAGGGAGAGTATGTCAAAAAATGTCAATTGTGCAACAATTGTGCAAATGTTGTCAAGAAGGAAAAAATGACTTAAATTATGTAAAGTGAGGTCCTAGAGGCTAAATAAATCAAAGAAATCATTTATGCATCGAAGTAGATACGTTTAGAAGTTACCAAGTGAAGGAGAGAAAATTTACTCAAAGATGTAAAAAATTGTCAAAGTTGTGCAACTTTTTGAAAAGTTGTTTCACAATGTTTTGGTAGAAAAGTTTCCAAAAAGAAAGGAGGAGGTTGGTGGTTATTTCAACTACTTGCAACCTCTTTGGGAACTTATAAAACCATCAATTGAATGCATCCCAAGCGTTTGTTTTTCTAGTTAACAATTTTGTGCAATTGGATTCATGATTTCTAGTTTAGTTTAAACTATTTTTAGAGTTTTTGATTACCTATATGGAATAATGGATTGAAATTGATTTAAAAGCATCTCGTGTATTGGCCCACATTTGAATCTCTAAGAAATAATGGCTCCCCCATGAATTTGTACCATAACTTCTTCATGGATTTAAGGGACACATGAGTAGAACCAAATTAAATAAAGTACATAATTTTTGGGGCCTTGGAAAATATGGAAAATATTTTAAATGTGATGCCCTAGGTCAATTTTTGATACATTGATAGGCGAACACGATATCAAAAGGAAGGATTTTTGGTTTGAATGTGAGGAATACTTCAAACCATGTGTTACAAAGTGAAGAGAGGTGATTAAATTAAGTATATTCTAAAGGAGAAGAATTCATGATAATTTTTGATGAGGGAATGACCATATCCTAGGTAGCCCTATTATTCATATCAAAAAACCCTTAAATATAGGCATAAAAGTTACTTTCTTGTGTATGGAAAGTTTTGAAATATAAGAACCACAAAATACTTTAGGTTTTTCAAAATTTTATTTGAATCTAAAATTTCTTTTCCACCTTATTCAAATAAAATTAAGGTTAAAGACCAAAAACTCAAGTTGGAGGGCTAATTCTAGTTTCCTTGTTTGTAGTAGTTTTGGAAATAGGATCAAAGAACTTGATGTCAACTTATGAAATTTGTTTCTAGAAGTTCAAGGGAAGTATGAAATCACTTTTAAGATCCCCTCACTCTACAAGGTTTAGAAATATAGTCAAGAAAGACTAAGTAAGTAGGTCAGCAAGTGGGCTTGAAGAGGCATTTGGAGAAGAAGGAACCAAAACCACTAGTGTAACTAGGTAGTGAGTGGTTAGAGGATGGTGTAGAGTTACTCTTGGGATAAGTGCATCTAAGGAACCCTAATAGGCTAAGAGAAATATTGAGAAATTCTTTAGAAAGGTAATGGCTAAAGAAGCAAACTAACTTAGCATTACATCATCTTGGAGTTTAGATGATTTTCATATATGTTACCATCAATGCAAAAGGGGGAGATTTTTATCATGAATTTTTATGGTATTCCTATGGAGGAGTATCCTAAGAATTGGAGAGTTGGTACCATGATTGTCATGTTGCACTTATGATTGACTTTTTCATTGATGTCAACGTAGTATTATTTCTATTAAGACTAGTAGAGTAGCAGACAAAGAACAAGGTCATATGGAATGCATATTGAGGATGAGGTCAAGTGTAGTTGAGGATATACTCCACATTATATCCTATTCAAGTGGAAAATTGCACATGTACAACAAGTTAAAGACATGTAAGAATTTTTTCAAGAATTAGAGAGGACAGTGTATAGAGAGAGTATTTGATAAATGGTTTCTGATGTTAAGATTGCATCTCTTAATAATGATAGGATTGTGATTAGTGTAGTTAGATAGTGAAAGTAGAAAACCTTATTATGATGTTGGTGATTTTTCAAGGTGAGAGGCGATAGACATGAGAAATTTTAAAGATTTTGAGATGAAAATTTCTTGTAATTACAAGATGATGTAATGAATTGTAATATATTAATAAGGTCATATTCTAATTTATTGGGAAATACTCAAGGCCAACTCAAAGAATTATTTTGAGGATGTAGTACAAAGGAAGTTGTTTTTCATTGTGATGATGTGTGCAGTACTTCGTAAATGTGAGTAACTGATCCAACCTAGATTATATAATGAGAATTAAAAGTTCTTGTTTTGAGATATAAAAGAGGTTTTGGTCTGATCAAGAGGAAAGAGGAGTTCCAGTTATCTAGTTTATTGTTCTTCTTGGAATAATACAAAGATAAATTGGACAATGGGTCCTTAGATGTTCTATAAATCCTAATAGGGTTGGCCCAACTCGAAACAGGGATTCAAAGTCTCCTAATAGGGACTAATATGTACTGAATGTATTCCATTTCTTTTTAAGAGAGTCCATCCTCTTATAAAGACCTTATATATTAGTACATCATTTTGTGGCTACCATCCCCACGAAGGTTTTCCTTCTAATCAAGGTTTTCCCTAGTTAGCATATCTAGTTTTATTATGTATGTGTATCTTCTTATGGTTTTTAGTTATATTGTTCACATACTTAAGGATTAATAAGTCTGATAAATTTTTTAATAGTGGATAATAGATTCACCCCACTCCCCTTAGTTATCTTGGTGGAATTTAATTCCTAACATTATCACTGGAGGGCTTCAAAACCCTCAGGCATAACACATATGAATCTCCCACCATGCTTTCTTTGTGGAGGAATATTTGGGGTCTCATTTATAACCAATGAAAATTATCTCATAATTGATGACATATGCACATACTCAACTCAAACAATGATCTTAGTGTAGACTACTTCCCAAGTGGCAATTATTTTACACACTCAAGAACTTCCACTTTGAGATCACTTGATGAAAGAAACTCCACTTAATTAAACAACAATCAATAGAAACATACAACAACACAAAGTGGGAGGAAAAAATATGGGCTTTCTATTATCATTGCAAATGTGAATTACAAAATTAAAATATGGAAATGCACTTGGTTGCCTTCCATACAACAATTGTGAAGAAAAATATGTGACTATCACCTAGAACTTCCCTAGACAATACATAGGCCTTCCTTATATATGAACCTTTAACTACCTGAGATGGTTCAATATGGAAAGCCCTAACCCTTCAAGATGATAAACCTCACATTATAACAATTAATTTTACTTTATTACATAAGATTAACTCAAGAAAATTTATAAATTTTATTTTTGGATGGGTCCACTTTTAGAGACCAAAACTAGAAAACCATTTATCTGAATGTCTATTAAAACCCCATTTCAGAATCCTCAGCTAGCAATATACAACTATCAATCATGCAAGCATCCATTAATTAAGGTTTCACCATTTTTTGAAACCATTCAAGCCTTCATCGATGGGCCAAATGTTTGGATAGCCTAAGTTCACATTCAAATTCTCCAACAACTACACCAATACATATGATTTGACAACAAAACTCATCCAACAAGATAATCTATCACATACAAACATTGATATATGGGATTATAATAATTAGAGCACATAATATCAACTTACCAAAACTAGCAAGCTCCCACAAATAGAAAATCTATACAAGAATAGCCCTTATTAAAAATATAAAAAACTTAAAAACTAGAAATAAAAAATATTTGTTGGGTGATGCATGATTTCCCTTACACCTAGGATGCTCCTGCATTAAAGGCCTATGGATAATCCCCCCCTTTATAATTTTATGAGAAATTGGGAAATAAAGGAATATAATAATTTTGAAGAATCGAAGTATGGACTACAATTATCTTATTTTGAAAATTAAAACACTAATTATTGAGGTTCTAATAGTATGTTATATATAACTAAGGGTTCAACCCACATAGTTTTTAGATTGATTTAGAATAATAGAGAGGGTGGGAGGGGCTAGTGAGTTAGGGGTGGGGGGTGAATCAATCTTCCTAAGGTCCATGTTTGCAAATTCAACTTTTAATCACTTAAAATAATTTAGATCCAATTATTAAGTATCTCAGTCCCTATAGCAAATAAACAACAACATAAAACTTGCACTCCATTATCCCACTAGTAACAAACTTGCAGTCAATTGTCCTGGTAGAAAAAAACTTATCAAATGTCAAATAATAATAGTTTAAAATAATATCAAATAATATCGACACAAGTAAGAAACTGGGATTTAACATGGAAACCTAATTTGTAAATACCCATTAGTAGCATGGTACCAATTTCAACTCTTCTAAAGTGAGCTCTATAAGGAGCCAACCCTATTCAAGGTTACAAAACACATTGTTTAGTGTGACCTTATTAAGGATTTAATCACCCTATTAGGACTGGTGTGTTTAGAGGATTTTAGAAAATTTCATTAGAATGTAACCTTCATTAAAGGATTTCAATATTGATACAATGTGATCACAATTCACTTCTTCATTACTCTTCTTAACCTCTTACTTATGCTCACTAGCCAATAACATTAACATCTACCTGCCCATTAATTCCTTTAGGTTATCCTTATGCCTTGTTAAATAGGTAGTTTTGATCTTTTTCTACTTAATCATCATTCTAGATCATAGGGTTTGGTCAGATTCATCAAATCTTTCAATAATATTTTTTCTCCTTTCTCTTCTAGAAACTTCTCAAAACTTCTCTTTGAATTCATGCCTAGAAAATCTAAAACATAGTTTCCCTTGAATTAAATGCTTTGATTCATCATCCTTATCTAAAAAATATTTTACATAATCTAAGAATTCAATTGTCTTACCCAGAAATCAAGATATCCTCATAAAATATCAAATGATGACTCTTAGCCACTATCTTTTGACACTCAATCAATAATAATTGTTCTTCTTGGTATACTTTATAATACTTAGTCAATAATGATGGTTGGTTGACACTGTATTATGCTCATCTTATACTATCACTTAGTCAACTCTAGTGTGACTCAACATATATTTCTAGTTCCTTAATCTTATGCTCTTTTTCTAGTCAAGCCTATGCATTTGGGCTTCTATCTTCTAGGATCCAATACAACTATCTTGTCCACTTGGGTTATGATTAAATAACCACATTATCTTGTCAAGATCTAACTAATCTATTGCCTATTATGGTTTCACATAAATCAATTTTTCCTCTAGCTCCTTGTTAAATCTCTTCTTCCTAAATCCTCATCATCAATCATCTTAATATGGAACTCTAAAGATAATAGTTGTCTTACCAATAAAATTTTACATTAATGAGAACATAACAATTGTTCCACTTGTAGATTTAACAATAATGTATCACTAGAATGAGACCATGAGAAATATGTCATATGGTTTGAGGCTTTTACCTTATGTTGGTTTAGGGTCTAATAGTAACAAAATTAAGGGAGGAATGTATATGGATCCCTCCTCCCTTGGGTTGGATAAAACTCAATATTTATTGAGCATCCCAGGGAAACCTGGGAATAACTAGGATTAGTTGCTTCATTAGAGATAATAATTGAGATATCTTAGTAAAATTCTCTAGATGAATAGCCATAGATTGTAACAATGGAGACAAGATTTGAACCTTGGTCAATGGGTTGTGGTTATGTTTAAATTTTAATTTTGATAAAATTGAGATTGATGGGGATTCAACTTTAATTATTAATGCTCTTTGTAAAGGATTAGTTCCAAAATGGAGATCAGGATCCATGCTTGATAAGTGCCTAATTTTTCTAAGATCCTTTTAAGTAACATTAACTACTTTTGTATCTTTAGGGAAGGGAATAACGTTGCTGATAAATTGGAAAATGAGGGAGCCGATGGTATTGATGATACTATCCCTCCAACTAAACTCCACTCTCACAAATTTTATCTATACTTGAAATTTGTATACCCATCATTTAAAAATCTATATGGATATTTCCTAATTGATCATTAATCACATCTCTTAAATATATCCTCTTTATTCCATCTTATCAAGGTATTAAGAAATCAATGCAATATCTTAACTCGCAATAATCCTAATCCTTACCATTATTTTCTTTTTTCTAATCTTTTCTTACCCTTAGCTTCCCATTGGGGTTGATGTCATAAGAAATGTAAATGGTGTTATATGTTTTGTATTTATTACCCTCTTATGTTCTTACTCTTTCTATATGGAAGGGTGGTGTCCTTTCCATGACATCACTCCTTCCCACACTTAAAAATTTAATAGTAATTTGTTCTTTGAGCGCGATTGTTTATGTTTGTTTGTATTGTTCTCCATGTCTTAATTATTTAATAGTATTTTGTGGCTTTATTCAATATGTTAACTTCATGAACACCCTAATTAAGCTATAATGCCCTTCCAAACTTATACCTTTCAATGGTCCCATAACCATTGACAAAATTTGCCAATTTATCCCAATTAGAAATTTTGTGATATAGAGGGAAATCTTGTGTTACATTGGTATCTAGTTTATAAACTTCCCTAATAAATTATGGTCTAATGTGAACATAGTTATGATGTTTATTGCAGCTGCAAACCATTTTTATGCAAATAATGAATGGTAGATAGTTTATGAAGATAATTTTTTGAAGCAATACTACTCGTTAGATTGGGTACTATCATGTTGAAAATTGGGGAGGAACTTACCATTTATTTGGCCACAAATTACAATACCCTTTATATTTGAGGGTAACTTGTTCCTACCTACCTCATTATCTTCATGGAAGAAAATGAGGGCTTCTTAAAGGAAAAGTTGGCCTACAAACAAAACTTCCACTTCCTTATATTTTTATTTTCCCTCGAAACTTAATTTGAGGAGGAAGGTATTCTATAAGGGTGGTCCCTAGATTTTGAAATCAAAGATTTGACAAATTCATTTAGGGAATAGTATTGAAATTTTCTTTTTCTAATCTTTTTTGAAGCTTAAACAAGATTATAGCTAATTAAAAAAAAGAGGTTTATTATTCCTATAAATAGCTAACATGGACCTATGAATTTTAAATACTCCTATTTAATACCTTATATATTAAAAATCTATCGATTTTCCTCATTTTTTATTTATGTAGAGATACATGTTTGGAAACTTCTTGTGGGATTGAGCCCTCAAAAAGTTTCAACAATGGGCTCTAACACATTAATTAAGGAAAACTTACAGGATGAAACAACATCAAAATTCTTTAATGATTCACTTATAACTTCCATAAATTAATAGACATGAAAAATTCCTTTTATAAGACAAAATATGAATATGTTATAGACATTTTTTGAAAGTTACAAATATATCTAATGAGTAGGATGAAGGTTATAACATTTTTTCCAAAACTACTAGTTCAAAAGTAGGTTCAAACATGCCTTCACTAAAATGACCATAACTTCTAGAAATCACAATGAAGCTAAATCAAGAAAAACCACATAAAATAGGACTCTCATACCCTTCTGAAAATATAAGTTACTCTTATTTATCTTCTCATATGTGTTCTTACCAATAGAAAGAATAAAGTTTGATTTTTAGAAAAAAATAAAATTAGAAAATTAACATAAAACTTCCAAAAAAAAACTTATTTTCATTTCAATTCTCCTCCAAACTTCTCCAGAAGTTCAAATATGTATACACCATGTAAATTATCTCAAGTACAGCATATTTATAAAATTTCCAACTTCTATAATCTATAAGGGTACAAGCACAAACCTGTGTCACCCTTTTGTAAAGGAAAAAGCTAACAAAAGTATAACTATTCACATTTAATGACATAAAATTGGTATTATTATTTTGAACTTGAAAACGAAATAAACTAATGAAATGTGTAGAAATGGAAGAAGTTTGGGATTATATTTTTTAATAATTATTTGGAATAAGAAATGATATATTTTTCTATTTTTTATAGATAAATTTTTACCTGCTTAAAAATGTTAAAAATTAGGGGTCTAGTTCCCACCACAAAACTATATGGAAATAAACTTATTTCCATTTAATCTTAGACTATGTTATAGATAACATGTATAGCTAGAACAATAAAAAATAGAAATTGGCTTTAGACCTATATTTTCTTGTTTATAATGATCTAAATTTAAACTAATTGAAAATCAATAGTTTTCATCTCCCACCACATTTTTCAAAACAAATCTATTCTAATTGGGAGAAAAATTATACATTCTAGAAGAGGATTCTCTCCTCGAGAATGTAATATAAATTTTAATTTTTTTAAATGATTCAATTTTTTTTCTTTCTTAAAATTGACGTCTTGACGAGTGTTAAAATATCTGCTTGTACAATTTTTTAATTACAATATACTATATCTAATTAAAATACTATAAACTCTATATGAGAATATTCTTGACGCTAAGCTCTATAAAATGGTGTTTATATATTATTAAAAAATTATGATAAAAGTTGTAAGAGTTATTGAAATGTCATTTTTCTTGATAAATATTTTTCTTTATTAATTGGTCACAAACTAGTATAAAATATGCATTTAATAGACATTTCCTATTGGAAAAGTGTGAGACCATATATAACTTAGTTAGAATGAGTTTATCTAGATCATAAGTTTGAACAAAATTGATTTTTAGATAGAAATACTCAAATTCAGTCGTTCTGATAAGTTAGCCTAAAAGGTGACACAATTTTGTACTTTTACCCATAATCTACCCTCTATTGCTCTTCACCTTCCTCTTTATACCAAATTTTCATATTGTAATCTTTTTATGACAACGTTTTATTACTAATTTGGAACTTTTTTTTTTATATAAAAATGAAATATAAACTTTATAAATCCTAAATAACATGTAAAAATAGACTACCTATGACATTTTAAAACATTACTAATCTTTCAAAGGTTTACTTTAATAATATGAAAACACTGTGTCCTTTGAAATATCATGATAAATAAATTCAAAACACATATTGACTCAAACAAATTCAAAACACATTTGAAATATCATGATAAGTAATTAAATATCTCATATCCTCATAGAGATTCTTATTTTTTCTTTCTTGATGGGTAATTATTATGTATGGGATCTTAACCATCTTGATCTATGGATTATGCATAAAAATGGAGGTTGAAGTTTTCTAGTGATTTTTACTTAAGGGTTTTTTTTACTTCCTATGGCATCAAGTTCTACTTGATTTTTGTGAATTGTGGCTACCAAATTCTAATGTTGTTACTTATGTATCAACGTAGCTCTTGGCTATGTGGCTTTAAGCCCCTTAATATCTTTAATTTTAAATATAAATAAACAAAAAATGAATATTTTGTAAATTAAATATAGTTCTATGTGGGACTATGACACAAAAATCTAATTATCTCTTTTATGGACTAATAATACAATAAATTTTTTTATTCCTTTTATATATTTAAACAATTTTTTTGGTTAGTTACAAATATTAATGCACTCTCTATTCTATGAGTTCTCTATGTCAAGGGGCTCTTTATGTCTGGAGAAGGAGAGAAGGGTTTCTAGCCTCTATAATTAAAATGGTAAGTTAATAGTTCTTTAAATTATCTCTATTCGATTTGACTCATAATGAAATGGTAATTTGGAAAAAGTTTGCAATGATTTCCACATTATTTTCTATTGCAATCACATTCATGCTATCTACTTTATGGATCATTTTTTTAAACCCAGTGTAGAAAAGCTTATGAAAAACTTTATTGACCCGCATATTGAGGTTTTTGTCTTCATGTTGGATATTTAGGGCATTAGTTTAATAATATAAATCTATTATGGGTCTATAGGATTCAAAGCTCTTTAGTTCTTATGATAATGTGTTGATTGAATGATTCAATTTTATTATTCATTTGATGTGTTAGATTAGATATCCCTACAAAATTTCGGCATCTTGGCCTCTCTAGACATCTATTGGGTTTTTCAGTTAAGCTATTCATTACCAGACACTAGATATTTGGCTCTTTGGTCTTCAATTGGATAAACCAAAAACAATGTTCAAGAAAAAGATTGTTTTAGCCAAAATATTTCATTTTTGGTTTGAGGTTTGTGAATTATTGCTCATGTTGACATGTTCCAATAATTGGCCAAAGGAGGTTGTTGTGATTTTTCTATGATGGAAGGTCTTCATCATGTAGGATGTTTAAGTTGTGTTCCTCTACTTTGAGTCTCATTTGGTCCATCTATTAGGGGATTCCCTCTTATCAGTGGCTGAACCTCTCACTATTGTCATTTCCTCTTCATCATGATGTATTGTCTCAGTTGAGATTTCTTGAGGATATTTTAATGTGCAAGATCTAAAATGTAGAGCTCATCTCTAGTATTCTACTAGGTATATTTTATTATCATGTAAAATAGTGTATGCCTTCTTAAAAGACCCTTTCTAGGGCTTTTTAAATATTGTATACAAGGCTTTGATCCAAGGCAATATCAATTTTTTTCTTAACTCCATTATTTTCCCTTGGTGCCTACACTTAATGGAGTCAAATGTAAATATTTTGTAAATTAATTTTTTTTTAAAAAGCATTTTCCTTTTTATTGACCAAATGAGATGGCACTGGATCCTAATAAAATATTTTGAAACATTGTAAAAACAAGTTTATTATTCATTAGGAGAATTTTGATATTTTTACAATGTTTTCTCGCTTAAAATTTTCTTTCATGTCAATGATAAATGGGGAGACTATTAAGTATCATCATTAAATTAATATTGTAATATTGGTCACTCTAGTCATTCAAATATCTAGTTCTATCTATTAGTCCCACATAAATACTAAAAATAGTAGAATTGTCAAGACATGATTATATATTTACGAGAATGATTAATTAATTTAATAAATGGGAATATTTATTTATTTAGTATAGGTGTAAGGTGATTACTATTGGTAAAAATGTACCATGAAACTATCTCTTGAAAAAATAATCAAGTGATATGATGTTTAATAAAATAAGACACCCTAAGGATACTAAATTTGTGTCTTTATCATATATAAATAAAATCTTTCAAAACACTCAAACCAACATGTTGAATGTGAGAGATGGAAAATAGTATTAATATATGATATGGCTCCTTAGTGGTACTATATTTCTTTAAAAAATGTTGTGAAAAAGAAATATTGGTAGTTAGTCCAACACTTTATTCCTATATTTAACTAAAATAAAAATGAAAATAGAAAGATGGTGAGTTATAATGATAATAATGTGTAAGCACAATAACATGGGTGGCTGATGCCTAAGGTAAATGGATTCAATGAATAAATTATGCTAAATTAGATTTACAACTTCAGTGCCACAAAAATAATGTAAAATTGAAAGTAAGTCTACAACTTTTAATACCCAATATTAGAGCAAAAAACGCACATCTATAATTTAACTAAGAATTAAATAAAGTTCAAACTAACCATGAGTTGAACTTGGAAAAAAAATATAGAAATACATTGAATTAGAATCTATCAAGCATCTCCATGTTTCACCATGGAAGAATTGGATTTTCATTTAATCGAGAATTATTACAACCATATATATCGTAACAATCTCTATCCAACAATTCCTAAAAGTTTACGACTATTATTTTCTTACTATGTACTATTATAATTAAAATTTATCTTCATAGGAGAGAGCACTGCCTTTATAGAAAACTCTTACGAATGACGTAATCAAGTAAAATGCACCTCTAAAAGATCATAACTGTAACATGTATTATTTTTCTCAATTTTGTCATGCAGTTACTTCTAGACATATGCCAAAATAATGAGATGACTGTAGCATGTTGATCTTATATTACAACTTTTGACTTTGTAATATTCCACTTTAATCCTGCCAAATCTATGATATGGAATGAAATTTTTAATTGCTCTTTTTTTTGGTGTTTTATTATTATATCCATCTACTCTATATCTTCAATCTATGCGCATGCATTCAAAGAATATAACATATACTAAGACTAACTTTGGCTTGGGTATTTTATAGTTATCATTAGGTAATGTAGTTTAGTTTGTTTGTGCCTTTCGTTTCTTCATAAGATAATTTTGTTGAAAAACTAATCTATTTTATAATTTATTTAAAAAGTAAAAATTTACTTATTTTTATTTTTGCTGATTATAATTCATAATTTTAAATGTCTTACAAGTGAGCACTAAAAAAATATAAAAGTATTTTATATTAGGTTAATTTATCAAATATAATACTTATTAAAGTTAAAATTACTTCAAAATATAGTTATCATAATCACACATAAGTGTTCTCTATTATTTAAAGGATCACTCAAAGTGTCATGATTATGTGGCACTACAACTAAAATTATCAATACTTTTATTGTGAATATTTCAAAAGGTGACAAATAGATACCATCTCTCAAGGGAATGAAAGGTATTTTTACCCTTACTCTATTCAAGAATTTCATAACCTAAACCAGCATGGCTCATCTAATTTTACTTATATATTGATAAAAATTAGATAAGGAATAATTGAAGATTTATAAATGGAATGCATGATAGAAAATAATGTAACCCAATATCTCTTTAATGTAGTATAAATTATTTGGAATTTCTTTAGACGATAGTACATGGATGAACTTAATAATTTGTATGAGTATAAAAATTCAAAAGGAAGATAAATGTTACATAGTCATTTGTATAACATTGTGCTATGCTTGATGTTGATATAGAGAGAGAATTGATAGTATGCTCTAGATAATTTGTTGATAGGATTGATCAAAATTTGTATATAAAAAAATAAAATAGATCAAGATTTTCTTAATACAACCATGAACAAAGTTTATAATAATATAATGGAAGATTATTTTAAAATATTTGCATCTATTAATAAAGATGAGATCATGAGAAGGAATGATACATTGCCTCGATTCTAGGATCATATGAGTAGCAAGATTACTATTATGGGATATACATTGGGTATCTTATTTTATGCTAAGAGTCTTCCATCATCCACTTCTCCTTCATCATTTTATAAATATATAAATTAAAAAAAGTACACTTTTTTTTCAAAGAATCGAGGGATGAGAAAATTTACAAACTTAATAATTATCCTCTAGAAGTATAGAATCCACACTTTCTAATTAAAACATTTTCCCTACTCGGAAAGTTTTTCAAAATAAAACAAACACATGAAAAATAAATATACGAAGAAAAAATGAGAAAATAGAACATGAAAAAACCTAATAGAAAAAGGGAATAAAGAGAAATGGATAGAGATAATAAATCATTAGGAGAAAGAAGTAAAGTATTTAAGGATGAAGAAAACAAAACAAAAGAAAAACCAAAAAGAAAAAAAAAATTAAAAAAAGAGGAAATTATCATACAAGATGTTTTTAATTTTAATATAAAAATAATCGGTGACTAGCCAAGTAGAAATAACCATAGTAAGCAGATAGCTTCAAGAGTAGAATCATAAACAACACATCGTCCATCCATTAACCTTAAAAACTACTACAATAGTTAACTAAACTACTATCAAAACCATTATAACTGATAGTTTCATACCAATTGCCTACAAGAATACTAATTAAGCTAGTTGTGTTAATGTGCATAAAAATGTTTTTATATTGGCCACATAGGAAAAATTTTATCGTTCATAAAAAATATCATAAAAATAGTGAAAAAATTAGCATAGAATGAGGCCACGACATCTTTATTTCTTCTCCTCAAGGGGTCTTTTTCCAAACTATCACATCCAACCAATTGTCTGATAGGGACTTATAGAGTTTCTTGGAACCCTCCTCATATTACTTCCCCTTACATCCCATCTTCTACTATAGAAGAAGGATGAGAGTGGTTTTTTGTAGAATACATAGCCTTTATAAGAAAGTAGAGTGGTGAACCTTATGTTCAAATCAAGTAGTAGGTTCTCCACTTTTTCTAGCTTAATCCATAGATTCTCCAAATTGGGTGGTAGTAGGTTGTCTTGAATAAAGGGGTGCATAGGAGGAGTAAAAGGAATCGTAGGGGTTTGGAAAGGGGTTTTCTCCAAGAAAGTGGAGAAAGGTGGGTGCTCCCTAGGATTCCTGAAAGGGGAAGCCATAATCAAGGGAGACTTATCCTTTGTGCCTAGATTATCATCATTGTTCATAAAATAAATTGTTCCCATACTAAAGGTAGAAAATACATGGCTGTGATATTTATCCTATGAGGCTTCTTTGGTATCTTCCTCTTCCTCATTATAGAAGTTTCTTTGATCTTTTTGCTTCTACTTAGCATGGGTTCTTTCTCCCCACCCCCCTTAGACTCAAAATCCAAGTCTATCTCTTCAAGGCTATTGTGTTTTTTCTCTATTTTTTTCTCTTTTGATATATCAAAATTTTTATTTGATCTCCACCACCCCACAAAAGATCCCAGCTATTATGTCCCCAAGGTCAATAGAGAGTTCTATCTTAGGTTTTAAGGATACTACCACTAAAAGAAAGAGAATCCTATGAAATAATAGGGGAATTAGGAATATAGTCAAAAACAACATATAGGAGGTATTGGAGGCCTAGAGTTGTAGAAAAATAATATTGCAAGGAGGGCACATGATACAATGATATTTGTAATGCCCAAAATTGAGGTCTTGGTGTAAAATGGTTTAGGTTTTTTTCCTTCTTCCCTACACTTCTTAACATCGGTGACATATGCCTCTAAATCATAAAATAAAAATAAAATAAAATAAATTACGTCATGATAGAAAATTTAAATCAAATGGGGGAAGTAATAATAGAAACACACTTTGTGATCATCCATGCTTAGGTATTTCATTAAAACAAAAAAAGGACATCATTCCATAGGGCAGATAGCTTCAATTTTTGAAGAAAGATCTCAGCTAAATTGGCTTCACAACTTTAGTCACTCTTTTCCACATTTTATCATTCTGGTAAAAGATCAATAAATAGAGAAATAAATTCCTCATTAATCTCAAAAGTAATTTTATTTATTGTAACCTTATGATCATTCCAAAAGTTAATTAACTATATAGACATCAACTTATCTTAGTCTTCCATGGGATTAATGAATTGAAACAACTACCCTTAGTAATATACATCCAAGAACTTTCTTTCTTGTACCATTGACTTTCAATTTTCTAGGGCTTCATTTATTTTTTGTCCCATCCCATACTGACCAAAAACTTTTGTTCTTCCATTTCTTCTAGCATGAAAAACTTAAGAGAATCACAAAGCATATCCTTCAGTTTGAAAACATTTTTTTTTTGTAAAATTGTTTTAGTTTTGTGAAAGGGTTAAAGTAACCCTTCCAGAGAGTTATGATTTAATAATTATTATTATGAGTGACTTGATAAGAAAGATTAGTGTCATCATAATTATTATTTTGAGTAGCTTGATTAGAAAGACTATTTTTGTCATAATTATTATTCTAAGTGCTTTGATTAGAAATATCTTAAGGCCAATTACCTAAACCTTGTGAAAGGTTATTTACCCACATAACAAAAATATGCGCTTTTAAAGATATCATTAATTTTCCATCCCTACGCATACCTTAAAATGTCACCCCAAATCTTACCAAAACCCCCCTTGAGAAAATTATGTAGAAAAGTACATATTATCTCATAATTATTTGGCATGATAATCTAGCTATTGATCTCATCACCCATAAACTAGACGAAAATTGACCCATTACACTAGATATGCCACATTCTATTCGTGACATGTTCCTTGACTCTCAAAGAGTGTTTGAATTTCATGTTGAAGGAATGTTATTTTTTGCCAGCACCATAGTCCAATCACTTAAAAACTAAATATCACCCATTTATTAACCACCTTTACCAATTCTACAATATGTGTTATACTTTGGTCTCATCCATTTTTTCAAGAAGTGGAAAACCATCAATTAGTACAGTTTTCAATGCCTAGTCATCCTTTGACTAATGATTAACACCATCCATAAATATCTTAGATTCTCCTTTAACTAGAATCTTGTTTTTTCAAAGTAAGTTATGAACTTGATAGCCCACAATAGGGCTATAGCTTTAGCCATATTTAAAGGGTTAGTTTCAAAGCTACCAATATATGCCAATATGAATTTCCCTCATTCATCTCTAACAATTACACCACCCATAGCATAAACATTTTACATAGCCCCATCAAAGTTAAGCTTTAGCCATCCACCTAAGAAGGTTCTAGTGAGTGTTTACATGAAGAAATTTCTTTGAGCTATTAAAGGAATTATCATTTGTAGGGATCTCTCAACCAATAGCCACTGAGGAATCCTAGGGAGAGGGGGGATTATTAGATATCTTCCAATCAATCACTTGTATGAATTATTATTGAAATACCTTTCATAGTCATCTCAACCTCCCTAAATCTCATGTTACTTATTACCTTTAAAACACCCCAATAGATATGTAGAGGTAAAAATTTGCAAATGAGTTGGGTGGGGTTGACTAGAGAGGATAACCCAATTGCTAATTTTTTTTGAAGGTTGTTATCAAATACCTAGTTGATGTTGATAATGTTTAGCATGGATGACCAAATTTGTGAAACAAAAGGGTAGGAGAAAAAGAGGTGGAGAATTTCCTACTCTATGTGTTTATAGATAATACATATGTTACAGAAGTGAAAACCCTATCTTTTTAGATTATCTATAGTCAATATTTTTTCATGGAGAGTGGTCCACTAGAAAAAAAATATCTGAAGGGTAAGTTGAAGCATACACACTTTATCCTAGAAAATCTTGGGGACCACTAATTAAGTTAGATAAAGATAAGAAGATACATCTAACAAGTCATCATATTGGTTTTTGTTCCAAAATATTATGTCCTACAATGGAGAAACATGGATCCTAATGAGGTTGACTATCTCCTGTAATTCCTTCATAATCATCAAATCTCGAGGAGGTTCTTGTTAGAAAATAAATTCCACCAAGATAATTATGGGCGGTGGGTGGGGGGTGGGAATAAGTTATCATATAAATATAAGCTTTATCAACCTTATTAAACCTTAAGGATGCCAAAAATATAATCAGCAACCATAATAAGATACACATATATAATAACACTAGATATGTTAACTAGGGAAAACCTTCATTAGAGGGAAATCCCCGATGGGGATGGTAGGTCCATAAAATGATGTACTTATATAAAATTTCCTTGTAAGAGAATGGACTCTATTAGGAGCCAATGAAATACATTCAACACATACCAGTCCATATTAGAAAACTTTGAATCCCTATCAGAAAATTTTGACCTTGTTAGTTGTTAAATCAACCCTGTTAGGAGTTGTAGAAGAAAGATTGAACCACTCCCAAAATAGCTATAGGACCAAGACCACCAAACTTATTGATCAACTATTCTTTGTATTATTCCTTGTAGAGTAGTAGAAATAAAATTGAAATTTTCAACTCAAACTCATTCTCTATCCTCTTACTGTGCCAATACCACACCATATACTTGATCAAATATTAATGCCAAATCTTCAAACTTGCAACACATTGATCCCTTTTATCACTTACATGCATTTACCAACTTCACATATCACTTTCATAATTCACAAATAACATCTCTTTTCATACTTAACAAAAAATTATATAACCTTCCTTTATACCATATCCTCAAAATAATTCTTTGAGTTGGACTTGAGGCTTTTCCAATTTATTATAGTTGGACCTTATTAAGAAATTAAAATTCATGACATATTTCCATAATTAAAAAATAGTATCATCTCATAGTAAATAAAAATTCCCACACATATGACCTTTAACCTTCCATACTTACTAAAATCATCATCAAGCTATCTACTATCACACTCTAAATTCTATCATCATGATTTTATAATTGTTAAGAGATACAATCCAAACATCAAAAACTATTGCTTAGGTACTTTATCTGTACACTATCCTCTATAATTCTTGAATACCCCTCACATGTCTTGAACTCTTTGTACATGTACCTTTTCAAAACATATGAAAATAATGTAGAAAATATCATCAACTATTTGTGACCTTGTCATGTTATAGAGTATGAATGTCCTTGTTCTCTATTTGATACTTTTATAGTTTATACAAAAATACTACTATGTTGACATTAATGATAAACATAGTCATGAATGTAACATGTAAATAATGGTAACAATCTCTCCAAATACTCTTGTAATGCTTTAAATAATCCCACAAAGGAATACCATCACAATTAATTCTCACAATCCCCTCGATTTGAAGTATATTTTTTTCTATTTTCAAGAGGTTGTGATATAATTAGAAACTAGATGGCCAAATGCCACCCTATTAAAATATTTTCCACTAACTATTAAGTCAACCTTTCTCCAAAGGATTTACCCTAATATGATACAATTGTTAGAAATTAATAGTAGAGCTTTGATCTAAAATAACTTACAACCTTACTTGCAGATTATAGATCACTATTCAGTCCTCAACTCTGCTTGGCTTCCAATCTTTGTAGCTCTACTAGATTGTTCACCCTTCAAGAATTCATCCTCTTTAAGCCTTCTTGCTTAGTTTTCCAGTGCAGATTTCTTCTCTTGGGTCACTTGATGAAGAAAACCTTCTTCCTTCACCTTGTTAGATTTTTGCATCCAAAACTCTCTAACCTCCATCCAACATTGCTTCATGACCAGAGATCCCTACAAATAGGAAATTAGAACTCCTTTTCATGTTGATTATCGATAAGAAAAATTAAGGTTTTTGATGGATTAGGTAGGACACAATGTATCTACCCCATATATTTTCTTCTCTAGAAACTTCTCTTAAAATCAATTTGAATTTGCCTCCAAAATGGTTTACATAAGATTATGTGCCTCCATCTCATCAATCTTATCTTCCTCCTAATTTACAAGTTCCAAGAAAATAAACCTTTTGGCTTTTATTTCGAAAATCTTCAATCTTTTTCATAATGCAGTAGCTTGGGATTAACAATTTACTTATGCTTAGCACATACTATGTTACTCAACATCAACTAAAAATCACTTGGCATCTACTATTTTGCTCAGCATCCACTAGAATTTTCTTTCAGTTGGCATCTACTTTTTGCTCGACTTGCACTAACTTTTTTGGGCACCTTCTATCAACTTTGTCAAGATTAGGAAATGAAATTTGTCCAACCTTATTCTTCTAAACTTTCTAAGTGTAGCCAATCATTTTGTAACCTCAAGTAGATTATTAATACATTATGTTATTATTGTCCTAACTAATTCTTACACTGCAATACATAATCATAACTCAACCTTTCCTCTAGGTACTTTTATGACATCTTGTTGATCAAAACCCCCTCATCAATCAACTAAGTGATAGTGCTTGAAACATATAAGAAATCATCTTACCAGCATATGGAAAGTTTGACATTAGTGAAAAAATAATGATTGAAAAGACACAGTCTTCTTTCAACAATTTTCTTACTCAAATTATCTTTTCGGTAATATATCAACATTGTCATCACTCAACATAGTCATTCTCTCGATAGACATAGAAGCTTAGTCTTTACTAATCACTTCCAAGTAGTCTGAACTCAGTCAGCCCTAGGTAGTGACTTTGATGTAAGAGGATCCTAGGTTGCCTTGTTATCCTACTCATTTTGTTCATTCTACATGTTGATGCTAAGTTACTATAGCTCTAGTGTATGCCGAGTGACTCTTCATTCATTGAGTTACCAGGTGTACGACAAGTCACTCTTAATTAACCAAGTTACCCAATGTATACCAAGTGACTCTTCATTAACTGAGTTACCCAATGCATGCCAAGTGACTCTTCATTAACCAAGTTACCCAATGTATGCCAAGTGACTCATCATTAACTAAGTTACCTAGTGTATGCCAAGTGACTCTTCATTAACCGAGTTACCCAGTGTATGGAAAATGACTCATCATTAATCAAGTTACCTAGTGTATGCCAAGTGACTCTTGATTCATCAAGTTACCCAGTGTATGCCAATTGACTCTTCATTTGTTCAGTTACCCAGTGTATTCCAAGTGACTCTTCATTCATTGAGTTACCTAGTGTATGTCGAGTGTGAGCATTTAGACGTGATTTCTGCAAGACAAGTTGCAAGATTTATTTTGTTCATAACATTTATGTTAAAGTATTTTATTGGGATGCATCCACACTGTTGTTGGTTCAGCCTTCCTCTTATGTCATGTTCTAGAATAATCTATAAGCCATTTTGGAAAGAATATATAGAGTGTTTAGGCTTACAGTTAGGTAAGTTTTTGGGAAGAAGATTAGCAAGCAAAATTGAAAGTGCAAATTTGCAGTTGGATCTTTGACTATGAATGTATTTGTAATTGGTTTTAACTTAGAAGGTCTTACAGCTAGGCATGTATGAAGATATTTTGATGAGTCAATAAAAGTATTTCACTCTTCTTCCTCCTTTGGTTGTTATTCTTTGTGTTTTCTTTTGTTGTGTTAAATCTTGGAGGGTAGTTTGGATAGCTCGATGAACCTTCGGCCCTAGTTATTCACCCTTTACTTGCATCAGTTGGTATCAAAGCTTGAAGTTCATCCTTGTGGAGATTGGATCATGTAGAACCCTGATTTGGATTTGGTTGTAGGGTGAAAAATCTGCAGATTTGACCTATAACTTGTAGAGGGTTATGATCTTGTGGGAACCTAATTTGTAAAGATGGTTTTTTGTAGAGGAAATAATATTGATAATGCTATATTGGATCAGTTAAGAAAATTTATAGCCTAATTAGATGTTGTGGAGACAACCCATAGGAGAGGAGAACATCTTGATGATGTAAGTGATGATGAAGTACTAGCACCAAACCATAATCCAAAACCTAAAGAAGATCAAGACGAGGAAAGATTGCTGCAAATAATGTCTAGGGAAAATTCAAAGCCTACTATAGAAGTTGTTCCTTATGATGGAAAACCAGATGCCAATGTTGTGTTGGATTGGATCTCTAATATGGAGAAGTTCTTTGAGTATGAAAACACTCCTGATAATAGAAAGGTGAAGATTGTAGTCACTAGGTTGAAAGGTCACACATCACTATGGTGGGAGCACTTGCAAATTGATAGACAAAAGAGAGGAAAGGAGAAGATCAAAACTTGTCTAAAGATGGTGAACAAGGTAAAGAAAAAATTCCTTCCTACTGATTGGCAAGTTAGCTTGTTGAGAAAGATGCACAATTTGAAATAGAAGGACATGATTATGAAAGAATATACCGAGCAATTTTATAGACTAGACATTAGATCTGGGCATGTGGATGATGATGTTGAGAAAATTACAAGGTACATTAATGCATTGAGATCTGGAATTTAGGATGGAATAAGTTTTGTGAAGTTGGAAAGTGTAGAAGAAGCATACCACTATGTCTTGAGAGCTGAGGAGATCTTGACCAAGAAGAATGAACAAAGACAAAGAAGTAGAGGTGGTAGATTCCAGAGAGGCAGAGGTAGATCTTATGGAGAAAGTGTCAAATCTAATAGTTCTATGTAGGATAAAGGCAAATTTGAATGGAAGAATGATGACAAAGGTAAGACCGAATCGAAAAGTGGTAATTCTTATCGAGGAAGCACTAATTCTTATCGAGGAAGAGGTAATTCCTATTCTAGAGGTGGATTTCATGGTAATTGTTTTAGATGTGGTAAAGAGGGACATAGATATTTTGAATGTAGATCCCCTGAAAGTAGGCAAGGTAATAGAAATGTTGTAATTCAAGAAGATGATGAGGATTCACCAAGTGGACTTGAGCCTGGAGAAAATCTGATGGTGAGAAGAACCTTATGTAATAAAGGAAGTGACGAGGAACCTTTTTTAAGGAGAAATCATTTCAAGACCAGATGTAAAATGGTTGGAAAATGTTGCAAGGTGATTATTGATACTGGAAGTTCTACAAATTTGGCATCAGAAAAGCTAGTTGCCAAGTTGTAGTTGTATAGGGTGAAACATCCCAAACCTTATAATGTTTCATGGATCAAAGATGAGCATAGGATATTGGTAAGTGAGCAATGCCTTGTGAAGTTCAAAATTGGCCATTACTTGGATGAAGTTTTGTGTGATATTATGCCCATGGATTGTTGTCATATTTTTTTGGGTAGAACTTTGCAATATGATAGATATGTTGTACATGATGGAAGATTGAATCAATATACTCTTTAGGTAAATGCGAAAAAACAAACATTACTGCCATTGATTGAAAGTTTAGATGAGCTTAATTATATTGCTATAAAAATTTGCATGGTTAATGGGAAATAATTTGAAAATGAAATGAAAAAGAATCAAGTCTATTTTGCCATAGTCCCTAGAGGACTGAGTGTTGGTAGTAATGACTGAGCAACAAAAGCTAGTAATGACCGAGTGACAGTAGATAGTGATAGCTGAGTGCCAGTAGAAATTACCAAATTGCTGAATGAGTATAAATAAATTATTGCTAATGATATTCCTAATGGTTTACCTCTAGTAAGAATTATAACTCATCATATGGATCTAATTCCTAGAGCTAGTTTTCCAAACAAAGCACCATATAGATTGACACCTACAGAGAATGAAGAACTTAATAGATAAGTGCATGAGTTGTTGTAGAAAGGTTTGATCAGAGATAGCTTGAGTCCATGTTTCGTACCTATTGTATTAGCACCTAAAAAGAATGGATAATGGAGAATGTGTACTAATTCTAGAGCTATTAACAAAATCACAATGAAATATTGGTTTTCTATGCCAAGAATGGATGACATAATAGATTGTTTGAGTGGAGAAAAGTATTTTACCAAGATTGATTTGAAGGGTGGCTATCATTAGATTAGAATTAGAGAAGGTGATGAATGAAAGATTGCTTTCAAGATAAAAGATGGTTTGTATGAATGGTTGTTTACGCCTTTTGGTTTGACTAATGCACCTACTACTTTTATGAGGTTGATGAATGAAGTTCTAAAAAGATTCTTGGGTAAGTTTGTGATTGTTTATTTGGATGATATTCTAATATTCAGAAAGACTAAGGAAGAACATCTTGAGCGTATTAGAAAAATATTGCAAAGGCTAAAATATGAAAAGTTGTTGATTAATCTAAAGAATTGTTCTTTTATGCAACAGGAGATTGTGTATTTGGGAGTTGTGATTTCAGTTGATGGATTGAAGATGGATCCTGAGAAGGTTAAAGAAATTTTGGAATGGCCTACACCTTAGAATGTGGGTGAGGTAAGATCATTTCATGGTTTGGCTAGTTTTTACAAAAAGTTTATAAAGAATTTTAGTGTCATTTGTAATGCTATGACTAAAACAATAAGGGGAGATAAAAAGGAATTCAAGTGGACACGTGGAGGTGATAAGAGTTTTGAGACTTTGAAACAAACGGTTGTTGCATTAGCTATATTGGCTTTGCCTAATTTCAAAAAAGTATTTCAAGTTGAATGTGATGCAAGTGGTAATACAATAGGAGTTGTATTAAGTCAAGAAGGTAAACTCGTTGCTTTCTTTAGTGAAAAGTTGAATGATGCTAAAAGAAAATATTCTATGTATGATCAAGAGATTTATGCTATTGTTCAAGCCTTGAAAAAGTGAAGACATAATTTGATTCCTAAAGAGTTTGTGTTGTATACTAATCATAAAGCTTTACAATACTTGAGAAGTCAATATAAATTGAATCAAAGACATATGAAGTGGGTTGAGTACTTGTAGAGTTTTACATCTGTGATCAAGCATAACAGTGGAGTTACTAATAGAGTTGCTGATGCATTGAGTAGAAGACGTTCTTTATTGACTGAAATGAAGGTTGAAGTTCTTGGTTTTGATGAAATGAAAGAATTCTATGATGCTGATCCTAAATTTTTTGAGGTGTGGAGAGAGTGTAGAGCACCAAATCTAACAAACCACATAAGTAAGTATGATGAATATTTCATTCAAGAAGATATGTTGTTCAAATGTATTCAGTTGTGTATTCCTAAAAGTCCTATGAGGTTGAATATAACTAAACAAAAGCATAGTGGTGGATTAGCTAGACATTTTGAAATTGATAAGAATTGAGTTTGTTGAAAGAGAAGTATTATTGGCCAAAAATGTATAAGGATGTTCAGAAATTTGTAAATATTTGTGGAGTTTTTCAAGTTGCAAAGGGAGTGAGTCAAAATACCAATTTGTATACACCTATTACTGTTCTTGAGAAACCTTGGACTAACATCAGTATGGATTTTGTTCTTGGATTGCCTAGGATAGTGAAGGGGTATGATTACATATTTGTTGTAGTGGACAGATTTTCTATGATGGCTCATTTCATACCATGTAAGAAGACATCAGATGTTGAGCATGTTGCTGAACTTTTCTTTAAAGAGATTGTGAGATTACATGGATTACCAAGAAGTATTATTTGAGACAGAGATAGTAAGTTTTTTTTTTTTTTTTTCGAAGACTTTGTGGAAGAAGATGGGTACTAAGCTAAAGTTTAGTTTTACATTCCATCCATAGACATATGGATAGACATAGGTTGTGAATAGAAGCTTGGAAAATTTGATGAGATGTTTAGTTGGGAATAAGCCAAGTAATTCAAAGATGGTATTAGCACAAGCTAAATTTTTATATAATAATTCTATGAATAGGAGTACATGGAAGACACCTTTTGAGATTGTTACTAGAATGCATCCTAGAGCTATATTAGATTTGAGAGCTGTTGATGGTGAAGAAAAGAAAAGAGTTGTAGGAGAAGAAGTTGCTGATTTTATGGAGTCTTTGCACAAGGAAGTGAAGTTGAGGTTGGAACAAAGTAATTAGAAGTATAAGGAGAATGCTGATCAGTCTAGAAGACACCATGATTTTCAAGTTAGTGATGAGGTGATGGTTCATCTAAAGAAAGGAAGATTCCTAGTTGGAACATACAATAAGCTAAAGATGAAGAAATATGGACCTTGTAAGATCTTCAAGAAGTTTGATAGTGGTAATGCTTATGAAGTCGAGTTACCTAATTACATGGATATATCTCCTATATTCAATATTGTTGATTTGCATAAGTATCATGAGTCAGATGATGAAGTTTTTGTATTAGAAGATTATCCTAAGAACAAGATTGAAGAAGTTCAACAGATATTGGATCAGAGAGTGTGCAGGATCAAAAGAGAAAAATATTACTATGAATATCTGGTGAAGTGGAAGAATAGGCCTATTGAAGGTGCTTCATGGATTTCTCAATTTGAGTTGGATTGCACTCAGATTGTGACATCTAAATGATTCAAGAGAATAATTCCTTTCAACCCTAATTATTTGATGTAGGAGCATCCTGGGTTGCCTTGTTGTCCTGCTCATTTTGTTCATTTTGTATGTTGATGTCGAGTTATTCTAGCTTTAGTGTATGCCAAGTGACTCTCCATTCACTGAGTTACCAAGTGTATGCTAAATGACTCTTCATTAACCAAGTTACGCATTGCATACCATGGGACTCTTCATTAACCGAGTTACCCAGTGTACGCCTTGTGACTCTTCATTAACTGAGTTACCCAATGTATGCCAAGTGACTCTTCATTAACTGAGTTACCTAGTATACGCCAAGTGACTCTTCATTAACCGAGTTACCTAGTGTATGCCAAGTGACTCTTCATTTACTAAGTTAACCAGTGTATGCCAAGTGATTCTTCATTCATTGAGTTACCCAGTCTATGCCAAATGACTCTTCATTCACCGAGTTACCTAGTGTATGCTGAGTGTCATCATTTGGACATGATCTATCCGAGTTGACTTGTGATTTTTATTTTTTACGACATTTATGTTAATATATTTTCTTGGGATGTATCCAAAACATTTTTGGGTCCACCTTCCTCTTATGTAATGTTCTAGAATATTTTGTAGCCATTTTGGCAAGTATATATAGAGTATTTAGGCTTAGAGTTAGGTAAGTTTTTTGGAAGAAGACTAGCGATTAGAACTAAAAGTGTGAAATTGTAGTTGGTTCTTTGAATGTGAATGTATTTGTAATTGTCTGTAACCCAAAAGGCCTTACAACTAGGCATGCATGAAGATATTTTGATGACTCAATAAAAGTATTTCACTCTTCTTCCTCCTTTGGTTGTTGTTCTTTGTGTTAACTCTTGTAGGGTGGTTTGGATAGTTGGGTGAGCCTTTGGCCCTAATTATTTACCTTTTTTCTATGTCAGACTTGATGAATACTATGAAACTCAATATATAAACTAAATCACTTGGTTGACACTACATACTTGATCAACACTATCAATACGAACTCGGTATACACTAGAGAACTCAGTTTACACTGAGCAACTTGGTAAACACTACAAAGCTCAGTTTACACTGATAATTATCAACTTTGTAGATATTCTTCAATGCAAACTAAATACTATTTTTGAAACTCGGTAGCAACTGTAGGGCTCAGTAGAACCTAAATTACTTGGTTAATATTATAAACTACAAGATTAGCTCAATAGCTGCTAAGCATTTGATTAAGTGTGTGTCACTAATAAATAAAATTTACTATAATGTCAACAATCTCCCCCTTTGGCACTAGTGACAAAAACACTTATCAATTAAAATTGAATTCTCAAAATTTTAAGTTCAAAACAATCTTTAGTCTCCATCCTCTGTGTTCAACTAGGTAACATACTCCATTTTAAAGATTTTTTTAAATTTCTTTTGTAAGAGATGTTTTCTAATTATCTATACATTTATATGTATAATATTATGATGTTTCCCCATACATATATATACATTTAACTTACTATATATCTCATGTCTTTTATATTACATATTCTCTTCTCATCTTCTCCCCCTTTATTGCATCTTCACATTTTCTCCCCCTTTTTGACATAAATACCAAAGGTGTATGCTACATGGTAATGCAAAAATCTAACAAGAAGTCATAATGTACCATTAAAATAAATTACATTGTCTTGTCCTAATTTTCTTATAACACCATTCTTGAATGCAATGCAATCTATACTTCTACTGGTAACTCCATCATTTGATCAACTATGGAGAAGTTATTGTCATCAATGAGAGTTTTGGCATGTGCAATTTGTTTCTACAATGCATCCACATTTGAAAGAATCAAGCCTTGAATGTCTATATTGTGGCCCTGATCTTGACTTCTTCTCTTAATAATTATGCTTGCATATCAGTCAAAAATATGATCATTTAGTAATGAGAAAAACTATAGCTCAAGTCAACTGACAACTGGTTTGCACTCTCCTTCAAGTCTTTATCTATCTTAGAGACTTTATCTTTGATTTCCTGAGTGAGGATAGATGTATAGTATAACTTCCTAAATAATAAAGTCACATTATTGGTAGAGGTTACTAATGAGCTGAGAATAGTAGACAAGTCTACTTGATATATTACAATTTTCTAAGCAACTAGCTCCAAGACTTTGTTCTCAAATTTCTTCTCTACTCTTTGTAGCGACTTTTTGTGCCCATTCAGATCTTAATTGAATTTTTGAACTTCTACTAATTAAACCAAAATAGGTTGAGTACTATCAGCCTTGGTATTGAGTGCATCTACAAGTATGTTCTTTACATCTTCTAGCACATGGATTTCTCTATTTTTCTCCTCTCTAAGCCTCTGATTCTGAGCTTTCTTTTGTAATAGTTCACCTATTATGTGCATTTGATTAGGATTCAGAGTAGAGATATCCCAATCTAGGATAACAATATCCTCATCAAGATCAATTTCTTCTTTACCCTTTCCCTCACTTGAAACTTTAGTACTTAGTTGAGGCTTGCTATCAACTACCTTTGTACTAGCTATTTGTACACTGGGTATTATAAAAATAGTAGAAATAGAAGGACTAGCAACAAAAATAGATATTGCACTGACAGTGGAAATACCTAGTTATTGTGTAGACAAATTTGATGAAGAAGGAAGCACTAACTTTTCTTAGAGAGTGAGGAAATGAAGACATAATTGTTGCTACAATTTTCGCTAGGTCACTTTCCTCAACTCTCTAAATCTCAAGGAGATTCTCCTTGGTAGCATCACGTTCTTTCTCCTCGTCTATTTCTTCCTCATCATTATTGTCCTTTTCATCCTTGTCATCTTCATCATCATAACTATCACTAACATGAAAAACAAAATTACTCTTTCGATGAAGATTGTAGATATTCTTCCATGTAGTTGTAGTTTCCTTCACCACATGTTCAATCTCATTAACCAATATCATGCAAGTGTTGAATTTTAGAGTAATTTTTCCTCATTCCTCTTCATGGATTCTTTTACTTCTTTATCATTAAGACTCAGCATGAGCTGCCTTAGATTCTACTCAAATATATCTTTTGTATTTACCTTACTTGGACATAATAATGTCTTCAGCTTGTTTCTTCTCATCTAAATTTCTAGTCTCATATCTAAGAGATTTAAAGTTTTCCATGCTAGCTCCTGCATCAATCTCTTTTAGTTTTTCCTGAAATGTAGGTGGAGGCCTTTTGAAGATAATATTCTCTACTTCTTCACCTAATTTCAACTTCTTTATAGATCTGGATTCTCTTCTAGTGAATAATGTACCAAATGACTTGGTAGGTTTGGCTATGATAACCTTACCTTTCTTTCTTATTGGCTCTTCTTCTTCTAATTTAGTTTCTTCTACCTCATCTTATACATCATCTTCTTCCATATCATCTCCTTTTTGTTCTATCAATAGGAGAGTAGAACTTGCTTGCCTCTATTTTGTTATCCTCTTATTTCCCTTGCTAACTACTTGAGGAAGCTTTATTTCAAGTTCTATTCTGGATTTGGATTCATCATAAGTACCAAAATATGTAGCCTTGGGATCCATAGGTTCATTCAATAGTGCCTCAATGATATCCTTGCTGTCATCAATGTTAACCTCATAGCTTAGAGGCTTAGCCTACACCACTCTAGGTTTGATTGCTTCAATGTACATTGTCACAGTCTAACATAAAACAAACATCATTCTTGTAGTCTTCCACAAGTTTCATAGGAATTTTGAATATGTTATTCATCTTTTCCTTGAATGAATCAAAATAATTATCCATAATACTAACAAATTTCTCACCCATCTCTACTATATACTCATTGATCTAATATAGTACTACTAAATCTTTTCTTCATATGACTGAATCTTTTAAAGGGAAAAAATTTTAAACAAAGAAGAATAAACAAGTTTAAAGTGAACCAAATTTACATGGGTTATTCTTCAAAGTCTTGATGCTCTCCATGTTCTTGTTGAATTTATTTCACATTAGGTCGGCAAGGTCGAAGGACATGTTCTTCACCACCTTGAGAGTTAGATCAACTACCTCACATGCACATTGTTGAGATGAATTGAGCTATAGATCTTATCTTCTATCACATGGATTCTAAATTTTAGCTCCATTTCAGTTACACACCTTATTTCATACCACTTCCATCACATTCAGCAAGACTTTTTCTGATAATTAGGAGATGGGGTTGCAAACTTTGGGTTTAACCATGGAGGAAACTTCGTAGTTAAGTGCACTCAAGTTGGAGTAATACTAGGATGAGTGACCTCCCAAGAAGTCCCAGTGCTTCACCCTTGTGAGAATCACCTAGATCCAATGAGTGCTAAGTGTTCCATTTATTCTCATGAGAGATGGATTCATGTTGAATCACTACTCATGAAATATGGGTCAATGAGTTTGACTAAAAAATCACATAGTTAAATCCTGATAGCAATATCATAAGAGTTTTCCTTTGTAGTTCTACCCAACTTAGGGTTTTGGTAGAATTTTCCTTGTTTAGCATTTGGAGCCCTATGATTTGATGAATCATTTTCTTCATTATTAGAATGGGATTCTCCAACTATAGTTGTCTATTGTGTACATGACTAAGGATAAACCTTATCTATTTTATCTAGAAGTCTCAGGGCATATGTGGAATATGGGTTAAAACCTTGGTCTACAAGTATTGATGCTCAGATTTCAACACAACATTCACACATGACATTTCCAGAGCCTCATCCATCTATATGATTCCAATGTCTTGAATTGAACAATAGAAATGTGAATGAATATCATTAATAAGTAGTACCTTTGGTGGAATCTGTGACTTAGCTATGGTTGGATTGAGTGTTTCTGCAATTGCTAGACATAACTTGAAGTCTAGTGCCTTCCAATTGACTCCATGAGCCAACATCTTGGATCCCTTCTTGTTTTTGCTACTAGAGGATGCCCTACTCAACAAGGTTTATGAAAACACAAAAAGTCTTCAGCAACAAAATGCACAGATTGCTTGGAAACACATAAATCACTCTCAGCAAATAACTCTTTAGAAATTCATGGCGATAAATGAATTTGATTCCTCCGCTTTTAATAAATTTCATTTTCCAATCTCCATAAATGCTTGGTATGATCACTTGTTCGGTGATAGACTATCTTCCACTTAGTTTGATCTTAGTTCTCAGAAGAGTTATCCACCACTTGATGTCCATGCAATGTTTAGTTACTTCTGACCTTGTTAGGTAGGGTCTTGCAATCTAACCTAGCTCGATAAGGTCTAGATTTTCCTTAGACACTTAGTGATCCCTTTTCATTTTAAATATTGATATGGATCTTTCCTTCTAGATGACTAGAACTGATGTAAGATGTCTGCTTTAGAATCTTAATTCTAGTTATCCCTATGGGATATCAAGTACAAATTATTGAGTTAACTAATTCTTGAGTGACATGTGCTTCATGGCTTCGATTTGCATTCTCAAAATAATTTTACCCATCTTGCTTGCATTTGTGACATTTTCCTTCAAATTTTGGTTTCTCTTTGAATTCATTAGCTCTATGACCATTCTTATTACAATTGTAACATTTTCCATTGAATTTAGTTTTACCATTACTTTGAAATTTGTTTAATGTATGACCTATCTTATGACAATGATTGCAAGTAGGCCTTTGATTCTTTTGAGCTCCTTTCTTGGATGATTTACCTTCTTTTATATATCTTATTCCTACTTTGTATTTTTGTCTGTATTGACTCTTCTCATTCAACTGATTCATGTCTGCTTGAGATCTCATCATCCTTTCATTGTTTTCCTTTTCATTATTTAGATCATTTTGCAATATTGCATTCTCTGATCTTAGATTCATGATTTCTTCATTCACATTAGTAATTTTATCAATGAATTTTGTTTGTTGAATGGATAGATGTTGAATTTTGTTGTTCTTTTCTTCTATCTCTTCTTTTTCCTTTCCTTTTTCTTCCATGACTTTACACAATCTTACTGACAAAATTTCTTGTCCTCTTTTCAACTTTCTAACTTCTTCTTTAATGTTACCATTCTTTTCTAATAGTTCCCTTATTACCTCATTAGTTTCTTCTAAATTTGTTTCTAAATAGATATCTTCAATTCTTTCTTTAGTGTAGAGTTTGTCATTCATCTATACTACAAGATTTTTTCTTCTTTTCAAGAATTGAGAGAGTTTCTCCTTTGTTTTCTTAAATTTCCCAATAGCCAATTGAAAATCTAGCTTTTCATTGTCAATAGCCTTATCAAGTTTGAATACCTCCATTGTCTTTGATCTTTGCTCAAGTTGTTAAACTTCTTCTTTGAGAACCACAATGCTTTGATACCAATTATTAGAAATATAAGATAGGCTAGGTTACTAGGAGGGGGAGAGGGGGTTGAATCAAGAACCAATAAAAATTATTCTTAATTCACCAATTAATACTTCATATGTATTCTGATCTAATTGCATGCATGAAAAATTAAAAGCATTAAAACATCCATAACACTCTAACACAGGATATGGTGACCTAGAAACCTTCCAAATAGAAAGTAAAACTAGGGTGAGGATGATGCCCATAATATTTAGTACTATAGTATAAAATTGGTTGGTTAAGGTTTAAAATTGATCACTTCTAATGATCTTCCCTCTTAGGAGCAATAGGACTACTAGGTCCACCTTGTAAAAGGATTTACAACACATACAATGAAGTATGCACTTGGTAAATAGATTTATAAAGGACTGTTAAGTCTACCTTGTAAAAGGATTTAACAATTCCACCTATTAGGATGAACCAATGGTTGATCTCTAATTTGCAACTTTGATTTGTTGGTTGAGATTCCTTTGGACTGTAATAATCACCTTGATGTGATAGATAAATCTTTATTTCTCCTTATACTACTTGTAGCCTTCTTACTTCTTACTTTTTCTCTCACATATATCTTTCCATATTCTTAGATTGTATAAATTACTACCTTTAGATGATACAATACATTAGATATGTACCATTCAAATTAAAATTCATCAAAGTTGGCTACAATACAAATTTTAGTAAAATACACAAAGTCATTCCAACTGTTGGTAGTTGGGTTCTGAAGACAAACTTGGTGAGGTTTGTATACTCGATAACCATTGTCAACACTTGGCATCATCATGCTCTTGGTAGATGTACAAGCTCAGCTTCTACTAAGCACTTCCAAGTAGTCTAAACATAGTTAGTACTAGTGAATCAATGGACATTGCAAAACTTGGCATATAAACTGAATCACTTGGTTGAAACTACATTGCTCAATCAACACTATCACAACAAGCTTGGTATACACTAGAGAACTCAATTTGCACTAAGAAACTTAGTAAACACTATGTAGCTCAGTTTACACTAATAATCATCAACTTGTTAGATATTGTTCAGTGCAAACTGAATAGTATTTCTAGAACTCAGTAGCAACTATAGAGCTTAGTAGAACCTGAATTACTTGGTTAACACTGTAAATTGCAAGATAAGTTCAATAGCTACTAACCATTTGATTAAGTGTGTGTCACTAATAAAAAAACTTGACTATAATGTTGAAAGGGTTTAGGGTAGAGGTGGAGGATCATCATTTGATAGGTCTATGGCACTTCATGATCCTAATTTTGTGAGGGAACCTATTGGAAAGATACAAGTGGAGCATGTTGTTAGTTCTTTTATTATGAAGGAACACATGGAGGTCAACACACATGGAACTATTAATTATTTGACTTGCAGAATCATTTATCATACCACTCCTTTGGTTCTAGATGAGCCTCATTAGTCTATTAGAGGTCACATATGCATGTCATGTGGAGATGTTGCATGTTTGGCACTTCTAATAGAGAGGATGATGACAATGGGATGATGAAAGATGACTTCCTTAATGACACATTTGGTAATGATACGCAAGTAAATTTAATAGCTATATGTTAAACTATTTTGATAACATCTCATATCTACACAAATGACTAGTAAATTAGTATGTCTTGACATTGTTCAAAATCTAGGGCAAGAGTGTTATTTGCACTAGTATGAATCCCTCAACCTTATTTTATGCCACAATGATGACTCTAGAGGTATACATGCATACATACATACATACATACATATATGTGTGTGTGTGTGTGTGTGTGTGTGTGTGTGTGTGTGTGTGTGTGTGTGAATATATATATTTATATATATATAAAATCTAATTGTATGAAAGGTTGACTCCAAAATTTTATCCATGTGCATTGGTTTTGTAGTGGACCATCTTCTTTCACATTAGACTCTAAGAAAGGGTGTGATACCACTCATGTAGAGATATATTAATTTTAAAATTAATTTTATTTAATAGAATATGTTTATTTAAGAAATGATTGAAAAATTAACTGATTTGGATTATTACATGATCATATGAGTTAGAGTGGTCATCATGATGTCTATTTGGGATCACTACATTTTGAAATGACTTCATTTTCTTGAGATGTATACACATTTACTAATGCATTTTAATTTATATGTCTATAGGATTTTTTTTTGCATAGGAATGTGATGTCTAATAGATTTACATATATGTGAAATAGTTATATTTCAGACCTTCAAAATTGACAATATACAATGGACATTGTACTACATTCATAGAGCTACCCAAATTTTTTATTTGATGATGTGGTATGATAAAATATGTACTCTTCATAACTACATTTTACTCTTGTGCTGAATCATTTTTAGCATAAGAAAATACGTATTCTTCATAACTGCATTTTATTATTGTGTTGAATCACTTTTAGCTAATGGAATTAGAGACTCCTCTACATCTTTGTCATTCTATTGATCAAAGAGTCACTACTATAGTTTCTAGATTTTAGCCAATGAAAGAGTTATGAAAGAGTTTGCATAATTTTATTTGTTATTTACAACTTAGTTAGTATTGAAATTAGATATGATATTTATAAGTAGGATTGAGTGATAATTTTGATCATTGTTGTAGGGTATTGTTACTCTTGCTCATCAACATGTCCTTCAAGAGGGTGTAGAGAGCGATTATCAGCTAGCACTATGCAAATATTTTTATTTATGTGCACATATATTTCATTTCTTATTTATAATAGTTATTGATGAACATATACTTTTTATTGTTATAGGTTGAGTTATAGAAGAGTCTATATCGATGAACTAGTAAACATTCTAAGAAGACCCCTTTATCCACATCATCTCCCTCTACACAATAAAAAGATAGTTGGGGATTTGTTTCTTGTCCTAGCAGGAAGGAGTAGATATCTAGGGATACACATTTTATGTGCCTATACAATGTTATTTGATATATATTATGTATACTATTTTTGACGTATGTAATTTTTTACATACATAACTTGATGTATATTTGATCTATGACATGTTCAACATATAGATTTCATGTATGAAATTCTTACGCATACAATAGATGTTTTGAATCATTAATGTATGTCATTATTAGACATTGTTAGATATTGTTTGTATACATGTATTGGCATTATTGACCTTTAAGGTACATATGGTTGGATGTATTGGAACATTTCTTGGATGTTCTCCTTAATCATGTTAATTTTTTTACTTATAGCAACAACTTTGAGTTTCTATTATCACATTTGATTTGATGCTTGTGTTCTTTGATTAGTTGATTGCATGGTAAGATTTGATGATTGTTAATTTTAAGATGTAATATTTTGGAAAATCAAGAAATTTCATAGTGCATATTATATTAGACCAATGGAAATGTTTGTGTATTTAGAGATCAATAGTTACCTATAGTTTACAAAGTTTATTATCTTTATGCTATGAATTCTTTGTTGAAATTTGTGTCCAGTACTACATGAATGGTTTGAATATATGGATTTCTCACATGTTCTAGAGTTGTTGACATGTATTCACTCTCTCCATCATACATCCCCTCCCCCCCCCCCCCCCCCCCCTCTCTCTCTCTCTCTCTCTCTCTCTCTCTCTCTCTCTCTCTCTCTCTCTATGGATATCTCCCATCCACTCTCTATAATTTCATCACATACAACATAACTCTCCATCCCATCCTTATATATCTTTGGTTTCTTATATTGATAATATATGATCTATCTCTCTCTATAAGTCACTATATCTATATCATATTCACCCTCTATCTTCTTATCTAGACATCCTATCTAAAATCTCTCTTCCTATCTTCATTCTACCCGCCCCCCTCTCTTTGTCTCTTAGCTTATAGTTTTAAATTTTTACCTCTCTATTCCTATCATATTCGCTAGCCCCTCCCTCCCTTCCTCTATTTTTCCTATGCAAATGTCATTAGTAATGCTCTATAGTGTGTTTGGACTATAGTATGATAACACTATTGTTTACATAACATCTACTCCCAATAGTGTATGCATCCTATAGCGCATATGTGCTACAAAATATATTTGAATTCACAAATCCTAAGGCTTGGATTTTCCTTGGATATTCAACCCAAACATTTGGTCATTTCAAGCTAGTCTTAAAGACATTTTCCACTAAACATACAAAAAAGCTCTATTTTTCTTGTGTGCTTTCCATTAGGTTTATCTATGCTTGAATATCGATAAAATAAGGTTACATCATAATATAGATATTTTTGTTATCTATCTAAACATATAATTCATTTTTAATTTAGATTGATTTAATCCTTTAAACTATAGTTTATTTTGAATGGTGTAGCATTTGGGGGTTAGATTTTACCTCATTGTAATTTTGCAACAATTTATTTTTTATAAATTAGAATCTATTGACACACTATAAAAAAAGGAGAATACACATATTTCATGTTTTTGGGAGGTGGTCACTTACACAATTTGTAAAAGAACATATAAATTTAAAAATTGACCAAAAAATATGGGATAAACTACATCATGTTAGCTAGCTTATGACCAGAGTGATTAACAAATTTTCAAAAATATTATTAGGATTTTAGGGGGACCACACTTCACACTATGTTTTGTGTTTACTGAAAAGGTAGTACCACTTTTTGTGCCCCCTTCTTTTTAGTTCCTTAAACACCGCCATTTAAAAAAAAATAGTAGTTTAGAAACTAGATTTAGGTGACTACAACTTTTTTTCATCATGTCTTGAAATTTTTAACATAAGTATCTTCAAATTCTTGTTTAAGTTCATAAATTGCTAATTTTATAAGAAAAAATGGCATCTTATTCCCCCCTTTTGGTACCACAAATATATATATATATATATATATAATCTTGGTATACACATTGGCATCAAGTACTATAATACCTACTAAGAAAATATATGCATATGGTGTTTCTAATATTATGTTTCATATAATACACTATGCGATATTTTAGTATGACAACTTTAAATGTTATCTATGAGATATCCACTATCAGATTGTATGATATTTCCATAGATATCTTAATTTGAGATATCAATCCTAATAACACCATTTGATGATCTTAGGAGTAATGTCCTAAACTTTTCAAGTCTCATTATATTTACCAAGTACTCAAAGTAATAACTTGTGAATATCAAGTCTCGTAATATTCACTAAGTATCCAATATGTCCATAAGTTATGTCCACTCATATCACCCATGTGTTACTTACTATAAGGATATTAAATTAATGGTTTTTCTACATATATTAAATCCATGATGATATATCTATACAGTAAAGCTCATAGGTCTCTATGTGATGACATTTATCTCTTAGTTAATATTAATTTATAAGATATAATATACTTAGATATCAACCATATGACATCCATCATGATATAAGAATAAACTATTATAAGATTTTCACCTTACTATAGTAACCATAAATAAACATCAAAGAAATATAGTAACCTTCCATGGCGTTTCCACAAAGTGACATAGTAACTCACATAACATCCACCATGAACATTTCTAGATGGTGGAACAAAGGCTCAAACTTATCTCTCACAGAGAAGGATGTTTTATAGTACATCTTAGCAACTCATTAATCTTGAGGATCCCTCTCACTAAATGATCTAATACATTACTGTAATATTTTCTTCAATAATATACAAACTTCACACTGCCAAAAGGCTAGAGAAAATATCAATTGTTAAATATTTAGTGATGATATAATCCAATTGAATAGCATTCTAAGTATCCATTTATGGTTTAAGGATTTACATAGAGACCTTTCTATTCTACGCATATGGAACTTCATCTCGTGAATCATATTTCTCTGACTTCTATAGTTTCTTTATCACTAGAGAATCCATCTTAATATGGTCTAGTCCCTCTAAATAAATATGATCAAGGTCCTCAAAAGTCAACCAAAATATATCCTTATATTCTCCCTCTAGATATAGAAGGATACTTATAATCTCAATCATCAAAGATATTCTCTTCAAAAGCCTCACTTAATTTAGCATTATGATCAAATGACTAATCAATCCTATATCAAAAACTTCTTTGGATCGATTATTATAAGATTGAGTCCTACACAATATTTGGTAGCATGCCTAATGTACCAATCTTATTTTCCAACAAGAACATCCCTAGAGACAAAGGAAAAGATCAAGGTAAATAGCTCTTTCTATTATATATAGAAAAAAAAAAAAAACAAGAGAGACTACAATGAGTATATAAATATAATACTCAAAGATAATGAGCACTTATGTGCACATCAACAACCTTGATAAGAGTTGCTTCGATGAGGATTGGTTATTATCTCCATTTTCTTGAATTTCATTAGTTTTAAATTAGAGGCAGGGTCCATTCTAACTATAACACATTTATATTATTTGAAAAAGAAAAAGAAATGGCTAATTTGACTAAAAAATAGTTATTATTATTTGTATTTTTCTTTTAGCTAGGTGTGATATTTGACATTAGAATAAGGTGAGTAGATGAACGGAATATAACTTACTCATTTAATTTTAATTATGTATTTCCTCTTTATTTTAACCCCTTCTATAGAAGTATTTGAGAATCAACATTATAGAAAATATATTTAGAATTTTTATTATTTTTCATCTTCATATAAGATAACTAAATTGACATTCTTAGATATTATTGAAAGGGAGGAACATATGGGGTTTCAGGTCCCCTTATCTAGTAAAGTTATTTAAGCATATCAACATTTTTTTATACATGTTGCAGAAATCAAGATGAACATTCAAGAATGAAAACAAAAAAAGTTAATACATGTATAACTAATGTTCAAATCATTTAATAAAAGCTCCATCTACAACATACATGATTAATGGTTGTAACTATTAAAGTAACTCTATCTTAACATTATGATTTCACTATTTCTTATAGACTCTAATTTCTATATGTAAACTAAAGACAACTACAAAGATTTAATAAAATTAAATTTACATTAAATTTAAAATGTCAATATAATTTATTAATTTGAAATTTAAGATTAATTTAAAATGTTGTTGTTTACACCATCATATTTATCAAGATTTTATTTGACTTGGTAAGTGTGATTGAAAAAGATAATTGCACAAGAATTCACCAATCTAAAAATATCATATAAAAGATTTTAAAAATATCAGATCCTGAACACATTTGACTTAGAAAAAGAATCACTCTTAACACAAAATAATATTTTCAGAAACTTACACCCATCATCAATTTACAAAATGAACTCATTAAACGTAAAAAATTTACTAAAACCATTTCTGTTCAAAGTATACCAAAAATAACCATCATTGCTTCCACTTTGCGGCATGATAGCCTCGGTGATTTATCAGCTTGCTAGGGGTTAGGGGAACCGCCTTGGTACTCAGGAGTGGGACAATTCTATCTTAGGATTTCAAACTTGTACATGAAAAAGTTGTTTTAGTGTCCTCGGTCCTGCGGTCAAAAGAATCTTTAGTTTCATCTCCATTAACAAAAGTAATGCTAGCGTATGATCCATTAGTCTTTCTTCCTATTAAAAAATAGTGTCAAATCATCCGTCAGTCAAAATTTTATCCAGAGGGTCAGCTTTGATTGGAAGAATCGCGTCAACGAATATGAGATCAGTGTCCATTATTCATAATATAAAATGGTGGGGAATGCATCCTCACACGTGCATTCGTGCGGTTCTTGTAATGTCCCCTATCATCGAATAAATTTAAATACAAACCTGCACAACCAAATCTTATATATGTTTTAATATAACAATCTGTTCAAATGTTTTAATACATACATATCATAATATCAATTATATGATTCATGTTCTATACTTTTTTAATACAAAATTGCATTGATGTGATCCTACAAATGTAATCTAATTTTCCCACATACTGAATTTTCTATGTAAAAGATATCCCTAATTGGTAATTTAAAAGAAATAGGTGAAGTCTTGCTTTGTGCAGGCACGGACAGAATTTTGCTCACTCAAGAAGAGTGTGAATTTGCGTCACATTATGTAAGAGGAATATTTATACGTGACGTGTGTGTCTGGCAAATTTCCTTATAATGGTGTCAGAGAGGATGTTATGAGAAGGTAATATCCACAGTACTCTATAATTCATGGAAATTACTCACCCCAGTGCCTCCCAACAAATGCACCATTTTATCTGTCAACCCATCCCACCCAAAAGGAGATACAACGTTTTCATCAATCACCGCGGAGCCGACGTGAAAGAAACCCTAGCGAGCCTCATTTATCACAATCTCCAAAACAAGGGCTGCAATGTCTTCTTAGACAAGAAGTCAATTCAAGTGGGAAGGAAAATACCTAAATCTATAGAGGAGGCAATCCGCACATCTTGTGTGCACGTAGCCATTTTCTCCACCAACTATGCAGAATCAACATGGTGCTTGAAGGAACTCCACCTTATGCTCAAGAGTGGAGCACCAATAGTTCCTATTTTCTTTGGTGTTCAGCCTTCTGAGCTCCGTATGAAAGATGAAGATGGAGATTATGCTCGAGCTTTCCAGGTGCACAAGGACACTGGGAAAATAAAACCTCAAAAGCTTGAGAAATGGAAGAAGGCTCTGCGTAAGGTTTCACGTATAGAGGGCTATATCTTCAAAGGGTAATTTTGAAATCCACACTCTTAAGTACTGTTGATTAATAGTATATTATATTATCGATACACAAACATTCTCTTCCTTAGAGAGAAACATGAACCTTAGCTTTTCTATCCTGTTCTTTAATGTTTTCTGAATTTTATTTTAATTTTTTATCTCTTTACAACACCTAACCCGCTTTGCTTCTTATGATGCAGAGTGTATTTTAATAGTGGTTCTGTTGTGTTTATCAGGGACCAAGGAGATCTGCTGGAGAAAATTGCTACAACCGTAATTAAATATATTAGGGCTGCCAAACGTCTCAAACATTAACTTCAATGTTCCCTCGAAAGGGATCCGAGAAATTAAAGAGATTGCAATGCCTATACCTGAAAGCCTGTTGAAATAATACCCAGATCGTAATAGCCGTATTTGGGTTATGTGGAACGTCGCCTGTGCATAATAAGCATAAGAGGTTTTGCATTGATATTCAGTGTTCACATATAGATGAATAATTTCGTTAGTTGTTTATGTTTCTTTCCACCTAAAATTGTTACATTTGTGTTCCACTGAATCTACTTTTTCAAACCGCTTTTCATCCATGACTTATAGCTTTCCTGGCGTATGGTTCTATTAAAATATTTAGTACTTCCTCCGATTTCATATGTCTGGTTTTTATTTCTAGTTTTAGATGAAAAGTTTTTCTTATATGTGATTATTTTGCTACTTCAAACATGGGAGTGATTGATTATTTTGCTAGTTTTAACATAAACTTGATTGAATGTTGTAATACAAAACAATGATCTTTCTATCTCATTGACCTTGTACCGATCTCTTTCTTTCATGGAGCTTACACATCCCTCAATAGAAGTAGATTCAAGAGATTGTGGCTAGCTTTCCTGATTGTTGACTATAAGGTCAGTTGTGGCTAGCTTTTCTAGTGGTTGACTATAATGTCATTTGTGATTAAGAACTTCACATTTTAAAAGATGATTTTAAAGTTTGCAATCATACCATGTCTCATCTATCTTTCTTTCTTTTTAGAAACAACTTTCTATCATACACTTATCACATTCTTATCACATTCTTCTTTTAGCTATAGTTGTATCTAGATTTAATACTTTCTTTAGTGTTCTATTAGTTCTTCAATCTTCAATAAAATTACATATCTTTATTTAAACTATTTTGAAATAAAATGAAAGAAATGTAAAATTAAAGTAAACATAAATTATTTGAATTATTTAAACATTTACATAAATTGCTTGATCATTTAATCAAGAAATAAAATATAGTAATTATTATTGTAGAAGTTGATGTGTTTTATTTTTCATTCAATTTTTGTCACATTCACAACCTAATATTGCATGTCTAAATATTTATTAGTTTGTGGTATAAAAGTAATATTTTAGGTAGATTAACCTATGGATTTTAAATTAGATGTTTTAACATTCTTATATGTTTAGCTAATAACTTAAAAATATTTAAAAGCATCATAAATAGTATAAAAGAATATCTTGAATAGGTGAAAAATTCTTAGAAGAGTAAGTAATGTTTATCATGTCAACAAAATATTATTTTAAAGTTACATTGCTATTATCGGTTGCTTCAACAAGTATTAATCATGTTCACTTCAAAACTAATTATCAGCTATACCTCCTCTTCTGTACAATGTAAAGATTATACTTTAAAAATATAAAATATTATACATTCACCAAATTCTAAAATAATTATGATGTATAACCATTTATAGCTCACCATCCAATAAACTGCTAAATTTATATTTGTGACAAACCTTCTACCTTACCCAATTTCCACTAGCCTATATGATCTACCAAATAGACTCATAAATACTATAAAAGAATATTTCAAATAGGTAGGAAATTCTTAGAAGAGTAATTAATGTTTATCATGTCAATATAATATTATTGTTAAGGTAGATTTCTATAATGGGTTTCTTCAATAAGTCATAATCATGTTCACATATGATTCTGAACTAGTTATCAATTATACCTCCTCTTTTGTACAAATATGATGTATAACTATTTATAGCTCACCATCCAACAAACTACTAAATTATTTATACATCTAATCATCACTTATTGTTTAGATTTTCTTTTCCACATGAAATCTACATATGATTCTAAACATGAAATAAACAACACATAATTAGATTTTATCAAACCATCCAACAACTTTAATTTCTAGTTCCATGATTAATAAAATAAGCTAGTTGAATTTCTGTGATTGTTCAATATACATGCATATTTATATGTTCATAATGTTCCAACTACTATATGTGTAAAATTTCCCATTACAACATAGATAAGAGAAACAATCATTCTCATATAAATTCCTCATTTCACAAAGATAAAACAAATATCACAATCTGATCTTCTTTTGATTGCATTACATATTGAAATTCTAGTTATACCAGGAATTTATGATCTTTGAGAAGATCTAATGAGCTTGACAAAATCATTTGTATAAAGTGGAAAGGAAAAGATATCCTTGACACCTTTTCATTTATGAACTATTCAGGTACTACTACCAAATTTATATTTATTATCATTAATCTGAGAAAATAAGCTTCTACATGCAACTTACAAGAAATTTTCATCGGAGAAGACTCCTTATATAGAATGGAAGATTAATGCAGCTACACAAACACATACATTTCATGAAAAAATGCATAAAATAATATAACTATGATGCATAAAAGGAACATCAATATTGAAAAAAATAAGTAATTCAAAAATAGAAGAAAATTATCGTTTATATGTATTTAAAATGTGGAGCATGCCTATTAAGTACTATGGACTAATATTATTAAACTATTCATACATGCAACCTAGCATATGTTTTAGTGGATAACTTTGATCGTAGAAATAGGGAAAAGTATGCTACTCAACTAACATCTTTTTTGAGCAATTGAGGAAAAAATCATTCTCCCAAACTCTCGTTGTTCCCCATCCAGAAATAAATGATATAAAATCTAGGACGTGGAAGATCTATTAATTGGTAGATCTCTATGTTGTTTGATACAAATGTTCTTCCGAATATGTGAAATAGTTACTTTATTATGCCTAATGGCTATGCAATAAATGACATCATTAGTTCTTGTGAAAGTAGTCAACAAAATTATCATTCTTGATTGATGAGTGATGTTGCAATCCACTAATAATAGATGGGATATGTCAATAGGTCTTAGTTACTAGTACATATCCCACTTGCAATATGATATGGAGGTTGTTAGTGGGGCTAATTGGACATCAAACCTCACATTGAGTAGATGTAAAGATCAAAAAATGAGAGTGGACCTATAGAAAATAGATATCTACATAATATAAATGTGTCAAATATAGATCCATTACTTGGAATTCAAAAAGTCATTATCTATATTTGAACTTTTTGTATCTGATTGAAAAAATCCCATAATTCATCTAATTCATAAATATTTCTATAGTTTATATTTATGGATATTCATGGCTTAGTTGAGAAATTTTTTTAGTAAACCTAATCTCCTTATGGGGTTCCAATAGTAATAATTTACAAATAAAAATTTACTTGATTATATGTCTATAATAATGCCCAATTTTAAACTTTAATAATTTTGGAAGGACACTCCCCAAATTTGGTAAAGCATAAACTATTGACTAGTAATACACTTTTTCTATAGATTGATGTACTAATGATCAACTAAGAATAATATGTGTTTTACATACCTTAGGTAATAATAACAATTTCATGGAATAAAGGACAAGCCAGGTTTTACCAATATTAATTGTTCCTAAAGAATGTTTGGCAGCTAGAGATATAAAAATGTTCCTTGGTGCTCTTTAATAAAAACATTTTTTTGTTAAAATCCTTGATTGCCTTTTGAAAATCCATTTCAATTAATTTTCGAAAAATATTTAATTTAAGATATATATTTTATATTTTTGTATTATTATATGTTGAGAATTTAGTAAGAAGTTTGTGGTATCAAGCATTAATTTCTTTCCATTGATGTCAACATATAATTTGTTGTTATAGACAATCTAACATAAAGTATGGGTATATGCATCTATTATAATGAAGATCTAAAAATTGTCTTCTTATTGGAGGTTATGAGATGTCTATCATTGATGATGGTCAACTTACAAAGGTTTACATGGTTTCTTAAAGGAGTTTTGATGAAGTGTTTGGTTAATGGTGCTAAAATATTCATGTGTATGGTAGTTGAGTATTTGTTTTAATATAAATTAAATTGATGATTTAGAGGTTGTGCAATGGTATTCTTATTGTACTTTATGAATGTGTTTGTAGTCAAAATTATTCATGATTCTAAGTGCATGCTAAGGTATATTTTGATTTTATTGTGTTTGAAAAACCAATGTTCTTGATGTTATGTGATAAAGATAAGTTTTAGATTTTATGGTGGAGATGTCTCAAAGATTTTAGATGGTACTCATGTCCCTTGAATGTGTACTTGGAAGGTATAATGGATGTTCTTATGGTATGCATTGATTAACGCAATCTAAAATTCAATTTTTGTAACAAAGAAAAGTCCTTTTGAAGGACCCAAACTACTTGAATGAGATTTGGTATGGAAAGTTTGAGGAAATAGATCCTAAAGTTTGATGTTTTAAATTATATAATATGATAAAATCATATTAATACCTATATAGGTGAAAATGTGAATTAATCAAAGTAAACCAAAGTATAGACAACGTATAGACAACTGAAATAGGGACTAAATGGAATTGATCCTTCAAATTCTAATCCTAAAATGGCTAGATCTAGAAAGATCAATGCTAGCTAATTAGTAAAGGAGCACTAGTGCAATCTAGAATCTAGTGGTTATAGAATAAGGGGAAAGATGAAAAATTCCTTGAAACCCTAGTCGTAATAAGAGATAGGAAAAGAAATTAAGGCACAAGATGCAATAGGCAGATATTAGAAAAAAAAAAAAAAATTAGGAGACTTGCCTTTGCATCTATTTTTTGTTACTCAAAATGGACAAACGATGATGGATTAGTGCCTGAAACAACTAAATCTATAAAAACCTAGAAACCATATGGGGATTTGGAAAGGGTGACTTTTGTGTGAGGGTACCTTTTTCTAAAGTGATGGAGTAGTGCATCCCTTATCAACCTTATTCGATCCCAATTTTGATTTTATATTTTCAACAAATGAGCAAAAATGATATCAAAATCTATAGCATGTTCTCCTTCCCAAGATTTGAAACCTATAACAAAAAGAGTTTTTCTTGATTAGTGGGGGGTTCTCCTTATTTAAACAGCAACTTGTGAATTAACCTTTAAATAGAATAATTGAATTTGATAATTGTAAAGTAACTATATGAACTCACCTTATAGTAGTAAAATATCTAAATTGAATGCAATGAGCTCTCTTTACCAATTCAATTGGATCAAGAATTTTGATGAAAAGATGCAGAAGATTTAACAAAGGACCTTGAATGGATTGAGAAAGATCTTAAGGAAAATCTCCTTGAATTTCTTGAATTCTTGATTCTCAATAGAAACAAATTATTGAAGACATGAATGTTTGAAAACTTGAGTGCGAGTTATGGATGAATGAAAAATGGAGAAAATGGATGGGTTTATAAATCACTTATAATTTACTTTCTCCCATAGTTTAAATTACTATGCATTAACTTGATGGATTAATATTGACATAGGACCTGAGGGGTGGTCCCAAAATAAGGCCAAAGAAGGATACACTACATCCTTGATTAGCCTCGAAGGGATGAACTATGTCCCTAACTAGGAAGGGATGCACTACAACCCTCCCATTAAGAGTCCATAACTCTTAGGATTCTGCCATGGTCTGGAAATAAGTCCTAAATCCTAGGAATAAGGAACAAATTTTTTGATATGAGTATTATGACATAGAAAAGACATCCCAAATTATTAGATGAAGGAAAGGGATGACCTAAGTGATTATATACTTCCTAAAGATTTATACTATTAAAATAGGAGTTTTAAAAAGGATATATCAAGTATTACCCTAATGCCACCTAGGAGAAATAAGAAGAAAAGTGAAGAAATGAAGAGAGATGCAAAGAGGTGATGAGATCACATTAAATAGATACTTAATCAATAATAAATTGAAGTGCTTAAATTTTATGAAATTACATGTAACCCTACTTCATCAATAGTGTGGACTCAATCTAAACTCTTTGTAATGTAGAGAAAAATACATGAGATTATTTAATCATTGTCAAAGAGACAAGGAATCTAGGAATCCATCAAGCCCCAAATTGATTGATTCTTTTATAACTCCAATATCATAATAAGAGAGAAATCACTAATTGAAAGAATGAGGAGAAAGGGTATGATTAATTTTCCAATGAGAAATGTACATCCCATTGTGAATCATAGAAAAAAAATGAATTATCGATGTATGGTATATAGCATGTTGTTTTTTAATGCATTACCTATATATGAGATTTAGAAAATTTTGACATGTTTCCCCTATATAAGATTTAGCATATGTTTGGATGTGTTACACATATATGAGATTTAGAGAGCTTATACATGTTACTCATATATGATAGTTAGCATTTTTATGCGCAAATGAGAAGTGACTTAATGTCAAAGATTATCGCTTCATGAATCGAAGGTGTACAAGGAGAATCCATTCTTTAGGATTGTACATAATTTATAAAGGGATTTAAAAGATTATTTCTACAAGATGGTATGAATTACAAAACATATATTTGAGGATAACATTTGAATCATACTAAGCATTCAAATATTATGTACCCTAAGCCATACTCTAAATCTGTACATACTACTCTAGGATCAAAAGAAGAATGAGTAAAGAGTATGACTTCACATTAAAGTCATTGCTAATACTTTAATAGGAGAAATATATTTAATATAGTATACATACATCCACTAAGATATCTTTCTACAATGAGATGGCCCAAAATGAGGCAAATAAAGAAAAATAAGCACATAACATATGTAGAGCGTAGAGGGATCTGCAAAGTTTATGATCTATATGAGCATATGATAAAATGTAAGTGTTATCAATCATGGAATATCATCACTACCAAAAGAAAGTAGAACTAAGACACAATGAAAGAAAGAAATGTAAGAGTTATAAAGAAGATTCTTTTGGTTTTCACCCATTACAACCAAAAATAATTGGTCTCACCATGTCATAAATCCAAGAAGATAACATAGGGATAAAGTTATGAATAATGAAATGTGCACAACATAACATATAAAAAAATATAGAAGAAGTGAGATAGAAATAGATGAATGGTATAATATTTTGATTTCCTTATCAACTTATTCCAATGGAGAAGCAAGGGTTGTAAAAATTATTCAAAACAATATAGAAAATACAATATAGGGAAACCAAATTACAATAATAAATACACAAAAAAAAATATTATGCAAGAGAACTTAGTCAAGCACATTTTCCTCCTCCTTGAACTTAGTCAGTAGTATGTAAAGAAGGTGGAAAGCTTACGAGAGGACAAACATCCAACACAATAGAAATAATAGATAAGTCAAGATAACGACTCCTTGTAGAGTCACTATGCTCAAGAATATATGTAAGTATAAGGTGTATAAGAGAATGTTAATAAAATCAAAATAAAAATCAATAATATATTTCTCATCATCATCTAATGTATCTTCTTTATCAATAATATTATCAATAGAATACACAATATTGAAATCACATTGATCTATCTCATTAGTCCGATTAACTTACTTTGCATACATGAATAGATAAGAAGCACAACTATGGGATTTAGTGTCATATTGATAGTTCATTCTTCATGATAATTTTAGTTATGCTTAGGTTTATTATAAAAATTTTTAAAAGAAGAAGGACCAATAATGATGGGTTCCATACTATCATTAGATAGGTTAATAAGAGGAATTATTAAAGGTTGAGAACTAGGATGAACCATACTAGAAAAATGATTAGATATAGGAGGTAATCAACTATTAGAAATTGAAAAATTAAAAGAAATAGGTGTATGTGTAGTCAAAAGACTATGAGTAATATCCCTAGGCATACTCAACTCAATAATATTGCAACATTTATGATCTTGATAGGATTAAAAAGATAACCAGGATGAGTAGAAAGTCTATAGTGGGAATACATAGAAAAAAATATCACTCATAGTGAAATGTCTAGGTCTATAAGGATGCTAAATACTATGATTTATCAACGTAATCTCACCATCATGAGGAAATTTCATACACATATGAATGAAAGGAGAAATGTATTTCTTGTCATTCAACCAAGGAAAACCAAATTTCTCTTGGAATTTATAATAAGTGGGAAGGAAAACAAAAGTACTATTCACCACTTTACAACATAATTTAATATATAAGGAAATAGGACAATGAGTATTCAAGAAACCATTACATGTCTGAATCTGTGTATAAATTGAATCATAGACATCATGATGTAATTAATTAGAAAAAAAATGTTCCTCAGTGATAACATTAACTATGGAAGTAGCATCATCAAGATGACCATTAAAATAATTCTTAGCAGTCCAAGTACAAATATAAAGAGGATGATCAAGAGCCCTAAAAATAACATAAAAATCAAATGAAATAGTAATCCCTCTAGAACGTTTAAGGTTAGGTTTAGGTTGATCATGAGATTTAGATGAAATTTTCTTCTTAGGCAGAGGTGGAGGTTGACTCACATTTTCCATAGTGTTAACAGTATGATCATTCTCTTCCCATAAGGGATTATAAGCATCATTCAAATTTAGAGAAGATGAACAATGTTGATTAATTGTAATATCAGTGTGTTGAGCTAAAGGATTGGTATAGACTTGAGGTTTTTTATTGGGCTTCATAGATATGTTTCCATTATCATTAATATTAAAAGATAAAGCATTAGAATCATTCAAGTATTTAATCTTATTTTCCACAGTATAGCATGACTTAATATCATGGCTAGAATGATGATGATACTGATAAAAGGCTTTAGGATCAAAGTGTGGACTTGATGTAGTAGATGGAAGAAATTGTCTAAGAGGAGGAAGTATAATAATATTAGAACTAACATTCCCACAATGGAATACAAAGACTCTTAAAGAGGATTATACTTACGATTTACCCAAAAAACTAACAAAGATGCAGCAACAACTTTAGATACAATAGTTAATTGCTCATCTACTATATATGTGGCTTTGTTAATCTTGACATAATTGTTTTCTTTCTCAATTTTTTTTTTGATTAGATGTATCATCACTCTTATAAGTTGTTGACATTATGATTCTTACACACATTGCATAATATTGTTTATATTATTTTATTATAATTTATTATGTAATGTTGCATCTAGGAGCACATAGATGAACATCAACATGTAGAGATTCCCACATGATATACTTTATGTGTTGTAATGTAATATTGTGATAATATTTCAAGAAATTATTTAATAAATGTGGGGTAAATGGGTTTGGTAATACATGATTTTAGCACTTGGTAGATTTGTGGGATCTTTATACTATACAAGAAACCACAAGGGTAGTTGTAGAGAGAAGAAAAAAGAGGCAAAAACTCCAAAAGTAAAAGTCAAGCAAAACAAGGCATAATAGGTTAGTGAAGGGAGCATCTATAGAACTTTGAAGCATGGCATAAGATATGTGGATTCATTCTTTTTTCACATGGATTGCTTGGTTGTGACTATGGATTCAAAGGCTTCCATGCTTATATATCAATAATATTTTTCTAAATAATTCATGGTGATGGATTCTATTGCAGCTTGGGTTTATCCCAAGATATATCTTCTGTTCTTTTCTGTATGTTGTCTATTCTCTCCCATGTGGATTTTAAGTACTTATTTGTTTTAGATATATTATCTAGATTATGTGGAAACATAATTTTTGGTTGCAAGTTTCCTTACGAGTGGTATTAAATATATGATTTGGTTATTGTAACCCTAGATTTAATCCATCCGAAAGCATGAAAGAATGAAAAAAATGGGAAGATATATTGCGTTGTAGGATGTTTGTCATAGATATAAGGGTTTTGAATTTTATTTTATTTTATGATGGGATATTAGCATATTTTGGGCATGTAAAATTATTCCTCAAAATGGTTTTTGGATGTTAGATTTAAGTAAGGGTTGTAAAGGGGAGCTTGGAGAAATGACCTCCTTCCAAAAAATAGAACTTGCCATTGGATTAAGGGTGGCTTTTCGATAAATTTTCATATATAAAATGCCCTAGTTTTTCCATGTTGAGAGAAAGCACTAATATCTTTTAGTTTTGTATTGTAATGGTTGTCAAATTTAATCATGTTAGAATTTTCGTCACAAAAAAAATTGCTATAAAATTTGTAAAAAGATTTTTTTGGTACAATGGTAATAACTTTCACTTAGGGTATCAGATTTCAGATTTCTTATAGTCCTTGAAAAGATAATTCAGAGCACTACAACTTTGTTTAGGGTTGATTATTTTATATTCAAATTTCATTAGGTTTTAAGAACCCAAAAGTTATATGTGATTTATTTTGAGCACAAATTTGGGCATAACTTTAGAATACAAAGTCAAATTTTGGACTTTGAAACTGCCACTGACCCTACAATGATTGAGGTTTGCACTCCTATTTATATTGGAGGAACAAAAATGACAACAACATATATCTTAGCGGGAGCCAAGGAACCTTGTCTTTACATCCAATAGTGGTCCATTCCTCCTTTTTTGTCCCTTTCCACAGGTTTAGCGGGAGCATCCTTGGCCAAGGGTTTAACCCTAGGTACTACCAAAGGGTGATCCCTAATCTTGTGTTCAGTTGAATGACACCTATAATAGGTATTGGGAAGGTTCAAATAAAGCACCTTCTGAGAGAAGGTGTGGGAACCAACTTGAATCTCAACAGTATCCTTCAGATCCTTGGAAAGATCAACCTCAATGCAAATGTGTTGTCAACCTCAACACAAACATCTTGCTAAGGGAAAGCATTGAAAAAATTCTCATGTTCTTTAGTAATAACCTTACTAAGGGTGTTGGTAAAGGACTCAATAAATGGCCAGCAAGGCAAGGGTAGACCAAGGAACTCAACCCAAATGGGCACCCTAAGCTTTTTCTCATCAGAAACTCTAAAGTCTCACAACCATCTTTGAAACACAAGTAGGGAGGAATGAACTAACCAAGGGCCATTGCTAAAAGTTGCATTATCCTAGGATGGGTTAGCAAAGAGAAATTAAAAAAAAAAAAAATTTTGGTAAGGTTTTGCATAGCATCAAGGTGAACTCCATGAGGAATCCAACTCTTATTTATCCATTCTTGGAGCATGGCTTTAGGAGGAGTCCTACCCAAAAAATACCCTATCAAATTATGTTGTTCTAACCATTTGCATGCAAAGTCAGATTCATGCAAAGGAAGGATAACATTAGGATTACCTTGTGAAAAAACTTTGAGACGAATTTGCGAGGACATTTTTTTAGTGGAGGCATCATGGCTTTCTAAAGTAGTAGCATTAACACTAGTATCAACTACTAGGTCGTAGCTAGCTGGAGACATTATAAACTAACCCTAGAAAATTCTTACACTAACTATAGTTTGGTAGATGGAGAACATAGAAGGAAAGCTCAGCTAGAGAGTCATACACAAGGAAACTCAAGTGATGCATGAAATCCTAGCCCTTTCTCCAATTTCTTATTAATGGCTTTTGGGTCTAATTTTAATAGGATATTTATTTATTTTTAATAAAATAAGTTTTAAATGATAAATTTAAGAAGTATAAGTCCATCTGTCTATTAAATGATAAGTTTAAGAGGTATTTCTATGTAACTATTGGAGTTATATAAAATTGGATAATTATCATCTATTTCTGATCAGATAATTTGGTCTTTTCCTATCTAATCAAATTTATCTTATATTCTCTTGATTTAATACATTGATGTATCTATTTTTAAATTTCTTATCTCTTCGTTTCCATGCTTTTCTTCCTACAAATCAACATATTTCAACCATTGAAGCGATTAAACTTTGCGTTGAACAACAATGATCTACTGATCTCATTGACCTTGTACTAATCTTGCTTTTCATAGAGTTTACACCTTCCTTGATCATAGTTGATCCTAGAGATTGTAGATAGCTTTCATAATTGTTGACTATGGCATCATTTTAAGTTCAATAGTTATAAAAATGAAAGACTTATACCAGATCTTCCTCTTTCATTCTTTGTTTCTTTCTTTCAACTATTTTTTAACCTACCTCTATCATCATTATTATTTTTTAAACTACAGTTAGATTTAATATTATCTTTTGTTCTCTAATTACTTCATTAATCTGCAATAAACTTGGATAGATCTATTAAAACTACTTTGATACAAAATGAAAGAAATTCAAAAATAAAACTAACGTTAATATTTTTATTGATTTAGAGGATTGGAATGTTTGATCAAGAAATAAATAAATAAAATTATTTTTCTGTAAAAGTTGTTTTCTCTTTTTTCTTCATTTTTTTTCAAATTAATGAGATTTAAAATAATATTGTATGCCAAATTATTTTTAAATTTGTGGTATAAAAGTACTATCTTAGTACACTAACTTAAAGATTTAAAATTAGATATTTTAATAGCCTTGTATATTTACTCAATAATTTTTAAAAAATAAAAAATATAAACATCACAAATACTATAAATAAATTTTCAAATAGGTGGAAAATTCTTAGAAGAGTAAACAATCTTTATCACATGAGGAAAATATTATTGTAAAGCTATATTGTTATTATTGGTTGCTTCAAAATTAGTCATAATCACGTGTTCACCTATAGTTCTAAACCTATTATGAACTATAACTCTTCTTTTATAAAGAGTGGGGATAATACTTTGAAAACATAAATATTATACATTCACAAAAGCCTAAAAAATTTATGATCCATAACCACTTATAACTTATTATCCAAAAAAATACTAAATTTAGATGTGGAACCTCCTACATTACCCAATTTATAGTAGCCTAAACACTCCATGTAATAGCATGCCATTAAATCTTACCTCCAACAATGTGCATGGCATTGATGCTCACACCATATTAAGATGCATTCACTCACCAAATAAAATGGTCAAGCATGAACTCACTATAATTTATATCTCCAAGGTTCATTAATATGTACTTGCTCAACATTGAAGAATAATTGAACTAAATGGACTTTAACAACATCTAAGATTTGTCAAAATTATGCAAAACACCAAAATGGTGTTCAAGGATGCTCTAGAGAGATTTAAGGAGCTAGGAGAAAAAAAATCTAAATTGCTTTGGTGTCTATTAAGAATGTGTAGGCCCACCCGAGAGAGAAAAATTACAATCTAGCCTTTCAGAGTATCCATTCCAAGATTAAGATGGAATGGGAGATTGGGAGTTTGAAGGCTCACTTGGCATAGAGAGTAGTAAAAAAAAAATGGGGGTTTACTGAGTACAAGCTTTCTCACCCCAACTTCTCCTTGCTAGACTAGCTCAAATAGCTACAAAAGTCAGAAGCTCATTTGTGTTTTGATGATGGTTCTTGATGGTTTTGTTGTTGGGTGGTCATTGGTTCATGCACTCTAGTGCTTGATTGTGGTTTCTAGTTTGGTATGCCATGGTCCTATTACTTATTAAATTTTGTCTTTCCATGCTATTAGCTAGTGGCAATTTAGTCCATCTAAAAACTCTACTTCTTTGAGTAGGTCATGGTATTGTATGTCTTAAAACTATCTAAGTTGGCTGGGATTTTGTTTTGACCTAGCTTAGTTCAGTTTATATATTTTTCTTTTTTAAAGTTGTAGCTACTGGTTTCGATTGATGATTTTTTGTTTGGGTCACTGATTTTGTTTCCAATTCTATCCAAATTGTAGGTACCCTTCAAAGGTTATCCAAGATTGACCTCAAAGGAGGGGGTTTAAAAAACAAGGAATGGAAATTGGCAGCAGAGACGGAGGAAATAAAGTCTTTTGAAATTTTAATTGAGTCCTTCTTTGGCTAGTCCAAGGTTGATGATTTTTAGACTTCCATCCTATGAGAATTTTAGAAAATTCTGAGGGGATGGGAAATTTTGGTAGAATCATTGATTTATATATTGGCTTTTCTATTCTTTGATAATATATCGGCTTTTCCAAGAGCTAGCATATCTAACACTTATTTTATTTCTTCTTATAAGATAGATTCTTTCCTCTAAAATGTCAATGAAAATTATGGAAGGCTATTGTGAATACCTACTTTTTTAATTCTTAAAATATATGGATTATATTTTTATATCTCTCTTGAATCCCTTTGTTGACTTTGAAAATTTCTAATAGAATTATATTTTCCTTAGTGATTGAGATATATACTAGAAGATAAAATAAACTTTATATTTTCATCTTTGATATTTAATAGGATCATCCATTGTTTTATTTTTCTACACATAGAAATAAAATAGTAATTATTATCTCTAACTAGATTATTTATTATCTTACATATTTTTATATGTTTTAGCACTAGTTATTGTACTTATCATAGGCAATAACCTATTTATTCACTTTCTTCAAAAACTTAGTTTCCACCAAACAAAAGCCATTATTTTTCTCTTATTAACATATTTATGAAATTCTTATACTTATTTATACAATTTATAAATTACAAAAATATGTATCTCAAATATGATTGGTTAAATTGGTTTATCTTATAGGACCTTTTTGTCGAGACTTCTTACATTTTTTTTTCTTGCAAAGGATGCACTCTACAAAAAAAATTCTAAATATTTTTAATGACCATGATTTCTAATTTTTTTACTAGATCTATATCCCTACCCAATATTTTTAAATACATTTTAACATCTACCCATATTTGCAAGTGATATGTTAGTTGAGAAATTAATATAAGTAAATTAATTAATTACCAATAATCATTCAATTCATCACATTTGAAATCAATTCAAATGTATAATATATTTGTTAGTAAATAAAATTCTACCAAAAGTTTAGTTATTATTTGTAATTTTTTAAATTTGGTTCATAGTTGAATGTAGATCATCACAATAAGTTTTTCAATTGAATTAAATCAAGCTATTATTGTAATTGATGTAGGCAATATACTATTGCATTCAGTTAGTTTCCACCAATGATAGATTATTATTTTTCTCTAAGTGACATATTTCTAAAGTTTTAATATTTATTGATTCAATTTGTATATTATAAAAAATATTTATTTGAAATATGATTAGTTAAATTGGTTGGGTCTTAGAAGACCCCTTTTTGCGGAAGCTATTTCCATACCACATTTTTTAGCCACAATTTTTGGAATGCGCATTATAAACAAACCTAAACATAATGAATTAAGACGATTATTAATTTTTAAATCTTATTTCTAATTTTTTCAGTTCAAAACTTAATCTAAATTAAATTATCACTTTTAGATTTTGTTGATTTAGTTTTGAAATTTCATTTAGTAATATTCACTTTTATTAATTTTAATATTCACTTTGATTTATTTTTGTAGTTTTAATATTAATTTATAATTAAAATTTGTGATATTAATTTTTGTTTTAATATCATTATCAAAAGTATTAATTATAAAAAAAAATGTAAGTTTAGAAAATTATATTATATATAAGCCTTAATTAATGTAGTTTTTTATTTTCTTTTTTAATTGGTTGAAGATAACAATTATAAGAATGGAGAATTAAATAGTTTTGAATTTTAAAACTGTATAATTAAATATATTATGGTTTATATTTAATGTACATATTTGATAACTATTGTTCTTTAACAAATAGTATTATGAATGTTAAATATTTTTAATCTTAATTAGTGTAACACTAAAATTAAAATTTTAATATTCCAATTATTTCTAATATTGAATTAAACATAGAAAATTATATGATAAATAATTTCTAAACTATTACGGGAATTAGAAGCCACTATGTGGCACTTATTTGCAATAGTGTTCCTTTAATATTTCTAAAACTATCATGATCAGTATAGCCACACGTTTCTCATCTCATGTCTACATATTTTTCACATTTGACACTTGTTTAGATGAAAAAAAATTGGAGTTCATATATCTTTAGCTAAATATTAATAAGTTGAAAGAATTTAATTTCTCTTATTCATTCAATTTATTTTCACTTATACATTATTTTATTCTAAGTCATTATTTATGAAAATAATTTTTATTTTCTAATAAAATCTTATAAGTTATTCTATCTTATACTTTATGTAAATATTAAAATATAACTTTTTAAAATTTTAGGACAAAATAGTTTTTTATTTTACTTTTGTGGATATGTTGAGAGAAAGACTTGAATTTCCTTGTCTAGAGGATTTTTTTTAATGACTTATTAAGTTAAAGATTATTATTCAACTTGCTTTAAGTTTAAATTCAATGCAGAATTTGGTTTTGGGTTATTGTAGAAAGTGTTAATGATTTTTAATATGATTTGGACGGATCTTGGTTTAAAGATTTGTTAGCTAAATTTAGAATTTCAAATTATAGGTTATTGTAGAAAGTGTTAATGATTTTTAATATGATTTGGACGGATCTTGGTTTAAAGATTTGTTAGTTAAATTTAGAAGTTCAAATTATACATAGGATAAATATTGTTTACAATTTTAGTACATTTAGCTTCAATCAGAACTTGGATTTATTTCAATCAATATTGTAGTAGCCTTTGGGTTTGAGATCAATTATGGTGAAACATTGAGATGACAATTATTTAGGTTTAATGTTTAAAGATAGGATTCAATTTGTTAGAGATAAAAAATGAAAAATAAGTTAATTTAAGTTGGTTTAAAAATATTAAATATTTGTGTCTAATTTTATTTTAATTTAATTAGTGTAAGAGGATAAGGGTAATATTTTATAATGATTGAGAAATGTAACCCTTTTAAAAAAAGCTTTTTTATAATTTGGAATAGTGTACAAGATCTTTTATTTTAATTTTTAATTATAATTAGTGTGATATAATTTATCTTCATTTGTGTTATGATGTCTTATTCCTAAGATTTATTATAATATTTAGTTTTGTCTAATTAACAATAGGGTTAAAGTTTCTTTAATGTATAATTATATTTTGGATTTCAACTCAATTCATTTAATTGTTAGGGTATAAATTAAATTTGGTTCCTAGTGTTAAATTAAGTTTATTTAGTAGAGAACTAATTATTTATTGTAAGCATGATTTTCACATTGTCTAAATATTATATAATTTTTATCCAAAGTCTAGGTCAATCACTCATTAGTTTAACATAATTTTTCCCACATCTCGGTCCAATCACCAATGTAATGTGAATTTAGGACATACTAATATTGAATTCTTTTGCCAAACTTTACCTAATGTTTTATTATTGCACAATGTTTTTAAGGTATTAGATAGTAGCCAAAAAGATGGGGGGTAACCGGCTAAAGGATCAGCCATAGGTTACCTCCCAATTATCTAACGAATACTAGTTTTATAATTCAAAAAATAAATAAAGATAAATTCCATAACAGAACAATCATTACCATCAATCCTGTTACTAGTTAGCCAAAAAAATGGAAAAGCATTCTAGTAGTAAGGGAAAATATTTCTATTATTAGTCTATCACTTGATCATATACATATATAATAAAACTTCTTTGGAACCAACTTCAGAGTGATAAAAAACATAAGCAGGGCTAGTTGCCCTCTTTCCTTTTCGATTCCTCATTATTCTTCTCCTTGGGCTCATCCTTGTTCACGTCCACCCCCTCCTCTTTGACTAGTTTTTCTAGGAGCATCTTACTCCAATCCTCCACCAAGAAGTTGTAAATGGAGCAGGTAGTTTTTTTGTCCTTGCCCAAATCCTTCACATCATTATTTACCTACAGGAAATAAAGAGTAGTGGAAGCTAAATACATAACTTTCATGGATGATTTAGCCAAGGTGTTATTGCACAATGTTATTTCTCCCTTAGCATATAAAATAACATTTTCCCATAGGTGTGACATTTCCTTCCTTTTTACCAATGTGTATCTCCAACTACCTCCATTTAGCCAACTATTTTATATTTTGGTCATAGATAAGAACTTCCATTTTGTCTACTTTTTACATAAACACTTGTAATTCCTTGACCCCCCCTAATTTTTATGTGATTCTTTTGTACTAGCTAGTAGATACCCTTTGGACACCTCAATAATTACTTTTTAGATAGGATATTCTCGAACTCTTCAAAACTTCAAAGTCCAAAAACATTAAGACAAAAAAGTTTAAAACTTAAGCAATTAATAATTATTAATGATGTAAAGTACTAGACAATGTATATGTACATTGTAAGATGTAAACTTAAAGCTACTAACTTACTAACAACATTAATATAAAAAATAATGTACATAATTACATTGCTATGGTTCTTAAATAAATTAAATAATAATAAAAAACTTATAAATCAATGGCTTGTCATGAATTTTTGGTCAATTTGGGGATTGTTATCGCTATTTCCTAATGCCATAAATACTTTTCACATGTGTCATCTTACTTGTGATGTAGTGAGATAATACATGTCACAGATCCATATCACTAGGAAAAAGTGATAACAATCCCCAAAATTGACCCAAAATTCATCTTAAGGCACCTATCTTTGTTTTAATAAATGGTTGAGCATAACAAAAAGTATAACTATTATCAGTGATCATAGTGAGTGAATTTGGGGCACATGTCCTAGTTTTGGGAAGAAAAAGATTTTATATTATAACTTCTAAAAATATACCCCAAATAGAGTTGAGGTCATTGATCTATCTTGCATTTGATGGTTGAGATCAAAACCTTTTATGATGGCACTATTATCATTCAATGTTTAAGTAACACTAAATCAAGGACTAAATAGATAAATGTCATGAACCCAAATGAAGCTACAATAAAGGGAAGATATTCTCTAAATCAACCTAAAATTCATCTCCTATCGTAAATATTTCTTTTAATTAATGGTCAAACATAGGAAAGTCTACAAACATCATCAGTGATCACACTGAGTGAATTTGGGACATATGTCCTAATTTTGAGAAGAAATAGAACTTATGTTATGATTTTTAAAATTAGGCCCAAAATAGACCAAGGACCATTGATATATCTTACATTTGATGGTCTATATCATCATCAATTCCTTTAACATAACATTGTCAACAATCTCATAGAGGTGAAGATGACAACAAAATATGACACATTAATAATTATTACTTAACACTTTCTCATACTTCAAGTACATTGTACAATGTGATAGTGTATGTGGGCCATGGCCCTTCCATGACTCTATAAATTCAAAAATAAAAATAAAAAATGTCATTAGATTATTTCTTAGATTTACTATATTAACTAATGATTAAATCAAACACATTTAGTTAAAACATACAAATTAATTTTTGATCAATGATGATTTTATTGCCAAACTTAACTTATATAGTGAATTTTAGGAAGATATGTAATGGCCATTGCTAATAGGCCACTAATAACCACTAATACTGAATTGTGGAATGGCGTCAAATACTTGGCATGCAAACTAAATACACTGCTGAAAGTAAAATGCTGAATAAAGGAAATTGTTGTGTAAAAAATCTACTCAAATAAATAACGTAAAATAGTGCCAATATATTCATTCAGTGATAACCAATTACTTTTACATATGTTATGCCATTTTCAACTCAAGGCATTACAACATGGCACATTACAAACAAACCCTTACTAGTTGAATACAACAAAGAATTTTCTTGCAATACAAACTAAAATGAAAAAACCTAGATTGAGCAAATGCTGAAGATGAAATGATTAAAATGCAACTCCAAACTACCCTCCAATTTGTTGATAGTACGACTTGTAGGTACAACCATATACTTACGAACTGGTATAGCTCTTGGAAAAAATTAATGTTGGACTGAAAGATGCTGAAAATGATATAGAAATAATCCCTAGGCTCCAAGAAAAATTCTCCTAGAAAATAAAAATCAAACTCATAGCCAATAGTGAGATATGAGCAAAAATGTGTGTCTAGGCTAAAAATTGAACCCTGTTGAAAATGCCCAAATAAGCTCAACTCGAAGTAGCTGAATACCACTTGCAAAGTACAACCCTTCAAAAGGATATTTCACCTCCTTAGTTATGCAAATCCTTAGGAGACTCCATTCCCAAAGATCAAATGACAATCTACAGACCAAGATGGCGCCACAAATGCTCAAAGAGAAAAGTATTGTAAGCTCAAAACTCGGGATGTCCAAATGAGAGGCCAAACACCATATTGATTCAATTTTCTAAGAAGCCTCTAAAAACTTGTAGAGGTATCCATAAAATATTTTTTTATGAAATCCCTTTATAATGCACTTTTATATTAAAGTAACTTAATAAAATAAAAAGTGCAACTCAATTCAAAATTATAATATTTTGGCCCTGCATAACATATAAAAATAAAAATATGATAAACCCCATCTCTCCAAGAGCAAATAAGACCATCCAATCCCCGAATGACCATCAAAATGACTCTCTCACTAAAGCTAGCTACTTATGAGAGTCCATAATAGGCAAATTCACTGAAAATTAACATGTCACTGAAAAGGGGCATGACAAAATATTAACATTTTTTATATAAATTTTAATTTGAACTTTTTATTTTAAAATCAATATAATTTATACAATTCAAATTGCATCATAACTTTATCTTTAACAAAATATTTTTTATTTATTTTATATTTTTCAATAAATTGTTATTTATTAAAAATATTACAACTATTAATTATAATTATTAATTATTATATACCTAGAATTGTGTGGCTCTAGCCTACATTTATCTTCCATCAATTATCTAAGTTTACTAAAGTTCATTCCATTCAAATTTTCATTCGAATAATGAAATTTGAATCTTTGATAATTTAATTTTTAATATACTCCTTGAGTCTTTGACTATAATCTTTAAAATACAATTCATATAACAATTATGAAACCCTAAAGGCAAAGTTGGGAGCTAGATTTTTTTAATAGACACGCAATTTAAAAGTCAATAATTTAGTAGTGCATCAATAAACATTGAATTAAGAAGAAAAAATGCAGTGTTTTCATTAATTATATTTGAGATTGTTTACATATTGATAGCATAAAAATTCAAAATAGTTGATTAAATCATTGTAATTCTACTATTTACATTAAATTCCAAGGCCTAATCTAAAACTCAAGTAGTAATAGATTTTATCAAAAAAAAAATCTTAATATATTCTTTTGGCCCTAGGGCACAGGTTAATTCAACAAGGAATAGGGATTTCGGGAACATAAAATAGGGAACAAGGAATTATGAATAGGGTTTGAAGCCTTCAATTAGAAAGGTCTTCAATCCTCTCCATGGGGAATCTCTTAGAGATGATTATATCAGTAAGATCATGCAACCATGGGAAGTTAGCATCACTAACGTCATCCAAACATAACCACTTCCATAGAAAAATGCCTCCCAAGATGCACCCACTTATGATGGTGATTCAATATTTGTTCATTTATACCAAACAAGAAAGGTTACTTTTTCCCAATGCTCCCTCTGTCTCGCTCCTAACACTTTTCTACTATGTGTGCAAAAGGGAACCCCACACTCAATAACTATTTAGCTAATACAAGAATTTTGACATTGCAATCTAAAAACATTTCTTTGAAAATGTTATGTAAAAGCATCAAAATGTCTATTTTCTCCCCTCCCAAGCTGATAAGAGACACAAAGAATCGAGAGGTAATTTCCATGGATGTACAATATCTCTTCTCATTTCTTAAGAATTCATGGCCAAGGACCATGAATAAAGCCTAGCGAAGAAAATCTTCCTTGCAAACTATAGTACACACATTCTCTAGCATCATTCCCAAAAGGTATTTTATAGATCGATTGTACTGTATCTCAACCTAATTGGTGTGTCAATGACTCCAACCTTTGAGCTAGAAAGAAATCTACACCTAAGAAATTTTTCAAACTACTAGAATTGAGAACACAAACAAAACTAGTAATTTGATAGTGATAGAGGAATTGAAGAGACTATTTCAAAAGAAGTTGCATTAAATTGTTTGTAATCTTTCATATTTTAATTTTGCCTATTCTGATTAATTCGCAAGTGTTAGAAAAGTACTTGCATTAATGTCAGAGTGCTTGCCAAGATGTCTTGATTGTACTAATTTTAACTCACACTCCCACATTTGTGATTCTAACCTTGATATGATATGATATTAACTACATTCTAGTTAATAGCTACCATGCAAAAAATTTCATGTGTCTTCATTATGGAGAATTTCATGTTATTGATCCCAAATTAATCAATGATAGATAACAATAACATATTTATGAAATAAACATGATAGATGACAAGTTGGTGACACTATTAATAATTGACAATAGTCACTACTCCTAGCAACCATAAATCCTCAAAGGTCACTAGCCACTATACTTGGCAAATTTTCCATCAAATTAAATAAAAATTTTGTTTACCTCCCAAGAATATCTACAACAATTATTATGTATTTCCCTACTAAAAAGGTAATTCACCCCACATTTCTAAATTGTTCTGGGCTAATCAAAAAAATAGTTAGCATTTATTTATGTGCCACCCAGGAGTTTTTTTACTTCATCACATTTTTAATGGTATTTGCTAGGGAAGGAAAAAATCACCAACATATAATATCTATTTTTTTATAATGAAGAGGCTAAAGCCATATATTTAATTTAAAAAGTGAATACAACCAAACTCAAGTGACACTAAGGATAGAGTTGGGTGATAGTCCTTATTGTCCAATATCAATCTATAACCTATGGATAAAGTAAAAATTAGATCCAAATACTTAAAACTGTAATCCTTCAAACCAACAAATAATGCTTTATTTTCATAGGTAGAATAAAAAAATTGTTCTCAAATGAAAATATTTACTCCCATAAAATGTTAGATTTGGTAGCATTTGACAAGGAGAGGTTTCTTAAAGTTAACTATGATTTTCAATTAGAATTAATACTATGATTCAACTTCGCTTAGTGTTAATATGTGTCTTATTGAAATTTGATTAAAATCATTACAAATAAGGTAAAAGAAAAACATCAAAATTATTACTTTTACAAATTTGATAAAATGTTAATCTTTCACCATCACCTAAAAAGATATTAACATAAGCACACAAATAAAATAAAAATAACTAAATAAACTCAATAACAACATAAAATTTTTAACAGAAAAGTTTGTATTTAATTCAAACCGAAAGTTAATTAAGCCAAGAGGCTTTCTACAATGGCAGCAATCTTCAGTGTAAACATTTTCAATTTTGAAAAAAAAATTGACGTTCATTTACATGTCATAAAAATAAAATCAAAATAGACTAAATATAATTATGATTAAAATCGTTAAAATTGTGGAAGTAAAAAATAAAGCAAATCAAGAGTCTTCAATCATTTCCTCATGTCTTTTAGACCCACATAATATGTGATGATGAAAATCAACTTCTACTATATATATATATATATATATATATATATATATATATATATATATATATATATATATATATATATATATATATATATATATATATATAAAAACTAATATATCATTATTCATTATACTCTACTAAATGATAACGTGGATGTTTGATCAGCTTGCTTGGGGTTAGGGGAACAAGATTACCACTCGCAACTGACATGAGCTATTCCAAAGCTACTGTGTTCTAGGATGTCAAACGTGTACATGCAAAAAATCACTGTCTCTGCTCAGAAGAATCTTGAAGTTCACCTCCATTAACAAAAGTATTATAAAAATATAACACCATTACTCTCTCTTTCTCTATTCAAAAGATAGTCAAATAGTCCATCAATTAATACCTTTATTCTATTGATATTGCATTAATCAGTGTACAATATTACCATAACTGATGATATAAAACTGTGTGGAATTTAGAGGCAGATATGCAAGCGGCAACGTCTATATAGTCGAAAGTTTGCACCTAACTTGTGAAAGGATTTAAATAGAGAATAAAAATGTCACAATTAGAAGAAATACACAACACTAGATCTATCTTGGTTTACCACAATAGTGGCTATGTCTGGACTGCAAAGTATTAGATTAATGTGTAAAAGTTGATTACAAATGAGCAGGAGTAGTATATAAAAGGGCTCCAATAATGTTACAAATGAAGAGTCTTTGGAAACCAAGAGACTCGATTATTGGAGGGAACAATGACTTGACTGTTGGCCTTCACAATATCAACAAACTCCCACCTAAAGGACAACCAATGCTTCAACTGATCACCCAATACCCTGCTTAGAGAATGATCTATCTTTTCTTCACAAGCCCAAGAGAAGTTCTAACACATTCGAACTTCTCTTTGGCAATAATCTTCTTGAATATATCAACCCAATTGATCTTGGTATCAATCTTGACAACATTCAGCTTGCCCTCTTCGACTACATGATGAATAAAGTGAGCATGTGCATCAACATGCTTGGAGCAACGTTGTGATGACTGATTATCTACCATGAAGATCGCACTACAGCTGTCACAAAATAGATTATATTCATTTTGATGAACTTTCAATTCACCAACTAAGCATTGAAGCCAAATCATTTCCCTTGAACCTTCAGAAAGAGCTAAGTATTCAGCTTTAGCTAAAGAAAGAGCAATGCAATGTTGCAATCGTGAAGCCCAATTGATTGCAGCTCCAGCAAATGTGAAGGTGTAACCAATGGTAGATCTTCATTTGTACAAGTCTTTGGCAAGATCAGAATTAGTGTAACCTTGTAGTTGAAATTTTTTTTTGCCAAAACATAAAACATAATCTGAAGTATGTTTTAGATACCTTAGTATCCATTTGATGGCTTCCCAATGAGCTTTTCTGGGATTGCTCATGAACCTGCTCACAACTCCCACTGCTTGAGCAATGTCGGGGCGAGTAGAAACCATAGCATACATAATGCTACCAATGGCTGATTTGTAGGGAATTTTCTCCATAAATTCTTTTTCTTCTTTTGTTTTAGGAAATAATTTAGAACTTAATAAAAAGTGACCAGCAATAGGAGTAGGAGCTACTTTTTAATTAGCCATGCCAAATCTTTCAACAACTTTGTCAATGTATTGTTTTTGAGACAAAGTGATTTCCCTCTTTTTCCTATCCCTTGTGATTGTCATGCCAAGAATCTTTTTAGCCACCCCTAAGTCTTTCATTGCAAACTTGCTTGCCAATTTTTTCTTAAACTCATTAACTATTCTTTTGTTTGTGTCAGCTACTAACATATCATCGACATAAAGAAGAAGGATGACAAACTCACCACTTGGAAGTTTCTTGAAGTAAACACATGGGTCTGATTCACATCTTGTGAAATTATGCTCAATCATGAAGTGATCAAATTTTACATACCACTGTCTTGGGGCTTGTTTCAGGCCATACAAGCTCCGATTTAATCTGCAATAAAGATTTTCATGTCCCTTCTTTATGAACCCTTGAGGCTGCTCCATGTAAAGTTCTTCTTCTACATCACCATGTAGGAATGCGGTTTTCACATCAAGCTATTCTAACTCAGGATCCCATGCTGCTGCTAATCCCAAAACAATTTGGATAGTTGTCATCTTGACAACTGGTGAGAAGATTTCATTGAAATCTATCTCTTTTTCTTGATCAAATCCCTTTACCACCAATCTAGCTCTGAAGCGTTTGTTGCCTTCCGCTTCATCTTTCACATGATATATCCACTTGTTCCTAAGTGGTCTTCGATTAGGTGGAAGAGAGACCAAATCCTAGGTTTGATTCTTGAGTAAAGAATCCATTTCTTTATGCATCAATGTTTGCCATTTATCACTATTGACATCTTTGAGAGTTTCTTTGAATATAAATGGTTCTAAAAATTCTGAAACTAGAATTGAAGGCTCTGCTTCTTCAACATACAATAATAGAAGGCTCTACTTCTAAGTTCTCTGTTTGAGATTGAACTAATTCAAAAGGAGAACCAGCAACTGTAGTTTTTCAACTCAAAGGCTGAACATCTTTTTTATTCTCATGATTCGAAGTAATCTTCTGCTTCTCTATTTTATTATACTCTTGATTGGGCATTTTATGTCTATAATCCTCAGACTGACCAAATAGAGAAGCCTATCTTGATGCCCAAAACATGCTTGGCCAAGACTATTAGCAGGGGAGACAAAGTCTAAATGCATACAGATTCATCACAACCAAGGTCAACAGATGGAGAAAAAAATTGTTTCCTATGACTTCGTTCAAACCTATGATGATGAGGATGAGCGAAATCAGAGAAAGGAAGCCGTGAAACTGCCCCTTCTACATGAAATTGCTCTCAAGGATTTCCAAGGGTCTGGTTAAGAGGAAAGTATGACATGTGTTCATAGTAATTACCCTGCGGATTACTGGCACCCTGTGAGTTAACTTCTTTATGCTACGGATTGACTTCTGTTACCTGCATATGCGGATTAACATATTCAACCTACGGTCTAGCTTGACAATGTGAAGTGGCTCTATCACCTTGTGCATTAACATTTTTACCCTGTGCATTGACTTCAATTGCCAGTGTCCATGGACTGGCTTTTGCAACATGCGAGTTATCATTATCTACATTATGGCGTGCATCCCATTCATTGTTTGGGTGCATTTCTTTGGGAGTAACAGAGGACTGCAGATTTGAAGAGTCTTGGTTGCCAACACCATGATGATGCAAAGTTTTGTTATTACCAATGGTTTTTACTGCACATGCATCACATTCTTGTTGCTTGTGTTCTATATCAAGTGGACTATGTTCTGTATTATGAGATCTTTGGTTACAGACTTGGTCATGATGTAGAGACAAATTCTTGTCTTGAGATGAGATATCATAAAACTCTTGTGAAAAACTATCATCATGTCCTTTGTTCCCAGGAGTAGAAGAAGATGATAAATTTGGAAATACTATAGAGGTGGGACTATATGAGATAGTGTTAGAAACTGTTTGTGGATTCAATCCAACATTCCTTTGTGCAACGATTGGCACAAATTCTTTTTTAGTCATTTCCTGAGAATGTAATGCTAGAAATGTTTTCTCATTGAAGACAACATCTCTTCTTCTAACAATTTTCTTATCAGTTAAACTCCAAAGCCTAAAGCCAAATTGATCCTCTCCATATCCAATCAATATGCAAGGCTCGGATTTAGGATCCAGCTTGCTTCTCTTTTCTTTGGGGACATGTGCAAAAACCTGACAACCAAAAACTTTAAGATGAGAGTAAGAAATTCTTCTACCTTGCCATTCCTCTTCCAGAATTCTGAAGTTCAACCTCAAAGAAGGACTCCGATTAATGAGATATATGGTTGTATTACATGCCTCAGCCCAGAATTCTTCGCCCAATCTTGCATTTGAAAGCATACATTGAGCTTTCTCCATTATTATCCTGTTGAGTCTTTTTGCTACCCCATTTTCTTGAGGGGTGTAGGCTACAACTTTTACCCTACGAATACCATTATCTGCACAATAACTGTCAAACTCTAGTGAACAAAACTCACCTCCATTATCCGATTTTAAACATTTGATCTTATGGCCTCTTTGGTTTTCAACAAGAGCTTTGAAAACTTTAAACTTAGCAAAAACTTCAGATTTATTTGCCATCATATATATCCATACTTTCCTAGTATAGTCATCAAGGAAAGTAACAAACATTTTTGAACCTCCTAAAGAGCTTACCTCAACTGGACCAAAGACATCCGAGTGTACAAGTTCCAATGGTTTCTCCTTGAGATTATGTCCATCTTTCAAGAAGCTGACCCGCTTTTGTTTTTCGTAAAGGCAATGCTCACAAAATTCCAAATTTCTGATTGGAGACCCTATAGTTGATCCCTTTTGAGCATTATCTCAAGGCCCTTTTTGCTCATGTGGCCTAATCTTTGATGCCAAAGTGCTACATTGCTGCCCATGACTGTCATAGCAGCCCCTATTTCAGTAGGCTTCTCAAGGAGATAAAGATTGCCAACATTTTTTCCCTTGGAAATTATTCTTGAACCCTTGGTAACTTTCCAAGTATCTGGATATAAGAATGGATAATATCCTTGGGCAAAGAGCTGACTGACCGAAATCATATTTCACTTTAATTTGGGAACATGGAGAACATCTTTTAACAACCATTTCCCTCCATCTTCTAGCTGTAACAAAATGTCACCTTTGCCAACTATTTCATAGGATTTGTTGTCGCCAAGAAATACCTCTCCAAATTGACCTTCATGGTAGTTTGAGAAACAATCCATGCATGAAGTAGCATGGAAAGAAGCTCTAGAATCTATCACCCAAGAATATGATTTTGTGTCATTTGTAGAAAGAACTAAAGCACTATCATCTTTCTCATAGGCTGCATTTGCTTCCATGTTTCTCACATTTTCTTGTGCTTTCTTGTAAGCCCGACAATTTCTCTTTGTGTGGCTAGGCTTACCACAAAACCAACATTCACCATTCCTACCTCTTGACCTTGAACGATTGGGTGACTTTGATCTTCACTGATTGTAATTATTATTTCCTCTATGATGGCTTCTTCCTCTTCTCTTAGTGCTGACCATAGTGAGAGCATCACCAAATGAGGAGTCTTTGTTACTTCTCCTCATGTCTTCACTTAATAAAGTGGCAACAACTTCATTGTAGGCTAGCTTTGACTTCGTAGAGTTTGAAGTACTTACAGCTGTAACTACGAGATTCCAACTGTCAGGTAAAGAACATAACAAGATGATTGCTTTGGATTCATCATCTTGAGTCATACCAACCGAGCTTGCTTGACATAATAGGGTGTTCAAATAATTTATATGATTTGACATTGCAGTCCCTTCCTTCATTTTTAGTTTGTAGAGTTTCTTCATAATGAAGATTTTGTTTACAGTTGATGTCGTTTGATACATATTCTGAAGTTTTTCCCAAACCTCTTTCATTGACTTCTCATTTGAGACATTGAACAAGACATTTTTCTCTAGTGAGAGAAAAATGGATGCCATCACCTTCTCATCCATCTTTTGCTAGTCTTCATCACTCTTTGTAGACGGTTTCTTAGACTTTCCTTCAATTGCGAGAGCCAAGTCTTGCTTAACCAGCAAGGAGCGCATCTGCACTTTCCACAGGCTATAATTCTTGCCTGTAAATTTCTCTATTTACAAATCCTCCATCTTTCTGAAAAATTCAAGATACCAATTGAAAGGATTTAAACAGAGAATAAAAATGTCACAATTAGAAGAAATACACAACACCAGATTTATCCTGGTTCACCACAATAGTGGCTACGTCTAGACTACAGAGTATTAGATTAATGTGTAAAAGTTGATTAAAAATGAGCAAGAGCAGCATATAAAAGGGCTCCAATAATATTACAAATGAAAAGTCTTTGGAAACCAAGAGACTCGATTATTGGAGGGAATAATGACTTGACTGTTGGCCTTCACAATATCAACAACTTTATTGTTTTCTTAATTAATTAATTTAAAAGTTATAGAACTGTGGTTATTTGACTTTTAAGTTAATTAATTAATCCATAAAGTAGTCAGGTTAGGTGTGTTTTTTCGGCTATTTAGTCAAGGGTCATGCGATCGAACAACTCTTGTAAGTTAATTTGGTGTACGATATACATAATTATACTTATTAGTTGTTTGGTTCGTGCTTACTTACATGTTAGCTTGAATAGAAGAAATTAGGTTTTTTTGTAATCTACTGCTTAAATAAAACTAGAATGAACAATATCATCTAATTGACAATTATCAAAATTTGACTTATTATAGAGATTATCTCCTACTTATCAATATCATCTAGTTGGCAGCACAACATTAATTACTTAAACATATCAAATGCACTGGGACAAGATATTCTCATAGATAAACTTACAACGTTCATCTTGGTACAGACATAATATGGATAAGGACAATGAATAAATCTATCCGAGTTTGCATAACTTCACTGTAAAAGTGGCTCAAATGCATCTCAAATGCTAATTGATTTTTTAAAATCAAAATAGATACATTAATTGTTTGATTTTTTATAATTAAAAAGATATTATATTTGATTTCTAATATGACGAACAAGTATTTAATTAAAATAAATAATAATTTTATTTAAATTGTTATAGATAGAAAGAATGCATAATGAATTTCTTTAAAAAAAGAGTAAAATTTGTAAATGATATAGAAAAAAAATATATTTTCTTCTTTATCAACTAATTTAAATGTTATATATATATAGAAAATATTTAAACAATATTTTTATAAGATAAAAGTAGTTATCTTACATAATGGAACAAGTAAATTGAATTCATGATACCAAAAGTCTAATGAGATTTGTTCATCGATATTTAAAATTTCCAAAGTAATACTTTAAGATTTACATTTATAACCTTTCGTAAATAACCGCTATAATAGAATGAAAGATTAGAATCTTGAAATGAATATAATAGAAGTACTATCTATCCCTCCATTACTACCTTTAAATTTGATGTTTATAGTGGCAATACATGAGTAACTGCTCCTCGGAACAACTGAGAATGGTTTACAAGACTTTTGTTATCTACTGTCTGATTACTTTGTTTTACGACGTAATGATATGCTAAACATTCATAGTTTTCTTTCTGGAGTGGTTTTACTAGATCTTCTTCATCTCAATATAAGATTTTCATTGTTTAAATCTCGGTGCCAAACTACGGTTGAAGAAGGCTCTACGGAAGGTTTCACGTATAGAGGGTTTTATTTTCCATGGGTAATTTTCAATCCAAACTCAGCATTGTTGGTGAATATTGAACGATAGGAAAGCGAACAGTTTCCTTCCTAACATTTCTGTCCTTTTGTTTAATATGTTTGGAGATCTTTTTCACGTCTCATTACAGCAACTTGCCTCTTATACTGATTCTGTTGTGTCCGTTCTGTCAGGGACCAAGGAGATTCGCTCGAGCAAATTGAATATATTAGCGTTGCCAAACATCTCCAACGTTAGCTTCAATATTCCCTTGAATGGGATCGCCAATGTTAGGCAGAATTGAAAGTGTGTTACAATATTACGCAGATGTTGTGCGAATAGTGGCGTGTATATAGTAAGCCATATGAGAAGTTTGGTTTTCTTGATATTTAGTGCTGAGGCAATTTTCTTTTTCTGTATGTGCATATTTTAGCTCGTTTTCAATGTTTCCTCGAAACAAGAGCGTTACTTTTGCGTTCTATATTAGTATTTGCTAACCACGAAGAGTTTTATCAACAACCTTGCGCTAGTGGTGCCAAGTCTTTTATGGAATATTGAGCAATTTTTCTTGACTAATTAGATGAACTTAGAAAACAAAAGTTATATATAAATTCAAAACTAATGGGAGGATAAGGTCACTTTCCACATGGGATAGTCAAAAACATATACTATTGCAATCATCTATTCTTAATTGGTGATTATTATTTTGAATTTCAACCAATTAGATTAGATATTATTAGCTTCTATTGTTACCTTATTTTAAGGTACACATGTGAGATTTTTAATTGTATAAATTATTTAAACTATTTTATTGTAGTTTGATTGGCTAATACATTTGAATCTTATATGAGTGGATTTATAGGAAACACTACCCATATTGTGAGCCAATATTCTAGGATGCATATATGTATATATAAAAATATATGTAAACATTAAATTTCTTTAGATTGATAGTATAGGAAAAAAAAATAAAAAATTAAGATTTTCTTTTCTTTCCTTCTAAACTTATATAGGTTTTCTATATAACTAAATCTTTCAATATTTCATATATTAAATACATGTATTACGATCATTCTTAAAAAAAAAAAGTTTCAAAAGTTCTATAAGAAATTTTAATTTTTCTATAAAAGGTACATAAATATTTTGAATATAATTATTTTTATGCTAATTGTTTCTATTTTTAATTTTAATATTACATACTCATTTCATTTAAATAAACTTTTATCATAGGTTTTATTACGTAAATTCTCCTTCAATTACTAAATCTATTTACTAATTTCATAAATTATAAATTATTACAACTCAATACAAGCCACTATGGATAGGCAAGTACTATTGTTTGTTAAATATACATACTAATTAATTTTTACGTTATATATATATATATATATATATATATATATGTATATTAGTTTTTTGACTTCTTACTTAATTTTCACAGCACATATTTTAGCACATTTGTTGTATTTTATATTTCTATTTTAAAACTATAATTATTTTATATGAATTTTAAGATAGAAAATAATATATTATAATAATATAATAAATAATTTGAATTTTCATTTTTTGCTATTATAAATATTTTTTAATTATAAAAATATATTGAAATAATTTTTTAAAAATGAATTTTAAATATTTAATCTAATTATTTATTAAAAATTTTAGTTGAGTGTCATTCCATTCCATTCATTTTTTATTAATTAGTGATATTGTGAAACAAAAAAATTTATTTAACTCATCTAATAAATATATAATCAATTGCAATCAATTCTCTCTATCTAGTGATTAATCCTCTTACATAATTTCTATAATTTTTTAATTTTTAAATCGTTACTAAAATATTGAATAAATTATATCAAATACTATCACCAAATTATAATTATTAAGTTTAGTGTAATAATAAGATACTAATTAAATTATATTCAATATTATTAGCAGACAATAAATTAAGTTTGATATAATATTAAAATAAAATACTATCACAAAAGCCACTATGTGGCACTTGTTACATTCTTGAAAAATATTCCTTTCACTTCTAATATTTTGCCTTGTAAGAAAGAATCTTGAACTCTAAAGTAAACTAATGGAAGAAATTAACATAGGTTCATTCTTATGATTACTTTGACACACAAATACAATTTCCTTTCACTCATAGGTACTTGAAAAAATATTTATTAAAATCATTAATATATTTTTAATTACTTGTATCTTTCTTACACTTTGATATTTAATATAATTAATGAATTTTTAATATTTATAAATATGAAAAAAAAAATTATAATATTACATACTTTTGTATATTGTTTTTAGAAGATTCAATATCTTAATTCTCGATTACTTGATTACTTGCTTAGATAAAAGATAAGTTATTTTCTTTTCTCAATCCAACTATTTTTTTTTTTATTAATCAATTATGATTTTTTCGCTCTTTTTTTCTACTTTAAGATGTTGATGGATGTGTTAATTTGTTAGGTTTGGGTATTGTGTTGGCGTTTCGTATTTTTTACTATATTGTTTGTCACTAGATCTTTATTTTGATGTAAAAACTTTTGGATTTGAGTCCCTTTAAAAAAAATGTAAAGAATGTGCTAGCATCTTATGAGCATTAGTCTTTATTATTATTATTATTATTTTTTAATTTAACACTTCAACATCTTAGGTACAGTCTTACGATTATGCTTATCAATTTTTTTATTTTACTAATCTACTAATATTGGGTACACTTAATTCTTATCAAAATAACAATGTGAAGGTTCATTCATGTATTGACATTTCTCAAATTTAGTTAATCTTAAACTAGAGGAAGGTTAATTCTAGCTATGACACATTCTAATATGTAATGATAATTTTACTAGTTAGGTTAAATATCAAATATTTATTAGTGTTTATATTGTTTGTTGTACAAAAATGGGGAATTTTACTTTAGAATAAAGTAGTAGAAGAAAGAAATATAATTTACTATTAATTATCTAAGGTTTTAAAAATCTATTTATGGCTCATTTATCTAAACATATAGACAACTTGGAATTGTGTTTATTGCAATCTTTCTTCTTGAGTTTATTTAGAAGTATTACTTCACTATCTCATTAAATTAAGATTATAAAAAAAATGTAGAATTTTTATTTTTTTTCATCTCTAAATAAAGTTGTTAGAAAAAAAGATATTCTTAAATAACAAGACAGGAACATATTTCATATCTAATAAAGTTATTTAAACACATCAACATTTTTCATGCATGTTACAAATTATAATAAACATTCAAAAATGAAAATAAAAAGATGCCTATATATTTGGAGCTAATGTTCAACTCATTTTATACGAGTTCCATCTCCAACATAAATGATTAATTTGTGTAATTATTAAAATAGCTCTATCTTAAGATTATGATTTTGCTAATTAGTATAGAACCTAATTTCTAAATACAAACTCTAAGAAGAATTATAAAAATTTAGTAAAATTAAGTTTATTTTAATTTTAAATATTCAATATAATTTATTAATTTAAAATATATGATTATATCCATTATTTTAAAATATTATTGTTTACATCATTGTGTTATCATAAATATTTGTTTCATTTGATTAATTACAATTGAAAGGATAATCGTATGTTCCTAGATTAAGATTAAACAGTATCAGATTCTAAATACATTTGGCTAAACAAATACAACCAAAAATAATCATCGTTGACTCCACTTTGTGGAATGATACCAGCTTCCCAATCTCACCCACCACAATAGTTGCAAAACAATTCTGCTTTTGGACATCAAACTTGTACATGAAAATTAAAGTTGTTTTGTTTTAGTGGACATCAAAAGAATCATCAATACCCACCACATTACCAAAAAGTATTATTACTGTATGATCCATTGCTCTCTCTTTCTCTTAAAAAAGAGTGTAAAATAGTCCATCAGTCAAAATATTATCCAGACGGCGAGCTTTGATTTGCGGAATAGAGTCAACGAATATAAAATGGTGGGGAATGCATCCTCACACGTTCATTCGTGCGTTTCTTCTAATGTCCCCTTCGAAGGAAAAAATTTAAATGAAAATTTGTACAACTAAATCTGACAGAAAAGTTTATTATCAATTTGGCGTCAAAGCATGTTGATGTGACTACATTTATTTATTTATAACGACGTCCATCTTAATGCTGAAAAAACTAAAAATAATAATGAAGAACCCCATTTTGTCTATCCATAAGTATACTCTTCAAAAGTAGATTAAACGCCTAATTGATTATTTTAATATAATGATTTGAAGGTTATGTACAGTTTATTAAGGTTTTTTTTAATGAAAATGGTTTAAGAAATCTTTTAGCTATCAGATAGTGTGAAACACAAGTCTTAAAGCTGAATCTCTTCAATTAAGAACTTAAGACTAAGGAATAGATTATAAGACTTTATAGGACAAAAGAAGACACCCTATAGAATCTTCTGTTATACTCATTTGTTTTATTTCATTGAACAAATGACTAAATTTAGAGATCCTTAAAATATTGTAGAACAAGGCTCATCTATAATTTGAGAGCTATTTTCTACAAATTTGAAATTCTTAAATTCTTAAATATGATTAATAAAATTATTCAAGAGGGGCTTAAGGGGTTTTCTAATGAATGGTTCATAAGGCACAACACCTGGTGAAGGTTTTGCAAATGAGGTTGCAAGGATACTGGATTTAACCATGGAGGAAGCTCTGTAATTAAGCACGCTTAAGCTAGAGTAATATGTAGTATTGAGATGGGTGACCTTATGGGAAATGATGCTTCAGCTTTGTGAGGATCACCTAGATACAATGAGTACTAAGTGTTCCATTAATTCTCACGAGAGATGGATTCATGTTTGACTCAAAATCACACAGTTAAATCTTGATAGCAATATCACTGTTCAAAAGTAGTTTTCAATTTTGATAATAATTACAATAAAAAAACTATCTCTACATCCATTGAAAACTTACAAATTGATGTTTATAATGAATATAGAAACCTAATACTATAATACGTACATAATTTGATTTTGAAACATTTTTACTAAAACATTATAATCTCAATTATATGATTCTTTTTATATAATTATTTTATATCCAATTGTGATTGATCTCATCTTACATATGCAACCTAATTTTCACACATCTAACTCTTCTATGTAAAAGAACAACCTAATTTAAAAGATATAAGCTATGTCCTTCTATGTGTGCGCGCTCAGAGAATTTTACCGCTCACCTAAAGAAACCCCATTATGTGAATTCGCCCTCATCTCTCTCATTAGAAATACTACGTAAGAGGAATATGTAAACGTGAAGTCACTATAACGGTGTGAGATAGAATGCTGTCCGGACGTAAAATTCACAATCATCCATGGAAATCACGCACCCCAATGCCTCCCAAAACAAGATATAAAGTTTTCATCACCCCACCCCACCCCACCCCACCCCACCCCACTCCAAATGAGATACATTGTTTTCATTAATATAATGTTATATGTAATTATTCAACAGAACTATAGTCAGCTTTTCAAATCAAACTTATATCATTTTTACTTCAAACGGTTACCTTACCATTTTACTATCAGAATAAAAACTTAGCTTATATTAAGTTGCAACATTAATCTAATAATATGAAAATAAACTTCACAACACATAAACATTTGCACATTTGATAAACTACTTGAGAAATGACAATTCAAATAGTCACACTTCTTAAGTGAGTTCTACTAGAAGCCAACCTTGTTAAAGATTTACATGCACATTTTTAGTATAACCTCGTTAAAAGATTTTAGCCAAAGATCATCTAGAACTTACTTCTCCTTGTCATTACTAAACTATGTCAAATGTGTGAATGCTTATGTGTTGCATAGTTTATTTTCATGTTACTTGATTGATAATTTTTACATATGAGTTATGTAAATAGTTGGGTTGCTATAGTAATCCATGAGAGGTTTGGTTTTGGTATTTAGTATTTAGAATCTCCTTACCAAATTACTTTTCATCCAGGACCTAGCTTTCTTGGCATATGGTTATGTTTGAATATCTAGTACTTTCTCTAATTTATTTTGTATGGTTTCTAGTTCTAATTTTAGTAGGATATTTATTTATAATAAAATAAGTTTTATGTGATAAGTTTCTATAAGTATTTGCATGTAGATTTGTATAAAAGTGGCATAATTATCATTATTTATCATCAACACATTCAATCAATAAAATCTTATAATCTCTTGATCAAATGTGATAATGTATCTATTTTTCAAGTTTATATGTTTTCACATATGGGATCTTTTTTATATAAATAAACATGTTTCTTATATGCAATTATTTTGGTATTTCAAACATTGGAGTGATTTAGTTTTCTTGATCTTTTGATCTGATTGACCTTGGAATAATCTATTCCTTTAATGGAACTTACAATCTTCTTAATAGTAGTAGATTCTAGAGATTATGGCTAGATTCCCTACTTGTTAAAACTAGTGTCATTTTTCATTTACCAATCATACAAATGAGGGCCTTAACATTTTATGAATTGGTTTCAAACTGGAATTAGTTTTAAACTTTACAATTATAACCAATCTTTCTCTTTCATTTTAGATGCACTTTTCTAACCTACATCCATCACCATCTTCTTTTCTCTCTAGCTATAGCTAGATTTAATATTTTCTTTACTATTATAACTATTTACAATTCCTATGAAGCTGTCAAAACTACTTTGATACCAAATGAATGAAATACAAAACTAAAACTAACCATTCATTAATTGAGTGATTTCAAATAAAAAAAGTATTAATGTAGAAGTTTACGTGTTTTATATTTTGTTGAATTAATGTCACATTCTACTAATAGTACACTCCTAATTGTTATTTATCAATTTGTGCTATAAGATTAATATTTGAGGTACATCTAATTTATGAGTTTTTAATTAGATGCTTGAATATCTTTGTATGGATAGTTATTTTTAAAATAAAATTGAAAACATCAGAAATATTATAGGAAAAAAATTCAAGTAGGTGGAAAACTCTAAGAAGAGTAATTTGTATTGCTTATGCCAATAAGAAACTATGAACTAATAGTTCTAAACTAATTATTAGTTGTCACATATTTATGAACTATACCCCTTCTTTTGTGTTGGGAATAACACTTTGAAAATATAAGATAATATAAATTCAAAAAAGTCTAAAAAATTTATGATGCATGAAATTTCATAGCTCACCATCTAACAAAGTACTAAGTTTAGATATATGATAAGCCTCCTATTTTAACCAATTTATGCTATCCTAAACATTCCACCAAATAGAACTCAATTAAATATTACCTCTAACAATATGCATCTCATTGACACTCAAATCATGTTAAGATACACTAACTCAAAAAGTGAAATAATCAGTGCATGAATTTGATACTAATTCTATATCAAAGGTCCATTTCTATATACTTACTCAACATTGAATAATAATTAGGGAATTTTGATGATATCCAAGATTTTTTCTAATTACATAAAGTGGGATATGAATGTATCCATTAAATAAATCATAACACCAAGTTTGGTGGATAAAAAGATAGGGGTTAAGAAAATGTTAGACCCAACAAAATAGAACAAAACCAAAAAGCGAAACTACCAAAATATAAAACATAAACTAGAAGAAACCAAAATCCAATACCAACCCAAAACCAACAAGCATGCACACTAAAACCAACCCTTAGTAGAAAAACCTCTCCACAAGAGAAGACTATTACTTTCTTAGGTCCTTGATATTTGCTAGGAAGGAGGACTGCTTAGAAGGCCAAGACAAAGCCACATCCTAAGGCCCAACTTCTAGTCTTGAAACTAGATGGAGATGTTCTCTTTACAATGCATTTCCTCACGCTTTTTCATTTTGTCTTTGTTTACTTTCCTCAATGTCACTTTCAATAAAGTTAATGGCCTTTTCCACTTTGTCATGGGTAGCACTCATTTGAGTATCCAAATGCTTGATTTGATCACCTAGCTAAACTTGGGACTCCTTAATAAATGCCATAGAAGTGGTTTTGTTCTTTTTCTTCTCACCATCCAAAGGCACAAGGATACAAATATTTTAAAAAAATTCCCCCAACATCTCCTCAGTATGTAGTTTGTCCCCAAAATCACTTCACACTTCCCATAATGCCTCATTTTTCTTCTGTTTGGTCCAATGCTCCACTTTGTATTCCACTTCAACTAGAGCCTCAAAATTATTAATCATTTTTGTGACTACTAGAAGTTGGAATAGAAGTATTTTTAGTTAAATATTTAATTTAATTATGACAAATGAATAATTTATTAAAATTGAGAGCCAAAGCTTCAAGATAAATACCATCATCATCAACATCCTTTGGATATGGGTAGGAAAAGTAGTTGTTAATATGAAAAGTAGTTGTTAATATGAACATTGATATTAGTTATTGAGGGGATTCTCTTAGCATATTTAAGAGATGTTTATGTTCTTTTTTGTCTTATTCATGACTTAGTTTTTCAATGATGTCAACATATATCTATTCAAGTTGGAACAATTAGAGTTGTAGAGAGAGCTTTTCTCATCAAGGTTAGAAGATGTAGAGTTATGTTTAGATGGATAATAAGAACATTCGGAGATATTTATTAATGTTTATTTATATTTGAAAATTTAATTTGAAGGTTTAAGTGAGTTCTTGCTGATTTTTTGAAAACTAGTTGTAGGCCAGCATGCAAGGAACAATTTATGAGTAATTGAATTCTATCTATTTAGCATGGTGATATCTAGTTCGATGAGATTTTATTTTAGCTGAATACATGTTCATGTCAGTATGTTTGAACTAGAGGATGCTATTTATGATTATGTAAATATTGGTGAACAATAATGTGTGGTTTATTCCCTAGAAGTTGAATTTCGATTATATTATTTTGGGAAATTATAATTCTAATATATAACATGTATAGTAATATATTAAAATTATTTTATATTATAAATTATGCATTAGGGATGCCTCTGTTGGCATTATATTGTATTTTTCATTAGTAACAACACTTATTCAATAATGAATGATTATCGAGCTCATCACTCAGTCTACAGTGTATATTGAGCATTCAGTGGTTACCTTGTAGGTTTATCACCTAAGTAATTCATACCAAGCATTCATGAAGCTATCGAGTGAATGCGCAATCCAGTAGTATCTACTGAGTCTATAGTGTTCACCGAGCTTCATAGTGTCTACCAAGTCATCAATTTGTGTGATGGAAGCCAGTGTTTACTGAGTAATAGAAGTGTAGTGTTTACCGAGTGAAATCAAAGTAAATGAAGGATTCAATTTTTATCGAGTGACACTATATCTACCGAGTCTCCAATGGTTACCAAGTTTCAAGCTATGTTGTGTGCTTAGTATGGACTGAGCTTCTACTTCTACTGAGTGCATGACAATGCCAAGTAATGCAGTGGATGTTGACTATCAGAAGGTCACCAAGTTAGCTTGAAGAACCCAAATTTTTTACCGTTTGGCCGACTCAATAATATTTTGTTCACTTGTGTTTTGGCCACCCTTGCAATTGTAATTATTGGAATTGTATATATGTAATGTATTATATCATTTGCAAGATATAATGAGTATGTTAAGGAATGGACATGTAATGCTTTGAGAAGAGTAAAAGCAAATAAGTAGCAGAGCAGAGTATTCAGCAAGGTCTAAAAGGAGTAGTAAAGATTCATTAGTCACAAGAGGTGATCTATACTTAAAGGATCTAATTAGTAATCAAGTTGTAATTAGATCCAGTGTTTCATCCTAATAGGTGAATCTATTTTTTAAATCATTTAACAGGGTAGACTTAACAATCTTTGTATAAATCTCCTAAAAGAGTACATACTTCAATGTATGTTTGTAAATCCTCTAACAAGGTGGACCTAGCAGTCCTTTCTGCTCCTAATAGGGCAGATCACCAAAAGTGGTCAATGTAAGGCTTAATAGGCCAACTTTATACTGCAGTATTGATGTTTTGTGGGTATCATCCACACCCCAATTTTACTTTCTATTTGGAAGGTTTCTGGGTCATCAAATCACTATGTACATGTATTATGAATGTTTGATTTCTCATATGTACAGTAGATTAGATGAATGAATGGTGAATGTTTTAAAGTTTTTAAATTTACTGATTCACCCCTCCCCTCTCAGTAACTTGTCATATCTTGAATATTTCCAACAATTGGTATCAGAGCTTTTGTGGTTCTTAGGATAAAGTTTGACAGCTTGAGCAAAGATCAAGGACAATGGAGATATTTAGACTTGACAAAGCTATTGAAAATGAAAAGCTAGATCTAGAAATGGCTATGGCTCAACTCAAAGAAGCAAAAGAGCATCTTTCCCAATCCCTAAAAAGAAGGAAGGAACTTGCAAGAAAAATGAATGACCATCAGTATGTTGAAGAGAAGATTGAAGACCTTTTATCATCAAGCAGTTCAGATGAAGCTAATGAGGCAATCAAGGAACTCCTAGCAAAGAATGGCTCTTTATAGAAAGAAGTAAGAAAGCTTAAAAGAGAACAAGAAATCCAATCAATCAGGCTATGTGAAGTTTTGGAATAGAGAAACAAAGAAAATGAAGACTTGGAGGCAAGAAATAATCAATCCAATAAGCATGAAGATCTTATAGATCAACTATCTAATGCAAATGAAGACACTATGAATCTGAGATCTGAAAATGAAAGCCTGAGGAATGATTTAAGCACTGAAAGACAAATCAATGAAAGCTTACAAACTGACTTGAGATTTGAAAGATAAATGAATGAAATTTTGGAAAATAACTTACTCACTGAAAGGCAAGTCAATGAAAGGATAATAAAATCTCAACCAAACATGAATCAATTAAATCAACAAAGTGAGTGGAATTTTCATAGACAAAAAGGTAAAGCTGGTCTTGGATATAAGGAAGAAGGTGAAACCTCCAAACAAAGTGCCCAAAGGAATCAAAGACCTACTTGCAATCACTGTGGTAAGTTAGGTCACACATCAAACAAATGTTGGAGCAATAGAAAAGGTAAATTCAATGGTTAATGCTATAATTGCAGTCAGCATGGTCATAAAGCTAATGAATGCAAGGAGAAACCAAAATTTGAAGGAATTTGTCACAAATGCAAGAAGCATGGTCACAAGGCATTCCAATGCAAATCGAAATCATTCAATCTAGCTGAACAACTTGTTAAGGAAATCTTTGGATGGGATTACAATACCTGGTGTAGATGTCATTATTGTGGAGAATATAGACACATTGGCAAAGATTGCTCAAGGCATCACTTGAGAAAAAGAGATACAACAGTAAGATGTTATACATGCACTAAACTCAGTCATATAGCCAAGAGTTTTATGAATATAGGAAGAATTGAAGATAAAAAGAAAGCTAAAGCTGATAACATTTAAAAATAGATGAGACAACAATAAATTCCTAAATCTACCGAGCAGAACAGTTCAAATGATGACCACGTCACTCAAGATGTGGGTGACTCCACCATTTCCAATTAGATTAATAAAGGAGGATCTAGAATTGTATCATGAAGCTATATCTAGAGCAGTTCCAAATGAAAGAAAGGAAAAGATCCAATCAATATTCTAGATACACAAGGATAAAAGAAAGTGTATCTTTTGCTGAGTTACATCTATCGAGGAAAGTTGGTTGAAGACCTTACCGAGCTAGGTCAGGAGTAACATAAGTTTTATCACTGAGTTGCAAGCTTCTATCGAGCAAGTGAATGACAACCTATCAAGGACTATGTCATCTCAGCTACTTTCATACCGAGCATTAATGACAAAGTTTTCATCAAAAAGGTAGAATTTGATTTCATTCTTCATCACGATTATAGAGCTAAATGATTTTTAGGTGCACTCAAGAAAATTCCAAGTCATTTCAAGTGATTTTCAAGTGGAGAATTTCTTCAAAAATTTTCTTACACCTACCGAGCAGTGATGCCATCTGGGAGTAGCCACAGTAGTAAGGCAAAGAAGGGTTCAGAGATGCTGGTAAGGGATGTAGAATGGAAAGTGCCTATCTTTAAAATTGCTCTGACCATTGTAGACTCACTTGACCCTAATGGAGCTCAATCTCAAATTCCACCAAAGGTACTACTCATAAACAACATTCGTACTCATTTCAAATGCAATATTCAAGAAATAGGAACACTAGAAATGGAGAATGTCCTAGGAGAACTATGTACTGATGGAACCCTAAAACCCAATCATAAGCACTTAGAAGAAAAAGGCTTGACCCATATCTCACATCTACCAAGAAACTTCCAAATTAAGTTGATTAGGTATATTTTGAGCCATGTACACAATGGTCAGTTATGGTTAGAGGAGACTATCATGATAAAAAAGAAGATGATTCAAAAAATGACTAGTCTCCCTATGCTATACAAAGTTAAGGTTACCAAAACCCTAGGTCGGGATGAGTTACAGAAGAAAACCCTAGCCGAGTGGGATGAAAAAGGACTAAAGATTAGCAATGTATCTAACATAGAACTTAGATTTGGTATTCATATCATTGCACATAAGATATACAACTCCAATAGACTAAATAGTGTATTGTCTGAGGCTGTAGACTTAGCATCTAAGATAGTTAAGAAGAATTTGGAGTATGACTTGTCTGAGCTACTACTACGACAGGTGAACAAAAACATGGACAATATCAAATTGTCAAAGAATAATCCCTATAAATTTGGCTCCCTGTTAACTTGTTTATTTTTCTATGTTCAAAAATTATTTCCATCCAAAGGAACTATTGTGTGGAGAAAAGATATTCCAATTCTATATCAAATTAATGAGTTTATTGCTGACATGGGTGAAAACTTTGAGAAGGTTATGGATAATTATTTTGAAGATTTCAAGGAAAGAATGAAGAAAAGGTTCTGAATTCCACCAAAATTGGTTGTAGACTACAAAGATGATGTATGGTTCATGGTTGATTGTGATAGAGTATACATTCAGGCAGTCAAACCCTGAGTTGCATGGGTAAAACCTCTTCCTTATGAGGTCAATATTGACAAAACCAAGGACATCATTGAAGCACTGGTGAATGAGCCTGTAGATCCTAAACTTCCTGCCTTTGGCACTTATGATGAAGTAAAGGCTAGAATTAAGTTTGAAATCAAGCTATGCCAACCTATAAGAAAAATGCAAGAGGAAGATAGCAAAGTTGAAAACTGCAACTGGCCCTCTAATGCTTACTAAAGGAAAAGGAGAGGATGAAGAAGAAGATGAAGAAGAAGAAGGCAAAGAAAGAGAAGAACATGAATCTAAAAAAGAAGAGGAACTGCCAAAGAAGAAAGGAAATGTGTTTATCACCAAACCTAAGAAGCAGCCAACTATAGTATTCTCTAGGAGAACTAGACAAGACAAGTAGGAAACTATACTTGTCAGGTCTCCACTCACATTTGAGGAAAGGCTAAAATAGTTAAAGATTGGAGCAGGTATCAGCAATTTTAAAGCTCTCAAATATGAAACTCGAACTCCTACAGAAAAAAAGGAGATTGAAGACTTGGTAATGGAAAAGTTAGGAACTTGGAAATTCTCTCCTAATCAATTTGCATCTCAAATTCCAGCAATACTTCTTGACAAAATAAAAGTTAGATGAGAACATGGTAAAAACTGTCAAAGATCTATTTGAGCAAAAATTGAAGGAATTAGTACCCAGTCTGACAGATGCAAAAGTAAAAAAGGCATTGAAAGGACCTGAAGGAAGAATGAATAAGAGATTCAATACTTGCCTCATATTATTAAAAGACATTGAATCAGTTGTCAAAAATGCTACAGATGTTTGGAATGATGCATATCATCTCAGGAAGCCATCGGTTGATCCTGTTGAAATTAAGGATGATGATAGCAATGACAATGATGATTTTGATAACACTCCATCTATCATAGTTACACTAGGAGAGTTGCATGCACTAATGGAAGAAAAAGAGGAAGAAGACAAGGAGGAAGAAGCACTTGAGGAAGAAAGAGATGGAGAAGATCTAGTAAAAATTGCAGCAGAAGTTATTGCATCCCTTCCTCATTGTCCACCAAAGACTGTTACATCTACTATGGAGATAGCTTCTGCAAGTGAAACTATGAGCACAATTGTGACATCAATTGCTCAATCTTCACCAGCCACCTCCCAACTCCAAGTATCTAAAATAGAAGTGCCAAGCACTTTATGCACCAAGTTGCCTGTCACTTCTTCAACTATTGAGTTAGCTTCCTCAGCTCCTTCACCACCAGTTAGTACAACAGTAAGTTCTAAAAAATTTCTTTCATTATTTGTATCCACTTCAACTCCAAATAGTTCAGATACTACTATGGGTACTCTACCGAGTGTGATACCATTTTTGGGAAGTGTTTCAGTTTTTGATCTAGTTAGTACTTCTATTGGCATTCAATCCTTGATTCCTATCCTAGTTTTTACTACTAGCCCTTCTATCTCCACTATAGTGTCTATTCCAAAGGTCAAACTAGTAATCTCAAAAGTCAAACAAAAGCATCCATTAAAACTTCTAATCACTGGAAAGGAAATTGAAGAAGACATTGACTTAGACACAGAGATAGTAATACCAAAGATTGACTATGACACTACCATTGAAGAGATGAGGTTAGCCAGTCAACACAGAGAGATGAAAGCTACACAGAAGTAGTTAAGGTTGGAAAGGGATAAGGAGTACAAAATAATTGAGAATGCAAAGGATATAATTACATAAGCTATAGGTGTTGAAGTAGATTCCACTCAACACATTTTTATTTAGTTAGAAGAGGCAGTACAAAAATTTAATGAAGATCCTTCTAGACAAGAGACACTAATTGAAAAAGGTGAAAGGAAATTTGATGACAAGGTGCTAGAGCATATTGCTCAACAGATAGGAACCAAGCAAGTTGAATTGTCCAAACTTTTGGAAAATTTTGAAAATTCTTTTAATAATGTAGCATCACTTTTTGCCAAACTTTGTGATGTTTCTATTTTACTAAAGAAATAAAGGATAAGCTAAATAAGATTGACATTGATATGCAATCAAGTGCATCTAAGCTAAATTTGAACTCCTCCTCCACAATCTCTCATCACAGCAAAAATAGATATCTAGTAGATGTTCACGCATAACTATTGAGAGAGGAAGCAAGGATCCAGTCTACACTAATAGACATTAGACTATGATCCTTCCTATTATGGATACAATGCAGAAACATATTGCTCATTGAAAAACATTGATCCAAGATTAGAACTTCTCAGTGGCTGATCACATGATTCAATTATTAGCAGAAGTTCAAATTGCTCTCTCCACCTATCAAATTTTGCAGTAGACTTGGGATAATACTTTTGCCACCATCCTTAGGGTACATGAAGATTTTCTATCTCACTTTGGTGTAGCCATATAAACTATATATGTAGTCCTTTGGCATTATTGTCAAAAAGGGGGAGAGATTCAGCATAATAAATGGGAAGAGTTATTAGTATAAGTGAAAGGGGGAGTTAGCACTCAATAGAGTTAGCATGTGTACATAAGTATCTTTGTATATACATTATAAGTCATCAAGAAGATATATGTAGAAATGTTTATGCAACAGTCCTACAAAGAGTTCTACAAAGATCAATTTTGAAAAACCAAAATTCAGTGAGTTAGGTTATATACATATGTTTTAGCTTATACATATTTTGTCACTAATGCCAGAGGGGGAGATTTTTGGCATTATATTGTATTTGTCATTAGTAACAATACTTATCTGACTATGAATGATTATCGAGCTTATCACTTAGTCTATAGTGTATATTGAGCATTCAGTGGTTACCTTGTAGGTTCATCACTTAAGTAGTTCATACCAAGCATTCATGAAGCTACTGAGTGAATGTGCAATCCAACAGTATATACTGAGTCTACAGTGTTCACTAAGCTGCACAGTGTCTACTGAGTCATTAGTTTGTATGATGGAAGCTATTGTTTACCGAGTGACTGAAGTATAGTGTTTACCGAGTGAAATCAGGGTAAACAAAGGATTCAGTTTTTACCGAGTGATACTATATCCGCCGAGTTCCAAGCTACATTGTCTAGTTAGTATGGATCAAGATTCTACTTCTACCGAGTGCATGATGATGTCAAGTAATGCAGTGGATGCCGAGTATCAGAAGGTCACCAAGTCAGCTTGAAGAACACGAGTTTTCTACTGTTTGGCCGACTCAGTAATATTTTGTTCACTTGTGTTTTGGCCGACCTTGTAATTGTAATTATTGGAATGGTATATATGTAATGTATTATATCATTTGTAAGATATAATGAGAATGTTAAGGAATGGAAATGTAATGCTTTGTGAAGAAGAAACAAAAATCAGTAGCAGAGCAGAGTATTCAACAAGGTCTACAAGGAGTAGTAGAGATTCATCAGTCACAAGAGGTGATCTGTACTTCAAGGATTTAATTAGCAATCAAGTTGTAAGTAGATGCACTATTTCATCCTAACAAGTGAATCAGTTTTTTAAATCCTTTAACAGGGTAGACTTAACAGTCTTTGTATAAATCTTCTAATAGAGTGCATACTTCAGTGTATGTTTGTAAATCCTCTAACAAGGTGGACCTAGCAGTCCTCTGTGCTCCTAACAAGGAAAATCACCAAAAGTGGTCAATGTAAGCTTTAATAGGCCAACTTTATACTGCAGTATTGATGTTTTGTGGGTATCATCCCCACCCCAATTTTAATTTCTATTTGGAAGGTTTTTGGGTCACCAAATCACTGTGTACATGTATTATGAATGTTTGATTTCTCATACATGTGATAGATTAGATGAATGAATGGTGAATAGTATATATGATTAAAGTGGTAAATTGTTTTAAAGTTTTTGAAGTTACTGATTCACCCCTCCCCTCTTAGTAACTTGTCATATCTTGAATATTTCCAATAGCCTTAAGGCTGACTAAATTAGTTTTAAGGACTTGGCATAAGGGTAGAAGCAAGAAGTTGGGTCTCAATTCCATGGAAGTTTGCAGATTGAGATCATGTTTTTTTAGAAATGGGTACCCATTTTAGGTGTAGGCACCTGATCCAAAATTTTAAAAAATGGGCAACCATTTTTTTTTTTTTTTTTTCAAAAAATGGGTACCTGCTTTTTTTTTTAAAAAAAAAATGTATTTTTTTAGAAACAAGTACTAAAAAATGAGTACCCATTCTAAAAATTTTGGGTTTTTTTTTGTGGGGGTAGGGCAGGGGGGGGGAGGATTTTGAATGTTGATTTGACTTTTTAAAAATACGTACCCATTTTTCTCTTTTCAAATAACAAATGCCTGTTTCTTACGACATGGGGTCGAATTTTTTTCTCCTTCCTTAGATTTTGGTTCAGGATAGGCTTGGTGAGAACAAGCATATGCCTTGACCTCTCAAGATTTGGCTAAGCAATTGAACTAACAAATTCATGCCTTGCCATAAGTTTTAAAGGGTCCTCCCGATCAAAATTTTTATGAAACAAAAACCCATTAGAGCTCTCATGATCTTGATTTCAGAAACATAAATTTTACAGTGCTATGATTTTATTTACTATTTTTGCATTATTTTTTAATGAAAGGTGGTACCTAAATCTAAAATAATGAAGTTCACTAAAATTTTAATAACTTTTTTTAATTTATAATTTTTCTTAATTTAATTTATATGTCATCAATCTACATACACTTCTTTTGGGATTTTTTATTTTTTGAAAAATGTGAATTTTTTATCAGATTATGGTGTTCATACATGTGAGATTTTAAAATTTACCTTTATTGCCAATTAATAATTACTACTAAAAAATAATTCAATAAATACTTCAGGAAAAATATTATCATCAATATTAGGTGTATTAGGTAACTCCCTTTAAAAGGATTTATGAAAATTCATTTATTTGTATCAAATTATGGTGTTTGTGCATGAGTGTGTTCTGGTCTTGAAATAGGCATTTTAAAAAAGTGGTTTTTAAAGATCCATACCAAAAAAAAATTGTCATATGGGTACACAAACAAATTATATATTCAAAAAGTAGATTTTGAACACTAAACTTTTTATTTTTAAATTTCTTTTATATTCAATCTCTAAATGCCTCAAATTTTGACATCAACTGACAAGAAATTTAGAAAATAGGAAAAACACTTGCAATTTTTACCCAAAAGTGAAACCCAACTTCTTGCACTTACCCATAAAGAAAGATGTATTTCTTGATTGTGAGTGCCCTATTTCTTACTATGATGTTAATAAAAACTGTGGATGCAAAGTTGATGAGATCAATAAAGAGGATGATGTTGATGATTTATTTATAATTTCAAAAGAAGTATATTGGAAATGAATTTATTGTGATAGTCAGCTCACTCTTGGATATGCTATCCTAAGAATTGTTTTGTGAAGACAATTTTGAAGAAATTTAGAAAATGGGTTTAGTTGACATCTTATTAGCTCTTAAAAGGGTTGAAGAAACTCCTAATAGGGTTACAATACTCTAACAAGAATTCAAATATTCTTAATAGGGACTACATGTACCAATTATATGTAATTAGTTCTTAAAAAATTCCTACCCTTTCATAAGAACCTTTTGTATTATTACACCATCATGTTTATTTCATTCTCACCAAGGTTTTATTATGAGTAACTTCTACTAGTAACTATGATCAAGGGTTTCCCTAGTTAGTAAATCTTGTTTTATTATGAGTAACTTCTACTTTCTAGTTGTTGGATCTATTGGTTATATATGTTTTAGATTTCATAAAGTTAATTTAAGCTATTTAATGACATAACTAATTTAGGTCCCCTCTCTATTTTTTTGGTTGGGGTTACATTCAAAAAATTGGTATTAGAGCATTAAGTCCTTGATCAATAAGTTTGATAGCTTTAAGAGATTAGCGGAATTCAGGAAGGAAAGTCTAAAATTCAATGGAGAGAATAATTATAGTCGGAATGAGAAAATAAAAATACATATACTATGCATGACAATTGAATACTGAAAAGTGGCAAGATTTGGGTAGTTTGTAATTGAAGAAAAGAACTATGGATCATGCACTACTGAAAATATATAACTATTCATGTTTAAAACCAACACAAGTGAAGTAAAAATTGCTATAGTACTTGAATAAGGATTTGCTAAGGTAAATAATTTACAACTTTCACATGAGATTTGGATTAGACTAGAAGCCCATTTTGAAGGTGATCAAATAAAAATGAAATCTAAATTGTAAATTGGATAGATAGGTTTGATAGTGCTAATATGCAAGAAAATGAATCTATAAGGTCATATTTTTAAAGGATATCAAAGATTGTTGAAGTTATAAAGATTTTGAAAGGAAGTATTATAGAGTATGAATTTGTATGTAAGATCTTGAAGCCATTGTGACTTTCTTATGAGACCAAGGTAACTCCTCTTGAAGAAATTATTATTAATAAACCTAACTTTAGAAATTAAACTTGATTGGAAGGCTACAAGAATTTGAGAAAATATTGAAGAGAAAAAGATTCAACATAGAGCAATGACTTCTAAAATAATTTAATAGTTAGAAAAGAGAACCTTGTCACAAGTGCACAAGCACAAAAAGAGATTATGTTTGAGAATAGGAAGCTAAGAAAGAGGGAGACATGAAGATAGATGAAGGACTTGCATTACTTATGAAAACAGAATCAAAAGGTATGAAATATTTTTCTTGTTGGACTTGGAAAGAATTTGGTCATTTCTTTAAAATAAATTTACTTTCATAGAAAGGAGGATAAAACCTAAAAGCCTTATAAATAAAACATTAAAAAGATTACTTCTTTTTCATGAAAATGATGGATTTTATTTTAAATCTATGAATTTAATAGAACGTGGTGAATAAATTAGATTTTTTTTATATTAAAGAAGAAGGTCATAAAAAAGAAGAGAATGCATTAAGATTGATATCTAAGCCTTGTTTTCTATTAGTGTTCAACACTTAGTGATTCTTTTGGAAATATCGGTTAGTCGTCACTATGAATGAGCCATCCAAAGAAGGCTAAGCTACAAGAAGTTTTTATAGATTATTACATGTCAAGCAAGTTAGAGGTTTTTGAGAATCCCAATAGAGACTGAGCCAATATACATGCTGATTAAAACAATGGAGACCAAATGATGTAAAGTTTACTTACCTTGAGTGAGTCAGTATATACCAAGCCTATAGAAGCCTAGAGATAACACGAGTGTTAGAATATTCAATTGACAAGTAAAATAATTCTAGCATATGTATCTTTAATGGTACAAACACTCATGTAAATCATTCTATTTGACTTCTATGTGACATTTAAGGATTGTAGAGATAGTCAATGACAAAATTATATATTTTGTTAGAAGGTGTTAATCCTCAAAAAGGAAGGCTAACCAATTAGAAAATAAGAAGGGTAACATGAAAAAATAATAAATTATCAATAATTTGTTATAATATAGAAATTTTTAGGATTATCTATTTAAAGAGTTGTAAAAACCTAAATAATCATGAAGTAAGAAGAAAGTGTAAAGGTGTAAACAAGCTAAGGATAGAGCAAGGAAGACTAAGTTTGATAAGGAGATGTGACCGTCAACCTAGCTATGAAAGATAAATTAGAGCATATCAAATAAGGAGATCAAATTTATATATTCAAGAGAGAAGATCTATAGATATCTTTGAGAGAAAATTCAATGATCAAGTATTGAGATAGTCTAACAAGTGTATCAAGGAAAATCTCTTAACAGAGTGGTTTTAATAGACCTATTTCAAATCTCCTAACATAGTGCAATTTATTGTGAGTTTAAATCTTTTAATCGAGGTAGACTTCAAATTATTATATTATTTTTTTACCAAGAAGACCCCTCATAGAGTAGATCATAAAAGGTGATCAAATTGTAGCCTAAATGGGAAAAGTTTGTTGTTGTAGTAGTAAATATTTGTTGGTTTCATCCCCACCTTAATTTTACCTCCACCTTGGATGGATTTTGGGTGACCAAAACATTTTTTTATGTATTTACATTTTCATGGATGTTATGCTTAGTTACAGTTTATGATTATATGGTACAAGATCTAAAGATATTAGATGGATTAGGAGTGAATGTAATTAATTTGTTATTTTGTTAAGTAGTTGAAAGTTTTTAAGATCTTTATTCAACCCCCTCTTAATATCTTATTTCTCAATAACACTACCAAAAATTGGTTTTAGACAAATGTTCTCTTAAAAAAACTAAAACAACTTGGGAATTCAAATTGAGGAGATGGAGGCTTACAAATTATGAAAGATAATTGAGAACCAGATGATTCAAATCTAGATCATATCATAGTAAGTTGAATCAACAAAAGAAGAGGTAAGGAAATGTTTGAAGAAAAGGAAATATGTGGCCATTTAGTAAAATGACACTCTATATAAGGAATTTTACATCAAAGAATTCTTTAAGAGTGGGAATTTCGGTGATAGAGATGCATGAATAGAAGATCTATAGGAGAAGAACAACATACTAATTGAAGAAAGAAGAGGACTGGTGTAGGAGCACCTAGGTGGCTATGGAAGACCTAGGGTTCCCTTTTATTTTTTTCCTTGTAGTGGCATAATAGAGTCAGTCTAGTCCTTAAGTGAAGTTGTCTAGGTTAAGTTGCTCATAGTTGTTCAATGTTGCTCAATTAGGCTATTTAGAGCATTTTTGGCTTTCGAAGATTGGAATAGTCAAAAAATTGTTTTAAGGATCTTATTATATTTTTAAAAACCATTTAAGTTCTTTGGAATGGTTTGAAATCATTTGGAGCAAGTTTGAGAGTCAAATGCTCCAAATTGGTCAAAACTGTCAATGTTGTCATTGACAACATTTTGACAACGTTTCTTGAAATAGACAATTTTTTTAGTCAGAGCCTTTTAACTATATGAAATAGTTAGGAGAGCTCATGGTAAGAATATATGAGACCATTATTAACCTATTTAAAGGGTTAGAGAAGTTTGGTTTTTAATTGTATTGACTGAGCAACAAGTTTCCTTTAGTATTTTTAATCTTTTGTATTGATTTGGCATGTAGATGGATCAGTTTTGGATATTTTTGTTTTGGAAGAGGTAGAGTGGATAGATTTAAGATTCTGTAGAGTTTTAGATTTTGATTTTTCAAATCTTAGAGTACTTTATATAAATATTTTGTTTCCTGCATGTCTACTATCCTAAAATCAGGTTGTTTGTGCAAATGAAGTCATAGGGCCATTTCCCACAATAAAAATTATATGGCCTTTTGGGATTTGGAATATGACTCAATGTAAATTGTGTATAGTGGAGATGGGGCCCTAGAATTTAAGGGAGCTAATTATGAAGTGATTCCCTAGGCAAGTCCTAGTAACTTGGTTAAGGGTCACAAAGTAGAACAAGAGGAGTTAGTAAGGTTGAATGTGTTTGATACTTCAGCCTGAGATTGGAAGATGCTAGAAGGTATTGTGAAGTAACCCTAATATAAATGGGAAACCTTGGTTGAATCCCTAAGAAATGAAAAATACTTTTTTTCCATCAGATAACATACCAAACCCTTGAAACTCTTGTTTTAAGGCTAAAATTGTGTCTAGATAGTATGGAAAAGTTGGGATTCTAGACTAGAAAAACCCTTAAGGTCTCTAAAAAGGTTATTTGGAATAGTGGTTTGTTTGACTCCTTGTTAAGGAGTTTTTCAAGATAATTTGGTTTTACTAAATTTGGAGGGCTAATTCTTGTAGCCTGCTTACAAGCATTTGGATGCATTTTTGCTTGATGGATGGAACTTAATTAGGGTTTCAATATTTTGATTGTGGACCTTCAAGGAAGTATAATGTACTCATAGATGATTATTCATCCCTTTGGTATCACTTATAGGCTTGGGGTTACTTATGTTGTTGAAGATTTAGTAAGGAAGCGTGTTCTAACTAATTGATGTACACCAATGCGATGTGCCTACCATAGTAAAACACATTTATTGTAAACCGAAATGAACAAGATTTGATATATATATATGTTGATAATGTTGATAATATTATAAAGGATTATGTTGATAATGCATTGAGAATATTAGAGGAAATATAGAGCTTTAAAAAAAAATCAATTAGCTTACCCTTCGATAGGTTATTGTAAGACTTATTTTGTGAGGATAGTTTTGAAGCAATTTGGACTACGGGTTCAGTTGATTCCCCATTAGTTCCTAATGGGGTTGAAGCAACTTCTAATAAGGTTGAAGTCTTCTAGAAAGGATTTAAAGTTTCTTAACAAAGACTACATGTACTGATCAAATATAATTGGCTTCTAACAAAGTGTCATCATTCCATAAGGAACTTTTATATTAGTACACCATCTTGTGTGCATAATTCTCATCAAGGATTTATTTCTAATCAAGGGATTCCCAAGTTAATACATATTGTTTGATTTTGAATTGTTGTTACTATTTTGTTGTTTCATCTATTGGTTATATGTTTTAGATTTGATTAATTTAATTTAATTTAATTTTTTGAGGGAGACAAATGATTTATCCTCCTCTTAGTTGTGTTGGTCAAAGAGTTGTGGCATAAGATATTTTACCATCCACTTCTCCATTACCTAGCATTTCGCCCTTTCTCATAATTATAAAACCTAGTTTTACCATAATACTTTAGTGCTATCCCATCTACCCACCACCACTCACATTTTACAAACTTGGAACCTTGAACCTAGGCCCCACTCTTCCTTTAGGTGGATTTAGTGGTGTAATGATTCCAAAACCCATACTATGAGGTTTCTTCACATTTATGGGAGGAAATTGGCCATGTACCACAAGAGATCCTATGAGGCCACTATCAAAGATCTCTAGATGACCACTGAAGCTCTTGCCATGATATGAATCTCCAGGTTTGGCTTGTCAACCTTTGCCACTAGAAGCAAGTTGTAGACAATTTTACTACCTAGGGAGCTCAACCCAAAGCCCGCCTTCACTAGCTAGAGGTTGGTGATCAAGCTTCCAATGATTTCTTTAATGCATTGAGGGCATTCTAAACATAGGTACCATTTTTATGTCAATAAAGTTGAATAATTTGCATTAAGGAATCCTTTCTATTTATAAAAAGTGAGATAGGTTTGTGTGTTGACCCTAATAGAATATTGTAAAGTCCTCTAAGAAAGCCAATCGTAACAGGTGATTAAATCCTTTAACAAGGTCATATTTAATAGTGTGTTTTGTAACCTTGAACAAGGTTGGCTCATAACAAAAATTTAGAAGAATAAAAATATCAGAGACATGTTAGTAGTGGTTTTTTCCAAATTGAGCTTCCATCTTAAATCATAGAGTCGAACTTGAGTGGATGTTATTTGTGATGTTTCACAATTAATGTTTGACATTCTGCAAGTCTATTTTATTGAGTATAGTAAATTTCTAGTTTATGTTGTTAAAAGTTTCCAATAGAGACCGAGCTAATGGATGTTGAGATCTGAAGTAGTTGAAGTGTTTTTTTAATTCAATTGGAACATCTAGGCCTTGGATAACTGATGCACTTCCGTCTCATTTATTCTAAACATTCTAACATGACTAACCATTAACTTTTCCCTTACATGACATGGTTTAATAACCTCCATTACATTTTTATGAATATAGTACCATTTAAGTAGCCCTAAAAGAGGTTAAGAATCATTTGGAGCTCTCAAATCCAAAATTCTGGTTAAGGTCTTTGTGGGGTAAAAGTGCAAACCAATTTTACCATTTTGTAAACGAAAAGGATGACACAATGTAAACTATTCATGTTTAATGATATGGAAGTTGCATTTGTGTTTAGATTTTGAAGATGATGTAAACTAAAAAAATGAATAAATTAGGATGAATTTCATCCTTGTATTTTTTTTTTTTAATAATAAAAATGAACAATATTTTATGCGTTTCAAAAAAAAATTGAAGTCCTTTTTTTCATTATAAAACATATTGGGTGTAGTTTTCATCAAAGAAATAAAAGAATATTTTTCTCTAATTTCAAAATATGTAATAGATGAAATGTGTATCTAGTACTAAAAAATAAATTTGATTTCGATAAATAATTTCTTCGTTAGAAGTACTCAAAGCTGATTTTATAAAAAATCAATAATATATTTCTTCCTTCAAAATTTCTCTATCAAATATACACCTTTATAAAATAAAAATTCCATATTTTTCTTGAATATTATTTAATAACTACTTGTAATATTTCCAAAATTGGTTTAGACATTCTCTAGTGTGACATAGATTTTTTCTTTTGCCCAATTAATGTTGTCATGAATGGTAAAGACATATATTTAGGATTCTTGAGGTGTCATGTCTAATGAAATATCATCACACTTGATACATTTTTTCCACAAGATAATTGCACAATTTTCTAAATATAAATTGTAAACAACTTTCCCCCATAGTAACTAAGTCAATATTCCCTTTTGTTTAATTAATTAATTGATTATTTTCTTAGATATATAAATATGTCTTGACAATTCAACTATTTTTTACTATTTATGTAGGACTAGAATAGATAAAATTAAATATAAGAATTGAAAAAGTGACCCAAATTATAATATTAATCTAACATTGATACTTAATAATCTCCTCATTTATCATTGATATTGTTACCACATATATTTTTCTTGTGTCGTGGGATGGTTCAATCTTGAGTTTTTTCTTAATCCTGAAGTTGAACTCGAAGTTCATCTAACTTCAACTTCAAGTTTGAGCTCGCATAAGTCTTCCATGTGTCAATGTCCATTTCCTATCCCCAATATGTCTTGGTGAAGTTGAAGTTGAAGTTGAAGCCCGATCCACCAAAACTTCAACTTTAACTTCGATGTCGATTTACTATACTAACATTTTGTTTCCATGCAGGTTTCCAATCTTCGAGCCAAAAGCAAGGTGGATCCCAATAAAAACACTTCCCAAGGTAGGCATGATAATAAATAAGAACTTTAAGGTGGTACATGTTCAGATATGACAAGATTTAGTGAATGGAAATATTTTTCATTTCATGATGACATGGAGTGCCAGTACACGTGCAGATTTGATGGTCATTTATAACAAATTACTTAGAGGGACTTTTCCAATGCATGATGGATGAATAAGTAATTATTGCATTTACTTATCATATTTGTCCTACAATTTCCTTTATAAGTCATCCCTTAAATGCCTTCATTTTACCTTTTTCCCACTCATTTTTCCATTTGGAAAGAAATTCTAGTGCTATTGAGTAGGGAGAATGAATCATAGGCTGTAGCTTTGTCAAACTGTAAGTGTGTTGCCATAACCCTCTACAATTTCATTTGTGCTCGCTTTATTTTGAAGTAATTCAATTTGTATATTTTCAAACATGTCTTTCAAGTAGCAAGTCATGACATTATTTCATCCTAAAATGCCCAAGTTTGAAAAGCCATTTTTGCTTAGTTCTTTGCCTGAAACTTGTGATACATTTTTTGTTAATAAAAACTTGTCCGATGTCATCAAGAGAACCAAAAACACCCTATTGGTCAAAATTTTTGTGTGATAGAAATCCTTTGTTCAGATATAGAAAAGTCAGATTGTACCGATTAATAGATAATAGGGTTTCTAGATAAGTCATCCATTCGCTACCCTTTGAATTTTTTTGTGAAAACCCTATGTTTCATTCCATTCATAAATGGTTAGGAAAAAAAATTTGAATTTTCAAATAGGGAAAATATTATGTTGTCTTTTTATCTTCTGCACCCACGAGCAACTTTTCCTCTCAGATTCCCCAGCCATCCGATCTAAATAGATCCACCATTGTCGTTTCCTCGCTATGAAAACATGCACACTCTTTATGTATAGCAAGGTGGAAAGTGCCAAAAATTTATAAGACGGGACCACAAAATGAAGACATGGTAGTCAAAGAATTATTTTTTGGCCGATCATTCAGTCATGTACACCTTCGAAGTATTGTCAGTACCGAAAAAGGGACCTAGTGAAAGCAGTCAGAAGTCGGTGCCGAAATGAGGAGTTTTTCGATACCTCGCTACCTCGCTATCAAAAACTTGGTCATATCACTGTGAGTGAAGTAGCAAGGTACCATAAAATTAAAGACACAGTGGCCTCGAATTTTATCGTGAACCATGATTTGTCCAGGTGGCATGACAAGTAATAACTGCTATTGTCAGAAGCAGTTAGTAGGAGCAATAATGATTTGATGGGTCCTTGTATTTCATGATGTCAAGATTTATTAAAGTTTTTAGAGCTCACTACCTCGCTATAGGAAAATTTTGACATCTCACCGTTAGCGAATTAGTGAGGTACCATAAAAATCAACAGCCAGTGGGACCTCAAGTAACATGGATGTGACTAGGACTGAAGTAAAGTCTTCTTGATTGCTAGTAGTTCAGATTCTCCTACGTCAGTAGTGCCTCAGACCCATAAAACATTTAAGAGGTCCCAATCGTCAGATCAAGTTTCAATCAGTGATCCTCGACATCTCGCTATGAAGAGTTTCTCAAAGGATATACATAGGAAAGTAGTGACATGGTGACACATGTCCTCAGTCACCAATGGGTCCAGGTAGAAATGCCATCAAGGAAGGTGTTGAATATGTGGTCAATTTTCATTGGATTGACTTGTCAACTTGTCAAGTAGAATGCCAAGTGGTCTTTCTCTGTACCCCATGATTGTATGATTTTCAAAGATCCACAACGCAGGTTTAAATACTGAAGGTGGTGGCACTCTGCATATTAATGAGATATGAAAAGTTTCGCATGTGAAAGAAAAAATAGAGTGTAACTTATAAGATTTTCTCAATTGCACCTTATGCGAATAAAGATTTCAAAGTCTTTTCTAAATAGGATCATTTACTAAGAGGATTGTGTAGATTTTGGCATGAGAGCCAAACAACATAAAATAAATATAGATAAGAGATTTCTAAGTGTGTATTTTACTATAGTCTCTGAAGTGTTGCAGTCTTGCATAGTGTAGAAGAAATGGCTCTAAAGAATTCACTAACTCTTAGATTGTGGATTGTAGAGGGATTAATTGACAAGAGTAATTGGATCCCTAGTGTTTCTTCCTCTCAAATTGGTTTGAGTTTGTCTAAAAAGTGGTTTACGGAGAGGAAGTTGTTTGTTTCATGTGTCAGTATGTGGAATTTTGATCGAGGAAGACTAGTAATCCCACATGTTTCTATGGGTTGTGATCAAGCTACTAAGGTAATGAGGGGAGCAAATAGTGAACTTGATAAAATAAAAAACCTATCAGCAGTAACTTGATGGCACACTTCAATGCCAGGGTAGCAAAAATCTGTAGGACCTTGTGCAGAGTTTTTGGAAAGGGTGAAGAAGATTTTATACCCATTGGTTTCATTCAAATAGTCCATTTGACTCTTTCTTAGTGCACGTATTTTTGTGTTAGTGGGTGACAAATTTTGGGTGAAAGCTGGTTTTGGATGTAGACATGGTTAGCTAAGTAGAAATTGCTCATTTTGTTATATTTGACAACCACACTAGTTCCATGCTCAATTTCTATTTGTTAAGGGTTAATACCATTATCTTAAGGAGTTTTATTAATCAGCGGAGAGTGGGAATTAAAGGTTTTTTCCCTAGTATTGTAATGATGGTAAAACCCATAGGTTCGAGCCAGTTTGCTATCATCATAGTAGATTTTTTCATAAGAAAGCTTAGAAGTTACATAAATGACAGAATCATAGTTGGAGCTAAATCAACAAAAGGATGTGATAGACAGAGGCCCACAGGAGAATATATGATTTTCATAACTTTTCGTTTATCATTTTCTTTTCTAGCAGATGTATCCATCTTCCTCTTGTAAGGGACACCTGTCAGTCACATTTTCCTCAAGCTTGTTGCATCTCACACTATATAATTGAGATTTCAGGGCAAGAGAAAGGGTTTGAATTCTATTTTTTCTAAGTGATATACTTAGTCTATTTTTGATCCATTGTTTGGAGCAAGTTTGTGATGTATTTTCTCTATCAGTCCCTAAGAATACATGAATAATAGAATGATCCCTATGTTTCTTCCAAAGGTCATTATGAGTTTACTGTAAATGTATACAATTTTCAAAGAAAATGAATACAAATTATGAATTGTCCCCATATCAGTTCTTTCTGAATCTTGTCTCCTTTTGATTACTTGGTTATCTTGATATTGTATAAGTAAAGTTTTGTGCAATTGAATGCAATCCAGTTAGGTTGTATATCCGTTTATCACTATTGTTAATTCAATGGATTAAGTAAAAGATTTGATGAATTTGATAAGATTGTTGTAGTAGGGGAAAGGATTGTGTGAGTATTGTCATCTTGGTATTAAGAATTTTGTTTCTTAGTAGATTTAAAACACCAACAAAATGGCAACTCTACTAGGGAATAAGATGGCAATCCATTTTGTTGAAAGGACAAGAGTCTCTGGTGTTCATTGAAAATTTTAGTCCTACTCTCAGTTGGGTTTTTCCCATCCACATCACCAAAAAAATGGTGACTCTACTGGGGATGTATTGAATCGGAATGGTAGACAAACCTTGAGAATTTGAAGAAGATTCAATACAACAGGAAGGATATGCTACAAAAACAGGGTTATGTGAGGTCTATCTTCAATCCATTCTGTTTGCAAAGTGTTGTTGAGAGATGTTAAGAGTCAAGAATTGATTTATAATGTGTAGTTTCTTTTCAAGATGGTAATGATCTGCAAGTTTCTCCTACATTGAAGGTTTGGTTTAGATTTGTCAAGTGAAAAATTATGTTTTATTTCTCACAAAGTGTGAGTGGCAACTCTCAAATCTCTATACCAATTTGTTCCTAGTTGATTTCATTGCTAAATTTTGAAGGACTTTAGTCGTATGGTTAGATCTGATGCTTTGGGTAGTCTCTTGAAAATGGAGTTTGACTTCTTGATAAGTTTTAGAGTGTTGTTGATTTGCTGTCATAAGAAATTTTAATGTTAAATGTGAATCATTGTTGTGATTTCATTTTTCATTTTTTTCCTCAAAGAGATGGCAACTCTATAAAGGATTTGATCAGTGGTGTAAAGGAATTTTAGTCTTGCACCTATGCCAACCAGCAGATAAATTTTTTCAGCAGCAACACTTGAAGTATTTTGAAATTTCATGTGATTTTGTTTTCATGAAAGTAAGCTTTACATATGTGTTCTGTTCAAGTGAGTTTCAGCACTAAGAAGAGGAGAATAGTTTGAAAGAGTTGCATACACTTCATTGATTAAGTTTCAGCTTGTTGTATTTAAGTTGTGAAGTGTATTTGAAGAGGTAAAATTGGTAGAAGATTGTATAGATGTGCTGCAAATTACACATCAAACTTATTAGTGAATGAGTTTTGTATCTTTCAAAAATGTCAAGATTCATTTCACCTAAGATGCAGCCAGTTAATGAAATTCCTAGATCCATCTCTACCAAGTGTATATGCCATTGTCTTTTAATGGTGTTCATGGTTTCCCAAATGTCATTCCTAGTGATGTTATAAATTTTTTTCCTAAGTTTAATGGGAACCATCTTATTTCAACTAGTCATCATATTGAGTTGTTTGCTGATTTGATGGGTGACTGTGAGATTGCTCATGAGGACGTGCACATGAAGTTATTTGATCAAAATTTAGAAGGTGATGCTAGAGATTGGTTTTCATTTTTACCAGCACTTTCTATTTCATCTTGGAGTGAGTTGCATTCTGCCTTCATGGAGCAATTCGAAGAATGGGTAAGCATATCCGATTGTTATGACAAGTTCTTGAAGATTCATATTTAGAGTGATGAACTTGTCTCTCAATTTAACATCAGATTTGCAAGAGTTTTGAATGAAATCCCTGAGAATTATAGACCTAATGATCAAATGTGTTTAGTAGTATATTTTGATGCATTTGAAAAGAAAATGAATTATCTACTAAGGGATAAAGAACCACAGACATTATATCAGGCTTTTGTGACCCTTAGGGTTATTGAAAATAATTTGAGGTACGAATTGACTAGAGGTCATTTTTCTATTTACGATTGCCAGTATAATGTATTTGAAAGAAAGGATGAGTGTGATGTTGCTGCTTCAGTTTCAAATAAGCATATCAATACCCCTATTGTAGGTTTCAATCAAGTGGAAAATTCAGATCAGAATATGTGTATAAGTAAGGTTATCTTGGTTACAAATGATGATACACATGTTCATGATGCTACAACAGTAGGATGTATCTCAAACTTTGATAGGGCTCAACAATGTGTTGATATTGTAGATCAAGAATTAGTTATATTAGCAAGTTCTTATAATGTTGATTGTATACATTATTTTTTTGCTAATGAAGTTGTTGCACCTAGATCTTAGTTTTGTGCAAGTGAGGAAGATGAGAGTTGTCTCAATGATCATGAGTTTGATGTTATTGATTTGACATGCCATAGAAAGGTAATACAAAATGAAGAATATGAATCACACTTATCTCAATCACAGTCAGAAGAACAAAGTTCACATGTTTCTAATGTTTCAGTAGTAGATGGTAATATAGATTCACTTGATCGGTTAAATAAGCAAGAAATGATTTCTCTTCTTCATAGATTGCGTCATGTTTAGAATGTTATTAAATTTGAATTTGAAAGAGAATCATATCAATGTGAGTATGATGAAGCTAAAAGTCATGTTTCAACTGATGATAATAAAGTTGCTAATCTAGTGCATTGTGAAGAGGCATCATGTGAAGACAATGACAAGAGAGGTTACTCAAGTCAATAAGAGGAAAGTGCTAGTATGTTTTTGTCTTCATGCAAATCATATGCAAATTGGGAGGAAGAAAGCAATAATAGAAGTAAGTACTCTTTTGTTAGTAAAGGTATGAATTCTTCTTTTTAATCTGAAAAAGAAAATGCATCTTATTTTTTGTGTTATACAAATCAGTTAGCAAATGAAAAATATGAAAGTGATTTATTCGCAAAGTATGAAGATAAGGAGATGGTGAAGTTAGTTGATGCTAATGACTTTAACTATGAAGATTTCAGAGAAGAATTGTTAGGTTTTTTTATATTAGACAGTACAGATTCAACATATAGTGGGATGTTTAGGAATGAATCAGGGTCTATTCATAATAATTATCCTAAACAAGTGGATGAAGAGGATGTAATTATGGACACTATATGTTTGGTAGAAGAAATAGAAAGGGAGTCTTCATATAGTTTTGACTTTTCTTCATACGCTGAAAATGTCCATGAGAATAAAATGGGTAGTGAATTTAAAGTATATGATAACACTTTATATGATGATGCTTGTGAGGATGAGAAACACATGTTTCGTCATAATCTTTAAAAGGAATCAATGCATGGAGTCATTAACCCATTGTTTGCAGAAGACATGGAAGGTTTAGATTTAGCTAAGAATGAGTTTAATGATCATACATTATCTTACTATTGTGAGAGATTAGATTTTTCTTCTTTCAGATATGATGGTGAAAGTATTGATGAGATTGCATCTTATGAATTTGATAATGAGGTGTTTGATGAAGGTGTTTTTGAAAATTAGCATGCACCTTGTAATGAATTTTATCATAAATATTCTAATGAGATGACTAACCCACTTGTTCATATCAGAGAATCATTTGAAGATCTCGGATTAGTTTTAGTTTCTAACATTGATGACATGTGTAAGTACCAGTCAGACTGTTCTTTAGAGTACCATCCGAATATGCACAAGGATACACAATTTTAAGGTATGAGTGATCCTCTTCCTCAAGTTGAATATGAAACTTTCATATTCGATATTGATAGCATGCATAAGTCATTCAATGAAGAGGATTTTTAGTCTGATATGTTTGAGAATGCTGATCAAAACCTTTATAATGACAAAGTGGTTGAAAGTGAATTTAAGTTTTATATGCATTATGAAGGTGAAGTTGTAGTTTTAGTTTTACCAAGAGAGTTGATTCATGATGCTAAGCTGATTGGTGAAATTGATAAAAGAAATATTTTTAGTTTAACTCATGCATGTTCAAATGAGAATCAAATTTATGATAGAGGTAAAAGTTTTTGTTGAATTTTGGTGGCCTGGGGTGATCATTTATACATAATCTTAGTGGTAACTTCTTGCTTTCAATAAAGCTGTTTGAGAGGAATTTTTTTTTGTCAGGTGCATGGTCCGCTTCTCCAAGAAATTCGGAGCCCTCACTTGAATCCATAGGATTCAATGTCCCCAGATAGAGCCACTGTTGGTTTGAATTTTCATATGATATAAATTCTTTATCAAGATATAGAAAAGTCAGATTGTACCCATTAATGGATAATAGGGTTTCTAGATAAGTCATCTATTTGCTACCCTTTGAATTTTTTTTTGAAAACCCTATGTTTCATTCCATTCATAAATGGTCAGGCATGAAATATTTGAATTTTCATATAGGGTGAATATTCTATTGTCTTTTTATCTTCCTCACCCCCAAGCTACTTTTCCTCTCAAATTCCCCAGCCATCTAATCTAAATAGATCCACCATTGTCATTTCCTCACTATGAAAACATGGGCACTCTTTATGTATAGCGAGGTGGCGAGTGCCAAAAAGTTATAAGACGGGACTGCAAAATGAAGACACGATAGTCAGAGAATTGTTTTCTGGCTGATCATTTAGTTACGTACACCTTGCAAGTACTATCAGTACCTAAAAAGGGACCCAATGAAAGTAGTAAGAAGTCAGTGCTAGAATGAGGATTTTTTTGATATTTCTCTACCTCACTATCGAAAAAATTTGTCATCTTGCCATTAGAAAAGTAGCAAGGCACCATAAAATTAAAGACATGGTGGCCTCAAATTTTATCGGTAACCATGATTTGTCTAGGTGGCATGACAAGTAATAACTGATATTGTCAGAAGTAGTTGGTAGGAGCAATAATAATTTGATGGGTCCTTGTATTTCATGGTGCCGAGATTTATTAAAGTTTCCAGAGCTTGCTACCTCACTATCAAAAAAATTTGACATCTCACCATTAGCGAAGTAGCAAGGTGCCATAAAAATCAACAGCCGATGGGACTTCAAGAAACATGGATGGTGACTAGGACTTAAGTAAAGTCTTATTGATTGCCAGTAGTGTAGATTCTCCTACTTCAATAGTGCCTCAGACCCATAAAATATTTAAGAGATCCCAATCATTAGATCAAGTTTCAATCAACGATCCTTGCCATCTCACTATAAAAAGTGGTATAATGTTTAAGCTATGCGACATAGTGAGTATGGGACCCACCACCTTTTAGGGAACTTAGTACAATTTCTCCACCTTTGATTTAATTTCAGATCGACGACCATCGCTATCTCATTATGAAGTGTTGCTTAGAGGATATTCATAGTGAAGTAGCGATATGGTGACATGTGTCCTCAATCACCAATGAGTCTAGCAAAAAATGCCATCAAGGAAGGCACTGTATATGTGGTCAATTTTTATTGGATTGACTGGTCAACTTGTCAATTTGAATGCCAAGTGGTCTTTCTTTGTACCCCATGATTGTATGATTTTTAAAGATCAACAATGTTGCTTTAAATACTGAAGGTGGTGGCACTTCGCATATTAATGATATATGAAAAGTTTTACATGTGAAAGAAAAAATAGAGTGTAAGTTATAATATTTTCTCAGTTGTACCTTATGCAAATAAAGATTTCAAAGTATTTTCTAAATAGGATCATTTACTAAGAGGATTGTGTAGATTTTGGCACAAGTGCCAAACAACATAAAAGAACTACAGATAAGAGATTTCCAAGTACATATTTTACTATAGTCTCTGAAGTGTTGCAGTCTTGCATAGTGTAGCAGAAATGGCTCTAAAGAATTCACTGACTCTTAGATTGTGGATAGCAGAGGGATTACTTGAAAAGCGTAATTGGATCCCTAGTGTTTCTTCCTCTCGAATTGGTTTGAGTTTTTCTAAAAGGTGGTTTACAAAGAGAAAGTTGTTTGTTTCTTGTGTTAGTATGTGGAATTTTGATCGAGGAAGACTAGTAGTCCTAGGTGTTTCTATGGGTTGTGATCAAGCTACTAAGGTAATGAAGGGAGTAAATAGTGAACTTGATAAAATAAAAAGCCAGTCAGCAGTAACACCTTTCTCTAAGGAAATTTTCAAGATGGTACACTTCAATGCCAGGGTAGCAGATATGTGTAGGACCCTGTGCAGTGTTTTTTGAAAGGGTGAAGAAGATTTTATACCCATGGGTTTCATGTGAATAGTCCATTTGACTCTTTGTTAGTGCATGTCTTTTTGTGTCAATGGGTGACAAATTTTGGGTGAAAGCTAGTTTTGGATGCAGATGTGGTTAGCTAAGCAAAAACTGATCATTTTGTTATATTTTATAGCCACACTGCTTCCATGCTTGAGTGCTATTTCTTAAGGGTTAATCCCATTATCTTAAGGAGTTGTATTAATCTTCAAAGAGTGGGAAGTAAACATTTTTTCCCTAGTACTGTAATGATGGTAAAACCCACGGGTTCAAGTCAGTTTGCTATCATCAGAGTATATTTTGTCATAGGTAAGGTTAGCAGTTACATATATGACAAAATCACAATTGGAGCTAAATCAGCAAAATGATGTGATAGAAAGAGGCCCACAGGAGAATATATGATTTACAAAACTTTTGGTTAATCATTTTCTTTTCTGGAAGATGTATGCATCTTCCTCTTGTAGGGACACCTATTAGTCACATTTGCCTCAAGCTTGTTGCATTTCATACTATGTAAGTGAGATTCCAAGGCAAGAGAAAGGGTTCAAATTCTATTTTTTCTAAGTGATATACTTAGTTTGTTTTTGGTCCATTGTTTGGAGCAAGTTTTTGATGTATTTTCTCTATCAGTCCTTGAGAATACATGAATAATAGAATGATCACTGCGTTTCTTCCAAAGGTCATTCTGAGTTTACTATAAATGTATACAATTTTCAAAGAAAATGACTACAAATTATGTACTATCCCCATATTAGTTCGTTTTGAATCTTGTCTCCTTTTGATTACTTGGTTATCTTGATATTGTCTAAGTAAAGGCTTTTGGAATTGAATGCAATGCAGTTAGGTTGTATAGCTTTTTATCACCACTATTAATTCAATGGATTAAGTAAAAGCTTTGATGAATTTGATAAGATTGTTGTAGTAGGGGAAAGGATTTTTGAATGATGAATTTTGATAATAATTGCTGATAAAAATTTTTGTAAGGCAACAAATTAGATCTAAGAATTTGCTATAGACTTTGAACCCTAATGCATTAGGCACTGGTCAAATTGATTCAGCTGAAAGAGAGATTTATCATAAATGCTTTTCAAATGCAGAATTATAATCAATTTCACTTTTATTTCCTAAAGATTTTCAAAGTTGGCCTATACTTGTTTGCATGGAATGTTTTAGCTTTAGTTAACCACTATTGCTGAGAACATCTGCAAACCTATAGAAGAATTTTGGCTAGATCTGTGATATGGGATGTGTTTAGCAAATTGTCATGAATTATGCACGTATTTGAGGGTTTGAGATGAGAATCAAAATGAAACTAAAATGATCCTCATACAGTGTTTCCCAGACTTGACTCATCCCTGGGTATACCCACCTTAGTTTTGCAAAGCATGAGGAGTAGAAAACCACCCTTGGTTTTGTTGAAGTTGGGCCCAAATGGTTTTCACATACAATTGTTAATAAGAATTGGCTAGTCTTTAGATTGTGTGAGTATTTTCATCTTGGTATTAAGCATTTTGTTGTTTGGTAGTTTTAAAACACCAACACACCCAGTCAGGTCCTATTCATTAAAAACTAGCTAATAGTGGGTTACTAGAAGCCACTACCTTTCTCACTATAATCACATTCCTAGAATTTGTTATCGAGTGTGCAAACCATTATGACCTTGACACTAGGTGCATCAAGAAAGTTTCAAGGGAGGTGGTAGTTAGAATTAATAGAACCCAATATCTATTCAGCATTTAGAATTCCCCACAAAGTTCCCTATGAGCCATGGACATTTAAAGAAGCAGAGTTGCTATATGCTAAAATGAAAAACAACTATGATAGTAGGGTAGCCCAGTCCTAGCTCCTAAAACCTATAGAAGGGGGTTCAACATTGCCAAAACCTTTAACTATCAAGCATTTCATAAAGGAAATTGCAGACATTATACTCCTGCTAAATTGGATAAAGGGTAATGAAAATGCATTTCATTAGGAGTCTTGGATGTATTTGTTCATTCAAAATATTATTGAAGGATGTAAGTTCATTGACTGGGCTGACCTGATTGTCGAGAATTTGCACAAAGGTTTAATAACTATCAACAACTCTGGCTCATTTTTCTTCTCTTCCTATTTAATTTATATCCTAGTAGCATCTAAAGAATGGGAAAATCTCCCACATGCAACTTGGAACAATGAAATGCCCATTTACTAGTATTATAGTGATCTTCAAGAGCTTGTGTTGTGTAAGGAGTTTAGAAGGATAAATGACACCTTTCTAGGAAGGCTGGTCTTTGAACTTCAAGGTCATGAAAATGATAGGCTGTCTGAAGAAGCCATGCAAGTTGTAAAAATCTATGGCTACTTTTATATTCCATTTTCTAGGTTCAAATATATCAAGGTGGGTGGCTTTTCAAGTGAATCGTTGAAGTTACCTCATTTTTGTTTAAACTCTATAGTTTTGTTTGAAATGTGCAAACAATTCATCTTTGTGGTAGAGTCTTTTGAGATTCCTAAGATGTCTTCTTCTATATTTTTCCTTAATGAAACTGGACATTATAGATGCCCTAGCCTAAAGTAAGCTATCCTAGCATAGGAATCATTGGCTCATCTATGCATTAAACCCTTCTCCTCTTGGGAAGATTTTGATTATATAGGTTTTGTCAAAAGTAATGTTCAAAATGAAATCTCTCTTGTTCACACTCCATGGTTGGAAGATTATTGGGTGAATCACCTTAATGAATTTGAAGTATCAAAAAGGCTGTGGTCACACCTAACTATAGAAAAAATCATTATGTTCAATGTGGATCTTGATACATGTGGGCTGAAGGAGGAGGATTCTGAAGAGGTGCTTGATCCATTCTACATCAACTAGATTGAGTGCATGCCCATTCCCAAAATTGATTGGGGAAGGAGAGAGGAAGGTGACATTTTCTCTCTCACTAAGGATGTGTTAGCTAGAACCATAAATTGGATAAAATCAAAAATTGTTACCACTTTTGACCTTGCTAAGAAGTTTTCAAAAAGAAAAAGTAAAAAGGCTCCCAAGAAGAACAAAAGAGATCACTAATCAAAATGTTCATGATCCTATTGCAAGTCCAGTTGAAGTTGAAGTTGAAGTAGTTCCAAAGCCACTTCAACTTCAACTTCAAAAAGGTGCTCCTAAGACAAAGTGGGTGACCCATTCAAGCATGAGGAAAGCATCAACCACCAAAAGCAAGAGTACCATAATAGTTGATCTCAAAGTTGTAAAAGAACTACCTATGGTAGACAATGTACTTGAACCTCAAAACTTGCTAGTAAATACTGAGGGCCAAGAAAGTTATCTTACCTTAGCCAAATTCTCCCCTACTACCAACAAGGAATAGGTCACACACAAATGGTTGGAAACTTCAATGGAGAAGAAGAGGAGCATTGTTCCTCTTTCTATGCCAATTGCTGATTTAGTGAGTATGTGTCTGGGAAAAGCACCTAAGATAAAGAAGGCAAGGACTAAAGCAAGGATTAAATTTGATAAGAATTCTAGGCATTGGTTAGCTGAGATAGCTACACCACTAGATGGAAGCTCATGTGAGTCCCTAGCTCCTTATGACTACTAGATAACTAAAGTTGATCTAGGAAAAGGGAACTATGAGGTGGACATGGAATTCTTTGAAGTCTCTAATAAAAAGATTGCACATAGAGTATGGAAAGATGGACAAGAAAAATAAGAAATGAAGGAAACTATCAAGAACAGTGCACAATATATTAATGCTATCCTTCATCTTGAAGAAAAACTGATTAGTGAGATGTTAGCGATCATTGATTTGTCTTCTGTAACTAACTAGCAATATCCTGAACAAATATAAAGTAGTTGCAAAAATAGTAGGAGAATGGGTGCAAGACATCCTAGATGACACTGTGAAACATATAGGTCATTTGGGTAAGGCTTCGAAAGAAATATTAGCCATTACTAAAAAGGTGGATCTGGGAAATGAAGGATATGAGAAAGAGAGAAATAATTGGGCAAAGGTAGTGATATGGTTAGAAGATGTCCAAGAATTTGGATTGCAAAAATTCCAAGCCGAATGTCCTGTGGCATGTTTAGATGAAAAAGCCTTGTATGTTATCATGAAATGCATTGAATGGTGAAATTAAGTGCTAATACAAGGGATGACTGAAATTAAAGAAACATTTTTGGCACTTAATGTCATACACCAAATAATTCAAGGTGACATTAAGTGGTTTGTCAAACAGTTCATAGGTAAGGAAGATGATTCCTTTGCCCAATCTGAAGAGGTAATTAGGGAGGTTCAGAAAAAGTTTTGAGAACTTCAAGTCAAGAAAACACCAACTAAGCAAGATTTTCCTAATGTAGTGCATACTAAAGCCATGCTAATCATTAATTTGAAGCACTTAGAAATGCATGAGGAGAAAATATCTAAATTAAAGAAAGAAAAGGAAATTTGGAAGTAGTGGTTTTCCTACATTGGTTTGCCACATTAGTCCATCATCTTAGCCTTTTTGACTGCCTATGAAATGCAGAAAGTAGCAAGAAATATGGCTAGTGGAGATGGTGCTACTTGATTGAAAGAAGCGGTTATGCATAGTTGCTTGGTTGTTCTTTTTTTGTCATTTTTCTTTTCTTGCTTTCTGGTTAACAATTATGTTAACCAAGAGACTATCTTACTCCTAGTAGGGTAATTTTGGCAACTATCTAGCCCCATGCCTATAGATATGTAATAACTAATATGACATAAGGTTAATCTCCAGTAGATTGATAGACAAAACTATTTTTGTTTGTGGTTTAATTTCAAGTTTTAGAAGTAGCATTTCAGAACTTTGCAATTAGGAAGAAAACTTTGTAGTTTGATTTTGGTTAAAGGCTTTGTAAGTAGATATTATTCTCTACTTGTTAAATTAGTATTTCTAAAGATACTATTTATGCAAAAAGCTCATAGATGTGTTTGTTATTGATTCTGAAGGTGTCAATTCAAAACTTGGGATGCTGTGAGAAGTTAGTTTTATTAACTCTGCCTGCTTGATTGTTTAATTTTCAATTATGTGGATAATCTTGATAATTAAAATTGAGTGGTTCTTTAGAATAAAAGTTCTTTTTGTATTGATGAAATAAAATAAGTTGATTCAACATTGTCAGTAGATTGTATTCTAAAAAGATCTTTCTGTTGAGTTTAAAGATAAAAAATTCTTTATTTGCAATGAAGGTAGTTGTGCCTATTTTATTGAAGAAACTTTAAGCAGAGAATTCCGTAGCCATGTATAGGAATTCATTTGTTGGTACACATTTTTCTCTATTTCACATATAAAAATCATATGGGAAAAATTGTTTACTAACATTTTTTGGCAACTCTGCTGGGGAAGACTAAAATGGCTTTGCCTTATCATGAAATTTTCCCAGTACTTCAACCAGGCTTAGGGTTTGATAATACTCAAGAGGACATTATTTTAGATCTAAGTGCACAAGCCTAGAAAATCAAAACAAGCCTAGATCAATTTACACAAGTTAATCAAGTGCTTGAAACAAAAGAAGAAAGAGTAGAACTCATTAGATATGTACCAATTGCTAATGAACAAGTGGTAGTTGATAGACTAGTCCTAAGGCCATTCTGAGTGTTGAATGTTAGTTTATATTTTGATAAACTTGTTAGTAAAATGTATACTCGAAGTGGAGAAATGAAGGGGTTTATTGATGAGTCTTATGAATTTGTAAAGAGCCTTACTTTCACCCTTGATCTCTCCAAGAAGTGAAAGAAGTCTATCAAGAGTAAAAGTAGGACAACATCTCCTAAGAAATCAACCCTGATAACTATAAGCCTTCAAGCCCTAATCTTACTAGGGACATTAATACCTTCTCATTTAAATGTCCAACCTTTCAATTTCATTCTAGCTAGAATGGCTTCTAATCCATGGGGTGTACAAGTAGGTCCCTTGGCTCTTGGAGGTAACCTATATCCACTTCCTAAAGGTGCTAGAGAGGAGTTACCCAAATTTTATGGTGATGGAAAGAAATCAACTAATGAACATTTGAATGTTTTTAATACTGCATGTGCAGTCCTTTTTTTTGCACATGAAGATGTGGCTATGAGGCTATTTGTTTAAACCTTAATTAATTATGCTACTAATTGGTTTCATCATCTCCCTAAAGGGTCCATTACTGATTGGAATCATATGTGTACTACTTTTGAAGATAGATTTAAATCCACTAATGATGAACATACCTTATTACTTCAATTAACCCTGTCAAATAAAGAGGTACATGAGCCCATGAGATGTTTTGTACAAAAATTCAATAAGATAATTCATAAAATTCCTACTACCAAGAGACCTAATGATGAGAATCATAAAGGATTCTTTGTTAATGGAATGCCTCCAAACATCAGATTTCACTAAAGGAGAAATAGAGTAGTGGATGTCGAAGCTGCCCAAAGACTGGTAATTGAACTAGAAGATGACCTTTTAGCTATAGGAAAATGGAAAAAAGAGATGCACAATTCTAAATCTCAACCATCTCCCTCAGAAAAATCAGACCCATTGGTTCAAAAACTCATTAATGATGTGATGACTATTAAGAAGCAACTCCCTAAAATGAATACTCATTACCAAGATATTCCAAGAAAATATCCAGGGAAAAGTAGTTTGTACAGAAAATAGCTTACATTACCCTCAAGTCAACAAAAATTACAAATTGAAGCTCCACCTAGCAAAAATAACATGTGTGTTTTTCATCTTACAAATGATCATGAAGGAAGTTCTTAACCTAAAAATATTAGATATCAGCAACTTGAACTAGAAAAAGTGGCATCAACTAATGTAATAATAGAGGAAGAACCTCCTGAGGAACCTGGCGACTCCATAAGCTATTGCCTCAAGTATGAATTTGATTCTAACAGGGATAATGACATCCTATTAACCTTAGAAGAGGGTTCGTGTTCAGTGTTGACCCAAGGGCAAAGAGCCGCAATAGCTAATGTTCATACTAGAACTAGTACAACTCCTAATCAAGAAAAGAAAAAAAAGGAAAAGGGAGAGACTAAGGGTAAGTCATCACCTATTGTAACAACTACTCATCAAATCTTAAAAAGGGCTGATTTTGATTCTACATTTGACATTGTTGAGTTTTTGTAAAGCATCAAAGATATAAATTTCTCTTGTAGAATATTTGAGGATGAATACTGAAGAACTTAATAAACTGATTGAATATGTTAATCAATCATCTCCTAGAATAGTAGCTAAATAGATCAGTAAGTAAAGGCCTCCAAAGACAATGAAAAAATTTCCCAATAGAAGAAGGAATCCTCCGAGGGTAAGAAATCTAAGACACAAACATCTAATAAATAGGAAGAGTTAATCCAACCAGAAAAAGTTAGTCCTAAACCTTCCTATAATCACAAACCTGATCCATTCTATGTCTCCCTCTTTCTCCATGGTTTTAAACTAAGCAAATACATCATAGATTCAAGTGCTTCTGATAATATAACACCAGTAGTAGTAACAAAAGCTCTAGATCTTCCTTTAACTAAAACATTTGGCAAATGTTATTCCATGGATTCCAAGCAAGTACCTTTAATAGGTAAAATTAAAGATGCCCAAGTGTCTTTAGTTGCTTACCCTTAGAAAATAATTAAGCTGACCATGCTAGTATCAAACATTCCTACAAGTTATGGTATGCTTCTTGGCTGAACTTTCTATTGAGACTTGGGAGGGGAAGTTAAAATGGATTGGTTCCAAGCTATTCTACCTATGGGGAAGAAGAAAGTAACTTTGTTACTTGAAGTCAAATCCAAATATGTAGTCTTTCCATCTGATGAAGCCAAATGTCAAACCCTTTATCAAGAGACTAATTTTGCTAACTATTTGATCTTTTTTGAAAATGAAAAAATAGGTGAGAAATGAGCAGTAAAAGATTCAATATGGACTCTTGAGTTTGATGGAAGCTGTTGTTCAAACAGATCTAGGGATGGTGTAGTACTGATATCAATTGATGGTTAGAAATTCCCTTCTTATAAACTTTCCTTTGAAAACACTAATAATATAGTAGAATATGAAGCTCTACTTCTAGGTATAGAGGAAGACAAGAGGAATAATATTAAACTACTAAAGGCAAGAGGAGATGCTGAATTAATAGTGAAACAAGTTAAAGACACGTTTTTAGTGAAGAATCAAAGGCTAAAACACTATAGAAATCATGTATGAAATGAGATTGAAGATTTTGATGCTTTTGCAATTGAAGCAATCCCTCGAGAATAGAATGATAAGGAAAAGTCCTTGGCAGTATCAGCTTCTTTGTTGATTAGCCATCCTAATTTCATAAATAGAAAGTATTCACTGAAGATCATTTGCTAGCCAAGTGTCCCCAATAATAACAATTCATGGCAAGTATTTAAAGATGATGCTCACATTAATGCTTTATTGTAGAGTATTGACAAGTTTTCAACTAATTATTATGAGGAATCTGAATCTAAATGTAGAGAATTTTGTACTGATGTCACTGATGAAAAATCTAGTGATGTGTTGCAGTTAAAAGGGAATGTAATACCAAAAGGCCTAGTTGAGATTGAAAAACTCTTTGACAAGAAAGATACTTTCTTAGCTTAAGATTTATCACCTAAAGAAGATCCAAATGCTGATTATGAAAAGGTGAATTAGGAAGATAAACATAATCCCAAAATTATTAATTTAGGAACCTATTGTGAAGAAGGTGAGAAAGTAAGATACATCAAGCTTCTTATAGAATATATAGATGTCTTTGCCTAGTCTTATGACAACTTATAGAATTTTAGAAATGGTCAATTCAAGCATCACATCACTTTAAAATCAGGTAATACTCCTTTTAGGAAAAATTTAAGAACGTATAATCCAAAGGTTTCTGATGCAATTTTTAAAGAAATAGATAAAATGCTTAAAGCTCACATCATCTTTCCAATTCACCATTCTACCTGGGTGGCCAACATAGTACCAATAAGGAAAAAGAATGGAGAAATAAGGATTTGTGTTGATTTTAGAAACCTTAATCAAGAAAGTTTGAAAGATAATTTTGCTTTGCCAATAATGGATCAAATTCGTCAAACAGTTGCTAGTTCAAAAATGATGTCATTCCTAGATGGTTTCTCAGGTTATAATTAGATAGAAGTTGCTAAAGAAGATAAAAAAAAAACAACATTTGCAACACCATGGGGTACCTTTTCCTAACAAAGAATTCCTTTTGGATTAATAAATGCTAGTGCCACCTTTCAACAAGCTATAAATTCAACTTTTGGTAACTTATTAGATAGTTGCATCATGGTGTGTCTTGATGATATGATAGTGTTTTTAAGAAGGCAAAAAAAGCACCTGAAAGACCTAAGGAAGGTGCTCAAAAAATGTAGGGAACATGGAATTTCTTTGAATCCTAAGAAATCAATTTTTGCTATAACAGAAGGAAAGTTACTTGGGCACATGGTCTCAAAAGAAGGAAACAAAATTGACCTAGAGAGGGTAAAAGCTATTCAACAACTATGCCTTCCTATCAATCGTAATGGTGTTAAATCTTTTTTTGGATAGATCAATTTCCTGAGAAAATTTGTACCTTATTATTTAGAGATTGTCAAACCTATGGCCAAATTGCTCAGTGAAAAGACAATTTTTAAATGGGATGAACCAACATCTAAAGCATTCAGAGACATAAAGGAGGCTATTGCTAAAGCTCCAACACATTTTTATCCTAATTTTAAAAAGGATTTTATAATGTACTGCTATGCATTAGAACATACCATGTCAGTGATATTGCTTCAAAAAAGTGACCAAGGAGAAGAGATGCCTATCTCTTTTATGAGTGTTTCATATTTTGTGGCTTATGTGCCATCCATTGTAGTCAAGAGTATCCTCACACAACAGGATGTAGTAGTCAATAATCGAGCAACATGGTTAGCAAAAGTGCAAGAATTTGATCTAGATATCTAACCAACTAAATTGGTTCAAGGACAAGGATTGTGTAAACTTATTGCAAAAAGAGAAAAAGAAGAACCTTATCCTAATTGTTTCTTCGTTGGCTTGAAAGATGACTGGTTTTCTGACATAGTTTATTTGTTAACATATGGAAGATTTCTTGATCATTTAAAAGGAAAGGACTAAAGGAATCTTCAACTCAGAGTAGCCAAGTTTGTGATCATTGATGATATCTTGTATAAAAGAGGTTTGGGTAGTATTTTTTTAAGGTGTGTTGATAGTAACCAATAGGAAAAATTACTAAGAACCTTCCATGATGGAGCCTGCAGTGGTCATTTTTCATCAACAGTGATAGCTTTTAAAATTTTGAGAAGTGGATACTATTGGCTAGGTATGCTTAAAGTTGCCTATCATTGGGTAAGGAATTGTGAGAAATCTAAATTGTTTACCGAGAAACCACAATTAGCTACACTCCCTCTATAACCTATGATTATAGAAGAACCCTTTCAATAGTGGGGATTGGATTTTATAGGGCCCATTAATCCAAATTTTAGTGCAAGACATACACACATCCTTATTGATTCCAATTATTTTGCTAAATGGGTTGCGGTACTTCCTATTAAAGCAACAACATTGCATGTAGTGTGTAAATTCTTGACAAAAAATATTTTTACCCATTTTGGTACTCCCAACAAAATAGTGACTTTTAATGCATAGAATTTTTCATCCTAGAAATTCGATTATATTGTTATGATCATGGTGTCTAGTTGTTTCATGCTTTAGATTATTTCCCTAAAGGTAATGGATAGGTAGAGTCCACGAATAAAAACCTAGTGAATATTATGAAAAAGATTGTAGATGAAAAGGGAAAAGATTGGCACAAGAGTTTATATGAAGTAATTTGGGCTGACAGAACTTCTCCCAAAAGAGCCATAGGCATAACACCATTTGAATTGGTGTAAGGAGTTGAAGCACAATTGTCCCTGCCTTTGGAGTTGGCTACACTGAATTTGCAAAAATCAATTGAAGATGAAATGTTTAACTCTTCCATTGAAAAGAGAATACTGTACCTCCAAAAAATAGAAGAAGAAAGAAGAGATCTCATGGATCATATCACAAACCATCAAGAAAAGGTTAATAGAATCTTTGATCGAAAGGAAAGGCCACAAAGATTCATGAAAGGAGATCAAGTATTGTTGTGGGATAGGAGGAAGGAACCTAAAGGAGCCGTAACCAAATTTGAGAGCTTATGGAAAGGCCCGTTTGTAATATCTGAGGAACTAGGTTCAACTGCCTCCAAGTTGCAATATCTTAATGGAGATGATCTTCCCCTATCATATAATGGGTAGGACCTCAAACTGTACCAATTTTCAGTCTATTGTCTATCTCATTCTAAATACCACCTTTTTGGGTTTCACTCCTTTCTTGCTCCATTGTTTGTGTTGTGTTTTTGTTTTTCTCAGTCGATCTATAAAGCCAAAGTTCCTAGTTACAATAATGATCTTTCCAATCTCATTCCCCAGCTAGAGTTGATTGTTACCACATTTATTTTTCTCATGTCCCAGGATAGTTTAGTCTTGAGTCTTTTCTTAATCCTAAAGTTGAATTTGGAGTTCATCTAACTTCAACTTCAAGTTCGAGGTTGCATCAGTCTTCCATGTGTTAATGTCCATTTCCTATCCTCGAGTCAGTCTTGGTGAATTCGAAATTGAAGTTGAAGCTCATTCCACCCAAACTAAAACTTCAACTTCGATGTCAATTTCATATATTGACGTTTTGTTTCCATGCAAGTTTCCAATCTTCGAGCCAAAAGCAAGGTGGGTCCCAATAAGAACACTTTCCAAGGTAGGCAGGATAATAAATAAGAACTTTAAGGTGGTACATGTTCAAATATAGAAATATTTAGTGAAAGGGCAAGTTTGTCATTTCATGATGACATGGAGTGCTAGTATGCATGCAGATTTGATGGGCATTCATAACAAATTACTCAGAGGGTCTTTTCCAATGCATGACACACAAATAAGTAATTATTACATTTAATTTCCATATCTTTCCTACAATTTCCTTTGTAAGTCATCCCTTAAATGCATTCATTTTACATTTTCCCCACTCATTGCACCATTTGCAAAGAAATTCCAGCGTCGTTGAGTAGGGAGAATGAATCGTTAGCTATAGCTCTGTCAAACTGTAAGTGTGTTGCCATAACCCTCTGCAATTTCATTTGTGCTTGCTTTGTTTCGAAGTAATTCAATTTGTATCTTTTCAAACCCATCTTACAAGTAGCAAGTCATGACATTATTTCATCCTAAAATGCCCAAGTTTGAAAAGCCATTTTTTCTTTGTTCTTTGCCTGGAATTTGTGATATATTTTTGGTTGATAAAAACTTGTTTGATGTCATCAAGAGAACCAGAAATACCCAGTCAGGTCCCATTCATCAAAAGCTAGCTAATAGTGGGTTACTAGAATCCACCACCTTTTCCGTTGCAATCACATGCCCAAAACTTGTTATCGAGTGTGCAAACCATTATGACCTAGACACTAGGTGCATCAAGAAAATTTTAGGGGAGGTAATAGTTAGAATTAATAAAACTAGTGTCTATTCAACCTTTAGAATTCCGCACAAAGAGCTCTATGAGCCATGGAAATTTGAAGAAGCAGAGTGCCTGTATGCCGAAGGAAAAAGTAGCTATGATAGTAGGGTAGCCTAGTCCTGGCTCTTGAAACTTGTAGGAAGGGGGTTCAAGGTTGCCAAAACCTCTAACTATCAAGCATTTCATAAAGGAAATTGTAGACATTGTAGTCTTGTTGAATAGGATAAGGGGTAATGAACATACATTTCATTAGGAGTCTTGGATGTATTTCTTCATTCAAAAGATTATTGAAGGAAGTCAGCTCACTGATTGGGCCAACCTAATTGTCGAGAATTTGCACAAAGGTTTAATAGCTGTAAACAACTCTGGTTCATTTTTCTTATATACCTATTTGATATATATCCTAGCAATATCTAAAGAATGGGAAAATCTCCCACATGCACCTTGGACTGATGAAATGCCCATTTACTAGTATTATATTGATCTTCAGGAGGCTGTGTTATGTAGGGAGTTTAGAAGGGTAGATGATGTCTTTCTAGGAAGGCTAGTCCTTGAACTTCAAGGTCATGAAAATAATAGGCTATCTAAAGAAGCCATGCAAGTTGTAAAAATCTATGGCTACTTTTATATTCAATTTCCTAGGTTCACATATATGAGGGTGGGTGGCTTTTCTGGTGAACTGTTGAAGTTACGTCATTACTATTTAGACTCTATAGTTTTGTCTAAAATGTGTAGAGAATTTTTCTCTATGGTAGAGTCTTTTGAGATTCCTAAGAGGTCTTCTTCTATATTTTTCCCTATTGAAATTGGACATTGTAGATGCCCTAGCCTAACCCATCCTATGTTAGCGAAGGAATCATTGTCTTTTCTATGCTTTAAACCCTTTTCCTCTTGGGAAGATTTTGATTATACTGGTTTTGTTAGAAATAATGTTAAAAATGCAGTCTCTCTTATTCACAATATGTAGTTGGAAGATTATTGTGCGAATTGCCTTAATGAATTTGAAGTAAGGAAAAGGATGTGGTCATGCCTAACTATTGAACAAATCATTATATTCAATGTGGATCTTGATACATGTGGGCTGAAGGAGGAGGATTTTGAAGAGGTGCTTGATCCATTCTACATCGACGAGATTGAGTGCATGCCCATTCGTGAAATTGATTGTGGAACGAGAGAAGAAGATGATGTTTTCTCTTGCACTAATGATGTGCTAGCTAGAATAGGAAATTACATAAAATTGAAAACAGTTACCACTTCTAACCTTTGTGGGAAGTTTTCAAAAAGTAAAAGTAAAAATGCTCCCAAGAAGCAAAAAGAGATCACTAATCAAAATATTCATGATTGTATTGTAGGTCTTGTTGAAGTTAAAGTTGAAGTAGTTCCAAAGCCACTTCAACTTCAAGTTCAAAGGGGTGCTCCTAAGAAAAAGTAGGTGACCCATTCAAGCATGAGGAATGCATCAACAACCAAAACCAAGAGTACCATAATAGTTGATGTCAAAGTTGTAGAAGAGCTACCTATGGCAGACAATGTACCTAAACCTCAAAACTTTCTAGTAAGCACTGAGGGCCAAGAAATTAATCTTGCCTTAGTCAAATTCTCCCTTACTACCAACAAGGAATACATCACACCCAAATGGTTGGAAACTTCTATGGAGAAGAAGAGGAGTGTGGTTCCTCTTTCCATGCCAAGCAATGATTTAGTTAATAATTGTTTGGGAAAAACACCTAAAGTGAAGAAGTGAAGGATTGAAGCAAGGATTAACTTTGATAACAATTCTGGGCTTTGGTCAACTAAGATAGGTACACCACCAGATGGAAGCTCATGCAAGTCCCTAGCTCCTCAAGACTACCACATAACTAAAGTTGATCTAGGAAAAGTGAACTGTGAGGTGGCCATGGAATTCTTTGAAGCCTCTAATAAAAGGATTACACACAGACTATGGAAAGATGGACAAGAAAAAAAAGAAATGAAGGAAACTATCAAGAACAAGGCACAATATTTTAATGCTATCCATCATCCTGAAGCAAAACCAATCAGCTAGATGTTAGTGATCATCGATGTGTCTTTTGCAGCTAACCAACAATCTCTTGAGAACCTACACAAATATAAAGTAATTGCAAAAATAGCAAGAGAATGGTTGTAAGGCATCCTGGATGACACCATGAAACATATAGGTCATTTGGATAAGGCTTCAAAAAAAAATATTTTCCATTACTAAAAAGGCGGAAATGAGCAATGAAGGATATGAGAAAGAGAGAAATAATTAGCAAAGGTAGTGATATGGTTAGTAGACATCCAAGAATTTGGATTGCAGAAATTTTAGGCCAAATGTCTTGTGGTTATTTTAGATGAAAAAGCCTTGTATGTTATCAAGGACTACATTGAATGGCAAAATGAAGTGCTAAAACAAGGGGTGATTGAAATTAAAGAAACATTGCAGGTACTTAAGGTCATACACCAGATAATTCAAGGTGACTTTAAGTGGTTTGTCAAGGAGTTCATAGGTAAGGAAGATGACTCCATTGCCCAATCTAAAGAAGTAATCAAGGAGGTTCAGAAAATGTTCAAAGAACTTCAGGACAAGAAAACACCAAGTAAGATTTTTCAAATGTAGTGCATACTAAAGCCATGCTAATCATTAATCTGAAGCACTTAGAAATGCATGAAGAAAAAATAGCAAAGTTGAAAAAAGAAAAGGAAATCTAGAAGCAGCAGTTGGCCTACATTGGTCTACCACATCAATCCATCATCTCAGCCTTTTTGATTTCCTATGAAACATGGAAAGCAACAAGAAACATGGCCAATGGAGATAGTACTAACTAATTGAAAGAAGTGGTTATGCATAGTTGATTCATTGTTCTTTTTTTGTCATTTTTCTTTTCTTGCTTTCTAGTTAACAATTATGTTAACCAAGAGACTATCTTACTCCTGGCAGGGTAATTTTGGCAACTATCTAGCCCCATGCATATAAATATGTAATAACTAATATCGCATAGAGTTAATCTCTAGTAGATTGATAGACAAAACTATTTTTGTTTGTGGTTTGATTTCAAGTTTTAGAAATAACATTTCAAAACTTTGCAAATATGAAGAAAAATCTACAATTTGATTTTGGTTAAAGGCTTTGTAACTAGATACTATTATCTGCTTGTTAAATTAGTATTTATAAAGATATTATTTATGCAAAAAGCTCTTAGCTATGTTTGTTAATGATTTTGGACTTGTTAATTCAGAACTTGGGATGCTATGAGAAGTTACTTTTATTAACTCTACCTACTTAATTGTTTAATTTTCAATTATGTGGATAATCTTGATTATTAAAATTGAGTGGTTTTTTAGCATAAATTTCTTTTTTGTATTGATGAAATAGAATAAGTTGATTCAACATTGTTAGTAGATTGTATTTTGAAAAGATCTTTTTGTTGAGTTTAAAGATCAAAAATTCTTTATTTGCAATAAAGGTAGTATGCTTGTTTTATTGAAGAAACTTTAAGCAGAGAATTCCTTAGCCCAGTATAGCAATTCATTTGTTGGTATACATTTTTCTCTATTTCACATATAAAAATCATATGGTAAAAATTGTTTACTAACAGATATATAATATAATTTCAAGAAAACAAAGAATGTCAGAATATCAAAATCAACCTTACAAAGAATAAACTTTTTTTTACCCTATTTCAAAATATTTTAATAACATTGGTGTCTATATATTACTCCCAATTTTGACACAAATAAATAATTTTATACACGTGAAAAATATTTACAAGTAAAATATATCAAAAAATAATAACATACAGAATTTTACTACAATTTCGTTCCTTAAAGTAGCTATTATGTTTGTCATATTTTAGAACCTATTTTTACCTCTTGTTGTTCAAATTAAAATAGAATCTCTAAGGAGATGAACCTAAACATGAATGTATTCTAGTTGGGTTTCTCCATTTTTAATGGAACTATGGTAAGTTATGGTTTCTTATTCCACCTTCAAAATCACATGAATAATATCAGTGATACAATTTGCATAAAATTATAAAATATTATTTAGAGGTACAATAATGTTCTCTCTCTATTTTTCAATTCAAAAAAATCCTTGTGACTACTCAATTCTATCTACTAATATTAGTTACAACATCTAAATTTTTGAAAGGTTAATGCACCTATTTAGTAAATACCTCTTAAGCCTCTATCTCTCCACAAATTTATTTAATTTTCTCCAACTAATGAGTTTTTTTTATTTAAATGGGATTTCCATCCATAATTCTAGGAATACTAATTTTTTTTTCACATATAACCTTCACTTCCTATAATTGTAGATAATTTATATTTTCTCATTTATGTGATCTTTTTCTTCTATAGATAATGTAAATAAATTTTCTACATTGATGAGTGCTCCATATCTAGTTTAAATAAGAAGGTGCAATTAGGCACAATTATTGGGAGAGAAAAAAGTAGTATAATCAAAGATATTATAAATTTCTTATAAATGTTTATATAACAAATTTTTAAATTGTTTCAAAATTGAATAGCTTATCCAAAAAAAATTAGCTGGGGGTATCATTACCAAAAGTAATAAAGGACTGAAAAGTGTTTAAAGGGTAAATCATGGGACATGTTGTGAATATGCTCTTAAAATTAATTGTTGGAGCCTTTAAAAGAAATAAATGTCATAAATTGAGAAACCACTTAGCTATAAGACCTAAATGGTTTATCAATTGAATAAAAGGTAAGGAACCCTAGAAGGTACTTATAAGAAATAATATTATCATATCATAAATAAATAAAATAAAGTGTTAGAATGATAGTCCACTCTGTTGGTGTTTAAAAATGTTATCAAGTTTTCAATTATCCCATTGAGAAACTGACATAGTTAGGGGTAGCTAACTCCCATTTTCAACATGCCATTTATGTCAATAGGCCAACTATAAGGCACGATCTTTTTTCTACTTTAGGGTCTGCTAAACCTAGGCATGTAGACCTCTGACTCAAATGATATTGTACCAGTGCAAAAACATATCCCTGAATCTATTAAGCAGATGAGAACCCTTATATCTCCTAATAACTCATGAAATAACATCAATCTATAGTAGCTAAATGCATACCTATGAATCTCAGAAGCTGAGTGAGGGTTAAACATTTAGGTCCTTCAAAATGAAAGGGAAATAATATTTGATTATTGATGTTGATTTTTAACAGATCCTAAAATATGCAGTAGTAAGACCTAGTGAACCTGTAAACTGATCAGTGCCTTAACCATTGGGAAAATCTATGAATAAAAAACATACATATGAATATCTGAGACATATGTGTATCTTCAAATATCTAATCTATCTATTCAACTTGTAAATAGACATCTATTTTCAGTTTAAATCTCATTCTTACCTGATATCCTCCTCAATAAATCTGTAACCCTATTGATTTCTATGAAGCATTTGCACAATCCCTTGAATTATCAGCAAAAATGAAACAAGATACATCCTTAAGGGACTACAACTATGAACTAGGCTCTTTGTTCAAAGGTCATAGAACAAATTACAACTCACTGAGAATGGAGACAAGATTCAACTAAAACTCAATCATCTGCTGTTGTTTGTATTAATTTCCTTAAAACGTATACAGCCATATGCATGAAATGAAAACATGAAAACACTTAACAAATCTAAACTATCTATATATTCCTTCCTACTACTATTCACATGAGAGAATTATGCTGAAAAATATGGTGTCACAGTCATGGGAACACATCAAAAACTAGAACCAAGACCTGGTATCACAGTAGTGAGTGGTTTTTTCTCCAAGAACTGGAACCTATTGGTTTCTTAGTGACAAAAACTGGAACCCTTACAATGGATCAGAGAAAGAAAGATATAGACAAGAAAGAATTCTTTGATCTATTCGAAAGATGACATGTGTCCACTTGGAATTCCATCCCTAACAATTGCAAAACCTCTTTCATCTCTCTACCCCTTTGATCTATTTTTGTTTTCATCATTACTTGTATCAAACTTCTAAAATATCCTCTTGCTGAATGATGAAATCCCTTTATGCATCAAAAATACCTGATAACCTTATGAAAAGCTAGAGGAATTGAAGTTCAACTGATTTGAATGTGACCAAACTCAAACCGAATTTCCTTTTCCTTGTAGCTTGAACTAGTGGCATTCTGTGCAAAAACTAACTCTAGAATCAAAAAATTTAGATTCTCAAGATTCTGGAGATATATAACATCGCTATATTAGCCTCTCAGAAACCCCTTGAAAGTCTATTTGAAAATTGTCCCTTTTCCAGAAGACACACCTAAGTTTGCAACACTGATTTTTAAAATTCAACAAATTTAAAAATCTCTAAAGTTTATACTTTAGAAAATACCTCTTGAATTTAAACACTCACGCATACCAATTTAAAATGAATTTTTAAAAAATGAATTTTAACATCATTTTAGTTTTTTGTCATATACCTCCATTCGAGTCAACTTAGATTTGACTAAGCTGCTAGGTGGCAGCACCCGATTGGCTGACCTCTATCTAGTCACCTACTATGAACACAGTGCTATGTCATTGCACCTAGGGCCCGGTTGCCACATGGCGCAATTCGCATGCCCGCATTAGTTAACCCGTGAACACTTTCCTTTTGTGGGCATGCATTCACCATCGGATCATGACACATGTCATGATCTAGTTGATTTGTATCTAGACTTTCTTTGATTTCCAAATCAGCACATGCTGGACTTGTTATGTGTCAAATTTTTGCATGCCTGCAATATTTAACCTCCTTGCATCTCTGTTTTGTGGGCATGTGCTCACCATTAGATGAAGAAATGTGTCACGATATAGGTGCAGCTTGCCACATCAGTGTACGGGTTTATTTGTTCAAAATATGATTTGAGTGACCCTCCAACTATCTTCCATGTTGGGTGGGACCCATGCATTAGCTTTGTGGCTTCCAAAATGTGCCATGTCTTTAAGATATTATGATATATGAGTGGAATCATATTTAAAACATAAAACATTTCAAGCACGAGCAATGTGGGATTAAAGACTTCCATAGAGATCTGTGCTCTGCCTCTTGGCACTTTGGCATCCCTCTTTGACTTAAAAACTATGGCTTCTTCCCTACACTTTACACTAGCATGGTTCACTTTTAGTTGCAATTCCTTGTTACAATTGTGGCTTCCTCCCTGCACTTTTCTTTCATAGCGTGGGTTTCTTTGTATTGTCTTTGGCATTGAGACCACCCTCAAAATGTGGGTCTATGTTTCTTCATGAACGTTGAGGCTCCTTTTTATTTGCGTGATGTGTCCTTAATCATTATGCTCACGCATTCCTTCTTGGCTTGCTACTTGGTCTTCCTCAGGCATTTTATGTAGATCTGTTTGGCATGTTCTATTCTTTGTATGGGCTTTGTTTGGTGATGATACCAAATGGAATGCCTCTAAATACAACTGCCCTTTGTCTTGAATCAGCTGGTTCTCTATTTTTTTATTTGTGTGAGCCTATTTTCTTATAATGTCTGGTTCCCTCACAGTGGGTTTTGTTAACCTATGCGAGCTTCTTATCAAATGTTAGCTTCTTCTTTATTTTCTCTTGTGTGGAGACTCCTCCTTATTTCATGCCTGAATGATCTACTATGTTCAGTTATATAGCTGGCTTGAGTTCTTTTTAAAACTCCCCAATTCTTCTTGCTGAGTGCTCATGGGTTTGCTTTAATGGTGGATCTGCTCCATAATATTCTTGGACCTTTAGTCAACAACCCTAGTATATATTCTTGTATATGGTTCTATGGCATCCCCTATTATGGCATGATCTTCTTCGTATGGAGTCCAGTCCTTGTGTGTGTCATTTCTATACTTTTCATTGGTCTCTCCTTTCTTTGAAAACATTGTCTGTTCAAATAATGATCTTATTGCTGCCTTTGTCATCATATAAATACCACTTTCCCAATCATCAAATTCTAATGGGTTTGTGCTTGAAAAACTTGTAAATTAATATCCCAATAATGCACCCATTTGTTTCTTATATAATGCTATGTCGAAGATATGTGCCATTCAAATGGGAAAAATTGTGAAGCAAACCTTTTTAAAGTATCCTTGGAATTAATTTGGAAAATCCCAATAAAGTATTTTTCATTGATAGCTTGATTCACTATAAACTTCTTGTTTCACCCATTTAAAACAATTCGATTCCTAATTCCTTATCAATTTGATGCGATTAGTTGGGCCCTAAAGCGGGTCTAACTAAAAAAAACTTCATTTTCAAGCAACTAAATCCTCAAATTGATTTATTCACTACCTTAGATTGATTAAATCAAGTTCAAACATTGAATCATCAAATATACTCGCTTTACCGCTTATTTGCAAACTATGAATTTTGTTCTAGTAGGTCCTTTGACTAGCCTTAATAACTAATCTGGACACCTGACCGAGCATTGCAATCTGGTACACTAAATACCTATTTTGCATTCTTCTACCCTGTCAAATTTTGTCTCATGAAAAAATCGAGGTCAAAAGATATTGACCGTCAAAGTTGACCTCTTAGAACTACCTACAGGAAAACATGTCAGAAAGTAATAAATTTGGTTCGGATTTGGCTTTGAAAATTGGGTAAACTGACACTTGGGAAGATGAAAATTGGGGCATTGGTCCATTGTCATGAGTAGATTATGGATCCATGGTTTAGGCTTATGATGAATAATGGGACGAGAATGGTGAGCGGTCAAAGTGGGCGACTTGGAATTAGTAGATTGAAACAATAGCAGAAAAGTATTTTTAACAAATGGAATTGACCTGGAAAAGTGTGCAAATGGATTCGTCATGACTTGCAAATTGGTATGCTTGAATTATTTTTAGAGGAAAACACAATGGTACAATCCATTTGATCTCACCTATCACAAATTTAAAATTATGAGATCACAAACAAGGGTCCTGACAAATCTGCAAATGCTGACAAAAATAATAGGTTATTAATTGTGTTTGGAATCACGCTTGAAAACTGATCAAACAGATTTGTCATGATCTGAAACATGAAACATAACATTTCTCTGACATCTACAATGCAACACAAAATAAATTTTCTCATTTTGGTCAATTGGGTCAAAAGTTATAGCTCGTCAAATAGGGCTTTCTAGAGTTTTGAACTAATTGCATCAGCATGACAAAATTAAAAGACCAACTTTGATGGATTCAAAACCTAGTCAAACTGACTTGAAACAACTTAAAATTTGAAACATAGGCTCTTGGAAATGGGAACTAGACACTCCCAAAGGGGTGAGTCCTAAAACATTTTGGGGCACAAGATATTCAATTGCAAATAGGGCCTCCTGTCGCTGTTTAACACTTAGGGTTAAAATGCAGATTTGGAACTAGCTCAAAACAAGACTTCACGAAATGGCTCAAAACGTCAATTTAACTTCATGAAACACTTAGACAAGCTTAATGCAAGGTGTTAGAAATATTAAACACCTTAGGGGATCAAAGGTACGATAAGGTACATATGCAATAAAAGGCGTTTATAGGGCTCGATTTTCTCAATGGTAATCAAAATTAGGAAGGCAATTTTGAGTCCCAACACACTCTATGTAATTCTATTAGGAAGGTTTGAGATAGATAGTTTTTGTTCTAAAGTGGTCAATTCTATGTATAAATTCAGGTGAGGTGTCTACTCTATTCTAATGGTGTTATGATAGGACCTACTTCTTTTTATGTTTCTGATAAATCATTTTGGTAGTTTTTTTACCTCATTGATAAATCTTTATCTTCAACTCAATATTTTTTCTAGAGCTTGGTTTGATAGAGGTATTAAACTAATTAGAGATCCTCTAATTGATAATCACCTCGAAAGTTTGGAGACTCTAAAGGAGAAACATAAGATACATCTTGCACATAAGGAAACTCATAAAATCATTTCTAAATCTATTGAAATTTTTCTCTAGAATGATTATCAGGTTTGAGTAGTTCTTATGTCTTTTTAAATAGATATATGGTAAAATCTTCTTTGAAACTTCAACCAAACTAATTTATAACATGCTAAAAGACAATAACTCCATTATTAATTGGACTAATCATTCATGAAATTTTAGTTGTTATATTACTAGATGGCACCCTTTTCTTGATTTGTTTTGGCACTACCTATGAAATCTCAAAGAATACTTTACATGGATTTTTCTTCTTAAAAGAAGTTTATTATTAGTTCTAGGTTGATATCTTTTGGTTTAAATTTTGTGCATTACTCTCTCTTTGAGTATGATGAAACTTTTGAGTACATTTATCTTTTAATATTAGCTTTCTTTTAAAATATAGTATTTGTTTCTTGGTAAACTGATAACCTAGAATTGCATTCAAGGAATTACTTTGCAAGAAAGATTAGATAGTTTTGCTAACTTATTTTGTGTGAGTGTGAAAAAAGTTTGGTTTGTTCTAACCATGGAAATTTTATGATTCCTTTATGTGAGAACCAATGACAATATTTTCCAAAAACCAAAGGAGGATGGTTACCAATTTTAATTTTAAATTCACCCACCTCTTTTTATTAATGTCTTAAGTTTCTCTAGTGTTGGAGGTGCTAATGGATGAAATTATGACCTTGATTTGAGGAGTAGATATGGTCCTACTGGAGAAGGATGTTCATTTGACCCAATACTTTGAAAAATATGGTAATATGTTGAATGAAATGGAAATGGAGAGACTTGGGTTTTTGACATAGGAAAATATCATTGACAATGAAGCTAAAAAACATCCAATCTTGGATAAGGGTGAAACTAGTGGACTCAATATGAAAGGAGATACTAATGGATAGGATGTTTCCTATATAGAGGGAAACACCTCTAACAATAATTAGTATGAATGAATTTAGTTTGGTTTGATTTTATTCTCTTCTTTAAATAGTTTTTGCCTTTGGTTCTTTTTCTTTTATTTATAATTTATATTTTACATTTCTTTTATTAATATTAATATCTTGTGTATAATGTTTCTTTAATAATAAGGGCTTACTCCTTGATTCTCCACTTTCATACATAGGCTTGATCTTTGAAACAACCTCCAATGGTGTTCACGATGCCCCCCCAACCCCCTCACCTAGAACTTCTTGCCAATGTAGGTATATCTTTCTACCAACTACATTGATATTCTAGTTGTAAAAGGCTTTGTATTAGGCCCCTAGAGAGGTTACCTAGCATTCCTAGGTCTCAATCCTCCCAAGGTGGAACCAATTTCCTCTACTGCTAGGAAACATAGAATAAAATTATTTCAATATCCACAGATAACCCCACAAATGGAAACCTCCCATAATTTTTTTATGGGTTTTGATGGTCTAGAAACTTTCGTGCCAAATTCCTTAGTTGAAAGAATCACCTCATCTTTTAACCTCTTGTTTGTAGAATGATTCCTATCATTTGGACCCTCTATTGATATAGTAATAAAATGGTGTGGTTAATTAAAATTCAAGGGTAGTGTGATAATGGCTTCACTACAAGGAAGGATTTTCATATTCTGGTGCACCCTAGAGCTAGATGTAAAAATTTTTTTATTAGGTTTTTAGAGGTGTGAGAAGCTTAGTTTGTTTCTAGCCCATTGAAACCTAGTTTTGACCCCACAATATACCTTTTCCACTTGGCCTCTATTGTGTTTTTTTTTTCTAGTATCCCCCCTGAATCCTAGGATGAAAGGGTCATAAAGGTGAGTAGTAACTCATTTGATCAGTTCACTACTGATGAGATCACCAAATCTAAGTCTAGGCTTATTTTTCTATGATCTCAATCAATGTTTTAGTTAACCATCCCCTTCCTACCTCCATTTCTCTCAACTTAAAATGGGATAAAATATCAAGATGCTAGTTTATGAGGATGCTACCTTATTTGGTCAAACATGCTTGAAATATGGTCACCTCGACAAAGATTACAAATAACTTTCTTAGAAAGTCAACCAAAAAGTTTCATCACCTAGTATATTTAAGGTCATATGTAATGAGGTGGGTACTACCTCAAAAACACCTTTCTTAAACAAGAAAGATAATGATGAATCTCACCCTCCACCTTTGCTAAATGGTGGTTCATTAAGATACTATGATGATTATCAAGGAAACAAAAAGATACCATTTTACTAAAGAGATCAATGATATATTCTAGTTTCCCTAGAATCCTACACTAGGTTGGGCTTGAGCCTAGTTGTCTTGGTAGAATGGAAAGTCCATAAACAACATTTCAAGTGGTTCTTAACATTAAAGGAAAATATGACAAAGTTGAGCTAACCTTGGCCACCATATGGCTGACCATTAAATATCCCTAGGGTGACTCAAGTTTTAACCCACCTAGCACCTTGAAGATGTTCATAGGGAGTAGAGTCACAAATACACTAGTAGAAGGACTGTTAGAGGAGTTGATTCTAAATGATAAAGATGGGAAAGATGAAATAAAAAGAAAGATACAAACTAAACGAAAAGAAGATGTAGAAACTGATACAAGAGTGGGAAAAAAAAATGTTTGAATTATTGGAAATATAAGAGGCGTAACTAAGAGGGGAGTGGTGAATCAGTTATTCTAAAAATAAATCCTATACCCCTTAGATGTTAATACAAAAATAACTCTGTGAAAACTTAACTCTGCTAAAACTTGCAAACACACTAGAAAAATCTTGTAACTTGGTAAACACTAACTTAGAAAATGCTTAACATGAAAATCCTTGAGATATTAACTATGATTAATATTACTTTAACTTATTTGCAAACACATAAAATAAATAGCATGAAGACATTTAACACCAAGATTTAACATTGAAACCCAAAGTGGGAAAAACCACCAATTGCAACTAGTTACTAATTTTCAATCTTCTGAAGTAAGTCCTATTAGGAGCCAACCCTATTAAAGGTTATAAAACACAATATTAGGTGTGACCCTATTAGAGGATTTAATTACCCTATTAGGAGTGGCCTTTTTAAATATCTTTAGAAAATTATATATAAATACTAGCTTGCAAGAGGATCTATAAATAGCTATTATGCTAACTAGGTTAAGAGATCTAGATCACTACTACAATGGTTAGAGAGTAACAATGTGATCAATTGATTCTTGATACAACTAAATTACTGATTATAGATCTCAATTGTGTCTTGTATACTTGATCCTTCTTGATTGAATGTATCTTTGCATCACAACAAGGATATTCTGCTTTTCCTTCTAATTTGCTTCCAACTGGTATCATTAGATCTTCAATTATGTTTCACTCACTCATTTTATAATCCACAAATTCACCTTATATTTATATCTTATACATTGTCAAGTAAGCTAGAATATAACTTAGAATGATTAATATTCATCTCCATAGTTAGCTAGAACAAACAAACAATTCAATTGACCTCAATATGACAAAACAAGAAAATCCTTTGCTAGTCAACCTTTCTTAGTAGACAGTAACTTAGAAACAATTTTCTTGTGTTAAACAAGTTGCCTTGGTCAATATTGCATATTCACAAAGTTCCTTTGGTAACCAAGTGAGCTTGGTTAACACTAGTTCCATCCAACATTTGCTTCATTAATCAAGTGAGCTCAACTAACACTCAACTTCTAAAAACTTTCCTTTGACACTCGAGTGAACTCGGTAGACACCATCTTCTAAATAAGGTAGACTCTAGAATGCTTGGTAGACATAGGAAACTATTTTCAATGCCTGAGTGAGTTTAACATACATTAATCAGCAATGATATGACATTTTGTGTAACTTCAATGACAATACATAATTAATTAATTTTGTTCCAAAAAAATTCCTTTATGGCATTGATGGCAACATAACATGTCATAATGTAATGAAATGGTAGAGCAATAATGGAGTAAGGGACACATTCTTAGTTTTATTTTCATTCTCATCCATGAGAACTCCTTCTATTAGTGTGAACTCCTCCTACCTTCAATTTCTCCCTTTGTCAAAAAACATCTACATGCAACATCTTCTTCTGATAGAAAACTCTAAACAAGCTCGTTCTCCTTTTTTATCTTGACATCTCTTTCTCTTTATCTTTATAAACTTTCTATGAGATATGAAATAAACTCCCCGTCTTTGACATCTCATGGAAAAGATAGTATTTTGTGTATATCAATGTACCTCATGTAGTGACTCATTTGAAATATGCCCTTTGTCAATACTACACCAATTGATTGATTTTCAACATGCTCTGGTCGATGCAACACTTAATTTTATTTAGTGAGGATCAGATGAGGGAATAACCCCTATCTTACATCTTAGATATAGAAATACATCCTTAGGTAATGGTTTGGTGAATATATCTACAATTTGTTCTTTAGTATTCATACACTCCAATCTCACTTCTTTATCTTGTACCAATTCTCTCAAAAAATGATATTTTATAGAAATCTATATTTTTTGGTATGCATCACTAGATTGTTTGATATATTAATTGCATTGGTGTTATCACAGTATATAACCACTGGATCATTGGTCTCTATCTTTATACTTGCCAATAGTTCTCTATCTTTATACTTGCCAATAGTTGTTTGAACCAAACAATATTAGAATAATTAATTGCTGCTGCCACATATTCTGCCTCTGCTATGGAAAGAGAAATACAATTATGTTTCTTGCTTGTCCAAGACAGTAGTCTTTTATCAAGATAGAATGCTCCACTAGTAGTGCATTTTATGTCATCAATACTTATTTCCCAATCAACATCCATGACATTTAAATCCAAATTACCTCCTATTTTGTACCATAAGCCATAGTCTTTAGTATCTTTAAGATATCTCATGATTCATTTGATTGCTATCATGTGATTTTCTTTGAGATTTGTTGAGAATCTAGCCATCATATCTACTAATAATGCAATATTGGGCCTTGTATCCACTACATACTACAATTTTCTAATCATTGATCTAAATGTGGTCTAATCTACCTCTTTGGAATCATTATTTTTGGAATGCTTATTCTAGTAGACATAGGATTTCCAACTGGTCTTGAGTCTTCCACTCCAAATTTATTTAGTATTTCCTTGATATATTTAGATTGAGTAATGTAGATACCATCTTTCTTTTGTTGGATTTGCAATCCAACGACAAATTTTACCCAAATTCTTTACTCATGTTTTTTTGAAAATGTCTTTCACAAGTCATCATTTCATGTGAATAAAGCTTCATCCATGGATATTTTTTGCAACACAATTTTCCTATCTAGTCTTTCTTTGATATACAAACTACTATTATCATTTGTTCTTTGTTAACCAATCTCTCTCATGTAGTTGTGAAGTCTTTCATACCAAGATCTAGGAGCTAGCTTGAGACCATATAATGCTTTATGTAATTTGCAGACCATATCTCTTTTCCTAATATCTACAAAACCTTTAGGTTGTTCTATGTAGATTTCTCATCAAGAATTCCATTCAAGAATGCAAATTTTACATCCATTGATAAAATTTAAAACATCTATGAGCTGCATAAGCTAGTTAAATTCTAACACAATCTAATCATAACATAGGAGAAAATGTTTCACCATAATTAATACCTTCTTCTTTAGAATTTATAAAAATTTCTCCATCTTCATTTAGCTTATTTTAGAATATTTCTAGGTTTAAATTGAGCAAGCATGCACCTTTCAGTTTGCTTCTTGTCATGATTCCATCTAACTTGTCTCTAATGATCTGATCAGGTGCATGATACCTTTTGACATATCTTTCTAGCACATGTACTTTGGATTTGGAATTTTCTCACTAATTCTTCATGATCTTTTATGATAAGCTTAGGTCCCACTATCTGTGACTTAGGTCCAATAGACTTGATTTGCTCTAGTAACAACTTGGTAGCTTCTATTTGCAACTTGGGTTGCACTAATTGGAAATCAATAGCTTTTGGATATTTTGGGGACTCAAGAGGTGAGGTCTCCTATCTTCTAGATAGATTTGGCAAAGTATTAGGTTCTTAGTAAACAAATCTTTTGTAATCCTTAGGCTCTTTTTTGCTTTCTTTTTCACTCTTTTCCACAAACTCATCAATTCTCACATGTGCATTTTCTATGATTTTATAAGTAGAAAAATTCAAAAAAATCTATGCTTTACATCTACACGAGTATCCTAGGAATATGCCTTCATCACCTTTGACATCAAATTTACATTTCCTAGATTCTTTCAAGATATAACATTTTATGCCAAATACTTTTAAGTAACTTACATTAGGTTTGTAGCCATACCATAGTTCATAAGGAGTTTTATTTGAGTCTTTCTTTAGCTTTACTCTATTCAAGGTATGCACTATATTATTGATTGCTTCCTTCTAGTATTTGATTGCAACATTCTTTTCTATCATTATTGTTCAGTGCACAATCCATGATGGATGTATTATTTCTTTTAGCTATACCATTCTGTTTAGGTGTACCAAGGGCTAATACTTGTCTCTTAATTCCTTTTTCAATGTAGAATCCATTTAATTTATTAGAAATGAGTTCACCACCTCTGTCTAATCTGAAACATTTCAGCTTCTTTCCAGTTTCTTTTTCTACTCTTGCTATATATTACTTGAATTTTTGAAAAGCTTTATATTTTTCTTTTAGATACATTACAATCATCATTCTAGAATAGTCATCAACAAAAATAATAAAAAAATTATCTCCACTATAAAATTCTATTCCAATAGGTCCACATAATTCTATTAGTACAAGCTCTAAGACTTCTTAAGGATGATAGTTCTTGCTTTTGAAACTAGTTTTTCCCATCTTACCAATTTGACAATTTTTGCATAGATGAATATCAGGTTTCCTCAAGCTAGGAATACCTCTTACAATTCTATATTTTCTTACCTTGACTGGTTATCAAAGTTCAGATGACATATTCTTTTGTGCCATAACCAACTTTCTTCTACTTGAGCAATAAAACATGAACTTTCTTTAAGATCTAGATAGAATACATTACCTTTAGTTTGTTTGCCAAATCCAACCAGATTTCCTTTTCAATTCAATAGTTTGGCCTTCCCATTCATAAATTCTACCTTGAATCCCACGTTATTCAATTTTTGCACACTCTATAGTTTGTACTTTAGTCCCTCAACCCAATAAGCATTGTTACATCTAAGTTAATTGGTTATTGAGATACATCCTTTTCCTTTTATGCAACAAGGTTCATTGTTTCCAAATCTCATAGTCCCACCATAATAATGGTCTATGTTCTCAAAATTTTTTTTGTCTCCAGTCAAATGATGTGAGCAACCACTATCAATAATCTATGTATCATTTTTTCTAACATGAGAGATAAGTGTTGTATTATCTCCTTCATCATCAAATTCATGTTTTACAATATTATACACCATTTCATCTTCACTATTAATAGAATATTTAGCCACAAAACAATATTTGTTACCTTTGTTCCTATAGTCCTTCTAGTTTTTGAATTTCTTATCATCTTTGTATTTATCTCTTTTCTTTTCATCCCTGTCTTCTCTATTTGGGCACCTTGCAGCAACGTGACCAACTTCTTCATAAGAAAATTAAATTAGAGAAATCTTACCCTTGTACTTTCCACTGCCTTCAGAATATTTCCTTGCTAGCAGGGCTTCAACAACTTCAAGGTCACTATCTAAAATTTCTTCTTCTTCTTCACTTCCTGATTGATTGACCTTTGATTTCTTACCCCTTTTCTTGAGTGAAATCTTGGCTTCAAATGCAAACTCAATACATTTGGAACTAGGAACATATTTATCATAGTTATCCAATTGAAAAACTGTCAATCTTTCAACTATAGAATCCAAAGTTATTTTGCTATTTGGATCACATCTCATCTTTTGAATTGCAGACACTCTAATTGCATGGATAGGAAGAAGGGTTCTGAGTACCTTGCTTACAATTGTTTTCTCATCAATGTCTCCTCTAGATGCTTTGGTTGTGCTCACACTTGCTTTAATTTTTTCAACATATTTTGCAATAGTTTCATCTTCTCTAATCTTCATCTCATCAAATTTTCCTCTAAGGCTTTCTTCTTTGGCTCTTCTTACATTATCATGTCCTCCATATATAGCTTTTAGTTTAATCCACATATCATAAGTTGTAGAACAACTTTTGACTACATCAAATTCAACATAATTTAGAGAAGATGCAATATTAATCATCATGATGATATGATTTTTCTTTTTAGCAACATCTTAAACTAATAATGTTCCAACAGGAGTCTTGTATTCATTATCAAGATACATACAACCTGAATAACTAATAGTTGCTAGATGTAACCTCATAAGTCCTTGCCATGCTGCAAAGTTGTCTCAGTTCAACTTGGGAATCTCTCTTCTATAAGACATCCTAATCTTTGTCCTTAAAACCTTCTCTACAAGCACCAAATTCTCTGATACCAATTGCTAGAAATATAAGAGGAGTAACTGAGAGGGGAGGGGTGAATCAATTACTCCAAAAATATATCCTAGATCCCTTGGATGTTAGTACAAAACTAACTCTGCTAAAACTCAACAAACACATAGAAAAATGTTGTAAATTAGTAAACACTAAAATTTCTAACATGAAAATCCTTAAGATATTAGTTATGATTAATATTACTTTAAGTTAGTTGCAAAAACATAAAAGAAATAACATGAACACATTTGACACCAAGATTTTACATTGAAACCTAATTTGGAAAAACTACTAATTGCAACTAGTTACTAATTTTTGCTCTTTTGAAGTGAGCCCTATTAGGAGCCAACCATTTTTAAAGGTTACAAAAAACACTATTAGGTGTGATACTATTAGAGGATTTAATCACCCTATTAGGAGTGTCCTTGTTGGAGATCTTTAGACAATTCAATAGATATTCTGTCTTGCTAGAGGATATAAAAATAACTATTAACAAAACTTTGTTAAGAGATTTAGATCACTACTACAATGGTTATAGAGTAACAATGAGATGACCTACTTCTTGATGAAAATAAATTGTAGATTATAGATCTCAATTCTAGCTTGTATACTTGATCCTTCTTGATCAAATTTATCTTTGTATCACAACAACGATATTCTTCTTATCCTTCTAATTTGCTTCCATTTGGTATCATTAGATCTTCAATTATGTTCCACTTGATCATTTTCTAATCCATAACTTGATCTTATACTTAAATATCTTACACATTGTTAAGTCAAGTAGAATAAAACTTAAAATAATAAATCTTCATCTCCTTAGTCAATTAGAATTGACAAAAAGTTCAATTGAACTCAATATGCCATTACAAGAAAAATGCTTCATTACCCAACCCTAATCGGTACACACCCAAAAATGATTTTTTATGTTAACCAAGTGAACTCAGTCAGCACTACATATTTACAAAGTTCCTTTGGTAATAGAGTAAGCTTGATTAACATTGGTTCCATTCAATATATCCTTTATTAATTGAGTGAGCTTGGTCAGCACTCAACTTGCACAAAATTTCCTTTGACACCTAAGTGAACTCTACAGATACTATCTTTTGAACTAGGCCCACTCTAGAATGCTTGACAGACACATAAACTATCTTTAATACTCTAGTAACCTCGGCATATAATGATTGGGAATGATATGATATTTTGTGTAACATCAAAGGTAATACACAATTAATCAATTATAACAACATGAAAAAAATTAAAAAGGGCTATAGACATGCAGATTGCTAATGGACAACAATCAACCTTGGAAGGCTCACAAAAGAAAAGGAGAAACAAAATTTGTTCTCCTATAATATATGGGGTTTGAATAGTCCTAAATATAGCTCACTATTAAGAAAAAAAGAATGTTGACATCTCACTTCTTCAAGAAGTTCAAATGAAGTATGACAACTTTTTTGACATTGTTAACAAATCTTGCCCTTCAATCTTTTTCTAAATTGGACCCATTTTAATGTTGTTATTAGCGTTAAGGCTCTTTCTTGTACTTATGTGATTCTTTCTATTCTTTCACACTCATGTAATTGTTCTCCAATCATAGGGGCTGTTGCTAGTTCTCCCATGTCTTCATCACCATTATGTCACTCTATGGATCTCCCCTCTAATGTAGCTTTGTCATCTTCTCCCTTCATTTCCTCTCCCCCTTTTTGTCCCATTGATCCCATCCATGAGCATGCTAATATGATATGGAGTTCACTATTTCTCTCTCTTCCCTCTCAGTGTAGCTTTAGGGGTGGCAACTCATAGGTTTTTTGTCTCTTATGCTTGTTATTTTTTGGCTCAACTAACTTGCAGGTTCTTTGGTCAACTCTTTTCACTTGATATCATTATTACCCTTTGTGTCCTACTGCTGCTCCTACTTGTATTGGTGAGCTACAATTTTGAGGTGTCTTCACGCATCTTCTCATGTTCTTCATGATGGCTCATCTATGTGGATAACCTTTTTTACAGTGTACTATATCTATGTACTTCCTATTTTTAATTGGGGTATGGGTGTTATTGTTTTTGTAATGTATGAGGATATCTCTACCTCTCTCATTAAGATCATATTTTACTAGGAGTGTGTTCTATGTCTATTTGCCCATGTATCTTGGGTAGTTTTAGGTTTGGATTAGATAAACTCTATTCTTTTTTGTAAATGGACTTTGAATAGAGTTTTCTTTCTTGGTTCTTTCTCTAGGAGCCCTTTTAAACTAGATGATTATTAATATATGTATAATGTTTTGCCCAAAAAAAGAAAAAAAATCTGGCAAAGTGTTGAGTTTCACTATTTTGAAGCTAATGGTTCTTCTAGATGCATTGGAATACTATTGACTCAAGGTAAATTTGTAGTGAAGATTATTTCCTCCTCTCATAAAATTTTGGCTATAAATTTTTACAACCATGATTTTTCCTAGCTTCTTTTCAATATTTATCCTCCTAAATCACAAGATATAAAATTTCTAATGATAATGATATCACAATATTCTTGAATACTAACATGGTGACATGAAATATCTTTGAATGGGATATTTCAACATGACACCTCTTCCCCTTGAAGAAGATGCAAGGTTTTGTGTACTTTAATGAAAGTATGATGGATCTTGTGAAATTCATTAGAATAAATGATTTGATAGAGTTGGAACTCCTATGCCCCAAGTTCACTTAGTCCAATAATAGAAAGTGATAAGACCTCATTCAAGTCAGATTGGAGGGACTAATTTTTCCTATAAGCCAGGAAATCTCCTCTTCCTTAACCCTTCATAATCTCCTAAGAAAACCCTTGGATCACACTTGTTTTCTTTTGTTTTGGAACAAAAACACCTAGAGAGGGATCCAACCTTTTTTATTTAAAATAATGTATCACTCACACCCAAAATTTTAAGAGAAAGTGCATGAGTGGTGAAAAATCAATGTAATAGGCATGCTAATGCTTAGACTGAGTATGAAACTAGAGAATATTAAAAAGAGATTATAGAACAAAGTAAAAAATTATTTTCAAATATCCTTAAAAATAAGGAGGTTATTAAAAATAATATAAATAGACTTTAGAGGAGTATGTAAATTGGGAGTGTGACTTCTAAAGATCACTTGGAGGAAGAAAAATGGCAAAAAAAAATAAGGATAATATCACCTAGAAGGAAATTTTATAGGAAGTAGAGATTTAGAATTCAATGGATGATATAGGGTGACTAGAATACTTCTTTATTCCATAGGTCATATTCCACAAACCAAAAAAGAAATATTTTTACTTCTCTACTAGATAGAGATAAGAACAACCTTTCAAAGATTGAGGAAATGGGCTGATGGGAAACCTAGTTTTTTAGGGATACTTTGACTAGTCTGAATGTCAATATTGATTAGGGCATTAGAGATAATCTCATTCACTCATTCCATTTTTGGTTGAATGATAAGTACAATGTGAAAATTATTGGTTTGGTCATAGAGTAGGAAATCAAGGTGGAAGTGATTTCCATGAAGGCTTACAAGGTCCTTGGTCTTGATGGCTTCCCTCTGTCACTCTTCCAAGCCTTCTAGGAACTTTTTGAAGCAAATGTCACTAAATTTGAGAAATATTTTATCACAATGGGTAAATTTTTTAAAAGCCCATACAAGATATTTATTGTGCTCATGCTCAAAAAGTATGGCCCAAATCATTTTGTAGACTTTAGACCCATCACATTATGTAGGAAAGTCTATAAAGTGTTCTCTAAGGACATCACTAATTGCATCAAGCCTCTGATGGACAAGTTTATAAGCCCCTTACAAAAAGGTTTGTCTAAGGTCAAAAAATAAATTAACATTTCTATCTGAACTCATGAAATATTGCACTCTATGGAAAAAAGAAAAAAATTGGGGATGACTCTTAATTTGGATTTTTCTAAGAACTATGATTTGGTAAGTAGGGAGTTCTTGTTTGTTGTCATGGATAAAATTGGCTATAGTAAAAGGGTTATTAATTTAATTTAGGAGATGACTTGTTCAATAGACTACTTACTCACTGTTAATGGAATACCTTGATGCTCTTTTGCCTTTGGGAGAGGTCTATGGAAAGTTTACCCTCTCTTATGATAAATGTTTATCATGGTGATAAAGGTGTTGGGTAGAAAATTTATTGCAAAAATAGAATAGGGATCTATTGAGGAAATAAAATATGCCACTACCCTTCCCCTATACATTGTACAACAATTTTTTGATTATACCTTCCTATTTGGCCTCTATTCAATTCTTGAAGTGAGTTAATGGAAGAACCTCTTGGGCTGTTATATCCATGTTTATGGTCAACACATCAAATTTGACAAAAAAAGAGTGCACTTCTTCATTATAAATGTCACTTTACAAAATAGAATCACTTGTACTTTGGGTTGTGAGTTAGCCTCTCTCCTAGACACTTACCCATGACTCCCTTTCATGTTCTAAAATGTTAATTGATAATTATAGAACATAATATTTCTTTTGAATGGGAATGCTTTAGAAAAACATCAATTTATTGAAAGGGAAGTATTTTAGTAGAATGGGAAAACTTCACCATATTCAAAATATTTGGTGTAATGGATTATATCTTTGAAAGGATTCAAAAAAATTCCTATGGAATAGATGGGAAGAAAAAGAAAAGATCAAATTGGTTAACTGGGATACTATTTGTAAACTTAAATTTATAAGTGAATTGGGGGTACGAAAAGTTAGTGATCTCAATATAGCTCTTTTAACTAAGGTTGGTGGGAAGCTAGAAAAGGATCATTAAAGTCAAATATCTTAGTGGCCCCTCTGTCACCTCCCGATTATTTCACAAAGAACTTTTGTATGGTTCAAGGATTTGGAACAATCTGATTAGGAATCATACATCCTTGTAAGAGGGATGGTGTTGGTAGGTAAGTAAGGGAGATAAAATTAGTTTCCTAGAGGATGATTAGATAGGAAGAAAACCTCTAATCTAAAAAAAATTATGTCATGTTAGAGATTATTTTAAATTACCTTTCAAGTGAATGCCCTAAAGTCCTCTAAAAAGACTCACTTTTAATAGGGTGATTGAAATCTCTTAACTGGGTCACATTTAACAGTGTGTGTTGTAAACTTTAACAGGGTTGGCGTTTAACAGGGCATCACTTTAGAAGAGTGAAAAAGGAGTAGCATATTACTAGTGGGTTTCCCAAATTCAGTTTCCATGTTAAATAATTTTGTCAAATGTGCTGATGGATATGTTGTGTTTTATGCTTTACTTTTCTACATGTTAATGTTGCAGTAACATATCTGTTTTGGTTAACATAGAATTAATGCATGCATGGTTAAGAATGAGATATGGGTTCATTGAAGTGTGAAATTATTTATTTTGTACATCTAGACCTTGAATAACTAATTCACCCCCCCTTCTCTTAGTTATTCTAAAATAATTCCAATAGACAATGATATTTGAGTAGTAGAACCTCACCGAGTTTGTCTTTAGAACCCAAGTACCAATAGTTGGGTTGACTTTGTATATTTTGGTGAAACTTGTATTCTAGTTGACTTTGATGAATTGTAATTTGGATTGGTATATATGCAATATATTGTATCATATCCAAAGCTAGTAATATATGATGTAACAATTTGAGAGGATATATGTGAGAGCAGAAGTGTGAAGTAGGAAGGCTACAAGTAGTATGAGGAGTAGCAAAGATTTATCTTTTACAATAAGATGATCATTACACTCCAAAGGAATCTTGACTAGCAAATCAAAGTTTCAGATCAAAGATTAGCCATCGGTTCATCCTAATAGGTGGAATAGTTAAATCATTTCACAAGGTAGACTTAATAGTCTTTTGTAAATCTCCTTATTGAGTGCATACTTCATTGTATATTTTGTAAATCCTTTTACAAGGTGGACCTAGTAATCCTTATTGGTCCTAACAAAGTAGATCATTAGAAGTGATCAAAGCCTTAACTAGCCAACTTTGTACTGTAGTACTAACACTTGTGGGTATCATCCCAACCCCAATTTCACTTTCTATTTGAAAGGCTTCTAGGCCACCATATCCTGTGTCAAAGTGTTATGGATTTTTTAATGCTTTCAATTTTTCATGCATGCAATTAGATCAAAATACATATGAAGGATTAATTAGTGAATTAAAAATAAATTTTATTGGTTCCTGATTCACCCCTCCCATCTTAATAATGTACCCTATCTTATATTTCCAACAACCTCTACCCTAACAATTATGAAAAGCAAAATAACTAGGGATATTCTCAAGGAAGAAATCACGAGAAATTTTTATCAAGAAATACATTGGAACCTCATGATTTTTACATAGAGGGGCATCAATCACCATTCTCCATCTTTCTCAAAAGTTATTTATAATGTCTTCATTAATACACAAATAAGTAGGGAACCTCTTAGGTATAGTTTTTAGGGTGTGTTGTTCCCTTGGATTTCTAAACAAATCAAATGTCACATTTTACAATCTTGTTATTTTAAACATCTTCATAGGACAAATTATCAACATAATATTTTTCCTTTCTTGTTACTTGATCTCTCTTTACTTTCTCTCTCTTCTCACATCTCTCCCATAAGTTTCTATCTCATTACACACTCTCTCCTCACAGTCTCTCTTATCGCACACTCTCTCATCACACTTTCTCTCTCCTCACACTCTCACTCCTCACCCTTTCTCTCTCCTCAAACTTCTCTCTCCTTACTTTTTCTCTTCTCACTTTCTCTCTCCTCACACTTTCTCTCTCATCACACTTTCTCTCTCCTTCTTCTTACTTTCTCTCTCATCACTTTCACTCTACTCTAACTTCTCTCCTTATTTTCTTAGAGCTCATCACTTTCTCTATCCTCTTACTTCTCTTTCTCCTCACTTCCTCTCTCTTCACTTTCTCTCTCTTCTCATTTCTCTCTCCTCACACACTCTCTCTCTTGATACAGACTTTCTCCCCTCTCATCACACTTTCTCTCTCATCACACTCTCTCCCTCTTCTTACTTTCTTTCTCCTCTCACTTCTCTTTCCTTACTCTCTCTCTCTCTCTCTTCACTTTCTCTCTTCTCTCACTTCACTCTCTACATACTTTCTCTCTCATAATTTTTTTCTCTCGTTACTCTTCCTCTCTCATCACACTTTCTCTCTTCTTACACTCTCTCCCTCTTCTTACTTTCTCTCTCCTCACACTTTCTCGAGCTCTTCTGACACTTTTTCTCTCCTTGAACTCTCTCACAAACTTTCTCTCTCCTCATGCACATTATCTCTCCTTCCAAATCTCTCTCCTCTCACTTTGAGCTCTCCTTAAACTTTCTCTCTCCTCACTCTTTCTCTCTCATCACTTAAATCTCTCTATCTTATTTTTATCACTTCTCTCTCCTTACTTTCTCACTCATAACTTTTCTCTCCTCACACTTTCTCTCTCATCAATTACTCTCTCCTCACACACTCTCTCTCCTCACTCTTTCTCTCTCATCACTTTCTCTCTCTCATCACTTCTCTATCCTTACTTTCTTTCTCATCACTTTGTCTCTCACTTCTCTCTCCTCACACTTTATCTCTCCTTTCAAATCTCCCTCTCATCACTTTTCTCCTTAAACTTTCTCTCTCATTAATCTCTATCTTCTCACACACTCTTTCTCCTCATTGTTCCTCTCTAATCATTTCTCTCTCCTCACTTTCTCTCTTCTCACACTTTCCCTCTCCTCACACACACACTCTCTCTCACACCTTCTCTCTCCTCACACCTTATCTCTCCTTTCAAATGTTTCTCTCCCCTCACACTTCTCTCATCTCTTCTCTCCTTAAACTTTCTCTCTCCTCACTCTCTCCTAAATCTTTCTCTTTCATCATTTCTCACCTCACTTTCTCTCTCTCCTCATACTCTCTCTCACACACACTTTCTCTCCAAAGATCACACTTTCCCTCTCCTTTCAAATCTCTCTTTCATCACTTCTCTCCTTAAACTTTCTCTCTAATCAATGTCTCTCTCATCATTTCTCTCTAATTACTTTCTCTCTCCTCACACTTTCTTTCTCCTCACACTCTCTCCCTCTTCTTACATTATCTCTCATAAACTCTCTCATCACTTTTGTAATATGAAGTTAACATTAAGTCCCCCTTATGTTCTTGTAATATTAAGCTAACATTTAGTTTACACATTGTACCCATAGATGGCATCCCACGACCAGCCTTAGGATCAGGGATAGGGACAGGGATAGGGACAAGCATAGGCATAGGGTCAGGGATATGCTCACATTCTTGATATGTTGACTATATTATAGTTTTAGACTATAGAGACTGCTAGATTGCGATCAACTATTGAGCAATCTTAAGATTATCTATATAGAGGTATATATCAATAGATTTTGGCCAGCCTTGAGGAGATTAATGATAGACTTAGATCATAGTTTGCATTTACACCACAATTTGTATTGAGGATTTTGGATGAGCTTAGAGCAAAAATCTTTGATGGTATATCCTTACACCAGGTTCAAAGCCTAGTTTTTAAGGAGATTATCAAACAAGAGGTCTTCTCATTTTATGAGCATAAGAGCACAGTTAGGGCATATCAAGTTACTAGATGTGTTGTGACATAGACTGCTTGTATGATATACCATCGATTCCTAGTAACACATGGTTGTTATCCTAATAATGACCAAATTCCATTATATTTTGCCTAGTAGTTGTATGTGAAGTTCTATTTGGGGCACCGCATCAACTTCTTAGATATTCCAGGATATTATGGCAAGGGATGTGGTAGAGTTTGTGATCATGATGCATACCATGGGGTGACTCATGCTGTTCATGAGCATCATGCATTGGTGGGATCTAGGACCCTAGCAATGACTCTAGTGGTGGCTACTACTATGGATAGAGTTGGCATGGCTTTCAGAGGGAAGCAGTTGATTGGATATGACAAATTGCATCTAATGCTTGGAGCATTACATCTAACACTCTAGGTAGATATCTTTTGAGAAGAGATAGTCAACACAGATCATCTTCTGAGGTATCGTTGAGTACTGCATTGCCAATTGATGAGATTTATAGAGTTGCACATATTCCTACCCCATTAGATATATCCAGCCTCACTAGAGAGCACAAACAAATGGAGATGGATTTGTATCTTCTAGATGATATTTTACATGTGTATTCATACATCATAGTTACATAGGGGATGCCTTTACATAGTGTCGCAAAGAAAATTTCACAGAGGCCTATATCTCAAGTGTCCCATGACATCTGATTAGGTCATGCACAATAGAGTACACAAAACTCTACACAGGACTTTGGTTTTGAGCACTCTACACATCACTCTGGTGCTTAGTAGTCAGCTCAACACTCAACTCAGCACTCAACTCAGTAGTCAACTCAATAGTCAACTTAGCACTTAGTTTATTAGTCTATTGTAGCTCCACCTAAGCGCACCTTAGGAGTTAGTTGAGGTATACCTATTTCTACTAATGGAGTTGAAGTGTTTGATTAGCATTTACAAGATTTGAGACAAATTCATGTTGCTAGTAGTGACATAGTCCATCATTCATGGACATGTTGCTATTTCAGTTTAATAACTCTACACCACTTTCATCCCAGCTTGTTAGTCCATTGCACTCCTCACTATTTTAGAGGATTGATACTATTAGAGATGGAGCTTTTGATTATGACACCTTAGTATGTGTCATTAATGACTATCTTTCTCCTTAGACCTAGCTACGTACATCTTTTAAGTTTAATTTTTACAATAACAAATTTCCACGTACAAACTTATAATTATGTAATCATATTTCAAAATGAGATTTTTTTTAGGTACAGGTAGTAGAGCATGCTTCTTCTAGTGAGGGCTTTGATCGTAGTGGGAGGAGAGACATTGTCAATGTGACACCTACTACTCATGGGGGTACAAATATGATGGATGTGACAACCACTAGTGCTTAGGTAATTTTTTATATAATATAAATTTAAATTAATTTGAAATTTATTAGATACACGTGCTCTTTTATCAATGCATTTAAATTTAAATATATACATGTAAATATAATTTTAAACTCCATAGCTCATGCATACATATATACAGGTCCAATAGATACATGTATAATGTTGGATACAATTGATTAATTGTGTGTTGTCTTTGATGTTACACAAATGTCATATCAGTTGATAGTCAATGCATGCCAAGCTCACTTGGTTAGTGAAGATAGTTTTCTTAGTCCACCGAGCATCCCTGAGTCTACTCTATATAGAAGGTAGTATCTACCAAGCTCACTCGAACATTGAAGGGAGTTATGCAGAAAAGAGTGTTAATTGAGCTCACTCGGTTAACAAAAGAAAAGTTGAATAGAATTAGTTTTAACCAAGTTCACTCAGTTACCAAAGGGATTTTGTAAGTTCATACGGTTAACTGAGCTCTTGTTAGTTAACATAGGAAATTGCTTTAGAATTAGTTTCTACTGAGCTAGGTTGGCTACCAAAGGATTTTCTTATTTTGGCATGTAAAGCTTAATTATTTTACCTATTAATTCAAGCCAACTATGACAATGAGTATTGGTTATTTTAATTTGTATTTGAGCTGACTTGACAATTTGGAAGGTATAAGTAAAAGGTCAATTAATTTTAAAGGGTGTGATATGCAAGTTGAAGGAATTAGAAGAAATAAGAAGAGAGGAAGTGAACTTGAAGGATAAGAAGGTACCCTTGTGGAGCATAAAAGTCTTATTTGATAAAAAAGGATTAGTTACGAACCAAAACAAAAATCTGTAATCAAGAATTCAGTTGTATCACAATTAGGTCATTTCATTGTTTCTCTCTAACTATTGTAGCAATGATCTAAAATATCTTAACAGAGTTGGTTTTTCAACCATTTATAAATCTTCGAACAAGGTGGAAATTCCTTTGAACTATTTTAGGACATCTTGTAGGGCCACTCCTAATAGGGTGATTAAATCCTTTAATAGGGTCACACCTAATAGTTTGTTTTCTAATCTTTAATAAGGTTGGCTCCTAATAGAGCTCACTTCTAAAGAGTGAAAAATAGTAACTAGTTGCATTTGGTGGCTTTTACCAAATTGAGTTTCCACATTAAATCCTAATGTCATATCTTTTCATGTTATTTCTTTTATGCTTGCAAGTAAACTACTGATAACATTTTAAGATCTACTAAATAATACACAGTCTACATTTACCAAGTTTCAACAATTTTTGAATGTTTACCAACTATTAGTAGTAATCAATTTTATCAGTCTAAATTTTATTTGACATCCAAGGGATCTAGGATGTATTTTTGTAGTAACTGATTCACTTCTCCCCTCTTAGTTACAAGTCTTATATTTCTAACAATTGGTATTGGAGCTTTTGGTGCTTGCAAAGAAGGTTTCAAGGACCTAAGCTAAAGATTAGGATGTCTTACAAAAGAGGGATTCCAAAGCTGATTAGAGATGACTTTGAAGCATGGAAAGGACTCATGAGTCTTCATCTAGCTACCATCAGTGATTTAGGTTGTAAATATCTTGATGAAGAATATAAAACTCCCACTAGAACATTATCATTTGAAGATATTTCTATAAAAGATGAATATGATGATGAAGGAGATAATATGGCACTTGTCTCTCATGTTAGTAAAAATGAAACATGGATCATAGAGAGTGGATGTTCACACCATATGACTGGAGATAAAACTAAGTTTGAACATTTTGAACACTATGATGGAGGTAATTTAAGGTTTGGAAATAATGAACCTTGTTGCATAAAAGCAAAAGGCCATATCTCATTAGCCAATGAACTTGTATGTGACAATGCCTATTGGGTTGAAGGACTAAAACATAATTCATTGAGTGTGGCATAGCTAAACAACATTTGATTCAAGGTAGAGTTCATGAATGGTAAGACAAGATTACGGGATAACCAAGAAAATCTAATTGGATTAGGCATGAAAACAAAAGGTAACTTATTTTATCTTGATCTTAGTGATTGTTCATGATTGATTGCTCAAGTAGAAGAAAGTTGCATATGGCATAGAAGACTATGTCATGTAAACTTTGATAATATGGTCAAAATAAGAAAAATTAGAAGAGTAAGAGGTATCCCTAGTTTGAAGAAACCTGATGTTGGATTATGAAAAAATTGTCAAATTGGTAAAATGGGAAAGACTAATTTTCAGAGTAAAAACTATTAGTCAGAAGATGTCTTGGAAATTGTGTATATTGTTTTCTGTGGACCCATTGGAATATAAACTTATAGTGGAGAAGAAATTTTCATTCCTTTTGTTGATGATTATTCTAGAATGATGACTATTATGCATCTAAAAGAAAAATCAAAAGCTTTTAAGAAATTTAAATGGTATTTGACCAGACTAGAAAAAGAAACTAGAAAAAGATTAAAATGCTTAAGATCAGATAGAGGTGGTGAATTCATCTCAAATGAATTCAACAATTTTTGCATTGAAAGAGGAACTAGAAGACAAGTATCCACCCGTGGTAATCCTTGGCAAAATGGAATAGCTGAAAGAAGAAATAGGTCCATCATGGATTGTGCAAGAACACTAATGATCGAGAAGAATGTTTCTATCAAATACTAGAAGGAAACTATCAACATTGCAGTTCATACTTTGAACTGAGCTCAGTTGAAGAAGGACTCAAACAAAACTCCCTATGAGCTATGGTATGGCTACAAACCCAATGTAAGTTACTTGAAAGTATTTGGTAGCAAATGTTGTATCTTGAAAGAATCTAGAAAAGGAAAATTTGATGTAAAAGGTGAAGAAGGTATATTTCTAGGATATTCTTGCAGAAGTAAAGCATACAAATGTCTAAATTTGTCCACTCACAAAATCATAGAAAGTGCACATGTGAGAATTGATGAGTTTGCAGAAAAATGTGAAGAAGAAAGCAAAAAGGAGCCAATAGATTATAGAAGATTTGTCTACTATGAACCCAATACATTGTAAAACACATTTGACAAATAAAAGAGTCTTCATCTCCTAAGCTCTCCAAGTCTCCAATAGTTACTGAGTTGCAAGAAGTGCAAATCGAGTCATAGGGACCTCGGTCACATTTAGAGGCTACTGAGTTAGCGCATACCAAGTCTGAAGAACTTGTGCCACAGAGAGAAGGACCTAAGCCTAAAGTTGAAATTCTAAATGAAGATAGCACAATTCATTCAAAAATCAAAGAACCTATATTGGCTAAATATGTTAGAAGGCATCATGCACCTGATTAGATCATTGGAGACAAATTAGATGGAACAATGACAAGAAACAAACTAAAAGGTACATGTTTACTTGTTGAATTTGAACCTACAAGTGTTAAAGATACAGTAGAAAATGAAATTTGGATTGAGTCTATGAATAAAGGAATAGAATAGATAGAAAGGAATAAAAATTGGACTCTTGTACCTAGACCCAAAGATAAAAATATGATTGATATAAAATGGGTATTCAGAAATAAGCTAAATGAAGATGGAAAAGTATCAAGAAACAAAGCAAGATTGGTATGTAAAGGCTATTCTCAAGAAGAATTTATTGATTATGATGAAACTTTTTCCCCTGTTGCAAGACTAGAAGGTGTTAGGACTTTACTGGCTTATACAGCTCACAAAAGATTCAAAGTATATTAAATTGATGTTACATCTACATTCTTGAATGCAATTCTTGATGAGGAAGTCTATATTGAAAAACCAAAAGGTTTTGTTGATCCTAACAAAAGGGACATGGTCTACAATTTACACCAAGCCCTATATCATCTAAAACAAGCTCCTAGAGCTTGGAATGAAATATTACATAACTATTCAATACATATTGGTTTTCAAAGAACAAATGATAATAGTAGCCTGTATATCAAGGAAGGACCTGATAAGAAGATTATGTTGAGAAAAATATTTGTGGATCATAATCTATTCATGAGAAATGATGACTTATCGAAAAAAATTTCAAAACAAATGAGTAAAGAATTTGAAATGTCCATGTTTGGTGAAATAAAATTCTTAGTTGGATTGCAGATACAATAGAATAGAAATGGTATCTATATCACTCAATCTAAGTATATCAAAGTGATACTCAAGAAATTGGGAATGGAAGATTCAAAACTAGTTGGAACCCCCATGTGTACTGGACTTAAGCTTACCAAAGATGATGACTCCAAAGAAGTAGATCAGACATTATATAGATCAATGATTGGGAAATTATAGTATGTGGTACACAAAAGACCTAATATTGCCTTAGTAGTTGGGATAGTGGAAAGATTCTTAGCTAAACCCAAAGAAAATCACATGATGACAATAAAAAGAATATTGAGATATCTAAAAGGTACTAAAGACTATGGATTATGTTACAAGCTTGGAGGCAACCTTGACCTAAAAGTATTTACTAATGCTGATTGGGTAGGAAATCTTGATGATAGGAAAATCACTAGTGGTGGAGCATTCTTTCTTGGTAAAAGACTTGTATCTTGGACAAGCAAGAAACAAAATTGCACATCTCAATCCACAGCAGAAGCAGAATATGTGGCTGTAGCAATAAATTTCTCTAACATTGTTTGGTTCAAACAATTATTGGAGGAAATGAAGGTTGAAATCAGAGAGCCAATAGTGATGTATTGTGACAACACTAGTGCAATCAACATATAAAAGAATCCAGTGATGTATTCCAAAACAAAGTACATTGCTATAAAATATCACTTTGTAAGAGAATTAGTAGAGGACAAAGAAATCAGAATAGAATATGTGCATACAAAAGAACAAATTGTAGATATATTCACTAAACCATTACCTAAGGATGCATTTTTGTATCTAAGAGGTAAGCTAGGGGTCATTCCCCTATTTGAAGGTCACTAAATAAAGTTTAGTGATGCATTAAAATGAACTAAGTTGAAGATCAATTAGTTGATGTAGTATTGACAAGGACATATTGCAGATGAATCTATACTCAAGGTACATTGATACTAATCAAAATTATCTTTGGCATGCATTTTCACAAAGGGAGAATTTTACTACTGATAACATCTTAACATTTGCTAAAGAATACACACTTTGCATTTACCAAGTTACAACAATTTATGTATTCTTAGCGAGTATCAATAGTAATCAGTTTTATCATTCTAAATTTTATTTGACATCCAAGGGATCTAGGATTTATTTTAGTAGTAACTAATTCACCCCTCCCCTCTCAGTTAGTTCTCTTATATTTCTAATAGTATAATACATTGTTATATTTTAATTTGCAAGGCTCAGTTGATAATCCATAGACACATGATCCTCATGAGTCTTGATCAAATGGTCACTCTATTTTTATGCCTCTAGATGACTCTCTAGTTTAGGACACATGCACATGTTTACTTTATCACTAATTTGATCAAGACATATAGCATTTATGATTTCACACACACACACACACACACACACACACACACACACACACACACACACACACACATGTACCCACATGTACCTATTGATCTTTGAACATACATACATGTGTTTATGATTCATTTTTTATTAAACACATGAATATATGTTTCTAGTTTATGACATTTGGATATGATCTATATGTATGTATTTCATTTGTGATCAGAAATATGATATATGTACATGTATCTAGTTTATGGTTAGACATGTGTACATTTATGATTGGGTCAATTATTCAATTAAATCTAGATGTGATATATTCATGTTTCTAGTTTATGGTCCATGTGAACATGTAAATACTCAAATAAACTCCTAAGAATTTCATATTTATAATTACAATAATAAGCTCCTAAACTTCTAGATGATCAAATGAACACATAAATATTCAATGTATTGTATGTTAACATGAAATGGATATCAAATGAACATTTCAAGTATGTATGTATGAACATATAAGTATATCGGTTAATGAACACATGTAAGTATTCAATATAAATATGCATGTTACACATGTAATTGTGAAAAATGTATATACATGTATGAAATGAATTAAATTAACTATGAAATATTATTTATATCTAAGCAAGTGATCTAGAAATATGAAGTATTAAACATAGCAAGTCCTAGAAATATGAAATATTTATTTGCAAGCTCTACAAACATGAAATCAATCTTGATAGATACACATATAATGGGTTCCAAGTGGTTCCACATGCTCTAGACACATATAATGAACATATGTGTGTGTGTGTGTGTGTGTGTGTGTGTGCATGTACATGTATGAAATGGAATAAATTAAATTTATGAAATATATGAAATATCTTTAAGCAAGTGATAGTAGAAATATAAGTATTAAATGTAGTAAGAACTTCTTGAAATATGAAATATCTTTAGCTCAAGTTCTACAAAAATGAAATAGATGTCAAGTGATTCCAAGTGGTTCCACATGCTCATGGAGAACATTTAATATTCTCTTTTGGTCCTCAGTATCTAATCTACATTTGCAATAACATGGTGATTATATTGGAGCACTTTATTTTCAAGATGGTAATCAACAAAGTGAATTCCATGTTTCACTAATTTTTGTTACTTGAGATATGTTTCCTCCAAAACAACTGAACCTATAGATGATGCATTTCAAATAAATTTGAAAATCATTTAAATATAGACACACTCATAATTTAAATTAGTTAATTTAATGCACAAGCACCTATAGGCAATAGCATTCCATTGCTTTCTTCAAGTTTAGATAACTTCATCCTTTCAGTAGTGCTACACAATAAATAGTAACTCACTCCTACATTTCCAGTCTCAGAGATAACGACAAAGACTTTAGCTATACAAATAATTTTAAAAAGAGATCATGTACATATATATTGTGAGCTCTAAAATTTCTTTGTGACTTTAATATGTTTATCTATAAAAAATTTATTTTAAAAATCTTACTTACCAATTCAAACTAGTCTAGATATACGATTATAATCAATAGAAATCAAAGGAATGCCATCAAATTTTTCATCTTCATCTCGATTGTCTATATCAATAACAAAAATTGGTATGAAAATCCATAGACCTACACATCCATGATCCTAATTGGTGCACTCACTGTAATTCTTAGCAATGCAATAACAACAAAAACATGAATAGTCTCTCATGTACAATGTCCAAGTGTGATGATTGGTACTCATAACATAATGTAAGGATCATGCTTTTTCTATCATCTTGTAACCATCTATAGGCTTTCTATCCACACCTAAAGACACATATTTAATATATATGTACAAAAACAAATTAGAGACAAAAACATATATATTCATGCATGTGGCATGCGTGTGTATAACTTAAATTAGATTTAAGAGAATATACATGCATACATACATACATACATACATATATATACACATGCGCACATGTACATTTACCTAGTATCTCCCAAAAGACTTTGAATGGTACTATTTGACTGACTCTTGGGGTAAGTGCACCAAGTTGTGGTGCCAAAAGGGAGGTATAAGTGGACAACTATTTACTAAAATCAGCAATTTCTAAACTTCAACAAGAATTTGAAAATAGTTATGCTCAAAATTTTAAGATATGAAAAAAAAAAGAAGTAGTAATCCTCTGAATCTAGTTTCTAAACTACTAATTTTTTTCCAAAATGGTTCAGTTTAAGGTCCTCAAAAAAGGGGGCCACAGAAAGTGGTACTTTTTATTTAGGAAAAACATAACATAGTAGAAAGTGTGGCCCTCCTAAAATTTTAACTTTTTTTTTGAAATTCTTTAGTCGCTCTGGTCAAAAGTTACCTAACACTATGTAGTTTATCCCAGATTTTTTGTGTAATTTTATAGTGTGTTTTTTTTTAATGATTTTTTTAATTGGGCACATCCCAAAAATGTGAAATATCTATGTTCTTCCCCTATAAATGATTGAAAACTAATCTAAAATCTAAAATTCTTTTTTTCAAAGTGTCTAGAATGGAGTCTAGTTTCTAAGAAACTAAGTTGTGAAATTTGATGAATGAGCTAATATCTGTAGCCCAATTAGTACATGTTGGTTTTTGAAAAAAAATGGACATACATTCAAAATAAATTATAGTTGAAAGGCTTCAAATAGTTCAAATAAAAAATAAATTATATGGTTATATAGAAAATATAGAGACCTACAATGTCATGTAACCTAATTTTATCGATGCTCAAGTATGACGAGACTCGAAGGAGATCACACAAGAAAAATAAATCATTTTTTTAATGTTTGTAGCAAAACATGTCTCAGACCAGTTTAGAGACTCCAAACATTTGGGTTGGATCCCTAAGGAAAAACCAAGCCTTAGGCTTGGTAGAATGGAAAGCTTTGAATAATGTCCACATGCTATTTAAAGATTTTTCAAAATCTGGGTTTTAATAGTACATACATAGTTTTAAGTCCTAGATTTCAATAGAGAGGGAAGGAGAGAGGCAGAGGGGGTAGAGAATGAGAGAGACTAGAAGATGGGAAGAGAGTAGGAGGTGTGATAGGAAGAGAGGGAGGCTAAAACAAAGAGAGAGAGAGAGAGAGAGAGAGAGAGAGAGAGAGAGAGAGAGAGAGAGAGAGTTGGGGATGGGAGAAGCTGGAATAGGGAGAGAGGGACAAAGAGAGAGAAAGAGAGAGTAGGGGATGAGAGAGAGGGAGAGAGTAGGGGATGGGAGAGAGAGTATGGGATTAGAGAGAAAGAGAGAGAGACAGAGTAGCAGATGGGAGAGAAAGAGAGAAAGAGAGCGTAGGGAGATAGAATGAGAGGGGGATGATAGAGAGAGAGAGAGAGTGTGTGTGTGTGTGTATGAGAAAGTAGGCAATGGGAGAGAGAGAGAGTGAGAGAGTATGGGGTGGTAGAGAAAGAAGTAGGGGATTGGAGAGAGACTAGGGGGTGGCAAAGAGAGAGTAGTGGATGGGAGAAAGAGTAGGGGGTGGCAGAGAGAATAGGGGATGAGAGAGAGAGTAGAGAGGAAGAGAGAGAGTGAGAGATGGAGTAGGGGTGGGAGAGAGAGGGAGAGTAGGGGATGGGAGATGTGTGTGTGTGTGTGTGTGTGTGTGTGTGTGTGAGAGAGAGAGAGAGAGAGAGAGAGAGAGAGAGAGAGAGAGAGCAATGAGAAAGGGGGTGTGAGAGTGAGAGTGAGAGAGAGTGGATAGGAGAGAGAGAGTAAGGAATGGGAGAAAGAGTGAGAGAGAGAAAGTAGGGGATGTGAGAGAGAGTATGCTATTGTAAATGGAGTGCGAGAGGGAGAGAAAGAGAGAGAGAGAGGGGATAGGAGAGAGAGTAAGAGTGAGAGAGTAGGGGGTGGGAGAGAGAGTATGGGGTTAGAGAGATAATAGGGGAAGGAAGAGAGTACGAGGTGGGAGAATGATAGAGAGACTAGTGGATGGGGAAGAGAGAGTGTGAGAGAGAGTAGGTGGTGGGACAAGGAGCGGGAGAGCAAGAATGAGAGAGAGAAGGGGGGATTGGAGTGTGTGTGTGTGTGTGTGTGTGTGTGTGTGTGTGTGTGAGAGAGAGAGAGAGAGAGAGAGAGAGAGAGAGTAGGGGATATGAGAGGGGAGAGAGAACAAGAGAGAGAGTAGGGCATGGGAGAGAGAGGAAGTGTGAGAGAGTATAGGGGGTGGTAGAGAGAGAGTAGGGGATGGGAGAGAGAGAGAGAGAGAGAGAGAGAGAGAGAGAGAGAGAGAGAGAGAGAGAGAGAGAGAGAGAATGAGAGTGGGAGATGGGAGAGAGATAGTAGAGAGGGAGAGAGTGGAACTGTGAGAGAGAATAGGGGGTGGTAGAGAGAGAGCAGGGGATGGGAGAGAGAGAGAGAGAGAATGAGAGTGGGGGATGGGAGAGAGATAGTAGAGAGGGAGAGAGAGAGAGTGAGAGAGAGAGTAGGTGGTGGGAGAGGGAGAGGTTGGGAGAGGGATAGAGAGAGAGAGAGAGAGTAGGTGGTGGGAGAGGGAGTGAGAGAGGGAGAGAGAGAGATAGGGGGGGATGGGAGTGTGATTCTGAGAGAGAGTAGGGGATGGGAGAGGAGAGACAAAGGGGGGATGAGAGTGTGTGTGTGTGAGAGAGAGAGAGAGAGAAAGAGTGAGTAGGGGATGGGAGAGGGTAGAGAGAGAGTAGGGGGTGACAGAGAGAGAGTATAGGATGGGAGAGAGAGTGAGAGTAGGAGATGGGAGAGAGTGTAGAGAGGGAGAAAGTGGGAGTGAGAGAGAGAGTGAGAGAGAGGGAGTAGGCGGTGGGAGAGTGACTAGTAGAGGGAGAGAAAGTGATAGAGAGAGTAGGCAGTGAGAGAGGGAGTGGGAGAAAGAGAGCAATAGAGAGTAGATGATGGGAGAGGGAGAGTGAGAGAGGGTAGGAAATGGGAGAGGGAATGGGAGATGGAGAGTGAGAGAGAGAGATTAGGGGATGGGAGAGGAGAGAGAGAGAGAGAGAGAGAGAGAGAGAGAGAGAGAGAGAGAGAGAGAGAGTAGGAGATGGGAGAGCAAGAGAGAGTAGCCTAAGAGAGACACATTATGGAATGGGAGAGGTCCAAACAATGTGAAAGAGTAGGTGGCAGAAGGAGTGGGAGAGGAAGAGTGAGAGAGAGAGTGAGAGAGAGTAGGGGATGATAGACAAGAGAGAGTAGCCTAAGAGAGAAGGGTATAGAGCATGAGAAAGATTAGGTGGTGGGAGAGGGAGAGAGAGAGAGGGAAAGAGGGAGAGAGAGACATGGAGATGGGAGTGTTTGTAAGAGAGAGAGTAGGGGATGGGAGAGAGAGTATGAGAGAGTAGGGGATGGGAGAGAGAGTAGGTGGTGGGAGAGGGAGTGGCAGAGCAAGAGAGAGGGGGATGGGAGTGAGAGAGAGAGAGTAGGGAATGTGAGAGAGAGTGTGTGAGAAAGAGAGTAGGGGTGGTAGAGAGCATACAAGATGAGAGAGAGTGAGAGTAGGGGATGGGAGAGAGAGTAGAGAGTGACCAAGTGATAGTGAGAGAGTGAGAGAGAGAGAGAGAGTAGGGGATGGGAGAGACGACATGAGAGAGAGTAGGCAATGGGAGAGGGAGAGTGAGAGAGAGAGAGAGAGAGAGAGAGAGAGAGAGAGAGTAGTGGGAGAGGGAGTGGGAGAGGGAAAATGAGAGAGAGAGTAGATCAAGAGAGAGAGAGTAAGGGATGGGAGAGGAGAGAGAGTGAGAGAGAGAGAGAGTAGGGGATGGGAGAGGAGAGAGGGAAAGATAGAGAGTAGGGGATGGGAGAGGAGAGAGTGAGAGAGTAAATTGAGAGAGAGAGAGATTAGGTGATGCGAGAGGTCCAAACAATGAGAGAGAGTAAGTGGTGGGAGAGGGAGAGCAAGAGAGAGTAGGAGATTGGAGACAAGAGAGAGAGTAGCCACACATAGAGAGAGAGAGAGAGAGAGAGAGAGAGAGAGAGAGAGAGAGAGAGAGAATAGGGGATGGGATAGGAGAGAGAGTGAGAGAGATTAGGGGATGGGAAAGGATAGAGAGAGTGAGAGAGAGTAGCTTGAGAGAGAGAGAGAGAGATTAGGGGATGGGAGAGGTTCAAAAAATGAGAGAGATTAGGAGGTGGGAGAGGGATTGGGAGAGGGAGAGAGAGAGAGAGAGAGAGTTAGAGAGAGTAGGGGATGGGAGATGAGAGAGAGAGCAAGAGATAGTAGGGGATGGGAGAGGAGAGAGAGTGGGAGAGTAGGGCATGGGGAGGGTGGGATAGGGAGACATTATTTTTCACATAGTGTGTATGTACTTTATAGGCCGTACACACTATAGTGTGTACACACTATATGAAAACACTATAAAGTAGTCATAATGAAAATTTTGTTCCCTATTGATCCATATTATGCTTTTTGTCTATTTTGTATTCTATTGTTTTGACATAAAAACATGGATTTCGTGTTGTTGGAAGTTAGAAAACACTATTTGAAGGCTTTTTGAATATTCTTTCTACAAAAAAGGTTAGTGCAATCCTTTTTAAATACTCTTTGTTATTATATAGACAAAATTTTGATTCTAATTTGACATCTTGTTTAATATATAGTGAATTCATTGAAATTTGTATGTTTGAATGAATTGTTATTTGGAAATCATTAGAAATTTGTCAAGTTGTTTAATATATATTATGTATTCATTGAAATAATTATAATTTGTATATATATTTGAATGATTTGTAATTTACTATTCATAAGTAATTCAGATGTCTGAATAATTTGACATATAGAAATCATCATCATGCCAAGGAAGAACCCAAAAACTCAAACAATAGAAGAGAGAGAGAGAGATTTGGCAATTTAAAACATTAAAATGAAACTAGTACATGAATAAAAAAAATTGCAAAGCAATAATGAAGAATTGTCTTTCAAAGAGGAACAAAAGCCACCAATACAAAGAAACAAAGAGGAATAATTGGAAAGACAATGAGAATGAATGCGACTATATTACACTCAAGAAGAGAATTGAATTGTGAAGCTACACCATCTTCCAATGTTGGAGTCATATCATCATCTCATGTTTAAGAGACACTAATTTGTAGATCCAATTATATACACACTCCATCATGTCATGTTTTTGATTAAGTAAAACAGGTTTTACAGGGATCCCGAAATCTGACAGTATTACAACACATCAAAAATAGAAGTATTTAGTAGAGTCCAGCATAAATGAAGCAGCTTAACAAAATCCAACCAAAATACTAGCCCACAACCGGGAACAAAAAACTAGTAAAACTAGATTAAAAAAGAACCAACAACACTAGGAAAGAATAACAACCTAACTATCAATTCTCTTTATGAAGAACCTACATGGGTAAAAACATAGATCTGTGTCACCATTTGTGATACAAAAACCTGTTTTGGTCGAATCTCATTTCTCTATCAGAACTCAATTTTAAAAAAAAACTAAAAATACCCTTTTATAGATTTCAGATTCAATATCATCATTACATAAATTTTTGAGTGTTTTGATTAGTTATAATATACTATAATCTCAAAATATTATAAGTCGATATTTCAACATTTCAGAAGATGCTCTCTCAAAAAATGAAAAAAAATAGTAAATCATATCAAAAAAATTTAAAAAAAATATTTATCACTAGAGGAGAGAATCCTCTTCATGAATATGTAATTTTTTTTCAAGAAGGTATAGATTTGATAGGGAAGTTTTGATGGGAGGAAAAAACTGTTGGATTCTGACAAGGTCGAACTTGAGTACTTATAACAAAGAAAATATACATCAAAAATAATTATTTCTTTTTTTGTGCACTAGCTATACATGTCATCTATAAAATATTTTCAAATCATAACAAAAAAAGATGATTTGCACATACTTGTTTGATGGGAACTACATCCTATATTTTTTACAGTTAAAAAAGGGACTTCAAAATAAAATAAAATGAATAAATTCTTAGTGAAAAAAATAATAAAAATTATAGGCATAAAATTAATACAATTCTACACATTTCACCAGTTTACATCATCTTCATATTTTAAACACAAATACCATTTTTTTTGTCATTAATATTGAACTATCACATTCTGATATCACTTTTCTTTATAAAAGGTGACACAAGTTTGTGCTTTTACCCCTATAAGGATTCTATAGCTTCAATGGTTTTCCCGTTGTCTACATCCTCCTATTCCTAGTTCTAAGCATCAACCTGGTCCTTGGTCTCTTTCAATAATCCTTAGCCTACCCATTGTCTAGGTTGGCCTTCTCTAGAATTTCCCCACCCAATCCAACACTAATTAGTGATTAATCCAGGCTGTTAATATTTTCATTCAGGGTATTCAAGGTGATGATCACTTGATTCACCAGGTTGTGGTGGAATAACTCCATCCTTTGGACTCTTTTTTCAACCTTTGTGATTTCATCATCCTATTCAGCCCTGTGATCCTAGATATAGATATGTAGTTGGCTTCTATCCTTGCTTCTGTTCACTTTAGTGTTCCCCTAGTCACTGCCTCTGTTTTGGTCACCTTCCTGGCTTTTTCTCCCCTTGAGTTCTTCAATTTCATAAAATAATGACTTGATAGACTAGAAACTGTCTATCATGCTCTTCCTAGTGTTTCTCAAAAGGTTAAGCCCAGTTTCCCTAGCGTTATCTAAAATCACAACTAGACTAGGATCAATGAGATTCTCATAATGGGTTTTGCCATCAATATCCTCCATTACTTGAATATTTAAAGGCTCCCTAACAATCCCCAATTTGGATTTATTCAAATTAAAATTCCTCCAAGACCCCCCCCTTTTTTCATTACCACCTCCCCACTCTGTTTCCCCAGAATGTCTACAGTCGGGGAAGAAGTGGGGCTAGGGCCAGGAATCTCAAGAATCGAATCTTTAGTGTCAAAGGCCTCTTCATCTCTCCTTTTCTTAGGATTTCTTAGCATGTCAATAGAATCCTCCTCCTCCTTTGCACTATCCTCCCCTTCTTCTCCTCCTTCTCCTCTTCCTCTGAATTAGTTTCCTCTTCATCCTCACTATCCTCCTCAACCACTTGAGGCTTAGGCTTAGGGGGAATGAGGGGTAAAATTTTTGGGCTATTTCTATAGGGGATGTGGACAGAGGGTTTCCTTTCTTCTTTGGATTTGGACTCATCCTCCTCTAATTTTATGCTCTACACTTCCTCAGAGTCCAAGCTCCCAATTTCCTTTGAAGCACACCCAACATCACCAAGGGATTTTCCCTTGGTTTGAGCCTTTGGATACTCATAAAACAAGATGATTAATCCCTCATGAAGGGTTGGATTAGTAGTGGGTTTCTCTTAAAAACCTCAATACCCTTTCTCATGAAGGTAAAAAGATAGCAAGGAATTTTTTTTTAATTTTATGCCTAAAGTGATTAAGAAAGAAAAAATAATGCATTGTTATCCTGTCAAATCTGGGGTCCAGGGAAAAATACTCAATGATGATCCTAAGAACATACCTCCATAGCTTTTTGATTGACTCCATCTTGTAGTATGTCTCCACCTTGATGAGCTTATTCAGCTCCTTTTCATCCTTCGCAAAAAAATTGATGATGTTTGTCAACATTTTCTTATCTCTGAAAAAATTGGTCCCTTGCAGGGGAATTTTAGCAACCCAAGCTATCAATTCTGCATTGAATTGGTGGGAGACCTCATCAATTTTGACTCTCCCATTTTTATAGGAATCCACCATAACCTTGGTTATCCCTACATCAAAACCATGGATCTTCTCCAAGAATCGAGAAATCCTACCCTTTTCCAGTTTGCACCAAACCTTTGGTTTCTCCTTCCAGTTCCTCGCCTCTCTTGATGGCTCCTTACTATTTCTCTCTCCCACCATTATTTTGTCTGCTTCTATAAACCTCCACCTACTCATAGATTACTTCAAGACTTTAGCCTTCTTCAGACTGCAAAACTCTAAAATATTTTCAAAAATACTAGTATTAATGATAGTATTCAAAATAGCCCATAAAATATGTCGTACGTACATGCTATTATGATAAAAGAGCTTCGCATGATTTTTAATAACTCCCCCTCCTACGTGTAATCTTCAAAATCTTTCCATCATTTATTTTGGATATTTTTGGAAGTTCCCTTAGTGTGATCTTGCAATAGGAAATTATTTATTGCCACCAAAAAGATGTCACCAATGTGCCACATCCTCTCTGCATTATTGGTGACCACTTCTTTGGCAAACCAGTTAGCAACTAAATTAGCCTCCTTGTACATGTGACTGATGTAGGTCTTGTTGAACTTGCTTAGGTCAAACTTTATTTCCTCTATTATATTCACAATGGTCCATGAGGGCTTATCATGACCATTGAGACAATTAATGATGTTTAATGAGTCCCCCTCTAGCCATAGGTTCTCAATCCCAGAAGCCAAGGCTAGCTTGACAATGTGGCTAGCAACACTGGCTTTAGAAAAATGATTCATCTAATGTTCAAGTGGGTAGGAAAAGACCACAACTCCTTCCCCATGGCTATTCCTGATGATGCCTCCACTACCCGCAGGTCCTGGGTTCCCTTTAGTAGTCCCAGCGAAATTGGTCTTCAACCAATTTTCAGGAAGAAAAGACCACCTAGCCTCCTATCTTTTCCTATCCCTTTCCATTTTCCTCTATCTACTATTACCTCCTTCCTCAATGTTACCATCCTTGGTGGTGGTGATGTTCTCCTTCATTAGACCTTCAATTTTCTTAGCAATGACCAAATCAGGGGCTTACCTATCTCTGAAGATTCGGTTATTCCACTCTTTCCAAATGCCCCAATATAAATGTTGAAGGGACCAAGAGCTAATTAAATGAGAGATTAAGCCATTATGTGAGCTCCTCCATTGGCTAAAGAAATCTTGAATGTTGGCTGGAGGACACCAGTTGATCCCAAAGTTCCTAGTAAGGAGGTTCCAGACATTAGAGGAATAGGGAAAATCAATAAATAAATGATTGGCTATTTCCAAAGACTGCTTACATAAATGACATCTATTGGGGATAATCTAACCATGCTTAGCAAGATTTTCCAAAGTAAGGATCTTATATTGGAGCACAAACTAGAAAAATATATTTATTTTAGGGGTAAGACCAGAAATCCATGCATTTTCCTAGATGGGTTTCTCAATTCTATCCCACAAAGAAAAGTATCTAGAGATGATAGAGTATTGGAAATTCAAGTTACCTCTCCAAATTATTTCATCCTCCTTATTATTTATTGGAATCGCATTCAGAGTAATCATCAAGGGATTAAGACCTAGGGATATCAAAGACAAGTTCTACCATCCATTACATTTTCTATAATCACTGACTTTTAGACCATATCTTCCAATGCATTTCTCTACCAATCTACCATAATTAGGGTGGTTAATTAGAGGTCCCTGGCTAGTCTAGTCATCTTGCCAAAACAAGATTTTCTTGCCTTTTTCAACTTTCCATTTTACCTTGGACTTAGCCAATGTCATAGCCTTTAGGACCCCATTCCATATGTAAGATCCTTGAGGGATATGAACCTCATGAAGCAAAAGGCTTAGCAACTACCTTCTCAAATACTTTTCATTCATTATTTCCTTCCATTCTCATGTACTCTAAAAGATATGCTAGATTTTTTTGGCTAGATGGGCATTGTTGAGATGTCTAATTTTTCTAATACCAAGGCCTCCATAACATTTGGGAAGGAAAACATGGTCCTAGGTAACTAAATGATATCTTTTATGCTCTTCAACCCTTGTCAAGAGAAAATCCCTCTAAATCTTCTCCATTTTGTTAGCTCACTTTGTCAGGATCCCAAAGAGACTTAAGGCATAAGTGGGGAGGTTTTAGAAAATAGATTTCACCAAAGTGCATTTTCCTGTCTGGCTAAGAGACACACCTTTCTAACCCACAAGTTTCTTGTTGAATATATCTACGATTCTATTCCAAAAAGATTCTAGGGGTTTGGAACCTAGAGGCATGCCAAGATAACTTGCAGGAAGAGTGCCAATACCACTTCCTAATATACAAGCAGTTTTCCTTTTTCTCTCTAGCACAGTGTTGATGAAGTAAATAGAACTCTTGTCCCAATTGATAGCTTAGCCAAATCCCCTAGTATAAGTATTGAGCAAGCCCTTGAACTCTCTAGCCTCTTGGACCATGGCTTTGCCCCCCATAATAGTATCATCCAAAAATTGCTGGTGGGTGAAAGAAAGATGACCAAATGAAGGCTTGAGACCTTGCAAGCTTTGGTCTTGTCTTTTTCTTAAAATATTTCTTCCCAAATAGTCAGCCAAAATGATGAAGAGAATAGGGGATGGAGGATCTCCTTATTTCAACCCTCTTGAATGGGAAAATAAATTTGAAAAGGAATTGGAAGAAATGAGCTGAGAAATGAGTTTACAAATCTAGGGGTAAAAAAAAAAAATCTTGGAGGGCCTCCAACAAGAAATTCCAATCCACCCTGTCATAAGCTTTGGACATATCAAGCTTGAGTAGGAAACCTTCCCTCTTCCAAGCTTCAAGAGAGTGAATCACCTTGTGTACCATGATAATAGAGTCTAAAATCTGTCTCCCTAGAACAAAGCTATTTTTTTGAGGGAAGATAATTAGTTGAAGAACTCTGAGAAGCCTAGTAGTTAGAACCTTGGAAATGATTTTGTAGGAGTTACAAAGGTTGATGGGCCTAAACTTGGCCATCAAATCTGCCCCAAAGGATTTTAGAATGAGGACCCAAAAAGTTGTCTTGAGTTCTTTTAGAATGTTTTTGGCCCCGAAAAATACCTGCACAGCTTTCACAATGTCCCCTTTGACCACTTCCTAGTAGACTTGGAAGAAAAAAGTTGGGAAATAATCCATGCTAGGGGCTTTATAACCTGGTAGAGAAGTGATAGCTTGAAAAATTTCCTCCTAGGTAGGAATAACTTTTAGCATAGAATTATGGCGGGCTTACAGAATAGTAGGAATGGTAGACATAATATCCTCCTCATCGAGCCTCGAGAGAGAGTGATCCTTAGAAAGGAGGGTAGAGAAAAACTGCACTACTTCATTTTCTATCTCATTTTCCTTAGATAACAAAGCCTGCCCTTTCTTGATACTAGAAATCCTATTTAATAGCCTTATGTTTTAAGGTGGTTAAGTGGAAAAACCTAGTGTTTCAATCTCCTTCTTTAAGGAAATTTACTCTTGATCTCTACTTCCATAGATGTTCTTCCTTGGTAATGATGTTATGAAGGTCAAAGAGAATAGTCCTTTCCTCCAACTAGTTCTGATCATTATATTCATCTAACTATATCACTTCTTGGATTGTATGAAGTTGATCAGTCCTCTCATCCTTTTCCTAGAAAATGTGGCCAAAGTCCATTTTGTTCCATATCTTAATATTTCTATTCACATTCTTCAATTTTTTGGCCACCCTGAAAAATGGTGTACCCTCCACCTTGATGTTCCACCATGAAGAAATATTGGCTTCTAGTGCCAAATAAGAGATCCAAATTTTTCTCAAAATAGAAAGGGGACAAACTAGGAGAGGGAGTGGTTCAAGCCCAATCTAGGGAGAAGAGAAAGCCTACAAGAGTAAGTTTGTAGCCAAATAGGGTAAATAAGGGTTCTATCAAGACAGTCCTAGATACAATCCCTCCCAACTCTCTTCTTGGACCAAGTGAATCTGCCCCCTGTTAGATCAACATCCATTAAGGCCAAATTATTAATGAACTTTGAAAAGTCTAACTTACTCTCTTATTCCAGGAAAATCCCTCCACTTTTGTAATCATCAATTTTGGGGGAATTGAAATTTTCCATTATAATTCCTTTATTTATGTTGTTGGAGTTGATAACCTCTATGAGCTTATCCCAAAAAGCCTTTCTCTCCCTTTTAGAATTGAGAGCGTAAAGGTTTAAAATAAACTAGGATTTATTACTATGTATGTGGGACATCTTACATAGGAGGGCATTACTGCCATTATAGATAGTGGAAACTTGATAAACCTTGTTGTTATAGAGGATCAACAACCCACCTATAGCTCCCTTTAAATCTATGGCATCACAACTCATGTTTTTGTTGAAAGAAATCTTACCTACCATTTCTTTTCTCATTTTGGTTTCTTGAATTAGTAAAAAGTTAGGTATTTGGTCTCTGATCATATTCCTAACTCATTCCTATTTGTGAGCCCCATTCCAAGACATGATCTTCATTTCTTACCAAAGTATTCCTTGATGGTTCTGTGGCTCCCATCTACCAAGTTCCTTTTGGCCTCTTCCTCTAATAACTGATTCATATTTTTCCTTCCTGGATATTTGATTGAACTCCCAACATTAGGTTTAACCCTGTTTCTAGTTGTTGCTGGTGACAGAGGATGATGTTCATAGTTTTTCTTCATTTTCTTAACCAAACTCTAGTTGTTGTTACTATCTTGAGAATAGCTACAATCCACTCTTCCCATTAGGATATCTTCTCTATGGAAGAGTTGTTTATAAACTCTATGAACTTAGTCCCCAAGTATTTGGATACAACCTTGTTCGTCAAAGTCACAATACTTCCCACATGATCAGGCCCTTTACTAATAGCTTCCTTCAAGGGATATGGGTCAGAGGTCCTTAGATTCTCCATATGAGGGATCTCCTACCTTCCAACAATATACTCCATCTTAGGTATCACATTATCTTTTGCCACAACTATGGCCACAAAAATTGGGGTGTCCTTCAAAGTCTCATTAGGAGCATTACCATGGAGACTAACACAAGAATTTGAGACAGGGTGGGAAGGGCAGTTACCGCTCTTATTTCCTTGGACTCTGTCCTATCTAGCTGAGTTATTCTTAGTCTCCTTGCCATCCTAGTTCTTAGGCTTCTTAGCAACTTTGTGTGTCTAGATCAGTTTCTTCCTTCCCTTAATATTGGTTCTAGTGGATTTGTAGTTCTTCTTTTTTTTGACCAAGTTAGTAGGATCCTAACTTTTCTAACTATTCTATTTCATAGCCTTTGGTCACTGATTACCTTTATGGCTAGCCTTCAAACAAAGGAAGCATGCAAAAGGCATAGTTTCATAGATCAATTTTTGAGCATGCACCCCAAGTTTTGAGTGGAAAGACACAGGTTTTGGCATGTCCATTCCTTCTCTAACCCGTATGTAAATGTGTGCATAGTTGAGGCATCTTTTGGAGGCAGTGATAGGATCAATGGATAGTAGTTCTCAAAAAGACTTTGCTAGCCCCACAAACACTTCTTTGGTCCAATATTCTACAGGAAATTCAAGTAATCTAACCCAAATAGGGGCTTGAACAAAAAAAGAGTCATTTAGATTTAGCTTGGAAGACCACTTTTGGAGGACCAAAGTGGAGCGACCAATAGCCCATTGACCTTCACTGAGAATGGAAGAAATATCTTCCACGTAGGTGAACTCAAAAGACAAAAAACCCTTGGCCATGGCCATGACCGAAACCTAACCTTTAAGAGTCCATTTCTTCTTAATAAAATTCCTCACAACATCAGTATTTGGCCTAGGCCCTAGAAATTTTTTGATCAAGGTAGAAGCTATGGATCAAATGCTATGATCCATGATTTTTTCTAGAATGGCAATGGGATAAGAACCTTTCTCCAATTTTGGAAGAATCTTAATAGGCAGGAAAGAAGACTTACCTAAGGGCTTGATTCTAAAAAGGGAAGACCATTTAGCTGGCTAACCACCTTTGGGACCCAAATGAATCTTGTCCACTTTCTTGGGGGGAGCATTTGGGTCCCCTTTAGCATTTTTGAATGGATCCCCTATATACAAGCCTTGAATGTCCTCCTTCTACGACCCATGCTCCATTCCAGGGATCTGATCCTGATGATCCAAAGGTATCCCACCCCTTTCAAAATTTGAATTTTGAAAGCCTCCCAGACCATCGCTCATGCTCACCATTATCAACATAGAGTTTAAATTCCATCCATCATATCATGTTGAAGGCACAACATCAACATATTAAGTAGGTGATATTCCATCTTTTGCATCTTATTGCCAAGGCACATCATCTTCGATTCAAGGTACACAAAGCAATCAACCTTATGTTGATGTTCAAACTATTGAGGGAATGGAAGAGATTATAACACCTTCTAGAATTCATTTTAGAAGACAAAAATATTTTATTGATACTGATACTAACATTTTGAAATCAATGCCAGGAAAGATTAGCAACCGTACTTGTCAAAGAACGTTAATCATATGTGGAGATTATTCTTTGAAAAATTCAATATTATTGGTTAATGAAAATTATTTGTTGAAATGATGAGGAATTTGAAATTTAGGCCTATCATGAAGATTCTTAAGCTAAAAATGATGGACGATTTAAATGAAAAAAGAATTGTAAAGAATCTAAAGAGTGCTTATGACAAAGTGGGTTTGAAATCACACACCAAAGATAGTAATATCATAATATGAGTACTTACATCAAGAATAGAAAGTACAAAAATAAAGAAAGTTCAACTCATGAGAAAGACAAGAAAAAAATCAAAAATTGGTAGAGGTACTCTAAGGAGAGCCATGGGTTGTGAGAGATTGGAAGGTCCAACAAAAAAATGAGTTGTGGACATTTAGGGGTAGACTACTGTGAAAGGATAAAGAAATTAGTGAAGCTTTGAAATCATTTCCAAAAAATTTTAGACAAATAACACATGTGCTTCTCCTAATCAAAGAAATGTTGTAAGAAGAAGGATTAGTAGCCCAAATCATGATCCACATGCTAAACATTTTTTGGACTCAACTCAAAACCAATTTTTTGCAAAATTTATTTGTATGTATCCTAAAATTTGAATAATTCATAGATTTTTTGAGATGGGTAAACCTTTTTATGTGAAGATAAATCACACATGCACAAATTCTTGTTGTAGGATACATATTGAATTTTTTAACCATTTTGATGTTTTAAGGCATATATGTGTGTTTTTGCAAGATTGTGACATGAATGAGCCACCTAGATCTTTCAGGGAATTCATATCCAACATTTACATATAATAGAGGATGACCAACAATTTTACAAGACATCATTCTTGGATGGTAGATGCTTATTCTGTGGTCCTTTGCAACTTTTATCAACTTTTGAACATATGGATAATACACATGCAATTAGAAATGGAATAGTAGATTATAGAAAATATAAGAGAGTGACATATGCTCTAAAAGATGGGAAATATCGTAAAAGATGTGATTTAGTCACTGAAAATATTCCAGTGTATGAGTTTATGAAGATTCTTTGTGAAAAGATTATTTACGAGTATACAAGGCATATACATAGAGCTCAATGGTTGGATTTACAATCCAAGTTGTGCTAGGATATGTTTCCACTAGATACTATTATTTCGGTTGTAGAATTCACAAAGAACTACATACTACAACCACAAAATGAGATGCAAGCAAACTATTATACTTCTCAATAGGTCTCCATATTTGTTCACATAACATTCATGCATTCACCTACAAGTACAAAGGATATCAAGAAGATTTTGAGGGAGTATTGATCACATTCTATAAAGTTTGTACATGGTTGTTTTCAACTATTTTATAGATATTTGGCTAATAGGAGAATACAATATCATCAGCACATTATTTGGTCAGACAATTGTACATCTCAATTCAAGAATGCACATATGTTCTACTGGTTGAGCAGGATGCATAGGTTGTCTAGAATTCAATATATGTCAAATTTCATAGAGGTTGGTCATCAAAAGGGAGAGCATGATGGTGCAGGCACATGCATCAAAAGAGCCTTAGCTTGTGAAGAACTAAAGTACAAGGATGGAGCAATATTGACAGATGCAAAATCCATTGTCTAGTGGTAAGGAAGGTGAATCTACGATTCATATATTTTCTTGGTTGATAGATAATACTATCATTGCACCATATGAGGATTGTTGCATGGTAACAAGATCAAGTGAGTTGCACTCTTTTAGAAGCTTTGATGTAGGTTCATGGAGTATCCACACATGAAAAATGGCATGCTATTGTCCATCATGTGCAGAAGAAAATTAGGATGAGTGTGAGTAAACTAAATAGGTGGACAAATGGGATATATGGGTTTGGACCCAATTTAAACCTATCATCCCCCACAAGCATTGGAAATGGTAGAGATAGATTCATCCATTAACTTTGAAGACCATATTTTTGTTGTTATTGCACTTGAAGCCAATGAAGAAGGGATAGATTATTATTTGTGTCATTATGTCCAAGCCAAACAAAAATTGGATCACTCAGTTATAGATGGAGAATGTTTAGAGTACCATATTGGTGCAGTAGTTGTAACTAGCACATGGCTTAAACAATATTCAATGAAGAACCCTAATTTGTTTTTATTTTAGGATTGGCAAATAGAGAGAGGAAGATTCTTCATTATTTGAGCCTTGTTTTCACATCAAAAATCCACTTGATAAAATATGGTGGAAAACTACATAATAAGAGTCTGAATACTTGAGACATTAAAATGTAAAGCATATCCATTTGGTTCATGGAGAGAGAGAGAGAGAGAGAGAGAGAGAGAGAGAGAGAGAGAGAGAGAGATCTAAGCCAAAGAGACACAACCCTCCAATAGGTAAGAAATAGTCATTTTAAGAATCTAAAGCAAATGCATCCAATAAAGAAAAGTAACATCATGGAAGGATCTATATGCATATATGAACATTAACCAATAAAAAATATAAAGGAATACATATATTGAGTATTGTATACAAAATAGATTTTTCCAAACCAAAGACAATAAGTCATTCATAACAGTCAGATAATCAAGAACCAAATATATATGTATGAACCTAATTGTTCTTAACTATGTATATAGTATTACTGACCAAATTAGAATTAGCAAAATGATATTGCACATAATTTCCATTACAACAGCTCATAGAAGCTTTACAATTTTAATAGTTATATTATTTAGTCCTAAAAATGGACATTAAAAAATATGCTCACTAATCCTTTACAATAGAAAATGTTTACTAAAAATGATGTGTACTTGTATGAGGACATTATATATGACAAAAATCCCACACTGAAGTAGTTGGCTAGCTGCTCAAAAACTAGTGACTAGGACATGTTTGGGAGTTGACAATCTCCATTTAAACTCAAGTCTGCATTTAATAGGGGCAATGAGCTTTTTGTTGTTTTATTAAGATCATTAATATATTTCAATGAGTGCATAAGTAGTTCATTGATTAGTTAGAAGCTTAAGGATAGGTTTTTGGTTTGATTTTAATAACATTTGTGCTTTAGGAGGACCTACAATGGTCATTGACAATGTATGAGCAAAAGTTGCTCAAGCAACAAGAAGTTGCTAGCAAATTTTAAAAAGTTACTTAGCAACTTTCCTTTTTCTTTTTTTTTTCCCAACTTTACTAAGAGGCTAAAAATCCCTAACTAAATAGAAATACTGATGGGAAGAATACAAAGGTGATGAGAAAACCTAAAGGAAGAGTTGATGAAAGTCATCATACAACTAAAGTTCAAAACAATAGACTATATGCAACAATCATTGAGGAAAAATCACATTTATGACTAATTTCTTGTGAATAGAGTAGAGTTTTGTATAAATTTTCAATGTATTATTTTATAAAAATTTCTTAGGCTTCATTTCTATGCATTAGTTTAGGTTCTTCTTTTCAAATTGTATAGTGTGTTGCCAGCTTTGGCATACCATGTAAATTAGGGTTTGTATCTTTGGTTTCCACCATGGGAAAACCATGGAACCTTGGAATCCTGAAGTGTAGACCACATTTTGTTTGTACAAAATTGCAAGGTCCTTGGATGCACATTCAACATTTTTTTTGAGCTTTCCCTAGGCGAATACAATAGTATCTAGCTAGGATTGGACAAAAACAAATTGGCTCTAGAATGCAGAGGATTTGGTTTTAAGATAATCCCTTTGAAGGGATTCAAGAGGAGTATTAGAAGGTGTTATGTTGTGAAGAAGAAGTTTTTATAAGCTTGGGAAGGTATTTAAATAGTGAGGACAACAGGGAACCCTCAAAACCCTAAAAAAACCTTAATTTTAGCATAATTATTGTACGACTTTTTGGTGGCTCAAGACCTCGAAAATACTTTAGGATTGGTCATTGGAAAAAATAAATTATTGTTACCAAATTTTATGAAACCTTAAGGAAAATTTGGTAAAAGCACTAGAAATCTGCGAGGAGGCCTAATTGGGATTCCTCTAATAGCCCTATTTATGAAGGAACTATTCAACCGGGTATCAACCCCACTTTACTATCACTTTGTTCATGTCGAATAGGTTGTAAAACCTCTATTAAACTCCTCACAATCCCTATTAGATCTGGCATTGGTGAGAAACCATAAATGACCCTTATAAGCTTGTAGAGAGTTGGTAGTTAGAGAGAAAACTTGCAATGCTAAGGAGTTTGAATTCTTGAATTCGTGGGTAGGTTTGGGTAGGTCAAAGGATCCTTGACTATGAAGGAATCCTAGAGACCATTAGAGGTGTTAGAAGAATACTTAAATCTAGTTGATGATCAGGAGCACATACTAGCTAGTTTATCCCAAGCTTCCCCATCACATGCCCAACTTGAGTATCTGGGCTTCCCAAGTCATGTAAATACAAGGCCATTGATGAATAGGAATTTCTAATTGAAAAATATATGGTACTAGAATTAAGTGTGTGACCAAATTATTTGCCTACTAATGAGCCAATTTGAGGCTTCACTTCACATTGCTCCATGGATAATTCTATAGCACTTTTAACTTCTCTATCTGAAAATTTTGTGTCTGTGAACATGTGCACTCTTTCCCAATAGTTGTAGGTTTTACCTCTTTATAATAAGTAATTGGCATACCCTAGATGGCACCAAGATAACCATTTTCTTCTAAAATATCCTTTTCTCTTAGATTAATCTCTCTATTAAGTAGGTTTTCTATATCTTCCTCTATATATTTAATAGATGTAGCTACAATTCCTCTATCTATTAAACTCTCCTCTATAGGAATGAGAAGGCATGGGGATTCAAGCCAACTATTGGTCACTGTATTAAAAAGGTAGTCACTATATTTCACTTCTAGGAATTGGTAAAGGTTCCAAACTATTAAAAAACAACTAAAAACACATAATCCTAGGCTACCTTGAACAAAAACTCAAAAGACCCAATTTTGTCTAATTAGCAACTTTTTCTTATATCTTGCACAAAGAGGCCTAGGAATGCATATCTTGCTCATATCTCTTTAACGATGCATCATGGGATTGAACTATCTATTCTATTAGCTTTGAGTGGCTAGGTAAACCCTATCCTCGATATCATCCTATCTCATTGAGCACTTGAATGTTCTTGGGCATGCTGAACTAAATTATCACTAATAGTCACTAAATGCCATAGGGCAATGATCTTTGATGATTCATATCTTAGATCTTGTGCATGGTATGGATGCTTTTCTAGGTGCTATGAGACCATGTTATGGAGACCTAGAATAACCTCTCTTACTTTTTGGAGATCTTATTCTATTTTGATTTTATGACCCCATCTCAGGTGATATTGAAACTTGTAGTGTTGGTTAGTACAAAGTTGCCAACTGTTGAATCTCCCTCACCATTTTTTGTGGCATTGAACTATCTATTCATTTAGCTCTAGGTGCCTAGGTAAACACTATCACCAACCTCCTATCCTATTGAGTGCTCCAATGTTCTCAAGCATGCCAAACCAAATCATCCCTAAGAGTCACTAAATTCCATAGGGTAGTAATCTTTGATAGGGAATATCTTAGAGCTTTTGCAAGGTACAAATGTTATTCTAGCTGCTATAGGACCATATTGCAGAGACCTACGATAACCTCTCTCACTTTTTAGAGATCATATTCTATTTTGATTTTGCAACCTTATCTCAAGTGATGTTGAAACTTGTATTATTGGCCAGTACAACGTTGTCAATTGTTGAATCTCCCTCACCATTCATCATGGGATCAATTTTTTAAATTTTTGTTAGCTCTAGATTCCTAGGTAAGCACTAGCCCCAAGGTCCTCCCATTGTGTTGAGAACTTGAACATTCTCAAGTACACTAAATTGAATCATCCCTAAGAGTCACTAAATGCCATAGGCCAGCAATCGTTGATGAGGCATATCTCAGAGCTTGTGTGAGGTATGGGTGTGATTCTAGGTGCTATAGAACTATCTTATGGAGAACTACAATAACCTCTCTCACTTCTTAGAGATATTATTCTATTTTGATTTTGTGACCCCATCTTGGGTGATGCTAAAACTTCTAGTGTTGGCTAGTACAAAGTTACCAACTACCGAATCTCCCTCTTCATTTTTCGTGGGATTGAACTATCTATTTTGTTAACTCTAAGTGGTTGGGTAAACCTAAGCCCCAATCTCCTTCCATCTTGTTGAGTGCTCAAACATTCTTGGGCATGCCAAACTGAATCGTCCCTAAGAGTCACTAAATTCCATAGGGCAACAATCTTTGATGGGGCATATCTCAGAGTGCGTGTGAGGTATGGATGCTATTATAGGTGCTATAGGACTTTTTTATGGGTACCTACAATAACCTCTCTCTATTTTTGTAGATCTTATTATGTTTTGATTTTGCATCCCCATCTCGAGTGATGCTGAAACTTGTAGTGTTGGCTAGTACAAAGTTACCAATTGTCAAATCTCCTTCATCATTCATCATGGAATCAAATTGTCTATTCCATTAGGTTTGGGTGGCTAGGTAAATCTTAGCCCAAACCTCCTCCGATCTCATTGAGTGCTCAAATGTTCTCAGGCATGCCGAATCGAATCATCTCTAAGAGTCACTAAATGCCATAGGGAAATGATCTTTAATAGGGCATATCTCGAAGCTCATGCAAGGTATGGATGTGATTCTAGGTTCTATAGGACCATGTTATGGGGACCTATAATAAAATATCTCACTTTTTGGAGATCTTATTCTATTTTGATTTTGTGACCCCATCTCAGGTGATGCTGAAACTTTTAGTGTTGGCCAATACAAATTTTCCAACAACCAAATCTCCCTCACTATTTATTGTTGCATCAAACTATATTTTTTATTAGCTATGGGTGGTTGGGTAAACCATAGGCCCAAGCTCCTTCCATCCCATTGAGCACTCAAAAATTCTCAGGCACACCAAACTGAATCATCCCTTAGAGTTACTAAATGAGATATGCAGTGATCTTTGACAGGGCATATCGCAGAGCTCATGTGAGGTATGGATTCAATTCTACATGCTATAGGTGTTGTGGAGAACTACAATAACCCTTTCTTTCATTTTGGAGATCTTATTCCATTTTGATTTTGCGACCCCATCTCAGGTGATGCTGAAACTTGTAGTGTTGGCCTATACAAAATTGCCAAGTGTTGAATCTCCCTCACCATTCATCATGAAATTGAACTTTTTATTCCATTATCTCTAGGTGGTTGGGTAAATACTAGTCCCAAGATCCTCCTATCACATTGAGTGCTCGAACATTCTCAGGCATACCAAATTAAATCATCCCTAAGAGTCATTAAATGCTAAAGGGAAAGAATCTTTGATGAGGAATATCTTGGAATCCATATGAGATATGGATACAATTCTAAGTGTTATAGGACCATGTTATGGAGACCTACAATAACCTCTCTCACTTTTTGGAGATTTTATTCTATTTAAATTTTGTGAACCCATCTCAGGTGATGCTAAAACTTGTAGTGTTGCCAAGTACAATGTTGCTAACTATCAAATCTCCCTTATTATTCATCATGGGATAAAATTTTCTATTTTATTAACTCTAGGTGGCCACATAAACCCTAGCTCCAACCTCCTTCCATCTTATTGAATGTTAAATGTTCTTGGGCACACCTAACCTAATCATCCCTAAGAGTCACTAAATGTCGTAGGGAAGTGATCTTTAATGGGGCATATGTCAAATCTCTTGTGAGGTATGGATGTGATTTTAGGTGGTATAAGACTATGTTGCAAATACCTACAATAACCTCTCTCACTTTTTGGTGATCTTATTTTGTTTTGATTTTGTGACCCCATCTCAGGTGATGTTGAAACTTGTAGAGTTAGCCAATACAAAGTTACCAATTGTTGAATCTCCCTCATTGTTCATTGTGAGATTAAAATGTCTATTCCATGAGCTTTGAGTAGGTAAGTAAACCTTATGCCCAATATCTTCCCATCTTGTTGAGTTCTTGAATGTTCTCGTGCATGTCAAACCAAATCAAAACTAAGAGTCACTAAATTCCATAAGGTAGGGATCATTGACAAGTCATATCTCAAAGCTTGTGCGAGGTATCAATGAAATTCTAGGTGGTATAGGAATGTGTTATGGAGAACTATAGTAATGTATCTCTCTTTTTGAAGACCTTATACCATTTTGATTTTTTGACTCCATCTTGGGTGATGCTGAAACTTGTAGTGTTAGCCAGTACAAAGTTACCAACTGTCAAATCTCCCTCATCATTTATAATGAGTTTGAACAATTTGTTTTGTTAACTCTAGGTGGCTAAGTAAACTCTCTCCCAAAACTGCTCCCATCCCATTGAGTGTTCAACCTTTCTTGGGCTTGCCGAAGTGAATTGTCCCTAAGAGTAACTAAATGCCATAGGGTAAAAATCTTTGAAGGGGCATATCTCAGAGCTTGTGCAAGATATGGATGTGATTGTAGGTGCTATAGGACCCTATTGTGGAGACCTACAATAAACTCTCTCTTTTTGGGGATATTATTTTTTTTTTATTTTGCTTTGATGCTAAAACTTGTAGTGTTGGTCACTACAAGGTTGCCAACTGTTGAATCTCTCTCACCTTTCATCATGGGGTAAAATTGTCTATTTGGTTAGCTCTGGGCGGTTGGGTAAACAATAGCCCTAAGCTCCTCCCATCTTTTTGAACACTCAAATGTTCTCAGGTATGCCAAACTGAAACATCCCTAAGAGTCACTAAATGCCATAGGTCAACCATCTTTGATGGTGGCAATTGGATATTAATCTCATCCAATGATTGAGACCTATGATAGAAGGTAAATAAGTGATCATACACCTCATTTTGAACATGTTTTTTTTTTTTTGTTAATAAAGTAATACTTGTTTGTAAAATCAAGGAACTTGAGGTCACATATAAACCCAAGTTGTCGTAATCCTAATGATTTTTCCTTTTCTATGTTGCTTTTGTGAATAAATTGATTCAATAAGTATTTTGAGAGCCATTAAACCTTATATAGGTCTTATGTGTTACCATAAACCACTTGGTTAAGTTCTAGGAAGAGTAATACAAAAATTGCACTTTGCAGTAAAAGTTGCTGACAATGTTTTGGCAATTTTAGTAATTTTTTGGAAAACATTGAATGTAACCTTGTAGCCAATCAAACCAACTCGTAATCAGTTGGAATTGATGTCAAATGATAAAAATTCCCTCTATGAATTTAAAGGAGGTATAAGGTGTTGTTTATTATTAAGTTTTTTTTTTAATATGGCAGAGAATCACTACTAATGTTAAACTTGTATATAGGATCATAGAGTTAAATTGTCAAATATCATTACTTCTTGTTTGGAATAACAAACTCATACTTTGTTAGAATAAAAAACCTCTTTAGCTACATGTTATCACTGAATGGAGTTGGTGGAAAATTTTAAGGATCTTCTTGGTTGTCTTAATAGCCATGTCATGGGTTTGAAACATAATCACTTCCCTTTGAGAAGATTTGTTTGAAAATCAGCAAATTACATCTTGTTGTAAAGAAAATATAGTCATAGGATGTTGGAAGATTGTTTCACAGATAGGACATTGTGAGATAGTTATTAGGTGTTACTTGAAGTGTCTAAGTTGTTAGTTCGAAGAAAGAAGTTGATTATGATCCATTTCTCAACTTTGCTCATTTTTCGCTTATTGATTCCCAAGTCTTGAATAGGGAAAGTTATCAAGTAGTTTTGTGAAGTTAGGAAGAAGTTTGTTCAATTTTGTAACCAAGTTTGGAAGAGTCTTTAAAGATACTTAGGAAGGTGGGAAACATAGTTTTCCTTAAAAGTGTTCTTTGTGGGAATCCACTAGCTTTTGGTGTGAGCACTTTGCATCATTTTGGATGCAAATTACATTAAAATGAAATATATGTTCAATGTAATTAAAACATAAACAATAAAAATAAGATATATATTATGATAACCAATAATTTTATACATGAACGAACATATAATATAATATGATAACCAATAATGTCATACATGAACAAACATATCATATATTATGATAACCAATAATGTCATACATTAACAAAAATATAATATATTATGATAACTAATAATATCATACATGAAAAAACATATTTTATATATACCAATAATTTCATAAGTCTAATAATGTCTTGCATCAAATATATGTCATACATCAAATATAAAATGTCATATATACATCAAATGTATATCGAATATGTCCACTAACATAAAATTCAACATATATGTCTGCTAATGCCTATACATATGTGTCTATCAACTATATCTTCTCCTTCCCATGAGTGGAAGGAAAAAAATCCCAAGAGGTCTTTGATCATTTTGTTGAGGGAGATAATGAGGATGATGGAGTCTTCCTCACACATTCACTCATCTTCTTGGTTAGGCTCTTCTCTAACCAAGATGATAAAAACAAAGTTGATATGAATCAATAAGTATTATACATTGAAATAAAATATACATACACACAAAATTAGTTATTTTCTTACTACCATCAAATAGTCACTCTATACGTCCACCTCAAAGGCTCGTGGAGGATCCATTGTAATAAGGACGTACAACAATTCAATCAATATAATCACTTATAAATAAAATTTGAAATTTCAATACTAACTATTATAAACAACAACTAAACTAACAAAATTCTTTCATACCTTGATCAATGGCTCTAAACTAACCATCATTGTAACAACTCCACAATTGATGGACTACCGAAGATGAGGAGGAGTCTCGAACATCAACAACTACATGTCATACAATATTTAACTTAAATGTAACATGAAACATGAAAAAAATATAATCAAATGAATTAAATTAATATGAAACAAATGTACCTCTATGAAGCTTGTATCATGCCTAGGCTCAGAGTCCCTTGTGCATGTCAATGGTCCAGTAGAGAATTGATGCACATGCATAAATTTTTTTGTCAATCCTTCATAAAATTACTTAATAAATATATGTATTAATTTAAATGATTAAATTGATACATACCTCTCAACTCATCGACGAGATGAAAAATTGGGTCGAGGAATCTATCCTAGGGCTAGCAACACTCTTACCCTAAATTTTTAACAATGTTAATACATGTTAATTAATTAGTCATTTACTATACATATGAAATGTGATCAAATTAGTTTATTATAATTATAATTTATCTATGTGTCAATGTCAAATGTGTCACTTAGAAACTTATCAGTGACTAGCCCATCATGTGTACTGTCTCTAGCATGACTGCCAAATATCCATAAGGATCCACATGATGTGCACATGTGACCATGATGCATAGTAATATCCTCAACTAATGGATTCGTGTAATGAAAAAGGGTTTGCATCAAAACATTGATAGTTCCTAGAGTGTTGGTCTCTACATGTTCCTTCACAACTAGAGGAATAATCACATGCTCATCCTATGGCCTTGACAATAGGCACTCTAACTACATTAGGGTCACGATGTACCCATGACCTCTCAAATGATGTCCCCCCCACCTCTATCTTGAGATAATAATATATCAAAATAATTGGCGATCTCCCCAAGGACAAATTCACAATACAATTTCTTTAATAAATACATTGGAACCTCATGATCATTGTAAGGAGGGGTGTCAAAGACCATCCACCATCTATCCCAAAATTTATTTCTAATATCATCATGTATGCACCAATGGATGAGAAACCTTTTATTTGTATATTTAACAATGTCTATTTCTCTAGGCTTTTAAACAATGCACAAATGATAGCTTTTGCTATTTCTTTTTTTTTTTGCATCTTTATATGATAATTTGTTTGCATAATATCATTTTTGTTCATCCCTCTTAACATAGCAAATATCCAACTGACCACTAAAACAAGCTACATGCATCATAATGGACTCAAGGGAGGATGCATATTGTGCTCTCATCAAATTGGTTTTTCCACAAGCTTTCAACCTACCAATGAGTGCTTCTAATTCATTTTTACCTCTTTCTATTTCATTCATTATGTTTTCTTGGGTGCCAGGAGGAGGTCTTCTAATCAATGGAGGTTGCAAAATTTCTTGCTCTTTTTGTGGGTTTTGATTTGGATCTTGTGGAGGGATTTCATTTTGATTTTGTTGGTATAGTTGGGGATTTGATGGTTCATTATTAACATTTCTTGATAAGAAACCAATTGCAATCTAAATAAATAAAAAAATTTAAAGCAAAACTTAAAAAACCTACAAAAAAATGTAAAAACTTACAAAACAATGCAAAAATATACAAAACAATGCAAAAATAAGAGTAGAAGACAAACTATGTGATCTTGATCTTGATCTTCAGTGACGAGGAGGCATTTTGAGGAGGTAGGTGAAAAAAATCTTCAACATTTCCAATCTGCGTGCACATTGTTGAAGAGAAACAATGTGAAAACAAAACCAATAAAGTGGACCACGAGTTTGCAACCCATATATAAAAAATTTAAATTTGACAAAGTGCCTGAAGCTATAGTGTGTACACACTTTGTCAAATTAAAAGAAAAATTTTGTGTGTCATGTTTTTGGCACCACAACTTGGTGCACTTACCCCTTGATGATGCACCAACCTCATTTGATGCAAAATGTGTCTTGAACCATTTAACTATGCCATGCGCATTATTTATACAAACTCCCTTATAATTCATTTGATACTTTCATAGAGCACATTTGATTCAACCTCCAACACCATCATCTTCACCTTTGCCATGTCCACTTTTAAAGAAAATCCACACATATAGTATGTTTTCATAAAAATGATATCAAAAAAGTACATAAAATGGTTGAGATGATTTGAATTGTGCAACACACCCATCTGATCAAACATAATGTTTATCGATACTTATGCCTCTTTCTTTGATATATGCAAAAAAATTATTGAAAAAATATTCTACATAATGAATATCATGTTCTTTATCATCACTTATGTGGAAGTGATATTCTTTTTTGATGACTCATGCTTCAACTGTGCTTCGAATACCATTCAAATCTAATTGTGCATGACGATAACACAGTTGTACCATAATAGTACCCTGATCTAAAAAATAGTTGTCTAATTGAATAGCCTTTTAATGAAAAAAGGAATATATTTCTACAAAATCAACAACTGATAAAATAGTTGCAAGTGAGAATTTATCTCTAAGTATTTGAAATTTTTGTGCTTGCCACTTTGAAAAATATGCATGATAAATATATAGTTGTATCAGACATTTAATTTTGTCCATAAATTCTCCCATAGTCATCTCCTCTTCAACATATTCTAATCTTTTTGATCCTTTCCCATATTTAGTTTAATTCGTTACATTCTTGTAACCCTTGTAAGTTATCATTTTTGTGGCATCAATATCTTCATCATTCAAAGGAAAACAACCAAATTAGAACATATGTCACATATTCCTCTAATGCAATTCATTTGACCAACGGGATCATCTATTTTTTTGCACAAAATCGATGAGGTGAACTCACTTCATCTACTAGGAGGGGCATTTTCATAACCAATAGTTACTTCTATAAAATTTTGATAAAATTGATAGAGGAGATCAACTTCAATATGATAATGACAACAACAAGTTTCAAACACTTTATTTCTCCTAACATAATATGACTTCAATCTTCAAATAATGTCTACCCAATCTTTATATCTAGATTTAAACTACAAAATAAGATATACATTTCATGTTGTGTTATATCCAACCAATTTATTGTATGATTTTCATAAAGGTTTGGTCTAACCCTATGTCTAAGAGCATCTCTAGTATTTGAGAAAGGATGAGTATTATCATTCCAAAATGCTATTACCAAATTTTTTATTCTATCATCAATATATCACAATGAGGAGCTATACACATAATTGCCTAATTTCCTTCCAAAGTGCTATCATCCAAAATAATTCTTCTCGTAACATCTTTTGATATGCTTTTCCTACTAAAACCAATATGTGATGAAATTGAAGATATTTGTCTATTTTTTTGTATACTACTACCAAGAATAGATTGCAACATAACTCTTCTTGTAGTGCTCTTATCTTTACTTCAACTTTTCTTCCTTATAGAGCTCAAACCTTTCTTAACATTTTCAACAATATCACTTTGCATGTAAGAAAATTTTCTCTTTTTTGATGTTGTGTCTACACCTAACAATTTCGATGACTCCTCCAAGTTTTTCTGTAAAAGAACATGAGCAAGTATTTGATTTTTTTCAAGTGTTTCCAAAACATCAAATTTACTTACTATATCTTTTACTATCTTATTCATACCTCTTTTTCTGGAAAGACTTAATTATTTAATATCAACAAGTGTTTTCAATTTATCCACATCTATTGTATGTAAATGATCTAAATTTCTATGACTAATATTTTTATTTATGCTTGTGGCTAGTCTTATGCATTCATTCATACCAATTTGAGAAACTAATCCTAACCCTTCTCCAGATTCCATTGGTTCATGTCCTAAATTATCATGTCCTAGATTGTTATCTCCTGGACAGTCATGTCTTGGATTGTCATGTCTGAAATCTTCTTCAACATGTATTTTCTCATCTTGTAATTATTTGTTCAGACCTACATGCATATAGATAAATTTAAATTTAGAAAATTTTAATTATAAAATTGCAAATATACACATCCTTATGAATTTACACATATACATGCCTTGTCTTCTTTTGTCATAATTTTCTAAAGCTTTCTTGCGATTTCTTTGTTCTCCATCAATTGATCTATTTCGTGTAGATTTACTTTGTCTTCCTTGCTATCATCCCATCTTTGATTTTCAAAATATTTTGAATTGTCAAGTCGGTCTACAAAAAACTAACAAAATAATTCAATTTTTCTTCAGTCTTCTTCCTTTTTCTTCAAAACAATAAATTCCTTCTAACATTTATGTGTATTGATTAAAATATGAGCCTAAAATGTTATTTATACCAAACCAATTAATTGAAAATATTATATTTTTTGTCAACTAGGGGCTCTGAACGAAGCCAATGGGACATCTTAAATGAATATCAAGGAGCTTTGAGCAAAGCCCCTTGACACCCACCATTTTCCTAGGAGCTTTGTTCAAAGCCCCTAGATGGTCAAAACTTCGTCGTGGGGCTTTGTTTGAAGCCCCATGATGATTGAAGTGATTTTCCATGGCCAAGGGGCTTCGGTAAAAGCCCCCAAGTTTCAAATGAAGCTCCAAGGCCATCCCATGCAGCCATTCTTGGTTGCCATGAAAAAGCCCAAGGGGCTTCATTTAAAACCCCCCCTTGCAAAATGGTAAACTACCTAGGGTGCTTCACACGAAAAAGGGGCTTAGAGCAAAGTCCTCTTCACGCAAACTGTCAAAAAATGGAAAGTTTTCAGATTATGTTTAATTTATGACAAATTTTCTTATTTTCATGGCTCAAAACAAGGGCCAAATGAGTTTAAACTCTGACAATAAGTTTAGAAATGTGTTCTCCTTTCAATAAGCTTTCCAATGAATATATTTTTAGCATATATTGTGTTTATTGTGATGTTTTATTTTTAATTTTATTAAATATAGATTTTTTTATCATTTTAGAAACCTCTATTTGAAGCCTTGGGAAAAATATAAAATGAAAGAATTTTTTTTTTTTAAAATATGGTCAAAGCTATGTGTATTAGCTTTCTAGGAAGTCAAGAAAAATTGCATATTGATACATAAAAATCAAGTTATATTTATCAAAAGTAACCTATGTCTAAATTATTGTTAGTGTCACTTTGAGACTAAATAAAACCTACAATTTTTAATGAAATTGAACAAAACCAAAAAAACTTGCTAGTTATTGATGTTACAATTCTAGCCCAAAATGTATTTTGTGATTATCTTATTTTGAAAAGAAGTTATGTTGATAAAAACACCCATCGCTTTTTAAAAATATCATTTTTTGTATAAAGCACTTCTCAGAGGAGATAAAGAACAGGATTTCAAATTAAATTATTTTAAAAATTAAAAAATATTGTTAGAAACTAGATAGAAAATGCTAAAAAACATTGGTTTACATGATCATCAAATTCTTTATAGTTTTTTTGTAATATGTGTTGAGTTGTTGTTTTGCACGATTCTTAATAGCGGGAATCCTTTGGAACTCTTCTCTATGAAAAGCTAATTTGAGGATCAACTCCAAGGTTTTTGGTGATCTTGAAACCTACTAGAATCGACTCAGTTGAAGATAAATTTGAATGTTCACAAGGATGCATTTGCTAGTTCTAAACTATTCAGATAAGAGTTGAATTTGCTTGTTGTCTCAAAAGAGTAACCACACAAAAAGGAATATATTTTATGTATTTTTCTATTTTTATGATGAATGAAATCTAACAATGCAACTATATGAATTCCTAGTTAATAACAAAGATAGGGTGACAATAAATTTAAGCAAATAACATAGAAAGAAAAGTCGTAATGGACATAAGCCACGAAAACAACATGTTTGCAAGTTAAGCTTTTGAAAATATCAGTAGGTAACTAATGAGAATAGGAGCGGTGCTTCCTTAATTCCACTTATGAAATCATCAATGGGAATTTACTAACAGTAAGATGTTTCACTTTTCATCAAATTGCAAGGCCACAAAAAGTACACTCATGTGAGCCATTAAAATTTCTAGGAACAATATGATGATCTCTTCTCAAAATAAGTATGTCAATAGAATTTGTAGAACTATAGCAAACACCAAAATTAAAAGATCAAACAACCAAAAAAATGCAATAAAATTGTTGGCTCAGTTACATCCCATGAACATATATTCACAAAATATAATATACTTAGGTAAGAATCACTACACTCCAAATGTGAGCACCAACAACATATATTATTGCATTAGAATAATGGTAGCCACCTGGAATACATGTTACATTTCTAAATTTATGAGAAATTCTCTCCTGAATTTGTGTTGAGAGTGAGAGATTTCTTTATGCAAGCATATGCTTCTAAACTAATAAAAAAATCTATTTATGTACTAACTAACTCTCTAACTAGTGCTAAGTAGAACTCCATCCATATTTACATCACTGAATAGATGCATGGGCCTTTACATTTCTTAAAGAAAAAAAAAAAAGCATGAGAAAAAAAGAAGAATAAAGCCATTAGATGATGTTGGAGTTTCTGGAAATGCCAAAAATAGAAGCTCCACCTTCACTAGATGTTAGTAGGAGTTAAACTATTGTTAGAATGCATTTTCAGTGCATGGAAAGCTCAAAATTTGGAACTAATAGTTAATTTTTAGTGCATCTCTAAAGAAGCACCTCAGAAGAAGTGCAGTTGTGCACCTACATAGTAGCACACCAATGCACATTAGAAGAAATTTGTGCAAGTGCTAAATTCACCAAAAAATCAAAGTTCTCAGTTTTGAAAACACTTTCTGAGTTTCACTCAAATTGGGTTTTAGATCACTTTTGCATACTTACTTTGATCCTTTCAATGATTTATACCCTCTTTATAGCCAAAATTTTTATAGACCTAAACTCCTTCTGCTTCTAAAATCCCAAAGCACTTGTGTTGAATCTTGTCACTAATAGATGCATAAGATGAAGAACATATTATGTTTCATGTATCCAAACTCTATATCTTTGATCTTTAGTATAAATTTCTTGATTCTTTCTTCTCTCTAACTACCTGATCCTTCCCAATTAGAGACCAAGTGATCTAGATTATCCAAAATGATCAAATGTTTGAAACTTTTTAATACTTCTTTACAATTTTTCTAGGTCCTTTTAACTAACTTTTTCGGAGGTCTTCTACTCAAAATTTCAAGTTGAAACTTTCATCGATCCCTAAAACTAGATAGACAAAGGCTCAATGTTTTAGGTTCTAAAATTGGATTTTTATTTCTTCTTTTCAATGGTGTAAACGGTTTTGAATTCCTAGCTCTAGGTCAAAAGTTATGACCCTAAAAAGTTAAGGATGCCTTTTTCTTTACACCAAGAAGAAAATATTGGTCTAGAAATTTGAAACAATTAATTTAAACAAATCCTAAATACTAAAAAAATGAAAACCAAAAAGCAAAACCTATCAGGAACACTCAAAAAACCCTACTTCTAGCTCTGATGGTCAAAATTTGGCCCACCTTGTGCACCTTAAGGGTGTGCTAGGCATGCGTTATCTCCTAAGAAGAAAACCACCACTAAGGGTGTGCACCTAACACACCTCATGGGGTGTGGTAGGTGTGCACCATTATGGCACAAAGGGATGTTTACCCTAACTGAAGGTGCATCATTGTGCAACTTGGATTGGTGCACAGTTGCGCACCTTTCACTTGGTGAAGGGTTAGCTTAGGTCATTTTAGAGTTTTATTTATGCAAAAAAGAGGTGCACAACTATTCATCTTAGATAAGTGTTTAGTTGCGCACCTTTTCTTTGGTGTTATTTAATGCTTTGTGTGTTGTGTGCAGGTGATGGAGGGGGATCAAACACACCTCAGGAGCTGTGGAAGTGTGGTAGGTGGGAGCTATGAATTTCCAAGAGGGATATACCTTTTCCTAGTGCACTAGTGCACCCAGTGAGGTGTGCTAGTGCACCCCTTTATTGAAAAAAAAAGGATTTTTCTTCATTAAAAACACTATTTTTGGCAACTGGGTTTCTGGGTAGAAACCCATATTAGGCAAAAACACTAGTAAAACCCCTAAAAAAGACACAAACCCTAGATTAGGGATCTTATACACAAAAAAATCAAAGTGGGGGGTCCCCATTTCTCAGCAAAATGGGATGTGCATTGTGAAACCACAACAATATGCATTTGAAAATCAAGTTTTTGTTAAAAATATACACTTTGGTGTCAAACTTAGCCAAAAAGTTGGAACCATTACCATGCTACATATAAAAACATATAAATACATACATAGATATATATAGATACATACATATATACATATACATATACATATACATATATGTACATATACATATGTAGATATACATAGATACATACATACATACATACATACATACATATACATTGTTGATTTATGGAGGACTAAACTAAATACTGAGAGGGGGTTGAATCAAAATCTATAACAATTTATACTTTTCATAGATTCATTCACATCTATCACAACTTGTGCATGAAAAACTATAAATGTAAAACTTTTGTAACATGTAAATCAATTCAATCACATGCATGAAGGTAATAACACATAATAGAATATTTTTTACCCAAAAAATCTCCAAGGTGAATGTAAAATTGGGGTGGGGATGACACCCAAAAATCTTCACTACTACATTAATAAAGTTAACCAAGGTTACAATGGTTGACCACAAAATATCGTCTACTTTGTGAGGACTCTGCCCTATTAAAGACTAAAGAAACTATTAGGTTCCCCCTCGTTAAAGGATTTGACACTTACAACTAAGTAGGGACTCTATTAGGAGATTCACAAATATATGTTAAGACCACTCTATTAAGATATTTAACTTGATTCAATACTAGACTCGCAGTTCCCTCTAAAAGCTAATTTCAAGTCTTCTCCTTACTAACTAATCCTCTCCTCTAGTATGATAACACATTCACTTCTTATGAATGGGTCACTTGCTTCATTAGTTGACAAAAAAAACCCTTGAATGAATTTTTATCTTCTCTCTGCTTATTTTCTCATGCTCTTGTCCTTTGTTTCTCACTCTATCACATGCACAATCTAGGTTAAGATCATCACTATTTAAGGAATCCATGAAGAGTTTTCTAGATGGTTCCATGTTTTTATTGTTCATCATAATCGTTGAACATACATATGGGGAATATGTGATCTAAATCATGTAAACATTCTTTAAAAACCTCTTCAAAACTTAAATAATCCTTCCAAGTTGGCTTGATAGTCATTTTTCCTATAACATTATTTCATTCTTGACTTTTATTTAAAGTCTACATTTCTCATTCTTTACTTCTTTTGATGCTCAACACCTACTATATCGTTCAGTACATATATACATTGAATTTCACTAGATCAAGGATGATTTTCTTGGTAAATATAGAAAATTTCTCTATGACCATACTTAACTCGACTTCTATAAAAAAGCTCAGTACATACTTAACCATCTAACTCTTCCTTGTAAATTACTATGTGGTTGACACTAATAGACAATAGTAAAATTATGCAAGGGCATCTGAGGGTCAAGGCTATTGATCTAGATGTGGGTTTTGGTCGAGATTTACTTTTGGGGGTCATAACCTTTGACTCTGATGTGGGTTTTGGCTAAAATTTTATAGGTAGTTGAATTAGGAGTTATTTGGATTTTTGATTGAGCTTAGCTCAATAGGTGGCCATTTTGACATTTTCTTGGGAGCCTATAATCTCATCTTGACCTCTAAATTTAGCTTTTTGTGTTTTTTCCATTTGTTTAGAAAGTTGTTTTTGTAATAAATCTAAAATCATATTTTTGATTTCATTGATTAGTTGGCAATTTGTCATGCTTTATTTGGGAACTTTTCCTGGTAAAAACTAGGATTCATAGGGTGAATTTTAAAAATGATCAAAAATGGGAAAAAATAAATTTCCCAAAAAATTGCCAAATATGGTAATTTTTAGAATTATAATTAGTAGATGTTTGTTTTCATTGTAGAGGTAGAGTAGAGTTGCAAAAGTTTTAATGAAGAGTTATGGTATTCTAAAACATATGTCTTGTGTCAATTTCTAAATTATTCATTGATGAGATTGGGTTACATCATTAGAAATACCAACAATCTCACCCTTTGACATTAGTGGAAAAACACTTTTTCATATTTACATCACTTTGTCATATCAATACAAAAATGATAAAATGGACTCTCCTCGTAAGTCTTATGACTTACGAATAATGAATACAAAAAATTATTACATCCTTTATACTATACATGTATATTTCTTCTTTCCTTATGCAATATACTCTTATATACATTTCTCCCTTATTTTTGAACAATTGATGTCACTATTGTAGGGGTTGAAAGAGTTGAAGTAATCCATATGTTTCAATGAATTCCCTATGAACTCTTGTAATCATGACTAGAGCATGATTCCATGTGGTTCTTATTGCCTTGAAAATTAGATTCTGCAGTTGTAGTCTTGTAGCTAAATTAGTTAAAATCTCAACAACTAAATATTTATGATCTTTTGTGATAAGATCTTGGTTTGTTTCTAGTTATCTTTACATGACCTCCAAATGAGGTATCATGATTGTCAAAATTGAGATCAATTTAGACCTCATGGTGCTGTCAACTTCCTAGAGCTCATCCATTATGCCTTGAGCATTTAGTAGAACATTGTAGTGATCAATGCTAGATCCTAATGACTTTGAGATAAGACTACTAGATGCCTTCATCTTAGCTTGAGTCTTATCTATTTGTGCCTAAATATTATCTATAAATCTTGGTACATTTAAAAAAATTGTGTACACATGTTGTACTCTCTGTATAATATTTATCATTACCTATATTTTTCATACAATAATACTTTTTTCTTAGCTATAGCTATGAAATATTTATCCACAACGTTGGTCTCAATTCTTCTTGTTGACTGATCCTTTAGCTACTCATTGGACTCAAAATTTTCAGCACTAACTTGATCAATTATATTTACAAGTTGGTAAATGATTGGTGTCTCTTTATGTACACTCTATATTTCAAAAACATCAATAAAAATATGGTTTACATCTTGTAATGTTTGTTGCTAGTTTATCTTTCTTGAGCTCTTCTTGTCTCTTTTTCTTCTTCAAAATTTCTTGTAGCAAAATGTTTTGCTTAAATTTAAGATTTTCTAGATCAAATTTGGCATCTCAATTTTTTCATCTAGACTAACTTAAATATCTTTCAAAATTTATTTTATTTCTTTTCTCTTCTTATTTAGTGAAGAGGTGTTATTGCCTATCATTTCCTTGGGAGTTGATGAGGAGGTATCACCACTCGATCTTAATTGTACATCTGTGCTTGAGATAACAACTATTGTACTTGGTTTAGCCTTATTCAACTCTTTAGTTTCCTTAATTTGAGGTTCTAAAAAAATATTTTCATTTTCATTTCTTTCATTATCTCTACCATCTTCTTCTTCATTTGTAAGCCTTGACTACTCAGCTTCTAGAGTATCAGTGAGATTTGCATGTATAGGAGACATGTTGCCTTGTGGACTTAGCACACCTAAAATTTCTCCACTACTATACTCATCAACAATATTTACAGTCTCTACTTTCTTTTTAGTTAGCTCAAAAATAATTTTCCAAAGAAGCTCCTCATTCTTTTGTATAGTTTCCTCTTTATTTCACAATAGTAAAAAAAAATTGTACATAGGAACAGATTTGCTCCTATATTTCTCCAAAAATACATATATTTCTTCTTACGATAGATCAGACATGACTCTAAGAAATGTGTTAGTTCTTATCTATGTTTCTAATTTCTCTTCCTATTTCCACCTTTTCTTTAATCTTTAATAAAGGTCTTAAGGAATCCTATCCTCTATTTCACTAGGGGCTACTTTATTATTTCCAATTTTTTCTAGCATAGCCTCTTCTACCTTATTTCTACCATAATCATCTAATGTATCATACTTTACAAATCTAAAACTATATAATCATGTTGATCTTTTTAGATCTCAGTATACCTCATTGATTGAGTTATGGTTCCTCTAAGGGGGTCCTCTAACCAATTGCCTTCTCCTATTTCAAGATTCACTTGGTTCAATAGACTCTACTAATTTCTCTTTTGTAGACTTCTTGCCAATAACATCTACTCTAGTCCTTGGCTTATTTGGTAGTGGAAGTTTCATTTCCTTCTTCTTCCCTTCTCTTGGAGCCTTCTTTCTCAATGGCATACTAACAACTATGGATTTACCCTTGTCAGCTTCTCCTACTTCATCTTCCTCATCACCACTATCTTTTTCTTTTGCTTCACCAAGACCTTATTTTATTTGTATTAGTTCTTTACCCTTGACTAGGGTGCCCATTTTAGCTTCTAGGTCTTCAATCATATTCTTCCTTTTCTCCTCCTTGGAAGCTATCTTGATGTTCACTATTATCCTCTCCTTTTTTTCCTCATATCTCCCAAATGGTTTAGCCTTGACATCTATTTCTTTTTGTAACATTACATCAATATTTACACTCACATCGTTACTATCTACCTCATATTCAAATCTTTGTCGTCAAGCCTTTTTTGGTTTCACTACTTGTACAAATATGTTGTGTATATCAACAAGGAAACATATATCACTGTAATATTTTGTGACCAATTCCTCTATATTTCTCATTCTCCTTTTCATCCTTAGGTCCAATTCAAAGTATCTATTCATTACATTTTCAAAATTGGTCTCCTAATTGATTAATAAACTCATTAATTTTCCTTCCCACTAGTTTATCTTGTTCCCACACAACATTACCTATACTAGCAAAATACTCCTGGATATAAAAGAATGTACAAACAATTGGGAAAGAGAACTTACACATTAATTTATTTGTTTTTCTTATTGATGATATATTTTCTACCTATTGTAATATTTTTATCTTGGCAAGATCATCTTCATGATTTTTCATCACAATCTTCCACACTTGGTCCAAAACCATACATGACATGCTATTTGATCTACTCAATTCATAGAATTTGTGAGTAATGAATTTCACTAAAAATTATATGAGTGGATTAGAATACTTGTAATGAAAAGGCCATGTCCTTTCCACTTGGCTCCTATATTTACCTCAATTTCTCCTTGGCTGAAATATCGCATAGTTTTCTTCTTATTTAGGGTTGGATAACCTGTAACCCTATTTATCATCTTCTTTGTGATATGGACTGGTACATTCTTCAACCAATACCTCATATCATGAATTCTTTCCAAAATAACTTTGATCAATTTGATTTTCAAATTTCTCAAAAATTCTAGGGCTTGAGTTAACTCATTCCTCTCAACAATCTAAAACTCATCCTTTAAATTTCTTTCATTAAGTATCTTCTTATAAGATTCCCTAATTTCAAAATCTCCCACTTCTACAATTCTACACATGCAACAACTTCTAACATCACATATCATAATGACCTTAGGTGGTATCAGGGATAATGCATCCATTACATCTCCTTTTATGTAACAATTTTTGGAATAGGAAACAATTTAAGTGGAAGGTAGGTGTCACTTCTCCCCATTTGAACTTTACTAAAATTTTGAGTCATTAGATAGCAGTTGATGAAGCTGCCACGATCGTAATAAGTGTTTGATATTCTTCCTTTTCTAAACACTCAACACTCATTCACAGTTCTTTACTTGTTTAATCTCCTTCATTAAATTACTCCTTGAAACCTCTAATGGTTTCTTGAATTCTCTTAATCATTTAGAGCTCTTAAAAATATGGATGCAAGGTAAGAAGTAATGTATTCAAAATCTATTATATACCTCATCTTTTGATCGATTAGGTTCACTGTTAATGTTGCATACTTCATTGAGTGGAAGCTTTCTTGCACAACAACTCAATCTCTTCCATAACCATTGATCTCTATTGGAGTTCTTGGTCTATTTTGCAATGCTCCATCAAGACAAACAACATTACTGATAGTTAATAACCTTTCAAAAATTTTGTTCTCATACATCTAATATATGTAGATATGAAATTTTGGCACACATTTATATAAGGAACCAATGTATCATATATCATTTAGGTATATAGCTTCATACATACCTCTTATATACTTAGTTAGAGATGACATGATCATCTTGTCCATTAGATTAGATGACTTCAGTTTCATTAGCTCCATTATTTCCATTTTTGGTTAATTTCATTCCTCACTTTCTCAATGTCCACTTTGCCTTTACCTTTGTCTTTTGTTTTATTTTATGAATGTACTTGAGTCCTACAATTCTTTCTTTGATGTCTAAAGTTGTGAAACTTGGAACATGTGTTGTTAGATGCATAATTCTTCTTCTTTTAATTTGGCCAATAGGGTTTTGTCTCTAATTTGTATTCAAGTTCTCTATGCATTTGATGTCCTTGTTTCTTGCATTGAAAATAATAAACAATAAAATTAGTTTTATAATTTTTCATTCCATATTTTCTTCAACAGATATTTGTAGTATGACCAATTTTTCCATAGTGATAGAATATTGGTTTGTCCTTTTGCTTCACATTTCTCATTTCTCCATTCTTGGATGATACTCCCTTTTTAGTCCATGAATATCCTAATCCATTAGAACAACTTGATGACTTTAGAAGTTCTTCAAAGTACTTCACTTCTTCCTTTGGTTTGTTGAATTTTTGCATAGATTCATTCTCATTCTTTAGTATCTCATTGTTAGATTTGAGGTTTGCAATATCAACATCCTTGTTATTTAGTTCCTGATTTGTAGTGATTAGTTGATTCATTAGACCTATTTGTGTATTTGTGAGCTTCTACACATCTAATAATCTTTCTTCAAGTCCTCTAGCCTTTACCATTTTGTCTTCTTCTACCATAGTCCTATCTTCTTTAGGCTTATTCTTTTGTTTAGTCACTTTACATAGTCTTACTGGTTGGATTTCATGTTCTCTTTTCAATGCCCTTATCAATTTAATGAGAAGTTTGTTCATTTAACGTAGCTAAATATATATTTTTTATTGGCATTGATTTGTCCAAATAGTGCATATATTTCAACTTCTTTATAAGAGTATTGCTAAATCTGTATGTCAATTTCCTTTCTCCTTTTTACAAAATCCTTCAAATCATGTCTTGACTTCTCAAGTTTCTATAGTGTGAGTTGGATGTCAATCACTTGATTTTCAATAGACTTATCCATTCTAAAAGCTTTTATCTTCTAAGATCTGATCTCCAAGTCTTTAAGCTTCTTTTAGAGAACCAATGCTCTGATACCAATTGTTAATTTATGGAGGAGTAAACTAAATACTAAGATGGGGGATTAATCAAAATATATTAGAATTTATACATTTCATAGATTTATCCTTTCTATCAATAACCTATGCATGAAAAACTATAAAAGTAAACTTTCTAAAACATGTAAATAAGTTTTAACACATTCATGGAAGTAATACAACATAAAAAAATATTTGCTATCAAAAAACCCTACAAGATGAAGGTAAAAATGGGTCGGTGATAACACCCATTAATTTTCACTACTACAATAATAAAGTTAACTAGTTAAGGTTACATTGGTGACCATAAAATATGATCTACACTATGAGAAGTTTATCCTCTTATAGACTTAGCTATTAGGTTTCATATTTTTAAAGGATTTAACACTTTTAACTGAGTAAGGAATCTATTATGAGATTTAAAAGAATGTTTTAAAGACTACTATGTTAAGATATTTACCCTAATCTAAGTATGTTAAAATGGATTTAGTACCCAGCTCTTAGTTTCATTTGCAAGCTACTTTCGAGTCTTCTTCTTACTAATTGATCCTCTCCTCTAATCTGATAACACTTTTCATTCCCTTTCACGTTCACTACTTATGAATAGGTTTCCTTCTCTATTAGATGATAACAAAACCCTTGAATGAATTCTAATATTCTCTCTACTTATTTTCTCATGCTCTTCTCCTCTATCTCTCACTCTATCACACACACATGATCTAATTTAATATCATTTCTATTTAAAGATTCCATGAAGAGTCTTCTAGATGGTTCCATGTTTTTCCTCTTCCTCTTGATCATTGAATGTACACATGGGGATATGTGATCTACACCATGCAAATTTTATGTAACAACCTCTTCAAGTAATAAATTTTTTGTAACAACCTCCCCAAAACTTAGATAAACCTTCCAAGTTGGTCTAATAGTCATTTTTCCTAAAACACTATTATAATCTTAACTTTTAAGTAAACTTTTCATTCCTCGACCTTTACTATATATGATGCTCAACATATATTGTGCTCAACACATACTACATCACTTGGTACTTATATACTTGGAATTTCACTTGGTCACTAGTGACTTCCTCGGTAAATATAGAAAATTTCTCTTACTCTATGACCATACTTAACTCGTCTTCTATAGAAAAGCTTGGTACATACTATCTTATGTACATGACTCGACCTATGTAGAGTAGCTTGGTTGTAGTAACAATCATCTGACTCTTCCTTGTAAATGACTAACTGGTTCACACTAATATACAATAATGCTTAGAGATACGCATGGGGATATGTAAACTCTCCATTGCTTGACCTTTACTATTTCTGATGCACAACATAAACTATGCTCGGCATAGACTACATCACTCGATACTTATATACTTGAAATTTTACCAGTCACTTAGTACATGGAGAAAATTGCTCGAGCTGATGATATTTAACTTGTCTTCTATAGAATAGCTTTGTGGATACTATATTATGTGCATGACTCAGCCTATGTAGAGTATATCAATCACAATGATGACCATCTCACTCTGCCTTTTAAATGACTAAGTGGTTGATAGTAATAGCGAATAGTTGTTAGAGATACCAACATATGTATATGTATATATATATATATATATATATATATATATATATATAAATACACATATATATGTATATATATATATATATATATATATATATATATATGTATATACATATATGTACCCACACACACACACACACACACACACTCATATATATGTATGTATGTATGTTAGATACATACATACATATATCTATAAGTATAGATATGTATTGAAGCAAGGATGGTTTGAAGAGCTAGGGCTAGAGGCACAACTAACTATCTAAGAATCTTGCTAAGTAAACATGATGTAAGAAAATAACAAAGAGAACAAAACCAATGAGAGAGAAAATAATGATACTTTATTAATTCATCAAATTATCAACATATATTCCCAACTATGAGGCCATTCGGGTTACTACTGACAAGAATTATGAAATTGCTAAATTATAACTTTTATAGGTCTTTAATTTGGACTTCTAGCTCTTCTACTTTGTTCTCCCAACCAGGGGTGAGTGCATCAAGTTGGTGTAGAAAAAAATTGACACCCTTCAAGAAAAACTTTCAATAATTTGTTTGTGTTTTGAATAACCTAATTAGGTTATTCAAAAATGAAATGTTGGCTAGGCTTGGTATCCTACCCTAGCCATTATCCTATAGAAAACCCAATTGGGTTTTGTAAAAGTAGATCAGGTTATTAAATAATGTAATTTGAAAAGCCCAATTAGGTTTTTTGAATTATCTAATTAAATAATCTAATCAAGTTTAGTAAACTATATATTCTATTTTTTGTCTACATTTGAGGGTATTTTTATACCCTCAAATGGAAACAATAGTGTGGAGTGCAAAGGAGAACATCACAAGTAATTTAGGTTTAGCATAATTTTTTTTATAAATTGCATTTCCATCCATGACATCCCACAAATGAGGTAAGTCTTCATTCTATTGGTCATTTATGTATTTTTTAAATCAAATTTTATAATGTGATTCCATAAGATATAAGTTTTGTGATTTTTTTCAATTTTTTAAATATAGATGCATCAAGGAATCCAAGAAAATGAGAGAGAGATGAAAGACAACTTGCTACACAATCAAACCCTCCATCCATTATGACATAACCACAAAACACTCCACTCATTGTGACACAACCACAAATCCCTCCACCCATAGTGACACAACCACAAAACCCTCCACTCAATGGTCCTGTTCAACAACCACCACCTCCTATAAACCCTCCATGCATACAATTGCATCATCTAACTACTACACAAGAGGATCTCATAAACAACCTCTCACAATATAGTGCTAACATTACAAAAATGGTCATTAGGTTGTAGTCATCTATACATTCACACTACTCAATCCTAGCTAATACACTTGAACAAATGGACCAAAATGCAAATGAGGTGTCTATGGAGGTTAGAAATTAGGGTACATGGGTGAAAAGGTTTCATGGATTTTATTCCAATGGGTTATTATATCAACAAGTGAAAGAAAAAGACATAAAGAAAGGTACAATATGTTTTCTTTTCACCGATCATATATCTAGCAACTCCTTATTAGACACAACCAAAAGTTTTCTTATTCATTGGTGCACTCATACTAGGATGAGATATTGTTTTTAGGATAGGTGTTACATGATATTTTACCTACCACCATGCAATAATTATGAGTTTCCTCTATATTTCTTGAAAAAGCTATATTGTGAGTTCATCCTTAGCAAGAAGGAAAATTACTTTGCCATCCATCAATTATAAGGTAGAGGAAGAGGCTCTATGTATGATAGACCTGGGGCTCATAGGGTGATACTAAAATATGAAAGGATATGTATAACATGAAAAACTATGCCTCATGTTGTGCTCCCATCAATTGTAAAAGATTCTATATATTTACAGACTCTTTATGTGGCTACACCATTGACAAATGTTATTATTCAACATCACTCATAGTAAGGTGGTTTTACTTCACCTGTGGCACCTCAACTATCATTAGATAAACCTTTAGGGTCATAAAAACATGCAAAAACTTTATCATCATCACCTATGGCACTAGGGTCATCACAACATTTGACAACTCCATCATCATCACCTATGGCACCTCGGTCAACAAAACCTACACCAGCTCCATCAACATCACCTACACCACCAGTGTCATTTCTACTTTTGTCACCTATACCAATAGTGTCATCTCCACTTGTGTCACCTACACCACCATTATCATCCTCACTTGTGTCACCTGCATCATCATCACATACATCCTTACATTCTTTGATGCCCAATCAACATTTTTATTTTAGCTATTAGTGCATGTATTACAGGATAGATATCGATGTGTCTCAAGATGTAGTGTCTTCTCATTCATGTATTCATTGTTGGCAAATTTTTCATTCATACAGACATGGCAATTTCACACTTAGATGATTTGATGGCGATGGTCTTTGGTGGACAAGGGACACAGGTTTATTTGTTTGATTTTTGACATGATATTATTTAATCTCCTAAATATCATAAAAGTAAACAAATATTTTATAGATCACTCTAGATTGATATGTGAACAATATCCAATGTAGAGTGCAAAAAGAAATACAAGAAACCCAAAGAGTACTCATTTTGCCAAAGGTGCGAGGTTAGGAGCAAGAACACCTAAGGTAAAGATTTTTAAATGTTATTAAAAGTACAATAATACATTGGCTTAAAAATATTGTTTCTTAATTTTTTTGACACTAACAAATCACTTATAGATCCTATTCCATCTCCTACCATCATTGTAACCCTCCCATTCATCAAATCTATCCAATTCCCATCCACATCTATTGCTCCCAGCATTACCCAAACCCCATATAATGAGCCTCATGAGTTTTGGCATGATATTATTTGACCACCAAAATATCACAAAAGTAATTATTTTTAATTTTATAGAGCACTTTAGATTAATATATTTAAACAATATACAATCTAGGGTCTAGCAAGTGGTATGAGAACACCACATAGTACTCATTCTACTAGACGTGTGAGGTTAGTAGCAAGAACACCTGAGGTTAATTTTATAAATATTATTAAAAGTACAATAATATATTGTCTTTAAAATATTGTTTCTTAATTGGTACTCTTAAAAGTACAATAATACCTTTCCATCTCCTACTATCATTGAAACCCTCTCAAATCCATCAAATTCTCATCTACATATCTTGCTCCAAACATACATGAATTTTATTCAAAAGACCTCATGAGTTCATCCTCCATATACCCATCCCCATCAAAGAGCCTTTATATTCTTTAGGGTCTCTTGTAGGAGTCTGTAGATCATGAATCTCCACTTTCAATTCTTGATAAGGTGACAAAAGTTTCTTTGTATCCCTCTTTTTCTTCTTGATCTATTTCCTTTCAATTTAGGCCGTGTACTATAATTCCAATATTGTCCTTGAAGTCCTTTCTCTTCTTTCACTCCTATGATCTTCTTGTTATTATGGTGTCTTCTTTCCATTTACAACATTATCTCATATTTATGAGAATAATCTTTACTATTTTATAGGGCTTGTCAGGGGCTAAAATTTCTCAAATTGATGATACCATGCTTTCTACCATTAAATTTTGTCTTGAGAGCTATGCGTTATCATATCTTATACACTAATAGAGTTAAAAAATTTAGTTTAACTCATGATGTTTCTTATTGATTCGTCTTATGTTATTTTTGTTTCTTGTTTAGGGTACTCCACATAGTCTAAGGTCTAGAGGAAAGGGAAAGAAATCAACAAGAACACTAAAACAAAAAAAAGGGTATTAAATATAAGTCAATTTTATATTTTGAAATTTATTATGAATGAATATATATACATGTATTTAATATTGATGGATATGTGTTCACTTTTTTGTTGAATATATGTATAAAAAAAATCATTTTGTATAGTTGATGAATGCACTCGAGACTGTTGATGTTGATGCAATGGAAGAGATAACATTTCATATTTTCCTTCTCATAAAGTTTAGGTAATAGTATGCATTTTTTCTATATACATATTAAAAAATTGCATTTACAAATGAGTACATGTTCTTTTTCTTTCAGTTTTATAATAATTATCAATAATTTATCTTATTAACATGTGTTATCTATATTTTACTTATTACAACACCTCTTGGACACTTTGTGCAAATCCTTTTCCATTTCATTTTGCTAGGAGTCTTGAGCATCAAAGGCGAGTTCAAACACAACAGAGGCTAGAGATATGTATGCATAATCTTAGTTGAAGCCCTCTTGTGATCACAATTTGGATTTCTTGTGTGTGATAGAATTCCCTAATGCCTACTCTACAATTCTAACATTTTATTGCTTACCATATAGGTTGGGCCTAATACTAGCATTGATTCATCAGTGGTTGTACCTTCCCCTAGAATAGGAGATCTAGCTTAGGTTGTAGTACATTGTTTTTTTATTACTATATTTGGAATCCTTAAGGTCACTCTATAATTCTAACATTCTACTACTTACCATACATGTTGTGCCTCATACAAGCACTGATTCATTAGTGGTTGTACCTCCTACTAGCATGGGAGATATAGCTCAAGCTGCAGTATATATTTGTTCTACTCTATTTGGAATCTCTAATGCAACTCTAAAATGCTAATATTTTATTACTTACCATATAGGTTGTGCCTCCCATGAGCATTAATTCATTGATAGTTGTGTCTTCCATCATCACTCTACCTCATCATTTTATTAGGAGTTGCATGCATTAATGGAGCCCATTACCATTATCATTTAGTCTAAATATGGGACAAAGGGATGAGGTAATGAAAAAGTCAACTATCCAAAATTTAGAACCGAATTTCTAGTTATTTTCATACTACTTATAGATAAGATATATATGATAGTGTATTTTAACTTTTCTTCTACAGACACTTGGTGAGTCACAAATTGCATCGAAGATGCTAAGTTTCGATGATCCTACATAGTCATAGATATTGATAGTGATATACATATGTAATTGTGGTCATCACATGACATTGACACATATTTGACTTTTGTATTATATATGTTTGAGATTTTTATTGTGCACATTTGACATTTCTATTGTACACATTTGGCATTTTTCAAGTATTCAACTCTTGTATGGTATATATTTGAGATTTGTATTGTGAACATTCAACATTTCTATTGTACACATTTGACATTTGTCATGTATTCAACTTTTGTATTGTACCAATGAGACATAACATCTTTATGTAACTATATGATTGATATGACATAATCTATTGTTGATTATGATATACATTAAACTTTGATTTCCATCCAACTTGTTCAATGAGTGCATACAAACTTGTATTTCATCTTACTTTCTTGCAATTAATCAATCACATAAGTTTCATTCATTCCTTTATACATAAATTGTAACATGTTTATCAAATGCATTATAACATGTAATCATATGTCAAGTGTTTTGATGTAATAAGACATGACAAGTAAAAATAAGTCATGATTTTTGTATTTGTGTTAAAGATTGCAGCTTTATTAGGCTTAGCGACCCTTAGGGACACATCCATTTAGTGTGGTCAATACCATCAAAGGGACACTATGGCTAAAATGATGTTGTTCCATGCCTAAACCTAACTAACTGGAGCTAATGAAATAGACAATTTGATCCTAGGACCAACGGTTTGAAATATACACAACCTTGCTCATTTTAACTAAGCAAGGTTGCAAATTTCAGCAATAGGTGAGATATGGATTCCAAATCCATATAAAGTCAAATCTCTAAAAATTGAGATATATTTTCATAGGCTTAGATAATGTGATCCTGTACCACTTGATAGTTTGTCAATATCTCGCACGAGCTAAGAGAAATATCCAATCAAATATTGTAACTCGATGGTGCTTGGAGACCCTTAGGGACACTTTTGTTTAGTGTGGTTGATACCATCATAGGGAAGATTTAGCTAAAAAAGGTTGGTCATATCCTAAACCCAACCACCTCAAGCTAATAGAGAAAATGATTTGATCATAGGACTAATGATTTGAAGTATATACCACCTTGCTCATTTTCACTTAGCAACATTATAAATTTTGGTACTAGGAAAGATGTGGATGTCAAATACAAATAGATTTGAATCTCTAAAAATAAGATATCTTATTGTAGGCCTAGATAACGTGATCTTATTCACCTAATAATTCATCAATACCTCACATGAACTCAGAGAAATGCTTGATTAAAGATTGCAGCTTGATAGTGCTTAGAGACCCTTAGAGACACTTCCATTCATTGTGCTTGATACCATCAGGGGGAAGCTGTAGATGGAATGAGGTTGATCCTATACTAAACCTGACCAACTTGAGCTAATAGAGTAGCTATGGATTGCTAGGAAATGTCAAAATTGCTCATTACGTCCTAATTTGGTCAAAAGTTGGTATGTGAGAAAAAAGTTTCTCAATAGGCTAAAATTTGTTAGGAATAAGAAACTAAGGTAGTAGGTTACTTAATAGGTGCTAGGAATCTTAACTAGGGTCCTATAGTAGTTATAGATGGATTCATTTGACCAAAAGATGTCATGAGGAAAAATTGCTCAAAAAGTTGCTTGAGCAACCTTTGCAAATTTTGCAAAAAGTTGCAAATTGAGCTTTGAGAAGTTGTAACTATTTTTTCTCTAGTATATGAGCATGGGGAACATATTTTGGAAGGCTAGAAGATTTTCTGTTACATTCTAAGTTATAAAAATTGAACTTTTGCAAAATTTGTACTTTGCAACTTGTTAACAACTTTTTTGCACTACGATGCAATTTTTATCTCCTCACACTTTATATAGGGTGATTGGGTGGTTATTCACCCTTTACAAATCCTCTTCAATTCTTTTCAATTTTCTTTCCAGAAATTTCTTAAGAAAATTTCTAGAGTTGCACGATGCAACTTTCATATCTTTTTGCAACTTTTCACCAATTTGGTCAAATGACCTTTCTATCATCTCAAACTTAACCAAAAACCTTACCTATGGTAAACACCTAACCCTAACTCTTCATAAACCCTATTGACCTCTTGATGACATCATCAACATGCCTTGTGCCAATCATAGGGCTATTTTAAGTCTAAAAATAGGTGACATAGTGTGACAGCAAGGACACGATCCAAAACAACCTTATCAAAGATTTGCATATTTTTTAGAGAAACCAAATGGGTATCCAAATATATAATTTATTTTCTTGATGTTTCTAGAAATTTGGGAGAAAAATGCAAGAGGACAACCATCTAAATCCATATAAGTTGAAGATAGTTGAATATTTTTCTAAGGATATCATCAAACCCACAAAGAAAAATATTTATGGCATCTAAATATGCCAATGTTACATGTCTTCTCTTTTTTATATGAAAAATTTAGCATCTAAATCTACACATGTGAAATCTCTTATCAGATTTTTATACAAAATATGGCATTTAAATATGCACATGTTACATGTCTTATCAATTTTGTATACAAAATCTGGCATCTAAATCTGCACATGTGACATCTCTTATCAGATTTTTATGCAAAATATGGCATATAAATAAGCACATGTTACATGTCTTCTCTTTTTTATATACAAAAATTGGCATCTATGTATGCACATCACTACAAATTTGAATCATTTCATATAACATATATACAAAAAATTGAAAATTATTCTACCATATGTAGAATGATTTAGCTATATACGGGTATATGCAGGATCATGGTCAACCAACCTATGCTCTTAAGTGGCAATAAAAAATTAGTAAATCAAAGTTATATCAACTTGACATGCGATTTTCTACTAGTTATAAACTTTATATCAAAAATTTGGGAAAAAAAATCTCTAGGAAATTGAATTTAGTTTCTAAACTACTAGGCCCTATTTGAAAAAATAAAAATTGATGGGTCAATTTTTTTAATTTTAATGCAATAGTACAACCATTTTAGGAAAAAAATAAGTAGACATATGTCTACCCATGTTAATCAAAACCAAATGATAATACTTTTAAATAATATTCTAGATAGAATTAGACTCATGTCTCGATATGACACATATTTTTGTGTATTTTAATTCTAAATAAATAAATAATTATTAATTTTCTACTTTTGTATTTTTGCAATAAAAAACTCTCATGTCCGACCACCTTAACTAATTCAAGATTGTGCAAAATTTAATCTTTCTTTTTCTTCTTTATAGGAGAAGAAACATATAATGTGATGCATCTTTTGGATTTAAAAAATATAGTACCATTTGAAAGATATAGTTGTTTTTCAAGCATTGTGTCAATCAACACTTTATATGTAGCTCCTTTCAAAAATAAGTAAGAATTACTTATTGAACTTGTAATTTGACAATCCTTACATTTTTGGAAATATAATAATATTCTTCAGAAACCCTTTTCATTTCATTAAATTTTGTGAGGAAAAAGTCATCAGCTACATGTTTGAAGTAAAAAACACACAAGAATATGCCAAAAACACATTTTTAGGACATTTTTTAAGTTGACCATATATGGTTGGTATCAAAGATATAGTAGGCTTTATAAATTTATTAATTATTTTCATTTTGTATTAGGATGGGTGGGAAAACATTGGAATATATTATGAAATGCTTTGAGGCATTTCACAACTACATATTTTTCATCTCGCCACTTTTTGGCACACCATGATCCTGCACATATCCATAGCACACAATCAATCAAGGGAACCTTGTGGATCAGCTCTAATCCTTATTGTATCAAGCATTGCCTCATGATCAATTTCACATACTTTCCACAACTTCTTGTTAATAGGCCTACCATGATACAATATCAATTGAATATGTGTTGCAACAATAAGGTTAGAGTAATGACGAATATGTTTGTGTGTCTCAATATCCTCAAATAACCACATCGTAGAATTCTTGATAGGGTACCTACATTTAATTGTAAAGATAATTTAAAGTCAAAATTGATACATTATACATGACAAATTTAATTAGAGAGATCTTCATAGCAAGGGACAAAAATATACTACCTTCTAATAGATCCTATTGGGTATTAAATATCCTAACCATCAATGACTATAGCTATCTATTTCTTTTTGGGCTCAATACACCAAGATACAAAGAAATTTGTTCCTTCATCATTATTGTGATATGTAATAATTGCATATACATGACCTACATTATACAGAAGGATAAGTTAATTGAAAAAAATCTTTTTTAACCAAATATTAAATTGATAACTTAGTAATAGGTTCAACTAGGTCAAATGTAGGCTCAAAATCCATTGATGCTTCAACCTGGTTGAGTTGTAGTGCTATAGGAAGTTGATAAGAATCAGTTGGATGCAAACGTCTAAAAGACCATTGGTCAACCTACTCTTTTGATTCAAACTCATCCCATATATAATGCATACAAAAAGAGAAAAACCATGCAATATTTCTAGTATGAATAGCTAGTGACACTACATTTGAACTTCAAAATGAATGCATCTCACTTGACCCTATAAGTGTACAAAATTCTTGCAAATTTTCAATGTTAGGTTTAGGTATCAAAAAAAATATCTAGAAACCATAGAATTACTTGTATTACTTGGTCCAATCATAAAATTATAGCATTGGACAATTTTTTCAACATTTTCTTATATTTTTCCACCTTCATACTTTAATTCCTCTCTACTAAAAGATCTTTTTTCCACATGCTTTAGCACCATCATGCTCTCCATTTCCATGTCCTACCTCAATTAAATTCCAAAAATGTTGCACTCCACTTGTTACATGCATTGTACTCAACAGGTAGAACATCCTTACATTCTTGAATTGTGTGATGCAATTGTATCACAATATAATGTGTTGATTGTATCATACATCTCTTTCCCTCAAATTTCCATAGAAAACTCTAAAGAATCATTGCACAAAAAATAATTAATGAGTTTGATCATCATTGATATAGAAGTGATACTCTCTTAATAATTTTTTTTCATCCTCTATGCTATCATGTGCATGAATAAATGCTATGTATACAAAAATTGACCCTTGTATAGAGTTGTAATAAATTGGTTGCACTTGATTTTGAGGTTTTAGAGTATATTTTTTTGTGAAGTCAACAACTGACACAATCATACCCAAGGTAAAAGTTTCCTTAAACAACTTGAATTGCTCATCTAACCATCTAACTCTATGTCTATGACCTATGTAGTCATAAACTCTTCAACTAGTTTTATAAAATCAGCTACACATACTTCACTTTTCACTAATTTACACCTCTTAAACATTTTTCCATCTTTAAAACCATATATAACTCACTTGTACTTTCCAGGAGAAACTAAAGTCTTACCAATTTCATGTGTGCTATCTATATGTAGGCATTTATGCAACTTTTACAAACCACCACATTGAGGGAAAGAACCTTTCAAACATATTGTATTATAATAAATTCACCAATCATCTTGTGTACATAGTAAACTTGCAATAAATTGTCTCAGTGACATAAAAGCTAATTGTGGACCAAATTCCTACAATATTTTATTAATATGCAAAGTACATCATATATAAGGATAAACATCAAATAACAAAGAAAATTCAACATGAACCCTACAACATGTACTATATGTATGATTTATCTTAACATAGAATTGTTTTCTCATCTCAAAAAAACTTTGGCTGATTTTAAGTTGAGGAAATCTTTGAAGAAATATTTCATAAAATTGTGTTTTATTCATATCTGAAAAATGGTTTCCATGTGGCTCATGGTTTGTTTTTCCAATTCATCATTTTACAACATCTTTTTGGTTTGGTGAAGCCCTTATGTTGTCATGTCAAAAAAATTCTATTAATGTTCTTAGTGCATGAACAATAAATTTATCCTTACATGAGAGTCTACCTTGGAATGACCAAAAAGAAGTCTCATTAGAATTCTCAATTTCCTCTTGCCTCACTAAGGCTGTGACTAACCTTATACTATTTATCCTTAATGATTTAATTATTTTTCTTATGATACGAGTATTTTCCATTTCCTTTCCCATTATGGTTGATCTGAGGACTTGCTGCCTTGTATTAGCATCTTTAGTCATTGATTTTGAACCAATGGATTTGTATGCATCAAAAAGATTTCTAGCAATGATTCTTTTAGTACTATTTTTAGATGTTTTTAACCACAAAATTCTCATTGTCTCTCTAAATTTTAGATTTTTAACAATGTCAAAAACAAGTTGGCATATTATACTTTGGTTTAAACTTTCAAAATAGTTATTCCAAATCTTTTGAACAATTCTCCTACAATTTCTTTCTGAAATATTATCATGCATTGGCATCAAAATATTTTCATAAATGTCAATTAGAAAGTATTGTTTTGTATAAATTATTCTTGGAGATGTTGTACAAGAATGCTCTATATTTTCATTTCTTACATCATGTGCATTCATCATTTCAACTTGAGATGTTTGATTAGGGGCATCTAGTGATGTAAATGTATTTTTCCTAATCATTTCAATTGGGGTATGTTGAATATTTTTGTTTGTCAAATTAGGTGTTCTTGTGACATCAGTATAAATAGGAACATTTTTATCACTTACATTGGAGGCATTTGATGATGTATCTTCACATAATCTTCTCATACACTTTCTTTTTTTGTGTTTGTTGCCTCAAATTTTTCAATCATTCCCCTCTTGTTATTTCCCATGATTGTTGATGCAAATTATCCAACAAACAATAACATGAATAAAATTTAAAAAAAAAAATTTTCAAAAGAAAATTTACATAATTAATTTTCTATCAATCATAACATACTAACATAAAATAAGATGTTGGCCCATAAAATTATAAAATTTAGCATTTTCAAGTATAGGAAACCTTACACTCGCATACCTAGTATAGAAATACATGTGAAACAATAGTAGAATCTAGTGGACCGCACTAAAATAGCATAAAATCCATTAAAAAACTATTTTATTTACACTTTTTTAATTTGATCACTTATTCATACAAACAAATAATTTGATCAGATTTTGTATTACTACCATGCAAAGGTAGATTGAAGGAGGGAGGGAGTGATGGAGAGAATGAGAGAGAGACGAAGAGGATAGGATAGAGGGATAGAAGGAGATACAAAGATGAAAAGTGATGTTTTTTCATCTTCTAAGATGAATTATCATCTTTGTCTTCATTAGGTATGCTAATAGTGAATTGGGTATCTCTAAAATAACCACCATAATCTTACACATCTTCTTTTCTTTCTAGCCATATAATTTTTTCTTTTTTTGGACAACATTAACATTGTAAGCTTTAATTACTTTTACCAATGCCTTGACATTCCACATAGACATGTGTCTACCATTTTTTTAATAACTTTTTTTTATACTTAACCAAATTAAATATAAATTAAATACTATTGTTGTACACTTGGTTATATACACATTTAAAAAAAAAAAAAGATTTCATTTTCAATTATTTTGATACAAGTTATGCTCAGCACATAAATAGGTACCAAAATCTCGAGATGTAGTCTATTATGCTATCATCCTACCAACATGATATGCAAAATACTAAATATAACTATCTTTTGTGCTGCACATGGAAATAGTTTTGTTATATTTCCTAGAAAAATTAGGAGTTTTTTTTTTTTTTGTGTACATAGGGTTTTACCCATCTACTCTTATCCATTTTGTAAAACATCTAGTAGTTTAAAAAGTAGATTTAATGTACTACAATCTATATGTTTTAAATAACTTGTAATTTTCAGTGGATGAACTTCAAATGCCTCGCCCAAATTTAGGTTTACCTAATTTCTAATTAAAGGTGTCCACTTATACCCACCTTTTTTCACACCACCTTTGTGCACTCACCCATAGACTCTCTAGTGTTTTCTCAACCTAAATGTAAACACCCTATTTATACTAAACAAAATTGTTTATAAAAGATTTTAGATCATTACATAAAAGAATGGTCATTCTTGAAATGGATTGCACACATTGCAAGCCAAGATCTTAACATTAAATTCATGGTCCAAATTAAATACATAAGTTATATCAAAATAAGAACCAATCATCAAAAAAATTATTCAAAGAAGGAATTGGGCATAAAAAAATCAAGTTCACTTGGCACATGAAAAACACTTGGCCAACACAAGAAAACTCAACATATACAGGAACTTGACAATAATTGGAACCCGACAGCAACTTGAACTAGACAATAACTAGCAAAATAAACAAAATGTGGCTGATTATAAGGCAACCTACGATGCTCTTTGATCAGATAACTAGGTTTTAAATAAATGATTCTACTAAATCATTGAGATTTTACAACCTGAGTTGAATCCAACTTAGTTTGAGATATCCATGTAGCATCTTCAACTAGCCTTTTCTTCTAATTCACCCAATATTCATAGTAATCAATTTGTCTTTTTCTTTTACCAACTCTCTAATCTGATATTGACATAGTGCAAGGTAGAAGGATCCCTGAAGGAGATGTCCTAGATTGCTGCTATAAAACCATGTAGCGGAAACATAATAACAAGAACCAATAATGCAAGATCTGATACCAAATCACAATAATATATTCATAAAATATAATTGATTACATGCAATGTGTCAGGCTGTAAGGCCTTCCCAGTTATGGAAAAATACAAAGCAAGTAATAGCTTTGCAAGATCCCTTAAGATCCAATCCCAAACCCAAGCCAGTCTAGATTATACTCTGGTAGAAATCTTCGAGGAGGATCTAAACTTGTGTTTGCAAGCCCACCAAGAAATCTCCGTATTTTCCAAGCCACAACTACTAGCCCACCTCAAAATTCACTCTTCCAAGCTCCTCCACTTCTCCATGATGGATCAATGATGCCTAAAGAATTCCCCACAACCCTTAATTATACCAATCTAAGCAGGTCGGCCTAGAACACAAATTAAATAAAAATATATAAATTAAATGCCAAAGTCGGCCTCCTACAATAATTAAATTCCCAAAATTGATGTCTTAGTAAAATTGTGATATCTCCTAGCTCTTGATGAATTAGAACTCAAGCTTCAAATTTTAGTTAGAAATCTAGGCCCTCTTGTACCCTTGAAATTTTCATTCTCTAAATCATTATAGAATATTAGTTACATGACATGAAATAGGCATCAAATTTCTAGACCATGCCGAGTAGCAAAAGACCATGCCGAGTAACCAAGACCATGCAGAGCAACCAAGACCATGCCGAGCTCCAAAAGACCATGCTGAGTAACCAAGACCATGCTGAGATCCAAGATCATGCCAAGCTCCTAGACCATGCCGAGCTCCCATGAACTCCAAAGTAGTGACCAAGTAAATCGAAGATGCTCCTGCATCAGACTCCCTAGGTAAATAGAAAAGTGTGTCCCACACTTTGATGCCCAAAGAAAGAGAAACAACCAACTTCATCTTCACCAGAGGCTTCCACTCCAATAGGGATAAGAAAACTAATCTGCACATCATCCACATCCACATCATTTTGTCAAACACTAGAAACTCAACCATCCAATTAGCATGCTCACTCCCAGGAACAAACTGAACATAATGTTTCAACATTAAATCCTCATCCACAAAAACAACTAGTGAATCCACACCAGCAGCAATGAACTCCGTATTAGCCACAAAATCCACATCAATAGCAAGACAAAGATCTCCATCAACACATGCAAAACTCTCAACACCAACCATTTCATTGCTTACAACAAGATGCTCTGCAACACACAACTCACCACCAATAGCAACTAGATCATCCATGACCAAGTGCTCTACAATTTCCATGTCAGACTCATCCAAATGATCATGAAAACAAATTTCCATCCCAACATCAATAAGGTTATGAATATCTTTAGCAACAACTTCTAGCTGTTCTGTAAGTTCTATACCAAACTCCTCAAATTGATCAACAAAACAAAACTCTGCCACCTTGACCTTCTTAGCTTGATCAGCCAATCTAGCATCCAACTGGGAAAACATCTTAGAAAAATTCCTCACCACTATATCATGGAGTTTTGCAATCATATCAAGGTCTAATCCTCTTAGAGCCATCTCCCAAGATCTTCGAAAACCCTCTACAACAAATCCTTCCCACACTCCTTGTGACAACCTTGAATTGTTTGCAAGTTAGATCACAACTTGCCACCTCACACAAATAATCAGGAACCACATCAAAGGTCTATGACCATGGATTTGCAATCCAAAAATTATCACGATCATTCCTTAGCAACATTATTCATCCATCTTTGCATCAATCGACCCATCTGTAAGCCCTCTACAATTGCAAGCCAGAACCACAATCTGCCACCTCACAACCAAGATATCTAGGACTCCAGAAAGAAAATCCACCACCAAATCAAGATAAACTTAGATCTACTTCTCCAAACCAAGTCCTAGTGCAAACTACCTCAGCTTCGGCAATTTACCCACACACTCAAGAACAACCTTCGCTCTGATACTACCTGACGCAGTGCAAGGTAGGAGAATCTATGAAGGAGATGTCCTAGCCCCTTGTATAAAACCATGCAATAGAAACATAATAACAAGAAGTAACAATGCAAGATCTGATACCAAATCACAATCATATATTCATAAAATATAACTGATTACCTGCAATGTGCTGGGCTGTAAGGCCTTCCCAGTTATGGCCAAATACAAAGAAAGTAATAGTTTTGCAAGATCCCTCAATATCCAATCCCAAACCCAAGCTAGTCCAAATTACACTATGGTAGAAATCTCCAAGGAGGATCTAAACTTGTGCTCGCAAGCCCACCAAGTGATCTCCTTATTTTCCAAGCCACAACTACTAGCCCTCCTCAAAATTCACTCTTCCAAGCTCCTCCACTTCTCCACAATGGATCAATAATTCCTAAAGACTTCCCCACAACCCTTACTTATACCAATCTAAGCCACACGTTAGACAAAAACAAAAATTAAATACAAATACATAAATTAAATGCCAAAGTCGGCCTCCTACAATAATTAAATTCTAAAAAGTGATGTCTTAGTAAAATTGTGAAATCTCCTAGCTCCAGATGAATTAGAACTCGAGTTTCAAACTGTAGTTACAAATCTAGGCCGTCTTCTATCCTTGAAATTTTCATTCTCTAACTCATTATAGAATATTAGGTACATGACATGAAATAGGCACCAAATTTCTAGACCATGCTGAGTAACCAAGACCATGTCGAGCAACCAAGACCATGCCGAGCTACCATGACCATGCCAAGCACCAAAAGACTATTCATCTACGATCATGCCTGAAGAAGACTATTCATCCATCTTTGCATACATTGACACATCTATAAGCCCTCTATAATTGCAAGCTAGAACCATAATCTACCACCTCACAACCAAGAGATCTAGGACTCCGAAAAGAAAATACACCACCAAATCAAGATCAACTCAGATCTACTTCTCCAACCCAAGTCCTGGTGCAAACTGCCTCAACTTCGGTGATCTGTCCACACACTCAGGAACAACCTTCGATCTGATACCACCTAATGCAGTACAAGGTAGGAGAATCCCCAAAGGAGATTTCCTAGCCCCCATCTATAAAACCGTGTAGAAGAAACATAGTAACAACAAGAAACAATGCAAGATTTGATACCAAATCACAATAATATATTCATAAAATATAACTGATTACATGCAATTTGCTAGGCTGTAAGGCCTTTTCGATTATGGCCAAATACAAAGCAAGTAATAGTTCTGAAAGATCCCTTAAGATCTAATCCTAAACCCAAGCTAGTCCAAATTACACTCAGGTAGAAATCTTCAAGGAGGATATAAACTTGTGCTCACAAGCCCACCAAGCAATCTCCTTATTTTCCAAGCCGCAGCTACTAGCCCTCCTCAAAATTCACTCTTCCATGCTCCTCCACTTCTCCATGATGGATCAATAATGCCTAAAGACTTCCCCTCAACCCTTACTTATACCAATCTAAGCCATAAGTCAGCCCAAAACACAAATTGAATACAAATACATAAATTAAATGCCAAAGTCGGCCTCCTACAATAATTAAATTCCAAAAATTGATGGCTTAGTCAAATTGCAATATCTCCTAACTCTAGATGAATTAGAAATCGAGCTTTGAATTATAGTTAGAAATCTAGGCTCTCTTCTATCCCTAGAATTTTAATTCTCTAAGGCATTCTAGAATATTAGTTACATGACATGAAAAAGGAACCAAATGTCTAGACTATGCCGAGCAGCAAAAGACCATGCCAAGTAACCAAGACCATGCCGACCAACCGAGACAATGCCGAGCTCCAAGACCATGCCAAGTAACCAAGACCATGCCAAGCTCCAAGATGATGCTAAGCTCCCAAACCATGCTGAGCTCCCATGAACTCCAAAGTAGTCACCAAATAAATCCAAGATGCTCCTACATCAGACTCCCTAGGTAAATAGAAAAGTGTGTCCCACAGTTTGATGCCCAAAGAAAGAGTAATAACCAACTTCATCTTCACCAAAGGCTTCCACTCCAATAGGAATAAGAAAGAAAATCTACACATCATCCACATCCACATCATTTTGTGAACCACTAGAAGCTTAACCATCTAATCAGTATGCTCACTCCTAGGAACAAACTGAACATAATTCTTCAACATTAAATCCTCATCCACAACAATAACTAGTGAATCCACACTACTAGAAATGAGCTCCATATCAGCCACAAAATCCACATCAGTAGCAACATGAAGATCTCCATCAACACATGCCAAACTCTCAACACCAACCATCTCATTTCTTACAACAAGATACGTTGCAACACACAACCCACAACCAACAAAAACCAAATCATTCACAACCAAGGGCTCTAAAATTTCCATCTTAGACTCATCGAGCTGATCATCAAAACCAATGTCCATCCCAACATCAACAAGGTTATGAATATCATTAGCAACAACTTCCAACTGTTATGCAAGTTCTATATTAGACTCCACAAACTGATCAACAAAATCAAACTCTACCACCTTGACCTTCTTAGCTTGATCAGCCAATCTAGCATCCAATCGAGAAAACATCTTAGAAAAATTCATCACCACTATATCATTGAGTTTTGCAATCATCTCAGGGTCCAATCCTCTTAGAGAAATCTCCTAAGATCTTCAAAAACCCTATGCAATAAATCCTTCCCAAACTCCTTGTGACAACATTTGAATTGTTTGCAAGTCAGATTGCAACCTACCACCTTGCACGAACAATTAGGAACCACATCAAAAGTCTAGAACAATGGATTTGTAATCCACAAATTTTGTATGATCATGCCTTAAGAAGATTATTCATCCATCTTTGCATCCATTGACCTATCTATAAGCCCTCTACAATTGCAAGCCAGAACCATAATCTGTCACCTGACAACCAAGAGATCTAGAACTCCAAAAAGAAAATTCACCACAAAATCAAGATCAACTTAGATCTACATCTCCAACCGAAGTCTTGGTGCAAACTACCTCAACTTCAGTGATTTGTCCACACACTCAGGAACAACCTTCACTATGATACCACCTGACGCAGTGCAAGGTAGGAGAATCTCTGAAGGAGATGTCCTAGCCCCCATCTATAAAACCATGCAGTGGAAACATAATAAAAGGAAGCAAAAATGCAAGATCTGATACCAAATCACAATAATATATTCATAAAATATAACTGATTACATGCAATTTTCCATGTTGTAAGGCCTTCCTGGTTATGGCCAAATACAAAGCAAGTAATAGTTCTGCAAGATCCCTTAAGATCCAACCCCAAATTCAAGCTAGTCAAGATTACACCCTGGTAGAAATCTTCAAGGAGGATCTAAACTTGTGCTCACAAGCCCACCAAGCAATCTCCTTATTTTCCAAGCTGCAACTACTAGCCCTCCTCAATATTCACTCTTCCAAGCTCCTCCACTTCTCCATGATGGATCAATAATGCCTAAATACTTCCCCAAAACCATTAATTATACCAATATAAGCCATAGGTTGGTCCAGAACACAAATTAAATACAAATACATAAATTAAATGCCAAAGTCGGCCTCCTACAATAATTAAATTCCCAAAATTGATATCTTAGTAAAATTGCGATATCTCCTAGGTCCAGATGAATTAGAACTCAAGCTTTGAACTATAGTTATAAATCTAGGCCTTCTTCTATCCTTGAAATTTATATCCTCTAAATCATTATAAAATATTAGTTACATAACATGAAATAGGCACCAAATTTATAGACCATGCTGAGTAGCAAAAGACCATGCCTAGTAACCAAGACCATGCTGAGCAACCAAGACCATGCCAAGCTCCGAGACCATGCCGAGCTCCAAAAGACCATGCTAAGTAACCAAGACCATTTTGAGCTCCAAGATGATGCCGAGCTTCCAGACCATGCCAAGCTCCCATAAACTCCAAATTAGTCACCAAGTTCATCCAAAATGCTCTTGCATCAGATATATGTTCAACATCTTCAATTTAATTCTTAGGATAATCATGTAGGAGAAATTCATCACTAGACTCATGATACTTATGTAAATTAGCAGCATTGATTATAGGAGATACATCCATATCATTAGGTAACATAACTTCATGAGCATTACCATTGTCAGAATTCCTCAAGATCTAACAAGATCCAAATATCATTTTTGTCCTACTGTAACTTACAATGGGAAATCTTCCTTTCTTCAAATTAACTATCACCTCATCACCGACTTCAAGCACATGATGTCTCTTATACTTATCAACATTCTAAATATACTTTTGATTACTTTTCTCCAACTTGAACTTCACTTTCTCATGGAAAGACTTCATATAATCTCCAAATACTTCCCCTTCAACACTTCACTTTTATTCACTAGCAAAATCCTTGAAATTTGATATACCTTTAGGCTACGTTCCAGTGACAATCTCAAAAAGTGTTTTTCCAGTACTCCATTTCATTGAAGTATTATATGGAAACTCAGCTTGTGCCAATACCATATCCCAATTATTCATCTTATCTCCAACTAAACATCTCAAAAAATTATCGAAGCTTCTATTCACAACCTTTTTCTTTCCATCTTTCTATGGATGGAATGTAGAACTAAACTACATTTTAGTATCCATCTTCTTATACAAAGTCCTCCAGAAATGGCCAACAAACTTACTATCTCTATTAGAAATAATACTTCTCAACAATTTATACAATCTAACAATCTCTTTGAATAAAATCTCAACAATATGTACAACATTTGATGCCTTCTTACATGGCATGAAATATGCCATTTAAGAAAATATAACCACAACGATAAATAAGGAATCATACCCTCTTGATGTGTTAGGTAATACAAAAAATAAATCCATACTAATGTCACTCATAGGTTTCTCAAGAACACAAATAGATGTATACAATCCAGTATTATGACTTACTCCTTTTGCAAATTGGAAAATTCCATAACTTTCATTCAATCATAACATACTAACATAAAATAAGATGTTGGCCCATAAAATTATAAAATTTAGCATTTTCAAGTATAGGAAACCTTACACTCGCATACCTAGTATAGAAATACATGTGAAACAATAGTAGAATCTAGTGGACCGCACTAAAATAGCATAAAATCCATTAACAAACTATTTTATTTACACTTTTGTAATTTGATCACTTATTCATACAGACAAATAATTTGATCATATTTTGTATTACTACCATGCAAAGGTAGATTGAAGGAGGGAGGGAGTGATGGAGAGAATGAGAGAGAGACGTCGAGGATAGGATAGAGGGATAGGAGATACAAAGATGAAAAGTGATGTTTTTTCATCTTCTAAGATGAATTATCATCTTTGTCTTCATTAGGTATGCTAATAGTGAATTGGGTATCTCTAAAATAACCACCATAATCTTACACATCTTCTTTTCTTTCTAGCCATATAATTTTTCTTTTTTTGGACAACATTAACATTGTAAGCTTTAATTACTTTTACCAATGCCTTGACATTCCACATAGACATGTGTCTACCATTTTTTTAATAACTTTTTTTTATACTTAACCAAATTAAATATAAATTAAATACTATTTTTGTACACTTGGTCATATACACATTTTTAAAAAAAAAAGATTTCATTTTCAATTATTTTGATACAAGTTATGCTCAGCACATGAATAGGTACCAAAATCTCGAGATGTAGTCTATTATGCTATCATCGTACCAACATGATATGCAAAATACTAAATATAACTATCTTTTGTGCTGCACATGGAAATAGTTTTGTTATATTTCCTACAAAAATTAGAAGTTTTTTTTTTTGTGTACATAGGGTTTTACCCATCTACTCTTATCCATTTTGTAAAACATCTAGTAGTTTAAAAAGTAGATTTAATGTACTACAATCTATATGTTTTAAATATCTTGTAATTTTCAGTGGATGAACTTCAAATCCCTCGCCCAAATTTAGGTTTACCTAATTTCTAATTAAAGGTGTCCACTTATACCCACCTTTTTTCACACCACCTTTGTGCACTCACCCATAGACTCTCTAGTGTTTTCTCAACCTAAATGTAAACACCCTATTTATACTAAAAAAAATTGCTTATAAAAGATTCTAGATCATTACATAAAAGAATGGTCATTCTTGAAATGGATTGCACACATTGCAAGCCAAGATCTTAACATTAAATTCATGGTCCAAATTAAATACACAAGTTATATCAAAATAAGAACCAATCATCAAAAAACTTATTCAAAGAAGGAATTGGGCATAAAAAAATCAAGTTCACTTGGCACATGAAAAACACTTGGCCAACACTAGAAAACTCAACATATACAGGAACTTGACAATAATTGGAACCCGGCAGCAACCTGAACTAGACAATAACTAGCAAAACAAACAAAATGTGGCTGATTATAAGGCAACCTACGATTCTCTTGGATTAGATAACTAGGGTTTAAATAAATGATTCTACTAAATCATTGAGATTTTACAACCTGAGTTGAATCCAACTTAGTTTGAGATATCCATGTAGCATCTTCAACTGGCCTTTTCTTCCAATTCACCCAATATTCATAGTAATCAATTTGTCTTTTTATTTTACCAACTCTCTAATCTGATATTGACATAGTGCAAGGTAGAAGAATCCTTGAACGAGATGTCCTAGACTGCTACTATAAAACCATGCAGCAGAAACATAATAACAAGAAGCAATAATGCAAGATCTGATATCAAATCACAATAATATATTCATAAAATATAATTGAGTACATGCAATGTGTCAGGTTGTAAGGCCTTCCCAGTTATGGAAAAATACAAAGCAAGTAATAGCTTTGCAAGATCCCTTAAGATCCAATCCCAAACCCAAGCTAGTCTAGATTATACTCTGGTAGAAATCTTCAAGGAGGATCTAAACTTGTGCTTGCAAGACCACCAAGAAATCTCCTTATTTTCCAAGCCACAACTACTAGCCCACCTCAAAGTTCACTCTTCCAAGCTCCTCCACTTCTCCATGATGGATCAATGATGCCTAAAGACTTCCCCACAACCCTTAATTACACCAATCTAAGCCACAGGTCGGCCTAGAATACAAATTAAATAAAAATGTATAAATTAAATGCCAAAGTCGGCCTCCTACAATAATTAAATTCCCAAAATTGATTTCTTAGTAAAATTGTGATATCTCCTAACTCTTGATGAATTAGAACTCAAGCTTCAAATTTTAGTTAGAAATCTAGGCCCTCTTCTACCCTTGAAATTTTTATTCTCTAAATCATTATAGAATATTAGTTACATGAAATGAAATAGGCATCAAATTTATAGACCATGTCGAGCAGCAAAAGACCATGCTGAGTAACCAAGACCATGCAGAGCAACTAAGACCATGCCGAGCTCCAAAAGACCATGCTAAGTAACCAAGACCATGCTGAGATCCAAGATCATGCCAAGCTCCCAAACCATGCCAAGCTCCCATGAACTGCAAAGTAGTCACCAAGTAAATCGAAGATGCTCCTGCATCAGACTCTGATGAATGAAAATAGTAGCACAAAGAATGAAAAACAGAGCATAAAAACAGAGCTTAAAAACAGAGCAGCAAAAATCAAATATACCAAAGAGCTATAAACTTTCTTCTTGTTATTACAGTTGAGAGGAATGCTCTATTTATAGAGATTATACATATTTCTAGAGGGTTCTTGAGAAGCTTCAAGAAAAGGAAGCACTCTAGAGATTTCTACATAATTTTAAATTCACATTTTGCACAAAGAGAGAGGCTCCAAGAAGCAAGTAGAAATTTTTGGACTGTGCATTAAATGCCCTGCCACTATAATAAACATTATTTTTAACATCCCCGCATAATGTTTATTTGGAGAGAGTAGAAACATCTTTAAGCTGCAATAGATCTCTAAATTTCGTAGATTTTACAATAGACAATGCTTTTGTAAATATATCAGCAAGTTGATCTTCTGTTACGCAAAATTGAAGCTCCACCTCTTGTCTTTCAATTAGATCTCGAGCAAAATGATGATGCACTTCTATATGCTTGGACCTTTCATGATATACTGGATTTTTTGCTAGCTTGATAGTACTTTGATTATCACAAAATATTGTTCTTGGAGAGTCTTGTGGATGATGCAATTCTTCAAGTAACCTCCTAAGCCATAATGCTTCTTGAGATGCCTTTGATAAACCAATATATTTAGCTTCTGTAGATGAGAGTGACACTGTTGATTACTTCTTGCTACTCCACAAAATCGGTCCTAATCCAAGATGGAAGATATATCCTGAAGTTGACTTTCTATCATCAATGTCACCTGCATAATCAAAATCCGTATATCCAACTAAAGTAGGTTCTCCTCCATATTTGTATTCAATTCCAAGCTGGTAAGTACCCTTAATATATCTTAATATTCTTTTAGCCACTCTCCAATGTTCAATGTGTGGATCTGCCATGTATCTCGATACAATACCAACTGCATATGCAATATCTGGTCTAGTTATAGTAAGATACAAAAGATTTCCAACAAGTTGCCTATATAATTTTCCATCCACTTTCTTTTGAGTAGAGTTAGCACCTAACTTTACTCCTATTTCACATGGTGTATTACATGGTTTACAATCACTCATATTGAATTTTTTAAGTACATCAAGAGCATATTTAGTTTGAGAGAGCATGATTCTTCCTTCTTCTTGCCATACTTGCATACCCAAAAAATAGTGCATTAGTCCTAAATCAGTTATTTCGAAAGCTTGTTTGAGTTGATTTTTAGTTATCTCAATATCATGTGTGTGATCTCCTATAATAATCAAGTCATCCACATACAATACAATGATAACAACCTTATTATCACAATATTTTACATACACATCTGGATCAGCATTACTTCTTTTAAATCCTACTTCTAGGAAGTAATTATTAATTTTTGAGTACCATTCCCTTGGTGCTTGTTTGAGACCATAGAGTGATTTTCTTAATCTACACACCAAATTCTCTTCTCCATACTTAATAAATCCTGGTGGTTGTTGCATATAAATTTCTTCTTTTAAGTCACCATGCAAAAATGCACTTTTTACATCCATTTGAAAAATTTTCCAACCAAACTTTGCAGCTAAAGCAAGTATTGTATGAATGGAAGTCATCTTAGCTACTGGAGCAAAGGTTTCAGTATAGTATATACCTTCTTCTTGTGAGAAACCTTTAGCCACTAACCTTGCTTTGTATTTTTCAATAGCTCCATCTGATGTGAATTTGGTTCTATAGGTCCACTTGCAACCAACCACAGTTTTTCCTTCTGGAAGTGTTGTTAGTTCCCATGTTCCATTCTTCATCAAAGAATTTTATTCTTCTTGCATAGCTGCTTCCCATTCTTCTTTTCCTTTTGCTTCTTCATATGTGTTTGGAGTGTCAACCTGCATCACCTTAGTCATAAGAGCATAGTTAGAAAATATATATCTAGGACCTTCTTGATAAATTTCTTTGATGCTTCTAAATTTCTTTGGATTTTCATTATCACTTTCTTGAGTCTCATCCCATGTAGTGGTTTGCACACCTTGTCTTTGACTATTGGTAGAAGTAGAATTTTCTTCATCAATCAAAATTGGAAAGAAAGATAATGTTGGAGAATTATCATTCTTAACATCTTCATCAAACCATACATTTCTTTTAATATAGATTTCATTAGTTCTAGGATTGTATAACCTATATCCTTTCGATTCCTCACTATATCCAACCATTATGCACTTCTCGCTTTTCCTTTCAAGTTTGCTCCTCCTTTCATCAGGAATGTGAGCATATGCTTTACAACATAAAATTCTAAAATGAGATACTGTAGGCTTTCTTCCACTCCATGTCTCTTCTGGTGTTATGTTCAAAACTGCCTTAGTAGGTGTTCTATTCAAGATATATACGGCAGTATGAATTGCTTCAGCCCAAAATTTAGCTTCTAGCTTTCTAGAATGAAGCATGCACCTAGCCATTTCTATTATAGTTCTATTTTTCCTTTCAGCAACACCATTTTTTTGGGGTGAATAAGAGATATTTGATTGCTTTTTAATGCCATGTTCTTTACAAAAATCTAAAAGAGCTTTATTCATGTATTCAGTCCCTCTATCAGTTCTTAGTATCTTTAAGTACTTTCCACTTTGTTTTTCAGTCAAAGCTTTAAACTCTTTAAACTTTTGAAACACTTCATCTTTCTTTTGTAGAAAATACACCCAAATTCTTCTACTATAATCATCTATAAAAGTGAGGGCATACCTTGATCCTCCAATTGATGATGTTTTGAAAGGACCCATTACATCACTATTGACTAAATGTAGAGGAGTTTTTGCTCTCCATGATTTACCTTGAGGGAAACTTTCCACATGTTATTTTCCCATTGCACATCCTTGACACACCTTAGGGCTTATTAATATCTTTGGCAGCCCATGCACCATTTGTAATTTCTCCATAAGCTTGAGACTTTGAAAATTGATGTGCCTCAAACGCTCATGCCATATCCTGCTCATATCATCATATTGGGCAATAGCACACATATGTTTATCTCCACATTTAGAAGTAAATTCTTGAAATTTATATAATCCATTCTCCATTTTACCAATTTTAATGACTCTATAATTATCATTGACATCCTTGATTAAGCACTTATCATTGTAGAATTCTATTTTATGTCCTTGACTTGCAATTTGAGATACTGAAAGCAGATTTGTTTTTAATTCATGGACTAATTTCACATTTTTGAACAAACCATTATCAATTTTGACATTACCAGTCCCTTTAACTTCTAAAGCACTATTATCCCCCAAATATATTTTCTCTATATTATTTTCACTTATTGATTCAAATTGATTCTCATTATGAGACATGTGTTGTGTAGCACCAGAATCAATAACCCAATCTTCTTTGAAAGTATTATTTTCTTTAAGTGCAACACAAAATGCATTTCTTTTAGAATCACCTAATTTTGGATAATTATTTACTTTCTTTTCTACATCTCTTTTCTTCTTGAAACATTCATTTGCCTTATGACCCATTTTACCACAATAATGACATTTCCATTTACTTCTATTATGATCTATATATGAAATACTCTTATTTTCATTCTTCCAATTTCTTTCTTTAGATTCATTTTCTTGTGACTTATTATAATATTGTTTTCCTTTCATTAAAAATGCTTGAGATTCACCATCAAATGATTCTTTTTCTTTAACTTGTCTTTTCTCTTCTTGAACCAACTTCGCACACAATTCTTTTGATTTAATACTTTTTAATTTATCTGCAATATCTAAACCCCTTATAAATGATTGATAAGATCCTGGAAGACTTTGTAATATAATTTGCACAAAATCTTTATCATCTATATCTTTTCCAAGAGAAGCAAGCTCATTTTTCTTTTCCTTTAACTTACTTAAATGTGGGACTATCTCTTGTGAGCTTGATGATTTCAAATTGTATAATTCAGTTGTGAGAGATAAGATCCATACATCACCTGAATTTTGATATAAATCTTTCAAAATCTCCCAAACTTTGACTCCACTTCTCTCATTACGAACTTCTGAAAAAACTTCTTCTGAAAGTGTAAGCTTGATTAGTGCTGCTGCCCTCTTGTCCCTTTTATCCCAATTATCTTGATCATTTCTTGGATTTGTAGGCCTTTGTTCACGACCAGTCACAATATCATAATAATTTTGAAGGGTTAGAGTGATTTCAACATGAGATACCCAATCATAATAATTTTTTCCATTTAATTTAACTGTAGGCAAAGTCACACCAAGTGATTCCATTGTTAAATTCTCTCCCTTTTTTTTGGATGAGAATGAAAGATATTTAAAAACTTGAACACCCAAGCTTGAAATTAAAAAAATCTCACCAATTTGTTGAAGAAAAAACCTTTTCTTTTGATGTAGTTTTTTGTCCGAAACCAAACTGTTGTTCACTCCTTAGTTACAGCCTGCAAATGTAAAAATTCACACAAGGAAATCACATATATTCATTCCAAAAGCATCATATATTCACATCCCAAAGAACTGAAAATGCTCTGATACCATGATGAATTAAAACAGCAACACAAAGAATGAAAAACAGAGCATAAAAATAGAGCTTAAAAATAGAGCAGCAAAACTCAAATATACCAAAGAGCTATAAATTTTCTTCTTGTTATTACAGCTGAGAGGAATGCTCTATTTATAGAGCTTATACATATTTCTAGAGGGTTCTTGAGAAGCTTCAAGAAAGGAAGCACTCTAGAGATTTCTACATAATTTTAAATTCAAATTTTGCACAAAGAGAGAGGCTCCAAGAAGCAAGTAGAAAGTTCTGGACTGTGCATTGAATGCCCAACCACTATAATAAACATGATTTTTAATAGACTCCCTAGGTAAATAGAAAAGTGTGTCCCACACTTTCATGCCCAAAGAAAGAGAAATAACCAACTTCATCTTCACCAAAAGCTTCCACTCCAATAGGGATAAGAAAACTAATCTGCACATCATTCACATCCACATCATTTTGTCAAACACTAGAAAGTCAACCATCCAATCAGCATGCTCACTCCCAGGAACAAACTGAACATAATTTTTCAACATTAAATCCTCATCCACAAAAACAACTAGTGAATCCACACCAGCAGCAATGAACTCTTTATTAGCCACAAAATCCACATCAATAGCAAGACAAAGATCTCCATCAACACATGCCAAACTCTCAACACCAACCATCTCATTGCTTACAACAAGATGCTATGCAATACACAACTCGCCACCAATAGCAACTAGATCATCCATGACCAAGTGCTCTTCAATTTCCATGTCAGACTCATCCAAATGATCATGAAAACCAATGTCAATCCCAACATCAATAAGGTTATGAATATCTTTAGCAACAACTTCCAGCTATTCTACAAGTTCTATATCAGACTCCACAAATTGATAAACAAAACAAAACTCTGCCACCTTGACCTTCTTAGCTTGATCAGCCAATCTAGCATCCAACTGGGAAAACATCTTAGAAAAATTCCTCACCACAATATCATGGAGTTTTGCAATCATCTCAAGGTCTAATCCTCTTAGAGCCATCTCCCAAGATCTTCAAAAACCCTCTGCAACAAATCCTTCCCACACTCCTTGTGACAACCTTGAATTGTTTGCAAGTTAGATCACAACTTGCCACCTCACACAAACAATCAGGAACCACATCACAAGTCTATGACCATGGATTTACAATCCAAAAATTATCACAATCATGCCTCAGCAACATTATTCATCCATATTTGCATCAATCGACCCATCTGTAAGCCCTCTACAATTGCAAGCCAGAACCACAATCTGCCACCTCACAACCAAGAGATCTAGGACTCTAGAAAGAAAATCCACCACCAAATCAAGATCAACTTAGATCTACTTCTCCAACCCAAGTCTTGGTGCAAACTGCCTCAGCTTCGGCAATCTGTCCACACACTTAGGAACAACCTTCGCTCTGATACTACCTGACGCAGTGCAAGGTAGGAGAATCCCTGAAGGAGATGTCCTAGCCCCTTGTATAAAACCATGCAATAGAAACATAATAACAAGAAGTAACAATGCAAGATCTGATACCAAATCACAATAATATATTCATAAAATATAACTGATTACATGCAATGTGCTGGGCTGTAAGGCCTTCCCGGTTATGGCCAAATACAAAGAAAGTAATAGTTCTACAAGATCCCTCAAGATCCAATCCCAAACCCAAGCTAGTCCAAATTACATTGTGGTAGAAATCTCCAAGGAGGATCTAAACTTGTGCTCGCAAGCCCACCAAGTGATCTCCTTATTTTCCAAGCCACAACTACTAGCCCTCCTCAAAATTCACTCTTCCAAGCTCCTCCACTTCTCCACAATGGATCAATAATTCCTAAATACTTCCACACAACCCTTACTTATACCAATCTAAGCCACAGGTCAGACAAAAACACAAATTAAATACAAATACATAAATTAAATGGCAAAGTCGGCCTCCTAAAATAATTAAATTCAAAAAGTTGATGTCTTAGTAAAATTGCAATATCTCCTAACTCTAGATGAATTAGAAATCGAGCTTTGAAGTATAGTTAAAAATCTAGGCTCTCTTCTATCCCAAAAATTTTAATTCTCTAAAACATTATATAATATTAGTTACATGACATGAAATAGGAACCAAATGTCTAGACTATGCCGAGCCGCAAAACACCATGCCGAGTAACCAAGACCATGCCGACCAACCGAGACAATGCCGAGCTCCAAGACCATGCCAAGCTCAAAAAGACCATGCCAAGTAACCAAGACCATGCCAAGATCCAAGATGATGCTAAGCTCCCAGACCATGCCGAGCTCCCATGAACTCCAAAGTAGTCACCAAATAAATCCAAGATGCTCCTACATCAGACTCCCTAGGTAAATAGAAAAGTGTGTCCCATAGTTTGATGCCCAAAGAAAGAGTAATAACCAACTTCATCTTCACCAAAGGTTTCCACTCCAATAGGGATAAGAAAACCAATCTTCACATCATCCACATCCACATCATTTTGTGAAACACTATAAGCTTAACCATCAAATCAGCATGCTCACTCCTAGGAACAAACTGAACATAATTCTTCAACATTAAATCCTCATCCACAACAACAACTAGTGAATCCACACTAGTAGCAATGAGCTCCATATCAGCCACAAAATCCACATCAGTAGAAACATGAAGATCTCCATCAACACATGCCAAACTCTCAACACCAACCATCTCATTGCTTACAACAAGATGCGTTGCAACACACAACCCACAACCAACAACAACTAGATCATTCACAACCAAGTGCTCTACAATTTCCATCTTAGACTCATCGAGCTTATCATCAAAACCAATGTCCATCCCAACATCAACAAGGTTATGAATATCTTTAGCAAGAACTTCCAACTAATATGCAAGTTCTATATTAGACTCCACAAACTGATCAACAAAATCAAACTCTACCACCTCGACCTTCTTAGCTTGATCAGCCAATCTAGCATCCAATTGAGAAAACATCTTAGAAAAATTCATCACCACTATATCATGGAGTTTTTCAATCATCTCGGGGTCCAATCCTCTTAGAGCCATCTCGTAAGATCTTCAAAAACGCTCTGCAATAAATCCTTCCCAAACTCCTTGTGACAACCTTGAATTGTTTGCAAGTCAGATTGCAACCTACCACCTTGCATGAACAATTAGGAACCACATCACAAGTCTAGGACCATGGATTTGCAATCCAAAAATTTTGTATGATCATGCCTTAAGAAGATTATTCACCCATCTTTGCATCCATTGACCCATCTGTAAGCCCTCTACAATTGCAAGCCAGAACCATAATCTGTCACCTGACAACCAAGAGATCTAGGACTCCAAAAAGAAAATCCACCACCAAATCAAGATCAACTTAGATCTACATCTCCAACCGAAGTCTTGGTGCAAACTACCTCAACTTCGGTGATCTTTCCACACACTCAGGAACAACCTTCACTATGATACCACCTGACGCAGTACAAGGTAAGAGAATCTCTGAAGGAGATGTCCTAGCCCCCATCTATAAAACCATGCAGGGGAAACATAATAAAAGGAAGCAAAAATGAAAGATCTGATACCAAATCAAAATAATATATTCATAAAATATAACTGATTACATGCGATTTTCCATGCTGTAAGGCCTTCCTGGTTATGGCCAAATACAAAGCAAGTAATAGTTCTGCAAGATCCCTTAAGATCCAATCCCAAATTCAAGCTATTCAAGATTACACCCTGGTAGAAATCTTCAAGGAGGATCTAAACTTGTGCTCGCAAGCCCACCAAGCAATCTCCTTATTTTCCAAGCTGCAACTACTAGCCCTCCTCAATATTCACTCTTCCAATCTCCTCCACTTCTCCATGATGGATCAATAATGCCTAAAGACTTCCCCAAAACCCTTACTTATACCAATCTAAGCCATAGGTTGGTCCATAACACAAATTAAATACAAATACATAAATTAAATGCCAAAGTCGGCCTCCTACAATAATTAAATTCCCAAAATTGATATCTTAGTAAAATTGCGATATCTCCTAGCTCCAGATGAATTAGAACTCGAGCTTTGAAATGTAGTTATAAATCTAGGCCCCCTTCTATCCTTGAAATTTATATCCTCTAACTCATTATAAAATAGTAGTTACATAACATGAAATAGGCACCAAATTTCTAGACCATGCTGAGCAGCAAAAGACCATGCCTAGTAACCAAGACCATGCTGAGCAACCAAGACCATGCCAAGCGCCAAGACCATGTCGAGCTCCAAAAGACCATGCTAAGAAACCAAGACCATTTCGAGCTCCAAGATGATGCCGAGCTTCTAGACCATGCCAAGCTCCCATAAACTCCAAATTAGTCACCAAGTTCATCCAAAATGCTCTTGCATCAGATATATGTTCAACATCTTCAATTTAATTCTTAGGATAATCATGTAGGAGAAAAAATTCATCACTAGACTCATGATACTTATGTAAATTAGCAGCATTGATTATAGGAGATACATCCATATCATTAGGTAACATAACTTCATGAGAATTACCATTGTTAGAATTCCTCAAGATCTAACAAGATCCAAATATCATTTTTGTCTTATTGTAACTTACAATGGGAAATCTTCCTTTCTTCAAATGAACTATCACCTCATCACCGACTTCAAGCACATGATGTCTCTTATACTTATCAACATTCTAAATATACTTTTGATTACTTTTCTCCAAATTGAACTTCAGTTTCTCATGGAAAGACTTCATATAATCTCCAAATACTTTCCCTTCAACACTTCACTTTTGTTCACTAGCAAAATCCTTGAAATTTGATATACCTTTAGGCTATGTTCCAGTGACAATCTCAAAAAGTGTTTTTCCAGTACTCCATTTCATTGAAGTATTATATGGAAACTCAGCTTGTGCCAATACCATATCCCAATTATTCATCTTATCTCCAACTAAACATCTCAGAAAATTATCGAAGCTTCTATTCACAACCTTTGTCTTTCCATCTTTCTATGGATGGAATGTAGAACTAAACTACATTTTAGTATCCATCTTCTTATACAAAGTCCTCCAGAAATGGCCAACAAACTTACTATCTCTATTAGAAATAATACTTCTCAACAATTTATACAATCTAACAATCTCTTTGAATAAAATCTCAACAATATGTACAACATTTGATGCCTTCTTAAATTGCATTAAATGTGCCATTTAAGAAAATATAACCACAACAATAAATAAGGAATCATACCCTCTTGATGTGTTACGTAATACAAAAAATAAGTCCATACTGATGTCACTCCAAGGTTTCTCAAGAACACAAATAGATGTATACAATCCAGTATTATGACTTACTCCTTTTGCAACTTGGAAAAATCCATAACTCTTTACAAAATTATGAATATACTTATACATCTATTGAAAATAATAGTTATCCTCAAGAAAATCCAGCATCTTAACAATTCCAAAATATTCATCCAATCCAACATAATTCTTTTCCTTAATCAAAATAACTCTCATAGAACTACTTGGTATAATTAATTGAATTCCTTTGAACAACATACCTTCTTGAATGAAATACTCATCTTAATTACTCATTTGACATGATACATTATGTTCTCTAATATCTCTCCATGACTCAAAAGAATCGGGGTCAATATCATACAACTACTTCATTTCATCAAAACCAAGAACTTCAACCATCATCTAGTTCAAATAAGAAATTCTTCTATCGAAAGCATCAACAAACACTTTTCTGATTTATAAAAAAATATAAAAATTTGTAAGTACCCAACCGGCTTCATATGTCGGTGGTTCCACTTATTCTTGTTAGATACAATTGATAAATTTTATATTGTCCTTGATGTTAGACAAATGTCATATCTATTGATAGTCAGTTCATACTGAGCTCACTTGGTTAGTGAAGATAGTTTTCCTTGTCTACTGAGTATTCCCAAGTCTGCTCTATACAGAAGGTAGTATCTATTGAGCTCGCTTGGGCGTTGAAGGAAGTTATGCAAAAAAGAGTGCTAACCGAGCTCACTTAGTTAACAAAGGAAAAGTGAACATAGTTAATATTAATTGAGTTCACTTAGTTATGGAAGGAATTTTGTAAGTTTGCGGTGTTAACTGAGCTCTTGTTGGTTAACATGGGAAATCGCTCCAGAATTAGTTTTTATCGAGTTGGGTTCGCTACCAAAGGATTTTCTTATTTTGGCATGTAAAGTTTAATTTTTTAACCTATTGATTATAGCCAACAGTGGTAGTGAATTTTGGTGATTCTAATTTTTATTTGAGCCAACTTGACAATCTCGAAGGTATAAGTAAAAGGTTAATTTTTGATTTCAAAGTATGCAAGTTGAATGAATAAAAGAGATAAGAAGAGAGGAAGAAAACTTGAATGATAAGCAGGTATCCTTGTGGATCATAAAAGTATTATTCAATCATGAAGGATCAATTTTAAGCTAGAACATAGATTTTTTAATCAGAAATTCAGTTGCATTGTAATCAGGTCATTTAATAATTACTCTCTAACCATTGTAGCAATGATCTAAAATCTCTTAATAGAGCTGGTTTAATAGACATTTGTAAATCCTCTAACAAGGTGGAAATTCCATTGAATTATTTCAAAACCTCTTACAAGGCCACTCCTAATAGGGTGATTAAATCCTTTAATAGGGTCACACCTAACAATGTATGTTGTAACCATTAACAGGGTTGGCTCCTAAAAGGGCTCACTTCAGACGAGTGAAAAATAGTAACTAGTTACAATAAGTGGTTTTTCCCAAATTGGGTTTTCGTATTAAATCCTGGTTTCATATGTGTTAATTTTATTTCTTTCATTCTAGCAAGTAAATTATTGAATATATCTTAAGATCTATTAAGTTAAACATGATTTTCATTTATCGAGTTGCATCAATTTTTGTATGCTTACCAAGTATCAACCGTAATCAATTTTATCAATCTAAACTTTATTTGACATCTAAGGGATCTAGGATTTATTTTAGTAGTAACTAATTCACCCCTCCCATCTCAGTTACTCCTCTTACTTTCCAACAATTAGTATCAAATCTTTTGGTTCTTACAAATAAGGTTTCCATGACCTAAGCTAAAGATTAGGATGTCTTACAAGAGAGAGATTCCAAAGCTAAACAAAGACAACTTTGTAGCATGGAAAGGACATATGAGGACACTTTTGTATGCTTACCGAGTATCAATAGTAATCAATTTTATCAATCTAAACTTTATTTGACATCTAAGGGATCTAGGATTTATTTTAGTAGTAACTAATTCACCCCTCCCATCTCAGTTACTCCTCTTAGTTTCCAACAATTGGTAACAAATCTTTTGGTTCTTATGAATAAGGTTTCAATGAGCTAAGCTAAAGATTAGGATGTCTTACAAGAGAGAGATTCCAAAGCTAAACAAAGACAACTTTGTAGCATGGAAAGGACATATGAGGCTTCATCTAGCTACCATAAGTGATTCAAGCTAAAAATATCATGGCGATGAATATAAAACTCCCATTGGAACATTATCAGTTGATGAAATTACTAAGAAAAAGAACCATAACACCATTATGATTGATATTGCATCTGCTCTCAGTTATGTTGAATTTGATGAAGTCAAAGACTATAAAACTGGTTTTGATATGTGGAACAAATTGAAAGAAATCTATGGAGAAGATGACAATGTAAAAAGAGCCAAAGAAAAACTCCTTAGAAGATAATTTGATCAAATGAGAATGAGAGAAGTTGAAAACATTGCAAAATATGTGGAAAGAATTAAGGCTAATGTCAGTGCAATCAGAGCATCTGGAGGAGATATCAAGGAAGAAATTTTTGTAAGAAAAATACCCATAACTATATTTCCCATCTATGCAATTAGAGTGTTTGCTATTCAAGAAAACAGATGTGATCCAAATAAAAAGATAGGCTTGGATGTTGTACTAGGAAGATTGGAAAATTTTGAAATAGACAACTTTAACAATTATGTTTTCGCTTCCAAGAATATTGAGTCTACATTTGAAGCTAATTCTCACTCAAGGAAAGGAGCAAGAAAATAAAAGACAATCAATTAGGAAATGAGAAAGAAATTGAAGAAAGTTCTAATAATTATCTTGAAATTGTTGAAACCCTACTTGCAAAGAAATATTCCAAGAGCAGAGGAAATGGAAAAGGTAAAATTCCTTTTATCTATTTTTCTTGTGAAGAAATTGGTAATATTGCTACTAGGTGCCCAAAAGAAGAAAGCAAGGAAGAGGAGAAAAGCCACAAGTACAAAGGTAAGAAGGAATTTAAAGGTCACAAATCCTACAAAGAGAAAGGTAAGAAAACTTGTTTTATGGCTAAAGATTCTAATAATAGTAAAGATGAAATACTGTATATTATTGTGAAAGATGAATCTGATGATGAAGGAGATAAGATGGCACTTGCCTATCATGTTAGTAAAAATGACACTTGGATCATAGATAGTGGATGTTCTCACCATATTATTAGAGATAAAACTAAGTTTGAACATTTTGAACACTATGATGGAGGTAGTGTAAGGTTTGGAAACAATGGACCTTCTTGCATAAATGGAAAAGGTCATATCTCATTAACCAATGAACTTGTATGTGACAATTCCTGTTGGGTTGAAGGACTAAAACATAATTTATTGAGTGTGGCATAGTTGAACAACAATGGATTCAAGTTAGAGTTCATGAATGGCAAGGCAAGACTACTGAATAACAAAGGAAATTTGATTGGATTAGGAAAGAAAACAAAAGTTAACCTATTTTATCTTGATCTTGGTGATTACTCATGTTTTATTTCTCAAGTGGAAGAAAGTATGGCACAGAAGACTATGTCATGTAAAATTTTATAATATGGTCAATATAAGAAAACTCAGAAGACTAAGAGGTATCCCTAGTTTGAAGAAACTTGATGTTGGATTATGCAAAAATTGCCAAATTGGTAAATTGGGAAAGAATAGTTTTAAGATAAAAAACTATTAGTCAAAAGATGTTTTGGAAATTGGGCATACTGATTTGTGTGGACCCATTGGAATAGAAACTTATAGTGGAGAAAAAAATTTCAGTTTTTTTTATTAATGACTATTCTAGAATGTTGACTGCTATGTATCTGAAAGAAAAATCATAAGCTTTTGAGAAATTGAAATGGTATCTAGCAGGAGTAGAAAAAGAAACTAGAAAAAGATTGAAATGCTTAAGATCAAAAAGAGGTGGTGAATTCATCTCAAATGAATTTAACAAATTTTGTATTGAAAGAGGAATCAAAAGACAAGTATCATCTCTTGATACTCCTGAACAGAATGGAGTAGCTGAAAGAAGAAATCGATCCATCATGGATTGTGCAAGAACACTAATGATTGAGAAGAATGTTTCTATCAAATACTGGAAGGAATCTATCAGCACTACAATTCATACTTTGAATTGAGTTCATTTCAAGAAGGACTCAAACAAAACTCCCTATGAACTGTGGTATGGCTACAAATCCAATGTAAGGTACTTGAAAGTATTTTGCAGAAAATGTTATATTTTGAAAGAATCTAGAAAAGGAAAATTAGTGTTGCAATTCACAAGTGGGAAGATTTACTTCTGAGAGGGGGGTGGGGGGGTGAATCAGAAGTAACTAATTTCTCACTATTTCAAACCTTTTAACTAAAATCATTCACATGCATCTAATCAATCTAACAAACATGAAAGTAAAGACATGCATGAAAATAGATAACACAAGAATTTGGTAACCCAGAAAACCCCCAAAATGAGAAGGTAAAACTACGGTAGGGATGACACCCACAAAGTATCACTAGAACAATATGTAACTATTCAAGGTTATAAAGTTTTGACCACTTTCAATGGTCTACCTTGTGAAAGAACTATCCTATTAAAGACTTTCCACCCTATTAAAAGTGACCTAGTTTAAGGATTTACAAACGCCCACTTGGAATGTTACCATGTTTAAGGATTTAACACCTTGTTTAAAGGCATACAGCATGGCTATTAAACCAACCTATCATCATAGGATTTCCATTCCTAATAAAATTGCTAGAGAGTATTAGAAAGTCTTGACCTAATGACATGCAATCTTCAATTGCTAATTCCAAATCCTTGTTCTACTCTATCTGTTCTGATCCTTGCTTGATCTTACATGTCTCTCTTCAAAACTTTGATATTCTATTCTTGATCAACAAAATTATATAATGTTTTTCTATTCTTTCTATGTCTTTATACCCCTCTACACTTTCCAATAATTCACCCATACACTTCTCACATTCACACACATAATGGGGTTTTGTCCTCCTTTAAAAGGTTTTGAAGACTTAGGGTTAGCTATGAATCTACGATCCATATTCACTCTTCATTTCCCACTCAATTCATTCACTTTTCCTATTGGTTGCATGTCTTATCCATTCTTCTTATTGCTTGCATGTATATTACATAGGAAATGCAAAAGATTCGATCTTATCTTCAAGATCCTTTGAGATTCATCTTAAGTCAGCTTCAAAATTTGTTTACATCCGAGTTTGTGAAGGCAAAAACTCATATGTTGATTTTGTGTTACTCAACACTTACTACTTGTTGATGGTCAGCACATATAGTAATTTTTTCTCACTTGGCTCCTATAGTAACTCTGTTTCACTAGGTATCTATACTTTTCTCAGCACCTATAGTGACTCAGCATTAGTTATCACTCAACACTTGAACTTTTCTCAGTGCCTAAAGTTTAGTTGGCACCTATTGAATCTTTGACTTGGTACATACTATAGCTCGGTATCTGTATTATACTTAGCATCAACTAAGAATTAGTTAAGCATGTTGAAACTCAACTATGAAAACCATTCTAAGAGCAACAATCTCCACATTTGACATGAGTGGCAAAAACACTTAACTCACAAATTTGTATCTCCCCCTAAGCTAATGTGCCATTCCTATAACCACAATTCCTTAAGCTAAATTTGTCTCTTGCTGATGTATCATTATCTGCCTTATCAATATTCTTATGCCAAAGGCTCCTAAGAATGAATGGAATATTTAGCCAAAAATGTTTCATTTACCTACATTATCATCTTTAGAGAAGAATCCCAATTGTCTAAGGAAATTTCTAGTGATTTGTGTTGGATGGTTGTCTCTACTGCAAGATGTACTAGGCCTTTTAAGGCAGTAAGATTAGGATCTTTCTTTGAAACATTTTTTGCATAGGCCAGTTCCTTATGTACTACTTCTAGGTGTGGGGTAATAGCAGATTGAGTTTGTATTAATTTTTCCTTAATATTTACCTCTTTTACTATCAATATAGATAACTACTTATGTGTGTAAAGTGTTGTTGCAAAATGCTTCTCAATTTGAGCTAGATCTTTGGGTAGTTGTGTGCTAGAAATCATAAGATTTCATTCCAAGCTCGATATTCTTTGGCTAGTTTCTTGTGTGAAATATGATGTTAGAAAATTTTGAGTACAATGTGAATATGTTCCCATGTACTATTTTTACCTTTTCTATCTTCTTAGCTAGTTCCACTTGTGTTAGTGTTATCTCACTAGATATCTTCTAATTGACTTTCATTTGAAATTTCCTTTCAAACCACTCTAATAACTTAACATTTGTATCAACATCTTTATTTTGTACCTGGTCCACTATGTTGGACAATTGCTTCATGATGAATGTTGTTTCATTAGGTACTTGCAATCTAAATGCATCAAGAAATATGTCTTTGATTTCAACCAATGCTTGGTTCTATCTATACTCATTTCTGAGTATCTCCTACTTCTTCTTTCTCTCCAATGCCTCTTGCACTTCATTTATTTGTGCTAGGTTCATTTTCTTGGACTCATAACTTAGTATGACTATTTCCTCATCAACTATAGGGTCTCCATAATGAAGTACCCTTGCAACCTTGGTGGAACTCAAGCCTAATGTTGAAATTTGTAGTGGTACTACATCAATGCTCGACTGTTTGGTAGGAGTCCCTATAGTAGGAAAGTTTACCAATTTTTGTATTGCCTCTTGCTCTCTTTCCTTGGGGGATTTATCCTCTTATTTCTCTTCTTCTCTACCACCTCAATCAATGATAATGATTTGAGAAGGTGCACCTTAACTTTGTGCTTGAGGAACATCTTTTCCTATCTACTCCTTTGTTGGCTCATTGGTAGTTGTTGTTGCTATTATTGTGGGATCAACCTTAGCAATTGTATCTTTTGTTAATTTCTCTTTTGGTTGATCTTCTATGGTTGTGAGAGGTTGTGCAGGTGGTTCTTGTGTGTTCACCTTCTCCCTAGTAATCTCTTCTACAACCTTTTGCAACTCTTCCACACTCACGAAAATAGGATTTGTGCATAGTTGTGATTGCAATGTGGTTTGGTGAAGAATCTTTTTGAGATCCTCTGTAGTCAATGGATTGATGTTCTAACCTGAGGTGTTAGGAACCTCCTTGAAAATTATAGTTTCTGCAGGATTTGTATGTGGAGGACTTGGTGGTTGCAATTGGGTGTCTTGGACACTCTGTTCTTTCTGTTACTCCTGAGTTGTTGCCTCTTCACCTTTATGTGTCTTCTCCATTGTTACGTCTTCTTTTTCTTTCTCTCCTTCTTCCTCTTTTTCATTTTCCTCTTCTTTTTCTCCATTATTCCTTCCCTCAAAGGGATCTTCTTGCCCTTCCTTGATAGTAGTCAATCCCTGAATTATTTTCCACATTTGTGTGGACTTTTGCACAACATCTTCAATTTGATTTTGTAAAATTCTAAAGGCTTTGTATTTAGGTGCAAATTTTCTCCCATGATTCTTGTTAGCCTTGCTAATTTGACCTTTAGTTAGGTTAGGCATTACATGAGCCAAGATTGACTCTATTATTTCCTTTTCCATGTTTAGGAAGTATTGCCATTTATTTTCTACAATGGAGCTTAGCTCCTTAAGCATTAAATTGTCTAGTTCTAATGGGTAGCCTTGAACTTAGCCATCATAGTGTATCTGGACTTTTCCACTATGTTTTTCTCTTCTCTTGAAAATTTATTAAAATTAGTGGTCTTTAAAAAGGTTAGATATGCATTATCTCTAATGTTATTACAAACATTTTCCAATTTAGACTTGGTAGAACACTTTACCAACCTGTATTGATCATTATCAAACTCTATCTTTTCTTCATCTGACTCTGGAGGTGCAATATATTTTCTTCTTTTCTTTTTTTCTATAGGCTCTCCTTGTATTTGGCTTGGCTAGGCTCGGCTTTGTTTCTTTCTTCTTTCCCTTTGGTTGTGCAATTGCCTATTTTTGTGCCTTTCATTTCTTTGGTTTAGCCTTGGGTGCTTCTTTCTCGGCACCTTCCTTTTCCTCTACATCTTCACCCATTCCTTGGGTCAAAGAAATTTTTTTTTGTCCTTGTTCTTCTTCATCATCCTCAACTTCTTCTTCTTCTTCTACAATGCCCTCACCAAATTTGGTCTTTAACTTCTTAACCAAATTTTGCTTCTTTTTTAGTGTGGAGATATTCTTCAACTCCATGTCAACCTTTTATCTAATCACATCAAAAGTACCAAAATGTGGTGCACTTTTGTCTACTTCCTCAAGTAATAGTGAAGTTATAGCTTTTGATGCCTCGTCTATATTTATTTCATAGAAAAGAGGTCTTAGCCATCTAACTATTGGTGTGGCTAATTGTATATAAGTGTAGACAATATCTACAAGAAAGAAAACACCATTTAAATTCTTTTCTACCAATGAAGTTGGTATTCTTAGCCTCTACTTCATGGTTTTTTGGAGGTCTTCAAAATAGCTAGTCATGAGGGTTTCAAAATTAGCTCCCATTTGATTGATGTACTCATTAACTTGAGCTATAATAGACTTTTTTGTGTTCCAATAAACTTTACCAAAAGATGGAAATTCATTCTGTATATAGAAACATATGCAAATCAAAATTTCTCCAAATTGGCATTGGGCTCCCTTGGTTCTTCTTATTGCTGCTAAGTTCTCATTAATTTGTTGCAATTGTAGTTCTGCAAGATCATAAGTCTAACCCTTTTTCACCAATTTGTAACCCACATCCACTACAATACAATGTACACTATTAAGTTTCCTAGATTGGTAGAACTTGTGTGCAATGACTCTAACGAAAAATTCAACAAGAGGGTCTTGAATAGTGTCTATTGTCATTCCTCTTTTATTCCACTTAGCACCAATGTTCTTCTGAATTGCTTCCTTAGAATCACTCCTAAGGGTCTTTGGCTGATCTAGGGTTGGGTACCCTATCACTCTATGTACAATTCTCTTTTTTATTTTTATGGGACCATCCTCCAACCATAAGATTCCATCATGTATCCTACTAAGTACTATCCTAATCCATTCAATTTTAAAAATTGTGGGAAATTCTAGGGCACATGTCAAACCCTTCTTTTCAATAATATGATATTCTTCTTTCAAAAATCCATTATCACACAATCTCTCATAGGATTCCTTCATCTCCATGTCTCCTATGGCTTCAATTTTATATTTGTAACATCTTCTAACATCTTGAACCATAACTACCTTAGGGGGTAAGATAGATAGGGCTCCCGTTGGGTTGTTTTTATATGCCACTTTAGGGATTGGCCAGAAATCAGGTTGTTTTACTTCATTGGATACTAGTTGAACTTGAAACAACTATTTCTCTTGTGTTTTCCTAGAGATAGAAGCCATTTGTGTGATCTAGGGTTTGAATGCAAAGAAAATATGAAACTGCATAGCTTGATATAAATGTAAATACCTCAAATTCATTGAAACTATGTTGAATCATTGTGAAATTGTCTCTAATGTTGGATTATTTTCTTTTAAGTGGTTCTACACTCTTCTTTGTCTTTGCTCTTTGTTCATGATGAAGAAAAATGATTCAAAACATGATAGTATACCCTATTTCATTGCATTTAATTATTAGTCAATTTATAGTTGTCCACTTGGCTTCTTAATCATTTCTACATTACTTAGGTTCCATTATTTTTTCACCACTTGACATCCATAGAAGTATCCTTTACTCGACTTCCACTAAAATTTCTTTTCACTAGACTTTCACTACCAACTCAGCTCCAACTAGTCATTTGGCCTCTATTCTCTTTGGCCATCAACTTGGCATGTATTGAGATTTTACTCAGTATCTAAGGGCAACTCGACAACACTGATGAAATATTCAAGTTTTAACTTTGCATCTTTATTCATGCTGATCTCTTCTTTTTAGTACTTGCTTGTTTAGGAACTGATCTATGATAAATCTTTATTTATTAGTCCCGCATGCCTTCTCTTTGCTTAGTTTGATGAAGTCTAATCAATTGACCTTTTAGGTGAAGTGATCCCTTCATTTGATGTGCTACTCCCATCTTTCTTCTTCCATGTCTTATTCATTTCTCCTCTGATGTGTTCAACATCCACCTTCTCTTTTCCTTTGTTGATCTCTAGTTTGGGTGTCTTTGACCTTGTTGGGAAAATCCTACTCATATGACCAATCTTTAAACAACTGAAGCATGTTGTTTGACTGAGCCATCTATTGTAGTTTCCTTTGAAATGTGTTCTTATGCAATTTTCAAGAATGTGTCCATATTCCTTATTGTAATGATAGTTATACCTGGTGTTGTAGTCTAAATTGTAGTGATATCCATGATCATTTCCCCTTGCTATCTGATTAGATGTCCACATAGGCTTTGATCCACATGCAAAAGCTCTATGTCCATAGTTTTTCCAATTGTAGCCATGACCTTCAAATCTTGGTGTTTTGATAGTCCTAGTCCTACAGCTATGTGCTTGTGTCCTTGCATTTTACACTTATGATAGTAACCCACATTCTTAGGTGTGTCATGCTAATGGGTATTCTTACTCCTTGATACTTTAGAGGTATGTCACTTTTTACCATAGAAATGACAAGTAGGTTTAATATTCTTACCTTTGTTACTCCTTTCTTCTATAGTCTTGGATGACTCTCCTTGTTCAGTGCTAGTCTATGCTAGTCTGAAAGTATCATTGCTAGCCCTTGATGATTTCAATAGCTACAAAAAGTATTTGATGGCCTTGTTGGGTTTTTTGAAGCTTTTTGCAATTTCCTTCTCTCTTTTCAGGTCATTTTGCAACTGTTCATTTTACATCTTTAGTGTAGAGATTTCAATTTCCTTGATATTCAGTTCATGATGTACTTTCATCATCTTGCTTAAGGTGTCTAGTCCCATGTTTGAAATTATTGAAAGCTCAATTGAATTTTCTTCTAGTTTATTGGCAAGGTTTCTCTTGTCTTCTTCTAGCATAGCCTTATCTTTAATTGTTCTTTTCTTCTATTCAGTCACTTCACAAAGCATCATGGCTTGTGATTCTTATTCAATCTTGAGTGTTCTGATTTCTTTTTCTTAGGCTCTATTATTTTCCATTAGGTCTACTATTGCTGCATCAAATTCTTTGGAATCTCCATTTACAAACAATTTTGTGGTGTTAACCTCCTTGTATTGTGTATCATTTTCAGCTAAGGCAATCTCTATTCTTTTCTTTAATGATTTTCTCAGTTCCCCCCTAGCTTCTTCCAAAGTGTGTAGAGCAAGTTGTATATCAATTGCCTAATTCTTTATGACCTTCCCAATTTTGTAGACTTGTATTTCCAGGTCTTTTGTCCAAGCTATAAGACTCCTTCTTCTAAGAACTTGGCTCTGATACCAATTGTTAGAATTTACAAGTGGGAAGATTTACTTCTGAAGGGAGCGGGGGTGGGGGTGGTGAATTAGAAGTAACTAATTTTTCACTTTGTTAAAACCTTTTAACTAAAGTCATTCACATGCATATAATCCATCTAATAAAGAATTTGGTAACCCAAAAACCCTCCAAAATGAGATGGTAAAATTGGGGTGTGGATGACACCCACAAAGTATCACTGCAACAATATATAACTGTTCAAGGTTATAAAGTTTTGACCACTTATAATCATTTCCCTGTGAAAGGCATGTCTCATTAAAGAATTTAAACCTTTTTCAAAGTGACTGTTTAAAGGACTGACAAACACTCACTTAGAATGTTTCCTTGTTAAAGTATTTAGCACCTTGTTTAAAGGCTTACAACATGACTATTAAACCAACCTATCATCATAGGATTTCCATTCCTAATATAATTTTTATGTTACTCAATACTTACTGCTTCCTAACACTCAACACATACAGGAATTCTATCTCACTCAGCACCTATAGTAAATCTGTTTCACTCAGCATCTATAATTTTTTCGACACCTATAGTGACTCAGCATTACTTATCACTTGACACTAGAACTTTTCTCAATACTTGAAGTTCACTCAACACCTATTGAATCTCTGACTTGACACACACTATAGCTTGACATCTATATTATACTCAGCATCAACTAAGAATTGGTTAAGTGTGTTGACACTTAATTGTCAAAACTAATCTGAGACCAACAATTTGATGTAAAAGGTGATGAAGGTATATTTCTAGGATATTCCTACAGAAGTAAAGCATACAAATTTCTAAATTTAACCGCTCACTAAATCATACAAAGTGTACATGTGAGAATTGATGAGTTCACAAAAAAGAGTGAAGAAGAAAGCAAAAAGGAACTTGAAGATTACAAAAGATTTGTCTATTATGAACTTGATACATTACCAAACATATTTGAAAACAAGGAGACTTCATCTCCTGAGTTCTCCAAGTCTCCAATAGTTTTTGAGTTGCAGGAAGTGAAAATTGAGTCACAGAGATGTGAGTCACATTTAGAGGCTATCGAGTTAGTGCATACCAAGTCTAAAAGACCCAAACCACAGATAGAAGGACTTGAGCCCGAAGTTGAGATTCTAAATGAAGACAATACAATTCATTCAAAAGTCAAAGAACCTATAATGGCTAAATATGTCAAAAGGCATCATGCACCTAATCAGATCATTGGAGACAAATTAGATGGAACAATGACAAGAAGAAAACTAAAAGGTACATGTTTACTTGCTAAATTTGAACTTAGAAGTATTAAGGATGCACTAGAAAATGAAAGTTGGATTGAGGCTATGAATGAAGAAATAGAAAAAATAGAAATGAATAAAACTTGGACTCTTGGTCCTAGGCCCAAAGATTAAAATGTGATTGGTACAAAATGGGTATTCATAAATAAGCTAAATAAAGATGGAAAAGTGTTAAGAAATAAAGCAAGGTTGGTATGTGAAGGATATTCTCAAGAAGAAGGTAGTGATTATGGTAAAAAAATTTCCCCTATTGGAAGATTAGAACATGTTAGGAATTTACTGGCATATGAAGCTCACAAATTATTCAAAGTATATCAGATGGATGTTAAATCTGCATTCTTGAATGGAATTCTTGATGAGGAAGTCTACATTGAACAACTAGAAGGTTTTGTTGATATTGACAAAATAGACATGGTCTGCAAATTACACAAAGCACTTAATGGTCTCAAACAAGCCCCTAGAGCTTGGCATGAAAGATTACATAACTATTTAGTATAGATTGGTTTTCAAAAAACAAATGATAACAATAGTTTGTATATCAAGGAAGGACCAAATAAGAAGATTGTGTTGGTAGAAATATTAGGGGATGATACTCTATTTACAAAAAATGATGACATATACAAATCATCCTAAAAAAAAATGAATAAATAATTTGAGATGTCCATGTTTGGAGAAATAAAATTCTTTGTCGAATTGGAGATACAGTAGAACATAAATGGTATCTATATCACACAATCTAAGTACATCAAAGAGATACTCAAAAAAATTGGAATGGAAGATTTAAAACCAGTTGGAACCTCCATGTGTATTGGACTTAAGCTTAACAAATATGATGATGCCAAAGATGTAAATTAGACCTTATACAGATCAATGATTGGGAAATTGTAGTATGTAGTACATACAAGGTCTGATATTGCCTTAGTAGTTGGGATAGTAGCAAGATTCTCAGCAAAGCCTAGAGAAAACCACATGATGGAAATAAAAAGAATCTTTAGATATCTGAAGGCTTGTGGTAAAAACTTGGAGTCAATCTTGACTTAAAATTATTTACTGACATTGATTGGGTAGGAAATCTTGATGACAGATAAAGCACTAGTGGAGGAGCATTCTTTCTTGGTAAAAAGCTAGTATCTTGGACTAGCAAGAAGCAAAATTGCACATTTCAATCCATAGTAGAAGTAAAATATGTGGCTGTAGTATTAAATTTCTCTAACATTGTTTGGTTCAAAAAATTATTGGAAGGAATGAAGGTTGAAATCAAAGAGCCAATTGTCATGTATTGTGATAACACCAATGCAATCAACATATCAAAGAAACTAGTGATGCATTCAAAAACAAAGCACACTACTATAAAATATCACTTTATAATAGAATTAGTATAGGACAAAGAAATTAGATTGGAAAATGGTCATACAAAAGAACAAATTGTAGATATATTCATAATAGCAGGTAAGCTAGGGGTCATTCCCCTATTTGAAGCTCACTAAATAAAGTTTAGTTATGCATCAATAGGACCTAAGTTGAAGATCAATTAGTTGATTCAGTAAGAAAAGGATGTATTGGAGATGAATCTATACTCAAGGTACATTAACACTAATCAAAATTGTCTTTGGCATGTGTTATCAAGGAGGAAGAAGTTTATTACCATTTCTTGAAGAAATTTTGTAATTCCAAGAAGGACAAGATAAGAAGCTCCAATTCATAGAGGGATAATAATATAGTAGAAGTTTTCTATGTAAAATCAAAGAGGGAGGAACATTCCAACAAAGAGAATCTTGTTCTCAAATTTTCATTGTGCTATGACATGTTGTGTTGCTATCAATGCCAAAGAGGGAGATTGTTGGATATAATTGATTAATTGTGTGTTGTCCTTGATGTTACATAAATGTCATATTAGTTGACAATTAGTGCATGTTGAGCTCACTTGGTCAATGAAGATAGTTGTCCTTGTCTACCAAGTGTTCTTAAATCTACTTTGTATAAAAGGTAGTATCTATCAAGCTCACTCAGGCGTCGAAGGAAGTTATGTAGAAAAGAGTGTTAACCAAAAGGAAAAGTGAATAGAGTCAATATTAACCAAGTTCACTTGGTTACCAAAGGAATTTTTTAAGTTCAGAGTGCTAACCAAGATCCTATTGGTTAACACAAGAAATTGCTCTAGAATTAGTTTCTACTGAGCTAGGTTAGCTACCAAAGGATTTTCTTATTTTTTCATGTAAAGCTTAATTATTTTACCTACTGATGTTAGCCAACTGTGGTAATGAATATTGATTATTCTAATTTGCATTTGAGTCAACTTGACATTCTCGAAGGTACAAGTAAAAGGTTAATTTGTGATTTCAAAGTATGAAACTTGAATGAATAAAAGAGATAAGAAGAGAGGAAGCAAACTTGAAGGATAAGTAGGTATCCTTGTGGAGCATAAAAAGTGTTATTCAATCAAGAAGGATCAATTTTAAGCTAGAACAGACATCTATAATCAATAGTTTACTTGCATCACAATCAGGTCATTTCATTATTACTCTCTAACCAATGTAGCAATGATCTAAAATATCTTAACAGAGTTGGTTTAACATCCATTTGTAAATCCTCTAACAAGGTGGCAATTCCATTGAATTTTTTCAAAACCTCTTACAAGGCCACTCCTAATAGGGTGATTAAATCCTTTGACAGGGTCACACCTAATAGTGTGTTTTGTAACCTTTATTAGGGTTGGCTCCTAACAAGGCTCACTTCAAAAGAGTGAAAAATAGTAACTAGTTACAGTTGGTGGTTTTACCCAAATTGGGTTTCCATGTTAAATCCTAGTGTCATATGTGTTCATGTTATTTCTTTCTTTCTTGCAATTAAATTACTGACTATATCTTAATATCTTCTAAGTTAAACACAATCTGCATTTACCGAGTTATAGTAATTTTTGTATGCTTATTGAGTATCAGCAGTAATCAGTTTTATCAGTCTGAATTTTATTTGACATCTAAGGGATCTAGGATTTATTTTAGTAGTAAGTAATTCACTCCTCCCCTCTTAGTTACTCCTCTTATATTTCCAACAATGTTGACTTACCAAATACTATAAAGCTTTATGGTTAATATACAACACAAACTCGTTAGGAATCAAATAATGTCTCCATTTCTTCAAAGCTTGAACAATATCATCAAACTCTTGATCATAGACATAATGCTTCTTTTTAGCATCATTCAAATTCTCACTAAAGAAGATAATATATTTACCTCCTTGACTCAACACCTCTTCTATTGCACTCCCACTTGCATCACATTTAACTTGAAATTCCTTACTAAAATCAACCAAAGCCATTGCATGTAACCTAGAAGTTTATTTCAAAGTCTCAAAACTCTTATCAACTCCACATGTCCACCTAAAATCCCTTTTATCTCCTCTCTTTTTCTTCATCATAGCATTATAAATAAAATTTGAAATATTTATGAACTTGCTATAGAAACTAGCAAAACCATGAAATAATCTGACCTCATCCACATTCTTAGGTCTAGGTCATTCCAAATCCTCTTTAACTGATGGGGAAGGCTAGGATAGACAAGCTAGTCTATGCTTCTCATCCAACAATAGGATCTTGGTGTTTTCACTATACCTATATGGTCTATAGGATTTCCTGCAACTTAGAACATCCCCTGACCTTCCGTAACCTTCCCTCTAGGTGAAATAATCAAATCTTGCTCCATGACTCACTTATCGTCCTAGGAGTGCAATTCTTCCAAAATGCATATGTAGGTCTACCAGGGTCCCACAGTAATCCCTAGTCCTACTAAGATTTTGATGAGTTTTAAGGTGCTATTGGAACACTTTTAGTATGCTTGAATAGATGGTAACAATGGGTTCATACCCGAATTCTTGGTTTCTTCACAAAAATGCTACTGGAAGAGCCCCAAATTAGGCCTCCACCCAAATTTGTAGGGCTAGTAACTTATTACCCTTAAGGATTCATCAGACCTAGCCTTAATAAAATTTGTTTCATACATCACATACTCAAATATTTTTGAGGTTTTAAGCCACCAAAAAGCCGTACAACAATAATGGTAAAAATGAGGGTTTTGAAGGGTTTTGAGGGCTGCTTGTTGTCCTAAACTTTGAAACATCTTATTCAACTCATATAAACTTCTCCTCTAAAAAAATAACCTTCTTATATCCCTCTTGAATCCATCCAAAGGGAAAGTCTTGAATCTTTATGCTTTGCTCTTGAGAACAAATTCTTTGATGCTTGCTCTTAGTCGGGCATTGCCTAGCTCGCCTAGGGTTTTGTCAAACAAATGCTTGCAGACATTTTTTGGGCCCTTGCTTGAATTATGTTACACATTAGTGTCTGTAGTATTGGAATCCAAATGGACATAGAAATCCCATGGTGGAAACAAGAGCTACAACCCGTTCATTGTTGACAACTCAAAACTGGACAACAAACTCTTACTTTTAAAGAAATTTAAGAAAACCTTCCAAAATGTGTTTAAAAATATAATATAATGCATGGATAATGGATAATATACAAGATACTAACTAGAACATGCAAAAAAAAAAAGTAAAAATGTGATTTTCTGCCAAACAACACCAAAAACCAGTCAAAATGTATTAAAAACCAGTCACTGTTTGTTGTAGCAGCACAATGCAATAAAAAAAAATGACTTCCAACCCTTGGTTCATGTTTTTACAACCTTAAATAGGATATCCCATGGTGTATGGGTTGAGTTAGGGCATTTTTAGCCACTTAAAAAATTTAACTTGCTCTCTAACACAAGTTGCTTAACACTTTTACATAAGTGACCAGCAACTTAGCAATTTTTAGTTCTTTTTTTTTTCTCTTTGCAATTTTGTCACCAAAACCATTTTTGGGTCTTCTCAAGGAAATATTGGGCTTCAAACTTCCTCCAATACACCATTCCAATGTTTTAGGAACACCCTATGCACTAGAAATCAAAACATCACAACATGACAATACATTGTCAATCACTTAGACCAAGAGCCTAAACTAGAGAAAAACCCACTGAATGAGATAGAAACTCTTATTCTATCTACATAATTCTTAGAAGAAGTTTATCACACAAAAATTTGATATGGTGGGAGCCTTGAAATGGTGCTCCTGCACCATACTCCCCCCGTCAACACAAACTAAGGCACTTTGGGGTCAAGAAGAGCTGGATCAATGCAAAACTTCTTGAAATGTGCTTCCTCAACTCAGGTAGCTTCAGATTCAGGTTGATCCTTCCATTTGATTAGATGTTCCATATACACTTGATGTTTTGTAGTTTTCTTCACCTTGGATTCCAATACTTTCTCTACTATTTCTGGTTGTTTCCTCGGCATTGCATTAGTGTCAAGGTCTTGTAGGACCCTTGGTGGAGCTGCACTTTGCTGACTAATTTCTCCCTTAAATCTGATTAGGTCTACAACATTAAACACTAGTCAAATAGCTAGGTCTGATGACAAGTCCACTTTGTAGGCATTCTCTCCATACTTTGCTAGAACCTTGCATGGGCCAATTCTTCGCATTTGGAGCTTAGTGGGCATACCTTGCTGCATTCTAGCTTTGTTAAGATGGACCATAACATAGTCCCCAATTTGAAAATGTACTTATTTCCTCTTCTCATTCATTTTGGCCTTGAGTCTTTGAGTAGATTCCAACATAGTTTTCTTCACTTGTTCTTGAACCTCTTTGATAGTTTGGGTAAAATCTTCAGCTTGTCCACTTTTTAACCTTATAGGACCTAAGTCTGTCAACTCATTCACTCCTCTAGGGTTTCTACCATATACTATCTCAAAAGGACTTCTTCTTGTGGTCCTATTAACACTATCATTATAAGCTTATTCAACTTGAGAGATAACAAGATCCCAAGTCTTCCCATACTCCTTTATTAAGCACCTTAACAAGTTACCAAGCACCTTGTTGATGACCTTAGTTTGACCATCAATTTGAGGATGTTATGCTGAACTGAAAAAAAGATTAGTTCCTAGCCTTTTTCATAAGGTTTGCCAAAAATGACCCATGAACTTGTTGTCCCTGTCAAACACAATACTCAAAGGAAGTCCATGAATCTGAACTATCTCCTTGAAGAAGAGATGTGCTATATAACTTGCATCATGAGTAGTATTACATGGAATAAAATGACTCATTTTAGAGAACCTATCTACTACAACATAAATGCTATCCATACCTGATTTGGTTTTGGGAAGTCCAACCACAAAGTCCATACTTACACATTCCCAAGGCCTATTTGGAATTGGCAAGGGTTGATAGAGTCCTTCATTGCTTGAACCTCCTTTAGCTCTTTGACATATTCCACATTGCTCAACATATCTTCGTACATCCCTTGCTAACTTAGGGAAAAAATAGTATCTCTGTACTAACTCCAATGTCTTGTTTATGCCAAAATGTCCACTCAAGATACCATTATGCTTCTCTTGAATCAAATTTTCCCTCATGGATCCCTTAGGTACACATAGCTGATTACCTTTAAATAGAAATCCATTTTGAAGGGTATAATCTACAAAATCACTATGAAAATGGTTCTCAAACTCTAGGCATACCTTGTAGGTTTGGGAGATGTCTTCATCTTCTTCATACAAGTCTTTAAAACCTTCTATTCCAATGCTTTGTAGCTGCACTTCTTGGACAGTCAAAATCTTCCTAGTCAAAGCATCTGCTACTTTGTTGAGCTGCCCCTTCTTGTGTTTGATTGTGAATGTAAAAGATTGTAGATACTCAATCCACTTCAAATGCCTATTACTAAGCTTCTCTTGAGTGTTGATATAACTCAAAGCCTGATTATCTGTAAAGACAAAAAATTCTTTGGGTAGGAGGTAATGTCTCCACTTCTTGAGAGATTGTACTAATGCATACAACTACAAGTCATAAGCTGAATATTTCTTCTTTGCTTCATTGAGTTTCTCACTAAAAAATGCTACAGGTTTTCCTTCCTGAGTCAATGCACCCCCTACTACTACATTACTTGCATCACATTCAAGAGTGAATAATTTATCAAATCTAGGTAAGATTAAAATGGGTTTTGAAGCTACCTCTTGTTTCAATGTTTGAAATGCCTTCTCTGCTACCTTAGTCCATTTGAACTTTTTTTTCAGCCCACCTTTGATGGTGTCTAGTATTTGTGCACAAATCCCACTAAAGTTCCTCACAAACTTTCTATAAAATTGTGCTAGGCCATGAAAACTTCTCAATTCAGTCCCTGTTCTAGGAGTAGGCCAATCTAGGATTGCTTGCACTTTGCTTGGGTCCATTTTCAGATTACCCTTGGACACTACAAAGCCCAAATAAACCAATTCCTTCTGCATGAATACACACTTTTCAAAATTAATGGCTAGTTTCTCTTCCTAGAGTCTCTTTAGGACTAACCTTGCATGTTCTAGGTGCTCTTCTTTTGTCTTTCTATAGATGATTATATCATCTAGATACACTACCATAGATCTACCTATGAAGTACTTCAAGACCTCATTCATTAATCTCATGAAAGTGCTTGGGACATTTGTGAGCCCAAATGGTATCACAAGCCATTCATACAACCCATCTGTTGTTTTAAAAGTGGTCTTCCATTCATCACCCTCCTTGATTCTAATTTGATGATAACCACTCTTTAAATCTAGCTTAGTAAAGTACCTAGCACCTCCCAAACAATCCATCAAGTCCTCTATTCTTGGAATAGGGAATCTATAGCTCATAGTGATCCAATTTATAGCCCTTGAATCTATACAAAGCCTCCATTTTCCTCCTTTCTTTGCTGCTAAGACCACTGGGACTGCACATGGACCAATGCTCTTCTTAATTAGCCCTTGATCTAATAATTCTTGCACTTGTCTTGCCACTTCCTTATTCTGATCTGGAGTAAGCTTGTAAGCTGCTTTGTTAGGCAAAGAAGCACTAGGTACAAAATCACTTTGATGGCTAATTTCTCTTTTAGGTGGTAGTACTACTGGTGTACTATCTAAAATAATATCTTTAAAATCATCAAGGATTTATTGCACTTCAAGAGGTATTGGCTGCAACTTCGTATCTTCTTCCTTTGGTTTCACCATAACTGCACATCCTATGGTTTCCTCATCCTGTAAATCTTGCAATAACTCCTTCCCAGTACTAAGTAACACACTAGGTGTCTTAGATGTTTCCCTTCATTCTCTATTAAGGACTGAATTTTGAAAGTCCTTCCATCTTTCTTGAAAGAAATGGCATTTTCTTCTCCATCATAAATCACCTTCCTGTCAAATTGCCAAGGTCTTCCCAATAGAAGATGGCATGCATCCATGGGTAAGACATCACAAAGCACTTTTTCTTTATAGGCTCCAATAGAAAACTCAACCCATGTTTGCTCATTAACAAGTACACTTTTCTCTTGATTCAACCAAGTTACCATATAGGGATTTGCATGGGGAACCTTTGTAAGTTTCAGCTTCATTGTTGCCTCCTCTGATATAATATTATCTGTAAATCTAGAATCTACTATAACCTTGCAAACTTTTCCTTGAATCTTACACCTGACTCTAAAGAGAGCTCTCCTCTGCTTAGGTTCACTCGGATTGGGCTGCCTAATGAGCACCTTTCTAATCATCAAGTTCTCACCCATTTCTAATTCTATTTTGCTAACTTCATTAGTGCTTGAGCTTCCACCATCATCTTGAGCATAAGCCACTCTTTATTCATTGGTAGAGGTTGATGGTTTATCAGGACACTTGTAAGTAGGATGCCCAAGTTGTCCACATTAGTAACACTTCATCATGGAAAAATAGGAGCTACTCCTTCCTGGTCCTCTTCCTCTACTTCCTCAAGATCCTCTTCCTCTACCAAAAGATCCCCTTGTGCTGATTTCAGAACTTTTTTCCAAGAGTCTACTTTCCCCTTGGTTTCTTGATTCACCACCTCTAGTAGAACCACCTCTTTGACCACCTCTAGAATCTCTACCTCTTCCTCTATTCTTGGAAGTGCGGTCTTGCTTTCTTTTTCCTTTCTCTTCCACCTTTAGGGCCATTTGATAACACTGATGAACTATTTTAGGAGTGAAAAGACTCATTTCTTCTTGAATAGACCATTTGAGTCCATTTAGATATCTTGCCAACTGGATACTTTCATCTTCAACCACTTTAGACCTCAAGCATAACTTTTGGAATTCTTCAGTATAGGAATGCACATCCATGTCTTTTTGCCTCAGATTTTGTCTCCTGCTATGCAGCTGTATTTCATAGTCTTAAGGAATGTAGGCTTGTTTAATTTTAGCCACCATTCCTTTCCAAGAAGTAATAGGACCTTTTCCTTCTTTTTCCCTCTTTGTTTGCACAAATTTCCACCAAGTGAGAGCAGTGCCTCTCAATCTTGACCTTGCCACTTTAACCTTCTAAGCATCAGAGACACCATCACATTCAAAATGGTTCTCCATTCCTTCAATCCATTCCATGATGAGATCAGGATCCATCTTGCCATTGAATAGAGGAATGCCTTCCAAGGCTTTACTATTTATTGCTTTGATTGCCTTCAAGAAAGGCTCTTCTGATAAAACAAGATCTAGTTTTGGAGTTTCTTCTTCCAACTCAATGTCTTTTTCTTTAGCCTCCTTCTCTTCTTTCTGCTACATCTTGTCCTTGACTTTATCTATAGTGTCTTGGACCTTGCTTAACAATTGTTCTAGTTGTGCCAATCTTTCTCTCAAAGACTTGTTGTCTTCTTCTTGATCTTCTACCTTCTTAGCCAATTCAACATTGGTTACCATTGTGTTAGAATCACTAGATTCACTAGGTGATTGCATTCACCTTTCTTTGCACTTGCTTTGTCCCACACCTTTGTAGGCTCTGATACCAATCTGATTGGGAAGGCTAGGATAGACTAGCTAGTCTATGCTTCTCATCCAACAATAGGATCTTGGAATTTTCACTACACCTATATGGTCTATAGGATTTCTTGCAACTTAGAACATCCCCTGACCTTCCCTAACCTTCCCACCAGGTGAAATAATCAAATCTTACTCCATGACTCACTTATCCTCCTAGGAGTGCAATTCTTCCAAAATGCATATGTAGGTCTACCAGGGTTCCACGGTAATACCTAGTACAAATAAGGTTTTGATGAGTTTTAAGGTGCTATTGGAACACTTTTAGTATGCTTGAATAGATGGTAACAATGGGTTCATACCCGAATTCTTGGTTTCTTCAAAAAAAGGGTACTGGAAGAGCCCCAAATTAGGCCTCCACCCGGATTTGTAGGGATAGTGACTTATGACCCTTAAGGATTCATCAGACCTGGCCTTAATAACATTTTTTTCATACATCACATACTCAAATATTTTTGAGGTTTTAAGCCACCAAAAATCCGTACAACAATAATGGTAAAAATGAGGGTTTTGAAGGGTTTTGAGGGCTGCCTGCTGTCCTCAACTTTCAAAAACCTTATTCAACTCATAGAAAATTATCCTCTACAAAAATAACCTTCTTATATCCCTCTTGAATCCCTCTAAAGGGAAATTCTTGAGTCTTTATGCTTTTCTCTTGAGAACAAATTCTTTCATGCTTGCTCCTAGCCGAGCACTGCCTAGCTCGCCTAGGGTTTTGTCAAAAAAATGCTTGCACACATTTTTTGGGCCCTTGCTTGCAATATGTTACACATTAGGGTCTTTAGTCTTGGAATCCAAATGTCCATGGCAATCCCACAGTGGAAACAAGAGCTACAACCCGTTCATTGTTGACAACTCAAAACTGGACAGCAAACTCTTACTTTTAAAGAAATTTAACAAAACCTTCCAAAACGTGTTTAAAAATCTAATCTAATGCATGTATGATGGATAATATACAACATAATAACTAGAACATGCAAAACAATGACAGTAAAAATGTGATATTTTTCCAAACAACGCCAAAAACTAGTCAAAACGTAAAAACCAGTCACAATTTGGTGTAGCAGCACAATGCAATACAAAAAAATGACTTCCAACCCTTGGTTCATATTTTTCCAACCTTAAATAGGATATCCCATGGTTTATGGGTTGAGTTAGGGCATTTTTAGCCACTTAAACAAGTTAACTTGCTCTCTAACACAAGTTGCTTAACACGTTTACATAAGTGACCAGCAACTTAGCAATTTTTAGTTCTTTTTTTTTTCTCTTTGCAATTTTGTCACCAACAACATTTTTGGGTCTTCTCAAGGAAATCTTGGGCTTCAAAATTCCTCCAATACACCATTCCAATGTTTTAGGAACACCCTATGCACTAGAAATCAAAACATCACAACATGACATTACATTGTCAATCACTTAGACCAAGAGCCTAAACTAGAGCAAAACACACCAAATGAGATAGAAACTCTTATTCTAGCTACATACTTCTTAGAAGTAGTTCATCACACCAAAATTTGATATGGTGGAGGCCTTGAAAGGGTTCTCCTACACCATTAACCTTCTAAGGATCCATTCTCAAACTATCATCTAAAATCACAAATCCAAAATGCACAATCTCATCTTGCATAAAGGATCACTTTTTCAATTTAAACAACAATTTTTCCTCTTTCAATCTTTTGCAATACTTGTTTAACATGCTCAAGAAGTTGTTCCCCAGTCTTAATAAATATCAAAATATCATCAATCACAAACTCACCTAAGAATCTCTTCAGAACTTCATTAATCTACCTCATGAAAGTACTAGTACATTAGTCAAACTAAAAGGCATAACCAACCATTCATATAAATCAATTTTTGTCTTGAAAGTAGTCTTCTATGCATCACCTTCTCTAAATATGATATGATGATATCCACTCTTTGTGTCATCCATTTTTGTCATAGTAAACCTACACTTCACTATAAATTAATTAATAGCCCTAGAATCAGTACACATTCACCATTCTTCATTCTTGTTAGGTCCCAATATGGTAGGTACAACACATGGACTCAAGATTTCTCTAATCAAACCTTTCTTCAACAACCCCTACACTTTTCTATTAAATTTTTAATTCTCGATAAGTTTAAATATATATGGTGTTTTATTTGGCAAACTAGCTCTAAGAATTAGGTCCATACAATGACTTATACTTCTTGCTAGAGGTAAAGCATCAATTCTATTTTCATTAATAATCTCTTTATACTCATTCTACAAGGTTTCAATTTCTACTAACACTCTGCTAACAATACTAGTTTTTGTTGTCACTCGACATCTACCATTTTCTTCTACTCAACCTCTATATGTTGATTAGTCATTATTGTATTCTATCACTTGGCTAAGACTAGCATAAATTGGCCCTCTAGAAATTATAGCAAAATAGACTCAATTCTTTTTAATTTTCTTCTCAAATTGCTGTCCACTAACCATACAAATTATTATTGTAGTACAATTGATCTCATCAGGAGGCTCAATCAAAGGTATAAATGTGTCAATAAATTCATTCATCCAAATAATTAATGTATTCAATCTTCCTTCATACACAACATGTTTATCATATTTCCAAGCTCTACCCAAAAGAATATGACAACAATCCATAGGCTTAATATCACATAGAACTTTGTCATTCACAACACATTGTTCACTTACCCATTTCTTATACTCATCCATGATCCATGAAACATGGTAGGCTTTAGGATGCTTTAACCACTACAATTGCAACTTTGTAACTAGCTCCTCTAATGCCAAATTTGTTAAATTTCTAGTCTTCGTGATAACTTTCTAGTATTTCCCAGTTATCTTACATTTGGTCTTGAAAAGACTTTTGCTATGAACAAGTTCTTTATCCACAATCTTCTCACTGCATAGAGGTCTTCTTATGATCAAATTTCTCCAACTGTAGGGTCACTCAGAGGGTGCATAGGTACATATTGTATCACAATAGTCTTGCTGCCACTTTCATTTTCACCAGAGTATCTATGTTTAAAGGATCCATTCCCTTCTTGTTCACACCTAAAAAAATTAGAACAAAATCCTCTTCTAGAATAAAAATTGCCTCTTCCTCAATAAGACCTAGCACCCACTTGGTAAGAATTACAACCTTTCCATTTGATCTTGGCTTTATTATAATTTTTCCACTCATATTTTCCCTTATCTTGCATAGAATTATTAGATCTACCATCCTCTCAATAAGATCTACCTTTTCCTCTTAGGAATCTACCACTACCTCTTTATCCTTGTTCATGCTTCTTTGTCAAGATTTCATCGACCTTCAAGGCATATTGATATGCTTCTTCCACACTTACCAATTTTAGAAAACTTATCTCATCTTGAATTTCATATCTCAATCCATTTAGATACCTTGCATATTTCTTAACCTCATCATTCACATGCCTAGATCTAATGTCCAATCTATAGAATTTCAAATTTTTTTTGCATTTTTCTCAATAACCTAACTTGGTAATCAACAAGAAGGAACTTATTCTTTACTTTTTTCATCATTTTTAGCTAGGTTTAGCTCTTCTCTTTTCCTCTTCTTTTCTCCATCATTTTAAAAATACTCCCACATTATTGAGGCACGACCTTTCAAACTAGTGACTACAATCTTAGCCTTCCTATTATCAGGAGTCTTTTCAAACTCAAAGAACTTATCCTTCTCATAGATCAAATCAAACACAACATTGGTTTCCAATTTCCCATCATAAGGAGCAACTTTAACAATAGTCTTTAAATATACCCTATATAATATTCTCAAAAATATTTCCTCATCCTAATATTTCTTGGGTTCTAGATTAGGGTTTGGTTTGTTTGATTCATCATCACTCATATCATCAAAATGTGCTCCTCTCCTATGGGTTGTCTCCACAACATCTAATTTTGCTATAATTTGTCTCAACATGTCCATAATGGTAATTTGACCATTTCCTCTGCCTCAAACCATATTTACAAATAATTTCCTACAAGATCATAACCCTCTGCAAGTATAGGTTAGGTCTACAGATGTGCCCCCCTACAACCAAATTCAACTTAGGTTTCTACATGCTCTAATCTCCAAAAAAAAAAACCTCAAGCTCTAATAACACCTGAAACAAGGAGGGTTTGAAGAGAAAGGGCTAGAGAACTCCTAACTATCCATTCACATTGCTAAGTAAACACAACATAATCAAACAAAAAAGAGAAGAAAACAATTATACGTTATTAACTCATCAAATTATTAGTATACATGTCCAAGTGTGAGGCCTTATGGGTTAGGACCTATAATATTTTATGAAATCCTAGACTTAGAATAATTATATGTCCTTAATTTTAATGTCTACCTCTTCTACTTCATTCACCCATCTAGTCTCTCTAAGTGTTTCTTAACCTAAATCTAAGAAACCTATTTATACTTTCCAAAATTCCTTATAGAAGATTCAAGATCATTATATAATAGAAAGGTAGACCTTAAAATGGTTTGTGCACATCCTTAGATAAGATCCTAACATAAAATTTAAACTCTAAATTGAATACATAGGTCATCTCAAATAAGTAACTAATCAAAGAAAAATTAGGTCAAAGAAGGAACCAAGCATCAAAAAATATCAAGTTCACTAGGCACATGAAGGAATACTCAACCAACACTAGACAACTTGATACATACATGAGCTCGCCAACAACTAGAACTCGATAACAATTGGAAATCAATAGCAATTGGAACTCAATAGTAATTGGAAGAATGAATAAAATAAAGAGCATTACAAGGCAACCTAGGATGCTCTTGCATAATGTGTGTTGTATATTAATAATTATCTAATAATTACTGATCATAAATAATAAAATATGATGCGCCAATTAATAGACATATGTTGTGAAGAGACATACCTCTCCTTGTCTCATTCACAATATAAATAGAAGAGAGAACTCTACCTTTGGAACACAAATTAATCAATAAGTGCTAGTACAACTTACACCAAAGAAAAATCTATTTAAAATAAACATGGATAATAAAAGTGATGGCATTAAAAAAATTAAAGTTCACAAGAAAATATAGAAAATTATGTGAATTAAGAGGAAATATTCTTTGAATTACACGGATTTTCTTTTGAATTTAGTTGTAACCCCAACTTATCTTTTATCTAAAAAAATAATTAAGACCTAAAATATTGAATGATGATAAAAGAATATAAAAGTATGTAAATTTGTAACAAATAATATGGCTAAAGATATACCTATTATTTTATCCATGTATATATATATATAAATATAATTGATTAATTATATTAAATATGAATTATTAAATAGATAAAATTAAATTAATTAATTTTTTATTAGATAGATGAGTGAAAAGAAATATTACACACACACACACACACACACACACACACACACACACAGAGAGAGAGAGAGAGAGAGAGAGAGAGAGCTTTGCATGTATGGGTTAGTCAGAAGAATGGGTCTCTGAAATGTCCCCTTTTCTGATTTGATATGGTATTTCACACCTCTAATCAGATTTTCAAAATCAAACAACTGATATCACAAAGATCCACCAAATTTCTTAAGAAACCCCAAATCGGGTATGTCGAAAATAGTGCAAAAAAGCTTCACAGCTTCACCTGTTATTAATAAATCTGAAAATAGACATTTTTACAGAAATTTGAGCAGCATAACAGCCTATAAAATGTCATTTCCAGATCTATATAGCCTTTACAAAACAACTCACAAATGTAGGACAAAAACTATGCTCATCGGGCTCCCGAAATTAACACAAAAATACCCGAAAACACCACAAAAACACTAATAAACTATCTCAGAAGTTTAATCACGTCCCAATACATATATTCAGCTCTATTTTAACAGATTAAAGTCTGAAATACAGCAGCAACCCAAACTGATATGAAATGCTCAACTGAAAACACCAAACTCATGCAAAAAACCACACCCAAAAACCCACAAATCTATACTGTTCAGCACAAAGGCAAACTCTGTATGAGCATGCACATGGAATGGCTTCAAACTCCCATCCTTAGCCTTCCTGGAAACTTGCAAACTCCCATTCTTGGGTCTCCCTAGAAACCTACAAACTCCCGTACTTGGGTCTCCTTCTCCACAGGTTTGGCAGCCTCTGAAGAATAACAAAGAATGAGCAAAAATCAAGTTCTGGAATGAGCCCAAAATGCCTCCAAACCCCTTAAAAGAGGGCATAACTGTAACTCACATCCAAGAGAGGTTAATGAAACTTATTTTAATAATAATTTTCATTTATTAGTCCAACGGTTTCCAAAGATTAACCCCCTTTTTCCAAAACTTCACTTTCTTGGGCCTGCCTGCCTTAGCAAAGATTTTCTTTTTTAATTATTTGAAAAGGGGACATGACAAGTCCTCCCCTCCCAATCATTTCTTGTCCTCAAGCAATGGCTGAACAATAAACCAATCAATCCACCTGGATCCCAAATGTAGTCATGAACTATACTACTACCAATTAACACAGGCTCCCGCAATATCCTCTGCAATATGACCAAGAGGAATCCATAATCAAATTGACAATTATAGCTCAACCAAACTCTGAAATCACCACTACCACAATCAAAAACCCATGAGGCACAAACTCTTAGAACATCAGAACCCAAGTAAAGTGGACAAATCAAACTACCAACATAGTAAATACCATCAATGCATCCCACTGGCCTATATGGAATGTAAAATCCAACTCTACAACAATGGTGAACCCTCTCGAATGAAACTATACCAAGTATGGAGAATCCACACACTGTACAACTCCTGCAGTCAACACAACTCTGCAAATCATCGGCCACTATCTCATAACCATAACTCCCATACACTGCTGATGGTGAAAAGACATTACAAGATAAAGAGTAAGAAATGGAATCCAAACCAAATTTGTCTGCCATCAACTCCTCAGCACAAGGATCAAATGCTAACTGATGTACATACCCTGCAATATAATGTTGATAAAAAAAACCAACCTTAGTCAACAACTCACCATGAAGAAGCGATACAACCCACTGTGACTGATCACCAGCTAAGTCAAGAGATGTCATAGCCAAAGGAGTAGAATCAATAACAACACCTGCTAAAGAATCACTCCAAAACTCCTGCTCTAAGTCATGTATTATCAACCTGTCAATTGTAGGACCTATCACCATGTCATGCCCATCACAACTCTCATCCCGAGGCATCAAACTATCCCATAACTGATGATAAGCACTAGGAACCAAAGTACATCTCTGTATCATCATCTCATCAACATGGTCATCAAAGGTAGATAGATGAGCATACCTCACAGTGTAATGCCGATAGAATGCACCAATCTCAGTCAGTGGCTCAGACTGCAATCCAGATGTAACTAACTGCAATCGTTCATTAACCAAGTTGGAACTGACTGCTACCTCTGAAGACATTGCAAAGGGAGTAGTATTACTAGTAGGAACCATGCCAACTATCAGTTCACCAACGTCACACATGGTCTTTGATACATCATCTCTAGTCTTCATGCCATTAGTACTAGAGGTCACCACCATGTCAGGCACACCACAAAAATCTGCTACAGCACCCAACTCAATTGAACCTGACTCTAGTGGGAATGAACCTGATATGCCAATGTTAGTATCAAGGATGGATGCATCCCCATCTCCACTATCTCTAATAATCTCGGCCATGGACATCCTCGGATCACCAAACACCACAGCTTGTGACTGTATAGAATTAGGTAAAGACTGTAGTCGCTCTAACTCCATGGTCACCTTAGCCAAATGAAACTGTGACTCCTTGAGAGCCAACTGTGTACTCTCAAGAATCTCAGAAGTCACCTCAAGCTGCTCAGTAAGCTCACTCACCTCATCTTCCTTGGCCAACAATGCATCATATGTTGTACTGCCCCACTCCATAAGATAATCTCTGTCGGCTACCAACTGCATATAATTTTGTCTCAAAATTCGAATAGCCTCCCATAAAGAGTGGATCTCTGTCAAGGAAAGATAACTTCCTCCCTGCTCATCACTAGTAGGAGAACCCCATCCATAAACTGCTAACAACTGATGAGTAGCATCGAAATATTGGCAAGTGATAGCAATGTCTTGGTCACTAACTCTCAACTGATTAGACACATGATGGCACTGGCTTGACTGTCTCCTACAAACCTCCTCTGATGCACTGTCTGAAGGAGTGTCCTCAAAGTTACTAGTCTCTAGAGTATTACCATCCATATCCTGTGAATCAAATCTAAAGCTCATATCAACATACGGAGTATCAAAAACATTAGCATTGCTCTCCAACTCCTCTATACCCAAGGAAACTAAGTCTTCAAAACTGCCCACTGCATCCTCCTAGATGTCATCAATGCCAATAAGATCCTGGGACTCATCTATACACATTGCCAAATATGAAATATCATCAACACATTCCAGCAAGTATGGTCGACTGGATATATGAACAAAGCCCAACATTGGTGTATAAAAACTAATACCAACATCAAACAAGATACTGGCACAAGAAAAGACAACACCGTGTAATCTGCTAATCAAATCCATGATAGCACCCAAACAAACACTACTACCAAAAAGTGTTAAAGATCTCCAGTCAACTGAATCCCAAATGCCAATATAACAATCTCGAGTCCATATCCGTAAACTAGAATCCACTGGTAACTCAAGAAAACTCCTCATCTGAGTAATATGACCAATACCAACTAACTCCACATACATGTCATGATGAGATAATGAAGTCACAATACTATCTTGGTTCACCTTCAGCTGGCTGGACAAATCATGTGAAGTACTACCAGCCTCAACCTCATGTGATGAAGCATCTAACTGTGCCTGGTACTCTTTCTCAGAAAAGTCATGAATGCTCAATGTCTGCTCATCTCTACCAGGTATCTCACCATCCTGCACAACAACATCCTCATAATCATCATCTAAACCCACTACACTGTAGTCACTACCTGTTGTAACTATACCATCTTGAATACCTGTGGCATCACCCTTTGACGACCTGTAAACAATTGTCTCAATTTGAGTATCAAGTTGACTGTTACTATCAATCTGTGTGATATCCTTTCCCACCACCTCCTGTGGCAGAGTAGAATCTTAGACCTCTACCTGGCTATCAGCTAGTTTCTCAAATTCCTCATGCAAGTTCTTGAGAATTGTGTCATCTGTCCTGTGAGAAAATCTTCCAAATAGAAATCCAGTCAACTTATCCACCTTAGCTGGGTCAGATAACATGTCATTTATACGGTGGTGCTCAACCAACTGTTTAGACATGTCATGGCTTATTTTCATCAATTTATCTCGAATGTCTAAATAACCATCCTTTCTACTATTTTGACTTTGGCTATCAATTGTCCAAGATCGTTCCCTCTGAGACTCTGTACTATACCTGTCCATTCTGGATAAAGTAGAGTGTAACCCCAATAGGATATAACTTCTTCAAGCACCAAGAACTAACATGCAAATGATTAGAAGTAGCATGCAACCATAGATTTGGACATGCAACTGATTAGAAGCAACATGCAACCACCAAATTATGACATGCAAGATCTGGGTAGTTGTCAAAACTGACATGCAAACTTCTACAACCACCAAATTCACCAAGAACTAACATACAAATGATTAGAAGTAGCATGAAACCATAGATTTGGACATGCAACTGATTAGAAGCAACATGCAACCACCAAATTATGACATGCAAGATCTAGGTAGTTGTCAAAACTGACATGCAAGATCTGGGTACTTGTCAAAACTGAAATGCAAACTTCTACAACCACCAAATTCACCAAGAACTAACATGAAAATGATTAGAAGTAGAATGTAACCATAAATTTTAACATGCATCTGATTAGAAGAAACATGCAACCATAAATTATGACATGCAAAATCTGGGTAGTTGTCCAAACTGACATGCAAGATCTGGGTAGTTGTCAAAACTGACCTGCAACTTCTACAAACCCTCAGGCTGGCAAGATCATGGCTCTGATACCACTGAAATGTCCCCTTTTCTGATTTGATATGGTATTTCACACCTCTAATCATACTTTCAAAATCAAACAACTGATATCACAAAGATCCACCAAATTTCTTAAGAAACCCCAAATCGGGTATGTCGAAAATAGTGCAAAAAAGCTTCACAGCTTCACCTGTTATTAATAAATCTGAAAATAGAAATTTTTACAGAAATTTGAGCAGCATAAAAGCCTATAAAATTTCATTTCCAGATCTATATAGCCTTTACAAAACAACTCACAAATGTAGGACAAAAACTATGCTCATCGGGCTCCCGAAATTAACACAAAAATGCCCGAAAACACCACAAAAACACTAATAAACTATCTCAAAATTTTAATCACGTCCCAATACATATATTCAGCTCTATTTTAACAGATTAAAGTCTGAAATACAGCAGCAACCCAAACTGATATGAAATGCTCAACTGAAAACACCAAACTCATGCAAAAAACCACACCCAAAAACCCACAAATCTACACTGTTCAGCACAAAGGCAAACTCTTTATGAGCATGCACATGGAATGGATTCAAACTCCCATCCTTAGCCTTCCTAGAAACCTACAAACTCCCATTCTTGGGTCTCCCTGGAAACCTGCAAACTCCCGTTCTTGGGTCTCCTTCTCCACAGGTTTGGCAGCCTCTGAAGAATAACAAAGAATGAGCAAAAATCAAGTTCTGGAATGAGCCCAAAATACCTCTAAACCCCTTAAAAGAGGGCATAACTGTAACTCACATCCAAGAGAGGTTAATGAAACTTATTTTAATAATAATTTTCATTTATTAGTCCAACGGTTTCCAAAGATTAACCCCCTTTTTCCAAAACTTCACTTTCTTGGGCCTGCCTGCCTTAGCAAATATTTTCTTTTTTAATTATTTGAAAAGGGGACATGACAGTATCCTTGAATTTCCTCTCTTTTTTACTTGAATTAGGATAAACTTTTGTTAAGAATAGTGGTTAGGTTGGAACTTTTATATGTTTTTCATGTGTTCTATTGTGACAACATATAATTTTTTATGATCATATAGAAAATTAATGTATATATTAGAGAAAGATTGTTGGCACAATAATTCTGAGATATAATAGGTTTTAAGATATATGAGAATTGGATTATGTCCAGAAATGAGTATAGATAAGACATCTATATTTACTAGAGTGTATTTTTTTTAAATTAAGAAGTAGCCAAAACATGAGTTGACCCCTAAAAAAACAAAAAACTAACCAAAGATCAATTGGAAGTCTAAACTGGACAACTCTAGAAAGAAGTATTGCCTTAGACCTAAACACATGGCCACTATAAGAAATAATGGGAAGCATGGAAAGGAAGAAATTGATAGAAAGGGTAAGAGTGAGGATATCATCAGGGAGGTTCAGTCTAGTCCATTGCCCTCTAGGGTTTCAAATACTTTCAAAAATGATACCCAAAACCTAGATTCTAGGAAAGTTGAGAATGTCAAAGAGTAGGGAATGGTCACTTCACTGATTAGGATGGGTAACTTGGATAGTCATTCCCAGAAGGAGGTCACTAGGGAAAATGGGGACCAAAAGGGTAAGGAGTTTGGTGGAGATCATACTCAATAGAGAGATGTGATTGTGAAAATGGATGACAAAGTGTAGGGAAATTAAGAAGTGGAGAAGCTAGAGAGGTCCATTGCTAACCTAGTAAAAAAGAAGAGAGACCTAGAGGATAAGTTCAACAGGTTTGCAAATTTTTAAGTGCATTTTATATAGTCAATCATTAACAAGTATGGTACAAACAATGAAAAGGAGGTGGAGACTACTTGATGTAGGGGCATTCAAGGGTCAAGGTTGTTGACTTAGATGTGGATTTTAGTCAAAATCTACTTTTGAGAGTCATAACTTTTAACTTGAATTTGGGCTTTGGCTTAAATTTTATAGGTAGTTACACTAGAATGGGTTATTTGGACATTTTTTTATGAGACTCACATCTCATCTTGACCTCCAAAATTGACTTTTTATGTTTTTTCCAATTTGTTTAGAAATTTTTTTTTGTAATAAATCTGGAATCATATTTTTGATTTCATTGATTAGTTGGCAATTTTTCCTACCTTAGTTGGGAGCTTTCCCTAGAAAAAATCAGGATTTGTAGAATGAGTTTTAAGAATTACCAACAATGGAAAAATTTATTTTTCCTAAAAATATACTCAAAATGGTAATTTTTGGAATTGTAATAAGTAGGTGTTGGTTTCAATTGTAGAGGTAAAGTAGAGTTGTAGAAGTTTTAATGAAGAGTTATGGTATTCTAAAACATATGTCTTGTGTCAATTTCTGAATTATTCTTTGACGAGATTAGGTTACATCAGTACTCACTCTCTATGTGGATTCCTAGTCGATGATTAGCTTCACATACTCTTAGAGAACCTGAGGAACTAGTGATTGGTTAGCTCTTATTAGTGTGGTTTTTACTTTTATTTTTTTATTATGAATGCTAGTTACTTGCTTGGGTTTTGGGCTCAATTCAGTTTTTTATGTTCGACTAGTTTAATGCCCAACTTATATACAATGACCATGTTTATGTATAGTGTTAATAATTTAATGGTTCTTACCAATAATTAATTTACTTTCATGCCTATGGTTGGGTTTTTTTATATTTACTAGAGTTTATATTAAGTATCGGTTGAGTTATACTTTTATTTGTGCAGTCTGATAGAAGAGTAGTGTATAGGAAATATTCTCGGTGACAGATTGGTATAAAATTAGCCATGCCTTGTTATTGAGAATTATGTAATGTCAGAGGGTATAAGTAAAAATTTATGTCACCTTTCAGGTTGACTTATCATAATGACCAAATTTGAGTATTTTTATCTAAAATAAATATTGTTCAAACATATGATCTTGATAAAAAAGTTCTAGCTAAGTTATATATGGTCTCACACTTTTCCAATTGGAAATGCATGTTTTACACTAGGTAGTATCCAATTACTAAAGAAAAACATCTACTTTAGAAAATAGACATTTCAATAGCTCTTGCCATTTGTTATGGAGGAAATTGTGAAATGGCAAGTAGAGCAGTCGATACTTTAATGAATAATTCTCATTATGCAAAAAAGGTTAAATGATCACATGAAAATTCATGAAGAATCAAGAAGATAGGAAGCTCTGAGGCAAACACAATATTGGGTACTTTCTTAGGGCTGAACTGCCTATCAAAACCTTATGTTTTAGAAATAGATTGAAATAAGACAAAGTGTACTCTCAGTGTTGCTTCTATCCTCAAACCCAACCCTAAGATTGAATATTTGGTATTGGTTTCAAATATGTTTGAAGCCCTTAATGAGAAGGTGTACTTATCAAGAGCTACTCTAGCCAAACCTACAAGTATTGTAGGACATCCATAGAAAAGAGAAGTGACAAAATTATTAAATCAGGGAAGGGTAGAAAAAAGTACATGAAGTCATCTATTTAGATAAACCCATGACAGACCCCCTAGGGGTGAAATTGTATCTCCTAGAATAAATTACAATCCAACTTTGGTGCTAACCCTTTCTCTGTAGACTGATCAAAATTCCTTATAGATCATTCCATCATTTTCTCCATGACAAGCTTTGACAACCAGATTAGATTTTTCAATCTTACCAAATATGCACGCTCAAACAAAAATGACTTGTTCCTAAAGTAGATAGGGTTTCTCTCAAAATATTATTTGAATCCCCCTCATCTTCATCAAGCCCAACCTAGGAGGAATTAGATCCCTTGTATTTCTCCCCCATATGTTTTACTGAACTCTTATGTTCCACCCCATCATAGGAACTCAACAATTATCTCTCCTGATTCTTGTGAATAGCTTTCCATATCTTCTGTTGCCTCATCCCTCCCCATCTCTGATGATAAAATCCTTATTATAAGTAATTAGGATAGTAAAGATCAATGGAAATAATGCCAAAAGGTTGGCATTTTTCCATTCTAGAATGGCCCAAAGTGTGAACAAATCAATCTCTCTAACTAGTTACAAGAATTTTTCCAGAATCAGGTAAGTATCTCTCACCATTCAGATAGATTATTATATATTCACTGTGGGATGATTTATATATATATATATATATATATATATATATATATATATATATATATATATATATATATAGTTTATTCAAAGGTTATGCTATTAATTCTTTTGAATAGATTCCATATTGTACAAAAAGTATTGATAGATCTCATGATTCCAACTTGGTTTATCTTCCAATCCCTTCCTCCAATTTTTTTACATTAGGAGGTTAGGATCATCCATGGGTGACCTGATAGGAATAGATTCTCCTTTCATTCTTGCAATAATATAAAACTGTTGATTAAATGCAAGATCAACATTTTACATTCCAATAGATTAAAGTAATCACTAATAGAGCTTTTTATAGATTAAATTTGTATAAATACAAAGGCAAGATCTTAAAAACCATAAAATTAGATGACAATAGAAAAATCACATTCAAAACACTGCAAGTTATTAAAGATCTTTTTTGTACATTTCCTAAGATCAAAATAAGGATTCTTAAAGAGTCCCAAAAGGATTCTACAACTAAGAAAGATCCATCACAAAATCAGCAAGAGATATAGATTCATTTAGAATTAAGCCAGGAAGAGGGGGAAACTAAAATAGAGAAGATCATAAAGACAAATCCATCATTAGAGGCTAGATATAAATCTCTCTTAGAGACAAAAGAGGTTCAAAAGGAAGTTCCAAAAGCTAGGAAAATAGATAAGATAATAGGTAATCAATGGACCATAAAAGAAAAATATGCAACATTATACAGTAACAAAGGAAATAGTAAGAAATCAAACATGGATAAATGAAATGAAATTTGAGCTTTACCAAAATGGCAAAATTCCAGTAGAGTAGAGATCTACAAATGTTATCATGGATAACACTATTAGCAACCAATATTTGGTTAACTTACAAGCACATGGATTAATCACTAATGAAAGTAAAATTAAAGAATATCCAAAAAAATTGAAGGAAATCAAGAAAGCAAGTAGTCCAACTATCAAAGAAGATTCAACAGAGAAGACATAGAATCAATATCTCAAGAAGAAACCAGACAATGAGGTTGTTAGCATAGAAGAAAAAGAAATTTTTTGTTTATTTGAAAAGGAAGATGTAGGAAATGGGAAGTTTAAGAATACAAAAGAGAACTTTGGATCACCACAGCATTAGATTACAAAAAACGGGAAACAAAATGGAAGTATAAAATAAGATTCTCTCACTAGGTTGTCTAAATTTTGGCAGACTCCATTACCTATATCCAACTATCCTCTTCCATCTAGAAGTAACCGCAAGGACAAGATCAGTGAACAAAGCATAGAAGAAAGACCATTGATACTAGATTTTCAAGAATTTCTACATAGGGATCTATGAATGGATGAAGATTTGAAAAGTCTGAACCTTATGAAGTTTAAAGTAGATAATATAGATTCTTTGACTGAAGAGCTAATCCAAGTCTCCAGTTTTGAGAATATAGATAAAAGTAGTAATGCTTAGAAAGAGAACGTGATTCAGAGTCTTAAAACTAGGATGTGACAATTATACCATTCAAGACTTAAAAAGAGATTTGTTAAAAATAGTAAGAGATGATTTAGGCAAAGAAACACCATGATTAGCTGAAGGCACACTAATGTAAGAACAAGATGAAGATTTTGAAGGGAATGGTGCTAGGAAACTACTATCTAAAGATGAAATTTTTTAATCCAGTAAAAAATAGAAGAACAACTATTACTTGAATTGGAAAGTGAACAAATGGGAAGGAAAGAAGGAAACCAATCCAACATCTCTATAACTACAGAAAACAATATTGAATAGCTTGGGATACAGATGAATTGGGAAGGAATTAAATCTCCTAACTATGGTAAAATGAAATCCAAAAGAGGAAGAAAATCACTCAAAGTACTCAAAGAGGTAGATGGTCAGGCCAAGGAACAACAAAAAATCAGTCTATTATTTAATGTTTGGAAGAGGAAGGTACTTCGCAAGGAAGAATTAAGATCAGTACATAGAATGCTAGGGGCTTAAATGCACCTAACAAAAAATGAATTCTAAAAAAAATGTGAAAACTATTTGAATTAGAAGTTATTTTATTACAAGAAACTAATTAAATAAGATAGAAAGAACTAAATTAGAAAAGAAATTAGGTAGCTAAAATATAAGTGTAAAAGAATCTAATGGGGCTTTTGGGGGCTTAGGTTTCATATGGAACCCTAGGAGAGTAGTCTTCGATATTATAAACTCAAACAACAATTGGATCAGTAGCATAGTCAAAAGCTTTAAAAGAAAAATTCAATTTATCTTAGTAAGTATATATGGGTCAGTATATAATTCAAACAAAAAATTGGTCTAGGATGAAATAAGTGAATTCATTAACAAATATAAAAATAATCTTACCTTATTAGGTGGTGACTTTAACACTATTCTAAACTTAAATGAAAAATTTGGAGGTTCCCAACACATCTCTCAAGCAACTAAAGATTTTTTTAAATGGTGTGATTTGCACAACTCGATTGACATTCTAACTAATAATAAGAATTTTACATGGAATATTAAAAGTAAGGACTTTTCCTTTATAGCAGAGAAACTAGATAGGTTTTTGCTTAAAGAAGATTTGGGACAAACGAATGTTAACATTCAATCATCAATTTTGTCAATTGCTAGATCTGGTCATTTCCCAGTTAGAGTTGATTTCTTTGAACCATGTAAACTAGTAAAAATCCCTTTCAAATGTGAAAAAATGTGGTTTCTAGATCCAAATTCCCTAGAATGCATTAAAAATTGGTGGTCTCAAGGTAATTTTAAAAGTTCCAAAATGTTTATTTATGTCTCGAAAATGAAAATGCTAAAAGAAAACATCCTCAGATGGAATAAGGAACATTTCAATAATATTTTCAAAGAAAAGTTGGAAATTGAGGAAAAATTAAAAGAATTAAATCTAGATGTAATCAAGAAAGGGATGAATAATTATAGCTATATTCTAGAAAAAGAATTACTTTCTAATCAAGAGATGATATGATCTAAAGAAGAAGTTTTTTGGAGGCAAAATTTGAGAGAGAAATGGCTAGCTAAGGGTGACTAGAACATGAAATTCTTCCAGAAATCAACCCTTAAAAGTAGAGCCAAAAGGAAAATAACTAAAATTAAAAATTGTCTGTATAATACTACTGAAAATTGAGAAGAAATTTCTGAGATATTTGTGAGTCATTTTAAGAAAACATTCAATAACTATGATGGTTCTAGTAAAGTAGCTCAATCTAAAATGCTTGAAGTGATTCCTAAAATATTCTCAGTAGTAGATAATAAAGCCCTAAATAAACCTATCACCTTCAAAAAAGTCAAATGTGTAGTATTCAATATAAATCCTAACAAGTCACCAGGGCTGGATGGATTCCAAGCCTTTTTTTGCTAGAAATGTTGAGACATTATAGATTTAGAGCTTTGGAAAGCAATTGAAGCTTCAAGAAATGATGTTTCATTACTATCTGAAATCAATCACACCTTTCTCTATCTGATTCCTAAGAAGAAGGATCCAAAAAATCTAGGATATTTTAGGCCCATACATTATGTATTACAATTTATAAAATGCTATCTAAAATTTTAGCAAATAGACTAAAGCTTATTTTCCTAAAATTATATTTGAAGAACAAATAGGTTTGGTTCCAGGTAGATCTATCCTTGATCGTATACTTATTATTCAAGAAATGTTACACTCAGCCAATAGAGATAAAGAGGCAAGTATGCTTGTGAAATTAGATATCTAAAAAGCTTATGATATTTTTGATTGGAGGTTCTTATGTAAAACATTATAAGCTTTTGGATTCTCCCATCAATGGATCAACCTCATATTTAAATGCATTTCCACAAAAAAAAGTTAGTTCTTATTAATGGGTCCCCTAAGGGATTTTTCGAGATATCAAGAGGTATTAGATAGGGAGATCCCTTATCGCCATTTCTATATATCATTATGGTTGAAGAATTTGTGAGAGCTCTCACCAAGGCTTACAATAATAGGAAAATTAAAGGTATAACTATAACAAACAATATCCCTAACATTACTCACGAACAATTTTTAGATGACATAATTCTTCCTAGTGAGAGAAAAATTAATGAGGCACTAAATATCAAGGCTATCATCCAAAAATACATGATAACATTGGGACAAAAAGTGAATGATATGAAATCCAAGATTTTTGTTATCAGTACTAAACCAGAAATAGAAAAGTAGATCTATGATATCATGTGATATAAGAAATGAAAATTTCCTTACAAATATCTTGGTATAGAGTTAGAGAAAGGTACTAAATCTAGTAAGGCATGGAAAAGTATTTTGAAGAAAATGGAGGATAGGATTGGTGGTTGGAAAGACAAATGGCTTTCAAAAGCCAACAAAATTATTAAGATTAGTTCAGTTCTAATAGCTATTATAACTTATTTACTATCATGTCTTCCACTTCCCAAGTTTATTAATTAGAAGCTAGAGGCAAAACTCAAAAATTTTCTCTCGAAAGATTGCGAGGACTCAAAAAAAGTAGCTCTAACAAGATGGGATCATATTTGTAAACCTAAGGATCTTAGAGGCCTAGGTATTAAAAACTTGTTTTGGCAAAATGAAGCATTAGGGGCACAATTAGTATGGCACCTCTATGTTGAAAGAGAGAATAAATGGGAAAAGATTATGTATAGCAAGTATCTTAATGTAAAAGATCCTTTCTCAATTTTTAGGATGAAGACCCTTCCCAAACACTTGGAGAGCTAGAAATTTATGGTAAAATGGTGGCTTGTCATTATAAAATATCTAACTTGGGATGTAGGTAAGGGTGATGAAGCCTTATTCTAGGAAGATTCTTGGGATGGGTACCCCCCGATAGATAGTAGTAAGATTCCAAGGAATCTCAAAGAGAAATTAATCAATCTATGGGGAAGTAAGGTCAGTAACTACAAAACTAAGATATCCACAAATGGTAGCTCTGGATGGATTTGGAAACCTCTGAAGGGTATAGATGTGGAACCTGTAGCAAAAAAAGCATATGAACAGATTGTATAGCAGAGGAAAGTTAAGAAACTCGAAAGGAATGACAAGCTCATTTGGGCAGCATCAAATTATGGTAAGTATAGTGTAAAAAATGGATACAAAGGCCTTATTTAGTCTTGAAGATGGGATGCAACGTAAATTCCCCTTAAACTTTTCTAGGACCCATCTTGTCTACCTAAGGTAGGATCCTTTTTATGTTTAGCTTTTCAAAATAGGATCCTGATAGTCGAGATATTTTGTAAACTAATTTTTATAGGTCCCTCTAAATGTGTGTTATGGAAACTATATAGTGAGGATACTAATCACATATATTATTTAGTTGTCCCTATTCACAATTCTTTTGGGATTGGCTCAGACATATGTTAGGTTGGCACTCACGTTTACCTAGATCCTTTACTAATCTTCTTAAAAACTAGCCTACTAATCTCTATAAAGGTATCTATAAAAAATTATGGAACATTTGTCCATCCATCCTTGTGTAGGAAGTTTGGAAAGAGAGGAACAAAATAATATTTTTTGATTAGGACATGCAACTGGAAGAGATTATAATAAAAATAGAAGTAAGTATAATTGAGACAATAAATGCTCATCTTAGGAATTATAAGAAAGAAGAAGGATCATTTTAAATTTGGGATGGGTATAGTAAATTAAAATGGAAAAAAATGATTAATCCCCTACTCACATATTTTAAGAAGAGCATAGAGGCAAGGGAAAACTGTAGATGAACTCCTCCTCTGGCAGGATGGGAAAAACTTAACTTTGATGGGGCTCCTAGAGGCAATCCAGGTGTAGCAAGTATTGACTACATCATTACTAATGAAACAAGTGAGTGGATTACTAAATTAGGAAAATCTATAAACCCCACTACCAACAATTTGGTAGATCTTGAAGCATTGGAAGAAGGTCTTCAACTTTGCCTAAAATTGGGTTTAACTAAGATCATCACCAAAGGTGATTCTCAGATTCTTTTAAATGTTATAAGGAAAAGAGTAATTCCCAATTGGGTTCTCAATTCTAAACTAGAAGAAGTCCTTAGTTTTCGAGACCTATTTGTAGATATTCAGATCTGCCATATCTTTCGGGAAGGCAATTGGAAGATAGATCAGCTAGCAAATGAGGGAGCTGATGGTGGTAATTTTTTGGTAGTAAATAAGCATGTGTCATGTAAAGAGTGCTATTCTTCCTAATCTATTTTTAAAATTTAAAGTGTGCTCTATAAACAAGTGAATAATGGTCTGAATTTTCTAAGTTTCGTCTTACCAATAGTCTAGGAAGTGTAGGCCCCTTAACTCTTTTTAGGCATGCAATAATATGATAGAATATTTTAGATCAAGTTTATAATAATCCCTTTTAGCAATAACTAGTAATTATAGATAGTCATGAAGATTATCCATTACATGGATTAATAGACATTGAAATTACCAAAAATCTTTTTCATAATTACTTAGTGGTCTAGGCTTGATATTATTTTCAGGGTTCTTTAGCTTAGTTGTGTTGATTGAATAATGAAATATAGTGGTAGACACTTAAGTAAGTATCTAATTTCCATAAGATAGCTGTTTTTGGGTTGATGTCATGGCGCTATTAAAAGAATGTCCCTTGTCTCCCAATTATGAAGTCTCTCTCTTTAGCATCATTGCAGTGTCAAGATGATGTCGATACCATGATCTTACTAATGTAGGCAAGTGTCCTGGATATTCTAGAGTTATTGTAGGCTATTTCTTTCCCTTTTATATTTATTTTTGGACCATTCATTGTCATTTTGTGCCCTTCTTCTATTATGGATACTTTTATCTACATTATTCATTCTTCAGAGGTTTGCACAATAGCCTTCCATGGCAATGTGAAGCTAGAAAGGTAGAATTGGGTGCTTAGGCTAGTAGATGGGATGACAAAAATTGTCATAAGTAGGGCCATATGTGAAGGTTTTTTCAAATATGACTTCTCATGGAGGACCAATAGTGATATAATAGGAAAATTTATTGGGTGTATGGCCAGGGAAAGAATTCATAAATGGGACATGGTGAGACCTTTCCAGAACATATTTGATCCTAACTGGTGTGGATGGCTGGAAGAAGTAATCATGAGCTTAGATGAAAAGTTCAAAGTGATGTAGGAGCATCTTGGATTTACTTGGTGACTATTTTGGTGTTCATGGGAGGAGGCTTAGTAGTTGCTTTGGAGGGTGTTTGGACTGGTACTCAATCAAAGAAGGATTGGAGCTAGGCATGGTCTATGGAGCTTGGCATGGTCTTGGGAGCTCAACATGGTCCTTGGTTTCTTGGCATGGTCTTTGGAACTTGGAATGGTCTATGGAGCTTGGCATGGTCTTTGGTTTCTCGGCATGGTCTGAGAATTTGGTGTCTATTTCAAGCTATATAACTAATTTTCCACAACGACTTAAAGGATTAAACTTTTAAAGATTAAAGAGGGCCTAGACTTCTACCTACGGTTCAAAGCTCGAGTTCTAATTGATTTGGAGCTAGGAGATATCGTAATTTTACTAAGACATCAATTTTGCGAATTTAATTGTTGTAGAAGGTAGAATTTGGCATTTAATTTGTGTTTTGGGCAGACTTGGGTCTTATATTGGTATAAGTAGGAGTTGTGGGGAAGTCTTTAGTCATTATTCACTCACTTAAAAGAGGAGTAGGTGTGGGAAGTAGCTGAAGAGTGAGTTTTCATGAGTCTGTGAATAGAGTGTTGAATGTGAGGTAGTTTACACTTGGATGAAGTTGGAGCAAAGCTAGTAGCTATGGCTTTGAAAATAAGGAGATAGCTTGGTGGGCTTGTGAGCACAATTTGAGATCTCCCTTGTGGGTTTCTACTAGAGTGTGGATCTAGACTAGCTAGGGTTTGGGATTAGATCTTGAGGGATCTTGCAAAACTATTACTTGCTTTGTATTTGGTCATAACCGGGAAAGCCTTACAACCCGGCACATTACATGTAATCAATTATATTTTATGAATATATTATTGTGATTTAGTATCAGATCTTGTGTTATTGCTTCCTATTATTGTGTTTTTGTTGTGTGGTTTTATAGAAGGGGGCTTGGACATCTCCTTTGGGGATGCTCTTGCCTTGCACTACATCACAAAGTCCCTCTCCTTGAAACATATATGGATAGTCCTCCATGGAGCTTTGATTTAGAAATTGTTCCAAGATGACCCACATTGGTAATTCATAATCTTATAGCCTTTAACAAGGTGTGGCCAAAAATGGAATCCAACATAGATTTCTTCCTTAGATGGAGAGGGGTAGTGCTAGACACTAGAAGGGAATGGCTAAAAAGCTATCTTAGCATCTTCAATTCCTATATCCATTCAGGGGTGGACCTAGAAAATTTGGATGTCTTGGAGTTTTGTACCCCTAATATCGAATTGTCTAGTAGAGCTAAGTTCTCCTTTGAATTTCCCCCTCATTTCTCGTTGGAACACCCAAATGACATTTCCAAGGTCATTATGGTTTTTTGGAAAAAGTAGAGTGTGCTTGGTTCTTAGTTTATTTTCTATGGCTTTTTATTGTTGTCTTCCCCTGAATTTTTAGTCTCTGGTATATTGTTTAGTATAGTGTTGATCTCTCTCTTGCTGGTTGGCATCTAGGGCTTTCATGCTCATAGTTTCTTTAGTATGTCTTTACCATCTTATGTTTTTAAACATGTGTCTTGTATTAGGTTTATATGTTAGATATTTTTATATGGTAGTTTATCAGATGTTGTATAATTTGGATTGCTTCCAGCTCTGATGTCCCCATTCTGTATATCTATAATCTCTTGATAATTATATATATATATATATATATAAAGTTTACATTAATATAAATTTATTCTGCTCTTTGCCTCTTCATAATGTCTACTCTATTTCCTAGAGCCTTATTAAGATAAATCTGCATAGGATTATCAAATGGGACGTTGTGTGGTTGTGAGCATAGATCTGAGGGAGATGAGTTTTCAAATTATTTTAATTGGTAAATAAGGTAGGAGATTTTAGAGCTTTAAAAGGGTAGATCTATTGGATTAATATGTAATCTAGATTATATCCTATTTTAATGCATCCTCTAAGGTTAAAGGGATTACATTTAGTAGGATATTGACATAGTATAAGATCCTAATGCATTTTATTATCAATGTTAAGTTATCATTAACATGTGACTCTCACTCTTACTATACTTATAAACTATCTTGGTTTTTAATACTAATAATAATCCAGATTACTATAGGAAAAAGAATTAGACTTTTTTTTTAAAGCAACTTACATAGTTATTTGACTTGCTATATTTTCCCCTTTTGATAAAGTTTGGATCCAATTTACTTTTCAAAAATGTTTAAATATATTTGGAAGAATCCTACTAATATGATTAAAATTTTGTTCTAAAATTATAGTGTGGCACAGTCCAATGTGGAATTTATCAGTCCACATTTAGATAATAAAGTTAATAAAGTTAATTAAGCTAATCTATCTTAAATAAGTAATTAAGTTTTTCTCCATTATAATCCTATCAAAATTTAAGGATTCTAGAAAAATATTAGATCAGTATTTAATGGTGAGTTAGATTGCAGCCTCCTTTTTGATAATTAAAATAAATTACCAGTTTATGTGGAACACAAAATATTATATTGAAATTTTCTTCTTCTTTTTTTAATATGGTTTCATCTTAGTAATATCTATATTCTAAAGAAAAAACAAGACCAAATAGTTCGTGTAATAATATTCAAAATATTTTCAGTATTTTATGAAGTTGTCTAGGCTAACCAAGTGGACGATATCAAATCAAGAAAGATATCAGTATTATTTACTAATAATACTTAAGACTAAGGGAATACCCCTTTTATAATGTAATAATAAAGGACTAAGGTCTCGAGTGAGACCAGAGGTTTTCTTCTCCATTCTTTCCTATCAGTGCCCATTTGAATAGAGAAACCTAGGCTATAACATTTTGTTTAAAAATAATCTAAGGCTCCGGCCATTTACCGATAAGAAAAAAAAACTCGTACTATTTGTTATGATATTTTTCTAATAACATATAAACACCATTTAATAGAACTCAAGCTCAAGCATATTCCCATATAGAGTTCATATTGTTTTAATTAGATATAGTATATTATAATTTAAAATTTCTGCAAGTATTTTAACACTTGAAAAGATGTCGATTTTGATAAAGAAAAAGATACTAAATCATATTTAAAAAAATTAAAATTTATATGAAGTTCTAGAAGAGAGAATCCTCTTACAGAATCTATAATTTTTCTTTTGGTTGGAATAGATTTATTTTGATAGTTGTGGTGGGAGATGAAAACTGTTGATTTGAATAAGTTTAATTTTTTTGATGAATAGTTCCTTCCTTATATTAAAAAAAAATACAATATAAAAGATTAAATATAAGTCCAGAGCCAATTTTTAATTTTGATTGTTCTAGCAACATATGTTATCAATAACATAATTTGAGATCAAAGTTGTTATTTTGTGGTGGGAACTAGACCCTTAATTTCCAACATTTTTCAACAACTAAAAGTTATCTTTAAAAAGTAGGAAAATATATATTTCTTATTCAAAATAATTATTAAAAATTATAATCATAAACTTCATCTATTTCTACACATTTCATTAGTTTAATTTTATTTTTTAAAATTCTAATTAATAATACCAATTTTATGTCATTAAAGGTGAACAATTATACTTTTGTTAGCCTTTTCCTTTGTAAAAGGGTGACACAGGTTTGCGTTTTTACCCTAGATACATTGATCATGGTAGAAGCCATGTACATTATTCTATGTTCATGACAAAAAGGTTCAAAGATAATTCTGGAAAGGCCATTGAAGTGAAATGTGTGCTATATTTTACTAGCAGCTGATTGGGTTATGGAAATGTATTCAGATCCTCATTCTAAAATATAATAATTATAATTTAACTAATGAAAACTTTAACTTAAAACATTTTAATCATCCTTATGAAGACATGTAAACCTTAGTATGGTCCTATGTAATAAAATGTACATTTAGGAATCATTAACAAGCTATCCTAATTAGTTATTTGGAAGGGTATAGAGGAAATATCTTTTTCATGGATGGAATGTACCTGTAGCATGTATGTAATATATATGGTTAGTGGATGGAATATTTAATGCTGGACGATTAGAGAAAAGCATATATTTATTCGTTGATGTTATTGGGTCTCAAAAGAACTTTATTTGGAAATAAAGTTGTATGTTTATCAAATAACAATTTTGGATATTCTATCCTAATTTTTTATCATAAAATTTATTGGAAAAAATTATATAGTGACTATTTGTTTTCCTATAATTAACCTTTAATAGGGCCAAGACCTTCTAACTATGGTTAAAGGTCTTATACTATGTATTTGTCGTATGACAGGCATTGTAATTTGAAACTAATATTATCACATCATTTTACAAGGAACATATATATTATTAGATTATCTTGTGGTTGACATATGCATTGCATTGTCCCTCTGATCAAGGGTTTCCTTTGTCAATGAATCATTATGTTATGATGTATGGTTTTCCCTTTTTTGCGCATCATTTTTAAAAATTATTATAGTTAAAATTAATAAGTTTGGGTTTAATCTAATTTCTCACAACTGATTCACCCTCCCGTCCCCTCCCACCCCCCCATGCCTCGTGATTTTGCATGGACTTTACTTCTTAACAATTGGTATTAATGAATCAAGTCTTCTTTAACAATAAGTCTTTAAAACTTGAGGAGGTCCATGGCTTACAAGAAGAACAATGTGATGTTTGATGAAGATAAGTATGTCAGTTGGAAGAATATGATGCAAAAATAGTTGAACTTCAATGGGATTAACTAGTAGTTTATTACCAAGATATAAGTTAATGTTAATAAAGAGAGTGATCAATTGGATTAACTACTAGTTTATTACCAAGATATAAGTTATCGTCAAGAAAGAGAATGATCTAGGTAAATTCATACGTGAAGAAAACAACCTCATTTAATAAAAACATGATTTCAAGTGAATGGCATGTTATTTCTCTTTCAAAGGCTAGATTTGTTAAGGTAAAAGGTGTCAATCATTCTTATGATGTTTGGACTAGATTAGAAACGTTATATGAAAGTGATGACTACAAGAAGAAATTGAAGTTGTCAGATAAGAGATTCAAGTTAAATAGTGAGAGGACACAAGAAGATGAATCTATTAGGCCATATGTGCAAATAATTACTAAGATTACCTTAGGCGTAAACAACTCTAGAGGAACTATATAAGATTTGATGATGTTTTCTATAAGTTTCTAAGATCCTTGACTCTCGATTATGAAATAAACTTAAATTAAATTGAATAAGCTATTGCTCTCATAATATATTTTAATAATAAAATTTGATTGCTAAATTTTAAGCTCTTGAGAGCAGTAGATTTTAAGAAATGGTTCTCCTAGAGTTGGAACTACTTTCAAAGCTAGTGTGCATATTGATAAAAGAGTACTAACAAAGAGTGAAAGTACTAGTGAAGACTATGAAAGAGATTGGATAAATATTCAAGAACAAGAAAATAATATAGGGGTATGTAGAAGATCATGGTCAACCAAATTATGCCCTTAGGTGGTAGTGAAAAATTAACAAATCAAACATATATCAACTTGATTGCAATTTTCAACTTGTTATGAAATTTCTATCAAATAGTTGGTAGAAAACAATCTCTAGGAAATTGAATTTGGTTTCTAAACTACAAGGCCTTATCTAGAAAAAGTAAAAATTGATTGGTCAAAAATTCTAATTTTAATGTAATAGTACAAAAAATTAAGGACAATTATAAGAAGTAGTTGTATGTCTGACCTCCTTAATCAAAACCAAATGATAATATTTTTAAATAAGATTCTAGTTATGAGAAGTAGACTCATTCATAGATGTTGCATATATTTTTGGGTATTTCTATTCTAAATAAATAAATAATTATTAGTTTTCTACAATAGTATTTTTGGAGTAAAAAACCATCATAATTGACCACCTTAACTAATTTTAAACTTTGCTAATTTTAAATTTTCTTTCTTTTTTCCTTATGGTAGACGAAGCATAGAATGTTGTGCATCTTTTGGATTTTAAAATTGTTATACCATTTGAAAGTTAGAGTTATTTTCAAAATAGTATATCAATCAACACTTTATACATAATTCCATTAGAAAATAAGTTATTATTACTTACTAAACTCGTAATTTTATAGACATTACATTTATAGAAAGACAAGAACATTCTTAGGAAACCCTTTTTGCTTCATCAAATTTTGTTGAAATAAAGATGTCAACAACCTGTTTGAAGTAAAAAAAGCACAAGAATAGGCCAAAAATATGTTTTCAAGAATTTTTGAAAGTTTACCATCCAGGGTTGCTATCCAAATATATAATAGGCCTTATAAAGGTACTAGTTTTTGGATTTTCTATTAGGATGGGTGGGAAAAAAGTTGGAATATATTTTGAAATGCTTTGAACCATATCAGAACTACAAAATTTTTAGTTTGCCACTTTTTGGTACAACATGATCCTACACATACCCATAGAATAACTTGTTCCATTGATTGAAAAAGGGGAACCTAACATAGTAAGAACCCATCTTTTGTTTTTTGGCATTGTAAGGAAATTGGTCATTTTTCTTTTAAATGTCCTAAGAAAGAGCCAAGGATGAAACCTAAAAGACCTTACAAATAAAAGATGAAAATGAACTGAAAGAGATTAATTTTCTAGATAATGATGAATATGAAACTATATTTTTTGATGAGAAGGAAGAAGATCCTATTAACGAAGAAAATGAATGTGTTTCACGTGTTGAGAAAAAGAAATCTCATTGAATAATCATAAGTGTGTCGATTACATTATATGATAGATGACAGAGATGAGTTTTTTGAGTTTAGTACATATGATTGTGGTGCAGTTAGTGTTTCTCATAATGTACCTTGTCCTTTTAAGGAAAAGAGAGCCATTAATATTGATGGTAAACTAACATTAACAATAATATTTTGTTGATGGCTTGCAACATAAATTTTTGAGTGTTAGAAAACTTGTTAAGAAAGGATATCATATGAAATTCATTTAGAAGAAATGGTCAATAAAGGATAATCATAGAAAACTAATTATATGGGTATAATAATAAGCAATAATTTATAGATCAATTAAATCATACTAAGATTAGTATTTGGATTGTAAAATGGATGACAAATGTTTATGACATAGATGACCTTGTCACATATTTTTTCTATTATAATGAAGTGGTCAAATTATAATTTTGTAAGAGATCTACCAAATATTTTGAGACTCTATAACATAAAGTGTAAGGAATTTCTAATGATTAAGAAAAAGAACACCAATTTTCCAAACAAGACATTTACTACTTTAAAGTAATTTGAAATTATTCCTAATGATCTATGTGGCCCTAGAAAGACTTAAACTTTCTATAGCGAGAGGTATTTCATTATTATCATTTATAATTACTCTATAATGATGTAGGTTGCATTATTAAGGGCAAAATTGTTATATAACTAAGAGGGGGGAATGGGGTGAATCAATAATGTCGAGTTATCTCACAATTCCTTCAAAAATTTAATCACCATCAAAGAAGTATAAAATTCAATACATCCAATAAATTGAGAGATATATCCAACATAAAACATGACACATACATCAACTTCTTTTCAAAATCTTATAAAACTATTCCTTGCTTTACTAAGTATCAATAAATTTCTAGTGATTACCATGAGATAAGTCACTTATTAACAAGTTGTAGTAAGTTGTAAAACATGTAAATAAAATTACCACATAAATAACATTCACACAATTTTGGCACCAATATTTAATGTGGAAACCTAGAAACCCAAAATTCTCACTCTTATAAAGTGGTCTCTATTAGGAGACTACCTTGATAAATGTTACATGTACACTTTGTTAAAGTGGTCTTATTAGAGGATTTCATAAAAATATCATCTGCACCTTATTACTCCTTATGTAGGACTAAAAGGAGTGGTTTGATTTAAAGGACTTGAAAACACCACTAATTGATATTATCATATAGGATTTCACTGACTTGTTAGGTCCACTTAGTCCTTCTAAGATTTTATGCTATAATCATTAAACTATAAACAATATAAAGTGATCTATTAGGAATATAAATTACCTTTTCCTTATTAAATGTAAAATCTTATCCTTTCTCTATCTTTTACTCACTCATCTGATTCTATGTTAGACAAATTTCCTTCTCTTCTCTCTCCACCCTACTTTGGTCAGCTCACTTGTCTTAACTCATTCTTCTTTAGCTTCAAAAAAAAAATTCTTCACATAAACTATTAATCATATTTCATTTAGCTTCATCAACTTGTGAACAATTTCACAACAAAATCATCACCCACTTCAAACCAAGATAGAAAAACAACAACATAAACTATCATTTTCTCCTCCTTAAATGGATTTCTCAATCTTTCTAGATTATTCCATCTTTTTCCACTTACTCAAAATAATTGATTTTATTTTTGTAATATAATTCCTTTATACAATGAATTTAGATATAGGGAAATATAACTTTACATAGAAAATTGTGTCAATCTTTATCCTTCTTCAATTTCCTTCATCAAATCCTTCTTTATTTTACTCCATTTTTTCTTGCAATAAGATTTGATTCTGATAGTATAAATTTTCAAGATTTCTAAATTTCCATCTAAAGTTGGCCTTAGATTCCAATTTGTCAAACTTGTTCATCTGGTTATCACTCAATAAATATGACATTTACTTCGGCAACCTATACCATGGCTAATAGTGACTCTTTTGGGCAACATTGTTTTCTTCATTCTTCTTTGCAATCTCTTGGGTAATATTATAGTTACTTAGTGAATATAGTCTTCTTTCATTAACCTTTTGATTCAGTTAAGCTTGTGAAATTCAACATATTGAAAGAGTACATGATTGTAGAAAAAATCAAACTAATATTACATGAGCATTGTCCAACTCATTCAAGTACCCATTGAATACCTTACTTATCAACTCTGTCTTCATCACACTTTCTTTAAATCCTTTTCACCAATCAAATAATATGATACTGTCTTGAGTTAGCATAATCTATATCCAATTAATACTTTGACATCTATGGTAATATAACAACTAATATGACTCTTTTACATACATTCATAGCATCAACCCTTACCAATAAATTAAAATATTAGTTGTAGCTAAAAGTCTCCCTCTCTAACATTTATGATAAGACATAACATAAGTTTTTAGATAACAAAATATTACATAAAATAATCAAATTTATGCATTGTCAACAACACAACTTTGTAATTCTAGTTCTTCAAATTGATACTTAGTATTGTATCTTTAGCAAAAAAAAAAATTCAACTTCATCAACATCTCTTCTCCTTTATTTATTATCTCTTCTTCATGTTTAGTATATTCTCCCTTTTACAATTAGTATCTCCTTTGTAGGTCATTCTAACTCATTTGGTTATATTCTCCCCTTTTGACAACAATGCCAAATGTCATTATAAACATCAATGTGAAACTTATAAAACCTTGTAGTTAACTTTGCACCTTGCACATTAGATTCATTATAACTAACTTCACAATGTAAAAAAATACTCCAAAAATGTGAACACATCTACATCACTCCATAAGACATTTCAATTCATTCATGACTTGATGCAACATAGAGCTACTATAGGATTATACCACTATAATGATCTGAATATTATTTCAATAGACTCCTCGTTATAGGAATTGTTGGTATTTTAAAACTATAGGCCTTAAAAAAACACCATGATACAAAATTAAAGTGGATACCTAGGGGCTAGCTATTTCTCATGCTCAGTAATGACGTTTTTAGATCTAGACCAACTTAACAAAATGGAAGGGCTTTCTTCACTTTAGGCTCTGCAGGGCCAAGGAAAGTGCACCTAGAGTTTATATTTCTTATTTTTTGATCTTCCTTCCCAATATTTATCCATTATACAAGAAAATGATCACATATCTTCTTGAAATTTTAATCAACTTGTTCATTTACAACAACCAACTGTAAAGTCAAAGAAATATATAAGAATAAGTGTGAAATTGTAATTAACTTGTTAATTTACAAATTCTTAGATTTTTTATTTTGATTTAACTGTGAATTATGCAACCAAATGACTAAATCAATTTTCATCTCAATTAATGACTAGTACCTTATCCATTGTTGTATAGAGTCATACTAGTAAAACTTGATCTAGCTAATTAACTTACAATTAAATTTATCAGTTACTAACCCTAAACCCCATAAACCCTACCAATTCATATAAGAATTTACTTAATTTCTTGAATTAAAAGAAATAATGACTTGACATACAACTTATCCCAGCTACATTAAATTGAAAGAACTTTTCCCATTCAATCTCAAAGTAACAAACACATGAAAAGGGAGATACAATTTAAAGACACAGATACTTAGAATTCTCTTTTTGTATTAATCTTCCTAAAAATACCAGCTACAACCTCCTAGATGGCTATGTTGATTTCAACATCTAGCCAAGTGGCATCTTTGATCCTGTTCAACTCCTCAAGGCTCTTATTCCATTTGGCATCTATAATGGCCTTCACCTCTATAATCACCTTGCCCATCTCTGAGTCTAATTTATACAAAACATCAATCAAATCATATACTACCACAATATCCGCCTCACCATTATAGTATGCCATAAACCTAGCATTATTTAGAATGTCATCAAAAGAGGATAACCATTCCTTCCATTCCTTTTCTCTTCATTTTTCATCCAATTTACTAGAAACAAAGTTTGAATTTCCTATAGACATTATTTTCATCTTATTTTGAATTAGCTACAATTTCCTTTCAAAGAAACCTTTTAATTCCTTTACCTTGTGAATCAAATTCTTGAATGAAATAATTACCCCTTTTGTAAAAACTTTCTTCTATGTGAACATGGGAAGAAGGATTTTTAAAAACACATTATATGGGCCTCATGTTGTGAATAAGGGAGACAATAAGGAGATTAGCTCAAAACACTGATATTTAGCCCCTTACAAAACAATGTAAGTGTTGTGTACATTCTATGAGGCATATCTCAAAGAATTAATTTTATGAATCAACAAATTTATTATAGTTTTGATTTCTATCTCTTTTCTTGATTCTAATTCTTCCTCATTAGTAGCTATGGTTTGACTAATCACATCCCCTATTTCTAGTGCATAATCCTCTTTTCGCATACCCCTATCTTCAACTTCAATGGTAGGTCTAGCAGTGTTTCTCAATGTTACTATCTCATTTTCCAATGAGAGACTCCTCTATTCTAGGAAATATGTCTTTTTCATCTCCTCCTCATAATCTCTCCCTATATTGATATACCTCTCATAGGCTCTAGATAATTGTTATTCCAACACATCAATTGTATTCTTTCCTAAAAGTGATGTTGAAGTCACCAAGCCATAAATCTAGCTCCATGAAGTCAAATAAAGATTCCAAAATATCACATTCCCACTTGGGGAGTTCCTAATTTCCATGAGAGTTGGTTTTTTATTTTTTGGAGCCAAACTACATATCACCATGATTTGAGCATCAATGCTATAACTAAACCCTCTCAATTCCCCTTGTTGATTCTCATCTTCAAATGAGATAGTTTTCTCTTGTCTTCTCATTTGATCCAATAGGAAAGAACAACTAATTTCCCATCCTTGGAAGAACATCACACCACTTCTCTATATTAATTCTCTTGGTTCATCAACAATTAGTTTTTTAATTTCAAGATCATACTCCTATAGCCTTTTAACCATCTCTACTACCTTTTCATCGGAGTCACCTAGTTTCAATTGCAAGGACAATTCATTTTGTTTTAGTTTGAATAAGAAGCTTTTAAATGCTTCACTTTTTATGAAGTGTTCATCATTCATAAATTCTCTAGGTTCTATGATTCTATCATCCACCATTCTAGCTTGAAGCTCAAATTTCTTTGTCATTTTCTCATCTTTAGTAGCCTTAGCCACCAGAAAGCTTTGCCTTGTATTATGAAAATATTGGTTGTTCCTTGGCATAATTTGCAATTCTTTTTCTCTTTCCTTTTGAGTAATCTAAACTAATTTTTGTTTTTCCCTTCTCCATTAAGCCCATGTTGTGCTTTCTAGCTGGTCTTCATCATCACTCACTTCCATATTAATATCATATTTAGGAGACTCAAGATTGACACTATTGTTGATCTCTCCTAGGACCTGAGCTACAATCTCATCAAAGATCTCAACACACTTATCAAATATTGTCCAATAGCCCTCTTCATGATAAAAAACCCTAAAAGATGGTTCAATCTTCTTCATTTCATCTTCAAAACACATTACATCTATCCACTTCATCATTATGTCTGTATACGTGTTTTCATCTAGGTAATCTATGATTACATCCTCTTTCCATAAACCTTTGGTTGCAAGAAATTTGTATCCCCTCATTTTTTTAAGGCCATTCCTAGACAGACTAAAAGGGTCATATGTTCTTGCAGAAATAGTTGGCAAGTTATAATTCCTAAGGAAAGCATTACTTTCTTTAATTGCAATCTTTCCAATTTCAGTATCTCCAACTTTGGAGCATCTACACAAAAGTGTGCCCTTCCTAAAATTGCGACCTTACTCCCTATTTGTCGAAGTCAATTGCTAGAAGAATTCCATGATTCCTAATGTCTCTGGAACAAATTTAGGGAGAAGATGGGGTGGCTATGGACACCCAAAATTCCTAATGACTATTAAGATGGGGTGGCTATGGACACCCAAAATTCCTAATGACTATGTAATCTTCAAACAAGAAAAATACTTTCCCAACCATGCCTTAATTGTCTTCTTTAATCATAGCATTTAGAGGGCTCAATCAATTTTCTAATATTCCTAGGAACCCTTTCTATTATAGCTCCCAACATATTCAAAATAGGGTAGAAAAAATAATTGTAAAATGAAATGGTATTAGAATAAGGGTAGAATCTTTGCCATACCCTTGTCCATCATTGCATAGAAACATTTTCTCCCATTTCTTTTGTGCTTTCAATGAAGCTTTGATCAATGAATCCAATATTCTTGTACGTAATCAAATAAACGAGCAGAGATTAGTGATGAAATCTAAAATTCTTCAGTCTTCCTTCCTAAGATGCAAAAATCCTCATCATGAATTTGATTTTCTCTATAGATGACATAGTCATACCCAATATTTGTTTATGCGTCTCAAATATTAAATAGTAGCATCCATAGTTCCATTTGAGCCTAGGACTTTCTTCAAACCAAAAACCATGTTCTGAAGATATCTCTGGAAAAGCACTAGAGGCACAAAATCTCCCAGCTCCTTTGGTATATCTCCCTTTTCCTTATTTGACATTGGAATATGTCTTGTCATGGTTCTACCCATGTAGAAATTCTTATGGCTTTTCAAATTTTCATTAAATTGCTTGAGGTTAATCGGAAATGACATAGGTCCCCCTAAGTTGAAAGCTTCAATAGAAGTTTCTTTATCCAAGGCATAGAGTATACTTCTATCTCTCTTATGGAAAGCTTTATAGAGAGGGTTCTATGCTTTTATCAATGCTTTTACTAGATCAACGTCAATAAAAACTTTAGGCATGATAAATTTTCTCGAATTTCTACTCCAAGGGTTAGATATAGGAACCTTCCCTAACCTATTCTTGTAGAAATACTAGAATAATTCACTCCCATTTCTATCTGGCACCTCTGCATCTCTACAAAAATTGTATGGGTCTCTAAAAGCATGATCGCTTGTAGATTGGAGGTTTGACGAAACTGATAAGAAATGCAGCCATTCATCAGCAAAGGGGCTAGGGATTTTCCCTTCTGATGTAGCTTCTTCAATTTGAGATTTGGAAATTAACTCTCCATCCTTTTGTGTCATTGTTTCAAATTATCACAACAATATTGAACTCTATAAAGTTTCCATACAAGTTCAATTTTTCTCTGTGATGTTAAAACTCTGTAACTAGTATTGATATTCCTTTTCTTTCTACCTTTTATCCTTTTCTTGCAAATTAGAACGTGGCACTAATGGAATACAAAATGACATGCATGAAATCTTTTCATTACTTCAAAGGCTACCCTGCCTTCAAACTTAGCACTCTTCGTACTTCTAGCTCATCATCTTTTTCCAGCTTGGACATGTGCTTTTCGCTTTTTTTTTTGCCTTTAAAACTAAGAATGGTGAAGTAGCGATCAACTTCTTTTCTGCACTTCTCAGCGGCTTCATGTCTTTCTTTACTTCTAGGTGTGACCACATGAAAATGGTTATTGTGACTTTTTCGTAGCTTCACCACTTGATCTTTTAACTATTACCTTAACCCTATGATGTTGCACCATGCACTAATCTCTAGTTTGCAACCTTATTTTCTTGTTCACCATGTGGACCTTGGAAGCACCAAAATCTTTATTTATTCCTTTACCCCAACATTGCAATAGTTAAGGGCTCACCATACACCACCGCAGAGACGTAGCAACAACTATCAAACTAATAGAATCACTGCATCACAACATGAAATCAAACTTCTTGTAAACAACCTGTGAAGTAGCGAATTATATTACTTGACCATCTCGCAGCTTCGCAACCATTCAACTTTCCAATTCACTAACCGTAGCGACCCGACCAAATGGTTAATTGGCCCTTGATAGCAACGTCACTACCTCAAAATATAACTGTGGCTAAACACCTGTGAAGGCACAAAAATGTTATCTCTACATCACAGCTTACCTTCTTAACTCGCCTTTCAACCTTGCGATGTAGAAAAACCATTCTTTTGGCCTTTTCACCACTTGTCGTCAGTTTATGACTTAACACCCATGTGCCCGCGATCTTGCAAAAACTTCTATTTTAACCATTTGGCCACTTCGCAACCGTCAGCTACATAACAAACGTTGCATTCGTAACTTCTTGCCTAAGAAGGCATAGCAGCCCTTGTTTTGGAGATTGAAGAAAACATTGCATTTCTTTTTGGGTGGGGCGGTTTGACAGATAAAATGATCGATTTGTGCGAAGGCATTGCGGTGAGTGATTTTCGTGGCTATGGATTTCACCTACACACTGCGCACTACATTCTCTCTGACAGTGTTATAAAGGGTTTTCCAAGCGTATACACATAGGTCTAACGAAGTTCTTTTTATATAAGCTCCAAAATTTTGATCCCGCCTACACTTAGGTCGACATACCTTACACTATTAGATTACCAATTAGGGTTTTTTAAAATAAACGAATTAATGTTTGAGAATATTAAGTTATCTCTGTAATATAAACATCAATTCTAGTTGGCACCAAGATTTATCCAATGAAAGTCTTATATCGAGATTACGAAGATTTAGTAAAACAGCTCCGAAAAGCAAAATATGCATGTTTTGCATATTATTACGTAGTACTGTTAGTAAACCAATGTAACCGGATTCTAAAGTAACCAGATTATAAATTAATGAGCGTGAGCAACAATCAAATCAATCATGTAAACCATTCTCTATAAGCATCAATTTTAAAGCTAGCAATTGAGGAAAAGATAATACTTCTATTCTATTTCTTTAAAAATTCTATTGTTTCACTCTATCTTTGTGGTTGCTTTACTTATGTCATGATTAAAAATCTAATAGTATCACTTTTAAAATTTTAGAAAAATGAGTTCAATTTACATGTTCAATTATGCAAGGTGACCACTTTTCTCTTATAAAGCTTCATCTTTATTATTTACTTGTAAAGAAACAATCAATATTAAAAATTAATTTAAAATATTTGAAACATATGAATTTCATTGATAAGAAGAAAGATATATATGTTAATTGTATCATTTGTAAATATTCAAAATTTTAATATAGAATTGCATCTTCTAAATTGCATGAACAAATTTATACATTATCTCTATCTATATAATTTTAAAATAAAAAATATTTTTTGATTTAGTTGAATAGGCACTCATCATATTGAAAATCAGATATAACATCTTTCTAGTAATTAAAAATCAATAAAGTAAATAAATAAATTATTTATCTTGTAAAAACATCAATTAGCATTTGAACTATTTTTATAGTGAAGTTATGCAAAGTCAAACAAATTTTCTCATTGCCCTGATCCAATAGTATGTCTATATCAAGATGGATGTTGTAACTTTATCTATGAGCATTTCCTCCTCCAATGTTTTGGCAACATTTATGTAGTTAATGGCGTGTTCGAAATTACATGATATTGTTAGTCCTTGCCTTTTAAAGGTAGGAGACTAAAGTTTTTAAGTGATTCTTTTCAATTATTTATGCCTTAAAAATAGAGAATACATCCTAAACATTCCCACAAAATTCTCCATTTAACATAAATTATGAGCTGGACATTACTAATTTCCCATTGGCAGATAGCTTTATTCTGGGTAGTCTTTTCCATTTTCTTCACTATATATTTTACACAAAATATGAACCTAAGGGTTATTGCATGGTAGCCAAGTTTCCTCAACGTGGCTTTTACATGCTGTCTTGAAGGGCATGTGGCATTTTGAAATATAAGTGGTCATTGCATGCAATGTCTTCTTCAATACCACCATAGTCCTTTGTTAGAATCTCTAAGTGAAACTCATCCAATTTGAAAAGGAAGCATCAATATCTCCTCTTGATATTCATTTCTCTTTGCAAGTCAGCTTTATCATAGAGGTAATGGTTGATCTTTGATATAGTGTGCATGTATATAAGATGGGCACAAAAACTCTTAGCTGATTTTTCTGTAATTCTTGATTGGTAGTAATTATTTCCATCATGTTCTAAGTGATATATTTTTTCATTGTAGGTGGAGCTCCAATACATTTTTTGGGTCTTTCTATAATCAATCGAAATACTCATGAGTTTTCAAAGAATGGGCATGGATGGTTAGGCGGCCTGCAAAGGAAAGAATGTACAATTTGCATTATTGGAAACAATGACATCTTTGAGAACTTGAATACCTAATTCATCAACCAATTTATGTACTTCATTAACATCATTGTGCTGAAATATCTTCTACAATACACCCAAGTCATAAGTTATCCACCAATATTTGGATTGTCTTGATGTAGGCCATCCAAAATGACTTAAATGTTTTTTTTGTTTAGGAATAGTAAGTTATTCATTTTCTTTTCTTTTTGTGGAAAATTGTTAAAGTATGAATTTACTTAAAATATATACATGAAATTATAATGAAATTGTACTCATCATCTAAAATGTCATGGTTGAGCCTTAAAAACTCTACTTCTTACTCAAATCGGGGTCAAATACATTTTATGTTTACTGTATATAGCTTGGGAAGTTGAGCCAGTATGTGAGCAACTTAACCAACACACTTGAACCATTGAATAATAGTGGTTAAGAGTGGGCCTAGCCACTCTTAACAAAAATCATGAGACCAATGCATAATGGTGTCCCCAAGCTATTGGCGAAGAGTGGTTGGGCCTACTCTTACCAACTATTCGTCAATGGTTTGAGTGTACTGATTAAGCTAGTATGTCGCAGGGTTCCATAGGCACCATATTAGTTAACTAATTAACTGAGATCATTTTTTCCCCTTAATTTTCTTATCTTTGATGTTCCATGTGTTTCAACAAGCTAAATAATCATAGTGCTTTGAAAATAGTGAAACTTAGCAAAATGTTTCACTTATTCTATAGTCTCTATAATATTCTTGATTTAAAAAATGTGAATTTTAATTCCTAGTTTCTTATTGGCCTTCAAAATTATTTTGATTTTCTAGTCTAGAAAATTTGGCAGAAAAGAGTGATATCAACATCGCATTATATGACTTGTGTACATAGCTAATTCCTACTTGAATAATTTGAAGTATGCATGGAATGGTAAGGGAATGTGTAGTTGAGAATGGGTGTCACTTGTGTTGAATGACCTTTCACATTTTTAATTATTCATGGAGGGCGAGTTCCATTGATAACAAAGACAACTTTCTTTTGGAAGTCTCATTTTTATAGTGTAACATCCTATTTACATAGATTACATCCTATCTATGGTTTCACTATTTCTTTTCCTATGGTGAGAATTTCATCTATATTCTACAATCTATTTTAGTGTCTATAAGATATACTCTATCTCTATTCTATAGTCTATTGAACTATGTTGAAGATATACGAGTTCAGTTTATACTTTCATTTAATTATTTAAACATTAATGAAGACGTCAAAAATAATAGAAATGATTTTGATTCAACTATAGATCTAATTATAGGTCATAGAAAATGTGGCATACATTTTTGTTGGTGAGAATCACAAAGAAATTTTGTCTCTACTCTATTAGTAGTCCTTAAAACATGTGGTTCTTTTAGCTCCTTACCCTTAGATCTCTTTTATAAAATTGGACTTGTATAATTTGATTTATTTGGACTAATAACACCCTTTCAAAAGCCAAACAAATATTTTGATCTATTATTCTGTATTTCTCGAGTTATGACCATTTATACTACTATGTCTAACATTAAAGTACCTTCACCATTACAATTTGAGAATTTTTGGTACTGCTCTCAACCATAATTTCTAGTGTTGTAAGTATCATACTCATCTTGCAGAATTTGCACATAATGTTGTAAGTAGTAAATATGAAAGAGAGACATCATTGTTTTCATTTACAAAGTGTATAAAGGAACATTGTCTAATTTACATCGCTTGCTTTGGATTCCACAGTTTTCACTATGCATGGAAATGGAAAGGGCATATGTAGTTCTACTATTTAGGTTTTTAGACAATTGCAATACATATTTGATCTGTCCATCACTAAAGAATCATGGTAAGGAGTCAAAGCTGACATAATATCCATTTCAATTATAGTGATAAAAAATAGAACTTTCACAATGAAGATCAGAGTAAACCTAGTTGATATCCATTATGCACTTGCTTATCATGAATGAACCTTGCTTTTCTTATCTATTTGAAATTTCAAAGATCTTATGTTTAGTATGATGACTTGATGCTAATCTCCTCTTTTCGAGGAAAGATCCAAATAGAACATATATGTGTATTTTACACCATTTAACCAAAGTGTTTCTTTTTTAATGGCTGTGCATATAATAAAATTATTATTTTTCTCCAAAATTTATTTATTTAAGATTTACTATATTAAATTAGGATATAAATACAACATATTCAATAGATAGTTTATAATAATTAATAAACATTTAATTGTAAGTTATTAAATATAAATTTTAAACTATCTATGGCCATACTTTTCAATAGTTTCTACGATCTTTAAATAGATATTTTCAATTAGCTATGGACATTTTTCTTTATTTTTGTTTGAAAACAAAAATATAACTCTTGCTAAATAGCTAAACATCAAGTCTAGACATGTTCAGGTTTGGTTTCAAATATGACGAATAGGTAATAATCCTTCATATAGTAGTCCATTAGATGAAATATATTATTATTTTGAGTATTAGAGGGCTGATTTATTTCAAAAAATAATTTAGGAACAAGTCAAAGCATAAAGTGAGGAAAAGATCTTATGAAGTGTCAAGAATGGATTTTGAGTTGTTAATTGATGCAGGGATGGGAAGATTCAAGAGGAATCAATCCAATTGAACCTATGAGCATCCCTTGCTTAGAGTTATAGATAGAAGCAACATACAAATTAAATAAACAACAAATAAATAGAGGGTATATTCTATGCAACCATATTGATATAATCAAAAAATTAATCCAAACATGCCCAACTATGAGGCCTTCCAGGTTATGACCATATACAAAGATCTATGAATTTAAGTCCTAGATCGCATCTTGCTTTCTTCTCTAGGATCTTCTCATGATCTATCTTCTACTTCATACCATAATTATTTACTACAATAATCCAAGCTCCTTATATATAGCCAACTAAGCCACAAGTCGGCTAGTTAGGCATTTAATTACATTACAGGTCCTCCTTGGAAGAGTAAAACAAAACTCTAGAAAATATGAATGGAACTTAATACCAAGCCATATTTATGTCCACAAATGATTCAAGAACTTGGCCCTATCTTAAAAATATTCCATTTCCTCATACGAAACTATGCAAGATGAAAACTCCACATGTTTCCACGAAAATTGTCTAAAAAATGATGTCCAAGGAAAATGGTGATATCTCCTAGCTTTGATTGAATTAGAACTTGTGCTATGAAATGAAGGTATTTTTAAAGGTTTTTTGCAACCCCTTAAGTGTGGAAAGGTTGACACATAAGGATTAGTGTAGATCCATCCCAAAAGTTGCATACAAAAACTTCTTGTGAAAACTGATAGAAAATTGATACATTAGAAAAATGGCCATATCTCCCAACTCATAACAAATTAGGACATGCTTTTTTAACCATAGAAAATAATCTAATCCCTCTTTAATCCTTAAAATTTTTTGCCTCTTAATTTGCACACAATTAGTTATGTCACCCACAACAAGCATGCAGAATATACAAAATACAACTTCAACAGCAATGCTACTTTACAAATAGAGAAATGTTTTCACTTGATGCAAGATTGCTGTATGACCCAAGATGCTTCTACATCAAACACTTAGGGTTAATAAAGAAATTCCACATTAGGCACTGATCATATTTAGACTTGAATCATAAAGATCCAACTTGAACTATCTTCGATTGGCTTGTCTTTCCACTAAACTAGGTATTCCAAATAATTTTTTCCTCTAGTGCTTTTTCTGCCATCAACTTTCTTCCTAGTACAATCTAGTTTATCAACTACTTTAGGATCTAGTTCACTGTAATCATATATGTCCGCAATGTTGAATATAGGTGAAATATCCATATTCTTTTGTAATTCAATCTCAAAAGAATTACCACTTTCATACTTCTTCATTTTCAACTTGTTGTGGGTTCCAATTGTAAATCTTTTCTTCTTGAAGTAAACCATTACTTCATCACTAACTTCAAAAGATTTATGTCTTCTTTTCTGATCCATTCTTTTCTTATATATCATATTATTTTTATTCAAGTTATCTTTGGCTTCTTAATCTAGTATGTTCATGAAATCATAAAATTCTTCAGCCTCAACACTCTTATTTGATTCCATGCTCAAGTCTCTCAATTTTGTAATTTCCTTAGGATGAAATCCAGTAAAAATCTCAAATGGTTCTTTCTTAGTCCTTCTATTCACAAAATTTTTATATGCAAACTCTACTTGTGCCAAAACCAAATCTCAATTAGAAGGCTTATCTCCAACCAAACATTTCAACAAGTTACCCAAGCTTATGTTCACAACATCAATTTGTCCATCTATCTGAGGGTGAAATGTAGAACTAAACTTCAACTTTGTATTTCGCTTCTTCTAAAGTGTCTTCCAAAAATAACCAAAAAACTTAGTATCTCTATCTCAAATAATAGATTTAGGAAAACCATGCAATCTTACCACTTGCTTGAAGAATAATTCGGCAACATGTAAAGCATGAGACATTTTCTTATAAGGTATGAAATGAGCCATCTTTAAAATTTGTCTATCACAAAAAAGATAGAATTATTACTCCTTTGAGTTCTAGGTAAACTAAGAACAAAGTCCATAGTGATATCTTCCCAAGGCTTATCAGGTATATGAAAAGGTGAATAAAATCCCAAATTCTGACTAGTTCCTTTTGTTCTTTGAGAAATTCTACAACTTCTTACCATTATCTACACATCCTTATAAATATGTGACCAAAAGTATCTCTCTGAAATCAGTTTTACTATCTTATCAAATCCTAAAATGTCCAAGAAGTCCACCACTATGTTTCTTCTTCATTATATTCTCTCTCACAGATCCTTTAGGTATGCATAACTAAATTTCTTTAAACAACATGTCTTCCTAAATGAATTAATCATCCCACTTATCAGTCACTATTTGTTCTTTACAAGCTTTCCAAGGTTCTGTAAAATCAATATTAGTCTCATATAAATTCTTCAAATCATCAAAACCAAGTACCTCAACTCTCATATCAATCAGTAAATTTATTCTTTGGCTCAAGGCATCAACAAATTTATTCAGTTGTCCACTTTTATGCTTTAATGAAAAGGAAAAACTCTAGAACAATTCAACCCACCTCAACTTGTGTTGAGTTCCCAAATACTGCAAAGCTTTATGGTCAGTATACAACAAAAAATCCTTAGGCATCAAATAATGTCTCCATATCTTCAAAACCTCATTTGTCAACCTCATTAAACTACTAGGTGCATTAGATAGACCAAAGGGCATAACCAACCATTCATACAATCCTTCATTAGTCTTAAAATCAAATTTTCATTCATCTCCTTCTTTGATTCGAATCTAATGATAACCACTTTAAAAATCAATCTTCATAAAATAGTTTTCTCCACTCAAACTATCCATTATGTCATCCATCTTAGGCAATAGAAATTTTTACTGCACCATTATCTTGTTTATAGCTCTAGAATGAGTGCACATTCTCCATTCTCCATTCTTTTTAGGTGCTAACACAATAGGTAGTGCACAAGGACTCAAACTTTCTCTAATCAAAGCTCTCTCTAGAAATTCTTTCACTTATACTTCTCATAGGAAGCAAACCATTAGGTACATTATTAGAAATGATGTCATGAAATTCATTCAAAAAAGATTCAATCTCAGGTGCATGTTCCAATTCATCTTGTTTTTTAGACTTTCTAGGAATCAAAGCATAACAAATATTATATTCTTTCATTTACTTTGCAAACTTTTTACCCTCTACCAAACATACTCTAACTATATTATAGTGACTTTAATCAAACTCTTCCACCAAAGGTATCAATACTTGTTTCTTTCTTTCCACAAAAATTGTATATTGATTCAATCCATGATCATGCAAAATTTTCTATCATACTACCATGGTCTACCCAAAAAAATATAGCAACAACCTGTAGCAATAATATCACACAAAACTTCATCATGATAATTACCAATTTTAATTTTGACAAGGCATTGTTCACTTACAACTAAATTATGCTCCTTCTAGATCCAAGCAACATGGTAAGGCTTATGATGTCTTAATCTCTTCAACTAAAATTTGTTAACCAGCTCTTTGAATGCCAAATTATCTAAAATTCTACTATGAATGGTTACTTTGCAACATTTTCCAGTGATCTTAAATTCTATTTTGAACAAACTTATTCTCAAAATAGGTTCCTTTTCAATTTCTTCATTTCACAAAATCCTTCTTAACATTAGGTTGTCACCATTTTCAAGTTCATTAGGTGTTTCAATAGCCTCTTAACATGCTAAATTATTTCTTCTATTACCTCCAATCTTCTTTCCAAATCTAGTACATTCAAAGGCCCTATGTCCTTCTTCACCACATTGGTAACAAGTACCTTTAAACCAAGATCTCTCTTCTCTTTTCCCACTATTATTATTCCTAGAGTAACTATTATAGCTTCCTCTAGAGTAATTACCTCTTTTAGCAGGTTCATCTTTCCATCCTTTATCTTGCATTGTGCCATCAGATCTACTACTTCCCCATAGGTTATACCTCCGCTTCATTGAAATCTACCACCTCTTCCTCACTACCTTTGATCATGTCTCTTTGACAACCTTCAACTTTTAAATAAAATTGATATGCATCTTCCATGCTCTCCATCTTAACATAATTGATCTTATCTTGAATTGATACTCTCAAGCCATTTAGATATCTATCCACTTTTTAGAATTCATCATCAACATGTCCAGATCTAATAACCAGCTTGTACAATTCTTCAATATATTCCTTCAAACCCATGTCCTTTTCTCTCAACTTTTTCAATTTTCTTAACAAACTAACATGGTAGTTTGCTAGGAGAAATTTCTTCTTCATCTTTCCAAGCATCTTCATCCATGTCTTGATCTTTTCCTTTCCTCTCTTTTGTCTATTAGTTTGTAAATTATTCCACCAAAGAAATGCATGATCTTTCAATTTTGTGACTACAATCTTCAACATCTTATTATAAAGAGTACCTTCATACTCAAAATATTTTTCCATCTTAGAGATCCAATCCAACAATGCATCAATCTAAGCCTTTCATCATAGTTATAAATTTCAATGATAGGTTTGGAATTAGCTATAGACAAAACTCTCAAAAGTCTTTCCTTGCTTTGTTCAACTTTAGGTATAGGTTTAAAAATAGGTGTTTCCTCCTCTTCATCACTAACATCTTCAAGATGTACACCTCTTCTTTGTGTTGTCTCTACAACTTCAAGTTAGGTTTTGATCTATCTCAACATGTCCATTATAGAATTATCCACATTTCCTCTACCACAAACCATCTTGATAATAGATCCTACAATACTATAACCTTCTACAAGTTATAGGTTAGGTTTTAGATTTGTCGCCCTACAACCAATCTAATAAAGTTCTCCACGATCCAATCCATAAGAAGGAACTCTCCTATGATACCACCTAATGTAGGGATTGACAGATTCAAGAGGAATTAGTCCAACTTAAACCTAAATACATCCCTGCTTAGAGTTACAAATATAAGAAACATACAAACTAAATAAACAATAGAGAAACAAAGACCAAATTCTGCACAACCATATTGATATAATAAGAAAATTAATCCAAACATGCTCGACTATGAGGTCTTCTAAGTTATGACCATATAAAAAGAATTATAAATTCAAGTTCAATCTCTAATCTTTCCTTCTTCTCAAATATTTTCTCATGATCTATCTTCTACGTCATACCATAATTATTTCCTACAACAATCCAAGCTCGTTATATAGCCAGCTAAGCCAAAAGTTGACTAGTTAGGCATTTAATTAGATTATAGGTCCTCCTTGGAAGAGTAACTATAGAAAATATGATTGAAAATTAATGCCAAACCATATTTAGGTCCACAAATGATCCAAAAGATGTTCTTATCAAAATATTGCATTTCCTCATACAAAACTGTGCAAGATGAAAACTCTACACATTTTCGTAAAAGCTATTTGAAAATCAATGTCTGAGGAAAACATTGATTTCTCCTAGCTCCAAATGAATTATAAATTTTTCTATGAACTAAAGGTAGTACTTTAGGTTACACACAAACCCTTAATAGTTCAAAGGCTTATTCATTAAGAATTAGTATGCATCCATCCTGTAAGGAGAACTGGCAGAAAATTGATGTGTTATAAAAATGACCACATATCCGAACTCATTATGAGTTAGGACATGTGGCTTCAAAAATTGATTTTAATATAGACCATCTTCAATAATTAAAATTTTCAGCCCCTAAATGATTGCGCAAAATTAATTATACCACTCACAATAGGGATGTAGAATACATAAAATACAACTCTAGCAATAATGCTACTTTACAAATAGAAAAATGTTTTTGGTTGATGCAAGATTGTTCCAAGACCCACAATGCTCTTGAATCATCAACACATAAAAATGAGGTGCTATAAGAGGAAAAGGAAGAACCATGGAAAGAGTTAGCATAAATCATGGCTCTCAGCAATCTGACAGAAAGAGTTGAGAGACTTTAAGCCTTTGAAATATTGCCTCTATCACTGATTGGATTTCCACTAAGATAAAATGTTCTTGGGTATTTATTTTAAATTGTTTTCATAATAGTATCATTTTTTAGATAACTTTCATGTCTAAATCCATAATATTAGTAAATGGAACAAAGGTTATTTTTTTATCATAATTAAGTGTTGACTTGTTTTAATAATTATTACTAATAGGATTTGTTAATATTTAATTAATAAATCATATGACATGGAGAGCATTCTATTATGTAGATTTGGAGAGAGTATATGCATCTTAGTTATAGTTTTACATCTATCTACGATTCTATTCTTTTTATATATCTTTATTTAGAGTTTAATAGATTTGGACATTTAACGAGAATGATATTTTTACAATAATTTTCTTTAGTGGTTGCATATATAACTTCAAGATGATGGAGGTGTATGGATTGGATCCACAATGATAATTAGAAAAAAATACAAACTACAGGCACTTATAGAAATTATAGAATCATTTCACTGCCTGATCGATGATACAAAAATACATTACATTGTGCCTCCTTTATAGAGGTCTTTGATTGTTTTTGGAATCATCTAAATTAACTGACATAAGACAAATAGACTTTTCCAAAATTATCTAAACATAAATGCCTTCTAGAACCTAACCATATTTGGTAATCTAGCAATTTTTAGAATCCTCTATTATGTCTTTACATTTTATTAATATATTTTTCACACAATAATCTTGCATTTTCTTTCTTCACCATCACCAATTCTTCTTCTATCTTATTTGTCTTCTCTTTCTAAACTCTACTAGCTTTTCCCACTAAAATTAACAATTTAATACACCTTACTCTTTCTTTTAGATAATTCTAAATGTCTTGTTATTTCCATATTTTTAATCAAATTTTCAAACAAATTGAAACAAGCCCTACATAAATATCAAACTTGACTCCATGTCATATCCTTTTATTCTTTTAATGGCAATAGGAAAATTTCTCAAATGACCACACCTTTTGTTCTTTCCTTTGTCCTTTCTTCCATGCTTTACAAACACTTTGGTTCCTTCATAATCTTCATGGAAAGTCTTCTTTCTACTAATTTTGTTTTTCTCAATAATGTTCTTTCTTTCCAACTTTCCCTCTTTGCTCTTTCTCATAGTTTCTCAACACTTCCTATGTGGTCTTCTTCAAAACAATTGTCTTTTCTATAACACAAATCAATTCTCCACAATTTAGCAACACCAAAACATTGAATCCTCTTTAATCACAATAAACAATTTTGTTCAATCTATTCTGATACCAAACTAATGGGGGTAGATGAATTGGATCCATGATGATAATTAAACACAAACTACACACTATAGGCACTTATAGACATTATAAAATCATTTGATTGCCTGATCAATGATACAAAAATACATTACATTGTGCCTCTCTTTTATAGAGGTCTTTGATTATTTCTAGAAACATCAAAATTAACTGACATAAGACAAATAGACAATTCTAGAATTATCTAAACATAAATGACTTCTACAACGTAACCCTATTCAGTAATATAACAACTTCTAGAATCCTCAATTATGCCTTCACATTTCATGTGAGGGGAAATTACAAATTCCAACAATTGACCTATGGATGATTTGACTCCCTTTTTGAGAGAGAGAGAGAGAGAGAGAGAGAGAGAGAGAGTATAATGGTGTTATATTTTAATATTACTTTTTTCAATAGAAATGAAGTTCAAGATTCTTGAATGTGGGTGTCATGTCCCCTTTTCAAATAATTAAAAAAGAAAATCTTTGCTAAGGCAGGTAGGCCCAAGAAAGTGAAGTTTCGGAAAAAGGGGGTTAATTTTTGGAAACCGTTGGACTAATAAATGAAAATTATTATTAAAATAAGTTTCATTAACCTCTCTTGGAAGTGAGTTACAGTTATGCCCTCTTTTAAGGGGTTTGGAGTCATTTTGGGCTCATTCCATAACTTGATTTTTGCTCATTCTTTGTTATTCTTCAGAGGCTGCCAAACCTGTGGAGAAGGAAACCCAAGAACAGGAGTTTGCAAGTTTCCAGGGAGACCCAAGAACGGGAGTTTGTAGGTTTCCAGGAAGGCTAAGGATGGGATTTTGAAGCCATTCCATGTGCATGCTCATACAAAGTTTGCCTTTGTGCTGAACAGTGTAGATTTGTGAGTTTTTGGGTGTGGTTTTTTGCATGAGTTTGGTGTTTTTAGTTGAGCATTTCATATCATTTTTGGTTGCTTCTGTATTTCAAACTTTAAGTTGTTAAAATAGAGCTGAATATATGTATTGGGACGTGATTAAACTTCTGAGATAGTTTATTAGTGTTTTTGTGGTGTTTTCGGGCATTTTTGTGTTAATTTCGGGAGCCCGATGAGGATAGTTTTTGTCCTACATTTGCGAGCTGTTTTGTAAAGGCTATATAGATCTGGAAATGAAATTTTATAGGCTTTTATGATGCTCAAATTTCCATAAAAATGTCTACTTTCAGATTTATTAATAACCGGTGAAGCTGTGAAGCTTTTTGGCACTATTTTCGACATACCCGATTTGGGGTTTCTTAAGAAATTTGGTGGATCTTTGTGATATCAGTTGTTTGATCTTAAAGATCTAATTAAAGGTTGGAAATATCATGTAAAATCAGAAAAGGGACATTTCAATGGTATCAGAGCCATGATCTTGCCAGCCTGAGGGTTTGTAGAAGTTTGCAGGTCAGTTTTGACAACTACCTAGATCTTGCATTTCAGTTTTGAGAACTACCCAAATCTTGCATGTCATAATTTATGATTGCATGTTGCTTCTAATCAGATACATGTCAAAATTTATGGTTGCATGCTACTTCTAATCATTTTCATGTTAGTTCTTGGTGAATTTGGTGGTTGTAGAAGTTTGCATTTCAGTTTTGACAAGTACCCAGATCTTGCATGTCAGTTTTGACAACTACCCAGATCTTGCATGTCATAATTTGGTGGTTGCATGTTGCTTCTAATTAGTTGCATGTCCAAATCTATGGTTTCATGCTACTTCTAATCATTTTCATGTTAGTTCTTGGTGAATTTGGTGGTTGTAGAAGTTTGCACGTCAGTTTTGACAACTACCCAGATCTTGCATGTCAGTTTTGACAACTACCCAGATCTTGCATGTCATAATTTGGTGGTTGCATGTTGCTTCTAATTAGTTGCATGTCCAAATATATGGTTGCATGCTACTTCTAATCATTTGCATGTTAGTTCTTGGTGTTTGAAGAAGTTATATCCTATTGGGGTTACACTCTACTTTATCCAGAATGGACAGGTATAGTACAAAGTCTCAGAGAGAACGATCTTGGACAATTGATAGCCAGAGTCAAAATAGTAGAAAGGATGGTTATTTAGACATTCGAGATAAACTTATGAAAATAAGCCATGACATGTCTAAACAGTTGGTTGAGCACCACCGTATAAATGACACGTTATCTGACCCAGCTAAGGTGGATAAGTTGACTGGATTTCTATTTGGCAGATTTTCTCACAGGACAGATGACATAATTCCCAAGAACTTGCATGAGGAGTTTGAGAAACTAGCTGATAGCCAGGTAGAGGTCTCAGATTCTACTCTCCCACAGGAGGTGGTGGGAAAGGATATCACACAGATTGATAGTAACAGTCAACTTGATACTCAAATTGAGACAATTGTTTATAGGTCGTCAAAGGGTGATGCCAAAGGTATTCAAGATGGTATAGTTACAACAGGCAGTGACTACAGTGTAGTGGGTTCAGATGATGATTATGAGGATGTTGTTGTGGAGGATGGTGAGATACCTGGTAGACATGAGCAGACATTGAGCATTAATGAATTTGCTAAGAAAGAGTACCAGGCATAGTTAGATGCTTCATCACATGAGGTTGAGGCTGGTAGTACTTCACATGATTTGTCCAGCCAGTTGAAGGTGAACCAAGATAGTATTGTGACTTCATTATCTCATCATGACAGGTATGTGGAGTTAGTTGGTATTGGTCATATTACTCAGGTGAGGAGTTTTCTTGAGTTACCAGTTGATTCTAGTTTACGGATATGGACTCGAGATTGTTATATTGGCATTTGGGATTCAGTTGACTGGAGATATTTAACACTTTTTGGTAGCAGTGTTTGTTTGGGTGCTATCATGGATTTGATTAGCAGATTACACGGTGTTGTCTTTTCTTGTGCCAGTATCTTGTTTGATGTTGGTATTAGTTTTTATACACCAATGTTGGGCTTTGTTCATATATCTAGTCGACCATACTTGCTGGAATATGTTGATGATATTTCATATTTGGCAGTGTGTATAGATGATTCCCAGGATCATATTGGCATTGATGACATCCAGGAGGATGTAGTGGGCAGTTTTGAAGAATTAGTTTCCTTGGGTACAGAGGAGTTGGACAGCAATGCTAATGTTTTTGATACTCTGTATGTTGATATGAGCTTTAGATTTGATTCACAAGATATGGATGGTAATACTCTAGAGACTAGTAACTTTGAGGAAACTCCTTTAGACAGTGCATCAGAGGAGGTTTGTAGGAGATAGTCAAGCCAGTGCCATCATGTGTCTAATCAGTTGAGAGTTAGTGACCAAGACATTGCTATCACTTGCCAACATTTCAATGTTGCTCGTCAGTTGTTAGCAGTTTATGGATGGGGTTCTCCTACTAGTGATGAGTAGGGAGGAAGTTATCTTTCCTTGACAGAGATCCACTCTTTATGGGAGGCTATTCAAATTTTGAGACAAAATTATATGCAGTTGGTAGCCGACAGAGATTATCTTATGGAGTGGGGCAGTACAACATATGATGCATTGTTGGCCAAGGAAGATGAGGTGAGTGAGCTTACTGAGCAGCTTGAGGTGACTTCTGAGATTCTTAAGAGTACACAGTTGGCTCTCAAGGAGTCACAGTTTCATTTGGCTAAGGTGACCATGGAGTTAGAGCAACTATAATCTTTACCTAATTCTATACAGTCACAAGCTGTGGTGTTTGGTGATCCGAGGATGTCCATGGCCGAGATTGTTAGAGACAGTGGAGATGGGGATGCATCCATCCTTGATACTAACATTGGCATATCAGGTTCATTCCCACTAGAGTCAGGTTCAATTGAGTTGGGTGCTGTAGCAGATTTTTGTGGTGTGCCTGACATGGTGGTGACCTCTAGTACTAATGGCACGAAGACTAGAGATGTTGTATCAAAGACCATGTGTGAAGTTGGTGAGCTGATAGTTGGCATGGTTCCTACTAGTAATACTACTCCCTTCGCAATGTCTTCAGAGGTAGTAGTCAGTTCCAACTTGGTTAATGATCGATTGCAGTTAGTTACATTTGGATTGTAGTCTGAGCCACTGACTGAGATTGGTGCATTCTATCAGCATTACACTGTGAGGTATGCTCATCTATCTACCTTTGATGACCATGTTGATGAGATGATGATACAGAGATGTACTTTGGTTCCCAGTGCTTATCATCAGTTATGGGATAGTTTGATGCCTCGGGATGAGAGTTGTGATGCGCATGACATGGTGATAGGTCCTGCAATTGATAGGTTGATAATACATGACTTAGAGAAGGAGTTTTGGAGTGATGCTTTAGCAGGTGTTGTTATTGATTCTACTCCTTTGGCTATGACATCTCTTGACTTAGCTGGTGATCAGTCACAGTGGGTTGTATCACTTCTTCATGGTGAGCTGTTGACTGAGGTTGGTTTTTTTTATCAACATTATATTGTAGGGTATGTACATCAGTTAGCATTTGATCCTTGTGCTGAGGAGTTGATGGAAGACAAATTTGGTTTGGATTCCATTTCTTACTCTTTATCTTGTAATGTCTTTTCACCATCAGTAGTGTATGGGAGTTATGGTTATGAGATAGTGGCCAATGATTTGCAGAGTTGTGTTGACCGCAGGAGTTGTACAGTGTGTGGATTCTCCATACTTGGTACAGTTTCATTTGAGAGGGTTCACCATTGTTGCAGAGTTGGATTGTACATTCCATATAGGCCAGTGGGATGCGTTGATGGTATTTACTATGTTGGTAGTTTGATTTGTCCACTTTACTTGGGTTCTGATGTTCTAAGAGTTTGTGCCTCATGGGTTTTTGATTGTGGTAGTGGTGATTTCGGATTTTTTTTGAGCTATAATTGTTAATTTGATTATGGATTCCTCTTGGTCATATTGCAGAGGATATTGCAGGAGCCTGTGTTAATTGGTAGTAGTATAGTTCATGACTACATTTGGGATCCAGGTGGATTGATTGGTTTATTGTTCAGCCATTGCTTGAGGACAAGCAATGATTGGGAGGGGAGGACTTGTCATGTCCCATTTTCAAATAATTAAAAAAGAAAATCTTTGCTAAGGCAGGCAGGCCCAAAAAGTGAAGTTTTGGAAAAAAAAGGGGTTAATCTTTGGAAACCGTTGGACTAATAAATGAAAATTATTATTAAAATAAGTTTCATTAACCTCTCTTGGACATGAGTTACAGTTATGCCCTCTTTTAAGGGGTTTGGAGTCATTTTGGGCTCATTCCAGAACTTGATTTTTGCTCATTCTTTGTTATTCTTCAGAGGCTGCCAAACCTGTGGAGAAGGAAACCCAAGAACGGGAGTTTGCAGGTTTCCAGGGAGACCCAAAATCGGGAGTTTGCAGGTTCCCAAGAAGGCTAAGGATGGGAGTTTGAAGCCATTCCATGTGCATGCTCTTACAGAGTTTGCCTTTGTGCTGAACAGTGTAGATTTGTGAGTTTTTGGGTGTGGTTTTTTGCATGAGTTTGGTGTTTTCAGTTGAGCATTTCATATCAGTTTTGGTTGCTGCTGTATTTCAGACTTTAAGCTATTGAAATAGAGCTGAATATATGTATTGGGACATGATCAAACTTCTGAGATATTTTATTAGTGTTTTTGTGGTGTTTTCGGGCATTTTTGTGTTAATTTCGGGAGCCCGATGAGGATAGTTTTTGTCCTACATTTGCAAGCTGTTTTGTAAAGGATATATAGATCTGGAAATGAAATTTTATAGGCTTTTATGATGCTCAAATTTCCATAAAAATGTCTACTTTCAGATTTATTAATAACCGGTGAAGCTGTGAAGCTTTTTGGCACTATTTTCGACATACCCGATTTGGGGTTTCTTAAGAAATTTGGTGGATCTTTGTGATATCAGTTTTTTGATCTTAAAGATCTGATTAAAGGTTGGAAATATCATGTAAAATCAGAAAAGGGACATTTCAGTGGGTAGGTCAACTTTTGCATGTACATGTTTGAAATCCTAGAGCACAACAGCACTTGAATATCACATCGGTTGGGAGTATTAACATTATTTCCCTAACCCCACCATAACTAATAAATTTTAGTACTTTTACTTGCACTCATAACCCATAGGTGTAAGCATCATGTTGATTTTTAATGTCATAATATTGAGTTTGATTATCAATTTTAATTCAATTTTAGCTTACGATTTCTTATAATTCAACTAAACTTTTCATCCTTTTCTACTACAGGTGTCGATTCTTTAGCCACACTGTCATCGTTGAAGTCTATAATTTGTAAGTTGTTATGACTTAATGCTACTTTTGAATACAAAATGATATAACTTTTAATTAATAAATAAATAACTTACTGAGATGATAGAGTGAGGGTTCAAATTTTTCCCTAACAATCAGCTTTTCTCTGAAAGGAGATGTCTTATAATCCTTTCAATATATAACTAAATGATCAGATATAAAAGTGTTATAAAAATTCATCTATTTTTCATTGCATCCATTTGGACATTAATACTAATAAGTAGTATTCTAAAAAAAAAATTTATGCATAATCCTAAGTGAGATTTTGGTGGGATAGAAAAATAGACTATCATCAATAAATCAAATTTCAACGAATCATAGAAAATATAATGCAGCTAAAGTAAAACTAACGAAATTATTAAAAGCTCTCATTGAGTTTCTTTTACTTTTAGGGGATATATTGAATATAAAATTATAATATTCCTAATGCACTGATTATACTTAGTACAACCACCAATTATATGAAAAACTACTAACGACATTATTAATAAGCTCCATCTAGTTCTTTACGTAGCCAAAAGATATACTAAATATGAAATTATAGTCTTCCTTGTGCATAAAAGGATGATTGGGTGATTTTAGTAGTGTGAATTGTCAAAAAAAGAATAAATTCAAAATAAACTATTTACTCTTAGAAAGGATTGGGCATAAATGAATAAACAAATAAAACTCTTCAAAAGATTTGCAATATGGCTGAATTAATCTGTTGGACCTAGTTGTCTAAACACTTATGTAACCATTAGTAATTAGAAAAGGAAAAGAAGCATATACTACCCTAGAGGTTGAGCCAATTAATAAAAGAAAAATAGAAATGTGTTAGTTCATTGCAAAATTGACAAAATAAACAAAACCATGGTTTACAACAACAAATGCAAGGAAGAAAGAGAAACATATAGAAAGTAACTTGTACTTACCAACATTAACTTGTGCAACATTGACATCAATTGTATTTCAATAGCTTGCATTTTTAATTTAAGTGTTATTATGGTCCAACTTCATATTTTTCCATATGTCTCTCCAATGTAGTATAGTGAATAGGTATGTGCAAAGGTATAAAATCTCTCCTATAGAATGACTAATGTAGCTTATGAAATATAGTCAATAAGATTTTCATATGCATTTTTGGAGAGTTTTTGAGAAAAAATAAGATATCTAGAGAACTTCTTATAATGGTTATAATATATCAAAGAGATTTGTGGATGCATTTGATCTAAGAGTGATTGACACATCTTATTAAGCAATAAAAACCCTCAAGAATATATATTCTACAATATTAGAAGGTTATTATAGACCAGAAAATAAACATAGCTTTTAAATAATGTATGAATCTAGAACCTTTGTATTGATTCTTCAATAATCCCTCTCTATGTTAAAATCAATTAATGATTTATTAAATAGTTGAAAATTTATCTCTTCAAAAAAATATGATTTTATCTCTTGAAACAAAGTCTAAAACTCACAGATACAAGAAAGATGTCCTTTTAGAAAAGTGAAAGGGCTCGATCTTGTTAGTTTCTGTCTATATTGCTATATGTATTCATGTTATGTTAGAATAAATTGATTTTTTTTATGGTCATTTATGATCAGATACATTCTTTTGCAACTAGTATTTTACTTGTAACAATGGTGAGTGGAAGTAGAGGGGGAAGAGTGGCTTTTCAAAATTTGAATCATGTTTTGGGTGGGATTCCTCTAGTTGGTTGGGATCAAAATCATGGGTTGGGTCATGGTATGAAGGGAGGGGATGGAGAATATTAGTGGAATTTAGAGATTGAAGAGTCGACAGAGAGTGGAGATGAGGACCCACATGCCCTTTGCAAGGCTCTAGGTAACTCTCCTCTGGTCCCCAAGGTGGGACTTCCCAGGGTGTAAACTGCCAAATGGTCTTTTTTATTCAAAGTTAAACTAATTGGTAAGTCTTCTTTTCCAACTGTTAAAGTGCTCCCTAGGTTTGAAAAACAAATTTATTCATGGTAGGATCCAGGGGTGCCAAACAATTTTCCATTCCCCGGGGGCTTCACCACCTTCAAGACATCAAGCGTAAGAAAATTTCACCATAAAATCCTTAGATGGGACAAATAATTCTTTATTTATGGTAGGATCCAGGGGTGAAAAACTATTTTCCATTCCCTAGGGGCTCCACCACCTTCAAGACATCAATCGTAATAAAATTTCACCATAAAATCCTTAGATGGGCTAAGTTTCCATACCAAAGAATCATCCAATAGGATAGAGGGGATATGAAAATTATGTAACATCTCTTGAAGCTCCATAAGTAGCTTCACTCCAAGATTGTCTTGATTGTAAAAGTTTTTCCATTTGTTCTCAAGGATAATGCAGTTGCAAACCATAGTACCATAATGCTTGGTACATGAATCTCTTAGAGGCTAGAACTTGGTATTCCTAAGGGGGCCATCTTGTAACTAGTGATACTCCTAGAAGTAGACATTGCTCCCATTATCCAACACCCAATAAGTACCCTATTTCTAAATTTTTTCATTTTTTCCCAATATTGTTCCAAATTTTTAATCCTAGGAGGAGCATCATAGTCCAAAGATGCTAGTGCAATACTTCACCCCTAAGATACTTAGCCCTAAAAATAGTACACCAATTTCATTGGGAGTTCACTAGATTTTATTCAACCTTAGCCAAGAGGGCCTTATTCAAATATCCATTTCTTCTAATGTTCAGTCCCCCAATGGACTTAGGTTGGAAAATTTTCTCACAATTGACTAAACTTATTTTGTTCTTGTCCCCCATTCTATACCATGGAAAGTTTGTTTGAATTTTTTTAATAATCTCTTTATATTCATTCAAGAGCTTAAAAATTGTAAGGAAGTACATTGGAATGCCTTGTAAGGAAGCTAAAAGAAGCTGACGTTTCCCTGCACTACTCATAATTTTCCCTTTCAAACCTGCAAGCTTCCTTGGTAAGAATTCCACCAACCCATTCTAGTATTGTGAGAAAACTTCTTTTATTGTGAGAGGGAGGCCAAGATAGGCATCTGGTAAGCCCACCTCTTGGCATTGCAGAGTTGTGATAAATTTCCTCCTTAGATCCTTGTCTATATTAAAAATTTATAGTTTTTTTTTTTATAATTTACACACTGTCCTAAAACCATCTCATACTTGTTAAGAAGGGTCATCCAAGCTCTAGCTTCATGGATAGAAGACAATCCAAACAGGATAGTGTCATTGACAAATTATTGGATCAACTGTGATGGGCTAGAGAAAGTAAGTTTAATGCCTTTGATCTTGCCATTACCTACTAGGGCCTTTAAATTTCTTCCCATCACCCCCACAACAATGATGAATAATTAAGGAGAGAAGGGGTCCCCTTTTCTAAGCCCTTGAGAGGAGGTAAAAAATCTACCTCAACCAAGAACTAGATGGAATTAACTATAGCCTTGATAATACTAACAAACATCTCTTTGAATCCTAACCTTGTCAGAATATCAAATAAAAAATCCTTCCTTGTCTTATCATAAGCTTTAGAAATGCCAAGTTTTAGAGCCATACCTAGGTTCCCACACCTCCCCATGGAATGTAACACCTCATAGCTGGTGATGACCATATCCAAAAATTGTCTTTCAGGGACAAAACTATTCTAGTATGCACTTATAAGTTATTGATAAAAGGCTTAATATGGTCACCATGACCTTAGAGTGATTATTATAAATAGTGTTTCAGAGGCTCAAGGATCTAAATTCCTTAAGACATCACAGTGCCTCTATCTTTGGTATTAACACTATGAAATTCTAGTTGAGTTCCTTCAACAACTTTCTCATTCTCACAAAGTCCCCGATAGCATTAAAAATATCATACTTGATGATATCCCAAAATTCCTTAAAAATAGTAGGGGGGAACCTATCCAAGCCCAAGGCTTTGAACTAGTTCATACTGAACACAACTTTTCTCACTTCCTCCTTAATAACATTGTGAATCAAGTTATTTCTCATTTGGTCATCCACAACTGGCTTCATGATCCTTAAAATATCCTTTCGAGTGTTAATACTAATTTGACTTGGTGGGGGGTGTAGATCTCCTAAAATTATTTATAGGTCAAATCCTTTATCTCATCATCCTCTAATATTTCCTTCCCATTGTTGTTGATCAATAGGTTGATGTTATTTCTCTTTGATACCAATCTATGGAAGAAGGAAGTGTTCCTATCACCCTCCTCTAGCCACTATATTCTAGACCATTGCTTCCATAATATTGTCTCCCATTCTAACAATACTTTCCACTTAGTTTGACGTTTTGTTTCCTCATTTTGATGATCCAGAGAAGAATTACCACTTGCTAGATGGGCTTGTAGGGACTCTAACTTCTTTTCTATCATTTTATTTTTCTTAAAGATGTTACTAAATGATGACTTGCTCCATCCTTTGACCTCTTTGTGGATTCTTTTAGGTTTCCTTGCAACACAAAACATTGCAAAACCTTGGATGGTCATATTCCACCATTGGGCAATACACTCTCTAAAATTTGGTTGAGAGTGCCACATTATATCATATTTGAAAGGTCTTTTCCTATTTATTTGGTTTTTCTTCCATGAGAAACACAACATAGAGTGATCAGAGATTGTCTTTGGGTAAGCATTTAAGGAGGTGTGTAGGGGAAAGTCCCAACCTACTGAGGTAAGAGCACGATCAAGTCTAACCTAGATCATATTGTTTCCCAATCTATAATTTGATTAGTTGAAAGGGGTTCTATGGAGATCATTATCTATCAATTCGTTTGTCACAATTTGTTGAAGATGGGTTTGAAAAGAGGTTCAATTATGGAAATAAAATCAATAGTAACAACTAAATATAGTATTGTTTATAAAATTTTAATATAGCAACTTGCATTAATATTTAGAGGTATTAGGGAGTTAATTCCTTAAGAAATGAGAAATTAACATAGAAAAACCCATGACCATCATCCAACCAATAAGCTAATTCTAGGTCAAATCGTTAGGGCCAAAACATTTATGGTCTCTAGCATTTCATGGCTTGTGTGTTACCAGGTGGAGTGGGATGTTTTATGAATGCATCATAGTTATAGGTCCTAAATAGTATTGCCCCCTTTTGCATAGCTCATCAATATATAAATGGATTATAATGCTAGCCTATTGTTCTGGTTTTTCTCCATAGACTAGTGCATTAAAATAAAGGGAATTTTGGCAAGAGGTCGAAAAGGTAAGTTTGATTTAAATTTATCTAATTAGTTCACAAAATTACCATGGGCCATTTTGAGTTATCATGTTTTTACTTTTAGGAGAAGTAAAAATATTGGGGAATGTGAGTTGCAAAATTCCTAATCGTGGCTTTATGAGGAGGATCTCAGCTTTCTTGAGAATAAGATAGCTTAGAAAGTATTAAATGGAAAAAGAAAAGTATGCCAATTTTATTGTACTTTCTTATTATCTTTTCTCTATTAAATTTGTGTGCTTGATATGGGATGGAATCCCTTTAACAGAAGTTGTTATGGTGATTTTTATAAGCACAAGTGAAAAACTCTAGTAGAAAGTTGTGAAATATAGCCATTTTGAAGCAAACAAGAGTTTGGGAGTGATTTGGTAATACACAACATTCATCTGGCTTGAACCCTACACCATCCTCTAATGTTATAATCATGAAATTATTTAAGGAATAAACATTCAGCTAATCCATACCTACAGGTGATGCTTGAAGCTCAACAATTCATGGTTTTATGTGCATAGTGATCTAGTATTTTTTCGTAGGACTCCAAGTTCAATGATTAGAATTAGATGGTGATTTTTCTAGTACTCTAATGCAAGAAAGCTCCATAAAAATAAAGGGAATATAAATAATAATTTTCATGAGCGATCTCTCATCTTTGAGCTACCAAATGTAATGTTCCTATGTTTTAGCCTTCACGTTCTCCAAAGTCTAAGTGGAGGATAAGAAAATTAAAGTCATTCAATTAAAATTAAAAGGTGACTTTGTATTAATAGCTTCTAGGGTTTGTATTAATTATTGGAAGGATGAAAGCCTCTCATGATTTAATTAATTATTGCCAGGGAGGAATTTCTAGGGTATGCATTAATTGTTGGAAGGAGGAAGCTTCTAGCTCTTGCAATTAATTAATGTTTTAGTTCCTTTCAGAAGGATGACGAAAAGGATAAATAGGGCTGAAAGCCTCATTGTTGAGCATTGAATGATTATAACTTGCATTTGATAAGAGCTTGGATGTGTGAATCACACTCTTTTTTGGCAATAGGGGACGTTCATTCTCTGTTGTAACTTTCTAGACGTCATTCCCTTAGGGTTTGGCCTTTGGAATACATCTCTTTGTTCTTGATTGCAGCATTTTTAAGAATTAATATAATTTCAGTAGTTGGTTCAGCTTTTGGGAATTCTTGGGTGTCCATTATAGTGGTATCAGAGCTATAAGTCCTACCATCCTATGGAGATCTTCAACATTTTTGTTTGAGCATGTGACAAGGGCTTTATAATTTTCGCAATACCAGAGCAAGACAAAGTAGGAGTTCCGACTCGCTTAACAAATGGGATAGTTTATTTGTGTAGGGGGACATACAATCTAGTCATATAGACACAGAGGAGACATTCTTTGAACAAGACAGTAGCATGGGTGACCAAGATGATAGAAATACCAGTTTCGACCAAGAAAATGTAATATTTAGGTTACTGGGTACATTAGAGGAGGGGCAACGAATGCAACGGGAGTAGAATATGATGCAACATGAGCAAAATAGGTGAACATATATGATGTTCCAGCTAATGGCTAGACAAATGGGCATCAATATTAATCCAGGTGATGCCAACAATGGAAACAACAATAATAGGGGTAATGATAATGGAGGACGAGACAACATTAATGGACATGACAACAATGGAAATGAGGCTGATAACTTTAGACATGTTGCATGACAAACTCAAACAACTAGCTCGAGACCTCCTTTATCGACCTTTCCACCCAGAGAACTAGTTCAATCGATTAATGAACCACAGATTGTAGAGTTACAAGATCAGTTTAGGAGGGATTGGGAGGCCAATGGGCCAGAGTTTCAGGCGGATATCTCTCTTAGAGATTACTTGGACTTGAGGATGAGACACATGCCCAAATTAGGAGGATGAAGTTAAAACTTTGAGTTGAGAAAGAAAGTGGGGAAAATTTCTTTAGCTTATTATGATGCTTTAGGGAAGATGACCACACGAGCTTGGGTGAAGAAGATGGATACATACTTGCAGCTGAATCTTATGCCTGAAGAGGAGGCTATAAAGTATGTAGCTATTCACTTGGATGGACTAGCACATGAGTGGTGGCACCATGGCATGGTAACTTTGGGACATAATCAGATCACATCTTATGAGGAGTTGACTAAGAAGATCATAGAGGGATTTGATACTAGGGATCCTGAATTACAGTTTAAGGAGCTGGCACAACTCAAGTAGTAAGGATCAGTTGAAACATATATCAGTGAGTTTCAGAGGTTAGCTGTGTTGGTCACAAATATTTTAGAGAGGAGGTTAGTAGTGTTGTTTATGGATGGACTCTCAGAACCCTTGCGAGGTTGGGTCAAGGGACATGACCCATGTATGTTGTAGGAGGCCACTAAAAAGGCTCGTGACTTAGCACCTTCTTCATTTAGGAGCAGATTTCAGCAAAAGGATTCTTATATGAAAAAGGACAAGGAGAAGGATAAAAAACCTTTTCACAAGGATGTTCAGCCCAAAAGAGATAATTTGGATAATAACACCTTGAATGATTTAAGAAACAAAAAGTTATGTTTTCATTGTAGAGAGCCTTGGGAATTATCTCACAAGTGTCCACTCAAGGCTAAGGCAAATCAAATGGAGTATTTCTCAGCAAAAGAGTCATAGTCAGAGAGAGAGAGGATCAACACTCAAATTCAGATGATGATAGCACTATAGAGGAGAGCAGTATTCCTAAGGATGAGAAGTCATTAGCATGATTAACAGGGGCTCAGAAGGCAATCACATTTAAGGTTAGAGGTACTATCCAAGGGAAAAAAGTGATCTCACTCATTGACACTAGGGCTACACATAATTTTATAGATGCACAATTTGTAGCCAAGAGAGGTCTATAGACTGAGGAGCACGTTGGATTTAGTGTTATGGTAGCTAATGGTAACAAACTATTATGCACTCAGAAGATATCTAATCTTCACATCAAGTTTGGAGATGGCTATGAGTTGGAAGATGAGTTCTATGTGGTAGACATGGGAGACTATGATATCATCCTTGGCATGGTATAGATGGCCTCGCTAGTAGAGTTCACACTTAACCTAGCAAAATTGGAGATGAAGTTTCAGGATGAGGGAAGAACTGTGGTACTTAGAAGACTTTCAGATGGGAGTTGCAGAGTAGTTTCCTTGAGGAGAATGCAAAAACATTTTTGGCATAGTAACATAGAGTGGGTAGCAGAATGCTTGACTATTCCAACTTCACAAGAGCCATAGGTGAAGAGTCATCCACTAGAGATTTAGGAGATACTTGACAGGCACACTAAGGTATTTGGCAAGATTTTGCATGGGGTTCCTCCTAACAGAGGGATCGAACATGTTATTGAGCTTGAAGAGGGAGCCAAACTAGTCATGATTACTCCCTATCATCATCCTAAGAAACATAAGGATGAGATAGAGAAGGAAATTAAGGAGTTGTTGGAAATAGGACATATCAGGCCTAGTAAGAGTCCCTTTGCTTTAGCAGTAGTGTTGGTAAAGAAGAAGGATGGGACAATGCACATGTGCATTGATTGTAGGGCATTAAACATGAAGACCATTAAGAATAGATATCCCATCCCACAAATAGATGAGCTAATTGATGACTTACATGGTGCATGCCTTTTTACAAAGATTGATCTACGGTCAGGGTATCATCAGATCAGGATGAGGGAGGAGGACATTGAGAAGATATCTTTTCGATCACTATGGCCACTTCATGATTTTGGTTATGCCATTTGGGTTAACTAATGCACCTGCTACATTCCAAAGTTGCATGAATCAGGTATTTTGGGAGCAGCTTAGGAGATTTGTTTTGATTTTCTTTGATGACATTTTAGTTTTTAGTAAGACTTGGGAGGAGCATTTATAACATCTTGAGATGGTGTTGTTTACCTTGGAAAAAGAATCATTGTATGCCAAGGAATCTAAGTGCGAGTTTGGGACGAACGAGCTACTATATCTAGGACATATTATTAGTGCAAAGGGATTCCAAGTAGATCTTGAAAAGATTAGGGATATTGTTGATTGGTCTACTCCAAAAAAATTTACATAGCGTAAGGGATTCCTTGGTCTCTGTGGATTTTATAGGAGATTTGTTAAAAGATTTTCACAGCTCGCTACACCCTTGACAGACCTTACCAGGAAAGGGGCCTTCACATGGACAAAGGTAGCTCAGAGAAGCTTTGATCATTTCAAGAAGGTGATGTCATCATGTCCAGTACTAGCTCTACCAAATTTCACAAAGCCATTTGAGCTTCATTGTGATGCATCAGGAGATTATGTTGTGTTTATCAGGGACCAAGGAGATTTGCTGGAGAAAATTGCTACAATTGCAATTAAATATATTTGGGCTGCCAAATGTCTCAAATGCTAATCTCAATGTTCCCTCGAAGGGGATCCCAGAATTTAGAGAGATTGCAATGCCCGTTAGAATAAGACCCAGATCGTAGTAGCCATATTTGGGTTATGTGGAACGTCGCCTGTGTATAGTAAGGCATGAGAGGTTTGGCATTGATATTTAGTGTTCATATATAGATGAATAATTTCATTAGTTGTTTATGTTTCTTTCCACTTGTTCGTAGACAAATTTGTCACAGTATAATTTGCCCAATGGAGTGTTTGGCAAACCGTTCACAACAGCTGGATAGGCCCTTGGTATGTGGCCTTCCTCTGCATTTAGAGGGCAACTCCCTCGTATGATATAATTTTTAAAGGGTTTTCAAATATACAATCTAAAACTTCAAAGAACAAGAGAAATCCATTTAGGACGAATGCACCACATGCCCTCACAACCTTCTTGGGTAAACAAGAACGATAACAAAGGTGATCAAGAACTACGCTTGAAAGCACCAGTATTACCAAACACATTCATTATTAATAAACACTGACACAATACCATGAGAATGTTTACAATAGCAGATAACAATTTTGATTTTAGAATAAGAAACCCAAAGCACATCACATTTCATTTCCTTGCACCAAGAAGATAATAGAGATTTTTTGATTTCAGAGATAAAAAGTGTACATACTTTCAAAATTTTATCTCTAGATCAAAATTTCATAGTGTTCCCTAATTTCTAAAACCAAAAAGTCCCCTTTACAAAGCCAAAAGGACTCCTTGTATAGACACAGAGGTTAATAACTACCTCTTCAATGTAAACAACCACCTCCCAAATGTGTGATTTGGGTTAGGTTAATTAACCTCAACAAAATTAACCTTAAATGACAATAACCATTATTTGAAATATATGGCTTGGAAGGTGTCTTCAAAAGGTTGAATCATTGATTTGTTGAGATATTTGATATAGACTCTTCTTCATGAGCATTGCCAAGTTTGACAACATCAATTGCTCATGCACTAACTATAGTTTTCCTTGTCTTCCTGTTGATATAAGTTATAGAATTTTCAATCCTTTGGGACTGATTTTGATGAGCCATTATCATATCCACCTGTTAGCCATTGCATATATGTTGGACAAAAGAAAATAATGCCCAGACTTTTAGTATTTGATTGAAACAAGAATTCTACCACATTTTCTCCTAATTGTATATTGAAAAAAATTCTACAAGGAGCCAGCAAGGATGCCCTTATGGTTGCATTAGGCTTTACTGGCATATTAGAAATTGAGTTGTATGCCTTATGTAGATGATCAAAATGACCAAGGAGATCAACCATGCAACAATAATGTTCTTCTCTTGCTATGATACCATGACCCCTACTCATCAATCGAAAGTAGTAATGGCCTTTTGCTACAAGGGCCTTATGACAGAAAGCATGTAGAACTTCAAGAAAGGTTATATGGTCGGGCTTTATTAGTGTATGATGGATTTTTTCAAAAATTCAATTGCATCCTTGCCTTGTCCATGCTTTGCATATGGTAAAATCATCGAATTCCATGAAGTTGAATTTTTTCTCAAGCATTGTTTCAAATACTTCTTCTACATCGCTAGCATTTCCACATTTCAGATATATGTCAATGAGAGCAGTAGTAATATACATATTGAATTCCATTAGTCTCGCTTTAAGTACAAGAGCTTGAATATGCTTACTCGTTCCTAAAATCTTGGTATTCCCACATCCCCTCAGAACACTAGCGAAGCTTAGAGCATTCGGTGCAATGCCAATGCTGCTCAATTCAGAAAATAGACTCAAGGCTTCGTATCCAAGTTCATTCTAGGCATATCCTATGATCATTGCGCTCCACGAAACAACATTTCTAAAAGAAAATTTTTTTTTTGAAAATCCTTAAAGTCTGCTCAAGGTTGCAATTTTGTGCATATCCAAAAATCATCCCATTCTGTGAGACAACATTCCATTCAGGCATTCTGTCAAATACTTGGCATGCCTTCTAAATTCTTCGACATCCCCATACATGTTGATCAAAACATTGGCAACAACAATATGTGACAAAAAAACCTCTTCCAATTATCCTTTGATGGATTTCTATCCTCTATTCCAAAGCTCCCATGTGGTACATGTAGGAAGTATATTTGCAAATGTAGTAGCATCGGATTGAACCCATGTTCCATTCATTTGATGAAAACATACCAATGCCTCTTCAGGAAACCCACACTTTTGGTAAGATGTAATTAACAATTCCATGAGGACATGTCTCATTCTCTCATGTCATTGAACATATTTACTAAACCTCCTTTCTCTGCATATTTGGTAGAAGTAACTCTGGTGCCATTCATTAAAGAGTGCATTAGATTATACTCTCTAGAATGTGCTCAAACATTGGTTATGGATGGCATTTTAATATTTTATGAATGAATGGCAGGGAACCATTTTTGGTTTTCACCTTTGATTTTGTGCTCAGTCAAGATAACTTTCTCACCCCCCATTTTTTAAAATTTCAAACCATTTACATCTCTGATTTGGAATTTCGAATAGGTTAATAACTGTCTTGAAGAGGTTAAGAAATACTCATTTTCGGAGAGGTTAATTAACCTACTCCAAAATGCACAATTTGAAGGTTATCATTAACCTGTTTAAGAGGTTAATGGATACATGTTTTTGGAGAGGTTAATTAACCTACTCCAAAATGCGTAATTTGAAAGTTATCATTAACCTGCTTAAGAGGTTAATGGTTAATGATAATCTAGAAAATGTCTAATTTGGGTGTCTCCATTAACCTATGATAACTTGGGGTTCAAAAGTTTGATTTTGAAAATTTCAAGTGTTGGGCAGAGTTGGGAATGAGCTGAAGATACGAAGATTCAAAAATTTGCAAAAACTAAGAGATAAAATGGTCATTTCAATGATCAAAATGGGACATATTTCACACATAACTAGGGGATTAACAAGTTCAAAAATTGAGACATTTGATGACTGGGTAACAGCTAGCTCTATCTGAGGACAAGGACTAACAAGGAACAAACACCAAAAATGAGACAGCAGAAAGAAAAACTAAAGCAACACAAACTAATAGGAGCACACCAAAAATGGGACAACTTATATAGAAAAAGGTGTACAACCTTCTACTAATGATAATGCTTCAGGTGTTTCCATTATAAGGTAAGGGAAATTGGGTACCACTCAGGTATGACAAAATAAAGTAGTTCTTTCAACATACCTCTTTAATCTAGAATGGACCTCTCCATAAAGAGTCAAATTTTCCATGTAAGCCCTTTGGTTCTCTATGCTTATCCCAAAGTAAGAGAAGATCACCTTCTTGAAACACCCTTTTCTTAGCCTTTTTATCAAATAACTTCGTTACACTTGACTAATCTTCCTGAATTTTGTCTACAACCACATCTCTCTCTTCTTCCAACTTTGTCAAATACAACATTCATTTTTTAAGAGCATCTTTGAATTCATGATTCTCAATAGCACTTTGTAGCTTCAAAGGAGATAATTCCAAAGGAAGATGAAGGGCTAGCTCAGTTCCATACAGGATCTCAAAGGGAGATAATCCTATTGCTCTCTTTTTAGTAGTACGATCTACCCATAGTGCATCATACAAGTGCTTGTGCTAGGACCTTGGATTAACATCTACCAATTTCCTCACAATGGTCATAATGTTTTTATTTCCTGATTCCACCTGACCATTTCCTTGTGCAAAATAATTTGAGGAATGAGAGAGAATGATTCCATATTGATAGAAAAAGGTTGATATCTCCTAGGAAAAGAAGTTGGTAGCATTATCGATAAAAATCTTCGTAGGGACCTCGAACCTAACCAAAATTTTTTGTTTGATAAAATTGCACACCACTTTTGAAGTTGTTTGTTTGACTGGAATAGCTTCCTCCTAGTTAGTAAAATAGTCAGTTTCCATCAAAATGTGAGTGTTTCCAGTAGTGGATGAAGGATGAATAGGACCGATGAAGTCCAAACCCCATTGTTGAAAGGGTTCTTCGATTACTACTGGCTTTAAGGGTAGTGCTACTAATTGAACTCTTCCTTTGAAATATTGACAAGAGTCACACTTCTTGACCCATTCTTTTGCATCCTTGAATATTCCGGGTTAGCAAAAATAATTTCTCAAAATTTTGTAAGTTGTTACTAAGGCTGAGTAATGACCTCCACATGCTTCATTATGAAACAACTGAAGCACCTCTTTTCTTTGTTCAGAATCTACGTATCTTAGAAAAGTACCATCTGTCCATTTGTTGTATAAAGAATCACCCCAGAGGACATACTTCACAAATTTCAATTTTAAGGTCCTCTTCTCTTTAGGTGATAAATGAGTACGACATTCTCCATATGTCAGAAAATAGGTAATATTTGAAAACCAGTCATCAACATTGCTAATGAATACAACTAAAGGAATTTCTTCCTCCATCTCTTCTTCACCTTTAGAAGATCCTTCTGCAATTTCATTACACAAACCTTTTCCTCTAAAAAGCTTTGTAGGTTTGAGATCAAGATGGTATTCTTGTACTTTAGCTATCTAGGAGGCCCTTTTGTTCACATTGATCTCTTGTTATGTCAGAAGCGTCTTCACTACCAAATCGGGAACAAATGCCTTGGAGTGAGAGTATAGGATGTAGAACCTAAATTATTTCACTGCTTTAACCAAAGCATATGCATTCTTCTCAATCAAAGAATATTTCAAATCATGTTTCTTAAGAGGGATGCTCATGAATGCTATCGGGGCCTTGGTATTGACTTTGTTAGGTTGTGTAAGTATAGTAGATAAAGTGTTCTTAGATGCATAGGAATACAAATGAAAATATTTAGAAAAATCTAGATCAGAAAGGGTAGGAGTATTAGCAATCATAGATTTGATTTGTTGAAAAGAAGCTTTACCTTCCTTTGTCCACTTAAAATTTGTATTCCATTTCATCATATCCACAATTGAATTTTTAATCTCAGAGAAGTTTGGTACGAACCTCCTTATGAAGTTTATCTGCCCAAAGAAAGACCTGGCTCCTAATTTACTCATGAGAAGTGACAATTGTTGGATATCTTTCACCCATTCAGGGTCCATTCGAATACCCTCTTTAGAGACAATATGCCCCAGTTGTTTACCTTCCGTCACCCCAAATATAGAATTCTTAGGATTGAGTGAGATGCCATGAGTTCAACATCGATGCAAGATAGCTTTGAGATGATGCACATGATCTCTTCTCTATTTTGAAAACATTGTAAGATCATCAAGGTAGATCACAATAATCTTATTCTTGAAATCCACAAATGAATGATCCATCACCCATTGAAACGTGATCCTGGCATTTATCAAACCAAAAGGCATTCGATTGTAGGTAAACGTGCCCCATGGAGTGGTAAAAGCTATTTTATGTTGGTCCTCTAGTGCGACAGTGATCTGATTATAACTGGAGAAGCCATCTAGCATTGACATGAGTTTTGAGCCAGATACCAACTGCAAAATATGATCCATGACAGGGAGTCCATAATTATCCTTAAGGACGCCTGATTCAAATTGTAGAAGTCAACACATATTCTTATCTCACCATTCCTCTTCCTGATGGGAATGATATTAGCTACCCATGTTCAATGGTGAATGGGATAGAAAATAATTTCTTTAAGCATCTTATCAACTTCATTGAAAATAGCATTAGCTACCTTGGGATTGAATTACCTTTTCTTTTGTCAGAAGGGCATTGAACTAGGTTTCAAAGGAATTTTATGTTTAAATTTCCCATTCATCAATTCCTTTAGATCTTCATAACCCCAAGAAAAAATTTCTTGGAAGGCTTTCAGCAACTTTGTGAATTCTTCTTTCTCTTTTGATGTCAAATCTTTCCCTATTAGCACCATTTTTGGATTTTCCTCGGAACTAATATTTACTTTCTCATAACCCAAACAATTAGAAGGTTTAGTGTCTTCAACTTTATCTTTCTTTTTGTCTTCTTTATCAAAAATACTCTCTAGGGTGACTAATCCTCTCCGGATAACATTACCTTCCAATTGAATAACCTTAGGATCATCTCCTGGTTTTCCATTATGATTACAGGATCCTTCAAATTTTAGGTCTGAAAACAGAGGCCTTCCCTTGAGAAATGCAATTATTTTCCCATCATCATCAAAAAATTGCAAGTTTCGATCATTATCAGGCACACTAGATCTATGAATCATCATATACGTCCCATGTTCAGTATCAACATGCAATATTTCAGCTCTCAGGTCATCTAATTTCAAGACTATATATTTAGCTTTAGGTTCAGGAGTAAGCTTAACCTTTTTATCTCCAATCAGGATAAGGGCATGAGACATTTCCATCTTGATCTCACCACCAAGATCTTTGCAAAAAATTTTGCTCAAAAGCATCCCATAACTGGCAGGAATATCAGTAAGTAGGATATTCAGTCTTAACTTCTTTTCAGGATGTGTTGCAAGTGCTACTTGAGCATCCTTTAACTAGCCAACTACTGGAACTTGTTTCACCTCCATAGAATATAACTTTCCTAATGGTTTTTTTAATGAAAGACCTAGGGCATGGGTCACCTTCGAAGGCATGACATTATCAGATGCACCTGAATCAATGATAGAATTACTTAACTTGCATCCAGCTATATAAAGCAAAACATAAAAAGGCTTAGGTTTTTCTGACAAAGATTCTGCAACAAAAGATTCTTTCTCAGTCATGGGCCCTTCCAAATTATCTTTCGCTTCCAGAGAAACTCTTGATTCATGGTTGATAGTGATCTTAGGTGAACTTTTTCTTTTGCCAACACATTGAATCAACCTTTCTAATTGATGAGGGCTGGCTTTTAGGTAGTCCAACTAAGAAATTTGTACTTTTATCTTCTTATAGTGATCGATAAAATCAAAAGAGTCTTCAATGATTGTATAGGTTTTACCCTTATCTATCTCCTTTTCTTGTGAAGGTTCTTCTGGAGTATGCTTATGAGAAAGAATCTGCTTAGCAGTCTCATTAGAAGCTTTGTCCTTTGCTTGTTTACTCCACTTTTCTTCCAATCTCTATCTCCAATTAGGCATAGCGGAATTTCAAGAGTGATTTTTAATATCTTCAACTTTCTCACCATCGGATTCATATTCCAAAAATTTTATAGAAGAGGTCCCAATTGTAGGTTCAGTTACATCTTCAGGAGCCACATATTCTTCTATTTTCTTTGCTGTAAAATGCATTTGCATGAATCTAGCCATCTCAGGACAGCTTTCACCATCATGATCTATTGTTAAATGAAAATCATGCATAGCAGCCTATTTACTAGATGATGAGGGATGTTCGATGGCTAACTTTGGTGTTGGCTAAGGTAGCCATTTAGTTTTTCTATTTTGCTGATATGGCATATAATTCCTCAGAATATCTTGATACAAAGGTGGAGGATTATAGGGAAACTTCTTTTTGAGTTGTAGCACATCATTAGCCAATTTTTGATATAAAGGATTAGTGGTAGTGACATGAGCTTGTTGACCTTTTCCCTTTTGTAGGTCACGACTCCATTTTCTTGAACTAAGCAAGTCATCTTCCACCTTGATAGCCACAGTTTGCACAACCACCAGATTAGGAGGTCTTGCCCTTCGTATTTAAAAGCTTACATCAGAAGGTTGAGCATTGATGGAGAAAGTCATTTGATTTTCTTTAGTGGGTCTTTTTTTGGTAGGAATTCGATTCACCATCTTATTAAAATGAGCAATGAATTCTCACATTGGCTCATGAATTTCCTTCTTCATTTGAGTCAACTAGGAAAGGAGCAAATGTTCATCTTCAATAGTTTTAAATCTCCTCTCAAAAGCTTGAATCAAGGTTACCCATGAAGTAATTGATCCAGCTGGTAGCTATCCAAACCATTTAGCTATAGCTTCAGTGAGTGTTTCAACAAAAAGACGAACAGAAACATCTTCATGTTGAATTGCAAGAACACAACTCGCTATAAAGAATGCACTTATATGTTGATCAGTAGTGACTTTTCCATCACCAGAAAACTTAGGAAGATTTTTTTGAGAACCAATGAGCATGTCATGTAATTGGTTCCCTAAAGCTAGCGGACCAATAGCAACTCCCCGTGGGATTGGTGGCTATGGTGCTTGATGAGCCATAGTCAGAAGAATGATATTCAAGGGCTGCAAATTTATAGCTAGTCATACAAGAGTACCTGGCAAAATCAAAGCTTGAAAGGCCGTAGGAGAAATAGTAGCCTTAGTTGGTGAAGAACACCTACTAACAGACTTGACCTTTTTCTTCTTCTTAGGAGTAATTGGCTTGAAATATAACTTTCGAAGGGCTTCAAAATCCTTGTCTACTAGACCCTTTTGTCTATCAACCTGGGTGTATGGTTTATCAGCCAACTTAGTGGTTGTTATTTATTTTCCCTTGAATATGACCAAGATTCTACCTATTTCTTCTTGGAATCACCACTATTCTTTCAACAGCTACAACATTTTGACCAATACGAGCTCATCATAAAATTTCCTCGAACTCTTCTTCTTATTCAAGAACTTGGTTTAACCTATGATATTGCTATGCACTTTGACTACACCTCAAGGCTACATTGTTCAAGTCTGAGATGATATCCTCCTGGGTGTCTTGGAATCAAAGGTCTGGTTGGAGAACAGGAAAATGTTCCCATGTGGTAGTACCATTGTGCTTCATTACAGGTGACTGTCAGTCTTTTCTCATTCAGTCTCCCTAGCAGAGTCACCAAAAATCTGTTGCTAAACAGATTTGTCATAGTAGAATTTTCCCAATTGAGTGTGTGGAAAATAGTTCACAACAGTTGGATAGGCCCTTGGGATACGACCTTCCTCTATGTTTAGAGGGGGAACTCCCTCGTATGATATAATTTTTAAAGGGTTTTCAAATAAAGAATCTAAAACTTCAAAGATCAAGAGAAAGCTATTCAGGACGAATGCACCACATATCCTCACAACCTTCTTGGGTAAACAAGAATGATAACAAAGGTGAACAAGAACTATACTTGAAAGCAACTAGTATTACCAAACACAGTCATTATTCATAAACACTCACACAGTACCATGAGAATGTTTACTATAGTAGATAAAAAAAATTATTTTAGAATAAGAAACTCAAAGAACATCTCATTTCATTTCCTTGCACCAAGAAGATAATAGAGATTTTTTGATTTCAGAGATAAAAAGTATACATACTTTCAAAAATTTATCTCTAGATCAAAATTTCAGCATTGTGTTCCCTTATTTTTAAAACCAAAAAGTCCCCTTTACAAAGCCAAAAGGAGTCCTTGTATAGACATAGAAGTTAATAACTACCTCTGTGTGGTTAATAACCACCTCCCAAATACATGATTTGGGTGAGGTTAATAAACCTCATCAAAATTAACCTTAAATGAAAATAACTATTATTTGAAATGTATGGCTTGGAAGTTGTCTTCAACAGGTTGAATCATTGATTTGTTGAGTTATTTGATACATACTCTTCTTCATGATCATCGCCAAGGTTGACAACATCAATTGCTCATGCACTGACGGTAGTTTTCCTTGTCTTCCTATTGATATAAGTTATAGAATTTTCAATCCTCTGGGACTAATTTTGATGAGCCATTATCATATCCACCTGTTAGCTGCTACATATATGTTGGACAAAAGAAAATAATGCCCTAGAATTTTAGTATCTAATTGAAACAAGAATTCTGCCACATGTTCTCCTAGTTCTATATTGGAAAAAAATTCTACAAGGAGCCAGCAAGGATGCCCATATGGTTGCATTAGGCTTTATTGGCATATTATTAATTGAGTTGTATGCCTCATGCAGATGACCAACACGACCAAATGGATCAACCATGCAACAATAATGTTCTTCTCTTGCTATTATACCAGGACCCCTACTCATTAATTAGAAGTAGTAATGGCCTTTTGCTAAAAGGCCCTTATGGCAGCAAGCATGGAGAACTCCAAGAAAGATTATATGGTCAGGATTTATTAGTGTACGTTACATTTGTTCAAAAATTTCAATTTCATCCTTGCCTTGTCCATGCTTTGCATATGGTAGAATCATCGAATTCCATGAAGTTGAATTTCTCTCAAGCATTGTTTCAAATACTTCTTTTGCATCGCTAGCATTTCCACATTTCGCATATATGTCAATGAGAGTAGTGGTAATATACATATTGAATTTCATTAATCTCCCTTTAAGTACACGAGCTTGAATCTGCTTACCCAATCCTAAAATCTTAGTATTTCCACATCCCCTTAGAACACTAGCGAAGCTTAGAGCATTCAGCGCAATGCCAATGCTGTGCAATTTGGAAACAAAACTCAAGGCTTCGTATCCAAGTTCATTCTGGGCATATCTTATGATCATTGTGCTCCATGAAACAACATTTTTAAAAGACAATTTTTTTTTTGAAAATCCTTAAAGTCTGCTCAAGGTCACAATTTTGTGCATATTCAAAAATTATCCCATTCCGTGAGACGACATTCCATTCAGGCATTCTATCAAATACTTGGCATGCCTTTTGAATTCTTTAGCATCCCCATACATGTCAATCAAAGCATTGGAAACAACAATATGTGACAGAAAAAACTCTTTCAATTATCCTTTGATGGATTTCTATTCTTTGTTCCAAAGCTCCCATGTGGCACATGCAGACAATATATTTGCAAATGTAGTAGCATCAGATTGAACCCCTGTTCTATTGATTTGGTTAAAACATGCCAATGCCTCTTCGGGAAACTCGCTCTTTTGGGAAGATGTAATTAACAATTCTGTGTGGTTACACGCATTTACTAAACCTCATTTCTCTGCATGTTTGATGGAAGTAACTCTGGTGCCATTCATAAAAGAGCGCATCATATTATACTCTCCAGAATGTGCTCAAACTTTGGTTATGGATGCCATTTTAATATTTTATGAATGAATGGTAGGGAACCATTTTTGGTTTTCACCGTTGATTTTGTGCTTAGCCAAGATAACTTTCTCACCCCCCCTATCTTTTATTTAAAACCATTTACATCTCTAATTTGGAATTTCAAACAGATTAATAACCATCTCGAAGAGGTTAAGAAATACACATTTTTTGAGAGGTTAATTAACCTACTCCAAAATGTGCAATTTGAAAGTTATCATTAACCTGTTTGAGATGTTAATTAACCTACTCCAAAATGCGCAATTTGAAAGTTATCATTATCCTACATAAGAGGTTAATGGTTAATGATAAACTTGAAAATGTGTAATTTGGCTCTCTCCATTAACCTGTGATAACTTGGGGTTTAGAAGTCAGATTTTGAAAATTTCAAGTGCTGGGCGAAGCTCGGAATGAGCCGGAGTTATGAAGATTTATAAATTTGTAAAATCTTAGAGTTAAAATGGTCATTTCAATAATCAAAATGGGACATATTTCACACATAACTAGGGGATTAACAAGTTCAAAAATTGAGACATTTGATGACTGGGTAACACCACCTAAAATTGTTAGCTTTGTGTTCCATTGAATTTTCTTTTCAAACCACTTTTCATCCATGACTTATAACTTTCCTAGGGTATGGTTTTATTATTAGAATATTTAGTACATCCTTCGATTTCATATTTCTGGTTTTTATTTCTAGTTTTAGATGAAAACTTTTTCTTATATGTGATTATTTTGCTACTTCAAACATGGGAGTGATTGATTATTTTGCTAGTGACTAATTGAATGTTGTACTGAAAAGTAATTATCTTTCTCTCTCATTGACCTTGTACCTATCTCTTTCTTTCATGGAGCTTACACATTCCTCGATAGAAGAAGATTCTAGAAATTGTGGCTAGCTTTTCTGATTGTTGACTATAATGTCATTTGTGGCTAGCTTTTCTAGTGGTTGACTATAATGTCATTTTTGATTAAGAACTTCACATTTTAAAAGATGATTTTAAAGTTTGCAATCATACTATGTCTTTATCTTTCTTTCTTTGTAGAAATAACTTTCTTAACATACATGTATCAAATGTTTCTTTTTATCTTTAGTTGTACTTAGATTTAATATTTTCTTTAGTCTGCTATTAGTTCTTCAATCCCCAATGAATTTACATAGCTTTATTAAAACTATTTTGATATAAAATGAAAGAAATGTAAAATTGAAACAAACACAAATTATTTCAATTATTTAAATGTTTACATGAGTTGCTTGATCATTTGATCAAGAAATAAAATAATGTAATTATTATTGCAAAAGTTGATGTGTTTTATTTTTCATTCAATTTTCATCACATTCATGACACTAATATTGCATTTCTAATTATTTATTTATTATTGGTATCAAAGTAGTATTTTAGGTACACTAACTTATGGATTTTAAATTAGATTTTTTAACATTCTTTTATGTTTAGTTAATAATTTAAAAATTTAAAATAAAAAGCATTATAAATAGTATAAGAATATTTTGAATAGGTAGAAAATTCTTAGAAAAGTAAGTAATGTTTATCATATCAACAAAATGTTATTGTAAAGTTACATTGCTATTATAGTTTGTTTCAACAAGGAGTAATCATGTTCACTTAAAAGCTAATTATTAGTTATCCCTCTTCTCTTATACAAAGTAGAGATAATACTTTAAAAACATAAAATATTATACATTCACCAAATCCCAAAACAATTATGACGTATAACCATTTATAGCTCACCATTTAACAAACTGCTAAATTGATTTGTGACAAACCTCCTACCTTAACAAAATTCCATTAGCGTAAATGATCCACTATCCACTAGATAGACTTGGAAATACTATAATAGAATATTTTGAATAGGTGTAGTGCCTACCCTCATTCACATCTTTTCTGGACATTGTTGTTGTTATTATCAGACTATGATGGACTAGTTTTATGTTGAAGGATTAGAGGTACTATTTTGACACTATCAGACATTATGTTATGGACTCAGAGGTTATGTGATGAGATCATTTAGACTTTATGTTTCATGCATACATGATGATCATTATATTGTTTTCAGCTATTGTTTAGTTGATGGTTATTATCTTATGTGTTTTATTATGGATACTTTTTCCATACTTGCATGTGTATGGTGTGCGTGTTTTCTTACTGTATGGCATTTCTGATGTGGTTAAGGAAGGGAGTCATAGTCACCTACTTAGTCAGGATCTACACGATGCACCACTTCCTGCCATTGTCTGTTTAGCTTAGCATTATATATATTGTATGTACATGCATGGTTTTTTTTCAGGTTGCAGGTCTCGGGTATCGACTTCCTTGAATTTCCAGGATGAGTGTACCCTATTATACTATCTCAATGATAAGAGAAGGGAGATAAATTCTCAAGTCCAAATCCCAAACCCTTAAGCCAATTATCCTAGTGAGGTAGGACAAGTATCTGGATATTTTACCCACCGAATGTGTCGGATGACGTGATTCATGATTTTTATCCCTTTAGATAGATTTTGTGTGAATTGCTCTATGATGGGTTTTTATATTTTATCTTGGAGCTCTATGGTGAATTTTCTATTAATTAAGTCTTAATAAATAGATTTAATTAATAAATTAATTATTTGAGAAAATTAATATAAAATATCATGTTATTTGATATTTTCATTATAATTAATTAAATGGGAATTAATTGAGGAAAAATAATTTAATAAAAGAAAATTAGAAATTAAAATTAGTAATAATTATAAAATAATAATAAAGTAACAAATAAATAATAATAATAAAAGTTATAAAAATTAAAATGAAAGTTATAAAGATTAAAATGGAAGTTATAAATATTTAAATATAATTTATATAAAAAGTGAATTGGAGTTATAAGCTTGCATGGGAGTGAACGCACTTTTCTATTTCTCAAGTGTCAACAACACGGAGGTTAGTTCATCAATTAAGCACATGGTGTCTACAAACCTATTGCTTATCTTGAAGGTTGGAAAGGACCCATGCTTAGTTGGTGACACCTTCCAGCTATTTCTAGAAGCATTCTAGATGTTTCCTGAAAGCTCTTTATATTCAGGCATTCCTAGAAGCTTAGACATAGCGGTTGGAGTACAAATTTGATCATTGGAGGACTTGAGAACTCTGAAGAAGGGAGGAGCTTGCTCTGCGATTTTCTGAGGAAGAGCGATTTAGCATCAAAAACCAGGTAGATTCTTGTGATTTTACTTTACTATTTCCACATCATGCATTCCCTGTCTTCTTCATGTCTTCCATATGTCTTTTGAGGAATTTTATAATTTATTGTGCATTCTCAATATGGGTAGATTAATTTATTTGAAAATTTTATATGCATGGATCTAAAAAGAACATGGGGTTAGGGTTGAGATTCATAGTCAAACCCATTAGATTAATTATTGGAATTTTTTTGGAAATCAAAGGTTTATGGAGGAATTCTGAAAAATTGAACTTATATTGATATATTGTAAATTTTCTTATACTTACATATATATATATATATATATATATATATATATATATATATATATATATATATATATATATATATATATATATATATATATATATATATATATACAATTATATATATATATATATATATATATACAATTATATATAAATATATGTATATATGCTCATATATTGTGATATTTTTATATATATGTAGTTATATATAATATATATTTGTTAAAAAACCAAATAACATACCCGTGGGCGAAAACATTTTAAGAAACGTTTAAAATCAAATCGCAAATGGAAATCGCATTAGTGATTTAAAAATAATAATAAACATGTTATACATTGAGTCAGTGGGGGGACGAGACCCGCACCCCCCACTGCGGTCGGAGTGTAACACCATCATAGGTACTACGATGGTAGTGGTACGCAGTACCACTGACGTCATAGGCCATGCGACTGTAGGGTCCTGCGTATCGGCAGTTATGTTATATAAATGTGTTGTTTTAAAAAAAATGTTTGCCATATTCGATTTTAATTTTGGCATTAATCAAATTTGTTAATTCAATTTTGTTAAATGATAAAATAATTTATATATTCATATATGTATTTATATGTATATATTTTAATTATATATATATATATATATATATATATATATATATATGTATGTATGTATATATAAAAGTATGTATATAATATGTAAATACGATTATTTGTTTTATAATTGTAAAATTGATAATTGATTTATATCAAAGGCTCATGATTTAAATTAATTGTTTTATTAAATATATTAAATATTGATTGTTAGATTGGTAACAAAAAGTTTTCCTTCTCTAAGGGGAAACATCATCAACAATAGTCTCAGTAGACACAGCAATAGAAGGGCTCAAATTCTCAAGCTCAAGGTGGTGGAAAAGGTTGTAACACCAAGAACAACCACAATGCTCAACATAATAAATAGAATCAGTCCAATCAGCCAGCTCAGAGTAGCCAGTCTTTTGTGAGCAGGAACAGTCATTAGCAATCAAATGTACCACCTATGGGAAGAGGTTCTGGCAGAAATATGGAATGTTTTTCATGTGGTCAGATTGGACATTATGCAGCTCAATGTCCTCACCAAGCACCTCTATTTTTAGGACCTAGACCTATAGTTTCAGAGCCTATAGTGGGTGATGCAGGTAGAGCTCATAGAGTTTTTGCAGCAGTTGATCAACGTCAGGAAGATCATCAAGGAATAGTGGTTGAGACCACAGGTGCTATTAGAGGTATATCTCTTGTAGTATTGTTTGATTTAGGAGCTACAAATTCATTTATTTCACCATCTATAGTTTCTAAGTGTAAGCTAGATGCAGTGAAGCAAGATCATGGTTGGCAAGTGGAACTAGCCTTAGGTTTTAAGGTCTCCACAGACTCTATAGTTCATAAGTGTGGGCTTAGCTTAGGAAGCATTGATACAGTAGTGGATCTTTGATTCATACCCCTTGGTTCCTATGATGTGGTCTTAGGCATGGACTGGCTTGGATCTAATAGAGCTAGTATAGATTGTAGGAAGAAGATTATTATGTGCCAAGATGACCAAGGGAATGATGTGCAGATAGTTGGGATACCAAGGCCTATATCTCTGCAGATGATTTCTGCTATGCAATTAAAGAAAAGCTTCCATAAGGGATGTCATATATTTTCTTTTATGGTAAATGATCTTGATGAGGAAGATCCTATGAGGGAGACTTTGGATCACCCAATTTTGCAGGAGTACGCAGATGTTTTTCCAAGTGAGGTTCCAAGCATGCCTCCAAAGAGGGACATTGACTTTAGTATTGATCTGATTCTTGAACTGGAGCCTATCTCTAAAGCTCCTTATCGTATGACTAAATAGGAATTGGGTGAGCTACGTCTTCAGCTAGAGAAACTTCTGGCCAAAGGGAGAATTCGACCTAGTGTATCACCATGGGGAGCTTCAGTGCTCTTTGTGAAGAAGAAAGACGGTTATTTGCGCCTTTGTATCAACTACAGACAGTTGAATAAGGTGACTATTAATAACAGGTATCCTTTACCTAGGATTGATGACTTATTTGATCAGATCAAAGGAGCTACAATATTCTCCAAGATTGATCTTAAGTCAGGGTACCACCAGCTTTGCATTAAGGAAGTAGATATTCACAATACCACTTTTCAAACTCGCTATGGGCATTATGAGTTCACAGTGGTACCTTTTGGGTTGATTAATGCTCCATCAGTTTTCATGAGTTTGATGAATGGCGTCTTCTGATCTTATCTAGATAGGTTTGTACTCGTATTTCTTGATGACATATTGATATACTCTAAGACTCAGAAAGAGCATGAGGAACACCTACGGTTGGTATTGCAGTGTTTGAGAGACAATCAGCTTTATGCCAATGCAACTAAGTGTGAATTCTTCAAATTGGAGAGTCAGTATTTAGGGCATGTTATTTCAGGTGATGGTAATTTAGTGGATCTTACAAAGATTCAGGAAATAATAGATTGGCCTACACCGACTAATGTGTCAGAGATTTGTAGTTTCATGGGTTTAGCCAGTTATTATCGTAGATTTGTCCAGAACTTCTCTAGGATAGGACATCCTATCACTTCTCTTCATAGGAAAGGAAAGAAGTTCGTGTCGACAGAGAAATGTGAGGAAGCTTTCCAGAAGCTCAAGGAGCTTTTGACCAGTGCACCAATTCTAGCTGTACCCGATCTAGAAGGTGATTTCATGGTGTGTACAGATGCTTCTCTTAAAGGGATTGGGGTAGTGTTGATGCAGAATTGACGGGTGATTGTGTATGAATCACCTAAGCTCAAGGATCATGAGTTAAATTATCCTACACATGATCTTGAGTTAGCAGTAGTTCATGCTTTGACTAGATGGAGACCTTTCTTGTTGGGGCACAGATTTGAGCTACACAGTGATCATCGTAGTCTACAGTACATTTTTACTCGGCCTAATTTGAATGCTTGCCAGAGGTGATGGATGGAGTTTTTATGAAAGTATGATTTTGAGGTTAAGTACATTCAGGGTAAGGAGAATGTGGTGGCAGATGCTTTGAGTCGTAGGAGACATGTGGTATTATCAATGACTCTTAGTGTGGATTTGAGGAGTCAGATTCTTCAGGCACTTCCTATGGATTCTTGGTATCAGGAAGTGTGTAGAGAGATAGATTCAAGGAGATCTTTGGAAGGAAAGTTTGCAGGTTATGTTCAAGAATTAGATGGTCTTTCAAGACATCTAGGGAGGATTTATGTGCCATCTTTGGATGAGCTCCACAACTTGATTCTGGGAGAAGCCCATCGTACACCTTACTTAGCACATCCAAGTGTCAAGAAGATACATGCTGATTTGAGACGTTTGTTCTTTTGGTCTGGGATGAAGCGAGATATTGCTGATTTTGTGGCTAGGTGCCTTGAGTGTCATAGAGTTAAGGCAGAACATCAGCACCTGACTAGATTTTTGCTGCCAAATCGCATTCCTTCTTGGAAATAGGATATCATCTCCATGGATTTCATTGTGGGATTATCTATGATAGTTCAACGTCATGATGCTATCATGGTCACCGTTGATCGGTTGACTAAGGTGGTGCATTTTTCACCAATTAGGTCTTCCTACATAGCAGCTTCTGTAGCTAATGTCTTTATGGATGATATTGTGAGATTACATGGTATTCCTAGAAAGATCATTTCTTACAGGGATCCTATATTCACATCTGCATTCTGGACATCGCTGCAACATGAGCTTGGAGCATAGTTAAACTTCAGTTTGACATATCATCTAGAGACTGATGGTTAGATAGAGAGGGTGAATCAAGTTTTGGAGGATATGTTACAAATGTATGTGATGGATAGGCAAACACATTGGGAGGATTATCTCTACTTGGTGGAGTTTTCTTACAACAATGGGTATCATAGTTCTATTGGCATGGCACTATTTTAGGCATTATATGGATGTCCTTGTTGTACACCATTGAGTTGGGATAGTCTTGAGGATTGCATCATGTTGGGTCCTGAGATGCTTCATGATATGGAGCAACAAGTAGTGCGTATCCGTGAGCACTTAACTATGGCACAGGATAGGCAGAAGAAGTATGCCGATGCTCATAGGACTGATAAGCAATTTGCTGTGGGAGATAAGGTTTTCTTGAGAGTGTGACCATGAAAGAGTCTAATCCAACATGGAAAGGGTTCTAAGCTAGCACCTCGCTTTGTGGGACGATTCGAGATTTTAGAGAGGATTGGCCCGATTGCTTACCGCCTTGCTCTATCGCCCAACCTATCTTGCATTCATGATGTTTTCCATGTTTCAGTGCTTCGGCAGTAAATACCTGATATTGTACATGTCCTTGACTGGAATGCATTGCAAGTAGAGGAGAGGCACCTAGCCTTGGAGCCGGTTCATATTCTGAAGTAGCGAGAGTTGACCCTCAAGGGTCAAACCATCGAGCAGGTAAGGGTGCAATGGGACCCTACTGATGATTCTTCAGCTACTTGGGAGGATGCAGCTAGATTGAGGGAGCCGTATCCCTACTTATTTATAGGCTTCCAGGAGTAAGCCTAACCCAAGGGGGGGTAGATGTAGTGCCTACCCTCGTTCACATCTTTTCTGGACATTATTTTTGTTATTATCAGACTATGATGGACTAGTTTTATGTTGATTGATTAGAGGTACTATTTTGACACTATCAGACATTATGTTATGGACTCAGAGGTTATGTGATGAGATCATTTAGATTTTATGTTTCATGCATACATGATGATCATTATATTGTTTTCAGCTATTGTTGATGATTAGTTGATGGTTATTATCTTATGTGTTTTATTATGGATACTTACCCCATACTTGCATGTGTATGGTGTGCGTGTTTTCTTATTGTATGGCATTTCTGATGTGGTTAAGGAAGGGAGTCATAGTCACCTGCTTAGTTAGGATCTACACGATGCACCACTTCCTACCATTGTCTATTTAGCTTAGCATTATATATATTGTATGTACATGCATGATTTTTCTGCAAGTTGCAGATACCAAGTATTGACTTTCCTGAATTGCTAGGATAAGTGTACCTTATTATACTATCTCAATGATAAGAGAAGGGAGATAAATTCTCAAGTCCAAATCCCAAACCCTTAAGCCAATTGTCCTAGTGAGGTAGGACAAGTATCTGGATATTTTACCCACCGAATGTGTCGGATGACATGATTCATGATTTTTAACCTTTTAGACTGATTTTGTGTGAATTGCTCTATGATGGGTTTTCATAGTTTATCTTGAAGGTCTATGGTGAATTTTCTATTAATTAAGTCTTAATAAATAGATTTAATTAATAAATTCATTATTTGAGGAAATTAATATAAAATATCATGTTATTTGATATTTTGATTATAATTAATTAAATGGGAATAATTGAGGAAAAATAATTTAATAAAAGAAAATTAGAAAGGAAAATTAATAATAATTATAAAATAATAATAAAGTAACAAATAAATAATAATAATAAAATTTATAAAAATTAAAATAAAAGTTATAAAGATTAAAATGGAAGTTATAAATATTTAAATAGAATTTATATAAAAAGTGAATTGGAGTTATAAGCTTGCATGGGAGTTAATGCACTTTTCTATTTCTCAAGTGTCAACAACATGGGGGTTAGTGCATCAATTAAGCAAATGGTGTCTACAACCCTATGGCTAATCTTAAAGGTTGGAAAAGACTCATGCTTAGTTGGTGACACTTTCTAGCTATTTCTATAAGCAGTCTAGATGTTTCCTGAAAGCTCTTTATATTCAGGCATTCCTAGAAGCTTAGACATAGCGGTTGGAGTGCAAATTCGAGCATTGGAGAACTTGAGAACTCTGAAGAAGGGAGGAGCTTGCTCTGCGGTTTTCTAAAGAAGAGCGATTTAGCATCAAAATTCGGGTAGATTCTTGTGATTTTACTTATGCTATTTCCACATCATGCATTCCCTGTCTTCTTCGTGTCTTCCATATGTCTTCTAAGGAATTTCATAATTTATTGTGCATTCTCAATATGGGTAGATTAATTTATTTGAAAATTTTATATGCATGGATTTAAAAAGAACATGGGGTTAAGGTTGAGATTCATAGTCAAACCAATTAGATTAATTATTGGAAATTTTTGGGAGATCAAAGGTTTATGGAGGAATTATGAAAAATTGAAGTTGTATTGATATATTGTCAATTTACTTATACTTTTATATATCTATATATATATACTCATATACTTTGATATTTTTAATTTTGTATATATTTATATATATATACATACATATATATATATACCTTTATATATATATATATATATATATATATATATATATATATATATATATATATACATATATATGTATATATATATATATATATATATACATATATATGTATATATAATATATATTTGTTAAAAAATCGGATAACATACCCATGGGCGAAAATGTTTCAAGAAACGTTTAAAACCAAATCACAAATGGAAATTGCGTTAGCGATTTAAAAAAAATAATAAACATGTTATACATTGAGTCGGTGGGGACGAGACTCGCACCCCCCACTGCGATCGCAGTGTACCACCATCGCAGGTACTGCGACGGCAGTGGTACACAATACCACTGACATCACAGGCCTTGCGTACCAGGAGTTATGTTATATAAATATGTGTTGTTTAAAAAAAATGTTTGTCATATTTGATTTTAATTTTGGCATTAATCGATTTTGTGAATTCGATTTTGTTAAATGATAAAATAATTTATATATTCATATATCTATTTATATGTATATATTTTAATAATATATATATATATATATACATACATATATATATATATACATACATACATATATATATATATATATATACATATATATATAAGTATGTATATAATATGAAAATATGATTATTTGTTTTATAATTGTAAAATTGATAATTGATTTATATCAAAGGCTCATGATTTAAATTAATTTTTTTATTAAGTATATTAAATATTGATTGTTAGATTGGTGGGGGACGTTTGGATTAAAATTATAATTAAAGGATGGATTTGTATTCATTCTAAATGTATAAATATTCCTTCAAATTCTTTCTCTAAACTTGGAAACGTAAATCGAGACTTTTGCATTTAAATTCAAATTGTAAATTTAGCAAAACGAAAACATGTGTTTGCATTGTGTATTCTTTATGCTATTGTTTTGGGTTTTGGGCTGACTAGTGTTGACCAGTTATAAGGCGTCTACTAGAGGCTTGAGAGTTATGTGATTGTGATGTCATGATGATGTTTTAATCTCGATCTTTATAAACCCAACCGTGGTTATGTGATGGAATGCTCTATGTATTGGATGTGATTACTGATTGTTATAGTTGAGATTCTTATGTATGAGACACTTGGCTTAACCATTATTTTTGGTCATCGATCAATGAACCTTGGTTATTTTCTAGTCGCCATGTTGGGACTGTAATGTGGATTTATTCTTGATGATGTCATGATGTGACATGTTTGACTCAACCATTTTTGGACTCTTTGATCAGTATGATGAGATATATTTTGGTTATTGAGAACCATTGGATACTTTGATTATTAGTGATACTTTAGTTGCCAATAGAGAGCTATTGTGTTCCTGATTTTCTATGGATGTTGCTCATGGATATTTGATGCTTTTATACATATTTGATGATTATTTTTATGGATTATCTTTTGTGATTTTGAGATTTATGATTCCATGAGCATTAGGGTAGGATATCTGCATGTAGTGATGGGAAGTGGCTTGCAATGGGGGCCGAGGCCCTAAGAGGCTGCCAAGGTAACTCATTGTAAGTTGGGTTAATAAGTGATAACATTCACACCTAATACTAACTGAATGAACCTAAAAAGATAAGAGTTTTGTTCTCACCCATTCCTTGAGTGCTTGTACAGGCTAGGATGGGAGTAGTGAGAATGCATGGTTGCGACCTTGCATTCTATAGTATGCCTCGTCAGTATGAGAGGACACTAGTGGCTACATGAAATTAGTATGGACCCATGGAGTTTAGCTAACTACCAGGGTAACTTGTACATGATAATTGCGATGACACTTTCTCGCTTGCATAGTAGGTTCCTACATGTCATTGTGTGCCTCTGGGATTAGATGTCAGTTTTTGTGCTTGGAACCTTTGAGTTAGTATACTTTTAGGATTCCTAGACTTATAGAGTTTTGTGCTATATGATTTTGTTAGCCTGTTTGGGACGTGAGATTATCTCCTCAGCATGGTGGGAGTGGACCACTTAGGTACCACGCAGTCGGGTGGTAGTGTATTTTCCACTCTTATCATTTTGAGATTCTTTGAGACATCATGGCTAATGCATCCTTCATGATGGTGGATATGTATCCTTTTCATTGATGATTAGCATATGTTAGATGATGTTATCCTATGCTTATATTTGCATGTTAGATTACTTTCTACATACGATGTTGTAAATATTAGTAGTGACATTCCTATTATGTAAGTACCGATGATCTCTTCGGTGATTTGGAATGTTACGCATAGAGGGATGGCTAGGATCCATGATGGTCTAATGATGCTATTAACGGTTGGGAGGAACCTTGCACTTAGTTTATTATGTTTGATCTTTATGATGGATGTATATGTCTTCTATGATGATGTATCATGCATATCATGTGATTATCTTTACTTTGATGTATCATGGATTAGAATAGGATGATGTACCTTATTCTATGTATGTATATTTCTTTGAGCTTGTCATACCTTGCGACATGTACAGTGGATGATTGAGCATTTGGAAATGCAATGTATGAAAATCGGACTTATCAATATTATTTCATGTGGATGTTGTACTAGATGGATTCGTATATGTTAGATGTTTTTAGATGTAATACAAAGTTAAGGGATCTTAAAGAATGTAATCTGATTATATATATTATGTATATTATGTTTACTTTCAGATGGACATTACTATTGCTTCCATTACTGTGTATAAGTTATACATGGTATTTACTTTCATGAAAAAAAAATGCTACCAAACTTAGTGAAATTCTAGATTAATTCTTTGGATCCCTTGGTAGGGCATTACAATAGGTAGAAATTTCTTAGAGGGGTAATTAATGTTTACCACGTCAACAAGATATTATTGTTACATTGCTATGATGGCCTTCTTTAGCAAGTCATAATCATGTTCATGAATGGTGTCAATGATTCCCCCTTCTCTTTTGTAAAACTATGATGTAAAACTATTTATAGCTCACCATCCAAAAAACTACTAAATTATTCATACATCTAATCATCACTTATTGTTTAGATTTTCTTTTCCACATGAAATCTATATCTGCTTCTAGAAATGAAGTAAACAACATATAATTATTTCTTTATCAAACCATCCAACAACTTTACTTTCTAGTTCCATGATTAATAAAATAAGCTAGTTGTATTTGTGTGATTGTTCAATATACATGCATATTTATATGGCCATAATGTTCCAACTAGTGTAAAAGTTTACCAATTTCCATTGCAACATACATAAGAGAACCAATCATTCTCATATAAATTCCTCATTTCACAAAGATAGATCAATTATCACAATATAATCTTCTTTTGATTGCATAATTGATGCATTAACTTCCATGAGAATAACTTTTGACTCGGATATGGGTTTTGGCTAAAAATTTAAAAGTAAATTGCATGAGGAGTTATTTTGTTAGGTGGCCATTTTGACATTTTTCTCAGAGCCTAAAATTTCATCTTGACCTCCAAATTTGATTTTTATGTTTTTCTTAGTTTTTTAGAAAGTTTTTTAAAAAATAAATTTGAAATCATATTCTTGATTTCATAGATTAGTTTCATATTGCCTTAGTTGGGGGATTTTCTTGGGAAAAATCAAGATTATTTGAAAATGATCAGAAGTGGAAAACAATAGGGTTTTTTTTTTTTTTTTTTGAAAATCTGTCAAATTTGGTAATTTTCAAAAATTTCAAAATTTTAATGAGTCATTTTCATTGTAAGGTAGGGCAGGAGTTGGAACAGTTTAATGAAGAATTTGGTATACTGAAATTTTCGTGTTAAGAAAAATTTGAAGTTGTTGTTTTAAAGAGTTTGGACTACATCAATAATAAACCATTTCACATGTTCAACCTTTCCTCAAAATAATACAACCACCAATGTTTTTCTTGAAATAAGATTATAATAATTCTACACAACATTGTCTAGGATTTTTGATGATATATTCATGCTTGACATGTTTAAATTCTAGTTTTACCAAGAATTTGTAATTTTTCAGAACATCTAATGAGCTTGACAAAAATATTTGTATAAAGTGAAAAGGAAAATATATCCTCGACACCTTTTCATTTATGAACTATTTTAAGTACTACTACTAGATTTTTTTTTTTAATATCATTAATCCTAGAAAATAACCTTCTACATGGGACATACAAGAAATTTTCATTGGAGAAGACTACTTACATACAATGGAAGAGTAATGCATCTAGATAGACACCTATGTTCTATCAAAATTTGCATAAAATAATATAACTATAACGCATAAAAGGAAAATCAACGTCGAAGGAAAAAAGTAATTCAAAAATAGAAGAAAGTTATCTTTTCTATGTTTTTTAAAATGTGGAGCATGCCTATTAGGTACCATAGACTAATATCATTGAACTGTGCATACATGCAACATAGCATATGTTTTAATGGATACCATTGATGGTAGAAATGGAGAAAAGTATGCTACTCAACTAACATCTTTGTGCTATTGAGGAAAAAAACTATCACCCAAACTCTCATTGTTTCCCATCTATAAATAAATGATATAAAATCTAGAAGATTCAAAGTGGGCAAGCTATGAAATTAGTGCTACTGAGTAGAGTAGTCTTTGAGAAAGTATGATAAATCCCTGAGAATTTTTAAATTAAGAATAATGTTTGATAAATTTGGACGAATCTATTGAGAATTTTTTTTATTAATGTGTAATGTTAAAGAAAGTATGCCAAATCTTTGGAAATAATTTTTTTCTTGGAAGAATGTTTGAAAAATAATGAAATCTCTGAAGAAATTTTGGTTTTGATAATTGAATTTGTGACTTTTTTGTTTGGACTAAACCTACTACTTCTTCTTTCCTTGCTATAATTTTTTTCAAAAAGATAAAGTATTTATCATTTTCGTAAATAAAGTAAATAAGGTAACGATTTAATGCTTACACAAAGTTTATTAAAAGTGAAAAAAAAGATTCAAAATTTAAAAATTACATTAACTATAGTTTTCCTAGAAAGTTAAAAATATCTATTAATTGTAAAAATGAATTTTATAATGAACATTTAGGCTATAAATAATTTATTAAATAATTATATATCATTTATAATATATAGGTTAGTGTTTAATTTTTAAAATGGGAAAATCAATTGTTATATATTAAGTTGAGTTTTAATTTAATGAAAACTTACCTACTAAATGGGCCCTCACTTATACTTAGTGGGAGATCTAAATAAGCACATCTCTCAAAAATAGACAATCAAATTAAATATTAAAATAATTATTAATTATTTTAAATTATATGTTTACAAATTGTTATATTGTATTAGTTAATTATTATTTTCATTAAATTTGTAAAACTTGTTTTCTTTATTGTTATGCCTAAAAAAGTTTACAGTGCACTTTTAAAATTATATGATTATAAATAATTTTTTAATAATATATAATTTTTTATTTAGTAACAAATCTTTTAGATTATATCTATTTCTTTAACATAAGACCATTAAACTAAGGGTAATTGAAATATTTTTAATTGAGAAAGATGACACTCACTTTGGAAATTTTCAAACGCTCGGATTGGCCTTTGTGGCAGTTAGAACTTTTGCCCAATCCCCAATATAGGTTTAATCAGTTTATTCTGGTTATTGCTTGGAAATTTTTTTATTAGTCATAAGTTGACAAAAATGTAGTATAATATCCTCTAGACATTAATATATTGACTCTAGCATTGTAGAACTCTTATTTCTTTTGATTAAATACAACTGAAAGGATAATTGTATGTTCCTTTATAAAGATTTCAAAAAAGAAGAAGAAGCTCTAAACACATTTGACTAAATAAATGCACTCAAAGTATAACAAAAAATAATCATCATTGACTCCACTTTGTGGAATGATAACCTTGGTGATTTATTAACTTGTTTGGGGTTAGGGGAACCAGCTTCGCAATCTCACCCACTAGAATAGTTGCAGAACAATTCTTCTTTTGGACATCAAACTTTTACATGAAAATTGAAGTTGTTTTGTTTTAGTGAACATCAAAAGTGTTCGAAATAGAGATGGAGTAACTGAGAGGGGAGGGGTGAATCAGTTACCACAAAAATAAATCCTCAGATCCTTAGATGTCTTAAAATATAGTTGCTGCTGACACTCAGTAACCACACAAATAAATGCTAAAACTTGATAGATGTTCTGTTAACTTATTAAGCATTTAAAGTGATTAACATGCATGCATAAAGGAAATAACATGAACACAAGAGACACCAAATTTAACATGGAAACCCAATATAGGAAAAACCACCAAGTAACTAGTCACTAATTTTCACTCTTCTTAAGTGAGCCTTGTTAGGAGCCAACCCTATTAAAGGTTACAAGACACATTTTTATGTGTGACCCTGTTAGAGGATTTAATCACCCTATAAGGAGTGGCCTGGTTGGAGGTCTTAAGAACAATTCAACTGAATTGTCACCTTGTTAGAGGATTTACAAAATGGTTGTTAAACCAACTCTGTTAAGAGATTTTGAATCACTATTACAATGATTAGAAAGCAACAATGAAGTGATCTGAAATATATGCAACTTATCCTTGCTGAATACAGATCTCTATTCTACTTCACTAGATCCTCACTGATTGAATACAACTTTGCAGCTCCATAAGGATATCTAATCCTTCCACAACATTCACTCATATATTCAATATTTTCTCATTCCATTTACATCCATACATTCACACTCTTATGCATCCACACTCTTCATATTCATGAATTCACAACTTGACCTTTCATATATACCTTACAGATTGTCAAGTTTGCTCAATTACAAGTTACAAAAACTAAAAAACATTAAATCGATCGGCTACAAACATTGAACAAAACAATTAAACTTAATTCTTTAGAACAATAAAATTCTTCGTTGCCCAACCTAGCTCGATGACCACTGCTCTAGAATGGTTTCTCCAGTGTTAACCAAGTGAAGCTTGGTAAACACTACAAACCTTGTAACTTCCTTTGGAGACTGAGTTAACTCAGTAAACACTAACTTTCCTTTGCTTACCAAGTTAGCTCGGTAAAAGATAACTTTCTCTTTGATGACTAAGTGAACTTGGTAAACATTGACTTTCTCTTTTTTAACCTTGGGAGCTCAGTGAACATTAACTTTTTGCTACAAAATCCTTTGATGCTCGAGTGAGCTCGATAAGAGCTAACTTACTGTGTAATGTTCAAAAATGCTCGGTAGTCACTATAAATTGCTTTACTAACCATCTGAGCTTAGTAGACTTTGTCTGATGGCTGATATGACATTTGTGTAACATCAAAGACAATACACAATTAACAATTGTATCCAACAATCTCCCTCTGTGGCATTGATCGCAACACAACATGTCATAGAAGAATGAAATTTAAAAACAAGTGTTTTATCTTATATGGAAACAAAACATGTCAACATAACAATTCTCCCTCTAAGATAGAAAACTCTCCCTCTTAAAGTAATCTCCCTTTGTGAAGGAATTACATAGAAAACTCTTTATCTTAAAAAAATTTCAGATAGATATGATAGTAAAACTCTCCCTCTTTGACAACACATGCCAAAGACAACTCAACTCAAATGAATTTTAGTGTACCTTTAGTACTGATTCATATGCAATATTTCCTAATTATGCTGCATCAACTGATAGATCTTCAACTTGGTATGAATTGATGCATCACTAAAACTTCATTTTAGTGAACTTCAGATAGGGGAGTGACCTCTAACTTACCTCTTAGATACAATAATGCATCCTTATGTAATGGTTTTGTGAATATGTCAGCAATTTGTTCCTTTGTATGAACATATTCCAATCGGATCTCCTTATCTTGCACCAATTCTCTAACAAAATGATATTTATTGCAATGTGCTTGGTTTTGGAATGCATCATTAGATTCTTAGATATGTTGACTGCACTTGTATTATCCCAAAACATAACAACTGGTTCTTTAATTTCCACCTTCATGCCTTCCAACAACTGTTTAAACCAAACAATATTAGGATAGTTTACTGCTACAACAACATACTCTACCTCTGCTATAGATTGGAATGTACAATTCTACATTTTGCTTGTCCAAGAAACCAATATCTTTCCAAGAAAGAATGCACTTCTACTTGTACTTTTTCTGTCACCAAGGTTTCCTACCCAATCACCATCAGTAAACACTTTTAAATCCAGATTATCTCCAAATTTTTACCATAAACCATAATCCTCAGTTCCTTTCAAATATCTCATTATTGTTTTGAATGCTATTATGTGATTTTCTCTTGGTTTTTCAGAAAATCTTGCTACAATACCAACTGCAAGGGCAATATTTGACCTAGTATGAACTAAATACTGCAACTTTCCAATGATAGATCTATACAATATTTGATCTACTTTTTTTAATTCATCTTCCTTGGTAAGTTTTAATCCAATACACATAGGAGTCCCAAATGGTTTACAATCTTCCATTCCAAACTTTTTCAATATCTCCTTGATGTATTTTGATTGAGTGATGTAGATACCATTTTTATTCTATTGAATTTGAAGACTAACAAAGAATTTGATTTCACCAAACATAGACATTTCAAATTCCTTGTTCATTTGTTCTGAGAATTCTTTGCAAAGATCATCATTTCCTGTGAACATAGTGTAATCTACAAATATCTCTGCTAAAACAATCTTATCATCTGATCCTTCCTTTATATACAAGCTACTGTTATCATTAGTTCTTTGAAAACCAATCTAAATAAGATAGTTATGCAATCTTTCATACCATGCTCTAGGGGTTTGTTTCGGACCGTATAATGCCTTGTGTAATTTGCAAACCACGTTCTTCTTATCTAGATCAACAAAACCTTCAAGTTGTTCAATGTAAACCTCTTCATCCAGTATACCATTGAGGAATGTTAACTTGACATCCATCTGATAAACTTTGAATCTTTTCTGAGCAACATATGCTAGTAAGGTTCTAACTCCTTCCAATCTTGCAACAGGAGCAAAAGTTTCTCCATAGTCTATTCCTTCTTCTTGAACATATCCTTTACATACTAGTCTAGCTTTGTTTCTTGATACCTTACAACTTGTTTCTGAATACCCACTTAGTTCCAATCACATTTTTGTCTTTAGGTCTAGGTACAACAGTCCATGTCTGATTTTTTTTTTAATCTATTCTATCTCTTCATTCATAGCTTCAATCCAACTATCATTTCCCAATCCATCTTTGATATTTTTAGGTTCAAAATCAACAAGTAAACAAGTACCTTTCAACTTATTTCTTGTGATGGTTCCTTCAATTTTATCTGCAAAAGTTTGATTTTTTGAATGATGTCTCCTGACATACTTAGCTAATATAGGTTCCTTGCCTTTTGAATGAATTTCATTATTATCCTCTTGCATTTCAACTTTAGGTTCTGTCTATTCTGGCTTGGTAGATATTTGCTCAGTAGATGTTGGCTCAGGTCCTTTAAACTTGGTAGACACTTGCTCAGTAGTCACTAAATTTAACTCAATTTGCTATGGCTCGGTTTGAACTTCCTATAACTCAGTTGCAGATGACTCGGGAGTAGAAAATTCTCAATTCTTTGATGTAACTGGTACTGTATCAGGTTCGATGAAGAAAAACTTTTTATAATCTTTTGCTTCCCTTTTTCTTTCTTCTTCAGTCCTTTCTGCAAACTCATCAACTTTCACATGTGCACTTTCTATGACTTTGTGAGTAGACAAGTTCAAACATCTATATGCCTTACTTTTGCATGAGTATCCAAAGAATACACTTTCATGACCTTTCACATCAAATTTTCCTTTTCTAGATTCTTTCAAAATGTAACATTTACTTCCAAATACTTTAAGGTAACTTACATTAGGTTTATAGGCATACCATAACTCATAGGGGGTTTTGAATGAGTCTTTCTTCAGCTGTACTTGGTTTAGGGTATGAATTGCAGTGCTGATAGCTTCCTTCCAGTATTTGATAGCAATGCTCTTTTCAATCAATAAATTTCTTGCACAATCTATGATGGATCTGTTCCTTCTTTTAGCTATTCTATTTTGCTGGGGTGTTCCAAGGGCTGATACCCGTCTTTTGATTCTTCTTTCAATGCAAAATTTATTAAACTCATGTGAAATAAATTCTTCACCTCTGTCTAACTTCAAGTATTTTAATCTTTTCCCTATTTCCTTTTCTACTTTGGAAAAATACCATTTGAACTTTTCAAATGCTTCTAATTTGTTTCTTAGATACATGACTATCATCATTCTTGAGTAATCATCAACAAAAAGAATGAAGAACTTTTCTCCAGTATAGCTTTCAATTCCAATGGGTCCACATAAATTAGTATGCATAATTTCTAATATATCTTCAGACTGATAGTTTTTACTTTTAAAACTAGTCTTTCCCATTTTACCAATCTAACAATTTTTGCATAAACCGACCTCAGGTTTCTTTATGTTAGGAATGCCTCTTACTTTCTTGAATTTTCTTATCTTTACACAATTATCAAAATTTACATGACACAACCTTTTATGCCATAACCAACTTTCTTCAACTTGAGAAAGTAAACATGAACATTCACCTAGTTCAAGATAGAACAAGTTACCTTTAGTTTGAGTACCTGATCCAATAAGCTTTCCTCTGCCATCTGGCAGTCTTGCTTTACCATGCATGAATTCTACTTTGAATCCTTTATTGAGTAGTTGTGCCAGAGTTAACAAATTATGCTTTAGTTATTCTACCCAATAGGCATTATCACATATAAGTTCTTTGGTTAGAGAGATTCTCCCTCTTCCTTTTATACAACAAGGTTCATTATTACCAAATCTTACACTACCACCATCGTAGTCTTCAAAGTATTCAAACTTAGTTTTTTTCCTAGTCATGTGATGAGAACAACCACTATCTATGATCCATGTATCATTTTTGCTCATATGAGAGATGAGTGCTATTTCTTCATCATTATTAGACTCATCTTTCATAGCAATGTAGATAATTTCATCTTCTTCTTCATCATTAGAATCATTAGAATCTTTAGCCATAAAACATGTTTTCTTACCTTTATCCTTGAATGATCTAAAGTCTTTCTTGCCATTGAACTTGTATCCTTTCTTCTCATCTTTGTTCTGCTTGTTTGGACATCTAGCAGCAATATGACCAATTTTTTCACATGAAAAACAGATTAAAAGAACTTTACCTTTATATTTTCCTCTGCCTTTAGAATATTTCCTTGCTAGTAGAGCTTCAATTACTTCAAGATCACTGTCTGAACTTTGGTCTGATTCATCTTCACTTTTTGACTGAGATTCCTTTTTATTTTTACTATTCTCCTTGAGTGAAAGCTTGGCTTCAAATGCTGACTCAATGTTCTTAGAATCTAGAACATAGTTGTCAAAGTTGTCTAGTTCAAATGCAGTTAATCTTCCAACTATGGCCTCTAGGTTTACCTTATGATTTTCTTTACATCTTCTTTCTTGAATTGTAGAAACTCTGATTGCATAAATGGGAAGTAGAGTTTTGAGAAATTTACTTATAACTGTCTCTTCCTTGATATCTACTCCAGATGCTTTGATTGCACTGACACATGTTTTGACTCTTTCAACATATTTTGCAATGTTTTCATCCTCTCTCATTCTCATTTGATCAAAGTGTCCTCTCAAACTTTTTGCTTTGGCTCTTCTAACATTATCATCTCCTCCATAGATCTCTTTTAGCTTTTCCCACATTTCAAAAGTAGATTTGCAGTACTTGATATCATCAAATTCTTCATAACTAAGAGCAGATGCTATATCTATCATCATAATGTTGTGAGTCTTATTTTCAGCAATATCATTGACAGATAGTGTACTAGCTAGTTCTACATATTTTTCATCGAGGTATTTTAGTCCTATGTCTCAAACAGAAGCTAGATGAAGTCTCATCAACCCTTTCCATGCTGAGAAGTTGTTCCTATTAAGTCTTGGAATTTCCCTTTTATAAGATATCCTAATCTTTGGCTTAGATCTATCAAATCTTATCCTTCAAGCACCAAAATATCTTATACCAATTGTTGAAATAGAGATGGAGTAACTGATAGGGGAGGGGTGAATTAGTTACCACAAAAATAAATCCATAGATCCTTACATGTCTTAAAATATAGTTGCTGCTGACACTCAGTAATCACACAAATAAATGCTGAAACTTGATAGATGTTCTATTAACTTATTAAGCATTTAAAGTGATTAACATGCATGCATAAAGGAAATAACATGAACACAAGAGACACCAGATTCAACATGGAAACCCAATATGAGAAAAACCACCAAGTAACTAGTCACCAAGTTTCACTCTTTTGAAGTGAGCGCTATTAGGAGCCAACCTTGTTAAAGGTTACAAAACACATTTTTAAGTGTGACCCTATTAGAGGATTTAATCACCTTGTAAGGAGTGGCCTAGTTGGAGGTCTTAAGAACAATTCAACTGAATTGTCACCTTATTAGAGGATTTACAAAATGGCTATCAAACCAACTCTATTAAGAGATTTTGAATCATTGTTACAATGATTAGAAAGCAACAATGAAGTGATCTGAAATATATGCAACTTATCTTTGCTGAATACAGATCTCTGTTCTACTTCACTAGATCCTCACTGATCAAATACAAGTTTGTAGCTCCATAAGGATATCTAATCCTTCCACAACATTCACTCATATATTTAATATTTTCTCATTCCATTTACATCCATACATTTGCACTCTTATGCATCCAAACTCTTTGTGTGCTAAAATGTTGTCACACTTCTATAAATCATTACATGTAAGAAAACTCAAGAATGAGCCCTCACAAATTGATCCATAGCTCTCTACTCATAGAGTGCAAGGGTTTGCAATCGAGGCCCTCAGTTTGACCTATTTTTGTGCCCATGCAAGTACACCATGAGATGAGAGATTCAAAGAGGAAAAGCAAGAATGCTAGTCTCCATGATCTTCAAATATGCATCAAAATAAGATCTAATCTATGAAAGCAAAATCTAATCTATAAATGCAAGATCTAAGCTAAAAGCCCATGATGGGTGCAAGAGAGAAAAGACAAGAAAATAGAAGTTCTCCACAAAAAACTTTTGTATTCAAACTCCTTCAAAAATTGGTCTTCAAACCTGCAGCATACCGATAGCATAATCATGGGTGTCTAACATGAGGAGAGGGCTCTCCCTTATAAAGGAAATTATGGAGGTGAGAGGATTCTCACAACCAATATGGGATAATAGAGCTTGATCCATGTGAGACAAAACTCCACCAATGAGAAAAGAGGAGTGGTTGAGAAGAAAGTGGTGATCCATGTGAGACAAGATTCCACCAATTAGAAAAGAGGAGTGGTTGAGGAGAAAGTGGAAAGATAAATCACACTTAGATCACATTTTCAAGTGTAGAGAAATTAAATAAAAAGAATTTATTTTATTTCTTTTTTTCATCAAAAGAGATATTTAAGTGGGATTTTTATTTAATTAAAAGGGAGCAAGTTCTTTTTAATTAAATAGAAGATATTTAATTAAATTAAAAGAAAGGTTTTTCTCTTAATTATTTAAATGTGGATGAATTGTTTAATTAAAAGAGAGGTTTTCTTTTAATTAAATGGGGATTTTATTTTATTTAATTAAAAGAAAATTTCTTTTAATTAAATAAGACTTGGAATAAAATGATCAATCTTAGAAATGAAATAAATCGAATTTGATCAAGGAAATTGATTTGAATATATTACAAACTATTGATTCAGAAAATTTGATAAATTGATAAATTGAATAATGGGGGCCCATAGTCTAGGCGACCATTTTTGGGTGCATACATTTGCCCCTCTTTGACTAATGTGTGATTGATTCGGGAACACATGTAGTCAAAGAAAGAAATTGAAGTGTGAGGTCAATTTGGGATCACAAAACAACCCAGATGTGTGGTCGACTCGGGAACACATCAGGACAAAGAATACAAATAAATTTTAACTTGAAAAGGTCGAGGATAAAATTGATAAAACTGAATCAAGGATTGAAATTGATAATTACTGCCCCCTCGTGATCGAAATCAAAATGAGATAGAGGAGATACAACAAATTGATAAATTTGATCAAATCGAACAAAAGATAAGGATCTTGATGTAAGATGAAAGATATAAGAATCATAGAACCAAGGTAGATCATCAAGCATGAAATATTATACCCCAAAGGTGATTTAGAAGAAAAGAAGTGGGGAAAAAGAAAATGGAAGATAGAAGTTTGAATGATATCGAAAGAAATAGAAATAAGAAAAGAAAATGCTCCAAAAATCAATCAACTGTTTAAGATAGAAATTTCAATTGAGATCACGAAAGAAAATAAGGAAATGAAGATCAAAATGTGACCACAATTGATTAAATGTCCACAATAAAGATGAAAGGAGAACCCTCTCAAAATCATAATGCATCCTAAAAATGCAAACTAACATGAAGTCAAATAATGCAAGCTACATGAAATGCAATGGTGTACTTGCAAAAGAGCAACTATAACATAGGATTTTGTGTTCATCATTTATTAGAGAATGTAAAAGAACTTATTTTCATCACTGGGCCATTATTAACGAACATGGAAAAATCACACAATCATCACTAGTTACAAATGCACTATGAAGATATGAATGCAATTTATAATTGATTGAAATGTGGAAAGATTATAACATAAGCATCAAAGACATAAAGGTCAAGATGACTTCGATGTTAGCTTACCCAATTTAATATAGAAAAACTATGCTCGCATCAAGGCATAGATGCCAAGATGACTATAAGAATGGTTGTGCAAAAAAAATCAAGGATGATGTCTCAAATCTCCTAAGTGTTTCAAGGGGACAACAAAAGAAACTCTAGAGTTCAAGACCACACCCACAAGAAAAAAAATAAAAATAAATAAAAACATGTCTTATGCCCCAAGTCTTCTGGCGATGCATCATGGAGAGACTTATCAGACAAAGACACTCAACAAAAATCAATAATAGTTAGTACACAGAGAAAAAAAATCATGACATAAGTCAAGCATTAAGTGTTGTGTTTAAAAATTTAAGTGTCTTAACTGATACTGAGTTTTGAGGACAAGGATCAAATGCGTGCAGGAAGGTAAGATCATATGATGATACTGGATAAGACCAAACCAATAAGTGTTGAAAAACACTCGATGTCAATGAGTGTTGAAAAACACCATTTGCGAGGTGTCCTAAAGACTTACACATCTAAGAAACCAAAGCTAACATAGTTATGCCCCCTAGACAAAGACCAATTCCAAACCAAGGTAACAAGGACAAGGCATGGTGGAGAAAGGCTAAGTGTCGAGGACATGTGCTAAGAAATAGGGGTGCAAAGGCCTCAAGTAGCGCCCGTTTCAAGGTTTTCACCACTTGGATTCTTTTTCTTTTTCTTTTTTTTTTTTTTTCTTTTAGGACTTTTTATAATTTTTTTTTTGTATTTTTGCTACCAAGGTGCTTGTTTCCAGGTTTTCACCAAGGCACTTTTTCTATTTTTTTGAATTTTTGATTTTTTTTTTTTTTTTTGTATTTTTGGAATATATAATTTTTTTGAAGATACATCAAAGTTCCTTTTGCTAAGTTGTCACTAAGATGACCATTTTTTCAGGATATTTTTCAATTTTTAGAATTTTTACAATATATCATTTTTTTGGATTTTTTCAAATATATCAATTTTTTTGGATTTTTTGAAATATATCATTTTTTTTGAATTTTTTTTAGGATCAATAAATATGTACAAAGATACCCCTAGACAGAATGAGCATTAAAATCTTAAGCAAGATCACATCATGCAGTCCCAATGTCTAACAAGGTGGAGGACATGATGAAGCAATAAGCTAATGGATATTATGGATAAGCATGGAGTGTATGAAGCAAGTGAAAGTGATCTTCAAAGGTTGACTCCTCAAGAGTACCCAAGCTAGGGAAAATTTGTCATGCAAAGAACATTTGGACATAGGATAATTCAAGAAAGCATAATGTAAAAGTGGGAAAGATGCAATCCAAAGAAGTAGACATGTCAAGAGAGTTTATAGCATCATATTTTACTCTATTTTATTAGATCAAGACCAAAGGGGTAAATGGGAAAAGGGTAGCAAAAGGCTAGAATGAATGGAGGAAAATAGATATGAAGGCTAAATATGAAAGGAATGAAAACAAGATCATCATAAGATATCTCACAAGATAGCCAAATTTTTTTCTATAGGTCAACATTGTCAAGATCAAAGAGAGAAGATGAAATGAATGAAAGATGTAGAAGAACTATGCATGATGCCTATTTGTTAGGTTTTCATCATGGTACTTATCCAAGGCACCACAAGGGAGTGGTTTTCATCATAGGATGAATTTATTTCTCTTTACTTTTGCTACCAAGGTGGCTGATTACAAGGTTTCCACCAAGGCACATTTTCAGTTTTTTTATTTTTTTTATTTTTATTTTGGAAGAAGTCAAGCTTTTGAGATAATTCTCTTTGAATGTTTAAACCATGATATACAAAGGAATTCAAATGATATGATCAAAGATGCTAATAGGGAAAGGAAGATGGGAGACAAAAATGGAGGATATGGCTTTATGCGAAGTGAGTGAGATTGAAAAATGGAAATGAAGGCAAGATCAACGTCAACACACACCTTGAAGGGTGGTGAAAGGATGGAGAAAATGTGAAGGATTTAGTATTGGTGGGGGAGGTCCAAGGATCGATGTGGAAGATGCAAAAGGGTAATCAATAAGTTCATCAATATCTATATGACAGTCAAGGACATCAGCATCTTTAGAGTGAGCATTAGGATTCTCAATAATATCATGAACATCTTGAATAGGAGAAACTTCTTTAATAGGAGTACTTGAAACTTGAGAAGACTTAGGAAGAGTAGAAAGTGGAAGGGAACATGGAGTGGTAGAACAAGAAGATGGAATACTTTGATCTTGACAAGGATCTTTGGATAGCATAAGCATAGAATTATTCTCTTGATTTTCAATAGGCTCAACATTGGAAGTGGCAACATCATTTTTAATAACCTTAATGGAAGTATCATCTTTGGAAGGAGTAAGTGTACTAAGGTCATTTTTATTGTCAATAAGCTTAGTGCTGCAAGTAGTATCTTGATCTTGCTTAGGAGAAGACTTAAGACATGGTGGACTGAATGAGAAAGGGCGTAAGTGATCAAAAGAACCATGAAATGTATCAGAGACATTGTGAAAATAATTGGATGACAAGGAAGGTTTTTGATCTTGATCTTTCTTTATATTCTTTTCTTTATCATTTTTAGAGTCCTCTTGACATGAAACCACTCCTAAGGAGAAGGAAGCATGTTGGAATTGTATGGAAGACATTGGAATAGATGATGAAGGACTAGCTGAAGTAGGCATTATAGCACATGAAGGCTTAGGAACTTTAGATTTAGCATTATCAAAAGTATTTGCAGCCAGGTGAAGGTTAGCTTGAGTTTCTTTAAGAGGTAGCCCTTAAGGATAACTATAGTGAACTGCATGAAAAGAATTAGGATCTTTTTTGGATGAAGGATTGGTAGGAGATTTGAAAGACTCTGAATCTTTAAGAGATGTATGGATAGTGGAGGAAGTAGAAGATGGAAGGGGAGCATCAGAAGACAAAGGTTCAACATTAATATGATCTTGCTCAAGAGGGTAATCTTTATTTTCAGCATGAGGGTTCTTGGAAGAGGAACTCTTATCCCATTGATGTTGTATTTCAGCACAAAAAAATGCTTTCTCTGCATCAAAAAATGCAGATTTATCATTTAGGTATTGTTCACAAAATTTATCAATGTTGTTTTCAAGATTTGATTCATGTGAATTACCATCAATATCTTTTCGTGACTCACCCCCTTTAAGAACAAGCATAGGACTAGGAGGACTTTTAGGAACTGTTGGAATGTAATAATCATCGCTATCATAATCATTGTCACTAGAAGAATTATAGATAGGCATATCACAAGACTTTTCATGTTGTTCATTATCATATGTCTCAATAAGAGGAATAAGACTCTTGGTAAAGTAGAAGAAGAATGATATCGTGAAAAAGAGGTAGGTGAAGACCTAGATGGATGATATCTAGAAGAGTCATGGTAAGATTTAGAATATGAAGAATGTGAATGATATTTAGAAGAATTATTGTCAAAATTAGAAGATGAAGAATATGAAGGATATTTAGAAGAATCATGATAAGACTTGGAAGATAAGGAATTTGAACGATATTTAGAAGAATCATGATAAGACTTGGAGGGTAAAGAATCTGTATGATATTTAGAAGAATCATGATAAGACTTGGAAGATGGAAAATCTGTATGATATTTAGAAGAATCATGATAAGACTTGGAAGATGGAAAATCTATATGATATTTAGAAGAATCATGATAAGACTTGGAAGATGGGAAATATTTGGAAGAAGGATATTGTGATTTGATCTTGCACATGATCCTAGCAAAGGTGTCTGATTTATCCATTTTTTTAATCATCTTTGTTGCAACGTTAGCATCCATGCATCTATTCGAGTGACAACACTTTTCAAATTCAAGAAGGAGGTGGATTTCATCTGAGTTCAAATGAGGATCCCTAAAAAGATATCCAAGATCCATGGTTGTAGAAGAATAAGAATCAAGTATGGAAGAAGAGAAAGAATGAATAGAAGAAGGTAGACTATATGATAATAGGAGGAAAAGAATCAAGAAGACATGAAGAATAGGAAGAGTAGAAATGACAGATTAGAAAGGCATGGAAGATAAAGAAGAAAGAAGACCAAGAGGCATTTTGGAAAATTTGATACCATTTGAGATCATTTGAATGTTGAGCAACATGTAATAGCACTTGTAATCAACATGAAAGAAAAGGCACTAGTTGATAGGATAATCCTAAGAAACATTGGTACCAAACTAGGATAGTAAAAGCTCTCACTTGTCCTAAAGAGATGTGATAAGATAGAATTTTGCAATAGGTGTTAACCAACACTACCACAAAGGTGCCCACAACTTTGGGTGAATACCCCAGAACATATGGACTAGGAGGATGATTGACCCAAATTATAAATAATTAAAATTGAACTTTGATGAAAGTGAATGCACAAGAGATTACTAAGACTCTCCAAGTGTAATATCAAAGGATCCAAGTGTATATCTTTCTCAATAAGGACAGTTTCTAACCTACCGACTCCAAACAAGGTCTCTTGTGAAATCAATGATTACTAATTCAAGAGGTCAAAGCACAATAACCCATGGTGCAAAAAAGGCTTTTAACAATGAGAAAAGTAGCCTAATCCAAATAGGACCAACCTAGTGAGACTAGAAATAATGGGATAACAAAGTTATTCAATCGTAAAGTCTCAACTCAAGAACTCAGATTTTGTTCATTTTAAATATCCAACTAGATGTATCAATAGATTCTTTATCATAAACCAGGCATGCAAGATAGAAAATAGGGATTTCAAGCAAATAGTCTTCAAACAATGAACAAGGGGCAAAGCAACCTTGTGCATGAGCAATCAAGTGACTTAGTTTATGCTAATCCCTAGGAGAGCTAATTGTGTATGTTCTCAAAGAGTTTCACAATCATTGCATACATCCCTAGAAAATAAAAGTTGGCCTCTCTAAGGTTTTTAGTAATGGTTTGACTCTGCAACTTTTATGATTCATAGGGGTGACCTCCAATCCCGACGCACCAAGGTTTTGACACAGTCTGAGAACTTAATCTTCAAGAGCTGCTAGGGAGATCTGACAACACACAATGAACCATACCCCATGGAGATTTCTTCCACAAGGACATTTATATAGCGATCGCTGCAACCATGGCAGAAGTGGCTATTACCGCTTAAGGTTCCGTCTGTAGTTTGCCCTGTATAGGGATTGTCTGCTATGGTTAACCTACTCTAAAGGTGATCAACTCACAATAGTGGACCACAAGGGGACTTAGCTTTCAGATCCAAGGTTTTTACACCTTTTCACTTTTAGCCCAATCAAAGCAAGCAGATTAATCCAACATGCTAACTAAGATTATCTCAAGATCTATGATATCAACCCCTAGTGATCTATCAACCTCTTTGGAGAAAGGATGCCTCAATCACCAAGTTGAAGATCCATCTATCTAAGAGATTCTCAAAGTATCCTCCCCACCTACAAGGAATCAATCTTTGAGAGGAGTTTCACTAGGAACTCACTGCCTCAAGATCCATGAATAGTATTCATGGGGCCTAATTACTATGTGTGTATAGATGTTAATTCCCCAAAAGAAAATCTATCCAAGAATAATAAAAAAGCACAAGGTGGTACACTTAACGCTTTAATTAATGCAAGGTGAGTCCAAAGATGTGGAACACTTAACCCCTCACACAAGCCCAAAATGAGTGCACAAATCAAAAATTAGTGAGTTCTAGAAAGCACAAGAGGGTTGCCAAGTGGAGCACTTAATGATTCTATCCTGTAGACCCCTCCCCTTTAATGTGGTGTTGATCTTGCAACCACGGGGTGGAATGAGGGGCCGGCGGATTCAGCGAGTCCAATAACCCAATATAGCTATTTAAATCTATCACTAATAATCAAGCTTGCTAAATAAAAATCAATGGATATTACAACCTAGTATCAATTATGCATGTGTTTGAAAAATAAAAGAATAAGAAAAACACACAAACTAGACACATGAGAGGTTCATTTTAAGGTTCCAAATCAAAGTGTTATCAGCCAAAGAAGAATACCTGAAGTCCTCGCAACGCGCTTAGTAGATCTTACCTATTTTTAATAGATTTAGCACATTTTTCCAATGAAATCACAACTTGCTTCTATGCTGTTCCAAAAAAATTAGAAAACACAGAAAAACTCAAAACAGTGAGCAGTTAGCAGAAAAAACCAGAAAAACACGAAAATCCCTGCAAAAAAAATACGAATAACCTAGTCAACATGATTAGACCTTTCTTTTGCTATGATTTTAGACCCAAAAATAGAAATGTAAAGAAGAGACCCCTGCTAAAAACTAAATAGATTTCCAAAAATGTAAGAAATTCAAAAAAATCTCTTCATTTGTGCCCTAGGGACCCAATTTTTCAAAATAAGCTAGATTCATCAAATCATGTTTTTGGTCCTTAATACAGCCTCAAAATTCAAAACACGAAGAAAGAACCCCCATTGTAATCCAAAAATATTTTTGAAAATGTAAATTTTTTTGACAAATATGCTGATTTGCGATCAGAAAAGGCTTTTTATGAAAATTAAAGAGAAATTCATAACTCGCGCAAATCATTTTAAAATGCTTTGAAAATTGAACTGGGACATGCTCGGAACATACTTAACCTAGCCAAAAAAATTTAGAACCAAAATCTAATTGGTTTAAAAGATATTATTGAATCTTTAAACCAACTAGATTTTTTGCCTGCAAACCAATCTATATATGGGTTGGCCTTAAAACCAAAGTGAAAAATTTATAAAAGCACTTGATTAGATCCAATATGCTACTGTAAAAAACTAGAGATGAAAAATATAAGCAAATGGAGCTAGAAACTTGATTCAACCCCCACGGTGGGTGCCAAAAATGTGTCCTAAAATGTTGTCACACTTCTATGAATCATTACATGTAAGAAAACTCAAGAATGAGCCCTCACAAATCAATCCATAGCTCTCTACTCATAGAGTGCAAGGGTTTGCAATCGAGGCCCTCAGTTTGACCTATTTTTGTTCCCATGCAAGTACACCATGAGATGAGAGATTCAAAAAGGAAAAGCAAGAATGCTAGTCTCCATGATCTTCAAATATGCATGAAAATAAGATCTAATCTATGAAACCAAAATCTAATCTATAAATGAAAGATCTAAGCTAAAAGCCCATTATGGGTGCAAGAGAGAAAAAGACAAGAAAATAGAAGTTCTCCATAAGAAACTTTTGTATTCAAACTCCTTCAAAAATTGGTCTTCAAACCTGCAGCATAACGATAGCATAATCATGGGTGTCTAACATGAGGAGAGGGCTCTCCCTTATAAAATAAATTATGGAGGTGAGAGGCTTCTCACAACCAATATGGGATAATAGAGCTTGATCCATGTGAGAAAAAATTCCACCAATGATAAAAGAGGAGTGGTTGAGAAGAAAGTGGTGATCCATGTGAGACAAGATTCCACCAATTAGAAAAGAGGAGTGGTTGAGGAGAAAGTGGAAAGATAAATCCCACTTAGATCACATTTTTAAGTGTAGAGAAATTAAATAAAAATAATTTATTTTATTTCCTTTTTTCATCAAAAGAGAAATTTAAGTGAGATTTTTATTTAATTAAAAATGAGCAAGTTCTTTTTAGTTAAATAGAAGATATTTAATTAAATTAAAAGAGAGTTTTTTCTCTTAATTAATTAAATGGGGATTTTATTTTATTTAATTAAAAGAGAAGATTTTCTTTTAATTAAATAAGACTTGGAATAAAATGATCAATGTTAGAAATGAAATAAATCGAATTTGATCAAGGAAATTGATTTGAATATATTACAAACTATTGATTCAGAAAATTTGATAAATTGATAAATTGAATAATGGGGGCCCATAGTCTAGGCGACCATTTTTGGGTGCATACACTCTTCATATTCATGAATTCAGAACTTGAATTTTAATATATACCTTACAGATCGTCATGTCGGCTCAATTACAAGTTACAACAACTGAAAAACATTAAATCAGTCAGCTTCAAACATTGCACAAAATAATTAAACTTAATTTTTTAGAACAATAAAATTCTTTGCTGCCCGACCCAGCTCAGTGACAACTTCTCCAGAATGGTTTTCCTAGTGTTAACCAAGTGAAGCTCGGTAAACATTGCAAACCTTGTAACTTCCTTTGGAGATTGAGTTAACTTGGTAAACATTGACCTTCCTTCACTTAATGAGCTACCTTGGTAAAAGCTAACTTTCTCTTCAATGACCGAGTGAACTTGGTAGACATTAACTTTCCCTTTATTAACCTTGGGAGCTTGGTTAAAATTAAATTTTTGGTACAAAATCTTTTGATGCTCGAGTGAGCTCAGTAAGAGCTAACTTACTGTGTAATGTTCAAGAATGCTCGGTAGTCACTATAAATTGCTTTGCTAACCATCCGAGCTAGGTAGACTCTGTTTGATGGCTGATATGACATTTGTGTAACATCAAAAATAATACATAATTAATAATTGTATCCAACACAAAAGAACCATCAATTTCATCCCTATCAACAAAATTATTGTTACTCTATAATCTATTACTCTCTCTTTCTTTAAAAAAGTGTGTCAAATCGACCATCAATCAAAATTTAATTTAGAGGAAAAGCTTTGATGGTCAGAATCAAGTCAACGAACATGAGATCAATGTAAAATAGATCCATTATTCATAATATAAAATATGGGGAATGGATGTTGGAATTTAATGCAATGGTTGTCTTGCCCCTAGAGCCAAACACCCATCTACCACTCCAGAATAGATAGAAACAATAACTGTTGTGGGTGAGATTTTGAAATCTAAAGAGAGGGGGAAATATATGACAAAAGGAATGTCTCAATTTTTTTGATCAGATTTAGTGGATGTGTTCAGTAGACCAGATCATAAGTTTAGCAGAGTAAAGCAAAGTAGAGAAGGAAGAAGAAGAAAGTGATCAACAGATCCAATCTCTCTAGTTGCACGTGTTTCCCCTATTCACTCTGTAAGTTTGTTATTTTTGGATTTGTCTTGTTGAAGTAGTGATTTCTCCATCCACCATTTTATGCAGTTATTAGAGTTGCAAGTTTAAAGTTCATTGACGTTTGACGTTTTACTAGTTTAGGGTTATTTTACGATTTTTAGGTTGACACCAAATGCTCCAATATTTTGTAATGTTTTTAATCTAAGTTGAATAGAAAGCAAACAGGAATACTTGAATCCATTTTCCTTCTTCTATTCATTGCATTTGAGAAGTTTTTTTATAAGCTTCAAGCTTTGGCACTTTGGTTTTAATGGTGGAAACATTCATGTTGAAATTTCACTAAGTTATGTTTATTTTCAATTTGAGTTGAGCTCACTCGACATCCACTACTACTGAGTAGTCCTCTTTGTGTGCCAAGCTAACTTGGCACATACTATTTGTCACTCGACACCTACATGTGCCGAGAAATCTATCACTTAACACATTCACGTATCAAGCAAATTTTCACTCGATACCTTCAAATGCCGAGCAAAACTGGCTATTGGCAATTGTTAGTACCGAGGAAAATTTTTATGTTGTGATTTATTTCTCACATGGTATTAGAGCTTTGAGGCCCCACATCCATAGTGAGTTAGGGCAAAAAAATTTCTTGGGATATTGTACATGGTATTAGATACAGGAAAGATATGGCAACATCAACTATCCTTCAATGCGAAAAATTATGATACATGGGCAAAGAAGATGAAAACCGTAACGATTCCAAATAATTTGTGGGAGTTTGTTAAAAATGGGTTCAATGATGTGACAGACCCAACTCAGTATGCTACCCTCACAAATGCACAAATGACTCATTTGAAAGAGTCAAGGAGGAAAGATGCAAAGGCATTAAGTTTGATTGAAGTAGCAATGACAGAGACAGTATTTCCGAAGATTGTAGTAGAAAATTATGCAAAGGAAGCATGAGATATCCTTGAAATGAACTTCAAAGGGACTGATAAAGTCTGTATTGTAAAGCTACAAAATATAAGGAGGGAGTTTGAGAACCTTCAGATGAAGGAAAATGAATCAGTTACATATTTTAGTTCAAGGACTTCCAATGTGATTAATCAACTGAAATCAAATGGAGAAGACTACCAAGAGTAGAGGATAGTGAAAAAGATATTGAAGAGTTTACCTTATAAATATGATAATTTGGTCATGACCATAGAACAGGAAAAAGACCTCACTATTTTGACAATGGATGAGTTGATGGGTACTCTTCAAACCCATGAGCATAGGATCAACAAATCTACATGTTCTTCTTCCCAAGAGAAAACATTCAAGGCTCAATCAAATCCAAGAGGAAGGGGGAAAGGAAGAAATGGCTAAGGTAGAAACTCTAGAGGCATAGGCCGAAGTAATGGAGGACAAAGAAATGCTACAACAGAAAGCTCAAGAAGAGTAGATGGAGCAAGTAGGTCACAAAATACTTCAAGAGGAGGTAAGAAAAACTAAAAATCAAATAAGAGTAATGTAGAATGCTACTACTATCATAAATATGGGCATTATGCAAGTGAATGCTGGAAGAAGTAAAATGATCAGTTGGGACAAGAAAATGTGGCTGATGTGAACATGGGAAGTGGAAACAATGCCATTACCTTCATCATGTGTAATGTTGGTGAAGAAGGAAGCCCTAAGGTTTGGTACCTTGATAGTGGATGTAGCAACCACATGAGTGGTAATGAAACCTTGTTTTCATTTACTGATAAGAGTTTAAAATCTAAGATTAAAATGGGTAACAATGGAACCCTACCAGTAATGGGCAAAGGATCTATTATGGTCCGCACCAAGCAAGGTGAGAAGAAGGAAATACAAAATGTGTATTTTTCCCTTTGTATAAAGCACAATTCGATGAGCATTGGTCAGCTCACTCAAAATGGATACAAAGTGCTAATGGAGAATGACACGTGTGTCATTCATGAAAAAGATGGGAGCAAGAACTTACTTGCAGTAGTTCATATGAAAAAGAACATAATGTTTCCGTTGAGGATACAGATATGTTTCTCATCTAAATTTTGTACTGCACCTCACACACAATCAACTCTAAGCAGTGTGATTGAAGACCCCTCATAGCTATGGCACCTCATGTATGGTCATCTAGGCTATGCTGGTTTAAATTTTTTATCAAATAAAACAATGGTATAAGGTTTTCCATGTATAGGAAATTCATGTGACAAGTGTGAGGCTTGTATTTTGGGTAAGAAACATAGGCTTCCCTTTAATTCTGAAAATTCTAGAAGGGCTAGATATCCATTAGAGTTAGTGCATATTGACCTAGTCGGTCCCATGCAAGTTACTTCCATTGGGGGAGTACTTATTTTATAACAATTATTGATGATTTTAGTTGAAGGACATGAGTGTATTTCTTAAAGAATCAATCTGAAGCATTTGATAAATTTGTAGAATTTAAATCCCAGGCTGAAAGAGAATGTGGACACTATATCAAGGTCCTAAGATCAGATAGAGGAGGGGAGTATACCTCAAATTCTTTTGTAAATTTTTGCAAGAAACATGGTATAAAGAAAGAGTTCACAGCCAACTATACACCACAGCAAAATGGAGTGGCTGAAAGAAAAAATAAGACCATTGTTGAAATGACAAGGAGGAGGATGAAAGAGAAAGGTCTCCCAACTAAATTTTTAGGAGAGGTTGTGGCAACAACAGTTTACCTAATTTGTAGGTGTCCTACAAAGGTAGTCTGTGATAGAATTTCAATGGAAGCATGGTCATGAGGAAGATGGATAGTTGAACACCTAAGGGTGTTTGGATGTGTTGCATATGAACATGTGCCTAAAAAGCAAAGATAGAAATTTGATGGAAAAAGTGTGAAGTGCATCTTCATAGGGTACAACTCAGAATCAAAGGCATATAGATTGTATGACCCATTGAACAACAAGATGATTCTCTCAAAAGATGTGGAATTTCTTTAAAATTAGTCATGGTATGGACAAATTGATAAGCCACCAAGCACTTCTAGTAAAGTGCTAATTATGAGTGAAGAGGATGCTGATGAATAATAACAAGAAGGAGAAAATAGAAGAAAAGGCAAGCAACCTCAGTCATTTTTGAGCTCCTCTAGGAATCACTGAGTGTCAGTGTCGAGTACCAGTGAAGACCAAACTAGTCAGCAAAGTAGCAATAGTGAAGATTCTGATCCCACACTCTCCTTCCTATTACCAAGAAAGACCAATATTCTTAGGGAGATATACCAAGATGAAAGGTATGAAGATTATGATGAGAGTGTTAATTTTGCATTATTTTCTTATAGTGATCCAATATATTTTGAAGAAGTTGTTAAGGAGAAGAAATGGTGTAAGGCCATGGATGAGGAAATAGATGCTATAAAAAGAAATGAGACATAGGAGCTAACTGAATTGCCTACCAAGAAGCAAGTGATTGGAGTGAAATGGGTCTACAAGACCAAATGCAACGTTGAAGGAAAGATTGGTAGGCATAAGGCAAGGCTAGTAGTCAAGGGCTACAAAGAACAGTATGGGAGATATTATGATGAGACATATGCCCTGGTTGCAAGAATGGAAACCATGTGTGATATCATAGAAATTGTAGCTCAACACAAATGAAAGGGGTATTAAATGGATGTGAAGTTTGCCTTTGTAAATGGTATATTGAAAGAAGAAGTGTATGTGGAGTAGCCACCTGGTTATGAAGTTGTAGGTGAAGAGAATAACGTATATAGATTGAAAATAGCTCTTTATGGGCTCAAGCAAGCTCCAAGGGCATGGTATAGTAGGATTGACTCATATATTGATGAGAAATGGCTTTAGCAAAAGAAATGGTGAGCCTACTCTCTACATCAAGGTAGCAAATGAAAAAGTTTTGATTGTTGTCTTGTATGTAGATGAGTTGATTTTTACTGGAAATGATAAGGCTCTAATTGGTGAGTTCAAAGAGGCCATGAAAAATTAATTTGAAATGATAGACCTAGGTCTCTTGAAATACTTTCTAGGCATAGAAGTAAAATAGATGCATGATGTCATTTTCATATCTCAAGAAAAATATGCAAGCAAGATCTTGGAGAGATTTAAAATGCAGAATAGTAAGGTAGCCCCAACACCAACAATAGTAGGTCTAAAGTTGAGAAAGGAAGATTCTAGCAAGAGAGTGGATCCAACACTATACAAGAGTATGGTTAGAAGTTTAATGTACTTGACTGCAACTTGGCTAGACTTGATGCATGCAGTAAGTTTGATTTCAAGATTTATGGAAACACCCAAGGATTTCCATTGGCAAGCAGGAAAGAGGATCCTAAGGTATGTGAATGGTACCAATGGATTTGGAATTTTGTATACTACAACAAATGAATTCAAGTTGGTAGGTTACACTGATAGTGATTGGGCTAGAAGTATAGATGATAAGAAGAGCACTTTCAGATACATATTCCATATGGGATCGGGTGCAATTTCATGGGCATCCAAGAAGCAACCTATTGTTTCTCAATCTACAGTAGAAGTTGAATACATAGCAGCAAATGCAGCAGCATGTCAAGCTATTTGGTTAAGAAGGATCTTGACAGATTTGAATGAAAGGCAAGAGGATGGAACCACAATTTATTGTGACAACATCTTATCAATTGCATTGTCCAAGAATCTAGTCTTCCATGGTAGAAGCAAGCATATTGATATCAGATATCACTACATTAGAGAGTTGGTATAGAATGGGGATATCAAGATAAAATGTTGTAAGTCTGAGGAGTAGCTAGTAGACATTTTTACCAAGCCATTAGGAATTGAAAGTTTTCTACACCTAAGATAGTGTCTTGGTATAGTTGATTTGGATTAGCAGTGATCCTTGTTTGTTTAGATTGGGACAAAGAGGGAGCGTTGGAATTTAATGCAATGGTTGTCTTGCCCCTGGAGCCAAATGACCACCTACCACTCCAGAATAGATAGAAACAATCACTATGGTGGGTGAGATTTTTAAATCTGAAAAGAGGGGGAAATATATGACAAAAGGAATGTTTCAAATTTTTTTGATCAGATTTAGTGGATGTGTTCAGCAGAGAAAATCAAAACTTCAGCAATGCAGAGCAGATCATAGAAGGAAGAAGAAGAAAGTGATTAGTAGATCCAATCTCTCCAGTTGCATGTGTTTCCCCTATTCAATTTATAAGTTTTTTTATTTTTTTATTTGTCTTGTTGAAGCAGTGATTGCTCTAGGCACCATTGTATGTAGTCATCAGAGCTGCAAGTTTAAAGTTCATTGAAGTTTGAAGTTTTACCAGTTTAGGATTATTTTAGAGTTTTTTGGTTGAAGCCGAATGCTCCCAAATTTTGTAATGTTTTTAATCTAAGTTGAATAGAAAGCAAGCAGGCATACTTCAATCCATTCTCCTTCTTATATTCATTGCATTTGTGAAGTTTTTTCAGAAGCTTCATGGTTTGGTTCTCTAGTTTTAATGGTGGAAACATTCACATTGAAATTTCACTAGGTTATATTGATTTTTAGTTTGATTCGATCTCAATCTACATCCATTGCTGTCGAGTAGTGCTCTTTGTGTGCTAAGCTTACTCGGCTTCCTCTTGTGTTGAGCTAACTCAGCACCTACTGTCTATCAATCAGCACCTTCACGTGCCAAGAAATCAGCCACTCGGCACCTTCAAGTGCTGAGTGAAATTGGCACTTGGAAATTGTTAGTGCTGAGCAAAATTTTTAAGTTGTGATTTATTTCTAACAATGAATCCTCACACATGCATTCGTGTGGTTCTTTTAATGTCCCCTTTCATGGAATAAATTCAAATGAAAATTTACATAACCAAAACTAACAGAAAAGAATGTCTATGAGAATATCAATTTGATATCAACACATGTTGATATGACTACATTTAGTTATAACGACATCCTCTTAATGCCCTCTTAATGCTGGTAAAAATAATGAATTCCATTTTGTTTCTGCATGAGCGGCTTAATTAACACTTTGGAACCATTGTATAATAGTGGCTTATAGTGGGCCCAACCACTATTAGCCAATAACCTGACCCCAATACATAATAGTGGCCCCAATTTATTGGCTAAGAGTGACTGGGCCCACTGGAAGCCACTATTATTTAAGGCTTCCATGTGCCAGTTAAGCCTGACTATCTCTGCATAACTACACTCTAATTTAAAAGTAGATCAAAGGCTTAATTGGCCATTTAATATAAAATTATTTTAAATTAATGATTTTAAGGATTATATACAATTTGGAAATACAAGTTTTATGGGTGAACTTCTTCAACTAAGAACGAAAGACTAAGGGAATACATGTATTCTATACCACTGGACAAATTACTACCCCTGTAAAGATACTTTAAAAAATGTAGACCAAGGCTAATCTATAACTTCATAGTTGTTTTCTACAAATTTGTAATTATAAAATTGCAAGTCTATTTAATAAAATTGTTTAAAAGTATTTAAAACTTAAAATTTAATATATTAACAATGCCAAATGTCTCAAATGTTAGCTTCAATGTTCCCTCAAAAAGGATCTGTGATAATAAAGAGACTGTGATGCCTATAACTGAGAGCATGTTAAGATAATAATCAAATATTTAGTGTCTAGGGTTATGTGAAAAGTCATGTCTATGTAGTAAGCCATGAGAGGTTTGGCTTTGATATTTAGTGTTTTGATATTTCCTTATAGTTTCATTACTTGTTTATGTTTCGTTCCACCTAAAATTGTTACATTTGTGTTTGAAGAAAACATAAATAAACTTAAGAGAAAAGAATAGCAATACAAAATATATTGAAAGAGAAAAATAGTGTTTATTGATAGAGTATTGCACTGTAATTACCTCTCTATATATAGAGACTTTAACATTTTCTAGAACCAAGAAAATCTCAACTGACTTCATGTGTGGAGAAGGTAAATATGAAAAAATTGCAAGTTTACTCAGTCACTAATTAATGGATTGGAAGATGTCAATAACAACCTATTGTTTAGTTGTAACAAACATCAATAATTACTCATTCAATGGTGGAATTATTCAAGCACCTTCCATTAATTTCTACCACTAATGTATCTTTAAGTGGGAGAAATTATTACAAGAGCGAATTCAAACATCAACCTCTTTGAGGTATAGCAAGGTTCTAAACTTGAAAAATTTGACAATAGATAATGATTTGATAAATATATCTAAAATTTGATCTTCAATGCCACATAAGTGTAGGTCCACTAATTCACTCTCCATTAAGTCATGAACAAAGTGATGATGAACTCCAATGTGTTTGGACCTGGCATGTTATATAGGATTCTTTGCGAGCTTGATGGTGCTTTGGTTGTCATAGAATATGATTTTTGGATGAGCCTATTGATGATGTGCCTCTTGAAGTAGTATTTTGATCCATAGAGCTTCTTGAGATACCTTTGATGCACCAATATATTCGGCTTCTATTGATGAAAGTGACAATATATTCGGCTTCTTATGTCATCAATATCTCCTACATAATCAAAATTTTTATAACCTACTAAAGTAGGTTCTCCTTCATGTTTGTACTCAATGCCATGCTTGGAAGTGCCTTTGATGTACCTCAAAATCCTCTTAATAGCTTTTTAGTGATCATAATGTGGATTTTCCATGTACCTGGATACAACACGAATAGCATATGCAATATCTAGTCTAGTTATGGTAAGATATAAGAGACTATCGACAAGCTACCTATACAATTTTTTATCCACCTTCTTTTGAGTATAATGAGTACTTGATTTTAATCCTACTTTACATGGCGTATTGGTTGATTTACAATCACTCATATTGAACTTTTTCAATACTTCAAGAGCATACTTAGTTTGAGAAAGCATGATTCTTCCTTCTTCTTGCCAAACTTGCATACCCAAGAAATAGTGCATCAATCCTAGATTAGTTATCTCAAAGGTTTTCTTGAGTTGTTTCTTGGTGTTCTCAATACATTGTGTGGAATCTCCTATAATGATTAGATCATCCACATACAAGACAATGATAACAATTCCATCATCAATATGCATTATATATACATCTGGGTCAGCTTTACTTCTTTCAAATCCATATGTTACAAAGAATTCATTTATTTTGGAGTACCACACCTTTAGAGCTTGCTTAAGACCATATAGTGATTTTCTCAATCTACATACTAGATGTTCTTCACCATCTTTAACAAATCCTAGTGGTTGTTGCATGTAAATCTCTTCTTTTAAGTCACCAAACAAAAAAGCACTTTTTACATCCATTTGAAACATTTTCCATCCAAACATTGTAGCCAAAGAAATAATGGTACGAATTGAATTCATTTTAGCAACTAGAGAAAATGTCTTAGTATAGTCAATACCTTCTTCTTGTGAGAAACCATGAGCCACTAACCTTGTCTTGTATCTCTCAATGACTCCATCTGATGAAAACTTTGTTTTGTAGGTCCATTTGCAACTAACCAAATACTTTCCTTCTAGAAGTGTTGTCAATTCCCAAGTACCAATATTCATCAAGGAGTTGTACTCTTCTTGTATAGCTTCTTTCCATTCATCTTTTCCTTTAGCTTCCTCAAATGTGCTTGGAGTCTCAACCTGCATCACTTTAGGCATCAGGGCATAGTTAGCGAAGATCTTATGGTTGCCTTGATAGAATTCTTGAATGCTTTCAGTCTTCCTTGTCTTCATTGTGTCATTGTCATCACTGCTACTTGAATCTTCAACCTACAACGAGTACTCCTTCTAGAAGAGATTTCATATTTTGATCTAAATTAGTACTTCCAATAGATTTATCTTCTTCAAGAGAAATTGGAAAATGAAAAAATATAGGAGATTTATTACTTTCAATATCTTCATCAAACCAAACATTTCTTTTAACACGATCTCCCCTATATGAGGATTATATAGCCTAAAACATTTTGAATCTTCACTATATCCCACCATTATGTACTTCTCACTTTTTCTTTCTAATTTACTCATCTTTTCATGAGGAATGTGAGCATAAGAAATTGAACCAAAAATATAGAAATGAGACATAGTAGGCTTCCTTCCATGTTGGGTGATGTGATGTGCTCCCCTGCCCACAGGTGGTTAATTATGTGGTGTTCCATGTTCACTAACAGTCATGGCTTTTGGTGCAACGATAAATGGGCCCTTCAATTGGTATCATAGTTTGGTTTTGGCCTGGTCATGGGTTCAAATCTCCCTGATGCCTTCCTGACCCATGTAAGTGCCTGGTATGCATGTCGAGGGTGAGATTGTTGGGTGATACGATGCACTCCCCTACCCATGGGTGGTTAATTATGTGGTGTTCTATGTTCACTAATAGTCATGGCTTTTGGTGCAATGACAAATGGGCCATACATTCCACTCCAAGCCTCTTTAGGGGTTATATTCATAACAACCTTTGTAATAGTTCTATTGAGAATGTAAAAATACAGTATGAATTGCTTTAGGCCATAGATTGACTTCTATATTTCTAGAATGAATCATACACCTAGCCATTTCCATTATAGTCCTATTATTTCTTTTTGCAACTCCATCTTGTTGTGGTGAGTAAGAAATATTTTTTTTTTTTTAATACCATTTTTTTTACAAAATTCTAAGATTTCTTATTCAGATATTTAGTTCCTCCATCTATTCTTATGATTCTTAGAGATTTCCCACTTTTTTTTTTAGTTAGAACATTGAACTCTTTAAACTTATGGAACACTTCATCATTTTTTTTGTAATAAATACACCCTAATTTTTATAGTACAATCATCTATGAATGTAAGAAGATACCTTGCACCTCTAAGTGAGGATATTTTAAAAGGACCCATGACATCACTATGAACCAAATGTAAAGAAGTTTTAGCCCTCCATGATCTTCCTTGTGGGAAACATTCTATATGTTGTTTACCCATTGCACATCCTTCACATACTTTTTTCTTAGATGAGATTCTTAGGAACCCATGTACCATATTTAGCCTCTCCATAAGCTTGAGGCTTTGATAGTTAATGTGTACCATATGCTCATGCCACAACCTACTCACATCATCATACTTGGCAATAGCACATACATCTTTAGTTTAAATGAATTCTTGAAATTTATATAATCCATTCTCCACTTTACCAATTGTAGCCACTTTATAATTATTTTTCACATCCTTGACTAAGCATTTATCATTTTTAAAATTCTATTTTACATCCTTCATTGGTAATTTGAAATATAGAGAGAAGATTTGTTGATAATTGAGGGACAAGCTTCACATTCTTAAAGATTCCATTACTCACTTGAAAATTTCCACTTCCTTTAACTTCTAGAGGACTATTATCTCCCAAATATATATTCTCACTATTTCTTTCATTTAGTAACTCAAATTGATCTTCATTATGTGACATATGTTGTGTGCAATTGGAATCAATTATCCATTCATCTTTAAAAAGAACTATTTGTTTTAAGTACTACACAAAAGGCATTTCTCTTAGAATCAAATAATTTTATAGACTTATATTTTGTATCATTAATACTTTTGTAGCATTCATTAGCTCTATGCCCTTGTTTACCACAATAATGACATTTCCACTTGCTTCTATTTGGATTCTTAGATGAGCTAAATTTATCATCATACTTCCAACTCCTTGTATTTGATTTAAATTATCTTGTACCTTTTGATGATATTTTTTACCTTTCATTACAAATGATTGAGATTCACACTCAATAGTAGAAGATTCTCTTTCTTTTACTTGACATTTTTGTTCTTGAATTAACTTAGCACACAACTCATCAGATTTAATAGCTTTTAGTTTATCTGCAATATCTAGTCTCCTTATAAAAGATTGATAAGAACCTAGAAGACTTTGTAATATGATTTGAAAAAAATCCTTATCATCTATGTTCTTCCAAAGTGAAGCCAACTCAATTTTCTTTTCCTTTAATTTAATTAGATGAGATACTATTTTTTGTGAGCTTGTGAATTTCGTATTATATAGCTCTATGGTGAGAGACATAATCCATACATCACTTGAATTTCAATACATATTTTCCAATATCTTCCATACTTGCACTCCACTTCATTCATTTCATACTTCTGGAAAAACTTCTTCAAAAAGTGTTAATTTGATCAAGGCTACTGCCTTCTTGTCTTTCCAATCCCAGTCATCTTTTTCTTTTCCATAGTCTCTTGGTTTCTGTTAACTACCAATGACAACATCATAACAATTTTGAAGAGTTAGAGACAATTTGATTTGTGAAACCCAATCATAATAATTGTTTCCATTCAATCTAACTAAGGGCAATGGAACACCAAGAGAATCCATTAATCAACCTCTCTCCTTTTTGGATGAGAATTTTTTTTTGAATTTTCAACACTTTAAAAATAATTAGTAAAATGAATTCTCACCAAAATTGTGTACAATTTCTTTACCCAAAAAAAGTATTGCTCAATGAAATTTATGCCTACTACAGAATATTAGAATTTCACACCAAGGAGCTAACACTTCCCAAGAATCACAATAGCTCTGATACCATGAAGAAATATATATAAACTTAAGAGAAAAGAACAATGGTACAAAACATATTGAAAGAGAAAGATATTGTTTATTGATAGATTATTGCACTGCAATTACCTCTCTATATGGAGATTTACGTTTTCTAAACCAAGAAAATCTCAACTGATTTCATGTGTGGAGAAGGTAAAGATGACATAACTGCTGCAAGTTTACTTGGTCACCAATTAATAGACTAGAAGATGTCAATAACAACCTACTGTTTAGTTGTAACAAACAACAATAGTTACTCATTCAATGATGGAATTATTCCAACTATTCCACTAAAATTGCTACCCAAACTACTTTTCTTCCATGGCCTAGCTTTTCTGGCATATGGTTATGTTTGAATATTTAGTACTTTCTCCAATTTCTTTTGAATGGCTTTTGGCTCTAATTTTAATAGGATATTTATTTATTTTTAATAAAATAAGTTTTAAATGATAAGTTTGAGAATTTTTTCCATCTATCTATTAAATGATAATTTTAAGAAGTAGTTTTATCTAACTGTTAGATTTATATAAAATTGGATAATTATCATCTATTTATGATTAGAGAATTCAATCTTTGTCTATTTAATGAAATTTATCCTATAATCTCTTAATTTAATACATTAATATATCTAATTTTCAATTTCTTATCTCTTCATATCCACGATCTTCTTCGTACAAATCAATTCAACAGCTATACAAATGAAACACTCAATATTTTATGAGAGGGTTTTAAAATTTAAAATTATACTAGATCTACTTCTTCCTTAAGCTCTTTCTTTCTTTGAACTATTTTCTTACCCTACCTCTATCACTATTTTCTTTTATCTTTAACTATAGCTAAATTTAATATAGTCTTTAGTTCTCTAATTGCTTCTTCAATCTGCCATACACTTGGATGGATCTATTAAAACTACTTTAATACAAAGTGAAAGAAATTCAAAAATAAAACTAACATGAATTATTGTATTGATTTAGAGGATTGGAATGTTTGGTCAAGAAATAAAATAATAAAATTATTACTGTAAAAGTTGTTTTTTTTGCTTTTTTCAAATTGATGATATTAAAAATAATATTTTACGCCCAATTATTTTTTAATTTGTGGTATAAAATTTTTATCTTATTACACTAACTTATAGATTTTAAATTATATATTTTAATAGTTTTGTATATTTTTACTTAATAATTTTTAAAAATAAAAAATATAAACATCACAAATACTATAAGTAAATTTTTGAATAGGTGGAAAATTCTTAGAAGAGTAGACAATCTTTATCACATGAGGAAAATATTATTGTAAAGTTATATTGTTGTTATAGGTTGCTTCAAAATTATTCATAATTGCATGTTCACCTATAGTTCTAAACTTATTGTGAACTATACCTCCTCTTTTATATAGAGTGGGGGTAATACTTTGAAAACATAAATATTATACATTCACAAAATCCTAAAAAAATTATGATCGATAACCATTTATAACTTACCATCAATAAAAACATTAAACTTAGATGTGGGACCTCCTACCTTTACCAATTTATAGTAGCCTAAACACTCTACCTAATAGCATGTAGTTAAATCTTACCTCCAACAATATGCATGTCATTGATACTCACACCATGTTAAGATGCATTGATTCACCAAATGAAATGATTAAGCATGAACTCATTATAAGTTATATCTCCAAGGTTCATTAATATGTACTTTCTCAACATCGACGAATAATTAAACTAAATGGACTTTAACAACATCTAAGTTTTGTCAAAATTATGAGAAACACTAAAATGATGATCAAGGATGCTCTAGAGAGATTTAGGAAGCTGGGAGAAAAAATTCATAAATTGATTTGGTGTCTATTAAGGAGGTGTAGGTCTAGCTAGGAGAGAAAATTTATAATCTAGCTTCTCAGAGTATCCATTTTGAGATTAATATGAAAGGGGGGATTGGGAGTTTGAAGGCTCACTTGGCATAGAGAGTGTTAAAAATGAAATGAAAGGAGGATAGTCTGAAAAAGGAGGAGGTTAGTAGCGAACTTCCTAGGGGTTTAGTGAGTACATGATTTCTCACCCCAAGATCTCCTTGCTAGACTAGCTTAAGGAGCTACAAATGTAGGCAGCTCATTTGTGTTTTGATGACGGTTCTTGATGGTTTTGTTGTTGGGTGGTTGTTTTTTTGTGTAGTGTCTGGTTGTGGTTCCTAGTTTGGTATGTCATGGTCCTTTTACTTATTAAATTTTGTCTTTCCATGCTTTTAGGTAGTGGTAGTTTAGTCCATCTTGAAACTCTATTTCTTTTAGTAGGTCATGGTCATGTAGTGTCTGGTTGTGGTTGCTAGTTTTATATGTCATGGTCCTTTTACTTATTAAATTTTGTCTTTCCATGCTTTTAGGTAGGGGTAGTTTAGTCCATCTTGAAACTCTATTTCTTTTAGCAGGTCATGGTTTTGTGTGTCTTAAAACTATTTTATAGATTTTTCTATTTTATAGTTTTAGCTATTGGTTCTAGTTGATGAGTTTTGTGTTAGGTCACTAATTTTCTTTCCAATTCTATCCAAACTGTAGGTACCATTAGGGCTGATATTTTTAGCTACTTTGGATGGGCATAATCCTTTGGAGATAGTAGGGTCTCTAGGGTATCCAAAATTTGTCTCAAAGGAGGGGGGATTAACTAACTAAGAATGAAAATTGCTAGCAGAGGAAGAAATAAAGTCTTTTGAAATTTTAATTGAGTCCTTCTTTGGCTATTCCAAGGTTGATGATTTTTATACTTCCATCCTATGTGAATTTAAAAAGTTTGTCTGAGGGGAGGGACAATTTTTGTAAATAGTTGATTTATATATCAACTTTGCTTATCTCTTACATATTCCTATTAATCTATTCTTTGATAATATATCAAATTTTCCAAGATCTAGCATATGTATCACTTCTTTCATTTCTTCTTATAAGATAAATTCTTTCCTCTAAAATGTCAATGAAAAATATGGAAGCGCTATTGTGAATGCCTAATTTTTAAGTTCTTAAAATATATGGATTATATTTTTATGTCTGTCTTGAATCCCTTTGTTAACTTTGTAAATTTCAAATAGAATTAAATTTTCCTTTATGATTGACATATAAATTACATAGTAAAATCATTGACAAACTTTTAATTATGTGCATCTTTTTAACTTTTATATTTAATAGGACCATCCATTATTTTATTTTTTTCTACATAGAAATAAAATTCTAATTATTATGTGTAACTAGATTATTTGTTACCTTACATATTTTTCTATATTTAACACTAGTTTATTGTACTTGTCATAGACAATTCACTATTGTATTCACTTTCTTCAAAAACTAACTTAGTTTCCACCAAACAAAGCCGTTATTTTTCTCTTATTGAAATATTTATGAAATTCTTATATTTAGAGATACAGTTTATGTATTAAAAGAATATGTATCTCAAATATGATTACTTAAATTGGTTTATCTTATAGGACCTTTCTGTTGAGACTTTCATATTACATTTTTTTACAAAGGATGCACTCAACAAAAGAAATTCTAAATATTTTCAATGGCCATGATTTTTAATTTTTTAGTAGATTTGTATACCTACCTAATATTTTAAACTCCATTCTAATATCTACCCATATTTGCAAGTGATATTTTAGTTGAGAAATTAATATAAGAAAACTATTTAGAAAAGAATATAGTTTAGTGAATTCATTAATTACCAATTAATCATTCAATTCATCATATTTTTTTGAATTAACTATAAGGAGATCAAAAAAATTAAACAATGAGAGTATACAGTAGGAGAGGCTCAACCTCACCCATAGATGTTAACAAAGACATGTATAGGAAGATACAGTAATAAAAAAGTAACATATTAAGAAAGGAAATCATTGTTGTTATCAACCCAAGTGGTCCAGCCCTCAGAGCCTTCCATCTAGAAAATGATTTTGTTGTCTTGGATTTTCCATAGCATCAAAATCTATCTATCATTCGAATTCTTGTTGCTATTGATTTCCTTAGTGAGTTTTTTCAGTGTTTCTTCAAAGTTGAAGAAGTTATCCATGTGCTTCCCCTAGTCATATCCATATTTCAGCTCGTATAGAAACATAGTAGAGTGACCCATACGTAGGAGCCTTTTAAGCTTCTTCTTTTCCATGGTCATGTTCATGTTCACTTGTGAAGGAATTTTAAAATGTGTGAGTTCTCATCTTCATTGTCATCACTTTGACCACTGTCCATGAAGGAGGAAGAAGGAGTTGAAGAAGCCAAACTTGGACATGTTTCTTCAAAGTGAACACTCATATCATAAAATATTTGATGAGTCTCTAGATCCATTAGTTTGTATGCCTTCAGATGATTAGGATGTCTAAAAAATATGCATGGTTTTCTTTGTGGTTCTAATGCCTTTCACTTTTGTGGAGGTATCCTTGCCCATGTTGGACAACTAAAAACTTTGAAGTGCTTAATACTTGGTTTTTTGCCAAACCAAGTCTTAAAAGGTGTTATGCCATCTAAGGCCTTATGCGGACTTATATTTTGGAGGTAGTTGGCACAACACATGGCTTCTACCCAAAACACTTGATCTAGAGACTTGTGTTGAAGCATACAAGTGGTTGTTTCTTTAAGGGTTCTATTTTTTGTTTTAGCTACATCATTCTGCTATGGCATGTATGTAACTAAATGATGAAGATCTATACCATCATGTGTGCAAAATTCTATAAGCCTAGAGTTGACATATTCCCTGCCATTGTTTATTCTTAGGATCTAGATGGCTTTTCGTATTTTTTTCTCAACTTGAGCTTTTAATGAGATAAAGTTATCAAATAATTTACTCTTATGAGCAAGAAAAAAGACCCAAGTGTACCTTGAAAAGTCATCAATAAATGTGAGAACATAGTAGACTTTACCAAATGATGGTACTGGAAATGGGCCAGTTACACCACTATGAACCAATTCTAGAACAATAGTTACCTTCCAAGACTTTCCTTTTTCATATTTCTCTTTGGGATGCTTGCTTGATTCACAACTTGGACATACACCCTCTAAATATTTGACTTGAGGTAGACCAATGACCATTTCCTTATTGTTGAGATGGTGAAGGTAGTGATAATTAAGATGTCCAAATCTCTCATGTCATAGTTTACTTTGTGTATTTTCCTTTCCAACCACCACCATAGAATCGTTTTTGAGATTTATCACCATAATTGTATCAGGGAGGAACTCTACTTTGTTGCCACATCCATAGTGAGTTATTTTATAGATGGAGAGGAGGTTGGTGCTAAGATTAGGAACATGAAGTACATCCTTGAAGATGACATTTTCCAACATAACATTTCCTTTACCTTATACTTACACTTGAGTATTATTGCCCACATAGATGTAAGGTACATTTGATGGTTTCAAAGAGGAAAACTACTCCCTTGAAGCACCCATATATGTGTTGCTCCTGAATCAAGAACCCATTCCTAAACATTATTTGTACTAGCTACTAAAGATTGTCCTTTACCCTTTGAATTAGATGAAGATCCCTTATCCCTATACACATTTGGAACATCAATTTGTGTTTCCTCATAATGTTAACCAATTCATCGCTTCTTATCCTTGTACTCATGTTCATCATAACCATTCCTCTTACAATAGCAACAAGTTTTCTTTTTCTTTTTGTTGGAATTGTTCCCTTTTTGATTATTTTTCTAAGAATATTTTCCTTGTTGTGAAGAAGAATGTTGAGTGGAAGAAGATTGATTTGAAAATGATTATTGTTTTGAGGAGGATTTTTGAGTGTCATCTTGTGGCTTAGCCTTCCACTGCTTCTGCTTCTTGTTGGAGTTTTTGCCACTTGAATTACCTTCATTTGCTACCAAGGCTTTGGTCTTGGAAGACATGAGAATTCCCATACCCACTAGATTGTCATGTTCTAAGATCAACATTTCTGAAAATTTCTCAAATGAAGGCTTCACATAGGCACTACCCATTGTTAATTTGTGTGTATTAAAGCTAGAAACAAAAGGAGCATATTTAGGTTTAAGATTATTCATGATGTGCTTGATCATCTTTCCATCCCTGATGGGTTCACCACATTCCTTAAGTTGTTCCCTATACATTTCAACTTGGGTAAGATAGTCCTTGATGTTGTTGAAATTTCTAGGATCTAACTTGAGAAGTTTATCCTCTATGGTGTAAGCCATGTCTTCATCTACTGTCCCATACAAAGCTTCAAGTTTTACCAAAACCTCTATTAGATCGGTAAGCTTCCTAATGTGAAACTTGATAGGATCAAATATATTTTTCAACAAGGTTCCTAGGGCCATCTCTTGTCGAGATTTGCAATCTTCTTTTCGAGCTTCATCAACATTAGTAGAAGGTTTCTTTGTTGCATCAGTTACAAAACATAACAAACATTTTTCTACCAATGGTTCTTTAATGTTTTCTTTCGAAGTAGCATAATTATGTGGAGTTCACTTTGAAAAAGAACCCATAATGCAAGAACACACGATCAAGGATACATAATACATAGTACACCCCCCTCCTTTTCACTCAATCAAAAAATCCTGCCCAACTGAATGATTCTGGCACTTTGTATATAGTGTGTTTACAACGGGCCATTTGTCAAAATGGACAAAGTGGAATTTTTGATTTTGCTAATTATGACCTCTGTATAGAGTACAAATTAGGACCTTTATAATGTAGCTCAAAAATACAACAATTATAAAGCAATACAATGCAAAATATGACCTATCTTTCAAAGTGATACTTTTGTGCACATAAAACTACAATCTTAGTGTAGATCTAAAAGTTAGATGAAAAAATATACACTTTCAAAAAAAAAAGAACCTAAAAGGGAGTCTAGATGAGCTCATACGATGTGTTTAAAGTTGCAAAATGCAGGATTAGATAGGTACAGTCACCAAAAAATGCTAATTCTGACAAATTCATGCACTAAAACTAGAAAATAGTTGCACAACTTAAAAGTTTAAGAAATTTTACCCAAAATAAGAAAACATCACACTTGATTTGGAGTCTGGATGACCGAGTTATGGCCGTTTGAAGTCAGGCCACCAAATCAACCCTATATTTGAAGAGGGGTCTGGAGAGGAAAATACTATTTTAAATTTGATGGTCAAATAATTGTTCCAACAATTCAAAAATGCCCTAGAATGATGATCAGATGGTCATCAAATTTAGGCTCATACTTTGCCAAAGTTAGCAAAAACACAACCGTTAGATGATGTCATCATCATACAAATAGGTACCACAAATGACATGACAGTCTAAGTCAGCTTTTTGATGTGGCATATAGAATGTATAGCATGTCTGACAGCTAGATGTATGGTAGACTTGCATAGCATAGTTGTACTGTTTACTGTGTAGGTACAGATCTAACTTGGTGAGTTACACAATGCTATGTGTCTTCACCACATGTGTACGACCTGTCTCATGTGTAACTTGGTGTTTGTTGATTGTGTTGCACAATTTTAAAAAGCCACATATCGTGGTTATTTGTGCAGGTTGGCACTATGTTGGACAGCATGATAGATAGGGCGCTCAACATGTATAGCGTAGATTGGTGTCACATTGCACTGGAGACATGCACATGTCCTATGTGGAAGTCTATAGATGCACCGAGTTCTTGTCAATGATAGTGTAGTAGATTAACTATCATGTGTGGAAGAGGCTAAGGAGACTTTCTGGTGCTAAAAAAATAGATAGTGCTCACGTTGTCAAATTTTAAACTAACATTGACACCATGAATATAGGTCGTTGCCAAAGCTCTTTGCCAATTTTTTGAATGCAGGGGCTAGTTTATTTATGGTAGAAAGTTTTTATTCCCACATTTTTAAAGAAATGGGAATAAAAGTTAAATAAAAACTCTCGTGGACTATTGTCAAACAAAACTAAGCCACGTGTTGTGTGAAGGTCTTTGGTCACTTGGTTGGATATTCACACTGGTATGAGAGCTTAGCCAAATTTGAATGCTTGTTACTGCCAATGCTTAGTTTGATGGCTACTCATTGAAATGTTTGTAAAGTATATACCCATGAAATAGAAGGAATATTTTGCTCTGTGTAGGGTCAGGGTTTGACTGTCCTGTGCATGTGCAATTTTTTTCTCTACCTAGACGCCTAACTGGGAAAATAATAATTGTGAAAAAATATTTTGAAAATATAGAGAATACTGTAGAATTAAACTGATCCAAAAATGAAATTTAATAGGTCAAATAAAGACCATACCTAACTTTGCAAATTCGGTCTTCAAGTATCAATTTTTATAAATATTTTGCCTCCAAGTCGACTATGGCCTAAAATAGGAAAATTTATAGTCAATCTTCACTTAGTCATCACTCCAGATGCAACAATAAGGTCTACCTCGACTCTAGATCTAAATTTGGTCCCTTTGAGAGATGAAGCAACGAGGTCTCCAATGGCTATGTGATGAGTATCAACCTTAGCTTTGACATCATGTAAGAATCTACCTTAGGGAAGAATTTTTCAAAGACTAAGGAACTCAAAATACAAGCACAAATTATACCAGAGTATGATCAGAATAACTATATAGTATTTAATACAATGTACAAGTACACTAGGAGTGCTTCAATATAAAGGCCTCTGAGATGCATCTAGAATGTCTCAGAATTAGCATCATGATAAATCATACAACTAGGCACATATCCTCTAGATATGGGTTATCCTCTATTAAGAAAGGAAGTAAGTGCGATGATGAGAGGATAAGCCTACAATGGTGTGACATGCAAATCAGTGTTGTAGACAACATGTGCTAAATTAGGAGTGTGAACAACTATGTTGTTTACATGAAAACTTAGTGAATGATGCAAACTCCAGTGTTGTAGACACCATGTGCATAATTAGAGTTGCATACTTCTGTGTTGTCAACATGAAAGCTCAAAAAGGTCTGCAAACTCCTAAGTGTCTCATAAAAATAAATAATAAAATAATGCACTAACCTAAGTAAACTTAAGTAAAGTGTAAATACTAAATATCTATTTACACAAACAATAATAAATGCAAAAAATTTGCCAAAACTAAATATCTATTTACACAAACAATAATAAATGCAAAACATTTGCCAAATTCTTTTGGCAAAAGCATAGTAAAAAAAAATATGTCTGCTAGTTTCCAGACCCCTGCAAAAAGAGCAAAGGGGTTTGCTATTATGATTCTTCATAATAGGAAACCTATTGAGAAGTAGTAACCATTTAAAGCACTTGATTTTGGGTTCAATAGGAGCCTTCCACAACTTGTTTGAATGCTTCTTCCAATTTTCATCATGAAGATTAGAGTACTAAAGATTGTTAATATGGTCAATAATGTTGTTAACAATAACAATATTATATATGTTTTTAGCTTTTAATTTTTCTAGAATAGTACCATCTAACCACTTCATCTTGAGAAATCTTCAAGAATCAACATGGTATCATGATGGTAGATCTTTACTAGCTTTAAAAATCAGATTATAGTTTTTCTTTTGAGAGGGAGGAATATTGTATTGAGAGCTAGTATCTTCCTAGCTAATAAGCTTATCATTCTCAATCAGAGAGATGAGTTGAGAAATTCCCAGATTGTTCTAGTATTTGGTAGAGGAGCCTTGTGAAAAGTGCAAATTCCACCAAATGGATCATTCACTATATAGGAGATTTTTATCAAAGAATGCTTTATTAGTGATGAAATTTTTTGTCTGCTCCCAAGCTTTCTAAATAGTTTTAAAGACTGAGGAACCCTGCACTAAAATAGGGAAGTCACACATAATAATATCACATAAAGGGATATTCTTCCAAGTTCCATCTTTATTAGGGATCCTTCTTTCAATATTGCATCTAATAAGGACCTTCCATAGTTCTTCACCCTCCAAAGAGTGAAAGATCCATTTGGTGGCTAAGGAAGTTCCTTGTTCTAATGTTCTTTATGCTTAATCCCCTAAGGAGCTTGTCATCTTGACACTATTCCCATTTGACATCATGAAATTTATTATTACCCTTCCCATCAGACCAAAGGAATTTCCTAATGGCCTTTTGAATCTCTAAGATTAAATATCCAAGTAGAAGAGTAGTAAACATTGTAGAATGAAAGAATCTTTTGGAAAATCTAGACTCTACCTGCGAGCGATAAGGACCTCTTGTGCCAATTGTTAAGTTTATTAAAGATCTTTTTCTTCACCAAGAGTGACATGTCCTTACAAGAGGAATTGGTGGAGAAGGGGGTCCCCAGGTAGCACACAATATTTTGAGGGCCTCCCCAAAGGGTAACCAGTTAGGGGGGTGCTCAGACCAGCCGAGGTAAATGGTTTGGAAAGAGAGATATAGGAGCTAGAGATAGCACAAAAATTGTCAAGCTTAGCTTGAAGGGCATTAAAATTGACCTCATTGATTTCAAATAATAAGGAAGTGTCATCAGCAAATTGGTAGTTCAAAAGATCATCTTGATTAGGAAGGATTATACCTTTGATAGTAGGGGAATGGGAGTTATCCTTAAGAATGTAGCATAAAGCATTAGAGGCTAAGAAAAAAAGGTCAGGGGCCAAGGGGCAACCTTGTCTACTAGATCTTCCAAGAGGGAAGGGGGTTGATAGGGAGCCATTGACTTCGACTTGGGTCGAGGCATCCTTGAGAAGGATTTTGACAAGGTTATAGAATATAGGGGTTCAAGCCATAAGCTCCTAACATCATGAGGATGAAGTCCCATTCAATATAGTCATAAGCCTTTTCAAAATCAAGGAGTAACATAGTAGTGTTCTAATTCAAGAGCTTGGACCAGCTCATAGCTTTCCTGCTAGTAATAAGATTTCCAAGAATATAGCAACCTTTGATGAAGTCCGTTTGGGTGGAGTTAATAAACTTTAGGAGAATATATTCACGCATCAAAGCTAAGACCTTAGCAAGAGTTTATAGGAGACATTAAGGAGGGTAATATGTATCCATTATTTTAGGAGATATTTGTCTCCCTCCTTTGGGATAAGTTTTATAAGGGCCTCTATTAATGAGGTAGCCATGAGTTCCTTTGTTATAAGCATAAGAGTAAACATCATATACATCCGTGCATATTGAGTCTAGATTGGATTTATAGAACTCATTATAGAGACCATCTGGGTAGAAGGCCTTGCCATTATTCATAGTTTTAATAGTCTTTTCAATATCTTCAAGGGATATTTTTTGATAAGAAGTTTATTGTCATCAATGGACAAAATGTTGGGGATAAGATTTTTTTAGCAATGTCTGAGTGTTTTAGCTTTAGCAAAGTCCTTAGAGGAAAAAAGATTACTATAAAAGTTGGCAAAAGCTTTTTTTTATATCAATCATTAAATTAAAAAATAGCATGCCACTTAACTTAAACATTAGATTAGCTAGGATTTTTTATTGGGATGAGAAGATGTATGGTCAATGGAATGGGTTAAAGATCCCTCCCTTTCTTGGTAAGGGGGAAATTCTAGGAACATCTAAAAGGGATGAATGTGTATGGTAGGTTTCAAAGAAAGGATATTTAAAGCTCAATATTGATGGTGCTTCAAGGAAAAACCAAGGTCAAGCTAACACAAGATGCTTCATTGACAATGATTAGTGGGAAGAAATAGAAAACATAGAAAAATATATAGGAGAGGCCACAGACAAGTGGCCAAAAATTTTAGCCTTAGTAGAGGATCTCTCTTTATGCAAAGTGTTCGGAAAAACTATGTTGGAAATAGAAGAAGATTCTAGTATTATTATAAATTCTTTAAGAAAGGCATCTTTTTCTTGCTAGAGGTTAATAAAAAGCTTTGAGAAGAATTAGAAATATGTAAATCATTTAGCAAAGTATTATTTGTTGAAAACTAAGATTTTTTAATGTGTGGAATCTAGAGAAATTACTATATTGTCAATGATTTCAAAGATGCTACTTGCTAGTGAGACAATTTCTTTTTGGTCATAGTACTATCATTTTTTTGATTGATGAAGAGTATATGATTATATGAGATAACAAGATTACCTAGAGAAAGGTTGAAATATATGGTGTGTAAAAGGAGCACTTAGACCAAGTAAGACATGAATAATATTATGTATTATTTATCTAGTTAAATATGAAGTTGATGGATACACTAGCTAAGTCTTGAAGAAAAAGAAATACAAATTGTGTCCACTAAGCTTGACTGAGTGATCAATAAGAGTTAGGCAATGTTATTTCAAGACAAGCAAAAAATCAATTAGTGCCAAGAAAAGTGAAGATTTAGCGTGTCAATTGATTTTAGTACATGTGGAGTGACAATAAAGAGATAGTATGTGCCAAGTGAATTTTAGTGGATGTCGAGAAACCTAGTGTGTGTCAAGCATAAGAAGCTAGCCATTTACAAGTGACAAAAATTAGCTTTTGATCAAAGATTAGTAGAATCTGAGCTAAAATAGTTGATTTCTCAGATTGTGTGAAGCACATGGAAGATAAGCTTGATGAGCTAGAGGCACAAATTTCAAGATAAACCATTTTGAGGCAAATTCAAGGAGGATTGTAGAAGAAGTTCTAGAGGGAAAAATATGGAAAAGAGGGAGGATTCAATAAATATGACCTAATCCTAAGATGGAAGATTGTGATTAAGCATCAAAAGATCATAATTCTCTTTATAAGGGGATACAAGGATTGAAGCAATAGTTGGCATATATGAGAACCCAAGAAAGACAAGAAGTCTAGGGTGTTGCTTCATATGGTGGTTGAATAAAAGAGACTATAAATGGAAATGAAAGAAAAAAGGCTTAAGAGGATGAATTCTAGAAGCTTGAACAAGTTGTGAGAGGTGAATTGAAAGAAAGGTAAGAAAAATGGAGGACTGAAATAGTGATCTATTATTCGCAAGTGAGTTGTGATTTGTTATCAAATTAAGTCCTACTATTACTTTCTAATCATTGTATTAGCTTAGGATGAATCCTTTGGATTAAGGTTTACATTCTAATGGAATTTTCTAAATTCTTCTAACAAGGATCATTCCTAATAGAGTGATTGAAATCCTTTAACTAGGTCACATTTAATAGTGTGTATTGTAATCTTTAACAAGGTTGGCCTTTTACAGGACATCACTTTAGAAGAGTGAGAACTAGTAGCATGTTACTGGTGTTTTTTCCCAAATTAGGTTTCCACATAAAATCCTTGTGTCAAAATGTGTGAATGATTTTGTAGTGTTTAATGTTTATATTTTTGAAAAGTGATTCTAACCTAGGACACTGACCTACTAAGTTATGGAATTTTTAGATGTATTCATGACACATGATAAGGATGTATGTATATGAGTTTTGTTAAGCACTGAAAAGTTTTATTTGGACATTTGGACCTTACATAACTAACCCCCAAGTTATTCTAAAGTATTCCAACACTTGGTATTAGAGAATTGGTTGCTTGTGGGGAATATTTTGAAAGGTACTATAAGATAAAGATAAAAAAGCCCACAAGAGAGGCACCAAAGCTTAACAAGGAGAACTTCCCTGCAAGGAAAATTTTGATGAAGCTACATCTAGGAGGACTTGGAGACTATGAACAATCCACCATTACCACTAAGTGTGTTGACCCTATTGGAGCCCCTATTGCCGAAGATTTGAAAAAATAAGAAAGAGCACAATAAGTCAATGTTGGAGATTACATCTTCCCTAAGCTACACTAATTTTCATGACATGAAAGGATGTGATTTTGCTAAGTAGATGTGGGATGCCATAGAAAATATCTATGGAGGAAATAAAAATATGCTCGAAGCCAAATATGAAAGTCTCAAAGCTAAGTTTTATGATATAAGAATGCAAGAAGATGAGAATAGAATTTAATATTATGCCAAAGTAAAAGAAGTTGTTAATTATACTAGAGGAGAAACTGGTACTATTGAAGATGAGACTATGATTAGCAAAGTATTGAGAACACTACTACCTCGATCTATGCTATTAGAGTCTCTACCATACAAGAGCTAAGATGGACACCTGGCAATGACCTAATTGTTAAAGGATTTATGGGTAGAGTCATTGCCTTTGAACTATCTAATTTTGATAATTTTAAAACTCAAAATGTTGAATCTTCTTTCAAAGCTATATTGTCACTGAAAGAGCCTAAAGAAAATAGAAAATAAAAATGTCAAACATGTTTTTTGTGATAGTGATACAAACGAAGATCATGTAGAAGAGCTTGAAGCATTTTTGGCTAGGTAAATCCATAGAGGCAAAGGAAAATAGAAAGGTAAGTTACCTATCATATGTTTCACTTGTAATGAAGTTCCTTATATTTTTGCAAGGTGTCGTGAGAATAAGAATTATAGAAGTGGAGAAAAATTTAGAGGTAAAAGAGATGAGAACAATAAAGATTATAAATACAAACAAAAGAAGGCCTGCTACATTTTTGAAGAGAAGTCCAATGAAGAATCTAATGACCATGATGATAAATTAATGTTGTTATGAAGGATGATTCTAATGAATATGAAGCAACTACTCTGGTATCTTATTTGAACAATAATGATCAATGAATTATTGATAGTGGTTGTTCTCGTCACATTATTGAAGATAAAATTAAGTTCAATTCTCTTGTGCATTATGATGGAAATAGTGTTAGATTTGGAAATGATGCACCATGTATGATCAAAGGAAAAGTATCAATAAAGTTGATAGATAAGATCATATGTGAGCATGCTTATTACATAGAAGGACTTAAATATAATCTATTAAGTGTTTCACAATTGAATAGTGTTGGATGTAAGCTTGAATTTGGAAATAGGAAAGCTAATATCTATGAAGCTAAGGGAGAACTAATTGGAAATGGTGATCAAACTAGAGGTGATTTATTCTATCTTGACTTGAATGATGCTATTCCTCTTGTTGTACAATTTTATGATGTGTAGCTATGGCACAAAAGAATATGCCATGTAAATTTTGATAATTTGGTCAATATTGGTAAGATTAAGAGAGTCTAAGGCTTGCCAAAACCAAAGAAATCAGATAATGTAATTTGCAAACAATGTTAGTTAGACAAGATGGGAAAATCTAGTTTTATTTTTAAGAATCGCTCGTCACAAGAAATTATGGATTTAGTTTATATTGATTTATGCAGACCAATTAATGTGCAAAGCTACAAAGGTGACAAGTACTATATCCTATTTGTTGATGATTATTCTAGAATGATGATAGTTATGTTTTCAAAGAAATTTTTTGATGCATTAGTGGTACTTGAAAAGAGTTGAAAAGGAAACTAGCAAGATCTTGAAATATTTAAGATTTGACAGAGGTGGAGATTTTACACCAAATGAGTTTGTTATATTATGTAATGATAAAGTAATAAAAAGAAAAAAATTTGTAGGTAGGACCCCTCCACAAAAAAGAATTGTTAAAAGGAGGAACATATCTATAATGGACTATGCTAGAATACTCATGATGGAAAGGAATGATGCTTTGAAATACTTGAGAGAAGTTGTTAGTATAGTTGTCTATAACCTAAACCGATTACAAGTAAAGAAAGGTACAAATTACACATTGGTTGAACTATGGTATGGATACTCACCCAATGTAAAATATTTTAAAGTATTTGGAAGGAAGTGCTACATTCTTAAGGACAACATGAATGGAACATTTGATGCTAAAAGTGAAGAAGGTATATTCCTAGGCTATTCCATAAGAACTAAAAATTACAGGTGTTTAAATACTAACACTAACAAAGTTGTGGAAAGTGAAAATGTAATTTTTCATGAATATATAGAGGTACATGAAGCTAAAATTACAAAAGAACATAAAGACTAAATAATTTTTGTGTATTTCTAAGATGATTTGGGTGATAATGAAGCTTTTAACTAAGTTGAAAATTAATAGCACCAAGAGTCAATGACTACTGAGTCACATATAATGAATATCGAGTTGAATTTAGGTATTGAGTTGCAGTCAGAAGTAGAGGCACATTTTGATACTAACATTAGTGCACATTAAAGGAATGTTGACTTACCTGATAGAGAAGCACATAGTGACCCTAAAGCTGAAAGATCTATTTTAGAAAATAGAATAGAACCAAGATTTTCAAATTATGTCAAAAGACATCACCCTATTGAACAAATTATTGGAGACAAAGAAGCAAGACCTATGATATTGAACAAGTCTAGAAGTGATACATATTTGCTAAGAATGCATGAGCCTAAGTCAATGATGGATGTATTGTAAAATAATGACTAGAGTCAAGCTATGAAAGAAGAAATTGATCAAATTGAGAGGGACAAAACTTGGTCACTTGTACCCAGAATAGAGAACAAGAATTTTATTGGAAACAAGTGGGTATATAGAAATAAACTAGATGTGAATGGTGAGGTGAGAAGGAATAAGGAAAGATTGGTTTGTAAAAGATGTGCTCAAGAAGAAGGAATTGACTATGGAGAAACATTTACCTATTGCTAGATTAGAAGAACTAAGAACAATGCTTGCTTACTCTGCATACAAAGGATTCAAAGTTTATCAAATGGATCTGAAATCTACATTTTTGAATGAAATACTAGAAGAAGAAGTTTACATTGAACAACCTAAATGATTTCTTGATCCAAAAAACACGAACATGTTATGTATGTTACACAAATATTTATATCATTTTAAGCATACTCTTAGAGTATGGTATGTGGGGCAAGTCACAATTATCTTGTGAAGATTAGTTTTTGAGAGAATTGATGATAAAAATAATCTATACTTGAAGACTGGAGGAGGTAAAGGTATTTTACTAGCTGAAATTTTTGTTGATGATATCATATTTGGAGGACAAAATGCATTATGCAAAACATTTTCTAATGAGATGATGAAAGAATTTGAGATGTCCATGTTTGGGGCAATTAAATTATTTGTTGGCTTGAAAGTGTACCAAATTAAGTATGGCATATACATCACTTAGTCCAAGTATGCAAAAAAAATATTAAAAATGTTTGGTATGGAGGATTCAAAACTTGTTAGAACACCTACATGACATAAACTATCAAAGGTTGATGATTCTAATAAAGTAAATAAAAATTTGTAAAGGCCTATGATTGGTAAATTGCAACATGTAGTTTATACCAGACTTGAGATTACATTAGCTATTGGGATTGTTTTAAGATTTTCTGCAAATCCTAAGGAAAATCATTTGATGGTAGTCAAAAGTATTATGAGACATCTAAAAGGAATAGAAGGTCATGGTCTATACTACAAGAAGAATGATAAGTTTTAATTGAGAGTATATATAGATGTTGATTGGGATGGAAATGTCAATGATAGAAAAATTACAAGTGGTGGAGCATTTTTCTTGGGAAGAAGACTAGCTTCATGGACTAGTAAGAAACAAAATTGTATACCACAATATACTATTGAAGATGACTATGTGGCTACTTTGGTGCATTTTTAAAATGTGGTATGGATCAAACAACTAGATAAAGGTATAAAGGAGGAAATTACTGAACCTATCATATTCTATTGTGACAACACAAGTGCTATAAACATATCTAAGAACCTTGTGATACATACAAAGACAAAGCACATTGCAATACAGTAACCTGACTTGAGAGAGATGGTTCAAGAAAAAGAAGTGAAGATGGCATATGTGAGTACAAAAGAATATATAGTTGATATATTCAAAAAAGCTTTACATAAGGATGCTCAAGGGTGTCTAAGAGGTAAACTAGAGGTGATACCCCTATCTAAAGTTGTTTAAGAAGTAAGAGTAGTACCCTATATTAACTAAGTTGAATGTTATATTTTACAATTTGATGTAGTGGATCCTACTTTAGGAGCTTCTTAAAGTAATCAAGAAGTTGGAACAAAAGATTAGTAACAAAAAAGTTGACAGAGGGAGAACTTGAACTATTAACATCTCCATGTTGAGATGACAAGTCTTTGCCATTTTTGTTAAAGAGGGAGATAATACCTAAACCTAAGAAGGAGAGAACACCTAATAATGAGTGAGATATACATGAACCTAAAGAAGAGGGAGAGATACATATCAAAGAGATAACCTACAGAAGAAAGTCAGATAGTAAGAGGGAGATAGCCAAGGGGATATCAGAAATATACTAAGATATACTATAGAGGGAGATAATTTTAAAAATGAGAGATATATACTATGAGGCAGCTATGAAAGGACAGAGTTAGAAAGAAGGAGATGGAAAAATATCACATTACCCTACATAGAGGAATGACACATACAGATTGAGGGAGATATTACTATATATGTTATTAATTTTCTTTTTGCTATTGTTGTTGGTAGTGGTTCAGTGCGTAAGAGGGAGATTGTTGAAAATAAATATTGTCTGATGTGTGGAATCCAAAACAATCATTATAACAAGATTACCTAGAGAAAGGTTGAGTTATATGGTGCATAAAAGTAGCACTTAGACCAAGTAAGAGATGGATGATATGATGTATAATTTATCTACTCAAAGCTGAAGTTGATGGATATACTAGCTGAGTATTGAAGAACACAGAGTACAAATTGTGTCTACTAGGCTTGACTAAGTGCTCAGTAGGAGCCATGTGATTTTAGTTCAAGATGAGAAAAAAATTAGTTAGTGAAAAGCAAAGTGAAGACTTAGTATATGTCGAGTGATTTTAGTATGTGATGAGTGACAATAAAGAGATAGTATGTGTCAAGTGAATTTTAGTGGATGCTGAGAAACCCAGTGTGTTTCGAGTAATAGAACCTAGTTGTTTATGAGTAACAATAATTAGAGTTTTATCAATGATTTTCTAAATTTGAGCCGACAAAGTTGATTCCTTGGAATGTGTTAAGCATGTGGAAAATAAGCTTCATGAGCTAGAGGCAAAAAATTGAAGATAATTTTTTTTGAGGTGAACTCAAAAAGGATTGTAGAAGAGGTTTATAGAGGAGAAAATGGGAAAGAGGGAGGATTCATTGAATCTAACCTAGCCCTAAGATGGGAGATTGTGATTAAGTGTCACACAATCATAATTCTCTTTATAAGGGGATACAAGGATTGAAACAATAGTTGGTATATGTAAGAACCCAAGGAAGACAAGAAGTCTAGGGTGTTGCCTCATATGGTAGCTAAATAAGAGAGTTTGCAATTGGCATGTAAAGAAAGAATGCTTTAGAGGATGAATGCTAGATGGTTGAAAAAGTTGTTAGAGTTGAAGTGAATAAAATCCAAATAGAATGGAGGACTGTAACAATGAGCTGTAATCTTCAAGTGAGTTATTATCTATTATCAGATCAAGTCCTACTATTGCTTTCTAATCATTGTATCAGTTTAGGATAAATTCTTTAGATAAAGGTTGACCTAGCAGTCATTTGTAAATCCCTTAACTGAGTGAAATTCTAATGGAATGGTCTAAAGTCCTCTAACAATGCTCACTCCTAACATGGTGATTGAAATCCTTTAAGTAGGCCATATTTAATAGTGTGTATTGTAACCTTTAACATGGGTGGCCTTTCATAAGGCATCACTTTAGAAGAGTGAGATTTAGTAGCATGTTACTAGAGGTTTTCCCCAAATAGAGTTTCAACAGAAAATAATTGTGTCAAAATGTATGAATGATTTTCTAGTATTTAATGTTTACATTTCTCCAAAGTGATTATGACCTAGCATAGTGACCTACTAAGTTGTGGATTTTTTAGATGCATGCATGACACGTGATAAGGATGTATGTATATGAGTTTTTAAAGTCGTGAAAAGTTTTATTTGGACATTTGGACCTTGGATTATTGATTCAATTGTGGTTAGATATTTGGTTTTTCAGGTTGCACTAAAAGAAGGAAGCATCATTCACAAGAGGATTTATAGGGATTCTCCCACAAAGTAGTTTTCTTAATATAAATTTATCATAATCAATAATATATTTGGATTTTTAAGGGCTCTACTAAAGGACTATCCCCCAAATCTATCCTCTTGATTCCCCTTGAGTTGGGTTGTACTAGTTTTATTCAACTTAATCAATGGCTTCGGCCTCTTGCTTATAAAATTAATCTTTTTCTAGAGGTTTTCTAACATTTGGTTAGATTTAGATTTCACGTTAGTACTAGGATAAAAATTTATTTATGGTTAGTACATTCAAGATAGCGTTTCAGTTACAATAAGATACAGTGAAACATTGGGATTAGAGTTATAAAGGTTTCATGTTACGAGATGGATTCAATTTGTTACAGATAAAAATAAGAAAATATCTTAATTAGTTTAATTTAGGACTACCAATTAGTTAGATATGATTTTTATGTTTATTTAATTATTGTGTGAGGATAAGGGCTATACTTCAATAATTTTATTTGATTTCATATTTTATTTAATTTAGAATGGTGTAAGAGCTCTTTTATTTTATTTTTCAATTAGCGGTAATGTTATGATATAACTTTACTTTGTGTTAGGATATGTTATTTCTAATATTTTTTATTTTAATATTTGATTTTGTTTACTATTAACAATAGGGTTCAATTTTGGAAGGGTGGTTTATGATTTTTTGTTAAAATAAATTTGGAACGTGGTAAGGGCTCTTTTATTTTAGTTTTCAATTAGGATTAATATTATTATTTAACTTCACTTGTTGTTAGGGTATGTTCTTTCTTGGATTTATTGGGACAATTGATTTTATCTACTATTACAATAGAGTTCAATTTTCTTGAATACATAATTATATTTAGCATCACAATTCAATTAATTTGATTGTCTAGGTGTAATTTGAATTTGGTTTCTAGTGTTAAATTTAGTTTATGTAGCAAGGGGTTAAATTCATTTATTGTAAGTGTGATTTTGAATATTTAAAAAAAAATTGAAATGGTGTAAGGACTCTTTTACTCTAGTTTTCAATTAGGATTAATATTATGATTTAACTTTACTTAGAATATATTATTTCTTAGATTTACTGCTACATTCGAATTTGTCTATTGTTTGACCTCAAGATCATTAATTATAAAATTCACCAAAATTTAAATCCCTAAAAATAAATTAAATAAAGAAGATTAAAATTTGATATATTATTATTCATTCTACTTTTACCAAATAATAATTTGGGTGTTTTATTAGTTTACTTGGGGTTAGGGAACAAGGTTACCTCTCCCAACCAACATGAGTTATTCAAAAGCTACTGTATTCTAGGATGTTTTTGGTAAAAAGATTTGTCATAGTAGAATTTTTCCAATAGAGTGTGTGGCAAACCATTCACAACAGTTGGATAGGCCCTTAGTATGCAACCTTCCTCTACCTTTAGAGGGGCAACTCCCTCGTATGATATAATTTTTGAAAGGATTCTCAAATAAAGAATCTAAAACTTCAAGGATCAAGAGAAAGTCATTCAAGATTAATGCACCACATCCCCTCACAACCTTCTTTGGTAAACAAGATTGATAACAAAGGAGATCAAGGACCACATTTGAAAGCAACCAGTATTACCAAACACATTCATTATAATTCATAAACACTCGCATAGTACCATGAGAATGTCTACTACAATGTATAACAATTTTGATTTTAGAATAAGATACCTGGAGCACATGTCATTTCATTTCCTTGCACCAAGAAGACAAAAGAGATTTTCAATTTCAGAGATAAAAAGTGTACATACTTTCAAAAATTTATCTCTCAACCAAAATTTCAGCATAGTGTTCCCTTATTTTTAAAACCAAAAAGTCGCCTTACAAAGCCAAAAGGAGTTCTTATATCGGCATAGAGGTTAATAACTACCTTGTCATGGTTAATAACTACTTCCCAAATACGTGATTTGGGTGAGGTTAATTAACCTCTAAAAAATTAACCTATAAATGAAAATGACCACTAATCAAAATGTATGGCTTGGAACATGTCTTCAGATGGTAAAATCATTGATTTGTTGAGTTATTTGATACAGACTCTTCTTCATGATCATCACCAAGTTTGACAAAGAAAGAATCATTCACAACATCAATTGCTCATGCATTGACTATAGTCTTGATAGTGATACTACAACCTTGTCTTCCTATTGACCAAGATTATAGAATTTTCAATCCTTTGGGACTGATTTTGATTGGCCATTATCATATCCATCTGTTTGAATGCCCATTCTGGATAGTAAAATTTGCTGGATCTTCTTTCTCTGATATCAAAATTCTCTCTTCCACCCACAATTTCCATGACCAACATACCATAGTTGTAGACATCTGATCTGTTAGTCATGGGTCTATTACTTGTAGACCACACCTCTAGAGCCACGTAGCTAAGAGATCCTCTAGCGCTTGTTAGAGAAACATGGCTTTCTTTTTTATTTGTTAATTTTTCTAGACCAAAATCTGCAACCTTTGGGGAGAAATTTGCATCCAAGAATACATTATGAGGTTTTATTTCATAGTGCAATATCCTATTTCGACATTCATCATGTAGATATGCAATCCCATGAGCTGTACCCATTACATTGGAGTGAAATTATTTCCAATTCAATACATTTTGATCATCTTCATGGATATATTTTTCAAAATAACCTTTGATGATGAACTCATAAATCAAAGCTCTTTTAGACCCTTCCAAGCAATAGCGTTGGAGTCGAACAAGATGGGTGGTGGATCCTTCCAATGGCAGCCACTTCATTCAAAAATTGAATTTGACTTTGTTTAGATTTATCAAGTATCTTAATAGCAAGCATACATCCATTGGTAACCTCACCTTTGAAAATTGTACCAAAGCCTCCTTGACCAAGTTTAATTGCAAAACTTTTGGTACACCTTTTTATCTTACGATAAGAATATCTTGTTGGAATTCCTACTTGTAAGAAGTTCTCAATGATTGAAGATTACAAAACTCTTTTGGCAAAGCTTCTAAGCTTGTGTTAAGACATCCATCCACCGCAATATTTTGTAGCTGGTGCAACTGCCGTAAAGATTTTGGAAACATTCTGATGCTACCTAAAATAACCAGCCCCCTCAACTCTATCGGTTGCTTTACTTTACTAGTCCATATTTTATTGAAGGACCCAATAACGTGCATAATTCTCACATTATCAAAAGACACCGATTGGGTTATGCTTGTGCATGCACAATCATGCCAGAGAAGCCACACAATGTCTTTTATGATCTTGCTATTCTCACCTTTCAAGGAATCCCCTTTGGCTACCAGAATCTTTATAGTTTGCCTCTTGTTTGTGAGTCTAGTCCAATCTAACAATGATCACGAAATCCCATTTTCATGAGACATTCTTTCAAACACTTGCTGTACATCACCCTTGATTGACTTGTTCCATCCATTTATATTATCGATACTCCTGCTTATGTAGAAAGGAATAGATATTTCTCTTTACACAGGCCACATCAATGATCATTGTCTTATTTCGGGGGACCTTAGATAGTGTTGTTTATCATGATCTTGGGCACACGAGAGTAATCCAAAACCTGTCACTTTGGGGTTGTAACCGCTATCAAGCAATGAAGATTTCACATCTCTATGAACAAAGGGTATTGATGCAGCAGAATGCAAGTATGATAAAGCTTCTGGATTTTTGATAAGAATGCCGAGTCATGTTTCCTAGTGAAAGCAGTGCTCATATTTGTGACCATGGAGATGATCAAATAGAGTTTCATTTGAAATGTATTCATAAACTAACAAGGGAACTAGTGTCTCCATGTAGCAGCCAAATAATTTGATATTTTCGAGCACAATTCTGATATAGTTAAGCTACTTGCTTTATCATTTGTATCGATTGAAGGTTGATATGGCTTATATGCTGAGAGTTCTCTTTACTATTAGTGTGTTATCATCATAGAAAGGTGGCAAATAAGATATCCATCTTGTTTGATAATGCCATCAAATCAAAACTGCCACCTTGTTTTAAAACTTACATGTGACACAAGTTAATAATTGCTTCATAGAGGTTAAGAAATACTTGTTTTTGGAGAGGTTAATTAACCTACTAAAAAATGCATGATTTGAAAGTTTTCATTAACCTTTTGAGAGGTTAGTGAAAATGCATTCTTGTAGAGGTTAATTAACCTACTCCAAAATGCATGATTTGAAAGTTATCGTTAACCTTTTAAGAGGTTAATGGTTAATGATCAACTTGAAAACATGTATTTTGGGTCTCTCCATTAACTTGCGATAAGTTGGAGCTCAGAAGCCAGATTTTAAAAATTTCAAGTGTTGTGCAAAGCTAGGAATGAGTTGGAGATAGTGAAGGACAAGATCTTTCAAAAACTTAGACATGAAAAGACCAATTTAAAGCTTAAAAGGAGGAAAATTTCAAAAATAACCATGGCTTAGAAATTGAAACAATTTTATAACTGGGCAATAGCTAGCTCTAACTAGGGACAAGGACTGACAAGGATGAATCTCAAATCTAGAATAATTAGAATAGTGCTTTATCCATGGGGCTATAGAGTCACCTGAGGGATCACTTTGCAAAAGGGAGGAAACTAGCAGCAAAAGCCAGACAACTAAAAGAAAACTAGGCAGAACAAAAACTCCTAACTAAACTATATACAAGGTAGGTTTCCCTACCTCCAGTTACTCAAGGTATAATCATGCCAATCCATTTATTGGGTGGGAAAAATAAATACCATGCTGTACCAACATGTGACAATTCTTAAGCTTCCATGGGTTCAAATATAAATGTGCTCCTTGAATTCTTACTTTGAGATTTGTAGCATGCCTCACATCTCTGGATGGAAAAATATATCCAAATAACTAGGCTTCATAAAAAATCTCAGAGTTCAAAATCAATTTTTCTTCCTCTACCATGTGATCGATAACTTCATTTTCAAAGAGTTGCAGTATAAGATTATCAAGTTTCTAAATGTATCTTTTATCCTCTCTTCTACTTGGCAAGTCCTGTAGTTGAATTTCTATTGATTGATCATCATGAAATCTTGAACTCATTTCAAATGCTAGACACTCTTTCTTTTCCGTGGGGATGATCATAGTTGAATCGTTTATACAATTACTCCAACTATGATGCACATCCATGTTATATTGAGTCTTTTGATGATCCATTTCTTCTTCTTCATCTTCCAAAAGATCATCTTTAATTTTTAGGTACCGCTGAGTTACATTGATACTATCATCAACATGGTGGGCCATAACTTCATTTTTCATCCCATTAATATCAAAAATTTCCATCTGAAGGGTCTTTTGATGGTTAAGACAAGAAGATACCAAACTTCGTATTGGATTGCCTTCATACAATCTGTGGAGTGAAGTAACCTATAGAGTTATAACCATTGAGCCTTGTCTTTGAATACCAAATTGGAAATCATCAGTAAAAATGCCTTCATCTAAGAATAAAGGATTAAAGTAAACATTTTCTTCATAGAGGAAATTTCCATCTAATGATTTCAAGCACAAGCTTGGGGTAAAAATGTCATAAGAGTTTCCTTCATCTGATTTTTCCATGAGAGTCTCTGCTAACTCATTACTTCTTCTATCAACATTATTCGTATCATAGAAGCTCTTTGGCATAGGATTTCCTATTCGATGAAAAGGCTCAAAAAGAGGATTTCCTTGAACTTTGAATGATCCATATGATTTCAATTGTATTTCTATCAGAATAGAGGAAGTTGTCTTCATATTCATATAGATTTCATCTTCAATATGTTCAATGACATCTATCCCCTTTTAAATCATCATTTCTTCTCCAAGAAATCTTTCATGAAATGTGAAAGTTGGTATTCATGACAAAGAATCAAAGTTATATGATTCATCTTCTTCTCCTAGAAGTTGATTTTTATCTTTTTCATCAATTGATCTTTTAATCACAAGTTCATCAATATAATCAAATGTAAAGATCTCCATTTCCTCAAGGAAAGAAGATATTTGTAGAAGTTCATTGGTGCTTTTATCTCCATCAATGGTAGTGATTTCATATTGTGCCAGAACATCTGAACTATTGACATGATCAATAGATTCCTCATCATCAATGATCATGGAAGGATGAATGAGAAGATCTTCTCCATGTAGGAAGTCATCATCTGAAGCATCGAGGCACCAAGTAGGAATAAAAATATTATGAAATTCATGTTGATCCACATTTTCCTCATCTTCAATCATATGTTGCATAGTTTCTTGAGATTCTGATATTTCTTTTTCTTTTCTATTACAATCAAGATGATTGAATAGTTTTTCCTAGGTTTGGAAATTTTCACAATGATTCCTTGATACATTACTAGACCATTCTTCTTCTATAGATTGTAATACCCCAAAATTGGCTCATTTCCATTACACCAATTCTAGTCTATTTTTGATAATTTCAAAGTCCTATTCTAATAGGCAATTCTCATTCTGTTATTCGCTACTTGACTTAATTGTTAGATGTAGAAAAACCCTAATCTGCATTCATCATATTTCTTATTTGATTCCTATAGTATGTACTCATATTAGTTACATTAAACCTACTTGATTAATATTTAATTTAATTATTAAGTATTTATACTTTAATTAAATTAAATTATATCCTAAGGCTAATGTGCTATGGAATTAAATTTATTTAATTTAATAAATATGCCTATCTTAATTAATTAAATGTAATTATTTAATTAAATGGGAAAGGTATTTCTAATTAATTAAAAGAAATTATTTAATTAAATGGAGTACTTACTTCTAAATAATTAAACAAAGTTATTTATTTAAATGGGAAGACATTCCTAATTAATTAAATAAAGTTATTTAATTAAAAAAAAGTGTCTCTAATTAATTAAAGATTATTTAATTAAATAGAAAAAGTAATTATGAGAGCATATTTCATTTTATTAAATTAAATATCTCAACAAAATCTCTCTTCAGTTCAAAAAGGGGAATTTCCAGTTCACTATTGATCAAAAATGAGTTAACACAGTTAACTTCTTTTCTACTCAAATTAAAATAGTTAACTCCTTATTTATCTCAAATTAAGTCTGTTAACTCCCTTTAATTTGGGAATCTCCCTTTATGACTGAAACTCATCTTCAATCCTAACCGTTGATCTAAATCGATCTCAACCGTTGATAGATTCCAGGAAACTCTATTTAAGAGACCCTCATCTCTTCATTTGAGGAGGATGAATTGATTTGCTATCGAATTTCTATTGAAATTCATGCTCATATTTACTTACATTTCTTGCATACATTCTCATGTTTTAGTTTAATCTCATTTTAGTTTAATCATGCATATGCTTAATCTAGTTTGCTTCATTTGTTCTTAGATTACATTGCATCTTTCATTTCTTAGATTACTCTGTATACTCATTCTTAGCTTAATTCCATTGTCAAATCCTTCGTTCTTAGAGGGTCTGGTTTCCTATACCTCGATTCTGAGGATATTAACAGGAAAAATCCCTTTAGATAGAAGGCAACAGGTTGCTTTGCAGGGAAAATTTTGGATGAAAAATTCAATGTTCATTCCGTGATGAATCCACAAATAAGGACCGTGTTGAAGTGTGTGTGTTAGCATAGGCTGCATTTTCATGCATTACATAGATACCATGTCTCGACCATCTCCTTGATTAGATGTAGAATCCTCATCTTCTTTTGTGCATGAAGAACTAGATGAATCATTTCTAAGATTTGGATGAGGAGATGTTTTGTTATCAAGAAAATAATTCTTGCGTGGGTCCTCTTTCTCAAGTTCTCGTAGCATTTGAAGTAAAGAAGGATGTTCTTTGTTTGGATCTAGGCATGCATTTCCATAGAAGCTTTTTAAAAATTCAACTTGATTGGGATCAATGGAAATATGATTTTGATGAGAAATAGGTGCAAGCATTGGGACACCTTTTTGACCACCACTATCCATCTTTTATTGACATGAATCACTTTTCTTATCAAGTTCTTCCTTATGCTCACATGTGGAATTTCTTTCTAAAAATGGTTTTGGTTTGTGAGAGAAAAATTGATTGTCCTTACCATCTTCTTCATCTATCTTTTGCAAAGTCCAGAGCAAAGATGGATGAATCCCTCCTGGATCTAGTTTCCTTCCACCATAGAAACTCTTCAAGAAGCTAGCCTATTTAGGATCAATGAAAATCTGATTTTGTTGGGATACAGGTGCATAAGAGACTTTTTTAGTATTCCTCATTGCTGATTTAGATGAAGCACATTTTTCAGCAAGGCCTTCTTTATCTTTATATGCTAAATCTTTTTCCAAGAAGGATTCTTGATCATGAAAAGGAAAACGATAGTCAATTCCATCTTCTTCTTGAATCTTTTGAAAAACTTGAAGTAAGTGGGGATGAACCATTTTAGGGTCTAGCCTCCTGCTCCCATAGAAATTCTTCAAGAATTCAACTTGCAGAGGCTCATTAGGAATTTTTTTCTTTGGATATGAAAAGTATTCATCATCACTATCACTATCACTATCACTTTCAACTTTTCCCTTGTACCAAACCATGATTCTGAATTGCCACCTTCAAATAGATTTACCGATAATCAATCTTTAAAATAGAGTCACCAACCTTCATTCCAGGGAAGGTACCTTTTATCAACCATGTTATTACTTATTGTTCACTTGGTTTTGGATGTGACCAAGATTCTACCTATTTCTTCTTAGAATGACTACTATTCTTTCAATGACTACAACGTTATGACCAATAGAAGCTCTTCATAAGATTTCCTTGAACTCTTCTTCTTGTTCAAGAACTTGGTTTACTTGATGATATTGTTGTGCACTTTGTCTACACCTCTAGGATAGAATGTTCAAGTCTGAGATGATATCCTCCTGGGTGTCTTGGAAGCCAAGGTTAGGTTGGAGAACATGAAAAATGTTCTCATGCAGTAGACCCATTGTGCTTCATTAAGGGAAACTGTCTGTCCATTCTCATTCAGTCTCTCCATTAGAGTCATCAAAAATCTGTTGGTAAATTGATTTGTCATAGTAGAATTTTCCCAATAGAGTGTGTGGCAAACCATTCACAACAGTTGGATAGGCCCTTAGTATGAAGCCTTCCTCTGTGTTTAGAGGGGTAGCTCCCTTGTATGATATAATTTTTGAAAGGATTTTCAAATAAAGAATCTAAAACTTCAAGGATCAAGAGAAAGTCATTTAAGATGAATGCACAACACGCCCTCACAACCTTCTTCAGTAAAAAAGATTGATAACAAAGGTGATCAAGGACTACACTTAAAAGCAACTAGGATTACCAAACACATTCATTATCATTCATAAACACTCGCATAGTACCATGAGAATGTCTACTACAACATATAACAATTTTGATTTTAGAATAAGAAACCCAAAGCAGATCTCATTTCATTTCCTTGCGCCAAGAAGACAAAAGAGATTTTTAATTTTAGAGATAAAAAGTGTACATACTTTCCAAAATTTATCTCTCAATCAAAATTTCAGCATAGTGTTCCCTTATTTTTAAAACCAAAATGTCCCCTTACAAAGCCAAAAGGAGTCCTTATATAGACATAGAGGTTAATAACCACCTCTTTGTGGTTAATAACTACTTCCCAAAAACATGATTTGGGTGAGGTTAATTAACCTCTACAAAATTAACCTATAAATGACAATGACCACTCATCAAAATGTATGGCCCAAAACATGTCTTCAAATGGTCAAATCATTAATTTGTTGAGTTATTTGATACAAACTCTTCTTCATGATCATCACCAAGTTTGACAAAGAAACAATCATTCACAACATCAATTGCTCATGCATTGATTATAGTCTTGATAGTGATACTACAACCTTGTCTTCATGTTGATATAGATTATAGAATTTTCAATCCTTTGGGACTAATTTGGATGAGCCATTATCATATCCATCTTTTTGAAAGCCCATTCTGGATAGTAAAATTTGTTAGATCTTCTTGTTATAATATAAAAATTCTCTCTTCCACCCACCATTTCCATGAGCAACATACCATAGTTGTATACATCTCATCTATCAGTCACGGGTCCATTACTTCTAGACCACACCTCTAGAGCCACATAGCTAGGAGTTCCTCTAGCGCCTGTTAGAGAAACATGGCTTTCTTCTTTATTTGTTAATTTTGCCAAACCAAAATTTGCAACCTTTGGGGAGAAATTTACATCCAACAATACATTATGAGGTTTTATGTCATAGTTCAATATCCTATTTTGACATTCATCATGTAGATATGCAATCCCATGAGTTGTATCTATTGCATTGGAGTGCAATTGATTCCAATTCAATACATTTTGATCATCTTCATGGATATATTTTTCAAGAGAACCTTTGATGATGAACTCATAAATCAAAGCTCTTTTAGACCCTTCCAAGCAATACCCTTGGAGTGAAACAAGATGTAAGTGTTGGATCCTTCCAATGGCAGCCACTTCATTCAAAAATTGAATTTGACTTTGTTCAGATTTATCAAGTGTCTTAATAGCAAGCATACATCCATTGGTAACCTCACCTTTGAAATTTTTACCGAAGCCTCCTTGACCAAGTTTAATTGCAACACTTTTGTTGTACCTTTTTATCTTACGATAAAAATATCTTGTTGGAATTCCTACTTGTAAGAAGTTGTCAATGATTGAAGATTACAAAACTCTTTTGGCAAAGCTTCTGAGCTCGTGTTAAGACATCTATCCACCACAATATTTTGTAGCTAGTACAACTACCCTAAAGATTTTGAAAACATTTCGATGCTACCTAAAATAACCAGTTCCCTCAACTCTATCGGTTGCTTTACTTTACAAGTCCATATTTTATTGAAGGACCCAATAACATGCATAATTCTCACATTATCAAAAGACACTGATTGGGGTATGCTTGTGTATGCACAAGCATTCCAGAGAAGCCACACAATGTCTATTATGATCTTGTTATTCTCACCTTTCAAGGAATCCCCTTTGGCTACTAGAATCTTTATACTTTGCCTCTTGTTTGTGAGTCCAGTCCGATCTAACAATGATCGCAAAATCACATTTTCATGAGACATTATTTCAAACACTTGCCATACATCACCCTTGATTGACTTGTTTCATCCATTTATATTGAAAATGCTCTTGCTTATGTAGAAAGGAATGGACATTTCTCTTCACACAGGTCACAACAATGATCATTGTCTTATTTTGAGGGACCTCAGATAGTACTGTTTATCGTGATCTTGGGCATAGGAGAGTAATCCAAAACCTATAACTTTGGGGTTGTAACTACTATAAAGAAATGAAGATTTCACATCTCTATGAACAAAGGGTATTGATGCAGCAGAATGCAAGTAGGATAAAGCTTTTGGAGTTTTGATAACAATGTCGAGTAGTGTTTCGTAGTGAAAGAAGTGCTCATATTTGTGACCGCGAAGATGATGAAATAGAGTTTCATTTGAAATTTATTCATAAACTAATAAGGGAACTAGGATCTCCATGCAATAGCCAAAAAATTTGATATTTTCAAGCATAATTCTGATATAGTTAATCCACTTGTTTTAGCATTTCTTTGGATTGAAGGCTCATATAGCTTATACGTTGAGAGCTCTCTTTACTGTTAGTGTGTTATCATCATAGAAAGGTGGCAAATAAGATATTCCTCCTCTTTGATAATGCCATCAAATCAAAACTACCACCTTGTTTTAAAACTTACATGTGACAAAGGTTAATAACTGCCTCATAGAGGTTAAGAAATACATGTTTTTGCAGAGGTTAATTAACCTACTCCAAAATACGTGATTTGAAAGTTGTCATTAACCTTTTGAGAGGTTAGTAAAAACATATTTTTGGAGAGGTTAATTAACCTACTCCAAAGTGTGTTATTTGAAAGTTATCATTAACCTTTTGAGAGGTTAATGGTTAATGATAGACTTGAAAACACATATTTTGGGTCTCTCCATTAACTTGCGATAAGTTGGAGCTTAGAAGCCAGATTTTAAAAACTTCAAGTGTTGTGTAGAGCTGAAAATGAGACAGAGATAGTGAAGGACAAGATCTTTAAAAAACTCAGACATGAAAAGACCAATTTAAAGCTTAAAATGAGGTAAATTTCAAAAATAACCATGGCTCAAAAATTGAAACAATTTTATAATCGAGCAACAGATGTTAAACATGTAGATGCAAAATATCATTGTCTCCCTTTGAAAGAATCTTGAAGTTCATCTCCATTAACAAAAGTATTATAAAAATATAACACCATTACTCTCTCTTTCTCTATTCAAAACAGAGTCGAATCATCCATTGGTCAATACCTTTATTCTGTTGAGCTTTCATTCGATTAATCGCATCAGCAGAAGTGAAATTAGTGTAGGATCTTTCCATCACTGATTATATTAAACGCTGAGGAATTTATTTGTAAACATGCAATTCTGTGGTTCTTTGAATTTCAATTTGGTGTCTGATGTACATAACTATGATTTGGAGTTATTTGGTTTATCTTAGATGTCAACTTGATTAGTTTGCTTTGCTTAAATGCTAAATAATTTTTTTTTTAAAAGAAGTTTTGTTTAAGCCAGACCAGAGTAAATAATAATTTTTTTTAATAGAGGGTTCAGACTTGTGAGGCAATCCTCCAAGGCACAAAGTGAGTTACCAACTAGTGAAGGTCACCACTTAAAGATTTAGGAATCCAATAAGGGTGAAGTGAGCTACCAACCAACAAAGGCCACCACTTGAAGATATAGGAACCAGATATAGGCCCACATGTGCCTAAAACCTCTTCGGCTTAGAACCAAGGACTGAGGAGCATCCACGTTGATTCTTTGTGAGCCATTCAACTTCACCATTAGACCAATGGCCCATTGACAAACAATTTATTGCAATTTGCAACACACCGTTAATTGTTTAAACATTGCCAAAGCACCGAAGGAGGATAAAGTTATAACATACATCTTGGTATAGACATAGTATTGGACAAGGGGCACGAGAAAATCTGTCACACTTTGCATAACTTCACATTAACAACAACTCAAATGCATCTCAATGCTAATTATTCTTTTAATAGATAAATAGCTTAGTTTCTTCAATTTTAATGATTAGAAAGATGTAATATTTCAATTTTTGTATGATGAGCAAGTATTTAAATAAATAAATCTTGTTTTATAAAAGGTGTTATGGATGGAATGAATTTCTAAATTAGTTAAGCAATTTAGAAGATAAATTTATATACTAAGATGTTTAAATGTTTGTAAATGATATAATCAAAAAATAAATATTTATTTTAGTGATTAAATTCAAACATTTTAAATGTTCTTAATTAAACATTAATGTTTATTTTTCCTTCTTAAAAAAAAAACTAAAAGGAAGCTTTACAAGTCAAAACTAGTCACCTTACATAATTGAACAAGTAAATTGGAATCATGATATTAGAAGTTCCATGACATGTTTGTCTGAAAATATATACAAATTTACAGAATATTGCTTTGAAGATATATAATTATAACCTAACTCAAATAACCATTATGCTAGTGTGAAAAATCTAGATTTTGAAATGAATAGAATAGAAGTACTATCTTTTCATCTATTGCTACATTTAATATTGATGTTTATAATGGAAATAACAAGAGAACTACTGGAGGGAACAACTGAGAATGGTTTACATGACTATTTTTGACTACTCCTATTGATTGAGCATCCAATTACCTTTTTTAGTAGGATAGTTTAAACATCACACATTAAGACTACTAATAGTTGAAATTGATTTATGTTTAGAAACTTAATTTCTTATTTACTCTATGATGTTTAAGGGTGGACTATTTTACTTGCATATTGGTGGACCAAAGAGTGTGAAGAAATATGAACTAAACTTAAAACCCATAACCCTAAACCTAAAAAATTTTGCTCATCACTAAAAACTGCTCAACACATGAAGGTGCCAAGTGCCAATTTTTCTCGATACTTGAAGGGGACGAGTCACAGATTGCTTAGCACTTGATGGTGTCGAGTGACAAGCAACAGGGGTCGAGCGACAGGATGCTTGACACTTGAACAAGAATGCAGTAGGTGTCAAGTTAGCTCGGCACTCAATGAAAAAATGCTCAGCAACAATGGATGTTGAGTAAGCTTGGCACCAACTGAGAAAATTTATAGCTTAGAAAAATTCTAACGTGAATGCTTTCACCATTAAAATTAGAGAGTGAAGCTTTAACCTTTCAAAAAAGGTTCTCAAAAAAATAATGAATAGAAGAGGAAGAAAAAAAGATTCAAGTATGCTTGCTTGCTTTTCTATTCAACTAAGATTTAAACTATTAAAAAATTTGGGAGCATTCGACTTCAACCAGAAAACCCTAAAATAACCCTAAAAATTCAAACTAATGAAACTTCAATCTTCAAACTTTAAACTTGCATCTCTAATGGCTACACACAATAGCACCTGGAGCAATCACTGCTTCACAGGTCGAACCACACAATAAACCATGAACTTACAAAATGACCAGAGAAGAAACATAGGCATGAAATGAACTTTCTTCTTTCTCTGCACTCTAATGAATAGATCTACTGATCACTTCTCTCTTCTTCCTTCTCTGCAACTTCTGGTCTGCTCTTCCTCTAACTTCTCTCTGTCTAGTTGAATGAATCTAATCATTTCTTTTTGTCTTCTGACCTAAAACATTTTTCCCTCTCATTTCCAAGTTTGAAAAATCTAACCTACCCATATTAATTTTTTTTGGCTATTTTGCAATTCGACAGGTGGTAGGTGGGCATTTGGCTCAAGGGGTAAGACAACCACCACATTAAATTCCAAAACTCCCCCTTTCTCCCGAACTAAACAATAAAAGGATCATAGCTGATCCACATCAACTACACCAAGACACTCTCTTAGGTGTACAAAAGTTCCAATGCCTAATGGCTTGGTACAAATGTCTGCTAGCTACTGCTCAAACTTAGAAAATTTCATTTTGATATCCCATTCTCCACCAACTCTTTGATTAAGTGCTATCTAATTTTAATGTGCTTGCTTCTACCATGGAAGACTAGATTCTTGGATAGTTCAATTGATGAGATGTAGTCAAAATAAATTGTGGTTCCATCCTCTTGCCTTTCATTCAAATCTGTCAAGATCCTCCTTAGCCAAATAGCCTGACATGCTGCTGCATTTGCTGCTATGTATTTAGCCTCTATTGTAGATTGAGCAACAATAGGTTGCTTCTTGGATGCCCATGAAATTGTACATGATCCCATTTGAAACATGTATGCGGAAGTGCTCTTTATATCATCTAAACTTCCAACCCAATCACTATTAGTATAACCTACCAACTTGAATTCATTTGATGTAGTATACAAAATTCCACATCCCTTGGTACCTTTCAAATACCTTAGGATCCTTTTTCCCGCTTGCCAAAATATAGAAATCAGACTTACTGCAGGCATTTGGTCTGGTTGAGTTATAGTTAGGTACATTAAACTTCCAACCATACTCTTGTATAGTGTTGGATCCACTCTTTTGCTATTGTCTTCTTTTCTCAACTTTAGACCTATTGCTATTGGTGTGGGGGCTACCTTACTATTCTGCATTTTGAATCTCTCCAAGATCTTCCTTGCATATTTTCTTGAGAGATGAAGATGCCATCATGCATTTTTTTTACTTCTATGCCTAGAAAGTACTTCAAGAGACCTACGTCTATCATCTCAAATTCATTTTTCATGGCCTCTTTGAACTCACAAATTAGAGCCTTGTCATTACTAGTAAAAATTAAATCATCTACATACAAGACAACAATCAACACATTTCCATTTGCTACCTTGATGTAGAGAGTTGGCTCACCATTACTTTTACTAAAGCCATTGCTCATCAAATATGAGTCAATCCTACTATACCATGCCCTTGGAGCTTACTTGAGCCCATAAAGAGCTCTCTTCAATCTATATACTTTGTTCTCTTCACCTGCAACTTCATAACTAGGTGGCTGCTCCACATACATTTCTTCTTGCAATCGAGACATATGTATCATCATAGTCTCTTCCATATCGCTATTTTTAGCCCTTGACTACCAACCTTGCCTTATGCCTATCAATCTTGCCTTCAACATTGCATTTGGTCTTATAGACCCATTTCATTCTTATCACTTGCTTCCTAGTAGGAAATTTAGTTAGCTCCCATGTCTCATTCCTTTCTATAGCATCTATCTCCTCATCCATGGCCTTACACCATTTCTTCTCCTTAATAGGTTCTTCAAAATATATTGGATCACTATGAGAAAATAATACAAAATTAACACTGTCATCATAATCTTCATACCTTTCATCTTGGTATATCTCCCTAAGTTTCTTGGTCTTTCTTGCTAACAGGGAGGAGAGTGTGGGATTAGAATCTTCACTACTTCTACTTTGCCAACCAGCTTGGTCTTCACTGTTACTCAACACTGACACGTAGTCATGCCTAGAGGAGCTCAGCAATGACTAAGGTCACTTACCTTTTCTTCTATTTGCTCCTTATTGTTGTTGTTCATTTCCATCGTCTTCACTCATAATTGGCACTTTACATTAAGTGCTCGATGACTCATCAGTTGGACCATACCAAGACTAATTTTCAAGAAATTCCACATCTCTTGAAAGAATCATTTTGATATTCAATGGGTCATACAATCTATATGCCTTTGATTCTGAGCTGTATCCTATGAAGATGCACTTCACACCTTTCTCATCCAAATTTTTCCTTTTCTCTTTAGGCACATGTGCATATGCAACACATCGAAACACCCTTAAGTGTTGAACTATCGATCTTCCTCGTGACCATGCTTCCATTGGAATTTTATCACGGACTGCCTTTGTAGGACACCTATTAATTAACTAAACTATTTTTTCCACAACCTCTCCCAAAAATTCAATTGAGAGACCTTTCTCTTTCATCATGCTCCTTGCCATTTCAACAATGGTCCTATTCTTTCTTTTAGCCACTCCATTCTACTATGGTGTATAGTTGGTTATGAGCTCTTTCTTTATACCATATTTCTTGCAAAAATTTGCGAAAGAATTGGAGGTATACTCCCCTCCTCTATCTGATCTTAATAACTTAATATATTGTCCACATTCTCTTTCAACCTAGGCTTTAAATTCTACAAATTTATCAAATGCTTCAGATTTATTCTTTAAGAAATACACCCATGTTCTATGACTGAAGTCATCAATAAATGTCATTAAATAAGTACTCCCCCCAATGGAAGTAACTTGCACAGGACTGACTAGGTCAGTATGCACTAATTCTAATGGATATCTAGCCCTCCTAAAATTTCTATAATTAAAGGGAAGCCTATGTTGCTTACCCAAAATACAAGCCTCACATTTATCACATGAATTTCCTATATGTGGCAAACCTTCTACCATTCTTTTATTCGACAACAAATTAAACTAGCATAGCCTAGATTACCATACCTGAGGTGCCATAGCTATCAGGGGTCTTCAATGACACTCCTTAGAGCTAATTGTGTGTGAGGTGCAACACCAACCTGAGATGAGAAACATGTCTCTATCCTCAAGGAAAACATTCTGTTCTTTGTCATTTGAACTGCTGCAAGTAAGTTCTTGCTCCCATCTTTTTCATGAATGACACACGTGTTATTCTTCATCAAAAATTTGTATCCATTTTGAATGAGCTGACCAATGCTCATCAAATTGTGCTTCATACTAGGGGGAAAATACACATTTTGTATTTCCTTCTTCTCACCTTTCTTGGTGCGGACCATAATAGATCCTTTTCCCACAACTGGTAGGGTTCCATTGTTACACATTTTAATCTCAGATTTGAAACTCTTGTCAATGAATGAAAACAAGGTTTCATTACCACTCATGTGGTTGCTATAGCCACTATCAAGCTACCAAACCTTAGGGCTTCCTTCCTCACCAAAATTACATATGATGAAGGCAGTGGCATTGTTTCCAGTTCCCATGTTTACATCAGCCACATTTGCTTTTCCTGACTGATCATTTTTCTTTTTCCAAAATTCACTTGCACAATGCCCATATTTACGACAGTAGTAGCATTCTACATTACTCTTATATGAGTTATATTTTTTCTTACCTCCTCTTGAAGTATTTTTTGAGCTACTTGCTCCATCTGCTCTTCCTGAGCTTTCTGCTGCATTATTTCTTTGTCCTCCATTACCTCAACGTCTACCTCTGGAATTTCTGCCTAAGCCATTTCTTCCTCTCCCCCTTCCTCTTGGATTTGACTGAGCCTTGAATTCTCACTTTTGGGAAGAAGAAGATGTAGATCTATTGATCTTATGCTCATGGTTTTGAATAGTACCCATCAACTCACCCATTGTCAAAACAATGAGGTCTTTTGCCTCTTCTATGGTCATGACCAAATTGTCATATTTATGAGGTAAACTCCTTAATATCTTTTCCACTATCATGTACTCTTGATATTCTTCTCCATTTGACTTCAGTTGGTTAATCACATTGGAGGTCCTTGAACTGAAGTCTATAACTAATTCATTTTCCTTCATCTGAAGGTTCTAAAACTCCCTCTTTATATTTTGTAGCTTTACTATATGGACTTTATCAATCCCCTTGAAGTTCATCTCAAGGATATCCTAAGCTTCCTTTGCATAATTTTCTGCTGCAATCTTAGGGAATACTATCTGTGTCATTTCTGATTCAATCAAACTTAATGCTTTATCATCCTTCCTTCTTGACTCTTTCAATTGAGTCTTTTGTGGATTTGTGAGGGCAGCATACTAAGTTGGGTCTATCACATTATTTAATCCATTAACTACAAACTCCCACAAATCATTTGCAACCATTATGGTTTTCATCTTCTTTGCCCATGTATCATAATTTTTTCCATTGAAGGGTGGTGGTTGCTGCCATATCTTTTCTGCATCTCTTCCCTTGTCAAATATCCCAAGAAAACAAATGCCCTAACTCACTGTGGAAGTGGGGCCTCAAAGCTCTGATACCATGTGAAGAAATATGAATTAAAATTAAAACTCACAACCCTAAACCTAAAAATTTTTGCTCGACACTAAAAATTGCTCAACACATGAAGGTGCCAAGTGCCAGTTTTTAGATTGCTTGGCACTTGATGGTGCTGAGTGATAGGCAATAAGTGTTGAGTGATAGGATGCTTGACACTTGAAGAAGAATGCAGTAGGTGTCGAGTTAGCTTAGCACTCAAAGAAAAAATGCTAGGCAAAAATGGATGCCGAGTAAGCTCGGCTCCAACTGAGAAAATTTATAACTTAGAAAAATTCTAACATGAATGTTTTCACCATTAAAACTAGATAGCTAAGCTTTAACGTTTCAAACAAGTTTTGAAAAATAATAATGAATAGAAGAGGAAGAACAAAAGATTCAAGTATGCTTGCTTGCTTTTCTATTCAACAAAGATTTAAACTATTACAAAATCTAGGAGCATTCAACTTCAAGTAAAAAGCCCTAATATAACCCTAAATATTCAAACTAATGAAAGTTCAACCTTTAAACTTTAAACTTGTAGCTCTAATGGCTGCATACAATAGCACCTCGAGCAATCACTACTTGACAGGTCAAATCACACAATAAACCATGAACTTATAGAATGACTAGAAAAGAAACATAGGCATGAAATGAACTTTCTTCTTTCTCTGCACTCTGACAAATAGATCTTCTTATCACTTCTCTCTTCTTCCTTCTCTGCAACTTATGATCTACTCTTCCTCTAACTTCTCTCTATCTGGTCAAATGAATCTAATCATTAGTTTTTGTCTTCTAACCTAAAACATTTTTCCCTCTCATTTCCAAGTTTAAAAAACCTCACCTACCCGTATTATTTTTTTTGTTTGGTTGTTCTACAATCTATCAGGTGGTAGGTGGGCATTTGGCTCCAAGGGCAAGACAACCACCACATTAAATTCTAACAAGGAGATCTACTGGAGGAAATTGCAACTACTGTAATTCAATATATCAGCACTGCCAAACATCCCAAATATTTACTTCAATGTTCCTTTGAATGGCACCAATGATATTATGCAAAATTTCATGCTTTTAAGATAATTGGAAGCATGTGACAATATTACACAGATGTTATCTGATAAGTCATGTCTAGGTAGTAAGCTATGAGAAGTTTTTCTTTGTTGTTCTTCAGGATTGAATGATTTTATTATTTCTATATATGTATATAGTCCTTTCCTTTTATGCAATTTCTCCCATTATTCCATGGGTGAATGGTATACAATATATTCTTTACTTAAAATTTTAACTAATTATATTAAGTCAGAGAATAGAAATCATATCTAAATCAAAAATAATGGAAGGATAAGGTGGTCACTCTCTCAGAGTCACATGGTATAGCCATAGCCAACAAAAAGCTAAATGGTCCTAGTTAAGAAACAAAACATGATCAAGTAGCCAAAGTTATAGCTAAAGTTGATAGAGGGTTTGATTCATTTCTCTTTCCCCATTAGGACTCCTACATTGGTTCACAATCATGCAAGGTCTAATCATTTGCAATATTTTCTTTAATTTCCTGATCTTCATTTTTCAAGAAAAAAAAAAATCAAACCTCATATTGTTTTTAAAAGAATAAGACCAATCCAAATCACCCACCTTAATTTACAACAACCATTTAGTGGCCTACTACCATATGATGGATGGGCAAAGTTAGAAGAAAAATAACAAAACACTAAAGATATGTGTTGTAGCACAATAAAAATATAGTACATTTCATTCATCATGATATCAAATGAATACGTAATGCCTTTTTATAGGAAAGTGTTCAATATTCTAGAAAAATCTAACATTAGCCGACAAGACAAAATATCTACATATTTATGGAAAATACTAAAGCTGACTCAATGTTTTGGAAAATACTTCAACTAACACAACTAAACCTAAGCTTAATAATCTAGAAACATCTAATGACTGATGATTAATTCATAGTAGAAATTTCTATTTCTAACACGCCCCATCAAATTTTGTTGTGTACAAATTGAAATCCTTTCTTTTTCTTGATGCCAAAAAGTTATTTTCTAATAATCTTCATATCCATTAATGCATGAATAGTGTCTTCCAAGGTTGTGGCCTTTAACTTTTATAAACAATTTGAAAGCAATTGGCTGCCAACGATTTCCTCTTTTCACAGGATCCACTGATAATGTTGCTTCATTCGTCACAAATGTCAATAACCTTTTGCCTCTTTGATGTCTTGCTCTAATCATTTTCCCAATGTTGTTGCATTTCTTCTTGTACTTGAACATTTTTACTTGAATAAAGCTCGAACCATTCCTACAATTCTTTTCCAACTCGATCCAAATCTCCATCCACAATCAATTTTTATACAACCTTCCATAGAATCATTTGTGCAATCTTTATTCCAACATGTCTTATGACAATAATTTTTCAAGCTAAAAATATTATAAGGATGTATATCCCAACATCTATCCTTTGTATGCCCTTTCCTAATATAGTGTGAACATTGCACAATCTTTATGCATTCAATTGATTCTCTTGAACCTTTATTAATGTTTCCACTACCTACATCATATCCAAGACTTGCATATTTTGGGCCAATAGTAGTCTTAGTCAGATTCTTTAATCCCTATTTATCATTTCCTAAACCTTTACCTTTGAAACCCATTCTTTCCATAATCTTCAAACCAACACTATTATTATCATAACAAATAAAATCTCCAAACTTCTTGTCATTTACTTTCTTACACTTTTCATCACAAATACTTTCAACTTTACCAAAATCACATTTCTCAATCCCATAATCACTCAAATTAGTTGTGTGACAAGATACATCACATACAAATGGTTTCATATAAAAACATTCTTTCTCTCATTTCAGAGTAGACAATTCATTCTTTAACATGCTATTTTCCTCTTCCAACTTCTTCACATTTTCTTCTAAAACTTTTTTCATTTTCTTAGCATTGTCAAACAAATTTAACTTTTCTTCTAATTCTTTATTTTTCTCTTTAAGCTTGTATGTTTCCTTCACCTGCCACTCATGTACTTTTTGCACAAATTTTGTCCTATCCTCTAGCTCTTCACTTGCATCTATATGGACACTAATTTCATTTAAAAATTTAGGCTTTTCTTCTCCCATTTCATTTCTTACATTTTCCAATTCCTTTTGAAAAATATCATTTTCACACAATATTCACATAATAATCTTGCATTTTATTTCTTCGTCATTACTAATTCTTCTTCTAACTTATTTGTCTTCTCTTTTTGAACTCTACTAGTTTTTCCCATTGAAATCAACATTTAACACACTTTACTCTGTATTTTAGAAAATTCTAAATACCTTTTAACTTTCAAAATTAAATCTTCAAATAGCTTGAGACAAACCTTTAGATAGCTAGACTCCTCACAATATTCTTTGTTTTTATAATTTCTCAAATGTAATTAAATAATTATAAATATTAAAACCATACCTTTTTTGCCAACTTTCCCTCTTTCCTGCTCAACACTTCCTATGTCATCTTCTTCAAAATAATTATCTTTCTCATAACACAAAAAATCCTCCACCATTTAGTAAAACCAACACACGCCGTGCTCTTTTATCACAATCTAAAATTCTATCCAACCTTTTATCCAACTAGGCCTTAATACCAATTTGATGGATGGGTAGACACACAGGAAAAATAACAAAACACCAAACACAATGTACTGCAACAAAATAAAAATATATTACACTTCATTCACCATGATATCAAATGAATACATAGTGCCTTTTTATAGGAAAGTGTATAGTAGCCTAGAAAAATCTAACATTAACCGACAAGACAAAATATCCACATATTTTTGGAAAAAACTACAACTGATTCAAACTTTTAGAAAATACTTTAGCCAACACAACCTAAACCTAAACTTAATAATCTAGAAACATCTAATGATGGATGATTAATTCCTATTATAAATTACTATTTCTAATACCATAGGCCTAGTTTAGGGGGGTCTATACTAGTTTGGAGAAATAATAGAACTATGCCATAATAATGGCCCCCAGGTAAATGATGGCAAGGATGTTTCACATGAGAAATGTCCTTGAGAGAAGACTCCCATTTATACAAATTAATAGTAATGCATCTATAAAAATACCTATATTTCATTAAAAATTTTCAAAAATAATATAACTATGATGAATAAAAAGGGACATTAATATGAGAAAAATAAGGTGTTTTTAAAAATATTGAAACTCTAGTTGTTTCCTATGTACAATAAACTGATATGAAATCTAACATGTTGAACACATAATAATTGATAAATCTTTGGCTATTTCATACAAACGATCTTCCCAATATGTGAATAGTAGTCTAAGATTTTTGAAGTTAGGCCAACTTCAGCCACCAAGAAAGATGAATGATCTACGGTGGTGAAAAAAGGAAAGGGTTCATCTATAGCTACGGTGAGCTCTTTTCCTATGGATAATAGTAGACCTAGCTCAAGACTTATATCATTAGAGCCTTCTTTCCCATTGCTCCCACCACCTCTTATTTCAAACCTCAAAGTTTAGAGGATAGTGGGTTTTCATACCTTGATCCGCATCCTTTATAGATTTGAGTGTCACAAGAAGCATCCATGATTTCATAGAAAACACTTCATCAGTCTTGTTACACTTGTATTTTTTTCATCCTTAAAGTCAATTGTTTAATTCGTGGGAGTGCTTACATCAAAGTTGAAACTTTGAGTCAGTTCAAGTTCAAATTCAAGTTCTATCACTAGAGAAAAATGTTGAAAGTAGGCTAGTCATTCTCCTAGTCATCAACCTTCCTATTCGCCTATGGAAAATTTGAAGTTGAAGTTGAAATTTTAGGTTAGTTCAAGTTCAACTTCAAGTTCAAAGTTCAAAATCAGGTCTGTCAACATACCAGGAAATAAAAAAGTGTTGTAGTTAGAAAAATAGTCATGTTGTAGGGGGCAAAACTTTTAATTTGATTACTCGATTGAGCTAAAATTTGGATATATTTGAGGAAACCTAGTACTTCAAGTTCAAAGTTCAAAATTGGGTTTGTAAACATAGAAACAAATACAAATGGGTTGCAGTTAGAAAAATAGTCATGTTGTAGGGGGAAAAACTTTTAATTTTACTATTAGATTGAGCTAAATTTTGGATATATTTGAGGAAACCTAGTTATCTAAATTCTCTCCAAGCCATTTTATAAAATTCGTTGTGAATCAAAATTTAGGACTATTTAAATGGAAAACTATATAAACTACCAATGAGAGTCACAAGATCATGATAGTAATTTCTTGCCATCATATGCCACCTATCCAAGAATGCATATTGGTTTCATTCTAAATTTGGAAAACATATCTATTTTCATATATGAAACTTTAAAATAGCTCAACTATTAAGTATTCTAATGTGATAAGAAGAAGATTATTCATGAAAATAATTATAATGATTTTAAAGAAACTGTTACCAAAACTGAAATGCAAGTGAAAGTTGTTATTTATTGTAAAGATTTCTACACAAAGGGGTTTCTTGATGCAGAGAGCATAAAAAAATTGTGCTTGATGAGCCTTCCACAAGACTTTGAAATTATATGTATAGATTTACATTTATAATCTTTTCCAACCATTGAAATGAATGCAAAAATGTTGCATCTTTTAAGAATAATTTCTCAACTAGGGCAGAATTTAAAACCCTTAATCAATCATTGATAACTTCTATAAATGAAAGAATGAAACCAATAAATTTTGTGATACTCAATAATAGTGATCTACCAACATTTTCTCCAAGTTATAGCCAACTCCAATAAAGGAGATAAAAGTTATTGCAATTTCCTCAAAGTTGTTTATATTATGATACAATCTGACTTTTGTTCACCAAAACAGCCATAACTTCTCCCAAACGTAATAAAAATAAGCCAAAACAAATCCAAATAAAAGATAACTTATATAATTTTATGAAAATATAAGTTTCAGATCTATAATATTCAAATTGATTTCGCATCAACCAAAACATCAAAGAAATTACATGTAAAAAAATTAGAAAACTGAATGTACAACATCAAAATAAGTTTTATTTCATTCAAAATCCTTGCTCCAACTTCTCCAAATTGCAATTTAATATTTTGGAGACCAAATATATATAAATTTTAATAAAATTAAACTTTCCAACCAACCTAAAACTACCCATTAACATCTTTAAACCAACTTTTAAAAAGTTGTCACCGAGTTGTAAAAGTTGTCATTACAATTTTGGCAACTTTTGAACAACTTTTACAATAATTATCCAAATGACTTCAAAATTTTCAAAAACCCTTGAAATATGATAAATATGAATTTAATACTCCAATTAAACTATTTCCACTCTATTTTGGTATATTTGAGTTGTTTTACCATAATTAACATTTTTCAGGACCTCATAGATCACTATGATTTTAATGGCTTTTATAGCCTTAGAAAATAATTTGAATGAAATCCAAATGGTATTCAGTTCCTTACATAAAATTAAAACCAGATTAAAGACAATCTAAAATATGATTTTATCCATAAAACATCTAATGAATAGGTGCTCCTACATCATACTCCCCAACTTTGAAATTTTTCCAAGTCCTCCTTGAAATAGGGTTTCAAAGATCTCTTCATCTTCACTTTTGGTCTTTCAATCCCTTTTCATTAGAATATGAACCTCTTAAGAGTAAATTTATGTCCTCTCCAATCTAACTTCTTCATCACTTGCATTGAAATGAGTATAAGAAAAAATTCATGGGAAAAAATTAATTGATTAATATCAAAATCAATCACAAAATTTGCATCTTTCTTCTCCAATCTTCTTGACAACTCTTCCCTTTTACCATAATTCTATCATAAATCTGATCACTCTCTAATATTTGTTCATTATTATCTTTTATATTTGAAAATTTTGCAACACAATCATTTAAATCAATGCCCATCTTCATGGAGTCTTTGAATGGTTCAACTTCCATATTAGATTCAATCAACTCTTCCTCTTTTGTTTCTTCTATTGTTGTTTCTCTTTTCTCTTCCTGGAGTTCATTATTTTTTTTTATTATATCTTTTTCAACTTCTTGAACCTCTAAAAAATTCAATTCTTCATCTCCCCCACCATTTTCAATTCACTTCTCTAGGATTTTAAGAAGTGCCTCCAATTTCTTTGTGCATTCCTTTTCTTCTTTTTCCAATATTTCAATCTCCTCTTGTCTTTTCTTTCTTCCTTCCTTCTTCTTCTTTTGTGAATCACTACCCTAAAATTTACCATGCATCAATTTTATAAATAAATCCATTTTCAAGAAATTCTCTTTTATCTTCTTCCTCTTGTCTTTGATACCTTTCCTTAGGGCTTTTTGCTCTTTTCTCTCTTGGCCTAGTCTCTTGGTATCAACGTTCTCTCTCTTCAACTTGTAAAATACAAACACACAACAACAATATCTTTTTCCCAAACCTTTTGGGCTTTGATACCACTTGATGCAGAGAGCACAATAAAAGTGTGCTATATGAGCCTTCCACAAAAGTTTGCAATTTTATGTATAGATTCAAATTTATAATATTTTTTAACCATTGAAATGAATGCAAAAATGTTGCATCTTTTAAGAGTAATTTCTCAACTGGGGCAGAATTTAAAACCCTTAATCAATCATTTATAACTTCTATAAATGAAAGAATACAACCAATCCCTTTTTTGAGGCTCAATAATAGTGAGTTACCAAAATTTTTTCCAAGTTATACAAAAATTAAAGAAAGGAGATAAAATTTATTGCAATTTCCTCAAAGTTGTTCATATTATGATAGAATCTGACCAGTCTTCACCAAAACAGCCATAACTTCTTCCAAACATAATAAAAATAAGCCAAATCAAATCCAAATGAAAGATAACTTATATAAATTTTAGAAAATATAAGTTTTAGATATATATGATTCAAATTGAGTTTTTATCAACCAGAACATCAGAGAAATTATAGGAAATAAATTCAGAAAACTAAATGTACAACATCAAAATAAGTTTTCTTTCATTCCAAATCCTTCCTCCAACTTCTCCAAATTACAATTTAATATTTTGGAGACTAAATATATATAATTTGGATTAACATTAAACTCTCCAACCAACCTAAAACTACCCATTAACATCTTTAAACCAACTTTTAAAAAGTTGTCACCAAGTTGTAAAAGTTGTCATTACAATTTTGGCAACTTTTGAATAACTTTTACAATAATTATCCAAATGACTTCAAATTTTTTGAAAACCCTTGAAATATGATAAATATGAATTTAAGAATCCAATTAAATTATTTTCACTCTATTTTGATATATTGGAGTGGTTTTACCATACTTAACTTTTTTTAGGACCTCATAGATCACTATGATTTTAATGGCTTTTATAGCCTTACAAAATAATTTGAATGAACTCCAAATGGTATTTAGTTCCTTACATAACATTAAAACCATATTTAAGATGATTTAAAATATCATTTTATCCATAAAAAATCTAATGAATAGCTGTTCCTACATCAGTTCTTCTCTTCACCAAGAGTTTTGGAGCTATAGAGAGGGAGAGAATACATTTTTATCGGCAGTGACTATAACAAGGAGGAGAAAGAGAGGTTTTATTTTTATTTTTCTACAACTTGACTATATTGACAGAGATAAAATGATATTGTTATTATTTTATTATGCATTTCAAATAAAATAAAGTTTCATATATCAAATTCTATATTTTACTATGTTTTTCTTAAATTGAAAATGGTTATATAGTCATTTATTTCATGCTTTAGGTGTAGTTCTACATTATGATTCATAGTTAGCAGAATAAAATAATGTTTCTCTATGACTCCAATTTGATATGAAAGACTAGATAGATGGTCATGTGGTTGTTTGTTCACTTTTCTTTCCTCATTGTTTAGTTTATAAATCTTATAATCATATTTCTCCTATAGTGATGGGTAAATGTTAGAAAACCTTTGTGTCTTTTGATAAAAGAAATAACCAACTATTTAAAATCTTTGAATATCTTTCTAAGAGGCAGTTGTACCTCTCAATTCAAATCAAACCTATTAATCTCATGATAGTATTTACAACTATTAGTGGCAATTAATTTTTTTATTCGGGCATTTTGGGTTATTCTTTGTATTTAATTTTGGAAGGAAAAATTTGTTTACTAACATATTTTTGGTGACTCTACTAGGGAAGAAAGTGAAGTCTTGGTGCTTTCTCTTCCTAGTGACACAAACCAAGACCCTAGTGATCACATCAAAGCATTTACAGTTACCTGCGAGATTCTTGGTGTGCAAGAGGAGAACGTATTTGTTAGATTATTTGTTCGAATCCTCATTTTAAGTGTAGCATATTGGTTCCATAATTTACTAGATAGTTGCATCACTTGTTGTAATGATCTTGAGGTGAAATTTCTATAGAGGTTTATGCCTATAGTTGATGTTGCTAACTTCTTATTAAATTTCTTTCAAATCAAGATCAAAGAAGGGGAAGCCATGAGAGATTTTGTTGATAGATTCAATAGAAGTGTTGGCAAGATTCCTCTAGCTTGCCAACCGAGTGAGAATGAATAGTTGCGTATATTTATTGCTTCCATGAAAACTCAAGTTAAATTGTTGCTTCTATGATTAAAATTATAGAGGTTACAAGATGTACAAAGGGAGGCTATTTCCTTGGATGATGATATGATCATCAGCAGACTGAGATGTAGCAAACCCTCCTAGGTAAAAATATGCACTTATGAACAACAACATTATCTAAAGGTGAAGCCTTCCTAAAAATGGTTAGTTCTCAAAAAAGAAAAATTAGTACCTCCTATTTCTATTTATCAAAATTTGATAGTTTTTAATAAAGAGGATTTTCTAATGCTTCCTGCAATTGAACATAATCATTGTGATATAGTTGGAGCATATCATTTGCATGTTGAGTATGATGATGAAAATTTTCAAGAAAGCCTATTGGCTGAATATAATTATTTTAATATCTTAGAAGGTTGTTTGCACATTGAGAATAATGATGAGAACATCTTTGAAACATCAGATCTAATGACTTACCTTGGTGTGCCTCTTGTTGAGGAAAATCTTGGTGGTGATAAATTAAATGAGATTTTACCAATGGTTGCTTCATTTTATGAATTTGAGTCTTTTTCTTTTGTATGCTCTAATGCAATTTCATCCACTAATATTTTTCAGGAAGGTATAACAAATCAGCAAGACCAAGAAAGTTATAGTAGTGATAATGGTAAAATAGAAATCCCTTGTAGGCTAATTATGAATATTTTCAATTTGAGTGCATAAAAAATGAAGAATTGCTATAGCCCAAAGCATCTCAAGGTCTTGAGAAGACTAAAATGCAAGTATCATTTAGTTTCGAGGTTGATATTGGTTATGAATTCATGAAATATGAGGTTTTTCATTTCCATGAAAGAGTAAATAAAGATATTCTTGAAATTCTAGAAGATTGTGATCAACACATTCTTAAACATGTATACTTTGAAAATAGACTTGGTGTTGAGAACAATGAAAACTAAGATTTAAAGAGTTACTCTCATTCTAAAAATCTGATCAAAAGAGGAAGTTGTGAAATATTTTTTTAGCTTCATGATAGTCAAATCAAAGTGTTGAAACCATATGGAGATCAAGTATTGAGGGCACATGAAAAATCAAAATTTTATGGAGTAGAATGGTTGTTTGGACCTAAAATATTGATTCAAAATTTTTTCCAAAACATGGTGGTCATATCCTTACTCATATTTTCCATAGAATGGTTGATGTGTTCCACTTTTCAACCTCTTTTTCACATTGTCACATACTTTTCTCAACTAATTAATGGCTTCCCATGAGCAATCAAATGTATTTGTCAAGGTATGAGTTGCTCACCCTATCCTTTATACATAAGGTTTTGGTTGTGCTTAAGTTTAGTTTGATATATTTTATTTTTTCTGGCTTGTTGGTAGCTTTGTGTTTTTGTGTTCTCCTTGTCCTTCACTCCTCTCTACAAGAAGTTCCTCTATCTGCTATGCTTTAATGACTCTATTCCCAATGGCTAGACATTGGTCTCAACTAGGGATTACTGGATTCTTCATGCAATTTATAGTCCACATCCCTAGTCAGATCCAATTGTTGTAGTTGTATTTTTTCTTCATCCTTAAAGTCAATTGTTTGAGTCTTGGGCATGCCTAGATCAAAGTTGAAGTTGAACCTTCGAGTCAATTCAAGTTCAAGTTCAAGTTTTGTCACTAGCGTGAAATGTTAAAAGAAGGCTAGTCATTCTCCTAGTCATCAACCTTCCTATTCACATATGGAAAAGTTGAAGTTAAAGTTGAAACTTCAGGTTAGTTCAAGTTTAACTTCAAGTTCAAAGTTCAAAATTAGATCAAAAGTTATGACTATTTAGGTGCATTAGTATATAAACTACCAATGACAACCATAAGATCATGATACTTATTTTTTACCAGCATATGCCACCTGTCCAAGAATGCATATGGGATTCATTTTAAATTTGGAAAACTTTTTTTTTATCATCTATGAAACTTTAAAATGAATCAACTGTTTAATATTTTTAAGTAATAAGAAGAAGATTATTCATGAAAAATAAGTAGTTTTGCAGCTATAGGGAGGGAGAGAATACATTTAATGGGTAGCAATTGTAACAAGGAGGAGGAATAGAAGTTTTATTTTCATTTTCTACAACCTGACTATAATGACAGAGATAAAATGATATTGTTATTATTTTATTATGCATCTAAACTAGAGTTTCATATATAAGATTCTAAAGTCTAAATATGATTTTCTTGGATTGAATATGGTTAAATAGTCATTTCTTTCATGTTTTAGGTGTAGTTTTGCATTATCATTCATAATCAACAAAATAAAATAATGTTTCTTTGCACTTCCCCTATGATATGAAAGACTAGATAGATGGTCATGTGGATGTTTGTTCATTTTTCTTTCCTCATCATCCAGTTTATTAATCTTATCATCGTATTTCTCCTATAGCGATGGGCACATGCTAGAAAACCTTCATGTCTTCTAGTAAAAGACATAATCGACTATTTAAATTCTTTGAATATCCTTCTAGGAAGGATCTATACGTCTCAATTAAAAGGAAAGCTATCAATCTCATGATAGCATTTCCAACTATTAGTAGCAGTTGTTCTTCTATTTAGGCATTTTGAGTCATTCTTTGTATTTAATTTTTGAAGGAAATATCTATTTACTAATAAGTCTTGCAGCCTAGACAACCACAATTAGTTTTAGTATAATGGGGAGAAGATTCAGAGGGTCATCTCTCTTGGTGACTCCTCGTTTGATGCTCCCACATTTTTGCATAAGAACTTCTCCAGTCTTGGGGATGAGGATGACATGCAAGATAGTTTACCATGAATTTCCTCTTATAGAATGTGTGGGGGCTACCAGACCTTCCTGGAAAATATTTTGTTCATGATACCAAGGTTTGGCTTGGTAATCTTGATGTGCTTTGTCTGTGAGAAGAAAGAGTTGTTGGGTTTCTTCTCACCTCAACTTGTCATGTTATTTGGATGGATAGTGCCTTCTTTGGTTCCCAACATGAGGCTAGATGAAGTGGAATTGTTACTCTTCTCTCTGCTCATTTACTTTCTTCTATTATTTTGCATGGTTCTAACCCTTTGCGTAGGGTGGTTTAGATTTTGTTGTCTTTTTAGACTCATTCTTTTGGTATTGTTAAAATGTATGCCCCAATGATGTTGTTGAACATTCACACCTATGCCATTGGTTGGTAGACCATTTTCCACTATGAGCTGGATTTTTTGTGAGGATTTCAACATGGTTAAGCTAGCCACTAACAATTAAGGACTTTTTCCTTTTTATTGGGCAACTGGTGAAAGAGAGGTCTAGTTTTACATGAAAACCAAGCTAGGTCTTTTTTATTCCAATGCTAGCCACCACTGACATGATGGGGTTTGGAAAACATGGTCCAATTTTCAAGCTGGGTTTGGCAGAGTCTTAAAGAGACTTAACAAGGCTATGATTTTTGTGTAATCTTATTTTCCCTTTTCACACAAGTATGCTCTACCTATCATGTATTTTCCCGATGTGACTCCATTAGATCATTCCCTCATTCTCTCTTCTATCACTTGGAAAATAGCTCAACCTCAACCTTACAAAATCATGTTTTATCTCAATACACCCTTGTTGTCCCATTCATCAACTACTACCCACATTCTTTGAGTCTAGAAACTTGAGCATTGGTCCCACACCTAGGTTGGGTGGATTCAATGGTGTAATAATGTCATCCTCTACAGTATGATATTTATTCATATTTATGTTATATAGTTTACTATGTACCACAAAAGTCTTATGAAGCCACAACAAAATATCGAAATACAGCCTCAAAAGCCTTCACCATGAATCTATTTGACATAGATCTCTAGGTTTGGCTTACTAATATTCGACACCAGAAAAAAGTTGGAGACAATTATGTGGCTAGAGGAGCTTAGATCAAGGCCCTTCTCCATTGGTTGAGGTTGACAATTAGGCATCGAAAGAAATTTTTAATGTTATGCAGGATTGACATTCTGCGATTGACATCAGATGCATTAGAGAAGACATGTGGGTGCCTTATGATCTGCTTAGCATTCTTCCAAATTTTGTGCATCATTTTGAGTAGGTCTTCATGGCTTAGGGGTCCTCTATAGCATGTGACCAACATTTATAAGTTTTCCTTGTTGTTACTCGCAATAGGCTTTCTCTTGAGAAATTTTTCTTTTGTGAGGAAAAACTAATGCTTGTATCCCTAAAGGAAGTTATTATTTCCATGGATGATGACAAGACCCCTGGCTATGGTGGCTTCCCATGTGATTTTACAAGATCCTATGGGATGATATTGGGCCTTATTTGTATCATGAATCTTACAACTCTAATTCATTGGGAAGCACCATTAACAAGGGTAATGTTAAATTCATACCTAAAGCTAGTGATCCTAAGGAAACCTGCAACTAAAGGCCCATAGCTTTTTGAATGTCTTCTACAAGATCATTGTCAAATCCCTCTCTCTCTTAAAATTTGGCACTTTCTTCCTTCGATTGTTTGTCCTAAAAAAAATGGTTTCATCAAGTCTAGATATATTTAGGACAATACTATTTCTATTCGGGAAGGTATGTAATGGCCTCAAAAATCCATGTAGCATGTCTTATTTCTCAAGATTGATTTTAACAAATCTTATAACTAGATTGAATGGCCTTTCATTTGCGCCATTCTTAAAGCTCTACGTTTTTTGGTTGAAGCTCTGTGTTTTGAAGCATGGTCAAGATGTAAAGATAGTTGATCTTCTAGTTTTTGTAGTGCCTTCCCATTTGTTACACAAGCTTGGTATTTCCTCATCTAACCCATGGTGGAAAGACTAGAAGTGGTGTCCTTTTGCTCCTATGACTAGTTATGAACCCAAACTGGCTATCGATGGCTAGTGCCCCATGTTGCCATGGTTGATTCTCTCAATTAGCATTGGCATTTGCATTCCTCTCATAAGAAATGGAGTCTTAGATTTTATATTGTGTCACATTCCATTGCGGAGCCAAAAATTTCTCATTTTTCTTGGTGTCTCCTCTTCTAGGGTTTTCCATTAGGCACTTAGCTCTATCATCTAGGAGTACTAGATCCTAGAAGTCATTTTTGTGGTTAGCCTAAAAGCTTCTTGCATATAATTTAGTTTTGCAGGTGAGCCTAGACCTATTGGCTCTAGATTTATGATTTTTTCATGCCTTTCCATCAAGAGGCTTTTATGTGGCATATGGTTGTTCTAGGAGATCCACTAACGCTTCATTTTAAATATGTCCATATTTGGGATGTGTTCAATGTTGAGATTTTTTTTACTATTTGGAAGGACTGCAATATTATTTTATTCTCTCACGGCTTTCATGATATACATATTTTTATGAACATGAAGGAACATATCTATACTAATTTTATGATGCTAATTCAAGTACAAACTGATAAAGTCATGCTAGAGGTGGCTTACCTAAAATAGTTATTAGCTAATTAGGGAATGCCCCTTGTATAGTTGCTTGCTTGCCCTTGGATGCTCTTTTTTGTGGTTGCACACCTCCTCGCACTTGTCAATGAGGCTCAAGATGATTTGCACATTGTTCATACACTCCGTAGTCACACCCTCATAACTTCTATCATAGTGGTGGTTTTGGTGGTTGTCATTGCTCGACCTTGCCTCTAGGGAGGATGGGTTTGACCTAGTCCCTAATGGATGCTCCTGCTACCCCTGATGGGGATTAGTCGTCTGCACCTCAAGACCCTAAGTATGCTTTCCCTTAGCTAGACCTAGCTATTTCTTCACCCATACTAGAGAGAGATAAAGAAACTGATGTTGTTGGTGATGATGATTGGGCTCCCCCTGAGCCAACCACCAACCCCAAGGACTTCTAGGGTTCTGATGATAAAGTCCTTCCTTTGGGTAGTATTGCACATAGAGCCTAAGGGATTTTTGTTTATTTCTTATTATGTTCTTTGATGGATAATTATTTTTTTGGCCCTATGCAAAGTTAACTTAGAGTGTGATCTTGTCTACCTAACCCCCTTTTTTGTGGATATGTATCTTAATATTTTAATTACTATAAAAGGTCTATTTATCAAAATTACATACCTGATAATACCTAATGATTCTATAATAAATTAAATTATTAATTCCTATGCAAGTAGTCAATAGAATGATCATCCTTGATTGATTAGTAATGCTATCATAAACTACAAATAGATGGAATATGTTGGTATCTCCTAGTTAGTAGTGTATATCTCATTCACAATATGAAAAGGAGGTTGTTTGAGGGGCCAATCAGACATGAAGCCTCACGATAATTATAATTGAAGATAATAAAATAAGAGGAAACCTATTTAAAAATAATATCTACATAATCCAAACATGTTAGATACAAAATATTTACTTGAAATTTTCCAAGTCCTTTTCTAGTTTTGAACTTTTTGTATTGGCTTCGAACTTTCTTACTCTTCATCTAAATAAGAAATATTCATACAGTTTAAATGTATGAATACTAGCAGCCTAGGTTATGATATCACAAAATGAATAAACCTAATCTCTATATGGGGTTCCAACAATATTATTTTCCAAGTGATCAATGACATTATTAGCTTCACTATAATAATGCCCAATTTTGAACTTGAATAGTTTTGGAAGTGCAATCCCCACATTTGATAAAGCTTAATTTATCTACTAATATGACACTTTTCATGTACATCAATGTATTAATGATCAACTAAGAATTGCATTTAAATTGGATTTTATCTACATTAGGTGATAATCAAAATTTGATAGAATAAAGGACAACTTAGTTTTTATCAACATTAATTGTTCTGATAGAAATTAGTGAAGTTAGGGATATCAAAATGTTCCTTAGTGGTCTCTAATGAAAATACATTTTTTTAGTGTCTCCAATTACCTTTCCAATATCCATTGAAATTAATTTAAATACTATTTTATTTTAGGTACATATTGTTGGATGCCTCCATTATTATATGTCGATTCTATATGTCAAGGAGTTAGATACAAGTTTTTTGTATGACAAAATTAATTTTTTCATTAATGTTTATGTGTGTACTTTGATGTTATAGATAGTACAATATGAAGTATGGTAATATTTGTCAATCTAATTGAAGATCGACAAATACTTTTCTAGTTTGAGGTTTTCATATGTCTATAGTTGATAATGGTAAACTTAAAAACGTTCACAGGGTTTCTTAAATGAGTTTTAGTCAAGATTTTGGTTATAGGTTCCATAATTTTCATGTGCATAGAGGTTCAGTATTTGGTTTAGTATGAATTACATTGATGATTTGCAAGTTGTGGTGGTAGTATTATTAATTGTACCTAAGCAATGTGTTTGTAGTTCTAAAATTGGTCATGATTCTAAGTAGACTAAGGTATATTTTGATTCGACTAAGTTGGACAACCCAATGTTCTTGGCATTGAACACTAAAGATGAGTTTGGATTTTATGCTAGTGATGTGTAAAATATTTTAACTTGTATTGATATTTCTTTTTTGTGTTCTTATATGGTGTGATGACCATTCTAGTCATATGCATTGTTTGAGCAAATCATAATGTCTTTTTTTGGTATTAGAGAAAGGTCATTTGAGGAGATCTAGCATGGAAAGTTTGAGAAAATAGATTTTAAATTTTGATGGTGCAAAATATCTAATATAAAAGGATTAGATGACTACCTAAATGATGTGCATAGTAGATAATTATTGGGATTTTAAAATAAATAGTAAATATTGAGTGCCCAATGGTTTATCACAAGATACTAGATCAAAGAATAAGAAATTCGAGGACAACATGTTAGCAAGAGAAAAAATTATTAGTGGAATATATAATATAGAATATTCACATATGTATAGATGTTGGATAGCTTATTAAAAATTCAGACTCTAAAGGAAAATAGATTAGATTTTTCTTCCTAAATGAAAACTAAATAGATAAACCAAAAGAAAATGTTTTTGGATGACACCATAGTTACAATGATCCAAGTATGCTCCGACATAAAAAAAACTAAATTGAATAAGTATATTTTAAATAAAAAGAACTTAGTAACATTTAATTAGACTCACAACTTAAATCCCATGCTCATTCTTTACCAACATACCCTCTTCAGTAGGAAACAAATGACTTTTCTAATTAAGAAAATTACTCCTCTTGTTATTGATTATGCAAATATTTAGCACAACTATAGTAAAATACTTCATTCTCTTAGGGTTTGTTTGGTTGCTGGAATATGATTTGAGGATTGGCATTTGACATCCTTGATTTGGTATTTTGGAACTTTTAATCTAGATTATCATTATGGAATTTGATTTGGGACCATTTGGTTCACAAGGGATTCAATATAAGAATACATGTTTCCTCTGTTTGGTTGCACATTTGAAATTGGAATACCAATAGGAAAAATTATTTATTTTTATTTTTTATTTTTTACCATCAATGAAATGTCTTTATAATAGAGCGTATCCAATGCAAATTTTTTGGCCCATTCATATTAGCTAGCGAGCTGAATCAAATCATCCAGGTAAGGCTGCATAATGATAGTGTGAGAGTGCTTCCTCCATAGTCTTCCTAGATAAGTTAGGAATGACCTCTTCGTGGTAGCAAAGCCAAGATCTGTAGACAGCCTATAGTTTTGAATGGATATACTAGTGTTCTAATTTGGTTCCTCTCTTTCTTGAGCAGTATACACTATTTTTCGCTTTGCTACCAATCTTCGTGCCATGAGATCACAGTTCTAAAGAGCCACCACTGCGTTTCCAAATATGAAGTCAACAGTGCTGTGGATATCACAGTTGTAGTAAAATCGGTAGAGGGAGTGGATGTAAAGTGTGCCTTGGAATCCCTTGATGCTACACATGTAGAATGCCAAGAAATCTGATCCCACGTGAAGTGCCATCGCCTGATATTTCACTAGTTCTATCGTATTGTGCAAAAGAAATTAACATGAGCAAAATCGAAGTGGAATTTTGTAACAAAAAAATAATGCAAAACCCAGGTGCAAATGAGAGCTCCAAAATGAAGAACACACCTATACAAAGGGCAAGAAAAGAAAATTCAGAGGTAGCAATGGCATCCAGACCTCGAAATTGTTTCCATTTTAACTTTTTTGTAATCCTCATTTTGAAAAAAAAAAGAATTAAAATGAGGATTAAACCAATTCCATCTATTTAGATGGAATACCAAATCTTGGTTTTGGGGGGTAAATGGGCATACGAGATTCCACTTTTTCCCAATTCCAATTCCATTATTACATACCCAAACAACAGATTAGAAAATATTTGGAATTCTGAATCCCAATTCGATTTTAATTCCAACTACCAAATGGACCCTTATAGAATATTCTTCTATCTATTCCATATATATATATATGTGTCTTTCTTGCTAATAATTAAAGAATTGATTGGTTACATGACCTAATATATAGAATCCTTCAATAAAATCTCCCTCATTTAATTTCTTGCAAGCTCCTTTTACTCATCCAACACCATTCATCTAATAATTTGATACAACATTTTTTTGTTATCATTATTCTTCAAACTCATAGTTCATACTCAAACATCAAATATTTCAACAAATATAATACCTGGATAATGTAGTCATCGAGCGACTATAAATCCATCATTTTCTAATTCAATTTTTCCTAATCTAATAAGATGTAAATCCTCATAATTAAGTTTTTTCATTTCATCCTTTTCCCCTTGAAAGGAATTAGAAAAGTTATTCGTTGTAATAACTCAATATACCAAAACTATAAGATGCATTGTCTATAATAGAAAATAATTTGTTGATATATATGGAAAAAAATTAATGCCAACCTGCTCACTATAATAAAAAAAAAGAATAAGAGTAAATGAGTATGACAACTTAATGAGTTTATCGAGTTCTAGTAGATTTGGAAGATTTTGTGAGGCTTTTGAATAATATTCATGTTTTTTTATTGTGTTCTTCTTCATGAGATATTCATGCTAGTGGTTCATATTGATAGAGGATATTAGAATACTTATTTGTGTAGTGTCTAACCATTTCTTTATTTAGGTCCTAATTATTCATTTTTTTTATTGCACTCTACTTCATGAGATATCCATGCTAGTAGTTCATATTGATGAAGGAGATTAGAATAATTTTTTTGGTAGTGTGTAACCATTTCATTATTTAGGTCCTAATCAATTTGATGAAGTGACATTTTCATATATTTTTAATGCATTGGTAAAGGTGTAGCATGTTTGTCAATGGATATTTATGTCTTATGTAATTCGTTACCAACTTAACTTTTATTGGATCAATGATTGAGAATATTGGTTGTATCTTTGATTATGCCAGGTAAGCTATTATACCTTATGGATGTTTTACTCTTTATAATGGTGTTAATGAGAAACCATTTTTGTAATTGAGAGTGTATAATGCGTAAGAGTGAAGAATGAGTATAGGAAGATATTATATGTAGAGAATATTGTGTTTAATTATATTTTTATAAGCATATAAAATAATATTTGTTGATTTGGTTATAATAGACTTGTCCATTTGTAGAGAATTATAACGAGATCAATGAACCTGGTTGAGGGCCATGTTTGAGATTGTACCATAATTAGTATACTCTCTGAAATGAGCCTTATTGATTTGTTTGTAAAATTTTAGGTTTATGTGCACCTTTTATTCTCTATTTATATACGTTAAACTAAAAAATAATTTTACTAGAGTACATCAACTACTAAATTTTTTATTTCTATTGGGGTTTACGAAGTAGGATATCATATGATGTTCTCTTTTTATTTGTTGATGATCTTACACTTGTTATTTATCATTTAAATTTATTTATTTTTAGAGGTATTAACTTTACAACTTGTGCAATTGATTCCTACTCCCCTCCTTAGTTGTACTTGCCTACTTTGTGTTAAGATATTTAGGATTATTTTCTACAAATGTAATAAAAATGTCATTGTTATTACTGTGTTTCAAATACATATATGAAAATTCATAAATATGAGAGGAGACATAGCTCACAAAGTGACATGTTTTATAGTTATTCATCATTAGTTTATATATATAAATATATATAAGAATATTTAACAAAAAAATCATTCGCAATCAACAAGGTATCTCAAGATCGAATCAATATGACTAAACATCTACAATCTTAACTCTCCTCTTAGCTAGAGAGGATTTTTATCGAATACATTATGCTCTAGATTATATGAATTGAGGTCATCTTAGTATGATATTCCTAGAATGTTGTATTTTAAGATATCAACATATATCCATCAACTTATATGTTATTTTTCAATATAATTCAAAGCATGTTATAACAAGAAATATCAATCATATGATATTACCCATACTTGTATTCTTTTGGTATCTGCAGTGGCATCAAATCCTTGATGCCTACCAAAAGAATATTGTATATCCTAGTATAATATGAATTATTTGATTCCTAGTACTCAAAGATAACAAATTAATAAATTTGATTAGATAACTAGAGATCAACATGTCATCAACTCTATCCGGATAAGTATCATGATCTCATCACTCTGAAATAGCAAGTTAATGTAGTCTAATCATGATACATTCATTAACATGACTACCAATACTTTGGGACAACAAATTAATAATGTTTTTCATGATAACATGTCAATCTATTGATAATATTGTCACCTTACAAAAGAAACCATTGATATATATATATATATATATATATATATATATATATATATATATATATATATATATATATATATATATATATATATGAAATATCATCCCCTTTCATGAAATAGTTAAAATATGGATAAGTGCAAGATCATGGTGTGTGAAATAGTGGTGATGTGAAAAAATTGGAGTTTGAAATCAGCTAAAAGCGTTTCAAAATCTAATCTGACTTTTTTCCACCCATCCTAATACCAAGGCTAAAATGCTTGGGCCAATCATTTTGTGTATTCAATCAGTATATGGGTATCTAATTTCATATTGGACACCTGAAACCTATGACATAGAAAAAAAACTTGAGAGATATTTAGCATTACATTTTTTTAGTTTAATTGTTGTACTCCATTTGGGCATCAGATTTCCAAATGGGTATCAAATAAAGGTAATTTTATTTGTTTTTTTTAATGATTTGAATGAATATTATTACAAAATTAGTTATTTGAAATAGAATTTGTTAAAAGTTAGGGTTTTTTAAACAAAAATTGTTGAAATTTAGGTTATTCTTAATAGAAATTATGTTTTTTAAATTAATAGTTATGGCTGACCCAAATGATGATATTGATCTCGGAAAAATGTTTCTCATAACCCTCTACCAAAAAATCTAGTACCCCTCAAAATTGTCCACCAAATGATCCCCTACACTCTCGAAACCCTCCTTATATTGAAGATTTGATCATTAAAATTCTTCTTGAATTGAGGGTTTTGTAAAACACATAAAACAATATACCCTCATTGGCTCTCATGTTATCCATGTTATACGGCATTGTGGATAATATTAAAAAACTTACTAATGAATGTGCAATATTGCTCTTAACTAGTGTGAGGAAGTGCATGCCATGTTTGATTATGGGTTGGACTATGATGAGGTTGTGGCCCTAAATATAACTAAAGATAATATAGTTAGCCTTTTTCAGGACCCAAAAATTGGTAAACTGGTAGAACGCACAAAACCCAAATAATCAATTAAATGGTGCACAATTAAGGCTATGCGTACAAAATTTTGGGATTGTTGGTGGATGATTTTTGACATCCCTCTACACAACAATTTAGAGGCACCATTCTATTTAATTAAAAAATTATTTGCCAAATTTATGTTGCAACTCAAGGTAAACTATTGGGCATGAGGCCAACATGCGTGTACAAGGAGGAGCTCCTTAGAATAGACCCTTTGTCCAATGGAAAAAAGATGGCACTTTTTTCCCCACTATAGATCTCTTCCCCCCTCCTCTAGTGCAACATCTTGATATCATTGCAGATGATAGCTCTTAGACTATTAGAGCCATCCATGGATTGAGTAGCCTATTGATATCCCATGCTAGGTCAGTGTTACCTCCCCATGTTGATGATGCTAGTGTGAGTTCATCATCAGTGAGCTCATCACATGTTTGTGTCCCAAGTACTTGCATAATGTGCAAGAATATTTTTCTAGGTCTCATAGGTGACCTCTTTGATTATTAGTTTGTAATTGAGGAGGATACTCTAGATACATGTATAGAAGCTACACACCCTAGCATTAGAGAGGAGGGGCATGTAGAGGCATGGAATCCTTCTGTGTTGGTGCATGTATACATTTTTTTGTTATGACATATGTGATTTAAAGTTAATCTTTATAATAGAGTAATTTTAAGATATACTGACTTATAGATGTATGTGATCTTCATTCATGTTTAGTTGATGACTGGGGAGGAGCTCATACAGATTGATAAAGTCACACTCTTGGCTATTTCATTTGGCCATGAGACATCTATGGTACATTATGTTGTCTTCTCATTATTTTTCTATTTAATATTGGAGCATATATGGTTTCTAATATATTTCTTTTCTCTTGTATTTATCACTTGTCATTGGGGAGCAGAGTGTAGGGAATGGCTACTGGTGATGAGTCTAGGTAGATTTGGCATTGCAGACCCTTTGGGTTTTCTATTTGTAGTGAAAGCCCCATCATATGTATAAGTATCATTTATTTCTTATTTTCCTTATTTTCATAAATTAATTCAAAACTAAGTTCTATGATAAGTTAACAACTAGTATTTTGTATCTCATAGGAAATACCTAGTGCATAGGAGGTCGGAGGCCAAAATTTGGTATCTTTGCTAATGCAACCATTATATCCAGAGGATGAGTCATTAGAGGCAACCTGTAGTTTTAATTCTTCATTATATGTTATAAATTTAGTATGCTATGAATTATAATGTTATAGTTTAAGTTGTACTTTCATCTAACAAACATACTTGAACATATACATGCCACAATCAACGAGGTTCAAGCTTTGCCAAGGACATATGAGAGGACTCCTAACTGATGCAAGAGGTTGATCACAGAGTTATTTATGATGAAAGTTTAATAATATAAATCTTCATTAAAAAAGAAATATTATGCATTTGAGTAATTCAATGTTAGATACATAGAATCATATAAATTTAGTAGTCTAACTTTGGGTTTTCCTTTTTTGTTTATGTAGGAGTTATATGATCCACCTAGTGCAGCAAAGAGGCTACATTTTGAACATCCACTAGCAACATATGATAGTATAGTTGTCATCATATGCATCATGAGATATTTTGAGACGGCATATGCCATATTGTATATAGAAATATTGATATTATACACATTCTGATGGCATGATCAACCACATTTTGTATATGGATCTATATATTTTGATATATATTTATGTAATTTATCTATGGATACATGAACATTGACATATATTTGTGTAATTTATGTATGGATACATGTATAAATATTAATTTAGTATATTATTGTTCATGTTTATGAAATATCATTTATTTTAATCATGTTTGTTATATTTGATTCAAATGCAATAATTTGTGAATAAAATTTAAATAACCTTTATAATAAAATTTTTATGCAATATTTAATTTTAAATGACCTCCACAATCCTTTAAGATTTCACTATGGTTCACTTCCCCAAATGCACTTAGAGCACCTTGGATACTCTTCGGTATGAGGTGACTACAAACAATGGAGGCTCTCCATGGCCAAAAAAAGAGTGTCACCAAGGTTCACCCACCCATTTAGAGCTAATGAAACTAACAATTTGATGCCAAGATTAGTGGTTCAAAAGTTATGTAGTGATCCACCTATTAATTGAGGCACATTGCATGTTTTCACATTGATGGAGATCATTGTGCCGAATCCAAAAAAAAATGTGATCTCCTGAAAATGAGATAGGTTATTGTAGGCCTCAATATGAATATTATATAGCATTTTACTTTTCATCAATATGCCCCACAAGCTCTGAGTTATGACCTTTTGAAGATCAACCTCAAAATGCACCAAGAGCAACTTAGATGCTCTTTGGTACAAGGTGGGTGCAAATGATGGAGGCTCTAAATGCCTAGAAGAAGAGTGTTATTAGGGTTCATTTTCCAATCTAAAGCTAATGACACTAATTATTTGATGCCAAGATCAATGATTTTAAAGTTACACCATGATACACCTATGAACTGAGGCGCACTACAAGTTTTGGCATTGAGCGAGCTCATTATAGAAAATCCAAATGGAATATGATCTCATGAAAATGAGATAGGTTATTTTAGACCTTAGCATGACTGTCTTTTAATATTTTACATTTCATTGATATCCCCACAAGCTCTGAGTTATGACCCTCAAAAAATTGACCTTGAAATGCACTTAGAACACCTTGGAGATTCTTTCATACAATAGAATCTCTCCACAGAAGGAACAACGGTATCACTACGGTTCACCTACCCATCTGAAGCTAAAGGTGCTGATGATTCAATGCAAAGATGAGAAATTTCAATGTTATAGAATGATGTACCTATGACTTGACGCACATTGTGAGTTTTGGCATAGAGTGAGATCACTGTGCCAAATCCAAATGGAATCTGATATCTCAAAAATAAGATAGATTATTGGAGGTCTTGGCATGATCATCTTTTAACATTTGAGATTTCATCAATAGCTCTGACGAGGTCTGAGTTACAACCCTTAGAAGATCAAACTTGAAATGCACTTAGAGCACCTTGGATACTCTTAAGTGCATGGTGGTCGTGAATGATGGAGGCTCTTTACAGCTGGAACAATGGTGTCACTAGGGTTCACCCACCCCTCTAGAGCTAATGACATTAACAATTTGATTCCAAGATTAGTAGTTTCAAAGTTACACAATAATACACCTATGAACTAAAGTATAGTGTGATTTTTGGCATCGAGCAAGATCACTATGCTAAATCCAAATAGAATGTGATCTCTCAAAAAGGAGATAGGTTATTGTAGGCCTTATCATGATCATCATTTATCATTTAATGTTTCATAAATATCTCCCACAAGCTCTAAGTTATGACCCTCAGAAGATTGACCTTATAATGCACTTAGAGCACCTTGGAGACTCTTTGCTATGGGGTGGCCGAGAATAATAGAGGCTCTCTATGGCTAGAAAAAGGGTGTCTCTAGGGTTCAACCTCCAATTTGGAGCTAATGGCACTAACAATTTGATGCCAAGATTTGTTGTTTCAAAGTTATACAGTGATGTACCTATGAATTGAGGCACATTGTAAGTTTTGGTATCAAGTGAGATCACTATTTTGAATGCAAATGGAATGTGATGTATTAAAAATGAAATACGTTATTGTAGGGCTCAACATGATCATCTTGTATGATTCAATTTTTCATCGATATCCCCCATGAGCTTTGAGTTATGACCCTCAGAAGATCAACCTCAAAATGTGCTTAGATAACCTTGGAGAATTTTTGGTATGGGGTGGTTGCAAATGGTGAAGGCTCTCCATGGCAAGAAGAAGGGTGTCAATAGGGTTCACCCACCTATCCAAATCTAATGACGCTGATGATTTGATGCCAATATCATCAGTTTTAAAGTACCCAATGATGTATCTATGAACTAAGCCACACTGCAAGTTTTGGCATTGAGCGAGATCATTGTACTAAGTCCAAATGGAATATGATCTCTTGAAAATGAGATAGGCTTTTTTAGGCCTTAGCATGATCATCTCACATCATTTGATGTTTCATTGATAGTTCCCATGAGTTCCAAGTTATGATCCTCAGAAGATCAACCTCAAAACACACTTAAAGCACCTTGGAGAATCTTCAGTATGAGGTGGTTGTGAATGATGGAGGATCTCCATGATCGAAACAATGTTGTTACTAGAGTTCAGCCACCCATCTAAAGCTAATGGTGCTGATGATTAGATGCCATGATTAGTTATTTCAAATTTATGTAGTGATGCACCTATGAACTAAGGCACACTACAAGTTTTCACATTGAGTGATATCATTGTGCCAAATCTAAAAAAATTGTGATCTCTAAAATATGAGATAGGTTATTGTAGGCCTCAACATGATTGTTCTATACCATTCAATTTTTCATCGATAGCCCCTCGAACTTTGAGTTATGAACCTCAAAAGATCTACATTGAAAAGCACTTAGAGCACCTTAGAGACTCTTCGGTATTGGGTGGCCATGAATGATGGAGGCTCTCCATGGCTGGACCAAGGGTATCATTAGGGTTAGTATTAAGTAAAAAAGTTACTTTTTACCTCTCTTAAGTTTTTGGCATTGGGAAAAGTGTAATTTTTGTGTTAGTATGTATTCAAATCATAATCTTTTAGGTCCCTTCACATAAATTGCATTAAGTAAAAACATCTTTGTTTCTTGTATTAAATCAACAAGTTTACATTTTCAATATCTCATGTGTTTCATCATTATTACATCAATACAAAACTATCAAGAATTATAGTGTCAAAATAAGTAGTGTCAAAAATCTTAATGTCAAAAATAGTATTCTCAAAAATTGTAGTGTCAAAAATCATAGTGTAAAAAATAAAATAGACTTTTCTTCATTCTACTCATTATTTAGACTTTTATCTTCATGCATGGCTACTCTTCATGATGTACCTACATTCCAATATAATAAAAAAATTAGTAACTTACTATAATAAACAAGATAATGACCAGTTCACCAAATCATTATGAACAAAAGAACATAAGAAGTAAATATACCTAGTCAAGTGTTCATGTAGGGTCCTCTCTCTCTGTCTTATAGTCTCAAATAAGGCTTCATGATCAGCATTAGTAATAGTAAAAGTTCTCTTACTTTTTTTCTTCCTGGATGCTTCAACAACTAAACTAGTAGGATATGTGAATCCATCATAACTGTGATCAATTGTGCAAGATTTTGTTTACCTATTACATAACATGCTGACCAATAATCTGATTTCTCATCATTCCCCTATAGTGCAACCAATGCAAATACATTCCCTAGCTAAAGAAGATATAATAGATGGTTATGCTCAAGTGAACTTTCCATGTCATCATTTTTGATAGAGGGTATGATAGACAATGGAGTAAGATAATGTGGAGCCCATGTGTCCACCCACTCACTTTGACTCACAGTGATCTCAATCACATTGAAAACAACTAGGACAAAAGCAAGCTAGCTTTGATATCCAAATCGTCCATATACTAGAATTAGAGTTCCAAAAGAATGCAAATTATGACGAGTCTCTAAATGTAGCACAATCTGATCTATCACCTATGGAGCCTTTCTCAACTGACCAAAAGAACTTGCATGCTACTGAACCAAGAGTCCCCCCTGTGATAATGTTGAACTACACATATCAACAATGCTACTATCATCAAGAAACTTTGCTCCTAAAATATTCAATTGCTCCTTGACAAGATCTCTCTTCACACATGCCTTTGCTCTATCATGTTCTACTTTCCCATGGATGGACTCAAGAAAACTTGAAATATGAGGTACTCCCCTCTTTACATGCATTCTAAACAACCAATAAAATATGCGATAATTCTTGGATTGACCTATGCAATTATCTAACCAAATGATATGTCTATCCATATCAATGTCATGCTCCTATAAGAAATCAAAATAATTCTCGAAATAATGTTGCACAAACTCGTGAGAGTGAAATCTATCATCACTCATGTTAAAATGTTACTCTCTAATAATTTTTCAATTATTATTTGCACTATCTAGGGCATGTCTATATTTTATGTGGACAAAAATAGCAATCTAAATGGAGTTTTAATATTGAGATCATGTCTCATTTTGAGGCTAAATATGTAGTTATCTATAAAGCCAACAACTAATATAATAGTGCCAATGGTAAAAGTCTCCTTACACATTCTAAATTGTTTATCCAACCACTAAGTCCTATGACTATGCCTTCCATACCTGTAGAAAATATTTTTCTTGAAATCTAAAATAAAACTAGCCACACATATTTCTTTTGCAACCAATTCACATATAGAGTCCTCACCCCCAGTCTTCAATGTGTATTTCGCCATTTTATATACCATTTATTTTACTATTTTTCTCTCAAGCTCTTGTTCACACCCCTCATAGAAACATGTGTGAAAATTGGATAATCCACCACATTCTAAACACTTCTCATTTAAGCAAACATTTATATAAAAGAAATAACCATAAACTCTATGACATAAAAATTGATCTAGGAAGTCTCTTGATGATTTTGGAAGCCCACTAGCACATAAATTCTCCAACATTTATTTACTATGAAAAGTAGAATGGATAAAGCATAATAGTTCATGGTGCACAGAAAACTCAACATGATATTTCCAACAACATGTACTTCAAATTTTAAGTGGCACACAATAAAATTTTCTTCAAATATTCAAAAGCCCTTTAGGATATATAAAATCTTGAATGATTCTCTCTAAATTCTTTCAACAACATAGTTTGACTAACGTCCAAATAATGTTTTGGATGTGGTGTGCGATCTTTGATTCCAATTCTCAACTTCAACATGTCTTTAACATTTGGTGATACTCTTGAGCTAGAGTTCCAAAACTATGTAATTTCTTCATTCACATCATCTGATAGATTCTTATCAAAATGTGGAAATCTCACACCAAAATCCCATGTTTAATTTTGAAGAGGATCACCAATTCTCTCCTGTCTAATAAGTGCTCTTCTCAAAGTAGTACAATTTAGGTTAAAATCAATACAAGTTTGTCTCATATATTTACCCCTTCTCAAATGATGACTTACCAAAGAGGTTGCAATAGCCCTTCAAATAGCTCTCTTATCCTTCTCCCTACTATTTTTTCCAATGCTATTGAGAGGAATGAAAAGATTCTCAACAATAATAGCATTTCTTTTCAATTTTTTACAAACAAAAATCTTAATTTTGGAAAGCGTAGGTCTTATCTTTTGCATCTTTAATAATTGTATAAAAATTTGAGATTGCTTCATCACTGTCTTGTTCTTGAAAAGCATCTTATATAGTCTTGATGCCCATAACCAAATGGTTCTTTGTGATTTTTTTCCTTCCAAATTGGTAATAATCATTTCATCAATTTCAATTATCCATTTTGGCATTCTAGTACCTTCATGTTGGTTATGATTAGGAAATATGTAATGTCACTATGCATTTTCATTTTTGACATGGTCAATCATGTAATTTACATTATGAACTAGTAAAATTTCATTCTCTACATTTTTTTTCTCTAAATTTTCAATCCCAACATTATCATTATCAATTGATACATTTTCATTACCCAATTGTACATACTCATTATTTGACTCTAGGATTTCACCTTCAATCAAAACATAATCAACTTGAGTCACATTTAACATACCTTCTCTCTTCTTTTGGTGATTTGCCTTGTCCATTTCTCTATATGCTGCAACATTTTCATAAATACCTTCCTTTTGTATTTAGCTTTTTGATGACTACTGCTCCCCGTTTAGATGACAACATTAGACACCTAATCATACATTATAGCAAATTTTTCGATCATATGGGACCCAAGAAATCATTTTTCTTCAAACCCATGGAAATGGACCCCCAAACATGTGATTAACGGGTCTATAGAGACAAAATATTTTGGAAAAATTATGCCAATATTTTGGGTACCTGACACCCAAATTTTGGAGGGAAGTAAAAATGTGGCAAGTGTGGGCAATGCAAAGAAAATTGTATATTATCATTTATTAGTATTTTATTAAATATAATATAGTAGTATATAAAATTATTATTATGATTATCATTATTAAATAAAATATAGTAACCTATATAATAATCATTATTATTATTAAATATAATATAGTAATATATTTATTATTATGATTATTATTATAAAATATAATATAGTAATATAATTATTATTATGATTATTATTATAAAATATAATATAGTAATATAATTATTATTATGATTATTATTATTATATAGTCATATATTATAATTATATCCCTAGGTGTCATATGGACCAATTTGATTTAATCAAATGTGTCAAAAGGGGTCGTAGGATATCATATGACCCATTTCGATGCATTTCATGACAACATATGTCCCTAGGGGTCCTAGGACCCTTAGTGACATATTTCGTTTGATCAAATGGGTCGAAAAGGTTCATAGGATAACCTATGACCGCTTTTGACACATTTCATGACAATATTATAGTTAATAATAATATAATACTATATATTTTTAAAATAATAATAATATATTACTAGATTATATAACAATAATCATATATATTACTATATTATATTTAATAATAATATATTACTAGATTATATAACAATAATCATATATATTACTATATTATATTTAATAATAATAGAACTTCCAAAGAATGGTAATTGGTATTGATGTGCTAGAAGAATATGCAGGTGATGTCTGTCATGTTGGGTTGGATAGTCAGAGTAAGACGATTGGGTTTGCAATGAGGCAAGAGCATGGTCTTGTGTGGGGGTTTTTGAGGATTCCAATATTCTCTATGGCTTTCTGGTTAGCAAAGAGGATTTGGCAGTTGTGAAATCTTTTGGTCATTTGCCTCAATGACTTCTCTGGCAAGGTGTTTGCATGGATAGTGTGAAGTTGGGGTAGGTTTTGATGGGTTGCAAATCTAGAGGAATCAATCATCTCATGTGAATTGGGCTAGGGTTAGATCTTTTTTTTTTCCTAGGGCTTCTGTATATCAAGATATTTTGGGTTATCATCCTTATCTTGATGGTTTTTATGGTAAATCTTTTGGTCCTCCTCCTTTTTAGTATGGTAATTGGTGTCATTTACTTGTTCAAAAACCTAGGCATAAGAAGGTTTTGATTTGGCAACCTACCTTTGATATGTACCAAGAGTCTTAGCCTGTGTCACCCCTTTTGGTGTCTCAGGGTAGCTTAGCTCCTCATTTTGTGTATTGTCTAAATAGGAATCTAGTTTAGAAGCCCCCTTCTCAACCTTGTAGACCTCTCTTCACCCCAAATATTGGGGATCTTTGCACTAACCCACTTTTTCCATCTACCCTGGACCAAGATGCATGCATTCTAATTCATAAGAGTCTATCTCATTAGCTGTCTAATCCTAGGGTTATTTTTCCACTTGAGTTAATTAGAGATAAATTGAATGGTTTATCCTTGATGACACTTATTTCTTTGCTCGAATCTGTGGTGGAGTTTGATTCTTTACTTTCATGGGCAAGTTGTTATTGTGTAGGTTTGCTTGAACATTTTCTCTTGGACAAGGATTCTCTTTCTTTTGTGGTGGTTTATGACTGTACAAACCATAAAGCAGCATTGCATAAGTTTAAGGGCTAGTTTTGTAATGGGATTGGCATCACTACCATGGATTGGATGCCCTATTTTGATATCTCAAAGGATTTGCCACATTTTTTTCCATAGTGTGTTTTATTTCCAAATCTCTCGTTGGAATACATGGACCTTGTACTAGTCAAGATATTAGTAAACAAATTGAATTTTTTTTAAAGCATCAATTGATTCCATTTGTGTGGCGACACATGTCTATTAATGTGTTTATCCTTATGTAGAAGGGAGAGAAATTTCCTTCACAAGTTCCTATTTGTTCAAAATTAGGTATTTGGGTGCAGCAAATTCAATATGTGGAAGTAGGTATTGTTCCTAAGAATGCTAATTCATTGGGCCATTTCTTGCATCAATCTAAAGACATTCTTCGAGTGTTAGAAGATATATGTCAATGTTTTAATTCAAATCCTCTATTGTACTTATTTGATTGTCAGTAGTTGGTTTCAAAGCCAAATTCCCTGCAGTTGGTTTTGATTCACCATAGTTTTTCTGGTGAAGGTTAGTTGGAGGAAGAACCTGAGTTGCCCTCTCCTTACGCTGATTCAAGTTACCAATCTAAGTTGGTTAATGATTCACTTCTAGTGTATTTGGTTCTTCGTTCTCGTGATGTCTATTGAGGTTTCTGTTTAATGAAAGATTTTTAGGCTTCTTTTGACCAATGTACAATGGTCATTCATAAGGTTCTCTCCCTTCTTCTCCCTATTCATTCTTCAGTTCTTTTGGTGTATTTTTCAAGTATGGATGGTGAGTTGTATTTTATAGATCCTCTTTTTACTACTACACCTCATTTTTCTCTTGCTTCAGCTAGTTGTCCATTGGTTAGTAACGTTGTTCCTCCTATGGAAGCTCAGGACATCATTCTTGTTTTTTTGTAGCCAACCCTTTGTCGTTGTTTCATCTTCTTCAACTCCTGTGGTAGATAATCATGAGACTTGTTTTTAGTGTAGTAGTGTTATCATCTCAATTGAAACTTAGGATCATGATGAGATTTTGTTGGAAGAAGGGATGTTTGGGAACGATAAGTTTGAGCATAAGCATCTGTCTATTGGCAATTTTTTTGATGTTTCTCAAGCATTATCCATATCACAAATAGAGGCCTATCATGCTTAGGTATCTCCTACTTTAGTTATTAAAACCCCAAAGAAAAGGGGTCAAAAGCCTCTTTCCTATAAGGTTAAGGAGGAAATTGAAGTTTACATTTAATTGACTCATTTGGAGTCTTTTTTGCCTATTATTTGAACTAGGAGTGTGTCATAGCCTCTTTTTGTAATATGAAGATTTTGTCTTTGAATGTTAGGAGATTGAATTCCCTAGATAAAAGTAGTAGAATTAGGAAGTTTATTTTAACTTCTCAAGCTAACATTGTTCTTCTTTAATAGTGTGTATTGTAACCTTCAACAAGGTTGGCCTTTCATAGGACATCACTTGAGGAGAGTGAGAATGAGTAGCATGTCACCAATGGTTTTCTCAAATTGGGTTTCTACATAAAATCATTGTGTCAAATATATTATTGAATTTTTTATGTTTCATGTTTACAATTTGACAAAGTTCATTATATAGTAACCTACAAGTTTAAGTGATTGTACAATCTAATGGATGCATGCATGATGTATATGTTTTGTGGATATGGGTTCACTAAGCTATGAAATTTTTTATGTGTATATTTGAACCTTGGATTTTCCATCCCCCCCCCAAGTTATTCTTAAAAATTCCAAGAGTTATATATAGAGGAGGTTGTTCATATCAGTAGTTTGGCAATGTTTTAAGCTTCATGCTCGAGTGGTGTTCTTCATGATCATCTTGTGTTCCTATCTTCTAGGATATTCCCTAGTTTGGAGGCTTCTTTAGTCCTTTAGTATTTTTTTCTCAACATTTTTTCCATATTTTTTGGCGTAGGTTTTTTTTCGATCTAGTTTTTTCCATTTGTCCTCTTTACAGAGATTTGGTTGTACTTGGGTAACTCATCCAACCTTGTTATTAGGATCCAAAATTACTTTTAGTAGTAGTTTCCATGTTTTTAGTTACTCCATAAGTTTATCCTAAGTGGGGGTGTTAGTGTAATGAAGTATTTTATTATTAATAAAATCATATTGATTTAGAATAACTTGGGGGGGGGGGGGTGAATCAATTATTCAAGGTCCAAATGTCCTATTCAAACTTTTTTCCTAAGTTTAGTGAGCCCATTCAACCATTCATTCATCCAAGCATTAACTTTTCTAATCAACAAGTTACTGTAAATCAACATGCAAGCATAACACATAAGAAATCAACACATAACATAGTGATTTGTGGAAACCCAATTTGGGAAAAACCTCTAGTAACATGCTACTCAATTCTCACTCTTCTGGAGTGATGCCCTCTGAAAGGCCTACTGTATTAAAGGCTTACAACATACTATTAAATGTGACCTTGTTAGAGGATTTAACCACACTGTTAGAAGTGGGCCTTGTTAGATGACTTTAGAATATTCACTTGGAATGCCACCCTGTTAGAGTATTTACAAATGGTTGTTAGGCCAACCTAAGTCCATAGGATTTTCCTTCTATCCTAACTGATACAATTGCTAGAGAGTAACAATTAAGGATTTTTACCTAATTATAGCATACAACTCAACTTGCAGATCTCAAACCACTTCTTAGCTCATGCCATTGTCTGGCCTTCAATCTCTACAACTCTGATAGTTTTTCCTGCTTTCAAGCTTAGTCTCCTTGAGTCTCCATGCTCAATGTACTAGTGCAATCATCTCTTGTTGACCACTTATAGAAGTAGAGCCTCTATGCTCTTTCTTCTCCTAGATGCCTTCTTCCTTACATCCTTCTAACCACTTCATAATTTTTCTCTTTAGTAGCAGTAACATTAGCAAAATTTTCTTCTTGGTCTATGACTCCTTAAATGGAAGTCTTGGAGCTCCTTTTCCTGCTTGATTCTTCCATTCTTTAATTTCATTTCATATGGATTAGGTAGGATTCATTGTATCAAACCCATATGTTGTTTCCTCTACAAACTTCTTGAATAATCCTTTTTGAATTCACCCAAAAATAGTTTACATAGAACTCTATGCCACCAACTCATCATCCTTATCCTCCAAATGGTTCACAAGATTCAAGGTAACCACTAAGTTAGCTCAAATTTGGAAAATCTTCATCATTTAAAATAATGCAGCAACTCGGCACTATTGAAATACTAGTGCTTGACACTATATATGAGAAATATGTTAGCAAGTAATACTAATCTATTCAAAAACAAAAGCATTAACTAGCATATAAACCATAACATAAATGAGAGACTAAAGAGGAAACCCCAATTGGAAATGTGAGCCAAATGAATGGACTCTCCCAATAGGATTTAGCTCCTTGCTTGGTAGATGGGTCTAACGATTGGGATGTATGCTCAAGGTTCCCAAAAACTAGCTTCAATGGAGATGAAAAATGGAAAATTGGTAGCTTTGTGAGGTCTCAATTTGGCATCATAAGGGTATGGTTGATGGCTTTTGGCTCTCAAAAGGGCATTATAACTTTAGCTCCAAGATTGTGATGAAATGGCTTGGGAGGGGATTCAATTTATAGGCTAAGGGCTTGAGGTATGGAAGGCTAAGATGGAAGGAAAGATGAAAGCTTAAGGAGGGCTAGGATGCACTCAAAAGGGAGCACATGGATTGTGCTTGTTTAGCACCAATCAGAGAGTGACACATGTCACAAGGTGAGTGGATGGAGGAAAGGGGAAGGATGAGTCAACAAAGGAGGCTCAAAGGATAATATCTTCATAAAGACCCTTCATTATGGCTTGTAAGAGCTTGTAAGAGTCTTTATGGCTTTTGTAAGAGCATTCATTGGTGGGTGGTTGGAATATTTTGGAAGGAGTTGAGATTGTTGACTTTCCTTGGCTTAAGAAAGTCTTAAGCTTGCTTAGGGAATGTGACAACATTAGGGGGTGGATTAGGCTTGGGTTTAGGATTAGATTAGGGATGTTAGAGATTTGCAAGTGGATGGCATTCATGAGGGTGGGTGAGTTAGTGGCTCAGCTTGGTTAGTATGGGTGGATGGGGTGGATTAGGCTAAAAAGAGGGTTTAGGAATAAGTTAGGGGTTATTAGATTTGAGAGTTTTATTTATCAAATAAGTTTATTTAATAAATGGGGATTTTGGATTTAGATAGAAGAATAGGATTTAATTGATAAATAATAGGTTATTTGATTTATCAATTAGGACTATAGATAATTAATTAAATTAATCAGCTAGAGGATGGCAAAGGATTAATTAAATAGGAATTTAATCAATGATGCCTTTAGATATAACTAAATAGGATTACCAAAGCAATGTAATCAAATTTAGGTGTCTACATTTTGCCCCTCTTTGACATAGCGTTGAGACAACACTATTTCAAAGAAGTTCGAATGAAGACGACACGAGGAAGATGTTTTAGCAACGAGGTTGCCCTAGTCTCGGATAAGAAGAGGAGAGACTAGACTTAGATGATGCCCCCTCAAGAAGGTGGCGGGGAGAGAAATGAGGCTCGACGACTTCTTGAAAAGTACAAGAAATTGAGATGAGCTAAGACACATGTTGGCAAAGAGAAGGGGCTGAATTAGCTCAATCTCTCACTACGAGAGGATGATAAAGGGAAATCGGGGGCACAAGAGGAAACAAGCTTAAGACTTTGGGATTGGGGAGAGGATGAAGGAGTAGAGCGCTATAAAAGGAATTCAGGATGGAGAGATGAATGAGGGGATTAAAAAGCTAATGCAATAGGATTTCAAAGAGTTAGATTGGTGAAAGATGGGTTTTCAGAGATCCCTAGGACTAGGATTATGGATCTTGAAAGATGAGGCTTGGTGGATTGATTTGATTGGTGGATCCCTAAGACTAGGATTGTGGATCCCTAAAGCTAAGCGTGAGGAGCGATTCAAAGATGTACTGATGCACAAGCTAGGATAGGAGAGATGGATGCTGGATATGGATGGGGGATAATGGAGATGAAGGAAAACCATTGAAGCTTTTTGAGCATGGGATACTTCAAACAGAAGTACCACCATGTAGTTGAGCACTAGATTTGCTATAGGACTATTGGTTAATTGCCAAGGTTACCAAGAACATCAAGGCCTATTCACCAACTGTCCAGAGGACTAACAAACTAACTCAAAATAAACATGCAAGGGTTGCCCCAGCATAACACATGAATCCCAGAGGAAGCAGTGTGAAACCGACACTGGGTAACCCACAAGTAGAAAAGAAAAACAAATGAAAGATTTGATCAAGAGCTTACACTCTAAGTGCCCCATTCGCAGCATACCATGATATGGAAGATCATGGCAACCTTGAGGAGGGAATAAGGAGATTGCTTGGAAAAGATATTTCAAGACCCAAAAGGGAAGATCCCAAATCAAAAGAAAGCACAAATCCAAAAGAGAACCATTTTCCAATGAGATGGGTAGGACGAGGTACTAACAGACCAAGATCAAACATGAGGAAAGCTATATCCTACAAGGATCTATCGAAGAGCACCTAAGCTAATGGATCTAGATGAGTGATACGTCTGGCAAGCTGAACTAAGAAGGATAACACTTTGGTGATAGGAGATCTAGCTAAAGGATTCATTGAAATAGCTAACCAAGCTATGTGGTGTGTGCAAGATGCTGATCAAGGATGAACTAACATGAATGCTGGATATATACAATGGTACTAAGCTAAAGAGGATGTACAAGCTGATGGACCAAGATATGTTAAAAATGTACAAGTTTGTTCATGTTTTGGTTTTTTGTGAGATGGAAATGTTTGTGAAGGATGGGATGTCTATAATAGTTGATAGGTGGATAGGTAGATGGTTTGTGAAAAGCTTAAGGAAAATGGGATTCTTTGTGTGCATGTGATAGGATACAAGCTAGGATACAAGATTATCTACAAGCTAGAGTATGGTACAAGCTTTGTACAAGACTCAGATATACAAGGTATGGTACAAGATTTAAAAGGTATAGTACAAGCTTTGTAACAAGATTTATAAGGTATAATACAAGCTTTGGTACAAGATTTTCCAAGCTGTACAGGAGGTATTTACAAGCTCCATTAGATTTTGGATATTTGGTTGGAACACCAAGGGAACAAGCGGGTGTTTTATGGGATGGTGGGTGAATGGATGAGGAATAGGATAGTGATAGATAATGGATTAGTCTTAGTATGCAAGGAACCTGAATTACCAGGTTTTCACCAAGGTACCTATCCAAGGCGCTTGAATTGCCAAGTTTTCACCATTGGACGCTTATTTTTCTTTACTACTTTTTTTTTGTATTTTTCAAAAGTTGGGTATACCAAGGATCTTGAAGCATAGAACTTCTTGAGATGAATGATGTTATTAGGATCATTTAAGAGTTATCCTTCCCGTGTAGATAGCTAATAGGCTCCAGAGCCAAAGGAAGCAGTGACAACATAAGCACCGAGCCATGTAGGTTCAAACTTGCCTTTCTTTTCTCAATCTGCTTGGACTCTCATGTTTTCTTTGAGGACCATGTCACCTGGCTAAAAGTGTCATGGAAGCACCTTCTTGTTGAAATTCCTTTTGAGATGAGTCTGATAGACTGTGAGATGATCATAGGCTTGTTGTCGCTTCTTGTCTAAGAGATCTAGTTGGGTGAGCCAAGCTACTCTTTATTCTTCATCTGATATTTTCCCTTGCAAAGATATGTGCAAGGAGGAAAGTTCAACCTCTATAGGTAGTACTACTTTGGCACCATAGACTAGGGAGTATGGAGTTGTGCCTATGGACGTATGAAAGGAAGTTCAATAGGCCCATAGGGCTGGATTTATTTCTAGGTGCCAATGACGGTCGGAATCATTGACAACTTTCTTTAGGATTTTGAGGAGGGTTTTGTTAGTTGCCTCTGCCTGGCCGTTACCTTGGGGGAAATATGGGCTAGAAAAATGGTGATGGACGCGGAGGGAAGTGCATAATTCTTCCATGTTGAGATTTTCAAAGTTACCTCCATGGTCAGTGAAGATGGTGGATGGGATGCCGAAGCGACAAACAATATGGTATAAGATGAACTTGGAGACCTAAACTCCTGCAGCTCAGACGAGGGGGACTGCTTCCACCCATTTAGTGAAATAGTCTGTAGCTGTTATTATCCATTTATGTCCATCAGATGAGAGGGGTGTGATAGTTCCAACTAGATCAAGGCCCCAACAAGAGAAAGGCTAAGGTGGTGCAATAGGCTGTAGATCCTGTGCTCGAGCGTGCACAAGATTTGCATGCTACTGACATGGGAGACACTTTCTGACAAAGTCACAGGAGTCTTCTTCAATGGTAGGCCAATAGTAGCCTACTCTAAGGATTTTTCATGCTAGGACAATACCACTCGTATGGGCACCGCAAATTCTAGAGTGTACTTCCTTTAACACCATTGCAGCCTCATTTTGGTCTAAACATTGAGAGAGAGTATCGTGATAACCCTGACAATATAGGGTATTGGCTATGATAACATAGAAGGATGATTTTTGGATGAGGTTCTTGTGTTGGGTACGTGTGAGGTGAGGGGATATGATACCATCGTTAAGGTAAGCATGAATCTCATGATACCAAGGGGATTGGGGACCAACCAAGATACAAACACGATTTGAATCCTCATTCGCATAGGCAGGTGTGAGGAGCTGCTCCACTAAAAACTCATACTCTGTAGCTACTTGGGGAATTTCCAAGAGCGAGCCTATAGTAGCCATAGCATCGGCTGCTTTGTTTTGTATTCGAGGCACTTGGGTAAAATGAAGCCTTGTAAAATGTTGGGTTAGCCGATCAACTAGCTCTTTGTAGGGTAATAGCTTTTCGTCTTTGGTTTGATATTCATTTAGGGCTTGCTTGATGATGAGCTAAGAATCGCCAAAGATTTGTAGCTCAGCAATGTTCCATTCTGCAGCTATCTTTAATCCTACTATGAGGGCCTCATATTCAGCTATATTATTGGTTCTAGGGAATTGTAGCTTGAAGGCTTTTGGAATGTAATCTCCTTGAGGTGTGCCCAACAATATTCTTGCCCCTGATCCATGAGATGTGTATGAGCCATCAAAATAAAGTTTCCATGGGGGTTGTTCTTCAATTAGATAGATATGCTCATCTAGAAATTTTGTGATCAATGGATAAGCATCTATTAGAGGTGCATCAACTAGGTGATCTACTATAGCTTTCCCTTTGATTGCCTTTCTATCCACATACTGGATGTCAAATTTGCTAAGGAGCATAACCCATTTGGCCAAACGACCTGTAAGTGTTGTTCTGGAGAGCATATACTTGAGAGGGTCAATCTTGGAGACTAGTTGGATGGTATGATTTAGCATGTAATGGCAAAGCTTTTGAGTTGAGAAAACAACTGCCAAACAAGATTTTTCCATAGGACTTTAATTGAGTTCATAACCAACTAGGGTTCTACTAATGTAGTAGATGGCTCTTTCTCTGCTATAGTCATCGAGCTGTGCTAGAAGTGCCCCTAGAGCAGTAGGTGTTGCTAATATGTATAAAATCAGGAGACGACCAGGAACTGGTGGAACCAAGATAGGGGGATTGATGAGATACTATTGAGATGGTCAAATTTGCGTTGACATAAAGTATCCCACTTGAAGTTCTCATCCTTCTTCAGTAAATGTGAGAATGGTGTACACTTATCTGCAAGCTGGGAGATGAAGCGCCAAATAGATTGAAGCTTTCCCTGAAGAGAACAAAGCTGTTGTAGTGTCTGGGGAGGAGGAATGTCTAAGATAGCCTTGACCTTCTTGGGGTCGATCTCTATACCTTGTTTAGAAACTATAAATCTTAGAAGCTTGCCAGATGTGACCCCAAAGACACATTTCTTGGGATTCAACATGACATGATATTTGGCTAACCTATCAAAGACTTTCTTCAAGTCAACAAGATGATCCATGAAGGTATGAGACTTGACCAAGATATCATCCACATAATCCTCGAAAATGCTATGGATGAGATCATGAAAAATGGTTGTCATAGCTCTTTGATAGGTAGCCCTAGCATTCTTTAGGCCAAAAGGCATCATGTTGTAGCAAAAGGTTCCCCAAGGGGTAGTGAATGTTGTCTTATGCTGATCCTCTTCTGCAATCTTGATCTAATTATACCCAAAAAATCCATCCATGAGGGACAAAATTTCATGTCTAGCTGTAAGATCTACAATCATATCTATGTTGGGCAAGGGAAAATCATCTTTTGGACAAGCTTTGTTAAGATCTCTGAAATCAGTGTAGATTCTAATGTCACTGGAAGGTTTAGTGATGGGGACCATGTTGGAGATCCATTCTGAGTAGTCGATAGGGCGGATAACCTTAGTAGCTAACATTCTTTCTAATTCAGCTTTGACCAATAATGCCACCTTGGGGTGCATTTTTCTATGCTTTTGTCTAACGGGCTTGATCTTTGGATCGACTACAAGATGATGAACTACAAGCTTTAGATCAAGCCCTGGCATGTCCTGATATGACCATGCAAATTGACCAATGTTCTCTCTTAAGACCTCAAAGAGGAGGCCAGCTTGGTCCTATGATAGGGATGCAACAATGTGAACAAGCTTAGGGATCTCTGAAGAACCGATGTTGACTTCCCTAGTATCCTCAATTAGAATAGAAGATATCTCTGGTCAATTATCTTGAGGAGGCAATGCTAAATCCTCATGTTCTACTTGTGGCTCTGGATTTCCTTGTTGAGGAGTTCTCTTTGCTTCCTTAGCTAGTCTCAGATTCACCTTAGTTCCAGTTTTGGGTGTATCGGAACTAGGTTGGGGATTTTCTCCAAAATACCCCTTGGAATCTAGCTTGTAGATATAGGCAGAATCTGGCTTTGTTTTCTAGTGAGGAGTTTCAGCTCTCATGAATCTTAGAAGTGCCTCCTCTGATGTGAACTCATTGATGTGTATGACGCTTGGTTGGTCCCAATCTATGAGTTGTGGATGGGCGAGTGGTAGGTCAATGAGGTGGATGGATAGTTCTTGGAGAGAAAAGTCTCCAAGGGATATTTGGTCTAGGATATCGTCATAGGCTCTCTTTTCAACTTCCTCAGGAATGTCTTTGATTTCTACAAGGTCGCAGTGAATGTTTGAAAAAGCATGACCATTCTCATTGGTGCCCTCAGTTGTGGGTATGCCAAAGCCAATACCTAACTTTGATTCCCACTTGTGTGCATCGATGGGGCACTGCATGCCTCTTTCTTCTAGTCCTAGACCACCACCTTTATAGTTCCATTTGTCAGTGATGAGCTTAGTACTTGGGGATACTTTTGGCTGAAGTGATCAAGGTGTGCTTTATTTCTTTGAGGTGCATCCTTATGTAACCATTTGTTGATATCTGGAGTGAGCTCCTCATCAAGAGGAATTTTTGAGGATACAAAGGTTGTTGGGCCAAACTGTTTATATCAAGGAGGTGGAATCTCCTTAGCTTTGTGATATGTCGGTCGTCCATGGGCATGTAGATCAAGTGGGAGTGCCCCGACAACAAATGCATCTGATAGACTATAATCTCCACAACCTTTGTTATTGATCTTCACGGTAGACAGGGTAGAGGCGAGGATGGTTTCTGGGTCATTATAAGTGTGGGATGAGCTAGTGATGGATGTGCCGATATCAATCCCAGGGCAATGGTTTGTATATGAAGCTTCAACCACATTGCAGTAAGAAAAGGGTTCTTGATCGGCATGGATGGTTACCTCAGTGCCTTGATGCAAAAATTTGACGCACTGATGGTAAGTGGATGGAACAGCTTTCATGGCATGAATCCATGGGCAATCGAGGAGGATGTTAAACGGTAGGTTTAGATCAATAACATGGAAAAGTGTCTCTTGGATGACTGGCCCAACCTTGATTGGCAGCAAAATAGTTCCTTCTGTGGTTCTTTCCAAGTTGTCATAAGCTTTGATAGTGATAACCTCACTTATGATATCTGCCTCGGTATACCCAGCTTGTTTTATGAATTTTAGGGTGCAAATATTCAAGGCTGATCCATTATCTATCATTACTCTTTTCACAGAAAAGTTGGATACCATGATGGCTATGCGAAGCGGAAGGGTGTGATCTGGCTCGACCACAAGTATGTCGGTGGGTTTGAACGATAGGGCACATGAGGATGAAAGGTGTCCAACAAGATTATGAAAATCAGTAGCATTGATATCAAAAGGGACACAGGATTCTATGAGAGCACTGTCAAGGATGTTCTTGTACACAGGACTAGTGCGAAGAAGGTCTAAAATGAAGATTTGGGTTGGCATGTTCCCAAGGTGTTCCAAGATATTGTACTAGCTTTTTGATGGAGCTGATGGTGTTGGTGTAATGGGTGGGCCTGCGATGTTAAATTGCGCTCTTCGAGTGGTGATTGCACACTCATTGTTTGGTCCTTGGATATTGATAACATTGACAGAAGGCTCTTTCTCAAATATACAACCTATAAGGTTACCATAGTCTATATAGGATGAAGTGTGGTCATTGTTCTTCCCATGCTGTTGGTTTGGCTGACGGTTTTTGGTGTTGTTGTTGTTGGTTTGGATAGGTGCTTTTCTAGGATTTTGATTGTTGTGAGGAGGAAAAGCATTTTGATAGATATGTAAGCCTGCATTGGGAGAGGTTTGGGCACCAACAGTGATTTCCTTCCGATCAATGAGGTCCTGCACATAGTCTTTCAGTTTCATGCATCTGAGGGTAGTGTGACCTTTTACCCTATGAAATTTGTAGTACTCATTGTCCTTGTACCATGCAGCTTTGGATTGGCTTGTGTCAATTTGCTGGGTAGGAGGAAATTTGATGAGGTTTTCCTTGACTAATTTCTCAAAAATGACATCCAATGGCTCACCAAGGGGTGTATAATTTCTAGGTGCAGGTTGGAATCTGGGATTTTTTCCTGTAGCTACATTGATGGCATTAGCTTGATTGTTAGACCCTTGAAAGTTGGGTCTTGGATTGTGACCTTGATAGCTTTGGTGATTCTGATGTTCGTAGTTGATAGTTTGTTGATTATTTTGTTGATATGGTGGGTTGGACTGGTTGTCAGAAGGACCAACAATATTCACATGTCTGGTGTCAGTGACGCCATCTGTTGCAACATGCTTGTTTTTGTTCCAATACCTAGACTTGTCATTGGAATGTGATTGATTTTGGTTGGCCTCTTTGTAAATCTTTGCCACACCATCTTTAATGAGTCCTTGCTCAAGGATCATTCCTTTCTCTTTGATATCTTTATAGGTTTGCAAACAGTTCATGGTCATGTGGTGAGCCAAGCTGGGATGGGCATTATCAATAAACATTTTCACCACATGGCGCTCTTGCAAGGTGTAGGATATGCAGCTGGTAAGGGTTTGCCATCTTTTAAGGTATTCAGCAAGGCTTTCTCCACCTTTTTTCTTAGTGTGGACAAGGTCAACTATTGATAGCTCTGTTTCAACAAGATGGGCATATTGCGCTACGAATGCCTCAGATAATTTAGCAAAGCTTTTAATTGTGCCATAGGGGATTCTGTAAAACCATTCAAGAGCTGGTCCAGCCAAGCTTTTGGGAAAAAGGCGCAAGAGGAAGACATCATTGTATGCCACATCTTGGCAGTGCATGTAAAATTCTTTGATATGTGTGACAGGGTCTCCTTTTCCTCTGAATTTGTCAAATTTGGGTACCTCAAAGTGTTTGAGAAATGGTGTCATGGTAATGGCTCTGTCAAATGGGTAAGGACACACATTCTCAAACTTGAATGTCTTCAGATCATTCCCTTCTTGGATGGCTTTTAGAGCTATCTTCATTTGCTCCCATTCTGAATTGATAGGTGATGGCTGGGGTGTCCCCAATGTAGGAGTGCCTTGAGGTAGCTATGCACTAGATGGGGCCACTGAATATGGATGGCTGTGAGGGATTTGCTGATAGGGATTGTATATTGTTTGGGTAGCTACATGGTGGATGATAGGTTGCTGAGGGGGAGGTGGCACATATTGTTGCATGTGCTGCGAGGCTTGCTGTTGATATGGGATTTGAGGTTAGGATTGAGGAACATAAGCTGGTTGTGGGATAAATGGATTTCTTTGTGGGGCTAAGGTATAAGATGGTTGTGAGGTTTGGGGAAAGGATCGGGGGGCTTGTGGGGTTTGACCAATATATGTGGGTTGTGCCCCCATTTGAGATGGTATCTACAAACAATTGGTGGTTGGCTGGGGTGGTGGATTACCTCCTAGAAGTGGCATTGAAAAGTAGTTGGTAATTGGAGGTAATGGATTAGTTGGTGATGGAGGTGGTGGGAATTGAAAGCTTTGGAATGGAACTGGTGGGCTTTGATAGCTTTGTGGCTGGATTTGGAAGCTTGGTAGAGTGGTGGCAAGGGGCTGGGGTCACTTGGGAGCTTGGTAGAAAATTGGTAGTAGCTTGTGGGGTTTGATAGCTTTGTGGAGTGAGGGTAGTAGCTTGTGGATTTGTGGTTGATGGCACTAAGCTCCCAAGACCTAATGGAAATGATGGGATTATGCTTTAGGCTGTGGTGAACAAGCTGGGGGTGATGAAAGGTTGATTACTTGGCCCCATGGGCAGCATCCCTATTGTATATTGTTGAGGTTGGCCAAAGATGCTAGCACTGATTTGGGAGATGGGTGGATTTGGAAGGCTGGGTTGGGAAGCAACAACAACAATAGTGAAGGGCATGAACAGTGAGGTGTTTTGGGTAAAGGGGGTTTGGAGTGGAGAGGTATGTACCAAGGATGGATTGGTGGAGGTTGGATTGGCTTGTGGAAGGGAGATTTCAACTTGAGTGGAGGCTAGTATGTTTGGGTCGGTTGGATCATATGGATTGGCTGGAGGCTCTTCTTTTAGCATATATTGAGGATAATTTGGATCATAAGAGCCTATGGGTGGTGGCAGCTGCCCAAACAATGGGCGAGATGGATCTGATAATGGAGGGGGTCTTCCAAAGTCAAAGGTTTCTACATTGTCCCTTCGAAAATTAGCCATGATTGTCTCTTTGTTCTTCTCTATAATGGTGTTTACCAATACTGCATTTCCTAGTTGGTTCATGAAAGCTTCAATGTCAGTCAATGATGGCATAGCTTTCTCTAGGCTAAAGGATGGCTGAGTGCTCAAGGGGGGTGAGGCTGTTCAATCCAAATGATAGGGCTCCATTGTTTCTTTCTTCTTGGCTAAGTGAGTGACGGGTGGCATGAAAAATGCTCCTAGGGATGAGATGCAATAATGCTGATGGATGAAAAAGGGGGAAGGCTTTTCTATGCAAATAATTTCCTAAGTTCAGACAAAGCTATATGAAAAAACTTGAGGATTGGGTTTTGAGATTCTAACTTCAAAGATATGTTGCCAAAGCATAAAAGGTCTACTTTCCTATGTGTAAGCTTGGTGGTGATTGTGTCAACTTAAGGATAGACTGATGATCTTTTAGGAAGAACACGAGATTGCCCACTTGTGGATCCCAACCTTTAGCTCAAGGTGATGAGGGATAACAAGTGACAAAGCTAGATTACCCTAAACAAAGCTCTGTCAAAGGGATAACCTTGGTGAGATTGATGGATTTGGAAGATTTTAGCAATGGTAAACTTTTGGTAAAAGTGACAACAATTTTGAAGGCTTGGATGTGAGGTTTTTATTGCTGGCTAGATGGTTTGGTTCTAAATGAGATGAATGAGCTAATAATGCTTAAGGGGATAACCTAAAATGGCTAGCTTTTTCTACAAATATGACTCTAAAGTGAAGCTTATCCAAGAAGATGTGGAGAAACAAGAGGGTCTAATCATAGAAATCATGCTTAGTTAGTAAGGCATAAGTAGGATTAACTCCTGGACTTTGGCTAAATTTGATGGTGCACTCTAACCAGGCCTCTTGAACTGCTACGTCGGTAGCTTTGTCCTCTGCTTTGTGGAGTTTGGCAATTTGAGGACTTGGTGTTAGTTCCTTTTTCTTGGCTGAAAGTTCTTGGTATGCCTGAGATGGCTTGAGTTTGACTTTGTGGAGCTTCTATTTGGGTTTGGATTGCTTTGACATGAATTCTTGAATCTGCTTGGCTTTGAGAGACCTCGGTTATTTTGCTTCAACTTGTTCAACTTCTGGGATAGGCAGTGACTACGCTAAGTGTGCCCTAAGCTAGGATTGACCAAGTTTGGAAAACATGCATTCAACAAATTAAAAAGCAAGCAATAGATAGGAACAACCAGATAGAAGTTTTTGATTCTTAGAATGTGATACTTGTGTTGAGGAGTGTGTATGTTCTACAAATGTTTCGATTAGTCACTTCAAGCACATTAACATCCTAGATGGTTGTCTACAAGGTTGATAGTTGGTTTAGCTAGGGAGTCCTTGATATACCCAAGGTACGTGAGGCCCAAATCCATAGATGAAACCAAAAAGATGTCACACAGCCGAGAGGAGCGATAACCCACTTCTCCTCTTTCACTTCTCAAGGGTATAAAGCTCTTTGAGGCTTAGCCCGAGTGACAAAATCTTGATCCCAAGAGAGGTGTCTTTCGATTCACCTCCTGGTTCTTATACTCCGCCGGAATGCTGGAGTTGAGGTCGTCCCAAGGGGTGATGAAATCTCCAAGCAGGCCTCCTAAAAAGAAACAAGGTTTTGGATCCTAATCTTATGCACCCAAGATGGCCTCGAAAGATGGTAAGGGGAGAGAAGACTTGGATGACCTTGGGCTAAAAAACATGCTTGTTCTTTTACCAACTGACTCTTATGTGTGCTAATCTAGACTTTGCAAGCACTCATGTTTAAGAGACAATGTTCAATTCCAACTTCAAGTTCCAACAAAAGTAAATTGATCGAAAAATGCAAACAAGAAGAAGAGTTAGGGTCAACAAAAGAAAACTCGCACGCCCAGAGGCCCTCCACGTCAAGTATCGATTAATTTTCTTTAAGGCATTCAAGATTGAGTGTGAGTTTGTTGTAAAGCCCAAAGAAAAGATGAGTGAGACTTGATTTTTCAATCGCAGACCCGAAGGCCCTCCACGTCAATAGTTTTTCAATTTTAGTGCCCAAACTTGAAGTGTGATTGATTTAATCTAGAGTTTTGATCATTTAAGAATTTTGATAAAGTTAAAGCAAACGTTCAAAGACCAAGTGAGTGAGTTAGATTATGGAACATTTTACACCTTTTTCAAGTAGACCCATCCCCATAAATGCCACTGAGATTGCAACCAATGGTTGAATTGATGGGTGATTAGACAAGAGGTGAGTCCAAGGAACTACTCAAATTGATTTTTGCAAATTTGTATTTTAACTTAACAAAGTTTTTTAAATGTCCAAAAATCAAAATTTACCTAGATTGCATGTGGAAAAGAGATTTGTTTTGTTCAATTTTAGAAGCTCCAAATGAAGTGTTTGATATTGCAATGGTTAATTGATCCTTCGCATTCAAGATTGGATTTGTTGTTTTAATCATGCATTCAAAGAAAATTTGATTTTAACCCGCAGCATTCAAGAGTGTGTTTTTTAGTGACATTCATTCAATATAAAATGTGTTTAACCATTCAAGTTCATTCCATGAAAAATCTTAAAAACATGATTAGTCACCCAAAAAGTTGCTCCAACCTACAATAAGACAAAAAAGAAATTGATTAGTCACCAAAATCTTCAAAAAAAAGGAAAGCTTAACTATGGGAAAAAAATTTAACTTTTTTTGTTTTTTTTTCTATGCGTAAAAATGCTTAAAATGGTCTAAATCCTACAAGCGAAGACGACAATTCATCAAGCACAGATGTTGATCGGCAGAGACGCTAATCTACAGAGACGGTAGAGGAGGAGGCAAAGACGATAGATAAAGTTGGCGACGGCAGAGATGACAGTCAAGGTTGCAGAGATGATAGTTTGTATGCTGGCTGCGATGGAGATGACAGTTTGACTAATGGCGGCAACGGAGATGACAGAGTGGATTTTGAATGAGAAAATTGCCAAGTGGAAATGATGGTTAGAGGCGGAGACGATGATTAAAGCTAGCTGGAGACGCTGAAATGAAGAGACACTGATTTGCGCAGACGACAGAATTCACTTCATAGATGACAGTTTCAGATTCAGAGACGATAGTCGACCAGTCGGAGATGCCGATATGCAGAGACGACACTGCGCAGAATTTGGTTTAAAACACGCGGATTTTCTTCAAAAAAATTTTGCAATTTGATTTTTGAAGCTTCGTTATTTCTCCCTAATGCTTCCTCTAACCTGCAAGAACAAGATTAAACACTACAACTCACTCAAATGACAAGAAACATTTGATTATTAGCAAAAAAATATATATAGATAGAACTAGAGGATTAAATGACCCATAGTGGGGTCCCACCAAGCGTGCCAAAATGTATATGAGAAATATGTTAGCAAGTAATACTAATCTATTCAAAAATAAAAGCATTAACTAGCATATAAACCATAACATAAATGAGAGACTAAAGAGGAAACCCCAATTGGAAATGTGAGCCAAATGAATGGACTAAGGATTGGGATGTATGCTCAAGGTTCCCAAAAACTAGCTTCAATGGAGATGAAAAATGGCAAATTGGTAGCTTTGTGAGCTCTCAATTTGACATCATAAGGGTATGGTTGATAGCTTTTGGCTCTCAAAAGGGCATTATAACTTTAGCTCCAAGATTATGATGAAATGGCTTGGGAGGGGATTCAATTTATAGGCTAAGGGCTTGAGGGATGGAAGGCTAAGATGGTAGGAAAGATGAAAGCTTAAGGAGGGCTAGGATGCACTCAAAAGGGAGCACATGGATTGTGCTTGTTTAGCACCAATCAGGGAGTGACACATGTCACAAGGTGAGTGGATGGAGGAAAGGGGAAGGATGAGTCAACAAAAGAGGCTCAAAAGATAATATCTTCATAAAGACCCTTCATTATGGATTGTAAGAGCTTGTAAGAGTCTTTATGGCTTTTTTAAGAGCATTTATTGTTGGGTGGTTGGGATATTTTGGAGGGAGTTGAGATTGTTGACTTTCCTTGGCTTAAGAAAGTATTAAGCTTGCTTAGGGAATGTGACAACATTAGGGGGTGGATTAGGCTTGGGTTTAGGATTAGATTAGGGATGTTAGAGATTTGCAAGTGGATGGCATTCATGAGGGTGGGTGAGTTAGTGGCTAAGCTTGGTTAGTATGGGTGGATGGGGTGGATTAGGCTAAAAAGAGGGTTTAGGAATAAGTTAGGGGTTATTAGATTTGAGGGTTTTATTTTTCAAATAGGTTTATTTAATAAATGGGGATTTTGGATTTAGATAGAAGAATAGGATTTAATTGATAAATAATAGGTTATTTGATTTATCAATTAGGACTATAGATAATTAATTAAATTAATCAGCTAGAGGATGGAAAAGGATTAATTAAATAGGAATTTAATTAATGATGCCTTTAGAGATAACTAAATAGGATTACCGAAGCAATGTAATCAAATTTAGGTGTCTACAGACACATATTGTGATACTTGGCATCATCTATGTTTTTACTGATGCTCGGCACCTAAAGTTCACTTGGCACCAACTAAGATTTTCTAATGCTCAACACCTGAACTTCACTCAACACACACTAGAATTTCTTGTTACTCAGCTCCAACTAAGAATTTTCTTAGCCTCAACTAGCTTTCTTGGCACCCAAAAATGAGCTTAGTTTAAGCTTTGCAGTCAACCTTGTTACAACTTCTTCCTTCAATGTTTCAAAGTATGACCAACCTCTGTATCTTTGAATATGTTATCAAGACATCATTTAACCATTGTCTTAACTAATCCTTTCACTTCATTACAACAACATAACTTAACCTTTCCCTTAGGTACTCTTATTACATCTTGTTGATCAAATCCTCTTCATCAATCAACTAAGTGATAGTACTTGGATCTTATGAGAAAATGTCATTACTACAAATAAGAGGTTTGACATCAATGACAAAACAATGCTTGAAAACATTATGTTAAAAACAATCTCCCTCTTTGATCTTAAACAATGAGCTTTTAAATCATATTTCCAACATATAGTTGCATCATTAATTAGGTCATATCATTGTTACTCTCTAACCATTGGAGTAGTGTATCAAATTGCTTAATAGACTTAGCCTAACAACTATTTTTCAAATCCTCTAACAAGGCAACATTTCTAGATTGAAGTATCTAATGACCTCTAACAAGGCCATTCCTAAGAGGGTGATTAAGTCCTCTAACAGGGTCACACCTAATAGTGTGTTTTGTAATGTTTAATAGGGCTGGCTCCTAACATGGATCACTTTAGAAGAGTGAAAAATGATAACTAGTTGCAATTGGTGATTTCTGCCAAATTGGGTTTCCCCGTTAGATCTTGCTGGCACCTATATTTATGCTATGTATTTTATGTGTATGCAACTAAGTTAATTTATCTTAATCATAGTTATTATCTTAAGATCTTCATATTTAGTATTTATCGAGTAACAATTGATATTATAGTGTTTTATGAGTTACATCATATTGTTGATGTTAACCAAGTGCCTATGTGCTAACTAAGTAATAGTAGTTTCAGAAAAAAAATTGTTATGTATTGACATCTAAGGGATCTGGGACTTATTTTTTTCATAATGGATTTACACCTCCCCTCTCAGTTTTCCTCTTATATTTCAAATAATTAGTGTTGGAGCTTTTGGTGCTTACAAAGTTTGAAGGACCTAAGCTAAATATTAAGATTAAGATGTCTTATAGGAGAGAGATTCAAAAGTTGAACAAAGATAACTTTGAGGCATGGCAAAAAATTTTGAAGCTACAACTAGAAACCATCATTGATTCAGGTAAAAAATATTTGAATGTCATAGTGGTAAGCAAGGTAATTAGAACCCTTCTTCCTATCTATGAAATTAGAGTCTAATCTATTCAAGATATGAGATGTGATGCAAATAATAAGATAATCTTGGATGCTCTAGTCAGAAGGTTGATAGCGTTTGAGCTATATAACTATGATAATTATGTTCCTAGTTCTAGCAATCTTGAGTCTGCATTTGAAGCCAAGTTGTCACTCAAGAAGAAAGTTACAAAGCCTAAAGTCAAATAATCTAAAATTGAAGAGGAAGATAGTTTTGACAATGATTGTAAGACCGTTGAAGCCCTACTTATGAGAAAATATCACAAATGCAAAGGAAAGTACAAAGGTAAAATTCTTCTAATTTGTTTTTCTTGTGAAGAAGTTGGTCACATTGCTTCAAGGTGTCCAAATAGAGAAGACAAAGAGGAAAATAAGAACAACAAGTATAAAGGAAAGAAGGATTTCAAGAACTACAATGAATACATGGATAAAGGTAAGAAGTCATGTTTCATGGCTAAAGATTTTGATAGTGGTAATGATGATGGAATGGTTTATATTGCTGTAAAAGATGAATCAAATCATGAAGATGATAAAATCAAACTTATTTCTCATGTTCACAAAAATGATACATTGATTATTGATAGTGGTTGTTCTCATCATATGGCTGGTGATAAATAAAAGTTTGAATATATTGAACACTATGATGGTGGAAGTGTAAGATTTGGAAATAATGAACCATGTTACGTAAAAGGAAAAGGTTGTATTTCTCTAACCAACAAACTCATATGTGATAATGCTTATTGGTTTGAAGCATCAAAACATAATCTATTGAGTGTGGCACAATTGAATAACATTAGATTCAAGGTAGAATTCCTAAATGGGAAGGCCAAGCTACTAGATAGAAAAGGAAATCAAGTTGGGTCTCATAATCAAACAAATGGTAACCTATTCTACCTATATCTTAGTGAAAGTTCATGTTTCATTCCGCAAGTAGAAACCTAGAGTGAGAGGTATTCCTAGCTTGAGGAAACTTGATATGGGCCTATGAAAAAATTGTCAAATTGGTAAGATAAGTAAGACAAGTTTCAAGAGAAACAACTATCATTCTAGAGAAATCTTGGAGCTAGATCATATAGACCTTTGTGGACCTATTAGCATAGAGAGCTATAGTGGAGATAAGTATTTTATTTTATTTTTTGATGGTTATTCTAGGATGATGACAGTAATGACTTTGAAATGTTTGAGATCACCTAGAGGACATGAATTCATTTCTAATGAATTCAATGAATTTTGCACTGGAAGAGGAATCAAAAGAGAAATATCAGCCCCTGGTACACAACAACAGAATGGTATAGAAGAAAGAAGGAATATATCAATCATGGATTGTGTAATAACCCTAATGATAGAAAATAATATTGCAATTAAATACTAAAAGGAAATTATAGTAGTCCATACCTTAAATAGAGTATATCTAAAGAAAGATTTAAGTCAAACTCCATATGAATTATGGTATGTGTACAAACCTAATGTAAGTTACATAAAAGTATTTGGTAGAAAATGTTATATTTTTAAGGAGACTAGGAAAGATAAATTTGATGTCAAAAGTAATGAGGCACATTCCTAGGATACTCCAATAGAAGTAAAGCATACAAATGTTTGAATCTAAGATAAGATTATAGAATATGCACATGTGAAGATCGATGAATTTGCAAAAAAAAGTGAAGAAGAGAGAAGGAAAAAACCTAAAGATTATAGATGGTTCATTCACTTTGAATCAGATACACTATCTATTCCAATTGGAAGCCAATAGACTTCACCTCACAAATCCCCAAAATCTCTAGAATCACTTGAGTTGTAGCTAGTGAAACCTAAGTCATTGTCTAGAGGACCCGAGTCATAGTCATAAACTACTGAGTTGTAGCCTAACCAACTCGAGTCTGAGTCTAAAGCACCTCATTCATAAATAGTGGGACCCAAGCATGATGTAGAAGATAATGGTGAGGTAACTAGAACATGGTGTAAATCCAAAGCACATGTACTTGCAATATATGTTAGAAGGAACCATGCACCTGAAAAAATCATTAGAGACAAATTAGATGATAAAAGGACAAGGAACATTTTGAAAGGTACATGTTTGCTTGCTGAATTTGAACCTTGAATAGTTAAAGATGCTTTGGATAATGAAAGTTGGATTCAGGCAATGAATGAAGAGATGGAAAAGATAGAAAGGAATAGGACCTGGCTTCTTGTTCCTAGACACAAGCATAAGAATATAATAGGCACAATTGGTTGTTTAGAAATAAGGTGGGTGAATATGGAGAAGTTTCTAGAAATAAAGCAAGGTTAGTATGCATAGGTTACTCTTAAAAGGGATATATTTATTATTGTGAATTTTTTTCTCCTGCTGCAAGAATATAAGATCTAATGACTTTAATTGCTTATGTTGTACATAAAGGTTTTAAAGTGTATCAGATGGATGTGAAATATGCATTCTTTAATAGAAATCTAGAAGGAAAAGCTTACATAGAGAATCTTGAAGGTTTTTCTATATCCTAACAAAAGGGATAGGGTTTTTTAACTACCCAAAGCATTATATGGTCTCAATTAAGCTCCCAAAGATTGGCATGAAGGACTTCATAATTATTTAATGAAGATTGTTTTTCAAAGAACTAGTGATAACAAAATTCTTTACATCAAAGAAGCACAAAACAACAAGATTATGTTGGTAGAAATATGTTAGAATTGCAATAGGAAAGGTAAACTCTAAGAGGGGGTGGGTGAATTAGTGCTTTAAACTTTAACCCATAGGAAGATGCACCATACATCCATCTCTCAATTCAATAAGTAAACTGAAATACCATGTAAAGTATGTACATCTAAAGCATGTAAATAGGTAAGCATTCACACATATATGACACAAGATATGATTACCCTGAAACCCTCCAATGAGAGTGTAAAACTAGGGTGGGGATGACACCCACAAATCTTCATTATTGTAGCAATAAATTATATCCAATGAAAGTTACAATATTTGATCATGAAACATGATCTACTATATGATAGGTCTATCCTATTAAAGGGTTACAAAGACTATTAGGTCTCACCCTATCAAAGGATTTCAATGCCCTACTAGAAGTGTGTTTTCTTAAAGGACTTCAACTCATAATTAAGTAAGCACCTTATTAGAGGTTTTAAATATAACCTATTAGGACTACTGTATTGAGAAATTTAACTTATTCACTTATTAGAATGTCTCAGCAATGATCCTATGATTAGCACTCTGTTGATTGATGTTAGATCACCTCTATATTGATGCATACTTGATTCTTCTTGATCAAATGTCTCTCTGGTGTTCACTATTTCCTTCCTCCATTCTCCTTTAACTAATTTTTCACTACAATTCATATCATAATACCTTGGTCACCATGAATGTCCTATTTGCGCATGCAAAATTTCCTTCTTTCTCTTTGATCATTCATAAAAAGTTTAGGGTTTTCCTCCTTTAAAAGACCTAGGTGACTTAGGGTTAGGTATGAATTGACAGTTGTGATTCACCCATATTACATCTTAAGCCTTCCCTTTACCTAATTAGGTGCATGTACTACATATGGATTCCCACTTAAGATTCATCCTTATCAACAAAATATCATCAAATAATCCTTAAGTTGTCTCAAAAATGGTTTACATAGTAGTTTGTGCCAATACAAGAAACTATGTCAAAATTGTGTTACTCAGCATTAGAAGTCCCTAATGCTCGATACTAACTATGACTTTAATAATGTCACTCGACATTAGAATGACTCACCACGCACTACTCTCTCAGCAATAGAATCACTTGAAACATATTATTTGTTTGACACTTGGCTGACTTGGCACTCACTATTTACTTGACATATGTTACTTGTTTAGCATGAACTAGGTAAATGACTTAAGTGTATAGACACTCACTTGTCAAGACCAATCTAAGATTAACAATTGCCCCTTTGACATGAGTCTCAAAAACACTTGATCATACATTAATAATGTTATTCTTATGAGCATAACATAGATGTCTATTCAGCTTCTATACAAAATTTATAAAAATCAAAATTTTAGAACATGACTTATACCTTAAAATTTTATAAGTCCCCCTAAGTTGTTTGATCCATTATGTACTATACTCTGTATCAAAATCTTTCTCCTATTAAGTAGATTTGCATCAACTGATACTCTTTCTTTGTTTTTTATTTGAACTAATGTTTTCATTTTATTGTTCTATTACTTTTTTTGTTTTTACTCCCACTTTGGATAGATATCTCTTTATTTTACTTGCTTGCTCCCCCATGGCACTCTCCCTCTTTGCTCTTACTCCCTCTTTTTGGCACCAATGTTAATGGGTTATACATTAATAGTGTATTTGTCAAAAAAGGATTTATGGACCTCAAGTATAATTTTAAGAGTTGCATCCCAATTATCACAAGCTACCTCCAAATACTTAATTTGGCTAGCTAGTTCAATAGCTAGCCTAGTTGCTTCTATAAAATCTCCATGTGAGGAGTCAATTTTGACTAGTTTCTAATTAGTTTAACCCTTATATTGGCTTCATCTCCTTGTAAAGATGCTAACTAACTCTAGGATTGTAATAGGTTCCTAAAGTGTTTCGCACTTTGACTTAGAGACTTGGGCAATATTGCACATGATGGCTACATTTGGATTCTCAAACTTAGGATGTGGTTCCTTATCTAGTACCTTCTACACACTCTTCTACCTTCTTCACACTCTCTATCTTGGTTTCTAACTCAACCTGTGTCACTACAGTACCACTGGATATCTTCTCATTTACTTTGTATTGAAACATTTTTTCAGACCATTCTAATAGTTTGACATTAGTATCTAGGTCTACATCATTAACCCTTTCCACTATATTGGTCAAATTTTCAATGATTTTCCTTGTTTCATTTGATGTAGGTAGACTAAACACATCTAAGAAAATGTCTTTGATATCAATCAAATCTTGCTTCTACCTATGCTCCCTTTTGAGAAATTCTTGATGTTTCTTCTTTGTAAGGCCTCTTGTAATATACCCATCTACTCAATTGTGATTGCTGCATAATAAAATTTTGGAAATATAATCTCTTCATCTATGCTAATGTCTCCATAAGAAATTACCTCTTCTATCTTAGATGAGCTAGGACTTGGCACTAAAAATTGCAATGGTCTAGCATCTATGCTTGGCCATTGAAGAGCTTAATTGGAAGGAGTGCTAGATTTTGGTAATGTTACCAGTGCTTGGATTGCCACTAGCTTCATTGGCTTAGGTGTCAAACTTTTCTCCTTTGACTTGTGCTTTTATTCCTCTATGGTTTTAGTTGCACCATGATCTTGTGTTGGAGGTGCAAGTGTATCTACCTGACCTATTTGGCTTTGAGTCCCATTATTTATTGGTGTTTCCATCTTTTCTTCTCCTACTGTCTCAATCTTTTATTTTTCAATTTCTTAAACATTTTCTAAGATTAGAGTGTACTAATAGTGAAACCTATTATATCCTTCATTTCATATACAACTATGGCTTGTGAAGGTTGTACACTTGCGACTTAAGGAATGATTATATGTGTTTCTTGTGTTTTCACTTCCTACCTTATAGTTATAATCTCTATCTTCTAAATTTCATCTACACTCACCTATACAGAGTTGTTACACAACTTGTCCTAGAGTGTGGCTTGGATAAGTATCTTTTTCAAATATTCCTATGTAAGGGGATTGATGTTTTGAGCATAAGTATCAGAAACATCCTTTACTTTGATAGTTTTAGTGTTTTCACATGTAACCTATGGAGGACTGGCACTCAACATTTGTGTAGCTTGTACACTCTATTCTATTTGCTACTCTTCGTTAGCTAGTGCCTAATTATCAATATTCATATTAGTTTCTCCCTCAATTGTGCCTTTTTCATTATCATCTTCTTCATCTTCTCCTACATCAATATGTGTTTGGTCATCTTGTTTTGTTGTTGTCAATCCATATGTTAACTTCCACATTTGTTTAGACTTCTTCAAAACATCCTCTATATTTTTCTATAATATCCTAAATGCCTTATACCTAGGTAGAAATCTTACATCATATTTCTTAATGGCATTACACATTTTAGGGTTACTAAGTTTTAGCATAACTTCAGCAATGGATGTCACCCTAATTTGTCTTTTAGTGTTCAAATAATAGTGCCATTTTTGCTCAAGTTTATCATATAAACTCTTAGGTATGGATTTGGCATGTTCTAGAGGAGCCTTTTTCAATGTAACCATTATGGAATATACCATCTCTTCTACTTTATTCTTCTCAATCTTTCTAAGATTATCAAACTCAATGTGAGAGAAACTTGATAAATTAGCTTTAATTCTAACATTCTCACATAAATTGTCTAGATCTAATGAGGGACTATGACACACCACTTGGAATTGGTTGTTGTCATCTGATTTAGTCATCTCCTCATTAGTTTCAACATGGACAATGTACTTCCTCCTTAGCCTCTTCTATGCTCTAGCTTCCTTCTCTATAGACTTAGCTACTTCTTTGGCTTTTTGTGTAGTAACTCTTGTACTAACCCTTATGGTAGGTATTTTAGATTTGGGTTGACTAGGTTTTGTAACCTTTTTTTTTTTTCTCACTTCTTGAGTCTTTGTGTTTTATTTCTTATTATTAGTAGTTAAAGATGCTTCACTGGCTTCTTCTTCCTTAACACCTTCTGTAGTTTCTACTTCTTCCTCTTGTTGATATTCTCCTTGACCTTGTGTTAGTGCCAATGGTGCTTGAGCTTGTGTGTTCTCTTCTTCATCATCATCTTTTTCTTCTTCCTCATCTCCTTCACCTAATTTTTCTTTCAATTTCCTCAGAAATTTGTTCTTCTTTATCATCATTGAAGCAGTGTTCAACTCCATAGTGATCTTTGATTTGGCCAAGCCATAATTACAAAATGTTTTGGCTTCCTTATCTACTTCTTTGGCAAGTAATATTTTTTGCAAAGGCCTAATCAACATTGATTTCATAACCTAATGGCCTTAGCCATCTCACCCTAGGAATCACTATTGAACATATGTGTAATCAGTATTAACTAATAAGAAAACATCATTATAATATCTCTCCACTAGTGAGGCTAGTATCCCTAGTCCATTCTTCATTATTTTCTTAAAATATTTAAAATAATTAGTCATCACCGACTTAAAGTTATCACCTAATTGCTCCATAAATTCTACTATTTGAACCACAATTGATCTATTCACCTTCCAAGCAACCTTACTAAATTTAGGAAATGTATTCTATACATAAAAGAAAATACATACCAAAATAGATCCAAATTTACACTGAGCATTCTTCGTTTCCCTTATGGCTCCCAAATTTTCAATCAATTGTTGTAACTGCAACTCAACAAGATTGTAAGTATGATCCTGCTTCACAATTTGGTAGCTAATATCTATTACAATGCAAGGTACACTATTTAATTTACTAGACTGATAAAACTTGTGTGCTATTACCCTCACTACAAAAGCTATTAGGGGATCTGTTATAGTAATAATGGTCATACCCCTTTTATTCCATATAGCCCCCATGTACTTTTCAATAACTTCCTTTGACTCACTTCTCATGGTCTTTGGATAATCTATGATTGGATACCCTATTGCCCTATGAACAATACTCTTTTTCCTTTTAACTGGTCCATTTTCTAACCATACAGAGTTATCATGAATTCTACTTAAGACAATCTTAATCCACTATGTTTTGAAGACACTGGGGAAATCTAGGGCACAAGTTAACCATTCTCAAAAATCTTGTATTCTTTCTTCAATGCTCCATTTTTTCTTGGTTTTTCTATATTCTTATTCTAATTCCATGTCTATTATGCTTTTGATCTTGCATGTGTAACTATTCCTCACATCTTGAATCATCAAGACTCATGGTGGTATCATAGACACTACACTGTATGGATCTTGATTGTAAGATATATCTAGGATAGCCTTGAAAATAGGTTGTATAATTTTATCACTAATTAATTGAACATTCAAAACCTATTTTCCCTCTACACCTTTTTCTCTCGAAGAACTAGACTCCATTACATAGATCTAGGGTTTGAAAATTTTAAAATTGTGTAGCTCAACACACAATAAATACCTTATAAATCCTACTAAAATGGTGTCAAAAAGACATTCAAATCACCTTTAGCATTGAATGTGGTCTTCTTCAAATTTAAATGATGTCAAATAAGAAAAAAATGATCAAATAGCCCTTAAAACACTGTATTTAATGTTAAGTTCATACATAGCTATAATCTCAACATCAATTGGTTTCTGGCTCATGCAGCATCCACATATATTTCCATATGCTTGAAAACAACTACAATCTTGAGATTGACTAACATTTCACTCATCAACCATATGAAACTTTTTTTTCATGCTTGGTAGTAACATGCAAAAGCCATTAAACTTAAAGATTTATCCTTGGTTTCTAATAGCAGTTTACATCTTTATTCATGCATATGTAATCTTTTCAAAAATAAATCCTTGGACCTGATGTATGATATATCTTTTAACTATTAGTCCCACATGCCTCTTTATTGCTTAGTTTTATGAGGTGTGATCACTTGACCTATTGGGTGAAGCAAACCCATCTACACTTGATGTGCTGCAATCTTCCATTCTCTTCTATATCTTGCTCATCTCATCTCTAACATTTTCAATATTTGGCTTTCCTTTGCCTTTTTTGAACTCACAACTTGCTGCCTTTGATCTTGTTGGACAATATATATTGTTGTGGCTAGTCTTCAAACAAATAAAACATGTGGTTTGACTCAACCACCTTATGTAATCACTCATAAAGTGTGTTCTAAAACAGTTCTTGGGAACATGTCCATACTCTATAATAGTGGTGACAACAATACCTTCTATTATAATCCCAATTATAGGAGTTTCCATTTTTCTTTACCTTTGTTTTCTTGTTTGATGACTACTTGGGTTTGGATCAACACTCAAAGGCTCTATGTCCATATTTGTGATAGTTATAATAGTATCTTGTAAATATTTGAGTGTCCATGGTCTTGGTTTTGCATTCATGTGCTTGATGACCTTGTTTGTTGCACTTATGGTAGTGACCCATGTTATTTTACTTAACATTCTTTCTTTGGCATAGATTAGAAGTATGTCCTATCTTTCCACAATAATGACAAGGGGTTTTGGTATTCTTACCTTTGTTACTTCTTTCTTTAGCATATTTGGATGATTCTGCTTCTTCACTACTAGTATATCCCAAACTTGATGTGTCATTTTTTTTTATTTAGTAAAATAGGTTTTTTATAGGGGATCCTAAAACCACCAGTTGAAAACATAAAATAAATTAATAGTTCAAGTCTAGCTATTAAGCAATAGAAAAAACAATAGGTCAGGATTGACCAACAAATGAGAGCAAAAAGTGGAAGGCCAAAAGCCAAGAAAGTAGCCAAAATGAGGAAGAATGATCAAGTCACATGATCTTTAGTAAGCTCCTTATTATTTTACTCCATCTCTTCCTTTGCCTCTACCTCATCGATCTTTGAGTGACTATCATCCTAAGAGGCCAGCTCAACCCTATTTCTCTTTTCCATTCTACTCTTTCTGCTCAAGCTCTCCTCCTATAAGGACTCCTCCTCTTCAGTCACCCTAGTCCTGTCAACGTCCTTTCCCTCCTTAAACTATTTATTCTCCTCCATCATCCATTGAAGCTAAATAATATTATCATTTAGAACTTTTATAATGTTAAGGCTTTGATTAGCTAAGCTATAAAGCGTAGTGTCCATCCTTTCCACCCTTTTTTCAATCTTTAAAACACTAGCTTCTAGATTGCCAAATTTGACATTCTCTCCCACCCCTTTTTGCCTATCCTTTCCCAAAAATCTATACTTTATTTCCTCAATTTCATGAAATATCCATTTTAAGGACCAAAAATTGTCCACAAGGCTATTTCTAGCATTGTTTAGAAAATTCATACCCGTCTCCTGCAAATTGTCACTTAGAATAACCAGGCCAGGATCAATAAGCCTTTCTAGCTAAATAATATCATCCCTACCCTTGAGCACCTCAAGGTTTATGTTTTCTCTAACAAGTTCCATCTTGGCTGTACCTAGATAGAAATTCCTCCAAACATTTTTTCTCACCTCTTCATCTAGAGAAACCATTGTTTTAACCATACCCTCTTCCTCCTTCCTTTCTTTCCAAGCTTCAAAAAACCTCTCCTTACCCTTTCCCTAAGCCCTCTCTACGTCCTTATCCCCCCCTATTTTCCTTTTGACTGAGCTTTCCTCCTTCCTACTCACTTGAGTCTTGCTAGGTCCAACCTCTTGCATTTCCTTCCCTATGTAAGTCCATCCCCTCTTCCTTATTGTTATACTCTTCCTTCGGCTCCTCCTCCTATTTAATCCTTTTCTGTAAGCCTCAACTTGGTTTCTTTGTATTCTTCTTACCCATACTCTTCTTGATTTTTTCCACCTCCTCTTCCTCTTTTGAGTTCATACCTACACTATCCGTTGGGTCTGATAAGAGGTTAGAGCTCCCAGTTTCTTCCAAAGAAACCACCTTCTAGGCAACAACACTTCCATGAGTTTCAGCTTTAAAATGCTCATATATGAGTAGTAAAGAACCCTCATGGAAGGTTGAATTAGAATAAACTTTCTTCTTATAGTCCATTATACTCTTATTATCTGACAAAAATAGATATTAGGGAATGGAAATCTTTGTACTATACCTAAAATGATTAAGAATAATGAAATGGTTGGTTCAAATCCTATCAAACCTAGTTTTGAGCATGATATAGGATATAATTGCACTAAGGAAAAATTTCCATAGATTCTTAATAGATTTAGGCTTGTAATAGGAACCCATCTTCCTAAGCTCCTTCATTTCCTTCAAATCCCTAGCAAAATCCTTAACCAGATTCAGGGAAATTTTCTTGTCCCTAAAGAATTTAATGCCATCGTTTAGGGAATTAATCACCTCAAGAATAAGTTCTTTATTGATCTAAAGGTCCAGCCCATCAATCTTTACCTTCCCCTCTCTCCATGTCTTCACCACGAGCTTAGTGATCTTCGAGTCCCAACCATGAAAGTTTTCTAATGAAGGATGAAATACTTGGGTAAAAGTACAAATATGTGTCACCTCTTATGCTGAGTTATCAAAACAACTAAATTTGTGTATTTCTATCTAAAATTCAATTTTGTGCAAACATATGATATTTATAAATTTATTCTAGCTAAGTTATATATGGGCTCACACTTTTCCAATTGGAAATTTCTATTAAATGCAACTTTATAGCAGTTTGTATCCAATTACTAAAGAAACAAAATTATTTCAAAAAACTAGCATTTCAATAAGTTTAACTATTTTTTATGATATTTTTTTAAAATCATATAAACACCTTTTTAGAGTGTTCAAAGTTAAGAATATTCTCATATAGAGTTCATAGTGTTTTAACTAGATATAGTATATTGTAATTAAAAAAATCTACAAGTACATATTTTAACACTTGAGAAGATGTCAATGTTGAGAAAAGAAAAACTATTAAATCATATTAAAAAAATTCAAAAATTATATTATGTTCTAGAGGAGAGATTCCCCTTGAAGAATGTATAATTTCTCTTTTGGTTGGAGTAGATTTATTTTGAAAAATGTGGTGGGAAATGAAAACTATTGATTTTAGTTGAGTTAAAATTTGAACTGTTATAAAAGAGAAAATATATGTTAAAGCCAGTTTATATTTTTTGTTTTTCTAGCTAAACAAGTTATGCAAAATATGTTATCTATAACATAATCTAAGATCAAATGGTAATAAGTTTATTTGCATATAGATTTGTGGTGGGAACTAGACCTCTAATTTTCAACATTTTTTAGTACTAAAAGGTCATCTTTGAAAAATAAGAAAATATATCAATTCTTATTCAAAATAATTATTAAAATTTATTATCCTAAACTTCATCTATTTCTAAACATTTTATTAGTTTTCTTCATTTTCAAATTCTAAATAATAATACTAGTTTTATGTCATTGAAGGTAAATAGTTATAATTTTGTTAGCTTTTCCTTTGTAAAAGGGTGACACATGTTTGTGCTTTTACCCACCTCCTTTCTTCAATTTTTCCCACAAATTCAATCATTGCTTCCACTTTTTTTCTTCCTCTTCTAGCTCCCTTCTATGCCTCTCTCCAACCATGTTATTGCAAATAGCATAGTAGCATCTTTGAGTTTTCTAGTTGGCTTGAGCAGATACCTGGTTTATCTCCCAAAACATGTACTTGAACCCATCCTTGAAAAAGAAAAAGCTATAGTAATTACTAGAAACCCTTAAGATTTCCCACAAAATGTGCCAGTAAATTCTCCAATAATGAATCCTTTGGATTGGCTCATGCCAATGTCTCAATACAAGATACGACACATAAACAAAATTATCTACCATTATTACCCTTAATGATGCCCATTTTCCCCTGAATCCTTTCTAGATCCATAATACTTTTTGCATCCATTGGAAAAAGCTCTCCACGTGCTCATATTTGTGACATTTCCCTCCTTACAACCTCATTCATCATCCAGTTAGTAGCCATGTTACCTTCACAATACACATGAGCCACAAAGACCTTATCAAAGGATAGAAAACTATTTTTTGTTTCCTTAATAATATTCTTTATACTCAAGGATAGATGGTGATCCCCTCTTAAGCATTTGATAATATTGTTAGAGTCCCCTTCCAACAACAAATATTTGAACCCAACATCTTAACCAATTTCGTAGTCTAGAGGGTAGCACTAGCCTCAACAATGACCTTCATAATCTCATACCCTTGACTCTTTCTTATCACACCTCCACATCCCACCTCTCCTGGATTTCCCTTAGTTGTGCCATCAAATTTGGCCTAGTGCCAACCTTCTAGAGGTAAGGACTAGGAAAACTACCTTCTTTTAGTCTGAGAATCAATAGTTCTCCCATTTTCACCTGCAAAAGGGTTAGTTTCTTTTATAAACATATAGCTTTCCAACAAGGCATTTTGAATTTTTTCAGATACTTTTCTAGCTATAAGTTTAACATCCCTAAAAATATTTTTATTACATTCCTTATGTATACCCTATCCAAAATGAGGTAGAGCCCATTTACTTATATTTTGTAGACCAAATCCCTTCCAAGAATTATCCCACTATCATAAGAAGTCTATAGCTAAGCTAGGAGCACACCAACTCATCCCAAAAGATTGGTTGAATAAAGACCAAACCTCTCTTGAAAATGATTAGTGGATAAAAAGATGATCCAATGTCTGAACCTAATTTTTGCAAAGGACACACCTATAAGGAATAGGATGTCCCCTCTTGCACAGGTTGTCAATATTTAAAATCTTGTTCTTGAGTAAAATCCAGAAAAAAAATTAATGTTTGGAGTAAGACTAGGGTACCAGGCTTTGGCCCATTCCAACCTCAAATCCTTCTTCATAATAGCTTGGTAACCTAAGGCCACTAAATAGGCTCCATCTAAAGTATCCTCCTACACAATCTTATCTTGATCCTCATTTACAATGACCGAGATCAAAATATTCATAAGGAGTTCAAGGTCCTTTGAAATGATAGTCAGATCTGTCTAGCCCTAAGCATGTCTATACTCAAAAAAAAATCTCCCCACCTTTTGGAAGCAAATGCCGACCCATATCTCAAATTCAAGGATGGAAATAAGAGGCTCTTGAATTAGCCAATTATCATGCCAAGAAATATTTTCCTCTCCATCCCCAATACACCATTTCACCCTTTTGATAGCTACATCTCTAGCACTAAGAAGACCATTCCAAATATTAGAGCCTCTAGGAATTGAATCATAAAAAAGAATTTTTTTGAAAGGTCTACAAAGAAATTTATCTTCCATAATGTCCCTCCACTCCCCTCTACTAGAAAATATTCTCCATACCTATTTAGCTTGGAGGGCTCTATTGAAAGGATGCAATTTCCTTATCCCCAAGCCACCATTCTATTTTGGAAAACACAATTTATCCCAAGGCACTTGCTGTAAATGCTTGTTGCATTCCAACCTGGACCTAAGAAAGTCCCTCTGGATCTTCTCCACGTGATCCAAAAACTTACTAGGAATCACAAAAAGACTCAAAGCATAGGTTGGAAGGTTATGAAGAGTAGCTTTGACAAGCTAAATCTTGCTAGCTTGGCTAAGATTGACTCCCTTTTAACTAGCCAATATTTTGTTTTATTCTAGAAAGAATCCTAGGATGTCAATTCCAAGAGGACACCCAAGTAGCTAGAAGGAATAGAACTAGTAACATAGCCCAGAATAGAAACAATCTTCCTCTGACGTACATCTAGAGTATTAATTAAGAAAACCAAACTCTTGTTCCAGTTGATAAGCTACCTTAATCCCCTTGAATAAGAGATCAAAATATTTTTCACCACACTGGTCTCTTCAACTATAGCTTTCCCACCCATAATAGTATCATCACCAAATTGTTGACGGGAAAAAACTAGGTGGCCAAAAGAAGATTTTATACCGGTTAAAGATTTAAAAATTCTATTAGTAGAAATCATCCTTTTGAGACAATCAACCAAAATAATGAAAAGAATAGGGGAAATTAGATCTCCTTGTCTGAGACCTCTTGAAGGCTTAAAGAAAGCCAAAGGTGAACCATTAACTAGCACAACCAAGAAGGTAGTGGTAACCAACTAGCCTATGAGTTTGATAACCCTAGAATTAAACCCAAAGGCCCTAAGAACATTGAAGAGAAAGGTCCAATCCACATGATCATAAGCCTTAGACAAGTCAAGCTTAAGAAGAAACCCTTCACTCTTACCCTCCTCCAAAGAGTGGATCACTTCATAAATAGTCATAATAGAGTCTAGTATTTGTCTCCTAGGGGTAAAACTACTTTGACGATCCTTGAAGCCAACACTTTTGAAATAATTTTATGAAAAGTGTTACAAAGACTGATAGATCTAAATTGGTCGATAGAGTCTAACCCAACCACCTTCGACATGAGAACTAGGAAAGTGGCATTTAACTCCTTGATAATACTTCTAGCTTTGAAGAAATCTTACACCACTTTATTTAAATGTCGTTGAACCACATTCCAGAACATCTAGAAGAAGAAGGAAAAAAACCCATCCAAACTTGGGGATTTTTCTATAGCGAGGGAGAAAAAAACCTATTCTACTTCTAGAAAAGAAGGAATAACCCCAATCATCTTATTTCTCCTTGGGTTGAATCAAAGATGGGATGTTACATAAGATTTTCATATGATTTTGTTCCACTAGGTTGTTATCTTTCTCAAGAAGTGTAGAAAAGAAGGAAATGGCCTCTCCTACTAATTCTTCTTCTTCTTCAAAAACATCTTCCCCCTTCATGATGTTTCTAATTCTATCATGTTCTCTTCTAGATGTATCATTGTTAGATCTATGATATCTCATCAATTATTTACAGTACTTGATAGCTTTTTTTGGTTTATTAAAACTTTTAGAAAACTCCTTTTCCCTTTTTAGATCATTCCTCAATTGTTCATTTTGCAGCTTTAGTGTTGTAATCTCAACATGTTTACTATTCATTTCATGATTAGCAATCATGACTTGATTAATTTTATCCAATTGCATGTGAGAAATCTTACAATGATTTCTTTTGTAGTCTACTAGTCAAAACTCTTTTTTCATCTTCAATCATGACTTTATCTCCCATAGCTTTCTTTTTTTGTTTGGTCGAACCACATAGTAATATGGCCTATGATTCTTGCTCAATCTTAAGATTTCTAATCTATTTAGCTAGGGTTCTATTCTTTTCCATTAGATCTACAACTAATACATAAAATTCATTAGAGTTTCCATTTGCAAATAGCTTAGTAGTGCTTATTTCTTGGTATTGTTTGTCATTCTCCTCAATAGCATTTCCTTCCTTCTTCTCAATAATTTCTTTATATATTCCCTTGATTCATTCAACTAATGTAGAATGAGTTCTATTTCAATTTCCTAGTTCTCAATAACTTTTCCCAGCATGTATACTTCCATTTTCAAGATCTTTCCTCAAAGCTATTAAGCTTTGATTTAAAATAAAAAAGCTCTAATACCAATTATTTGAATTACAATAGGAAAGGTAAGCTCTAAGAAGGGGTGGGGTGGGTGAATCAGTGCTTTAAAATTTAACCAATAAAAATATTCACGATACAATCCATCTCTGAATTTAATAAGTAAACTAAAATATCATGTAAAGTATATGAATCTAAAGTATGTAAACAAGTAAGCATTCACACATCTATGACATGAGATATGATTACCTAGAAACCCTCCATTGAGAAGGTAAAAATATGGTGAGGATAACACCCACAAATCTTCACTATTGTAGTAATAAAGTGTATCCAATGAAGGCTACAATGTTTTATCATGAAGCATGATCTACCCTATGAAAGGTCTACCATGTTAAAGGTTTACAAAGACTATTAAGTCTCACTCTATTAAAGGATTTCAGCACCCCATTATAAGTGCATCTGGTTAAAGGACTTCAAATCACAATTAAGTAAGAACCTTGTTAGAGGATTTCAATATAGCCTATTAGGACCACTCTCATAAGAGAGTTAATTGATTCATGTATTAGAATTTCTCAACAATGATCCTATGACTAGCACTCTATTGCTTGATTTCATATCACCTCTATACTAATGTGTACTTGATTCTTCTTGATCATATGTCTCTTTGTTGTTCACTATTTCCTTCCTCTATTGTCCTTTAACTAATTCTATAATATAATTTAGATCATTATAGCTTGGTCACCATGAATGTCCTATTTATGTATGTAACCTCTCCTTCTATCTCTTTGATCATTCATAAAAAGTATAGGATTTGTACTCCTTAAGAAGACCTAGGTCACTTACGGTTATGTATGAATCAACAACTATGATTCATCCATAATGCCACTTAAACCTCCCCTTTACCTAATTGGGTGCATGTAATACATAGGGGTTCCCTCCTAAGATTCATCCTTATCAAAAAAATATTGTAAATTTAATCAGTAATTTGGCTCAAAAATGGTTTACATAGTAGTCCATGCCAATACAAACAACTATGTCAAAACTATGTTACTCAACATCTACAGTCCCTAATGCTCAACACTAACTATGACTTCAATAATATCACTCAAAATCTGAATGACTGAACATGCACTACTTGCTTAGAATCTGAACCACTCAGCACATACTATCTACTTGGCACTTGAGTGACTCTGCATATGAGTGACTCAACACTCACTATTTACTTGGTATGCTCTAACTTATATGTTGTGTTTGGCATATCTTAATTGTTCGACATGAACTAAGTAAATGCAATAAGTGTATAGACACTTGTCAAAACCAATCTAAGATTAACAAAATCTCTGTACATGATGTATTATTTATTGGAAATAATAATTTGTGCAAAGCTTTTTCAGAGGAACTGATTAAGGAATTTGAGATGTCAATGTTTAAAGAAATCAAATTCTTTGTTAGGTTGTAGATTCAAGAGAAGAAGGACGGTATCTACAATACTCAATCTAAGTATATTAAGGGGCATAGTAAAGAAATTTGGAATGGAGAATTCAAGACCAGTTGGAATACCTATGTCTACTAGGCATAAGCTTTCAAAAAGTGATGATTCGAAGGAGGTAGATTAGACCACATATAGATCAATGATTGGATAATTATAGTATGTAGTACATACTAGACCTGATATTGATCTTGTAGTTGGTATAGTGGAAAGATTCTTAGCTAATCATAAAGAAAAACATATCATGAAAATAAAAAGAATAATGAGGTATGTAAAGCGTACTAAAAAGTATGGATTATGGTAGAAGAAAAGAGGTAATTTATATTTGAAAGCCTTCATTAAAGTAGATTTTCCAAGAAGTGTCGATAACATGAATACCATCAGTGGTGGAGTGTTTTTTATTGGTAAGATACTAGTGTCTTGGACAAGTATAAAAGCATAATTGCATCTATCAATCTATGATAGAGGTTAAGTATGTTGCAATAGTAGTAAATTGTTCCAATATTGTTTGTTTTAAATAATTGTTGGAAGGTATGCAGGTAGAAATCACGGGTCAAGTGGTTATCTTCTTTAATAACACCACTGGAATCAATATAACAAAGAATCATGTGATGCATACCAAGACCAAGCATATTGCACTAAATATCATTTTCTGAGAGAATTGGTGCAAAACAAAGAGGTGAGATTAGAATATGTGAATAGCAAAGAATAAATTGTAGACATATTGACCAAGTCATTACCTAAGGATGCATTTTTGTATCTAAGAGGTAAGCTAGGATTTATTCCCCTATCTAAAGCTTACTAAATGATGTTTAGTGATGTATCAATGAAAGCATGTTGAAAATCGATCAAGTTGGCACAGTAATGAAAGGGCAGATTTCATATGAATTAGTAAATTAGGTACATTGGAAATTCACTAAGTATTATCTTTGGCATAATATGTCAAAGAGGGTGAGTTTTTTGGCATATCACAAAAAAATTATATAGAGAGAGTATACATATCACATGAAATCTTTACTAGTCAGTGTATATCGAGCTTACTTGGGTGATGAAGATAATTGGATCTATATGTCGAGCATTCTAGTATTTTCTCAGTTTAGAAGACATTTCTACCAAGTTCACTTAGGCATTGAAGAGAAGTTTGTAGAAGTTGAGTGTTTATCGAGCTCACTCCATTAACAAAGGAAAAGTTGGATGAAACTAGTGTTAATTAAGCCCACTCAATTACCAAAGGAAGTTCACAAAGTTGTAGTGTTAACTTAGCTCACTTGGTCAATATAGGAAAATCAATTCAGTGTTACTATCTACCGAGCAGGCTTGATTAACAAAGGATTTTCTTGTTAAATGGTATATTGAGTTTAATGGATTTGTTTCTTGGTTTTGAAATGATAGAAGACATGAAGAACTATTGTTTTAAGTTGTATTCAAGATTAATCAACAATGTGTATGATATAAGTATAAGGTCAAGTTGAGAATTGAATAAGTGAGAATGTGAAAAAGATAAGAAGATGCTTAGAGGAAGTGAATTGGAAGGATAAGCAAAATATCCTTGTTCGGTTATAAAGATTAATATAATTAGGAAGGATCAAGTATTTGAGCTAGAATTGAGATCTGAAATAAGAAATATAGTTTTATTAGCAACCAGTTTATAACATTATTACACTCTAACCATTGTAGTAGTATATCAAATCTCTTAACTAGGTTATCCTAACAACTATTTGCCGACTCCTTTAAGGGTATGTGCAGGACCATGGTGTACCAAACTATGGCCTTAAGTGGTAGTGAAAAACCAACAAATCAGGGTTATGTCAACTTGACACATAATTTTAAAGTGGTTCTGGACTTTATATCAAAATGTTGTAAGAAAATAATCTATAAGAAATTGAATCTAGTTTCTAAACTACAAGGCCTTATCTAGAGAAAAAAATTATTTGATTGGTCAAAAGTTTGGATTTTAATGTAGTACTACAAAAATTTTAGGGAAAAAAAAAAAGTAGTTGTATGTCTGACCACCTTAATCATAATCAAATGATAATATTTTTAAATATAATTTTAGATATAAAAAGTAGACTCATGCTTAGATGTGACACATATTTTTGGCAATTTTTATTCCAAATAAATAATTAATTATGAATTTTCTACTATACTATTTTCAGAATTAAAAAAATCATGTGTCTAACCACCTTAACTAGTTCGAAAAAAAATCAAAATAAAGTTTTTTTTTTTTTCTTATACTAGTCAAAGCATAGAATGTGACGCATCTTTTAGATTTCACAAATCTTATACGATTTTAAAGTTATAGCTATTTTTCAACCAGTATGTCAATCAACACTTTGTGGCTAACTCCATTAGAAAATAAGTAATAATTACTTACTGAACTCGTAATTTGACAAAACTTACATTTATGAAAAGCTAAGAACATTCTTAAGGAACCCTTTTCATTACATCAAATTTTGGTTTAAAAAAAGTCGTTAGCTACATGCTTGAATTAAAAAACACATAAGAACATGCCAAAAACACATTTTCGGGATGTTTTAAAGATGACCATATAAGGTTGGTATTGAAAGATATAGTAGGAATTATAAAGGTATTAATTGTTTGCATTTAGTATCAGGATGGGTGGGAAAAAAGTGGGAATATATTTTGAAATTCTTTGAGGCATTTCAGAACTACATATTTTTCGAATCAACACTTTTTGGCACACCATGATCCTGCACATACCCTTAACAAGGTGGCATTTCGAGATTGAAGTGTCTAAAGACTTCTAACAAGGCCACTCCTAATAGGGTGATTAATTCGTATAATAGGATCACACCAAATAGTGTGTTTTGTAACCTTGAACAGGGTTGAATCCTAATAGGACTCACTTTAAAAGAGTGAAAAATAGTAACTAGTTGCAATTGGTGGAGTTTCCCAAATTGGGTTTCCATGTTAAATCTCGGTGTGACTTGTGTTCATTCTATTACTTTTATGTGTATGCATGTAAGTTAATTAAGGTTAATCACAGTTATTATCTTAAGATCTACATGTTTAGTATTTGTTGAGTAATAGTTGATATTATAGTGCTTGTTGAATTACAACATATTTTTAGTGTTATTTGAGTGCATGTGTGCTAACTAAGTAACAAAAGTTTCAACAGACTTTATGATTTGTATTGACATCTAAGGGATTTGGGATTTATTTTTGTGGTAACTAATTCACCCCTCCCCTCTTCATTATTCCTGTTATATTTCCAACATGTATATGGCTTAAGTATGGTTGAAAATTAGGGAAAGTTTCAAGAATCTATAGAAAGAATCCAAAAATATGTTGTGTGGTCAGGAATGGAATAAAAGAACACATTAGCTCTTGTGGCCTAGGATCTAGTTTGTAGGCCAAAAAAGAGTGGTGGTCTAGGTATTAGATCTACTAAAACCATGAACATTGCACTACTATAAGAGAAAATATATAGATTATATGGTGAAACAAAGGATTGGAATAGTATAATGAGGAGGAAAAGCTGAAAATACTCCCCTTCACTGCAAAATTTTCTCAACAATCAGACTCTACATTCTAGATGGGTATCCAATAAGCTAAAGTGATTGTCGATCCTAAAAACTAATGGAAGTTGAGAGATGGTAAGTTAATTGACTTTTGGAAAGACTATTGGCTTCTAGATGAACTCTTGTCTTTGGTAGTGCAAAACAACCAACTCATAGAGAGATGTCCCCAACTTCTAGGTTCTGACAAACTTTTACTAGGGACACAACTATCCTCTCTACAAACTATACAGTTGACCAATTTTCAAAAAATTAAAAAATCATGATTTTTCAAAAAATTAAAAACATCATATTTTTTTGAAAATTTTAGCATTTGATCTTCATGATCTACATAGTTTGTAGTAGAAAAGAACAAAAAATGTAGAAAAAAATCCCTATGTTTTCATAAATCTGAAAAAAATGTTTTGACTTTGTTTCGTCTTTAGTGAATTTTGTCTAGAGATTATCATGTCCCACTTATTAGAGAGGTAGCTTGTGGGTGATCGCTGCTAATTTTGGAACTCTTCTAAATACTATTCAAGTCAACCATAATGCCACTATAATTCAGCTAGGAACTTAGGACTCTTTTATTTAGGAAGGATCTTTCTTATGGGTATTCTATGTTTCTTTGATAGTTTAGGAAATGCAACAAACATAAAGTCCTCCTAATATCTAGGATTTAGTTTGGAAAAATAATGTAATTCCAAAAACTAACATTTTCCAATGGATAGCCTTGAAACAAAAAAATTAACTATGGACAAAATTAGTAAAGGAGGTATGTGTTCTCTTAATAGGTGTTTTCTTTGTCTAGCCTAGGTAGAATTGATTAATCATATCTTTATCTCTTTCTCTTTCTATTTTTCTTGGAACACTTGGATAGAAATATCTAACACTTGGAATTTGAGATAGACTATGCATAAGAATTTAGTTGAGCTATGGAGGTTGTTGAAGTACATTAAATGGAGCATTTAAAAAACCTTTGGAAGGTTGTGTTCCCTAATTGCACTTGGTTCCATTGGTAATTAATGAACAATATGTTATTTAGGGATGAAATTCAATCTGTGCAAACTCTGGAAAATTGAATTAAATAGTGTTAAAAGAAAATTTCAACATGATCTACAAAGTGGAGGTGGATTTTTACATAGGAGGTAACCTTAATCATATGAAGGATCAAGAAGATGAGGTTAAGGAAAAGAGGAAAAATGAAAGATGTGACCATCCTCCTCTAGGTTAAATTAAAATGAACTTGGACAATACTATTAAGGGGAATCTTGGCCATGCTAGGTGTAAAACAATTATTAGGGATGGAGAGTATAATATGGTCAGAGCTATAGCTATTCCTCTAGGTACCTAAGCCAAGCATCAGTTAGAAGAAATGGGCCTTCTTCATGGGATTATGATGGAAAGAATATATTAATAATAATAGGATACATGGATAGAACGAGATTCCCTAAATATTCTTATCTACATTTCAAAAGGTGTAATCCCTTTGTGGACAATCAATAATATAATGAAGGAACAAAAAAAGTCTTATTAATTCTAATAAAGTGTATATTTTTCATTTATATAGAGAAGCGAACAACGTAGTTGAATCATTTACTAATGACAAGAATATATTAATAATAATAGGATATATGGACAGAACAGGATTCCCGAAATATTTTTATCTGCATTTCAAAAGGTGTAATCCCTTTGTGGACAATCAATAATATAATGAAGGAAGAAAAAAATTCTTATTAATTCTGATCAAGTGTATAGTTTCTATTTATATAGAGAAGTGAACAAGGTAGTTGAATCATTTCCTAATGTGGGAGTTAGTAAGGGTATCCCTTTGATTTGGAATCACAAGGACACTATTAATCATAGAAATAAAGTTTCTATTAACTATGATAAGACATTTAGCAATCATAGAAATATTTTATATTAATTTTGTTGAGGATGGAAGATATTTGGAAAATGAATCATAATAATTTTCTGAAAAGCTTCAGCTAGAGTTGTGCAACAATAATTAAGTTACACATTTTATGGGTTGTTTTAGCATTTTGTCTTGTTTGTGAATTTTCATTACAATTTATTTTCTTTGTAATTTTATTAGAGACTTCAGCTCTAAAAATTGTGAGGATGAATGTAAAGGTGAGGAAAATGAACCCTAAGAGTTGTGAGAAGTGGACGAATCGAAAATAAGTTTGGAAAAAAATTGAAAGGAGTGCTTACATCTTACATTGAAAGGGTGAAAACGACAAAACCAAAAGTGAAAGATAAGTTGATCAAAGGCTAGAATAATCATGACATCAATCTTGGAGGGAGTAAGTTGAAGCTCAACATTGGTGTAATGGAAACAATGAAATGAATTAGTTCTAAAAGTAATCTCTTCTTTTTGGATTTCAATTACTCTTAATTAGTTGAGAAGAAATTCCCTAAAAAAATATATGGTTAGCTAATAAATGAAGAGGGTGCGATTTTTGTTATGTCTTCTATTAAATTTTTATGGAATTGTGTCCTTATTATGGTGATGAAACATATAACCCTAAATATGAGATATGACAAGGCCCATACCTACCATTTTGTTTTATTAAATAACTTTAGATATAAGAAAATTACATGTTTCCTTTTTTAGCCATTTTGCTCATTGTCTCACAATTATGTGACATTTTTTTTTTAAAACCATCCCCAAAAAATAAATTTATGATCAAAGTGAAAAAAGCCAACCTGAGAAAAAATGGGGAAGGGGAAATTTTTTTAGGGATCTAGCAAATTAAAACCAATAAGGATTTGGTTTTGGATAATGAGGAAAATAGCGAATATGAAGATGACAAAGAGGAGAAAGAGGGTCAAGAAAAAGCAGAGATGGAAATGAAAATTTTGGTGGAAGAGGAAAAGTTTGAATTAGTTGAAAGAATGTTTGGAGGTGGCATGGAATCTCATATCTCAATTGGATCTACATAAAATGCCATTGATTCCTTGGTAGAAAAGAGAAGAAAAAGACAAATTAAGTAGGAAGAGATGAGCAACATTGCTACAACCAAAAACAAATGATAAGATGTAAAGAATAATGTTCATGATGACAAACCCATAAAATTTGTAAGATTAGGAGACTCTAATGAGTTGATAGACCATGATGTATATATTTTGATAACTAATTTTGAGAGAAAGAGATGAGTAGCATTGTTACTACCAAAAACAAATTATAAGGAGTAAAGAACAATGTTGATGATGAAAAACCCATAAAATTTGTAAGATTAGGAGAATCTAATGAGTTGATAGACCATGATGTATATAGTTTGATAACTAATTTTGAGAGGAAGGGTACTGATTGTCTGTCTAAGAGAAGGGATAAAGCTTTCTAGGAAGAGAAAGAAAAGACATAGGAGAGAATTCCAATGTTACATGTTATTGATGAATATGAGATTAATGTACAAATTAGTGAAGACCACATTAGAGACTTGGCTATTGATCCTCCCCATGGGATTTTGGAAATATCTACAGCTATATCCATGTATTCCCTTAGGCTTGATAAATACAGCTTCACTGTAGGATGTTGTCAAACCTAAAATGCAAGGTTTTAGAAGGGATAATTGACAACATGGAAAATAATAAAGGCAAAAGTGGGTAGATGGAGAGTGTCAATGAGTAATAGGGGTTACAAGAGATCATTGAAAAGTTGAGGAAGAATATAGAAAAAATATAAAAGACCACCAAGGATGTGCTAAATAAATTCCAAGTAATACTAGGTTGTTCTATTGATTTCCTAAATAGGGTTACGAGTGTCATGGAACAAGGCAAGGAGGTGAACTGGAGGAACCAAACAAGGACAAGGCAGAGGCTACACCTAAAAAACATACTCTCTCCAACACTAAAAGGAAACAAAATAATGATATCCAATTTGGTCAACATGGCATCAAGCAGGTTGGAAGGAGTTGAAAGATAAGGTTGGCTTTAGCCAAGTTTTGTTGGAAATGGTTGTTGGTGTTTTTGTTTCTAGAGCTCAATTTTGTTTAAGGTCTTTATGCTTTCTCTTTTTTAGTAAAACTATTGAGATTTTAAGTCCCATATGAAAAAATATGTTTTAGCATGAATAAAAAACATTTTTGATGCATATTACATAAATTATGATAAGCATTCTAGAATGAAAATATACTAATATATTTGTAACTAATGCTCAACTTATTTTATATGAGCTCTATCTGTAGTATACATTATTAATTCTTATAACTATTCAAATAATTCTATTTCATAATTATTATTTTATTGATTTGTAAAATAATACACCCTAATTTCTATGTACAAATCAAAGACAATAACAATGATATAATAAAATTGCGATTACATTAAATCTAAATAGTCAATATAACTTATTAATTTGGAATGCATGATCATTATAAAATGTTAATATTTACATTATTGTATTATAATAAAGTTTTATTTCATTTGATAGCATAAAATTTAAAATAATAATTACATACTACTTAATTGAGATAAAAAATAAATTAGATTGTCTAACACATTTAACTAAACAAATATACTCTAACATAAACTAATACTTTCATAAACTTACATCTATCATAAAATCGCAAAATGAACTCATCAATCATTAAAATAGGGAAAAAAATATTCTATTCAGAGTATGCAAAAAATATTCATCATTGATTCCACTCTATAGAATGATAAGGAGTGCATCCTCAGATGTGCACTACTGCGGTTCTTGTAATGATATTTCTATAGGACATAACAAATTACAATACTTCAACATAGAAAAATTACAACATAAATTATAAATATTAAACATTCTACATGGTAACATATTACATATCCAATAGTAACATTCAAAAATTTAAATTGGAATAAAAATTCAAATAAGCATCCTAGATGTGGAATGGAGGAGGTATGGGTACTGGGTACTCATGTACCTAGTTTCTCATGGAGGTGTACTTCAATTTTTGGTAGCAAGTGGGGTTTGCAAGATTAGTAGGTGGGGTCTCCAAGATTATATACACTTTACTTTTGTATATCTTTATTTTTATGAAGGTCTTTTAATAAATATTTGAGCATGGGCATAATGTTGAACCTTTTAAATGAAGAACCAAGAGAAGTAGATAATCAATATTTAGAAGATAAAATAAGATATATATACATACATGCATACTATGCTCTGGTATTTTGTATCATTGAACAAATTAGTATCACCCTAAAGATCTTTAACAAATTGTAAACCGAAGCTCACCTATAAAGTCACAGTTATTTTCTAACTAGCTATATACATATTATATATTTATATAATAAAATATAGAGAAAGCCAAGAGATATCAAGGCTTTAATTTTTTAATATGAATATTTTTTCTTGTGTAAATTAAAGCCTCAATATATATAGCTTTGTCTATATATATTATATAAATATATAATATGTATATAGCTAGTACCATCTAGAGGGATGTTGAAAAAATAAAATTCTAATATTTATCATATAATATAAAATTATTACATAAATTTTGTAATATAAATTTATATAATTTTATTATGTACAAGATAAATTTTTGAATTTGACAAATAGGTCTAATTTAAAGTAGGTTTGGGGTTGTAGCTGCTTAATATAATACTAACAAATGTCAATCATTCTGAGTAGGTTTACACTTTGAGTTTATTGAGGTTTATAGTTAGTGTTACAATTAGTTTAGTGTTAAGGATAGGGCTTTTAGTTGATTTAGTATTATGTTTAGGATTCATCATCATTTATCCTCTCTCTCTCTCTCTCTCTCTATATATATATATATATATATATATATATATATATATATAGCTACTGTCATCGTATTTTTCATACAATTACCTTCTTTATCTACCTCATGTCTCTCATCTTTTCCCCATTCTATCTTATTTATGCCCCATAATTAGTCACTCTCTCTCCTATGCTTCCACTCACTCTTTGAGTCACTCCCTCTTTTAACCACATCTTCCCCTCTCTCTCAAAGGCTTTATCATCTCCCTACTCTGACCATATTTTCTCCCTATTTACCTTCTTTATCTACCTCATATCTCTCACCTTGTTCCCATTCTATCTTATTTACCACTTCTCTACTAAATAATTAGCTCCCTACTCTCACCATATTTCCCCCCTATTTATATCTTCTTTATCTAACTTATGTGTCTCACCTTGTCCCCACTCTATTTTATCTACCACGTATAACTACTCAGTCTATCTCTCTATCTTGCACTCACTCTTTCTCTTTCTCCCTCTTGTCATCCTATCTTCCTTGTCTATATCTATAATACATACACATCTATATCCCTCTAATTACTCTCTCTTATATTCTTTTGCCCCTCTTCTCTCTTTCTCTATCTATCAACTCATCCTCCCCCTATTTATATTCTTTATCTACCTATGTCTCTCACCTTGTCCCTGTTATATCTTATCTAACACCCATAATTTATCACTCTATATCTTTATCTACCACTCACTCCTTTTGTCACTCCCTCCTATCAACATATCTTACCTATGTCTATCTATTATTTTTATGCACCTATATCCCCATAATTACTCTCTCTCTCTCTCTCTCTCTCTCTCTCTCTCTCTCTCTCTCTCTCTCTCTCTCTCTCTCTCTCTCTCTCTCTCTCTCTCTCTCTAACACACATACACATCCATTTGTCTATTATCTTTATTTCACTTTCTCACCTCCCTCATCTCACCATTATAATTTAAGTTAAAATTAATGTAGTATTTAATTAGGTTTAATATTATAGCTCAATTTGGGTAAGGATTACATGATTCAATTTGACTTAATATATGTGGGCATATGTATGTAAACTTATATATATATATATATATATATATATATATATATATATATATATATATATATATATATATATTATAAATGAATATCATTTATATAATATGTGTTCTTTTTCCCCTCTCTCTCTCTCTCTCTCTAACACCTTATCTACAACCCTCTATCACCATATCTTCTCCCAATTTACCTTATTTATCTACCTCATGACTCTCATGTTGTGCCCATTCTCTCTTAGATCTACTGAGTGTAATTACTTAGTCTCTATTTTTATCTCTCTCTTTCTCTTCCTTCATACTTTCACCATATCTTCACCATCTCAATCTTTAATTTATGTTCAAATATATATTACCCTATCTACTCTCTTTTAGCATCTCTCTCTCTCTCTCTCTCTCTCTCTCTCTCTCTCTCTCTCTCTCTCTCTCTCTCTCTCTCTCTCTCTCTCTCTCTCTCTCTCTCATCTTATCTATGCCCTATAATTACTCACTCTTTTTCCCTAGCTTCCACTCATTCTTTGTCTTGATCCCTCTTTTTATCACATCTACCCTATCTCTATATGTTATACATACACATCCATAACCCCCTAAATAATTTCTTTTATCACTTACCCCCCTCTCTCTTGAAGAGTTTATCTTCTCCCTACTCTCACCATATTTTCTCCCTATTTACCTTCTTTATCTACCTCATGTCTCTCACCTTGTCCCCATTCTATCTTATTTACTACTTATCTAATAATTAATCAGCTCACTACTCTTGCCATACTTCCCCTCTATTTATATCTTCCTTATCTACCTAAGGTCTCTCACCTTCTCCCCGTTCTATGTTATTTACCACCTATAACTATGTATTCTATTTCTTTATCTTCCAGATGAGATGGCAAAGAAATTCCTCCAAGACATCCAAAATACTCAGAAGCAAATAGTGGATAGTTTGGCAGAAACTAGAGAGGCTTTGCGAATATTGATAGGAAAACTACAAGGAGTTGCATCTATTAATGAGAAAGGGAGCACTTCAAAGGAGCCAAGAAATCTGAAATCCACACCATCTAAATCAACCAAAACTATTTTCTTGCCTGCAGATGAGCCACCAGTACCAAATCCAACCATTAATCCTGTGGAAGAGGTTACAGGTAACTTGATTACTTTAAGAGCTACTTACAATGGCTTAGATGATGACTTTCATAGTTCAGTTCCTTTTAGAGAATATGTGGATATGATGAACACTTTGATGCCAAAGAAAGAGTACAAAAGGGAGCATGATATAAGTGGAAGAGAGCTCAAAAATAAAATAAGCAAGTTTATAGCACCTATTTTTGATGGAACAAATAAAATTTCAGCTAGAGCATGGCTACAAAAACTACAGACCTTTTTCACACTTAACCCCATGAAGGAGAGTGATGCTATTCAAATTGCAAGTCTACACTTGGAAGATGCAGCTTATGATTGGTGGTATCATGGAATGACTAATCAAAGTCATGATCAGGTAACTACATTTGATGATTTTAGTCAAAGAGTGATAGATAGATTTGACCTCAAGGATGAGGATTATGAGGATGTTGGTGTGCATGATGGTGATATACCTAGTGGAGATGAGTAGACATTGAGCATTCATGAATTTTCTGAGACAAAGTACCAGGCACAATTAGATGCTTCGTCACATGAGGTTGAGGCTAGTAGTACTTCACATGATTTATCCCACCAGCTGAAGGTGAGTGAAGACAGTATTGTGACTACATTATCTCATCATGACAGGTATGTGGAGTTAGTTGGTATTGGTCATATTACTCAAGTGAGGATTTTGCTTGAGTTGCCAGCTGATTCTAGTTTACAAATATGGACTCAAGATTGTTATATTGGGATTTGGGATTTAGTTGACTATAAATCTTTAACACTTTTTGGTAGTAGTGATTGTTTGGGCGCTATCATGGATTTGATTAGTAGATTGCACAGTGTTGTCTTTTCTTGTGGCAGGAGCTTATCCGATGTTGGTATTAGTTTTTATACACTGGTGTTGTGCTTTTTTCATATATCCAATCGACCATACTTGCTAGAATGTGTTGATGATCTTTCATATTTGGTAGTGTGTACAAATGAGTCCCAAGATCATATTGGCATTGATGAGATCCAGGAGGATGCAGTGGGCAGTTTTGAAGACTTAGTTTCCTTGGGTACAGAGGAGTTGGATAGTAGTGCTATACTTTTTGATACTCTATATGTTGATATGAGCTTTAGAGTTGATTCACAGGATATGGATGGTAATACTCTAGAGACTAGTAACTTTGAGGATACTCCTTTAGACAGTGCATCAGAGGAGGTTTGTAGGAGACAGTCAAGCCAGTACCATCATGTGTCTAATCAGTTGAGAGTTAGTGATCGAGACATTGCTATCACTTGCCAGCATTTCGATGCTGCTCGTCAGTTGTTATCAGTTTATGGATGGGGTTCTCTTACTAGTGATGAGCAGGGAGGCAATTATCTTTCCTTGATGGAGTTCCACTCTTTATGAGAGCCTATCTAGATTTTGAGATAGGATTATATGTAGTTGGTAGCTGATAGAGATTATCTTATGGAGTGGGGTAGTACATCATACGATGCATTTTTGGCCAAGGAAGATGAGGTGAGTGAGCTTACTCAGCAGCTTGAGGTGACTTCTGAGATTCTTGAGAGTACACAATTGGCTTTCAAGGAGTCACAAATTCATTTGGCTAAGGTGATCATGGAGTTAGAGAAACTACAATCTTTACTAGATTCTATACACTCACAAGCTATGGTGTCTGGTGATTCGAGGATGTCCATGGTCAAGATTGTCAAAGATAGTGGAGATGGGGATGCATCCATCCTTGATACTAATTTTGGCATATCAGGTTTGTCCCCACTAGAGTTAGGTTCAATTGATTTGGGTGTTGCAATAGATTGTTATGGTATGCCTGACATGTTGGTGATCTCTCATACTAATGGCACGAAGACTAGAGATGATGTATCAAAGACCATGTGCGATGTTGGTGAGCTGACAGTTGGCATGGTTCTGGCTAGTAATACTACTCCCTTGGTGATGTCTTCAGAGGTAGTAGTCAATTCCAACTTGGTTAGAGATCAATTGCAGTTAGTTACATCTGGATTGTAGTCAGAGCCACTGATTGAGATTAGTTCATTCTATCGACATTACATTGTGAGATATGCTCATGACCATGTTGATGAGATGATGATACAGAGATGTACTTTGGTTCCTAGTGCTTATCATTAGTTATGGGATAGTTTGATGCCTTAGGATGAGAGTTGTGATGGGCATGACATGGCAATAGGTCCTGCAGTTGATAGCTTGATAATACATGACTTAGAGTAGGAGTTTTGGAGTGATGCTTCAGCGGGTGTTGTTATTGATTCTACTCCTTTGGCTATGACATCTCTTGACTTAGCTAGTGAAAAATCATAGTGGGTTGTATCACTTATTCATGGTGAGTTGTTGACTGAGGTTGGTTTTTTTTATCAACATTATATTGCAGGGTATGTACATCAGTTAGCATTTGAACCTTGTGCTGAGGAGTTGATGGCAGAAAAACTTGGTTTGGGTTCCATTTCTTGCTCTTTATCTTGTGATGTCTTTTTACCATCAGTAGTGCATGGGAGTTAAGGTTATGAGATAGTGGCTAGTAATTTGCAGAGTTGTGTTGACTACAAGAGTTGTATAGTGTGTGGATTCTCCATACTTGGTAGAGTTTCATTTGAGAGCATTCACCATTGTTGCAATTTTGGATTGTACATTCCATATAGGCCAGTGGGATGTGTTGATGGTATTTATTGTGTTGGCAGTTTGATTTGTCCACTTTACTTGGGTTCCAATGTTCTAAGAGTTTTTGTCTCATGGGTTTCTGATTGTGGTAGTGGTGATTTTTGACTTTGGTTGAGCTGTAATTGTCAATTTGATTATGGATTCCTCTTGCTCATATTGCAGAGGGTATTGCAGGAGCCTATGTTATTTGACAGTAGTATAGTTCATGACTACATTTGGGATCCAGCTGGATTGATTGGTTTATTGTTCAGCCATTGCTTGAGGACAAGCAATGTTTGGGAGGGGAGGACTTGTCATGTCCCCTTTTCAAATAATTAAAAATAATAATCTTTGCTAAGGCAGGCAGGCCCAAAAAGGTGAAGTTTCAGCAAAAGGGGATAATCTTTGGAAGCGAATAGACTAATAAATAAAAATTATTATTAAAATATGTTCTATTAACCCCTCTTGGACGTGAGTTAGGGTTATGCCCTCTTTTAAGGGGTTTGGAGGCATTCTGGGCTCATTCCAGAACTTGATTTTTGCTCATTTCTTTGTTATTCTTCAGAGGCTGCCAAACTTGTGGAGAAGGAGACCCAAGAATGGGAGTTTGCAGGTTTCTAGGGGGACCCAAAAATGGGAGCTTTTAGGTTTCTAGGAAGGCTAAGGATGGGAGTTTGAAGCCATTCCATGTGCATGCTCATGCAGAGTTTGCCTTTGTGCTGAACAGTGCAGATTTGTGAGTTTTTGGGTGTATTTTTTGTAATAGTTTGGTGTTTTCGGTTGAGTATTTCATATCAGTTTGGGTTGCTGCTGTATATAATACTTTTAAATGTTAAAATAGAGCTGAAAATATGTATTTGGATATGATTATACTTCTGTAATAGATTATTAAGTTTTTGTGGTGATTCTGGGCTATTCTGTGCTATTTTCGGGAGCTCGATGAGCATTGTTTTTGTCCTCCATTTGGGAGCTATTGTGCACATGTTATACAGATGTGGAAATTTCATTTTATAGGCTGTTATTTTGCTCAAATTTTTGTAAAAATTTCCACTTTCAGATTTATTAATAATAGGTGAAGCTGTGAAGCTCTTGGCACTATTTCTGGCATACCCGATTTGGGGTTTCTTGAGAAATTTGGTGGATCTTTGTGATATTAGTTGTTTGATCTTGAAAATCTGATTAGAGGTGTGAAATATCATATAAAATAAGAAAAGGGACATTTTCTATTATTATTATTTGACTTTTTGTCCTTGCTCATCTCACCATTATAATTTTAGATAAAATTAGTGTAGTATTTAATTAGGTTTAAGATTATAATTCAATTTGGGTAAGGATTACATCATTGAATTTGGCATAATATATGTGGGCATATTTATGTAAACTTACATATATTATAAATGTATATGATTTATATAATATGCATGTTTTTGCCTATTTGCATCTCTCTCTCTCTCTCTCTCTCTCTCTCTCTCTCTCTCTCTCTCTCTCTCCCCTCAACCTTACCTCTCTCTATACTCTACTATCTACCTTATCTTTCTCTATTCTTTTATAATAATCTCTTTCCCATGCTTAACATATACCTCAAACTATCATGTCTCACCCTCTCCCTCTTTTCTCACTCGCTATATCTCCCATTAATTACTCCCTCTCTCTCTCTATCGCTCTCTCTCTATCCCTCTCTCTCTCTCTCTCCCTCTCTCTCCCTCCCTCCCTCTCTCTCTCTCTCATCTTATCTATGCCCTTTAATTACTCACTCTCTTTCCTTAGCTTCCACTCATTCTTTATCTTGCTCCCTCTTTTTACCACATCTGACCTATCTCTAGATGTTATACATACACATCTATATCCCCCTAAACTATTTATTTTATAGCTTAACCCCCCTCACTCTTGAAGAATTTATCTTCTCCCTACTCTCGCCATATTATCTCCCTATTTACCTTCTTTATCTACCTCATGTCTCTCACCTTGTCCCCATTCTATCTTATTTACCACTTCTCTAATAATTAATTAGCCCCCTACTCTTGCCATATTCCCCTCTATTTATATCGTCCATATCTACCTCGGGTCTCTCACCTTGTCCTTTTTCTATTTTATCTACCACCTATAACTATCTAGTCTATCACTTTATCTTCCACTTACTTTTTCTCTTTGCTCCCTCATGTCACTATATCTTTCTTGGCTACATCTCTTATACATACTCTCTCTCTCTCTCTCTCTCTCTCTCTCTCTCTCTCATGCACATGCACATGCACACTCACACTTACACTCACACACACTGACACACACACTCACACACACACTCACACTCACACTCACACTCACACTCACTTCCCATATAGTCCCCATACTTTCTACCATAGCTTTTCCATACAATCCCCATAATTTCTACGATAGCTTTCCCATACAATCCATATAATCTATTGTATTATAAACTATAACTGACAATCAACTCCAATCTATACCAAACACGTTTCAAATTATGGTTTGAAAACTATTGGGGAATAAGCTTCCATTTACTGATATTCAAAAACACCAAAAACATTTTCAAGAAATTTTGAAACAATCAAACTACTATCAAATTAAAAAATTAACATTCTATCTTAAAATACAAAAATAAATATAAAAATTAAGATAATTATTTCAATTTTCTTTTTTAAGTTTTTAAAAGTGTATCTCAAGTTCTAAAAGCACAACATATATATGATTTAAAACTATCATTATGTTTTTCTTCCCTTTTTAAAGTACTTTATTCCCTTATATTTTTTTAACTATTTAATTTGTGAATTTTTAGTCTATAAACTAAGGATTGCACATAACCAAAAACATTTTAAAATAGTTTCCCACATCTTTTATAAAATAAAATAAGGATAGTTTTATTCTATATTAACTTAAAATAAAAGAAAAAAGTATTCCCACATCTTTTATAAAATAAAATAAGGATAGTATTACCACATCTTTTATAAAATAAAATAAGGGTAGTTTTATTCTATGTTAACTAAAAACAAAAAAATATAATTTGAAAAAGATTTTGTTATTAAATTGGTTTCAACTATGTTTCATTATTAAATGAAAAAATAACTCACTTAAACCATTAAACTACTGATTTACAATAGCAAACAAATTTGTGAGGAATTCTAATTCAATCAATTTTTACCTATTGTATCATAGAGTCCATTTGATTTCCAAGTTTATTTTACTTGATAAAATAAGCCCTCTTAGTCAAATGAAAAGACCACTAATATTGAAAAATTATGAATTCCATGTATCATGCATAATCTAATTTACCCTATAAAACCTAACTATATCATAACTTAAAAACTACATGGACTATTAAATTTCAGTAATATTAATAATAAGTAAAGATAGTACTGAAATAAGACCAAAAATTTATGAAAAAGAACATACACAATTATTGGAACAAAGTTGAAATGATTCTTATTTTAGAAAAAGTTGTTAAGGAAAATTAAAAATTGTGGAAGATTTTTTCACTGGTCTAGAAAAAATCGCTCTGCTAGGGTTTTCTTGCTTCATGTGAACTTTCAATTTTTTTTGAGTATGGCCCTTCACTTGCACTCCCCTTTTTTCGGCACTTGTCATACCGCATTTGCTGTGGGAGATTTAGGTTAGGATATAATGGCTCCAGCCAGTGGTGAACTAGATGTTCTCATGTTCACACTGCTACTTTGGACTGCCATGGTGCCACCACTGAACAAATGCCCGCCCAAGTTTGTCCCGAAGGTTTTCCATGAGGTAATCCTGATATTATCCTTCCTTTGCAAGAAATTGATGCTGCATGTGACTAGTTAGAGCAACATACCTTGATAGGGTATTTTGTTGGTAGGACTCCTCCTGAAGCTATGCTCAGACAATGGGTCAACAAATGCTAGACTCCTCATGGAGTCTGCCTTGATGCTGTGCAAAAGCTTACCAAAGGTTTCTTTTTATTTCACTTCGCTAACCCATCACAAGCAGATGTTGTCTTTACCAATGGCCCTTGGTCTGTGCGTTCCTCTCTACTTGTTTTTCAGAAATGGTCTTGAGACTTCAGTGTCTCATATCATAAAAAGCTTAGGGTTCCTGTATGGGTCAAATTCCTAGGTCTACGCTTGCCCTGCTGGCCTTCCATTGAGTCTATTGCCCAAGCCCTTGGCAAAGTTGTTACCAAGGAGCCTAAGAAATTTTTTAATGCTTGCCCTCAGCGGCGTGCTTGCATTGAAGTTGATCTTTCCGAAGATCTCAAGGATTCTGTAGAAATCTAAACTAGAACTCAAACCTTCTCACAGAAGGTGCTTTACTTGAACCTACCTAACAACTATCATACCTACTTTAATTGTGCGGCCTAAACAAACTGGCTTCATCAAATCCAAATATATTCTTGACAACATCATTTTTGTCTGGGAAGGTATGGAATGGGCTTGTAAGTCCAAGAAGAAGGCTATCTTTTTAAAGATAGATTTTTCTAAAGCCTATGATCGCATTGAATGGCCTTTCATTTTGGCTATGCTTCAAGCTTTGGGTTTTGGACCCAATTTCCTTCAGTTCGTGGAGATGCTCTTTAGTGATGCTAATGCTTGCATCGCCATCAATAATTTGCAATCTAAAGCTTTTGGGATTTTTTGCTCCATCAAGCAAGGTTGTCTACTAGATCCAGTGCTTTATGTCCTCGCTACTGAAGGTTTTGGTTATTTACTTGCTCACTCTATGTCTTCAGGACTGGTCCATGACATTTCCTTGCCTGATTCTATCTCCCAATTAGTCCATGGTCATTTTTCTGATGATTCTTTTCTTACTCTTCTTGAAGATGAAGAAGACATTAAAAATGCTTTAAATTGTCTGGACACTTTTTGTCAAGCCTCTGGCTTTGCCATTCAATGGCATAAAATGCTCTGTTACCACCAGTCTTTCTTGCCAACTCCACCTTGGCTTAACCAGTTTCAATAGAAATGGGTTACTCATGGTGAAATCTTCCACTTTCTTGGAATTCCCTTTGCTTTCTAGGCTTCCCCTGTAGAACTTTGGAATGTTGTGCTTGCTAAGATTAGCAAAAAGCTTGATTATTAGATCACTAAGCCTCTTTCTCTTGCTAGTAAATTCCATATTTGTTCTAAGATTTTGGCTGCCACCCATGTGTACTATTCTTCTTGTTGGGCTCCCTCCAGAGCTTCCTATCTCAAGCTAGAATGTTTGCTCAGAGATTTTCTTCGGGCCTCTGGTTTTGACCATCATGGTTTTCATAGATTTTCTTGGGATTTTCGTTATCTCCCAAGGGAATCTAGGGGTCTCAGCCTACTTTCCACTCAGAAACAGGGGCTTACCCTCTATGCAAAATGGATTATCAGAGCTATTTCTAGAGATGAAACTTGGAAGATACTAGTAAGGCATTGCATTTCTTCCAACTTCCCTATTAACAGATTGGCGCGGAAGGGGATTGGTTTTCAGACCCTTCTCACTATGCATGAACCAATGATCATATAGAGCTCTTTTGTTATAAAGAGCATCTAGAAACCCTAGGAAGCTATTAAACCTTGGCTTCGTTGGGTTGGTGATGAGTCTCGCAATGGGCTATCCTTAAATCAACAAAACATTTGGTGGTCTCCCTTGTTTGCCATCCAGGGCACTCCTCTTGGCAAGACTCAAGGTGCCAGTGCTCTGCGTTTCTTTAAACGTGGCATCCACACTACCAAGGATATTTTTCCAAGAGTCACCATGAATTTTAGGTCATTGGAGGATATGCAAGTTTAGTACTGCCTTGTTAGTTCTGATTGCTAGACTTTTGACCTTTTGTTGTCTTCCATCCCTATGCACTTAGTTCATAAAGTTGGGATTCAGTCTGTTCGTCCTTGGTGGCATGATTTGAAGTGGTATCCTGCCACTCCATTTACCAATTATAAGCCCAACATGGGGTACGCCCCATCTTCCAATGGTGGACACACTTAATCAACAGTGGCATTTGCAATCTTCACTTTCTCAATGGAGAAAACATTTCAACACCATTTGGAGTGCCATTACTGAAGCTAAGATTGCCCACTTTGCTTGGTGCCTTGCCTTCCAAGGTCTTCCCCTGGGGCCTCAGCTTAAGAACATTGGGGTTCTTGATCCTAGATGCCCCTTCTGTGGTCAACCTGAGTCTTTTTTTCATATTTTTTTTTTTTGCAAGCGTGCTTAGAATTATTGGCACTGGATTCATGATTTTTTCAAGCCTTTCAGGCCTGAACCTTTTTCATGGCACATGATCCTGCTGGGTGATTCCCCTAGAATTCCTCGAAAGTTCTCCCAGATTTTGCATACCTTCAGGATGGAAATTTTGTTTTCTCTATGGAAAGATAGGAATGCAGTTTTATTCACTCACAATTTTTTGGATGTTAACATTGCAATGTACACTAAAACATGCATTTTTAACAATGTCATTATGCAGATACAGGTGCAAGATAATAAAGTTTCCCTGAAAGTTGCACACTTATAGGAATTGTTAAATCATTGGGGCAATGCTCCATGCACCATTGCTAGAGTGCCTCTGGATACCTCAGCCGATGCCTCTTCGTCCCGCAATCACCATTCCTGTTGGTAGTCCTCTGTCTTCCATTCACACATGCCACACCCCTAGGGTCCCCGCCACCGCTCTCCCAGTGGTGGACATGGTGGCTAGAGGTGCCACTCCACTTCTCCACCACATGGTGGTTCTGGCTAGTCCCTGGCTCCTCCCCCTGGGTGAGCTTCTATCTGGTCCCTGGCTCCTCCCCCTGGATGGGTACACTCTCACAAGTTTTCTCAGCTGGCCTTGGCAATCTCTCCTCCATGGCCAGACACGAAGGATGCAGAGATTGGGACTACCCCAGATCCTACTAATTCTATTGACGGCTAGACTGTTCCTAGTCTGCCCCACAATCCCACTGATGTATGGGGATTTCATGGTAAAGATGATCCTCCCTTTGTTGGCACTACCTTGGCATCTTAAAAGTTTTTTTTTTTTTTTTATGAATAGTTAATAGTTTCTGGCTGAGGCCATGTTGTTTTTTTCGGCTTCAACCATCTGAACTCATTCGCGAGGTGATCCTATATCTCTCGACCCCTTTTTTGTGAATTGTAATCTTAGTAAATTTTATTAAATGAAAAGGACTATTCATTAAAAAATTTAAAATTTCTTAAAAATGTTTTTGAGAATGATGAAATTGTGACCAGACATGAAATTTGATTGATGTCTTTTAAAGAAGAGAGCTTTAAATCATAAGCTTCTATGAAGATTTCATCCACTTCTATACCTTTTATCGAATCTCTCCCACAATTATCTAATAATATTTCCTCAGTACCAATAGGGGAAGTTGAACAAATCAAAATATTAAAGTTTTGATGGATTTATTTACATAAATCAGTAATATAATAAAAATACATGAAGTGAGTCACACATATCTGCACTGAAATTAATATAAAAATATCCAATTACTCTAAAACTTTTTGACATAAAAAATAACTACCATGGATGAACAAGAAAGAAATAAATCACTGCTCAGATCTACTGCAATTTATACACCAATTGACCTAATTAGCCATGACATATGTATATGTAAGTACAATTCACAAAAGTCCACAAAATCGAAATGCATTCTCCATTCGATCTCAAAATATGAGAGTTTTAGACTTTTATCATACCAATATATTTCTTCCAAGATGGAAGGCTGATAGTTTCAAACCCTATTTCCAATTAGTAGGTGTACAAACCCTGTATTTTGCAGCCAACTGAAGTGAATGCAACACCCTCAATAGTCCATCAAAGTGTCTCCCAGTTGTTCTATGGTACATAAAGCTCAATTTCAACTTTAAACAAGTAAGCAGATGCATTCATCTATCTATAAGTAGAGAGCATATCTTATAGATATAAATAAAACCCTAAAAAAAAATCTAATTGGATATATACCTTGATATATTATATAGCTACATGAAACCCTAAAAAAAATTTGGATTGTGCATATATACCTTCTTGTCAGGGCCAACAATATGCGAGGCTTTGGATGCCAATGGCTTTCAGGCCTATTCTTTCTCATCTGGGTCTAACATATTGACCTTCACCATGATCTTTGAATAGGGATCAGCCAATATTGGGTATCTAACCTTACTTCTAGTAGAATATGCTTCAACATCTGGCAGTCATGCTTAAACATAAAGCATTATAACAAAAAAACTAATTAAAATGCCCACAATTTCTGATCATCATTCTCTATAAACCTTTTGGAAAAAATTGTTCCATTTTATTTTAGTTTAGTTACCCTAACCCTAAGGAACAACTACCACAAAGTGATGTGACAAAATGCCATTTACGGGCATAGTCTTTGATACACAGGCGTTCTAGATGAAGAAAATAGGAAATGTACTGCAGGAAATGTAGTGTAGCAGGTCCTAGATATTTGGGAGGAAAATTGGGATGAGAACACCACAATCCCACCAACATTAGCCACTTTATTTCCTTACCCTTGGATTCTCTATCAAGTCTCTCATCTGCTGCATATAATATTCGCTTCATCCAACAAAGAATAGATTCATTTTTAAAATATCACAAATCAGAATAAGATTAATTTAGGCAAAGAAGAGATATTTTTTAGAAATAGAAAAATTGGAACGGTTACACAATCAATTATTCACGTGATTTTCATGCATAACCATGAAGTAATAGGGTATGCAATTGTTTTTTTCTATTTTCAATCTTTTTTCTATAAATTACATAGGAATCTTTTTGCATAGATTCTAGGGGTCTCTTATGAGATTGAAGTAGCCTTTAGGCTAAAGCCTCTCAGCTAAAAATTTGAAATTGTAAAATTGTAAAATTTGATTAGTAAAATTATTCAAAATTATAGAAAATTTATAACTTCGATAAAAATTAGACTATATCTACATTCGTTGTGTTCATAATGAACAAGGGTTGCATCCCTGCCTTTGGTAAGGGAATAATAGAAAGTGTCCATTTGGCTCATGGGCATTGTGTTATGGTGCAAGAGACAATATAAAGGAAAATAAGCATTATGAAAGAGCGTCGGGAGTAATTGTTGTGAAAAGGTATTTCATTAATGATGTAACATAGTTACAACAAATTGAACAATAGTTAAGTAGCGTTGTTTTGGATTTGTCATTCTCGAGATAAAGCTCTTCTTTAGATAGATCCTTGAGATAGTTTTTCTATCCTTTTTACCATTCCCACGTTTATAACTTCAAAATAAAATTTAATGTGTTAAGCATTCTTTAACATTTTTAAAGAACACTAGTATCTCATCTATAATTATCCCTTAAAAATTTTGAATTTTTTTTTTCCAAAACATACTTCAAAACTTTAGATTTTCATTATAAAAAAGTTCATAAAAAGATTAGTTCAGCTTAAACATGCCTTCAAAGCTAACTAGATGATAGTTATGACCTATTTACAAAATATTTTCAGAATGAAGAAGTTTGAGTTTCTTCTGATGGATTGAATCACTTTTCTTTGTATAGACTAGTGTAAAAAGAGCAGCATAGTGGTAAAGGTTTATCACCTAATTTAAATTGACATGTCATTTAATTGTACTCCACAATTCACCAATCACAATTATATCATCTTGAGCTTGACAGTTCCCCATTCTCTGGCACCTACCATAAATAAATATTATAAATACTTTAGCCAAATTTCATGGGACGTGACTATCCTCTAGACAAGACAAACCATACCAATTTTCAGAAAATCAAAAACATTATGGATTTTTAATATTTCATAACTCAATCTTTATTATCTCTATATTTTTTGGTTAGAAAGCAACCAAGAAAAAAGAAAAAAATCACTATGAAAACTTGGAAAAAATAAACAAATTTCACTTTGTTTTGCAGTTTGTCTACAGATTAGCCTATCTGAATTTCATGCATATAGGTTAACCAAAAATCTTTATCATACAGAAGTGTAAAACATATCAAACTCTTTATCATATTGTAATAGAAAATTTTTTGTTTCTATATATGATGGAAGAAACATATTCTTCATGAAAATGATTTTCTAAATAGAACCTATTAGGCTATTGATATCAAGCATTGTAAAGATTAGCTAAACTTGCTTGGAAAACTTGGGCTTTAAGCCATTGCCAACTATGCTACACACTCCTCCAACTAAAAATGTCAGGCTGAAAATAATCTCAATCATGCCAAGAAAAGTTCAAAGTACCAACACCACCTGTAACATTTGGGCTTCTATATAGTAATCCATATAAAACATGGGTTAATTGAGTAGTAGAGTGAAACCTAACACAACTCCAAAGCTGGAAAGAAATGGAAGTACAACCCTAGTGAAGAATGATTCGAAACCATATCATACTCCAAATTGTCAATGGATAACTGGCCGACAGAAATCCTCATTTTACAAATTTTTAATTAAATAAAAAATTTGAAAGTCAATTTAAAAAATTTTTAAAATTATTTATTAACTCATCGAAATAGTGAATCTAGTCGGCTGGGTAGATGCTACCCTCGAAATCCACTACCCACTAAAAGAGGACATGTTTGTACACCTAGGACAAATAGGGAGTGTGATTCAATAGAGAATAAAGAGAAAGAGGTCAAAGGTTATGAAAAAGAGAGAATACACAGACAAATTTGAAGAGAATGGTAGAAATGTACAATGGTAAAATTAGAAATGACAGATTTTGAAACAAATAGAAACTCAAATGCAATGAGAGGATAAAAGGGCAAGTGCTAAGAATGTGAAAGATTGGATGCATCATAAACAAAGAAGACCACAAGAGGAAAATTAAACAGGGGATGATAGATCCAATAACCAAGAGTGGGTGTAAGACTCCATCTTGGGTAGACGTGTAGGTACAAAGATTAGGCATAGATGTCGCGTAGAAAGGGGGGAGTAATTGATATGCACATGAATGAAGAAAATTAGCATTTTTTGCTGGTGTAGTATAAAGAATAAACTGAGCTATGCTGTAAAGAAGAAAAGGGGTGTGCAGATTCAAGTACAAGAAGAGTTACTGAGAGAACATTTGTAAGCCTATCAACAATTATTAACATCTAATCATTGACAAAATTGTGAGAAAAATTAAAAATTAAATTCACAACCTTAAATAATGCTTAGAAAAAACTATTACTGAGTGCCAAAATTCGCTCGGCACTTTAATAAACCGAGTGGCAGGAGAGTGCTGAGTGAGCTCGGTAGATGAAGAACAACTCGGTAGCCACAAGATGCCAAGTGAACTCGGTAGCCACTGCAGGGTAGAGCTCAGTAGTGTGATTATCGAGTGAACTTTTTAGCCACTAGAGAGAGGAGCTCGAAAGAAGAAAATATCAAGTGAATTCAGCAATAACAATAAAGTTAAAAACTCAAATAATGAGTAAACTGAGTGACAGACTTTCATTGTGAGTATTACCACCATTAAAAATTGGAGAACCCAAGGCTTAAAATATTCAACAATAAACTTCACAAATGTAATGAACAAGAAGCAATGGATTCAGGTACGTCTACTTGCTTGATATTTAACTTTGATTGAAACTATTACAAAATTTGGGAGCATTCGGCTTCAACCAGAAAACCCTAAAATAACCCTAAACTGGTAAAACTTGAACAACTTTATAAACTTTAAACTTGTAGCTCTAATGGCTCCATACAATGGTGACTGAAGCAAACATTGCTACATAAGATGAACTCAACAAAATAATAAACTTATAGAATGACTAGAGAAGAAACACGTGCAACTGCAGGCACGAAATGAACTTCCTTGTCTTTGCACTTTGATGACTAGATCTGTTGATCACTTCTTCTTTTTTTCTCTGCAACTTCTGAGCTCTTTAACTTCTACTTCTCTTTGCCTATCTCTTCAATGAATTAATCAAGCATTCATTTTTTCTTAATTGCAAAATGCTTTCCCCCTCATTTTTGAATTTGAAAAATCACTTACCTGTAATAAATTTTCTGAATGTTCAGGGGTGGTAGGTGGGCATTTGGCTCTAGGGGAAAATGACTAAATGCAATAAATACTCTAACACTCCCTCTTTGTCCCAAGCCAAAAAAACAAGGATCACTGCTGATCTAGATAAACTACACCAAGACACTCTCTTAGGTGTACAAAACTTCTAATGCCTAAAGGCTTTGTGAAAATGTCTGCTAGCTGCTGCTCAGACTTACAAAATTCCATTTTGATATCTCCATTCTCCACCAACTCTCTAATGAAGTGATACCTGGTCTTTATATGTTTTCTTCTCCCATGGAAGACTAGATTCTTAGACAATGCAATTGATGAGATGTTCCATCCTCTTGCCTTTCATTCAAATCTATCAAGATCTTTCTTATCCAAATAGCTTGACATGCTGCTGCATTTTTTGCTATATAGTCAGCCTCTACAATAGATTGAGCAACTATAGGTTGCTTCTTGGATGCCCATGAAATTGTACCCAATCCCATATGAATCATGTATCTAGAAGTGCTCTTCCTATCATCTATACTTCCAACCCAATCACTATCCGTGTAACCAACCAACTTGAATTCATCATTTGCAATATACAAAATCTCAAATCCCTTGGTACCTTTCACATACCTTAGGATCCTTTTTTCTTCTTACCAATGGGAATCCTTTGGTGTTTCCATAAATCTAGAAATCAAAATTACTACATGCATTAGGTCTCGCCAAGTTGTAGTCAAATACATTAAACTTCCAACCATACTCTTGTATAGTGTTGGATCCACTCTCTTGCTACAGTCATCCTTGCTCAACTTTAGACCTACTGCTATTGATGTGGGGGCTGCCTGACTGTTCTGCATTTTAAATCTCTCCAAGATCTACCCTGCATACTTTTCTTGAGAGATGAAGATGCCATCATGCATTTGTTTTACTTCTATGCCTAGAAAGTAGTTCAAGAGACCAAGGTCTATCATCTCAAATTCATTTTTCATGGCCTCTTTGAACTCACCAATTAGAGTCTTGTCATTACCAGTAAAAATAAAATCATCTACATACAGGACAACAATCAAAACATTTCCATTTTCTACCTTGATGTAGAAAGTAGGGTCACCATTTCTTTTGCTAAAGCCATTGCTCATTAAATATGAGTCAATCCTATTGTACCAAGCCTTTGGAGCTTTCTTGAGCCCATAAAGAGCTCTCTTCAATCTATATACTTTGTGTTCTTTACCTACAACTTCATAACTAGGTGGCTGCTCCACATATACTTCTTTTTTCAATACACCATTTAGGAAGGCGAACTTCACATCCATTTAAAATACCTTCCATTTGTGCTGAGCTACAATTTCTATGATAGGATGCATGGTTTTCATTCTTGTAACCGAGGCATATGTCTCATCATAATCTTCGCCATACTGCTATTTGTAGCCCTTGACTACTAGACTTGCCTTATGCCTATCAATTTTTCCTTCAACATTGCATTTGGTCTTGTAGACCCATTTCACTCCAATCACTTGCTTCTTGGGAGGCAATTCAGTTAGCTCCCATGTCTCATTCCTTTCTATAGCATCTATTTCCTCATCCATGGCCTTACACCATTTCTTCTCCTTAACAGCTTCTTCAAAATATTGGATCACTATGAAAAAATAATGCAAAATTGACACTCTCATCATAATCTTCATACCTTTCATCTTGGTATATCTCCCAAAGACTCTTGATCTTTCTTGGTAATAGGGAGGAGAGTGTGGGATCAGAATCTTCACTACTGCTTGGTACTGACACTCGGTCATGCCTAAAGGAGCTCGACAATGATTGAGGCTACTTGCCTTTTCTTCTATCTGCTCCTTCTTCTTGTTTTTCATCAACATCTTCTTCACTCATAATTGGCACTTTACTTGAAGTACTCGATGACTCATCAGTTGGACCATACCAAGACTGATTTTAAAGAAATTCCACATCTCTTGAAAGAGTCATCTTATTATTCAATGGGTCATACAATCTGTATTCCTTTGATTCTAAGTTGTACCCTATGAAGATGCACTTCACAGCTTTGTCATCCAATTTTTTCCTTTTCTCTTTAGGCACATGTGCATATGCGACACATCTAAACACCCTTAGGTGTTCAACTATCCATCTTCCTCGTGACCATGCTTCCATTGGAATTATATCACAAATTTCTTTTGTAGGACACCTATTAATTAGGTAAATTGCTATTGCCACAGCCTCTCCCCAAAATTCAGCTGGGAGACCTTTGTCTTTCATCATCCTCCTTGCCATTTCAACAATGGTTCTATTCTTTCTTTCAACCACTCCATTCTACTATGGTGTGTAACTAGCTGTGAGCTCTTTCTTTATGCCATGTTTTCTGCAAAAATTTACAAAAGAATTGGAGGTATATTCCCCTCCTCTATCTGATCTTAAGACCTTGATATAGTGTCCACTTTCTCTTTCAGCCTGGGCTTTAAATTCTACAAATTTATTAAATGCTTTAGATTTATTCTTTAAGAAATACACCCATGTCCTATGACTGAAATCATCAATAAATGTCATGAAATAAGTACTCCCCCCAATGGAAGTAACTTGCATAGGACCGACAAGGTCAATATGTACTAACTCTAATGTATATCTAGCCCTCTTGGAATTTCTAGAATTAAAGGGAGGCCTATGTTGCTTACCCAAAATACAAGCCTCACACTTGTCACGTGAATTTTCTATACGTGGAAAAATTTCTACCATTCTTTTATTTGACAACAAATTTAAACCAGCATAGCCTAGATTACCATACCTAAGGTGCCATAGTCATGAGGGATCTTTAATCACACTCCTTAGAGTTGTTTGTGTGGGAGGTGCAATACCAATTTGAGATGAGAAATATGTCTATATCTTCAAGGGAAACATTCTATTCTTTTTCATTTGAACTGCTGCAAGTAGGTTCTTGCTCCCATCCTTTTCATGAATGACACACGTGTCATTCTCCATCAACACTTTGTATCTATTTTGAATGAGTGAACCAATACTCATCAGATTGTGCTTCATACTAGGGGCAAAATACATATTTTGTATTTCTTTTTTCTCACCTTGCTTGGTGTGGACCATAATAGATCCTTTGCCCACTACTGGTAGGGTTCCATTGTTACCCATTTTAATCTCAAATTTGAAACTCTTGTCAATGAATGAAAATAAGGTTTCATTACCACTCATGTGGTTGCTACATGCACTGTCGAGGTACCAAACCTCAGGGCTTCCTTCTTTACCAACATTACACATGACAAAGGCAATGGCATTGTTTCCACTTCCCATGTTCACATAAGCCACATTTACTTGTCCTGATTGATCATTTTGCTTCTTCTAGCATTCACTTGCATAATGCCCAAATTTATGATAGTAGTAGCATTCTGCATTACCCTTATTTGAGTTGTAGTTTTTCTTACCTTGTCTTGAAATATTTTGTGAGCTACTTGCTCCATCTACTCTTTCTAAGCTTTCTGCTATAGCATTTCTTTGTCCTCCATTACCTCGGCCTCTGCCTCTGGAGTTTCTACCTGAGCCATTTCTTCCTCTCCCCTTTCCTCTTGAATTTGACTGAGCCTTGAATGCTTGCTCTTGGGAAGAAGAAGATGCAGATCTGTTGATCCTATGCTGGTGGGTTTGAAGAGTACCCATCAACTCATCCATTATCAAAATAGTGAGGTCTTTTGCCTCTTCTATGGTGATGACCAAATTGTCATATTTATGAGGTAAACTCCTCAATATCTTCTCCACTATCCTCTGCTCTTGATAGTATTCTCCATTTGACTTCAGTTGGTTAATCACATTGGAGGTCCTTGAACTGAAGTCTGCAACTAATTTATTTTCCTTCATTTGAAGGTTCTCAAACTCCCTCCTTATATTCTGTATCTTTACCGTACGAACTTTATCAATCTTGTTGAAGTTTGTTTCAAGGATATCCCATGCTTCCTTTGCATAATTTGCTGCTACAATCTTTGGAAAAATTGTTTCTATCATTGCTGCCTTAATAAGACTTAATGCCTTTCCATCCTTTCTCCTTGACTCTTTCAAATGAGTCTTTTGTACATTTGTGAGGGCAGCATACTGAGTTGGGTCTATCACATCACTAAACCTAGTAACTACAAAGTCCTAAAAATCATTTGCAACCATAATGGTTTTCATTGTTTTTGCCCACGTATCATAATTTTGTCCATTGAAAGGTGGTGGCTACTGCCATATCTTTCCTGCATCTGCCATGTCAAATATCCCAGAAAAAAAATGCCGTAACTCACTATGGATGTGGGGCCTCAAAGCTTTGATGCCATGTGAGAAATATTGAAAATTAAATTCACAACCCTAAATAATGCTCGAAAAAAACTATTACCGAGTGCCCAAATTTGCTCGCCAGTTTAATAAATTGAGTGGCAAGAGAGTACCGAGTGAGCTTGGTAGATGAAGAACAACTTAGTAGCCACAAGATGCCCAGTGAACTCGGTAGCCACTAGAGAGAGGAGTTCAAAAGAAGAAAATTTTGAGTGAACTCAGCAATAACTATAAAGAGCAAACCGAGTGACAGACTTTCAACGTGAGTATTATCACCATTAAAGACTAGACAACCCAAGGCTTAAAATATTCAACAATAAACTTCAAAAATGTAATGAACAAGAAGCAATGGATTCACATATGCCTACTTTCTTTCTATTTAACTTTGATTGAAACTATTACAAAATCTGGGTGCATTCAGCTTCAACCAAAAAACCCTAAAATAACCCTAAACTGGTAAAACTTGAAGAACTTCATAAAATTTAAACTTGCAGCTCTAATGGTTGCATACAATGGTTCCTAGTGAAAACACTGCTACATAGGACAAACTCAATAAAATAATAAACTTACAGAATGACCAGAGAAGAAACATGTGCAACTGTAGGCACTAAATGAACTTCCTTCTCTCTGCACTCTGATGACTGGATCTACTGATCACTTCTTCATTTTTTCTCTGCAACTTCTGAGCTCTTCAACTTCTACTTCTCTCTGCCTGTCTCTCGAATGAATGAATCAAGCATTCCTTTTGTCTTACTTGCAAAATGTTTTCCCCGTCATTTCTAAATTTGAAAACTCACCTACCCATAATAAGTTTTTTGAAAGTTCATGGGTGGTAGGTGGGCATTTGGCTCTAGGATCAAATGACTAAATGCAATAAATATTCCAACAAAAATGTGCATGAATGGTATTGTTCAATCGATAATGAAATTTTAAAGCAAGTAATAATTAACATACACCAAATGTGAATCTCAGATTATTTCTACCAAAGCTTCCATATAGGTAGTTGGTATGCAAGCTGCAACCTAGAGGAGTAGAAGATCCAATGATTCAATTTACTAGATAATTACTTTAATGGAAATAGAAATTAATGCAACTCATCTGTGCAAGTGAAACATTTACTGCAATGCAAAATACCACAATGAACCGTGCATGCAAATGCCACATATCTACATATTGCCACACCCCCATCCTCTTAGAGGAGGAAGTTTTTCTTTCAGTCAAATAATCTATAGGGGAAAATAAAAATACTGTTGTTACACCAATTAGAAAACAAAAATTTAGAAGCAAAAATTTTAGTTTAATAGACGATAAAGGGATGGACTTAGTTTAGTGGGAATGCTTTTAAGTTTCACTATTTTTGAAGTCAAATTAATTGCTAGAGTCACTCGAAAACTATAATAAGAAACCTAATGCTACAATATAAGCATTTTTTTTTTTGATGAATAGTCCTTTAAAATTAATAAAATTTACTAAGATTATTTTTCACAAAAAAGGGGCCGAGGGATATAGGATCACCCCGTGAATGAGTTCAGATGCCCGAAGCTAGAAAAAACAACATGGCCTCAGCTAGAAACTATTAACTATTCATCAAAAAAAAAACTTTTAAGCTGCCAAAGCAGTGCCAACAGAGGGAGGATCATGTTTATCATGAAATCCCCACGCATCAGTGGGATTTTGGGGCGGACTAGGAACAATCCAACCATCAGCAGCATTAGCAGGATCTGGGGTAGTCGCAGCCACCACATCCTTTCTGTCTGGCCGTGGAGGAGAAATTGCCAAGGCCAGCCAAGGAAACTTACCAGAGTGCAACCGTCAAGGGGGAGGAGCCAAGGACCAGCCAGAAGCCTGCCTAGGGGGAAGAGCAGGGGACTAGCCAGAACCACCACGCAGTGGGGAAGCAGAGTGGCACCTCCAGCTACCACGTCCACCACTAGGAGAGTGGTGGCGGGGACCTTGGGGGCTGGGCGTGTGTGAATGGAAGCCAGAGGACTGGCGTCGGGATGAAGAGGCATCAGTCGAGGCATTTGGAGGCACTCTGGCAATGGTGCATGGAGCATTGCCCCAATGATTTAACAATTCCTGTAAGTGTGCAACTTCTAGGGCAACTTTATTAGCTTGCACCTGTATCTGCATAATGACATTGTTACAAATACATGCCTTAGTGTACATTACAATGTTAACATTCAAAAGCCTGTGAGTGAATAAAACTGCATTCCTATCTTTCCATAGAGCAAATAAAATTTCCATCCTGAAGGTATGCCAAATCTAGGAGAACTTCTGAGGAATTCTGGGGGAATCACCCAGCAAGATCGTGTGCCATGAAAAAGGTTCGGGTCTGAAAGGCTTGAAAAAATCATGAATCTAGTGCCAATAATTTTGAGCACGCTTGAAAAACCAAAAAATATGCAAAAATGACTCAGGTTTACCATAGAAGGGGCATCTGGGATCAGGAACCCCAATGTGCTTGAGTCGAGGCCCCAAGGGAAGACCTTGGAAGGCAAGGCACTAAGCAAAATGGGCAATTTTAAGTTTAGTAATGGCACTCCAAATGGTGTCGAAATGTTTTCTCCATTGAGAAAGCGAAGATTGAAAATGCCACCATTGATTAAGCGTGTCCACCATTGGAAGCTAGGGTGAAAGCCATCTATACCCCATGTTGGGCTTATAATTGGTAGGATAACACTTCCAATCATGCCACCAAGGACGAATAGACTGAATCCCCACTTTATGAACTAAGTGCATAGGGATGGAAGACAACAAAAGGTCAAAAGTCTAGCGATCGGAGCTAACAAGGTGGTACTGAACTTGCATATCCTCCCATGACCTGAAATTCATGGTGACTTTTGAAAAAATATCCTTGGTAGTGCAGATGCCACATTTAAAGAAACGCAGAGCATTGGCACCTTGAGTCTTGGTGAGAGGAGTGCCCTGAATGGAAAACAGGGGAGACCACCAAATGTTCTATTGATTTAAGGATAGCCCATTGTGAAACTCATCACCAGCCCAACAAAGCCAAGGTTTAATAGCTTCCCAGGCTTTCTAGATGCTCTTTATAACAAAGAACCTTGTATGACCACTGGTTCATGCATAGTGAGAAGGGTCTGAAAACCAATCCCCTTCCATGCTAGTCTGTTAACAGAGAAGCCTGATGAAATGAAATGCCCTACTAGTATCTTCGAGGTTTCATCTCTAGAAATAGCTCTGATAATCCATTTTGCACAGAGGGTAAGACCTTGCTTCTGAGTGGAAAGCATGTTGAGACCCCTAGATTCCCTTGGGAGACAACAGAAATCCCAAGCAACTTTGTGAAAACCATGATGGTTAGAACCAGAGGCCCACAGAATATCTCTAAGCAAACATTCTAGCTTGAGATAGGAAGCTTTAGAGGGAGCCCAATAGGAAGAATAGTACACATGGGTGGCAGCCAGAATCTTAGAACAAATATAAAATTTACTAGCAAGAGAAAGCGGCTTAGTGATCCAATAATCAAGCTTTTTGCTAATCTTAGCAAGCACAACATTCCAAAGTTCCATAGGGGAAGCCTAGAAAGCAAAGGGAATGCCAAAAAAGTGGAAGATTTCTCCATGAGTAACCCATTTCCATTGAAACTAGGTGACCCAAGGTGGAGCTGGCAAGAAAGACTGGCGGTAATAGAGCATTTTATGCCATTGAATGGCAGAGCCAGAGGCTTGACAAAAAGTTTCTAGACAATTTAAAGAATTTTTAATGTTTACTTCATCTTCAAGAAGAGTAAGAGAAGAATCATTAGCAAAATGACCATTGACTAACTGGGAGGAAGAATCAAGCAAGTAAATGCCATGGACCAGTCCTGAAGACATAGAGTGAGCAAGTAAATAACCAAAACCTTCAGAAACAAGGACATAAAGCACTGGAGCTAGCGAATAATCTTGCCAGATGAAGCGAAAAAGCCCAAAAGCGTCAAATTGTGAATTATTGATGGTGATGCAAGCATTAGCGTCACCAAAGAGCATCTCCACGAACTGAAGCAAATTGGGACCAAAACCCAAAGCCTGAAGCATAGCAAAAATGAAAGGCCATTCAATGCGATCATAGGCTTTAGAAAAATCTATCTTTAAAAAGATAGCCTACTCCTTCGACTTACGAGCCCATTCCATGCCTTCCTAGACAGTAATGATGTTGTCAAGAATATATCCTGATTTGATGAAGCCAGTTTGTTCAGGCCGCAAAATTAAAGGTAGCATATGGCAGATTTTGAGAGAGAGCGCCTTGGAAATGATCTTATAAGACACATTTAGGAGGGTGATGGGTCTCCAATTGCATATGTCCTTAGGATCACCAGCTTTAGGTATGAATTTAATATTGTCTTTATTTATGATCACTCCTAGGCTTTTAGAATGATATGCTTCAAGATAGACTTTTTGCAGATCAGGACCAATTTTCTCCCAAAGATGTTTGTAAAATTCGCAGGGATATCCATCACACCCAGGGGATTTGTCATCCGCCATGGAGTAAACTGCCTCTTTATGGTCTCGGAGGGAAAGAAGTCGCTCACAGAAAGCAAATTGCTCAACTGCGAGGTGATTTGGAGTAACAACAATACACTTTCTAAGAGCCTCCTCCTGAGCAACTAAATTGCCCTGCGAAGCAAAGATGTTCTCATAGTGAAGAACAAATGCTTGCAGGATGTTGGGTAGACTGGAAAGAACACTAGTTTCTTGTTTTATCCTTTTAATCCCAACATTGGTATGATGGGCTCGGAGAGCTTAGAAGAATTCCTTCGAGGCTTTGTTGCCAACCTCCAACTAGTGGAGATGGGCTTTGATTTGGGCTCCTTGGGCAGCATAGTTATCAGCAATTTGCTTATAATGACGAAGCTTGGTAAGTTAAATTTGTAACTCCACATCAAAGGTGTTGTAGGTGAGAGCTTTAGATGCTTTTTTGAGGGCAAGGGTGTTGGCTTCATAAGACTATTTGTTGAAGATAGCCAGCTAACACCCGTAGATGTGCAAAAATTGAGTAGTTATGGTAATGGCATCATTCCACCATTGAATCTAACCTTGATGGGAATGTGGATGTGGCTCCAAGTTCCAGACACGTTGGATGTGGGAGATGGTGGAAGCATGCAACAACACAGACGTGTTAAGGAAGAATTGAGACTTGGCCACCTTAGGGACAGCTATTTGCCAAGAAATGCCAAAATAAATGGGATAGTGGTTTGATAGCATCACATCTGTCAGGGGAATGATAGGAAAATCACGATCTTCAGAAAATGAGAAAAAAGATTGCGCCGAGATCATAGCATGATCAAGAGGTTTCAAAATGCAGTCAGGACTAGCTCGAAAATTAGACCAAGTGTACCAGGCCCCACTACCATGGTGGCAATTTTTATTGGGATCAAAAGGGCCCAATTTATGTCGCATGTAAAACCAGGCTTCTCTTTCCCCAGCTGTCCAACGAAAAGGCAGAATGCGATCTTTGTTAGAGGCCACTTCAACCATATTGAAGTCCCCACACAGGACCCAAGTTCCTAGCGGCAAGTTGTCAGTAAGCCAAACCCACATTTGTGCACATTCCACAATATCATTGGAGGCATAAACATTAATGACTCCAAAAGAATGATTGTTAATGGAGAGAAAAAGTCAAATAATATGTTGTGTGGGGTCAGAACCGTGCGAGATAATAGTAGAATGAAGGCAAGGTGATAGGAGAGTAACTACACCACCTCGGCTAGCTACATGCTAAGAAGAAAACATAACGTTATCTGCCAAATGACGCGACATGCAGCAGAAAGCATGAAACTAGAAATCTTAACTTCTTGCCAGCAAAGAAAATCTAAATTCCCAAGTCTATGATGGGTATCTTGGACATAGAACTTTCTAGGGAGGTCTGTAAGACCTTGAACATTCCATGAGAGGAAGTTCATGAGAACTCTTCCATATCATCCTCATCCTCTAAAGAGGAGTAGCTATTTTGCAAAAAGGTAGAAATCAGATGGAAGTCAGACAGGAAATCCTCTAGACTTATAGCCTGTCGTTTTACCCCTGATATCTCCACACGTCTCGAAGGACTACGAGAACGCCTTGTTGCTGGTGGTACTATGGAAAAAGTTGCAAGAGGAGTATGAGCCCTAGCCAAGGGCGAGGCCCTAGTGGCCGCCTTGATCCCTTGCGAACTAGCAGGGTTTGAAACCTGCAAAACCCCCATAACAAGTGCAATGGAAGCCGCTACCGGCTCCATGCTAGCAGGTGTTGATACTTGTGTGGAAGTAGGAAGAATCGCGGTAACCACTGCATAGGATGGCTTAGGGGCCAAGGGATTCAAGGTAGGCTTGCCCTTGTGCCCAACAGTAACCCATTCTTCTTTTTTTCCTTTGGCCTATTTGATAGGTGCCGCTTTAGGCTGGGGTTTGACCCTAGGCGTAGCCAAAGGGAAATCCCTGATCTTGTGTTTCACAGACTGGCACCTATAATAGGTGTTAGGCAGGGTCAAGTAAAGCACCTTTTGTGAGAAGGTTTGAGTTCCAATCTGGATTTCTATAGAATCCTTGAGATCTTTGGAAAGATCAACTTCAATGCAAACATGCCGCTGAGGGCGAGCATTAAAAAATTTCTTAAGCTCCTTGGTAACAACTTTGCCAAGGCCTTGGGCAATAGACTCAATGAAAGGCCAGCAAGACAAGGGTAGACCTGGAAATTCGACCCATACAGGAACTCTAAGTTTTTTATCATCCAAGACAGTGAAGTCTCGGGACCATTTCTGAAAAACAAGCAGAGAGGAACACACAGACCAAGGGCCATTGGTAAAGACCGTGTCTGCTTGTGATAGGTTAGCAAAGCGAAATAAAAAGAAACCTTTGGTAAGGTTTTGCACAGCATCAACGCGGACTCCATGAGGAGTCTAGCATTTGTTGACCCATTCTCTGAGCATAGCTTCAGGAGGAGTCCTACCAACAAAATACCCTATCAAGGTATGTTGCTCTAACCAGTCACATGCAACATCAAATTCTTGCAAAGGAAGGATAATGTCAGGATGACCTCGTGGAAAACCTTCGGGACAAACTTGCGCGGGCGTTTGTTCGGTGGCGGCGTCATGGCAGTCTGAAGCAACAACGTGTAACACTAGAAACATCTGGTTCACCGCTGGCCGGAGCCATTATATCCTAACGTAAAGCTCCCACAGTAAATGCGGTATGACAACTGCCGGCAAAAGAGGAGTGCAAGCGAAGGGCTGTATGCAAAAAAAACTAAAAGTTCATATGAAGCAAGAAAACCCTAACAGAGCGATCCGACCTATGGATATCGTATATACGCATATTTTGATTTTTGATCATTCCTACTAAATCATCCTAATTTTTTGATTTTGAATCATTTCTATTAAATCATTGTGATCTCAATTATATGATTCCTGTTCTATCATTATTTTATGCCGAATAGCGATTGCGCTGATTTTACAGATGTAACCTAATTTTGACACATCTAACTTTTCTATGTAAAAGAAAACCCTGATTGGTACTTTAAAAATATAAGCTAAGTCTTGCTATGTGTAGGCGCGGATAGAATTTCACCGCTCACCTAAAGAGAACCCCGTTATGTGAATTCGCCCTCATATTTCTCACTGCACAAACGACGTCAGAATTGGAAAAAATGCTTTGTCATCCATGGAAATCACTCGCCCTGATGCATCCCGACAACGTTTTCATCAATCACCGAGGAGCGGACGTGAAAGAAACCCTAGCGAGTCTCATTTATCACAATCACAATTCAAGTGGGAAAGAGAATACCCAGATCTATAAAGCAGGCAATCCGCACATTTTGTGAGCACGTAGCCAATTTCTGCACCAGCTATGGAGACTCAACATGGTGTTTCAAGGAACTCCACCTTATGCTCAAAAGTAGGGCACCAATAGTTCCTATTCTCTGTGGAGTTGAGCCTTCTGAGCTCCGTATGAAAGATGAAGATGGAGGATATGCTCGAGCTTTCCATGTGCACAAGGACAGTGGGAAAATGGAAGATGTAATTGTTAAATCCACACTCTCGAGTACTGTTGATTAGTATACTATTATTGATGTACAAATATTTTCTTCCTTGGGAGAAACATGAACCTTAGCTTTCCTTTCCTCTTCTTTAATTTTTTTTCAAAATCTTTTTATGACCTCTTTACAGCGCCTAACCTGCCTTGCTTCTAATGATGCGGAGGGCATTTTAATAGTGATTCTGTTGTGTTAATCAGGGACCGAGGAGATCTGCTGGAGAAAATTGCAACAACCGTAATTAAATATATTAACGATGCCAAACTTCTCAAACGTTAACTTCAATGTTCCCTCTAAGGGGATCCGAGAAATTAAAGAGATTGCAATGCCTATACCTGAGAACCTGCTAAAATAATACCCAGATCGTAATAGCCGTATTTGGGTTATGTGGAACGTCGCCTCTGTATAGTAAGATGTGAGAAGTTTGGCATTGATATTTAGTGTTCACATATAGATGAATAATTTCATTAGTTGTTTATGTTTCTTTCCACCTAAAATTGTTACATTTGTGCTCCCTGAATCTTCTTTTCAAACCGGTTTGCATCCATGGCCTACCTTTCCTGGCGTATGGTTCTATTCGAATATTTAGTACTTCCTACCATTTGTTATGTCTGGCTTTTAGTTCTAGTAACGTAAGTCGGAGTGATTGAATGTTGTAATGAAAAACAATGATCTTTCGATCTCATTGACCGTGTACTAATATCTTCCTTTCATAAAGCTTACCCTTTCTTGATTGAAGTAGATTCTAGAGATTGTGCCTAGCTTTCCTAATTGTTCACTATGATGTCATTTGTGATTAAAGAAATCACATTTAAAAAAAGATGATTTTAGAGTTTTCCATCATATTCTATCTTTATCTTTGCCTTTCTTTCTTTTTAGAAACAACTTTTTAACATACATTTATCCAAATTTTTCTTTTATCTCTAGTTGTAGCTAGATTTAATATTTTCTTTAGTGCTCTATTAGTTCTTCAATTTCTAATGAAATTAGATAGCTTTATTAACACTATTTTGAAATAAAATAAAAGAAATACAAAAAAAATTTGAAATGGGCATAAATTATTTGATTGATTTGAAGGTTTACATGAGTTGCTTGATCATTTGATCGAGAAATAATATAATAAAATTATTACTAGAGAGATTGATGTGTTTTATTTTCCTCCAATTTTTGTCACATTCCAATTAAATTGTATGCCTAATTATTGATTAATTTATGGCATAAAAGTAGTATTTTGGGTACACTAACTTATAGATTTTAAATTAGATATTTTAACATTCTTGTATGTTTAGTTAATAATTTTAAAAAATTAAAAATTAAAGCATCATAAAGAGTATAAAGAAATATTTTAAAAGAGTAAGAAATGCTTATTACTGCAGTAAAATATTATGATATTGTTACATTGCTAGTTGAAGTATTAATTGTATCCACTTGGAAACTAATTATTAGTTATACCTCCTCTTCTGTACAAAGTGGACATAATACTTTAAAAACATAAAATGTTATACATTCACCAAATTCTAAAATAATTATGATATATAACAATTTATAGATCACCATCCAAAAAACTACAAAATGGGCAGTTGTGAAAAAATTCCTACCTTAACCAATTTTTACTAGCCTAAACAATCCACAAAATAGCATCACAAATATTATAAAAGAATATTTCGAATAGGTGGAAAATTCCTAGAAGAGTAATCAATGTTTATCATGTCAATAAAATATTATTGTAAACATTCATTGTTATGATGGGTTTCATCATGTTCATGTATGATTCTAAACTAATTATTAGCTAGAGATCCTCTTTTATAAAACTATGATGTATAACTAGTTATAGCTCACCATGCAAAAAAATAGTAAATTATTCATACATTTAGTCATCACTTAAGGTTTAGATTTTATTTTCTGCATGAGATCTATATATGATTATAGAAATGAAATAAACAACACATAACTATTTTCCTACCAAACTATCCAACAACTTTACTTTCTAGCTCCATGATTAATAAAATAAAATAAGCTAGTTGTATTTGTGTGATTGTTCAATATACATGTATATTTATATGATCATCATGCTCTAACTACTATATGTGTTAAAGTTTACTAGTTCCCATTATAACATAGATAAGAGAACAATTCATTTTCTTCATGCCTAACATAAGTAAATTCTAGTTTTACGAAAAACATGTTATCTTTGAGAAGATCTAATGAGCTTGAGAGAAAAATTTGTGACAAATTAGGAAGGAAAATATATCCTTGACACCTTTTCATTTAGGTACTATTCGCCTTCTAGTACAAAAACTATATTTACTATCATTAATCCTAGAAAAAAACATTTTACATGCCACTTACATGAAATATTTATTTGAGAACACTCCTATTTATAAAATGGAATAGTAATGCATCTATCTAGACACCTACATTCCATCACAAAGTGCCTAAAATAATATAGCTATGGTGAATAAAATGGAACATTAATATTAAAAAAAACTAACTTCTTCAAAAATCATAGGAAATTATCTTTTATATGTATTGAAAATGTGGAGCATGCCTAATAGGTATCAGGGGCTAATGTCATTGAACTATCCATACATGAGACTTAACATATGTTTTAATGGATACCATTGATGAAATAGAGAAATGTGTGTTACTCACCTCACGTCATTTCTATGTAATTGAGAAAAATCTCATTTCCCTAAACTCTTATTTTCCCCCATCCATAATAAAATGATAATAATCTAGGATGTGGAAGATCTATAAAATGAAAAATCTCTAGTGATGTTTGATACAAATGGTCTTCCTAATATGTGAATTAGATACTTGTTATACCTAATGACTATGCAATAAATGAGATCATTGGTTCTTGTGCAAGCAGTCAACAAAATTATCATCTTTGATTGATGAGTGATTTTATTATCCACTACAAATAGATGAGGTATATGGGTAGGTCTTAGTTACTAGTAGATATCCCACTTAAAATATGATGTAGAGGTTATTTGTATGGTTAATTGGACATTAAACCTCACATTGATTAGACATAAATATCAAAAAATGAGAGTGAACTGATAGAAAAATAGATATATAAATTATCTAAATGTGTAAAATAAAGATCCATTAATTACTAATGAATATCAAGGAAATAAAAATACGTTGCATAGTAAGTTCTAAGTATAAAATCTAGCCAACTAATAATAAAAAATAGTATAGCTACACCATTGGGCTTAGCTATTTCATATAAAGAGTTTACAATACTACAAGTTGTTTATATAGTACACCATATAGATTAATTTTCTTCTTCTTCACTTGACCATAATGTAGTGAACCTCATAGGAAAAGGCATAAATAACATTGATGGTCCCTCTCTTCCTGCTCTTTGTGCCCTCAAGTTATTGTCCCTGTGGATCTATTGCACCAACTATGATAAAGGTATGTTGAGATCATCCTCCAAAGCATTTCTTTCTTTCTCTTTCATAGTAGTAAATCCATACTTGAGGTCCTTATTAGTAAAAAAACTTTACCTTCCTGCATGAATTTCTACAATTTCTCCTCCTTCATCTTGAAGATGGTGGTTACCTACATTGCAATGCCAGCCCTTATGAGACTCCTTAAAGACTAAGTAAGAATTCTTTCTTTATCCTAAAATATATTATTTTACCTAAATTTCAATAAATACCAAAGTATAAATAAAGAGAAAATATACCAGAGCACATTAAGATAATTGCTTCCACAATAGGTTTTACCAAAAATTAATATTCTCAAAAAAGATATTTTCATCAAATACAAAACCAAACATATCACAAATGTTTTGTGCAAAAGGGTATTGGAAAAAGAAAAGAGTAATATATTTAAGCTGAGCACATATTACATTGATATTAGGTTCTCCTCCTAGCTTAGTGAATGGAAACTTATGCAGCAACATTCTTCAAAAAAAATAAGTAATTTTAGGTTCTATAGGTCTAGCTCAAACATGAGTAAGAATTCTTTTGTAGTCATTATGAGTAAGGGTGAGATTCCAACTAGTATTTAGATGATCAAGGATAACTGTTCTGATGGTGAGGGTGGAATAGAGATACTTGGATCTAACCAGGTATAAGGGAGATGAATTAGGCCATCTCAACTAGAATGAGTAAGATTCATGAGAGAAAAACTCCTAACCCCTACAACATAAAGGGCATTAACAATCATAGATAAAGATTCTCTATGAGAATCATCCATGGAGAAGCAGGATTTAAGTTTAGTCCAATTTATAGGATTTCCATTACACAAGATGTCTGTAAAGGTTTTAATATCAGCTTTGGCCCATTTCTTCAATGAGCATCCCTACACCAGGGCTAGAGGCTTATAGTTACTTTTCAAACTCCACTAAATAGATTTTTTGCCACACCATATATTACCTTCCTTTGTTCTCAAATTATTCCACAAGGGTCTCACTTTAGCCCAAATTTTCCATATTTTCCTTAAAAAATTGGATCCGCCACCAGTTTTTTACATTTGAGAGATAGAAATAGTGTAGGGAAAAGGGGGCATCCTTGCCTAATGGACGTTGTCAATTCAAAACATTTTGATTTCATACCATTCACTTCAATTGATGTGTTAGCATATTTCAATAGAATTCTTGCCATATTAATATATGTTACTAGAAAACCTAATGCTTCTAGCATCATAAAAATGAATCTCCATTCTACTCCATCATAGGCTTTCTCATAGTCTATCAATAGCATCCAAATATCTTGTCCTAAATATTTGGCCCAGTCCATAGTTTCCCAACATGTGATGAGATTCTCCAATATATATCTACCCTTGATAAAACTTGTATGTGTCTTGCATATAGTCTTAGGGAGGATAAAGACTAATCTAGAAGCCAATATATTAGCCAAAATTTTATAAGTTACTTTCAAGAGTGTGATGGGTCTCCAGTTCTTTATCAAGGTTTTGTCACCTCCTTTGGATATTAGTTTGATGAGACTTGAATTGATAGTCAATCCCAATGATCCCTCCTTGAGTGAAAATAGGTACAATTCTAACAAGATGGGGCTAATCCAATATAAGTTATCTTTGAAAAATTCAACTATAATCCCATTTGGCCTAAGAGGTTTCTCTTTACTCAAGGTGGAGATGGTCTCTTTAATCATTGTAAGAGCAATAGGTACATTAAGTAACTTTGAGCCTGCATCTAACACTTTCATGGGGGTAATATATTTAGCCTTGCTTCGACTAATCTTCATGTCCACCCCTTTATCTTTAGAGGAGAAAAAGATGTTATATAAATGAGTAAAAGCACCAAGGATACATTTAGCATCTATGTAATTTGATCCATTTTACCATACATAGTCAATCTTATCTTTGGCTTCCTTAACTTTCAATACCTTTAAAAAAAAATAGAAACTCTATCTCTAATCAATTAGCTCTAGAACAAATTTTGGCCCCTTGAATCCTTTTGGTCTACAATTTCATCAACTCATGCTTAGTCTTGGTAAACACTAAAATAGATTGGGGATTCATTGGGTGCTTTTGGAGAGAGGCTTCAATTCCTTGCAAGGACTCAACCAAGGAGAGTTCTAATGCTAGGTCATCCTTCTCTTTTTACTTACCCACAATCTTGAATAAAGTTTTCAATGATTTAATAGTCTAATTCCATCTATTGATGAGGTTTTCATGCTTACAAATCAATTATACCATTTTATAATTTGAGGAGCTGCTTGGACCTCTTGATCATTCACCAAGGAAGAGTTAAGACAAAAGGATTGCACATTATTGTTCTTGGGTCGAGAAGAACCAATTTTAAGAATTTCAATCAGAAAAGAGTGCATAGGGTAGAACCTAGATAGGGTTTTTATGAGTAGACTTGTAGCAGCTAAATTATTTTTTATCATCACACTCTCTATCCAATCTTGATTAAATTCTCCTATCCCCTCTCTAAAAGTTTGACCAAGTGTACCATACTCCTAGGGATTGTTGTTTGAAAATAGAAAGTGGATCAAATGATATTGAGCTTGCTCAAAATTATTGACCAATATAATTGTTCATTTCCTTTCCATTCAAAATTTAAAGGGAGGTCAACATTTAAACTGATAGCAAGGCATAATCCTAACCCATGGTACAATTGTACCCTAAAATTAGACCTTGACCTACATTACTCTGACAAAATTTCTATTCACGGTTCTTACAAGTCTGACCAAAAAGGTATTTGATTTTTCTCTTAAATTCCTTGTTCCACACCTATATCTGCAAGAAAAAATTGGTTGTTTGTTAGTATGGGGGTTTTTCCTTAGTCAAACCCTAGTTTGAAATCAACCTTTAAGTTGAGTTGAAATTACAATATATGTAAACAACGTAAATGAAACAATTTAGCTTGCTTATATTGAAATCCGTGTGGAGGATTTGAATACTTGAATCCACAAGTATGAATGATCTAAATATATGTCAAAATCTATGCAGGATGTCTAATCAATGGCATTATATCTTCAACACTAATCTTGAATGTATCTTTGCATAGGAAAAGGTTTCAATGAATGTAGATGAAATCATCAACAAGAGGGTTTCATAGAGATTGAATCCTCCAATGGCTAGCAATTGATCTCCTTGATAAATTGGATACTCAAACACTTGAATGCTTGAATTATAGTAGATCGTCACTTCATAGAATAATGGATGTAGAAAGGTAATAATTTACAATGTCTGATCTCACAATGTATCTTAGAAAAAAATGAGAGGATGATGCTGCCTTATATAGAGATCTAGTGCACCAACTCCTAGAGAAGGTTGATACTAGAAAATTAAGTCCCATTTAACCATAACCCCTAGGAATAGACCTAAATTAAATGTAATTTAAGAGTCTACCTTTTAAAAACCCAAAATAAATGACCAACAAGTAGGAAAAGAAACTTTGTGAAGCTAGATGTCTCGAAACTCCCAAAATTTGACAAATGAATCTGGGGTCAGGGATGAGGTCAACCCTTCTATAGGTTAGGGTGGAGGTCATCCCTCACCTAGGTTAGGTTTGAAGTTGACCTTGATCCACTAGGTCATCCTTCAACCAAAAGTCAAAGTTCACATTTTCATAGAGAAGGTTGTAAGAAATGAGCTAGAAATGAAGAGAGAGAAGAAAAATAGGAGAATGACAGGCAACTCAATGCCAAGACCCATTCTAGTAGCTTGACATGATACTAGACCACTTACTTAGAGGGTTAAACACTCTTAACATAGATGTGCTTCAATTTTATGATGATATATTTAGCCCCCACTTTAGCAAGAGTGTGGACTCAATACAAACTCTTGGTAAAGTAGATCACAATGAAAAGATAATCTTATTAAAATCAAAGAGAAAAAGAAATCCTGAAGCCCCTAGAGACTTAAGTCTTTGTCAACTCTAGGATCATAATAAGAGAGACATCTCTAGAAGAAGAACAAAAGAAAAAGTGTGTGATTATCTCACCCAATGAGAACTTATGTCCCATTGTGAACCACACAAGAAAACTAACAATTGGAAAGATGGCATCAAACTGCCTCTAAGTGAATTTTCCTACACACTAGTCAACCCATCAAGGATTCACACTTAAGAATATTCTATTCTATGCAAGTAAAACCAAAAAGTAAAAAGAGATCCAATCTTAAGGACATCTTTGACCTTAAGGGATAAAAATTGTATTTGAAACTGAAGGGATGAAAAGATCCTAAAATATAAATCCATGCTTTAAAGACTAGTTACTAATCCAAAAAGGGAAAAAACATATCTTGAAAAGTAATATATAAATATTGAAAAGTGCATGTGTGCAATAAGTTAGAAAAGTGTATTCCCCTACATTAAAGTCATTGCTAACACTTTAACATGAGCAATGGTTTTGACAAAAACATAAAAGACCCCACTAATTACGTTTCAACTACAAGATTCCCCTAGCCAAAGACAAATCAAGGTAAATACCACATAAAAATAAAAAGAACACAAAAGGGATCTACATACTATGTGGTTAGTATGATCATAAGATTATATATATATGATATTATTGCAAATGAATTGATTTCATTCCCTAAAGAAAGGAGAACTACAATCATAAAGGAGGAAAGATCACATATGAAATACAATGAAGAATTTTTTTGGACCATAACCTAGAGACCAAAAAGAATCAGTGTTTCCAAGTCATGAATCCAGGTAGATTTACACAAGGAAACATGTACAAACAATAGCACAATTACAACATATGTAAGTATAGAGATACATATAGAAGAATAATACAAGAAGTTGGATGGTTTCTTTACCTTTTACCAATAGAGAAAAAAAAAAATAATAATAATATTACAACATTTAGCAAACATATCATGGTAGAAATAGAGTAAAACAAACAAACATACAAAAGGCTACCATGAAGGACTAGCCAATCTAGCATGTCACCTACTCTCCCAATCTCATTTTTTATCATTTTGGGAAGGTGGGTAACATGTAAGAGGAACTATATCCAACACAGTAGGAATGATAGCCAATTTGAAAAAAATGATCCTCTTGAGAATCATAGTGTTCAATACTAGGTGTAAGTGTTAATTGTGAGGAAATTGTATTGGGTAAATCAATTTCAATGTCAATAGTTTCATATTCATCATTCACATCATCAAGTGTATCTTATTCATGTAAATTAATCAAAATATGATGTAACATACAAATATAATCATTAGAATCATGCAAATTTTTATAAACAACAACTTCTTCTAACACATCATACATAGTTGTATCGAAATTGTAGTGCCTACCCTCGTTCACATCTTCTCTAGACATTGTTGTTGTTATTATTAGACTATGATAGACTAGTTTTATGTTGATGGATTAGTGGTATTATTTTGGGACTATCAGACATTATGTTATGGATTCAGTTGGTATATGATGAGATCATTTAGAATTTACATTTCATGTATGCATGATGATCATTACATTGCTTTCGGTTATCGTTGATGATTAGTTAGATGGTTTATTATCTCATGTGCTTTATAATGGATACTTATCCCATACTTGCATGTGTATGGTGTGCGTGTTTTTTCATATTGTATGGTGTTTCTGATATGGTTAAGGAAGGGAGTCGTAGTCACCTACTTAGTCAGGATCTACACGATGCACCACTTCCTACCATTACCTGTTTAGCTTAGCATTATATATATATTGTATGTACATGCATGGTTTTTCTGCAGGTTCTAGGTACCAGGTATTGACTTCCCTGAATTGCCAGGATGAGCATACCCTATTATACTATCTCAATGATAAGAGAAGGGAGATAAATTCTCAAGTCCAAATCCCAAACCCTTAAACCATTTGTCCTAGTGAGGTAGGACAGGTATTTGGATACTTTACCCACCGAATGTGTCGGATGACATATTTCGTGATTTTTAACCCTTTAGACTGATTTTGTGTGAATTGCTCTATGATGGGTTTTTATATTTTATCTTGGAGGTCTATAGTGAATTTTCTATTAATTAAGTCTTAATAAATGGATTTAATTAATAAATTAATTATTTGAGAAGATTACTATAAAATATCATGGTCTTTGATATTTTGATTATAAATAATTAAATATGAATAAATTGAGGAAAAACAATTACATAAAAAAAAGTTAGAAATTAAAATTAATAATAATTATAAATAATAATAAAAGTAATAAATAAATAATAATAATAAAAGTTAGAAAAATTAAAATAAAAGTTATAAAAATTTAAATAGAAATTATATAAAAAGTAAAATTGGAGTTATAAGCTTGCCTAGGAGTTAACACACGTTTCTATTTCTCTTATGTCAACAACATGGATGTTAGTGCATCAATTAAGCACATGGTGTCTACAACCTATGATTCATCTAGAATGTTGGAAAAGACACATGCTTAGTTGGTGACACCTTCTAGCTATTTGTAGAAGCATTCTAGGTGTTTCCTGAGAACTCTTTATATTTAGGAATTCCTAGAAGCTTAGACATAGCATTTGGAGAGCATTTGGAGCATTGGAGGACTCGAGAATTCTGAAGAAGGGAAGAACTTTCTCTGTGGGTTTTCTGAGGAAGAGAAAATTAGCATTAGAGTCTGGGTAGATTCTTGTGATTTTACTTATGCTATTTTCGCATCTTGCGTTCCCTGTCTTCTTCGTGTCTTCCATATGTCTTTTGAGGATTTTTCTATTTTAATTGTATGCATTCTCAATATGGGTAGTTAAAATTTATTTGAGAATCTTTTATGCATAAATTAGAAAAGAACATGGGGCTAGGATTTAAATTCATAGCCAAATCCATTAGATTAATATTTGGATAAATTTTGAGATTTAGGTTTATAGGAAAATTTTGAAATTTAGAATTTTTAAATAAATTGTTTATATTTTTGAATTTGCATATACATATACATACATAGATACATAGATACACAATTTTATATATATATATATATATATATATATATATATATATATATATATATATATATATATATATATATATATATATATATATATATATATATATATATATATATATATATATATATATATATATATATATATATATATATATATATATATATACATATATTTACCTTTATATATATATATATATATATATATATATATATATACATACCTATGTATATATACATATATATTTATTTAATTGGAAAAATCGAATATAGAATCGCATCTGATAATGTTTATTAAAGATCCAAATTTCATTCGCATCTGTGAAATATGATTTTTAATATGTGAAAAAAAAATAATAAAAATTTACATATTGGGTGGGGCGGAATTGCACCCCCCTCATACCCGTGCCTTTGAAATGGTCGTTGGGTACCTACTACACAGCGTACCTGTGACAGTGTCATCAAGGCAACAATCGCAGGGTACCCGTGACGGATGTCACATTTGTGACAGTCGATGATACGACGGAGGGTGCTTTTATGATTTGGCTTTGTTTTTTAAAAAGAAAGAATGTAAGCTATGAAATTTGATTTATATTCCATTTTTTATATAAAATGTTATATTAATATATATATATATATATATATATATATATATATATATATATATATATATATATATATATATATATAAGTATGTAAGTATGTTATTAATGAATTTAAATTATTATATATTTGATAAATGATTTATAATAAAGGTTCATCTTTTATAAGGGTGAATTATTTTATAATATTGTAAGTTAACTATTAAGATTTAATCAATTGATTTAATAATATATATAATGAAATATAATTGGTAGTTGGTGGGGGTTGTTTTCAAAAAAATATTATAATTGGGAGATGGATTTTGGACGTATAAAAGAAAACATTTATCCATCCAAAACAATACATGTGTTAGGAAAATGTACAAAATGTTCCTCCAAACTTGGAAACATAAACTGAGACCTCTACATTTAAATTCAAGTATGTAAATTTAGCGAAACCAAAACATGTGTTTGCACTGTGTGTTCTTTATGCTATTTTTTTGGGTTTTGGGTTGACTAGTGTTGACCAATTATAGGACATCTACCAAAGGCTTGGGGTTGATGTGATTGTGATGTCATGATGATGTTTTAATCTCAATCTTTATAAACCCAACCATGGTTATGTGATGGAATGCTCTATGTAATGTTTGTAATTACTGATTGTTATAGCTGAGATTCTTATGTATGAGACATTTGACTTAACCATTTTTGGTTCATCGATCAGCTATCCTTGGTTTATTTTCTAGTCACCATGATGGGACTAAAATGTGGATTTATTCTTGATGATGTCATGTTGTGACATGTTTTGACTCAACCATTTTGGAGTCTTCGATCAGTATGAATGAGATATATTTTAGTTATTGAGAACCAATGGATACTTTTGATTATCAGTGATACTTTAGTTGCCAATAGAGAGCTGCTATGATCATGATTTTCTATGGATGCTTGCTCATGGATATTTGATGCTTTTATGCATATTTGATGATTTTATGGATATCTTTTGTGATTTTGAGATTTATGATTCCATGAGCTTAGGGTAGGTTATTTGCATGTAGTGTCGGGAAGTGACTTGCAATGGGGGCGAGGGCCCTAAGAGGCTGCCAGGGTAACTCATTGTAAGTTGGATTAATAAGTGAAAACATTCAAACCTAATACTAACTAAATGAACCTAAAAAGATAAGTATTTTGTTCTCGCCCATGCCTTGAGTGCTTGTATAGACTAGGATGGGAATGAAACTTCAACAAACTTAACCCAATGATTCACTAGTTAAAATTGTTTACCATAATCCAACTTATTCATTCCATTTTAGCTCTTTTTCCTATATGTTTCGACTTGTAGAAACTTATCATAGTCAACAATAAACTTAAACATAAAAATAGTAAGTAACATAAAAACACAACAAACATAGTATGCCTTGTCAGTATGAGAGGATACTAGTGGCCGCATGAGATCAGTATGGACCCGTTAAGTTTATCTAATTGCCAGGGTAACTTGTATGTGATAAATGCGATGACACTTTCCAACTTGCATAGTAGGTTCCTACATGTCTTTGTGTGCCTCTAGGATTAGATGTCATTTTTGTGATTGGAACCTTTGAGTTAGTATATTTTTAGGATTCTTGGACTTATAGATTTTTGTGCTATGTGATTTTGAATAGCTTGTTTGGGACTTGAGATTATCTCCTCAGGGCGGTGGGAGTGGACCACTTAGATACCACGCGGTCGGGTGGTAGTGTTTTTCCACTCTTATCATTTGAGATTCATTGAGGCATCGTGGCTGATGCGTCCTTCATGATGGTGGATATGTATCCTTTCATTGATGATTAGCATATGTTAGATGATGTTATCTTATGCTTTTATTTGCACGTTAGATTACTTTCTGCATATGATATAGTATATGTTAGGAGTGACATTCCTACTATGTTAATACCAATTATCTCTCAGGTGATTTTGGAATGTTACGCATGGAGGGATGGCTAGGGCCCATGATGGTCTAATGATGCTATTAACAGTTGGGAGGAACTGTCAACTTAGTTTATTATGTTTGATTTTTATGATGGATGTATATGTCTTCTATGATGATGTATCATGTGTATCATGTGATTATATTTACTTTGATGTATCATGGATTAGAATAGGATGATGTATCTTATTTCACATATGTATATTCTTTTAGGATTTTCATACCCTATGACATGTACAGTGGATGATTGAGCATTTGGAAATGTAATGTATGAACATTGGACTTATCAATATTATTTCATCTGGTTATTATATTTGATGGAATTCAATAATGTTAGTTGATTTAGATGTAATTCAACATTAAGGGATCTTTAAAGAATGTAACCAGTTGTGTATGTTATGATTACTTTTAGATGGACATTGCTATTGTTTCTGTTATGGTGCATAAGTTATATGTGGTATTTATTTTCATATTTAAAAATAAATAAAAATGCTACAAAACTTAGTGAAATTTTAGGTTAATTCTTTAGATCCCTTGGCGGGGTATTACACAAATAAGGTAACAATTTTTGAAGAATATAATAATGAAAATTAACTTGAGCATGATGCTTTTTATGAAATTCATTAGTAGACGAATACATTTTTCCTTACTTGAAATTTTTTGAGAACTACGAGGAACAAATATAGGATCTTTCATAGGTTCTATAGGAGGATTACTAGGAGACTGGCAAGAAATAAGAGGAGCTTTATTAATAGTTGTAGAAGACATAGATAAATGAGGTATGAAAGGTGTAGACAAAAGACTGCAACTAAGATCCTTATGACATAAACTTAACACAAGAATCTTATGATGCTTATAGACATGATATGAATGAAAAAGATGATCACATCAAGAATGACATGGATCGGGTAATGAAGGCCAAAAGAAGTCAATGTAGCCAAATCTCTAGTCCTAGAAGTATGATATAAAATATGATTAACTTTCTTCACTTCATCATCATTAAAAAAACTAAGACATTTATGAATAGGTAAAGCAACAACATGCATGGCATTTAACCATGGTAAACTGAGCTTAACTTGAAATTGATCAAAAGTAGTAACAACCAAAATGGTGGTGTTCACAATCTTTCCACAAAGTTGAACTGATATATAAATAGAACAATATGATAAATAAAGAAAATCATTACAAATTTGAATCCATACATTTTATTTACCATAAAAATCATTTTACAAACTTTTCATAAAAAGATTTTCTTCCGTAATAACATTGACTAAGGGGGTAGGATCAACAAGACAACCATGAGTGGTCATCTTACCAATCTTATCATAAATATAGAGGGGACCATCAATAGCTTTAATAGTCTTAGAATCATCAAAGATAGTGATAAGTTCTCAAGGTCATTTTTTCTTAGGTTGTTGTTGAGGATTAGGTTTAAGCTTAGTTTTTGGTTGAGGTAGAGTTGAAACTTGGGATTGAAGTGGAGGTTGAGACTGAGGTGGAGATATAGATTGAACCATATGCTCCACTTGATTAACTTGATGATTAAGACCGTCCATCTTTGAATCATACATAATATCCATAGAAGATGGCTAAGTAATAGTATTACTATCTTGTGTAGGTAAAGGATTTGTATAGATTTGTAATTTTTTATTAGGAGGAGAAACGAATTTGTTCCCACTACCATCAAAATTATCAATAGATAAAGCATTAGAATCAATCAAGTCCTAAACTTGATATTTTAAAGAATAACATTTCTTAGTATCATGACCATTCTTATGATGAACTGACAAAAATCTTTCAGATCAAAAGATTTAGCCACTACTATAGTAGGTAAAAGAGGTCAAGTAGGAGGTAAAGTTATCATATTAGAAGTAAAAAACCTATTCATAATAGAATGTAAAGATTCAGAAAGAGGAGTAAATGCGTGATTTAACCAAAAAGAAGTGGGTACAAAAGTGGCATTGTGAGATGTAACAACAACTTCATAAATAACTACATTTTCTTGTTTATTTATCTTGAATAGTTTTTAAATTTTTGAAATTTATTTGGATTAGGAGCAATATCACTTTTATCAATAGGAACAAGAACAATTGGAGTAGTGCTCTGAAATTAACTCACTTGAAATTGATAATGATGAAGCATTGCACAAAGTTTTTGAAAATAAGTAAATATAGTAAGAAAAATCTTATCTCTAATATCATTTTGAAAATTTTAAATAAACATATGTTGAATATCAATATCAAGAATAGGATAGGAAATATGAGCTAACAAATGCTTAAATCTACCAATAAATTCAATTAATGTTTCTTTAGAATTTTGTTTACAATGGACAAAATCAGTCAAAGACACTTGCAAGCCAATTTTGTTTTGAAATTGTTGAATAAAAGAATTAACAAGTTGAGGAAATGAATGAATAGAATAAGGATTCAAGGAACAAAACTATTGTAAGGCCTTGTCACAAAAAGTTTGAGCCAATAACTTAGGTAAAATCCCACGATCAAGAGCATAATCACTACAAAGAATTTGAAAGGTTTTAACATGATAAACAAGGTCTCCCTTACCAATATAATTCTCAAGATGAGGCATATCGACTTGCTAAGGAATGGGACTACAAATAATATCCCAAGACAATGGACTTCCCATGTCACAAGTAGGGATGGTAAACTTGTTTTGAGTTATAGAGGCAATTTTTTGTTATATAGATGACATAGTTTGAGCCAAACTAATAATTTTAGAATCATGAGATGAAATAGGAGGAATAGAAACATTAGAAAAATTAGGTAAAGTGTAAGAAGCTACAAGAATTGGAGACACAACTAGAGGAACACTAATAACTACAGTTTGTAGAGGAATAGATTAAGTAAAAGGAACATTATGATAAGAAGTTTTTGATGTAGGTAGGGACATGGGAGGAACACTCATAGGGATAGAGGGAATTGTCACAGTCACCAAAGAAGGATTATAAATAAGAACACTAGGAAGAGAAAAAAAAGAAGGTTCAACACTAATGACAGGAGGAAACAACCCTAAATCTGGAGCTTCTTGAGCTAAAGGATTAACATTGGAATGCACAAGGTGAGTAATACCATGCAAGAGATTAATAGCTTGGTCGCTTTAGCCTCAATAACTTGAATAGAATCTTGATTATAGTTTTCTTGAAGAAGCTAATTACCCATTTTATCAAGTTCATTTAAAAATAATTGGACTTGTTTAGGAGGAGCTCTTAACTAATCATACTTATCATGAGATGAGTGAGATGAGTTTTTCTGCACAATAGGATTAGAATAAGAAAAAATCAAAGTCTAATCTAGGATCCTAAGGAAAGGAGAAGAAAACTAAAGCTCAAAGGTACCCATAAGTCTACGATTCTGTCTAACCCTAAGATTAGAAATAGGACTAGAAGTAATCAAGCTCATAAAACAATGTAATGTAAATGAACCAAACTAAGAAAACATAAAGAATACATATTTTTGTATTTTGAAATAAGTTTGGTAATTTTTTTTTTTGTATTTTTGTATTTTGAAATGCAAGAGCATAATCTAAATCTAATCTTAATGCAAGAAAAGACCACTAGTAGAATTTGGACAAATAAATTACTACATGACTAAAAGTTTTAGTCACATGGCTAAAACTGTTAGTCATGTAACTAAAAGTTATCAAATCGCACTATTGTTTTGCAATTTCTAAGTATAAATGACTAAATTGATGACTAATTTGGTCATTAAATGACAAGGTTAAATATATTAAAATGATTAAATAAATGAGAAAATAAATGAGAAAATAATCAGTTACCTAAATAAATATGACTCGATAAATGATTTATTTTTTACACTAAAATATTTGAAAATTTTAGGATAGATGATGCATATGATGTATAATTTTAAGACTCCCTCTATTTTTCACATCTTTTATATTATATGTTTGGCCTTTGAAAACAATTTAATTTGGGAGAATGGATATTCCACAGTCCTTGGTTCTTAACAAAAGAGGCCACATGAAAAAAATGAGCCTCAATTATATATATATGTGTGTGTGTGTGTGTGTGTGTGTGTGTGTGTGTGTGTGTGTGTGTGTGTGTGTGTGTGTGTATTAATGATTCATATTATTAATGATTCATTTTGATTAAAAGCGTCATTAAAATAAAACAAAATATGGCTATCAATTAAATTTATTATATTTTTAGTTTAGAAAATGTTTAGACTATGATATCTGCTACTATTATAATTATACATTTCTAAAATATAAGTATCATGATATATCAATAGTTAAATATATATTTAATTTATTTAATAATGATAATTTATATGTTGAATTTTTTAAAAGTTATTCTTTATTCTAATAATAATTATATTGTAACCTACAGAACGTATAATGAAATGATTTAAGAATATATTATATATTTTTTAAAAAAATTTCTTCATATTTAATTGAATAATAGATATAAAATAGTAAGTAATATATATTAGATGATATTAAGTTTTGTATTATCAAAATAATTAGTTTTTCCTTTTTTTCAATCCATCTTTTAAATATTGGCCACTTGCATCACATTATTGTATTATATTTTGTGGATTTAACTTTCAAAATTAAATTTGATTCATCTTGATAAATAACTTATTTCACATTCAAACTTATAAAACCTTAAAAAAATATAACTATTTCAAATGATAATATTATCTACCCAACATATAGAAACATCAAATTTAAGTTAAGAAAAAATCTGAATGTCCTGTGATTAATTTATTATTATTATGTTTTATTAATTTTTAGTATAATTATACTAAGTAAAAAAAAAATTAAATTTTGTAAAGAAAAGTGAAGAAAAAGTTCTTCAAAAATGTAGTCGTACTCTCCTGAAGCTGTGAAGCAGTGTGTGAGTTAAGACAAAAATATGCAAGACATGGCATGAGATGTGGGATGGATCATTCAGTTTCAATGGAGAAATTGCATAGTTTACAAGGTAATTTATTAGCCTTGCAACTGATTTGTTTTTGTTTTGTTAGAACCCTAACAACTCTAGATATGTAAGACCCTTTGAATCTTCTAGAAGACTTTTTTTGGTAAATAAAGCTTCATTTTCTAGTCTTACTCAAAATCTCCTCATTCAACACCACATTGAAAGGGGATGAAGTAGATAGTTTCTAAACTCTTAATGCTCTTGTGTGCGAAGTGACATAATATGAATCTTTAGAAGATATGTGATCTAGAATAGAATGATAGCTAATAAAAGAATGCCTAGCATCCCTACAAATATATTGTTTATTCTTCCTGGAAACCCCACGATAGGCATCTAACTAGGGTAATATGCTTGATCCATCTTGATTTTGTTTGTGGGCAGAAGATGCCTCAATGGGTCACTATTGCAATCACCAATGTTGTACCCTCCTTGACCATCAAAGGAATAGCTCGTACAACCCCAAAATGTTCCTTAGCACCACCAGTCACATTCACTTGCCATGACTTACCCTTCCTCAACTCTTTCTCTCCCCTAAATGTTGTCCGTGCTACCCACATAGTTTAAGGGCATTAGCTCTATATGTAAAATCTCACACATTCCACTCCTATACAATAAAATAAGCATTGAAGTGGGTTCTCATCAAATTGAATGTTTTTAAAGTAAATTCATGATATTATCACTCCATCACTTCACCTATTCTCATTAGCTTGTGTTTGTGCACACATTCAAGATGTTAAAATGAATTACATCACCTTGTTCTCATTTCAACCAATTGCCCTACTTGCAGATAGAGACACCAATTACAAGATAAATTATTAAGGGAACCCATAGGAAATAGGGTAAAGCAATCATAGTATCACCTTTTAAGGGCTAGCAAAGTAATTAACTAGCTATCACAATCAATTTTTAAACCCATAAATTATCACTATGGTGGAAATAGATACGGATGATATAAGACACGATGTTGAAAATCAAGACTAACTATTCAAAATAGAACCATGAAAAAAATTTCACCTTTCAAGGTTCCACAACAAAATTGAGTAACTAGTCTTGGAGATAGAGATGGGTCAATATCAAGGTTCAATATCTTACAACTATTATTTCTTTGAAATTGATTGACAGAGGACTTATTTTGCAATGTTGTGAGGTTGGAGAACTTATTCTATAGGATTGTTAGATTGGAGTACTTATTCTATAGGATTGTGAGGTTGGATCACTTATTCTACAAAACGAAGATAGTTTTTGAAATAAAAGCAGCCAAAATAAGAGGATTGGCCCATTACAAACTAGCTGGACGACTACAAATAGATAATCATCAAACTAACCCCTAATGTTTTTTAAAACAAAAACAAAATTTTATGCTATAATTATTATAGTAACTACAGGCTTTAAACAAAATGCCTATTAAAAGGAACCTAAGTATATACTAAAATTATAAAGATATCTATAGGCTTTAAACAAAATGTCTATTAACCAATAGAAGTCACTTAATAAAGACAAAGGTGTGACAGCCTTGAAACTAAAAAAGTCTATAAACTAGCAGTTTAACAGCATGCAGAAAGAAAGAAGGGGCAGCCCTTAAGATTTCTTGACCTCCTTCTTCACTAGGAGAACATTCACCCAGTCTTCATCCAGTTAGGATTTCCTTTTTTGAGGCGAGTCTTCATCCAGTTAGGTCCAATGTGTTCAAATTTTCCACAAAGATAGCATCTACACCAAGTATTCTAATCCTAACCAAAGATAGCTTTAGCAAGTTGTTTAGTAGGATTCCAATTTTTGGTTTGCCAGTCTAAATATTTATGACCTTGTTTGTTACATGTGAAACATTTTCCTTCAAACTTAGCTTTCTATATGCATTCACTTTCTCTATGTCCATGTTTGTTACAACTATAGCATTCTCCATTAAACTTTCATTTTTCATTGCTCCAATATTTATTTAAATTATGGCCTATCTTTGCACAATGAATATTACATGTAGGTCTTTTATTGTTTTGAGCTCATTGTTGTGATGACTCTCCTTGAACAGTGTAACCAAATATTTCTTTACCTATCTCTTTTTTTTGAGATATTTTAAATAACTAATCCATGCTTTCTTGTCAATACATCATTATTTCATTGGTTTCTTTTTATAGTCTAATATTATTTTTGAGTCTTTCATTTTCTATCCTTAAAATGATGACTTCTTGATTTCTATCATTCCCCTGATTTTTCATATCTACCTAATTTAGTGAAAGCTGGTAGATTTCATTGTCCTCTTCTTATACCCTACTTGTTGCTTTGTCTACATTTAATGTAAGGGTTTATTTATTTATTAATTGGTAATAAGCCAACTTGTGGTAATGAAAGTATTTAAAGGGGTCTTGGGTAGAGTCTTAGGCATGATTTGGTACATCATAAGGAGTAGAATAGTAAGAATGAAAAAATCATCATTGAAGATCAAGTTTGAATTATAATGTTGGCCATACCCCTAAGGCCTTACAACTAGGCATGTATTTGGATGATTTGATGAATCAATAGTCTTTTTCTCTTCTATCTCCTTTGGTTGTTGTTCTTGTGTTGTATTTCCTCTATGTTTACTCTTTCAAGTGATTTTGGTGGTTGGGTGTGCCTTCAGTCCTAGTTGTCCATTGTTCTCCCTATGTTAGGTGGTATTAGAGAACTACATTTGTCCTTGTGGAGATTGGATTGTGTAGAACTCTAAGTTGATTTGGTTGTACAATAGTAGATATAAGAATTTCACCTAAAAATTATAGAGGGTTGTGATCTTGCAAGAACCTGATTACAAAGATGGTTTGAGGTAGAGGAAATTCTTACAATATCATATTGGATACATTGAGACAAATTATAGCTAGCTTAGATGCTGTAGAGACAACCTAGAGGAGAGTAGTGCATCTTGATAATGTTAGTGATGATGAAGAAAAAATACTAATCCCTAATCCAAATCCTAAAGAAGGTCAAGATGAGGCAATCTTTTTGAGAGTATTGTCTAGGGAAAATTTAAAGCCTACTATGGAAGTTGTTCCTTATGATGGAAAATTGGATATCAATGCATTGTTGGATTGGATCTCTAATATAGAGAAGCTCTTTGACTATGAAAATACTCCTGATAATAGGAAGGTGAAAATTGTAGTTACTAGGTTGAAAGGTCGTGACTCACTTTCATAGGAGTATTTGTGAACTAAGAGACAAAGGAGAGGAAAGGAAAACATTAGAACCGAGTTGTACTAGTAATAGATGAGTGACAAAAAATAGTGGTGACTAAGTAAGAACTAGTGATGGTCAAGCAATAGAAAGTAGCAGAAGCCAAGTACAAGAAAAAATTGAAAACTTTTTGAACAAGTGTAAAGATATTGTTGTAGAAGATATTCCTGATGATGTGACACTAGTAAGAAGTATACATCATTGCATGGATTTGATTCCTAGAGCTAGTTTGTTAAATAAAGAACCATATAGATTGACACCTACAAAGAATTAAGAACTTAACATAAAAGTGTATGAGTTGTTGCAGAAAGGTTTGATCAAAGAAAGTTTGAGTCCATGTGTTGTATCTAATGTATTAGCACCTAAGAAGAATGAAGAATGAAGAATGTGTACTAATTCAAGAGATAATAAGAAGATCACAGTGAAATATAGGTCTCTTATGCCAAGGATGGATGACATAATGGATTGTTTGAGTGGAGGAAACTATTTTACTTGAGGGTAAAAGCATAGATCTGTGTCACCATTTGTGATACCAAAACCTGTTTTGGTCAAATCTCATTTCTCTATCAAAAATCAAGTTTTTTCAAAAACTAAAAATACCCTTTTATAGATCTTAGATTCAATATCATCATTATATAAATTTTTGAGTGTTTTCATTTGTTATAATATGTTATAATCTCAAAGTATTATAATTCAATATTTTAACATTTCAGAAGATGCTCCCTCAAAAAAGGAAAAAAAAATAGTAAATCATATCAAAAAAATTAAAAAATTATATTTATCTCTAGAGGATAGAATCCTCTTCACGAATACGTAATTTTTTTTCAAGAAGGTATAGATTTGATAGGAAAGTTTTGACGGGAGGAAAAAATTGTTCGATTCTGATAAGGTCGAACTTGAGTACTTATAACAAAGAAAATATACATCATAAATAATTATTTCTTTTTTTGTGCACTAGCTATACATGTCATCTATAAGATATTTTAAAATTAGAACAAAAAAAGATGATTTGCATATACTTGTTTGACGGGAACTACGCCCTATATTTTTTACAGTTAAAAAAGGGACTTCAAAATAAAATAAAATGAATAAATTCCTACTCAAAAAAATTATAAAAATTATAGGCATAAAATTCATCCAATTCTACACATTTTGTTAGTTTACATCATCTTCATATTTTAAACACAAATACCATTTTTTTTGTCACTAATGTTGAACGGTCACATTCTGATATCACATTTCTTTATAAAAGGTGACATAGGTTTGTGCTTTTACCCACAAATATTGATTTGAAGAGCAGTTATCATTAGATAAAAATTAGAGAAGGTGATGAATGAAAGACTACTTTCAAGATAAAAGATGGTTCATATGAATGATTGGTAATGTCTTTTGGTTTGACTAATGCACATAGTACTTTCATGAGGTTGATGAATGAGGTTCTCAAGACATTTTTGGGTAAGTTCTTTATTGTTTACTTGGATGATATTTAGATATTTAGTAAGAATAGCACCATAATAATGTTAGAAAAGTCTTGCAAAAATTGAAAGAGGAGAAGTTGATGATTAACTTGAAAAAAGTTTCTTTATGCAAGAGGAGATTGTGTATTTTGGACTTGTGATTCTAGATAATGGTTTGAGAATGGTTCCTAAGAAGGTTAAAGCAATTTTCGAATGGTTTACACCTAATAATATGGGTTAGGTAAGATTATTTCATGGCGTTGCTTGTTTCTACAGGAAGTTTATAAATAATTTCAATTTTGTTTGTAATGTTATGACTCAGACAATGAGAGGAGGCAAAAAGGATTTTAAGTGGACACATGGAGTTGATAATAGTTTTGAGAATTTGAAACAAAAGGTTGGTCAAGAAGGTAAACTAGTTGCTTCCTTTAGCGAGAAATTGAATGATGCTAGAAGGAATTTTTCTATATATGAACAATACTTTTATGTAATTGTTCAATCTTTGAAGAAGTGGAGACATTATTTGATTCCTAAGGAGTTTTTTTTTTATACTGATCATAAAGCTTTAGAGTACTTGGGAAGTCAACATAAATTTAATTAGAGGCATATGCAGTTGTTTGAGTACTTGTAAAGTTGCACATTTTTTATTAAGCATAAGAGTGTACTCACTAACTATGATGATGATGCATTGAGAAGAAGACATTCTTTGTTGACTGAGATGAAGGTTGAAGTTCTTGATTTTCATCAGATAAAGGAGTTGTATGATACTAACCCTAAATTTTTGAGGGATGAAGAGAGTGTAGAGCACCAGATCTATCAAATCACACTAGTAAGTATAATGAGTAGTTCACTAAAGAAGATATTTTGTTCAAAGAAATTTAGTTGTGCATACCTAGAACTAATATGAGATTTAATTTAATTAAGGAAAATAATAGTGGTGGATTGGCTAGACATTTTGGAATTGATAAGAAATTGAGTCTTATGTAGGATAAGTATTATTGGCCGGAAATGTATAAGGATGTCCAAAACTTTCTAAAGAGTTGTGGAGTTTGTTAAGTTCCAAAATGAGTAAGTTAAAATACTAGTTTGTATACACCTATTTTTTATCCTGAGAAACTTTGAAATGACATCATTATGAATTTTGTTCTTGGATTACCTACGACAACAAGGGGGTATGATTTTTTATTTTTTTTTGTCATGGATAGATTTTCAAAGATGGCTAATTTTATACTATGTAAGAAGACATCAAATGCTGAGCATGTTGCTAAGATTTTATTCAAAGATATTGTTAGAATGCATGGATTAACAAGAAACATTTTTTTAGATAGAGATAGTAATTTTGTCAATTACTTTTGAAAGATTTTGTGGAAGAAGATGGTTACCGAGTTGAAGTTTAGTTCTACATTCCACACACAGATAGATGGATGGATAGAGATTGTGAATAGAAGCTGGGGTAATTTATTGAAATGTCTATTTGGAGATAAACAACAAAATTGGGACTTGGTGTTGACAAACTTGAGTTTTCATATAATAATTCTATAAATAAGAGTACAAGAAAACAACTTTTGAGATTATTACTAGAATGCAACCAAGAGGGATATCTAAACTGAGGGATTTTGATAGTGAAGAAAAGAGAAGTGTTGTAGGAGTAAAATTTTCTAATTTTATGGATTCTTTGCATAAGGAAGTGAAGTAGAGGTTGGAACAAAGTAATCAAAGGTATAAGGAGAATGTTGATAACTCTAGAAGACATCATGTTTTTGAATTTGGTGATCAACTAATGGTTCATTTGAAGAAAGGAATATTTCTTAGTGGAACATATAGTAAGTTGAAGATGAAGAAGTTTGGACCTTGTAAGTGCTTCAAGAAGTTTTATAGTGGGAATGCTTATCAAGTTGAGTTACTTGATGACATGGATATATCTCCTATATTCAATTTTTTTGATTTGTACAAGTATCATGAGTTAGATAATGAAGTTGTTATATCAGGCTATTATCCTAAGAAGAATATTGAAGAGGTATAATAGGTATTGGATCATAGAGTTGGTAAAAGTACAAGAGGAAAGGATTATAATGAATATTTTGTGAATTGTAGAATAGACTAGTTTAACATACTACATGGATTTCTCAATATAAGTTGGATTCAACTCAAGTTGTGACAATTGTATGATTCTTAAAAATCATTTCTTTTCAACCTTGGTTGTCTGATGTTGGAGCATCCTTGGTTGCATTTCTATACTACATGATTATCGTGTTTCTCTATTGTTGCTAAGCTCTATTTTACTATCGAGCTCCTAGTTGTTTTTAAGCTATTTATTGGTCCCAACATCTTTATGGTTCTCAAGTTTCTGTTTGTGTTGACTGCTAGTTTTGCCTTTGTCCTTCATTGACTATATTGGTATTTCAAACTACCAGGTATCAAAATACCTAATACCAAGATAGTGAAGAGAAATTCAATCTAAGGATTAGCTATTTCCTATACTCAACTAAGAGGTCTTCAGATTTGGACCCAACTTCAACAAAATAACAAAGATTTTCTTCTCTTTAGGCTCTACAAAACAAAGTAGGGTGCACCTAAGGGATTAAAAAATTTAAAACTTGACACTATCTTCACAAATCATTCATTCAATGAAATCCTATTAAAATACTCATCCCTTATAATAGATGGTTTTTTATAATTCTTCTCAGATTTACAAATAAAATTGGGTAACAATGGAAAATTAAAATAAAAAGATTAAATGCAAATAAGTATTGAATAGCTATGATACTCCTCCTACATTTAAAGTAAAAATGATTTTGATTTTAAGATTTTTCTTCATGCTTATCCATGATCTCTTCATATGCAAACTGAAATAATTGATTAGTGCCTCATCCATTGGGATTCAGAGTCTATCCAACTATTTTTACCTAATTGATCATATTACAATCAATATTATCAACAATTTTCCCTAAAACTCATTCTTATGCATATCCTTCTTACTACCTAGAAATCCTATCATATCACTAAAGAATTAACTTAATTTATTGAATTAAAGGAAATAGTGAATTGATATACAACTTAATTTAGTTGAATTAAAATGAAAAATCTTTTCTCATACAACCTTAAGATAACCAATTAAAAATAAAGGAGACAAGACTTAGAGAAAATACATATGGTGGTGATGTTAAAACAATTGATTAATTGTGTATTATCTTCGATGTTACACGAAATGTCATATCATTGCCAATTAATGTATGCCAAGCTCACTTAGGCATTAAAGACAATTTTTTGTGTCTACAAAGCATTCATTAGTTTGCCTAGTTTAGAAAACAATATCTTTTGAGTTCACCCAAGTGCCGAAGAATATTTTTTGGAAGTTGAGTGTTAACCAAGCCCAATCTATTAATAAAAGAAATATTGAATGGAACTAGAGTTAATCGAGCTCACTTGGTTATGAAAGGAACTTTGTGAGTATGTAGTGTTGACCATTTCACTTGTTTAACGTTGGAAAAATATTTTTGAGTTAATGTCTACCAAGCAAGGTCAACTAACAAATAATTTTCTTGTTTTGGCATATTAAGTTCAACTGATTTGTCTATTGGTTTTAGCCAATTAAGAAGATGAATATTAATTATTCTAAGGCGTATTCTAGCTAACTTGACTATAGGAAAAATATAAATATAAGGTCAAATTGATATTTAGAAAGTGTGAAATGCATGGAAGATAATTGAAGATTTGATGATGCTAAGAGGAAGCGAATTAGAAGGATAAGAAGAATAACCTTGTGGAGCTAAAAAGATATATTCGGTCAAGAAGGATCAAGTATACAAGCTATTATTGAGATCTATAATCAGCAATTTAGTTGCATCAAAATTAGGTGATCTCATTATTACACTCTAACCATTATAGCAGTGATCTAAATCTCTTAACACTATTGGCTTAATAGTCATTTGTAAATCCTCTAACAAGGTGGCATTTCTACTGAAGTGTCTAAAGTCCTCTAATGAGGCCTCTCGTAATAGAGTGATTAAATATTCTAACAAAGTAACACCTAAAAATGTGTTTTTTAACCTTTAATAGGTTTGTTTCCTAATGTGGCTCACTTCAGAAGAGTGAAAAGTAGTAACTAGTTGTAATTGGTGGTTTTTCCTAAATTGGGTTTACATGTAAAATATTGATGTGAAATGTGTTTATGCTATTTCTCTTATGTATTTGAAACTATGTTAAAATAATAATCATAGAAAACATCTTAATATTTTAATTTTAATTATTTCTCATGCATTTTCAGTGTTTATTGAGTTACAACATTTTTCTGTGTTTGTTGAGCATCAATAGAGTTCAGTTTTTGGAGTTTAGTTTGTACTGACATCTAAGGGATTTAGGATTTACTTTAGTGGTAACTAATTAACCCCTCCTCTCTTAGTTACTACTCTTATATTTCAAAAAAAAATTATAAGAGCTTTTGGTGCTTGCAAAGAACGTTTCAAGGACCTAAGCTAATGATCAGGATGTCTTACAAAAGAGAGATTTCCAAGTTGAATTAAGACAAGTTTGTAGCATGGAAAGGACTTATGAAGTTATATCTATCACCAAAAAATAATTTATGATGTAAGTATCTTGATACAAAATAAAAAATTTCAACTGGAATATTATCAAAATATTGTTGGAAGGAAAAATCATAACATCATGATGATTGACATTGCATCTATTCTTAATTATGCTGAATTTGATGAAGTCAAAGGCTATACTATAGCTTATGATACATGGATTAAATTGAAAGAAACCTATGGAGGATATTATAATGTAAGAAGAGCTAAAGCTTAAAATCATGTAGGATAACTTGATCGGATGAAGATGAGAGAAGATGAAAACATTAAAAAATATGTTGAGAGAATCAAAGCAAGTGTGAGCACAACCAAAGCATCTGGAGGAGATATTGATGACAAAAAAGTTGTGAGCAAGGTACTTAGAACCCTTATTCCTATCTATGCAATTAAATTATCTACTATTCAAGAGCTGAGATGTGACCTATAGGCAAACAAACAAAATTTAACCTATAGAATAGGTTACATCTTGATCTTAGTGAAAGTTCATGTTTTATAACTCAAATAGAACCAATCTAGTTATGACACAAACTATTATGTCATAAAAAATTTGATAACCTAGTTGAGATAAGAAAACATAGAAGAGTAAGAGGAATTCTTAGCTTGAGGAAACCTGATATAGGTCTATGTAAAAATTTTCAACTTGGTAAGAGTGGAAAGACAAGTTTCAAAAAAAAGAATTATCACTCTAAAGAATTCTTAGAGCTTGTGAATACAGACTTATGTAGACCTATGAGAATAGAGATTTATAGTGGAGATAAATTTTTAATTATTTTTATTGATGATTATTATGGAATGATGACTATAATGTATCTAAAATAAAAATTAGAAGGATATTAAAAAATTCAAACACTATTTAGCAAGAGTAGAAAAAAACTAGAAAGAAGTTGAAATGTTTAAGATCAGACAGAGGTGAAGAATTAATTTCCAATAAATTCAATGAATTCTAAATTGAAGGAGGAATTAAGAGACAAATATCAACCCCTGGTACACCTTAGTACAATGGTATAGCTAGAAGAAGGAACATATCGATAATGGATTGTGCAAGAACATTGATGATAGAAAATAATGTTGCAATCAAATACTAGAAGGAAGCAATCAGTACTACATTACGTACCTTGAATAGAGTATAGCTAAAGAAAGACTCAAATCAAACTCCTTATGAACAACGGTATGGCTACAAACTTGATGTAAGTCACTTGAACATATTTGGAAAAAAATATTATATCTTGAAAGAATATAGGAAAGGTAAATTTGATGTCAAAGGTGATGAAGGCATATTCTTAGGATACTCAGGTAAAAGTAAAGCATAAATTTTTTTGAATTTTTGTACTCTTAAAATTATAGAAAGTGCACATGTGAAAAATGATGAGTTTGCAAAAAATGTGAAGAATAAAGCAACAAAGATCCATAGAATTACAATTTTCTTTTTACTATGACCATAATTCCCTACCAAGTCTATCTGGAAGAAAAAAGGCTTCACCCCTTAAGTCCCCAAAATCTCCAATAGCTATTGAGTTGCAGATAGTGCAACCCGAGTCACAATGTGAAGGACCCAAGTTATAATCAGAGGCTATTGAGCTAGAACAAACTCAGTCTAATAGACCTAAGTCACAAACAATGGGACTCAACCTTAATACTAAAGTTCATGATGAAATAAGTGAAACACACTCCAAATCCAAAGAACCTTTTCTAGCAAGATATGTCAGAAGGGATCATGCACCTAATCAGATCATTGGAGATAAATTAGATGGAAAAATGACAAGAAACAAATTGGAAGGTACATGTTTACTTGCTTAATTTGAGCTTAGAAATTTTAAAGATGCTTTAGATAATGAAAATTGGATTGAATTAATGAATGAAGAAATAGAACATATAGAGAAGAACAAAAACCTAAAGTCTTGTTCCTAGACCCAAGGATAAAAATGTAATTGGTACAAATTGAGTATTCAGAAATAAACTAAATGATGATGGAAATGTTTTGAGAAATAAATCAAGGTTAGTATGTAAAGACTATTCTCAAGAAGAAGTTATTTATTATGGTGAAACTTTTTCTCCTATTGCAAGATTAGAAGGTGTTAAAACTTTATTTATTATGCAGGACACAAAGAATTTAAAATTTATCAAATGGATGTAAAATCTACATTCTAGGATGGAATTCTTGATGACAAAGTCTATATTGAACAACCTAAAGGTTTTTTAGATCCCAAAAAAAAAGGACATGGACTACAAATTACATAAAGCATTATGTGGTCTCAAGCAAGTTCCTAGAGCTTGGTATCAAAGACTTCATAACTACTTGGTACAGATTAGTTTTCAAAGAACCAATAATAACAATAGTCTATATATAAAAGAAGGAGTCGACAAGAAGATTGTGTTGGTAGAAATATTTTTTGTTGATACTTTTCTTATAGGAAATGATGACTTGTGCAAGAAATTTTTAGAAAAAATGAGTAAAAAATTTGAGATGTCTATGATTGGTGAGATAAAATTATTTGTTGGAATGAAAATCTGGTAGAAGAAAGATGGTATCTACATTACTCAATCTAAATACATCAAGGAAACATTAAAGAAATTTGGAATGGCAGATTCAAGACCAGTTGGAACACCTATGTCTACTAGACATAAATTTTCCAAGAATGATGATTTCAAAGAGGGAGGTCAAACCACATACACATCAATGATTGGAAAATTTAGTATGTTGTGCATACAAGGCCTGATATTGCATTAGTAGTCAATATGGTGGAAAGATTCTCAACAAATCCCAAAGAAAATCACATGATGATAGTCAGAAGAATCATGAGATATCTAAAAGATACTAAAGAATATGGTTTATGGTACAAAATAGGAGGCAATTTGGATTTAAAATTATTCATATATGTTGACTGGGAAGGAAGTATTGATGACAACAAAAGCACTAATGGTGAAGCATTTTTTCTTGGTAAAAGACTAGTGCCTTGGACAAGCATGAAATGGAATTGTATCTCTCAGTCCATAACAAAGGCATAATATGTGGTAGCATTGGTCAATTGTTCTAATATTGTTTGGTTGAAATTACTATCATATATAGATCAAGGATCTAGTAGTTATATGTTGTGATAACACCAATGCAATAGATATATCAAACAATCTAGTGATGCATAGAAAAATAAAACACATTGCCATAAAATACCATTTCTTGAGAGAATTGATACAAGATAAATAAGTTAGATTGGAATATGTGAATAAAAATAAATAAATAATAGACATATTCACCAAGCCATTACCTAAGGATGCACTTTTGTATCTAAGAGGTAAGCTTGGGGACATTTTGATATCTGAAGCTCACTAAATGAAGTTTTGTGATGCATCAACTAGAGCATGTTGAAGATCAATTAGTTGGTGCAATATAATAAAAGGGCATATTAAAAATGAATCAATACTTGAGGTGCATTGCTATTTACTAAAGATTGTTTTTGGAATGAGATGTCAAAGGAGGAGAATTTTACTATCATATCTCATAGAAATTTTTTAAAAAGATGTAGAAAGGGAGAATGAACTTGGTTTGATATCAAAGGTAGAGCTTGCTATCATAAGAAGTTGTAAGAGGACATAATTTTTTTGACAAAGGGAAAAATTGAAGGCAAAAATAGTTCACATTGATAGAGGGAGTTCTCATCAATAAGAATTAAAATTTCAATGTATTATGACATGTTGTGTTGCCATCAAGGCCAAAGAGAGAGATTTTTGAAAGAATTGATTAATTGTGTATTGCATTTGATGTCACAAAAAATGTCATATCATTACCAATCAGTGTATGTTGAGCTTACATGGGAATTGAAGATAGTTTTCTATGTCTACCAAGAATTCCAAAGTTTTCCTTGTTTAGAAGAAAAAATCTACTGAGTTCACATAGGTGCCAAAGGAATGTTTTGAAAAATTAAGTGTTAACCAAGGTCACTCAGTTAATAAAGGAAATGTTGGATGGAACCAGTCTTAACCGAGCTCACTTAGTTACCAAAGGAACTTTGTGAGTATGTAGTGTTGATTGATTTCACTTGGGTAAGATAGGAAAATTGTTTTTGAGTTAGTGTCTAACGAGTAGGGTCAACTAAAAAAGGATTTTCTTGTTTTTGCAAATTATGTTTAATTGATTTGTCTGTTGGTTCTACCCAACTGAGGAGATAAATATTAATTATTCTATGTTATGTACTAGCTGACTTGACTATAGGAAAGATATAAATATAAGGTCAAGTTGAGATTTAGAAAGTGTGAAATGCATGGAAGACAATTGAATATTTGATGATGCTAAGAAGAAGTGAATTAGAAGGATAAGTAGAATATCCTTGTGGAGCTAAAAAGATATATTCAATCAAGAAGGATCAAGTATACAAGCCAAAATTGAGACCTATAATCAAAAATTTAGTTGCATTCAAATTAAGTAATCTCATTATTACTGTCTAACCATTGTAGTAGTAAGCTAAATCTCTTAATTGTGTTGGCTTAATAGCCATTTCTAAATCCTCTAACAAGGTGGCATTTCTATTGAAGTGTCTAAAGACCTCTAACGAGTCCACTCCTAATAGGTTGATTTAATCTTCTAACAGTGTCACACCAAACTGTGTGTTTTTTAACCTTTAATAGGGTTGGCTGCTAACAGAGTTCACATCAGAAGAGTGAAAATTAGTAACTAGCATCAATTGGTCATTTTCCCAAATTAGGTTTCCTTGTAACATCTTGGTGTCAAATGTTTGAACATGGTATTTTACTTATGCATTTGCAACTATGTTAAAATAATAATCACACATAACATCTTTAGATTTTCATGTTAAGTATTTGTCTGGCCTTTCCAATGCTTACCGAGTTACATCATTTTTCTATGTGTTTGTCGAGCATCACCAAAGTTTAGTTTTCAAAGTTTATTTTGTACTAACATCTAAGGGATCTACAATTTATTTTAGTGGTAGCTCATTCACCCCTCCCCTCTCAAATACTCCTCTTATATTTCCAATAGGTAATTAATCTTTGTATTAATTTTCATTGAAAATCATATAAAATTTGGAATAAAACTTAAAAAAACTCAAGACAAGACAACATAATCTTACAATTTTAGTGTATTCTTAAACTTGTAGAGAAAAATACATCATAAAATTTGTATCAAGAAAACTAGACCGAATAAAACTAGCCAAAAATAAAAATTGCACAATAGTTTAGATGATTTCTCTAGCCTTGGAATCTCATTTATATAGTATGAGATTGAAAAACCTCCAAGCCTATAGATTACTAATAGTTTTCATTAAGACAGAAAGATATTTACAAAAGTTACTATCATAAAACAGAAAAATTGGTGCAACAAAATGATTTGTATTATGAATTCCTTTTGTGGGTACCACTTTTGATGCATTTCTTTATTGAGGAGTTTATGATTGGATTTTTCATAATTTTCATTCCTCAGACACATGAAGCCTTGGATGTGCTTGAGATGGACCCTGTTCAGATATTTAAAAAATGATTTGAACTTGGGGTTCTCCATCCATGTCATCTTGTACTAAAAAATTGATAGTCACACTTGATTATCGTGCTATAGAGTCATCCGTTTGGGCCTCTATATTCATTACTGTATTTGATTGTTTATTTTTTTCTTCTTCTGCTTTAATTGAGGTATTAGTTGTTTACAACTCATCTTGTTCAATTTCATCACCATCAGTTTCACCAAGTTTAATTGCTTTGAATGTACAAAATCTTTCATCCACTTGTCAAAAAGTGTGTCATCTAGCCAATTAAAACTTAGAATCTCATGTTGTTTCTTCAATACATATTCTTCTAGTTTATTTCTTTCAATAAACTCTTCTCTTAAAGAATCATAAAATATTTCAAGTTTGACAACTTCTTCAATTGTATTTTCTGACCATGCATGTCCCTTTTCATTTATGAGCATATTTATCCTAAGGTATAACAAATCATGAAATTCTTTGGCCTATTCCTCTTTATCTTTTAATTTATCCTTTATATTCAGGTCTAGGAGGAAGATTTCAATGTTTCCACTCTTAAATACTTTGCAAGGTAGTTTATGATTCTCCTTTGTAATGCAATTCTCTTATTATCAAACTCATAGAGATCATTATTCAAGTCAAAAGTCCTTTCTATTTTTTTACAAGACAAATTGATAATTGAAAAACATAAAAGAGTGATGTCTTTGTCCTTGTTGTTCCATTTATTAACAATTTGCTTAAGGGCATTAGTATTTCCTTTTAGCTTTTTTCATATGTTTATTACTTTTTCCAATTTTTCATAGAATGTAGGCCAACCAATTTTATCCACTAGATATATGATTGGTTTTCTCAATTTCTCTTCATACTAGATATCTAGTCCAATATGCAATGCCTACAATTTTCTCTTTTCTTCTTCTAGATCCTCTACAATATAATATTGAGGTCTCTATTGGGTGTCTTACATTTCTATAAGAGAATTTTATTTAAAAGGCTTAACTAGAGGAAGAGGATAAGTAATTCTAGATTTATTAAACTATCCTATCATCTTATTCTCAAGCTCCATTCTCTTTTGTACTTCTTGATTGTAAGCCCCTAGAACCTATTCATATTTTTCGTGTAATTTTAATCTTTCCTTTTTCTCCCTCAAAGTTGTGGCTAGGGTGAGGTTGTTTGTTTCAAAATTTAATTTTGTGGCCTCTTCATTTGGATTATCCTCTACCCTTTTTACAACTAGGTTTCCAATCATGCTAGTATCATCAAGCTAGGAGGAACTAGCTCTGGATCCTCTTCTCATAGACCAAATCACTAATGTAGTATGATCCTCACTAAATTTAATACCTCTCAGGTCTTTTTTCACCTTTTTATTTTCTCTTAACTTCTTGGTATTAGTGTTAAAGGCCATGACACTTGTAATATACCAATTTAGTAAAAGCAAACCCCAAATGATTTTATCATTCTTTTTCCTTCTTTAGGGGTCAAGCTTTTAAACTCTTGCATCATCTCATCATTTATTTGTCTTGTATATATGTCTCTTTTATTTCAGAATGCTTTGCCTTCCTCTTATTGTATCTTTCTTCAAATAGTTCAATATTTGTTCTCCATACAAACTGATAAAAAGCTCTTGATTTGACAAAACTATCATTAGAAAGTAATTCATGACTAGCTTCTTTTACCACAGGGTCTAATTTCCTTTATTTATAATCAGAAATAGTTAGCTTAAGTCTAGGGATGTTCTTGAGGATCTTGTTCTTCTAACTCTATAACATTAATAAAAACTCCCCCTTGGGATCCTAATTGCTCCATTTTCTCCTTAGTTAGCTTTTCATCTCCTACATGCAATGGGGATTGAGTGGGTGACTATTCTTCTATTTGGGATTCTTCTATCTTTTTCCTCCAGGGGTTTGGCTCTTTAGGCCTTTCTTCCATAATAGTAGTAGTTGCTCCAACTATTTGCTTACCCTTGTCAACTGCATGCTTTTTGTTTTTAATGATATTGTAGCTAGACCTCCTTTGAATAACCAATTTCCCTTATCCTACTTCAGAGGTAAAAGATAAATTTTTCATTATTTCTAAGGCTTTGTTAAGATAATAATTGATAAAAAATGTCTTCTTTTTAGTCATAGCTTCTATAATCTCTAGAAATGTGATCATTAACTTATTTAACTTATCTATCTCTATCCTTGCATCTTTTAATGGCATATAATCTTTGTCAAAACAATTAATAAACTCTAAAACCTTGCAATAAACTCTTCATTTCTCCTTTTTGATCTCTTGTTCATGGAGAGAGAATTCATTTCTTATTATATCTTCAAGGAAGTAGGGTTGATATTTTCTAGTGCTAGTCTTTTCCCTCTATCTAAAAATTAAAAAAAACCCTTTGCTATCATTGAAATGATCATGAGAGACAACCATTTTGTATGGGTCTAAGAATTCATATAGAAACAACTGACCACCATTTATGATTATGAACTAATGAGAAACTTTTCCAGATGAAAAAATAGAGCCCCTAGACTAACTAGTTAGTTGTGCTTCCTCTAATCCACCTATAAGCCATTACATTTTAAATATTCCCACCTTAAGAGATACCTATTAGGGAAGCACATATGGAGTTCCTTGGAATCCATATACTCTAAATACTGTTAACATGAGGTATGGTATAATATCTACAAAATTATAGGAAACATTCAAACTAGTAGGGTTATCCATAGGCCTAATGAAATCCAAAAATGCCATAGGTATCCTAGGATTATCCTTTAACAACAGGCTCCTCAACCTACATGCAAAGTATATATCAAATCTCACAAAACTAGCCTCCTCTACATCCTAGATCATATTTACACTCCACAATTGAATTGGTAGAGCTTCTCCCTCATATTCTTAGTTCAACACCATTTCATTTTCAAAGAAGGTAGCACCTTTATACAAAAACATATGCATCAATAAAGAATAGTAGCCCAAAGGTTTTATCAAATTTTCCCTTTTCAATTCGAATTAGACCTATGTGAATTTCCTCTACTAGATAGGATGTAAAATAAGAAATGATATCCACAACAAAGGAAGAGATGTGTGTCATTATATACATGAATGTTAGTGGCATAAAATATCTTTCATCCTCACAAAATACCTTGCACAAAATCATGTAGATATCTATGGCCTTAGAATTAAAAAACTACTTCTTGAAAAGCTCTTTAGTTGATGCTGTAACAAAACCTAATTATCAATTATGCCCAAGTGTCCTCTCAGTGAACCTTGTCTAATTTGATCTTTATGAGACAAATGCTACTTGTCTAATCCCTTAAAATCAATGACCTCATGATAATTTGTGGTTGGATCCATTCCAAAAACCTCCTAGATTTATTCTACAATGATTTTCATTAAACATTACCCATGTATTCTCCTCACCATCCTAGCTACTAGGTCATAATTTTAGGCTACAACTATGAGAAGGTCTAAATACATGAAAACCCTAGGAACTACTAACTTACCTAAGTCAAAATTCAAGATATTCCCATGTGGAGAAAACTATTTCCTCTTTGAGAAGCATTTCTTAAACAATTCAAGCCCTATTTCAGAAGTTATGGCATCCCTAGTCCAATTTCCTTTATCAAACAAACCATCTACAATTTAGAGTCTAGGGTTTATAGGAACTATATATTTGCGTTGATTCATTTATAGATTCACTTATTTGTTCTAGAAAATCATCATGGATATTTCTACTAGCATATACTACTTTCTTGGAGAAATCCTTTTTTGAGGCATATTGGATAATAATGAAGAGAAACCTAATTTCTTTGAATTATGTGCATATTGAGATACTTACTTGACTTTCTTTTTTCTTCTTTGAATGGTACGGTAAATTTATGATATAGAACATTTTTGCAATTCAACTAGAGGAGAAAATAGACTCTTTAACAAGTTCTAGCTCTAGAAAATAAAAAATAATTTTACATGAAGAAATTCTTCAATTTCTACATTACATTCCATAAAAAATAATTTTACATGAAGAAACTTTGAATTCTCAGTGAAAATGAAACTTTGATTTTATATTTTTATCAAAATTTTGATTTTATGTATTCATTAAGTTCTTTGTACCTAGTAGGTAGAATAATCTCAGTTTAGTCTTCAACCCTTGATTTCTCATCTATCTCATTGTTTATTGAGTCAGCGACTTGGTCAAGTCTACCCATGGTTAGTTAGGTCTAAGGAGTGACTTAGTTTGGTCTAATAGCTCTATTAGGCCAAAGGAATGATCTGATTAGAACTAAAACATAGGTCTTTGTTAGAGAATTTACTTCTATGCAAGTGCATTTGATATGTTAATCTAGACTATCTTTTTTGGTTGACTAGAATTGATGTATTATATGATTTTGATCATATATCTAGTGGTCTCATTGCATGTTCAAGCATAGATAATTGAGTTATTCAATCCATTTTCTTTGGTATCAATAACCTCACTATTTTATCTTGAATTCTTTTGGAATTTCCTTACACATTGCTACTTCATTTGAGTCTTGATTTTGTCAGCCTTTAATTTCTTTTCATCTTCAACTTTTCCTCTATTCATGTAGTTTTTTTATAGATGACCAAGGTCTTTGTAGCATACATACCACATTTAGGTAGGATTCCCTTTTTTGAGGTGAGTCTTCATGCAGTTAGATCCAATGTGTTCAAATTTTCCACAAAGATAGCATCTACACCAAGTATTCTAATCCTAACCAAAGATAGATTTAGCAAGTTGTTTAGTAGGATTCCAATTTTTGGTTCGCCAATCTAAATATTTATGACCTTGTTTGTTACATGTGAAACATTTTCCTTCAAACTTTGCTTTCTATATGCATTCACTTTCTCTATGTCCATGTTTGTTACAACTATAGCATTCTCCATTAAACTTTCATTTTTCATTGCTTCAATATTTATTTAAATTATGGCCTATCTTTGCACAATGAATATTACATGTAGGCCTTTTATTGTTTTGAGCTTATTGTTGTGATGACTTTCCTTGAACAATGTAACCAAATATTGCTTTACGTTTCTCTTTGTTTTGAGATATTTTAAATAATTAATCCATGCTTTCTTGTGAATACATCATTATTTCATTGGTTTCTTTTTATAGTCTAAGATTATTTTTGAGTCTTTCATTTTCTATCCTTAAAATGATGACTTCTTGATTTCTATCATTCCCTTAATTTTTCATATCTACCTAGTTTAGTGAAAGCTAGTAGATTTCATTGTCCTTTTCCTATATCCTAGGGTTAAGTAGTCTTTTTTTTTTCTTCTACCATATTTTGTCATTCTCAACATGGTTCATTTATTCCACGACTTCACATATCTTGACTAAATAAATCTTCTATTCTCATTTCAATTTTTTGACTTCTTCTTGAAGAATAAGGCACCTTCCAAATAGATATTTGAATGATTAGATGAAACAATAAATTATTTTTCTCTTCTATCTCGTTTAGTTGTTGTTCTTGTGTTTTGATTCTATTGTATTTACTCTTGTAGGTGACTTTGGTAGCTGGGTGTGACTTTAGACCTAGTTGTCCATTATTCTCCCTACATCATATGTAGAGATTATTATTCATCTTTTCTATTAATTCTTTTTTTTTTTCTTAGAGATTGAGAGAGTTGCTCCTTTAGTTTCTTGATTTGATTAATGGCCACATGTAGATCCATTTTTTTATTCTCAATGGCTTTCTCTAGCTTGTATGCTAATCTTTCCTCTCAAGCTACTAAACTTTTGATAAGAGAACCCTGCTTTGTTACCAAATGATGGAAATGTAATGCAAGCTAGGTGACTAAGAGGGGGGTAAATTGAGTACCACTTAAAATATTCTTATTGAACTACTTGGTTAAGTTGTCTAATATAATTGTATGCAAGAAACATAAAATAATATAGGAACACCATAACACAATATTCTAGTAACCCAAAAACACTTCTACAGCAATAGGGTTGGCCTATTGAGGATTACAAATAATTACTTTTGATGATCGTACTTGTTTAAGAGAAATAAGGATTGTTAGGTCAACCTTGTGAAATGATTTATACAATATAGTTAACTATGTACTCTATTAGGAGTTTCTACAATGGACTATTAGGTCCACTCACTTAAAGGATTAGGGACTGATGCACCTATTAGGAAGAATCAGTGGATTGTTCTTTGATGTGCAATTGTGATTACATACAAAGATCCTTTGAAGTAAATAGATCACCTGACTATGATAGACGAGTCTATTCCTTTCCTTGGGATGCTTGTAGCATTCAAACATTCTACCTATCCATATTCACTTAATGATTTGAATGGTAATAGAATGAATGATATCTTATATTTAAAATAATGCCTTGTAAGTATATCCACACATATAATTCCATCATAGGTTTTTTACAACATAACTAATTCCAAAATAAATTACCAAGTTGAATTAGTGTAGTAACTTAGGTCCAACAACTTACACAGGCAATGCTAAAGATACACGAGTAACATTGTCACCTTGGCTAACTCTAGCACTTGGCTAATGGTGGATGTTTAATTCTAGCTAATCGCATGGTAGAGCTTATTAACTTGGTTCACACTAATCTACTAGCTTGATTATCAGATTAGAACAAAAGTTATTTTACTAACTCAGTTCACACTAGAGCTCGATAGACATTATCAATTCAATTGACACTACAACTCGATGTGAACTATCACATCTATTGAAATAGAAACTCAATTGATACTTCTTAGCTCTTGCATAGCTAACTTTATTTTCATTGTTCCTCTATGATATTCGTTAATACTACAAACTGGAAACTCAATTACAATTGTCTTTTCATTATGTCTAAGTGTATTGACACTAATTGACAATATATTTTACAATGAGATTAACAACTTCATCCCATGATTCTATAACCATGCTTAGTATCAAAAATATTGGAATAAGTATACATAGATGAAACAACCATAGTAAAAAAAGATCTAATATCCTAATATATTATATTCAAGAGGAAAAATAGAAATTTTTTATTTTTTTATAAGGTTGATCATGTTGGTACTCAAAATTGAAGCCTCGATTTTGAGTACCATTGGAAAATCAAGTCCTATAAGTGCTTTCTAATGCAAGTGTACCTGGATATCCATTTGAATCCTAAGAGATATTTAATGCATTTAAAACCATGAATTTATTATTTATATGTTTTTCATGAAGATAAATTGTCATTTCAAGCCATTCCGTGAAGTCTCATCTTGAGCAATGTCCAATTCTGCATTTTTGCTTAAATGTCAAACAGTGACAGAAAGCCTTGTTTGTAATTGAATATCTCACACCCAATAATATTTCATTACTCACTAATTTTGGAGTATTTATTTTCCATACCAAAGAGCCTATGTTCCAAATTTTAATTTTTTTTAAGTCTATTTGACAAGGTTTCAAATCTCTCAAAGTTGGTCATTTATTAATGTCATGTTGATTCAATTTTTTCTAAATTCTAGGAAGCCCTCTATGACTTGTTATAACATTATCCCAGTTGACCAAAATTCTAAAATTCCTTTTGCATTACATTATAGAGGTTAGATAATTACTACATTTCAATTTTGAGCTTATGACAAATCTATTTGATCAGTTTTCAAACACGATTCCAAATGCAATTTGTAACTTTTTACTGGTGCTAGTAAATGCAAGTTTGTTGGAACCCCTATTTTTGATGTCATATCTTGAAATCCATGATAGGTGAGATTGAATAGATAGTAGCACTATGTTGTACCTAGAAAATTCTTTAGATGTGCTAGTTTGTACATCTTGATGAATCCATCTACACACTTTCCCATGTCAATTCCATTTGCAAAAACCACTTTTTTGCTAATGTGTCCATTTTGCAAATTCTGAGTAGCCTAGTTATTCATGACGAGACCAAATCCTAGATTCATTTTCTCCTCATGATAGTGAAAAATTTTCGCAACTTTGGTTTCCCCAAGTCTTAGTTTGCCCAATTTTAGAAGCCAAATCTGAACGTGATTTATAGTTTTCTAACATGTTTTCTTACAGGCAATTTTGAAAGGGCAACTTTGAGAGTCAATATCTTTTGACTAAGGATTCGTCATGAGATAAAATTCAACAAGGTAAGAGTATGTAGAATAGAGGATTAGTGTGTTTTATTCTAGAGCCCAATTAGGTGTTTGGGTGATTTTTTAAAGCCAATGAAAGGACTTCCTGGGACTATGTCGATAAATTGCAGAATGATGTCAGATGAGTTTTCGAAATTGTTTCCAATGGTAGAATTTTTTTTGAATCAATATTAGATGATGAATATATTAGTCTAAATTATTAGGTGTTTGAAAATGATTTTTCTTTTTAGTCAGGCCAGCTTTGGGTCCCGACTGATTCCATCAGAATAAGAACAACAACGGCTATGGAAGTTATTAAATATTAGTAGAGAAATATATATGACTTTAGATGAAACATGGGGAGTTTAATTCCATGGAAAACCACTTCTACATAAAACATCTATCAAGTGTTAAAAGGAAAGTTCTATGAATTGGCAACCTTGAAACCAACAATCATACTCAACACATGGCTATTGCTATGTAACAGGTTCAGATCTATGTGTGTTTGTGCCCGCAAACAAATTAAGAACCTTGAGTGATTGGAATAGTTTCATATAGATAACATAATACATCCTTTTATTTATGGTATGCATAAAAATTATGATGTTGTGATGCTTCGTGTGTGGTCAGTGATCATGTGATTGCAAATACTCAGAGGAATGTAAGCTATATGTTTATCATTTTTAATTTGAGAGAGGACACTAAGCAAGTTCCTAGTGCATTTAATTTTCACAGCCTTACCCATCATTTGAAATTTACAATCTTATGTGCAAAGTTCTTGCAATAAATATTGGGAAAATCCATGTTGAGATATGCTTTGTGATGCAGAGCCACACCTTGGAAAACTCAGGAGGAATCAAACACTCAACTGAGTTGCATCAAGGGGCATCTACAACCTTCAGGATCACACACTAAAATCCAACATCAAAATGTATTAATTGAGTTTCTTCATACACATTAAAAATGCATATAATCTCTAAATCCATTCTATATAGTTTTCCATCCACTTAATCCATTAAAAAAAAGTTTTAAAACAAATTGCCCAGAAAATACATTCTTGCTGCCTCCTGGATAGACCTGCACTTAGACATGAATAACTTTCGAACCAAAAAATATTTACTCAATCTAACTGTTGAGATTTTGCATAACTAGGTTTCAAAAAAAATATAAAAACTTTAGAGAAATCTAATGGTTCAAACTTGAGATATTGAGCATGCATCAGAGTACATTTTTCTGCAAAATATTGCTTCTTGCTGTCTCTAGATAGACCTACACTCAGACATGAATAACTTTTGAACTAGATCAAAACTCTTCGATTGCTCTAGTGAAGATGGGCATAATTTTTCCTATAGAAACATATCCAAATCTCATCAAAATACAACAGTGCATTTGGGAGATATTACAAACGCACTGAGACTGATTTCTGCAAGCATACCAAATTCAACCCCAAAAATAAAAACTTGTCTTCTTCCTCTCTCTTCCTCTCTAAAAACTGACTCCCTAAATAAGGAATATGAAACGTCCCTATCCAAGAATAGGAGACTATTTCAAAAATTATGAATATTCGTGCTACCAACTATCTATCCTTTTTTAAGATATGATTAGATTCTTAAATCATTGCACACTACTAACTCCACTAAAACAAACACACATGGTCCTAAGTGGCTATATTTGGAGAGTTTATCATTTCACTCCTCCATTTATGCCACCACATCATAGGACATTATTTTAAAACATAAAACTCTAAACTCACACACACAAAAATTTCAAATTTTAGATTTTAAAATCAAAACTTTCTGATATTTGCTTTGTACCCTGCATTTTAGTCATATTGCAAGTTGTCTTCCTATTGCCACCAAACTTCCTATCGTAGACGTGCTCCTAAACCATACTCCCAAATTTCAAAAGTTTCCAAGTCCCTTGGAAACACCTACAAAAAAAAGCATTAGAAAAACATATGTATCCCTTCATCTTGACTTTTGGTTTGTACTTTTCCTCCATTAGAAAACTTGGCCTTTCTTGAACTTGTATCATTTGAATTTTCTCTTTCTCTTTCATCTTTACCTTTGGTTTGTTTTCCATTGGTAAGATAAAAATTATTTTTTGCTCACTATGCATCCACTTCATCATATTCTGAATTTGTATGGCTGCTAGATACACTTGTAACTTCATCACATTCTGAATTTTTATTATTGCTACATACACTTGAATTTTTATTCTGAAATTTATGTCCCAAAAATAATTTGTTGCCCTAACATAAATATATCTAGCCTCATCTTCTTTGTCCATAACATCATCTAATACCTCTTCTTTGGAAACTTCTTCATGCTGAGTCTCCATACTACCACCATTGCTTTGCCATTCTCCCATGATGGCTGTAAACTCTTCCCATAAATCAGATTCTTCTTCAAAACTTGCTGCTACACAATCTTTATCTCCATCCTCATGCCATTGCTCTTGACATTTCACTACATCATGCATTTTGAAAGCTTCATTATTTTCCTCCAAACTCTCTTTCATAGGAGTACCTTTCAGCATTGTACTCATCTCTATTTTCAAAGCACACATTATTGTTCCAACCATAACTTTATCACACTCAAATCCCATAGGACTTTCCTCTTTATTCTTCTCATCAACATTTACTTGCTGCAATTTATCTTCTTTCTGCTCTTCAGGTTCTTTCCCTTCCAAAGGAAAACTTACATCTATCATTGTTGAGATTTTTGTACCAACTTCACATACATCTACACTCTTTATGGCTGCCTTCTCTATAGTTTCATTTGCCTCTACCAAAACTTCTTTCACTTCCTCTTTCACTTCATCATGCATTGAAAATGCTATCCTATCAATAAGACCTATACTTCTTGATTCCTTCCATTCTGTATCATCCTTCAATGGAAATAAAAGCATCTTCTTCCCATTCTTGTTGACGATATATGTGTTTTCTCTACAATCATATATGGTTGACCTGTCATATTGCCATGCTCTTCCCAAAATCAAGTGACAATCTTTTAAAGGCATAATATCACATTCAATGGTATCAAAATATGGTCCAATATTAAAAGAAACATATGACTTTTCGAAGACATCAATCCATTGTTCATCTCTTAACCCATAAGCTCTGTAAGGTAAATAATGAGATACTCTTGGAAGATTCAGTTTCTCAACCATTTCTACTGAGATTATATTTTCAAAGGAACCACTGTCAACTATAACTTTGCATACCTTATTCTTCCACTTGCACTTTGTTCAGAATATAGAATGTCTTTGGCTATAGCTTTTTCTTTTTGCTTCTTCTTCTTCCATTATTCCTCAGCTAGGTTATTTTCTTCTTATCTAGTCTCCTGGACTTCTTCTCAGAATGTTTCTCTCAATGTTTCACAATCACACAAACATATACACAACTACTTTTTCCCAAACCTTTTGCTGAGCTCTAATACCAAAAATAATGCAGAGCCACACCTTGGAAAACTCAAGAGGAATCAAACACTCAACTGAGTTGCTTCAAGGGGCATCTACAACCTTCAGGATCAAACACTAAAATCAGATTCAAAACAAAACTTTGAAAATAAAATCCTCCAAAATATCTTCTTGCTGCCTCCGGATAGACCTGCCCTCAGATATGAATAACTTTCGAACCAAAAGTGGTTTACTCAATCAAACTATTGAGATTTGGCATAACTAGGTTTCAAACAACATATAAAAATTTTAGAGAAATCTAACGGTTCAAACTTGAGATATTGACCATGCATTAGAGTACATTTTTCTGCAAAATATTGCTTCTTTCTTTCTCTAGATAGACCTGCACTCAGAAAATGAATAACTTTTGAACCAGATCAAAAATCTTTGATCGCTCTAGTGAAGATGGGCATAATTAGGCCTATAACAACATATCCAAAGCTCATCAAAATCCAAAAATGCATTTGGGAGATATTACAAACGCATTGAGACTGATTTCTGCAAACATACCAAATTCAACCCCAAAAATAAAAACTTGTCTTCTTCCTCTCTCTTCCTCTCTAAAAACTGACTCCCTAAATAAGGAATATGAAAAATCCCTATCCAAGAATAGGAGACTGTTTCAAAAATTATGAATATTCCTGCTGCCAACTATCTGTCCTTGTTTAGGATATGATTAGATTCTTAAATCATTGCACACTACTAACTCCACTAAAACAAACACACATGGTCCTAAGTGGCTATATTTGGAGAGTTTATCATTTCACTCCTCCATTTATGCCACCACATCATAGGACATTATTTTAAAACATAAAACTCTAAACTCACACACACAAACATTTCAAAATTTAGATTTTAAAACCAAAACTTTCTGATATTTGCTTTGTACCCTGCATTTTAGTCATATTGCAAGTTGTCTTCCTATCGCCACCAAACTTCCTATCACAGACGTGCTCCTGCACCACTTTGAGGATTTGAAGGAGGGTGGAATTATTGTTCCCCCATGTGTGAAGGTGCATATCAAAATTTATATAGTTTGATCTATGTTGAGAAGTACTCCATGGTGTAAGAGGTAGGTAGCTATGTGAAAGGGCAAGGGAGTTTCTGTGTGAAAAAGAAAACCCAACAGTATTCACAAGGAAGAGGCCGTAGTCAAGAGGACCTATTGTTTACTAGAATATTTTGAATTATAGTTATACACCTTCTCAAAAGATATATTTCATTTTAACAAGGTAGAAGATTGGCCAACATGCATACTATGATAAAAGGGAATTAAAGAAAGGTCATTGGAGTCCTTCAAAAGATAAGATACTCAATCATTTCATTCACAGATGTTGCCCTCACAATTGGCATAATCTCCTAAGAAATGAAGTTTGTTTTCTACATAACATTTGATTTCATGTATGAGTTCAAAGAAAGCAAGTCCACTAAAGGAAATGTAAACAAAGAGGACTGCATCAATTTGTAAGCAGTGATAGTAGTCACCTAGAGATGTGTCATTCTAAGAGCTATAATTATTCCAGAAACCACTTAACAGATGGTCACTGTGATGTTTAATATTAATGTTGCAAGTGTTTCATAATTGGGTTTTTCATGTTCAGTGTATTTAGATATCTCTTGTACTAGCATAATACTATAATGCACCTTTCAAGAATGGCTATGAAACATTATGGTTTTTGAAAATGTGGAAGATCCTCATTACAACTCCTATGCTGATTATAACCATACATGATGAAAATGCTGCCATCATTGCATTGAACACAAGAACATCTAAGGTCCTTCAAATTTTCCACATCCCTAAGTACAACATCCACACATAGACTCATACTCCAAAGTGCTAGAAATAATGCACTTTAAAATCTATTTTGAAATGGAGCTTGCATCCTTTCTGCTAGTAGAGAGAACTATTTTCTTTTAAAAGGTGAAAATATAAACCAAGAAAGGGGTGAATGTCAGAAACATGTAAGAATAGAGGATTCAAACCAGCATTTTTGAAGAGGAGAAACACCAAATAGTAAGGGAATCCACACAAAAGATAAGAAACCACATTGAAGAGTGATGGGAGGTAGTAGTCAAAAGAAAGATCCCCATGTGCAGAGCAAGCCATGTTGATAGTCAAGGTGGAAAACAAGGGCATAAAGGGAGAAAACATTGGTTGAAAAGTTTGAAAGAAAATCAAGTTGCTAGAGGAAGAAAGTTAGAGCAAGAAACTTCTGAGCCTAGGCAAGAGCAAAGGCCATGTTTTGGCATGTGAAGAAGAAAACAAAGCTATAGTTGACCAAGAGAGGAGCCTCCACATTAAGAGGCAGCTCATACCAAATGTGAAGAAAAGGGTCTCTACCACCTTAAATTGAGAAGACAAGCCCTGTTGCAAAGGAGAATCAATGCCAAAGAAGCAACTAAACTGCACTTGTATGTTTCATAAAAAGATGAAGCAATCTGACCATGAAAAGGGATAAGTGAATGGCAAAGAGGACTTATAAGCTATACCCCACATTGGTTGTGATGGGGAAAGTTTTAGAGTTTATATACTTTAACATACGATAGACATGTTGTCTTCAGGTTAATGCCTTTTAAAGGCAGGAGTTGCATGGTGTGGGACTGGGTTGGTGACAATTGGAGGTGATGACATAAAACTTTTGAACTGCCATGATGATGTCAACATGATAGAAGATGATAAAAAAGTTTACTAGAATTCGGTGGTTGTTATGTCACTACCAAAAAATGGCAAGATATTCTAGTGAGCAACATGGTGACTTACTAGAAAACCTTTAAATCTAGCAAGGAAGTTGTGGAACCCATCTATGGATGTGATGATGAACCAAAATGACATGTGCCAATACATAGTAGGTGGATTCACATAGATCTCATAGAGGCACATGATGGTAACACATGGTAGATCCAATAGTGGTAGCTATGTCACCAAAGTGAAGCTACTTGACCTTTAACATAATGACATGGCAACTAAATTAGCAACTGATAGGCGGCAATGAGTTGGCAACAAGGTGGGCAAGTCAAAAATTGACATGTGGTAGAGACTTTAGACATGGCATGCTTCCTGAGGTGCTGAAGTGGTTGAAAATGATATGTGTTGCAAGGTCGTTATGTTGCTAATGACATGGCAGAATGCTGACTGGGATAGAGACATAGCAACTAATGACATGGCATGGTGATGTGGCATGATGATGTGGTGAAGTAGGAAACCAATAGAATGATGTCATGTGGTGTCCAGGTGGCAAGGGTTAGATGACAAAGTAGTAGTCAACCAATCACATGTCAATAGGTAGCAAGGGTTGGTCAATAGGTTTGACTCAGAGGAGAATGGTGGGAAATTTTGAAAAGTAAAAATTTTAATATTTTATTATATCTTCCTGAATCATGTGCAGGTTCTTTTTAAAATAAATTTTGATTTACCCTATAGTTTAAACTTTATAAAGAGGTCAAATTTTTGCAATATTGCTTTGCAAGACTATAGAAGGAGCCTGAATTTTGAAATGGCCACCATAGGTGTGGTTCTTGTCTAAAATAGACACTCCAATATACTGTTGGAACCAAGAGGAGATGGAATATCTTAATATCCAATTATATTTTTCATAGATATTCATTAGTTCACTCTATAAGAAGATTTGTAATTTGTACGAAATTCTTAATATAATGGGTAGATTTTTCCATTGAGCATCAAAATTGTCTAGGATGCAGATATAAAGGCTTTTTGATGTTTGAGTATGGAGAAAATTGATTCTAAAAGGTTTTCTTGGGTTCTTAAGGTCATTTAACTAATTTTTTCTTTTGCCTTTAGTTTCAAATCTAGCATCAAAATAAGTTATCTTTTCAATCAAATATCTAAATCACTTTATGTTTTTTGGACGCAAAATAGTTAAGGATTTGAAGTCTAGTTGCAAAGAGAGATTAGAGAGATTTTTTTCACTTCAAGGAGTTGTTTTCCATGTGGACACATGTCAGATGCACAACAAATTTGGGAGTTCACTCTCCTTTATATCATTCTCATTTTCATTCTTTGCAAAGGTTCCAAATTTTTCACTGTGAGACCATCGTTGGTTGGCAATTTTTAGTATGAGACTAGTTTGTTGGATCCATGAATGTGATTCAACTAAATCCTTTCAGCAATTTCTCTTGTAATGAGCAACACTAAGTTTTATGCATATAGTTCTTGTTTGTTAGGTAATTTATGAATTAGTTCTATACATCTTTCATGTATTTGTTTTCAAAGAGAATGAATAAAGCAAAGAAAAGAGTTTAAATTCATTTTTTATCTTGTCTCCTATTCATGAGTTTGTAATTTCTTCTAATTTGTGAACCAAGAGCATGAATTAGGTTGAATTTTGGTTAAAAATGCATGTGGTTGAAATGTCTTTGTTGTTGAACAAAGGGCCATGTAATTGCTTGATATTTATAACAAGATTTGTAGACTTAATGGTGGGATAGGTTGAGTATGAGATTCATTTTGATGTAGTTGTCTATTCACAAGATGAAAAATAGATCAAGGATCTTGATGTAGAAGTTATGTCAAAGATTTCCATAAGATGTATGGTGGTAATTCATGTAATTGCCCAATAGATAAGGCACTGATCAACTGCAAGATCATTTAGTTTTGTTGCTCATACCTAGGTCTTTTTTTTATCAATATATTAAATCATCTTTTTCCTTTTATTTTGAAAGTTATTCAAAGTGTTTCCCTCACTTAGCTTATGAATTGCATTTTCTTACATTTGGCTATTGCAGATCTATGTTATTCCATTAGTCAATAGGAGAAATAAGGGCTAAATCTTCATATAATAGATTCAAGAATATGTTTTAGTAATGGTAGCATATAAATTGATTCTATAGGTCCACTCACTTAGGTTTTGTACAGTTTGAAGTAGAAGAAGGGTCAAGCCTTATAATTGGTCTGGTGTCTGAAAGGATATGTTAAATATGTGAGTTAGCTACCCCTAGATGTGTCTTATTCTCATTAGGGTAATTTTAAACATGTAGCATTTCAAAACACCAACAAGTCACTCAAACACAAATGGTCAATCTTAAAATAAGGCAAAATAAAAGGTGTAAAATGGTGAAATTAATATATCATATTAAAAGGATGATAATATTTTAGTCCTTTAAACATCTAACATAACTTCATATTCTTGGACTTTAGATTCTAGCACCTCCTTTCATTCCACCTCTAATACAAAGTGTATTACAAATTATGATGAAGGGAAGTTTAAAAAGTCTCTTTTTGGAAATTACAAGTCATGTGAGGTATTTGGTAAAGGTGATATTATAATCCAACTAGAAGGAAAAGGCCAATGGTTGATAAAAATTTTTCACCATGTTTTTGAATTGAAGAGAAAAGTATAATTTTAGTTAGTGAACTATTGACACAAGGATATCATCCCTCTTTGTTTTTAGATTCGCAATAGAACAACAAAGGTTCCATGATTCTTTTCAAGAAAAATAAAGTTAGTTTTTTATATTATATGTTTGAAAGACTTAGTAAAGTAGGTTCTCCTATGAGTATTGAGGGAAGTGACATTGCATATTGGAATCAAAGAATAAGACATATGAGTAAGAAAGAATTTGAGATTATGCCTTAAGGGGATTCAATACCAAGTTTGTACTCAATAAATTTGTAGTTTTTTAATTAGAATATCTATAAAAAATAAAGACATACCAAATTATTGAAGGCATGATATGAAGAGTAGATAATTGGAATTAGTACACTTGGATGTCTTTGGTCCTACTAAGGTAACTACTCTTGGAGGTGCAAATTATTTTTCTACTTTCCTTGATGATTTTATTAGGAATTTTTGTGTTTATATGATTCTTAGAAAATGTGAAGTGTTTTCTAAATTTAAATCTTTCAAAGCTATTGTTGAAACCCAAAGTGTTCACAAAATTAAATGCTTCAAAATTGAGAATGTAACTATATTTTGTTCCTTCAAAACTCATAATGTTTGTGTATATAATGGAATTTGAATAGTGGAATTTGTTCCCTTAACCCATCAAGAAAATGGGTTAGAAAAAAACTTGATAGAAAACTACTTTTAAAATTTTGGTGTATGCTTTCAAATGCTAACTTAGGAAAAAAAATTATGAGCTAAATAAAGTAATGCAAAATTATATCTAATCAATTAGAGTCCTTTAGATCATGCTTGGATTTTAGAATTCTGGAAGATGAATATTTGGGCAGAAGAGTTTGATACCCACGTCTTAGTGTCTTTATTTGTAAATAATATGAAGTTATGTTCCCAAGGAGAAGAATAGTAGGTTGCATGCCAAATCTTATACTTGCATATTTGTTGCTTACAAAGAAGACTATTTTGACTTAAGATTTTGTATTTTAGATAATTAGAAAATAATTAGAAGTAGACGTGTAGTTTTAAATAAGATTGTATTTCCTAATTTGATAGATGAAATCTATATCAAATAATTTATTTCTTTTTTATATTACTCACAATAATACTATATCTATATATCAGTATTCTCACTTCATCATAGTCATCTATGAGAAGTGAATGATAAATTTATTTATAAATAACCATCAAATTCCAATTAGAGACTATCATATAAATAACTCTTTGCCAAAAAGATAGGATCAAGAACATGTTTTTTTAAATTTCTGTTATGTTAATCTAATACATCTACATAGTCTTTGGATGAGCAATCCTCAATGTACAACACAAAGTAACAAATATAATTTATCTCACTGTGATAAATAAGTTGAGGCTTTTTCCCAACCATGTCCAGTCTCTCATGGAACCTTATATTATTGATGGGTCATAGGGTATGATTTTTCTCATATACCATAATATTTAATTTTCACATGGATCTAATGATATTTGTGGGTCTTATCATGCATATAACTCCTTAAACATGTTTTCCCTTCTATGAATCATCCAATAGACACATTTAGCCATAGTAACCTTTATACTAAAATAATTGTAGAGTATACACCTATAGATAAAGATAAATATTTGGCATCAAAGGATATGGTCTATCTCATTCCATGACCTCATGGAATTGATTATGAAATAGAAAAAATTAAATGACATGATGAGTTTGATAGGATCCCATCTACATAGGGTTTATGATAACATAGTGAGAAACATGGTGACTACATGTGGGTTATACTTTATCACCTATGTGTGTGGATAATTATCAAGTGCAAACCACACATAATTGGATTTTTCAAGGTTGTACCACCTATTTAGAATGTGAACATCATTTATGCCTTCACATTGATGCTATAGACTATAATTCATGTTTTTATCAAGCTCAAAGTATTAAGGAAAGTGTACCTCCTCTGTAAAATAATCATGTCTTGGTATATGAAACACAAGGTAGGAACATAACTATGTAAAATACATTTTTTAACTAGTGCACATATAATGAAAATCAATATCAATTGAGGAAAGAAAGCAACACTAGAAAAAAATAGCTTTTTCAAAATCCTCAATTTTTGGCTATCCATTTGAACTAGTTAAAGGTTTTACCTCAAAGAATACTACAAAATGAAATGTATAACCTCAATTTATGACATTTATGTGGTAAAAATGGATTTGAGTAAAATTATCTAATAATGAGCTTATGTTTTCCAAAGAAGCAAAATCATCAATTTTGGTTTTAAAACTTTTGAAAAGCATAAAATGATAGAGCTGCACTCAAGGATTCAAACAATGATTCATGTAAGGTATGATGCATAAGGAAATTGATTCCTTAATTAAGAACCAACCCTTCTATTTGGTTACTCTTCAACCAAGTCTAAGATCACTTAAAAATAAGTGGGTACACTAATTGAAATAAGAAGGAATTTGTAAATGCTACAAGGCTTGGATAATCATAAATGGATTTGATAAAGAAAAGGAGATTGATTTCATTGAGATCTTCTTATGAGTTTTTACGATGATAACCATCTAAATAATTTTTTGATAAGCAATAATATGGGAGCTTGAATTGGACCAGCTTGGCACCAAGACCATATTCCTATATAGAAATGTATGTGAAAATTCATATATGGAGGATCCTCAAGTAGTGAACTCAAAAAGGGAAAATAATATATTTTTAAAAAATTAAACAAGAACTCGTACTTGTTGAAGAAAACCCCAAGACTACGATACATAAAATTTGATTGCTTCCTAGTAGACACAAATTTCACAAGGTGTTAATAAGATCCATGTATATATTTCAAGAAATATTCTGATGTGGAGTTCACAATTTCTCTCTTTTATGTAGATGACTTGTTGGTAGATTGTACAAGTAAAATAATTGTTCAATAGTTAAAGCAAAAATTGACAAGCTTTGTTTTAATGAAAGACTCGTGGGTAGCTAAGACTATTTTTGGGATGATGATCACTAGAGATAGAAGAAAGAAGAAGATCATGCTATCATAAACAAAATACATTGATCATGCTATTGTAGATAATTGTTGGGATGATCATGACTAGAGATAGAATAAGAAGTCATACATGGAGTCTTACATAATGAAAATTTCCTTCTCTTTTCTATCCCTTTCTATTGTGGAGTCTTACATAATGAAAATCTTCTATTATTTCTATTATCTTCACAAAAAGATTTAAATTGATAAGATGTAAATTCTCAATTTCATCTAGTCCTTAGACATTTTATTCTCATATGATATTAGTTTTTAAATTTAGCCTTGAATAACTTAAACATGTTAAATTCCTAGGATTTATCCTGTAAGAGTGCAACCCACATCATTTTATTTTAATTATCAATTAAAATAATGAAATGCCTCTAATGATAGAAAGTCATTGTCTTTGTAAGACCACATTGATTAATATGAATAATTTCCACTTTTTTTTGAAGTAGTAAATGTCTTTCATGAAAACTATTCTTTTTCTTATCCATCACACACTCCTTGAAGATCATGTCAGAGGGTTGAACAATCTTTGGCAAATCTCTTATAATAATATATTTACTCACCTTCAATATGTTATGAAAATTTATGTGATAAAATATTCTATTTCATAACCAACAATCATCTAATTTTTCATCCAAACAACTAGTCTTAGAATGATATAATTGATTTATACATTATGTCTTGTTCTTGTATTAGTAAAATCAATTATCCAAATTTAACCTTGATGAATTACATGTCTTCTAAATTAATTTTGTATAGTATCCCTTATCAAAAAGTTGTCCAAAATTAAAAAAAATACGTTTCAAACCATCAAAAAATATTATTATTAGTGTTAGTCTTAACATCAATATTAATTGGCCTCTTTCTCTTAATAGGAAAGGGTGCATTATTACCAACTCTTGCTACACTACCATCATATCTATTAAAGTCTACAAATTTATCTCTATCCCCTATCATGTAATGTGAACATACACTATTTATCATCCAATTATATATTATTATTTTTCAACATGTGAAACACATTTTTTTGCTCCCATAATAGGATTTTCTTCCTTTGTGCTAACAAATCCAATTTCATCTTAATCATCACTATCTAGAAAATTAATCTCTTTATATTCAATTTTATCTTGAATTTGTAATGTCTTGTAGGTTTCATATATATCTCTTTGTTAAGATATCATAAAGAAAAATGATGATCTAAAAGAAAAATAATTAATCTCCTTGCAACAATGACAAACAAAATATGATTTCTTACATTCAAGTTCCTTTTTTACTAATTAGTAAAACGAGTTTATCAATCTTCTTTTATTCTTCTTGAATCTCTACTGAATATCTTTCATAGTTTGCGCTAGCACTTGCACTTATTTTTATTACCCTTTTATAACAATGCACACTAGCTTTAAAATTAGTCTCAACTTGATGATAACCTAATCTCTTAAAATCTACCAACCTCAAAATCTTGAAAATATCTAAAAGACTTCTTTTTTTAGATGTTTTACAAGAGGAATAACTTATTCAATAAAATTCATGAAGAAAAATATAATTCCTTTAGAGATTTTTACACCTATGGTATCTTTGAGATGATATATCTAAAATAGTTAATTGCCTGGTCTGCAATTTATTGCCAAAATAGTTCCTTTGAATCCCAATAGCATCAACCAATCAATATGTTCTTTTCTCTAATCATCCAAAATTAATAATCAAATGATCAACTAACCACATACATTACATAAATGATGCATGGTACATTTCGTCCACAGAAAACATCTTTTCTTTATATACTTTCCAAATAAATAATTAGGTAATCTTGTTAGAGATTCCAAACTGAACATTTAATTACATAGGACCACACTATTGTGTATACATCTGCATAAGCATTGCTAGAATATTAAAATTAAATTTCCCATATGTTTCAATTTAATTAGCATATTTTATAGTGAAGATTAATATTTTTTTCCTTAACCCAATTGGCTACCAATAAAACAAATTATACTTTCACTTTAATGACCTTCCTACAATGATCTCTTAACCTTTCTATCATGAATTTAGAATCACAAGCATGACCTCTAGCATGGTTAGATATCACTGACATTACATGAATATTAATACTAAAAAATAGCCAATTTTCTACCAATTTTTCTCAAAAAAAATTTCTATACACTAGTCTACTATATGTCTCTATCAAATGAACTATAACTCAACCAGTACTAAATATAAACTCCACTAGACATAGATATCATATCTATAATCATTCAAGAACATAATCTTAATATTGCATAACAAAACCTATTTTGTGCCAACTTTATTATGCCAGCAATCTTCCTATATTACATATAGTCTTTGTCTATTATAATTAAATAAAAATATGTTGTTACAAATGACAAAAAGTTCAAGATCAATCCAACACATCAAAATTATATCCAACTGCCAATCAAACCTCTATTTCTAACAAAAGGCTATCATCTTTAATGTAAAAAAGGGGAAAATTAAAAACATGGTAACTCTTGTGATTTCCCCATACACACAATGATCTCTCTCTCTCTCTCTCTCTCTCTCTCTCTCTCTCTCTCTCTCTCTCTCTCTCTCTCTCTCTCTCTCTCTCTCTCTCTCTCTATGCACGCGCACATGTGCATGTGGGCACTCATGCATGCATGTGTGTGTGCACGCACGTGCGTGTGCATGCATGCACACATGTGTGTGTAGTTACATAATTTTATTTCACCAATATATGCAATAAAAAAAAAATTAAGTGAACTCGTTTATAAATTTTTATTTACTTGTATCTTTGTGACAAATGATATTTATATATAATGAGATAACTTTATTTAGAAATATTTTAGGATAAAATATTAGATATATCTTTATCTATATTAATTATTTAATTTTACATACTTTAATATATTTTTAGCATTATTCAATATCTTAGGTCCTGATTATTTGTTTAGATTAAGATAAGTTAGGGCTAAGACTGCATTAAAAAAAAATCTATGCAATTCAAAGAATATCTTCTCCTCTTAATTTATATGATTTTATAGATTTGTTTGTGAACTCTAGTTCTATTATTCTAATATTTTTATAATTCATGTAAATTTGAGTATAAATTTTCTTCATTTTAACTTGTACTAGCATTTATTGAAATATGTGTATTCTAAACGTAGCAATCCCTCTTTTAATTATATTGTTGAGAAGACAAGTAGAGACATTTCTTTCCATTGGATGTGTCTATTTATTAACACATACTATTTTTTTTATGATTAGCAATTCTAAGATAATTATTAATTGATTTATTATACACAAAAATATATATGTACATACATATACATATAGTATATATCTATATATACACATATATGTATATATATACATACATACATATCTATATATATATACATACATACATATATATACACACATACATATATACATATATACATACATTGATGTAATGCAAGGCAAGAGAATTGCTAAAGGATATGTCCTAGCCCTCAACAATAAACCATACAAAAAAATATAAACAATAACACATAGATTAGTATTGACAACAATTCCAATTCTCTTAGCAGGATCATAAGATTTTTATTCAACATGCCGAGCTTTAAGGCCTTCTTAGTTATTGTCAAACACAAAGCAATTAAAATAGTAATTTTGCAAGGCCTCACAAGATCCAATCTCCTAGCTCATCTAGATCCATACTCTACTAGAAACTCCAGGAAGAAGCTAAACTTGTGCTTGCAAGATACCAAGAAACCTTCCTATTTTGAAAGCTCACACTTAGTTAATAGATTTTCTCAAAATTCACTCATCTTCAATAATCCTTCTCCATGCTGAATGATATTGACTTAATACTCCAAAAGGCCCTCTACTTATACCAAAATAAGCCAAAGTTTAGCGTTGCAAGCTAAAAAATAAATAAACCCTTACATTAAATATTTGTTGAGCCACAAGTCAGCCTACAATATATATTAAATACCAAATTTCTTAAAAGGCTTACAAAAATGAATACTTTACACCAAAAAAAAATCAAGACCCAAATATGTCCACATTGACTCAGATGATTGCTCCATGTCATGATATAATTCCACATGCATAAAATGCTCCAAGATGATTGATTAAATTCACAAGAACTTCATTCCAAAATCCCAAATTGGCGAGCATCAACAATAACCAACCAAGCATTGTCAAGATTCTACAAGCATTACTAAGAAACACAATATATTTCTAACAATAGAATATTTATTGAGCAAGCCTTTAGTGACCAAGACCTTTTAGTGATAGAGCTCCTTAGCCAATACTATACCTAGTAATGATCGAGCACCTCTCCTTTGGTTTCTAAGTCCTCAAATCCAAGGCCAAAACCCCTCCAACATGTAGATTTCTAACCACTCTAGGATAGACCTAAATTAGACACCAAAGGTGGAAAAATATGTTATTAGGAGCTTAAAGAACATCTTTTGGGATTGAATATTTAAGTCCCAAACTACTTCTTCACATACATTTCCTCCAAGTCTTCAACTTGCACACTCTTTCCCATTTTTTTGCTCCACTTCTTCAAATCCATCCTTAGTGTGCCATAGGTTTTCTTTACACACTCCTTTATGACCCTCTAAGAATCTTCGAACTTAACTTAGATTCCAATACTCATGTTCCTTCTACTAATTTATTTATTCTATAAAAGAATCATGAAATGCTTCCTACCACTTTTCTCAACGGTAATCACAATCTTGACACAATCATGCATAGCCATATAATCATACTACCAAGGTCTACCAACCAATATGTGATAGTTATTCATGTCCACAATATCACACAATACTTAATTTTTATATTGTTTAATCTATAAATCAAAAAGGCATCGCTTCCTTAGTTCCAAAGCATGATCATCTTGTCACTAACCAATCCTATAAGGAAAAGGATGTCTCATTCTCTTCAAACCAAGTTTCTAAACCATTTCCTAAGCAATAAGGTTATGAACACTACCACCATCTACTATCACATTGTAGATTTTTCCACCAGAATTGGAACAAGTCCTAGAAACATTACTCCTTTGAGAGGGTTCTTGTATGTTCTTACAAACAACACTCATCAAGCTAATAAGTTCTCACCCTACTTAGGTTCATTAATATGGTTTTCAACTTCATTCACCAATCAGCTCTCCTATCACCAATCTTATCAAAACATTCATAAGCTCTATGATATTCTTTACTACAATGAAAAAAATTAACATTAAATGCATCCTTATCAATCCTCTTCCTCTATTCAACAAGATTGGTTCATCTTCTACACTAAGTTTATCCTTTATCGAGTGATCTTGCTTCTCTTTTCCATGAAAAGTACCTTGATTTCTTCTCTTCAACTTATCTTCTACCTCTAAAGAATATTGATAAGTATCCTCAACTGAGTAAATCTTTAGCATACCAATGTCATCTTGAATATTGAATCTCAAGCCATTAATGTGCCAAGCCCCCTTCTTCGTAGAAATTTCTTTGTGTCCAGACCAAATGGTCAACTTGAAGAATTATTTGGTATACTCTTTAAAAGAAAAATCCTACTATTTAATATTTTGCAACTTCTTAAAAATTTCAAGTTCTTAATCAATAGGTATAAACTTGGCCTTCAACTTTTTCACCATTAATCTCTACCCAATGATCTTCATTTCACCTTCTTTTTCTCTACCTCTTTATAATTCTTTCTACCAAAGAGTAGCAAGTCATTTCAACTTAGTGTGCACCAACCTTACTTTAAATGGATAACCAATATCTTCTAAATTAAAGTATTCTTCTAATTCACTAATCCAATAAATCAACTTTTTAGGATTCAAAGTACCTCAGAAATTAGAAACATTCATTTTATGATTAATCTTGGACTGAGTGATAGAGCTATCTGGCCAATCAGTTCTATCTTCGATATATCTCTCCACACAATAAATTATATCTTCACCACTAGATCTAGCAAACTAAAAGTCCTTAGTTATTTCCTCATAATTACCATCTTTAGTGACCACTAGATCTACCAACAACAAAGTCCTCAACAATTTCCTCATTACACTAGAAATAGCCCTCATGATGACATTCTTCATCAACTTCATTTCAGACCTGAAATCTATTTTAACCTTCTTTGAGATGCTTGCTTCCATAGCATCATAGACATCTCCCAAGAACTTTACAAACCCTCTAGAAAAAATCTAAAAGATCAACTATATTCTCACTTTGTTGATCTTCATCCTAGGTTCTATTGTAAAATGTCTGAACTTCAAAGATCTATCTGCATGCTAAGAAAAAATCTCTTATACCATCTAAGGTATTGCAAGGTAGGAGAATCGAAAAAGGAGATTTTGTAGTTCCTATTAATTAACCGCATAATGGAATATAAAAAATAAACAAACATTAAGATCCAAGAAAATGGTAATTCTAATAATAGTATCGTAAGATTTTTATTCAACATGCCTGGTTGTAACTGTAAGAATCTGCCTAAGGGTAGAATTTACCCAAGACCAAGGAACTCAAAACATAGGCACAAATTAGACCAAAGTATGATTAAAATAACTGTATAGTATTCAATTCTATGTACAAGTACACTAGGAGTGCTTCAATATAAAGGCCTCTAAGATGCCTTGGAATCAACATCATGATAAGTCCAACAACTAGGCACATGTCCACCAGATATGGGTTATCCTCCATTATGCACCAAAGTAAGTGCAATGATGAGAGGATAAGCCTACAAAGGTGAAACACGCACATCAGTGTTGTAGACAACATGTGAAAAATTAGGAGTGTGAAAAATTGTGTTGTCTAGATGATAACTCAGTGAATGATGCAAACTCCTATAGTGTAGAGACCATGTGCATAATTAGAGTTGTGTAATTCTATGTTGTCTACATGACAACTATAGAAGATGCACAAACTCCTAAGTGTCTCATAAAGAGAAATAATAAAATAATGCAAAATAATAAAATAATGCACTAACCTAAGTAAACTTAAGTAAAGTGTAAATAGTAAATACCTATTTACACCAACACCCCCCCCCCCCCCCCCCTTAAGTGCAACTTAGGGGAATGCACTTAAGCTCACTAATGTATAATGGGTCCCGGCTACTAGGCTATGTTAAGTACCCATGTACAAAAGAAATGCTAAAATGATGTAATGCAATCTCTCATAAAGTGGAGAAAGAGGGAAAACCTCATGGGAAAAACCCTCCTCCAAAAAGAGAGATAAGTACAATAGAGAAAAAGAGAGAGAGAGAAGAAGACCTCATAAGAGGAAAAAAAAAAACCCTTCCAGAAGAAGAAGAAGAAGAGAGAAGTCAAGGGACTCCCCTATCTGCAACATCCCACACCCCCCAAAGATCTCATAAATGAGTAAACTTGATGTTGGTGAAGGGTTTGGTGAAAAGATCAGTGACCTACTCTACTATAGGACAATAGTAAAGTGCAATTATCTACTCATGTATTAGCTCTTTGATATAGTGCATGTGAACCTCAATGTTCTTTATCCACTGATGCTGAACTGGATGCTTAGAGATTTCAATGGCACTCTGATTGTCATAATGAATAACTATTGGCTTAGGTAGATCAAATCCAAACTCCTCCAAGATATTCTATAACTAAAGAGCCTTTGTAACTACATTGACATCCCCTTGATACTTAGCCTCTATGGAAGAAAGAGAAACATTGTTTTGCTTCTTACTTTGCCAACAAATAGGGCAAGAAGCAAGGTGAAATGTGTACCCTAAAGTAGACTTTCAAGAATCTAAGTCTCCTGCATAGTTTGAATCTATATATCCAATCAACTGAAGACCTGTACCTACTACATAATGAATCCCATGTGTATGTGTACCCTTGATATAGTGCAAAATGCGCTTGGCAGCCTTCTAATGAAGCTTATGAGGTTCTTGCATAAAGCGTGAAACCATACCAACTGCAAAGGCAATATCAAGGCGTGTGTGTGTCAAGTAGATAAGGCTCCCAACTAACTTTCTATATAATGTCACATCAACAAGAGGAGTTGAGCACTTAACCTCTAGCTTAACACCTGATAAGAAGGGAATAGGAGTAGGCTTTCAGTCACTCATGTGAAATCAAGAAAGCAATTCAAGAACATACTTAAGCTATGAAAGTGAAATCCCTGCTGAAGACTATATGATTTCAATGCTAAGAAAGTAATGTAGCAAACCCAAGTCTATCATGAAAAATCTATCCTGAAGAGAGGTCTCGACACTGGCTATGATGGATGTAGTACTCCCTAAAATGATCAAGTCATTGACATAAAGCACTAAGATCAAGTGAGAGTCATCCTTTTGAAGAATGTAGACATTCAAATTAGAATGACATCTCCTATTGAGAGGAGAAATGAATCCATTTTTGCATACCAAGCTCGAGGAGCCTGCTTTAAACCATAAATAGACTTCTTTAATCTACAAACCATAGTAGAATCCTATATGAACCCCTGTGGCTACTCCATATAAATTTGCTCATGAAGGTCACCATTTAAAAATGCACTCTTAACATCCATCTAGTGTACAACCCATCCTTGAGTTGTAGCAATTGGGAATGTCAAGTGAATGGAGTTCATCTTGGCAACTGGTGCAAAAGTCTCTATATAGTCAATACCTAGAACTTGTGAGAAACCTTTGGCAACTAGTCTAGCCTTATGTTTATCAATACTTTGATCCAATGCAAATTTGGTTTGATAGATCCACTTGCATCAAACCACTTTTCTTCCCTTAGGAAGGGGAACTAAGTCTCATGTATTATTTTTCATCAATGAATTGTATTCTTCCTGCATAGTTGTATCCCATTCTAGAATCCCTGATGCTTCCTTAAAAGACTATGGATCTGAAGCAATGGCTATGTATGCATGTGGAAATGACTTTTTTTGTGACCTTGTCCTCCGAGTGTCTGAAGGATTTCCCACCATTGAACTTGCTACATCAAGAATTTTTTGTGCCCAACGAGGTTTAGTGGAAGAAGATGAAGGAATGTCCTCAACTATTTGTTGACCCTATGAAGGTGGTTTCCTGTGAGTCAAGGTTGGAGGAATTTCATCTTCTAAGTCACTTTCATCACTATGATCACTATCCACATAGGAGGAAGAAGGAGGAGTTGAAGAAGCCAAACTTGGACATGTTTCTTCAAAATGAACACTCCTCTCATAGAAGATTTTGTGAGTCTCTGGATCCATCAATTTATATGCCTTGAGATGATCAGGATATCCAACAAATATGCATGGTTTGGTTTGTGGTTCTAATGCCTTATGCTTTTGTGGAGGTATCCTTGCCCATACTAGAGAACCAAAAACTTTGAAGTACTTAACACTTGGTTTCCTTCCACACCATGCCTCAAAAGGTGTTATTCCATCTAAGGCCTTATGCAGACTTCGGTTTTGAATGTAGTTGGCATAGCACATGGCTTCAACCCAAAACACTTAATCAAGAGACTTGTGTTGAAGCATGCAAGTAGTCATTTCCTTAAGGGTTCTATTCTTTCTTTTAGCTACACCATTCTGCTATGGTGTGTATGCAACTAAATGTTGAAGATCTATCCCTTCATGTGTGCAATAGTCTATAAGTTTGGAGTTGACATATTCTCTACCATTTTTTGTCCTAAATATCTTGATGGCTTTCCCAGATTTCTTCTCAACTTGAGCTTTGAATGTGATAAAGTTGTCAAAGACTTCACTCTTATGAACAAGGAAAAAGACCCAAGTGTACCTTGAAAAGTCATCAATAAACGTGAGAACATACCAGGCCTTACCAAAAGAAGGTACTGGAAAGGGGCCACCTACATTACTATGTACCAATTCTAGAACAAAAGTCACTTTCCAAGACTTCCCCTTGTCATATTTCTCTTCAAGATGTTTACCTGCTTCACAAACTGGACATACTCCCTCTAAAAACTTGACTTGAGGTAGACCAATGACCATTTCCTTCTTTCTTAATTGTTGAAGGTAGCGATAATTAAGGTGTCCAAATCTTTCATGCCATAGTTTACTTTGAGTGTTTGAATGAGTCAACAAGGCAAGAGACATGGACTTAGGCACAAAATGTGAGAAAGAATAAAGTCTAGTTTCATGGTTTGCCTTTCCAATTTCCACCATTGAATCATCTTTGAGATTCTTCACCACTATTGTGTTAGGGAGGAACTCTACTTTGTTGCCACATCCATAGTGAGTGATTTGATAGATGAAGAGAAGGTTCGTGCTAAGGCTAGGAACATGAAGTACATCCTTGAAGATGCCATTCTCTAACTCAACATTCTCTTTACCTTCTACTTTAATTTGAGTATCATTTCCCACATAGATGTAAGGTACACTTGAAGTTTTTAAAGAGGAAAATTGTTTCCTTGAAGCACCCATATGATGAGATGCTCCAGAATCTAGAACCCATTCCTTTGGATTGTTTGTACTTGCAACTAAAGCTTGGCCCTTGCCCTTTAAAGTGGTTGAAGAACCCTTGTCCTTGTATGTATTAGGAACATCAATTTTCTATTTCCTCATAATGTTAACCAATTCATCAATCTGCTTGTCTTTGCGCTCATGTTCTTCATGTCCATTCTTCTTACAATAAGAACATGTTTTCTTCTCCTTCTTATTGGAATTGTTCCTCTTTTGATTTTTCTTGGAAGAAGACTTTCGTTGTTGTGAAGAAGAATGTTGAGTGGAATAAGATTGACTTGTGGAAGATTCTTATTTTGAGGAGGACTATTGTGTGTCATCTTGTGGCTTGGCCTTCCATTGCTTCTGCTTCTTGTTTGAGTTTTTACAACCTGAATTACCTTCATTTGCTACCAAGGCTTTGTTTTTGGAAGACTTGAGAATTCCCATACCCACTAGATTGTCATGTTCTAAGATTTACATTTTTCAAAATTTCTCAAATGAAGGCTTAACATAGGCACTACTCATTGTTAATTTGTGTGTATTAAAGCTAGAAACAAAAGGAGCATATTCAGATGGAAGATGAGTCATGATATGTTTGATCATCTTTCCATCTTTAATGGGTTCACCACAATCATTAAGTTGTGTCCTATACATTTCTACTTGGGTAAGATAGTCTTCAATTGTGTCAAAATTTCTAGGATCCAACTTGAGAAGTTTATCCTCTATTGTGTAAGCCATGTCTTCATCTACTGTCCATACAAAGCTTTTAGTTTAGCCCAAACATCTATTGGATTTTTAAGCTTCCTAATGTGAAATTTGATGCGATTAGAGATATTTTTCAACAAGGTTCCTAAGGCCATCTCCTGTTTGGACTCCCAATCTTCTTTACAAGCTTCATCAGCATCAGCAGGAGGTTTCTTGGCTGCACCAGTGACATAACACCATCAACCTTTTTCTACCAATGGCTCTTTAATGTTTTCTTTCCAAGTAGAATAATTATGTGGAGTTAACTTTGAAAAAGAACCCATAATGCAAGAACACAAGATAAAGGAGACACAATACATAGTACACACCCCCCCTTTTCACTCAATCAAAAAATCCCCCCCAAATAAATTATTTTGGCACTTTATATATAGTGCATTTACAATGGGCCACTTGCGAAAATGGACTAAGTGGGCTTTCTAATTTTTCTGATTACAACCTCTGTATAGAGTACAAATCTGGACTATTACAATGTAGCTCAAAATTACATCAATTGTGAAGCATTACAATGCAAAACAAGATCTATCTCTGAAGGTGATACTTTTGTCCAAATAAGGCTAAAATTTGATTATAGATCTAAAAACTAGACGAAAAAATATACACTTTCAAAAAAAATAGAACCTAAAAAGGAGTCCAGATGAGCCCGTATGATGCCTTTGAAGTTGCAAATCTAAAGATGAGATAGGTACAGTCACAAAAAATTGTGATTTTTGACCAATCTGTGCACCAAAAATAGAAACAAACTACACCAGTAAAAAACTCAAAAAAATTTACCCAAAATAAGAAAAAATTGCACCTGATTTGGAGTCCGTATGACCAAGTTATGGCCATTCAAAGTCGAGCTCCAAAATAAAAACTACAAATGAAGAGGGGTCTGCAGAGGAAAACACTATGTTAAATTTGATGTCCAAATGGCTATCGCAGTAGTTTAATAATGGCTTGAAATGATGGTCAAACAACCGTCAATTTTAGGCTGGAGTTTTACTGATGTCAGCGTCTATGCAGGCTGTAATGACATCACTTTGTATGGTAGATGACATGGCATTGTATGGATCTATACAGATAGGGCATACATGGATAGCTAACTATGCTCAACATGGATGTACATCTTTCTGGCATGGGCAAATGAGATTGATCCACATGTGTGGTGACTGTACTGCGTAGGAGGGTGATGTCAGTATGACCTGGTGGTTGATTTGGTTGCCACAGAGGCAGAGGAGGTGGTATCCACATGGTTCTAGCACTTCAAAGCGCAGGGACCACCGGTGACTTTTGTGTTGCCAAAATATTTTTTCGGTGCTGGTTTTGGGACTATTAGTCCCACATTGTTTATGCATTGGGTTTTTCGCTTTTTAAAACCAGAGGTTGGATTCCTAGTCACCTATGTTGTCAATTTGTCAGAATGAATAACGTCTACTAGTTGGTGATGGTATCAGCCATAGGTTATGAATCTTCAACTAGTGGTGGAAATAACTCCGCTATGAAAGTGCACTTCGATTCTTAAATATTGATAGGAATATACCACTTCCCTATAAATGCCAAAATTTGCAAATTGGGCCTTCAAGTTCCAATTTGCAAAAAAAAATTGCCTCCTAGTTGACTATGGCCTAAAATAGGCAAATTCATAGTCAATCTTCATTGAATCTTCACTCTGGACGCAATGGCAAGGTCTGCATTGGCTCTAGATGCTCCCAATTGTAGTTGATGCTTCAGATCCGAATCGAGTCCCTTAAAGAGATGAAGTAATGAGGTCTGTAATGAGTATGTGACGACTATCTCCCTCAACTCTGATACCATGTAAGAATCTGCCTTAGGGTAGAATTTACCCAAGACCAAGGAAATCAAAACACAAGCACAAATTAGACTAGAGTATGATCAGAATAATTATATAGTATTCAATTCTATGTACAAGTACACTAGAAGTGCCTCAATATAAAGGCCTCTGAGATGCCTTGGAATTAGCATCATGATAAGTCCAACAACTAGGCACATGTCCACTAGATATGAGTTATCCTCCATTATGCACGAAAGTAAGTGCGATGATGAGAGGATAAGCCTAAAAAGGTGAAACACACACATCAGTGTTGTAGACAACATGTGCAAAATTAGAAGTGCAAAAAACTGTGTTGTCTACATGGCAACTCAGTGAATGATTTAAACTCCTATAGTGTAGACACCATGTGCATAATTAGAGTTGTGTACTTCTATGTTGTCTACATGAGAACTGTAGAAGATGCACAAACTCCTAAGTGTCTCATAAAGAGAAATAAGAAAATAATGCAAAATAATAAAATAATCCACTAACCTAAGTAAACTTAAGTAAAGTGTAAATAGTAAATACCTATTTACACCAACAGTAAGGCCTTCTTGATTACAACTAAAAATAAAGTAATTACAATAGTAATTATATAAGACCTTGCAGGATCCAATATCCTCACTATTCTGCATCCAAACTTTGGTAGAAACTCCAAGAAAAATCTAAACTTGTTCTTGCAAGCTACCAAGTAACCTTCTTATTGCCAAAACCCACAATTACACTAGTACATTTGGACCCAAATTTTTACCATGGTTCATTTTTATTTTTCTCATCAAATTTTTGACCAAATAGTAGGTTGGTCAAAATTTTGACAAATACATTCATCAAAATTTCAACCAACCTACAATTTATTCATTGAAATTTTAAAAAATCTATAATTGGTCAAAATTTTGATGAGAAAAATAGCAATGAACCTTGGTCAAAATTTGACCAAAATTGGTAAAAATTGGGTCCAAATTTACTAGTGTTAGCTACTAGCTCTACTCAAAATTTACTCCTCTCAGCTACCCATTCTTCTCGATGCTAAATGGTAATGACTTAAGACTCCACAAGACCATCTACTTATACACAAATAACATGCATGTTTTACTAAAAATTGGGTAAGGCCATGATAATGGTTACCACTTTTCATCACAAAAAAATTGAATGAAAAGTGAGAAAATCATCTTATAGGGGCTTCAAATGAAGCCAATGCTAAAAATGAAGCCTCCTAGGGATTCATTTGAAGTCACAACCCTAGTAGACTTGTTTGAAGCCCCTTGTGGAAATTACCACAATGGGTTTTAAATGAAGCCTTAGGGCTTTGAACAAAGCCCCTCGGACCAATTGGTGGCCAAAAAGTTTTACAAGCTATATTTATCGTTACACCAAAAGATTGACCTATTAATGCCTGATACGACCACTAGACTTATGGAGCATAGGAGGCAGTTAAGCCATCTCACAAATCATAAAGGAGAGCATTGTTAGTTATTCCAAAATCTCCCCAAAGCATTACTTGAGGTGATTCAAATTTGTGACAAAGCTTTGATACCACTTGTTAAAGATAGAGTTGTCATTGCACCAAAATATCAACCTACTAATGCCTGATACAACCACTAGACTTATAGAACATAGGAGGAAATTAAGCCATATCACAAATCCTAAAGTGGGACATTAGTGGTTAGTCAAAAAAAAATGGGCCAGGGGGCTTCGCTCACAGGTGGCCAAAAAGTGGGCCAGGGGGGTTTGTTCAAAGCCCCTTAGGGCCACTAGGTGGCCAAAAAGTGGTCCAAGGAGTTTCAGTCAAACCCTCCTAGGTCCACCCAAATAACCCCTTAGGGGCCTTCAAAAGAAGCCCGTTTGGTCAAAGCCTCTCCAAGGGCTTCATTCAAAGACCCCTTCATTCAAAGGTCCCAAAATTGGAAATTTTAGAAAATTACTCAAATTTCTATCAATTTTTTCCATTTTAAGGGCTTAAACAAAGGCTAAATAGATCCATATTTGAAACTAAATATATAAAATTCTTTTAGTTTGAATAAGCTTTCGAGTGATTATATTTTTAGTACATATTGTGTTTACCACATTGTTTAATTTTTAGTTTTATTAAATATAGGTTGTCTTGCCACTTCACAAATTTGGATTTCAAGCTTTGAGAAAAATAGATAATGATAAAATAAAATATTTCAAAAATACATCCATCAAAGCTATGTAAGTTACCTTTCTAAAAAATCAAGAAACAATTCATTTTAGTAAATATAACTCAAATTATATTGATAAAAAATAATTTATTTCTAAGTAATAATTAGCATCACTAGCATCACTTTACCACTAAATAAAATCTATATTTTTTAATAAAATTGAATGAAACCAACTAAACTTGATAGATATTGCTATTACTATTCTATCCTTGAATGAATTTTTTCATTATCATTTGAAAAAAGAACTCATCTTGATCAAAAGACTCATCACTTTTTTGAAAATGGAAAAATGGACTTGAACTGAAATTTTTTAATTTTAAAAAAACTACTTTTATAAACTATATAGAAAATGCTAAAAATCACTACTTTACATCATTATCAAATTCTTTACGATTTTCTACCAATATGCTTTTGAAAATCAAGTTTTTGTTAAAAATATCTACTTTGGTTTCAAACTTGGCCAAAAAGTACAAACTATTACAATGGTGTTACCCAAGTTAGAAATTACATAAACCCTTAATTAAATACATGTTGAACCAAAGGTCAACATATGATAGATATTAAATGCCAAATTACATAAAAGGATTTCAATGCTCATTAAATACACAAAGGACAAATAATCAAGACCCAAATAGTTCCACACAAACTCTTGTAATCTTTCCATGTCATGATCTCGTGCGAAATGTATTAAATGGTCTAAGATGATTGATTAAAGTTGCAAGAACTTTGGTCTCCAAACCAAATCTATTGAGCGTTAGCAATGACAAGCCAAGCATTGCCAAGGACCTACAAGAATTATCGACCAACATAATATATGTCAAGAAATTTTAAATATCAAACATCAAAATAGTTGTCAAGAAAACCTTTAGTTACTTAGCCCCTTTAGTGATTAATCTCCTTGGCCAACACTACACTAAGTAACAACTAAGCACCATTCTTTTGGTTATGGAGTCATCAACTCCAAAATTAAAATCCCTCCAACATGTAGGATTGTTAACTACCCTAGGATTCTCTTGCATCATACAGAAAGAGACACACAAACACATATAGACATATAGACATATTAATTATATAATAATTAGTAATCAAAATAATTAACTAGTTATCATAACAATATATCTCATGGTTAAAACAGTGTAACTAAAGCTACAAAGTTAACACTCCTTAGCTAGGGAGGAATTTTATAGAAATAGCACACATTTCCCTAAAGAAATAACTAGTAATCATGACAATACATCTCATTGTTAAATAAATGTAACTAAATTTATAAAATTAACACTCCCTCTTTGCTAGCGAGGTTTTTAATATAATTAGCAGACCTTGGCTTGCAGCAATAAAGAGAGATATCATCTCAATATGATATTATCATAACTAATATATTCAAGGATATCAACATAAACCAAGAAAATTAGGTGTTATCATTTGATATAATTGGAATTATTATTTAACAAGGAATACCAAGCATATGATATTTATCATACATATATTTTCCTTGTATGTGTACTATAATCACTTCACATGATGCTTACTTAGAAAATATCCAAACATGGTGTCTTTGATACTATGTCTCATGGTATAGACCATTTCATATTTTAGTACAAAAACTTTAAAACTTATCTCTAAGATATGCACTATAAGATTGTATATTATTTGCATAGATATCTTGATTTGTAGATATCACCATATTAAATTTATCTCACATGGTAGTCATTGATGTTGAGGAAAACTCTCATGAAAGGCTTTGATCCATTACTCTATGAGTTTCTACAAACTTCACTTTGGTAGAAGGCTTGTAGAAAATATTTATTTTCAAATATTTAGTGATAATGTACTCTAAGTGAATTGGATTCACATAAAGACCATTTTTTTTTTGCACTTATAAATATCCATCCCGTGAATCATGTTCCTCTGATTTCTATAGTTTCTTAATCACTAGATAATCCATCTTGACATGGTCTACTTCCTCTGAACAAATAGGATTAGTGTTCTCAAAAGTTAACTAAAACATATCCTCTATCTTCTCCCTCTTGATATTGAAGGATTCTTATAGTCTTAATCATCAAAAATATTATCTTCAAGAGCCTCACTTAATCTATCATGCTAATCAAATTTCTAGTGTATCCTAGATCAAAAAATTCTTTGGAGTTATTGTCATAAGACTAAGTCTTATACAATATTTTGTTAAAATCTATAATTTTCATTGCAAAAACAATCAACCTATCAATTCCCAATACAACCAATAGACTTATAGAACACATGAGTATGTTAAGCCATGTCATAAATACTAAAGGGGAAAATTGTTAGTTAGTCCAAAAATGCCCCCCAAAGCATTACTAAAGGAGATTTGAACCACTAACCAATCTCTATTACCACTCATTAAAAGCTAGAATTTTCATTGCACCAAAAATCAACCTATCAATACCTGATTCAACAACTAGACTTATAGAACATAGGAGGTAGTAAGACATGTCATGAAGCCTAAAATGGAATGTCGGAGTTTAGTTCAAAACATTTGCTAGCTTTCCTAAAGTACACATTTGATTTGCATACAAGAATATCCCTAGATTAAAATGAAAATATCAAGCTAAATACCTCATTATATTATGTATACAAATACAAATAAGAGATATTACAATGAGTAGATATTTAGAAACTGTAATAGGAATAATTGTTATGTTGCCGTTGGTGTCAAATCAAGATAATTGCTAAAGAGGATTTGAGAAGAACATAATGTAATAACCTAGAGGAAAGGTTAAGTTATGAGTAACTACAATGGGTACTTTATGAGTTGGACTTTGATAAGGTAAAGTGATTGTTTAATCATAATAATAGTGGAGAAGATAGTTATATTAAATCTTACAAGAAGTGAAAGAAAGACTAAATATGTATGCTTGACCAAGAAAAAGAGTAGGAGATTAAGGAACTTGAAGTTTAAGTTGAGCAATGATACTATTGACTAAGTGCTAGTATATGCCAAGAAAATATAGTGTCAACCAAGAATCGATATTGATTGTGAGCCCCAGTATCTATATTGCACATAACACTTAATAGCAACTAAGTAATCTAGTGATAATCAAGTGTTAGACAAAAGTGTTGGTCAAGGGACATTACTTGATAGCTTATAAAACAATCATAATTTCTAGTTGACATAGTTGATCTCTAGGAATATCTGTTAGAAAGGTTAATCTTCTTTTGGATGTATTTAATTGGGATATTCCAAGGATCCCTAAATGTACTTTGTCCTATTGTACACATGTGGAGGACATATCATTATTTTTCCTTTATTCCACATGTGAGGACAACTCATTTTTATAATTCCTTTATTAAGGAATTTAGTTTATCCTCCTTAATAGGATCTTGACACTTTGCACACACCTATTATGAATGTGGCATTCATAGAAATGGGAGTTACACATGTGAACACATGCAACTCCTTTCTCATCTCTATAAAAGAGATGCTCCTCTTTCTTTTTTCTCTACATATCATTTTGATGTTATTGTATTGAGCTATTTTGCTCCAACACACACTCTCTCTCTCTCTTCTCTAGGCATTTGCATTTATTCATAATAATCACAAGGGGTTTTCTTTGCTTTCCACTTATAAATCCTTGTCTCCATTGTTGAACCATCTTGGTGTATGCTCTTGGATTTTGCTTATCTCATAGTAACATTGTTTCACGCTTAACTTACTTGGATTGTCTCTCGTTCTTTCCTCTATCTTGTCGTTTCTTACATGGTATCAGAGCCTGGTTACTAATCCTCATTTTAAGTTTTGTGTTGAAGGTTGCCATTTATTGGAGCACACCTTATTTGGAGACGTTATTGAGAGAAGAAGTTTGTGTTGTGATTGTTTTCTCATTCTAACATCTTTTGAGTGCAGGTTTTGTTTTATCATCTTTTATCATTTTTTTACTAACCCTCTTTGGAAGGCTTTCCGCCAAAGGGTTTTCCTATCAAAATTTCAAAAAAAAATTTGCTCTTGTTTTGGAAGTTGTGCCACCAAAACAAGGAGCATCTCTCACATAACTCTCATTTATTCTATAGTTTTATTTTTAATATTTTAAGCATTTATTTGATTTTTTTTAAATTTTTTAATATTTATTAAATATTTAAAAATTAAAAATTTAAGGTATACGTAAATAATCTTAAGAGTGATTATTATTATTATTTTTCATTCATGAATTTAAAATCTTTCCCCTAATTCTTTTTAAATCTAAAATATATCCTATTTTAAAAAATTTTAATATAGATTTTAATATATTTCTTAATATATATATATATTGAAATCTAATATATATATATATATTTTTTAAATGTATGAAATTTTAATTTCATTTGCATCTACTTCTCTCCAAATCTATCTTTTCGTTTGTTTCAGTTATTTTTAGCATTTCCATTTGTTTCGTATCTTTTTTCTTGTTTTACCTCTTTTTTCTAAATCTTGCCTCTGCGTGAATGCAAGAAAATCTGCAAGTTTGATCTATGCTTGCTGTATTAATATCTCTTCTTTTGTCTCGTTATAAGAAACTCCTAAAACCTTGTCATCACATGCTTCTTCTCCTCTGTTCTCACAGCGGTCTGCTTCATTCACATGCATGAAGTTAAGCATTCTTTGCATTTCTTTGTTCTTACCTTTTATTGACAGCTCTTTTCATTTTTTTTAGAGTTCTTACCCATCGCCTTCTTTTTGCATTAGACTTTTTTTTTTCCTCTATTTGCATCTTCCCTCTCTTCTCACCTAGCCAAACTCTTATTCTTTATATAAAAGCTTATATGATCAGATAGCCCTTGGCTTAAAAACTCTTTTGCTTTTTTAACCCTCGACCTCCTCCATTGTTGGTGCCTCCTTGCAATCGCAATAGATGTGGGCTTCTTCTGTGCCATCGGCTTCATCTCTGCCTTTGGTGGCATCTGTAACATAGCGTTTACATTTATTCCAGTTGCAGCGGTCTATAAGTTTTCTCTTCGCTTTGCTGTGAAAAGTGTTTTCCTTCAGGCTTATTAAGTCATTTTTTCTCAATCATATGTGTATTAAATTTTTTTAATAAGAGTGAGTTACATTTTTAAAATAATTGTGTATTACATTTTTTTTTAAAAAGAGTATTACATTTTCATAGAAAGGTTTTTTTTTTGAAGTTTTTTTAAAAATCTTTTCGTAAGAAAAGTCATATTGCATTTCTTCTAAAGTTTTAGAAATATGAAGTTTTAGGAATATTAAGGTTTTTTTTAAAGCCTTAAAAAGTTTTTTTTCAGTTCTTAAGTTTAAGTTTTTAAAGTATTAAACATTATTAAGGACTTTATTAGTTTATCATTAAATTTTTTATTTTTATTGGTTTTATTTCAATGTTATAAAATCAATTTATAACTTACAAATTTTACCTTTAGTAAATATTTATAGTTTTTTTTTCTTCAATCATTTCGTATCATTGGGAATCCTAATTATAGCTAGTTGGATTTATCAGTCAGTCATTCTTTTCAACCTAATAATCATTTCCTTATTTTAAAATGCCTCTTCCTTATTCTATTCTTACTAAATAATAATTATTTCTAACATCTATTTGCAGGGTTCTATCATTCTATTTCAGATTAATAATTATTAATCATTAGTCTAACGTTTCTTTGCAGGCTTGTGTCATTTTCTTCAGAAATTTAATCATTATTTCATCAGCAAGTTTTTTAATTAATCCTAATTTTTTTTATTCATTCATATTTCTGTGTGTGTGGGACATTTTTTTCCATAAAAATGTCAACCTTAATTCCAGAAATAAAACTTAATCATACTAATTATCATTCCCGCAAAACTCACATTTCGTTCATTTTTCATTTTAAACACCTCTTCGAGATAGCCACTGATCCTTCTGTTGAACCTGGTTTAGTGGCTACCCAAGATGAAAAAGATACTTGGAAAATTAAAAATGAAGAATCTTTAGGGTTAATTGGTATTCCTATTATTCCAAATTTATATGTATTAATTGCACATTGTTCTAAAGCCCATGATGCCTGGTCAATTTTACAAACCAAATATGACAGTGCAGATGAATCTTGCAAAATGCAATTGCAGGATCAACTTGAAGATCTCAAGTATACAGATTTTAAGACCATGGATGAATTTTTGTTAAAATTTGATTTTCTTAAAAGTCAACTTGTTGCTTTAGGTGTTCAGTTAGATGGCATTCGCCTAATTAATATTATTCTTAAAAAGTGTCTTCCTAGACAGTTTCAACAGTTTATAACTAATATTCATGCTTAGCTTGCTATTCCTACATTAACTGCTTAGTTAACTTATCTTATTTTTCAAAATTTATTAAGACAAGAAGAAGCTAAGCTAATTCAGTTTGGTACTCTTAAATCAATTGAACATGAATTTATGTCTCGAAATTCAAATAATAATAATTTTTGTTCCAATAATAATAATAATAATCATAATAACAAACAATATAATAATAATTCTAATAACTTCAATAATAAATCTCATGCCAAATATAACAATAACAACAATAACCATAACAATCATCATAATAACAATCGTAATAATAATAATCAAAGGAATCATTCAAATTCCAAACCCCACTGTACTTATTGTGGGAAAGATGGTCATGTAACTAATATTTTTTTTAAAAAACAAAAAGTTAAGCAACCTATCAATAACAATAATCTAAACTCTCATCCATCCCGTCATGCTTTTACTGTTAGTTATAATGTTCCTAAAAATTTAGACTGGATTATTGATACTGGCGCATCTCAACATGTTACTTATCATAAAGAAGTGTTTGATTCTTTTAAACCCAATCCTTCTAATATTCCAATTCAATTAGCTAATAATCATAGTTGTAAACTTGAAGGATTTGGGAATGTTAGTATTCCAAATGGAAAATTACATGATGTCCTTTATGTTCCTGAGTTGAAATACAATCTTCTTCCGGTTGTTAAATTATGTCAAGATTATAAAATTGAATTTTATAAGGATATGTGCTATGTTATTGATCCTAACACTAATGAAGTTGTTGCTAATGCTAAGTTAGGCCATGATAATTTATTTCAATTTTTTGGGTTCACCTCTTCAAGAAACTCTATGCACAAAGATATTGTTTTTAATATTGAGCATGAAAAGCTTGCTCATTTGAATACTGATCATATCTCATCTAATATGGTTGAAATTTTACCTCCTATTGCTCCATCCAAGATTAATCATGTTACTAACAAAGTTCAAATAGCACAAAATGTTTGTATTGCATAAAATAATCCGCATGACTCATCTAATGCTCAAAATGTACAATTTAGTGAAAGGAAAATTATGTTAGTGGAGGACCAAACTCCTTCTCTAAACCCTACTCCTCATATATATACCTTTATTCCTCCTATTCTTTCTTACAATGGTAATGATACATTTTTAGATCAAGGTAATAATGCTAATGTTGATAATGGTAATCAAGCTAATGTTGAAACAGATGGTACATTCATACATCATGACTCTTCCTCCAGTGATAAATCTGTTAAGAGAAAAACTAAATGGTTTCAAAAATTACTTAGTAAACAAGATCAATTTTTAGAATGTGTGGACTTCAACCTAGGAGGATTAATTATTGCAAATATTGTTTGATGCTAATGATTCTCTTTCATCATCTTTCGCATTTCTCTTTAGTATGTTTCCTAGAAATTATGTTCTATATATAATCTTAATTGTCTTTCTGTGATTTCATACCATGATATTTTAGGTATATCTATTCATGTGTATATATGGGGGCCCACATATATATCTAGATAAATATACAAATTATTGTGTCTTTGTGACTTGTCACTTATTAGTGCATTCTTATTTATTTCACATTTGTAATTTTTTTTGAGCTCTTTCTTATTCCTTGGGATTATGAGTTATTATACACTATTGCCTTCATCATTTATTTTTTTCTACTAATTGGCACATAAGTGCATTATATGCTTTTCTAGCATCATTATATTGCCATATTGGCACTTTATGGTCTATACCATTTATTCTTAGAGTTTCCCTCCAATTTCAGTTAATTTGACCCATCTTGAAGGCATTTTACTCTTATTTGAAGGCAATCTATTCTTAATACTCATAATCCTTCCCTTTGGTATCTTTGAAATCATGTCATATAATGTTATGTATACTTCATTGCTTAAATCATAAGTCGTATAGGTTATGGATTGATCACCCATTAACTTGCAATAAAATGACTTATTAGTGGACTGTCTCTATCCACATGATTGATGCATTGTTGATGTTGGGCTCATTATTTGGCCTTGTCTATGGTCATTTTTGCCTTTTATATTCCTTTCTTGAGAGCTTTGATAACATATTTAGAATATGATTTATCTTGATTACTTTACATTTATATTTATCAGTCTATTTCAATTTACTCCATGAGAGTTTACTTAGAAATTTTTTGACTTGAATATAAGATAACATTCTCCTCATGGATAGTTGCCTTGTTTCTTGTTTCTATGTTTCAGGTAATACATCATGGCACATAAAGTACCTCTTGAAGATGTATCACACTTGAAGGACTATCCACTTCTCTTGGCTCTCCAACAATGTACCCATGTTAATACGAGACCTCTTACACGATTGAAGATATTTCAAAAAATCAAGTTGTACTATTGTAAATTGGGTTTAACTCTCTTTGATGTAAGCTTCCCAAGTAAAGATTAAGGGGGGGTGTTAGAAAGGTTAATCTTCCCTTGGATGTATTTAATTGGTATATTCCAAGTATCCCTAAATGTAGTTTTTCCTATTGTACACATGTGGAGGATATATCATTATTTGTCCTTTATTCCACATGTGAGGAAAACTCATTTTTATAATTCCTTTATTAAAGAATTTAGTTTATCCTCCTTAATAGGTTCTTGACACTTTGCACACACCTATTATGAATGTTGCATTCATAGAAATGGGAGTTACACATGCGAACACATGCAACTCCTTTCTCATCTCTATAAAAGAGATGCTCCTCTTTCTTTCTTCTCTACATATCATTTTGATGTTATTGTATTGAGCTATTTTGCTCCAACACACACACACACACACACTCTCTCTCTCTTCTCTAGGCATTTTCCTTCATTCATAATACTCACAAGGGGTTTTCTTTGCCTTCCTCTTATAAATCCTTGTCTCCATTGTTGAACCATCTTGGTGTATGCTCTTGTATTTTGCTTATCTCATGGTAAAATTATTTCACACCTAACTTACTTGGTGTCTCGTTCCTTGCTCTATCTTGTCGTTTCTTACAATATCAAAAACATGTTGAAGATAAGGATAGATGACTTGTATTATTTAATTAAACGAAAACCATTATTGAGCATTTCTATTCAAGAATTTTAAGGAGAAGTTCAAAGAAATTTCTATAAGAGAAAAGAACAAATGAAATTGTTGTAGTTACTTTAGAATAACTAAGATGATGGGGGGGGGGGAGGTAAATTATTTATCCAAGGTCTAAATGTATAAATAAAACTTTTCACAATTCAATGAACCTATAAAACATTCATTCCCATACATGCATCCATTGTGTATTTACTAATACTTGTATTTTACTATCAAATCAATATACAAAAATGTAAAGCATGAAACACAAAAAAATCATCAAGACACTTAATTCAATTATTTACATGGATACTCAATTTGGGAAAAACTACTAGTAACATTCTACTCCTTTTCACTCTTCTGAAGTGATACCATATGAAAGGCCAACCCTGATAAAGGTTATAATACACACTGTTAAATGTGACTTGATTAAGGGATTTCAATCACCCTATTAAAAGTGAGCCTTGTTAGAGGACTTTAGGCCATTCACTTGGAATACCACTCTATTAAAGGATTTTCTAATGACTGTTAGGTAAACCTTAATCTAAAGTATTTACCCTAGATTGATACAATTGTTAGAGAGTAACAGTATAGGTTTGATTTGATACAACTTACAACTTCACTTGTAGATTATAGATCACTATTTGGTCCTCAATTCTAGTTCATTTTCATAATTTACAGCTCTAATAGCTTGTTCACCCTTCAAGCATTTATCTCCTTAAGCCTTGTTGCTTAATATTTCATTGCAGACTCTTCTCTTGGGTCACTTGATGAAGAAAAACCTTTAATTCCTTCTCCTCCCTGGGTTCTTGCACACGAAAACAACCCCTTTTACTTTGTGACTAGACATTCCTATAGATACGAAATTAGAATATTTTCCCACTCATTATCCATCATCCAAATTAGGGTTTTCGATGGATTAAATAAGATATAATGTATCTAAACCCATATCTTGTCTATTCTAGAAACTTATCCTAGTTCATCCATTTGAATTTTCCTAAAAATGTTTTACATCAAGTTCTATGCCACTAGCTCATCAATCTGATCTTCCTCCTAGTTCACAAGTTTCAAGAAAATAAACTTATTGGCTTAGATTATGTGAATCTTTGATCCTTATCATAATGTAGTAGCTCAACATTATCAACCTTCTGATGCTCGATACATATTGCATTGCTTGAAATTATCTATAAAATCACTCGGCATCAACTAAACTTTACTTGGTATAAACTATTTTGATTGACATCCACTAGAGTTTTCTTTTAGTCGGCTCTAACTAACTCTCTTCTCATCTTGCACTAACTTTTCTTCGCACCTACTATCCACTCAGTTATGTTTGGTAGACAAACTTTGTTTAACTTATTTTTCTAAAATTTCTAAGTGTAACTAGCTATTTTGTAAAATTAAGTAGATCATCAATTCATCATATCATCACTGTCTTAATGGATTCTTGTAATTCATTACATAATCATAACTCAACCTTTCCTCTAGGTGACTTTGTTACATCTTGTTGATCAAGTCCTCCTCATCAGTCAACTAAGTGATAGTGCTTGAATCTTGTAAGCAATTATTTTTTGGTTTAAAGAATAATTTTGGCAACTGAGTGTCAATACACTTAACCATTTTTCACTTTACATGTCGAGCAAAGAGTTTATCAAGTGCCGAGTGATATCAAGTGTCGAGTGATATCAAGTACTGAGTGATATAGAGTGATATCAAGTGCTGAGTGATACAGAGTTTATCAAGTGCTGATTAATACGAAGTGTCAAGTGATCTAGAGTGATCAGGTGCTGAGTGATACAATTTTATTTAGGTGCCAAGCTATCCAGGAAACAACATGTACTGAGCATCAATAATGCTTCATGAGCTGAGTAACTCAGAATATCAACATAAGAGTTTGTAATTGCACAAACTATGATGTAAACCATTTTTGTAGCCAACACAAGGTAAATCTCAAAAGATCTAGAGATAAGAATGAATCTTTTACATTTCCTATGCAATCTGCATGCAGCCAACTGGAAAATTGGAAAGGCATGAAACCAATCAACAAAAGGAAAGTATTGAACAGGAAATTGAGATTCAATGTGGATTGTAGATCCATACCTAACCCTAAGTCTTCAAAGTCTTTCTAAAGGAAGACAAAAGTCTCACTATAATAAGGATGAGAGAGGGAGAATAGTGTTAAGGGGAAAACATAATAGAATTCAGTGAAAGGAGACATAGAGGGTAAGAGTAGCAATTTGATATTCAATTGATCAGAACAAAGCAAAGGAGACATAAAAAAATCAAATCTCAGAGGATCAAAATTAGAGAGAGAGCCAAAAAAAGTTCCTACATTCAAAAATCAAGGATTATAAACTATCAGGTTTATAATACCTAATACTCTCTTACCATTGTATTAGAAAGGAAACCCTATGTAGATAGGTTGTCTTAACAACTATTTGTAGATCGTTATCAAAAGGTGATTAAATCCTTTAATAGGGTAACACTTCATGTAAAGTGTTTTAAAATCCTTTAACCAGGTTACTATTGACACAGTGTAAAGCGTTTAACACGATAGGCCTTTAACAGGGCAGACCATCATAAGTGGTTGAACAATATTGCTACAGTGATTTTGTGGGTATCATCTCCACCCGAATTTTACCTTCTTATTTTTGAAGGGTTTCTGGGTTACCAAATTCCAGTGTTATGCGTTGTTGATGCATGTATTAGTTTCATGTTTATTTGATGTGTTTACATGTATGCAATTTACTTTCAGATATAAGTTTTATTGCTTAAATTGTGATACTTCTGATTCACAACCCCCCCCCTCTCATAAGTATTGTTCCCATATTTGAATATTCCAACAATCTTACTAGAAAATAGTAGATTTGACATTAGCAACAAAACAATGATTGAAAAACAAAATCTTCTTCAACAATCTCCTTCTCAACAATCTCTTTTTGAAACAATTTTCAAGAATCTCCCTCTTTGGCATTGATGTAAAACTAAATTGATCAACCAAGTCAATTAGATGAATATCTCAACCAATCTAACTATGTTAAAACAATAGGGCAATACCAAAGAAACAACTTGTATTCCTCCCTTTATCAACAACTTTCATCTTCTAATTAGGTTACAAAACTCTTTATTAAAACTCCCTCTAAGTTCCTTCTTGTATCTCCCTCTTACTAGGTATATTAGGATTTCTCCATCTTTCTTTCATACTAGACTGATGGGCAGAGTCTCTGTCTCTCTAATGTGTGATCTTTCTGGCTCCTTGATCAATATCTCCCTCTTTGTTAGGACTTAATTTTTCATATCTTTCTTTATGTCTAATTAGCAGATCAGATTAAGACTTTCTCTCATTTATCTCTTGCACTTGATTAGTAAAAAAATTATTCTTATGATGATCATTTTAATGTACTTTCTCCCTCTTTGACAACAATGTGAAAGACATATATAAAAAAAAAAACTCATCATCCTTAAAATATGCAGATATAAGCTTTGCAATTTCCTCAATTCCTCCCTCTATCACCTTACTTGTGACTAATTCAAAATTTTCAGATTTGTGATTACTTTAGGTAGTTCCTAAACTAAGATGCACTTCATCAATTTGTATTATATGAACATCAACTTGTTTGATGTAGGGCACTCCTTCTATTTCTTAAATAGCCTTTGATAGGGGTATCACCCTTAGTTTACCTCTTATATACTCATGAGCATCCTATTAGAAATGCTTTAGAATAATTGCAAGGGGAGGTGAATCAATTATTAAAAGTCCAAATGTCCAATTAAAACTTTTTTACCAAACAAAGTGAGCCTTTAAAATTGTTCTTTCATCCAAGATTAAACTTTCCTACTTAGAAAGTTACTATAAACTGACATGTAAGCATAACACATGAAAAATCAACACATAACATAGTGATTTACATGGAAACCCAATTTGAAAAAAACCACAAGTAACATGCTACTCAATTATCACTCTTCTAAAGTGATGTCCTATGAAAAGCATGCCCTGTTAAAGGCTACAACACACTGTTAAATGTGACTTGGTTAAAGAATTTAACCACCTTGTTAGAAGAGGGCCTAGTTATAGGACTTTAGAATATTCACTTGGAATGCCACCCTATGAAAGGCTTTACAAATGGTTGCTAGAGGAACCTAAGTCCATAGGATTTTACCCTAACTAATACAATTGTTAGAGAATAACAACAAGGCCTTTGATCTAATACAACTCACAACTTAACTTGTAGACTTTAGATCATAATTTAGCTCATAACATTACATGTCTTTTAGTATTTGTAGCACTGACAGTGTTTTCCCCTTCTCAAGCTTTGTCTCCTTGAGTTTTCATGCTTGATGTATGAGTGCAATCCTCTCTTTGACCACTAATCAAAGCAGAGTCTCTATGCTTTGTTCTTCCTTCTCCACTTGATGTCTTCTCCTTGATACCTTTCAACCACTTCGCAATTTTGGCACACCAGCAACTCTTGCTTCTTGGCCTATTACTCCTTAAATTGAAATTTAGAATTTCTTTTCCTACTTTATTCTTCTCTCCCTTAATTTTAGTTTGAATGGGTTAGGTGGGATTGATTGAATCTAACACACATTATTTTCTTTTCTAAAAACATCATGAAAATCCTCTTGAATTCACTCAAAAATGGTTTACATAAAATTTTGTGCTACTAGCTCATCATCCTTATCCTCCAACTGGTTCACAAAATTCAAGATAACAAATTTGTCAACATAGATCTAGTGAATCTTTGACTTTTCCATTAATGCAACAGCTCGGCACTATTGGAATTTTGGTTCTTGGCACATACTATGTTACTCAACATCAAATACATTTTACTGATGCTCGACACCTACTATGGATTCACCTAGCATCCACTAAGTTTTATGATTCTTGACACCTTTTACTTTGCTTGGAACCTGAATAAACTTAACTCCTTCTGTATCACTCGGCACACACTAGATTTTAATTGTCTTGGCACTAACTAAAAATTTTCTCAGCTCTAACTAGCTTGCTCGACACTCACTAATTAACTTAGTTATGCTTTGGAGTCAACCTTGTTGCAACTTATTCCTCCAGTGTTTCTAAGTGTGACCAACCTCTATATTTTCAAGTATATTATCAATACATAATTTTACCATTTTCTTAACTGATACTTGCACTTCATTACAAAAATATAACTCAACCTTTCCCTTAGGTGCTTTTGTTACATCTTGTTCATTAAATGCTCTTCATCAATCAACTAAGTGATAGTACTTGCATCTTATAAGAAATTGTCATTCCAACAAATAGTAGGATTGACATCAATGAAAGAACAATGATTGAAAACATTATTTTATCAATCATTTTCCTTCTTTGCAGCTATCTCCCTCTTTGATAGTATTCATTTTTTAATCTCCCTCTTTGGCATTGATAGAAAACCAAACAAATCAACCAAGTTAATAAAATACTAACTAGGTTAAATTAGTAAATCAAATTCCAAAAAGAAAACTTTATTCAAAACTATTCATTATTACCAACAAAAGTTAACTTATGACTCCCTCTGAATTATTTTGTTGATAAACTGTCTTCTCCCCTTTTCATTCTACTATTCCTCTAATTGATTCTTTATTGCAATTTTCTCTCCCTTTGAGCTGCTATTTACTTTTACATATTTAAAAATTCTTTTTCCTTCTACTGCACCTAAATCCCTCTTACACTATTTCTTCCTCATGCATTAATCATGTTCTGATATTTTGGTATCAGCTACTTCAGCTACTTCTCCCTTTGTCCAATTAAATGCTATTGATCAAATGTTGTTGATTAGTTTCTATTCATTCTCCTCTTTGACAACAATGCCAAAGACATACTATTTTAGTCTCTTAATATTCAAGTGTAACATTTTTAGGTACTCCAATTTCTCCCACTGTCATCTTTCTTATGGCTGATTTGGAACTCTAGCATTTTGATTACTTTAGGCATGATCCTAAAGTAAACATCCTCTGCATCAATTTGTAATGTGCCAAGAATCAACTCATTTGATGTAGGGCAATCTTACTTTATCTCAAGTAGTCTTGGCTAGGGGTATTTCCCCTAACTTACCTCTAAGATACTCAAAAACATCTTTAGGTGGTGCCTTTGTAAAGATGTCAGCAATCTATTCCATTGAACTGATATATTCCATCCTTACTTGTTTGTCTTACACCAATTCTTTTACATAGTGATACTTGATTGCAATATGCTTTGTTTTGGCATGCATTGTAGGATTATTTGATATGTTGATGGCACTTGTATTATCACAATAGAGTATCAGAGGTTCAATTACCTCTTCCTTCATTCCTTGCAATAGATGTTTCATCCCTACAATATTAGTGCAGTTGATAGCAAAAACAACAAATTCAGCTTCTATTGTAGATTTTGAGGTACAACTTTTCTTTTTGTTGGTCCAAGTAACCAATCTTTTCCCTAAGAAAAGTGCTCCTCCACTAGTACTTTCTCTATCATCAATATTACCTTCCCAGTTTGCATTAGTGTAGGCTTTCAATTCAAACTTTTCAGTCTTCTTGTAGTATAAACCAAAGTCAACAGTTCCTTTTGGATACCTTAGTATTCTCTTTACAACCATCAGATGATTTTCTTCTAGATTTGTAGAAAATTTTGCCATTATTTTGATAGCTAATGCAATGTCTGGTCTACTATGTACAACATATTACAAATTTTCAATCATTGATCTATAGAATGTCTGATTTACTTCAATTGACTCATCATTCTTAGATAACTTATGTCCTATTACCATTGGTGTACTGACTAGTTTTGAATCTTCTAATCCAAATTTCTTGAGTATCTACTTGATGAATTTTGATTGGGTCACAAATATGCCATGCTTCAATTGATGTACTTGCAATCCAAAAAAGAATTTGATTTCTCTAAACATTGACATCTCAAACTCATGTTTTGTTTGAGTAGCAAAATCTTTGCATGGAATATATTTTCCTCCAAATATTATATCATCAACAAAGATTTTAGATATCAAAATGTCTTTACCTTTTTCTGCCTTGATGTACAAATTTTTGTTCTCATCTATTCTATCAAATCCTATCTTCACAAGTTATTTATGTAGTCTCTCATACCATGCTCTAGTTGCTTTATGTAGTTTGCAAACAATATCCTTGTTGTTGTCATCAACAATTCCATCTGGTTGTTCTATGTAAACTTGCTCTTCCAGTATATCATTCAAAAAAGTAGACTTCACATCCATTTGGTAGACTTTGAAACTTTTTTAGGTAGCATTTGTTCTTACTCCTTCCATTCTTGCAATAGGGGCAACTATTTTCCTATAGCCCAGTCCTTCTTCTTGTGCATAACCTTTATAGACTAGTGTAGCCTTATTCCTTTTTATCTCACCATTCTCATCAAGTTTGTTCCTTAAGACCCATTTTGTACCAATTATATTCTTATTATCTGGTCTAGGAACTAGAGTCCATGTTTTTCTCTTCTCAATCTGATCCATCTCCTCTTCTATAGATTTATTCCAATTATCATATTGTAGTGCATCTTTCACTATTTTGGACTCAACCTTGCTCATTAGACATGATTTGTTCCTTAGTCTATTCCTTATCATCGGTCCATATTCCTTTTCTCCAATGATTTAATTTGTAGGGTGATGTCTTCTCACATACTTGGATAGTCTTGGTTCTATCCTTCTTTCCATGCTTGGTCCTCTAGCTTTAGAGTCACTTTGCACTTCTCCTTCTAGTATTTCATCATCTCTTTCATGTGTGCTGATTTAAAAATTAGAATGTGCATTTTCTTCATTCTATAACTCAGCTTCTAAATGTAGTGTAGCATTCAATGGCTATGACTCAGTTGATACTAAAATTTGTTGTTGATTCCCAACTTGATTGGCAACTTCATCTTCAATTGGCATTCCTTCATAAATGTATACAAAAGATCTATAATCTTCTGATTTTTTGGATTCATCAACTTGGACTTCTACATGCTCATCAAAATTTACATTTGCACTCTCCACAATCTTATTAGTGTTAGTATTTAAACACTTGTATACTTTACTTCTAGTGGAGTATCCAAGGAATATGACTTCATCACTCTTTGCATCAAAATTGTCATTTCTAGTATCCTTAAGAATATAGTATTTACATCAAATACTTTGAAATATTTTACATTAGGTGACTGACCATACCATAGTTCAAAAGGTGTTGCTTTAGTTTCTTTCTTTACTTGTACTCAATTCAGGGTGTAAATAATAGTACTTACAATTTCTCTCTAGTACTTCAGAGAAATATTTTTCTCCATCATCAAGGTTCTAACACAACCTATTACTTATATATTCCTTATCTCTGCAATTCCATTCTATGAGGGAGTTCTCTATGCTGATCTTTGTCTTTTGATACCTTTGTCATTGTAAAATATTTCAAATACTTTTGATGTAAACTCTCCTCCTTTGTCTAATCTCATGCACTTTAGACTCTTTCCTATTTCTTTCTCAACTCTAGCCAAATACCACTTAAACATTTGAAATGCATTGGACTTTTGTTTTAAGAACATGGTAGTCATCATGCTAGAGTAGTCACCCAAAAATAGCATTATGTATCTATCTCCTAAGTAACTTTTCACTTCTTGTGGGCCAGATAAGTTAGTATGGACTAGCTCTAGTACTTCTTTCGAAGTGTAAACTCTACTTTTGAAACTTGACTTGGTCATCTTTCCTAATTGACATTGTTTGTACATTTTATTTTTAGGCTTTTTCAGCTTAGGCAAACCTCTAGCTTTCTTCTTTGTGTTGATGCTAATCATATTGTCAAAATTAACATGACACAACCTTTATGCCATAGCCACACATTATCAAGTCCAACAATAAGACAAGTTGCATCTTCCATATCTAGGTAAAACAGATTACTCCTAGTTTGTTCACCTTTTCCTATCAGATTTCCATCAATGTCATAGATTTTGACAGTTTTGTTTCCAAATTCTACTTTGCAACCTATATTGTCTAGCTATGATACACTTAGCAAATTATAGTTCAATCCTTCAACATAGTAAGCATTATCCCATGAAGTTTTCTCTGTAAGTTTAATAGAACCTTTTCCTTTGACTTGACATGGTACATCATTACCAAATCTTACACTATTTCCATCATATTAGGTAAAGGTAATAAACTTACTTTTTTCTCTTATCATGTGATGTGAGCATCCACTACCTATGATCCATTTTTCGTTCTTATTTAAACAAGTTACCAATGTTGTTGCATCATCTTCATCTAATTTATCCTTCATGGCTACATAGACTACTTCATCATCATTCTCATCAGAATCTTCAATGTAGCATCTTCTGCCTTGTCCTTGTAATCTCTTCTATCTTCTCCTCTTTTGTTCTTGTACTTGTTTCCTTATTTGTAGTTCTTCTTCTATGTACACCTTGTAGAAAAATGTCCTACTTCATTGCAATTAAAGGAAATTATAGGCAACTTGCCTTTGAATTTACCTTTGCCTCTGTGGAATCTTCTAGGCAATAATGCTTCCAATTGGTCCACATCTTCCTCATCTATGCTACTGTCACTAGATGCATGTTTCCTTTTCTACTTTTCTTCTTTGATTTCACCTCCTCACTATCTTTCTATGATAGCTTAGCCTAGAAAGTAGATTCAAGATTCTCAGGTCTGTAGTTATCATAATTGGACAATTCAAATGCAGTAAGTCTTCCTACTATTCCTTCAAAAGTTAACTGATTCCCTGGGACACATCTCAACTCTTTGATGGCTGAAACTCTACTAGCATAGACAAGGAGTAGAGTTCTTAAGTATTTGATATTGATAGTTTTATCTTCCAAATGAGCACCCAAACTTCTTATTGTACTTACAACTTTTTTCATTCTAGAGGCATATTGAGCAACATTATCACCTTCCTCCATTTTCATGTCATCAAACTTTCCTCTAAGGCTTTCTCTTTTTGCTCTTTGAACATTCTAATCTTCTCCATAGATATTTGATAGGGCTTTCCACATCTATAATGTAGAATCATATCCTTTGATGTCATCAAATTTAGCATAGCTAAGTGTAGAGGCAATCTTCAACATTGCCTGATTATGATCCTTCCCTTTGTTCAAATCATCTGCAATGGAGTTATCTTTGTTTAGCTTGGGAATTTCTCTCTTGGACATCTTGATCTTCCTACTTCTAGTACCTTGAAACTAAATTAGCAGATGGCTCTGATACCAATTGTTATAAATATTTTAGAATAAATGAGAGTGGGGGTGATTTAATTATTCAAGGTCTAAATGTTCAATTAAAACTTTTCACCAAACAAACTAAGCCTTTAAAACTTTTCTTTCATCCAAGCTTAAACTTTCCTACTTAGTAAGTTATTGTAAACCAACATGTAAGCATAACACATAAAAAATCAACACATAACACAATGATTTATGGGGAAACCCAATTTGAGAAAAACCACCAGTAATATGCAGATTCTCACTCTTCTGAAGTAATTCCTTGTGAAAGGCCTGCCCTATTAAAGGCTACAACACATTGTTAAATGTGATCTAGTTAAAGGATTTAACCACCCTATTAGAAGTGGGTCTAGTTAGAGGACTTTAGAACATTCACTTGGAATGACACCCTACTAAATGATTTATAAAAGGTTGTTAGACCAACCTGAGTCCATAAAAATTTACCCTAACTGATACAATTGTTAGAGAGTAACAATAAGGGCTTTTGATCTAATACAACTCACAACTTAACTTGTAGCTTTCATATCACAATTTAGCTCATAACATTGCCTAGCTTTTAGTCTCTATAGCTCTAGTAGCTTGTTCCCCTTCTCAAGCTTTGTCTCCTTGAGTCTTCATACTCAATGTACTAGTGCAATCTCCAGTTTGACCATTAATTGAAGCAAAGTCTCTATGCTCTATTCTTCCTTCTCCTCTTGATGTCTTCTCCTTGACACCTTTCAACCACTTCGCAATTTTGGCACACTAGCAAGTCTTGCTTCTTGGCCTATAGCTCCTTAAATAGTCAGATATCTCAACATCTCTTTCATATGAACTAATCCCAAAATTAGAATGTGTATCTTCTTCATTTTGTAACTCAACATCTAAATGTAGCTTAGTTCCTTAATGCAAGTTGACATTCACATGGTGTGACTTGACAATTACTAAAACTTGATGTTGATTTGTAACTTGATTTACAACATCCTTTTCAATAGGCATTCCTTCATAAAAGTATACAAATGATTTGTATTCTTCTGTTTCTTTCATAGGCTCAGCCACATGTACTTCTACAAATTCATCAAAATTCATATTTGCACTTTCTACAATTTTTTTAATGTTAGTATTTAAACAATTATATAAGCTTTTCTTCTTGTGGAGTATCTAAGGAATATACCTTATTCACTTTTTACATCAAACTTTCCATTCCTAACATCTTTAATAATATAACACTTACTTCCAAATACCATTTAAAGTATTTTACATTAGGTGGATATCCCTACCATAGTTCAAAAGGTGTTGACTAAGTACCTTTCTTGACTTTCACATGGTTCAAGGTATATATAGCAATACTTACAACTTCTCTCCATTATTTTAGAGAAAAATTCTTCACTATCGTAAGTGTTCTAGTACTATCCATTATAGACCTATTTCTCCTTTCAGCAATTCCATTTTATGGAGGGATCCTAGTGGCAAATGTTATTCTTTTGATTCCTTTGTCATTATAGAACATCTCAAACTCATTTGAGGTGAATTCTCCTTCTTTATCAAATCTCAAGCATTTTAGACTTGTATCTATTTCTTTCTCAAATGTTGCCAAGTACCACTTAAACATTTGAAAAGCATTAGCTTTTTGTTTTAGAAACATTATTGTCACCATTTTAGAGTAATCATCAACAAATATTATTATGTACTTATCTCCTCTGTAGCTTTTCACTTCAATTGGTCCACATAAGTCAGTATAAACAACCTCTAGTATTTCTTTAGAGGTATATGCTTTACTCTTAAAACTTGACTTTGACATTTTCCCTAGCTGACATTGTTTACACACTATATTATTAGGTTTCTTCAACTTAGGCAATCCTCTAACTTTCTTTATGTTATTGATACTTTACCAAGTTATCAAAATTAACATGACATAATATCTTGTTCCAAAGCCATACATCATCAAATTTTGTAACTAAACAAGTAGCATCCTCTATATCTATATAGAATAGATTACTTCTAGTTTGATCACCTTTTCCAATTAGTTTCCCATTTGTGTCACATATCCTGGGAGTTTTGTTTCAAAATTCAACCTTGTATCCTAGATTATTCAATTGTGATACACTTAACAAGTCATAATTTAGTCCTTCAACATAGTAAGCATTCTCACATGAAATCTTGTTTGTGAGTTTGATAGAGTCTTTTCCTTTTATCAAGCATGGTACATCATTACCAAATCTTAGACAATTTGCATAATAACAAGTTAATGTAATGAACTTACTTTTGTCTGCAGTCATGTGATGTGAGCATCCACTTTCAATGATCCATCTATCATTTTTATTCACACAAGTCACAAGTGCACTTGCCTCATCTTCATTTGATTCAACCTTGATTGCAACATATGCCACATTATCATCATGTTTATCAGAATCATGTTCATGAAAAATGTAGCATGACTTCTTGTCTTTGTCATTGTAATCCCTTTTTTCATCTTCTCTTCTATTTTTATACTTGTTTCCTTCTCTGTAGTTCTTCTTCTATATACATCTTGCAACAATATAACCAACTTCATTGCAATTGAAACAAATGATGGGTAACTTACCTTTGAAATTTCTTTTATCTCTATGAAATCTTCTTGCCAGTAGTGGTTCCAATTGTTCAACATCTTCATCATCTTTATCACTATCACTGGATACATATATTTTCTTTCTTTTCTTCTTCTTCTCCTTCACCTCATCAAAATCCTTCAATAAAAACTTAGCTTTGAAACAAGACTCGAGGCTCTTAGGTTTGTAATTATCAAAGTTAGATAGCTCAAAAGTAGTAAGTCTACCTACCAAACCTTCAAGAGTTAGATTATTTTCTAGAATACATCTCGATTCTTGGATTATAGAAATTCTAATGACATAAATAGGCAGTAATGTTCTCAAGAATTTTCTTAACATAGTTTCATCATCTATATGGCTAGTAGCTCCTCTTATTGCACTAACAACTTCTTTTATCCTAGCAATACTGAGCAACATTTTCACCTTTTTCCATTCTTATATCATCAAAATTACCTCTGAGGATCTTAGTTTTGGCTCTTTGAACATTTTTGTCTCCTCCATAGATGGTGTTTAGGGCATCCCACATTTTCTTTGCACTGTCACAACATTTGATATCATCAAATTTGGCATAGCTTATAGAAGAGGCAATCTCCAACATTACCTATTTGTGTTCATTTTTCTTCTTCATATCTTCAGTAGTTAGAGCTCCAACTGGATCAGCATGTTCCACTGTAATGGTATATTATGCATGATCTCAAACTCCTCCAAGGTGTGGCTTCATCACACTTTTCTATGTAGAAAAGTTATCTTTCTTCAACTTTGGTACTTCTCATTTATACATCTCGATCTTTGTGCTTCTAGCACTTTAAAACTAGTCCTGTTAAGAAAATGGCTCTGATACCAATTGTTGGAATCACTTTAGGATAATTGAGAAGGGGGTGGGGTGAAATTGTTATCCAAGGTCTAGATGTATAAATAAAACTTTTCATAATTCAATGAAACCATAAAACATTCATACACATGAATGCATCCATTGTGTATTTACCAAAACTTAAATGTTATTGTAAATCAATATGCATAACTATAAAACATGAAACACAACACATTCATCAACACACTTGACATAATGATTTAAGTGGAAATCCAATTTGAGAAAACCCACTACTAACATGCTAGTCCTTTTCACTCTTTTGAAGTGACGCCCTATGAAAGGCCAACCCTGTTAAAGGTTACAATAGAAACTGTTAAATGTGACCTAGTTAAGAGATTTCAATAACCTTATTAAAAGTGACCTTTGTCAGAGGACTTTAGTCCATTTATATGGAATGCCACCCTGTTAAAGGATTTTCAAATGATTGTTAGGTCAACCTTAATCCCAAGGATTTACCCTAGATCGATACAATTGGTAGAAAGTAATAGTAGAGCTTTCATTTGATACAACTTCCAACTTCAGTTGTAGATTACACATCTTTATTTAGTCCTCAATTATGCTTGGCTTTCATACTTTATGGCTCTAACATCTTGTTCATCCTTTAAGCATTCATCTCCTTAAGCCTTCTTCTTTAATATTCCATTGCAGACTCTTGTATTTTGTTACTTCATGAAGAAAAACCCTTAATTCCTTATCCTCCTTAGGTTCTCACACATGCCACCAACCTCATCTTCTTCATGACCAAACATTCCTATAAATAGGAAATTAGAATATTTTCTCACTCATCATCCATCATCCAAATTAGGGTTTTGGATGCATTAGGTAGGATATAATGTATCTGCACCCATATCTTGTCTATTCTAGAAACTTCTCCTATAATCCATTTGAATTTTCCTAAAAATGGTTTACATCAAATTATGTGCCACTAGCTCATCAATCTTATCTTCCTCCTAGTCTACAAGTTTCAAGAAAACAAACTTGTTGGCTTAGATTCATCAAATTTTAGATCTTTATCATAATGTAGTAGCTTTGCATTATCAATCTTTTGATGCTTGGCACATACTGCATTTCTAGGCATCAACTATAAAATCACTCAACATCAACTAAAGTTTATTGATGCTCCTAATCAACTAAACATTACTCAGCATCAACTATTTTTCTCGACATCCTCTAGAGTTTTCTTTTACTCTACTCTGACTGATTTTTTGCTTGGCTTGCACTAACTTTTCTTGGCACCTACTATCCACTTTGTCAAGCTTGGTAGATAAACTTTGTTTAACTTATTCTTCTAAACTTTCTAAGTGTAGCTAGCCATTTTTTAACCTTAAGTAGATCATCAATTCATCATGCTATAACTATCTTAACTAATTATTGTACTTCATTACATAATCATAACTCAACCTTTCCTCTAGGTGCTTTTGTTACATCTTGTTGATCAAATCCTCCTCATCAATCAACTATGTGATAGTACTTGAATCTTCTGAGAAATTGCCTTACCAAAAAATATTAGGTTTGACATCAGTGAAAAAAAGGGATTGAAACACAAAATCTTCTTCAACAATATCATTCTTAACAATACCATTTTCAATCAAATTTAAATAGAAAGGGTGAACACATTGATTGTATGTGTTTAATCTGATTAAAATCTTCATATCTACGATGATCTTTAAGCTACAAAAGCTCAAATTTATCTATTTAAGGATGTATAAGTGCTTAAATTAAAGAGGTTATGTGAGCTCATGGAGGAATTTATAAGGTTAGAGTGAGTTGATGACTTTTTTGTTGGAAAATTTGAGTAGAACCTTGGACTATGAAGTGTTCAGGTGAAGATTGATTTCTTGAATGGATACAAAGAGAATCACTGATGGAGATGTCAATGGAGGCTAGTCAATGAGTTAATTGGTGGACAAAATTGTGATCTATATTTTTAAAGTGAGTTTTATTTTTTAGATTAACCTATGGTTACTTTCTAATCATTGTATTAGTATTCCAATCCTTTGATCAAGATTAACCTAACAATAATATATAAATACTTTAATTAGGGTGGCACTCTAGTGGAATGTTCTAAAGTCCTCTAACAAGGCTACTCTTGATAGGGATATTACATTCTTCAAAAAAATCATATTTAACAGTGTATTTTGTAACCATTAATAGGGGTGGTTCCTAACATAGCTCACTTCAGAAGAGAGAAAATTCGGTGACATGTAACTGGTGGTTTTTACCAAATTGGATTTCCAAATATAATTCTAGTCTCATACTTGTTTTGATGTTATTTGAGATTTTTTATTGTTAATGTCTTACATTCTATAATTTATTTTCTATAAGGATAGTGTTTTGTAAGTTTTTGTATAGATTATGTGCTATAGAGACCGAGCTATGAAATGTTTAGATCTAAAGCATTGAAAGTGATTAAAAGTTCAATTAACACATATGGACCTAAGGATAACTAAATCACCCCCAATTTCAATTATTCAAAATCATTCTAACATTGATAAATGTAATAATCATGGATAATAAATACACTTGTCCACATCAACTTCCTTGATACAAGTTTCTCTGACGAAGTTCCACATGCCACAACTAAAAAAATATCTCTTTATGATCATTTGTTAAACAATGGGAATGGAACATTGGTTAATATTATATGCAAAAGGGAACTTTTTTGGCTAATTTGACTAACAAATAGCTATTAGTTTTTGTATTGTTCATTGTACCATGCAAGATATTTTACATTAAAATAAGGTGAGTTGATGAAAGAAGTAAAAATTACTAATTTAATGCTAATTATATATTTCTTATCTATTTTAGCCCTAGTCTATCTAAATTTCTATACAACCAAAAAGTTTTTTTATTAAAATTGCACCTCTTGAACTTATCTAGAAGTATAATTTCATTATCAACATTAGAGAATGATTGTGTAGAATATTTATTATGTTTCATCATCAAATAAAGTTTTTAAATTATTATCTTTAGAATTAGCAAAGAGGAAAAATATCTTACATCTAGTAAAGTTATTTAAGAACATCAACATTTTTCATGATTAGGATTTTTTTACTCCACTTAGAAAATGAGATCTATGGGAGATTTTTTTATTGAATTTTAATAATTCAAATCTTGGTAGGATTGGTGGTCTAAAGTTTTCCAAACATTCCTCTATGACTAGTCTAGAAGTAAGGTCCCTAGTTGGAAGCCTAGCGGATCTAGGTGGGGTACCATGTTTATCAACTTGTTATGAGGTCTCTCTCATCCTCTTTCCATGGTCAAAGAATATTTTAGATTCTATTACTCTGGTCACAAATTCTCATTTCAAGAAAATGGATTTTAGATCCTCAATGGATGGTAATTGAAAGATATAGGTTCCCAAGAACCAACATGAGGTGGATGACATTCCAAAAAAGTGGTTACGGTTGTTTGAAGATCCCAAATTTAAGAACTTTTCTCCGCTATCTATAGATCCAATTAGTGTGGGGTGTTAGGATGGAGAATCTAGTATTTTTTTCCCTGGCCCTATCCTAGCCCACTTGCTAGATTTATGGCATTGACTCTAATAGGAAAATTTCTTGGTCCTAACCTGAATATTGAAGGCTCTCATGGTATTACAAAAATGAAATTATATCTAAAAAGCCATGTGGAAATCATTTCCATTCATAGGGACTTTCTTTTCTTTGATTTATCCAATAAAGAAGACTATGGTTATGTCTTGTGTGGTGGAATTTAGCATGGGTGTTTGGAAAGATGGCTCTTTCCTTCTAGGAACAGTCACCCAAGAACAACTATGATGATTCTCCTTCTGATCTATACCGCTTTGAGTTGGGTTTCCAAGCCTTCCTCTAGAATTTTATATTCTAGTTATCTTGCAAGGATTGGTGAGATTATTTGGGGAACTCTTCTCTATTGACCTAGGTATATATACTAAATCCAAACTCTTTTTATATACAAAGATCTATATGAACATTGGGAGAATAGAGAATCTTTCCTCAATTATTGTGATTAAATCTAAGAAAGGGAATTTAAAGGAGCAAGTTGAGTTTGAAACTGCCCAACCCCCTTCTCTCTCTCTTTTAATAGAATTAGTCATTAGGAAAAAAAATAAAGCCTAATAGGAATAAAAAGTAGCTCAGCAGGGAGTCCATTCAATAAGATTCAAAAGTCTTTTCAAGATTCAAGGAATTTCCATCGACTAAGAGATAAATAGAAAGTTTCTTTATCAAACTATCATATCAATGTTAATAAATAGGAGAATTTTTGGAGATGGAGATGTACAACATTTTGGTTGAACCCAAGGGATACGAATTGATATTCTTTCATATTACTATGTCTAGACACAAGGTAGCTAAAAAAATCTTTAGAATTTTTTTGACTCTAGAGTGAAAATTTTAAATAAGGAGACATCAGAAGATTTCATTTTATTCTTCTCTTCCCTCATTTAAAAAGAAAAATCGCTTTCCTTGAATGATCAAGAAAGGTTGATGAAGCCTATTCCTAATATCTTAAAAGATGGTTTGAACAAGTCTTTGGTATCTATTCTATCTATGGTGAAAATTAAGGAAGCAGTATTCTCTCTAGAGGAAGATAAGTATCTAGGGCCAAATGATTTTTGAATTGTTTCCAAGGTTTTTTTAATGTATTGGGGCTAGTTATCTATAGTGTTGTTAAGAAATTATTTGACTTGAGAAAACCTCACATGAAAATTAATTCTACTTTCATAGCCTTAATCCCTATAAAAACTTTTGGCCTCTTCTTTTATTATTTCAGAGTAATCAATTTGATTAACTCAGTGTACACACTTTTCTCTAAAGTGTTGGCATCATGCCTTCTAGCCTTTCTCTCCTTTCTCATTTCTACAGAGAAAAAATTCGATGTAAATATGCCTTAATTATATTCAAAAATCATGGAAAGTTTCAAGTATCAATAGAAAAAATTTGAGAGTGGAAAAAAATAAAATATTACCTCTTGTGGCCTAGGATCTAGCTCATGGGCCCAAAAAGAGTGTTGGTCTAGGTATGAGATCTACTAAAACCATGAACATTGCATTACTATTAGAGAAAATGTATATAATATATTACAAAACAAAACATTGGAATAGGAAAATTAGGAGTAAAAACTTAAAAAAATTCCCATCGCTAATTTTGTTTTCTCAATGACCATGAAAGGATGGAAAAGTCTACCTTCTAGATGGGTTTCCAACAAGCTAAAGTGACTGGCAATCGAAATTTTAGATGCAAGTTGGGATATGGTTAGTTATTTAACTTTTGGAAAGACTATTGGCTTATAGATGAACCCTTATATTTGGTAATGGAAAACAACGAACTCATCAAGAGATGCATCTAACTTCTATGTTCTAACATGGCTGCTTGCTAGAAAGGTAGCCAGTGGCTGAGAGTTTCTAGTATTGAACCTCTTCTAGATACTATACAAGTCAACCTCAATACCACTATAATTTGGCTAGGAACTTAAGACTATTTGATTTGGGAATGATCTTCCTTAGAGGTCTTCTTTGTTTCTTTGGAAATTCAAGAAATGAAACTATAATAAAATCCTCCTACCATCTAGGATTTAGTTTGAAACAACAAATTAATTCTAAAAAATAACATTTTTCGATGGATAGCTTTGTAAAAGAAAAAACTGAATTTGGACAACCATAGTAAAAGAGGTATGTGTTCTCTTAATTTTTTTTGTCTTTGTGTAGCCTAGGTAAAATTGATTAATCATGTCTTTATTGCTTGAACTTTTTCTTGGATCACTTGGATAAAAATATTTAATGCTTGGAATTTGAGCTAAACTAAGCTAGAGAATTTATTTGACATGTGGAGGTTGTGAGGGACTTTAAAGGGAGAATTGAAAAAGGCTTTCGATACTTGTGGTAGGCTTGACTGAGAAAAAGATTAGAAGATTAAGGAACTTGAAGTTTAAGTCAAAGGATGATAGTGTTGAATGAGGGCTAGTATTAGCCAACCAAATACAATGTCAACCAAGCATCAATATTTTATTATTTTTGTTACCAAGCATCAATATTTATCTCAAGTGTAAGTATATATGTTGAAAAAAATAGTTAATAGCAATTGAGTAGTCCACTGATAATCAAGTATATTTTTTGAAGGACATTATTTGATAAATTATAAGAAAATTATAATTTCTAGTTGACATAGTTGATTTCTTGGAAAATGCAAAGCATGTTGAAGATAAGGATAGATGACTTGGATTATTTAATTAAAGGTAAACCATTATGCAGCATTTATAAGCAATAATTCAAGGAGAAGTTTGAAGAAATTTCTAGCAGAGAAAAAAAAATGAAAATGTGGACATATTGATTGTATGTGTTTAATCTAATCAAAAACCTAAGATCTATGGTGATCTTTCAGTTAGAAAAGATTAAAATTACCTATTTAAAGATGTATAAGGGCTTAACTTAAAGAGGTTACATGATCTCATGGAGACATTTACAAGGTTGGAGTGAATTGAAGACTTTTTTGTTTGCAAAGTTGGGTAGAAGGCTGGACAGTGAAATGTTGAGGTGAAGATTGATTTCGTGAAGGGATGCCAAGAGAATCACTTATGGAGATGTCAATGGAGGCTAGTCAATGAGTTAATTGGTGGACCAAATTGTGATCCATATTCTCAAAGTGAGATGTATTTTCTAAATTAACCTACAATTATTTTCTAATCATTTTATTAGTATTCAAATCTTTTGATAAAGGTTGACCTAACAATAATATATAAATACTTTAATTAGGGTAGCATTCTAATAGAATGCACAAAAGTCCTCTAATAAGGATACTCCTAATAGGGATATTAAATTCTTCAATAAATTCATATTTAATAGTGTGGTTTGTAAACATTAGCAGTAGTGGTTCCTAACATAGATCACTTCAGAAGAGTAAAAATTTAGTGCCATGTTATCAGTGGTTATTACCATATTCGATTTCCACGTCTAATCCTAGTGTCATACTTATTTGGATGTCATTTGATATTTTTTATAGTTAATGTTTTACATTCTATAATTTTTTTTGTATTAGAAAAGTAGACTATAAGTTTTTGTTATAGATTATTTACTATAGAGACTGAGCTAGGAAATGTTTAGATCTGATTTATTGGAAGTGATTGAAAGTTCAATTAGCACTTTTGGAATTGAGGATAACTAACTCACCCCCACTCTTAGTTATTCAAAATTATTCTAAAGTTGATAAATGTAATACTCAAGCATGATAAATACTTTTTTCCACATCAACATCCTTGATCCACGTTTCTCTAATGATGTTCCACATGCCATAAATAAGAAAATATCTCTATATTATCATTTGCAAAATAATAGGAATGGAACATTGGTTGATATCTCCATTTCCTCAAGTTTAATTTGACTTAAATTAGAGTAAGGTTCCATTCTAACTTTGACAAATTACTATGCAACCTTTATATTATATGGAAAAGGGATTTTTTTTTTGGCTAATTTCACTAGTTCAATAGTTATTAGTTTATCTATTGTTCATTGTACTAAGGCAAGGTATTTTACATTAAAGTAAAGTGAGTTGATGAAAGAAATATAAATTACTAATTTAATGCTAATTATATATCTTATCTATTTTAGCCCTATTCTAACTAAATTTTTGTACTACCAAGAACTTTATTTATTAAAATTACACCTCTTGAGCTTATTTAGAAGTATTATTTCATTATCAACATTATAGAAAGATTATGTAGAATATTGATTATTTTTCATCATGAAATAAAGTTAATAAATTATTTTCTTTAGAATTAGAAAACATGAAAAATATCATACATCTATTAAAGTTGTTTAAGTACATCAACATTTTTCATGTTTATGCTTTTTTCTTTTACTCCACTTCTAAAATGAGCTCCATGAGAGAATTTTTGTTGAATTTGGATGTTTGAAAACTTGGTAGGAATGGTGTTCTAGAGATTTGCACATGTTCCTCTACAACTAGTCTAGAAGCACGTCCATAGTTGGAAGCTTGGGGGATCCAGGTGGGGTACCGCATGTATCAATTCCTTTGGAGGTTTCTCTCATCCTCTTTCCATGGTTAAATAATGTTTTAGATTCTATTACTATGGTGACAAGTTCTCATTTCAAGAAAGAGGATTCTTGATCCTTGATGGAAGGTAATGGAAAGGTAGTGGTTCCCAAGAATCAACACGAGGTGGATGACATTCAAAAAATATCGTTAGGGTTGTTTGGAGATCCCAAAGGTAAGAACCTTTATCCTCTATCTATAGATCCAATAAGGCTGGGTTGTTAGGATGGAGAATATAGTAATTTTTTCTTTAGCCATATCCTATACCACTTGATAGATTGATGGTGTTGACACTAATAGGAAATTTTTTTCGTCCTCACCTGAATATTGAAGCCACTTGTAGCATTATGAAAATGAAATTACATCCAAAAATTCATGTGGAAATTGTTTCCCTTCCTAGGGGCTTTCCCTATTTGATTTATGCGTTAAAGTAAATAATGAGTATGCCTTGTCTGGTGGACTTCACCATGGATGTTTGCAAAGATGGCTCTTTCCTTCCAAGAAATGGTCACCCAAGTGGAACTATGGTGATTTCTTATTCTGATCCATACCAGTTTGAGTTAGGTTTTTAGGCCTTCCTCTAGAATTTTATATTCTAGATATCTTGCAAGGATTGGTGAGTTTATTTGAGGAACTCCTCTCTATTGACCCAATTATATCAACTAAATGTAAAATCTTCTTATATACTAGGATCTACATGAACATTGGTGGAATAGAGAATCTTCCCTCAATTATTGTGATTAACTCTAACTAAGGGAATTTAAAGTAGGAAGTTGCATTTGAAACCTCTCCTTTCTCCTTTTGAAATTTTTAATAGAATTGGTCATTAGCAAAAAAATCTACCCTAATAAGAATAAAAGGTGACTTAGCGAGGAGTCCATTGAATGAGTTTCAAAATTCTATTCAAGATTTAGGGAATTTCCATGGATTGATAGATAAATAGAAGGTTTCTTTTTCAAACTACCATATCATTATTAATAAATATGAGAATTTTTGGAGATAGAGATGTAGAGCATTGTGGTTGAACTCAAGGGATAAAATTTTAAGATCCTTTCATATTACTGTGCCTACATATAAGGTAGGTCAAAAAATCTCTAGCATTGTTTTTTATTCCAAAGTGAAAATGTTAGATAAGGAGAGATTAGAAGAGCTTATTGCATTTTTCTCTTCCCTCCTTTATAAAGACAACTCTCTTTATTTCAATGATCAAAAAATATTGATCGAGCCTACTCCTAACATCTTTAAAGATGATTTGGACAAGTCATTGGTGGCTATTCTATCTATGGTGAAAATCAAGGAAGTACTTTTCTTTCTAGAGGAAGATAAGTACCTAAGGCTAGATGGTTTTTGAATTTCTCTCAAGGTTTTTGTGGATGTAATAAGGAAAGATATTTTTAGTGTTGTTACATGAAAATTAATTCCACATTCATAACCTTAATCCCTTTAAAAAATTTGGGTGAGATTTTCTAATATTGACCCTCTTCTAAATAATACACAAGTCAACCCTAATGCCACTATAATTTCTCTAGGAACTTTAGAATCTTTGATTTAGGAAGTATCTTCCTTAGGGATATTCTTTGTTTCTTGACGATTCAGGAAATGAAACTATCATAAATTCCTCCTACCATCTAGGATTTAGTTTGGAACAATAGTCTATTTCAAAAAATTAACATTCTGAAATGGATAGCCTTGCAAAAGAAAAAATTGAATTTGGACAACCATAGTAAAAGAGTTATGTGTTCCCTTAATAGATTTTTCCTTTGTGTAGCCTAGGTAGAAAATCTTAATCACATCTTTATTGCTTGAATTTTTTGTTGGAATACATGGATCAAAATATTTAAGGATTGGAATTTGAGTTCGACTATGCTAGAGAGTTAATTTAACCTATGGAGTTTGTGGAGGGACTTCAAAGGGATTATTGAAAAAACCTTTGGATACTTTTGTTTCCTAATGTCATTTGGTTCCTCTCATAGGAAATGAACAATAGGGTCTTTAGGGATAAACTTTAGTCCTTCCAGACTCTAAAAAATTGAATCAAACATAGTGTTTAAGTAATTTTCAACATGATCTACAAGGTGGAGGTGGATTTTTACATAGGAGGTAATTTTAATCGTATAAGGATCATAAAGATAAGGTTAAGGAAAAAGGGTAAAATTGAAGGTGTGACCTTCCTCGTCTAGGTTGGATCAAAATGAACTTCGATGGTACTATTAATTGAAATCCTGACCAAGTTGGGTGTGATGTTATTTTTAGGGGTGAAGATTATAATATGGTTAGAGCTTTAGCTATTCCTCTAGGTACCCAAAAAAACCATTTGGTAGAAGAAATGGGCCTTCTTCATGGGATTGGGATGGCAAGAGTATATTAATACTAATAGCATACATGGACAAAGGGAGATTCCCTAAATATTCTTATCTGTCTTTCCAATGGTGTGATCCCTTTGTGGAAAATCAATAATATAATGAAGGAAGAAAAAATCCTTATTAATTTTGAGGTGTATATTTCTAATTTATATAGACAAGAAAATAAGGTAGCTGACTCATTTCCTAATGTGGGAGCTATTAAGGGTATCCATTCGATTTGGAATCACATGCAAAATATTAAGCATGGAAATAAAGTTCTTAATAACTATCATAATAGATTTAGCATTAATTTAAATATTTTATTTAATTTAGTCTAAGATGGATTTTATTTGGGAAATGAATTGTAATAATTTTGTGAAAAACTTGAGCTGGAGTTATGCAACAATAACTAAGTTACACATTTTATGAGTTTTTTTTAGCATTCTCTCTTCTTTGTAAAGTTTCATTTTAAAATTTTTTTCTTTTTAATCTTCTCAAAGTCTTTGGCTATACAATCTATGAGAATGAATGGTAAAACAAGGAGAAGGGAACATAATAATTGTGAGAAGTGAAGGATAGAAAAATAAGAGTTTTTTCCTGTAATCTTATCAAAGTCTTTGGCTTTGTAATCTATGAGAATGAATGGTAAGGTAAGGAGAAGGGAACGTAATAATTGTGAGAAGTGGAGCATGGAAAAATACATATGGGAAAAATTAAAAGAAGGAGCTCTTATATCTTACATGGAAAGGATGAAACCTATAAAACCAGAAGTGACTAATAAGTTCATCAAAGGCTAGAAAATTCGTGTGTTAAACTTGGAGGGATGATGTCGAATCTTAACATTAGTGTAATGGCAAAAGTAAATAGAACTAGTGCCAAAGGTAATATCTTCTTTTTGGATTCCAATTGCTCTAAATTGCCTATGAACAAATTCGCTAAAAAATTTGATGGTTATCTAATAAATAAAGGTATTAGCATTTTTGTTATGTCTTTTATTAAATTGTTATGGCATTGTGTTCTTACTATGGTGATAAAATATATACACTAAACGGGAGATATGAAAATGTCCATACCTAATTTTTTTTGTATTAAATCACTTGAAATATACGAAAAAGGCAGATCTTAATTTTTAGCCATTGAGCTCTTTGTCTCTCAACATAACCCTAACAAACCTATAATGCATGACAGATTGATAAGGTTGATTAACAGTTATGTGAAAAAAAAAATTAAAATCCTTCCCAAAAGAAAATTGATGACTAAAGTGAAAAAAGATGACCTAACAAAAAAACTAGGGAAGGGCAAAAGAATTTTAGGGATCTAGCAAAAAGAAGAAAATTTAGACCAATGAGGATTTGGTTTGGATAATCTAGAAAATAGTGAATATGAAGGTGAAAAAGAGGAGAAAGAGGGTCAAGAGAAAGCATAGATGGAAATGGAAACTTTGGTGGAAGAGGAAAATTTTGAATTAGTTGAAAGATTTTTTGAGGTGGCATTGATTCTCCTATCTCACCCAGATCCACATAAACTATCATTGATTCCTTGGTGGAAAAAAATAAAAAAATACAAAAATCAACCAAGAAGAGATGAGCACCCTTGCTACTACCAACAAAAGTGGTAAAGAATATTAGAGGAACAATGTCGATGATGAAGAACCTAGAAAAGTTGTTAGGTTAAGAGGCTATGCTGAGTCGATGGACCATGATGTGTATATTTCCATAACTAATGTTGATAGGAAGGCTACTAAATGTCAGTCTAAGAGAAGGGATAAAAGTTTCTCAAAAGAGAAAGAAAAGGAAAAGGAGAGAATCCCTATGCTACATGTTATTGATGAAGGTGACATTTGAGACTTTGGCTACTGATCCTTCCCATGGGATGTTGGAAACATCTAAAGCTATATCCCTATATTTCTAAGGCTTAATAAATGGACCTTCATTATATGAAGTTGTCAAACCTAAAATGTAGGGCTTTAGAGGGGGGAATTGACGAGATGAAAAATAATAAAGAAGAAAGTGGTTAGATGGAGAGTGTCAGTGAACAACAAGGGTTATAGGAGGTCATTAAAGAGTTAAGAAAGAAGATAGGAAAATGAAAAGGACCACCAATAATGTGTTGAACAAATGTGAAGTAATGCTTGACTATTCTATTGATTTCTTGAATAGGGTGACAAGTCTCATGCAACAAGGCAAGGAGGTGAGCTAGAGAAACCTAATAAGGACAAGGAGAAGGTTGGACCTAGAAAACATACTCTCTCCAACACTAAAAAGAAACACAAGAAGGAGATCTAAATTGGTCAGCATGACATCAAGTAGGGTACTAAGAAGATTAAAGATATTTAGAAGGGGTTGAAAGAAAAGGTTGAAGCTTTGGCCTAATTTGCCTCTTTCTTTTGTGGTATCCCCTTTTGCCTAGTCTTCTCTAGTTTGGACTTTTGTTAGTTCTTTTTTTTTGTACCTTGTTTTGGTGTTGGCTTTAGCCAAGTTTTGTTGGAAATGGTTGTGAATGTTTTTCCTTCTTAGAACTCAGTTTTGTTTAAGGTCTTTATGCTTTGTCTTTCTTAGTAAAAAAATTGGAATTTCAAGTCCCCTGTGAAAAATATGTTCTAGCCTTCATCAAAATCATTTTTCATACATATTGCATAAATTAAGATAAACATTGAAGAATGAAAATAAAGTAGACCAATACATTTGTAACTAATGCTCAACTTATTTTATATGAGATCCATCTATAACATACATTATTAATTCTTATAACTATTAAAATAATTCTATCTTACAATTATGATTTCAAAGATATAATAGACCCTAATTTCTATGTACAAACCAAAGATAATTACAAAGATTTATTAAAATCAACATTACAATAAATTTAAATAGTCAAATATCATTTATTAATTTGAAATCCATGATCATCATAAATATTTACATAACTGTATTATCATAAACTTTTATTTCATTTGATAGCATACAATTGAAAATAATAATTGGATATTATTTGATTAAGATAAATATAAATATGAACACATTTAACTAAACAAATACACTCATAAACTAATATGTTCATAAATTTACATCTATCATCAAATCACAAAATGAACTCATCAATCATGGAAATAGCGAAAACAAAATTATATTCAGAGTATCCCAAAAATATTCATCATTGATTCCACTATGCGGAAAGATAACCTTCGTGATTTATGATCTTGCTTGGGGTTAGGAGAACCAGCTTCCCATTCTCACCCAGCAGAATAATTCTTCTTTAGGACTTCAAACTTGTACATGAAAAGGTTCTTTTAGTGTCGTCGGCCCATGCAGTCAAAAGAATCTTTGATTTCATCCCCATTAACAAAAGTATTATTAATGTGTAATCCGTTGCTCTTTCTTTCAATTAAAAAAGAGTGTCAAATCGTCCATCTGTCAAAATATTATCCAGAGGCTGAGCTTTGATTGGAAGAATCGCGTCAACGAATATGAGATCAGTGTAAGATGTATCCATTATTCATAACATTAAATGGTAGGGAGTGCATCCTCAGATGTGCACTCGTGCGGTTCTTGTAATATCCCGTTTCAAGAAATAAATTTAAACGAAAATTTGTATAGGAGATTATCGATTTGGTATCAATGCATGTTGATATGACTGCATTTACTTATAAGGACGTCCATCTTCTTGCTGAGAAAAATAATGAAGAACTCCGTTTTGCCTCTGTATAACTATACTCCAGAAATTTTATCAAATGCTTAATTGATAATCTAACATAAAAGCAGTGTAACATCAGTGTTGAGTATGTTGGGAGCGCGAGATGTTGAGACTAATCTAACATAAAAGCAGTGCAACATCAGTGTTGAGTATGTTGGGAGGGCGGGATGTTGAGACGAGTTTCTGCCATAACGGGAAAATGGGTCTCATATTTGGGATGGTGAGGGAAATTATACATACGGAACTTGAAATGCTAGTTATGAAATGATATTTCTATAGGCCATAACAAATTACAATTTTTTGACATAGAAAAATTACAACATGACATAGAACTATTCAACATTCTACATGGTAACACATTACATACCCAATAGTAACATAAAAAAATCAAAATTAGAAAAAAAAAACAGGTAACCATACTAGATGTGGAATTGAGGTAAGGGTACTGGGTACTCATGTATCTGGTGTCTCATGGAGTGGTACTTCAATGTTTGGTAGCAGGTGGAGTCTCCAAGATTATATACACTTTATTTTTGTATAACTTTGTTTTTGTGAAGGTCTTTTAAGAAATATTTTAGCATGGGCATAATGTTGAACCTCTTAAATGAAGAACCAAGAGAAGTAGATAATTTGTCTTTACAAGACAAAAGAAGATATATATAGAATCTTCTACTATACTCTAGTATTTTGTATCATTCAACAAATTAGTATGGCCCTAAAGATCCGTGAGAAATTATAGACCGAAGCTCACCTATAAACTCAGCTTTTTTTGCAAATTTGAAATTATAAAATTGTAAAATTTGATTAGTAAAATTATTCAAATTTTTTTTTTTAAATTATAATCTCAATCAAAATTAGACTATATCTACATCCATTGTGTTCATAATGTATAAAGCAACCTAATGCTACAATAGACACATATTTTGATTTTGAATTATTTCTACTAAATCATCCTAAACTCTTGATTTTGAATCATTTCTACTGAATCATTCTAATCTCAATCATTTGATTCCTGTTCTATAGTTATTTTATGCCAAATTGTGATTGATCTGATCATACAGATGTAACCTAATTTTCACACATCTAACTTTTCTGTATAAAGGAAAACCCTAATTGGTACTTTAAAATATGTAAGCTAAGTCTTGCTATGTCTAGGCATAGGGAGAATCTCATAGCTCACCTAAAGAAAACCCCATTATATGAATTCACCCTCATATTTCTCACTTCAAAAATGACATCAAAGGAATATGTATACGTAACATCAGAATCGAAAAAAGCTCTTTATAATTGTGTTAGAGAGAATGCTATGTGAAGTTAAAATCCACAACACTCTATCATCCATGGAAATCACTTGCGAAAATGCCTTTTTTCATAGTAAATAATTAATTGATTGTTAATTATTTATTCTATTTACTTAATCTTATTTAGGTCAATGCATGTAGTTGAGGTTAGTTGTTGACAACACCAGAGTTTGTTCCCTTTAGGATACTTATCTTTTCCACCTCTTGTGGATGTGTGCTTAGTTGTCAACCTTATCTCCTACCTCATTCTAGCTTGTTCTACAAGCTTCCATGAGGCCTTTTTATTTGGTCTCTCATTCATTGTAAATTTATTCCATTCACATAGCAATACTAATTTTCTATTGTGAAATATTCTCTTGTGCAGTATTTGCTTCAAGCTCTTTTCTCCTTAGATTTCTCTTCAGCAAGCTATTTGCATTGTAGGTGATCTTGGTGCATTTCAAGAGTTGGATTCTCAACTCCTACATGGTATTAGAGCCTCCATGTTGCTTCTTGTTCAAAGGATTTTTGAAGCCGTAATTTTGAGTCACAAACCCTAGTTTGTTTGTGCATTTTTCTTCAAATCGAGGGTAGAGCAATTTTTTGAAGCACTTTGGGGTCAAACAGATGCTACCATTAGAACTGGGAGGCTGTTTACAACCAAGATTCATATAAAAAATTTTATTTTTGGACATAAGGCATTTTGGGAAAAAAAATTTGGGCCCCCTGGTCACTGTCGTACGGACATAGGAGCATGAAAAAATTAAAAATTTAAAAAATGGGTGCTGATGTAGTTGCTAACCAATGCACTACTAGGTGCCCACCCACCAGACACTAGCTATCCTCTAGAGCCCTGCTTTGCTAGCAGCAGATAGCTTTTCGTGGCCACAGTGCCACCAAGACCCCGCTCCGCCCAACTGGTAGCTTCGCTCTATGCATCTAGCACTAGCTCACCACCTTGGACAGCAGGGCCTCCGAGTTCTCCTCTTGGGCACCACCACAACCAGCCATCATCACTCAGACACCACCTCTGGTGGCTAACATCACCTTCAGGCAGTGTGACATCATTTTCTGATGCTGACATCATCTTTTCGATGCTAACGTCATTCCAACTTGTAACCCTATTGACATCATCTTTCCACTAGATGGATTTTGTTTTGGTGATGGCCTTCTGACGACTGTACGGGTGTCAAATTTAACATAGTGTCTATAATTTTCTAGCAAGGTGCAATTTTTGAGTAGCAGTCAATTTTTTGGCTATAACTTGAGCATACAAAGGTCTTTTTCCAACCAAAAGAAGCATCAAAAATTTGACTTAGAGATAGAGACATTGGTGATAGTCTCATTAGATTTTGATTTCATTTGGGCTCCCATTTTTTGCATCAAATTTGAGGCTTGTGTTTCCTCCTATTCAGCATCAACAAATCCAAGTTCTTTTCTAGGTTTTTTGCTTTCTATAGTTGTTTTTGTTGTATTTGAGGGATATTCTTATACATTTTTGGTGGGGGTGTCTTTCTTTTCTATAATTTACTTCAATTAATACCCTTCTACTTTTTTCTTCTTCTTTCTCTCAATGGTGGATCTATCTATGACCCATCTCACACCACACAACTACCACACCTGGAAGGCACAAATGACTAGGCTTCTCAAAGAGGTCTATGGTCTTGTCTAGATGAGAATCAACCTATTCTTATGTGACCTTTTAAGGTTCTATAGCTTAGGAACAAAATGGATAAATCCATGGGATTGGTTGCACTCAACATTTCAAATAGCATACTATTTCACTTGGATGGTTTGACTACTCCACGATCTTATTGGTAGAAATTATTGACTTTTTTTGGTTAGCTGAATGAGTTTTGGGCACTTCAGTTAGATGCAAAGTTGACTTCTTTATCATCAAGCAACTTTTCTACCATTGAGGACTTTTTGATGAAGTTCAAATCCCTATGTGCAATTTTACAGGGATGTGGGAAGAACAAAATTGATGATGAGTGCATATTCTTGATACTCTCAAAGACGAAGGGGTAGTATCATATTTTTTCTTCTACTTTCTACTCCACCATGGATGCCCTTGGAGACAGACATAGGATGCCCACATTTGAAACATTCTATGATAGGTTGACTAGGGAACAGGCAAAGATCCAACAAGTGGATGCCTCTAGCTCTTCTAGCCAAGCATTGGTTACTCAAAATTCTAAGGGAAAATCAAAGAAGAAAGGAAAATTGAAAAAAGACACATCAAAATCTGATCCTAAGCCTCTAGCTAATCCTCCAGCAAACCCTCCCAAGGGTAAAAATTATTCAAAGTCGGGTGAGTCTACCTCCAAGACCAAGAAGAAATCAAGTGAGAACTATAGTTTTTGTGGGAAAGATGGACATTCAGTTTCTAGGTGTTGGAAATTATTGGAGGCTTTAGAGGAAGCCAAGAAGGAGCATTTGATTTCAGCTCTTCATTCTTCATTTCCACCTACAGGGAAAGGTCATGCTCTTTTTGCATGAGCTATGACTTTAGTGCCCTCATGGATTCTTGATTATAGGGCTTCTCACCACATAAAAAACACTCCTAAGTTGCTTACTTCACTTGCTCCTTGTACCACCACACAAATTGTAGTTGCGAACTCTTCATAACTTTTAGTTTTGGGTTCTGGCACTGTCACTTTGGCTGGGTGCTCTCTATAGGATGTACTTTGTGTTCTTGATATTTTGATGAACCTTCTATATATCTATCAGATTTGCCACTCTGGCTCTAGGAAGATAGTTGAGTTCTCACCATATGATGTGGTTATTTGGGACTTACATGATCCAGAGATGATTGTGGCCATTAGGAGTGTTGACTCTGCATGTCACCTCTACAAATTTGATGGAAGCTTAGTTGCACATGCAGATTTAGTAAGCAAACTTTGGCATGAACGCATTGGGCATGTCAATTATAGATATCTTCAGTAGATGAGCACACAGGCACGTGTTCTTGGGCTTCCCCAGATTTCCTATGCAAATGGTGTTTTTCAGGGATGTGCACTTGGCAAGCAACATAGGGATTAGGGATTCTTTTCCACATGGATGAGCCACTCGTGCTTTAGCACCTTTGGAGTTGATTCATAGTGAACTCATGTCATTTCCTAATCCTTCTTTTTCAGTTGTTAGATATCTTCTTAAATTTATATATGACTTCTCCAGATGCACATGGGTGTACTTTCTTAAGTACAAGTATGATTCCTTTGACTCATTTCAATTTTATAAGGCATTTATAGAGAAGCAGTCTAGGCTTTCTATTTGGCAGATACGCACAAATAATGGGGGGGAGTATGCGAACTAGGCTTTTAGAGGATTTTTTTTAGATCATGGTCTTCAGTATCAGCTTTCAGTGCCCTACACTCCTTAGTAGAATGGTGTGGCCGAGAGGGAGAACATAACACTTTGGGAGATGGCAAATTGCATGATTCAGTCTAGGTCCATGGATTCATGTTTTTGGGTAGAGGTAGTCAATTGTGCCAACTACATTCAAAATTAGATGCATCACAAGGAACTTCAACATATGACTCCTAAGGAGGGTTGGTCCCATGTCAAGCCTAATGTATCATCATTCAGATTTTTTGGGAGTACATCATATGCATTTGTACCTAATGCTTAGAGGAAAGAAATGGAACCGAAGAGCCGACCACTAATTATTGTTGGCTATTGTAAGGATGTAAAGGATTATAGGTTATTTGATCCTGATTCCAGAGAGGTCCTATTTTGATGGGATGTCCAATTTGATGAGAGCCCTCCTGAAGTACATTCCTCACGTCCAGCAACTCCTTTAGCTCCCACTACTCCATCTTCATTTCCAGATGGTTTCATGGATGATGAGGTTGATGATCATGGTGATCCCGATATACCTTCACCATAGGATACTCCCTAGATGCCTAAATGGGCTCAAGCTACTATTGAGGCTACAGGATCTGTAGTTGGTGACCCGTCCACATCCCATCGCACCCATTCTCACACTGCAAGTTTCACTCTACTTAATCATGATATTAGTACTAATCTATAGATATTTGCAGAGGTGACAAGACATTTAGAATGGGATAGTGTAATATAGGAGGAATATTCTTCTTTGATGAAGAACCATGCATGGGATCTTTTTTCTCTTCCTAAGGAAAGAAAACTAGTGTGTTCTAAGTGGATTTACCACACTAAGTATGCTACTGATGGTTCCATTGATAAGCATAAGGATCATCTTGTTACAAATGGTTTTTCATAGGTTGAGGGTGTTGATTACTCTGAGACATTTGTCCCTATCACTAAGATGAATTCTATTTACCTTGTCTTATCCCTCGCAGCTTCATAGGGATGGTCAATTTATCAAATGGATGTGAAACGTGGTGATATCACTGAGATAGCAGAATTTGAAGAATTGAAGTTTTCTATAGGATTTGTGAATTCGCATGAAGATAAGAGGTCATGGAGTATTTTCAAGAATACCATGGAGACAAATATTCAGTAGAAGAGATACCATGTGCTCATATCATGATTTAGATTGGATAATTTTACATTTTACTTTCATTTTCTTTTCTATTATATTGTTTTTTCTCTACCATAGTTAACAAAGGATTGATAACTATAAATGTAACCTCATTAATAATGCAAAGATCAACAAACTTGATGGTGAATTGGTCTACCGTTCCATTTACTCGCTATGCTTGTCATGTTTTGTGGCCCATGGATAGACTAGTTCTACTTTTTGACCTAAAGGATAATTATATGTGATCTTGTGATAATCAGGTGGATTCCATTTCATTTTGATACTTTCGGTAGAGGTGATTCCATTTACTTTCTTCATATGTGATTTTTTCTTCTCTTGTTCCTTTCATATTATGCTAGATAGTTTCATTGGGAATTGAAGGATAGATGTGTGTGAATCTATTGGTAACTTTCTAAATTCCTTTTTATTCAATCCTAGTATTTAAAGTAATTTCATTTCTCCTCATGTGTATTTCTTCTTCTCTTCCTCTTTTATATTTAGATGGTTAATACTACATTTAGAATAGAAGTAAGAGCCAAAAATCTGAAAATAGTCTATTACAATCATTCCATTGGGTGTGATAGGTTATTCAAATCTATTTTGCCTAAATTGTTTGTACCTACAAACAATTTGGTTATCCTTTACTACTATTATGTTAAGAGCTTATACTGTCAATACATCTGATCTGATAAAAACATATTCATTGCATATCATTGCAAATCATAGGGACTTGTACCTATTCAATTTACAGAGTAATGATTGAATACATACATTGACACATTTTTTGGTAAACATACTTTTGTCTCTCCAAGCATTGGGTATCAAAGAGTCAAGATTATAAAATCTAATAGGAGAACAAACTATTAACTAATAGTTTTTTGGCGACTCCACTAGGGAGATTAAGATGAAAGTTCTAAAGAAATTTCCTTCATACTAATTTGCAATATATTTCAGTTGCAAGAAAGGACTTGTGGTAGTCAGGTGTTTTCCATTAGAACTTGATACTAGTTTTATAGCCTCAACTTATTGAAGAAAAGAAGCAAATCCATAGTTGAAAAACTAGTAAGACAAATTGAAACATTATTTTTTCTAAACATTTTATGCATTCTGGATTCAAAATATACTAGGACTACTAAGGAGAAAGGAAAGATTGACCTAATATACAAAGATCTCAACAAAGATAACTTTTCTATCCTAGAAGATCTTTGTAGAAGAGGAAGAACACTTGTAAGGGAATCTGTGCCCAAAGAACTCCAAGATACTCTCTTGCCTGCAATTATCCCTCAAAATAGGACATAGAGATGTCATTATTTTACTCCTATTTTCAAGAATTATATTTCTTCTATTTATGATTTTTTTTTATTGGTACTACCCTTCATATTTCTATTACTTTTCAAACAAATCAATTCATTGTACCAGTAGTTATGGTACAACCATGGAGAAATGCCATTGGTCCTCTTACCCTTATAGCTAATACTGATTTTCTAAGAGCATCAAGGAAGAACTTCCCAAGAGTTAATGGTGATGGTGCCACATCTATAGAACAAAATTTAAGTGCTTTCTTTAAGGCTTGTGGCATGTAGTAAATCCTTAACATGAGGATGTGGCTATCAGAATGCTTGTAAATACATTGATGGACAATGTTGCCAATTGGTTTCAAGACCTTCCTATAGAATGTATCACAAATTTGGATACTATGATACAAAGGTTTGAGGAATGCTACTACAGTACAGAGGGTGCACAAGTATTGTTGCTGCGATTGGTACAGGTAAGGAAAGAAAAACTAGTTTCCATGAGAGGTTTTAATGTAATGTTTGATAAACTCATTAAGAACACCTATTGCAAGTCCACCTAAAAATGATAATAATAAGGCTTTCTACATTAGTTCTATGCTTCCTAATTTAGGATATGAAAATAGAAGATAAAATGTAGCAAACTTGCAAGCTTCCTAGACACTAGTTGTGGAGATGGAAGATGATATGATAGCCTCTGGTAAGTGGAAAAGAAAATTCCAATCTAGAACCATGGGTTATATAATTAGTACTTTTAATAGTATAGAAACCATGCTTCAAAATTTTTCTAATGAACTCATTTCATCAAAGAAACAAATCAATAGGACTGCTCATCCTTTTCATCAACCTCATCAAGAAGGTTATAGAAACCCAAATGGAGGTAAAGCATTAAAAATAACAAATATTAAATAGATATTAGTAATTAAGGGTGCTCATAAGAGATAAAATATGCATTTTTTTCACTTAAGGGCAGACCATGATGGAGATACATGTGGTGATATGATCAGATATAAGTAGATGGTGAATAATAAAGAACAAACAATTAAATATCCTGAAAGTGGGGATGATCGTGCTCCTTGTGGAAACTCTTTTTCTTGAAGTATGAATTAGATTCAAAGATAGGAGGTGACTTCTTTAAAAATATAGAAGGGCCTTAGTGCACAATAATGACTAGAGGTCAAAAGACTAGAAAGAAAATGAACAATTCAGTCCCTATAAAAAATAATACACCATGAAACAAAACTGATAAAGATAAAAGCATGGTAACTTCAACTTCACAAAAGAAACACAAAGGTAAGTCACCTGATTCCTTTGACATCATACAATACTCTGAAGGGACAAGCATTCAAATATCTCCATTGGATTACCTAAAGTCTAATCTTGATCAATTGAAAAGATTAGTTGAGTATTGTAATAATAAATATATAGGTCATGTTAATATTAATGCCAATGTTGACTCTCTCATTAAAGCTAGTACTAATGGATCTTCTTTAACTGATGGAGATTTTGCACTACCTAAGTTGTTTAAAGAAGAAGAACCTCTTATCTTAGCCATATGACCAAATGAGAAACCAGATCCCTTCTACATTTCCTTGTTCATCAATGGAAATAGATTGAGTAGTTGCATCATAGATTCAGTAGCCTCTGATAATGTTATGTCTACTTTTGTATCAAAATCTTTAGGGCTTCCACTGACTAAAACCTTTGGTAGATGGTATTAAATGGATGCAAAACAAGTACCCTTTCATGGAAAAATTAAAGATGATCAGGTTACCCTAGCTTCCTATCCTTCAAAAATACTTAAACTTACCATCCTAGTGGTAGACATCCCTACAAGCTATGGCATGCTCGTAAGTAGAAGTTACTACAAAGAGATTGGTGAAGAAATAAAACTAGACTAGTCTTGTGCCACTATTCAAGTTGGTGCTAAAAAAGTGAAGCTAGAACTCATAGAGAAGGTAGAATTTATCATCCTAAAATTAGATGACCCTAGATCTTAGATGTTGTATCACCAAACACAATTTGTTAATTAGATGCTTTTCTCTGACACTCTTGATATTTTAGAAGAACCAAAGAAAAATAAAGGTGATCATTTGTGGACTCAAGAATTTGATGGTAGTTGTACTAATGTTGGTTCAGGTACAAGGGTAGTGTTAATATCATGTAGTGGAGAGATGACTTTCTTGGCCTATGAGTTCGATTTTTAAAATACTAATAACACTATAGAATATGAAGCTCTTATCCTTGGAATAATGGTAGAAAAATGAAAAGGATTCAAGATGCTTAAAGATCAAGGAGATGCGGAGTTAGTGGTAAGATAAGTCAAAAATTAATATGTAGTAAAGAACTCGAGATTGAGAAGCTACCATAATAGGGTATGGGATGAAATTGAGATTTTGGATGCCTTCTCAATTACATCATTACTTAAAAAATTCAATTAAAGAGTTGATTCTTTTGTACATTTTGCATCATTAGTCTTACCACATCCTGACTTCAAAGATTAGACCTATAAAGTAGAAGTTCTATTCAGGCCTTGTGTCCCCGATAACAAAGATTCATGGTAGGTGTTTGAAGATGATAAACACATGCTTGTATTTTAAGTAAAGTGACAATGACTATGATGATAATTGAGTGATAGGAAATAAGAAGAAAACAAAGCTTGATATGATTCAATTGAAAGGTAATAAGATTTCAACTCATCTAATCTCTTTAGAATTTTTTTTTGATACACATGATGCATATATAAAAGGGGAAATAGATAAGAAAGAAAAAGTCTACAGTTAATATGATGGAATCAATATTCGGATAGAGGTTAGCCCAAAGATGATAAACATAGGAAAGTATTGCACACCAAAGGAGAAGGTGGAGATTAGGAAATTATTGATTTAATTTCAAGATGTATTTTCTTGGATTTATGAAGACCTAAAGAATTTCATTGGTGAAAAGTTCAAACAAAAAATCCCTCTTAAGCTAGATGCAACACCATTCAGGAAGAAATAAAGAAATTGTAATCCTATAGTTGAAGGAGAAATCTTCAAGGAAATTCAAAAAATGTTGCAAGATAGGATTATATACCCTTTTTATCATTCCAATTGGCTTGCTAATATTTTTCAAGTAAGGAAGAAGAAAGGAGAAATATGGATTTGTGTAGATTTTAGAAATCTAAATCAATCCTCACTCAAAGATAATTTTTCTCTCCCTAACATGGATCATCTTTTACAAACTATTGTACGATCAAATATGATGTCCATGTTAGATGGATTTTCAGGATATAATCAGATTTAGGTAGATGAAGAAGATCTATTAAAAATTGTATTCACCACACCATGGGGTTCCTTTCCCTACAATAGAATACATTTTTGTCTAATTAATGCAAGTATAACTTTTTCAGCATGGCATGAATTTGGCCTTTGAATATTTGAAAGATAGAATTATTGTCATATACCTTGATGAGAAAATATCATAGATCAAGGATCTAGAAAACATGTTGCTAAGATGTAAAGATCACGATGTCTCACTAAATCTAAAGAAGTTAGTATTTTGTGTGACAAAAGGCAAGTTGTTTGGTCATATTTTATCCCAAGAAGGATTGAACATTGATCCAGACTAATTTAAAGCTATTCATCAATTAAGTATACCATTGAGTAAAATTGGAGTGAAGTCCTTCTTTGGCAAGGTAAATTTCTTGAAAATATTTGTGCCTAATTTCTTTGAGATAGTTAAATGTATAGTTGATATGATGAAAGGAAATAAAACTTTCTAATGGAATGATTTTGGGAACAAGGATTTTGAAGATATCAAGGATGTCATTGCCAAAGCTCTTGTGCTTGTGAATCTTGATTACATTAAAGAATTCATCATGCCTTAGAATATACTATGTTAGCTATATTGATAGAAGAAAATAATGAGAGAATACAAGAGCTAATTGATTTTTATAAGTATATCATTGAAGAATCAAGAACTAAGATACTCACAGATGGAGAAGCATGCATATGCAGTGGTGAGTGCCCTTAATTTTTTAGGGTTTTTGTGGTACATTCTCATTCATTAATATATGTGCCAGATCCCAGAGTAGAAAATATTCTCACACAACAAGAAGTTGGTTGTAATAATAGAATAGTGTGGATAGAAAAATTCCAAGAATATGATATAGAAATTAAGCCAACTAAGATGCTCCAAAAGCTCTTATGGTAAGTCTTTAGGGTCCCTAGTTCTCAAACATTTCTTATTTTATGACATATGGTGAATTCCTTGATGGATTTGCCACTAAACAAGGAAGGAATTTTTTTAAAAAAAGAATTAAATTATGTGATTCATGATGATGTCTTGTAAAGAGAGAAATTGATGGAACATTTTTAAGTTGTGTCGATAAGGAAAAATAGGTAAATTTGTTGACATCTTTTCATAAAGAGGCATATGGAGGACACTTTTCTTCTACTATCACTATATTTATAATTTTGAGAGAATGCTATTATTTTCTTGAAATGTTCAAAGATGCATATAAGCGGGTTGCTAATTGTGAGAAATGTAAGATGTTTACTAGTAAACCCAAATTTGGTGTATTACCTCTTAGGCCTATGGTAATTGAAGCTTCATTCCATAAATGGGGTTTATATTTTATAGGCCCAATAAATCATCCTTCCAATTAAGGAAACTCATATATATTAACTACCAAACACTATTTTGGTAAATGGGTTGAAGTAATGCCAATGAAGAAGACTTCATCAGAAGTAGTATGAGAATTTCTCAAGGAACATATTCTAATTAGATTTGGAGTTCCTATGAAATGAATAATGGATAATACATCTTACTTTTCATCTTCAGAGATTAATGATTTTTTCTATGATAATGGTATTGAAGTTGGAAATTCTTCTAATTATTTCCCTCAAGGAAATGGGCAGGTTGAGTCTAGTAATAAGAACATGATTAATATTTTGAAGAAATTGGTTCTAAACAATAAAAAATGTTTTCATAAGAAGATTCATGATGCATTATGGACTAACAGAACAACACCTAAAAGAGATATAGATAACTCATCTTTTGGATGAATCTATGGAGTGGAAGCTAATTTTCCATTAGCTCTAGAACTTGTTGCATGTCAATTAAAGATTGTCATTAAAGAATATGTTTTTAAAGATGGATTAGAAAATAGAATCATGTACCTCACCAAACTACAGCAAGAAAAAGAAGAGATGGTTGACAAAATTATTGAACATGAAGGAAGGGTAAAGAAATTGTTTCATAGAAGAGCAAGGCCTAGAAAATTTATGGAAGGCGATTTGGTGTTGCTATGGGATAAGAGACATGAGCCAAGAGGTATGCATTCCAAGTTTCAATCTTTGTGGAAAGGGCTATTCTAGATCATTCAAGTAAATCAAAATAATTAATTCAAGTTGGCATATTCCATAGGAGAAACCTTGCCATGTTCTTATAATGGGAAGGACTTGAAGTTGTATTGAATGAAAAATTCAAAACCAAGCAGCCTTTAGATAGTAGCTGGATAGGTAGGTTTTCCTTTCATGCTTTTTTGTTCTTTGGTTTAGTTTCTTATTTTCCTAGAGTAGCCTAATCTTCTATTTCCAAGTTTCCACCTTTGTATGGAACTAGAGATTGCTAGAGTTCTTTCAAGCATTATCATGTTTAATCCCTAGTTGGAGTTAGTTGTTGCCCAAGTTTTAGTATATATCTTTGCTAAAGGATTTTCAGTCAAGTCAAATGTCAAGGTCCTAATTTTGAATCTATACTGCCTATAGAATGGCCTTTCTTCTCATCATTCCTTTGAGTTGACCTAATGTGGGAAACGATATGTATAATGCATTAGTCCAAAGGTAGGTGATTAGGGTTTTGAGGGTTTGTTATGTATTATATTGATTAGAAGAAGGTCTAAATATTTTTCTACTTTATGTTTACTTGTTCCTAATTGTGTTGAAGATAAAGATTCATGTTAAGAAGCAGTTCCTCATGACAACATTCCTAAAATCTCTAAGAAACCCTAACTCTTTGAACAAGTGTTCAATTAAGGGCATATATAGGTCAAATGTAGTAGAGAACATTGAAGACTGAAGCTTAATGATAATGTGCAGATTATGACAATGAGCTACAAGTGAGATTAGTAGAATTCAATATAGAGTGAGCACTGAAAAATGCAGAAATGACAATGAATCTGTCAAAGATGGCAAAGACCAAAGTTAAAATTGAATTGATGAATCAAAACACATATCAACATCCACATGATCATGTTTTATAATCAAGTCATTTTAAAAACAAGTCATGCCTCATAGATGAAGATTAGATCAATGGATAATGTTTTAAGATAATATTACAAAATGTCCAATGATCCATCTCGTTGACCATCAGATCAAAAGAAGATCCATGATCATCATTATCTTGCTATGTAAAGTTACTCAATCATTATTTATAGAAACAAAATGATGGATCACCATGTGTCTCGTAGGTCATCACATTTCATGAAGAATATTTAAAATCTAGTCATGAGGTGTCACGAAGAAAGGAAGATCAATGTCATAATGTTTTGATAGTGATCGTTGATTTGAGATCAATGATGGGAGTTTAAAGTTATAGTGACTATTAGACTATGAAACGTGCCAGTTAGCATGAAATAGTAGAATACGAAGAATTAAAGGTTTCTGTAGGAATTGTGAATTTGCATGAAGATGAAAGGTCATGGATTGTTTTCAAGAATACCATAGATTCAAAATCATCACTACAAGAGATAACACTTCCTCATATCATGACGCAGATTTGATAATTTTATATTTTATCCTAGTTTTATTTTCTATTATATTATTGTTTTTCTACTAGACTTAATAAAGGAGAGAGAACTATAAATGTGACCTCATTTAATAATGTAAAGATTGGCAAGCTTGAAGGTTAATTGGTCTATAATTCCATTTACCCTATTTTCTTATCGTGTTTTGTGACCAATTGATAGATTAGTTCTACATTTAGTGTTGAAGAGAAATTATATGTGATCCTATGATAATCAAGTGGATTCTATTTCATTTTGATATTTATAGTAGAGGTGATTTCATTTAATTTCTACATATATGATTCTACTCCTTCTCTTGTTCATTTCATATTATGCTAGATATTTTCATTGGGAATTGAGGGAAAGATTTGTGTGAATATATTAGTAACTTGCTGAATTCCATTTCACTCAAGCCTAGTAGTCAAAGAAATTTCATTTTCCCTCATGTTTATTTCTTCTTCTCTTTCTCTTTTGTATTTAGATGGTTAATACTATATTTAGAATAGAAGTAATAGTCAGAAATCTCAAGATAGTCTATTATGGTCATTCCATTGGGTTTGATAGGTTATTCAAATCCATTTTTCCTAAATTTTTGTGCCTATAAAAAATTTGGTTATCCTTTACTACTCTCCAGTTAAGAGCTTATAATGTCAAAAAATTTGATCTCATAAAAACATATTTATTGCATATCATTGCAAATCATAGGGAGTTGTACATATTCAATTTAGAGGGCAGTGATAGAATACTTAAACAAGGCCATTTGTTGGTAAACATCGTTTTGTCTCTCCAAGAATTGGGTATCAAAGAGTCAAGATTATAAAATATAATAGGAGAAAAAACTATTAACCAATAGTACCATAGGCTAATTTCATTGAAATATCTATACATACAACCTAGCATATGTTTTAATGGCTAGCTTTGATGGTAGAAATAGAGAAAAGTGTGCTACTCACCAAACTTATTTTTTTTATAATTGAGGAAAAAATCATTCCCCCAAATTCTCATTGTTCCTCATCCATAATAAAATGATATTAAATTTTTAACGTGGAAGATCTAGTGATTGGAAAATCCCTAGTAATGTTTGATATAAATACTCTTCCTAATATGTGAAATAGATACTTAATTATACCTAATGACTTTTCAATAAATGATATCTTTAGTTTTTGTGTACATAGTCAAAGAAGTTATAGTCCATGATTGATGAGTGGTATTATCACCCACTAAAATTAGATGGGATATGTGGGTAGGTAGTAGTTACTAGTACATATCCCACTTCTAATATGATATGGAGGTTGTTTGATGGGTTAATTGGACATGAAACCTCACAATGAGTAGATGTAAAGATCAAAAAATGATATTGACCCTTTAGAAAATAGATATCTATATAATATACATGTGTAAAATATAGATGCATTATTTAGAATGTATCAATTCATCTTCTAAATATGAACTTTTTGTATTGGATCGAGAAATTCTCACTCATCATCTAACTGAGAAATATTTATATATATATATATATATATATATATATATATATATATATATATATATTGGTGGCCTAGTTGACAAAGAAAAATTAGTATACCTAATCTCCCTATGGGGTTTCAACAATAATAATTTTCAAGTTACCAATGACTTGATGATATCTCTATAATAATGCCCAATTTTACACTTTATTAATTTTGGAAGGACATGATCCACATTTGATAATGCATAAACTATCCACTCATAATACCCTTTTCATATAGATTGATGTATTAATAATCAACTAACAATCATGAACATTCAATATCGGTTCTACCTATCTTAGGAAAAAATTACAATTTGATGGAATAAAGGACAAGGTAGGTTTTATCAACATTATTTGTTCTTCAAGAAATTTTGGGAGCCAGAGATATGGAAATATTCCTTGGTGGTCTTTAATAAAAAAAAATTTTCTTGTCATCCTCTTTACCTTTTGAAGATTAATTAAAATTGATTTTAAAATAATATTTAATTTAAGGTAATATAGTATTAGATGTTTCTATTATTATATGTTAATGTTATATGTTGAGGATTTGGTAAGATGTTTATGGTATGCAAGCATTAATTTCTTTTGATTGACATCAACGTATATTTTTTTGTTATAGAAAATGCAATATAAAGTATGGGTATATGAATCTATTATAGTGAAAATCTAAAAATTATATTATTTATGGGGGTTATGAGATGACTATCATTGATGATGGTCAACTTACAAAGATTCACATGGTTTCTCAAGTGAGTTTTGACAAATTTTTTGATTAATGGTGCTAAAATGTTCATGTGCCCAAAGGTTGAGTAGTTGTTTTAGTACGAATTAAATTGATGATTAAAAGGTTGTAGTGTTGGTATTATTATTGAACCTTATCAATGTGTTTGTAGTCAAAATTATTCATGATTTATATTGAATGTTAAGGTACATTTTGAAAACCCAATGTTCTTAATGTTGAGTACTAAACACAAGTTTTAGATTTTAGAGTGGAGATGTTGCAAAGATTTTAGATGGTATTGCTGTTCCCTAGATGTATTCTTAGAAGGTGTGATAGATTCTCTAGTGGTATCCATTGATTAACACAACCTAAATTTCTATTTTTGTATCAAATAAAGGTGCTTTTGAAGGACCTTAACTACTTCAAGGAGATTTGGTATGGAAAGTTTGAGGAAATCTATCCTACATTTGGCTGGTGCAAATTATGTAATGTGTAAAAATCAAATGGATACCTATATAATTGGAAATGTGAATCAAGGAAAGTAAACCTAAATTCACAACATTGCCACATGAAAACAAATAAAAAAGGGAGTCAATGAAATTAATCATGTCAATCCCAATGCTAAAATGGCTAGACCTAGAAAGATCGCTACTACCTAAGTAGTTAAGGAGCACTAATACAAGCTAGAATCTACTGACTATAGAATAAGAGAAAATAGGCACAAGTCCTTGAAACCCCAGTTGTAATAAGAGATAGGAAATAAAACTAAGTCACAAGATGTAATAAGTAGATATTTTGAAATAATAAAGGAAAGTAGAGGACTCACCTTTGGATATAATTTTTTTCTTGGTGTGATACTCAAAATGGACAAACAATGCTAGATTTAGGCATGAAACAATTAAATATGCAAAACCCAAATTTGATTTTGTAGGGGTGACTTTCGTGTGAGGGTGACTTTCTCCTAAAGTGGTGGAGTAGTTTATCCTTGATCAATTATGTTCAATCCCAATTTTGATTTTATAATTTAAACAAATGACTAAAATGGTATCAAAATCTATAATATGCTCTCCTTTCCAAGATATGAAACCTATAATAAAAAGAGTTTTTTTAATTGATTGGGGGTTTTCCTTAATCAAACCATAGCTTATTTATTAATGTTGAAATGAAATAATTGAAAATCAAAAAGTAAAGTAATTGTATGAATTGACATTACAATAATAGGATCTCTCCAATTGCATGCAATGATCTCTCTTTACCAATTATATTGGATCAAGAATACTGATGAATGGATCAAATGTCTTTATCATCTCCTTTCCTTTCCTTGCCTTTCCGTATTTGGCACTTTGATTTCCAATGTGATCTTGATCTTATCTATTTCATATGTGTCAATTTTTTGGCATCTTTATCAATAGGCTCATCAAATAATGGAGTAATGGTAGCTATAGCCTTATCAATGTATGTTGTATACCCTATTGGCCTCAACCATAAAATTCTAGGTATAAATGCCTTAATATAGGTTGAAATAGATGTTGTCATAGTATTTTTCTACTAATTATTTATGTATCATTGACCTATTTTTCATCTTCAATTTGAATTCATCAAAATTCCCATCCATTACTTTCTCAAAATCTTCTCCCAACTAGTTCATAGACTCATTCATTTTCTTTCTCACTAGTTTCTTTTTACTCCAACTTACATTACCAATGGTAGGAAATGAATTTTGCACTAGTAAACTAGCCTTCCACATGTAATTCTTATCTTTTTGGATTCTTTTTAGGTTCTCCTCCATTTTTTGAAATTACAAGTTGGGAATATCATAAGAGTGATATTTCCTGAAAATTTTCCACACCACATCAACCACAACATAGGGTGCACTTCTTGGTCTACTAGACTGATAGAATTGGTGAGTCATGGCCCATATTTCAATGTTTAGCTTAGGTTACATGATAGTAGATATAGACATTCCCCTCTTGGTCCATTTTTTCAAAGTATTTTCCTCAATCACCTCTCTCCCCTCGTAATAGATAGATTTAACCCTACCAAGAACAAGTTATCGCATAACATGGTGAATGATTTATTTGGTGATCTTAATTGGTCATCTTTCTAAAAATAACTTTATTTCATGTACACAAATTAAGGCTATCTTGATTTATGATGGCTTGACAACCTTAGCAAAATTTAGGTAAAGTTTTAATTATTTCTTAGTGATTTTCTTATTTTCCTCCTTTAGCTTTCCATCAACATAGAGTTTTACACACCCATTTTGTAGTGGAAAGTCCCCTATTTCACCAATCTTACACATATAATAATATCTTACTTTTGATTGTTGAAGTTGTAAATAGGATAAACAAGATACTGAGGGGGGGGGGGGGGGGGGGGGGGTGGGGGGGGGGGCGGGGTGGCGGAGGAGGTTTCAATCATAATATTAAACAATTTAAACTTTTCACCAAGTCATTCACATCTATCAATAAATTCATGCATGTAAATGTTGCAATGATAACTTGTTGTAACATGTAAATATGATCTATCATATGCATGAAAATAAACACATAAAAAATTATTTGTTACCCAAAAACCCTCCAATGTGAATGGAAAATTAGGGTGGGCATGACAACCACAAATCTTCAATACTATGGTAATAAAGTTAACCGGTTAAGATTACAATGTTTGATAATAAAGTATGATCTATCCAATTAGGGGCCTGCACTATTAAAAGCTTAAGAGACTACTAGTTCTCACCTTGTTAGAGGATTTAACACTAATAGTAAAGTAAGGACTCTATTAGGAGGTCTACAAAGATATGTTAAGAGTAGTCTATTAAAAGAATTACCCTAATTTTGGTTCACTAGAACTGATTCAGTACCTACCTCTTGGTTTTCTCTATAAGTTGATCTTGAGTCTCCTCCTTGCTAGTAGATCCTCTCCTTCAATTTTCTCATACTTGTCTTCTCATTTTACTTCATTTCCTTGATTAGGTCACTTTCTCTATTAGGTGATAACAAAGTTCTTCACTAACTTTTGATCTAAATTCAATCACATAATGCTCCATGTTTTCCTATATATACTTTTGTTGTCATCTCCTCTCTACTTCCTATTGTTTCCTCATGTCTGACCTAGGTTAAGATAGTTTCTATTTAAAGATTTTCATAAAGAGTTTTCTAGATGCTTCTATATTTTGCTTCTTCATCTGTATCATTCATCAAACAACATAGAGATCTATGACCCACTATATATAAGAAGCCCTACATGTATTAAATATTCTTAAATAACCTCTAAAAACTTTAAATATTATGTTGAGTCAGCTTGAAAAATGTGTTACCTAAATTTTTTTTCCATTTCTAACTTTTATGTAGACTCTACATTACTCGGTCTTTCCTATTTTCTAATGCTCGGCATTTCTATTGCTTGGCATGTATTTTTCTTGGCACACACTATGTATCTAACCACTTGTATGCTTCAAACTTCCTTGGTTGCTTTTGAGCTCAGCTCATATAGAAAATACTTGTTGACCATAAGCTTACTCATCTGTTATAGAGCACAGTACATACTTTCTTATGTATATGACTCAGCCTATATAGAGTATCTTGGTTGCAATGATTACCATATAAATTCCTTGTAAATGATGAATTTTCAAACACTAACAAACAAAAATTGTTAGAGATACTAATAATCTCCCCCTTTGACATTACTGGAAAATATACTTTGTCATGTTTACATCTTTACAATACAATCTTGTAATGAGATCTCACCCTAAGTCTTATGACTTATACCAATAAATAATAAATAAAAAATGTAAAATTAATAATTCACTTCCCCCTTGTTTTTGAATAGTATATGTCACAGTTGTTGGGGTTGAATGAGTGGAAGTAATCAATATTGCTCATTGAATACCTTGTGAACTCTAGTGACCATGGATAGTGCATGATCCCATGTGGTTTTTGCTACTTCCAAAACATGATTCTATAACTATAATCTCATAGCTAAATAAATTAAGCTATCAGCCACTAATAGATTATGATCTTCAATGATAAGATCCTAGGATTTTTTCAGCTCTATGTGTGTGACCTCCAAATGAGGTATCATCAATATGCTTGAATAATGATCCATTTGGATCTCGTATTGATGTTAGTTTCCTTAAGCTCTACAAATGTACATTGACCATTTAGTAGATTATTGCAATGATCAATGCTTGATCCTGCTAACTCTGAAATAATACTATTGGATCTCTCCATCTCATCCTAAATTTGGTTTATTTGTGCCTAAATTGTTTTAGTGAATCTTGGCACATTTGATAGAATGTTGTACAAATGTTGTGCCTTGGGTATTAGTTTTGTCATTACTTGTATTTCTCTTGCAATTGCACTTTCTACTCTATACTAATTATGGAGACTTTGTCCACAACCTTGTTTTAAAATCTTCTTAGAGACCAATCCATAATTTTGTCATCTAACTCCATATTATCAACATTGACTTGTTCAACAATACTTACCATCTAGTTGATGATAGGTGCATCTTCATCAAAATCTTGAATGTTAAAAGCATTAACAAAAATATGTTTTACATCATATAGTACCTACTTCTTCTTAAGATCTCTTCTTATCTCTTCATGTCTTCTCTTCTTTTCTGATACTTCTTGTAGAAAAAATATTTTCTCCAAGGTGATATTTTCTAGTTCTATTTTTTTCATCTCAATGATTTCATCCAGACTAACTTCAATATCTAGTGAAGCATCTTTAATTGTTCTCTTTTTTTCTTGGTGAAGGAGTGTTTCTATTCAGTACCTCTTTAAAAGCTAGTGAAGGAGTTTCACCACTTGGTCGTGCTTGTGCATCTATTCTTGAGACAATAATAATCGTGCTTTCTTAAGCTTTGTTCAACTCTTTGTTTTCGTCAATATGAGGTGTTGAAAAAATCTTATTATCAAAACTTATTTCTTTCTCTTCACCTATTGCCTCTATACATGTGAGCCTTGACTTCTCAGCCTCTAGAATGTCAGGGGTGTGGGCATGTACTGATGACATGCTACTTTATGGACTCAATACATTGGAACATTATCTGCTATTATAATCCTCTTTAATGTTTATGGTGTCTTTCATTATTCCCTTGGTTGATAATCCAAAAATGCTTTTCCAAAGAAACTCATCTTGTTGTTTTGTAACTTCCTCTTTATTTTTAAAGATAAAAAGAATTCTTTATTTAGGAACAAATATGCTCAAGTATATTATTTCTAAAATGTGTCTTGTCTCTCTTGTGAGAGATCAAACATGACTCTAAATAATGTGTTAGTTCTTATACTTTTCTCTATTTCATTTGTCTGCTAACATCTCCTTTCTAATATTTGAGATAAGTCCTTGGTATCTTTTTCTCAATTTCACTAGAAGCTAGTTTATGATTAGAAATCATGTCCACCATAGCCTCCTCAATCTTAGTTATATCGAAATGATCTAAAGTATCATGCTTTATAAATCTAAAACTAGATAATCCTACAGATTTTCTTAGATCCATACATACCTCTTCAATAGATTTAGATTGTCTTATAGGTGGTCCTTTGACCAATCTCTTTATTTTGTTTATGGGTGCACTAGGCTCTGTAGTCTTTGTTTCTCTTTATATAGTCTACTTAGTACTAGAAGCTACCCTAGTTCTTGGCTTGTTTGGTGGTGGATGAGAGAGAGGTGACACTACTAGCTTCTTCTTGGTTATTTTAACCTTCTTTCTCGGTGGAGTGACAATAACTAAGGATTTTCCCTTGTCAACTTCATTATGTTCTCCATGACCTTGTGTTATTTGTAATGGTTATTTACCCTTACCTACGGTGCCTAGTTTTGCTTCTAATTCTTCAATAATTCTCTTCCTTTTCTTCACATTTGAATCTATCTTGATATTTACAGTTATTCTTTCTTTTGATTCCTGATATCTCCAAAAGGATCAGCCTCAACATCTATCTCTCCATTCAACTATACTCAAATGTTTGCACTTACTACATCACTATCTATCTTTACTACTTGCACAAAAGTGTTGTCTATATTGACAAGAAAACATATGTCACCATAATACCTGTGACCAGCTCTTTAGGTATCCTCTTCCTCATTTTCATTATTTTCTTAAATTCATCAAAATAAGAATCCATCACTTTCTCAAAAGTTTCTCCCAATTTAGTAATGTACTCATTAATCTACCTTGTCACTAGTTTGTCTTGTTCCCACATAACATTACCAATATGAGGAAAATAATTCTAGATATAAAAGAAAATACATAAAATGAAGGATATAAACTTGCACATTGAATTCTTTTCCTTTCTTATAGATGAAAAATTTTCTACAAGTTAGAGTCTTTGTAACTTAGCAAGATCATACTCATGATCCACAACCATACATGGCACAGTGTTGAATCTACTTGATTGATATAATTTTTTAGCTATGAATCTTACAAAAAAAAAATTATCAATGGATCAAAAATATTTTTAATGGATAGAGCATGTCCATTCTACTCAGCTCCTATATTTGCCTCAATTTCCTCACAACTCAAACATTGCATGGTTTTGTTCTTTTCTAGGGTTGGATAGTCTCTAGCTATTTGAAAATAATTTATCAATTGTATATTATTTTTGATGTAACAAAAAATTTCATATCTTTACCAGTTAGTGTCTCATGAGCTCACTTGGGCAATGAAGATAGTTTACAGTGTCTGCTAAGCATTCTAGAGTAAACCAAGTTCAAAGGTAGTATGTTTCAAGCTTCACTTGGGCACCAAATAAATTTCAAAAGAAGATAGTGTCTACTAAGTTTACTCAAGCACTAAAGAGAATTTTTTAGAAGTTTAGTGTTAACTGTGCTCACTCAGTTAACAAAGAAAAATTAGCATGGACCTAGTATTAACCAAGCTCACTCATTTACCAAAGGAATTCAGTTTGGGAAGTAGTATTAACTAAGTTCATGTGGTTAACAAAGGAATTCTAAAGAAAGTCCTTTTGGAGTTAGTTTCTACCAAGCTAGGTCAGCTAACAAAGGATTTTCTCAAATCAACATATTTTGTTTAATGAATTTACTTTTAAAGTCTAGCCAACTTAACGGATGAATATTGAATATTTGTAACTATATTCAAGACAACTTGACAAATAAAAAGATATAAGTATAAGCCTAAGTTCTGGGATAGAGAATGATAAGCATCGGATTGAAAAGATAACCCAAGGAAGCTAATTGGAAGGATAAAAGAGTATCCTAAGTTGACAAAGCTACAATGTTTTATCTAGTGAAGGAGGATTAAGTATTCAAGCCAGAATATAGATGTAAAATTAGTAGTATAGTTGCATTACAAATTAGGTCATATCATTGTTACTCTCTAATAATTTTAGTAGTGTATCAAATTTCTCAATAGAGTTAGCTTAAAAGTTATTTTCCAAGTCCTCTAACAAGGTGGCATTTCTAGATTGAAGTATCTAAAAACCTATAACAAGGGAACTCCTAATATGGTTATTAAATCATTTAATAGGGTTACACCTAAAAATGTGTTTTGTAACCTTTAATAGGGCTGGCTCCTAACATGGCTCACTTTAGAAGAGTGAGAAATAGTAACTAGTTACAATTGGTGGTTTGGCCTAAATTGGGTTTCCATATTAAATCTTGGTGTCACATGTGTTCATGTTATTTTCTTTCCATTTTGCAACTGAGTTAATTAAGGTTGATCACACTTAATATCTTAAGATCTACATGTTGATATTTATCGAGTTACAGTTGAAATTCCATTACTTGCTGAGTGATAGTAAATTATTAGTGTTAACCAGTTGCCTCTATGTTAATCAAATTACAACAATATTTTCAGATTTAGAGTTTAGTTTTGATTTGTATTGACATCTAAGGGATCTAAGATTTATTTTTTCATAACTAATTCACCAATTTCCTCTAAGTTATTCTTCTTATATTTCCAACAATTTGTATGAAATATTTTGGTGCTTGTAGAAAAGGTTTCAAGGGCCTAAGCTAAAGATCAAGATCTCTTATGAAAGGGAGACTCCTAAGATGAACAAAGATAACTTCAAGGCATGGTAGGAAATCATGTGATTGTATTTGGAAACCATTGGAAGTTCAAACCTAAAGTACCTAAACACCAAGTATGTGGCACCTACTAGAACTATGACTGTTGAACAAATCACAAAAAGGAAGAATCATAATATCATGATGATTAATATTGCTTCAATTCTCAGCTATACTAAATTTGATGAATTCAAAGACTATGATACTTCTCTTTATATGTGGATCAAGTTGAAGGACATCAATGTAGGCGATGATAATGTAAGAAGAGAAAAGGAAGAAAGTCTTAGAAGACAATTGGATAAAATAAGGATGAGAGATGATGAGAATATTGAAAAATATAGTGAAAGAATAAAAGCTAGTGTTTGTACAATCAGAGCCTTAGGAGGAAAGATTAAAGATGAGATAGCAGTAAGGATTAAAGAAGAAACATGTGTTACCCTTTTATAAAGGAAAAAGCTAACAAAAGTATAATTGTTCACCTTAAATGACATTAAATTCATATTATTACGTAGAATTTGAAAATGAAGTAAACTAATGAAATGTGTAGAAATGGATGAAGTTTAGGATTATAAATTTTAATAAATATTAGGAATAAGAAATGATATATGTTCCTATTATTTAAAGATAAATTTTTGGTTGTTTAAAAATGTTGGAAACTAAGGGTCTAGTTCCCAACACAAAACTACATAGAAATAAACTTATTTCCCTTTGATCTTAGATTATGTTATAGGTACATATGTAGATAGAACAATCAAAACTAAGAATTGGCTTTAGACCTATAATTTATCCTCTATATTGATTCAAATTTCAACTCACCTCAAATTGATAGTTTTCATCTCCCACCACATTTTTCAAAATAAATCTACTCTAACCAAAAGAAAAACTATACATTCTAGAAGAGAACTCTCTCCTCTAGAACCTCATATAATTTCTTATTTTTTTTGCATGATTTAATATTTTTTTCCTTTTAAAAATTGACATCTTCGCAAGTGTTAAAATACATACTTGTATAATTTTTAAATTATGATATACTATATCTAATTAAAACTCTGTGAACTCTATATGAGAATATTCTTGACTTTGAGTTCTATAAAATGGGGTTTATATTTTATTAAAAAATATCCTAAAAAATAGTAGGAGTTATTGAAACATCAATTTTCTAAAACAATTTTATTTCTTTAGTAATTGGATACTAACTAGTACATAAAATCCATTTAATAGACATTTCCAATTGGAAATTGTGTGAGACCAGATATAACTTAGTTATAATAAATTTATCAAGATTATATGTTTGAAAGAAAAATAGATTTTTAAATAGAGATACTTAAATTTAGTTGTTATAATAATTCAACCTAAAAGGTGACACAACTTTATACTTTTACCTACAAGCAAGTTTCCCAGAACACTTCTTGTTATATATGGAATTAGGATGTCAAAAATTGAAGATATGAGATGAAATCCCAAGAATTATATATCATTGGATGTAATAATGGGAAGACTGATATCATTTGAATTAGATAACTTTGAAAATTATGTTCCTAACACTAGAAACCTTGAGTTTGTATTTCAAGCCAAGATATCACTAAAGAAGAAAGTTACAAAATCTAAAAAGCAATCTAACAATAAGGAGGAAGATGGTTATGATGAAGATGTTGAATTCATTAAAGAACTATTCATAAGAATATTTCCCAAGGACAAAAGGAAGTACAAAGGAAAATTTCCTTTGATCTTCTTTTCATATGAAGAGGCTGGTCACGACACTGCATGGTGTCCAAATAGAGAAGGAAACTAAGAAAAGAAGAATGACAAGTACAAGAGCAAGAAGGAATTCAAAACCTACAAATTCTAAAAGGAAAAAGGTAAGAAATCTTGTTATATTGCTAAAGATTCTAAAAGTAGTGAAGAACAAGATGAAATTTTCTATATTGTTGTTAAGGATGAATTAGATGATGAAAATGATAAATTGAAACTTATCTCACATATTAGTAAGAATGATACAAGGATTATTGATAGTGGTTTTTATCACCACATGAATGGTCACAAATCTAAATTTGAGAACTTAGTACACTATGATGGTGGAAGTGTTATATTTTGCAATGATGAACCATGTTATGTGAAAGGTAAAGGTTGTATTGCACTAACCAATGATTTTAGATGTGATAATGCCTATTGGGTTGAAGGACTGAAGCATAATCTACTTAGCATGGCTTAATTGAATATAATTGGATTCAAGGTATAATTCATGAATGGGAAGGCCAATCTATTGGATGGAAAAGGAAATCAAGTTGAGGTTGGCAAACAAACAAAAGGTAACCTATTCTCCCTAGATATTAATGAAAGTTCATCTTTGTTTGCTCAAGTAGAAGAAAGTTGGTTATGGCATAAGAGGTTATGTCATGTGAATTTTGATACCCTAATAAACATAAGAAAGGAAAGAAGGGTTAGAGGCATTCCAAGCTTGAAGAAACCTGACATGGTCATGTACATGAATTGTCAAATTGATAAGATGTGAAGGGAAAGTTTTAAAAGAAATAACTATCATTCTAAAGAAGTGCATGAGTTGGTCCATACAAAGCTTTGTAGACCTAATTCCAGAGAAAGCTACACAGGAGATAATTACTTTATTTTATTTATTGATGATTATTCTAGAATGATGACTATTATATATCTAAATGAAAAATTAGAAGCTTTTCAAAAGTTTAAATGGTATTTGGCTAGATTAGAGAAAGAAAGAAGGAAGAAACTAAAATTTGTGAGTTTAGACAGAGGAGAAGAATTCATTTACAATGAATTAAGTGAATTATGCAATGAGAGAGGAATCTAAAGAAAAGTGTTTGCACCTAGTACACCTTAGCATATTGGCAATATTGAAAGAGGGAATAGAGCAATCAGGGACTGCATAATGACCCTTATGATATAAAAGAATGTTGCTATCAAATACAAGAAGGAAGAAATTAACATTGCAATTCATATCTTAAACCAAGTCCAATTGATGAAAGATTCAAATCATAGACCTTTTGAGTTATGGTATGATTATAAACCTAACATATGTTACTTCAAAGTATTTGGCAGTAAATGTTATATCTTGAAGGAGTGTAGAAAAATAAAATTTGATATCAAAAGTGATGAAGGAATATTTCAAGGATATTCCAAAATGAGAAAATATTATAAATGCATGAATCTATTAGCTCATAAAATTATAGAAAGTGCACATGTGAAGATTGATGAGTTTGTAGAAAATAGAAAAGAAAAAAGCAGTAAGGAAACTGAAGACTACATAAACTTTATTTTCTATGAGTCTAATATTTTTCCTAATATTCAAAAAAATGGGAATCAATAGCCTTCACCACCTAAGTCCCCAAAATCTCTAGTATAACAAGATTTTCAGCAAGTGCAAACTGAGTCATCAGAATGACCTGAGTGATTAAAAGGACCCAAGTTTCAGCAAGTAGAAACTAAGTCACAATCTAATGGACCCAAGTCATAGATAGTGATACCTAAGCATGAAACATAAGATCCTGGTGAAGCTAGTAATTTTAGAAAGAAGGAGACTAGACTTCCTGGATATGTCATAAGACATCATGTACCTAAGAAAATCATTGAAGATAAATCAGTTGGTGTATAGTGAAAAAGAACAAGTTAAAAAATACATGTTTTCTTACTTAATTTGAACCTAGATATGTAAAAGATGCATTAGGGAATGAAAGTTAGATTGAAACTATGTATGAAGAAATTGATCAGATTGAAAGAAATTGGACTTTGTTTATTTGTCCTAGACCCAAGGTTAAGAATATAATTGGTACAAAATGGGTATTCATAAATAAGTTGAATGAGAATGGAGAAGTTTCAAGAAACAAGGAAAGGCTAATTTGCAAGATTTATGCTCAAGGGGAAGTTATTGACCATGGAAAAACAATTTCTCATGTTGTTAGACTTGAAGTTTTTAGAACACTGCTTGTGCATGCATCACACAAAATATTCAAAGTGTATTAGATGAATGTGAAGTTAACATTCTTGAATGAAATCTTAGAAGAGGAAGTAAACATTGAGAAACCATAAGGTTTTGTTACATCAATCCTAGCAAAAGGAACATGGTTTGCAAACAACACAAAAATTTGTATGGTCTCAAATAAGGCCCCAAATCATGGTGTGAGAGATTGCACAAGTATCTTATAAAGATTGGTCTTCAAATATCTAACGATAACAATAGCCTATACATCAAAGAAGGACTATATAAGCATATTGTGTTGGTAGAAATATTTAGGGATGATACATTGTTTACTAGAAATGATGATCTACGTAAATCTTTTTCTAAGGAAATGAATAAGGAATTTCAGATGCCAATGTTTAGGAAGATCAAATTCTTTGTTGGCTTGGATATTCAATAGAAGAATGATGGTATCTATATTACTCAATCAAAATGCATCAAGGAGATACTAAATAAGTTTGGAATGGAGGATTCTAGACCAATTGGAACACCTATGTCAACTAGACATAAGCTTTCCAAAGATGATGATTCAAAAGAAGTAGATTAGACTACAAATAGTTCAGTGATTGGAAAACTTTGGTGTGTGGTGAATACAAGACCTGATATAGCATTAGCATTTGGAATGGTGGTTGGATTCTATGCTAATCCAAAAGAAAATCATGTGGTGGAAATCAAAATAATCATGAGTTATCTAAAGGGTACTAAATATTATGTTTTGTGGTATAAGAAAGGAGGAATGTTTGAATTGAAAGAATTCACCAATGCTAATTGGGCATGAAACATTGATGATAGGAAGAGCACTAGTGGTGGAGCATTTCTTCGTGGAAAGAGTATAGTATCTGGGAAAAGAAAGAAAGAAAAGTATATCTCTCAGTCAATAGTAGAAGAAGAATATGTTGCTATATTAGTCAATTGTTCAAATATTGTTAGGTTCAAACAATTGTTGACAGGTACGAAGGAAGAAATCAAAGATCTGGTTGTTATTTTTGATAACACTAGTGCAACTAGCATTTCCAAGAGTCCTGTGATGCATACCAAAACCAAGAATATTGTAGTTAAGTACCATTTCTGAAGAGAATTAGTGCAATATAAGGAAGTAAGATTGGAATATGTGAATACAAAAGAATAGATTGTAGATATATTCATGAAAAAATTACCTAAGGATGTATTTTTGTACCTAAGAGATAACCTAACAATGATTCCCCTATCTAAATCTCATTGATTAGATTTTAGTGATGCATCAAAGAAGCATGTTGAAGATCACTCAAGTTGATTCAATATTGTAAAGGAAAGATTGCATATGAATCAATACATTAGGTACATGGAAGTTCACTGAATTCTATCTTTGGCATATTTTATCAAAGAGAAAGAGTTCTACCATATATTGGAGAAATTTTATATTTGATAAAGGGAGAATTCTATCATATATCATAAATGTGAAAGAGGGAGAATGAACTTGAGTTTGATATTGCAGTCATTGTAATTAGATTAATTAGAAAATCATTCCACAGGGAGAGATTGATGTCAGAGAAAGTTTACATTAATAGAGGGAGTTCTGATGGTTAAGAATTGGAAAAGGATATTATCCTTACTTGTATTTTTCTCTAAAAATTTCATTGTATTATGACATGTTGTGTTTTAATCAATGCAAAAGAGGGAGACTGTTGAAAATAATTGATCAAATGTATATTTTCTTCGATGTCACAAAAAATGTAATATCTTTACCAATTACTATTTTCCAAGCTCACTTAGATGATGAAGGTAGTTTCTAGTGTATGTTGAGCATTCCAAAGTAAATCAAGTTTAGAGATATTTCGAGCCAAGACTTAGTCGGGCACCAAAGATTTTTTCTAGGAAGACAATGTCTACTAAGTTCACTTAGGCACCAAAGAGAAGTTTGTAGAAGTTCACTGTTAATTAAGCTCACTTGGTTAAAAAAGAAAATTTAGCATGAAACTAGTGTTAACTGAGATCACTTGGTTACTAAATAAATTTAGTTTACAATGTAGTATTAATTGAGTTCACGTGGTTGACAAAGGAAGTTTGAAGAAATTTTTTTCTGAGTTAGTGTCTACTGAGCTGGGTTCTCTAAAGAAGGATTTTGTTAAATCAACATATTTAGTTTAATGAATTTATTTTTTAATTCTAGAGTCAACTTAAGGGATGAATAATGAATATTTGTAAGTGTATGCAAGCCAACTTGACAAAGAAAAAGATATAAGTAGAAGGTCAATTTGTGGGATTGGAGATGAGAAGCATAGGATTGAAAAGATAAACCAAGGAAGTGAGTTGGAAGGATAGAAGAGTACCCTAAGTTGACCAAGCTGAAAAGTTTTATATGATCAAGGATGATCAAGTTGCCAAGCCATAACATAGATTTGAAATCAGAAATATAGTTGGATCATTAATGAGGTCATATCATTGTTACTCTCTAATAATTGTAGTAGTGTAGCAAATCTCTTAATAGAGTTAGCTTAATAGCTATTTGCCAAATCCTCTAACAAGATGGTATTTCTAGATCGAAGTGTCTAAAGACCTCTAACAAGGCCACTCCTTATAGGGTAATTAAATCCTTTAATAGGGTCACACCTAACTATGTGTTTTGTAACCTTTAATAGGGTTGGCTCCTAATAGGTCTCACTTCAAAAGAGTGAAAAAATAGTAACTAGATGAAATTGGTAGTTTCTTCCAAAATTGGGTTTCGACATTAAATCTTGGTGTCCCATATGTTCATGTAATTTGCTTTCTATTATACAACTATGTTACTTAAGGCTAATCACACTTAATATCTTAGTATCTACATGTTTAGTATTTACTAAGTTACAATTGATATTTCAGTACTTGTCAAGTGATAATAAGTTATTAGTGGTAATAGAGTGCCTCTGTGTTAACTGAGTTACAATAATATTTTTAGTGTCAAAGTTTTGTTTGGATTTCTATTTACATCTAATGGATCTAGGATTTTTTTTTTTGGTAACTAATTCACCCCTCCCCTTTGAGTCACTCTTATATTTCCAACACTAAACCTACAAATCATTTTCTTCACACTTTCATGGGTCTATCATGTAACCATTACATCATATCATGTATTCAATCTTGAAATTTCTTAGGAAATATAGGGCATGAGTTAACCCTTTCCTTCCAATAAATTTGAATTCTTCCTTTAAGAATCCTTCATTGCAGAACTTCTCATATGCTACTCTAATTTCATAGTCTCCTAATTCTCCAAATTTACACATGTAACAACCTCTAACATCATGGATCATAGTAACTTTAGGTGGTATCAAGGATAAGACACCCATTGAATCTCCTTTCATCAAATTTTTTGAATAGCATGAAACTTTGGTGGAGGAAAAGCATCACTCTTCACTAGTTGAATTCTACTATTAGGGTTTAGATTTCTTTCCTCTCTAAATTACTCTGCATGGTTTTAATCTTCATTTTTTAAAGCTTATCATTGAAACTTCTCTATAGAACTTTCACTCATCACTCAAAATGCAAAATCACTCTGTACTCTTGAAATATGTTTGCAAGGTATGAGATAATGTCTTCAAAATTTGATATATGCCTTCTTTCAATTGATTTAGGGTGTCCATTAATTCTTTGTACTCATGTAGGTGGAAGCCATATGTCTTAGTCAATATTGATGCCTTTAAACTAGGTCTTTAATTTACAATGTGATCTCTTCCATATTGCTTGGTCTCTACCATTCTACTTTTGAAGTGCTTAGTCTATATTGTAGTCCTCTTTCAACATAGAAAATTTTACCAACACGTGACAACCTTTCACAAATTTGTTCTTATGCATTTTCATATATTCAAATATGAACTTTTCAGACACTTACATGTAAAGAAATTATGTATGATATATCAACAAGGTATTCAGTTCCATACATACCTTTCTTGTTTAGTTTGAGATGACATGATCACCTTCTCCATTGGATTGGGTGACCTTAGCTCCATTTCCTCCACTATTTCCATATTCTACTCTCTTTTTCCAATTTTGATTATTTTCCTTCCTGATTTTCTCAATTTATACTTAGCCTTCAAATTTTCCTTTGTATTTTGTGTAATTTTCTAAACGTAATCAAATCCTACAATTATTGTTTAGATGTAAAAACTTGTGACATTTGGAGCATGCATTTTTAGGTGTATAATTATTCTCCTAACTTGTCTAGTAGGGTTTTTTCTATGATCTAAATTCAAGTGGTCCATTCCCATACTTTTGACAATTATAAAAATTTCCTACAAATCTAGGTGTAGTAGGTGTATCCATCATTCTTGACCTACACTCATGTACTTGATTTCTTTATTTCTTGTAGTAAAAATAATAACCAGTAAATATAGGTTTAGAATTTTGCATACTATGTTTCCTTTGACAAATATTTTCAGTATAACCAAGTTTTACATAGTGATATCATGTTGGTTTCTCCTTTGACATTGCCTTCCTTAGTTCTCCATTACTAGATCATTCTCGTTGCTTAGTGCATAAATTTCCTAACCCATTAGAATAACTAGATCACTTCATAAGCTGTTCGAAGTTCTTTATTGCCTCTTTTGGTTTGTTGAATCTCTCCATAGATTATTTCTTAATTTTTAGTCCATTCTTTGATATGTCCTTCTATGACTTGAGATTTGAAACTTCCACATCCTTGTGATTGAATTCCTAATTTATAATTATTATTTTATTCATCAGATCTAGTTGAGTTTTTGTGAGCTTTTGCACATCGAATATCCTTTCTTCATTTTTGGTAGTCATTATCCTTTTATCTTCTTCAACCACAGTCCTATCTTCTTCAATTTTTTTCTTTTGTTCATTCACTTCACATAGTGTTACTGATTGGATTCCATGTTCTATTTTCAATCCTCTTATTTCTTTATTCAAGAGTTTATTCTTTTCAAATAGATCTATAGATGCTTTGTCACTTGGATTGATTGATTGAAATAGTTATTCACTTTAAACTTATTGATAGGAAAAATATTTTATTTGGATGGAAAATTCCTTAATCCTTTTTTGGGAATCCTTTAGATCTTGTCCTACTTTCTCAAGTTTCTATAGTATGAGTTGGATATCAGTCACCTCATTAATAATAACCTTGTCCAATTTGAATGCCTTCATCTCCAAGATCTAAACTCCAAGTGATTAAGCATCTCTCAGAGAACCAAATCTCTAATACCAATTGTTGATTGATGAAGTTGTAAATAGGATAAATAAGATACTAAGAGGGGAGTTGAATTTGAATCTTAAACACTTTTCACTTTTCACCAATTCATTTACATTTATCAATAAACTTGTGCATTTGAAACTTGTAATGATATCATGATGTAACATGTAAGTTTGAACTATCACATGCATGAAAATAAACACATAACACTATTTTTTTACCCAAAAACCCTTCAAGATGTATGTAGAACTTGAGTGGGGATGAAACCCACAAATATTCACTACTCTAGTAATAAATTTAACTGGTTAAGGTTAAAATATTTAATCATTAAATATGATCTACCCTATGAGGGGTCTACACTATTGAAAACTTAAGAGACTTCTAGGCCCCACCTTGTTAGAGGATTTAACACATACACTTAAAAAAGACTCTATTTGGATATTTAAAAAGATTTGTTAGGACCACTCTATTAAGAGATTTACCCTAATTATAGTTGACTAGAATTGATTTGGTATCTGACTCTTAGTTTTCTCTATAAGCTGATCTTGAGTCTCCTCTTTTCTAACTCATGCTCTCCTCAAATTTGCTAATCCTTGTCTGCCCCTTTCACTTCACTACCTTGAATAGGTCACTTCCTCTCTTAAGTGATAATAGAACCCTTCACTAACTTTTTATCTGACTTCAATATCATAATATTCCTTGTTTGCTTACATACACTTCTCTTCTCATCTCCCCTCTTCTTTCTATGACTAACACATGTTTGATCTTGGTTAAGATCTCTATTGTTTAAAAAGGGTTTCATAAATAGCTTTCTAGATAATTCTATATTTTTCCTCTTCATTTGTATTGTTGATCACACAATATAGAAACTTGTCATCCACTCTTTGTAGAAAACTCTACATGTATTAAATGTTCTCTAACAAGCTCTAAAGACTTTAAATGTTACATGTCCAAGTCTACTTGTAAAATGTGTTACCTCAAAATTTGTTCCATTTTAAACTTTTATGTAACCTCTTAATTGTTCAATCTTTCCTATTTTCTAATGCTCGACCTATATTTTTCTCACCACACACTATATAACTAGGAACTTGTATGCTTGATATTTTCCTAGTCATTGTTGAGCTTAGCTCATATAGAAAATTATTGGTGACTATAAACTTACTTGGCTCCTATAGAGCTTAGTAGATACTTGATTATGTACATGACTTGGCTTATGTAAAGTAGCTTGTTCATAGTGATGATCATCTGACTCTATCTTGTAAATGACTAAGTATTTAAAACTAATATACAATAATGGTTAGAGATACCAACCCTTACATCATTTATTAAGATAACCCAAGATTGAGTAGAAGACAAGGCTCCAAATGCATCTCCTTTTATTGTTATCTTAGGGTAGGCTTTGAACTTAGGAGAACTGCATGATTCATTACAAATTAACCGATTATCACTAACCTTAGATGATTACTCTTTCTCAATTGTAGAAAAAAATATTCCATAGTTATTGTATAGGGTTTGATCAATGATTTTTTCTTCACTTGGTATTAACTTAGATATTGAATCACACTTATTTTCCAAATGGATGCAGAAAAATCTTTTCTCAAATCACAAAAAATAGTTTGAAATTACTCTAGCTACTTGATCTAGTGAAAATTTGAATGCACGATATGTAAAATAAAAAATTATACAAAAGAAGAAAAGCTATGAAAAGTAACCTTAATACATCAAATAGGAAACAAAAACAAAAAGACAACACAAGGACTATAAATCAATAGCCTAATCTACAAGGATATTCATCTTCATAGTAGAGGCCTTCAGCTCATCAATTTCTTTGTCATCCATAACCTTTGTCTTCTTTGAATTAGCCCTTGTGCATTTACTTGGGAGTTGATCCTCTTTCGTGTCCTTAAAACCTTGAATTCTCCCCTATTCTAGTTTTTCCAACAAAATCTTTATGTTCTCCACTAAAGTCATCAAGATGGAACAAATTTGGTTTATAAGTTTCTTTACTATATTTACAGTATTGTCAACATTATTTCCGATAACATCCATATTTTTATGTATATCATTCATCATTTCTTCCATGGCTGTATTCTTGGCTTCTAGAGGTGAGATTCTCTTTATTAAATTCTTGACTACTTCCACATTTCCAATAACATCTAAGAGTCTATCCAAATGCTGACCAAGAATCCACTCACCTCTAGTAGTCATGCTTAGTTGATCAAAATCCCTCTTGATATCCTACATCTATTCCTTCATACTGCTAATGTCCCTTTTTAGCACACTCAACTTTCCTAAGATTCCCTTCATATGCCCCTATGTTGAAAACAATTGATTATTTTTGTATTGTCTTTCATGTTACAGAAAATATCATATCATTTCTAGCTAGTGTATTCCAAGCTCACTCGAGCAATGAAGACAGTTTCCCATGACTTCCAAGAATTACAAAGTTTGCCAAATTCAAAAGTCAATGTCTACCAAGTTTACTCAGTCATCAAAGGAAAGTTTGTAGAATTTGAATGATAATTGATCTCACTCAGTTAATGAAGAAAATGTTGAATGGAACTACTATTAAATGAGCTCACTTTGTAACCAAAGTAACATTGTGAATATGTAGTGTTAACCAAGTTCACTTGGTTAACAAAGGAAAATCATTTATGAGTTAGTGTCTATTAAGAATAGTCAAGTAACATAAGATTTTTTTGTTTTGGCATATTGAGTCAAGTTGAGGATTGAATGAGTGGAACATAATAGAATATTTGATGATGCTTAGAGGAAGCGGAGTAGAAGGATAAGAAGAATATCCTTTTGAGCTACAAAGATGCATTCAATTAGGAAGGATCAAGTATTCAAGCTAGACTTGATATTTATAATCAACTATTTAGTTGCATGATAAATTAGGTCATTTCATTGTTGCTCTCTAACCATTGTAGCAGTGATCTAAATATCTTAAATAAATTGTCTTAACAACTACTTATAAATTGTCTAACAAGGTGGCATTTCTATTCAAAGTGTCTAAAGAACTATAACAAGGCCACTCCTAATAAGGCAATTAAATCCTCTAATAGGGTCACTCCTAATAGTGTATTTTGTAACCTTTAATAGGGTTGACTCCTAATAGGGCTCATTTTAGAAGAGTAAAAATTAATCACTAGTTGCAATTGGTAGTTTTTCCCAAATTGGATTTCCACATTAAATCTTAGTGTCACTTATGTTCATGCTATTTATTTTATGCGTATGCAGCTAAGTTAATCTTGAGGTTTATCACATTAAGATAAGTATATTCAGTTATTGCTAAGCTGTAATATTTTCTAGTTTAAGTTGAGTGCATGTGTGTTTGCTGAGTTAAAGGAGAATATAATTTAGTTAGATTTTTTATTTGTATTTACATCTAAGGGATTTGGGATTTATTTGTAGAAACTTATTCACCCCTCCCCTATCAATTACTCATCTAATATTTCCAACAATTGGTATCAGAGCTTCTTGGTGCTTGCAAAAAAGATTTCAAGGACCTAAGCTAAAGATCAGGATGTCTTATAGAAGGGAGATCCCAAATCTAAATAGAGATAACTTCAAGGCATGGTAGAAACTCATGAGGCTACAAATGGAAACCATTGGAGATTAAGTGCTACAAAATATAGATGCCAAATACAAGTCTCCTACTAGAACTATGACTATTCAAGAAATTTCAAAGAAGAAAAGTCATAATATCATGATGATTGATACTTATTCATCTCTCAACTATGCCAAATTTGATGAGGTCAAAGATTGTGGAACTACTTATAAAACATGGATAAAGCTAAAATCCATCTATGGAGGAGATGAAAATGTAAGGAGAGCCAAAATAGAAAGTTTTAGAGAATAATTTGATCAGATGAAAATGAGAGAGGATGAAAACATTAAAAAATATGTAGAAAGAATCAAAGCTAGTATTAGTGGTATCAAAGCCTCTAGTGGAACAATTGAAGATGTAATAGTGGTAAGCAAGGTACCTAGAAGCCTTCTTCCTTTCTATGCAATTAGAGTGTCTATTATTTGAGAGATGAGATGTGATATAAGTAACAATATAACTTTGGATGATCTAGTGGGAAGATAAGTATTTTATTCTATTTGTGGATGATTATTCTAGAATGATGATTATAATGTACCTAAAAGAAAAATATGAAGCTTTTCAAAAGTTTAAGTGGTATATGGCAAGAGTAGTTGAAATGTTTGAGATTAGATAGACATGGTGAATTCATTTCTAATGAGTTCAATGAATTCTACATTGAGAAAGGAATTAAGAGACAAGTATCACCCCCTAGTAGACCTAAGTAGAATGGTATAGCTAAAAGAAGGAATAGATCCATCATAGATTTTGCAAGAACCTTAATTATAAGAAAGAGTGTTGCAATCAAATATTGAAAGGAAGAAATCAATACTATAGTGCATACCTTGAATAGTGTACAATTGAGGAAAGACTCAAATCAAACTCCTTATGAAATATGGTATGGCTACAAACCTAATGTAAGTTGCTTGAAAGTATTTGGTAACAAATGCTATATCCTAAAAGAATCTAGGAGAGCTAAATTTGATGTCAAAGGTGATTAAGGCATATTCCTAGGATATTCCTTTGGAAGTAAAGCATACAAGTGGTTGAATCTAACTACTCATAAAATCATAGAATGTGTACATGTGAGAATTGATGAATTTGCAAAAAGAGTGAAGAAGAAAGTACTAGAGAACCTAAGGATTACAAAAGATTTTTTTACTATGAACCTAATACATTTCCCAATCTATTTGGAAGTCTAAAAGCCTCACCTCTTGAGTTGCCAATATATCCAAAACCGATCGAGTTACAACTAGTGCAACATGAGTCATAGTTAGCAGATACCAAGTTGTTGCTTGAGCAAACCAAGTCTGATCAACTTGAGTCATAGATAGTGAAACCTGAGCTTGATATAAAAGATCATGAAGAAGCTCATGGAACATATTATATATCAAAAGTACCTATGTTAGCAAGATATATTTTAAGGTACCATGCACTTGATTAGATCATTAGAGACAAATTAGATGGAACAATGACAAGAAACAAATTGAAAGGTAGATGTTTTCTTGCTAAATTTGAACCTAGAAATGTTTAAGGTGCTTTGGATAGTGAAAGTTGGACTAAAGCTATGAATAAAGAAATAGAATAGATATAGAAGACTAATAATTGGACTCTTGTTCCTAGACTGAAGGATAAATAAGAAATTGGCACAAAGTGGGTATTCAAAAATAAGTTAAATGAAGATGGAAAAGTTTCAAGAAATAAAGCAAGGTTAACTTGTAAAGGTTATTCTCAAGAAAACAATATTGATTATGGTGAAATTTTTTCTACTATTGCAAGACTAGAAGGTGTTCGAACTTTACTAGCATATGCTTCACATAGAGGATTTAAATTTTATCAATTAGATGTAAAACATGTATTATTGAATGGAATTCTTGATGAGGAAGTCTACATAGAACAACTTTAAGGTTTTGCAGATCCTAGAAAAAAGGAAATGGTCTAAAAATTATACAAAGAGTTGTATGGTCTCAAGCAAGCTCCTAGAGTTTGGTATGAAAGACTTCATAGCTATTTGATAAAGATTGGTTTTCAAGGATTAAATGATAGCAATAGTTTATATATCAAAGAAGGACCAGACAAGAAGGTTGTATTGGCAGAAATATTTTTGGATGACACCTTATTTAAAGGAAATGATGACTTATGCAAGGCATTGTATGTATAGATGAGTAAAGAATTTGAGATGTCCATGTTTGGATAGATAAAATTACTTTTTGGATTACATATCCAATAGAAGAAAGATGTTATCTAGATTACTCAATCCAAATATATCAAGTAGATACTACAAAAATTTGGAATGGAAGATTTAAAAGTTATTGAAACACCTATTTCTAGTAGACATAATCTTTCCAAAAATGATGATTTGAAAGAGATAGATTGAACCAAATATAGATCAATGATTGGAAAATTGCAATATGTAGTGCATACAATGCTTGCTATTACATTAGCAGTTGGTATGTTGGCAAGATTCTAAGCAAATACAAAATAAAATAACATGATGACAATTAGGAGGATCATGAGATATCTGAAAGGTACTGAGGACTATAGCTTATGGTACAAAAAATGAGGCAATTTTGATTTGAAAGCATTCAAAAATGCAAATTGGGTAGGAGGTGTTGATGATAGAAAAAACACAAGTGGTGGAGCAATATTTCCTAGTAAAAGACTAGTGTCTTGGGAAAGTAAGAAGAAGAATTGTATTTCTTAGTCCATAGTAGAGGCAGAATATGTGGAAATAGTAGTTAATTGTTCCAATGTTGTTTTCTTCAAGTAACTATTGGTAGGTATGAAGATAGAGATCAAAGATCTAGTGGTTATCTTCTATGATAGCATGAGTGCAATTAATATATCCAAAAATTCTATGATGTATGCCAAAACCAAGAACATTACGAAAAATTATCATTTTTTGAGAGAATTGGTACAAGATAAAGAAGTAAGATTGGAATTTGTGAATACTAAAGAGAAAATTGCATATATATTCACTAAGCCATTACCTAAGGATGCATTTTTGTATCTAAGAGGTAATTTAGGGGTAGTTCCACTATTTGAAGCTCACTAAATATAGTTTAGTGATGCATCAACTAGATCATGTAGAAGATCAGATAGTTGATGTTTTATTGACAAAACACATTGCAAATGAATTAGTATATGAGGTACATTGATATTCTTTGAACATTGTCTTTGGCATGAGATATCAAAGAGGGAGAATTTTTTTCTCATATCTCATAGAAACTTTATTACTTAAGAGATTTCATAGAAGAAAAACTTGGTCTCATATCAAAGAAGGGAAGTTTTCTATAAGAAGAAGATGTTGAAGATAGAGTTTTGCTGAGAGAAGGAGAAACTAAAGGCAGAGGGAGTTAACACAGATAGAGGGAGTTGTCATGAATCAGAATTAGAATAAAACTAAGGCTATGTTCCTTACTTTATTCTTTCTCTAATTTTTTTAATTTTATTATGACATGTTGTGTTGCTATCAATACCAAAGAGGGAAATTTTTGAAAATAATTGATTAATTGTGTATTGCCTTAGATGTTACACAAAATGTCTTATTATTGTTAGTCAGTATACTCAAAAATTGCTTAGGTGATGAAGATAGTTTCCTATATCTGTCAAGCATTCCAAAGTTTTCTAAATTTAGAAATCAGTGTCTACTAAGTTCACTCGATTATCAAAGGAATGTTTGTAGAACTTTAGTCTTGACCAAGCTCACTTAGTTACTGAAGAAAATGTTGGATGGAACTAGTGTTAACTGAGCTCACTTGCTTACTAAAGGAAATTTGTGAATTTTTAATGTTAATCGAGTTCACTTGGTTAACATAGAAAAATCATTTATGAGCTAGTGTCTACTGAGCATGGTTAGCTAATGAAGGATTTTCTTGTTTTGGCATATTGAACTCAATTGATTTAATTATTGGTTCTAGCCAACTAAGGAGATGAATATTAAGTATCTAAGTTGTATTCAAGATGACTTCACATTGTCTAAGATATAAATATAAGGTCAAGTTGAGGATTGAATATGTGGAACATAGTAGAATATTTGATGATGCTTAGAGGAAGCGAAGTAGAAGGATATGAAAAATATCTTTTCTGAGCTATAAAGATATATTTGATCAAGAAGGATCAAGTATTCAAGAAAGAATTTTGATCAATAATCAAGAATTTAGTTGCATCAAAAATTAGGTCATTTCATTGTTACTCTCTTACCATTGTAGCATTGTTCTAAATCTCTTAACTGAGTTGGCTTAAAAAATATATATAAATCCTCTAACAAGGTGACATTTCTATTTGAAGCATCTAAAGACCTCTAAAAATGCCACTCCTAAAAAGGTGATTAAATCCTCTAATAGGATCACACCTAACAGTGTGTTTCATAGTCTTTAATAGGGTTGGCTCCTAATAGGGTTCACTTTAGAAGAGTGAAAATCAGTAACTAGTTGTAATTGTTGGTTTTTCCCAAATTGGGTTTCCATGTTAAATCTCAGTGTCACTTGTGTTCATGCTAATTATTTTATGTGTATGCAACTAAGTTAATCTTAAGATTAATCACATTAAGATTAGTATATTTAGTTGTTTCTGATTTGTAGTATTTGATAGTGTAAACTAAGTGCATGTGTGTTTGTCGAGTTACAATAGAATACAGTTTAATCAAAGTTTTCATTTGTCCTAATACCTAATGTATCTAATATCTATTTTCTAGTAACTATTTCACCCCTCCCCTCTTAGTTACTTCTCTTATATTTCCATCACCCTATTCATCATGGGTATTGCTTGGATTTAGGTTTTCCATGTCGATATCCATAGTATCTTTTTTAGTTTTTTCCTCCTTGATTCCTATGTCCTCAACCTTCCCTATAGATAACACCTTCTTACCTCTCAGCTCCTTTTTTATCAAATGCTCATTATCCTAGAGAATGTTCATAACTCTATTAGTTTTCTTCGAAATATAAGTTTTTCCTTTGGTTTTCCTCCCTTTATCCTCCTAAAAATGATCATCAGATCCCATCTCCATCTCATAATCTACCTCCATACTTTTTCTTTTCTTAGTAGACAAGCTCCTAGGCAAAAGGTTTTTCCTCTTCTTATCAACCAGCTCATTTTCTCCCTCCTCTATTTCTTCTTCATATACCTTATCATGATCACTTCTCTCTATATCATACAAGGTGTATCAACTTTTTAAGATTTAAGAAGATTCATAATCAACACCATCAAACCCTCATGGCAAGCATGATCCTCATCTAGTTCCTTTCTAGATAGCTAAAATAGTATTATCTAGTGATTTCCTTAGATAGAAAGGGAAATTAATTCTAACCCTATGCCTAAAATAATTTACCAACATAAAGTGGTGCCCAAAAATATTTGTAAAATGGCCATCAAGGGTTAGGTATTCAATCACAACAAACATAATAAACCTTCAAGGTCTATAAATGGAATGAGGGCTAAAATAAGAGTTGCCAATTTTAACCAACCTATTTCTCTCCTTGGTCAACTCCACAAACTCATCAAAAACATGATCATACACCTTCCTATCCATGTAGAAGTTGATCACATCCATATCAAGATTTGTGGATTTAGCTATAATGTCCTCCATGACATCCATTCTTTTGCTTCCCACCACAATGCTTCCATTCTTTTGTGTCTTGATAAACTAGTGGGTGAAGGAAAGATTATTGCCCTTGAACTTCTCCATTCCCTTTTGACTTGTGGCCTCAACCCTCTTTCACTTACCACCCATATTCCTCAAACTACAATAATTCCTTATGATCCTAACAAGTTGTGATGAAGTGGACATCTTTGTGTCAAAATAACAAAAACATTTTATCTTTTGTATAAATACTGACAATCCATGTGGTAATGAATGAGTTGTCTCATCAAATATAATCATAACCTACAACTCTCCATTCTTGTGCAAATCATAATTGTTCCTAAATTGCATTTCCATCATTATTAAAACTCTTTTACATACTTCCAATCTTTTCATACTCTATCAAGGATAGCTTGTTAGTAGGGTTGTTGTCACCATAATTTCATATCATCTTTGTATGACTTTTAAATACCATGTTCATATTCAATCAGCCAGTTTGCTGGTTTCTCTATACGGTAAAAGTACAAAGTTGTGTCACCTTTCAACTTGACTTATTAGAATAATTGAATTTGATTATTTCTATCAAAAAATCAATTTTTTTCCAACATATGATCTAGATAAATTATTTCTGTCATGTCCCCTATTCAAATAATTAAAAAAAATAAACTCTGTTAAGGCAGGCAGGCTCCAAAAAGGTGAAATTTCGAAAAAAGGGGCTAATCTTTGGAAACCAATGGACTAATAAATAAAAATTATTATTAAATTATATTTTATTAACCCCTCTTGGACGTGAGTTAGGGTTATGCCCTCTTTAAAAGTTGTTTGGAGGCATTTTTGGGCTCATTCTACATCTTGATTCTTGCTAATTTTCTTGTTGTTCTTCAGAGGCTGCCAAACCTGTGGAGAAGGAGACCCAAGGAAAGGAATTTGTAGGTTTCTAGGAAGGCTAAGGATGGGATTTTGAATCCATTCCATGTGCATTCTCATACAGAGTTTTCCTTTGTGCTGAATAGTGCCGATTTGGGTGTTTTCGGGGTTGTTTTTGGTTTGAGTTTGGGTTTTCAGTTGAGTGTTTCATATCAGTTTGGTTTGCTACTGTATTTCAAACTTTATGATGTTAAAATAGAGCTAAATATATGTATTGGGTCGTGATTAAACTTCTGAGATAGTTTATGAGTCTTTTGTGGTGTTTTCGGGCATTTTTGTGTTAATTTCGGGAGCCCGATTGAGCATAGTTTTTCCCTACATTTGTGAGCTGTTGTGTAAAGGCTATACAAATCTAGAAATATCATTTTGTAGGCTGTTATGATGCTGAAATTTCTGTAAAAATGTACATTTTCAGATTTATTAATAATTTGTGAAGTTGTGAAGTTTTTTGGCACTAATTTGGACATACCCGATTTGGGTTTTATTGGGAAATTGGCAGATCTTTGTAATATTGGTTGTTTGATTTTAAAGTTCTGATTTGAGGCTGGAAATATCATAAAAAATCAGTAAAGGGACATTACAGTGGTATCAGAGCCGTGATCTTGCCAGCCTGAGGATTTGTAGAAGTTGCATGTCAGTTTTAACAACTACCCAGATCTTGCATGTCAAGTTTTGATAACTACCCAGATCTTGCATGTCATATTTTATGATTGCATGCAACTAAGTGAAAGAGAAAAAAGATATTTGCAGCGAGAAAAGAATAAAAAAATTTTGATCAAATCCCCAGTTGAAAGCAAAAGTACAAAATCCAAGGAAGAAAAAAGTATGGCTGATCCAGATGAGATGGCAAAGAAATTCTTCCAAGAAATCCAAAATACTCAGAAGTAAATAGTGGATGGTTTGGCGGAAACTAGAGAGGCTTTGTGAATATTGACAGAAAAATTACAAGGAATTACATCTATTAATGAAAAAGGGAGCACTTCAGAGGAGCCAAGAAATGGGAGATTCACACCATCTAAATCAACCAAATCTATTTTCTTGCCTGCAGATGAGCCACCAGTACCAAATCCAACCATTAATCCAGTGGAAGAGGTTATAGGTAATTTGATTACATTAAGAGCTACTTACAATGGCTTAGATGATGACTTTCATAGTTCAGTTCCTTTTAGAGAATATGTGCATATGATGAATGCTTTGATGCCCAAGAAAGAGAACAGGAGGGAGCATGACACAAGTGGAAGAGAGCTCAAAAATAAAATAAGAAAGTTTACAGCACCTACTTTTGATGGAACAAATAAAATTTTAGCTATAGCATGGCTACAAAAATTACAAACTTTCTTCACACTTAACCCCATGAAAGAGAGTGATGCTATTCAATTTGCAAGTCTACACTTGGAAGATGCAGCCTATGATTGGTGGTATCATGGAATGACTACTCAAGGTCACGATCAATTAACTACATTTGAAGATTTCAGTCAAAGGGTGATAGATAGATTTGACCTCAAGGATGATGAAGAGTAGTTTAAAGAATTGTCAAAGTTGAAGCAAACCAAATCAGTTAATGAGTATATAGAAGAATTTCAAAAAGTGGCTGTTATGGTACCTGATATGAGTGAAAAGAGGATCGTTTATCTTTTTCTTGATGGTTTAGAAGATTTTGTTAAGGGTTTGGTTAAGGCTTTCTCACCCTCAACCTTACAAGAAGCTATCAAAAGAAGCTTGCAACTTGAAACTTGCGTGCCTATGAAATCAATCACTAATCAAAAACCCCCAAATCTTTGGCAACACAAAGGAAATTTTCAGAAAAAAACTTTCCCAACACTACCACCAAAAGATGTGACAAGTGTGGCAAAAAAGAAGGTAGATGAAGAGACTAGGAGTGAATTACGAAGGAAAAAGCTTTGTTTTACTTGTAGAGAACCATGGGTTCCAGGACATAGATGTTTGGGGAAAGGTCAAGTGCACTATATTGAAGTTGCTTCAGAATCTGATTCAGATGAGCATGAGGAATTTCATGATACTAAGGAGGAGGTAGAAGAAGAGAAAGTAAAATAAATCAGTAAGGATGGCACTTTAGCAGCATTATCAGGAGTCCCAAGATACCATCCCTTCCGAATTCGAGGGGTACTAGCAGGGAAAAGGTTGACTATTCTTCTTGATAGTGGGGCAACTCACAATTTTATTGATGAGGGATTTGTCATGAAAAGAGGGCTTAAAGCATAAGATTTTGAGGGATTCAATGTTACTGTAGCTGATGGATTCACTATGCCTTGCACACGGGTGGTGAAACAACTCAAGATGACCTTAGGAGATTATGAGTTATGTGATGACTTCTATGTGGTTGGTATTGGGGAGACAGATCTTGTATTGGGTGTTCAATGGTTGCACTCTATCGGAGGCTATTACATGAACCATCAAACTATGGAGTTTAAATTTCATTCCAATGGGAAAGAAGTCATATTGAGAGGGTTATCTAATGGAGCACCTAAGGCGATCTCTACAAAGAGGATGGAGAGTACTTTTCGAAGAGGACAAGTAACATGGGTAGTAGGAGTCATAATCCAACCAACAAGCTCTCCAAAGAATCAAGGTAATTTCCATTTTGAAATTCAAAATATTCTTGATAAGCATAGTATAGTTTTCAATGATTTGCCTCCAGGATTACCACCAGATAGAGGTTTTGAGCATGTTATAGAGTTAGAACAGGGTGCCAAACCAGTTATAACAACCCCATACCGCTATCCAAGAGGTTATAAGGAAGAAATTGAAAAAACTATTAAAGAACTCCTGGACATGGGATTCATAAGGCCTAGCTCTAGTCCATTTGCATCATCTGTGGTTCTTGTCAAGAAAAAGGATGGTACAATGAGAATGTGTATAGACTACAGGGCTCTAAACAAGAAGACCATAAAAAAATAGGTATCCCATACCACACATAGATGAACTCATTGATGAGTTACATGGTGCTGTATACTTCTCAAAAATTGACTTAAGATCAGGCTACCATCAAATCCGAATGAGGAGTGAAGATGTGGAAAAGACTTCTTTCAGATGTCACTATAGGCACTTTGAATTTCTTGTTATACCATTTGGACTCACTAATGCACCTGCAACATTCCAATCTTGTATGAATAAGGTATTCAGTCAGCATCTTCAAAAATTTGTTTTGGTATTTTTTGATGATATCTTGATATATAGTAAAACATGGGAAGAGCATCTAAAGAACATAGACACTGTTTTGGAAATCTTGGAGCAGCAATCCTTCTATGCTAAGCTATCTAAATGTGAGTTTGGTTTGACAGAGATCCTATATTTGGGACATATTATAAGCTCTAAAGGAGTACAGGTTGATCAACAAAAAATCCAGGCAATTTTGGATTGGCCTCCACCCACTAATCTTACATAGTTGAGAGGTTTCTTTGGGTTGTGTAGCTACTATAGGAGATTTGCCAAGGGATTTTCTCAGCTTGCTGCCCCCTTGACTGATTTGACAAAGAAATGAGCTTTTATTTGGACAGAAGAGGCACAAAAAACATTTGATAAGCTTAAGGAGGTAATGAGTTCATGCCCTGTGCTTGCAATTCCAGATTTCTCTTTACCTTTTGTTGTTGAATGTGTTGCTTTGGGAGAAGGTATAGGGGCTGTCCTAACTCAAAGGGGACATCCAATAGCATTTGAGAGTTGAAAATTAAATCAATTAGAGAAAGGGTACTCCATCTATGATAAGGAAATGTTGGCAATCATGCATGCACTTCATAAGTTTAGACAATATTTGGTATGTGGGAGATTCATTGTAAAGATAGACCATAATAGCCTTAGGTTCTTCTTGATCCAAAGGGATTTGAATGATTGTCAACAAAAATGGGTAAGCAAATTGCAAGCTTATGATTTTGATATTGAATACATGAAAGGAAAGAATAATGTGGTTGTTGATGCTCTCTCAAGAAAGCCCACTTTGTGTTCCTTATCATCTATCTCTGCTAATTGGAAAGTCTCCATAATTTTAGAGTATGCCAAAGATTCATTTGCCACCAAGATTTTGGATAAGCTAGTGGATGATAACAGGTACAAGGTTGTTGATGAATTGATTTATTACAAGAACATGATCTTCTTAGTGCCAGGGTCAAAAACTAAGGAGAGGATATTGAGGGCCTTTCATGACACACCTTTGGCTGGTCACCAAGGATACTTCAAGACATACAGGCAAATTCGAGAGCAGTTTTCATGGAAGGGTATGAAAGAGGATGTCCTTAAACACATTAAGGAATGTATGGTATGCCAACAAAGCAAGAGTGAGCAAAATTTTCCTGCAGGGTTGTTGCAGCCACTTCCTATTCCCGAACAAAAATGGGAAAGTATTTCCATGGATTTCATCACTAGGTTGCCCAAGGTTCAAGGTAAGGATTGCATATATGTGGTGGTAGATAGACTAACTAAGTATGCACATTTATTTCCTATCACATCTGATTTCAAGGCATCACAAGTGGCCGAATTGTTCTTCAAGGAAATTTTTAGATTACATGGTTTGCCTAGAAACATTGTTAGTGACCAGGACAATAGATTCCTCAGCTCTTTTTGGAAGGAGCTCTTTCATTTGGCAGGAACTGAACTCACTCCCAGTACTAGCTATCACCCTCAAATAGATGGACAAACAAAGATAGTTAATAAATGGATAGAAGGATATTTGAGGAACTATGCTTCAAATCAACAACATGCTTGGGTGAAATGGTTACACCTAGGGGAGTATTGTTACAATACATCTCATCACATGTCTATTGGTATGCCTCCTTTTCATGCTCTTTATGGTTATGATGCCCTTTCCTTTGTTGATCTAATACTTTCCGATAGCAGAGTACCCGCAGCAAGTGATTTCATCAAGCAAAGCCAAGATATAATAAGGTCCCTCAAGGATAATCTACAACATGCACAAAACCAACAAAAGATATATGCTGACAGGAAAATGATTGAAAGATCTTTTGAGGTGGGAGATTTGGTATTTTTTAGGTTGCAGCCATATAAACAAATCACCTTGAAGACAAGTGGGGCAGAGAAACTCAAGCCAAGGTTCTATGGGCCTTATAAAATCATCAAGAAGGTAGGAGAGGTAGCTTATGAATTGGAGCTCCCACCAAACAGAAAAATACATAATATTTTTCATGTATCTTGCTTAAAGAAGGTTCTAGGCCAGAAAACCATAGTATCTACAGAATTACCACCTCTTGATGATGAAGGGAAATTAGTTTTGATACCAGAAGAGATTTTGGATACAAGAGAGAAAAGGTTGAGAAATAGGAGCATCATAGAGCATTTGGTCAAATGGAAAGGATTACCACTAGAGGATGCAACTTGGGAAGGAGCACATATTCTTGAGAATTCCAACCTTCATTACTTGAGGACAAGCAATATTCGGGACGGGAGGACTTGTCATGTCCCCTATTCAAATAATTAAAAAAAATAAACTTTGTTAAGGCAGGCAGGCTCCAAAAAGGTGAAATTTCGGAAAAAGGGGCTAATCTTTGGAAACCAATGGACTAATAAATAAAAATTATTATTAAATTATATTTTATTAACCCCTCTTGGATGTGAGTTAGGGTTATGCCCTCTTTAAAAGGGGTTTGGAGGCATTTTTGGGCTCATTCTACATCTTGATTCTTGCTAATTTTCTTGTTGTTCTTCAGAGGCTGTCAAACCTGTGGAGAAGGAGACCCAAGAACGGGAGTTTGTAGGTTTCCAAGAAGGCTAAGGATTGGATTTTGAATCCATTCCATGTGCATGCTCATAAAGAGTTTGCCTTTGTGCTGAATAGTGCCGATTTGGGTGTTTTCGGGGTTGGTTTTGGTTTAAGTTTGGGTTTTCAGTTGAGTGTTTCATATCAGTTTGGTTTGCTGATATATTTCAGACTTTATGATGTTAAAATAGAGCTTAATATATTTATTGGGTCGTGATTAAACTTCTGAGATAGTTTATGAGTGTTTTGTGGTGTTTCCGGGCATTTTTGTGTTAATTTCGAGAGCCCGATTGAGCATAGTTTTGCCCTACATTTGTGAGCAGTTGTGTAAAGGCTATAGAAATCTGGAAATGTCATTTTTTAGGCTGTTATGCTGCTGAAATTTCTGTAAAAATGTCCATTTTCAAATTTATTAATAATTTGTGAAGTTGTGAAGTTTTTTGGCACTAATTTGGACATACCCGATTTGGGTTTTATTGGGAAATTGGCAGATCTTTGTAATATTGGTTGTTTTATTTTAAAGTTCTGATTTGAGGCTGGAAATATCATAAAAAATTAGTAAAGGGACATACAATTTCTAGCTAATTCATATATGGTCTCACACTTTTCCAATTGGAGACGTCTATTAAATCCATATTTTATACTAGTTTGTATCCAATTACTAGAGAAATAAGATTATTTTAGAAAAGTGACATTTCAATAACTCATTTTATTTTTTATGTAATTGTTTTAGTAACATTTAAATACCATTTTATAGAGCTCAAAGTCAAGAATATTTTCATATAGAGTTTATAGTGTTTTAATTAGATATAGTATATTAAAATTAAAAAATTCTACAAGCACTTATTTTAGCACTCAAAAAAAATGTCAATTTTGAGAAAGAATTTTTTTAAGATCCTATCAAAAAAATCTAAAATTATATGACATTCTAGAGAAGAGAGCTTCTTCCAAAATGTATAATTTTTCTTTTGGTTAGAATAGATTTGTTTTAAAAAATGTGGTGGGAGATGAAAACTATCTATTTTAGGTGAGTTGAAATTTAAATCAATATAAAAGAGAAAATATAAGTCTAAAGTCAATTTTTATTTTTGATTATTCTAGCTATATATGTTATCTAAAACATAGTCTGAGTTCAAAAGGAAATACATTCATTTCCATATCTAGTTCTGTGGTGGGAACTAAACCCCTACTTTTTAGCAATTTTTTAGTAGCTAAATTTTTTTTATAAAAATTAGGAAAATATATCAAATAATATTGCAAATAATTATTAAATTTTATAATCATAAAATTAATCTATTTCTACAAATTTCATTAGTTTACTTTATTTTCAAATTCTAAATAATAATACCATTTCTATGTCATTGAAGGTGAATAGTTATAATTTTGTTAGCCTTTTCTTTTACAAAAGGGTGACATAGGTTTGTGCTTTTACCATATAGTTATGAGTGATAACACATTCTATAAAGGAATTAATCAAATTAATAGCCTTGTAAATAATATTTTGGATGGTACATGAGGGGTTATTAAATTTATTAAGAAAATTAATACTATTAAGGGAATCCCCTTGTAGCCAAATATGCTCCATATTCATGCTCTTGACAAATAGAAGACCATAGAGAGTCACGCTAGCTTCCACAACATGATTGGTTTGATCTCAAATAGGAATATCCATAACGCCCACACTATTACCATTTTGATTTCTAATAATAATACCACAACTTGCTATCCCTGGGCTACCCTTTGTGCCCCCATCAAAATTAATCTTATACCATCCCTATGGTGGACAATCCCACCTAGAAAATTTTTTAAAGTTACTATCACTCTAAGAGTAGTTGACCCCTTCCAAGTGCCAATTATGAGTCACTTTGGCTTCCCACTCATCATGAGGCTCTTGACCTTACCTAGTTATCCTAATATTCTCCATCATAGTATGATTTATCTTCTGAAATATCTTATTGGAATTTGTCTCCTTACCCTTGAAAACCCTATCATTCCTTTCCTTCCAAACATCCCAACATAGATACGGAAGAATGAAATCCAAGAAATTAATATTCAAAGTTTTACAAGAAGAGGACATCTAAGCTAAGAATAAATCCTTGATACTAAGGGTGAGAACCCATTTTATAGCCAGATGTCTACAAGTGCTCTTCCACATTTTAGTGTAAGAGTAATAAATGGTCAAATGATTAACTAACTCTTCCTCTTCCTCTTCCTTGCAAAGATAACATCTACTAACAAGACACATAGCTTTCTTCATTAAATTATTAGTAGTAAGGATTCTATCCTATAATAAGATCTGAAAAAATATGCTAACTTTAGGTGTTAGGCCTTTAAACCAGGCGCAACATCATAATAATTAGCAACATATGTCCCAAAAAAAATCTTGCATCAATCCTTATACCCATTCCATTGTTGATCAAAACTCAAAGCATGATCAAAGATTATATGCCATCCAAGAATTGAATACTCCTACCATTTCCAACCTTCCATCTTACCCCTTTATTGATAATCTTCTTATTTTTCTATCCTACTTCCAAATCAGATAACCTCCTTGAGTATCCTCACTACCAAGAAAAATATTGAATATTTGGTTCTACTTATTATATTTATCATTCCTTATCTCTTTCCATTCTCCATCTTCATTATAAAATCTCCAAATAAGATTAGGAAGTAAAAAATCATTCATTTTATTAATCTTTCTTAGACCCAACTCTCCTTTTTTGATGGGCATGTACAAACCTTATCTAAAGAAATATAATCCATTCTTTCTTCTTTTCCATACAAGTCCATAAGAATTTCTTCTAATTTTTTTGAATTTCCAAAGGATACTTTCTAGGTATATTAAAAATACTCAAATTGAATAGGGGCTTTGGATAGTGGATTTTAGGACAACTATTTTACTAGCCTAGCTAAGGAGGGATCCTTTCTAACCAACTAGTGTGGAGTACATTTTTTCAATTAGAGAACTCTACAAGGACTCAAGTGGGTCAACACAAAGAGTTAAACCAAGATACAACCCCAGAAGGCTACCAACCTCACATCCTGTAATTCTCTTAATTGCATTCTATCTATTCACATTAACATTAATTAAATAGATCATGTTTTTATTTCAATTAATAGTCTGTCCTTTAGCCTACATATAATCACAATTGAGTCATTCACAAATGGCTGATGAGAATAGGTTAAATCCTTAGAAGGTCTTAGATACACAAAATCCCCCTTTTGAACCATTTTTTTCCACAAATCTACCCAGACACTTAGCCATGAGGATGAGTAAAATAGGAGATAATGGAAGCCCTTGTCTTCAATGATGAGAAGCCCAAAAGAATGGAGTCAGAGATCCATTAAAAAGAACAAAAGAAAGTGATAGAGGAAACCAAAATATGCATTAACTCCAAATATATTTTATTGAACCCAAAAGCTTCCAGTCCACACTTTAAAAAGTCCCAGTTCACCCTATCACATGCCTTGGATAAATCCAACTATAATAAGAATTCTTCTTTATTGGATTTGGTAAGGGAGTGAATATTTTCATGCACTAAGATAATATAATCTTGTATCTTCCTACTTGGAACAAACCCATTTTGCTATCTCAAACTTAGATTAGGTAATAAAGAAAAAATGTCAATAGTAAGAACTTTAGATATGATCTTATCAAAATAATTTCACAAACTAATTGGCCTAAATTGGTCCATACTTTCAACCCCCAATGTTTTGGGTATCAAAGCCAAAAAAGTACCATTCAACTCTTTAAGAAGTTTTCTAGAACTAGAGAATTCTTTATCTCCATTAGTAATGTCCTCTTAAATGATATGCCAATAGGTTTGGGAAAAGAGGAGAGGGAAACTATCCCATCTAGGAGCCTTGTCTCCCTCAAACAAAAAATCCACCTTACTTGATTCATCATTGGAAGGGATGGTAGCAAGGTTTTTTTCTAAATTTTTAGATATGCTATTGGGAATATAATTTGGAAAATCCTTCTATTGTTCCTTATCCAAATTGCATTCTCTCTCTAGAATACCACTAAAAACTCTCATGGCTTCCCTTTTCATAGCCTCATCATCATTAGAAATAACACCATCAACTTTTAGTCTAGAAATTTTATTCACCATTTTATGCTTCAAAGTGGTCATATAGAAAAAATTAGTATTCCTATCCCCTTCTTTAATAAAAACTTTCCTAGACCTTTGCCTCATATACATCTCCTCCTTGGCAATAATAGCATGCACCTTAATCAATTTTAGATCCTCCTCCTCCCTAGAAACATTCTCATAATCCTCAAACTAAATGCTTTCTTGAATCTCTTTTAAATCCTCAGGAATCCTACTTTTGTTGTCAAAGATATTATAAAATCTCTAGAGATATCTTCTACATCCCCCCAATTGGGTGAGCTATCCTTTGTTGATTCTTCCCTATCAGGTGAACTCGTATTTTCCTTAGTATTTTGCTAAGAGAATTTAGAAAAACATGGTCCTAGAAAATTGCATTCATATGCCTCTTGATAATCTGAGTCCTTATTGTTAGCAATATTCTTACTATCATCATGTAATACTTTTATTTCTAAAATATCCTTAGCCTCTACTACCACCATCCTTCTAGTCTAACCATAATCATCAAAGTTATACTTAATCTCTAAATTTTTAACAAGAGTAGCTATATCCTTTTCCAAGTTCTACTTCTCATTAATTTTATGCAACTAAATAGTCTCTACCTAAGCAAAAATATTATCCTCTTTAGTTGCCTTTACAACTTGGTCCTTTTCCATGACCTCAACATACTTAGTGCCTTTTCCAAACTATTTTTTCTTGAAATTTTTTAGAATACTGAACTTTATAAGGCACTTCTTTGCCCAATTGCTCAATTTTTTAAAGTGGAAGTATGTAAATGGGATGGTTTCATATTCAATCTTCTGTTGCTAGACTCATAGTTTAGATTGGAGTGTAATAGCTTCTGGCATATCAACCCGTCGAATGACTCCCACATAGATTCTTGAATAAGTTAATCTATCTCTTGAAACTATCATGGACATAAGTCTCAAAAACAACACATTTATAAGTTATGCCTTTGAAATGATTGGTAGGTAACCAATGAAAATAGGAACATCACTTCCTTAATTCCACTGATGTAATTGTAGATGAGAATTCAATAACCATAAGATGTTTCACTTTTCATCAGATTGCAAGGCCATAGAAAGTGCACTCATGTAAGACAAAAATCTATGCAAGAAAAATAGTGTGATCTCTTCTTAAACTAATTACATTGGAAAATTTTGTAAATAGGTGGCAAACACCAGAACTAAAATATCACAAATCAAATTAGCACAACAAAACTATTGTCTCCACTATTATAATAAATAAGAATCCACAAAAATAACACACTCTATCAAGAATAACTACACTCTAAAAGAGAGCACCAATAGCATATATTATAGCATCCAAATAATGGCCTAGAATACATGTTACATTCCTAAATTTATAAGAAATCTTCTCCTCAATTTGTGTTGAATCTTGTCATTAATAGTTGCATAAGAAGAGGAACCTATTCTAGTTCATGTATCCAACCTTTGTATCTTTGATCTTTAGTGTAAATTTACTTTTTTTTCCTTCTCTCCATCTACCCTATCCTTCTCATTTGGAGACCAGGTGATCCAAATTATCCAGAATGATCAAATGTTTCAAACTTTTTCAAATCTTTTTAACAAGATTTTTTAGGTCCTTTTAATTGGTTTTTTTTAGAGGTCTTTTGGTCAAAATTTTAGGTTGAAACTTTCATCGGTCCTTGAAATTGAGCTACCAAAGGCTTGTTAGTTTAGGGTCTAAAATTATATTTTTATTTCTTCTTTGCAATGGTATAAATGGTTATGAGTTCTAAGCCCTAGGTTGAAAGTTTTGACCTTGACAAGTTAAGGATGTCTTTTCATCTGCACAAAGAAGTAAACATTAATTATCATGTGTTGAAAAACCTAAAAGAGGACTCCTTAGGATGTAGAATGAAGAAATTATGTCAACACAAGTCAAATAAGTGGAATTTTCCACAAGAAAAGCTAGTTTTAAGCACTAGCGCACCTTAGAAAAAGTGCTAGTGTGCAAATTTACTTTAGAAAGCTACCAAAGTGTGCAGTTGCACACTTTGTACACTTGTGCACCTTGTCAAGGTGTACATGTGTGTAACTATGCACATGCACTTCTTCCCATTGTGAAAGTGAGAGAGGGGGTGGGGGTCTTAAGTGTGCAACTTTGTAGGTGCACACCATTGAAGGTGCACATCTCAAAGCATGTACGCATGCACATATGCGCATCCTAGAATGGGGTGTAGTATGCACTTGCACACTTGGCAGACCTGTGCACCATGTCAAGGTGCACATGTGTGCTAGCTTGCATATCCACACTTTAAAAGTGCGTGAAATTCTTTAAAATTGACACTTTTTCTCCTATCTAATTGTCCCACCCTTCCTGATCAGAGGTTGGGGTGTGACATTAACCCAGGAGAAGGTCCAAAATGACTGAGGCTTTAGACTAGATGCCTCATAGGGAAACCTCAAACTAGGGAGTCCCCATTTTATGACTCAAAATGCTATGTGCATTGTGAAAGCGCATGAAATAGCCGTAGAAAAAATGAAGAAATGACAAAATCATTTATTCATCAACAAGAATTTATCCAAGATGTGTCAAATAACAACTAAATTCTAGAGACTTGGAGCAGCTTTCAAGTTCCTTGATAGTTATAACTTTAGAATCTTGAATCTTCGAGCTCAATGTGTACATAGTGTGTTTTTTTTTTTTTGACATCTCAAGGTGTAGTTTATCATGAGTATCTAGCAATTCTAAGGGCTCTTAAAGGGTTGTCACTTTTCACATTTGCAGTCTTGAGATATCTTTTCAATCCTACATCATAGAGCTTGCATGTTTCCATTTGATTCTTCCATGAAGCAATTTGTGTAAGTATTGGATAGGCATTTTAGAAGACATATCCATATTGTCAAATTATCATTCTCAGACCTCTTGGAATATTTCATTCTTAACACCATCATTCCCATTTTGGTTTTCATTTTGTACATTGACCATGCTTAAAATTTGTGGCCAAGGTATTGGTGTCATTTCTCTAATTCATTCTTTAGTTGATAACCTTTGCATTCATCTTTTAAGAACTTTATGGAAACTCTCATGCCAAATAGTGACCTTAAAAATTCCTTGAAGAGGCCTTTTGTTTGAACTAGTAGGCTTTGTACTATCCCTTGTTGTCATCTACCTTGATTTCCAAACTTTGGGTTTTACCATGGAGGAAACTCCATAGTTAAGCATGCTCAGTATGGAGTATGTACTAGGATGGGTGACTTCCCAGGAAGTCCCAGTGCTTCACCCTTTTGAGCATCACCTAGTTCCAATGAGTGCTATGTGTTCCATTTATTCTCATGAGACATGGATTCATGTTGAATTAGTACTCATAAAACATGGGTCAATGAGTCTTACTCAAAATCACATAGTTAAATCCTGATAGCAATATCACAACACCAAGATAGTCAATCTTTAGATTTCTAAAGTGTCGAGAACTATTGATACGTAAACTAAAAGTAATATTTTTTATTTAATTGGTACAAGAACACAATAATTTAAATGCTTTGACAAATAAATACCTCTTCCTAAAATTCAAAACCAGAAGGAGTGATTTATGAAATGCATCAAGAATGAGTCTTGATTGCACCTAACCCCTAGATTGACATGACTAAAAAAGAAAAAGAAACAAAAATAACCAAAACCCAAACAAAAAGACTCAACTCAATAAAAACTAACACCTACCTAGAAAGACTAAAAAAGACTAAGAAAAACAAAAATAAATTCAGAAACTTATATATAGAAAACATTTAATAATAAGAATGTGGGGTGTTTGTCAGTATATTTCTCATAATGTGCAACAAAAATGAACCACCCCATATAGATCAAAAAATTGTTGACTTTTCTTTGTACTCAGAAAAAAATAATTTAGACAATCTTGGTTCAAGCTCTTAGTACAAATCACACAAAATAAGAAGTTGTGGTAACTCTCTATAGCAATGATTAATCTACAAAAAAATTCTCTTAGCTTAGTATCATATTTGAATTGAAAATCATCAAACACAGAGGGATAATGGAAATATATCACCTAACCTAGCGAGTCTCCCACCATATGGTTACACTCACACATTGTTATCTCTCCTTCTAGTGGTCTTATCTCATGATAAACAACTCTAGGTGCACATCAAAATACTTTAGGATCCTTTGGACTAGAAAAATAAATCATCAACCTTTCTTTAAAATTATAGGATTTATTACTATCATTGATAAGGATGTTTTCTACCTTATATCTCAAACAAGCCTTTTCAAAATCATACCTTCCTTCCATTGCAATCTTCCAAGCTAACAATAAATCAAGACAGCTTTCTTCTAAATGGAACCCAAATGGATGAAATGTAAATGACCCATTAATTGCATGGTTTGATAAATGTGTACAATACCCATAAATAAACATTTCCTCGATCAAGCTTGAGACCAAATTGAGCACTATATCCATCTCTTCTAATAGAAAATCTTGTTTTGGGGGAGGTATCTTATAATTATTCAATGGGCAATCAATATCATAATAGGAAACATTGGTATCTTCTTCTTGTTGACCTCCTGATTCAAAAATCTCATCAACCTTAGGATCTTCTACATTTCCATCACTCTTTGGAACTTTGAAAATTTTTGCAACTTGATGGAGTTTTGTAACTTCAAAAACAAATTTGTCCTCAAAATTTCTTGGCATATTGACACTTATTAAAAAATCAAAACTTGGAAGAATTTCTTCATTAAATGGGAACACAAACTCCTCTTGATCATCTTCATCATGTTGTCCTCTTGTAGATTTATCACATGATTCAAACACCATTTTTGTAAACTACAAATGTTGTTCCTCCATGATTTGCGGAGGATGATCCAAAACATTATTGTACCCATATCCATTTTCACTAGGTCTCATACCTAGAATACCATTATTTTCATTGTTGGTGTTACTACAAAGACCAAAATTTCTGCTCCGATTTGAGAATAATTATTCTAGACAATAACTTGTCTTGGAGGATTACCATGATTTCTTGAGGAATTTCACTCTATTTTGATGAGTTCATTGGATAAAAGAGACATTTTCTCCTTCGTGGCCTTAAATTCTATAGCCATATTGTTCTCAAGTTTAGTAGGTGGAGAAGTCTTTTTCTCAAAGGTATAGTCTTTTGGGGCTCGTGCCCTAAATATGTATTTGTTGGCATTGGAGAACCTATAACCTACTTCGTGAATGTAACAACCTCTTTGAAGACCTTTTCAATGGTATCAAATGTCCCTATGTGGGAGCCTTCCTAGAAAAATATAATTTAATGAATGCATTGTTCTAAAATAGATATGGATGACAGCCTCTTGTTGTACAATGTATGGAAACTCCATTCTTTGATACATCCTATAGGAATAATGATTAAACTGTGAAATAGTCTCATGGGGATCATTTTTAATTGAGATGAACTAATGATGTAGGATAGTTGGATCAACGTAGATCTTGAATTGTTCTAGAAAATTTCTCTCAAAAGAGTTTGAATCCCTTATTGATGCTAGTGATAGATTAAGGTAGAAATTGTATGCCATTTCCCCCAAAGTGTAAGGGAAAAGGTGGCATACCATGTCCATATGCTGAATCTAGTTTTGATTATTTTCCTTGAAAACTTTAATATGATCTTCTGATGTTTTTGATTCTCCATAGATTAACCATGGGAAAAATTTTTGAGGATTTTTGGACAATTCATTAATGGACCAGCTAAATTCAAGGGTGAACTTTGGGCATTGAAGAAAGACATGGTGCGTAATGATGGGAATATGTGAAGTAGAATGTAGAGTAGACGATGATGATGGAATTTGTAATGTCAATGAATGGAATTCTTAGTAACCCTTTATCACTGCAATGCTTGTTGAAGTGACTGAGTTCTAGGAAAATATGTTTATTCGGAAATAGTACACCTCTAAAGAAGAAAATTTCCTCAAAATAGTGCACCGTTGCACCTTGCAAACCTTATGCACCTGCACACCTTATGAAAGTTCACAAACTCAGAATTTTTTTTTGAATTGCCAAAATTCATAGAATTTTCAAACAACAACTTTGGTTTATTGAGTCAAATGGTTTTTAGGCCATCCTTCTAGGGACACTTCTAGTGAGCTATCATTTTTCATGATGCTTAATGATAGGAATCCTTTCAAACTCCTCTATTGAAAAGCTAATCTTGGATCAACTCCAAGGTTCTGGGTGATACTGTGGCCTATTGGAATCCACTTAGTAGAAGATAAATGTGACTGTTCACGAGGAGGCCTTTATTGGTTTTGAATAATTTCATATAAGATGACCAATCTACTTGTTGTTTCATAGTTAACCACAAAAAGAGATATATTTTTAGTATTTAATATTTTTAAATGAATGCAATCTAACAATGCAACTATATAAATTCCTAATTCAACCCAGGGTTAGCAAAGAAAATAAAAAAGATAGGGCAACAAGAAGTTTACACAAATGAATTGAAAAGTAAATCCCTAATGAACATAAACCATAGAAACAATACATCTATGAGTTAAACCTCTAAAAAGATCAGTAGGTAACCAAAGAAAATAGGAGTAGTACTTCCTTAATTGAGAAATCATAATACATTTCACTTTCCATCAAATCACAAGGCCAAAAAAAGTGCGCTCATATGAGACAAAAGGATATGAAGGAGCAATAGGGTTATCTCTTTTCAAACTAATTATGTCGGAAGAATTTGTAAACACTAGATCTAAAATATTGCATAGTCAAATCAACACAAAAAAAATGATTAGCTCCATTATTATTATGACAAAGAATTTACAAAAAAAAATACATTTAGGCAAGAATAACTACACTCTAAATGAGAGCATCAATAGCATATATTATTGCATAAAAATAATGGCCTAGAATTCATGTCACATTCAAAAATTTATAAGAATTATTCTCCTCAATTTGTGTTAAGAGTGAGAGATCTCTTTATACAAATAGGGGGATCTCTTCTTGAACTAAGTATGTCATCATAATTTGTGAACACATAGAAAAAACTAGATCTAAAATATCACATAACCAAATCAACACAACAAAATGATTGGCTCCATTATTATCATGGACAAGAATCCACAAAAATTAAAAACTTATGCAAGAATAACTACACTCTAAATGAGAGCACCAATAACATATATTATTTCATTAAAATAATGGCCTGGAATACATTTTACATTTCTAAATTTATAATGAATCTTTTCCTCAATTTGTGTTGAGAGTCAGAGATCTCTTTATGCAAACATGTGCTTCTAAACTATTAAAACATATCTATTTATGTGAAAAATGACTCTCTAACTGGTGTTAAGTAGGATTCCATCCTTATTTATATCATTTGCTGGATGCATTAGCCTTTACATGTCTTAAAGAAAATAAAGAATGAGAAAATAGGAAGAAAGAAGTTGTCAAATGATGTAGGATTCACTGGAGGTGCCAAAAATAGAAGCTCAACCTTTACTAGATGTTTGTAGGAGTCAAACAACCATTAGAATGCATTTTCAATGCATGGAAAGCTCCAAATTTAGAACTAGAAGTTAGTTTTTAGTGCACCTCTGACTTCCTAAAAACTTCTAGCACACCTCAAAAGCATGCAAGGTGCTCAATTCACTAAAAAATTAAAGTTCATAGTTTTGAAAATGATTTCTAGGTTTTTCTCAGATGAGGTCTAGGAGAATTATAGCACTTGTACTTATTTTTCCCTTTTTTGATGATTTATACCTTCTTTATAGCAAAAGCTTTTCATATATTTGAACTTGTTTTGCTTCATCCATCTAAAATCCCAAGGCACCCATGTTGAATCTTATCATTAATAGTTGCACGAGATGAGGAATCTATTCCAATTCATGTGTCCAACCTATGTATCTTTGATCTTTAGTGAAAATTACTTTGATTTTTTACTTCTCTCTATCTACTTGATCCTTCTCAGTTACAGACCAGGTGATCCAAATTATCCAAAATGATCAAATTTTTAAAACCTTTTCATATCTTTTTAAAATACTTTTATAGGTTTTTTTAATTGGATTTTTTCAAAGCTCTTCTACTCAAAATTTCAATTTGAAACTTTCATTGCTCCCTAGAATTGGGTATCTGAAGGCTCACTATTTTAAGTACCAAAATTAAGATTTTGAATTCTGAGCTCTAGGTCAAAAGTTATGAACTTGACAAGTTAATGATGCCTTTTCATCGATACAAAGAAGCTACAAACATTAATTAGCTTGTGTTGAAAAACTAGAAAATCACTCCCTAGGACTTAGACTAACAAAATTATGTCAACACTAGCCAAAACAATGGATTTTTCCCCAAAAAAAAGCTTTTTTTATGCACTAGGGCACCTTGGAAGAAGTGCTAGTGTGCAAAATTTACTTAAGAAAACTAGCAAAGTGCACAGTTGCATACTTGGCACACCTATGCACCTAGTTAAAGTGTGCATGTGTGTAACTACACACATGCACATCTTCACATTGTGAAAGTGAGAGAGGTTGCAGAGCTCTTAAGTGTGCACCTTCATAAGTGCATAGCTTTGAATGTGTGCACATCCAAGGGTGTGTATATGGACATGTGCACATCCTTAGAAGTAGGTTTAGTTAGCACTTGTGCACTTGGTGCACTGTGCATGTTGTAAAGGTGCACATTTGTCCTTGTGCACATGTGCACACTTGCAAAGTACATGAAAGTCTTTAAAATTGACATTTTTTCTCCTATTTAATTACCCAACCCTTCCTGATTAGAGGTTAGGGTTTGACCTAGACCTAGAAGAAGGTCCAAAATAACTGATGCTTGGGACTAGATGCTTCCTAGGGAAATTTCAAACTAGTGGTTCCCCATTTTATGACACAAAATGGGGTGTGTGTGTTATGAAACCACAAACAATAGCCTCAATAAAAAGGAATAAATGAAAAAGGCATTTCTTCATCAACAATCATTCATCTAACATGTGTTAAATAACAAATAAATTCTAAACATTTCAAGCAACTTTCAAGTTCCTTGATAATCATAACTTCATAATCTCAAATCTTCAAGCTCAATTTCTGCATCATGTATTCATTTTCTTCGACTTCTCAAGTTGAATTCTACCATGAGTATCTAACAACTTGGAGACAATATTTCACCCTATCATTCTATTCATTAGGAATCCTTGAAAAATATGTTTCTCAGCCACTTGTCTGACTAGACGAAAGAATATATTCCAAGAGTTCTTAACTAGTTATCACTTTTCTCATTTGAAGTATTAAGTAATCTTTTGAAACCTAATTTACAAAGCTTGCATGCTTCCATTTTATTCTTCCATGAAGAAATTTGTATAAGTACTAGATAGCCATTTTGGAAGGCATGTCCCTATTGTTAAATTATCTTACTCAGACCTCTTGGAATATTTCATTCTTAACACCATCACTCCCTTTTTTGTTTTCATTATGAACCTTGAAAATGCTTAGACTATATGGCCAAGGCATTGGTGTCACTTCTTAGATTCTTTCTTTAATTTATAACCTTTGCATTCCTAACTTAGGAACTTTATAGAAACTATCATGCTAGTGACCTTAGCAATTCCTTCAAAAGACCTTTTGTTTAAACCAATAGGCTTTAGACTATCCCTTGCTACTCTAAACCTTGATTTGCAAGCTTTGGGTTTAACAGCGGAGGAAACTATGTCTTTAAGTGGACTCAGGCTTGAGAAGTACCAGGATGGGTGATCTCTTGGGAAGTCCCAGTGCTTCACCGTTGTGAGCATCGCCTAGATCCAATGATTGCTAAGTGTTCCATTTATTCTCATGAGAGATGGATTCATGTTGTATTACTACTCATGAAACATGGGTCAATGAGTTTCACACAAAAACACACAATTGAAACCTAATAGCAATATCAGAACACTCAGATAGTCAATCTTTATATTTGTAAAGTGTTGAGAACTATTGATCTATAAACTGCAAGTAATGTTCATTCTCTAATTGGTACAAGGACATAATAATCTGATTGCTTTGACAAATGAATACCTCTTCCTAAAAGTTGAACCCACAAGTATTGATTTATAAAATGTGTCGAGAATGAGTCTTGATTGTGCCTAACCCCTGGACTGACATAACAGGAAAAGAAAAAGAAAAAGAAAAAGAAAACACAACCAAAAAGACTCAACTCAATGAAAACTAACACATAACTAGAAAGACTAAAAGAACTATGAAAAATAAAAACAAAATCAAAGACTTATATATATATATATATATATATATATATATATATATATATATAAACATAAATAATAAGAATGTTTGTTGGTTGTCAGTAGATTTCTCATTATGTGAAATATTAATGAACCACCCCATATGGTCCTAAAAAATGTTGACTTGTCTTTGTAATCACAAAAATAAAATTTGGACAATCTTGTTTCAAACTTTGGTTTCCAATCACCCAAAATCAAAAGTTGTGGTAACTCTCTACAACCATCATTAATCCACAAACAAGTTCTCTTACCTTTAGCATCAAATTCAAATTAAAAATCAATTAACTTAGATGGATAATGGAAATATATCACCTGATCTAGCAAGATTCCCACCATAGGGGTACACTCACACATTGTAGTCTCTCCTTCTAGTCATCTTATCTCGTAGTACACAAGTCAAGGTGCACATGGAAACACTTTATGTTTCCTTGGACTAGAAAAATCAATCATCAACCTTCCTTTTGAATTACAAGATTCATTACAATCATTGATCAAGATGATTTCTGCGTCATATCTCGAAGAAGCCTATTCAAAATTATACTTTCTCTTTATTGTGATCTCCCAAGCTAATTAGAAATCAGGACAACTTTCAACTGAATGGAACTCAAATGGATGAATTATACATGACTCAATTATTGCATGGTTTGAAAAATGTGTAGAATACCAACAAATAAATATTTCCTCAGTCAAGCTTGAGACCAAATTATGTACTTTATCCATCTCTTCTAATGAGAAATCTCATTCTAAGGGAGGTATCTTATCATTGTTCAATGGGGAATCAATATCATAATAGGAAGCATTGGTATCTTCTTCTTGATGATCTCCTAACTCAAAAATCTCATCAACCTTAGGGATCTTTTACATTTCCATCACTTTTTTCAAGTTCGAGAATTTTTGAGACTTGATGGAGTTTTGGAACTTCAAAATTTTTCATGTCTTGAAAATTACTTGGCATATCCACATTTATTGAAACATCAACACTTGGAATAATTTCTATATTGAATGGGAACACAAACTCCTCTTGATCATCTTCATCATTTTGTCCTCCTATATATTTATCACATGATTCAAATGCCATTGCACTAAACTACAAAGGTTGCTCCTCCATGATTTGGGGTGGCTGATCCAAAACATCATTGTATAGATATCTATTTTCACTTGGTCTCATACCTGTAATACCCTTATTCTCATTATTGATATTATTGTAAAGACCAAAATTTTTTCTCTAATTTTGAGAATAATTATTCTAGGTAACAAGTTGTCTTGGATGATTTCCTTGATTTCTTGAGGAATTCAATTTTATTTTGATGAGTACATTGGATAAAAGAGACATCATGTACTCCATGGCCTTAAATTATATAGCCATATTATTCTCAAGTTTAGTAGGTGGAGAACTCTTTTTATCAAAGGATATAGACTTTCGAGGCCCATACCCTGAATATGTAATTGTTGGCATTAGAGCATCTATAACCTACTTCATGAAGGTAATAGCCTCTTTGATTACCTTTTCAATGGTATCAATGTCCCTGGCTAGGAGACTTCTCAGAAAAATAGAAGTTACTGAATCCATTATTTCAAAAAATATTTGGGTGGTAGGCCTTTTTAGTACAATATATGTAAACTCCATTCTTTAATACATCCTATAGAAGTGATGATTAAACTGCAAAACAGCCTCATGGGGATCCCTCTTAATTGAGATGAAATGATGATGTAGGATAGCTGGATCAACATAGATCTTGAATTAATCCAAAAACTTGCTCTCAAAAGAGTTCCAATCCCTTATTGATGCTATTGGTAGACTAAGGTACCAATTCAATGCCATTTCCCATAAAGAGTAAGGAAAAAGGTAAAATACCACATTCATATGCTAAATTTCATTTTAATTAGAGATTTCCTTAAAAAATTAAATATGATCTTATGTTGTTCATGATTCTCCATAGATGAACTATGGTAAAAACTAATTAGGAATTTTGGGCAAGTCATGTAATGGACCAGTTAGATTCAAGGGTGAACTTTGGGCATTGAAGAAAGACATGGTGCATAATGATGATAATGTGTTAAGAAGAATGTAGAGTGGATGATAATGATGGAATTTGTAAAGTGAATGCCTAGAGTTTTTGGTATCCCTTTATCACTATAATTCTTGTGAAATTGAATTTGTTCTAGGAACTTGTGTTTATTTTGGAAAACTACACCTCTAAAGAAGCACACTTTCCCAAAGCAATGAAACTATGCACCTATGAACCTTATGAAAGTTCATAGACTTAGAGCTTTTATTTTTTGAACTTCCAAAAAATGTAGAATTTTCAAATAGTAGCTTTGGTTTTTTGACTCGAATGGTTTTTAGGCCCTCCCTCTAGTGCCACTTTTATTGAGATATCATTTTGTACAATGCTTAACAATAATTCTTTCAAACTCCTCTCTTGAAAAGCTAATCTGGGATCAATTCCAAGGTTTTGGGTGATCTTGTGACCTACTAAAATCTACTCAATAGAAGATAAATGTGACTATTCACAAGGAGGCCTTTGTTGGTTGTGATCGATTTTGGATAGGATGACCAATCTACATGTTGTTTCAAAATTAACCACAAAAAGAGATATATTTATGGTATTTTCTATTTTTAAAAGAATGCCTTCTAACAATGCAACTATATGAATTCTTAATTTAACCAAGGGCTAGCAAACAAAATAATGAAGATAGGGTAACAAGAAGTTTAAGAAAATGACTTGAAACGTAAATCACTACTGGACATAAGCCACGAAAACAACACATCTACGAGTTAAGCCTTTGAAAAGATCAATAGATAACCAAAGAAAATAGTAGTAGTGCTTCCTTAATTCCACAAATGAAATTGTTGAAGAGAATTCAGTAACTATAAGATTATTCACTTTTCATCTAATCACGAGGCCACGAAAAGTGCAGTCGTGTGAGACAAAAAGCTATGCAAGAACAATAAGGTGATCTCTTCTTGACCTAAGTATGTCAATGGTATTTGTAAACAAATAGAAATCACCAAAACTAAAATATCACATAATCAAATCAACACAAAAAAAAATTTGATCCAATATTATAATGAACAAGAATCCACAAAAATAATGCTCTCAGGTAAGAATAACTACACTTTGAATGAGAGCACTAATACCATATATTATTCCATCAAAATAATGGCCTAGAATACATGTTATGATATTGAATTTATAAGATATCTTTTCCTCAATTTTTTTTGAGAGTGAAAGATCTCTTTATGTAAACAAATGCTTCTTAATTAATAAAACAAATCTATTTATGTGCAAACTGACTCTCTAACTAGTGCTAAGTAGGACTCCATGCTTATTTATATCATTTAATGGATGCATGAGAAAATAAGAAGAAACAAGTTGTCAAATGATGTAGGAGACTTTAGAGCTACCAAAAATAGAAGCTCAACCTTCAATGGATGTTTTTAGGAGTTAAACTATTGTTAAATTTCCTTTGCAATGGATGGAAAGCTCTAAATTTGGAATTAGCAATTAATTATCAGTGAACCTTTGATTTCATAAAAAAAAATTGACACCCATTAAAATAAGCACACCTCAGAAGAGGTGCACCTAGTGCACTATGGAAGCTTGTGCACCTTAGAAGCTTACAAGGTGCTCAATTTGCCAAAAATTCATATTTCTCAGTTTTGAAAATGGTTTTTTGGTTTTTCTCATACTAGGTCTGGGAGAACTCTTCTTTAATTATTTTCCCCTTTTTTTATTATTTGTAACTTCCTTATAGATAAACATTTTCATATATTTTAACTCCTTCCTTATAGATAAACATTTTCATATATTTTAACTCATGCTTCTTCTATCTAAAATCCGAAGGCACCTATGTTGAATCTTGTCATTAATAGTTGCATAAGATGACGAATATGTTCTAGTTCATGTGTCCAACCTCTCTATCTTTGATCTTTAGTGTAAATTTCCATATTTTTTCCTTCTCTCCATTTGTCAGATTCTTCTCGATCAAAGACCAGGTGATCTAGATTATCTAGAAGGATTAGATGTTTGAAACTTTTTCATACTTGTTTAACAAGCTTTTTTAGGTCCCTCTAATTGGGTTTTCGGAGGTCTTTTGCACAAACTTTCAAGTTGAAACCTTCATCAGCCACTAAAACTAGGGAGCCAAAGGCTCACTATTTTAGGAGACTAAAATTAGATTTTTAATTCTTATTTCCACCACTATAAATGGTTCTAAATTTTGAGCTCTAGGTCAAAAGTTATGACCTCAACAAGTTAAGGATATCTTTTCATCTACAAAAGGAATAAAATAATTATTATATTTTGTTGAAAAATGAAAAAGAGGACTCCCTACGACTCAGAACAAAAAAATTATGTCAATACTAGTCAAAATAGTGTATTTTTTTCCCCAAAAAAGCTAGTTTTGCACACTAGCACACCTTGGAAGAAGAGCTAGTACACAATTGTGCACTTGGTGCACCTTGTCAAGGTGTGCATGTGTGCAACTACACACATGCACATCTTCAGATTGTGAATGTGAGAGAGGGGGTGGGGGTCTTAAGTGCATACCTCTATAAGTGTGCATACCACCAAGGGTGTCTGCATGTACATGTGTGCATCCTTGGAATAGGGTGAAGTGCGCACTTGCACACTTGGCATAGTTATGCAACTTGTTAAGGTGTGTATGTGCACTAGTGTGCATATGCACACTTTAAAAGAACATGAATGTCTTTAAAATTTACACTTTTTCTCCTATCTAATTGCCCAACCCTTCATAATCAGAGGTTAGCCTTTGACCTAGATCTAGGAGAAGGTCCAAAATGACAAGACTTGATGTCTCATAGGGAAACCTCAAACTAGGGGGTCCCCATTTTGTGACTCAAAATGGGGTGTGCATTGTGTAACCACAACAAATAGCCCCAACAAAAGGAAAGAAATGAAAAATGCATTTCTTCATCAAATAGCATTCATCTAAAAATTTTCAAATAACAACTGAATTCTGAATGCTTCAAGTAGCTTTCAGGTTCCTTGATAGTCATAACATTAAAATCTCAAATCTTACAGCTCAATGTGTGCATAGTATATTCATACCCTTTGACTTCTTGAGGTGTAGTCTATCAAGAGTATCTAGCAACAAGGAGATAATCTTCCACCCTATCGATCCATTCATTAGGAATCCACAAAAAATATGTTTATCAATCACTTATCGAACTAGCTGAGAGAATCTTTTATCAGGGCTCTTAATGGATTATCACTTTTCTCATTTTGGGTCTTGAGTAATCTTTAGAATCCTTCTTTACAGAGCTCACATGTTTCCATTTGATTCTTCCATGAAACAATTTGTGTAAGTATTGAATGGCCATTTTGGAAGACATATCCATATTGTTGGATGATCTTTCTCAAACCTCTTGAAATATTTCATTCTTAACACCATCATTCCCTTTTCTATTTTCATTTTGTACCTTGACTACACTTAGATTATGTGGCCAAGTTATTGGTGTCATTTCTCAGATTCTTTTTTTAGTTGATAACCTTTTCATTCCTCTTTTAAGAACTTTATGGAAATACTCATGCCAAACAGTGACATTAGCAATTGCTTGAAAAGATCTTTTGTTTAAACTAGTAGGCTTTAGACTATCCCTTGCTTCCATCAACCTTGATTTTCAGGATTTTATTTTAACCATCAAGGAAAATCCATTCTTATAGGATGGGTGACCTCCTAGGAAGTTTTGATGCTTGACCCTTGTGAGTATCACCTAGATCAAATGCAAGTTAAGTTTTCCATTTGTTCTCATGAGAATTGGATTCATGTTGAATCACTACTCATAAAACATGGTTCAATGAGTTTTACTCAAAATCACACAATTAAATCCTAATAGCAATATCACAACACCAAGATAGTCAATCTTTAGATTTGTAAATTCCTGAGAACTCTCAGTGTGCAAACTATAGGTAACATCCATTCTCCAATTGGTACAAGAACACAATAATCTAAATACTTTGACATAGAAACACCTCTTCCTAAAAGTTGAAACCACGAGGAGTGATTTATGAAATACCTCAAGAATGAGTCTTGATTGCACCTAGCCCCCAGATTAACATGACTAAAAAAGAAAAAGAATAGAAAAGAATCAAAACCCAAACAACAAGACTTGACTCAACAAAAATTAACACCTAACTAGAAAGACTAAAAAATTCTAAGATAAACAAAAACAAAATCAAAAACTCATATATACAAAACCTTGACTAATAATAATTATGGGTGGTTGTCAGTAGATTTATCATTATGTGAAATAGTAATGAACCACCTCATATAGTTCTAAAAAATGTTGACATATCTTTCTACTGAGAAAAATAAAATTTTGAAAAACATTTACTCTATTTGCAAGATTCAGAGGAGTAATAACTCTACTTTCTTACTTTGTGTACAAAAGGTTTCAAATTTTATTGGATGGATGTGAAGTAAGAATTTTTGAATGGCACACTACAAGAAAATGTTTACATATAATAGCCTAAACAATTTTCTGATCCAAACAACAATAACATGGTATGTAGATACATAAAGATTTATATGGTTTTAAAAAAGCCCAAAGAGCATAGTATGAAAGGCTTCACAATTATCATGTGAGGATTGGTTTTGAGAAAACTTATGATAACAACAATTTGTAGTTGAAGACAAGAGGAGGTAAACGTATTTTATGAGCCAAAATTTGTGTTGATAATATCATATTTGGAGGTCAAAATGTATTATGTATACCATACAAAACATGGTGTATGTATCACTTAGTTTAAGTATGTAAAAGAAATATTGAAAACTTTTGATTTGAAGAATTCAAAACCAATTGCCACTCCAGTGGCCATAGGACTCAAACTTTCAAAGACTGATGATTATGCTGAAGTGAATCAAACATTGTACATGTCTATGATTGCAAAGTTGCAATATGTCGTACATTGTAGACATTGTTAGAAAAAATAGTCCACCAAGATAATTGGAGGGTAGGGGGTTGAATCAATTATCTAATAATTAAAATATTTATCAACCTTATGAAATCTTATCCATTTAGCCAAAGTAAATAGCAACATAACAAGATGCACATAGACAATTACACTAGATATGTTAACTAGAGACACCCTTGATTAGAGGGAAAACCCTAGTGGGAATGATGCCCAAAAGATGTTGTACTAATATAAATATTCCTTATTAGAGGATGGACCCTATTAGGAGTCTATTACAATATTTAGTACATAAGAGTCCATGTTAGGAGATTTTGAATCCTTGTTAGAAGATTCCAACCCTATTAGAAATTGTACCAACTCTATTAGGAGTTGTAGAAGATTAAAGGAAACACTATCCAAATAGTTTATGGGGCAAGACCATTGAACTCACTATCCAACTGATCTATCAACTATTTCTTGTGAAAGAATTGTGTATTGTACTATAACTTCTTTCCTATGTCCTTTCAACCTAACCAATCACTATTAGACCTTGCAGACCAGGTCATGAAACTTAGATTACACAATAAAACATTGACAATAAAATTTCCTTCACTTCCACTTTGTACTACTCAAGTTCGCATTTCGCTCTTTGTGCTGCCTACAATCACTTCTCTTGCATACTCATGATAAAGGAAAATGTCCTTCCTTTATACTGAATCCTTAAAAAAATTCCTTGAGTTGGTCGTTGCACCTTCTCAACTAATTACTATAGAACCATATTAAGAACATGTTACACTTAGCAATAACATTAATCTTTTGCCTTGCAACTTGAATATCTTTTCGTACACCTATTATTATGAAAAAAACATTTAGCCATGTCATCACTAACATGTCTTCTTCAAATCTTTAGCTTTAGGTTCTTAGAATAACAAATCTTCTAAGAAATATAACAAGTTTTCTAGAATATGCCTCTATAAACTCTATCTCATAATAGTCTTCACCAAATTGTGCATAATGTCTTTCACACTTAATATCTTATGCTTCCAAGGTTAGCTATATATACTACATACATAGTTTAATCTTCCTTTAACTTCGCTACTAATAGTACTCAACGATCTCTCTGTACCAACTTGATCTTTCTAGTGTTCTTTTGTCAGATACCATAGAAAATTACTATGTTGACATCAATAACATACATGGTCATGAATGTAACATATCATCATGATAATGATCTAACCATGTTTCTAAAATACTCCACCATAGGAATATCTATTGGATACAATTGTTCAATTGTGTGTTGTCTTTGATGTTACACAAATGTCATATTAGTTATCAGATAGAGTCTACCAAGCTCTATTGTTTAGCAATGAAAAAGATAGAGTCTACCAAGCTCAGGAGGTTAGAAAAGAAGGTTTATAGTGTCTACCAAGAATTCTTAGGCTTTACGTTGTGCAGAAAATTAATACTGAGCTTTCAAGGTCAGCAAAGAAAATTTCGTTGTTATCGAGCTTACTCGGTCATCAAAATGAAATATGGTAGAGACAGTTCTTACCAAGCTCTCATAGACAGCTAAGGAAACCTAGTTCTTATCAAGTTCACTCGACAACCAAAGGATTTTGTAGATTTTTTAGTGTTAACCAAGTTGAGATGGTTAACTTAGGAAATTTTTTCTAGAGTAGTGCTTACTGAGCAAGGTCAGTCAATGAAGGATTTCATTGTTTTGTGAATAAAGTTTATTTGTTTAATGTAATATTTGTAGCTGATTGATGTATGGTTTATTGGTAAAATTAACTTGTGAGTGATCCAACTTGATAATCTGAATGGTATATATAAGAGGTCAAGATGTGAATTCTAAGTGAGTGATGGATTTTTATGTGATATGAATGTGAAGGAGGATTGATTATTGTGAGAGCAAATTTTGAAGGATGATCAGATATCATTGAGGAGTAGGAAAGCTATATTTGATCAAGGAGGATCTAATCGTGTAGAATATAGATCTATAATCAAAAAATTTAGTTGCATCATATTTAGGTCTATTCATTATTACTTTCTAACCATTGTAGCAGTGATTTCAAAATCTCTTAATAGAGTTGGTTTAATAGCCATTTTGTAAATCCTCTAACAAGGTGGACAATTTAGTTGAATTGTTCTAAAGACCTCTAACAAGGCCACTCTTAAAAGGGTGATTAAATCCTCCAATAGGGTCACACCAAATATTGTGTTTTGTAACCTTTAACAGGGCTAGCTCCTAATAGGGCTCACTTCAAAAGAGTTAAAATTGGTAGCTAGTTACTTGGTGGTTTTTCCCATATTGGGTTCCCACATTAAATCTAGTGTCTCTTCTGTTCATGTTATTTTCATTTGCATGCATATTAATAACTATGAATGTTTGAAGATCAATAACAAATTAATCTATCGAGCTATAGCATTTTTTTGAAGTGTTTACCGAGTATCAATAGTAACTAGTTATTTAAGACATCTAAGGGATCAAGATTTGTTTTTGTGGTAATTGATTCAGCCCCCCTCCCAGTTACTTCATCTATAATTCTAAAAATTGGCATCAGTTCTTTTGGTGCTTATAGGAAAAGATTTCAAGGATCTAACCTAAAGATCAGGATGTCTTACAAGAGAGAAATTCCAAGACTTAATAGAGACAACTTCTTAGCATGGTAGGGATTGATGAGATTTTACATGACTTCTACTGGTGATTCAGGGCTAAAGTACCTTGATAAAAAATATGCAGAACCTACTGGTACATTATCTATCAATGATATTGCTGAAAAGAAGACTCGCAACAACATGATGATAGATATTGCATCTACCCTAAGTTATGAAGAATTTGATGACATCAAGGACTGCAAAACTACCTTTGAAATATGGAACTAGCTGAAAAAGCTCTATGGAGGTGATGATAATGTGAGAAGAGCCAAGGTAGAAAGTTTGAGAGGACAATTTTATTAGATGAGAATGAGAGAGGATGAAAATATAGCAAAATATGCTGAAAGAGTTAAAGCAACTGTTAGTGCAATTAAAGCATCTAGAGTAGATATCAAGGAGGAAATAGTTATAAGTAAAGTTATTAGAACTCTTCTTCCCATTTATGCAATTAGAGTTTTTGCAATTCAAGAGACAAGATGTGAAACAAATTATAACATAAATTTAGATGCCATAGTGGGAAGATTGACTGCATTCGAGCTAGACAACTATGATAATCATGTTCCAGCTACCAAGATAATTGAATCAGCATTTGAAGCCAACATTTCACTCAAGGAGAAAGGCAAGAAGATAAAGGATCCTCATTCAGATAGTGATGAAGAATTAGAATAAAGTTCAAACAGTGATCTTGAGGTGGTTAAAGCTCTGATAGCAAGAAAATATTCAAGAGGCAAAGGGAAATACAAAGGTAAGGTTCCTCTTATCTATTCTTCTTGTGAAGAAATTGGACATATTACTGCTAGGTGATCGAATAAGTAGAACAAGGATGAGAAGAAAGGTCACAAGTGTGATGGCAAGAAAGATTTCAAATAATTCAAAGATAAAGGTAAGAAAACATGTTTCATGGCAACAGATTCTAATGATTCTGATGATGAAGAAGAAGAAGAAATTGTTTACATTACTGTAAAGGATGAGTCTGATAATGATAAGGAAATGGCACTTATTTCTCATGTGAGAAAAAATGAAACATGGATTATAGATTATGGTTGTTCTCATTACATGATTGGTGATAAAACTAAGTTTGAACATTTTGAAGACTATGATGGTGGCAGTGTGAGATTTGGTAATAATGAACCTTGTTACATAAAAGGAAAAGGAAGAATCTCACTAACCAAAGAACTTGTATGTGATAATACATATTAGGTAGGAGGACTAAAATGCAATCTATTAAGTGTGGGGCATCCACTTAATAATGGATTCAAAGTGGAATTCATGCATGGAAAAGCAAGACTATTGGATTGCAAAGGAAAATTGATTGGATCAGCCACTCAAACAAAAGGTACCTTGTTTTATCTTTAATTTGGTGAATGTTCATGTTCTATTTCTCAACCTAGAGAAATTTGGTTATGGTATAGGAGGTTGTGTCATGTGAACATTGATAACTTGGTGAAAATAAGAAAATTCAAGAAAATAAGAGGCATTCCTAACATAAAGAAACCTAAGGTTGGTCTATGCAAGAATTGTCAAATTGGCAACATGGGAAATACTAGCTTTAAAAGTAAGTACTATCAATTTGAAGAAGTTTTCAAAATTGTGCATACTGATTTGTGTGGACCTATTGGCATTGAAAGTTATATTGGTGAAAATTTCTTCATTATTTTTGTTGATGATTACTTAAGAATGATGAATGTCATGTACCTAAGAGAGAAATTATAAGCATTTGAGAAGTTCAAATGGAATTTGGCTAGAGTAGAGAAGGAAATAGGCAAAAGACTAAAATGCTTGAGGTCAAACAGAGGTGGTAAATTCATTTCAGATGAGTTCAATAACTTTTTCATTGAAAGGGGAATCAAAAGATAGGTTTCAGCACCTAGAACTCCTGAACAAAATGGAATAGCTAAAAGAAAGAATAGATCTATCATGTATTGGCAAGAACCTTAATGATTGAAAAGAGCATTGCTATCAAATACTAGCAGGGAGCTATCAGTACTATAGTTCATGCCTTGAACCGAGTACAGTTGAAGAAAGACTCATTCAAAATCTCCTATGAGTTATGGTATGGCTACAAACCCAATGTAAGTTACCTAAAAGTATTTGGAAGCAAATGTTACAATTTGAAAGAATCTAGAAAAGGTAAATTTGATGTGAAGGGTGATGAAGGAATATTTTAGGGATACTCTTGCAAAAGTAGAGCCTATAGATGTTTGAATTTGTCTACTCACAAAGTCATAGAAAGTGCACATGTCAAAGTTGATGAGCTTGTACAAAGAACTGAAGAAGAAAGAAAAAGGGAACTAGAAGGCTACAAAAGATTTTTTTCATTGAACTTAATATAGTGCCAGGTACACCTATCAATCAAAAATCTTCTACTCCAAAGTGTTCTATTACCAAGTTGCAAGAAGTTCAAATCGAGTCAATACCTACCAAGTTGCAAGGACCCGAGTTGCAAACAGAAGATATCAAATCAACAACTATCGAGCCTGAGCAACTAGAACCATAAGTTGAAACACAGAAGGATAACAATGCAATTCATTCAAAAGGAAAGGAGCCTATGCTAGCCAAGTATTTTAGGAAGCATCATGCATCAGATTAGATCATTGGAGATAAATCTGAAGGAACAATGACAAGAAGTAAGTTGAAAGGCACTTGTTTACTTGCTAATTTTGAACCTAGAAATGTCAAAGATGCATTAGAAAATGAAAGTTGGATTGAAGCTATGAATGAAGACAGAGAGTAGATAGAAAAAAAAAACATGGACTCTTGTACCTAGGCCTAAAGACAAAAATGTGATTGGAACTAAGTGGGTATTCAAAAAAAAGTTAAATGAAGATGGTAAGATGTCAATGAACAAAGCTAGACTAGTATGCAAAGGATACTCTCAAGAAGAAAGTGTAAACTATGCAAAGACTTTTTCTCTTGTTGCAAGATTGGAAGGTGTCAAAATATTACTTGCATATGTTGCATAAAAGGGACTCAAATTTTATTAGATGAATGTCAACTCAGTATTTCTCAATGGTATACTAGATGAAGAGGTTTACAATGAACAACCTAAAAGTTTTTTTGATCCAAACAAGAAAGACATGGTCTACAAATTACATAAAGCATTGTATGGTCTAAAACAAGCCCCTAGAGCATGGTATGAAAGAGTGCATAACTATCTTATTCTAATTGGTTTACAAAGAACTAATGATAATAGTAGCTTGTATATCAAGGAAGGACCAGATAATAAGATTGTTTTGGCAAAAATATTTGTAGATGATACTTTGTTCACAGGAAATGGTGATCTTTGCAAAGAATTTTTAGAACAAATAAACAAAGAATTTAAAATGTCAATGTTTGGTGAGATCAAATTCTTTGTTGGTCTTCAAATACAATAGAATAAGAATGGCATCTACATCACTCAATATAGATACATTTGGGAGATACTAAAAAAGTTTTCTATGGAAGACTGCAAACTAGTTGGGACTCCTATGTGTACTAGATTGAAACTTACCAAGGACGATGAATCAAAGGAAGTGGATTAGACATTGTATAGATCTATGATTGGAAAGTTGTAGTATGTAGTGCATACAAGACCAGACATTGATCTTGCAGTTGGTATTGTAGCAAGATTTTTAGAGAAATAAAAAAAATCACATGATGGTAATCAAAAGGATCATGAGATATTTGAAAGGAATTGAAGATTATAGATTATGTTATAAACTTGGAGGAAATCTAGATTTAAAAGTGTTTACTGATGCAAATTGGGCAAGGAACGTTGATGACAAAAAGAGTACAAGTGGAGGATCATTCTTTCTTGGAAAGAGGTTGGTTTCTTGGACAAGTAAAAAGTAGAACTATACATCCCAGTCCACAGCAAAGGCTGAATATGTTGCAACAACAGTAAACTGCTCAAACATTGTGTAGTTCAAACAATTATTGGAAGGTATGAAGGAAGAAATCAAAGAACCTATTGTTATGTTTTGTGGAAATACAAGTGCAATTATCATATCCAAGAATCTAGTGGTGCATTCAAAAACCAAGCATATCGCTATAAAGTATCACTTTGTTAGATAATTGGTGCAAAATAAGGAGATCAAACTAGAATATGTCCATACAAAGGAACAAATTGCTGACATATTCGCAAAGCCTTTACCTAAGGTTACATTCTTGTATCTAAGAGGTAAGTTAGGGGTCATTCCCCTATCTAAAGCTCACTAAAATATAGTTTTAGTGATGTATCAACATGAACATAGTTAAAAGATCTATCAATTGATGGAGCGAAGTATTAAAAATATTGCATATGAATCAGTTATCTTTCTAACATTTGCAAGAAAAAGAGAGTTTATCCAAGAGGGAGAGATTACTATGAAAGAGGGAGATTACTCTATTTAAGGAGTTTTGTGGAATGAAATATAAGAGGGAGAAGCATTCTATTAGGGAAGACTTGTTCTCAAATTTTATTTTTCTATGACATGTTGTGTTGTCATCAATGCCAAAGAGGGAGATTATTGGATATAATTGTTCAATTGTGTGTTTTCTTTAATCTTACACAAATGTCATATCAGTTATTAGATAGAGTCTACCAAGCTCTTTTGGTCAGCAAGGGAAAAGATAGAGTCTACTGAGCTCAAAAGGTTAGCAAAGAAAGTTTATAGTGTCTACCGAGCATTCTCGAGCTTTACCTTGTCTAGATAGTTATTATCGAGCTTTAAAGGTTAGCAAATAAAATTCAATTGTTATCGAGCTTACTCAATCATCAAAAGGAAATATGGCAAAGATAGCTCTTATCGAGCTCTCATGGACAGTGAAGGAAATTTAGTTCTTACCAACTTCACTCGACAACCAAAGGATTTTGTAGATTTTGTAGTGTTAACCAAGTTGAGATGGTTAACTTAGGAAATTGTTTCCAAAGTAGTGCTTATCAAGTAGGGTCAGCCAATGAAGGATTTCATTATTTTGTGAAATAAAGTTTATTTGTTTAATGTAATATTTGTAGCCAACTAATGTATGGTTTATTTGTAAATGTAATTTGTGAATGAGCCAACTTGATAATTTGAATGGTATATATAAGAGGTCAAGTTGTGAATTCTAAGTGTGAGATGGATTTTATGTGATATGCATGTGAAGGAGGACTGATTATTTTGAGAGAAAATTTTGAAGGATGATCATAGATCATTGAGGAGCAGCAAAGCTATATTTGATCAAGGAGGATCTAATGGTGTAGAATAGAGATTTGTAATCAGAAAATTCAGTTGCATCATATTCAAGTCTATTCATTGTTACTTTCTAACCATTATTGCAATGATTTAAAAATCTCTTAATAGAGTTGGTTTAATAGCCATTTTGTAAATCCTCTAACAAAGCTCTAGCAAGGCAACTCTTAACAGGGTGATTAAATCCTCTAATAGGGTCAACCGTGTGTTTTGTAACCTTTAATAGGTTTGGTTCCTAACACGGCTCACTTCAGAAGAGTGAAAATTGGTAGCTAGTTACTTGGTGGTTTTTTCCATAGTGGGTTTCCACATTAAATTTGGTGTCTCTTATGTTCGTGTTATTCTCTTTTGCATGCATGCCAATAACTATGAATGTTTGAAGATCAGTAACAAATTAATCTACCAAGTTACAACATTTTTGTGAAGTGTTTACCAAGTATCAACAGTAACTAGTTATTTAAGACATCTAAGGAATCATGATTTCTTTTGTGGTAAATGATTCAACCCCCCCCCCCCCCCCCCTCTTAGTTACTTCATCTATAATTCTAACAATATCATCAGCAGTCATGCTTCCAAAAATTTCCCCCTTTGGCATTAATGGCAACATATATGAAAAACATCTAGTTCCAAGAGTACCAACTGCAAAAGATTGTTAACCTTTCTTTTCAAATCCTCTTCATCAATTCTTCTACCCCATTGATATACCTAAATGTTCTTTACATAAAACTATTTTTCCATGCTATACTTCTCCAACTATTCTCATTTTCCATGCTTTTCAAATTATTTTTCATGCTAACTTCTCCCCCATTGATATCAATCTCAAAGATTTCAACAACCATCAAAACTCTACAAAAACTAATTCTTACATACCTTAAGTGTCCAAATACAATGTTTAAAAAAAAAATCCAACAAGATTCCTAGATGACTCTATCCATCATAGCTAATCCTCCATATAAGAAGCATCAGTATCCAATCGAGACAAACAATAGTGCTCTATTACACTAGATTGATGCACTCTTGCATCTTATACTCTAATGTAGGAAGGGGCATAAACCCTAGCATACCTTGCAAATACTCAAAATTCTCTTTAGGTAGAGACTTAGTGAAAATATTTACAATCTACTCTTTAGTGCTCACATACTCCAATCTAATTTCCTTTTCTAAAACTTTCTCTCTCAACATATGATACTTGATATAAATGTTCTTGGTCTTAAAATGCAACACTAGATTATAGCAATATTTATTGTGCTTGTATTGTCATAATGTATGACAATAGGTTTACTGAATTCTATCTTTATATCCTTCAGCATTTGCTTCATTCAAACAACTTTCTTACAATTGTTTTCTCCTGCAACATATTTTGCTTCTATTGTACTTTGTGAGGTACAATCCTACTCCTTCCTTAACAAAGAAACTAATATTCTTCCAAGAAAGAAGGCTCCACCATTGGTGCTCAATTTTTCATCCATACTGCCTCCCCAATCAACATCAATATAAGAACATTAAGTAAAATCTTTAGACTTATCATACCACAATCTAAACTCAGGTATTCCTTTCAGATATCTAAATTTCCTTTTGACTACTACATAATGTGCTTCTCTGGGATCATCTTGGAATCTTGCAACAATTCCAAGAAAATTTTCTATATCTAGCCTATGGGAGTCACATATTGCAATCCTCCAATCATAAATCTGTACTTCTTCTACTCAATAGTAGATCATGTCTCATCCTTTATAGATAATTTGTGTGTAGTTACAATAGGTGTTCCAATGGGTTTACATGTTTTTAAACCAAATATTTTCAATAAATCTTTCAAATACTTAGTCTGAAAAATAAACATTCTTTCTTTATCATGCACAATCTATAATCCTAGAAAATATTTCATTTGTCCTATCATACTAATTTCAAATTCCTCCTTCATTTCTTCTTCAAAATTGTTACTTTCATCATCATTTCCTCCAAATATGATATCATCGACAAATATTACAAAAATCATTAACCCATCATCAATTTCTTTCCAATACCTTTTCTATATCCAAGCTTTGTCAAATACTTGTCTAACCTTGCATACTATATTTTGGGTGCTTGATTCATGCCATACAATGCTTTCTTCAATCTACATACTATATCCTTGACATATGTTAATGGAAAACCTTTGGGATGTTCAATGTATACCTCTTCTTCAAGTTCTCCATTCAGAAATGCTAACTTGACATCCATCTAATATACTTTGAATTTCTTATATGCTTCATATGATAAGAATAATCTTACTACTTCTATTCTAGCCATAGGAGCAGGTCTCATCATAGTCTATTCCTTCTTACTGTGAATAACCTTTTAATACCAATCTTGCTTTTTTCCTTACAACCTCTCCTTGCTCATTCATCTTGTTCTTGAATACCCATTTAGTTCCTATCACATTTTTGTCTACTAGTCTAAGGACTAATTCCCATGTCTCATTCTTTACAATCTGATTCAATTCCTCTTTCATAGCTTGCTTCCAATAGTCATCTTTTCATGCTTCATCTACATTCTTAGGTTCAACCTGAGATATTAAACATAGTTCTTCATTGACTCTAACAATATCATCATCTAAATTGTAATCACTTATTATTTCCAATATCTTGAGTTTCTCATCTAGTCTTAGTTTTCATATTATAACATCTATAAGCCTTTCTTTCCAATGAATAACCAAGAAACATACTTTTATCTCTTCTAGCATCAAACTTAACAATATCATCATCTCTTGTTATATAACACTTACTACCAAAAGTTTTGAAATACTTAACTATAGGTGAGTGAGAAAACCATAGTTCATAAGAGGTCTTGTTTGTTTCTTTCCTAATTTGAACTCTTTTCATAGTGTAGATTGATGTATCCAAAGCTTCTCTCTAAAAAATCTTGGATACATCATTCTTAGCTAACATAGCTCATTTTGCCTCTATTACTGATCTATTTCTTCTCTCACCAATGTCATTCTATTCAAGAGTCTTCAACTCAACTCTTTTGAATCTTTTCTCTTCAATATGATTCCTATTCTACAAATTATTGCTATTGATAACTTCCACATTCTCAAGGTTAGCCTTTGGATCAATAATAGTTACCAAAGTTATCTCTTCTAATAATTTCTCTTTCTTAACTAATTCAAGTTCATTATCTTTATCATCACATTCGTTAAAGAATCTTTCCATACATGCTTTAAATTCTTCATCTTATCAGAAAAAAAATCCTTTTAGTTTTCCTTATTCTCTTAGGGCATGTAGATGAAAAATGACCAAACTCATTACATGTCCAACAAGAAAAATTTCCATACCTTCTTTCTCTCTTTTCATAAGTAGATCAATACCTTCTTTGATCTCAATGTCTTCTTTAAATCTCAATATATCTCTATTTGTGCCTCTATCTAGAAACTTAGTGCTCAAATCTATACACAATTCTAATCTCTCACCAAAAAGCTCCATGTTTTGGGCTTCAAAATTTTCTCCATTAGACACACGACTCTCTTTTCTAAAATAACTTGCCACTCATCTCCCAAATTTTTTAAGCTTTATCCTCAAGGACTTGGGGTTCTAATACCAATTGCTAGAAACAATTGTTCACCAAAATAACTTTTTGTGTGTGTGTGTGGGGGGGGGGGGGGGGGGGGGGGGGCTTGAATTGCTTATACAATAATTAAAACATTTACCAACCTTAAACAATCTTATCCATAAAAGAAAAGTAAATAGCAACCATAACAAGATGCACATAGACAATTATACTAGGTTTGTTAACTAGGGAAACCCTTGATTAGAGGGAAAACCATGGTGGGAATGATACCCAAAAGATGATGTACTAATATTAACATTCCTTGCTAGAGGATGGACCATGTGAGGAGTTTATTACAATATTTAGTACATAATAATACCTATTAGAAGACATTGAATCCTTGTTAGAAGATTCTAACCCTATTAGGAGTTGTAGATGATAGAAGAACCCACTATCCAAATAGCTTCTAGGGCAAGATTATTGAACTCACTATCCAATTGATCTCTTAACTATTCCTTGTAGAATAATTGTGTTTATTGTACTGTGACTTCTTTCCTCTATCCTATTAACCAAATTAATCATTTTCAAACCTTTTAGACTAGGTCGCAAACCTTAGATCCAATTATCCAACTTTAGATTACGTAATAAAACTTTGACAATGAAGCTTCTTTCACTTCCACTCTATAGTGCTCAACTTCACATTCCACTCTTCATGTTGCTTACAATAACTTCTCTTGCATAATCATGATAAAGGGATATGTCCTTCCTTTATACCAAATTCATAAAGCAATTCCCTGAGTTAGCTATTACACATTCTCGATTAGTTATTATAGGACCACATTAAGAACACATTACACTTAGTGATAACATTAATCTTTCACCTTGCAACTTGAATTTATTTTCATACATATCTTATTATGACGAGAGAAATTAGCCACATCATCATCAACATGTCTTCTTCACATATTTAACTTTTCCTTCGCAGAATAACAACTCTGCTAAGAGATAGAACAAGTTTACTAGAACATGCCTCTGTAAATTCTATCTTAGAATAGTCTTTAGTGAAACTTGCATAACTTCTTCTAGACTTAATATCTTATCCTTTCAAGGTTAGATACATATAATAGACCCATAGTATAATATTTCTTTAACCTTGCTACTAAAAGTACTCAACAATCTACCTGTACCCATTTGATCTTTTCATTGATCTTCTATCGGATACCACAAAAAATCACTATGTTGACATCAATGACAATCACATTCATGAAGGTAATATATCATCATAATAATGATCTTAGATCATTTTTTTACACAACACCCCCATAATAATATTATCAACATTCATGCTTCTAACAAACTTGAAATTGCATTAGCTATTGTGATTGTTGCAAGATATTTTGCAAATCCCAAGGAGAATCATATCTAAAAGCTTCAGAAGATTATGGTCTACACTACATGAAAAATGAATTTTTTTACACAAGAGCCTATATAGATGATGCTTCGGCTAGAAATAATGATGATAGAAAGAGTACAAGTGGTGGAGCATTTTTCTTAGGAAAGAGATTGGTCACTGAGACCAATGACAAACAAATTTGTACATCTCAATCTACTGATAAAGCTGAATATGTGGTTGCTATAGTAAATTGTACAAAATGTGGTATGGATTAAATAGCTACTAAAAGACATGAAGGAGGAAATTACTAAACTTGTGGTACTTTATAGTGATAATACAAGTGCTAAAGATTAGAGACTAGAAAAGGAAGGAAAATAATAGTAGATTACTTGTTTGAGCAGTGAGCTATTCCTGTAGTTTAAATTGCATGTTTGAGTAGTGGGCTCATCTTGCATACATTACTCTACAACTCCTAATAGGGTTAGAATCTCCTAATAGGGATTCAAAGTATTCTAATACAAAATGTTATGCTCAATTTTACCATTGACTCCTAACAAGGTCCATCCTCTAACAAGGAACATATATATCAGTACATTATCTAGTGGGTATCATCCCCACTAGGGTTTTTCCTTGGCTAGGGTTTCCTTAGTTAACAAAATATGGTGTCACGAGTTATCCCTATGCATTGTTACTATTAATGTTTAGCATTACTTTAATGCTTTGTTATGCATGGTTTAAAGTAAGTAATAATATCCGGTTGGCAACTAAATTTTGTAGATTACTAATTCACCACCCCCCTCTCAGTAATCTCTATTTCTAACAATTGGTATCAAAGAATAGTTACTTTGAAGAGGCTTAATAGCTTAAGTAATATCCCTATGGATATGGAACAGTTGATGAAGAACCTGGAAGAAGCTCTTGAACAAATTGATCTCCTTATCGAAGGAAGAGATAAGCTCAAGGAAAGCTATGAAGACTTCAAAGTATACATTGGCCAGCTGAAGCAAAATATTGAACATCTAAAATCCAAACCTAAATCTATTGAATCTGAAACTATTGATGGTGACTATTCAAAGTTGAAGACAGAGTACAAAATATTGAAGCATGAATTGAAGATTACAAAGTTGAAGTTGGCTTTGAGAAATGATTTCTAGCAAAGTTGAATTTGATTTGAAGACTAAAAATGTAGTTCTAAGAGAAAGTTTGGCAAAGAAAACATCTAAGTTTGAAACATTGAAAGAATATCATGAAGAACTCCATAAGTATAATACTATTGTGAAAGGTGAATTGGCACGGTGCTAACAACATCTTGAGAAGCTCTATTCTAGTAGAGAAAACCTTGATGATTCAATGTCTATATGGAGACCTTCTTATCATAAGACTGGTGTTGGTTATTTGATTAACATATTAGAAAATAATCCTAAGATTAGATCAGATCCAAAAGCAAAAGACAAATTTAATGATAAGATTAAATCTAGTCAATCTTCTGAGAAACCTAAAGAAGTTGGGAAAATCAATGAAGTTGAAAGTTTTGATGAACCAAAGAAAGTGGAGACTCTCAAGACAACAAGGTATGAATTTATAGGTAAGCATTTTTAATGTAATGAAATAGGTCATATGAAAAGAGATTATACTAATAAGTCATTTAATCATGTTAAGGACTTTTATTGTCATAATTGTCATGGTATGGGTCATAATGCAATTGATTTTAGGAAACCCAAGTTTGATAATGATAGGAGAAATAGTAGAATGTCTAGAAATACTAACCCTATATATAGAAGAAGATCTAATGAAAGGATATTGAGAGAAAGAAAATCTTATGATGACTGAAGATAGATAGTGTGTTATTAAGTGTAACAAATTAGGACACATTGCTCGAAATTGTCATGCACCTAATGATTAGTAGAATCCTAGAAGCAGAGCACCTATATGTCATTTATGCAATAACTTTGGACACAAAACAAAGTACTACAAAATGGATAGAAAATTTTGTCACAAAAGGAATAATAAAAGAAACTTTAGAAATAGAAAGAATGATGGAAGAGACTCCAGAAATGATAGAAGGAACCATGAAAGGAACTTTGAAACTAGTAGAAGGAATGAAGAACAAAGAAACATTGTAAGTGAACTTCAAGAAGAACTTAATGAAGCATTCATGAAAAAAAAAGATGTCTAAAAAGAAAATTTAAATGATTAGACAAAAATATCAAAGTTTTTTGTTGAGTTTGATTCAATTAAGCTGCATTAAGTTTGTTCACAGCATCAAAATTTGAGAACTTCATGCAAAGACTAAACTAGAGGTAGCAAAGTTGGGAAAAGGTGTATCTATTTGTGTTTAGATGTTACCTAAGCTCGCTTGTAATTTGGAGCTCATCAAAAAAAGTTATGATGAATTTTCAAGTAACTAGTTTATAATAAGAATTGATTATGTAATAGAACATGAAAAGTACATTTTTGCATAGAATTTCATGACACAGTTTTGAGGGAGATTTTCATGATGGAAGAAGATTGTAGGAAACCTTGGGTGACATCTAATGATTGGATAGATTAGTTTGTTCAATTATCTAATTGTAGAACACAAATACGAGCTTTTTCATGCTTGTGAAGTATGAAATTAATGTAGTTTCAAGTTGATGCATAAATGGAATATAGAATTAATTTTACTTCATTGCAAACACATTTGAAATGAAGTACATTCTGAAGTGACTTGTCAGAGCAATTTCAAAGCAAACCCTATTTTTAGAAAGAGGTATTTTATCATTTTTCAATAGGTAAAGGATATTATAGATAAGAATTATGGATATGTCAGTTGTTTATAGTGTTGAGAATAAGGATAGACATTAGTTTAAGGTTGTTTCCATGAAACCTAGTGATGGAAACCCTAATTCTACATTGTTTATCACCCCAAACAATGTAGTCTATTTGAAAGATATAGATAAGGAAAACTATTTGAGTTGCAAGTTTGAGTCTATCGATAGTGAATATATAAATAAGGATATGGAAATAATCTATAACCATGACATGACAGTGAAGACCAAATTTGATCATTTGAGTAAATTGGACTTGTTTAAGTATCATTTTTACCATGAACTAGATATAGATGAATGGACCCAAATTATACTAAGTAGAATACATGATGGAAAGTTATGGATGCAAGATAATGTAGTAGATATTTCTGCCAACCTTATACATGAGGTAACTAGTCTTAGAAAACAAAGCAGTGTACCCATAGGAGAGAAACTAGTCATAAGAAAGTAGAAAGCTACTCTAAGGAAGTTTATAATGGAAAGGCTATGGTAATCAGCTCCATCAAGCAGGATGATGTGAGATTTCTTAGCAAAATAATAGCTTATTCAGTCTATGCAAATTCTAAGATAGATGAACTTTCAGAAGGATTTATATATGCAACTTACAAACTTTGTGTTGAGAAAGAACACATGAATTTAAGTTAAATTCTAAGAATGCAACTCTTGGAGAACGTTGAGAAGATTAAGAGGACAAAGAATTGTTTATTTAGGTTCCAATCATTGATTAATCACATATTATTTCATATGCTGAAGAAATTTCCTTACTTTTTAGTAAAAAATATTAGGAGCAGTGATAGATGCACAATGGAAAAGATATCAGAGGTATGTTGAAGACACCCTATAGAAAAAGTATTGGATAGTGCTAATCTGATTATGAGAACATCCCAAAATGAGATGGAACAAAGTTTTATGATCTCACCTACAATTATGGATAGATTCAAGGAGGACATATGTATTTCAGTTGATACTAATTATACATACATTGAAGTAGTGGAACCTTGGAAAACATTTTTGGATCCTTTGAGCTATAAATTAAGTGACGATGTTCCAGTTGGCTACATTAATTTTTTGTTGAATTCTGAGATAGATAAAGCTAAGCACATATTTAGTACATTTTATGAGATCGCATAACATGTTCATCAAGAAATCTTGGAGAAGGCTTCTCACAAGAAGGTTGAATCAATTATGAAAAAGACATTATCTAAGGTCAGAATGATAGAAAGTGAGTCTGACGTAGTAAGATAGACATTGAAACAAGGTGTATTGAGTATTAAACTCCTGTAGAGACTAACTTCAAAATAGAGTATACTTTATGCAGTAGTATACTATGTTCAACCTAGTGAACATAAGAGAAAATTGGAAAGATTAGCTAAAGTAGTGCCAAAAAAGGCAAAGAGATTCAAACAAATAGATTTATGACTTGGAATGAAGCAAAAGGCATTGTTGACAAATGAATCTGATACTGATGAGGAAATTGAGGAATGAGAAATCAAGCAAGCTGAAAATGTGACTACACCTAAACAAGCAATACAAAAAGCTCAGAAACCATCGAAGTCGAAGATTGAAAAGATAAACACAACAATGGCCAATGAGGGAAAATTTGTTTAGATGAACAAATTTTATGATGTTTATAATAACTTTGAGAAAGATCAAATTGATATTTCTACTATGAAACATATCATTGAAAATGATCTAAGTATGAAAGATATCAAGGGAGTAGTGAACTAGAAAGTCTATGAGAGACTTAGAGAGAAGAAATCTCCAACAAGGGAAGAAGACCTTGAACTTTAGAAGTCTATGCTAAGGAACATCTACAAGAATAATGATGAAAATGAGATTAAGAGATTACTAAATAACCACACTCCTTACTTAAGGAACAAATTAAGGCCATTTTTATTCATGGTTGGTGAGAAGGATAAGTTGAGGAAAGAGATAGTAGTAGCTATTAGCAATATGTTGTCAAAATCATAGATAGCAACTCCTCTAGCCCTTAGAACTACAAAAGTATCAGTAAGTGGTAATAACATGAAAATTGATTAAACTAATGTTACTCTGAATATTGATGATACAAATCCATTTGGTAGCTTTGAATCAAATATACCTAATACTGAGGATCTTGAAGATAAGCTAAAGAAAATTGAGGAAGAAAAGAAGCTTATAGAAATTGAAAAGCAAAAGATAGATGAAGCCAGCCAACAATTGCTTGAGAATGAAAGGAAAAGAAATGAAGAAGAAGATAATAAAAGAAAAATAAAGGAGGAAGAAAGGAAAAGATAAGAAGAGAATATGGAAATAGAAGAAAGAGAAAGGAAAGAAGAGGAAGAGAGGGAAGCCAAGGAAGCAATAAAGAAACAAAAGGAGGATGAAACTAAACCATCTAGTTCATCTGCTCTACTTTCTCTTTCATGTTTGGCCACTGATGATGATGATCAGACTGATCTAATTTCATGCTTATCCAAACTCCCACAATAGAATAAGATAGTAAAGAGTTTTCATAGATCTTTGATGGAAGTGACTAATAGATTGCATAGTACTTTGATAGTTCAACACTCAGAATTAGATCCCAACCTAAGAGCACAAGTAGTGCTAAAATCTTTTGATGAAGAGTTTTAAAATTTTTTGAATGTTGCAAAGGCAAAAGCTCAAAATTCCCATGATGCTAACCTATTTAGGACCATATGTTAGAATATCAAGAATGACTTATTCAATCTTTACTTGCATAAAAGAACTTTAGAAGTGTTAGCAAGAAGGGAAATTCTTGTATGTCAATTAGAGGTTAATTCAAATGAGTTAGAGACTTTATCTAGCCTAATCCAATACCCATCAAGTAAAGTTGGTGATATTGAAAGCCAAGTTGCTAGTGTTCATAGGGAGATCAGGAAACTAGAACTTAAAAAAGAGAAAATATTAAGAAGAACATCTGATTTCAAAGAATTCATTACTCTAAAGTTATCATTTGTTGAGAAGTAGCTAGAAGAATGTGTCAAGGCCAAAGACACATATACTAACTTTTTGTATTCAAATATCAATGTAGTTCAGATTGTAACATATATATTATGTGAAATTCTCTCATCAATAGAGTCTAAAAATGAGACATAGACAATAGGTATGGATAGCTTGAAAACTATTTTTGAAGATTTTATGAAGATTATTTTAGCATAAAGGCAAGGAAAACAATTTTGATAGTTTTGGACAAAATCTTGACATTTTGTGACCTTTGTCATTGATGTCAAAGGTGGAGTAATAGCTAAGAAAATTGTGTACATGAAATTTTTGGGAGAAAAACTTGTTTAGTATGAAGTATATTGTAAGGGGGAGCATATATGTAAAGTTGTAAATTTGTAATAGATGTAATGTTTATTTTGATAGTTAAGTTTTCATCACTTGGCCAATTTTCCCTATTTTGTTGCCATCAATGCCAAAGGGGGAGATTGTTGGCAATTGGCTAACTGACTAATTGTGAAATGTAATTTTTGTCATTAATGGCAACACATGATTTAAATGTTGATAGGAAACCTAAAAAAAAGATACTTAATGTTTGGTGATCAGAAAATTGTCAAAGTATGGAATTTGGTTTACAATGGTATATTATTCTATTTATAACATGTTGCAAACATCATATTATGGAAGTCAAAGTTAGATGGAGATAGTATACATATTGGTGATTATGTGTATAACCTGAGAAGTTTGTATAGACTATACAAAATAGAGTTGATCATGTTTTGATGAAGCAAGACAATGGAATTAAAGAAAATAATTGTTTTGGTTGCAAAATAATTACTTGTCCAATTAGGACCAACATCCTAGATGTTTACTCTACCTTGGAAAAGTGAATTGTAGTCTTAACCAACCCAATAATATTTTATGTAAAGGCATGGTATTTATGTAAATGACTTCTTTCAATAAGAAGTGTGATTGAAAAGTACTATCAAGTAAGATTACAAAGTGAGCAAACTTTTGTGAAAGTGACATATGTGAAGTTTTGTATGAACCATTTGGTGATCTAAGATCAAGCTAAAGATAAAACATCATACAAGGAAGGAAAAGAATAGTAGATTACTTGTTTGAGTAGTGAGCTCTTTGTGTAGTTGAAATTGCATGTTTGGGCAATGGGATCATCTTGCATACATTACACTACAACTTCTAACAGGGTTGCAATCTTGTAACAGGCATTGAAAGTCTCCTAACAAGGACTATTATACTGAATTTTCTCATTGATTCCTAATAGGGTCCATCCTCTAACAAGGAACATATATATATCAGTGTATTAGCTAGTGGGTATCATCCACACTGGGGTTTTTCCTTAGCCAAGGTTTCCCTAGTTAACAAAATATGGTATCATGAGTTATCGCTATCGATTGTTGATGTTACTCTTTAGCATTACTTTATTGCTTTGTTATACATGGCTTAAAGTAAGTAGTAATATCCAGTTGGCAAGTAATGTTTGTAGATTAGTGATTCACCCTCCTCCCAATAATCCCTATTTCTAACAAAATAAAGTTTAGTTGGTGTTGAGCATTAGTAAATTTTAGTGCTTGTGAAGTGAACTAGTGTTGGCCAAGTGAGAAAATAGTATATATGCCAAGTGATAACTACTAATGTTAAATCAAAGATTTGACAAATATGAGCTGACTAATTTGATTTCTTGAATTATGTGAAGCATGTGGAAGATGAATATGATGAGCTCATGGAACAAAATTCAAGGTAAACCATTTTGAGGTGAATTATAGAAAGATTGTGGAGGAAGTTTCTAGAGGAACTCAAATGGAAAAATGGGTAGATTCATCAAATCTTACCTAACCCTAAAATGGATGATTGTGGTTAAGCAGAAAAAGATCAAATTTCTCTATTTATAGAGATAGTTGGCCAAAATCAAAGGTTTTCATTTACAAGAACCTAAGGAAGACAAGGAGTCTAGTTCTTGTGGCTGACCAAAAGAGACTATAATTGGAATATAATGAAAGAAGCATGAAGGGGATGAATGCTTGAAGGGTGAACAAGCTATTAGAGCTTAAGAGTATGAATGCCAAGAAAAATGGTGGACTAAACTAGAGATCTGTGATTTGCAAGTGAGTAGTAAGTTTTTATCAAATCAAATGCTATTTTTTCTTTCTAATAATTGTACTAGTGTGGATAAAGTTCTTTGGATGAAGGCTAGTGTAACAATAATTTATAAATCCTTTAACTAGGTGACATTCTAATGGAATGTTCTAAAGTCCTCTAATAAGGTCCACTCCAAACTAGGTGATTGAAATAATCTAACCATGTAACTTTTAACAATGTGTATTTTAATCTTTAATGGGGTGGGTCTTTCACAAGGTATCACTTCAGAAGAGTAAAATTGGATATCATGTTATTGGCAGTTTTTACCAAATTACATTTCCACATAAACTCATTGTGTCAAATTGTGTGAATATTCTTATGTCATTTCATGCTTACACTTCTACAAATTTGTTTTGACCTAGAATAGTAACCTACTAAGTTAAGGTATTGTATGATCTAATGGATGCATGCATGTTATGGTTTTATGGATATGGATCTATTAAGCATTGAAAAATTTTATTTATATATCTTAACCTTGGGCAACTATTTCAGCTCCCCTCTCAATTATTCTAAAGAATTCCAACAGTCCCTCATCCTTCCACTATTCCAATATAAAAAATAACTAAATATATATTAATTGTGGTGAGAATCCTACTCAAAAACTATTAATTAATAATAGGAATAATATGGACTTCTATCCAGCAATCCCAATTTATAAAGATATTTCAATGGAAATGGATCATTTGCATATGTCAATCTCAATAAGTAAATGAATTATAAGGATATGGTATGGATGGTCATTTTCCCATACTTAGGTGGATTGTAATAGAGATTACTTCTACAAATAATGGATCTTTTCAAACCCCTAATTAGAAAAATATTGGTTAAATTATTGCCACTACTCAAGAACTAATAGAATGGGTCAAAGATTTAAAAGAGTGGCATGTATAAATAATTAAATTAGTAAATGATAAAATTTCCAAAGTTCATCATAAATTTAGGAAATTTATCAAAATTACTTGTAATACTATAGGGAATAGAACTGTAATGGACATAAGAAGCTAAACACCAAAGTATAGGTTATTCATGGTTTATCAAAGGGCATGTGTAGCTACTCAACTACTAATGTTAAATAAATGAAGGTACTTATTTATTATAAGGTAGCATCTATTTCTCTTTTGGTTTGAGAGATGAGACTCCTAAATAAGGAAAAAGGTGCTTTACCAATTGATAGTATTGTGAAGAGGGTTAAAAATATAAGTGATGAATAGATACAAAAGAATGAAAGTATGCTAAAATATCTTTACGGTAATTGTGGACTAATCCCCTACTTTTTTTTGCTAATACTTCACTTGTATCCTATATTTTGTTCCCTAATGGTATCTTTTTTTGGATGATTATGTTGTGAAAAGATTTCAAGTCCATTCAAAACTTATTTTCCTTAAATAAAAAATATAAATATAAATAGGATTTTTTATAACCAATACAATTAAGGAGTAAAAGATTACAAATGTAAGATAATTTAACTGGTTAGGAGAGATCAAGGAAAAATATAACCTAACTTTGATCATCTTCACTATGTATATTTAACCAAAGATAGAGGTTCCTTCAAAAAGAAAGGTCCAAAAAACCTTGAGAGTTAATAAAATAAATAAAATTCAAGGGACTATCATTATAAATTTATGATCCAACTTTATTCTCATTCTATCACAAGTGGGGAGTTGAAGTCCTTATCATAATCCTCCTTTCATTCTCAAAATTGGATCTCAATTCCTAAAGTGACTTCCATTTATGATACCTAGCTCTTCTATTATTCAATGCATAAATATTTATTAAAATCAAGGAAATTTTATCATTGAAGTGATCAAATGAGGTTGTTGTATGATTATATTCAAACACAATTATAGATCCTTTTAGAAATTTTAGCTTCCAAAATGTTACAATGCACTATTAAGAAAAATCAACATAACAACAGTAATATTTATAATCATTAAATAAAGAAATATTTATCCTATAAACTTTATCACACTTGATTTTAATCTCTTGAACAAGAATGAGATTAGGTCTATAATCTCAAAAAAGATTTGTAAAGAGATCCATTTTATCGAAGATTTTGAGAAACTTTATGTTTCATGAAATTGTGTTATTAAGACACATATCAACTAGAGTCTTTAGAATTCTCTAAGCTATAGAAAAATTGATTTTCCTATCCTAATTCTTTATTTTAGTATGTCTATTTGAATAATTAATTTTTAATTGAAAATCTACATTTTGATGATTTCTTGTTTTAACACAATGTGAGTTGCATTGCCGATAGGCTTATTCCCTAGGAGACTTTGATCAGAATTTTCTAGGTTTTCAACGTTGTCGGACGCCATGAAAAGAAGAGTTCCGGCTGCGTGCACCAAAACTGTTTTCACCGGTCAAAAATAGCTGGCTTTTGACGACGAAGAACTCTCCACTCCCCGACCAGATTCAACTCTGACAAATGATGCATGGCTTCCGCCATGTCGAAGATAATCAAACCGATATTATTAGTATGGATTAGTATTTCCTTCATGTCGCGTAGCTTTCTTAGGAACCAAAAAAGGGTGACCAACAGGAGGATGCGTACCACCAATGAAGGAATGACCATCATGATGAGCATCTTGTTAACCACTCTGTTATGAGGCCAATGCCCTCCAGTTAAATTGTTTCAGATGTTGATACAACGACCTATGAGATGCTCATGCAATTCATCGATGCTGGAGTCCACCGTTTTGTTGATGGGTAAGGGGAAAAAACAAGTTGAGAAGAGTGTTCTTTTAATTAAGTTGTTGATCCTTGCACAGAAATCTGATTCATCTCTTATGAAGCATTGACAAAATATACATGGACGCACATCCAGTTCTTTGTTATATTCATCGGGCATACTCCCGCATCAGCTAGTAGGAAAAATAGGAAAAGAGTTGGTGCTACTTAAAACATCACCGTGCCCTTAAAAAATGATCCACAATGACGCTTTCTGAAACTATTGCCAATGTCTTATTGTCATCGTTTGGCAGATGTTTGTGGGCCGAGAATAGTCGAATCTTAGACAAAATTCGAAGGTTAAAGAGTAGTGATGGAATGGAAGAAAATATCCCCTTCTTCTTCGTGTATTGGAATTGCAGAGAATTGTTGGCCTCCAGCTAAGATGATGGCAGATGTAGTGAGTAAAGAAGTTGAAAAGGAATCATCATCCCTAAGCAAAAACTAAGATATAATTCTGATCATGTTCGAATTCTCCAATCATTAAATATTTCCTCTGCTAATTTTGTGCAGTCATCTGTTTGGTTGTTTGAAAAATTCTCTGTGTTGTCATGCACGTGAGTAGAGATGTAAATCGTGTGAGAAATACTATAAACTTAAATTACAACTCACAACCCTAAACCTAAAATTTTTATTCGGCACTTGAAAAAGTGCTTGGCACATGAAGGTGCTGAGTGCCAGTTTTGTTGGGCACTTGCTCGGCACAGGAAGGTGCTGAGTGATAGATTGCTCAGCACTTGATGTGCTGAGTGACAGGCAATAGGTGCTGAGTAAACTCGGCACACAAAGGAGAAAGCTCAACACCAATGGATGCCAAGTGAGCTCAGCTCACAAAGAAAATGCTCGGCACTTGAAGAGCTCGGCACAAAAATGCAGTAGTTGCCGAGTGTTCTGTTTCAACTGAAATATTCTAACTTAGAGAAATTCATCATGAATGCTTTCACCATTAAAACCAGAAAGCCAAAGCTTTAACTTTTCAAACAAACTTGTCAAATGCAATGAATAGAAGAGAAAGATAGATTCAAGTATGCCTGCTTTCTTTCTACTCAATCTTTCATTTAAACTATTAAAAAAATCTGGGAGCATTCTGCTTCAACCAAAAAACCCTAAATAACCCTAAACTGATAATACTTCAAACTTCAATAAACTTTGAAACTTGCAGCTCTAATGGCTGCATACAAAGGTGCTTGGAGCAATCACTGCTTCAATAGGACAAAACAATACAACAACCAACTCACAGAATGAATAGAGGAGTCACGTGCAACTAGAGACATTGAACATACTTCCTTCTGTCTCTGCAACAAGTGGATCTGCTGACCACTTTCTTCTTCTTCCTCCTTTTTATGCTCTGTTGAACTAAAACTCTAAATAATCTAACTGAATGAATGAATGAATAAACATTCTTTTTTTCATATACCATTTTCTCCCTCTTTTCAAAATTTGAAAAACTTCGCCTACCCTTATTAATTTTTTTATATGTTCTGGATGTCAGGGGGGTAGGTGAGCATTTGGCTCTAGGGGCAAACGTCAACACTGCATTAAATATTCCAACACTCCCCCTTTGTCCTAAACCAAACAAACAAAGATCACAACTGATCCAAATCAACTACACCAAGACACTCTCTTAGGTGTACAAAAGATCCAATGCCTAATGGCTTAGTAAAGATGTTTGCTAGTTGCTACTCAGACTTGCAAAAATCTATCTTGATATCTCCATTCTCCACCAGCTCTCTGATGAAGTGATATCTGATCTCTATGTGTTTGCTTCTCCCATGGAAGACTGGATTCTTGGACAATGCAATTGATGAGATGTTGTCACAATAAATTGTAGTTCCATCCTCTTGCCTTTCATTCAAATCTGTCAAGATCCTCCTTAGCTAAATTGCTTGACATGCTGCTGCATTTACTGCTATGTATTTAGCCTCTACTATAGATTGAGCAACAATAGGTTGGTTCTTGGATGCCCATGAAATTGCACCCGATCCCATATGAAACATGTATCTGGAAGTGCTCTTCCTATCATCTATGCTTCCAGCCCAATCACTATCTGTGTAACCAACCAACTTGAAATCATCATTTGCAGTATACAAAATCCCAAATCCCTTGGTACCTTTCACATACCTTAGGATCCTTTTTCCTGCTTGCCAATGGGAATCCTTTGGTGTTTCCATAAATTTGGAAATCGGACTTACTGCATGCATTAGGTCTCGCCAAGTTGCAATCAAATACATTAGACTTCCAACCATACTCTTGTATAATGTTGGATCTACTCTTGTGGTAGAGTCTTCCTTGCTCAACTTTAGACCTACAGCTATTGGTGTGGGGACTATCTTACTGTTCTGCATTTTAAATCTCTCCAAGATCTGCCCTACATACTTTTCTTGAGAGATAAAGATGCCATCATGCATTATTTTTACTTCTATGCCTAGAAAATATTTCAAGAGACCTAAGTCTGTCATTTCAAATTCACTTTTCATGGCCTTTTTAAACTCACCGATTAGAGCCTTATCATTACTAGTAAAAATTAAGTCATCTACATACAAGACAATAATCAATACATTACCATCTGTTGCCTTGATGTAAAGAGTGGGCTTACCATTTCTTTTGCTAAAGCCATTGCTCATCAAATATGAGTCAATCCTATTGTACCATGCCCTTGGAGCTTGCTTGAGCCCGTAAAGAGCTCTCTTCAATCTATATACTTTGTTCTCTTCACCTGCAACTTCATAACCAGGTGGCTGCTCCACATATACTTCTTCTTTCAATACACCATTTAGGAAGGAAAACTTCACATCCATTTGAAATACCTTCCATTTGTGTTGGGTTGCAATTGCTATGACAGCACACATGATTTCCATTCTTGCAACATGGGCATAGGTCTCATCATAGTCTCTTCCATACTATTGTTTTTAGCTCTTGACTACTAGCCTTGCCTTATGCCTAGCAATCTTGCCTTTAGCATTGCATTTGGTCTTGTAGACCCATTTCATTCCAATCACATTCTTCTTGGGAGGAAATTCAATTAGCTCCCATGTCTCATTTCTTTCTATAGCATTTATTTCCTCATCCATGGCTTTACACCATTTCTTCTCCTTAATAGCTTCCTCAAAATATACTAGATCACTATGAGAAAATAATGCAAAATTAACACTCTCATCATAATCTTCATACCTTTCATCTTGGTATAACTCCCTAAGACTCTTGGTCTTTCTTGGTCATAGGGAGGAGAGTGTGGGATTAGAATCTTCACTACTGTTGCATTGCCGACTAGCTTGGTCTCCACTGGTACTCGGCACTAACACTCGATCATGCCTAGAGGAGCTCGGTAATGTTTGAATTTGCTTGCCTTTTCTTCTACTTACTCCTTCTTCTTGATGTTCATCAGCATCTTCTTCACTCATAATTGGCACTTTACTAGAAGTGCTTTGTGACTCATTAATTGAACCATACCAAGAATGATTTTCAAGAAATTCCACATCTCTTGAAAGAGTCATCTTATTTTTCAATGGGTCATACAATCTGTATGCCTTTGATTCTGAGTTGTACCCTGTGAAGATGCACTTCACACCTTTGTCATCCAATTTCTACCTTTTCTCTTTAGGAACATGTGCATATGCAACAAATCCAAACACCCTTAGGTGTTCAACTATCCATCTTCCTCAAGACCATGCTTCCATTGGAATTTTATCATGAATTGCCTTTGTAGGACACCTATTAATTAGGTAAACTGTTGTTGCCACAGCCTCTCCCCAAAATTTAGTTGGGAGACTTTTCTCCTTCATCATGCTCCTTACCATTTCAACAATGGTCCTATTCTTTCTTTCAGCCACTCCATTCTACTATAGTGTGTAGTTGGCTATGAGCTCTTTCTTTATGCCATGTTTCCTACAAAAATTTACAAAAAAATTGGAGGTATACTCCCCTCCTCTATCTGATTTTGGAACCTTGATATACTATCCACATTCTTTTTCAGCCTGGGCTTTAAATTTTACAAATCTATCAAATGCTTCAGATTTATTCTTTAAGAAATACATCCATGTCCTATGACTGAAATGATCAATGAATGTCATGAAATAAGTACTCCCCCCAATGGAAGTAACTTTCATAGGACTAACTAGGTCAGTATGCACTAACTCTAATGGATATCTATCCCTCCTAGAATTTCTAGAATTAAAGAGAAGCCTATGTTGCTTACCCAAAATACAATCTTCACACTTGTCACAAGAATTTCCTACATTTGGCAAACCATCTACCATTATTTTATTTGACAATAAATTTAAACCAGCATAGTCAATATGACCATACCTGAGATGCCACAACTGTGAAGGGTCTTCAATCACACTCCTTAGAGCTAATTGTGTGTGAGGTGCAGCATAAACTTGAGATGAGAAACATGTCTCTATCCTTAAGGGAAACATTTTGTTCTTTGTCATTTGAACTGCTACAAGTAAGTTCTTGCTCCTATCTTTTTCATGGATGACACATTTTTCATTCTCCATCAGAACCTTGTATCCATTTTGAATGAGCTGACCAATGCTCATCAAATTGTGCTTCATACCAGGGGTGAAATACACATTTTGTATTTCATTCTTCTCTCCTTTCTTGGTGCAGACCAGAAGAGATCCTTTGCACACAACTGGTAGGGTTCCATTGTTACCCATCTTAATTTCTGATTTGAAACTCTTGTCAATGAATGAAAACGAGGTTTCATTACCACTCATGTGGTTGCTACATCCACTGTCGAGGTACCAAACCTCAGGGCTTCCTTCTTCACCAACATTACGCATGATGAAGGGAGTGTTTTCACTTCCCATATTCACGTTAGCCACATTTGCTTGTCCTAACTAATCTCTTTGCTTCTTCTAGAATTCACTTGCATAATGCCCATATTGATGATAGTAGTAGCATTCTACATTACTCTTATTTGAGTTGTAGTTTTTCTTACCTCCTCTTGAAGTATTTTGAGAGCTACTTGCTCCATCTTCTCTTCCTGAGCTTTCTGCTACAACATTCCTTTGTCCTCCATTACCTTGGCCTCTGCCTCTAGAGTTTCTACCTGAGCCATTCTTCCTCTCCCCCTTCCTCTTGGATTTGACTGAGCCTTGAATGCCTACTCTTGGGAAGATGAAGAAGTAGATCTGTTGATCCTATGCTCATGGGTTTGAAGTGTACCCATCAACTCATCCATTGTCAAAATATTAAGGTATTTTGTTTCTTCTATGGTCATGACCAAATTGTCATATTTATGAGGTAAACTCTTCAATATCTTTTCCACTATCCTTTTCTCTTGATAGTCTTCTCCATTTGACTTCAACTGGTTAATCACATTGGAGGTCCTTGAACTGAAGTCAGCAACTGATTCATTTTCTTTCATCGAAAAGTTCTCAAACTTCCTCCTTATATTCTTTAGCTTTACTACATGAACTTTATCAGTCCCCTTGAAGTTCATCTCAAGGATATCCCATGCTTCCTTTGCATAATTTGCTGCTGCAATCTTTGGGAATACTGTCTCTATTATTGATGCTTCAATAAGACTTAATGCCTTTGCACCTTTCCTCCCTGACTCTTTCAAATGATTCTTCTATGGATTTGTGAGGGCAGCATACTAATTTGGATCAGTCACATCATTGAATCCATTAACTACAAACTCCGACAAATCATTTGCAACCATTATGGTCTTCATCCTCTTTTCCTATGTATCATAATTTTGCCCATTAAAGAATGGCGGCTGCTGCCATATCTTTCCTACATCTCCTGCCATGTCAAATATCCCAAGAAAACAAATTCCCTAACTCACTCTAGATGTGGGGCCTCAAAGCTCTGATACCATGTGAGAAATATTATAAACTTAAATTACAACTCACAACCCTAAACCTAAAATCTTTACCGGGCACTTGAAAAAGTGCTCGGCACATGAAGGTGTCGAGCGCCAGTTTTGCTGGGCACTTGCTCGGCACAAGAAGGTGCCGAGTGATAGATTTTTTGACACTTGATGTGCTGAGTGACAAGAAACAGGTGCTGAGTAAACACAACACACAAAGGAGAAAGCTCAACACCAATGGATGCCGAGTGAGCTCGGCTCACAAAGAAAATGCTCGGCACTTGAAGAACTCGGCACAAAAATGCAGTAGTTGCCGAGTGTTCTGTTTCAACTGAAATATTATAACTTAGAGAAATTCATCATGAATGCTTTCACTATTAAAACTAGAAAGCCAAAGCTTTAACTTTTCAAACAAACTTGTCAAATGCAATGAATAGAAGAGGAAGATAGATTCAAGTATGCCTGCTTTCTTTCTATTCAATCTTTCATTAAACTATTTAAAAAATTTGAGAGCATTTAGCTTCAACCAGAAAACTCTAAAATAACCCTAAACTGATAATACTTCAAACTTTAATAAACTTTTAAACTTGCAGCTCTAATGACTGCATACAAAGGTGCTTGGAGCAATCACTGCTTCAACAGGACAAAACAAAACAACAACCAACTCATAGAATGAACAGAGGTGTCACATGCAATTGGAGACACTGAACATACTTCCTTCTGTCTCTACAACAAGTGGATCTGTTGACCACTTTCTTCTTCTTCATTTTTCTGCTCTGCTGAACTAAAACTCTAAATAATCTAACTGAATGAATGAATGAATAAACATTCCTTTTGTCATATACCATTTCCCCCTCTTTTCAGAATTTGAAAAACTTCACCTACCCGTATTAATTTTTCTGTCTATTCTAGATGTCAAGGGGCTAGGTGAGCATTTGGCTCTAGGGGCAAACGTCAACGCTACATTAAATATTCCAACAAAGAGATGAAGTTACAACGACCGACATCCTCAAAATTTCCTTCTCAGTACAAGTTTTTCCTGTTATATATGTCTGTGTGGAGTGACATGGCACATGCGAGTCAGGGAATTTATCTAAGTTCAAGACCAAACAAATAGTAGTCAATCTTAATTGCACAATATGGTTCTTTGGAAATAATTTTAACTTAATTAAGTTTTATTATTTCTCAAATTCTTTGAGAATATGTTATCAAAACTCTCATAAACATTCACAATTACACTAGAAAGAGTGAGCATACTTTGGGAGTTGATAGAATTTTATATCATGACACATTATTTAAAAAGCTATATATTCTTATATTCTCCTTTGGAATGAAAATAAAATAATATAAAATTTAGTTTAGTTGATTTCAAATCTTGTGTCAAATTATTTACTAATCTGAAATTAAGGTTTAGGATTTTCTTCATTTTATTATTTTCATTTCATATTAGTTCCTCTCTTAGACTATAGAACTATAAGCATGCATCATAATTTAATTAGTGATTAAACTTGAGAGTTTTAATCAATCGAATTTCATCTATATTTTAAACTTAGATGCAAAATATTTAACTTGGTTAAGTATATTAGAAAAACAGAATGGCTGAGAAATTTGATTTTTTACTCTTAGATTTAAGTATTATAATTATTTGAAAAATAATTAAAATATATTTGAGTTAAAATATTTTACAAGAACATATTCTTTATTATTCTTATGGTCTTTAATATTGATCATTGTACTATATGTTTCATATAAATACAAACTCCTTTGTTTAAGAAATTCAAAATACAAGATATGTTCAAACATTTTACTATATAATTCTTATATTATTTTTTGAAATCAAAATAAATCAACTTTTTAAAAATATATTCAAACTATCAACTTATCCTCTTTCAAAATATATTAACAATTTTTGAAAAAATAATTATTAATTCTTATTTAATTTTGAAATGTTGGATATAACTTTGATAGATTAACTCTTATATAATTATTATAATTTAAAAATATATTATATTTTAATAATTTTGAATGGGATGAGCTAAGGTTTAAGCTTAGATAATCAATATTACAATTACATATGTGCAAATCTTATCAAACATATTATTTTTAATTTAATAAATTTTAAAATTCAAAGCAACCAACTATTAAAATGGATAGATAATAACATGAAATTGGATTACAAAGTAAATATTTAATGTATTTGTGCTACACAAGCTTATATTAATCAATAGTAAGTATTTTTTTAATTAAATTTAAAGGAAAGATGGTACATTGTGTGAATTTTAAAAAGCTAGGTTGTCCATTTCACAGAGGAATAAGAAGAGAGAGGTTACATGGAGCGAATAATATGAAGAGAGAAGAGAGATGAAGAGATGAAAAGTTTGGTATTGATTAGATAGATACATCTAGAAGATCAACGATAAATAAAACAAAGGGATTAATAATTATAATGAGAGACACATAGAGATTGTGGGGGGTTGGGGGAGATTGAGTAAGATGATTAGTATAAAGAAAAAAGAGGGATTAAGAGGAGAAATTTTTTATGGTGATAGAAATAGATAAAGAAATATAAGGAGATACAATGTATAGATAGATGGATCATCGTCAAATATCAAAGTAGAGGACAATTATGAATGCAGAGACAAAGAGAAATGTGAAGAGCGGGCGAGAGAGATAAAGATAGAGAATGATAAAGATTAATGAGTTGATAGATAGATAGTGAATAGATAGATAGATAGATAGAGCACATACATAGAATAAATCAAAGAGAAATAGAGGAAATAGGTTATAAATACATAGGAGTGAACAACAAAGAGGGGTAAGGTAAAATAGAGATAGGGAGGAAGAAAAGAGGATCTATGCTTGTGAATACTAGAGATTTATCATAATAGTGAGCGCTTCATCTCACTGTGAAATTACAAGTCAACAAATACTTTTACATTGGATGATGAGCTTTTTGTTTTCTTCAATTCCCTACAAAAAAAATTTCCTCTGGATCTTGCCCTTTTCGTCTCTACAAAATTATGAAGTAGCAATATTTACAAGGTCCAAAATATTTAATTGGTTTAGCTAATTTCAAGAGCCCATTTTGGGTTAGTATTCTTGCCCTGACAACATGACATGTGTGCATATGTGTTGAATTAACATGGTAAGAATTGTAGGTGCAGAAGATATGGAGGGTTATGAAATGACTTGATCATATTGAGAATGACTCTGTGCCTATCTATAATTGCTTTGGAAATCCAACACACCCTGATTTATCCTTGTGAGGGCTCAAAGAAAAGTACTTGAAATGTATTCCATTCTATTCGAAGAAGCTAAGATCTTATAAAAATATGTGATCAAGGAAGGATAATAAAGGATCCGAGAAGAGGAATGATTGAATATTAAAAATTATATATTGCCAGCCTCCATAGGATGTTTGAAAGTTATTTGGGACATATATAAGTAGATGGAGATTTCTAGCTAGCTATTTGGAAGAGATTGTCAATCAGCCGAATCCTAGTATTGAGAAATTTGTTGCAATTCCCATTGTGATGCCAAAACAAGCAAGGGATGTGGAGGATTTCCTATATAGGGAAATTGATATTTACTTGAAGGTGAGATAACTATACCTCTAAACTAGAGATTGATTATAGCTCATCCCAAAAGATAGCTGATGTAAACTAATGGTTGTAGAATTTACATTTTAAGGATGGTCTTTTTAACATGAGTATGTAGCTTTAGAGTCAGATATATAATTTTTTTAAATGTGGCATACAAATTTAGATTCAAAGATACATATTTTTAAGATTATGAAAAAAAAATTTATCGAGTTTCAGATCACATTTATGGATCAATTCTATTTCAAATAGGAGTAGGGATATATCCATTAAGACTTGAGAGTGTATAAACAAGGTTGTATGCCATGTTATTGATATGTAAATATAATGCTATCCAGACCTTGATTCAACATCCCATAAAGCCTTTAATATATGTTTTTTCATAAATGTGAAAAATATCTATAGTAAAGTAAATATTTCTATTATTTTTATATAATAAATAATTATATTAAAAAAAAATTTATTCCATTGTAATTAAATTAGGTCTACAGTTAGGTCCATTGCATTATAGTTAGTATTTTAATATTGAAATGAAGGTTAGAGATACCATGAGGATTAAGGTTCTATTAATATTAGAGTTAAAATTATTATCCTGGTTCAATTTGATGATTGTTAATATGTTTCTTAGTGATATAAGTGAATTATATTTTAATACAAAATGAGTGGATATATAAATGTACAATATATGTTAAATATTCAATTGGTTACTTAATACACAAATATGTTTTAATAATATAGGATTAGATCTTATCGATCAAAAAAATATAGGATTAGATCTCATATCTATATATTTGTATTGTATTATTATATTCAATATTAGTTTGCAAGTAACCCTACATCAACAAATATGAGGATTGGAAGTTGAAAAGTCAAAAAGAAGCTTAAAGATCTAGGAAACAATAGATAAATTTATTTTAACAATATGGGATGGGATTCATATTTATATTGTATTATTAACCTTTTTAAATTATAGTTTAAATATTATTTCTATTATATTAATTATTAAAAAAATAAGTCTTGCTGAGAATATTATTTATTTATAATAACTAAATTAAAAAAATTATGTAATAGAAATATTATCATTTAATATATATAAACTAATCATATTATTGTATATTATTTCTATTATACATTTTAAATAATACAATATGAAAAATTTACATTTTTAAAAATTTAAATATATAGTAATTGAATTTTTTTTTTGACAAATAGACTTTCATTTTGATTTATAGTATTAAAATACATTTCCCAAAAAACAAGTTTCCCTATTAGAGAGAAAAATATTATATGTAAAAAAATCAAGATATCTATTATATATAACAAAATATTTATAAAATAAGGCAAGAGGCTACAACACAATGGTAACTTGTGAGCTTCTCATGTAGGAGGTCTTGGGTTTGAACTCCCTTAACATATAAAAATGATTAAGCCAAGGTACTCAATAAGATGAATAATGTGAAGAGAGAAGAGAGATAGAGAGGTGAAAAGATTGATATTGATAAAAATAGGGAAGGGAAAATATCAAGAGAGTGTATGTATGAAGGAGATAAATACAAAGGGAAACACAAAAAAGGAGGATGTGGGAGGGAATGGAATATGCGAGAGGAGAGTGGGGAGATGAAGAGATACAATAAAGATGTTTGAGTTTATAGATAGTATATATATAGATTTACATAGAAGATCAAAGAAAAATAGAGAAAAAGAACCCTTTCACATATGAAATAATAGTTAGGGTAAATAGGAAATTATTGGGAGAGTCAATGTATAGATAGATGGATCATAATCAAATATCAAAGTGGAGGATAGTTATTAGGGGATAGACAAAGAGGAGGGGGAGAAATAGGAAGATTGGATGAGGAATATAAATAGAGAGAATGACCTCAAGGACTTCATTGGCTAGTGAGGGATCTCTATGTAAAACATTAGAGCCTCTTTCCAAAATATTCTTAGGGTGAGTACTAGCTTCATCTAGATCATTTGCAATCGAGTCAAAATTGGTAGCACTCCAACTCTCCATCTTTTTAGTTTTACAAAACTTTTCTAATATATTAAAGGATTTGGATGGAAAATATTTAGCACAATTATTTGAAAAAAAATTTGAAAAGGAATAGAATCAAATTAAATAAGACCACACACCAAATTTAGAATTAGTACTAACAAAATTTATAAAAAAGTGTAAAGTGTACAGAATCAAATATAAAAGCAATAGAACCAAAACTAAAAGGATTAGAATCAAATTAAATAGCTTGACACTAATCATTTCTTTAGAGGTGGCTATGGGATGGAAGGAAAAAAATCTATCAATTCACTTTTCAATATTTCTAGTGTTATATTTTTCATCTTTTTATTGTGACTTAATTTTACTAAATATAGTATTATAACACATCAAACAACAAACATGTGTATCAGATCAACTCATAAAAATTACAAATTCAATTTATATTTAACCGTAAAATAATTGAAATGCAATATTTCAGCTCACAATTAGTTAGAGCCCAATAAACACTGGTTAATATTTCCTTTTTTAATTAAAATAGTTTAATAATGACATAATGGATTCCACGTCCATATTTGCGTCATAGCTAAATAAAAATCATCATTACTCCATAACCTCACCATATTATTTTTGCTTTCTTTACCTTAATCAGTGTCAAATGTACACAAAGATGGAACAATAGATGGTCCACGGCGTAACGTATTTACCAAGTCTGTGCAATCATACGGAACCACCGTCGGAGCACTTGCCGAAATTAGTCTAGCTGTATCCAAATAGATAGGATAACCCGATTTCTTCGGTTTGAGGGAACACAGGTTGTGACAAGCTGTATCCAAATCACTTTCCCAGAACGCAGTAAAGAGGAAACAAGTCTAACCTAAAGCAGAAAGACAAGTATGAAAAATCAAATATGAAGTCTAATCTCTATTTTGTCATGGTCAATTAAGAAAACCAACAGCGTGTTTGAAATATGCGACAGTAGCTGACATATTGGAGGGGCCCAAGAAGGAAACTATAATAAAATACATGTATTTGTTTTGCAAGCAAATTCAAATGAACGAATGTGAACATGAAATATAAAGCAACTGTCACACTAAGCAAATGCCAGCTCCCATTCTAGGAAGCTGTCACTCTAAATCCATTTATATTGCAAAAGAATTCTCCTGTTCAATTCAATTTAAACTTCTCAACATAATGGGCAATATCCATCCATCTTCTCATCCTTCTCCGCTCTCCGACATTAATGCATCAATGATATTTTCTTGTCCACAAACTCGATATGACATTTTCATAAATCACCATGGGAAGGATACAAAGCATTAAATAGCAAGCCTCATTTATGATAAGCTCCATGAGAAGGGATACAGAGTTTTCTTGGACAAGATGTCCATTGAAGTAGGAGACAACATAGTGCAATCAATCGTTTACGCCATACGAACATCTTCAGTTCATATTGTGATTTTATCTCCACAATATGCGAATTCTGAGTGGTCTTTGGATGAGCTAAATTTGATGATCACATCTGGCGCTCGAATTATCCCTGTGTTTTGGGGAGTTAGACCTTCTGAGGTTCGAATGGGGAACAACAATGGAGTATACGCTCGAGCTTTTGAAGTTCATAAACGGGCTCGAAAATTCAACTCCGGTGCCCTAAACAAATGGAAAAACGCTCTACGCATGGTTTCAACATTAGAAGGCATCATTTACGAGGGTTAATATAGCTTACTCTAATAACTGGCTTTTAAATTAGGTTACTTTGGTGGTTTCTGGCAACTGATAATTCTATTAATCGCCACTACTGTTGGGTAGTAAGACTTTTATTTTGGTGAGTAAGTTTAGTAGTGGACAGATGTTTTGTGTTATTTGCTGTTATCTGGGTTGGGACCCTCTTCCTATCTTTTATAATCAAAACATAGCTTATTCTATAGTTATTGTCATTTTGTGAAATTAATTCTACAAAATTGGGTAAACTTTTATTTCTAGTAATATTTTGAAATCTGCTCCATATTTCTTCTTTGTTTATCTTTCTGAAAGATTTGAAATATGGGTTGTTTATTTTTCCTTGCAGACTTGATTTTAGACATTAGTTTTAGTCTCAATTATGTCAAATTTCGGTGTATCAAACTCAGTAAGACTTGAGAACTCTTTGTGAGCCTTTCAACTTCACCCACAAATTAAAGCGATTTTAACATATTAGACATCTTTGAAAAAAAAATATTCAATTGATTTTACAAATTAAACTTAGTCTATCACCATAAGACATATTTGAAGCATGGGTTAATCCAGTGCTACAAATTAGGGTTCCTCTGTCTTGTTAATGGACAATTTTGATACATTGGTTAACAATTTTTCTTTTGGGTTGATTGGACAAGTTAGGGTTACAATTTAAAACGATGTTTCCAACAGCATTAACGTTAGGGTTTTAGAGCAGAACTTCAAATTCAATTAATACCTCTCATGTTACTATTATTACTATTGGTATACCACTGACATGAACATATCTAGTACACAGCTTGTTCTACAAGCAACATTCGACGTGATATTTTTTATATTTTCATTCTACAAGTTTTCAACAACATCATTGAGCCCATTTCTTGTTTGCATTCACTTATCAGAATATCTTACTTTCAACGATGTTTCAAGAATGATGAAGAGTTGTTGGGAAAAATTGAAAGGTGTGTATCAAAATATGTTGAGATGGCAATATCCAACCCATCATCCTGTTAGGTTTATTACATTAATTAGGTTAGTTTTTATGTTTAGATTAGATAAATAAAATTAGTTCAGTATATAATTGTGGAAGTTATTTCTGTCAGTAGTTGTTGTAAGGGAAAATAAAATTATATAAAGATGTCCAAACATCAATGTAATTGATTCAATATTATTCAATATTATTCATATCATTCCAATATATTATTTAGTATTGTTTCAATATCATTTCCAATTTCAATTCTGTATGTTTCCAAATGCATCTAGAAAATCTATATCAATAGTTTCAGCATTTTATATTTTTGCTCTTTCAATTCATATTTTCAGTTTCACGTTATTTGGGCCTATTACAGTGGTATCAGAGCAGGTTTGATCAATGTGAAGAAGAGTGCAAGTGGATTTTGGATAAAGAGGACACTAACTTCTATGGATTTATTGAAGAGAGGTTTGAGATATATTATGCAGATATTAAAATGTTATATTGTCATGAATATGGTGTGATTGTTCTTCTTCTCAGTTTTTCAATTACATTATTTATTCTGCAATATTGTTTTCTAAACAATAGATAAATTGTCTACAATTCCTAAATTTGAAGGGCCTATGTTTCACACATGGAAAATCAAGATACAATTACTTTTGATTGAAAAAGATTTATGGGACATTGTTAATGGAACTATTCAGAAACCTCAAGATGTAGATGAAATAACAAAGTGGACAGCCAAAGATCATAGAGCTTCTGCATTGATTGGACTTGGTCTATCGTATGCATATTTGCACCATATTGATCTTTCAAAGACTTCAAATGAAATATGGGATGGGCTTAACACTTTGTTTGGTTCACAGGCTTCTAGTGCAAAAATGTCTATAAAACAAAAGTTGTTTAGATTGAAGATGAATGAAGGTGATAACATTGTTCAACATATAAGTACTTTTCATTCACTTCTTAATCAACTTGCAGGTGTGAACTCTAAAATTGATGATAATGATCTACCAAAGCAATCCTACTTAGTAGCATGCCTTCAAGCTTTGATCATATTGTTTTCACTTTGAACAAAATGAATCCTTGCCTAGAAACTCTAATTTCTTCTTTAATTGATAAAGGAAATAGAGCTCATAAGAGTCATAATTTTACTAAGGATTGTGTTTTATTTGCTAGAAAGAAATCTAGTGTTCCTAGCAAAAGAGAAATAAAAAATTTTTATTGTCAAAAAAGTGGACATGTACAAATGTTTTTAGCGGGCCAAAGATCTTATTGATGGGAAGTTGAAGAAAAATACAGCCTTTGTTGTAGTTGAAGGTGAGACAAACTTTTGTAATTTCACAATACATTCAAATACTAATGATTATGATAATCCACCTAAAATTAATACAATATTTGTGCATTAAAGAATTTCAAATAAGTAGATAGGATGCTGGAGGCAATGGAGGTTGGAGGATTTTTATCATCTCAAGCTAGCTTTTCGCTTAGATATGATTACTGCATGAGAAGCACCTATTTGTGTGCCTGTAAATTTGGGGCTTGGCCAATTCCTCCCTGAAGATAAGAGGAGAACTGATAGACTTGTGTCCTTCTATTGAGTGAGCGGGGGCAGGATTTCAACAATGGCGTTTGAGACACTTGGAGGAGATGTCAACTTTTAGAGGAAAGACATCCAAACATATTAGTGGTGATTGTTTCTATGGCACTTGAGAAGGCATTAGACACAATTGGAGGAGATGTTGACTTTCAGAGGAAAGGCGTCTCATGTGCAACACCAAAGGAGGCATCAGGCACACTCCATGGAGATGTGAAATTGTTGAGGAACTATGTCTCGTTGTGTAAAAGAGGTAGAAACAATGTTTTTATGAGGCCAACTTCAGGATTTGCAATATGAAGTCAGGATATGAGGGAAACTTCATGATTAAGATTTGCAATCTGAAGTTGCAGACTATTTACAAAGATTGGTGAAGGAGCTCAACTTCAGGATTAAGATTTGAAATCTGAAATTGCAGACTACTTTTAAAGATTGGCAATGGAGCTCAACTTCAGGATTAAGATTTGCAATTTGAAGTTGTAGACTACTTTCAAAGATGGAGCTTCATCAAAGTTTGTAATATTGGTGAAGGTTTTTCAATTTTATTGGATTAATGTAATAAGGGGGGGAATGTTGGACTTATTACATTAATTATGTTAGTTTCTAATAAGCGAGAATGATTGTTGAATTGATGTAATAAGAGGGGAATGTTAGGTTTATTACATTAATTAGGTTAGTTTTTGTGTTTAGATTAGATAAATAAAATTAGTTTAGTATATAGTTGTGGAAGTTATTCTGTAAGTAGTTGCTATAAGGGAAAATAAAATTATATAAAGATGTCTAGACATCAATGTAATTGATTTAGTATTATTCAATATTATTCATATCATTCCAATATATTATTCAGTATTGTTTCAATATCATTTTTAGTTTCAATTCTGTATGTTTCTGAATGCATCTAGGAAATCTGAATCAATAGTTTCAGCATTTTATATTTTTTCTCTTTTAATTTATATTTTTAGTTTCACATTCTTTGGACCTATTACACATCCCAGATAGGGAATAAGCACCAATATGGAATGCTTCATTGAAAGCACCTTCAGGCGATGGTAAATCTTAAATAGCTAAAAAGAAGGTATGGTAATACACCATCATTTGATTGTATACCTCGTTTGGAATCAAGGCTGTAATTGGGAATAATAATATTAGCATTAGTTATTAGATGCATTTTGCTGAGGAGAGTTAAATTTCAATACACGAGCTCAGTAGTGAAGCATTTAGATGTTAATTTATAAAGAAAATGGAGTTGTGTTGCTAAATATAAAACTAATTTTAACCAATTTCTTTATTGGGAATAATAATCTTTTTGTGGCATAAGGTTATTATAAGAGAATTGGAATCTATAAAGTTAATTTTTCATATTCATGTCTCATGGAAAGCTGCATTGGCTATTTTCTCTATTAAAGTTCTTGTATCTTTTCATTTTTTATGGTTATAATTTAAGGGAAAAAAATTATACTGCTATTTCAAATCAGATATATGCAATGTTTTATAGATTTATTTTGTAAGTACAATAATTATTTAAAATACTTGATCACTTATATACATATATACATACATACATATTCTTACATATCGATATACATACAATCTCCATAATGATTAGTCATTTTCTATTAATAAATAATATAGAAGTTACAATTCATAAAAAAAGGGACAGATCATCCTGTGATGATTAGCAAGCAGGCTAACAATTGTCCAACCATCAACACCATCATCAGTGGTCTGGTCACCATCGCTCGCATGGTGAAATAGCCAACTCTAGGCGAAATGGCCATTTGTCAGAAACCACACGAAGAGCACCAGGTGGGGGAGCTACAAGACTTGGGGACCAATGGGAGCCACAACCAAATTTCAACAAACATTACAAATAGGTACATCTATTGATAGCTTTTAATTGAGATCTCATTAAATACAAAACTATTGTAAAATTATACTCTAAGATTTGTTGAGAATTGTGTCTCAACCTTGAAAGTTTTTTCCAGAAGAAAATTTTCAAAAAATTCTAGAATTTGTTTGTGATAATTTTCCACATGTTTATGAGTTTGAAAAAGGTGTATGATTTATAAAACATGTGTCTAGTCTCTAGAACAATGTAGAAAGGATATTTTTAGAGTGTAAACAACTCATCATATGAATTTTATGGGGATCTAAACTAGAGGACAAAATTATGGATGAAAATGGTATTCTTGGAGTTACAAATTACAAGTGGGTAACATGTGGCATGGTTGTTTTTCCCATTGTTTTGGCCCATAGTTTTGTAAAATTAAAAATGGTTTCCAAGTAGCAAATCACTGTAAAAGGAGGGCTTGGGGAGGTTTTTGAATCATCAATTTAAGTTTGCAAGACTGGTGATGGAAGGAGTTTCTCTAAGTCTGAGTTTGAATTGAAGTTATGGTGATGCGCTCCTATAAGAACTTGCATTGCAAGTGTATTGTAATCTTGTAGATTTGAGAATACATTCTGTAGGTTTTTTAGGATGGAGTTTTTCTCCTAGAATGGGTTTCCCATGGTAATTATTGTGTTATGCATTCATTGTTATTCTAATTAATTTATTATGCATTTTTTGAGATCTCTGCAATAGTTAGTTGAATTTGCATAATCATCCCCCCCCAAATATTAGTGTTGGAAGTGATTCTACGCACCTTAGCTTCATTATAAGTAGTATCAGAGCCTAGTTAGTTTTGGTTCTATTTCTTGGGTATAGATTTTTTGAGCTAATCAAGGTCTGAGTGGGAGCTTGTGTAGAGGGTTTTATTTCTATATTGCAGGATTGCAAAGCTGGCAAGCACATCAGGGAGGATTGATGTAGAGAAGTTTTCTAGCACAAACATTGAAATGTGGAACCTGGAGATGGATGATCTATTGATTGATTAGGATCTATGGGATGCAGTCAATGAAATGAAGCTAAGGCACATAGATCCAACTTTAGTCGTAAAGTATGATGTGAGAGACATAAAATTTAAAAGTCTCATTAGATTGTGTATTGTACACTCTATACTAATTAATGTCCATGAAAAACGTAATGCGAACAAGCTTTGGAAGAAGCTAAGTGAGATCTATCAAGCAAAATAACTTGTGAACAAGATTTTCTTGAGGAAGAAGTTTTATTACCTGATAATGGAAGAAGGTGGACATATTTCTAAGCATCTTGAAAGTTTTAATATGTTGGTGACTTAATTGAGCTCAATTAGGATGTGGATAGATGAAGAAGAAAGGTGTCAATTATTGCTATGTTCATTGCCAAACTTATGGGACAACCTTGTCATGGCCATAGGGAGCAGTTCAATTACCTTTAAGATGGAGGACATTATTGGTTCTCTACTTTCTAAAGAGATGAGAAGGAAAGCCTCTCTGAATGCCAAAGAGGCTTTGAGCGTTTGAGGAAAACCAAAGTAAAGAGGCAAGAATGAGAAGTAGCATGGTTGTTCTAAGTCCAAGAATAAGGGGAGATCAAAATCTTGTGGTAAATCCAAGGTGATCTATTGGAATTATCACAAACTTTGATACTTTCAAAAGGACTACAAAGAGAAAAAGAAAAAGAAGAAGAAGAAAGATGGAAATGCTTTCATCGCAGCCTTGGCCACTCATGTAGGTGATAATGCATGGTTGATAGACTCATGTGTATCTTTTCACATGACTTTTAATAGAAATTAGTTTAGTAAATATGAAAAGTTGGATGGTGGTAAGGTTTATTTAGGTAATAACTCACTTCTTGATATTTTTGGTCATGGAAGTATTTGTGTGAAATTTTCTAATGGTAGAATTAGAAGATTTGATGGTACCAAAAGTTTAGTACATATGTATTGAGTTTGGGATTTGTACAATCTAAATCTGATCATTGTATATACTAAAAGTCTGATGGTGATTATTTTCTCGTTATTTCCTTATATATTGATGACATGTTATTTATTGGCAAAGGAAAAGTTTTGATTAAAGAATTAAAATCTTAGCTCTCAATAAAGTTTGGAATGAAAGATCTTGGTATAGAAAGGTACATTTTGGGATTTGAGATTATAAGAGATGGACAAAATAGAAAGCTTTGGCTAGGCTAGAGTGTTGGTAATATTCTAAGAAGATTCAATATGTAGGATTCAAGACCATTGCATGTTCCTATTACTATGGGAACAAAACTTTCTACTTTACAGTGTCCCTCCTCCCCATTGGAGATGGAAGAGATGATTTGAGTACCATATCAGAGTGCTATTGGAAGTTTGATGTATGCTATGGTTTGTACAAGACAAAACCATTTCCCAAGTAGTGGGAGTACTTTCTCATTATATGTCTAATCCAAGAAGAGCACATTGTGATGCAGTAAAAAGATTTTTTAGGTGCTTGTGGGGAACCTCAAAGTACTCTATGATTTTCATGGAATAGGATATAAGAATTCCTTGGATATTCTAGGCTATGTGGATTTAGACTGGGCTAGTGATGTTGATAGAAGAAGATCCACCAGTGCATATTTATTTATGTTATTGGGTGGTGCAATTAGTTGGATGAGCAAGTGACAAGTTGGGTTTGCTTTGTCGACTATAGAGATAGATTATATGGTAGCTACTAATGCCTACAAGGAAGCCATCTAATTAAGAGCCTATGTTTAGATATAGAGTTCAAATAGGGTGTAATAACAATTTATAGTTATAGGTAGAGTGCAATTTTCCTAGTGAAAAACCCAACATTTCATACTAGGACCAAGCACATTGATGTACAATATCATTTTTTGAGAGATATGGTCGAGGATGGAAATGTGAAGCTGGAAAAGTTGGAGACCTTGGTGAATCTTGCTGATGCATTAGCTAAGCCCATGTGCATAGAGAAGTTCAAATGGTGTCCATAGTCAAGGGGCCTCTTGGCCCCTAGAAATTAACTCCATGACACTGTGGATCCCTTGACTCTTGCAATGTGTTTCAAAAGTGGGAGAATGTTGAGAATTGTATCTCAACCTTGCAAGCTTTTTCTAGAAAACTATAGAAAATTTTTGCCAAAAAACTCTAGAATTTGTTTGTGATAGTTTTCCACATGTTTTTGAGTTGGAAAAAGGTGTATGAGTTATTAAAAATGTAGAAGGGCTATTTTTAGAGTGCAAACAACTCATTATATGACTTTTATGGGGTTCTAAACTAGAGGACAAAATTATGGATTGAAATGGTATTCTTGGAGTTACAAATTACAAGTGGGTAACATGTGGCATAGTTGTTTTGCTCATGGTTTTGGCCCATGGTTTTTTAAAACCACAAATGTTTTCCAAGTGGAAAATAACTTTAAAAGGAGGGCTTGGGGAGGTGTTTGGATCATTGAGTTTAGTTTGTAAGACTGGTACTAGAAGGAGTGTCTTTGAGTTCAAGTTTGAGTTCGAGTTCTCGTGATACACTCCTCTAAGAACTTGCATCGAAAGTGTATTGTAATATTTCACATTTGAGAATACATTTTGTAGGTTTTGGAGGATGATATTTTTCTCTTGCAAGGGTTTCCCATGGTAATCATTGAGTTATACATTCATTGTTATTTTATTATGTTATTATGTATTTCTTGAGTTCTTTTCAATAGCTAGTTGAATTTGCATAATCATCCCCTCAAAGATTAGTGTAGGAAGCAATTCCGTGCACCTTAGGTTCCTTACAAGATTTACCATCACAAAGATGACAATGCTTCTAAAATTTTTTAGCTATATAAAATTAATATATTTTAATAGAAAAATATTACCATATCATTTTTGTTGAATTGATAAATATTAATGGTAAAGATTTCTATAAATATGAAATAGTGGAGATATAATTGCTAACATGTTATCATATAGATAATTGAATCAAATATATATACTTCTAAATTATTGTTTCATTATTCTAATAATCAGTTCTATTAAATGCATGATCAATGAGACTATGCATAGTTGATAATAATTTAGTTGCTAAAATTTGAATAGTCAAGAATTTTGTGATGATTATATGTGTTTTTTTTCGATATGAAAAAATAAAACTTCTAACTTTTAATGAATATGAATGATCTTTAAAAAGAATGAGTTACTTTGGAAAAAGGGTGTCAAGCTAGAAAACACAATCACTAATACAAACTATTAGATATCCCCTAGAGAATAAAATTTAGTCAAAAACCATAGAAAATACTGCTAAAAGTAGAGTCTATATTATCAACCAAAACTTTTTTGATAGTCACACTAAATATCTAAGTCTCAAAGTTTGTAGTTAAAAAATGATCTAGTTTAAAATAGCATCATTTGAACTATATCCTAAAATTACAAGCAGGACTAGAGAACAATAACTAAAGCAAATGAGATAAAATATAACAAAAATAAAACACCAAGAAATCAAAGGCTAGAAAAGGTAGACCTTCAAGTCATATTTTTGTAGTCCCCAACTAGGTACTTAAGATCCATAGTCTAGTTGTTGAACATCCTTTGCACTTTTCATTTCAGCCTAGACATTGTCCTTCTAGATTCTAGCTTTTTTAGCTTTCTTTGACATGTTACTATACCAAAGATAGCCTCTTGTATCATCTCTTTCTCATCCCTGCAAATAGTTGATATGGCCAAATACATGTAATGGAATTTTCAAACTTGTTCAAAGATGTGAAATTTTCAATGAGGGCCTTAATCTATTCTTCTAGGTGCTTTTTATGTTTTCAACCTTCTTTCTAATGCAGAAGCATCTTGCATGGGAAAATTAATATTTTTTAAAAAAAATTGTGGAGGAGAGAGAAAGTGACGAAAATCAGAGGAGAAACAATAAAAAAATAAAAAAAGGGAAAAAGGACAAAAGAAAGGAAAAGGGGATTTCTATTTTCGAGGTGCATAGGTGGCATAATAGAAAAAATAAAAAAATAAATGGTTGTCATTCCATTTATCGAGGTGTGTGGGTAGAATTCTAGAAAGTTATGGATATTGTAGAAAGTTGTGAATATTATAGAAAGTTATGGAAGTTGTAGAAGGTTGTGGATATTGTGTAGGTGGAATTCTAGAAGGTTGTGGATAAGTCATGTATTGGGTGGTAAGTGCCTATTTAAGAAAAGCATATGAGCATTTCTAATCAAGCTCTAGAAGGAGAAGCTTGAGAAAGTGAAAGTAGAAGCTCGAGAAGTAGAAGCTAGAAGGCATGAAGACTTCAAGGTGTGAAAGATCTAAAGGTATAGCTCTCCGAGTAGAAGCTCTGTTAGATTGTGGTGACTGATCAGGAAAGTACTATACATGGTAGCCAACATATTATGGCCGACATATGGCCGACATGTTATAACCCTGAAGCAGTTTAATACTTGTATAAAAAGGGCTTAGGGTTGGGTATTTTTTTATGTGTGGTGATATGAAATTGGTTCTTGCGGCAGTATTGAGCTGTAAGGGATTACGGATTGTAATCAGGTTGTAATCACTGGATTGTAATAAGATCAGACTTGTTGTTTGCTGGACATAGCCCAGGGATTGGGTGAACCACGTTAAATCTTGGTGCCTTGTGTTCATTTCTGTGTGTTCTATTATTTTCTGTTATTGGTTATATTTGCATGTAGTTTTTATTTCTGTCTGTGGTTTATCCTAACAAGTGGTATCAGAGCACGGTTGTCTTTCAGTTATCCTCTGCAGGAAAGTCTCACGGTTAAGTGGGAGTCTCACAGTTGAGTGGGAGCAATGGAAAATGAGGGTAAGTTGAGGGTTGACAGGTTTAATGGGCAGAACTTCCAGTTATGGAAGATGCAAATGGAAGACTATTTATATCAGAAGGATTTATGGAAGCCGTTGGAAGGAAAAGCCAAGAATCAGGGAACTATGTCAGAGGCTGAATGGGATCTTTTGGACAGAAAGGCACTTGGAAGCATTCGGTTATGGTTGGCACCATCGGTGGCATTTAATATTACAAAAGCAAAGACGACAAAAGATTTGATGAAAACCCTAGCGACACTGTATGAAAAGCCCTCCGCTTCAAATAAGGTATTTCTCATGAAGCATTTATTTAATATGAAAATGGCAAAAGGTGGATCTGTTGCAGATCATTTAAATGAGTTTAATACTATTACTAGTCAATTATCTTCTGTGGGAATCAATTTTGATGAAGAAATTAGGGCTCTCTTGATTTTGTGTTCTTTGCTTGAAAGATGGAATGGCTTGGTAATGGCGGTGAGTAATTCTATTCCTGGATCTAGTACCCTAAAATATGATGATGTGATCAGTGATATTTTAAGTGAGGAATCTCGTAGAAAATCCTCAGGTGGATCTACATTAGGAAGTGCTTTAAATGCACAAAGCAGGGGCAGAATGACTGAAAGAGGAAGTAACTCTGGAAATCGTGGGAAATAAAGAGGAAAGTCAAAGGGGAGGAGGTCTCAATCGAGAGGACCAAATGATTGCTAGTACTGTGGGAAACCAGGGCACAAAAAGAAAGATTGCTAGACTCGAAAGAAAAATGAAGGAGATAAATCAGATGGAGACAAAGAGGCAAATGTGGTAAGTAACAAATCCGAAGAGGATGCTTTGCTTCTATCTTTAGAGAGTGTTGATGATTCATGGGTTTTAGATTCTGGTGCTTCTTTTCATGCTACACCTCATAGAGGTTATTTCATTGATCATGTCCAAGGGGATTTTGGGCTTGTTTATTTGGGGGATAATGAACCCTGTCAGATTTTTGGAAAGGGAAAAATTAAGATTAAGTTGTAGAATGAGAATCATTGGCTACTACATGAGGTAAGACATGTTCCAAAGCTGAGTAGGAATTTAATTTCAGCAGGGCAACTCGGTGATGAGGGTTGTGTAGTTACTTTTAATGATAAAAATTGGAAGGTTTCAAAAGGTTCCCTTGTAGTAGAAAAAGGTGTGAAAGTAGGCACCTTATATCTTTGTACAGGTCATATTGTTCCTTCTACTTTGATTGTTTCAGAGAAAAATGAATATTCAGGAACAATTACTGTAGTTGAGCAGGGAGAACAAATAACTGCTATAGATTCTGATACAGCGCTGTGGCACAATAGACTTGGGCACATGAGTGAGAAAGGTATGAAAGTACTGCATTCAAGGAAAGTTTTACCAGGTCTAAAATGTGTGAATATGGATTTTTTTGAAAGTTGTGTGTATGGAAAAAAAAAGAGAGTGAGTTTTATAAAGACTAGGAAGGAAAACAAAATGGAGAAATTAGAGCTTGTGCATACAGATGTATGGGGACCGGCTCAGGTATCTTCCCTTGGTGGCTCTCATTATTATGTTACATTTATTGATGATGCAACTAGAAAAGTATGGGTTTATTTCCTTAGACAAAAATCTGATGTATTTCAAACTTTTAAGAAATGGAAATGCTTGGTTGAAAATGAGATTGGTAAGAAATTAAAATGTCCCAGATCTGATAATGGTGGTGAGTATTGCAGTCATGAATTTGAATATTATTGCTCCACTAATGGTATTCGTAGACAAAAAACTGTTCCAAGGACTCCACAGGAAAATGGAGTGGCTGAACGCATGAACAGGACTATAATGGAGCGCGCAAGGAGCATGAGGTTGCATGCTGGGTTGCCCTTACACATGTGGGCGGAGGCTGTCAATACTACAGTATATTTGATTAATAGAGGACCCTCTACTCCTTTGGGCTATGGTATTCCAGAGGAAGCATGGACTGGTAAGAAGGTGAGTTATTCTTTTCTCAAGACCTTCGGTTGTGAAGCTTTTGCTCATATAGACTCTGAAACTAGAACCAAGCTAGAAGCTAAATCAAAGAAATGTGTCTTTGTTGGATATGGCATTAATGAATTTGGATATAGGCTTTGGGATTTTGAAAATCATAAAATTATAAGAAGCTGGGATGTCATATTCAATGAAAAAGTGTTGTACAAAGATCTGTTGCAGCAACATGAGAAGAAAGAAGATGATTATGTAGTGCTAGATGATACTCCAAAAGCTTATGTTCCAGCCATTCCTCATGATGTGCAACAATTGCAACAACAAATACCACACACACCAGTGAATGTTAGACAGCCAAGAAGGCCAATTAGACCTCCACAAAGGTTTTCTCCCTCTTTGTATTCTATTTTACTTACTGATGCTAGTGAACCTGAAAGTTATGATGAAGCTGTGCAAGTGGATACTAAGATTCAGTGGGAGTCTGCAATGAAAGATGAAATGGAATCTTTGCTGAAAAATAAGACATGGGATTTGTGCAAGTTGCCTGCAAGTAAAAAGGCTTTACAGAATAAATGGGTTTACAGGTTGAAAGAAGAGGAAGGAGGTAAGAAAATATTTAAGGCCAAGTTAGTTCTAAAAGGATTTGCACAGAAAAAGGGAATTGATTTTGATGAGATATTTTCTCCTGTTGTTAAAATGACTTCTATTCGTACTGTTTTAAGTCTTGTGGCTACTAAAGATTTGCATTTAGAGCAGATGGATGTTAAAACAACCTTTCTTCATGGTGATTTGGATGAAGAAATATATATGGCTCAGCCACAGGGTTTTGAGGTCAAAGGTAAGGAGAACTTAGTGTGCAAATTGAAGAAAAGTTTATATGGCTTGAAGCAAGCACCTCGGCAATGGTATCTGAAATTTGACAGTTTTATGCATGAGCATGGATATAATAGGTGTCATTCAGATTACTGTGTTTATTTTAAGAGGTTGGATGATGATAGCTACATTATTTTATGTTTATATTTTGATGATATGCTTATAGCTGGGTCTAACATGGATCATATTAAGGGGCTAAAATGCCAATTAGCACATGCATTTGCTATGAAGGATTTGAGGGCAGCAAAACAAATCCTTGGTATGAAGATTTGTAGAGATAGGAAGAACAGAACATTGACGCTATCTCAAGCTGATTATGTTGAGAAGGTGTTGCAACGTTTCTCTATGGAGAATGCTAAAGCTGTCAGCACACCTTTACCTGGTCATTTGAAATTGACTAAGGAGATGTGTCCCAAGACACAGGAAGAGGAGGATAAGATGTCCAAGGTACCCTATGCTTCAGCTGTAGGAAGTTTGATGTATGCTATGGTATGCACTAGGCTAGATATTGCACATGCAGTGGGAGTCGTTAGCAGGTATATGAGTCATCCAGGATTTGAGCATTGGAATGCTGTCAAGTGGATTCTCAGATATTTGAGAGGAACATCCAATAAGTGTTTACACTTTGGGGGCTCTACTACTGATTTACAGGGCTATGTTGACTCAGATTTGGCTAGGGATATTGATACCAGGCGGAGTACTACAAGTTATGTCTTTACTATTGGTGGGGCAGCTGTGAGCTGGGTTTCTAGGCTACAGAAGATTAATGCTCTCTCCACTACAGAGGCAGAGTATGTTGCTGCTATAGAGGCAGCCAAAGAGATGATATGGCTTCAATTCTTCTTGGAAGAATTGGGACATCCTCAGAAGGATAATTATTTGTTCACAGATAGTCAGAGTGCCATTCATCTTGCTAAGAATTTAGCTCTGCATTCTAAGACCAAACAATACAGTTGCGGTACCATTCATTCGATCAGTTTTGGAGGATGGACAGTTAAAGCTGGAGAAGATACATACCAATGAAAATCCAGCAGATATGTTGACAAAGGTTGTAACAAGGGAGACGCTGAACTCCTCTTCAGCTTCAGTTGGTCTTTTAGACTAAATGTGAATAAAAGAACAGTAGAGTCCAGGGTGGTTTGATCCAGTGGGAGCCCCATGCAGTAGTTGTATTTCTACAGGATTAGTCTCCAAGTGGGAGATTTTTGTTTAGTGTGGAGCCTGATCAGTCCCCAAGTGGGAGATTGTTAGCTTGTGGTGAAGCTCTTGGTGTGAAGACTCTTATTTGGGAATTCTCTTATGTTGAAGAATTTGTAAACTTCTTTTTGAAGAAGTCATATCTATGATATCATCTTGTGGGAATTGTAATGATTTTCAAGTATAATAAAATTGCTTGTGAAGTATTTTTTTTTCTCTTGGTCTCCATATTGTTGCATTCTTTGTTATGAGTAGGTAGGGTGGTGTGGCCCTTCATCAGTTTTCCTCTTTAATAGTGAGAATATGTTGGTCTTTAGTTTGAGTTTCAACAGTGATATAAGCTTTAGGAGTTTCTATATTAGGTCTCAAAACAACTTCAATGTGGGCTTTCGATGACTCCTATTCAACCTTGTTTGAATCTCTACCATTCACCTCAGCCTCATACTCCTCAGTGGCACTATTTTCACCTTTCTCAAATGTTTCTTCAACTTTAGTTTCACAGGCATCCTCATAATTTTTTCCAGGGTATCCTCTTTACTATCTTCTTTATAGTTCTTACCTATTTTACTTTTAAGTCTCTTTAACCTCCTTTCCCTAGATATCAACTAAATATGGTGGCATTGAGACTTCATCTTTTTGTCTCTAACATCCCCTTGAGAATCATCCACATCCTATTTATCCACCTCAATAATTCATCTTGAGCACTTCAGTTTTGATAGGGCTTCCCTTAGGGATAGACTTAGAGGAATTTATACATTTAACTAAAGTTTCTAACAGAAGGGATTCTTCCAAGGTTTTGGCATTTTTCTTGGGATTTTTTGGGTTTTTTCTTAGGGTTTCAAGAGATTCTTTACTGATCAGGAGAGGTAACAAGATCATTATTTATTTTAATTTCCTCAATAACAATGGAATTTCTAGGGAATTATAGAGAGCAATCCTTACTAGTAAGACATCCACCCACCCAGAATGAAGGGAGAACACATGGTTATAAAGAACAAAAGTTAAACCCTAGTGAATGGGTGAATTATTCCAATTTTTAATAGTATTAGACAATGAAGAAAATAGAAAGAAATGGATGTCAATATTTTCATTGTGCCTTGACATATTGAGGAGTAGGAAGTGGTTATCATGATAAGTGGTATATCACCCTTCCAGAGTAAACTAGTGCATAACTAAAAGACAAATGATTCAAAAGGGATGTGGGATGTGGGAGAGATGTATGCTCATACCTATTACCTACCTTGATCTTGACTAGTTGTTTAGTACCTTCAAAAATGTTGTTCTTGAATTTGTTGCAATCTCCCATTCCTTTCCTTTCCATCCTTTCTCCTTCACAAACTAGACCATTCACCTCACTAATAAGTTGGCAAGTCGCCACAAACTTGACACTTCTAATGGTAACCTCACCTCTATATAAGGAACTGGAAAACCTAGCAAAGAGCATAGAATTGTGGCCTTCTATCACCAAAATGTAGTTGTTCAACCTCACCCTAACAAAGTAGTTCCATTTTTTTTTGTTCTATACCTAATTTTTCTAGTTTCTATGTTCAACCCATTTTGGAAGAATCTCTCATTATATATGCCTTTTTAAAAGCCTTGGAATCTTTAAAATTAATCTTGACATCTCCTTGACTCACAATGTATTTTTGCATTTTAAAATCCCACATCTAAACTTTTAAAGAAATGAAACTATCAAGAATAAGAATAGTAGAGAGTTGAAGAGAAGAATGAGAGTTAATAGAAATAATATATTCCCAAGGATATGTAATAAGGAAAGTACTTCTCACACAAGCATCAATATATCTTGAAAAAGACTTGATTTTAAAATTAGTATCTTTCATACTATTGAAGTGACATGGGTCATTATAAAACATTACTCTATATTCCCTATTCCATAAATGGTGTTTGTATTTATGATGATTCACCATGTTTTACTTGGATTTGAAGGTATTATTAATAATTTGTGTCATACTTTGTTGTCTTTCAATATTTTTCTTATAAAGTTTTAAGATTAATATGCCTTACATATCTCTACTATAATTTCCCTTGCACACTTAATAGCATTTGGTGTTTAGTAAATAATAATTCTTTTCAACTTTATCTCTCTACGCATACTTAATCCCTCTGATGGTTTTCCTCTTTCTTGTGAACTTAGAACCAACACAAAGGATAACCATACATTTCTCCTCCTTAATAATGATAATTATGGAAAAAGAGTCATCTTTTCCATAAAATGTATTTTTAGGATTATATTTTTCTTTTATCATTAATAACTATAGTTTTTAACTCTTTAGGATATTTTGAATCTGAACTATGTTTCCAATTTTGGAAATTGAGACACAAGTTTAACATGAAATTGGAGTCTCTGACTGCAATCATCCATCAAGCTTTGTTGAGAAGAATATAAATTATAAAATTTTAATCTCCTTCCAACTCTATATAATATGCTTCATAGTCTTATAGGGTTTTAACGCTATACCACATGTCAATACCCTCTACATAGTTATTAGAGTTAACTCCTAAATTCTTGGAAAATGGGAAGACAATAAGACCATTGATGTTTCTTATGATCCATATTGTCCCTAATAGGGTCATGTTACCTTTGGAGTAGGCCTCAACATTACACTTAATCCAATCTTTCTTTGGAGGCTTCCATTTTCTTTGATTTCTTTCTAGCATTATTGATGCTTTCCCTTATTATTCTCGTAGTGATAGAGAAAATGAGTAGAACTTCCTTTCTCTCTTCAATAAAAGTTCTCTTGTTTCTTTCTTTCCATATAGAGTATAATATAGTTGGGGGGGGGTGGGAGGGTGGGAGAGGGGGACACAATAAGAAATTGTAAGTTATCCAAGATAGGATAAAGATTAACAACCTTGCTCCATTGGGTTATGAGGAGTTTAATTGATCTCAACATAAACATATTGATCTTATTTTATTGTAGCACATGAATCTAAAGGTCTATAGTGAAGGAGAAATAGATAAATAATTGATTAATAGTTTCAATATCCTTCTTGCATAAAGACAATTTGTTAGCAAAACCAAACCCTCTTTTACTTAGGTTTTCTAAATTCAAAATTTTCTCAATTACAACCACCCTCCAAAAGAAATTAATTTTAGGGGGGAGGCTACAAATAGATACCTCTTTATAGAAATTAGAATCCTCATCCTATATTTACATCATATAATAAGAAAAATTGAATGAGAAGAGACCATTACTGTTATTTTTTCATATCCACTTGTCATCTTGCATTATGCTAGAAAGGGAAGGGTCATAGATCCTCCTTAATAGAGCAAAAAATTATTCTCTTTTAATGTGAAAAATTATCCCTACTTCTCTTTATCTCATTTAGAGTGTTATTAGATCAATCCATTCAGCCTTTCTATTTCTCCAAAAAATGCAATTTTCTACTTTGAAACCTATATTTTTCATTAACCAATTCTTAATATCTTAAAATAACATAATTCTTGGACTTTTCAATTCAATTACTCATTCTCTACAACTTTCAATCTATGTGACACTTTATTAGGTAAACTATCTCCAAGTATATGATCCATAAAGTGACTACTAGTAATCCATCAAGTACAACCTCTAAAATAATATCTTGAAATTTTGAGAACAATGATTCAATCTTAGGTGCATAGTCATTCTCATCCTTTTTTTTTCTTTCTAGGAAATAAAGAAAATTGCATATTCTCCCTCTTTCAATCCTTAATGAATTTTTTTTTTTTAACAAGACCCACTCTAAAAGTACTATAGCAACCAATATTAGGTTTCTTAAGCAAAGGAAATAAAACTTTTCTTTTCCCATTAGTGCAAATAATACATTAATTCAATCTACCAGCATGAAAAGATTGTCTTTCATACTAAAAATGTCTACCCAATAAGATGGGAAAATAATCCATAGGCATAATATCATATAATACTTCATCATAGTAGGGACCAAGTTTTAATTTCATATGGTATTATTCACTTACCAATAACTTATGCCCATCTTGATTGAAGCAATGTGATAAGGCTTAGGGTGCTTCAATCTCTACAACTATAATTTTGTAACCACTTATTTTTTTTCCAAGTTATCTGAAATTGAAATATCAATAAATACATTTCAATATTTACGTACAACTTTACATGTATTCTTGAAAATACTTTTCCTCAAAATATGATCTTTAGTCATTTCTACATTCCATAATTTTTTTCAAACTATTAGATTTTCTTAGGTTCCTTAGGTCTATAAGGTATATTTGATGAATCTTCTTCTACCAAAGAGTTTTTACTATCGCTACCTATTCTCTTGTTAGAAATAGGACATTTAAAGGATCTATTACCTTCTTCTCCTTAATTAAATTAAGTACCTTTAAGAAAATATTATCCTCCCTCCTACAGTTATTATTATTCCTAGAGTATCCTATATAATTACCTCTAGAAAATTTAACTCTATATATGTATTAAATTTCATCTTTTTATTCTGATCTACATGATCTACATTATTTCATTGAGATCTTCTACTTTCATGATAAGATCTACCTATGTCCCCTAAATTCTAGAATGTCTTCCTCTCTATTATTTTTATGTTTCTTTTCCAAAATTTCTTCTTCTTTCACTGTGAACTAATATGATTCTTCCATACTATTCATTTTCACCACGACAACCTCATATTTTATAAAATCCTCAAACCATTTAGGTACTTCATAATATTTTGTAATTCGTCATCAACATGTACAAATTTGATATCTAACCTTTAGAATTTTTTAGCATACTCTTTAAAACTCATGTACTTTTGTTTAAAACTTTGAATATTTCTTCAACAAACTAACTTGATAATCACCAGGAAGAAATCTAGAGCTTAACTAACCAACCATCTTATCTTTATTCTTGATCTTTTCTTTTCCTCATCTCTATCTACTTATTTACAAATGTTCCTACCAATGAGATCCATGTCCTTTCAATGTAGTAAGTACTATATTTACCCTCTAATCAACTAATGTACTCTCATACCAAAAATATTTTTCCATTTTAGAGATCCAATCTATCAATTTATCATCATAAATCTTACCACAATAATCAAGAGTGTTAAAATTTTGTTTATCATTCACTCCTATAAAATCTCTCAAGAATCATTCATCACCTTGTTCCATGTCAAGAACATGTTCTATTGCTTATTTATCTACATCTTTACTAAAATCTTCAAAAGGTCTACATATAATCTAATATATCTCAACAAATTCAATTGTAGATATATTTTTTCTCAAAATATCCATGATATGTTCCTCTTACACAGACTATCTTGGTAGTATTTATTACAAGAATTTCAACCCTATAAAATTTATAGGTTAAAACCAAGTCTTTCACCCTATAACCAATCCAAATTAGAGTTCTATATGATCCAAACTTCCACAAGGAATGAAACTTCACATTGATAATACTTTAGGTATGTTAGGTAGAATAAATTCCCAAAGGAGATATCCCAAACCAATAAGTAAAATTAACCACACAAAAGCACAACACAATTACAAATATAAAGTGATAGTATTCAATTGATTACATCTATATATCAAATGTAATTTGATCACTATATGTTAGCCATAAGGCCTACCCAATTGCAACCTTATAATTATGACATAAATACAACATACAATATTAATTACTTAATGGATTAACCTATAGATCTTGTATTCTATGAGATCTGCTTCTAAACATCCACTACATTGCATAATATATCCATAAACACATAAATATTGGATGTGAGATTACAATTTCCAAAATAAGGAAATATATATATATATATATATTTTTTTTAAATAAAAAAAGTAGCATATTACTTATATATTATATTTATTAATAAACTAGCTCAAGGGCTTATTAAGGAAATAAATAGCAAGAAAACTTTGAATCCTTACCAAAGTACAAAAGTGCTAAAGGCTAATAGATCATACTAGGCATACCTACAGTAAAATATAATTACTTTGCATTGAGCAAGAGTTCCTAAAATATGGTATATACAAATACTCTACAATGAGAATGGTCCAATTGTACTCTATAATGAGTAGGATCCAATTATTCTAGTGAACCTCTTCTTCTAAAAGATTTAAATAAAATCAAGAGAACATTGAACCACCTATCTAATTGGAGCATTTGTGAAACAAAAAAACACCATCCAAATCAACATCTGGTACATGAACCATGAAGGAAAACTCCATACCTTCGATTTTCGAAAAAAAGATGAATCCTCATGTACAAAGAGTGTGAAAAAAATAGCCAAATAAATTTTAAGTGCATTGAACAACTATAACACTAGTTTCTATTAAGCTTCATTCATCTTCTTTGTGTCCCAAGTATGACACTCTACTAAGCATAGAAATTCCAAAAAAAAAAGAAAAACCTCTAAATGGAAAGATTCAAATATGGAACCTTCACAACCAAGATTAGCTAGACAATCAACCAATTTATTGCCCGCCCTCAGAGTATGAGAGAAACAAGTATCATGAAAAGAGGCAATTAAATCCTAGCATTATTGAAGGATATAGGTTAATTTCCAAGTATGAGAAGACAATTAGAGATAAGACTTTATAATTATTGAGAATCACCTTCGATATGGATGGTGGAAACATTACATCTCTTGCCCAAAATTAGACCTACTAATAGGGCTTGAGCCTCTATAGGGTTGTCAGTACCATATGGTAAAACATCTGCTTTGATTGTAGCTACTTAACCTTTCCAATTCCTAATACAAGCACCCAAGCTTGACTTACTAGGATTCCCATGAGAGAAACCATCAAAATTTAACTTTATAAAATTTGTAGAAGGGGGAGACCATTTGATATGAATTTGATTATATTGATGATTAGAATTCTAGTTTGCAAAGAAACTTGGAGGCAACTTTATTTGTTTCGACAATTTTAGAAGTAGATAATCCCAAGCAGATACTAAAATATTATTCACACAATTGAATATATTTACATTCACTATTTCTAAGATTGCATTCTCAATCTCATCCAGAATAGACTCTAGGTTTAATTTTCATTACAAAAAATGATCTTGTTGCACTCCCACTAGAAGGTCTAGACTGCAACATCTAGGATGCACTTCCAAATACATGCACATAGAGATACCAAAACATAGTTGCCTAGGATTGAAATTGTTGAAGTTGATGAAAGATCAACTCCATAGCTCCTAAGAATCACCTACATGCAAACACTTGTCATAGAAAGAGAGAAGAAAAAGCTATGGAGGATGGAAATCCCAAATCTATAGATGAGACATTCTTGATGAGAAACAAATGAGATTTCTATTATCAAAAGTGAATGAAAAAAATTACAAAGAGATCAATCCTTTTAAAATTAGATCAAAACCCAAAAGGGTAACCTAAAAGGTAAAAGCTATTTACTAATTAAAAATTAATTATTAAATAGACAATGCACAAAGTGCATAAAGAAAAATCTTAGGAAGGGAGGATAATTAATTTAATTAATGAAATGATGTTAACCTTTTTCTCTAACACCCCCCTTTAATATGAGCAACAATGTAGTTATAAATAATGCAAAAAGGGAAAAGAAACTAGAATGCAATGTTGAAAGAAAACTTGGGTCTCAAAAAAAAGGCCTGATGAGGTACCTAATCACAACCAAATCTCTATGAAATGGAGAAATAGAGAAAACTCAGTGGGAAAAACTATACTCCAAAAAGAGATAGTTGAAAGCCTAGTGAAGGATTTTAGAAACCTCCAACTAGTGGAACACTCTAGAAAATAGTAACAAAGAGTGATCAAGAAGAAAACCACTGAAGCATGTAGAAGTTGCAAACTCTGTCAAAAAAAAATTGCTAATCTGTAGAACCTCCTCTAAAATAGAACTTGACTAGGTAGAGAAAACTATAATCTACATCAAATCAAGATGTTAAAAAAGAAAAATAACAAAACTAAAAAATATAGATGGCATAAAAAAACAAATCCTGAAGAGCTAATCAATTGAACCAAGGAAGATTAGAACCAAAGTAGGAATGAAAAAAAGAGTATCTATATGGTAAATGATCCATCTCACTAAAATGCATAGGTATCTAGCTACTACAATTGCCTATTACATAAGATCAAATACTAAATACATAGCTCACTCCATCAAACTAGAAAGAATGAGAAATAACAAAAGAACTCACCCTAATGTAGACAAGGTTGAGGTGACAAGAAATTGAGAAAGTGGGCCAATATCTCTTGCAAAATAGAAAAAAAACAAGAACATTGAGATTGAGGAAGTGGTACATCATGGGGCTAACATTGTGGAAGGGAAACTCACTTGACAAAGGAATATGAAAATAAAAGGAAAACAACTATCCCCTTATGGAACTTTATAATGTAGTTCAAATACAATAAATCAAAATGATGAGAAAGATCTCAAAAAATGTAAGAACTAGCATTTTATCTTAGTACCTTTGCAAAAACATGCTTACAAATAATCTCAATAATGATTAGAAAGGGTAAAGAAGTATTACAATAGATAGTATAGTCCAAAAGAAGAAATCCCATGCCACGAAAATGATCCCCAGACCTAAAACATCCAAGATATCCACCATAGTGAAATAAAGCAAAAGACATGATACAAAGAGCATGGAGTCAAATCTAGAAGAAAAAGTAGCATTTCTAAAAAAAGGATTGAACCAACTTTCCAAAAATATTTCTTTTCTTCAAAAAATAGAGTTGGGATGCTCAAGATATACCCTCCGAAGTGAAAAATAGAACACCTAGGTTTGACTACCTAGATAAATTAAACTACATCACAACTTTAAATAACCTATAGCATCATGACAAGCTAAGAATCAGGTTTCTAGTGCTTCTTTTGGATCAAAAAATGGAGTCTAGATGAACAAGTTATGGCCGAAAAACCACAAAAAACTTTTTAAGAGAAACCAAATCATAGAAGAGATGGTTTAAAGGCTGTCAAATTTTGACTCGAAAATTGTTGATGTCACACCTAGGGCTATCATACTTGTTGCATCAGTACTTGGACTAACATGCACCTGTACCTTGCTGACATATGCATCCTTAATGATGCAAGCATCATATGCTTCTAAAAAAAATAAAAATAAAAGAAAGCAAGTGTTTTTTGAAACTCTTTTTTTTTTTGGAAAAAAAATGTGTTTTATTTTTTTTTAATAAGGTTTTCTTCCTTTTTTGATTATTTATTTGGTTTTTTAATTGAAAAAAAATCATCACCTAGTTAAGCCCACCCAAATTTGAGAACAATATTTTGCCTCAAATTTCAACTGTGTCCAAATGAGACAAATTTTATATGGAAATAGGGTTTTTTGGGTGCTACAACTCCAACGGTGAGGTCTGTTGGGCTCAAAATGCATCAAAAAACTTACCCCCTAGATCCAATACAAAATAACTTTGAAAACTGAAATTCTCTAAAATTAAAAAAAGGAAGCATGCATCTAAAAGTGAAGAAAAATCTCATAAACTGAATAGGGGCATGAAGATCTGGATCTTTTGTACCATGTTGAATTTGATTAAAGATCAACCTCATAGTTCCAAAGAATCACCTACATGCACATGTCATAGAAAGAAAGAAGAAAAAGCTAGGGTAGCTGGAATTCCTAGATCAACAAATGAGACATTCTTGATGAGCAAAAAAAGAGATTGCTATTATCAAAAGTGAATGAATAAAATTACAAAGAGATCGATCCTTATAAAAGAAGATCAAAACCTAAAAGGGTAACCTAAAAAATTATAAATGGTAACCCAAAAGGTAAAAGCTATTTAATAATTAGTAATTAATTATTAAACAAAGAATGCAAAAAGTGCATAAAGAGAAATCTTAAGAAGGGAGAAAAGGTAATTTAATTAATGAAATTAAATTAACCTTTTTCGCTAACAAAAATAGGTCCCAAAGACTATTTGGAAGAGGAAAAGACATTTTAAGATTTTTCAATACAAAAACCTAACATTGATAAGCAAAGGGAGACTGAAGAAGGAGGTGATCTATAGTTTCTAGCTCCTTGTTACATAATTTGCAAACAAAATATTCAGCAATACCTAGCCTAAACAACCATTTACTAGTGAGTATCCTTTTCCAAAGGGCTAGCCAAGCAAAACATTTAGCCTTAGGCAACACAATAGAGCTCCAACAAAAGGAAAAGCTCTAAACTTCTTTATTGAATTATCTATTTGTCAAAAACCATAATAACCTTCCTTAATTGAGTAATCACGACCTTTGGATGGGGCCCATTTGACTATATCTTCTCTATTAGAAAAGAAAACAATTCTTTTAGCAAGAGAGTCCCTAAAAGAAAGTAGAATTGGCTAACTATGAAGATGTGTTGAAGGTTCTTTCCACAAAACTCTTCTTGAAAGGTTTTCTATTGCCAAAACTTAGTCCCAAAAAGAGGACTCCCACTCAGCTTTTAGGACTTGGCATGCTTCATCCAAATTTTGTTGTCTACATGGAAGGGTGAATCTATTCCATGAGTCTTCCAAAATATTTACTTTCTCCCCACCATGAATTTTGCAAGAAACATAATTAGAAACAATATCCTTTGAAGACATCATAAAATTCCATATGGTTGAACCTAAAGGAGGATTAGACAAAGCAAAGATTCTGGCAGGACATGGAGAACCTAAGTATTTTTCTTGCATGATTGAGCACCATTTTGCATGAGGTTTTGTATACATTAGCCACACAAGCTTGCCCCCAAAATCCTTATTTCTAGTAGCAATATCATGCAACCCCACACCCCTAGATGTCTTACCATGAGCCATTTCAAAAAAAGAAACAAGAGGAAGCTTTTTTTTTATCTGATAAATTTTATTTCCATATAAAATCTCAAATAATCTTTTGGATTTGCAAGACTATAGAAGAGGGAGCATTGAGAATTAACAAGTAATAGCCTAGGATAGCTATTAGGACAACCTTAACTAGCAAAATATGACCTGACAAAAGTAACCATCTAGCTTTCTAGGCTAAGATCCTAGCCCTAATTTTGGCAATGATAAGAAGCCAAAAATTCATTTTGTTGATTCCCATACAAAATGGAATGCTTAGATAAACTGATGGGAGTTGATCCACTAGGAAGCCTAAAGCTGAAGAAATCCTCTATGCTACTGCATCATTAGTGTTGAAATTAAAATTTTTAGATTTTTTGGTCTTGATTCTCTGACTAGAAACTTCTGAATATAGGTCCAAGGAATACTTAATATGGGTAGCTTCCTTTACATTTGACTTACCATAAGGAAGAGTATAATGAGTAAAAAAGGAATCGGTAACTGCAATAGATGTACAAGGAACCAAAATTCCTTTCCATAAGGCCAATTGTGAAAATATATTGATGAATCTAATGAAGGCATCAACCATAAGAATAAATAAAACTAGATATAATGAATCACCCTGACGAATCCATTGAGAAGAGGGAAAAAAACCAATTGATGCTCTGTTACTAATGACTAAATGCCAAGCACCAAAAATGAAATTTTTGATCCATCTGCATCACTTATCCAAAAACCCAAATTTGGAAATAACTCTAAATAGGAGTGATCATCTTACCCTATCATAGGCCTTCATCATGTCAAGCTTTATCACTAAACTAGACAAATAATGAGAATTGATGGAATGATGAGTCTCATGCACAACTACAACACCTTCCCATGTTTCTTTTCTTGGCATGAAACCACCTTGATTTGAAGAAATGATACGAGGAATGAATTGTTGTAACCTCATATATATAGCTTTAGTAATCAATTTATAAATCATGTTTCATAATGAGATAAGCCTAAAATAAGCAAAAGAGGTCAGCTCCTTAACTTTTGGAATAATAGAAATGTTAGATAAATTGAAGCTCCTAATCATCTTGGCATTCCTTCTCAACTCTTCTACCACTGCTAATAAATTAGAACCAATAAAATCCCAACATTTTTTATAAAAAAAGAGCTATTAATCCATCTAGGCCTAGGACATTGTTAGGTAGGAATGAAGATACCACTTTTTTAATTTCTTCCAATGTGAAAGGGGAAAGCAACATCCTATTATGATCTTCTATAATAAGAGGTAGAATACAACTAATAAAATCCTTTACCAAATTCTCATCAATAGGATCCAAATGGAGGGGAGACAAGACATTTGTAAAAAAGTGAACACCTTGCTCCTTAATACAACTATCTTCTTCTATAAGATGGCCAGATTTTGAGTGCTTGATTGAAAAAATAATATTAACAACCATTTTAACTCTTGTAGATTCATGAAGAAAATTTGTGTTCTTATCCTCATCTTTTAGCCATAGTTTACAAGATTTTTGTTTGCAATAAATCTCCTCCCTTTCGCAAAGCTTGACCCATTATTATTTCATGGATTTTGGTTCATCGTATAAATTTGGATTAAGTTCTTTTTTAATGATGACTAAATTTACCTTCTCATGTTTTTCTGAGACATCTTGCTTCTATATGATTTTTTTTTTAAACCTTTGCATTCCACTCTTTGATCATCCCTTTCATGTAATGAAGGTTTCTAGAGAATTGAAGCATCTTAGGATCCCTATAGATTAGGGTATTTATCCACTATTATTTTAAAAGCATAATAAAATCAGGATGCCTAAATCACATCTATTCAAACTTAAAAGAACTAGCCCTATTAAGATATTGCAATATGTTGTTCTTTGATATCAATAATTCAACTGGAAAATGATTTGATACAACAAAAGGTAAGATTTCATATTTAAAACTAAAACTCAATAGCTTCCATGATTGTGAAAACAAGGACCTATCCAATCTCTCAACAATATCTAAAAAATTGATATGTCAAATTGTCCATATGTATAATCCATTATTAAGAAAAATGTCACTTAAGTTATTATCTTCTACAAATGAAGAAAAATCTTGGATAGTTCTAATGGGTGGAAAAATTCCCCCTTCATTTTAAGACATAGATAGTAGTGCATTGAAATCACTACCCAAGATAAAATTCATCTCTCTTTCTTGCTAGATAAAATCTATTGGTACAACCCAAAGGTTCCTCTTATCATTTATACATGTGGGACCATATATGTTGAGGATAAGAAATTTCAAATCAAGGTATTCAACTTTCAATAGCTACCAATTGGAATCTTGCCAAATAAGAATACCATGAATACTTTTAGCATTCCATAAAATTACTAAACCACCAGAGGCCCCATGCCTCGCTGCATGAATTGAAAGCCAATTAGTCCATTTAGCCAGTGCCTTATCAATAACTTGCTCTGGTAGTTTTGTTTCTTGAAGAAGAAGAATATATCCTTTTGTAGAATCTAGAAAATTCTTGATACTACATCTTTTTTCAGAGGCACTGATGCTTCTGACATTCCATTTAATGATCTTCATTGCTAACAAGGAGAATGACATGTCAATATTTTGATGGATGAAAACTTAGCATCAATAGTGGACTAAATGCCAACTTAGCATCATGCACTATCATGTCTAGCAACACAGAAGACATTTCATCAGGCTCTGAATCATCTCATATTCATAATGTTCCTTCAATAGTGCTAGAAGAAGTACAATAATGCTAGCACTTGAATTAAAAAATTAAAATCATTAATCTTTTAGAAAAGGAACCATGGCCTAACTAAGAAAAAGATGACTAAAATCCACTAGATTATGAGTTTATGCTTTGAAGATTTTTGCATTTTCCAATGCACATTTTAGGGGATCTGTGGAATGATCATAGTTATCTCTACATTTGGGATTTGTCAACAACCTTTGGACTTTGAACCATGATGAGCTGATTTAAGGAACCCCACTTGGATTTGATCATGAAACCCATTGGTTTGGGCTTAGACATTTTAAGTAACAAACAAACTCAAACATCCCTCTAAATATTTTCATAGGGGAATAAATAATACTTGATATAAATTCTAATATGATTGGCTATAACTTCAATAATGTTGGGATCCATGTACTCCAATGGTAAAGTAGGTAGGAAGATCCAAAAGGGCATCAACTGGCCTAGGGCATCATTAGGTTTTAAATTTGGCTTCTAGGAAACAATGAATAATCCTTGACCTTTATAGAACCAACCCTTATGTTTAAGCATAGAGTCTAAAGACACCTTTGAATCAATTAAAACTATAAAGTAATTGCAATGCAAATCAATGAAAAAAACTTCCTTGACTACCTCCCAAACAGATCTAGCCCAAACCAAAATAGTGGATTATGGTAGCAGGTTAGGATCAAACATACCTATTAATGTAGTGTCTTTAAGAAGAGCAATATGTGCCTCAAGGTAATGATCAAGAAAGATTATAGATGGATATGAAGGCTTCACGAAGGAAGCATTATCTTTTTCTAGCCTAGATTCCTTCTTTCTCCATTCAAATTAGAAATCCTTGTCCACACTATTGTTTGGATAATATCAATCATGTTCATGTCTTTGTCAATTTCCCTTAAAGGAAGTAAAATTAATTATAACCCCAGATCCATGCCATGGCATCCTAGAAGAGTCTATCCCTTGCTACTTTGTTGGATTGTGCATTTTCCTTTTCCTTCCAATGGAGATATTATTTGGAAAAGTTAAAAACCTAGGTCTTTTAATAGATCTATTATTTGGAGAAAAAATGAATTAGGGCATCCATTCTACATGAATTAAATTGGATATATGACAATAATTTGGCTTAAAAGGCAATGATCTGGGTGAAGAACCTGAGGCTTGGGAATCTCTACAAATGTCAAATTTCTCTTTCCTCCTAAATCAATTAAAATCAAGAAATGGGAGAGATGCTAGTGGAACCTATTCCCCTTGTGATTCATCTAAGCTCATGTGAAACTTTCACCTCTATTACCTCTGCTAAACCCATTCCCTCCTTTGTTGTGAAATCTCACTACTTGCATCTCACTCCTCTTCTGTATAAAAATTATGTTATGTTAATTTACAAATAAGGAAATATGTCATTAATTTTTATTTTGGGGTAGGACCCATCTATTGTTAAATAAGGAAATATGTTACAATAGATGGGTTGTACCCCAAAATGAAAATCAATGAACTAGGAAGTAATATAAAAAATATGTGATCTTAGAGATAGGACCACATGAGATCTAGAAATCCACATGTAAACTCATGGGAGATTTGAAACACACACAAAATTTTCATAATAAAATTCTCACATACCACATGAGGTGGCAGCAAGGAACATGCCTCAAGGAAAATTGAATAGGAACACACTAGTGATGAAAAATTAAGGACCAAAATAAAAGGTATATGATCCATGACAGGTCCTTTTTTTTAAAGTATTCTTGCAAATGAAATAAAGAAAAAAGAGAAATACTATTCAAATGATTAGCTAATTGGAAATGAATAACAAAGAAAAATATTTTGAATAATGCACCGAAGATGATCCTACATAATTCTTTGAAACCTATATAGTTAAGAATTAAGAATAATTTTATTACTTTCTACACACCTCAATAGAATTATATAATAGAACACTTCTATTAGACTATCTTAGAGATGGCTCGATGTATACTTTCTATAGCCAAGTTGAGTGAACAGTTTTGTGTAGAAGTAGTTCAAACTATAGTTTACTTACTCAATATAAGCTCTCCAAAATAAGACATTAGAAGAGGTTTGGAGTGCCTAAAAACCATGATTTTTAATTTTTTCAATTTATAGTTATATTGCACATATGCATCTACTAGATTAGAAAAAAAAGAAGCGCGATTCATAGATACTCCATTTTATATTTGTGGGATAAGCTTCACACTTTGAAGCCTATCATCTATTGGATCTTGGGACACCTAATATTTAGATAATTAGATTTCTAGTCCTTGATGAATCTTCCTTTGAATGTCAAATGCAAAAAACCTTGCATTATTTTTTCATAAGAATCTCCCACAATTTGATAATGAGATTGAGCACTCATCTGAACTAGGAGATGAGGAGGACTTACATGCTGATCTATATGTTAATTTTTTTATTTAGGAGGATTGTAATCAACAATTAAATCCTCATCCAAAATGGGTTTAGAGTATAATTCAAGAGTCTAACTTAAGTTCTCCTCCATATATTTCTACAAGGATCAAGACATAAAATCAAAGAAGAAATGAGGTGAATTTATCCTTGATGAGAATTCATCCCTGATGAGATAAATTTAGGATAGTACTATACTTAATACAATAAATGTCAATCTTAGTCAACTACATTAGAAGCATTCCATGCATGTTGAATATGAGTGTTTTGTAAAAAAATGTATATAGGATCTTTTTGATCTACAAGAAGGGAAATAAAAACCCAAAGGACAAAAATGGGTCTTAAAACTATATACAAGGTGTCTCGATTTATAGAAAGTATAGGGCATGTCTTGTTAAAAAGTGATATGCTCAAAAGGAGGGAATTGATTTGCAAAAATATTTGCACCCATTGGAGAGCCCAAAAACTATCCAAGTTTTGTGTTTTAAAAATGGATATCTAACCGTTATCTATAATTATGAGAAATATTTTACAAAAAAGACATGGGAGAGTAATTGTATGATTTAAAACATAAAATTACATTTTAAAAACTAAAAGAAAAAATATATATTTGGATTGGGAGATTTATTGTCACTTGAAGTGTTTGTTCATGTAATGGACATGTTGTATTGATGATATATTTTTTCATTGATGTCATCATATATTTTTTATATTATTAGGGATTGATTAGATAGATAGATACACACACACACACACACACACACACACACACACACACACACACACACACACACACAATATGTATATACATACATAGATATATGCATACACACATATATATACATACAAATATATATATATATATACACACACACACATACATATACACACACACATACATATATATACACATATTCTATAAGATTTTATTTAAATTTGTAATAGAAAATGAAATAATCTTTAGAATATGTGTACCTTTGAGCATTGTCTTGTCTAAGTAGAGGTTCTCTTTATAACTTATTGCAATTATATATCATCTTTCCTTTGATTGTCTCATAATATTTTTGCTTGGTTTTAGTATGCCCCACTTTTTATTAGTACCTATTGAAATCACTTTCTCTTAATTAGTGATTAAAATTTCTAGTATTCACCAATCAAAATCAATTAATTTTAAACAATATTATATAATTAATATGTTATATAGTAGATGTGACATTTCTTACATATATAAATCAATAAAATTAATTCAGAGCTATCTCATTGGCTAAAAATACTGGAATCATATATTACAACATCATCATTATAATTAATATTAATTCAAATTATTATCATTACAATTTACTTATTGAAATAAATTTACATTATAATTTTTTACTTATAAAATATTATTATATTATAATTATAAAAAATTAAAGTTAATATATTTAAACTTACTATAGATATATAGTTAAATTTAACTAAGTACTACACACTTTTTAATCTTCAACCTTCTTATTTTATTTTTATTATGCAATATACTATTGTATTTGATTTCACAAATTTCTAATATACATTTATGAAAAATTTAATTTCTAAAATGAATAAAACTATTTTACCCATGAATGTAATAACTTTTCAATAAAATATAATAAAATAAATAAGTTTTTGTATTTGTATATATATATATATATATACATAAAAGTTATAATAACTTTATGGGTTTCAACATTGGGATCAATTTATGGGTGCATTCTTCTTTGGAAGCCTCTTTTTTGATAATTTGTGGAAGCCTTCTAGAAAATCTTCTGACTAAAGGCATGTACCACTTCTTTGATTGATTGCTTACTAATTGGTGGTTTTTGGCCAAAAAATGATTTATAATATGTTTTTTTTTTTTAAGTAAGGACTTATTATTCAATCACAACCATCGATGATATCTTGACTTATAGTAATCAGTTTATTTTCATAAATACCTTTAGTGTTAGTTAAGATGAAAGGATAAATAGGAGATGAGATATAAAATAAAAATAAAAAATAAAAACACAATACAGTTGTCTTGATCACAATAAACTATTACATCAATTAATAATTAATTCAATAGATACTATTTCATAATATTGCAACCTTCAATATTCATCTAAAAAATTGATCCTTCCAACTTAGTTTAGATAGAACTTCATTTTTGACAATCTTTACTTAGTGCTAAAATGTTTACAAGAATATTATTTATGGGACAGTGATAGGTTTGATGGGTACATTCAAATTCATTAAGATATTCCTTGAGTGCTTGTCATTAACATTGTGGATCCGCAACAAATTTTGATGTCCATACATAGAAATACAAAAGTAACTAGAGGATACAAAATTTATGGTTCAGGTAGTTAGGGTTAATATATCCAATAGTCCCCCTTAGTTATAGCTACCAATTTCAATTTTCCACTTCACTTCTTTTATATATGCTTCAACATTGTTGATCTTCAAATTCTAGAGATCAAACAAAAGAAATATTTTAATGCTATTAGGATGTTCTAACTATGACCTCTAGTATTTTTGGTAACTCTTACATAACAAATTCACTTGTGAAACACTTTGGTTTTTTAACACCTCCCATACATTAAAACTACATATGAGAGATTCTAATTGTTGGCCATACATTACTCATAAAAACTAAATATCCTACAACATTAAAAAAATATTAGTTCTTCAATTTTGCACCTATCTTTTGAGAATACACACTAGATATTCTCCTTTGATTTTCTAATCTCAATTATCTAACTCTTCTTACTTAGCTTTCTCATTCACCAGATTTCTAACATGCTCTTCTCTTTTAGTCTCCCTCAACCTAAATAATTATCCTTGAAGCCTTCTAATAAAATACTACACCACCATCTACAAAAGCAACTTCAAAATGGACAAGGGAATTCAGTGTCATCCTTGTATTCATTTGAAATTTCAGCTTTTACTTAAAAATAAAAATTTACCTAAAAACGTAAAAGAGAGATTCCTTCAATTTAAAAGACTTAATATATAAAAGGGAATAAATTTTTAATATATTTTTGAACAACATCCAATTTTACAATTGCTATAGTTGTCATAAAACACATTGTTTTCTTCTCTAACAATAGAAACCCATCTCTTCAACACAGTCTCATCATCTCTATTCAAAATTTTCTCAAGCACTTCTTCAATTGTCTTCTTTTGATTTACATTATCTAACACCATCCATTGTCACATTTCAATAGTGTGATTTATCACTTTAGTGACCAATTTTCTAATAGCTAGTATTGTACTATGGTTATTTCTGTTGGAATGTGTAATTTCTCCCCTGAATGAATTGTAAAAGAATAATAGAGGATTCCAGAAATTCCAAGAGATTTAACAAATAGTTTTAGGTCAAATTAATATTTAAGTTTGTGAAGTTCTAGAAGTCATTTATTTTCAAATAGTTCTATAAAAGTCTATTTTTCCTATGTTGGCTAATTTATATGTTTCCAAAAGCAATCAAAGATTTTTAAATAGAGGCATCTTGTAAAGTTATTATTATGGACAAAATGGTTAACGAAATATATATGTGTTGCAGCACATTGAGTATTTTTCTATTTTAGTTTATTTCGTCCATCCACCTTTCACAAGGTGTATTAGAGTTATCTTGGGTTTCTACAATTGGTATCAGAGCAAGGTTAAGAAAATCCTATCACCATTTGTGATAGATGAATCAGAGTCAAGTTAATTGGGAATATTCTATCATTATTTTTTGATAGAAGTAGCTAATTAAGAGATATTTGAAGAAGAATTTTGTTTGTCACCATTTGTGACAGCAAAGAGATTTTTTTTATTTTGTAGACCAAGGTTATTTGGAGAACCCTATCACGATTTGTGATAGTTAAAGAAATCAAGGGGTAGCTGAAAGAAGACATGAATTTGATCAAGTTTAGTAGTGAATTGTATTGCCAACATTAGTGATAGATAACTCGAAATTATTAGTGGATCCTGTGAAAAGAGGAAATCATTGGAAATGAATTGTTGATAAAATGTTTGTAGAAATCAAAGGCCATAGCCTTGGAAGACACTATTCATGCATTAATAGATATGAAGGTCATTGGAAAATAACATTTTGGCATCAGGTAAAAGAAAGGATTTGGATTCATATCCAACAAAATTTGAGGTTGAAATTGGTAGAGAGTGTTGGAATATGTAATTTATCCCTCAAATGAATTGTAAAAGAATAATAGAGGATTCTAGAAATTACAAGCTAATTAGCGAGTAAGGTTAGGTCAAATTAATATTTAAGTTTGTAAAATTTTAGAAGTCATTTATATTTAGACAGTTCTAGAATAGTCTATTTGTCCTATAAATAAAAGCATCTTGTAATGTTACTTTTATGGACAAAATGGTTAATGAAATATATTAGTGCCATAGCACATTGAGTATTTTTCCATGTTAGTTTATTTTGTCCATCCACTTTTCATAAGGTGTATTAAAGTTACCTTAGGTTTCTACAATTTCATCTTTCTTATGAGCATCATTGAAACTTCTATAAATCATCATCTCACCTCTTTTTCAACGACAACAGTCTCCTTCTTTGACTAGAAGATTTCTTTAGTTTAGTAACACTTGTTCTACTAGGCTTCTAAATCTTCAAATGCCTCTTCAGCAAAATATCTCAAATTTTGGTAAAGTTTTTGAAGGATCTACATTTTCTTCCACACTTAACAATTTAGACAATGATCTCACTCCTCAAATTCTTCTAGACCAAAAGTTCTTGTAAAAAATAAAACCATATTAGTAAATTCAACCCTACTCTTTCAAAAAAAATAAAAATTGTTGGAATTTCAACTTTTCAAATCAGTGGCTTTACCACTCACTTTTCAACTTAATTCCACTACAATTTGGGTGATAACCATATAAAATTGATTATTTATCATTGACAGATGCCCTTTGAAAGCCTTGAATTTCTATTAATTTCCTTTGATGGTTAGGGCATAATTCACTAGATATTTTGTTGGAATGTGTAATTTCCCCTCAAATGAAATGTAAAAGCATAATAGAGTTTTCTAAAAAATCCAGCTAGATAACCAAATAGGGTTAGGTCAAATTAATATTTAAGTTTGTAAAGTTTTAAACATCATTTATGCGTACATATTTCTAAAAAAGTATATTTGTTCTATGTGTGTTAATTTAGATGTTTCTAAAAACAATAGAAGAGCTCTATAAAAGAGGCACAATGTAATGTTTTTTATTAATTAGGCAATGAAATGATTCTATAATTTCTATAAGTGTCTATAGCGTATACTTTGTGTTTAATTATCATTGCAAATACAATCCATCCACCCCCATCAGTTATGTATTAGATCCAAGTTGTGAAGTTCATATGGTGAAGATAATATCTTCTAAAATAGAGAAGTATTGATTGTTGTTGTCTAGCCAATGAATTAGATCATGTGGAAGTTTTGAAGAATTGTTGGTATGAGGAAATTCATTTGGAGAAGAAGAAAATCATTGCTCCCATCGAGAGAATGAGTGAGCATTTTATTCAAGGCACCTTTTTGTGGAGGATAGCTAGTGTTTCCATGAAAGAGAATATTTTTGTGAAGAAAGCATTGAAGTTTTTACAAAGTGCATTGGGTCTATGAAAAGAGAGCACAATCACTATCATTGATGAGTGTCAGTATGAATCATAGTAAGCATGAAATTTGATGTTGAAAAAGGTTTTCAGCTTTGTGTTTAAAGAAAGAGTTTATTAAAATTCAAAAACAAAGTAAAGATTGTTAAAATAAAATATAAATTTGACTCTTGAGATGGACTGTTCAAAAGAAAAATGATTGAAATTATAGACAAATTTTTTTTGCAATGATTAGAGAGAGGTCAGAAGATAAATGTAGACTTGTAAATGAAATTAGTGAATATAAAGAGAGAATGGAAGAGCTAGAAGATAGGCTAAAATGTGTGAAGGAAGTATTTAATTAGTACCTGTGAAAGAAACATGGAAGCTTAGAGAGAAAAATAAAGAATTAGAAGAAAAGTTAAAGTTGTTTGATGATGTTGAGAAAAAAAATTAAAATTTAGAAGAAAATGTGAAGAAAATGGAAGAAGAAAAACAATAAAGGGAATGTTTGAATACGAAACCATTTGCATGTGATATATCATGTGACACAAATGATTTGAGTCATTATAGAATTAAGAAATGTGATTTTGCTGAAGCTGAAAGTGTTTACAAAAAGTTTAAGAATGAAAATGTCAAGAAGTTCGTAGACTTTTTTTTAATGATAACAATAGTATTGGTTTGAAGATAATGGAAAGAATGGGTTCAAAGGTAAAGGTCTAGGAAAGGATGAATAGGGATTAAAGAATCCACTTGAGACTACAGTCAGGCCAAAATATGTAGGTCTTAGATATGATGCAGGCAATGGAAAAATAAATAAAGGTTCAAGAGAATTAATTCAAGGCATAAATATTGTGCAATATTCACATTGTAATAGGAAATGGCATATAAAGGATAGGTGTTGGGATTTAAATTTGTTTAGTATTTGTGGTTTGAAGAGTCACTATTAAAATTAAATTATTGGAATAGAGAATCAAAGAAGGAATCAATGGAAAGTTGTATAAAAATAGATTGTGCATGGGATCAAATTGGTAAAAAAATTGTAGAAATGATTAGAGGTTTATTTAGGCACAAAAGTTCAAGTTTAATAATGAATATAGGAGCATTGGCAAAGATATTGGAGGAAGGCATCAAAGAAGCAAAAAGTTTCAAAGTTATAGGCTTGGATGTAGACACGAGAAAGAGGCAAAAGTAAATAAAAATCATGGAATAATGGAATTCTTATGCAACAACATGTGAGGTTGAAACTAGGGGGGACTGTTGGAATGTGTAATTCCCCCTCAAATGAAATTTAAAAGCATAATAGAGTTTTTTAGAAACTTCAGCTAGATTACCGAATAGGGTTAGGTCAAATTAATATTTAAGTTTGTAAAGTTCTAAAAGTCATTTATGTTTAGATATTTCTAGAAAATTCTAGTTTTTTTGTGTTAATTAATTTAGATGTTTCTAGAAATAATCATTGACCTCTATAAAGGAGACAATCTAATATTTTATATGATCAGACAATGAAATGATTCTATAATTTCTATAAGTGTCTGTAGTGTGGTTTTTGTGTTTAATTATCATTGTGGATCCAATCCATCCAGCTCAATCATTTTTAACTTTATATTTTATTTTTTGTTACTGTTAATCAATGCAAGACTTCATCATTCCTTAGCTACAAGATTTTGGATGATCAACAGTTGTTTATTTACACATTTTGTTTTCATTTAGCTTCATCTAAACTCCAAAAGTATTTTATATTAGATGTCAAACCTAAAATTCATTTGGTTTCCCTCTAAACTCATTCAGGTTAATGCTATTGTGTTTGTTTATAATCCCATGTCCCCATGCCGTTGTTAAGTGCAAATGATGCTTAAATTTAAGCAATTGCATACTATTTTTCTTATATTTTATTATCTCCTATTTTTTCTCTAGAAACTTATCTACAAAATTTGTTATTAAAATTTTTATTTAAACATTAAATTTTAGAGGTCTACTAACAATGCAACCATGTGTCACTACCTAAATCCATATAATATTCCTAAAAAAATTGATCAGTTGGCACTAGCCAAAATAATGTTGTTGATATTTTATATGTAAGCAGGTTTGGAATTGGCTTAGAATTTGATGGTTGTATTGTCATTTTAAAATTTTGAATCATGTATGACAAGATAAAAATTTGTTGAATTGTATGGATTGAGAGATTAATTTTTTTAAAACTATTAATAATCTATCAAAACTCATTATACATATTATTTTATTTTATTTTTTCAAATATAAGTATATTGATTAAATATTAAAATTTAATAGAAAAGAAGAAATGAGAATCCATATTCATCTTAAAACACAAATTAAATGCAACATTAAACAAATTGTCTATTGCTATGCACCATTATGATCTCTGGAATGGTATGACTTTGGTGGGAGGTTTATTTTCCCATTCTCAATTACTGGTCAAGCACAAATGTTTCATTTTGTTTGAAGCCATAAAGAAATTGATTGATAATCGTAGCTCCATCCATATGAAAAATGCTTTGCATCATAGATCTGCAAAGGGTCTCAAATATAATTCATCTGTAGGGGCCAAATTTGGGAAATGTGAATCTTCAACTTGATAAAAGGAATGCCTGGAGTTCAGTTTTTGAACCAATTATCACTCCATAGGTGACTTCTCATGCTGGCTTAGGTTGGTCTCATAACCTTTCTGAGGTGGCGTGCTCTGGTTGGAGCCAGACAGTGATTATACTGGGGACTAGAATGATTCAGTTATCAACCCAGGTAGTGAGCAAGGTGCTTCAGTATGTGATAGTAAAGTTGCTTGGTAGGGTTTTCCTAAAATTGGTAGTAAGTTTCTACATGGTTATGATGATATGGAAGAATGAATTAGGGGGTATGATTTTGAGTTTTTCACTAGTTTCAGAAAAATGTAAAAACTATGTATGTATAAGGGACAATGCTGGGTTTTCTTCACTAATTCTTTACTAGTTGACCTTTTTGAATCAGATTAATAAAATATTATATTGGCTTGCAACTTTTTTCCTTTTTAAAAAAACATGAGCACTTGTATGTAAGATTGTATTAAGCAACTTAGTTGATCAATTTATGGTGAACCACTATAAAATGGGTGTTTAGTGTTTGTGTCAATTGGTATCAGAGATGTGGTGGCATTGGATCAGATAACAAGAGAGATTCAATATTGAGTGCAAGGTGTGACTATTAAGAGAAATATAAACAAATTGAATGATGGTAATTATAAGTTATGAAAGATGCAAATAGAGGAGTACTTGTATGTAGAATATTTAGTGACCAACTGAGACATAAAGTTGGATGAAGATTGAAAATTCTTGAACAAAAAATCCTTAACTTTCAATATATCCAACAGAACAATTGCTTCTTGATGAGTACGTTAAAGAAGTTATATAAAATTTGTTTAGCCTCAAACAAGGATCATGTACATTGGTGCGATGATGTTGAAGAATCTCAATTGGGAGTTGTTCCAAAATAGAACATAATAGAACTTGTTGAGGTGGTCATTCCTCAAGTTTCTTCTATTAAGAATGATGCAGAGGTAACCAAGGTGTAGCTGAGTGCAAAGCTCAACTATGTCTTGTTGAAAAAACTAATGCTTATGCTCACAAGTTCATGCATAGTTTTCATTGTAATTGCTATCATCCCATCTAAAGAATATTTTAGACGAGGAAAGAGATTTGGAATACAACGTGGGTATGTAGAAACCCAAGACAATTCTAATACACCTTGTAAAAGGTGGATGGGCAAAATAAACCAAAATTGAAAAGTACGCAATGTGTTGTGCACTAATATATTTCATTAACCATTTTGTCCATATCAATAACATTACATGATGACTCTATTTATAGATTTCTTAGATCATTTTCAAAAACATCTAAATTAGTGTATGTAGAATAAATAGAATTTTCTAGAACTATTTAGAAATGTAAATATTAATTTGACCTAATTCTATTTTGTAATCCGGCTAGAGTTTCTAAAATCCTCTAGTATAATTTTATATTTCATTTGAGGAAATTACATATTCCTACAATCCCCCTAATTTCAACCTCAATTGTTTTTGCACACAAATTCAAATGTACCTTGTAATCTTTATATATGTTAATGCCTTTGTGAATACATGACTGTGGTTTGCCTCATCTACCAAGATGTGTAACTCATTTTTTCTTCAAAGGCTACACCCTTTAATTTCTAGAAACATTTTTTCAACAATTGCCTGCCAATAGTTTCCTCTTTTCACAGGATCCACTGATAATTTTGCCACATCAAATATCAATGATAGGGTTCACTAATAACCTTGATCGAGTTCATGTCTTCTTTCAGCTATGCCTCGATTTCTTCATCTATCACAAATGGTGATAAGGTTCTCCAAATAACCTTGCTTTGCAAAATACAAATTCCTTTCTTCTTCTTGATTAATTGCTTCTGTCAAAATAGGTGACAAGATTCTCCCAATTAATTTGGCTCTGACTCTAATACCACTTGTAAAAACCCATGAAAAAACTCTAATGCACCTTGTAAAAGTTGGATGGACAAAAAAAACTAAAATAGAAAAGTACTCAATGTGTTGTGCACTAATATATCTCATTAACCATTTTGTCCATATCAATAATATTACATGATAGCTCTATTTATAGAGGTTTTCGATTATTTCTGGAAACATCTGAGTTAGCCGACATAGAATAAATAGACTTTTCTAGAACCTACTAAACATAAATAACTTCTAGAACTTTACAAACCTAATTATTAATTTGACCTAAGCCTATTTGGTAATCAGCTAGAATTTCTAAAATCCTTAGTATGATTTTATATTTCATTTGAAGGGAAATTACACATTCCAATAAGATTAATATCTTTTATAATTTGTTTGTGAACTACCAGTTTAATTGCTATTGAATTAATGCATGTTGAATGAATTAAGTATAAAAAGAAAAAGAATATGTTTGAAAGGCTACAACTTGTATAAAATTTATCTAATGTACTCAGTTTATGACAGCCTATATCGACAGTGGAAGCCCTCCTACTAGTTCAATTGTTGTTGAATAAATATATTAAATATAAAATGGAATAGAACAACATGTTTGAAAGTCTACAACCTCTATAAAATTCATCTAATGTACTCACTTTATGACAGCCTATATCGACAGTGGAAGCCCTCATAACAGAAACAATATCTATTGTAAAATATAAATGAATAAATGATCTTTAATATATTAAATTTTATGTTCTTTTTCTTCTATTTTATCCCTTTTTTCAGATTCAATAAATGATATCAGAGCGCTTTGAGGAAACATCTTTCTGAGAGTGACTGTTAGATTGGGGATGTGGTCTTTGGTGAAGATTAAGAAAATTGAAATATGTTTAAAAATATATAATTGCACTCTCCACCATGTGTAAAGTGTGGGCAAGAAAGATTGAAGGAGGTAATTTTAATTGCTCCTGCCAAAAGCGTGTATGGAGATTTGACAAAATGTCAAAAGAGGTAATAGTAGATTATTGCCATATTTTCTAGATTTTGGTCAGTGTGATATCGGCATATTTGTTCAAATGCATGTTGAAATCTATTTTAATACAAAATTAAGTGAAGAAAAAAATAAGTGGTGGGAAAAGATAGGACAAACCTCAAGGAAATTTTTTAGTCAATTATTGGACCCTATTAATGATTGTGGAACGAGAAAGAATTTAGTAAATAACATTCGAATCAATTCTGGAAATTAGGAAGAAGAAAATTTAGTACTACAGCAAGATGATGTTTTCATGAGAGCCCAGAAGGAGACCCAAGCCCAAGAGACTTGCTGATAAGTTTGAATATCTGGGAAGTGTGATCTTTTTCTCGAAGAAGTTAAAGAGAATGCAGATTTTTCACGATGTTGAGGAGATAGATGTAGAGAAGGTTAATAAGAGATTTTATGCTGTGAAGATGTCACTGTTAGAATACATTAGAGGTTATTTAAAGAGTTTAGATTCCGCAGTAAAATGTTAAATAAGATTTCTGATTCTGATTTGTCATGGAAAAGAATCATTCGATGTGTTTTTGAAGAGGAATTGATGATGTTGAAGCCTTGTACAAGTCAGAAAGGATAATTTAATTATCCCAACCAGCTATGGTCAGCAAAGACAAACCACCCATCTTCTGCGGTCCACCTTAATTTCCACCTATTTCTCATGCACTGTTTCACCTTTCTTTTCTAACTTTAAGCTGTGATTTCTATAGAATTTAATATATTTTTTTTTATAAATTTGATGATTGCAATGCAATCTGTAGAGCCCATATTTCGGCTTTTCAACTGTAGGGTTTCTATAGAATATCATTTAAAATAAATATCATATAGAATAATTTGCTTCTTATTACCCAGAAATTGTGCAAGATCATCTAGATCGAATAGTGACACGCTGTAAGAGTACATTCAAATTCATTAAGGTTTTCCTTGTGATGAAAAAAATAATTTCTTCATGCGTTAACTAACTGCCTGATCTTCATGGATTGTTTTATCTGCCAGTTTCTATCAGTCATATTGATCGTTAGAAATTAGGCATTTCTTTAATGCATTTTAGTTTGTCTAAAATAAGGAGAATCAGTTATATGAAACTCTACAAAAATTTCATAAAATTTAAAATAATAGTTTTCAAAGCAGTGTTCGCCGTTATTGTCCAACATTTAGGATAGTTACACTATAGTAATGAGGACCCTTAACTTAACTTTATGGATTTAATAATATAGTTGAATGTAGCTGTCTGCATGGAACCGAAACAAGATTTAACTACAACATGGTTTCCAATATTATGCTGATCTTCATAATAAAAGGAGTCATTATTATGTGGATTGATTAAGAAGAATGAATACATGTTGGTTGGGCAGAGTTATAGGAAAAATGAAAACACACAATAAAAAATATATTTTATTCTATTTACAAGACAAAATATCTACATATTTCTAGAAAATACTACAGCCAACTCAACCAACTCAAACTTCTACAAAATACTTCAGCCGACAAAACCTAAACCTAAACCTAATAATCTAGAAACATGCAATGACAGATGATTAATTCTAAGTAGAAATTACTATTTCTAACACTCTCCCTAATTTCTCATAAATATTTACAATTCTCAATGCTTCCCTCAAAATCTCAAATTGTTCCTTTGCTAAAGCCTTGATGAAGATATTTGCAAGTTGCTCCTCTGATATGCAATGTTGTAGATTATTTTGTCTATTATTAACTAGCTCTCTAATGAAGTGATACATTATGTTAATATGTTTATTCCTCTTGTGAAACACATGGTTCTTTGTCTTTCAAAATCCTTAGCATCCATACTGCTTGACATGCCCCTATTGTTCCTGCTACGTACTATGCTTCAATTGATGAGAGAGTTACTACAGGTTGTTTCTTTGATGCTCAGGCTACAACACCTATTCTAAGATGAAATGCCTATCTGGATGTGCTCATTATATCCTTAGTATACCCTACAAAATCACTATTTATATATCTAACTAATTGAAAACCATCTGAAGTAGAATACAAAATGCCATGATTCATAGTTCCTACAATATATGTCAAAATTCTTTTTCCTACCTGCCAATGTGAGTTCTTAGGTGATTCCATGAATCTAGAGATTAAACTCACTCCATACATAATATCTGGTCTAGAAGTAGTGAGATACATCAAACTACCAACCAATCTTCTGAATATAGTTGAGTCAAAACCTTTCTCAGTATCTTCTATATTTAGTTTGGTGCCTATTACCACAAGTGTAGAAACAATTTATCAATCTAAATCTTTTCAAAATATCTTTTTCATATTTACTTTGGCAGATGAAAATTCCTTTATCATTTTGAGTAACTTCAATGCCAAAAAAATATTTCACCAATCCTAGATATATAATTTCAAATTCCTTTTTCATTGTTGATTTAAACATGTCAATAGATAAATTGTCTGTGAGGATCAAATCATCAACATATAAATAAAAAATCAAAATTTGACCTTGTTCATTGATCTTGGTAAATAAGGTAGGTTCATTGGTGCTTCTCTTGAATCCATTCTCCATCATGTATGCTTCTATTCTGTTGTACTAGGCTCTTGGAGCTTGCTTCAATTCATAGAATGCCTTCTTCAACTTATAATTTTTTTCTTTATGTCCTCTTATTTCATATCCTAGTGGTTGCTGCACATAGACTTCCTCCAAATATCTATTAAAAAATGTTGATTTGACATCCATTTGGTGAACCATCTGTTTACTTTGAGCTACAATAGTGAATATTATTCTAATAGTATCAAGTCTTGCTACATATGCAAATGTCTCATTATACTCAACTCCATATTCTTGTGAAAATCCTTTAGCAACTAACCTTTCTTTATATTTGTCTACATCTCCATTATCTATAAACTTAGTCTTGTAAACCCATTTTACACCAATACAATCTTTCTTCTTAGGAAAATCAACTAATTCCCATGTATTATTTCTCTCAATTGATCATATTTCATCATTCATTGTATTAATCCAATATTCTTCCTTAATTGCATCTTCAAAATATATAGGATCTTGAGCAAATAAAGCAAAATTTGATTGCAAATCTATTTTACTTTTTTGATCATAAATCTCACTCAAGCTTCTAGTTTTATTGCTTTTAATCCTTGATCTCAATTGTGTAGGTATAGGTTTTGAATCATTACTTATTTGTAAATTTGAAGATTCTCCATGTTCAACTTCATTTTCTAAGTGATTTCCTTGTGGACTTCATGGTGGAGTTCCTTCTTGGTCACTTGGTGGATTGTCTTGATCTTCATGATCATTTTTATCCTTCTCACCATATGGTATTGTTTTAGCACTTGTAACATATGTATCTATATTCCCATCCCAAGATTCATCCTCTTAAATACAAGATCCCTACACACAATGACTTTTCTGGTGATAGGATTAAACAATCTATAAGCCCTAGATTGCTCATCGTAGCCAACAAAAATGCATTTCTCACTGTTATCATCTAATTTACTTCTAGTTTTTTTTGGAATATGTGCATATGCAATACAACCAAATACTTTTAGATGAAAAACACTATGAATCTTACCACTTCGTGCTTTTTGTGGAATCACGTACCTCAGAATCTTTGTTGGACTCCTATTCAAGATATAAATAGCACAAGAAACTGCCTTAGTCCAATACTCATTAGGAAGATTTTTACCTTTCAACATGCTCCTTGCCATCTCCATTATTCTCCTATTCTTTCTCTCTTCCATACCATTTTTCTGTGGTGTGTAACTTGTAGTGAACTACTTTTTGATTCCATGATCCCTACAATAATCTAATATCTTGTTTGACTTATACTCTCCTCCTTTATTAGATCTCAATACCTTGATAGGTAAAACACTTTTTTTCTCAACAAAAGCCTTGAACTCTTTGTATTTAAGAAAGTAAACCAATGTCTTTCTACTAAAGTCATCAATAAATGTCAAGAAATAAATGCTCCCTCCTAATGATGGTGTTTTCATTAGACCACATATATTTGAATGCACTATTTCTAAAGGTACCCTTTCTCCTTATGAAATCCCTTTTGGAAAACTCTCTCTATGATGTTTGGCCAAAATACAACTTTCACATGGACTTAATGATGCTTCAATTGGGGGTAAACCTCTTACCATTTCCTTTCTTTTCAGTAATGATAATCCTTTGAAATTTAAATGTTCATACCTTGAGTGCCATATCCATGCCTGATCTTGACTCGTTGCCTTGAAACTTGCTGCAATTTCATCAACCATATTTCTCTTCATTTGAAGTGAAAATATTTTGTTATTTGTCATTTCTACCCTTGCAATGACCAAGTTACTAGGAGGCATATCTAATGTAGTGCACACATTTTTCTCAAAAACAACCCTATAACCTTTTTGACTAAGTTGCCACACACTTTTAAGATTATGTTTCAAACCAGGTAGAAAGTATACATCATAAATAGATTTCTTACCCTACTTTGTTATGACATTGATTGTACCTTTTCCACTTACTTCCACCATCTTATTGTTTTCCAACTTCACTTCTAATTTAATTGATCTATCTAAGCTTTCAAAATAACTTTGTTTACTATCATATGATTTCTGCAACCACTATTTAAAAATAAAAAATTATTTGAACTCTCTTGGGCTACATTGCAAGTAATGAACAATGTGTTAGAACCAACCTTAGAAAAAATTTCATTTTGCTTACTCATATCAGCTTGTTTCTTTTTACACTCATTTACAAAATGTTCAAACTTCTTATAGTTGTAACATTAACCATTTTTTTTTATCATACCTCTATGATGTGTGGTTATTATTGCATTCCCGTGAGTTGAAGTATTGATTTTTTTCTTCCTCCTAGATCTAGACTCCTTGCTTCTTCCTCTTGAAAATTATATTTTCTCTTCCTCTTCCTCTAAATCTAGAATTTTTTCTTTCTTTGCCTCTACCAAATGTCATTTGTGTTTTGAATGCACTCTTTAGTGAATTACCATTATGCTTCTTAACCTATTTTCATGATTATACAAGGATCCAAACACCTCATCTATAGATAATGTTGTTAAATCTTTAGATTCTTTAATTGCAACCACAATATTATATAATTTAGGAGGAAAACTTCTTAAATTCTTCTCTACAACTTTCTAATCAATAATCCCATCACCATTCATCCTTACTTGATTAACCAAATTCATAACACGATTTGAAAATTGCTCTATAGAATCGAAATCCTCCATTTGTAAATTCTCAAAATCTTTTCTAAGTTCTTGCAACTTAACAATATTTACCTTACTTGTACCTTGATATGTAATCTCAAGAATATCCCAAGCATGCTTGGTTATAAAAGTTGGCTTAATTTTTCCAAGAACTAAGTCATCCAGAGCTTGTCCAATAATCTACAAAGCTTTTCTACTCTTCTTCCTACTTTCATCAAGCTTTTTCTTTTGATTAACATTTAAAGTAGACTCATCTATAGATTCAGCATAACCATTTAAGATTATATCTAATAACTCATAGGAATAAAAAATAAGCTTCATTTTAAAAGCCTAATCATCATAATTCTTTCCAGAAAATATTGGAATTGAAACCTAAAAACTCCCTAAAACCATGCCTGATAGAAACTCATAGAAAAAATTCATAGATATAGAAAACCATAAATAAGGCAACAAGAAACTTACAGATCTCACAATTACTTTCTATCACCTTTATCTAATGCAGTCCTCCTTATGCACAATTTTTCAAACTCCTCTACTTAACCTTGCTCTGATACCAATTTTTTGGATCTGTTGGTTGGGTAGAGGCACATGAAAAATCAAAACACAAAACTGCAATGTATTGCAACACAATAAACTTATATTGTATTCTATACACTATGATTTCAAATGAATAAATAGTGCCTTTTAATAGGAAATCATACAATATTATATAGAAATAAAGCATTAGATGACAAGACAAAATATCAACATATTTTTGGAAAATACTACAACTCACTTAGCCAACTCAAACTTCTGCAAAATACTTCAGCCAACAAAACCTAAACTTAAACCTAATAATCTAGAAACATCCAATGATAGACAATTAATTCTAAGTATAAATGACTATTTATAACAGCATAATTTTGAGTCTTTTATTTCTTTGTTGTAGCATCATCGAATTTTCTATGAAATTACAAGTGTTGTAGCATGTTAGTTTGATGATTATTTTATGTTCAATTTGTACTCTATTTTAACAAAATTTTATCAAAACTAGCATTATTGTGAACTCTTTTTTACCAAAGTGGTATCAAAGTCAGCCTTCTTGTGAAGTTAAAGAAAGTTAATCGAAGGAGGAAGCTGAAGGTGAAATTGGAGAATTACATCTAAAGATATGGCAATATCAACAATACATCACAGTCTTTAATTTCAATATTTAATGGTAAGAATTATGATGTTTGGTCCATCAAGATAAAAAAAAATTAAGGGTTTTGTAGAGCCAAAGGATCATGCAACACAGTAGGGATTATCACAACAAGAAAAAGATTAGTTGAAGGATAAGGAGAAGGATTTAATGACTTTGTTTTTCATTCAACAATCAATGGATGAGTCTCTATTTTCAAATGTTTCTTGAGAAACCAAATTGAAACAAGCACATGACACCTTATAAATTGCTTATCTAGCTACAACAATGCTGAAGGATTCAAGATAAAAAAATATTAAGGAGAAAGTTTGAATATCTTAGTATGAATGTGTCAGATAATATAGATAATTTCCAAGTACTGAAGTAATGCATATTGTTAACCAATTGAGAACCCAAGGGGAAGGTATTTCTCATCAAAATGTGGCTAAGAAGGTTACTAGAAGTTTACCCAGTAAGTTTGTTTGATTCAATTGTAGCTGTCATTGAAGAATCAAAATATTTATCAATATTTTCATTTTTTCATAACATATTTTTTTTCAAATTGTTAGATTTTCTTAGGTTCCTTAGGTCTATAAGGTATATTAAATGAATCTTCTTCTACCAAAGAGTTTCTACTACCAATACCTACTCTCTTGTTAGAATTAGGACATTCAAATGCTTTGTGACCTTCTCCTTAATTAAAACAAGTACCTTTAAGAAAAGATTTATCTTCCCTATTATTGTTCATAGAGAATCCTATATAATTACCTCTAAAAAATTTAACTCGAAGTATGAAATTCCATCTTTTCATTCTAATCTACCTAATTTACATTATTTGATTAATATCTTCTTCTTTCACAATAATATCTAGCTACACTCCCTTAAAATCTAGCATTTCTCCCTCTCTGTGCTTTTTATGTTTCTTTGCCAAAATTTCTTCTTCTTTCAATGTGAAGTGATATGATTCCTCTATACTATTCATCTTAACCAAGATAATCCAATATTTTATTAAATCATCAAACCATTTAGGTACTTCATAATCTATTGTAATTCATCATCAATATACAAAAATTTGATATCTAACCTATATAGTTCTTTAGTACACTCTTTCAAACTCATGTACTTTTGTTTAATATTTTGCATTTTTCTTAACCAATTTCATAATAACTAAGAAGAAATATAGCTCTTAACTAACCAACCATCTTATCCCAATTCTTGATCTTTTATTTTTCTCATCTCTATCTACCTGCTTACAAAGGTTCCTACCAAAGAGATGCATGTCCTTTCAACTTAGTAACAACTGTATTTACCTTCTCATCAACTGATGTACTCCCATACCCATTTTTTCCCCCATTTTAGACATCCAATCCAAAAATTCATCATCATAAATCTTACCATAATAATCAAGAGTATTAAAATGTGGTTTATCATTCACTCCTATCAAATCTCTCAAGAATCATTCATCACCTTGTTCCATGTTAGGAATTTGTTCTATTCCTTCTTTATGTTCATTTTCATTAACATCTTCAAAAGGTATGCCTATCAAAAAATTTAGTCATAGATATAATTTGTCTCAAAATATCCTTGATATATTCCTCTTACATAAACTATCTTGATAATATTTCTTACAAGAATTGTAACCCTCTAAAATTTATAGGTTAGAAACCAAGTATTTCACCTTATAACCAATCCAAATCACAACTCTATATGATCCAAACTGTTGCAAGGAATGAAACTTCACATTGATACTACTTTATGTAGGTTAGAAGAAATTCCCCAAGGAGGTGTCCCAAACCAATAAGTAAAATTAACCATGCAAAATCACAACATGATTACACATATGAAGTGATAGAATTCAATTTATTATATGTCTATCCAATGTAATTTGAGCCTTATATGTTTGGCATAAGGCATAACTAGCTATAAACTTTTAATTTTGAAATAAATACTCAATTGATTAACCTCTAGATCATGTATTCTATGAGATCTCCTTCTGAACATCCACTAATTTTCATAATTTATACATCAACACAAAAAAGTTGGATGAGAGATTAGAATTTGCAAAATAAGGAAACATGTTACAATAGATGGGTCCTACCTCAAAACAGAAATCAATGACCTAACTAGGAATGTAAAAATATCGATCTTAAGGATAGGTCCAGATGAGATCTAAAAATCCACATGTGAAGCCATGGAAGATTACAAACACACAAAATTCACATAGTAAAATTCTCACATACTACATTAGGTGCCAACAAGGAACATGCCTCAAGGAAAATTGAATGGGAATAGGTCCTTTTGTGAAACTATTCCTACAAATGAAACAAAGAAAAAAGATAAAGAGTTCACATGATTAGCTAACAGGAAAAAAATAATGAAGAAAAATATTTTGAATAATGTAATAGTGCCAATAAGCATAAGATGATCATACATCATTCTTTGAAACTCGTATAATTAAGAAGAATTTGATTACTTGTTATACACCTCAATAGAATGTTATGGTAAAAGACTTCTAATAGATTGTCTTGGAGATGGCTTGATGTATGCTTTCTATAGCCAAGTTGAGTGAAAAATTTTGGCTACAAGTAGTTCAAACTATACTTTACTTGCTTAATAGATTTCCTACTAAGGCTCTCCAAAATAAGACACTAATAGGTATGGAGTGGCTACAAACAATCATTTATAATTTTTAAGTTTCTAGTTGTATTGCACATATGCATGTACTAGATAAGAAACAAAAGAAGCTTGATTAATAGATACTCCATTGTATATTTGTGGGATAAACTTAACACTCTAAAACCTATCATCTAATGGATCTTGGGACACCTAATATTTTTGTAAGTAGATGTCTAGTCCTTAATGAATCTTCTTTTGAATGATGACTACAAAAAATACTTCTATTATTTTTTCATAAGAATCTCCCACAATTTGATAATGAGATTGAGCACTCATCTTAACTAGAAGGTGAGGAAGAGTTACATGGTGATCTATATGTTGATTTTTGTATTTAAGATTATTATAATCAACAATTAAATCCTTATCCAAAATGGGTTTAGATTATAATTCAAGAGTCTAACTTAAGTTCTCCTCCATATATTTCTACAAGGATCAAGACTTAAAGTCAAAGAATAAATGAGGTGAATTTATCTTTAATGAGAATTCATCCTTGATGAAATAAGTTGAAGATAGTACTATACCTAATACAATGTACGTCAATCTTAGCCAACCACATTAGAAGCATTCAATGCATTTTGAATATGAGTGTTTTTAAAAAAAATGTACATAGGAGCTTGTTGATCTACAAGAAGGGAAACAAAACCCCAAAGGATACAGATGGATTTTAAAACTATATACAAAGTGTATGGATCTATAGAAAGTATTGGGCATGTCTTGTTGGAAAGTGATATGCTCAAAAGGAGGGAATTCATTTGAAGAAACATCTGCACTGATTGGAGAGTTCAAAACTATCCAAGTTTTGCATATAAGTAGCACTTGTACATTTGAAGGGTGCAAGGATTACGCCGATATGTTATATGTATTAAATGTTGTGAGTATATTGTTTATGTGGAAAACTTAACATGAAAAAGATGACTAACTTTTATCCAAAAAAAGCCATAAGTTAATTCAAACATCATGCACCCTCCTCATTTTTCAAGCCAAACTTAATTTTTCAAGCCAAACTTAAAGTTGAGAACTCCTTTCTATGTTGAAAGGGTTAAAAAAAAAACAACTAAAGCCATATTTTCCCCTCCTTATTGGTATCTCTATTGATATGTTAGCCTCTCTATCTCTCTTACTGCTTTGTATTGTTCATTTTACTCACTCTCCCTTCATCCCTGCCCTCATCTTGAAATGGACAACTTGACATTTTAAAATCAATAATTCAAAAATGACTTTATCTCATCATCTCTATCTTACTCTATAGATTTGTATCTCTTCAACCTTCCTCCCGTATCTCTTTTTTGATCTTTATATCTCTCTATATTTACCATCCCATATCTCTCTCTTTATTTATGTCACCTTATCTCTCTTCCTAAGATCTTTATGCAGATATCTATTTGCATATCTATTATAGACTACATTGGAGTACCACCCAAAATCCATTCACCATATTAAAAAAATATTTATGAATACTAATAAAATGAATGAAGTCAATCTATTGGGAATTAAGAAATCAAATAACCCCAACTAAACCAATAATACGGTTTTAGGGTTGATATTGACTTGTAGTAGAAACTATCTCTTACATATTAAAAGTCAATCTAGCATCCTAGTTGCATTTCTACATGTTCAAGGATTCCAATCATACTTTATCATGGACCATAATATATTTTAAGATTCCATTGTGTTATTCATTTCCATCAAGACTTCCAATCATACTCTGTGATGGATCATTGATCTATTATTCTAATTATTTAAATTTTTATATCTCATCTGGACTCTTTTAAAGTCTAATGACACACAAAAATAGAAACACACAATTAAATTTATAAATAACTAAGTGGAATTTCATTAAAGATTCTATTCAATGACTACAAAGAAAGCAATAAACAATGCTTTGAAAAATATTAAAGAACGCAAAAGAAATTAACAACGCTAGTTGTTGTAACTAAAAAACAAATAATTTTGAATTAAATTCTAGAATAAGACACTATTACAAGATTCAACCACGTTAACCTTAACATGACAGCATTCTTTCAATTCTCAATCTTTGACAGTTTGCATATATGCTATAAATTTTTGTTGGACAATGTTTTTCACCATCAACCGTAACATTGAGTGCGCTTCTAATTAATTGAAAATTTAGAACAAATTTGTTCTCATTTTTAAATTAATTATAAATTAATATAGATATGATGTGAAAAGGTTTTTTTTTTCTTTTAAACAAATTTTAAAAAATCAAAACTAACTTTCCAATTACATGAATATGAGAACAATATTTTAATGGACCTACTATTTTAGAAATGAATTTACCTTTCATTACAATGTTGCATAGTTGAAAACAATGCTGAATTGAGTGCGACGTGAAGTGTATAATCTCGTTTCTCTTGGTTTTCTTTTTCTATTAAGTTAGCATTTTCGCGGATATTTAATCTCAATGTATGGAGTTGTCACCCTAATTTGCGGTCCATTTAGTTTTTTCCACATGGTTGAAGATAGAAGTATTGACAAACGTGCATTTCATGGCTGCTACAAAGATTACAACGTTCTTTTCACACTCCAAATATTCGAATAATACAATTATTTATCATTTTATCTTATGAAATTCAAAGCCCTCGCAGTCAAGTGCGGTACTATTTTTTATTATGTCACATTATAGTCGTGTTCATACTACAGGGTCAAAGCGGAATTAATTGGATAAAATTTCCAATACAGGAGGAGACTGTTTACTATAATGTTTACAAAAATGTTTATCTGTTTAAATTGGTATGATACATGAAGACAAAAACAACTTTTCTTGCAGACCTGTGCGATTATTTCTTCCCACAGGAAAGCCTGTGTAATAGATTGGTCTTTCACATACATAGAAATCATTGTTTCGTTGCATATGAATTTTCAACTTAGAAGATTGCCAAAAGGGTTTGCAGGATTTAATATCCGAATGTTTTCATCATTAATCTCAGTCCCCTCCCTGCTAAATCTGCATCTTTTAGGCAGATCACACAGCCTGCAACCCATTAATTCTTTCTCTTTTTCCTTCATCTCCAATCCAGCGCAATGAAAATGTTTTACAAATCACGGCCGACAAGAAAGTGTTTACCATCGCAGTCCCAGCCAAATTTTTGTCAGGCAGCCCAGAAAAGTGTAGATGCGTCGCTATTTTTTCAAATTATAATGTTCATCAAGCAAGCGAAACGCTAGGGTTTTACCCTGATATCACTGTTGTTTTGCGAGGAAACCCCAAGAAACAAGTGACTTATCATCATTAGGATAAAAACAAGTTTCAGCTTCTCCAGTTCCATACAAGTGATATTTCATGTTCCAAATAGTTACAGTAAATACTAAAATACCAAATTTGATGTTGTTGTTTTGTATTCTTGGTTGTATAGAATTTTCGTTTTCCTAGATCGTATTGGCAGTTGTTCTTAATTCCATTGCCAGATTCGATATTAAAAAGTGAGCAAATATAGCATAATATTGGATAGACGTTGAGAAAAAGAAAACAGGAAGCCTGAGCATTATTAATTCAAGACTGCCACCTGACCTCGTTCTTATCACACTGCAGAGTTTTTCAGCCACCGTACCTTCTTTCCCGGGGTACGGAAAATCCGAACAAACAGGTCAAGCCTTCCCAAGGAATGAAGCCTATCGGCTTAATAAATTGATATACAACCATTATCTATAATTAGGAGAAATAATTTACGAAAAAGACATTAGAAAAATTTTATGATTTAAAATGTAAAATTTTGATTTTTAAAAGTTAAAAGGAAAGAATATATATGGATCAGGAGAGATTATTGTTACATGGAGTGTTTGTTCATGTATTAGACATGTTGTATAGATGATAGAATTTTGCATTGATCTCACCATATATATATTGAAGTTATACATACACACATAGATGTGTGTGTATGTATATATGTATATATAGATATGTATCTATTTATATAGATGTGTATGTATATATATACATATATAAATTTATACACACACAAAATGTGCACGCGCGTGTGTGTGTGTGTGTGTATATATACATACACATATATACATATATATATATACATATATACATACATATATACTTATATATATACATATACATACATATATCTAAATATATATTTATATATATGTGTGTGTATATATATGTACATACAAATATACATACATACGTACATACACACATACCTACATATGTACATACATACATACATACATACATACATACATATAGGAAGGTTTTGATACACAAACTTATAAATGTATTTCTAATGGAATGAAGATATTATATCTATGGTCATCATGCTTTATGTCTCATTTTTAAAATGGTTTAGGTAAGACAAGAAAAAAACTACTAAGTAGATATTTAAGCTAGAGGTAGTTGTAGTATTTTGGATTAACTCAATGTTAAGTAATAATTTAAGCTAGTGAGAGTACATGACTATATAAGACTCTTTGGCTCAAGTATGCTCAACTTTTTGGATCATTTCATTCATTTTAGGGAGGTCAATGATGTGTAACATGCAATATATTTTGTTGGTAGGTCACAAATTTATTGTAGCACATTGGTCATTATTGACAAGAATTAAACATTTTATCATAGCATGTAGAATACTCTATGCAATTTTTTTACATTTATCAAGAAGGCATGTATGTCGTAGCATGGTACTATTTATTTATATGCATTGTGTATTCATTAAAAAACCCACCTAAATGAATAGTTCTGTTGGTATAGAGGATAGTCATTTTTCTCATTTTTTTAGTATGGAATCTTGATGTAGATATGAGCCATGTTATTGGATTCTTATCGAAAGCCAATATTTTTTTACATTCTTTGAGAAGAAATGTGAGTGTAATCTATTCCTCCTAGTGTATTTCATAGGAACTCTTTTAAATAAGTTGTAGATCACTTAGTTCATATTTCTTGAATTTTTTATCCTAAAGTAAAGGTGGTTTAACATGTCATCCTTTGAATAGTGATATTGGCCAGTGAGCCTTTTGATCTCATCAACTCCTAAAAGCATTAGAACCTTCTAATAAGGGTTTAAGGTATCTTAATAGGGATATTTCCTTTAACAGTGAAAATTTTACTAAATGTGTTAAATTTTACTCCTGACCGAGTCACATACTTTTATAAAAGCTTATATATTCAGACAATATTTAGTGGGTACTATTTGTACTATTATTTTTTGTTTGGTCAAGGTTTTTCTTGATGAAGAAAAATCAATATCTTATAGTGTATGGTTTCTTAATTTTGTGCATTGTTATTCTCTGCTGGTGTAAATATGTATTTACTATTTACACTTAAGTTTACTTAGTTTAATGCATTATTGCATTATTTTATTATTTATTTTTGAGACACTTAGGAGTTTGCATACCTTTATGAGTTGTCATGTTGACAATATAGAAGTATGCAACTATAGTTCAACACATGGTGTCTACAACTGGAGTTTGCATCATTCACTAAGTTGTCATATAAACAACACAGTTATTTGCACTTCCTTTTAGCATATGTTGTCTACAACATAAATTTTTCTTTTACACCATTGTAGACTTATCGTCTCATTATCACACTTACTCCTATACATAATGGAGAACAACCCATATCTAGTGGACATGTGCTTGGTTGTATGACTTATCATGATGCTAATTCCTAGGCATTTTAGATACATCTCAGAGGCCTTTATATACATGCACTCCTAGTGTACTTTCACATTGAATGAAATACATATCGATATTCTGATCATACTCTTTTTAGTCTATGATTGTGCTTGTGTTTGAGTTCTTTATTCTTGGGTGAATTTTTCTCTAAAGAAAATCTTACATGGTATTAGAGCTTGGGGAGATTCTCTACACATAGCCATTCAAGACCATAGTTTCTTTAGCACCTTGACCCAAATTTAGAGAATCTACAAAAATTGGGATCATCCAGAGCCAAATTGGACCTCACCATTGTGTCCAGAATGTCAATTCAGTGAAGATTGACTATAAATTCACCTATGCTGGGCTAAAGTTGATCACAAGAAAAAAAATTATTACAAACTGGCATCCAAAGGCACTAATTTGTAATTTGGGTATGGTCATTAATTGATCTATTTATTTATTTCTTAGATCTACAATTTTATTCTCTATTTTTTTGCATTTTTTGTCAAAATTCACGAAAGTTTTTTTTGCCCACTCGGTCTAGCAAAGATTTTTTTTTTGTAGAACTAGGCATCACACACTAGCCCTATAGAGAATATCCAAAGGAAATATTCTATTTATTAATTATTAGTTTGGGAGGCACATTATTTACATTCTAGCATTAGGCTACACTACATATTTCCCAATGATCGCACAATTTTTTTCCCAGTGGCACAATCTTCCACAGAGTGACAAGTACAACCTCCAACCAATGGTATGATACACCCATGAGGGGCCATTTTTGTATTCACATTTGGTGGGTGTTATTTTTAAATGGTGCAAAATCTACACTACCCACAAATGTGGGATTAAACCTCAAACATCCAACAATCATGAAATAGATTTTGACAATCATGCACACAACCTCTGATCACTACAAAACAAATCTCAGTGATTGTTGTGCCCATTTTGAGCATCAGAAAGTACATTTCCCACCCTCCATACCTACCGCATAGAATTTTTCAATAGGGCTACACATTGTTTGCAGACGTAGCCATGTGGCTTGGTGATACAGTTAGTCAGGGACTGTACATCCCTAACAGCTAACCTACCCTTTCCCATGTCATCAACATCCTCATTAGCATCCACAATATAGTTAGCATTCAGTCACATTCATATGCCAACATAAGTAGCCACGTCAAATTTTGTCGTACTTATCCATATGATTCTGTACAATGCTGCTGATGTCATCTAGGGGAGGAGTTTTCACTGACGTCATTGATTTTGGAAGCCCAAATTTGATGACCATCTGACCATCATTTAGGAGAAAAATTGAACTACTCCGATGGCCATATGACCATCAAATTTAACTCTATCTTTTGCTGATCCAATCGCTCTCCAAATTGATTTTTGATTTTTTAGTTTAACTTTGGGAGGCCATATCTCAACCATCTGAACTCCAAATTAGGTGCAATTATTTTTAGATTTTGGGTAGAATTTCCTAAACTTTTTTGTGGTGCATCTCTTTTCTAGTTTTGGTGCACAAATTTGTTAGAAATTGCATATTTTGGCAATTGTACCTATCCAGTCCTATATTTTGCAAATTCAAATGCTCTATATGGGCTCATCTGAAATGAAAATAGGTTCCATTTTTTTTAAAGTGTGTTATTTTTTTCTACTTTCCAGATCTACAATCAAATTATAGGGTTGTGTGGACAAAAGTGCCAATTTCAAAATCAGGCCCTTTTCTCCATTGTAATACTTTGATATATCTTCAAAATTGTTGTATATCTAATATACATTGTAATCTTCCAATTTTGAACTCCATAAGGAAGTTTTAAAAGGAAAAATTAGAAGTCCACTAAGTTCAATATTGGTAAGTGGCCATTATAATCGCACTACATATAAAGTGCCCAAAGCATCTTTTTTATGGGGGGATTTCTTGATTTAGTGAAAAGGAGGGGTGCTATTAATGTTGTGTTCCTCTTTTTCTGTAGTTTTCTTTCATTTTCTACATCATGGGATATTTTAAGTTTCCAAAATTTACTCCACATAACTATGCTACATGATCCATTAAAATGTGGTGTTTCTTAATGCATAAAGGAGTTTCTCAATATGTAGATGGTACCCTTCCTAAATAGACAAGTGATCAAGTATTTTCCAGTGAAATTATTGATTGGCAATCAATGGATAGGAAATCCCTTGGTGATATTTATTTGGGGGTCGATGACAAGATCATGTATCAGATTCAAAAGTCTTGTACATCCAAGGAAGCTTGGGATACCCTCCAAAACCTATATGTTAAAGTGTCTAAGGAAGATGTTTTCAAAATTGAATATGAGCTTTTCTCCTTATATCCTAAGGCATTTGATTCCATATATGATTTCATCATTAAGGTGAATGAACTAAGGATAAAGCTTATTGATTGTGGGAGTCTTATTAAAGATGGTAGGTTAATCTATCTCATTTATAATAAGCTGCCATCTGAGTACTCCACATTTGTTTCTACTTATAACACCTCAAAGACTACTTTAGGGTTTGCATATTAGAAAGTCTCTTTTGGTGATTATGTTGATCTACTGGATAAAGAAGAAAAGAAGTTGAGTTCAATGGGGATTCTCAATTCACCAAAATCTAAGGCATTGGTGACCAATAATGAGGGTTCTCAAAATTCAACTAATCAATCTTCAAATTTAGGAAAGGGCAAGAATAAGAAATGGAAGAATAACAAATTAGAGGATGTAGAAAAGGTAACACCACAATCAAATCAACAAGGCAAATCTTCAAATTCAAATAAGAAGGGAGACAATAATAAGGACAAGAAAAAGTGTGCTTATTGCAAGAAATTGGGTCATGAAGAACATGATTGTTATCATTAAAAGATTGATGAGTTGATGACTATCATGAAGAAACATAATGCTCCATTTCCTAATGCTTACAAGGAGAAAGGATCTTCTTCAGATTCAAAGGACAAAGGGCAAGCACTCATTGAAAATCCAAATTCTTTAATGGAATGGATTCTTGACTCAGGTGCCTCATATCATATGGGTTCTTCAAAAGGGGATTTTTCTTTATTGAAGAACTCTAAGGTACCACACATCTTTGTAGGAGATCATACAAAAATGGAAGTTGTAGGGAAAAGAAATGTGGAGATAGAAAATAGAAAGTTCAAAGATGTTCTCTATGTTCCCAAACTAAGTTCTAATCTCCTCTCAATTTACCAAATCACTCACCTTGGAGATGGTCACAAAGTTGAGTTCCTTCCAAACTTAGTAAAGGTGCATAATCTAAAATATGATTCAATGGTTGCAGTGGAGAAAGTTAATCATGAAAAAAGGTTGTATTCTTTCTCCCACTTTTTGCCCAAGTCTCATTTACAAGCCTTGTTAACTCAATCCAATTGACAAATGCAATTATATCATTACTGGTATCGATATCTTGCCTTCTTCTATCTTTAGCAACTTTGCACAAACAAAATGATCAATGGTCTACCTACAATCAACTTTTCTAAGGTGAATGTTCAATAGGTTTAGTGGATATGCATCCAGAGTAGAAGTTACATATAGGGAAGTCTTCAAGAGCACTAGTTGTTCTTTAGTTGGTTCACATGGTACTAGAAGATCCTTTTGCAGTGACATCAATAAGCTAGGGTCCCTACATACTTACTTTCATTGATGACTTTTCATAACATAATTGGGTCTACTTTCATCATCACAAGAATGAAGTGTTGGATAAGTTTCTAGCCTTCAAGACTCATGCTGAATAGAAATCAAGGAAAGCCATCAAAGTTCTAAGGATGGACAATGAAAGCAGATATGTGGATAGAAGACTTAAAGACTTTTGTAAAGTTGAGGGAACTGATCTTCAAAATCCACTCGCATTCAATCTGCACAAGATAGATGTTGTAGCAGTGAGGATTAGAACTCTTAAGTCCATGGAAAGTTGCATGATTAAAGCCAAGTCTCTTGATTCAACACTTGAAGTCGAAGCCATTAGCAGTGCCACTCACATACTTAATAGGTCTCCTCATAATGCCCTAGATGGGACGAGTCTTTTTGAGGCATGGTATGATAGAAAACCAATTGTGAGTCACTTTAGAGTCTTTGGTTGTCTAGTATGGGCAAAAATATCTTCCAGAGGATGCAAGGCACCACCACCTAGGCCTTGTACTTTACTATGCTAAGGGATGCATCTTATGGATCTAGAGACTCATGAGATTTTTTTGGAGAAGGATGTACACTTTGAGGAAATTTCACTGAGCTTATCCTCTAATCCTCTATACACTTCATTCACTATGGAAACTGATAGTGATACCAGCGATAGTGCTTCAATAGATTTAGAAACTTGGGGTTCTATTGACAATTGCAGCGTGAGGTTAGGACATCAGTATAGTCCACATGCATACATTGCCACAGTGATAGGTCTAGCATAGTAGCGTACACATCATCTTCTAGCTCTAGTGGTAGTTGATGACTACATGGTAGATATTGTAGATTTTTTCTTGAAGTCACACATAGTAGACTCGGGAGACATCCTTGATGATTTACATCTTCTCTTTGATGAAGATAATCCTTCTACAATTATTGCAAGGGCTCACTTTGACCCTCATGTCCATTCTCTAAATGATTGATCTTCATAGGTTGACGTGATTATGGATTCTTATGAGAAATAGTTGTCAAAGGTCTCTTTATTAGTTGAGGAGATAGATGGTTCATTGGGACATGATCAACAAACATCCTTGCCAAATTTTCATTTTTTCATTTTAGCAGTGTTGGAAGGGGCAACCATTAGCATTCACACAGGGACACTTGAGTAGGTTTTAGGGCCACCATACATCTTCAGGATTGTACCTTTGCCATTTTTTCTTCCAAAGGGGAGGAACATTATACTACACTCATGGACCAAATTCTTCCTTGGAGCAGCAATCATCAGTCAACATTCTTCATTAGGGGAGGGATTATTTCCTCTTATGAGGTCTTGTTCTTCTCATTCTTCACTATTGTATATTCTTGATGTATGTCATAATGGGGGCATCTTGATTACTCCATCCATCCATGCATCTAGTCTTTTCATCTCTTTTTTTGGGGGTAGGTTTTTCCCATAAGGTTTTCCCTCTTTCTCCACTTTATGAGAGATTACATTTCATTTTGTACATGGGTACCTAACATGGTCTAGTAGCCAAGACCCATTATGCATTTCATGCTATTTTTTGTAAGCTTAAGGGCACTCCCCTAAGTTGCACTTAAGGGGTTGTTGGTGTAAATACGCATTTACTATTTACACTTTATGTAAGTTTACCTAGGTTAATGCATTATTGCATTATTTTATTATTTATTTTGTGAGACACATAGGAGTTTGTGTACATTTATGAGTTGTCATGTTGACAACATAGAAGTATGCAACTCTAATTGAACACATGGTGTCTATAACATTAGAGTTTGCATCATTCACTGAGTTGTCATGTGGACAACATTGTTATTTGCACTCCCTTTTTAGCACATGTTGTCTACAACATAAATTTGCATGTTACACTCTCATAGGATTATCCTCTCATCTTCACACTTACTCTTGTGCATAATGGAGGATAACCCATATCTAGCGGACATGTACCTGGTTGTATGACTTATCATGATGTTGATTCCTAAGAATTCTAGATGCATCTCAAAAGCCTTTGTATATAGGTACTCCTAATGTACTTTCACATCGAATCAAATACATATTGATATTTTAATCATACTCTTTCTAGTCTACAGTTGTGCTTGTGTTTGAGTTCTTTGTTCTTGGGTGAATTTTGCCTTAATGAAAATTCTTACATTTTCATTTTCTATTGTTGCACACTCCATTTTTATCTCATTCTTTCATTCTACCTCTCCATTTTATTTTGGAGTTCTTGAATTCCATAACATGGTACTATTTATCTAATTACGCATTGGGTATTCCTTAACAAACCCACCTAAATGAATAATTGTTATGCCCTTAATATTGGTGTATATAGGGTTATGAATAGTCAACTTGTGGCTATCTTAATGTTTGATTAAGTCATGTTATCATTATTCTATTATTATTTAGGTAGGTAGGTCTTCCTAGGTATTATGTAAGGTTGTGTCTATTCAACCTAAGCATAATTAGGTATATATAGGAGGTTGTGAGTCTTATTTCAACTTCATATTGTGAAGTGTGTTCTCATTGGAGAAATTTGGAAGTTTCCCATTCGAAGTGGCCTATTACTCTTAGTTATTATCAAGTATTTATATAATATTTTATATTATTTCTTCTATTGTGAAAGTTATTTCATTACAAGTGGTATCATAGCATGATGTTGGCACCCTAGAGGCAAGGTTTTTTTCTCAACATTGGGGTGATATTGGGAAGAGCATAACTTTTAGATTTTAGTGAATTTTTCAAATATTTTTAAAGGGTTTTTTAAGACCATATTAAAGAAGATATAATCTAAAAATTATAGGAATTAGAGCAATTTTAAGAAAAATATTACAGAATTAGTACTTCTGCACAATTTATTAAGCACTTCATATCTCTCACATCCTGCTGAATTGGAGTATAATTTGTATTGGGGTTTTGAATAAATAGTAGAGGACCCTAAATTTCAAAGCTTGGAGAAATTGAAATAGGAAAAAAGAAAAAACAAGATATTGCAAAATTAGGAAAATTCTCTATCAAGGTAGCAAATTTAATAAATTTTTTGAGAATTTTCTGAGTAAGGGTAGCTTGGACATAGTAAGTTATAGAAAAAAATAAATTAATAAATAAGAGAATTTACATTTCATTTGTCTAATTAATTTTAAAAATATTGGTTTCCACCATGATGGGGCCTTCAATGAGAGGCAAAAAGAATGCTATAACACTAGGGAAATCGTCTAATCAAGATTGGGAAGTAACATAGGAGAGTAATCCCAATGAGAAAATTAGTAAGTACAAGGAAGAGCTTAAGAGAGATATAGTGACCTATGAGGAGATATATCATATATATGAAGAATGTTAAGCACCTATATGAATGAAACAATGAAGGAGGTCTCAAGAAACCAAGCTGAAACCTTCAATTTGACTAATAATGACACAAATTTTATTAATCCTACGTGATCTAGGAATTTTTTCCAAAGGTAGATGTGCGCAAATTTAATGGAAAGGATCCTCTGACATGGATAAATCAAATGGATAATCTTTTAAAAGTACATCAAATCCCATATGGACAAAATGTCATGATGACTTCATTATATCTAGAACCAAATCAATTCATTTAGTATTGTTGGATTTGTACTCATAGGAGGAAAAAGGGTGTCACTTTGTAATGGTCAATTTTTAAAGAAGAACTCCAAGCACAACATAGAAATAGTGTGATAGAAAACTTCTTTAGCCAACTTGCTAGGCTTCAATAAATAGGATTAGTTAAGGATTATATTCAAAAATTCCAAAATCTATCCTTAAGAGTGGATAAAATTACAGAGGATAACTTGAATGATTTATTCTTAGGTGCTCTCAAGGATCACATTCAACATGAGGTACACATGTTTTGTCCTAGCTCAGTATATGGGTCTTTTATATTGGCACACAAGGTAGAGGAGAAGTTTATGATTCGTAGAAAGCAAGGGGTTAATTTGATAAGAAAATGAGGTTATTCAACATCTTCTCTTCCTCAACCTACTAGGTTGACTCCAAAAAAAATTGAGGAGAAAACTGGAAAAAGGGTTATGTTTCAATTGTGATAGAAAATATTGTCGATCATATAAATATTGTAAAAATAAATTGTTCTATATTGAAAGTTCAAGTGAGCAAGAAGAGGATGAGCCCATATCAGAGGAGGATAGGAAGTCAAGTGAGGAATCACATGAAGCTCAACTAATCATTTCTTTTCATGCACTTTCAAGTTTCAGTCCACCACAAACACTCAACATAGTGGGTTTCTTAAAGAAGTAGAAAGTAACAGTGTTGATCAACTCAGGTAATACTCATAATTTCATCAAGAAAAAATTGGCAACTCTTCTAAATTATTTTATATATTCAACCCTAGAGCTTTAGGTTTTGATTATAGATGGGGGTACAATTAGTTGTCCAAGGAAGTGTCATAGCATCAAATTATCCATGGGAGATTATCAACTTGATACCCCAATGTATGTGATATCTACAGGTGCAACAGATATTGTTTTTGGAGTACAATGGCTTACTACATTGTTCCATGAAAAATTGAGATGAACTTTCAAGATCTATTAATGTGATTTCAATCAAAAGGAAAGTTAATGGAGCTAAGGGTATTGAAGAGAAAATCTTGATAGATGGTAAGCTTTCATCAAATGCAAAAGTTTCTTAAGAAAGGTGCAGATGGATTTTTGGCCCAGCTATGTTTATTAGAAGTATCTCCATCGAATTCTCTTACTCATCCACATTTACAAGAAATAATTGATCGTTGCTTAGTAATTCTTGGAGATATTCCTAAAGGACTTCATCCTCCTCCTAAGAGGGATCATGACCATGCCATACAACTAGTGCTAGGGAGCTAGCCACCAAACATGAGGCCTTATAGGTAAATACACATATAAAAAAGTGACATAGATTTTTTTTGATGAAATTCTAGAGTCAAGAATTATCAAGCAGAGCCAAAGTGCTTATTCCTCACCTATTGTGATGGTGCCTAAGAAGGATGAAACTTGGTGCATGTGTCTAGATTATAGAGTGCTCAACAAGTACACCATTAAAGATAAGTTTCCTATTCCAATCATAAATGCTCTTCTAGATGAATTAAATGGAGTAATTTATTTTACCAAGTCAAGTCTTAGATTAGGTTAACACCAAATTCAGATTAAGGAGGAAGATATTTTTGAGACAACATTTAAGAAGTTGAGGGGTTTCTTGGGATTGACAGGATACTATAGAAGATTTTTGAAGAATTATGGTCATATAGCAGCAACCCTTACCATTCTATTGAAGAAGGATTCTTTTCATTGGAATCAATCTGCTAATGTATCATTTGAGCAATTGAAGAAAGTTATGTGTAGAACTCTAGTGCTTGCCACTCTAGAATTCACCAAGGAAGTCATTATGGAATTTGATGCTTCTAGAAATGGGATAGGTGTATTTCACATGCAAGAAGCTCGACTAATTGCTTTTGTGAGTCATCAAATAAAAGGTAAAAATAAACTCAAACCTATTCACGAAAAGGACATACTAGAAATCATTTATGTAGTTAAAAGATGCAAGCCTTATTTAATGGGTCAAAACTTCAATGTTAAGACAGATCATGACAATCTAAATTATTTTTTGAAACAAAGACTATTGTCAGAAGAGGAACAAAACTGGGTCACTAAGATGTTGGGATAGGGCTTTGAAATTATATAAAAGAAAAGGAAGGAAAATATTGTGGCTAATGCACTTTCTAAGTAGGATTAAAAAGATGAAGCCTTACTGTGTGCCCTCTCAATATTACAAGAAAATTGGGTGGTAGAAGCCAAAGAAAAGCATAAAAATGATGTTGCAATAAGTAATCTAATCTAGCAAATAAAAAGTGTCCCTCATAGTTTAGATAAGTTTTGTTTAAAGGGGGATATTCTTTGGTATAAAGAGCACTTGCATCTCTACATGAATTCCACTCTTAAATACAGGATTCTCATAGAACTACATGAGTTCCCAATTGGTAATCATTTAGGATCTTTGAAGACATATCATATGGTCAAGCAAGATTTTTTTTTGGAATGGGTAAAAGGTGATGCTCAAAAAATTATTGCTAAATATTTCGTTTGTCAAAAAATAAGGGGGAAAAGGTTAAGACACCAGGTCTCTTGCAGATTTTATCTATTCCTAGTAAATGTTGGGAAGAGGTATCCATGGACTTCATCATAGGGCTTCCCAAATCTAGAGGTCATAATGTCATCATGGTAGTAGTTGACCGCCTTACTAAATATGCACATTTCATTGCATTATCACATCCTTTTACAGCAACTATAGTGACAAAGGTTTTCTTAGATAATATCCAAAAGCTACGTGGTACACATAAGGTTATTGTTATTGATCATGATCGTATCTTTACTACTCACTTTTGGAAAGATTTATTCTCATGTTTGGGTACTCAATTGGTTCATAGTTCTTCAGACCATCCTTAATTAGATGGGAAAACTAAGGTTGTTAATAAATGTTTGGAAGGATATCTACATTTTTTCACTTCATAAAAATAATCTCAATTGGTAGATTGGCTACCTCTTCCAAAATGGTGGTACAATACTGCTTTTCATAGCTCATAAAAAATGTCTCCATTTTTGGCACTTTATGGATATTATCCTCCTCCAATCATATCATTATTAAAAGTGTCACCAAGAGTTTGAGCAGTAGAGGATCACTTGCTTCATCAATAATAGATACTTTCAAGACTCAAGAAAAATTTGGCTATGGCCCCAAATCAAATGAAATAACAAGTAGAAAACATCATATTGAAAGAAATTTTGAAGTTGGGGACTGGGTCTTCTTGAGAATGTAGCCTTATAAACAAATCTTAATGAAGAAATTAAAAAAGAATAATAATTTATCTACAAGATATCATGGACCATACCAAATCATGCAAAATATTGGTAGTGTTTCCTACAAGATTGAATAGTGTTTCTTGCAAGACTGAGTTGCCATAAAAAATAAAGATATATCCAATTTTTCATGTTTCTTGTTTGAAGAAGGTAATTAGGTAGAATATTTCTACGAGAACTTGGTGAAGAAGGAAGAATAACTTTGGAACTAGAGTGCATTCTTCAAACATGCATGAAGAAGCTGAGGAATAGAATTCTGACCTAGTATCTTATCCAATGGAAGAAATTACTAGTTGAAGAGGTCACATGGGAGGATGAAGAGTTCATTCAAAAGAACCCACACTTGGTTAGCATTGAGGAGAATGCTTCTTTCAAGAGAAGGAGCATGCTAGGCCTTAATGTTGGTATATATAGGATTATGAATAGTCAACTTGTGGCTATCTTAATGCTTAATCAAGTCATGTGATCATTATTAATTATTATTTAGGTAGGTAAGTCAGCCTATGTGTTATGTAGGATTGTGTCTATTCAGCCTAAGAATAATTAGGTATATATAGGAGGTTGTGAGTCTTATTTCAACATCATATTGTGAGGTGTGTTCTCATTGGAGATATTCTGTTGTTTCCCCCTTGAAGTGGCCTACCACCCATAGTTATTATCAAGTATTTATATAATATTTCATATTGTTTCTTCTATTGTTCAAGTTATGTCATTACAATAGTTGTGATTGGTATAAAGGATTGTCATTTTTCTCATTTGTATTATATGGAATCTTGATGTAGATATGCACCATGTTGTTGGATTCTTATACAAAGATGATATTTTGACAAGAAATATGAGTTTAATCTATTATTACCAGTGTATTTGAGATGAACTCTTTTAAATAAGCTATAGATCACTTAGTTCACATTTCTTGGATTTTCCATCCTAATGTAAAGGTGGTTTAACCTGTCATTGTTTGAATAGTGATATTGGCTAGTGAGCCCTTTGTTCTCATCAACTCCTAAAAGGGTTAGAACCTTCTAATAAGGGTTTAAGGTATCTTAGTAGGGATATTTCCTCCAATAGTGAGAATTATACTAAATCTATTATATTTTACTCTTAACTTGGTCTAATCCTTTTACAAAAGCTTATATATTTATACAATATCCAATGGGTATCATCCCCACTATGGTCTTCCCTTTGGTCAAGGTTTTCCTTCAAGAACAAATATCAATATCTTATGGTGTATGGTTTCTTTATTTTATCCGTTGTTATTATTATTTTATGTTGTTGCATACTCCACTATTGTATCGTTATTTCATTCCACCTCTCTATTATATTTTGGAGTCCTTGGCATAATTTCCTATTTAAGAATAGTTTTAGTGGAATACTAATGTTCAAAAAAATTCCTATAATACTCATCCTCATTTTTAGATCTGAGATATTTTAGTCTTTTGCGAGCATCATTCTCAACAAGGAATTTCCATTTTTAATTTTTTTTAATCATAATGGATTTCTTTCTAAGGAAATAAATCTACACTTTTATAGTTACATCATCAATAAATGTAACATAATAAAGAGACCCACAAAGGTAAGATACCTAAGCTGATCTCCATAATCTGTATGTCAAGCTCTAATTTTTCATTTCTATTTTCTATCCACTCTTCATAAAGAAAACTCCCTTCTTCTTTCGATATACACATATTTCATATAAATCCATATTGACACACTTAAAATGAGGTAAAATATGATTTGATTTTCATTTTCACTTGTTTGTTTGCTCGTACTATGACGATCTCTCTTGTTGCTTGTGCGGGGGATTATGTTTGATGCATGACGGAGTGAATGAAAATTGCGCTATAGTATTTTTTCAAGATCTATAACAACTATTTGATCTTCTTCCTTCTTGTCTTGAATAACTAATCCTAAAAATTAATTACATTCTTAGAAAAAATTAAAATAGAAAGACCAACATGACATGTATAAATATTAAGGTTCCTACTTTCACACATTGGAACATCACTCACTTGTAGTAGCCATGACTTCCATTATATAAGTTAATATTTATCCATTTCCAACAATTCGAGAAGCTTCGTTATCTCCAAAATAGACTAGCCAAAAACCCATTTGCACACAGTCAATAAAATAACATGTATGGGTTGTTGAATGTAATGAAATCCATGAATCTAGAAACTATAAATGCCAAAGTAATTTCTAGAGAAAGAAGAAAATAATCCTTTTAAAATTTATTACTTACCATATTTTCCTCCTTATTTCCTTCTTGTTTATATTCTTCGTTATTATTTCAATACTAATTATGTTTCTTCTTATGATCTAGTTTATCATAGTACCAAAAATCTCTTGGTTCTTTGGATTGAGACATGTTTCTCTTTAACTTTCCTTTTTGTCCAAAAATATCCTAGTCCTCATCTAACATTTTTGGGTCTTTCTTGGATTTTCCTCATAAAGGCTTCCATAAATCATTCTAATAAGGATAGTCCTCTATTTTCATTTTTGATAACTAAATTGTTTTTCTATTTTTTGTTACGACCACTTAGTTGTGAGACTCTCACTCAATCATAAGATATTCCTATATAGGATAATTTAAATAACTTGGCTCTAATACCACTTAATAGGATTATTCAAATAGAAAAAATATAACCAATAACAAAAAGATATAAAACACACATAAATAAAATAAAAGACACAAAGATTTAATGTGTTTCACCTGATCATTTTCTATATCCACCAAATACAAAGTTCAATATTATTATCTAGTAGCTTAAACTATTAAATTATTTAATCTCCCATACAACTAGATACAATTGCATGAAGATATAGATTTAGTTTGGAAAACCCTAACCCTAAGCTAATATTATATGACTTATGTCAGTTTTAAAATTTAAATCTAAACATATTGGATGAGTCAACCTTAGATAATCCTTGATTATTTCACTAAAACATACTTGCTGGGTTAACTCATGAAATGAATTGGGCCTTTTTCCAAACTAAACACTTCATGAAAAGTGTATAATACTGCAATATTCATTGATGTTAACATATTTCTAAGGTTACAAATAAACCTAGATATTATATGTTATGGGTCATTGATTTATTCAATACTGATAGTTAGTGTTAGGTTTAGGCACACAAGCTTATATTTGTGTTGTTAGTGGAGTTTAGACATTATGTCTATGGTTCTTTTACTTTAAATTATATTCTAGTTGAGTTATAGATGAATTAATAAATACTTGTAGTAAACATGGATGACAAGTTTACACCAAAGGTAGTTGTAGTATTTTGTTTTTACCTTGATGGTGAGATGAAATATATGAAGCAAAGGATAGAGGACTACAAAACACTCTTTGATGTCCATGTTTTTTAATTTGCGGATAACTTAGATCATTATATAAAGTCCATTGCTATGTAATATATGATATATTTTGTTGGTAGATAGTTGAGTCATCATAGTGTGTTGATTATTATTTATAAGTGTTGAGTATGTATTAAAGTGTGTAGAACACTTCATGTAATGTTTTTATAACTGCTTAAGGAGTTGTGTATGCTTCAACATAGTCTTATTCATTTAATTATGTTTCACAAAATTAGTAATAGTATAGCCTAATTGATTACTTGAATTTAGTATGAAGGAAAGTTATTTTACTCATTTGTATAGAATGGAATGTTCTAATCATAGTTTAAGATAGCTGATATGAGATATTGTCAGAAGAGATATGAGAAAAGTTTATCATTCCCAATGCACTTCAAATGAAAACTTTTGGTGATTAAGTTACATATCAACCACTTCCCATTTATTTGATGTGTTATCTTAAAGGAAAAGTGATTTAACCTTTCATCCTTTGAGTAGTGAGCTAAGGTAGTGAAGATTTTTTTCTCGCTAAAAGATATTCTAACAAGGTTTGAAGGTCTCCTTATAGATATTTACCTTTTAAAAAGGATAGTTGTACTAAATGTATTGTATGTCACTCAGGTCACATTCACTTAGGTCACATACTTTTATAGGGAACCCATATATTTGTACAATATCTAGTGGGTATCATACCCACTAGGTCTTTTCCCTTTGATGAAGAGTTTTCCTTGAGAACATAAATCAGTGTGTTATGTTGTATGGTTTATTATTGTTATGTGTTATTATTATTATGGTTTGATTATTTAATGAATGCACAAATATCATATACATAAGAGAACATTGAATTTATTGTGAAAGCAAAAATGGGAAAAATAATGACAAGGCTAACTCTCAAAATTGTATAATGAGTTATAAAACATTATAAGTACTCATTACATCACTCATTATTCAAGGGTTCACTAGACAATAATAAAAGCTTAACTATCTACTATAAAATAAGTAGAGAAAATGAACCTTTACAACTGTATGCAATGCATACATAAAACTAGTCAAGAGCCTACATTGCATTGGTAAATTGTAAATTGTGAGCCTCTTATCAAAGATGTCTTGGGTTCAAATCTATTCCTAAAAACCTTCAGGTCCAATTAATTAATTCTACTCAATTATTCTTACCTTTCAGACCGAACCAAGTAATTAATTAAGATACAAATATTGTATACATCAGAGAAAACCTACTCTTGTTTTTTGGAAATCCCAAAGAGAGAAAGTAAAGAGAGGTTTAACTCTTAATTTATTATAACTAGTTATATAATATTATAATGACTAACTACACAACTCATTTTTGGAAGTCTCACTTCTTAACAACTAGATAATACAAGGGGGTTACTACTAAAGGGAGCACTTCTTGAAATTTTAAAAGGTAGACTAATGTATTAGAATGACATTTGTTCTATTCATGAATACTTTTCTTTAAAGTTCAGTATGTAGACATAACAAACTTCATTTATTCTTTACATTTGTACCTTTTATGTAACAATCCATATTCCCATGAATGTTTTCTTCTCTTATTTTTCAAAGTAAAATTAGACATACCAATCATATAAATTATATGAAATATTAATCCAAATGCAATTCAGCCACACTAAAGTTTTATCAAGTAGTCACATAAGATAATTTATTACATGCTACATCTAGAATTACTAAAAAATAAAGTTATTAGTTAAAATAATGATCTCACAAGTAAAATATCCAGTATAGAAATGTCTGATATACTGAGTTACTCTGCCAAAATCAATCTCCAAATTTATTCACATGGAGACATGCAGACTTAAATAGTATCAATTGCATCACTGAATATCTTGGAACTAGATTACAAAGATCAATGAAGTTATGATTTTATTAATGACAACTCATGCTATAACCATAACATTACCCTTATTCAATGAAAAAAATATATCAATATCCTTGTTGTCTATTGATGTAAACATGCGAGAAGGAGCACAAATAATCCGAATTTTATATAAAGCTCCCCCTTAAATCATTATTTATTTCAAAAATCTATCATATTTCATCATTTTGCTAAACTCGCCGAGGGAAATATTTTCCTTTCTCTACTATTCATCTCATTTTCCATCAAAGACAAAGGGAAAACCAATACTTGTTCTAGCAGGCTTCTAAAGTTTCAAATGCCTCTCCAGCAAAATATCTCAAATTTTGCTAAGTTTTTTGAGGGATCTATTTCTGCTTCCACACTTAACAATTCAGACAACGATCTCGCTCTTGAAATTCTTCTGGACCAGAAATTCTTGTAACAAATACAGCCGTGTTAATGAATTCAACCCTAGTCATTCGGAAAATATAAAATTCAATCACTGGAAAGAGACAAACTTTTCAAATCAGTGGCTTTATTACTCGCCTTTCAACCTACTTCGACTACAATTTGGGCGACACCCTTATCAAATCGATTCTTTACCATTGACAGACGCCCTTTGAAAACCTTGAATTTCTTTCAATTTCCTTGGATGGTTACAGCATAATTCAATGGTTTTCTAACTTATATATTTATTTTTATTACTATTAAACAATGCGTGACTCCATCATTCCTTAGCTACAAGTTCTCGGATGATCAGCGGCTGCTGATTTACACGTTTTGTTTTCGTCTGGCTTCATCTAAATTCCACTAGTCTTTTTATGTTAGATGTCAAACCCAAAAGTCATTTGGTTTCCCTCTAAAATGATTCAGGTTAACGCTATTGTGTTTGATTATAATCTCATGTTCCCATACCGCTCTTTTAAGTACAAATTGTGTTTAAATTTAAGTTCATGCCAAATTTTAAGGTAGAATCTATCCTTACTTTCTCTTAGCAGCCACTACTTAAAACCATTCAAATAAACTAGAGTTGGAATAATATTGAGAAAAAAGACACATGACTCCATAATATTTGTTGGAATTAATTTCCAATTGCCTCATTTATTTCAGCGTGGACCTTCTTACCATCTTCATACCATCTTCAGCTTGCCATGTCCAGTCAAACACTTTTCATCCAAGACTTCTAGATTAAGAATAAATATTAAATTATAAATTTCTAGAAACTTCCTAAGGTGGATCTTAAACATGAGTCACATATCTTTAATTTTTGCTTCCTCTTTTTGACTGCAGCATACGGTGAGTCTGCTTTTTTATTTTTGTTTTTGAAAAGTCTGGAAACAAGGCAAATCTATCTAGAAAACATGGTAAAATGAAATATGTGCAGCTGTAGCACTATCATGATATATTCAGTAGAATAGAGGTCTATGGTTGTTGATGAGAAGTAGCTCCATAATTTGTAATTTAAGAATTTTCTGGTGTTATACATTCTGGGTGTAAAGGAATCAGATTTTATATGTTTTCAATATATTAGTATATAATTTCTTGAATCCATCCAGCTTTGTCTTTCTTTTTGTTTTGTTTTTTTCATTTTCCTCTATCTCTTTCCATCTATATTTTTCTTATATTTTATCATCTTCTATTTTTTCTCAAGAAACTTTTCTACCAAAATTTTTATTAAAATTTTTATTTAAACATTATATTTTAGATGTCTACTAAACAATGCAAAAATTGCGCCACCTAGCTCCGCATATTGTTCCTAAAAGAAGTGAGCAGCCCATGGTAGCCAAAATAATGTTGATATTTTGTATGTAAGCAAGTCTAGAATTGACTTTAAATTTGATGACTATATCGTGTTGAGAATTGTATCTCAACCTTGTAAGCTTTTTCAAAAAAATTCTAAAAAAAATTAGCCGGAATAATCTAGAAGATTTAAAAAATTCTCGAATTTGTTTGTGGTAGTTTTACACATGTTTATGAGTTGGAAAAAGGTGTATGATTTGTTAAAAATGTGTCTACTCTCTCTAGAACAATGTAGAAGGGCTATTTTTAGAGTGTAAACAACTCATTATATGAATTTTATGGGGCTCTAAACTAGAAGACAAAATTATGGATGAAAATAGTATTCTTGAATTTTTAGATTACAAGCAGGTAACATGTGGCATGGTTGTTTTGCCCATAGTTTTGACCCATGGTTTTGTAAAATCACAAATAGTTTCCAAGTGGTAAATCACTATAAAATGAGGTTTTGTAGAGGTATTTGAATCATCGAGTTTAGTTTGCAATGCTGGTGCTAGAAGGAGTCTGTTTGAGTTTGAGTTGTGGTGACATGCTCCTATAAGAACATGCATTGCAAGTGTATTGTAATCTTTTAGATTTGAGAATACATAGTGTGGGTTTTGGAGGGTGGGGCTTTTCTTCCAAAATGTTTTCCCCATGGTGATCATTGTGTTATGCATTCATTGTTATTTTTATTATGTTATTATGCATTTCTTGAGATCTTTGCAATAGTTAGTTGAATTTGTATAATCATCCCCTCAAAGATTAGTGTAGAAAGTGATTCTATGCACCTTAGCTTCCTTACAAGTGGTATCAGAGCCTAGCTAGTTTTGGTTCTATTTTTTGGGTACAGGATTTTTTGAGCTAATCAAGGTTTGAGTGGGAGCTTGTGTAGAGGTTTATTTCTTTGTTATAGGATTGCAATGATGGCAAGCACATCAAGGAGGATTGATTTAGAGAAGTTTTCTAGCACAAACTTTGAAATTTGGAAGTTGAATATGGAAAATCTATTAATTGATTAGGATCTATGGGATGAAGTCAGTGAAAAGAAGCTGAGGCACACAGATCCAACTTTAGCCACATAGTATGATGTGAGAGATAGAAAAAGTTAAAGTTCTCATCAAATTGTGTCTTGCAAACTATATACTAATCAATGTCTATGAAGAACCTACCACGAAGAAACTTTGGAAGAAGCTAAGTGAGATCTATCAAGCGGAATCACTTGCAAACAAGATTTTATTGAGGAAGAAGTTGTATTCCTGGAGAATGGAAGAAGGTGAATAGATTTCTGAGCATCTTGAAAGTTTTAGTATGTTGATGACTTAGTTGACCTTAGTTGGGGTGTGGATGGATGAAGAAGAAAGGTGCCAAATATTGCTATGTTCATTGCCAGACTCATGGGACACTCTTGTCATGACCATAGGGAGCACTTCAATTGTCTTGAAAATGGAAGACATTGTTGATTTTTTACTTTCTAAAGAGATGAGAATGAAGGTCTCTCTGAATGCCAAAGAGGCTTTGAGTGTTTGAGTAAGACACAAAGAAAGAGGCAAGAATGAGAGGAAACATGGTCATTCTACATCCAAGAATAAGGGGAGATCAAAAGCTTGTGGTAAGTCCAAGGTGATCTATTTGAATTTGTGGTAAACTTGGACACTTCTAAAAGGATTGCAAAGAGGAAAAGAAAAAGAAGAGGAAGTAAGATCCTAATTCTGAGTCTAAGAAAGAAGATAGAGATGCTTTCATTATAGCCTTGGCCACTCATGTAGGTGATAATGCATGGATGATAGACTTAGGTGCATCTTTCCACATAAATCCTAATAGAAATTGCATTAGTAAATATGAAAAGTTAGATGGTGGTAAGGTCTATTTGGGTAATAACTCAGTTCTTGATATTGTTAGTCATGTAAGTATTCATGGGAATTTTTCTAATGGTATAATTAGAAGATTTGATGGTGTCTTTCATATCTCGGCACTAGTGAGGAATTTCTTATCTGTTGGTAAACTAATAGATATAGGTGTACATGTATAGTTTTCTAAAGTAGTTGTGAAAATGGTGAGAGGTGCTATGTTAATAGCAAGAGGAAGAAAATTGGGTACATTTTACTAGCTTGATGCATGCATGGTTGAGTGCAATAGTATTTCTGATAAGATTATGAAGAGGACTACTTTGTTGGAGGAGGATAGAGTTTCTCTTTCAACAGATGGTCATGGTGTTAGGATAAACCACAGATAAAAATAAAAAACTACATGCAAATATAACCAATAACAGAAAATAATAGAACACACAGAAAAGAACACAAGGCACCAAGATTTAACGTGGTTCACCCAATCCCTGGGCTATGTCCACCAAGAAGCAAGTCCGATCTTATTACAATCCAGTGATTACAACCTGATTACAATCCGTAATCCCTTACAGCTAAATACCGCCGCAAGAACCAATTTTGTATCACAACATTATGAAAAATACCCAACCCTAAGCCCTTTTATACAAGTATTAAACTGCTTTAGGGTTATAACATGTCGGCCATAATATGTCGGCTGCCATGTCGGCTAGTATGTACAGTACTTTTCTGATCAGTCACCACAATCTAAAAATCTCCCACTTGGGGACTGATCAGGCTTCACACTAAACAACAATCTCCCACTTGGAGACTGATCTTGTAGCAATACCACTACCACATGGGGCTTCCACTGGATCAAACTATCCTGGACTCTACTGTTCTTTTATTCATGTTTAGTCTAAAAGGCCAACCGAAGCTGAAGAGGAGTTCAACTTCTCCCTTGTTACAACCTTTGTCAACATATCTACTGGATTGTCATTGGTATGTATCTTCTCTAGCTTTAACTATCCATCCTCCAAAACTAACTGAATGAAATAGTACCACAACTGTATGTGTTTGGTCTTAGAATGCAGAGCTGAATTCTTAGCAAGATGAATGGCACTTTGACTATCTATGAACAAATAATTATCCTTCTGAGGATGTCCCAATTCTTCCAAGAAGAACTGAACCCATATCATCTCCTTGGCTGCCTCTATAGCAGCAACATACTCTGCCTTTGTAGTGGAGAGAGCATTAATCTTCTATAACCTAGAAACCCAGCTCACGGCTACCCCACCAACAGTAAAGACATAACCTATAGTACTCTGCCTAGTATCAATATCCCCAGCCAAATCTGAGTCAACATAGCCCTATAAATCAGTAGTAGAGCCCCCAAAGTGTAAACACTTATTGGATGTTCCTCTCAAATATCTGAGAATCCACTTGAAAGCATTCCAATGCTCAAATCTTGGATGACTCGTATACCGGCTAACGACTCCCACTGCATGTGCAATATATGTCCTAGTGCATACCATAACATACATCAAACTTCCTACAGCTGAAGCATAGGGTACCTTGGACATCTTATCCTCCTCTCCCTGTGTCTTGGGACACATCTCCTTAGTCAATTTCAAATGACCAGGTAAAGGTGTGTTGACAGCTTTAGCATTCTCCATAGAGAAACGTTGCAACACCTTCTCAACATAATCAGCTTGAGATAGCATCAATGTTCTATTCTTCCTATCTCTACAAATCTTCATACCAAAGATTTGTTTTGCTGCCCCCAAATCCTTCATAGCAAATGCATGTGCTAATTGGCATTTCAACCCCTTAATATGATCCATGTTAGACCCAGCTACAAGCATATCATCAACATATAAACATAAAATAATGTAGCTATCATCATCCAACCTCTTAAAATAAACACAGTAATCTGAATGACACCTATTATATCCATGCTTATGCATAAAACTGTCAAATTTCAGATACCATTGCCGAGGTGCTTGCTTCAAGCCATATAAACTTTTCTTCAATTTGCACACTAAGTTCTCCTTACCTTCGACCTCAAAACCCTGTGGCTGAGCCATATATATTTCTTCATCCAAATCACCATGAAGAAAGGTTGTTTTAACATCCATCTACTCTAAATGCAAATCTTCAGGAGCCACAAGACTTAGCAGTACGAATAGAAGTCATTTTAACAACAAGAGAAAATATCTCATCAAAATCAATTCCCTTTTTCTGTGCAAATCCTTTTACAACTAACCTGGCCTTAAATCTTTTCTTACCTCCTTCCTCTTCTTTCAACCTGTAAACCCAATTATTCTATAAAGCCTTTTTACCTGCAGGCAACTTGCACAAATCCCATGTCTTATTTTTCAGCAAAGAGTCCATTTCATCTTTCATTGCAGACTCCCACTGAATCTTAGTATCCACCTGCATAGCTTCATCATAACTTTCAGGTTCACCAGCATCAGTAAGTAAAATAGAATACAAAGAGGGAGAAAACCTTTGTGGAGGTCTAATTTGCCTTGTTGATCATCTAACATTCGCTGGTGTGTGTGGTATTTGTTGTTGCAGTTGTTGTACATCATGAGGAATGGCTAGAACATCAGCTTTTGGAGTATCATCCAGCACTACATAATCATCTTCTTTCTTCTCATGTTGCTGCAACAGATCTTTGTACAACAATTTCTCATTGAATATGACATCTCGAATTCTAATAATTTTAAGATTTTCAAAATCCCAAAGCCTATAACCAAATTCATTAATGCCATATCCAACAAAGACACATTTCTTTGATTTAGCTTCTAGCTTGGTTCTATTTTCAGAGTCTATATGAGCAAAAGCTTTACAACCGAAGGTCTTGAGAAAAGAATAACTCACCTTTTTACCAATCCATGCTTCCTCTAGAATACCATAGCCCAAAGGAGTAGAGGGACCTCTATTAATCAAATATACTGCAGTATTGATAGCCTCCGCCCACATGTGTAAGGGCAACCCAGCATGCAACCTCATGCTCCTTGCGTGCTCCATTATAGTCATGTTCATGCGTTCAACCACTCCATTTTCCTGTGGAGTCCTTGGAACAGTTTTTTGTCTATGAATACCATTAGTGGAGCAATAATCTTCAAATTCATGACTGCAATACTCACCACCATTATCAGATCTGAGACATTTTAATTTCTTACCAGTCTCATTTTCAAACAAGCATTTCTATTTCTTAAAAGTTTGAAATACATCAGATTTCTGTCTAAGGAAATAAATCCATACTTTTTCTAGTTGCATCATCAATAAATGTAACATAATAATGAGAGCCACCAAGGGAAGATACCCGGGCTAGTCCCCATACATCTATGTTAACAAGCTCTAATTTCTCCTTTTTTTTTTTCCTTCCCTGTCTTTACAAAACTCACTCTCTTTTGTTTATCCATACACACAACTTTCACAGAAATCCATATTCACACATTTTAGACCTGGTAAAAATTTCTTTGAATGAAGTACTTTCATACCTTTCTCACTCATGTGCCCAAGTCTATTGTGCCACAACGCTGTATCAGAATCTACAACAGCTATTTGTTCTCCCTGCTCAACTGTAGTAATTGTTCCTAAATATTCATTTTTCTCTGACACAATCAAAGTAAAAGGAACAATATGACCTGTACAAAGATATAAGGTGCCTACTTTCACACCTTTTTCTACTACAAGGAAACCTTTTGAAACTTTCCAATTTTTATCATTAAAAGTAACTACACAACCCTCATCACCGAGTTGCCCTGCTGAAATTAAATTTCTACTTAGTTTTGGAACATGTCTTACCTCATGTAGTAGCCAATGATTCCCATTCTGCAACTTAATCTTGATTTTTCCCTTTCCAACAATCTGATAGGGTTCATTATCCCCCAAATAAACAAGCCCAAAATCCCCTTGGACATAATCAATGAAATAACCTCTATGAGGTGTAGCATGAAATGAAGCACCAGAATCTAAAACCCATGAATCATCAACACTCTCTAAAGAAAGAAGCAAAGCATCCTCTTTGAATTTGTTACTTACCACATTTGCCTCCTTGTCTCCATCTGATTTATCTCCTTCATTTTTCTTTCGATTCCAACAATCTTTCTTTTTGTGCCCTGGTTTCTCACAGTACCAGCAATCATTTGGTCCTCTCGATTGAGACCTCCTCCCCTTTGACTTTCCTCTTGATTTTCCACGATTTCCAGAGTTACTTCCTCTTTCAGTTGTTCTGCCCCTGCTTTGTGCATTTAAAGCACTTCCTAATGTAGATCTACCTGAGGATTTTCTATGAGTTTCCTCACTTAAAATAACACCGATCACATCATCATATTTTAGGGTACTAGATCCAGGAACATAATTACTCACCGCCATTACCAAGCCATTCCAGCTTTCAGGCAAAGAACACAAAATCAAGAGAGCCCTAATTTCTTCATCAAAATTGATACCCACAGAAGATAATTGAATAGTAATAGTATTAAACTCATTTAAATTATTTGCAATAGATCCACCTTCTGCCATTTTCATATTAAATAAACGCTTCATGAGAAATACCTTATTTGAAGCGGAGGGCTTTTCATACAGTGTCGCTAGGGTTTTCATCAAATCTTTTGTCGTCTTTGCTTTTGTAATATTAAATACCACTGATGGTGCCAAGCATAACCGAATGCTTCCGAGTGCCTTTCTGTCCAAAAGATCCCATTTAGCCTCTGACATAGTTCCTTGATTCTTGGCTTTTCCTTCCAACGGCTTCCAAAAATCCTTCTGATATAAATAGTCTTCCATTTGCATCTTCCATAATTGGAAGTTCTGCCCATTAAACCTATCAACCCTCAACTTACCCTCATCTGCCATCGCTCCCACTCAACTGTGAGACTCCCACTTAACCGTGAGACTTTCCTGTAGAGGATAACTGAAAGACAATCTTGCTCTGATACCACTTGTTAGGATAAACCACAGACATAAATAAAAAACTACATGCAAATATAACCAATAACAGAAAATAATAGAACACAGAGTAAAGAACACAAGGCACCAAGATTTAACGTGGTTCACCCAATCCCTAGGCTACGTCCACCAAGTAGCAAGTCCGATCTTATTACAATCCAGTGATTACAACTTGATTACAATCCATAATCCCTTACAGCTCAATACCATCGCAAGAACCAATTTCGTATCACAACATTATGAAAAGTACCCAACCCTAAGCCCTTTTATACAAGTATTAAACCACTTTAGGGTTATAACATGTCGGCCATATGTCGGCCATAATATGTCGGCTACCATGTCGGCTACTAGCCAAATTTTTTTTATTGGGCGATGCCCTGAACCCCACTATTTATGAAGTATGCATAGTACTTTCCTGATCAGTCACCACAATCTAACACATGGTTTCTAGGTACCCAAGGTTGCTCTATCTATTGAATCAATGTCACCTATAGACAAGTCTATGTTATGGCACTAGATACTCAACCAGATAAGTGAGAAAAGTCTATGAACCTTAAAGAATAAAACCTTGTTGATGGGTTGAATAATTGCAATCTTGATTCTAATTTTTGTGAGCATTTTATCTATGGTAAATAAAACAACATTTCATTTTACTCAAGTTCTCATAAGTCCTTATGTATTTTGGATCTAGTTCATTCAAATGTATTTGGTCTAGTTGATGTTTCTTCTATTGGTAGATCAGTTTATTATGTTTCTTTCATTGATGATTTTAGTAGAAGAACATGGGTTTATTTTTTTAGAAGTAAAGCTGAAGTTTTCAGTCATTTCAATGAATTTGAAGCAATGGTTGAGTTGCATACTGTAAAGAAGATAAAGCATTTGAGAACTGATAATGGTGATGAATATTGCTTTAAAAATTTTGATACATGTTTTTAAATATTGTGGTATTAAAAGAGAGAAAACAACTCTGTATCCTCCACATCAAAATGGAGTTCTAGAAAGAATGAATAGGATCTTGATGGAGAAGGCTAGGAGTATGGTGAGTGGAGCTGGACTAGAATAAATTTTTTGTACCAAAGTTATAGCCACTACTTGCTACCTAATAAATAGGTCTCCTACATTAGCTCTTGTTGATAAGACACCAATGGAAGCATGGTCAGGCCACAAGCCTTGACTTAGACATTTGAGAGTTGTTGGTTGTGAGGCATATGCTCATGTTCCAAAGGAGAAATAGACAAAATTGAATAACAAAGCTATCAAATGTATCTTCATCAAATATAATTATGGTGTAAAAGGATACAAGCTTGGGATCTAGTTGCACAAAAGGTATTTTACTCCAAAAGTGTTATTTTTAGAGAAACTGAGCCTTCTTCTATTATAGTACAACTAGAATGGATAAAAGAGAACATAGATGTGATTAAACTTCCTACTACACGTGAGAAGGTTAAATTCAATCCCTTAGAAATACAAGTTTTTGAAGAGAGCTCTACAAGTTTTCAATCATCAGAGAAAGAGGGAGAACCCGATCATGAACCTAAAGCTAAACTTGAACCAGATCTTGTTAGAAGGCCTAGTAGATAGCAAAAAGCACCATAAATGTATGAATATTCTCCTAATAATTAGAGGTGTATATTTTCTTTCAATGCTAATATTGATGAACCAAAATCTATAGAAGAGGCTCTTGGTATGAATGATGTAGAGTCCTAGAAGATATCCCTAGAAGAAGAGATGGAAGCTCTTAAGAGGAATTTCATATGGGACCTTGTACCATTGCATGAAGGACGAAATCCTATTGGTTGTAAATGGGTGTTCAAAAGGAAGATGGGTTTAGATGGAAGCATTCAGAAGTATAAAGCATGATTAGTTGCAAAAGGTTACTTCCAAGTTGTAGGGATTGATTATGGTTAAACATTTTCTCCTATATTAAAAATGACATCAATTCAATTTTTACTTTTTATTATAGCAGCTTATGATCTAGAAGTTGAGCAGATGGATGTGAAGACAACTTTTCTTCATGGAGATTTGGAGTAAGAAATTTATATGACATAGCTAGAGCACTTTATGGTGAAAGGTAAAAGTCATTTGGTCTCTAAAATAAAGAAATCCTTGTATGGTTTAAAAAAAAGTCCTAGGATGTGGTACAAAAAGTCTGATACATATGTATTGAGTTTGGGATTTGTGCAATCCAAATTTGATCACTGTATATACTACAAGTCTAATAGTGATTATTTCCTAGTTTTTCCCTTATATGCTGATGACATGTTGTTCATTTAATTGCAGAAATAAAATATCAGCTCCCAACAAAGTTAGAAATGAAAGATTTTGGTGAAGCAAGGTACATTCTAGGAATGAAGATTATAAGAGATAGGAAAAACAAAAAGCTTTGGCTAGGCTTCAGTAAGTATGTTGGTAATATTCTAGGAAGATTTAGTATGCAAGATTCCATATCATTGTGTGTTTCTATTACTATGGGAAAAAACTTTCTAGCTCATAGTGTCTTTCATCCCCATTAGAGATGGAAGAGATGAGTCAAGTACCATTTTAGAGTGTTGTTGAAATTTTGATGTATGTTATGGTCTATACAAGACAAGACATTGCCCAAGTAGTGGGAGTACTTTCCGATTATATATCTAAGCCAAAAAGAGCACATTGGGATGCAGTAAAAAGAGTTTTTGAATACTTGTGGGGTACCCAAAAGTACTCTATATGTTTTTATAGAATAGGATATGAGCATTACTTGGATATTCAAGGCTATGTGGATTCAGACTAGGCTAGCGATGTTGATAGAAGAAGATCCACCAATGCATATCTATTTAGATTATTTAGTGGTGCAATCAATTAGATGAGCGAGTGACAAGTTGTGATCACTTTGTCTAATATAGAGGTAGAGCATATGGTAGCCACTCATTGCTACCAGGAAGCCATCTGGCTTAAGAGACTATGTGATGTAGGAGCATCTTGCATGGAAAAATTTAAAAATTGTGGAGGAGAGAGAAAGTAGCAAAAATTAGAAAGAAAAATAATTTAAAAAATGGAAAAAAGGAGAAAAAAGGAATTTCTTTTTTTGAGGTGCATAGGTGGCGTAAATAGAAAATTAAATAAAAATTGTTGTTATTCCATTTATCGAGGTGTGTAGGTGAAATTCTAGAAGTTCTTGGAAATTTTATTAAATCATGCATTTAATATTTGCTAGGTCACATGGTAGTGCTTAGTTTTATTTGGGTTGGAATTAAATATTTGTTGAAAGGTAGTTGCATTTACCTTTTATCCCATATTGGTTGTGTTGGTAACATCTTGGGTGGTAAGTGCCTATTTAAGCAAGGCATATAAGCATTTCTAGTCAAGCTTCAAGGTGTGATCTCTTCTTAGTAGAAGCTTGGAGGGAAGGAGAAAGTGAGGAGTGAGTTTTCCTAAGTCTGTAGAGAGAGTGCCAAATGTGAGGTAGTTTACAATAGGATTGTGGTGGAGTTGCAAGTTTGTGAGAAGAGCTAGTGGCTACAATTTAGAAACAAGGAGGGTTCTTGGTGGCTTGCAAGAAGAAGTTGAGATATTCAAGGTTTCTACTAGAGTGTGGATTTGAACTAGATAGGGTTTGGATTAGATCTTGAGAGATCTTTCAAAACTATTATTGTAATTCCTATTTGTATTTGGCCATAACTAGGAAGGCCTTAAAGCTCGACACATTGCATGTAACAATTATTTTATGAATAAAAAGTTGTGATTTGATATCATATCTTGCATTGTTATTCTATTTCTACTATGTGGTTGTTGTAGGAGTTGATGAAATCCAATTCCATAGCTCACCAAGATCACCTTCATTCAAATAACTTGTCGAAGGGAAATCAAGAAGGAAGAGGTGGAGCTTGGGAAAACCCTAAATGGACTTGAGAGAGAACATATTACAACACAAAGAAAATGTATTTACAATGAGAATGCGATGTGAGATACAATGATAGAGCCTAAATATGAAGGCCTAATGGAAGCTTGCAGAACAAGCTAAAAAGTGGTAGAAGATAAGGTTGACAACTAAGCACTCTTCCACAAAAAGGTGGAACATGCTAGAAGGGAAAAAACTTCTGTGTTGTCAATAACTCATAATTAAAACAACTAAATGAATGAATTAACCTAAGTAAGCTTAAGTAAATAGAATAAATAATTAATACTTAATTATTTACTCTAACACCCTCGCTTAAGGTCAACTTAGGGGAATTCCATAAGCTCACAAAATTAAGAGAAAATGCAGAATGGGTCCTGAAAACAAGGCTATGTTAGGTACTCATGTACAATGCAAAGAAATGCAAGAACTAAAAATGGGGAAAGATAAAATACCACATGGGAAAAACCCTCCACCAAAAAGAGGCAACCTAGTGAAAAATTGAAGAAGCCTCCAACAAAATGGAATGTCCCATAAAATAGGAACAAGAGAAGATTATGAAGAGCATTACTAAAGCATGGAGACATTACAAAATTTTCCATTAGAAAGAAATTACTGATCTAAAGAACCTACATAGAAGAAGAAGGCATAAACTGAGCATGTCTATATGGTAGATGATCCATTACACCAAAATGCATAGGTAGCCAGCCACTGCAATCACCTCATATATAGGATCAACCACTAAGTACATTGCTCACACTATCGAACCATCAAACTGAGGATGCATTAGAACAACAACATAACTTTCCTTAATGTAGATGGGGTGAGATGATAGGAAACTAAGAATGTGGGCCAATATCCTCTGCAGACAGAACCTAGACTGATGAGAGAGGGGAAGAGGTACAAACACCTACAAAGACATGGTCACACCAACACTACATGGGAAAACAAAGGATGAAGGCCAAAAATAGAAAATACTATCCCTCCAATGGTGCTTTATAAAAATAGTGCAAGTACAACTATCTCAAAACAATGTTCTTGAACCCAAAATGCAAGAGTGGCACTTTATCTCGGTGCCTATACATAAAATTGTTTAGAAATGACGTCAACCATGATTAGAAAAAGAAAAAAGCTAACAAAAAAGATAGTATAGCCCAAAACAAAAGAAACTATGCTAGGAAAATGATCCTTGAACTTGAAACACCCAAGATATCCACCATAGAGAAAAAATGCCAAAAACATGATAGAAAGAGCATGGGCTAGAATATAAGGAAAAAGACTACATTTCTAAAAAGATGACAAAACTAGATTTCCAAAAATATAACATTTTCAGAAACCTGACATGGGATGCAAAAGATATGGATGTTGGAGTCAAAAATAAAACTTTGGATTTCAACTAAAAAAATGAGCAAATAAATTGCATCAAAACCTAAAAATACTTGCAGCAATGTCTCTTTTTTGAAACTAGCTTTTTGATGCTTCTTTCAAATTGGAAAAATACCTCTATATGCTCAAGATATGGCCAAAAAGCTACAAGTATGTCAAAATGACCCTGGAGAGCTTGGTAGCGATGTTGATGTAGGATGAAAACCTTGTAGTCATTGCAACAAAAATATACCATGTGGCATGCCACATGGTAGGGCCATGTGGATTCCACATGGTAGTGGGATGACGTGGTGGGTGATGTGGCAAGGGCCACATGGAAAAGTGCCACTGTGGCACCCATGCCATGTGTCACCTATAGGTCGTGCCAAATGTGCTAAAAACACTAACACAACTACTGACTATTTAAAAATGTTGATGCAATCTCCACATGAGCTATGGGATATAGGGGCAAGAGTGGTTGAGGAGTCCCTTGGTGGTGGTGGCCACAAGGGTGACTGCCACTGGTGTCGCCATTGAGAAGGTGGGTGGTGGGTGGTGCTCGGGCGGTGGTCGAGCTACGACGTGGGCTGGGTGTTGCTCAGGTAGCATAGCTAGCATAGGTGTTGCCTAGGTGGAGCATAGGCAGCCTCATAGTGGTCATTGGGAGGTGTAGTGGTGGTGTGGCCTTTTTATAATTTTTTATTTTTTTCACTCTATTCATCCATACAATTGTACAACAGGCCCTATAACTAATTTTTTTTTGCCTCTCAGAGCTCTTTCTCCAAAATTGACAAATTTTATATGAATCTTAAATATAAACAACCTTTGGAATCTAATGGCAGTGTCTGTTTATGCCCAAAGTGCTATGAAAAAATGCTTTTCCCCTAGATTGAAGAGAAATGCACAAACAAACAAGGGTTTATATTTCTGAATCGTGGCTTCAAAAATCTTTCAACTAAGAAGCTATAGGGCAGCTCTGATACCATGTAGGAGTTGATGAAATCCAAGATCATAGCTCACCAAGATCATCTACATGCAAATAACCTATCGAAGGGAAACTAAGGAGGAGAAGGTGGAGCTTAAAAACACCCTAAATGGACTTGAGAGAGAACATATTGCAACAAAAACAAAATGTATTTACAATAAGAATGAGATGTGGGATACAATGAGAGAGCCTAAATATAAAGGCCTCATGAAATCTTGTAGAACAAGCTGAAAAGTGGTAGAAGATAAGGTTGACAACTAAGCACTCTTCCACAAAAAGACGGAACATGCTAGAAGGGAACAAACTTCCATGTTGTCAACAACTCATCACTACAACAATTAAATGAATGCATTAACCTAAGTAAGATTAAGTAAATAGAATAAATAATTAATAATTAATTATTTACTCTAACAGTTATTTGATGGGGGCTAGGACATCTTCTTTGGGGATTCTCCAGCCTTGTGCTATGTTAGATGGTATGAGAGTGAAGGTTGTTACTGAGTGTGTAGACAGATCACTGAAGTTGTGGTAGTTTGCACCGAGACCTTGAGAGGACATGAAGATTGATCAATGGATGCAAAGATGGAAGGTTGATCTTTTTGATGCATAATTGTAGAGAGTTTGTAGATTGTAGATCCATGGTCTTGGACTTGTGATGTGGTTCCTAATTGTTCATGCGAGGTGGTAGGTTGTGATTTGATTTGCAAACAACTTGAGGTTTTCACAAAGAGCATGAGAAGGATTTGTTGTAGATGGTTTATAAAGATCTTAGGAGATGGTTCCAAGAGGATTGGACCCTAAGATGATTGTGAGTCTCCATGATGTGGTAGAGAGGAATTTTTCTAAGATGTTTGCTCAGGTTGAAGCTAGTTTAGTTAATCAAGCTATGAATGAGATTGCTCAATTTGAAACTAGTTTGGATAATTAAGATAAGGACAAGATGAGGACAGAATTTTGTAGATGTCTATGTAGCTAGAGTCTACTGATTTGGAAGAGGGTTATCTAGCCTATTAGAAGACTTGTTCGAGAAAGAAGATGGCATGGCAAGGTCAAGGTGGAAGAGGTTGGTTTTTTTGATCAATTTGTGGAGCCTAATATAGAACCTACAGAGCTACTAGAGGTTGTTGCTGAAGATATTCCTAACCTTGTTGATATTGGGATGAAGATTGGTTTTCATGATTAGTTAGTTGAGTCTAACATGGAGATTGTGGAGCACTCAATTGTGGATGATCTAGTTGCTATTGGTGGTGATTTGTATGTGTTGTGAGCAATGAGATTGTTGGTGTTGGGAGTTTGGCATTTGTTGATGGAGATCTACATATTTTTTTTGATATGGAGTTCGATGTTGTTGGGATGGATTCACTAGTTGCTAATGTCGATGAGGATTTTCTAATGAAGCGTTATGTTTAGTTTGTTCTTAGGAGTGAGCATGCTGATTGGATGGTTGAGATTCTAGTGTTTGACATATGGTTGTAGATGTGGATGATGTGCAGATTGGTTTTCTTGTCCTTATTGAGGTGGAAACCTTTGTTGAGGATGAAGATGGTTCTAGGTCTTTCTTTTCGCATCTAAGTGTGGGACACACTTTTTTGTCTACCTAGGGAGTATGATGTAGGAGCATCTAGCATAAGAAAATTAAAAATTAAAAAATACAAAAATACAAAAATTGTGAAGGAGAGAGAAAGTGACAAAAATTAGAAAGAAAAATAATTTAAAAAATAGAAAAAATGAGAAGAAATGTAATTTCTATTTTTGAGGTGCATACGTGGCATAAATATAAAATTAAATAAAAATGGTTGTCATTCCATTTATTGAGGTGTGAAGGTGGAATTCTAGAAGTTTGTGCACATTTTATTAAATTATGCATTTAATATTTGTTGGACCACATGGTGGTGCTTAGTTATATTTGGGTGGGAAAAAAATATTGGACATTTTATTAAACCATGCATTTAATACTTGTTGAGTCATGTGGTGGTGCTTAGCTATATTTGGGTGGGAATTAAATATTTGTTGAAAGGTAGTTGCATTTACCTTTTATCTGACATTGGTTGTGTTGGTAACATCTTGGGTGGTAAGTTCCTATTTAAGCAAGGGATATGAGCCTTTATAATCAAGGTTCAAGGTGTGATCTCTTCGTAGCAGAAGCTTTGAGAGAAGGAAGTGAGGAGTGAGTTTTCTCAAGTCTGTGGATAGAGCACCAAATGTGAGGTAGTTTATAGAAGGATTGTGGTGGAGTTGCAAGTTTGTGACAAGAGCTAGTGGTTGTGGTTTAGAAACAAGGAGGTTGCTTGGTGGCTTGCAAGCACAAGTTGAGATCTTTGAAGTTTCTACTAGAGTGTGGATCTGGACTAGCTAGGGTTTGGATTGGATCTTGAGAGATCTTGTAGAACTATTATTGTAATTGCTATTTATAATTGGCAATAACTAGGAAGGCCTTATAGCCCAACACATTGCATGTAACAATTATTTTATGAATAGGGAGTTGTGATTTGATATCAGATCTTACATTGTTATTTTGTTTCTGCTGTGTGGTTATTTGCTAGGGGCTAAGACCTCTCCACTAGGATTCTTTTGCCTTGCACTGCATCACTATGTTTAGATGTAGAGTTCAAATAGGGTGTAGTGACAATTTATAGTTACAGTTAGAGTGCAATCTGCCTAGTGAAGAAACTGACATTTCATGCCAAGACCAAGGACATTGATGTACAATATCATTTTGTGACAGATATGGTTGAGGATGACAAGGTAAAGCTAGAAAAGATGGAGACTTTGGTTGATGTTGTTGATGCATTAATTAAGCCCGTGAGCATAGAGAAGTTCAAATGGTGTATAGAGTCTATGGGCCTCTCAGCCCCTAGCAATTAAGTCCTAACCACTATGGACCCCCTAACTCTTGCAAGGTGTTCGACAAGTGGGATAATGTCAAGAATTGTGTCTCAACCTTGCAGTCTTTTTCCAAAAAACTCTAGAAAATTTTAGCCAGAAAAATCTAGAAATTTTAGAAAATTCTAGAATTTGTTTGTGGTAGTTTTAAACATGTTTATGAGTTGAAAATATGTGTATGAGTTGTTAAAAATATGTCTAGTCTCTAGAACATTGTAGAAGGGCTATTTTTAGAGTGTAAACAACTCATTATATGATTTTTATGGGGGTCTAAACTAGAGGACCAAATTATGGACGAAAATGGTATTCTTGGAGTTACAAATTACAAGTGGGTAACATGTAGCATAGTTATTTTGCCCATGGTTTTGGCTAATGCTTTTGTAAAACCACAAATGGTTTCCAAGTAGAAAATCACTATAAAAGCAGGGCTTGGGGAGATGTTTGAATCATCAAGTTTAGTTTACAAGACTAGTGCTAGAAGGAGTCACTCTAAGTCTGAGTCCGAGTTTTAGTTGTAATGATGAGCTCCTATAAGAACTTACATTGCAAGTGTATTGTATTCTTCCAAATTTGAGAATACATTGCGTTGATTTTGGAGGGTGAAATTTTTCTTCTGGAAGGGTTTCCCCATGGTAATCATTGTGTTATGCATTCATTGTTATTTTTATTATATTATTATGCATTTTCTTGAGATCTTTGCAATAGTTAGTTGAATTTGCATAATCATCCCCTCAAAGATTAGTGTAGGAAGAAATTATGCACACCTTAGCTTCCTTACATATTGGTCACTTTGATATTTTGAATCATGCATGACAAGATAAAACTTTGTTGGATTGTATGGATTGATAGATTAAGTTTTAGTAAAAATATTAATAAACTATAAAAATTCATTATGCATAATATTTATTTTAAAACACAAATGAAATGCATTAACATGATCCAACTATCATAAAAAAACATACATGGCAAGGTCACATTCAAATTTTGTAGGCATAAAAGTTGAGATGATTGTGGTAGTTTTGGGTCAGATAACAAGTGAGATAATAATGGAAATAAAATAAAATTGAATGATGTTAATTATAATTTATGGAAGATGAAAATATAGGAGTACTTGTGTGTAGAAGATTTAGCAACCATTGTATAGTAAAGTGAAATGTAAAGTGAAGAACTAAGTAGTAATGTTTGATGAAGATTGAAAAATCTTGAACTAAAAATCCTCAACTTTCAATATATCCAATGCAACAACCACTGCTTGATGAGTACATTAAAAAAGTTATATCAAATTTCTTCAGCCTCAATCAAGGATCATCTACATTGGTGGGATGATGTTGAAGAATTTCAATTGGGAGTTGCTCCAAGGGATGATGTTCAATAATCTCAGTTGGGCGTTGCTGCAAAATAAAACATAATAGAACCCATTGAGGTGGTCATTCCTCTAGTTTCTTCTATTAAGAATGATGTGGAGGTAAATTGGGTGAAGCTGAGTTTGAAGGTCAACTATATCTTGTTGAAAAAACTAAAGCTTCTGCTCATAGGTTCATGCATATTTTTCATTGTCACTACCATAATTCCATCTAAGGAGTATTTTAGATGAGGAAAGAGATTTGGAATGCAACATGGGTAGATATCTTTTATAATTTGTTTGTGAATTACCAAATGCATGTTGAATGCATTAAATATAAAATAGAAAAGAACAACATGTTTGAAAGGCTACAACCTCTATTAAATTTGTCTAATGTACTCAGTTTATGAAAACCTCTATCAATAGTGTAAGAGCTCATAAGAGAAGCAATATGTATTGAAAAGCATAAATAAAAAAAGATCGATAATGTATTACATTTTATGTTCTTTGTTCTTCTATTTTTTCCCTTTATTGAGATTTAATAAATGATATTAGACCGCTTTGAAGAAAGATCTTTTTGAGAGAGACTTTTTGATTAGGGATATGGTGTTTGGTGAAGATTAATAAAATTTAAATATGTTTGTAAATATATAATTGTACTCTCCACCGCGTGTAAAGTGTGGGCAAGAAATATTTAAGGAGGTAATTCTAATTGCTGCTTCCAAAAGCATCTATGGAGATTTGACAAAAAGCTAAAAGGAGGTAATAAGAGATTATTTCCATATCTTCCATATTTTGGGCATGTGTATATCAAAATATTTGGTGAAAAGCATGTTGAAATCTATTTTAATGGAAAATTAAGTGAAGGAAAAAGATATTTGGTGGGAAAAGATAAGACAACCCTAAAAGAAATGTTTGAGTTAATTATTGGACCCCATTAATGATTGTGGAATGGGAAGGAAAGAATTTAGTAAGTAACATTCAAATCAATTATAGAAATTAGGAATAAGAAAATACAGTATTACAACAAGATGATGTTTTCATGAGAGCCCAAAAGGAGACCCAAGCCCAAGAGACTTGCTGATAAGTTTTAATCTCTTGGAAGTGTGAGAAAGTGTGATCTTTTTGTTGAAGAAGTTAAAGAGAATGCAACATATAAAAATAAAAAGGTGTTTCTAAATTTGTAATCAAATATTTCTCACGATGTTGAGGAGATAGATGTAGAGAAGTAGGACTATGGTGTGAAGATGTCACTGTTAGAATATAGTAGATGTTGTTTAAAGAGTTTAGACTCTAAAACAAAATGTTAAGTAACATTGCTAATTTTAGTTTGTCATGGAAAAGATTCATTCAATGTATTTTTGAAGAAGAATTGGTGATGTTTAAGTCTTGTAGGTGTCACAAAAACCAGCTATGGTCAACACAAACCAACCACCTATCCTCTACGGTCCACCTCAATTACCATCATTTTTTCATGCTTTTTCACATTCTATGCACTATTTCACCTATCTTTTCTAACTTTAGGCTATGATTTCTATAGAATATAATATGTAAGCTTTTTTTAATTTGATGATTGAAATACAATATGTACTACCCATATTTGGGTTTTTCAATTGTAGGGTCTCTATAGAATATCATATAAAATAAATATTACATAAAATAACTTGTTTCTTGTTACCCAAAAATTGTGTAAGATCATCTAGATAAAATAATGACACATTGTAAGAGTACATTCAAATTCATTAAGGTTTTGTTTATGATGAAAATAATAATTTTTTAATGCATTAACTAACTACTCAGATCTTCATGCACTATTTTATCTACCAATTTCTATAAATCATAGTAATGCATTTTAGTTTTTCTAAAATAAGGAGCATCAGTTATATGAAACTCCACAAAAATTTCATGCAATTTAAAAAAATAAATTTCAAAGTAGTCTTCACCATTATTGTCCAACATTTAGTATAGTTACATGTTAGTAATGAGTATAGTTACACGTTAGTAACAAGGACCCTTAACTTCATTTTAGATGTTAAGTAGGAGCAGAAGCATGGTGTTCCGTGCAGCTAGGGTTTCAAATGTTGTGAAATAAACTTAGGAGGATGGTAGGGATTCAGATGATTCTGAGCCAGATGAAAGGAGGACCTCTCCTATGCATGCCCATTGTTAGGTTGTTGTTCATTTAGTGGGTTGATTCAACTATAGAGTGGGGGACTTGGTTTTCATTTCCTTCGTAACTCTTTGGGGATGACATTTTTTCTAGTATGGTGCTTTGTTGAGAGGGATCCAATTTGGTCATTGGTGGGTTCACCTCTAGACTATGGAGTGTTTACCTTAGTGATGGTTGCTTTGTTTCTAAGCTTGGAACTTTTGATTCATGCCTCTCCATGTTGCATCCTAGAGTATTGTGTTGCTGGGTTACCTAGATCTGAGGGCCGAATGCTATTTTTTTGTTGATAGGTTTGAGAATCCTCATTTTTCCTTTGGAGTGGTTGGCTTGAGAGTTTTTAGTTTTCCCCTTGAACAATAGGTATCTATCCCTGAAGGTATTTCATCTCTTACGAACTCTGGTTTTCCCCCTTCTTTCCTTATCCAAGGGAGTTTTACTTCTGGGTTTGCCAATTTTGGAGGCTCTTTTGTAGTTTAGTGGTTGAAAGTTGGATCTCTTCACTCTTCCTCCTTATCAAGCTTCAATGATTCTTTCATGATGCGTATTGACTAGTTTCTTAAGTGGGCTCTATTTTTTGGTTTTCCTATTAGTCACCAGGTGGTGGTTGTTTCTATTGAGATGAATTCTCATCTTCAATTTCAAAAGCACCTTTATTTGGTGCTTTGGTTTGAAGATTGGTTCATGTTGTGCTATAGTAATATGTGCACAACTCTTATTGAGGTGGTGATGTATTGTGCGGATGTTTTTTGATAGTTGGTTGAACTACACTCATGTTTAGTTTAGTGCCATGAAGGTGGAGTGGTTTCAAAAGAGGGTTTTCTTCAGTTTTATTTTCCTCCTCATTATCCCTATTGAGGTGGGTTTCCCTATTCTTAAGGAAGAAGGAAGCTATACCAGGAGTGTTGGTTCTTGTAAGCTTTTTTCATGGATTTAGAGTGTTCATCCAAAGTGGATATGGACTTTGCTGGTTGAGCTCTATGATATCTTGACTATGAGATTGACTCCTATAGAGGTGGAGTTGATTTTGATGTTTTTTGTGGTAGAGGCTAGTTTTATTAAAGGGCATGGAACCTTAGTGGTCATTAGAGATAGTGTGGATGTTTGGGAGTTTCTCTTCGCCAACATTAAATTTGGAATCTTCCCTCCCTTGTTGCTATTAAGGAGGACCTCTTTGCTATTGAGGTGGGAAGGGAGTTTGTGCAGGGGCTGAATATTTTTGAAATGGTTGATTTGAATTGGTGGTTCTACTAGTTATGGACCTATAGCTATAAGGGTGAAGATGAATAGGCTATGTATTACCTGTTATTTGTTTCTAGGCCTTTTGAGGATGAGTTTATCTCTCCCTCTTAGTTTCTTTTTCTCTTTTGATTAGGTGGTTTTTCTTAGTTTTGAAAGGCTCTCCTCGTTCCTTTGTTCTTTATTTTGGGTAGAGATTGCATCTAGTATGAGGGCTTGTCTTGTGCTAATCCTTAGAATTGTAGACTATGCCTGGTGGATTTATCGCATTCATACCTTTGGTTTTGATAGAGGTAGATCTAGTTGATGTTTCTATTGATGTCCTGCACTACTATTATTGATTTCTTATTTAATAGTTTCTAGAGTTCTTTTTTGTATCTTGGGTCAATGCCTTCTTGCTTCTTTTTAAATTAAAAATTGAGGACCTTTAACTTAACCTTATGTATTTAATAATATAGTTGAATGTAGTTGTTTACATGGTAGGAAATAAGAGTGAAGTGCAACATGGTTTTCAATAATATGTTGATCTTCATAATCAAAGAAGTCATTGTAATGTGTATTGAGCAAGAAAAATGAATAAAATTTCGAGTCTTTTATTTCTTTGTTGTAGCAATTTCTGATTTTCTGGGTAAAGGCACAGATCTGTGTCACCATTTATGATACAAAAACCTATTTTGGTCAAATCTCATTTCTTTATCAAAAATCAACTTTTTTTAAAAACTAAAAATACCCTTTTATAGATCTTAGATTCAATATCATCATTATATAAATTTTTTAGTGTTTTGATTAGTTATAATATGTTATAATCTCAAAATATTATAAGTCGATATTTCAACATTTTAGAAGATGCTCCCTCAAAAAAGGAAAAAAAATAGTAAATCATATCAAAAAAATAAAAAAATAATATTTATCTCTAGAGGAGAGAATCCTCTTCACGAATATGTAATTTTTTTTCAAGAAGGTATAGATTTGATAGGGAAGTTTTGACGGGAGGAAAAAATTGTTTGATTCTGATAAGGTCGAACTTGAGTACTTATAACAAAGAAAATATACATAAAAAATAATTATTTCTTTTTTTGTGCAGTAGCTATACATGTCATCTATAGGATATTTTCAAATCAATACAAAAAATGATGATTTACATATACTTGTTTGACGGGAACTACACCCTATATTTTTTATAGTTAAAAAAGGGACTTCAAAATAAGATAAAATGAATAAATTGTTACCCAAAAAAATTATAAAAATTATAGGCATAAAATTCATCCAATTCTAAACATTTCATCAATTTACATCATCTTCATATTTTAAACACAAATACCATTTTTTTTGTCATTAATGTTTAACTCTCACATTCTGATATCACGTTTCTTTATAAAAGGTGACACAGGTTTGTGCTTTTACCCTTCTATGAAATTATAAGTGTTGTAGCATATTAGTTTGATGATTATTTTATGTTGAGTTTGGAATCTTTTTTCACAAAGTGGTATCAAAGTCAGCATTCAAGAAGGAAACTAAAGCTCAAATTAGAGAATTACATCTAAAGACATCACAATGATCAACAATACATAATAGCCTCATGTTCTAATATTTAATTGTAATAATTATGATGTTTGGTCTATAAAGATGAAAACTTTATTTCGTTATCAAGATCGTTATGATTAGTTGAGAAGGGTTTTATGGAACCAAAGGATCATGCAACATATGAGGCATTATCACAAAAAGAAAAAGATTTGTTGAAGGATAAGGAGAAGGATTCAAAGGCTTTGTTTTTCATTCAAAAATCAATGGATGAGTATCTATTTTAAACAATTTCTCTAGCAACCAAATTGAAAAAATTATGGGACACCTTATAAATTTCTTATCAAGGTACAACAAAGGTGAAGGCAGCAAGATTCAAAAAATTAAAGAGAAAATTTGAAAATCTTAATATAAATGTATCAAACCGTATAGATAATTTCTTACTAAACTAATGCATATTGTCAACTAATTGAGAACCCAAGGGGAGGTATTTATGATGAAAATGTGGCTGAAAATGTGCCTAGAAGTTTACATAGTATGTTTGATTCAATTTTAGCCATCATTGAAAACTCAAAATCTTTATTGATATTGTCTATGAATGAACTAATGGGTTCCTAGTTTTCTCATGAGTTGAGAGTTAAAAAAATAACAATTAATCTTTTGAGAATGCTTTCAAAAGCTCAAACTTCATCAAGAGAAAGAGGAAGAGGAAGAGATGAATACTAATTAAGGAGGAAGGATGAATCAATCTAATCAAAGTTTCAATAATAGAGGACATTGTAGAAACCAACAATCATCAAGGTTTGATAAATATGATATCCAGTGTTATTATTGTAAGAGGTATGGTCATTTAGAAAATGAATGCAGGATGAAACAGGAAGATCTAGATAATCGTCAGGAAAATTATCTAGATGTAATAGATAATAATTTAGGTAGTTTTTTATAACATGCAATGTGGCACAAGAAAGTTCTAAGTAAGTTTTATTTTTAGTAATGGTTGTAGTAACCATATGATTGGAACTAGAGAATTGTTTTCTAACTTGGACGATTATGGGAAATCTAAAATTAAATTGGGAAATGAAAGTCTAGTGCCTATAATGGAAAAGGGTGCTATTCATGTATTGGCTAAAAATGGAGAAAAAATGTTTATCCCTAATGTTCACTATGTTTTTGAATTAGTGCATAATCTTATGTGTTGCTCAATCAACTAAAAAATGGTATAAAGTTATTTTATAGGATAATGGATGAGAATTCTAGGGATAGGCTCAATGAAAAAGTTGAAATGATCAAGAATAAGATGGATCATCTTTAGATCCATTGTATTCACAGAATGATGGAAGCTAATTTCAAGGTAGAAGCACTAGATCAGACATGGTTGTGACATTTGAGGTATGGACACCTTCATTTTGATGGCTTGAGTTTATTGTAGAAGAAGATTATGGTAAAAGGTTTGCCTACTATTACAGTGCCCTCTAATTCTTGTGAAAGTTGTATAATGGAAAAATGACACAAAAAAAGTATTGCTATAGGAAGTTCAATTAGAGAAAGAAATATTTTGATGTTGGTTCATACTAACATATGTGGTCCTATAAAATCCCAATATTTGGGAGGAAAATTATATTTCTTGACATTCATTGATGATATCAGAAGAAAGACTTGGATCTATTTTTCAAAGGAGAAATTTGAGATTTTCAATAAGTTTAAGAAGTTAAAATCTCTAGTGGAAAATCAAAGTGGATTATTCATTAAGTTACTGAGATCTAATAGAGGTGGAGAATACAATTCTAATGAATTCTTGGATTTTTGCAGATATCACAAGATCAAGAAAAAATTTACAACTAGGTACACACCATATCAAAATGGTGTACCTGAGAGGAAAAATAGAATCATAATGGACATGACAAGGAGTATATTGAAGGCAAAGAATTTATCTATTGAATTTGGGGTAGAAGCTATTTCATGTGCGGTATATATCCTAAATAGAAGTCCTACAAAGAGTGAAAGATACAATTCCACAAGAAGCATAGAGTGAAGATGATTAGAAAGAGGGATGTCATATTTAAGGAGGAACAAGCATGGGATTGAAACATGGACAAGACAATCACAATTGGAGCACCAATAACTAATGAAGAAGAGCATGAAGAGAAAGTGGGTCAGCCAAATCAATCAAGACCAAACACTCCACAATGAAATCATGTACATGGTCAACCATCAAATCATGAAAATCAAAACACTCCAAGTGTAAGTAATACATGTTCCACAAGAAAAGGTAAAAATATGATAAGTTTGAAAGATATTTATGACCAAGAAGAGGAGATTTTGAATTTTAGTTCGAATTTTCCATTTTTCTCTTGTATCTATTGTATTATGAAGGACTTAAGGAGGAATATTGGATCAAAGCCATGGATGAAGAAATTAAATCCATTGAAAATAAGTATACATCAAAGCTTGTAGATCTACTTGAAGGAGTCTTAATGAGCCTACCCTATACATAAAGATTGACAAAGAAGGTCAGATTTTTATTTTATGCTTGTAAGTTGAAGGTTTGATTTCCACTAGAAATTTGTCTCTAGATATGTTTAAAAAACCAATGATGGAATAATTTCAAATGATTAATTTGGGTTTGATGAGATATTTTTTGTGTATTGTGGTAATTCAATTTGATAAAGTTATTTTCATTTTTCAAACAAGGTAAACCAAAGATGTGTTAAGAAGATTCAATATGATGAATTGTAATCCAACAAAAACACTAATTTTAACAGGAACAAAACTTAGCAAAACTAATTTTGGGCCATATGTTAATTCAACTTTATTCAAGAAACTTGTTGGGAGGTTGATGTATCTCACAGCTACAAGGCTTGATAGTCATGTTACAAATTAGGAATTTATTTAATGCATTTTAGTTTTTCTAAAATAAGGAGAATAGGTTATGTGAGACTCCACAAACATTTCATGGAATTAAAAATAATAATTGTCAAATAATTCTTCAATATTATTGTCCAACATTTAGGATAGTTAAACATTAGTAATGAGGAGCTTTAACTTAATATTATGGATTTAATAATATAGATTTTATGGTAGGAAGTAAGAGTGAATTACAACATGGTTTTGAACAATATGTAGATCCTCATAATAAAAGGAGACATTTTAATGTATATTTATTGAAATATTTAATGCTCACATTATCTCAAGGGCCTTCTACACCTACATACCATGTCTGACAGTCAACTGTAATAGTCAGAAATAGTTATTGTGGTAGGTGGATTTGAAATTCTAAAATGAGACGGTCATTCAAGTTGACAACAAGAGACAAGAAGGGGGGGGTGTTCCTTTATTAAAAAAAAAGTTAGATCTAGATATTCTAAAGGTCAATCAAGTTCAACAGAAAAATAGAGACAAAAAGTTTGATCAGATCCAATAACAACAACAGGAGTGGATGACTATTTGGGTATTTTGTGGAAGTAATTTTTTTCCTATAGGAGCAATGATTGCTCCAGGTTTATTGTATGTAGCCATTCATTGTTGCAACTTTGATTCAAGTTCTTAGATAGTTTTTTGTTCGTCTAGGGTTAATAATATATTCTCTAGATTTATATCTATTTCTATCAAGTTAATAGAAAGAAAGAAAATATATCTTCCATCTCCAATCTATTGTGGTTACAGATCTTGTCTCCTTTATTATATTCTTTTGTGCATGATTAGAAATATTTGTGAGCAAGGAGGAGAAACCATTTAACATGTGTTTGGAATGTTGTTATTCCTCCCCATATTACTCGACTTCTGCTTGAACTGAGTAACTCATCTTTTATTGACCAAGAAACTCAGTCTCTTCTATCAAGCCATTATCTTCTAGGCTCCCTTTTGGTGACCAAGTAACTCAACACCCATTACTACTGAGCAACTTGGCATTTCCTATCACTTGATTTCTTAAGGTACCAAGCAACTTGACACTCCCTATTGCAGCTTGCTTGCTAAAGAAATTTTTAATATGTTTTTCATGTGGTATTAGAGCTATAAAGCTCCACATCCTCATGAATTTGGGCATAGTCTTTTGGGTGTTTGATATTGTTGTGTAGGAGACATGGCTAGAGATGTAGGAAAGACAAGGAAGAAACCACTATCCTTTAATGGACAAAATTATGAAACTTGGGTAAAAGAAAATGAGAACCATTATGGTTATAAATGATTTGAGGGGGTTTTTGGTAAAAGAGTTTAATGATATAACTAACCCAACATAGTATACTATCCTCACCAACCAGTAAAGGACTCTACTGAAGGAGTCAAGAAGAAGAGATGCAAAATCTTTAAGCTTGATTGAGGCAACCATGACATAAACATTTTTTTTAAAATACAAAAAGTTAGCTATTCAAAGGTAGCATGGGATATCCTTGGGAAAAATGTCAAAGGGACTGATAAAGTCTATGTAGTGAGGCTAAAAATGATTTGAAGGGAGTTTCAAAAATTTCAAATAGAGGAAAATGAATCTATTTCAGATTTCAAGTCAAGGACCTCTAGTTTGATAAACTAGTTGAAATAAAATGGAGAAGATTATGAGAAGAAGAAAATAGTGGAAGAGATATTGAGGAGTCTACCTAAAAAGTATGATAATCTTGGGATTACCATTGAAGAGGCAAAGGACTTCACTACCTTGACAATTGATGAGTTGATGGGTACTCTTCAAACCCATGAGCACTAGATTAATAGATCAACAACAACTTCCCTATAGAAATGTTTCAAAGCTCAGTCAAATTCAAGAGGTAGGGGGAGAGGAAGAAATGACTCCAGTAGACACTCTAGAGGAAGAGGTTGTGGTAACTTTTGACAAAGGAATGCTAGAGAAGAAAGCTTAGGACAAGTAGGCAATCAAGAGGGAGCAAGCAACTCTCAAAATAATGCTAGATGAGGTAAGAAGAACTACAACTCTAGCAAGAGTAATGTAGAAGGCTATTACTATCATAAATTTGTGCATTATGAAAGTGAATGCTGCAAGAAGCAAGGTGACCAATCAAGAAAGAATGTCAATGTGACTAATGTAAATGTTCGTGAGGTAAACAACCCCACAACCTTCATCATGTACAACATTGGTGAAGAAGGTAGCCCTAACATATGGTACGTGGATACCAGTTGCTACAACCACATTAGTGGTAATGAAAATTTATTTTCATTTATTGATAAGAATTTTAAATAAGAAATTAGAATGAGAAACAATGGAACCATTCATATTGTGGGCAAAGGATCTATAAAAGAAATAAAAAAATATCTATTTTCCCCCTGGTATGAAGCACAACATAATGAGTGTTGGACAACTCATTCAAAATTGTTACAAGGTGCTAATGGAAAGTGACAAGAGTGTAATTCATGAGAAAGATGAGAGCAAGAATGTTCTAGTATTAGTCTAAATGACAAGGAACTAGATGTTCCCCTTGAGGATAGAGACTCATTTTTCTTCTCAAATTGTTGTCACACCTCCCAAGCATGCATTTATAGTAGTACACTAGAAATAAGCCCTAAGGAGTGTGATTGAAAACCCCTCCAAGCTGTGGCATCTAAGGTATATTGGACATCTTGGCTTTTCTTGTTTAAATTTGTTGTTCAAGAAAAGAATGGTAGATGATTTGCTTAACATTGTAGATTCATGTGACAAGTGTGAGACTTGTATTTTGGGTAAGAAACATAGTCTTCAATTTAATTTTGGAAAGGCAAGATCACCATTAGAGTTGGTGTATTCTAATTTAGTTGGCCCTGTGCAAACCACTTCTATTGGGGGGAGTACTTATTTTATGATATTCATAGATGATTTTAGTCATAGGACATGGGTGTATTTTATTGAAAGAAAATCTGGAGTATTTGACAAATTTGTTGAAATTAAAGCCTAGGCTAAAAATAAAATGTGGACATTATGTAAAATCCTGTTGTCACTTAGGTTTGCACCCTTGTCCAAGGCCTATGCGCGAGGACAACCTAATGAAACATGGAAACAACCTCCAAGCTGTGGGACTTGAATTGTGAGGTTGAGTCTCTGGAGAAGGCCGACTTCCTCTTACTTTCAGGGCGCACCTATCTATTGTCAGAAGGGAAAGGGAGAAAGAGAGCATTAAAGAAAATCTACCTAGTCTAATCTAAGGCGGTGATGCACCAACACAGAGTGTTCAGACTCATTTTCCTACCCATTATGCACTACGGAACTAGGGTAACATTCAAGGTCATACATTCATTCAGACTTATATCAACCAACAGCCACATGCAGATCAAGAGACCAACTGAATAACACCAGGAATAGAAGATTTCACTTGTATATTATTCAATAGGCCAAAGATAGATATAGTATGCAGACCATTGATCTCAACAATGCATCAACGAGAGGCAAAATGATACACATACACGTTGATGGCTGAAAGAGATGATACATGATATTTATCTAGCTCAGAGACAAAGGGATTTTTCACTGCAAGTCTGCAAGCAGTAGCCGAGAAAATCAAGAAGAGTCAACCCTTACAAAATGTACAAAATCTGCTTTTATAGTTCAGGCATAACTGAGATTTTTTTTTTGGCTGAAATGACCCTGCAACTACCTGCCATTGAGTACCATGGAAGACAATCATGGAAAAAATCTCTAGAAAATTTGATCTCTTTCACCAATAATGTCCTGAGAAGACTGAAAACGATGTCATAACTATGCTCCGACCTGGTAGATGGATCAATGGGTGGGTGGAGTGTCATTCTATGTTTTACATTTACTCTAGTAGGTTGAGATTGATCATGGAGATCAGATTGCATGACAAAATCGATTATCCTCGCCTCTTAGTTCATGAATCCGTCGAGGTCAAAAGGTCAACCGAGCTCCCTATGCATCAACTAGGCCACGCGAGCCAATTGCATTTCTTTATTTCGCCACCTGAAGGTCCTCCTACAGTCAACCACCCTTCATTGGACTAACCGTGCCACCCTAAATACTATCATGATGGTGATGGTTACACTAATCGGCAACCACCATCCTAGACTGCGTCGACAGGACGCATGTCGACAAGGCACTGTGTCGCCAACATAACCCTCGCACATCTCTGCCAAAGCGCGATGGCGCCTACCGTCGATCGGCCTCGATCCAACAATCATGGAGACTCATCATTCTACAACCTCTTCCCTTGTAAATCACTAGGCCCGCGGCACATGTGGCACTCCCCATTGGTCTGACGATCGCTTAGTCCTTACTGCCAGCTATATGAAACATGGTTCCACGAGGACACGTGGCACATGGGCGCTAACTCGATATCATAAAATTCATGCAGTTTCTCCATGGCGAGATAGCACCTGCAGCTAATCCCTGTAGATCTGACAGTGTAGAACCCACCTCTGCAACATGCTAGTTGCGTCAAGAAACTGGTTCCACGACATGTCCGTGCCTTGACTTGGCATATGTGGCAATTCCTGATTCGTCATGGACCCTGCAATTCGTGATTGGGCCGATCCTATTTGGCACCACCTAAGCGATGCATCCTGGTGAGACTTGACCCCACTGACACGTGGGAAAAGGGCACCAAGTCATTATGCTAAAAAACTAGCAGCTTTTCCATGGCGAGATGGTGCCTGCTGTCGATCCTTTCCAATCTGACAGTCACAAAACTCTCCCTCCTATGACCCTCCTTTTCTCATGATTCGTCGGGCCTGTTGATAGATGGCATCTCCTCGTTGGTCTGTTGGTCACTTAAATCTAACTGCACCGGCAGCATGGAATGTGGCCCCGCCAGGACATGTGGTGCATGGGCACTATGCCGCCGATGATAGCTCCTGAGTAGTTCTCGATAGCGAGATAGCGCAAGTTGTAGATCCCTGCGGATTCGACGATCATGAAGACTCTCCATTCGTGCTGAGACTACTAGGCCCACTGTACGTCGTGTGCCGACTCATACACATGGCACCTCCTAATTTGGTTTGATGAAGACTAGCTGGCAACCGAAAACCTAATTCACAGAGCGGCCATGTGTCAGCTAGGCACCATGTCGCTATGTGGAAATTGAGGCCAAATTCCCATAGCGCCATAGCACCCACTGACAGCGTGCCCTGAGATTTACGTGTGTCCCAATTTGATTTGCCACACTGACTGCACTTGCATAGTACCCGCTGGGACCCATCTGTGTTATCATTTCTTGCCATGGTGAAATTTTCGCTTGGGCGCTATGTCGCCATCGGAATATGCATGGGTTTTTCATTGGCGCCATAGTGCCTCGCCGTGTTTTTGAAACCTCCAAGCCGTGAACCTATCTGCCCACTGCCACGAAACCTCTAACCTACCGTACTCTACGACCTGCGATCAGACCCATCCCACTCATTGCCATATTCGTAACTGCACCACACCTTGGACGACACCTGGCGATCCTTGGTGAGACCTGGCCCTATCGATCCACGTGGCGGATGGTCGCCATGTCGCTATGATAAAATCCGCACATCTTTGCCATAGCAAGATGGCACCATTCGTTGATGCGACCAAATTTGATGATCGTGAGGACTCATCGTACCTCATGCTTTCACCCTCCATGTAGATACACCTAGCATCGCTTTGAGACATGGCCCCACCTGACACGCATCACCAGGGTGCGATGTCACTGTCATAACCCTTGCGCAACTCCTCCATAGCGCGATGGCGCTTACCATTTATCTGAGATGATCTGACAGTGGTGAATGTAAGCCCCGACTGTGTTAGTCGTTCTGACAGGAACTCTGACTTGGCACACATGGTTTCTTCTGATTCATCGCTGCAACACCTGATTCCATCGGTTGTCAAAATTTGCCGCTGTGACTATTTTCGCCGGGCGCTATGTCGCTATGGAGATTTTTTGGCCGATTTGTGATAATGACATAGCACCAAGGGCGTTAAGAACCTTTTCTGACCCACAGAATGCCGGACCCACCCCTGCAACGTGTCATCAAGGCATCATCACGCTATAATAAATATCATGCATTTCCCTTATAGCGCGATGGCACCAACCGTTGGTCTGCTTAGATCTGACAGCCAGAAACTTGCAGGACATTAAAAAACTTACTCTGAGACTAACCATTGAATAAGCTGTGCGTTTGAATCTAAACCCTTGGTGGTAAAACCAGAGGTAACACTTCTGGCAACTCGCAGGGGGCATGAGCTTGCTCAATGCATGACCAGTGCCTGAGAATAATCCATTGGGCCATAGAGTTAGAAAAGAGGGCCCAGAAGTTATGAAATCGAGAGCTGCAAGAAACCCTAACCCTTAATGAGGAAATCAAAACATTAAAGGACTGTTGAACTCTGGCTCTGTCTTGCAACTTGAAAACCTAAAATAGGACCTCCTCAGCAACCAGAGACTTGTCAAAACTTTGAGAACTGGCGACTCAAGAAGTGAGCCATGTGCACGCGCACTTATTGTAAAATAAGAACAACATGAAGAAACTAAACTAGCTATGTACATGGATTCACAACTTTCAGAAATAGGGCTTCAAATGGATCCCATTGACTGGAATGGGCAGAGTTTCACAATTTGGCCTACTTAGCTAGAACGCATTGACCTGTTTGCAACTGGAGATCAGATAAGGACCACTCCATAGTGGATCAAATTTGGAGTGCCTTCCTAGTTTTTCTCTGTTTGAGTCCCACTTGAGAACTAAATATCCTTCTCTAAAGATTCTAGCCCTTGCCTTCCTATCAAAACTCTTCTTCATCTACTGCTGGCATATCTCTAGGGTTTGCATAGCTTTGTTTCTCTTTTCTTCCAGTTCAATCAACTCTGCCATTCTCATTGACATGGGACTATTTTCAACCACTTCTAGCTGATGAGCCAACTCCAAGGATGGGAATTCTAATGAGATTGGAAGTCTGGCCTCCCTACCATATACCAGCACAAAAGGAGAATTCCTAATAGATCTCTTGGGTGTTATCCTATCAGCCCATAGAGCAGTCCTTAATTTTGTATGCCAGACCCTCTGATTGTCTTCTATCATTCTCTTTATGATTCTGATCAGATTCTTATTGGAGGATTCAGCCAAACCATTACCCTACGGGTAGTAATTTGATGATGTGCTCAGATAGATATTGTGACTCATTGCCCATGCACAAATCTGGGCTCCAACAAAAGATTTGGCATTATCTGAGATGATAGTAGAAGGAGCTCCAAACCTAGATACAATTCCATCAAGGAATTCAACAACTGATGGCTCTGTAGCATCCTTCAAGGTAAATACCTCTGTCCACCTAGTGAAATAATCTGTAGCAGCCAAGATCCATTTATGACCTATGCTAGATGGAGGATTAATGGGGCCTATGAAATCTAACCCCCACTGGGTGAAGGGCTGATCCACCTAAATGGGGTGAAAAGGAAGAGCTGCAAGTCTTTGTTTACCTGAGAAAAAGGCACATTTCTCACATTTCCTCACATTCCTATAACAATCATGGAACAGAGATGGCTAGTAATATCCAGCCCTCATGATCTTCATGGCAGTTGTTCTTGCAAAGAAGTGGCCACCATCAGGGCCATGATGAAGTTCTTTAATCATCCTCTCAACCTGATCTTCTTCAATACATCTCAACAGGGTCCCATTAAAATCCCTCCTAAATAGGATATCATCAATCACAACATAGGGAATGGATTTCAGTCTATATTGTCTTCTTTTAGTTCTGTCCAATCCCTGAGGGTATCCATTCCGTGATAAAAATTTCCTCATGTCATCCATCTAGCTCCTTGGGGCATTAACATTTCTTTCCTCCTGCTGCTCTGCAATTACCATAGCAGTCCCTTCATCTAAATCCTAACCTGATAACATTTCCTTGCATAATCCTCTCCCTCTTACCAACTTGGTAATTTGAATATCAACGTCATATTCCATTACCCTAGTGATCCATCTAGCTCTATTTTCATCGATGTCCTTGCTTAACAAGAAATCTTTTACATTCGCATGGGGCACCAACAAATGGATCCTATTGTGGGATAAGAGGTGTCTAAATTTCTTCAAAGCTCTAATGACTACAAGGGCTTGCTTCTCAAGAAAGCTATACTTATCTTCATACCCCTTGAGTCCTTCACTAAAGAAGGCTATGGACTGCTCCTCATTCTTGTCATTTGTCTGAGTCAAGACAGCAAAAACACTTGACTCACCACCTAAAGTGTAGAGGATAAAATCTTTCTCAAAATTTGGGTTCATGAGAGTGGGGGCTGAGGCTATGGCTGCCTTAATTTCTTCAAAACTCTCCTTCCCCTCCTTGGTCCATGAGAAGACCATATCTTTCTTAAGCATGGCTATGAGGGGTTTCACCATGATGGCAAGATTAGGAATAAACCTTCTTACAAAATTTATCCTACCTAGGAAACTTTGTAGCCCTTTCTTGTGTTTAGGGAGGGGAAGGGAAAGTATGGCTTTTGTTCTTTCTGGATCAATGGTCAACCCGTCCTTAGATACAATGTGTCCCAGTAATTTTTCTTGGCTTGTAGAAAAGACACACTTGGCTAGGTTGAGGGAAACCCCAAACTCTCTACACCGTAGAAATACCTGTCTCAAATGATCAAGGTGATCTTTTACATTCTTGGAATATACAGTTCTATCATAAAGGTATACTAAGACAAACTTGTCGATTAATCTTTTGAAAGCTACCTCCATTTCCTTTTGGAACGTGGCACCTGCATTTGTTAGTCCGAATTGCATCTTGTAATAAGCATAGGTTCCCCATTTAGTAGTAAATGTTGTCTTATATCTGTCAGATTCTTTAACCAACACTTGGTTATAACCAAAAAATCCATCAAGAAAAGAGAACCTCCTTGACCCACTGACCTTGGATAGAATTTTCTCCATAGAAGGGAGAGGATAGTGATCCTTAAGGGAAGCCTGATTAAGATCCCTAAAGTCCACACACAATTTGATCTCTCCATTCTTCTTCCTTACAGGGACAAGGTTAGCCACTCATGATGAGTGTTTGATAGGAAAAATTATGTTAGCTTCAATCAACTTGGATAGTTCCTTCCTCATTAAGGGTTCAATCTTGGGATTCACTGGCCTCTTTTTTTTCCTTACTGGTTTGACCCTATCAACTAAATCTATGGTATGCTAAAACAAACTAGGGTCAAACCCCTTTAAGTCATCATATGACCAAGCAAACACATCATTAAATTCTTGACATAGATGAATGAAATTTTCTTGCTCAGCCTTAGAACATACCTTCCCCATGTTAAGAGATTTTCCATCAGCAATAGTAACTGGAGCATGATCATCCTTTTCTGCAGCTAGATTTATTCTTTTGCCTCTTGTCTGATCATCAGGATTAAAGACACTCTCCAAGATAATGAGACCCTTGGGCAACTTGTTGGAACTGAGGTGAATGATCTGATCACCATACTGATCTTGTAGTCTTGATTGATTTCTTTCTGAAAATTCTACTTCATTCTGCAAGAAACTCACAATCTGCTCATCGGACTCAAACACCTGCCAATGAGTATTATTATCAGAAATAGCAGGCCTTACTACCACCCTTATTTGTTGCTTCCTCTCTTCCTCGAGATTCCCTGGCACATCATAAGATGCACCCACTGCTGCAAGTCTATCAGCATATTTGTTTTCTTTCCTAGGAATGCTTTGGATATTAAATTCTTGGAAACCCTCAAGCAAATCCCAGACTCTGTGGTTGTAAGACTTGAGCAGGCCATTTTTGGTGATATTCTAATTTCTCACTTGGTTCACTACCAACTCAGTGTCTCCATATAATTTCAAGGCTTGAATTCCCCTCTTTTGGGCAAGTAGGAGACCTTGGATCAAGGATTCATACTTGGCCACATTATTGGTACAACTGAATTGGAGCCTAAAAGAGAAGTAGTATCTTATTTGTGCAGGAGAGATCAACATAACACCGGCCCCTGCTCCATTTCCATTCCTTGAGCCATCAAAGTACATATTCCATATTCCACTCATGTCATCATTAGCTCCAACAAGATCAGGAACTTGAGCCTCCTTCTCTATTATGCAATATGTACGAAGGCCTGTCTCAAGAGTTTCTGACATAGGCTCAAACTGACATGTATTTTCCCACTCATCTAAGAAGAAATCAGGAATCTCTACTATGGAGGTGGCAGGCTCATTTACTATGTCATTTTCATCCATCTCCAAAATGGGGCAATTCATATTAATGAAGTTGGGAGTGTAGGGTTCAGTGTGATGAAGGGCTTGAGGTTCTTCTCTAATCAAAGCGTTGGCCCCATATTTGGTCTTAAATGACATATAAGACCAATCAGCAGATATGAATCCACCTATTTGGGCAGTGAAGTCTCTTGAAAGACAGATGGCAAAATAGGGCTTGACTTTTGCAACAGATATGTCTTGAATCATAGTACAACCAGGGCATGCATGTAGGGCCATTTCCACATTCCTAAGGATAGTACTCCCATCTAGTTGTAACACATCCCTAATAATGGGCTCATATTTCATTCCTAAAGCATCAGCAACACACCTAGGCACTACTGAGCTGCTAGCCCCTGAATCTATCATGCAATTATGGACTAACTTGCCCCCCATAATTAGAGAAACATAGAATGGAGGAGATCTAACCTTTTTATTTGTCTCCATGTCACCTGATGGTTGTACTAAACTAGTGTCACCCTCCATGGTAGATGACTGATCTTTGGGCTCAATCTTTTCCAATTCTTGCTACAGCATCCTCTTCTGCATTGGTATGGTGGCAACTGCATCCCACATGGAAATGCTTACATTGGTTTTCTTCATTTTCTCTACCACACTCAAGGGTTCATTAGGAATTTTGGCAAAAACTTTGGGAGCTGTGCCCATGAGAGGCCGAGATGAAGAAACATAGGGGTCACTTGTATCCTCCTTTCTTGGACCTTGCCTTTGCTATTGTGAAGTGTTTGTCTGCTCATTTGCCTTTTGTGTATGAGGTATAACACTCAAAGTTGAGGCCTGCTCAGGAGAAAGGGGGGCAGTATGTTCCATAGCTCTCCTCTTGCTTCTTGTGTTATGAGCAACGGAATCCTAGTTTACATTACAATGCTCCTCCATCTGGTGATTCATAAAAGAGAAATCACCCTGCCTCTGAACATATGAGGCCTCCTTGGGATGATCTTCCTTGTGTGATTTCTTTACTGCGGACTCCTGGATAGTTAGGGCCAGATAAGATTCTGCTTTCTGACATAGGTAGTAGGTATAAGAATAGTTACATGAAGGATAGAAGTCTTGATCTTGGGCTAAGTTATTTTGAGGAACTAAAGCTCTAGTCTGATTTGAGCTTGAAGCAGCAGCATGACTATTTTGCCTATTCTGATCAAAAGAGCTATTCCAATGATTAGGAGGCCTACCACCACTTAGAGCCTGATGTTGTAACTGGGGGGGCTTGCCACTTTGGGCTTGCTGCCTTTCTAAGGCCACCACCTTGTTACTCATTTTTTGTATTAGAGAAAAACTATCCCCTAATCTCTTCCCTTGGTCCTTCAACTCCTTCCCCTGCTCTTGCAATTTTTTATCCAGAGTCCTCTCTCTTTTATCTGTATTTAGCACTAGACCTTGGAGGATTTCCTTGAGTTCCTCTATTCCGTTTGAGGATGTGGAAGCTTGGGGAACTGGAGTAAGGGCTTGTGACATAGAAATTGTAGGAAGAGGGGCTATTGCTGGTTGGTGGTTCGGAACCTCAGGAAAGAAAGGCATAGGAGGCCTTGGAGCCAACTTCCCACCTTGTATTAGGATATTCTCAACTTTTATAGCTGTCTCATAAGCATTCGGTAACGTATCTCCTCCCATAGTTTGGATTGTGGTGGCAATGTCACTGTTGAAAGCTCTAAGGTAATGCAAGAAGGCATTACCAGGGGTAGGTTTCACTATAGTAGGTATTCTATCCCATGTCTTTTGGAATCTGTAATTAAAATCAGTCATACATTCATGGGGGGCTCTTTTTATTGTAGTCAGCTGCTCTAGTAGTGACAAATGGTCACTCTTATCCTCAAAATGTTTGCATAATCCTACTCCTAGTCCATCCCAATCAGTTATGGAACCATGAGCTAAGCCTCTATACCGTTGTAATGCTTTTCCTTTAAAAGATGAGGCTAGAAGTCTGACGGCAACATCATCTTCTGTAATACCATGAATATTGCAGACATTCGCTACCCCTTGGATATGATCTAGAGGGGAAATAGAAGTTTCACCAGTAAAATCAGGTATACTTTTTAATGCAGATACTGGTATATCATGTCTTTGGGCTAACAACAGAGGACTTCTACCATTAAAGGTGGCAAAAGCATGAACTCTTGGCTGTGCCATATAAACAAGTGTTCCATTGATGAGTGTTGATGGCAATCTAGGCTGAGTTCGAATAGTAGGGGGAGTAGAGACAGATCTTACAGGTATATCAACTATTATTCTACCCCTAACTGGTGATAATGAAGTTCTAGTCCTTCTTCTCCTAGGATTTGAAAGAGAAAGCTCTTGATATTGAAATTTACCTCTAGAAGATGCCCTTGTTTTAGTCCTGGGCATGAATTACTGCAAACTTGGTCTGGAACCAGACTTTTTGATGTTCAGAGTCGCCAAGTACTTGAAGAACCCGCCTCTTAAAGGCTCGAAAACTAAAGCCAGCACTACTTCTTCAGCATTTATCTCTAGAATTCCTTCTTCTTGACACCAATAGACCTGAAATCTTCTGATATGAGTCCCACCGGGCGTGCCAAAAATTGTTGTCACTTAGGTTTGCACCCTTGTCCAAGGCCTATGCGTGGGTACAACCTAGTGAAACATGGAAACAACCTCCAAGCTGTGGGACTTGAACTGCGAGGTTGAGTCTCCAGAGAAGGCTGACTTCCTCTTACTGTCAGGGCGCACCTATCTATTCTCAAAAGGGAAAGGGAGAAAGAGAGCATTAAAGAAAATCTACCTAGTCTAATATAAGGTGGTGATGCACCAACACAGAGTGTTCAGACTCATTTTCCTGCCCATATATGCACTACAGAACTAGGGTAACATTCAAGGTCATACATTCATTTAGACTTATATCAACCAAAAACCACATGTAGATCAGGAGACCAACTGAATAACACCAGGAATAGAAGATTTCACTTGTATATTATTCAATAGGCCAAAGATAGATATAGTATGCAGACCATTGGTCTCAACAATGCATCAACAAGAGGCAAAACGATACACATACACATTGATGGCCGAAAGAGATGATACAGGATGTTTATTTAGCTCAGAGACAAAGGGATTTTTCACTGCAAGTCTGCAAGCAGTAGCCGAGAAAGTTAGGAAGAGTCGACCCTTACAAAATGTACAAAATCAGCCTTTATAGTTCAGGCGTAACTGAGATTTTTTTTTTTTTTGGCTGAAATGACCCTGCAACTACCTGCCATTGAGTACCATGGAAGACAATCATGGAAAAAGTCTCCAGAAAATTTGATCTCTTTTGCCAATAATATCCTGAGAAGACTGAAAATGGCATCATAATGACACTCTGACTTGGTAGATGGATCAACGGGTGGGTGGAGTGTCATTCTGTGTTTTACATTTACTCTGGTAGGTCGAGATTGATCATGGAGATCAGATCACACAACAAAACCGATTATCCTCGCCTCTTGGTTCATGAATCCGTCGAGGTCAAAAGGTCAACCAGGCTCCCTATGCGTCAACTAGGCCACGCAGGCCAATTGCATTTCTTTATTTTACCACCTGGAGGTCCTCCTGCGGTTGACCACCCTTCATTGGACTAACCGCGCCACCCTGAATAATATCATGATGGTGACAGTTACACTAACCACCAATTGCCATCCTAGACTGTGCCGACAAGATGTGTGTCGACAAGGCACTGTGTCACCAACATAACCCTCGCACATCTCCGCCATAGCACGATGGTGTCCACCGTCGATCGGCCTCGATCCAATGATCATGGAGACTCGTCATTTTGTAACCTCTTCCCTTTTAAATCACTGGGCCCGCAGCACATGTGGCACTCTCCCATTGGTCTGACGATCGTTTAGTCCTTACTGTGCCAGCTGTATGAAACATGGTTCCATCAGGACACGTGGTGCACGGGCGCTAACTCACTATCATAAAATTCACGCAGTTTCTCCATGGCGAGATAGCACCTGCCGCTAATCCCTGTAGATCTAACGGTGTAGAACCCACCTCTACAATGTGCTGGTTGCATCAAGAAACTGGTTCCACAACATGTCCATGCCCTAAGCTGGCATATGTGGCAATTCTTGATTTGCCATGGACCCTCCAATCCACGACTGGGCCGATCCTGTTTGGCAGCACCTCAGCGATGCATCCTGGCGAGACTCGACCTCACCGACACATGGCAAAAGGGCGCCAAGTTGCTATGCTAAAAAACTTGCAGCTTCGCCATGGTGAGATGGCACCTGCCGTTGATCCTTTCCAATCTGACAGTCACAAATTCTCCCTCCTGTGACCCTCCTTTTCTCGTGATTCGTCGGGGCCGTTGATACGTGGTGTCTCCTCATTGGTCTGTTGGTCACTTAAATCTAACTACACCGGCAGCATGGAATGTGGCCCCGCCAGGACACGTGGTGCACGGGCGCTATGTCGCCGATGTTAGCTCCCGAGTAGTTCTCGATAGCGAGACAATGCCAGTCATACATCCCTGCAGATCCGACAATCGTGAAGACTCACCATTCATGCTAAGACTACTGGGCTCGCTGTATGCCATACGCTGACTCATACACGTGGCACCTCCTAATTTGGTTCGATGAAGACTAACTGGCAACCCAAAACCTGATCCGCAGAGTGACCACGTGTCAGCTAGGCGCCATGTCGCTATGCAGAAATCGAGGCCAAATTCCCATAGTGCCATAGCGCCCACTGATAGCGTGCCCTGAGATTTACGTGTGTCCCATCCGATTCACCACGTTGACTACGCTTGCACAGTACCCGCTGGGACCCATCTGTCTGATCATTTCTTGCCATGGTGAACGTTCCGCTTGGGCGCTACGTCGCCATTGAAAAATGCATGGGTTTTTCGTTGGTGCCATAGCGCCTCGCCATGTTTTTGAAACCTCCGGGCCGTGAACCTGTCTGCCCGCCGCCACGAAACCTTTGACCTATCATACTCTGCGACCTGCGACTGGACCCATCCCACTCATTGCCATATTCGTAACTGCACCACACCTTGGACGACACTTGGTGATCCTTGGTGAGACCTTGCCCTGTCAATCCATGTGGCACATGGTCACCATGTCACTATGATAAAATTCGCACATCTTCACCATAGCAAGATGGTGCCATTCGTTGATGCGACCAAATCTGATGATCGTGAGGACTCATCATACCTCATGATTTCGCCCTCCATGTCGATACACCTGGCATCACTTTGAGACATGGCCCCACCTGACACGCATCACCAGGGTGTGATGTTGCTATCATAACCCTCGTGCAACTCCTCCATAGTGCGATGGCGCTTACCATTGATCCAAGCTGATCTAACGGTGGTGAACGTAAGCCCCGACTATGTTAGCCGTGCCGACAGGAACTCTGACCTAGTACACGTGGTTTCTCCTGATTCATCGCCGCAACACTTGATTCCATCAGTCGTCAAAATTTTCCGCTGTGACTATTTCCACCGGGTGCTATGTTGCTATGGAGATTTTTTGGCCGATTTGCGAGAATGACATAGTGCCAAGGCCGTTAAGAACCTTTTTTGACCTGCAGAACACCAGACCCACCCCTGCAACATGTCGTCAGGGCGTCATCGCGCTATAATAAATATCGTACATTTCCCTTATAGTGTGATGGCGCCAACCGTTGGTCTGCTTAGATCTGACGGCCAGAAACTTGCAGGACATTAAAACACTTACTCTGAGACTAACCATTGAATAAGCCATGCGTTTGAATCTAAACCCTTGGTGGTAAAAGTAGAGGTAACAAATCCCTAAGGTTATATGGGGGCGGGAGTATACCACGAATTCTTTTGTAAAGTTTTGTAAGAAAAATGACATCAAGAAGGAGCTTACAACCAATTATACTCCACAGAAAAATGGAGTGGCTAAGAGAAAGAATAGGAATATTATTATGATGGCAAGGAGCATGATGAAAGAATTGGGACTCTAAACTAAATATTGGAGAGAAGATATAGCAACAATAGTATATCTAATTAATAGGTTTCCAACAAAGATAGTATGTGACAAGATTTCACTTGAGGCATGGGCAAGACATAGATGAACAGTTGAGCACTTGAGAGTGTTTGAGTGTGTAGAATATGCACATGTGCCAAAGGAGAAAAGGAAAAAATTGGATGTCAAGGGTGTGAAGTGTATCTTTGCACATTATAGTTTAGAATTAAAGGCCTTATTGTCTAATCTAATCACCACTAGTATAAAAACAACAATATATTAATTAATATACTACTAAAAGTTGTAGATATGTAACTAATTTTGATCACATGACCAATGGTTGTTTATTGCTAGATATTTATCTCTGAACCAAATTTATGACTAAACTATTTTAATCATTGATTAGGTCATTTATTTAGTCATTTATTATTGTTACATGGTAGTTTATTTGACAATTTTGGTAGTATATTTGGAAGTTAGTTTGGTAGTTTTCTGGGTAGTACATATGGTAGTATATTTGGTAGTATATATGGTAGGATAATTAGTAATAAATTTGGTAGTTTATTTAATCAATAATTTAGTTATATTAAGCCAGGATGGAATTCAACCACCATCCTCCTACTTATAAAGTAGGTGCTCTTCCATTAAGCTAGTACCCTTTAAACAATAATGGCAAAAATTGACAAATTTGTCTTCCCAAAATTAGATCTACCATGATCATGGTCATTGTAACATGATATACTCTTCTCAAAGATTTTTTTTTTTTTTGATGAATAGCCCCTTCATTATATTAAAAAAAATATACAATAAAGTTACACACAAATTTTAGTTATTACGAAAGACAATAATCTAAATCTGTTTCAATAACAATTCAACAATTTAAAAATCTTCTATTCAAGCATTTTAAAATTATATTTAATGTCAATTACTCTTCTCTAAATTATTGCACTCGTAGACTCTTATAAAATATAATTTGTAGCACTTTGGCCACATAGAAGTATTGTTTCTTGCGATAACTTCTTAGAAAAAAGACACAAACAATTGTGCAATTTATGTCAAGAAAATAGACCTTTTCATTAAATGAAAACATCAAATCCCATTAACAAATCAAATATATTAAAATATATGAAACAAAAGAAATTGAAATACTCACTTTTTTATTGGAATTACAATAGGAAATGTAAACTTCTGTGGGGGTGAATTAGTAGTTTAAACTTGGACCCGTAAAACATTCACCACACATCCATCTCATACATTTTCTAAGTAAACTGAAATATCATACAAATCATGTGCATCTTAAAATATGTAAGCAAGTAGACATTCAAACACATATAACACTAGATATGAGTATCCAAAAACCCTCTAGTGAGAAGGTAAAATTGGGGTAGGGATAACACCCAAAAATCTTGACTAGTATAGTAATAAAGTGTATCCAATGAAGGTTACAATGTTTTAACTATGAAACATGATCTACCCTTTGAAAGGTTTGTCCTATTAAAGGTTTGTAAAGACTATTAGGTCTCACCCTATTAAAGGATTTCAACATCTTGTTATAATTGTGCCTCGCTAAAGGACTTCAACTAAAAATTAAGCACCTTGTTAGAGGATTTTAATACAGCCTATTAGGACTACTCTATTAAGAGATTTGACCGATTCACCTGCTAGAATGATTCAACAATGTTTCTATAGTTATAACTTCCTTTCCTAATAACAAATCACCTCTAAATTGATGTAATTTTGATCCTCCTTGATCAAATGTTTCTTTCTTGTATCCTTTTCTTTTCCTCTATTTGGCTCTAACTAATTCTGCAATGTAATCTTACTTCATAACACCTTAGCAACCATGAATGCTCTATTTTTCATATGCAAGACTACTCTCTTTGTTCCTTCGTACTCCATAGTCTCTACATGCTAGAGAGTTTAGGATTTGTTCTCCTTAAGAAGACTTTGGTGACTTAGGGTTAGGTATGAATCAATAGATGTGATTCATCCATTTTATTGCTTAAACCTTCCCAATTTCTATTTGGCTACATGTAATTGCATTGGAAATCCAACATAAGATTCTTCCTTATTATAATTCATCCTTCATTTTTCTCAAATATGGTTTACATAGATGTTTGTGCCATTAAAAATAACTATGTCAAAACTATGTCACTCGACATCTGAAGTCTATAATGCTCGACATACACTAATCTCCATGTTGTGACTCAAATTTTTTATCACTTGGTATGAACTACTTACTTGGCTCCTGAATCACTCAGCATACTTTTTTTGCTTAGCACTTGAGTGACTTGGCACATGAGTGGCTTGGCACTCACTATTGACTTGTCATGCTTTATAATATATATGTTGTGCTTGGCATATACTACTTGTTTGACATGAACTAAGTAAATAACTTAAGTGTGTGGACACTCAATTGTCAAAATCAGTTTAAGATCAACATTTTTAACATATAGATGTGCCAAATGATCAAATATTTCCACTTCCTTATTCTCAGGTGGGTGCAAAAAGTCTGAATTAGACCTGATGTTGACATTTATTGAACCTTAGTCTACAAACAACATAAAAATAAGAATTTGATAAAAATACGACACATGAAAAGAAGGTTTTTATCAATGATCTATAATTAGCTATCCCTAGTAATAGGGAAAGTGGTGCCAATTGATAAATATAACAAAGAACTAAACAATTTGTTTATGATAAATTCCTTAAAAAATATATAACAGAAGGAAATAATAGAATATTAAATTCTGGTAGACAATGGCTATGCTTCACCTATTAATAATCCGAATTGTAGGATAAGCCTCAGAACCATATATTGATGGATCTTGAGATGGTTGATCATAACCATAAACTTCATATCCTTGACCATAATGTAATGTCCCATTTTCAAAGCTAGATTTGAATGATAATAGAGCCTCAATACCAAGTTATGCAAAAAGTAAAATTAAATACAATCAAAATCATAATAATGATCATGTTAATCAAATAAATAGTAATACACTATAAGATGTTATTATTCAAATTATTATAGTAAAGAAAGAAATTATTGTTAATAATATTACATAATATAATTTATTATTACAAATATGATTAAGAAGTAAGATATAACATAATATTACGAATCACCTATTTTAAGATGATGAATAGAATTAAAATAAAATATTAAATTATGATTATAATCTTATCCCAAGCCAATATTCTATTCTTACAAATATAATAATATATATTAAAAATATAACTAATCATTATAAATAAAATAATAACAAACATCACATATGATAAAGCTACATGTACTTAGTCACGATGCTTAAAAGGGATATATATTTGTGTGTGTGTGTGTGTGTGATAAGTAGCTTACATTACTATCACAATTGGACAATTCCAAACAATCATTTGCATCCACAAAAAATTAAAATAACTATTAGATCCAAAATTTGACTATTTTGGAAAAAAAAAACTAGGGTTTTCAAATAGTGCCTGACTATATTTCCATATCTATATCCCATTGAAGATAACCCACTTAACATAAAATGATCAACTGCATAAATAAAAAGAAAAAAATGACATCCAAAATATTCAAAGAACAAATCAATTTACCCCTTCCATCCAGAATATAATATTGATGTGGCAGAGTGACATTTATATTGTAATATCAAGATGTGTGTTTTGTTGATTTCATTGGTATGTTCTAGCTAATCTCTTTATTAGTTGGAACAACTACATTAGTCTATGGAAGAGATTGTGTGGATTAATGCATTGTCTATTCTATCATTATTATTCTTTTATGATCTATGGGTAAGGAAAGTGGAGGACAGTTTCCTTCCATAGACCTTGCAAAAAAATGATATTCACTCCACACTAGTACATTCCAATGCCATTAGTCACTAATACCCACTAGATCAAATACAAGTGAGGTGAAATCTTTTCTTTGTAGATAAAATTAGACATAAAAACTCTAGATCTACAACAATTTTGAGTTAATTAACAAGCCAACCCTATAGATGACTATGTTATTAAGGATATAAAACTAAAGACTATTGTTAACAACTCAAACAAGGAATGAAATGATCATAAAATGGATCCCTCATTACTCAAACCATCTGCACTAAGAAAAAAGTGTATTTCAACTCTGAAAAGAGAATGAAATGAATGTCCAAAAAAGAAGGTTGAATCTTAATTGAATAGTAACCAAAGGGATAAATTAACAATTATACTAAAAATAAGCATAATAATAATCAACAATCCAAATTATCGATTTCTATTCCACTCTCTATTTCCATTCTCCAAACAAAAAAAATAAAGAAATATTTTTACTTCTCTTATAATCACTTAAACATAAAATATTTTCTTTACCAATATTCAAAGGCCTTGGACATAAAATCTCTAATCAATATGTTGGACAAAGATAAAGCATAGAAGAAAAAGAAGCATAACAATCCATTGATATCACTCTTCAACAATCAAATATCTATATGAAACCAATTAGCATAAGAACTCATTGAGATAGGAGATATCAACATTCAAGAGGAAAATGACATCAAATTAGATCTGTTTAAATTACAATAGTGGACTAGAAACATTCTCATATGACTACATCAACAAGCAAGGAAAAGGACTTGGTAACTAAAGCATGAGTCATTACAACTATACAAGAAATCATTGCAAAGACTAAAATGATATTTAAAGAATTATCCGGGTAACTAACTATCACACTTACTTCAACATTTGATATTCCCTTTAAGTAAGTTGATGTGACATATGCCACCTCTTCATGGGGGACTTCAACAAAATGAGAAAAATTGAGCAATGTGTAATTTATATCCAACACTAAATGGAGTTTCTTTTTTGGTAGTAACTTCTTCAAATCATTATCATGTAATTGCACAAATTCTATATCTATGAGCTAAAAATTGAAAAAAATCTATATATGAAATTTTTTCAGTTACAAAGAACATAAAATTGAATTTTATTTGCTGAAAGATCAATGTGGGAAATTATACAAGGAAAAGAAATTTGGAATTATCTATGTAACTCTCTAGTTGACTTAGAATACTTGTTAAAACTTAAAAGTATTCATAGAACTAGAAATATATCAAGAACTTGAAGTAGTTATGGAAACATAAATTCACTCACATTATTCATCCAGGAAAGTTCCAAATCAATAACTGGTCTAATCAAGCCATAGAAAATGAAAAAGCATGAATAAGAAATATTCTTTCTTGCCTTATAGTTTCAAAAGCCAAAAGTAAGCTTCATTTCAATGACACACTTCAACTAGAAAATTCAAAATCTAACATAACCTATGAAAAAACACAAGCAAATATGATTTAGCAATTACATAACTATCCCACAAAATACACCAACAATTCCTTTGCAAGGTCATGATCATCTGATTGAGAACTAGTTTCCATGAAATCCTTGTAAATATTATCCTTTTTAGATAGTGCAATAGGCTGCCTACATCTTCCTACTTTCTTGTAAGTGAAAGAAACAATATGAAGGAATTCAAGAAGTTCATGTTTCCCAACATAATTGAAAGTGAAGCTCATTAGAATAATATTCAAATGATAAGTTACATCCTATTTTGAACATAAATGAATGAAATTTAAAAGAGATGTCCCTCTCACCCTCTAATCAAGTCCTATCTGATCAAAGTTGTTGTGCATATCTATAGATTCTCAAAGCCTATCATAATATTCCTCTTTTACATAAATCTCATTCAAAGGATCATAAACATTAGAGTACATTGTTTCTCTATACCACAACCATTTATAGCTTCACAAGATGGAGATTTTCAACCTACATTGTCTCTCATATACAATATAGTCTTTCATATTTCATATATCACTATCTTCATGTCTTTTTAGGCCTAGTGGATTACCACTTTCTTGTTATTGCTCTTCCTTTATTTATAACATGTTTTCTCTCTCTCTTTTCTTATGATAGTGTATCTTTTAAAATCTAGTGAAGAGTCCATCTAGTGGTGCAAAATAGGAATGTGAATGACAATGTTTCCTTGGCCTTTGTTCCTGTGGACATAATTTCATCCTTTCATAATGAACATGATCTTCATGGTTTTTCATTGTGGTCTTCATGTTGTCTTCTGATATATTTTATCTTTGATATTCACTATGACAGTGCTTCAATCTCTACATTATCTATTGTAATGTTGCTCACCTTTATCAAGAATCAATCTTCTAGTTTTATCTCTATCTTTTCTTTGATACAAGGATTACTTGTTCCTCTCAAAATATTACTTAATAAAATGTGTTTTTGCATCTCTTTTACCATGATTATCATTTCATTTCCATGACTAATGTTATCCATAGCATCTATTTTTGTTCATCGTAAGTCTACTACAAAACATGCAATTTTTTATTCTCCTATAAACATATTCTATTCATAAAGTTTCATTGCTTTATTATTATATATTATACTTTTATTCCCTGGGTGATGTTGTCTTTTCATCTAAATACTATTGTTGAACCTTTGTAATACTAACCACTGTCTTAGTATCTGAAAAATAGTCATTTTACTTTTTCAACTCTAGACATGATCACTATTTTGTGACCTTGAACACATTACTATCACTTTGAAATATATATCAATGTTTTCTATTTCTATTTAGTGTCTTGATAGTTAATATCATTGTTGTCATTTCATATAATGATTTTTCTTTACATTATTACATAGTTTGTATGGTACCACTATCTTTCATTGACATAAAATGTTGTCTTATATTATATCCTCCCTCCTATGATGTTAATGCATGCCACTATTATAATTATGATCCACTTCTATTGATAATGCTGCCCTCTCTTAATGCAATAGTGAAGACCTTTTTAGAACAATGATAAGACTTGATCTCACCTAGAGAAATGGATCCATCCTTCTTATCAAAATGATAATTATAGTTATAGAAATTACATTGAATCATCCCAAATGAATTGTTTGCATAGTAAAATATCTCTATTTCATGGCCCATCTGAGCTCCCATTTGTCAAATGATAGTGTTGGATATAACTTTTATACTATATTGTAGGAATAGTGGTAAATTTTAGAGGTGTATACTTGTGACTTGGCTAGACAACAAGAATACCAGTTCAATAGAACAACTATACTTCAAACCTCAAACTAGTGACATATAAAGATACTAAATGAGAAATTCATGTACGATACTTGCACACTTTTGGAGCATTAGTATAGTTCAAAACTCAAATTATTTGCTCCCATTCAAGGAAATCACCCTCTTGTATATTGTAGATTTGGGATATTGTATCATTTGGAGAATTTGGCACTATAAGAAATTTTTAAGACACATGGCTATGGGTGGATTGAATACCTTATGTGAGAGCATTTTTCTCCCATTTTTTTGTTGCAAGCATCCAATTAGTCTTGGAAATTATGCATCTCATTTTTTTTCTACTATACTACCTAGTTTTTATAAAAAAGAACATTGTTTGAATTATAAGCGTACAATGATAATATTGTAAACTTTGATATTCGTTTTAGCAGGTAATGCTTTTTTTATTAGGAAATTATAGGAATTTTTGATAAAGTAGAAAACACTTACTAAGTTCAGCATATTGATGAATTGTATGGTTAACTATACACTCTCATGCAGCTACTTAAATGTTTTTTAAGTTATCTTATAAAATTTAAGTGGTTGGAGTGTGCCTAAATAAGTTTTTAATTTTTAAATTATAGAAAATAGATAAACTGGAATATTTCCTTATCTTAAAGCAGTGACAACTATTTAAGAATTTAAAATAGGTTGTTAACATAGCAAAAAATGTCACTTGGCTCCACGAATTTCTTTCCCTCATTTTAAATTTTGTTTTGATGTTTTGCACTAAAGAGGGTGCTTGGAATGAAGAACATCAAACTAAAAAAGTACTTATATAAAAACTTTAGATGAAAAAGAAAAAAAAAAAAGATTTTTAATATTGTATAATTTATTTTCTACCATCTATGTTGTAACAATAATAAAATACAATAAATAATAGGATTTTTTATCTCAAAGTGGATAGCTAATTTCTAGACAATTCCCACACTTACCACCTAATCTGGTAAATGTTGCCTTCACCAAGTTGTAATTTCTTTAAATTAGGCTCAGTTTCATCAAAAAAAATTGCTCCTATTAAATTATAGAATGAATTCTCTAAATCAAACAATAAAAAAAATTTAGTAGCAATGGGGGCAAAAATTAGGTTCATAAGTTAACCTTAGGCTTCCTTTTCATAGTCCAAACACAGAGATAAATATTGACCAACAACGTCTACAATTTTTGAATCCTCTAGAGGGTTAACTAGTATCCTAAATAAAAATTGAATTTGCATACAAAATCTGGCCCTAGATAAGTTTTCGGCTCTATAATCATATGAAAATACTCCCCAATATTTTATACAAACATATATAAACTGATGAATTTTATGACACTATGATGCCAGAAATTTTATGGCCTCTGCACAATTTTTGTGAGAAAATTATTTTCACTAAAACCTAAAAACATAGACCAATAAATTTCACCTTGAATGCCCCACAACTAGATCTTATGATGCTCAAAGCCTTGATATAAATTTCAAGAAAGTGCCATGCTAAAAGCACAAATTTGGTGTCTGAGTATTCATTAAACTTCCACACCCACTTTAGATGACAATCACTCCCAAAAACATAATTCAGTAGAAATACAATAGGGAAGTAAACTCTGGGAAGGGGGTTGAATCAGCACATAAAACTTTCAACCTCAAAAACATTTCACCACACATCCATCTTACAATCTATGCATATAAACTAAAATACAAAATTAACCATATACATCCATAGTATGAAAGTAAAACATTAATAAATGTATGACATAAGATATTTAGTTAACCAAAAATCCTCCAAGGAGAAGGTAAAACTAGGGTGGGGATGAAACCTACAAATCTTCACTATTGTAGTAATAAAGTGTATCTAACGAAGGTTATATGTTTTGATCGTGAAACATGATCTACACTATAAAAGCTCTACCCTGTTAAAGCCTTACAAAATTGCTAGGTTTTACCCTATTAAAGAATTTCAACATCTTGTTAAAAGTGTGCATGGTAAAAAGACTTTAACTTACAATAAAGTAAGCACCATGTTAAGGATTTACAATAGCATTTTATGATTACTCTGTTAAGAGATTTCACTAATTCACCTATTAAAATGTTTGAACAATGATCCATTGGTTAGCACTCTATTGCTGATGTCAAATCACCTCTTTTCTAATGTGTACTTGATCCTTTCTAATCAAATATATTTCTATTTTCCTCTAATTCCTCTCTACTAATATCGTCTAACTTATTTTGCAATGTAACTCAAATTATAACTCCTTAGTCACCATGAATGCCCTGTTTATTCATGCAAACTTCTCTCCTTTCTCCTTAAACATTCACAAAAAGGTTAGGGTTTTTCCTCCATAAGAAAATGAAGGTGACTTAGGGTTACTTATGAATCAATGATAGTGATTCACCCATATTTTTTCTTAGTCCTTCCCTTTTTTTTATTAAATGCATGTAATGCATATGGATTCATAATTTAGATTTGTCCTTATCATCAAAGATTGTAAGAAAATCCTTAAGTCAACCAAAAAGTGGTTTACATATAAGTTTGTGCCATTAAAAACAACTATGTCAAAACTATATAACTTGACAGTTGAAGTCCTTGATGCTTGGCATCAATTGCAATTTCAATGCTGTAACTTAGCCTTTGAATGATTCAACGTCCAATGATCACTTAACACCTAAATAGCTTGACACATACTATCTGCTCAACACTTGAGTGACTCAAAACTTACTAGTTACTAAGCACGAACTAAATATTTGTCACTCGACATATACTATTTGACAACTTATGCTCGACATGGATTACTTGTTTGGCATGAACTAAGCAAATGACTTAAGTATATTGTCACCTATATGTCAAAACCAATATGAGATTAATAATCTTCCCCTTTGACATGAGTGGAAAAAATACTTGGTCATCGAAGAATAACTCTAGCCTTACAAGCATAACTCAGATAATATCCCATTTACATAGAAAATGTCAAAAATTCAAAATTTTGCAAAATACTTATGACTCATTGGTCATACCTCAAAATTCAATAACTTCCCTTGAGTTGATTGTGTTGTTCTAAATCTAAACCAAAATCATTCTTCCTTCTAAGAAGATTTACATTAGTTGATCTGTGTACTCTATTTTTGTCCTAGCTAATCTTTTCTCAAAAATAGTAGCTCTCCCAAAAATATTATCTCCTCCAATATCTCTCCCTCTCACCCATACTTATTTCTTCCTCTTTTTGACACTGATGTCAAAGGGTTATACACTTATAGTGTGTTTTTAGAAAAAATAATTTGGACCTCAAGCATAATTTTTAATGCAACATCCCAATTTTCACAAGATACCTCAAATGATTTAATTTGGATGGCTAGGTTGACAACAAGGTGAACTAAGCCTTCATGAGTAGGAAGATTTAGATCTTTCTTCATGAGTGTTTTAGAAAAGGATAGTCCCTTGTGTAGTATCTCCATATGTGGAGTTAGGATAGACTAAATGTTGATCAATTTAGCCTCAATATTTTCTTCATTTGTATGTAGCACTGGGAACTGACTCTAGGAGTTTAGGAGATTTGAAAAGTGTTTCTCACTTTGGGCTTGAGACTTTGGTAGTGTTATACTAGATGAGCATGTATGAGTGTCCAGACTTAGTATATGGCTCCTGATTTCCTAGGTGAAGAGTGTTGGATTGAACAATTTGATGTATAAAGAGAAAATTTTCTCTAGTACCTTCTTCACATTACCAATTTTGGTTGCTAACTAAACCTCTGATAGTGCAATATAACTTGATATCTTTTCATTGACCTTATTTTAATACTTTTTCTCAATCCATGCAAGTAATTTATCATTCAAATCTAGGTCTATGTGATTGACCTTCTCAACTAATCTAGTTAGCCACTCTATGATAGGCTTAGTTTCCTCAAGTTTTGTTAGGCCAAATGCATTAGGAAAAAAATCTTTGATATCTAACAAGGATTACTTCTACCTATGTTCCCTTCTGAGTAGTTTTTGTTCCTTTTTCCTTGCAAGAGCATCCTATTGTATGCCCATCTATACAATAGTGATGGTTTCAAGATTAAACTTTGGTTAAGTAAATAACATTTTCCAAGTTCATGTCATGTCCCCTTTTCAAATAATTAAAAATAATAATCTTTGCTAAGGTAGGCAGGCCCAAAAAGGTGAAGTTTCAGAAAAAGTGGATAATCTTCAGAAGATAATGGACTAATAAATGATAATTATTATTAAAATATGTTTTATTAACCCCTCTTGGATGTGAGTTAGGGTTATGCCCTCTTTTAAAGGGTTTGGAGGCATTTTGGGCTAATTCCAGAACTTCATTTTTGCGCATTGCTTTGTTGTTCTTCAGAGGCTGCCAAACCTATGGATAAGGAGACCCAAGAATGGGAGTTTGAAGGTTTCTAGGAAGGATAAGGATGGGAGTTTTAAGCCATGCCATGTGCATGCTCATGCAGAGTTTGCCTTTGTGCTGAACAGTGCAGATTTGTGAGTTTTTGGGTGTGTTTTTTGTAAGAGTTTGGTGTTTTCGGTTGAGTATTTCATATCAGTTTGGGTTGCTGCTGTATATCAGACATTTAGATGTTAAAATAAGTCTGACTATATGTATTTGGTTGTGATTATACTTCTATGATAAATTATTAGTGTTTTTGTGGCATTTTCGAGCTATTTTGTGTTAATTTCGGGAGCCCGATGAGCATAGTTTTTGTCCTTCATTTGTGAGCTGTTGTGTAAATTCTATAAAGATCTGGAAATTTCATTTTTTTGGCTGTTATGCTACTGAAATTTCTGTAAGAATGTTCATTTTCAGATTTATTAATAATATGTGAAGTTGTGAAGTTTTTGGCACTATTTAGAAATACCCGATTTGGGGTTTATTGAGAAATTGGTGGATCTTTGTAATATTGGTTGTTTGATTTTGAAAATCTGATTGGAGGCTTGAAATATCATATAAAATCAGAAAAGGTACATTTCAGTGGTATCAGAGCTATGATCTTGCTAGCCTAAGGGTTTGTAGAAGTTTGCATGTCAGTTTTGACAACTACCCAAATCTTGCATGTCAAAATTTATGGTTGCATGCTACTTCTAATCATTTGCATGTTAGTTCTTGGTGAATTTGGTGGTAGCGTGTTGCTTCTAATTAGATGCATGTCAAAATCTATGGTTGCATGCTACTTCTAATCATTTGCATGTTAGTTCTTGGTGAATTTGGTGGTTGCATGTTGCTTCTAATCAGTTGCATGTCAAAATCTATGGTTGCATGCTACTTCTAATCAATTGCATGGTAGTTCTTGGTGTTTAAAGAAGTTATAACCTATTGGGGTTACACTCTACTTTGTCCAAAATGGACAGGTATAGTACAGAGTCTCAGAGGACACAATCTTGGACAATTGATATCCAGAGTCAGAATAGTAGAAATGATGGTTATTTAGACATTTGAGATAAACTTAGGAAAATAAGCCATGACATGTCTAAATAGTTGGTTGAGCACCACCGTATAATGAATGACATGTTTTCTAGCCCAGCTAAGGTGGATAAGTTGACTAGATTTCTATTTGGCAGATTTTCTCACAGGGTAGATGACACAATTACGAAGAACTTGCATGAGGAGTTTGAGAAACTAGCTTATAGCCAGGCTGAGGTCTCAGATTCTACTCCACCACAGGAGGTAGTGAGAAAGGATATTATGTAGATTGATAGTAATGGTCAACTTGATACTCAAATTGAGACAATTGTATACAAGTCATCAAAGGGTGATGTCACAGGTATTTAGGATGGTATAGTTACTACAGGTAGTGACTATAGCGTAGTGGGTTCAGATGATGATTATGAGGATGTTGTTGTGCATGATGGTGAGATACCTGGTAGAGATGAGTAGACATTGAGCATTCATGACTTTGCTGAGAAAGAGTACCAGGCACAGTTAGATGCTTCAACACATGAGGTTGAGGCTGGTAGTACTTCACATGATTTGTCCAGCCGGCTAAAAGTGAACAAAAATAGTATTGTGACTTCATTATCTCATCATGAAAGGTATGTGGAGTTAGTTGGTATTGGTCATATTACTCAGGCGAGGAGTTTTCCTGAGTTACTAGCTGATTCTAGTTTATAGATATGGACTCGAGAATATTATATTGGCATTTGGGATTCAATTGACTGGAGATCTTTAACACTTTTTGGTAGCAGTGTTTGTTTGGGTCCTATCATGGATTTGATTAGCATATTGCATGGTGTTGTCTTTTCTTGTGCCAACAGCTTGTCCGATGCTGGTATTAGTTTTTATACACAGGTGTTGGGCTTTGTTCATATATCTAGTCGACCATACTTGCTGGAATGTGTTGATGATCTTTCATATTTTCTAGTGTGTATAGATGAGTCCTAGGATCATATTGGCATTGATGACATCTAGGAGGATTTAGTGGGTAGTTTTGAAGACTTAGTTTCCTTGGCAGTTTCTTTTGGCACAGAGTAGTTAGACATCAGTGCTACAATTTTTGATACTCCATATGTTGATATGAGCTTTGGAGTTGATTCACAGGATATGGATGGTAACACTCTAGAGACTAGTAACTTTGAGAATACTCCTTTAGATAGTGCATCAAAGGAGATTTGTAGGAGACAGTCTAGCTAGTGCCATCATGTGTCTGATTAGTTGAGAGTTAGTGAGCGAGACATTGCTATCGCTTGCCAGCATTTTGATGCTTCTCGTCAGTTGTTAACAATTTATGGATGGGGTTCTCCTACTAGTGATGAGTAGGGAGCTAGTTATCTTTCCTTGACAGAGTTTGACTCTTTATGGGATGCTATCTAGATTCTGAGACAGTATTATATGCAGTTGGTAGCTAACAGAGATTATCTTATGAAGTGGCGCAGTATAGCATATGATGCATTGTTGGCCAAGGAATATGAGGTGAGTGAGCTTACTGAGTAGCTTGAGGTGACTTTTGAGATTCTTAAGAGCACACAGTTGGCTTTCAAGGAGTCATAGTTTCATTTGGCTAATGTGACCATGGAGTTAGAGAAACTACATTCTTTACTAGATTCTGTATAGTCACAAGCTGTGGTGTCTGATGATCCGAGGATGCCCATGGTCGAGATTGTCAAAGATAGTGGAGATGGGGATGCATCCATCATTGATACTAACATTGGCATATCGGGTTTGTCCCCACTAAAGTCAAGTCCAGTTGAGTTGGGTGCTACAACAGATTGTTATGGTATGCCTAACATGGTGTTGATCTCTAGTACTAATGGCATGGAGACTAGAGATGATGTATCAAAGACCATGTGTGATGTTTGTGAGCCAACAGTTGGCATGGTTCCTACTAGTAATACTACTCCTTTGGCAATGTCTTCAGAGGTAGTAGTTAGTTCCAACCTGGTTACTGATCAATTGCAGTTAGTTACATCTAGATTGCAGTATAAGCCACTGATTGAGATTGGTGCATTCTATCAAGATTACATTGTGAAGTATGCTCATCAATTCACCTTTGATGACCATGTTGATGAGATGATGATATAGAGATGTACTTTGGTTCCTAGTGCTTATCATCAGTTATGGGATAGTTTGATACCTTGAGATGAGAGTTGTGATGGGCACGAAATGCCGATAGGTCTTGCAGTTGACAGCTTGATAATACATGACTTAGAGCAGGAGTTTTGGAGTGATGCATCAGTGGGTGTTGTTATTGATTCTACTCCTTTGGCTATGAAATCTCTTGACTTAGTTGGTGATCAGTCACAGTGGGTTGTATCACTTGTTCATGGTGAGCTATTGACTGAGGTAGGTTTTTTTTATCAACATTATATTGCAGGGTATGTACATTAGTTAGCATTTGATCCTTGTGCTGAGGAGTTGATGGTAGACAAACATGGTTTGGGTTCCATTTATTGTTGTTTATCTTGTGATAGCTTTTCACCATCAGGGGTGCATGGGAGTTATGGTTATGAGATAGTGGCCAATGATCTGCAGAGTTGTGTTGACTACAGGAGTTGTACAGTGTGTGGATTCTCCATACTTGGTACAGTTTCATTCGAGAGTGTTCACCATTGTTGCAGAGTTGGATTGTACATTCTGTATAGGCCAATGGGATGCATTGATGGTATTTACTATGTTGGCAATTTTATTTGTCCACTTTACTTGAGTTTTGATGTTCTAAGAGTTTGTGTCTCGTGGGTTTCTGACTGTGGAAGTTGTGGCTTTGGAGTTTGGTTGAGTAGTAATTGTCAGTTTGATTATGGATTCCTCTTGGTTATATTGTAGAGGATATTGCAGGAGCTTGTGTTAATTGACAATAGTATAGTTCATGACTACATTTGGGATCCAGGTGGATTGATTGTTCTATTGTTCAGCCATTTCTTGAGGAAAAGAAATATTTGGAAGGGGAGGACTTGTCATGTCCCCTTTTCAAATAATTAAAAATAATAATCTTTGCTAAGGCAGGTAGGCCCAAAAAGGTGAAGTTTCAAAAAAATGGGATAATCTTTGGAAGCTGATGGAGTAATAAATAAAAATTATTATTAAAATATGTTTTATTAACCCCTCTTAGATGTGAGTTAGGGTTATGCCCTCTTTTAAAGGGTTTGGAGGCATTTTGGGCTGATTCCAGAACTTGATTTTTGCGCATTGCTTTGTTGTTCTTCAGAGGCTGCCAAACCTATGGAGAAAGAGACCCAAGAATGGGAGTTTTAAGGTTTCTAGGAAGGCTAAGTATGGGATTTTGAAGCCATTCCATGTGCATGCTCATTTAGAGTTTTTCTTTGTGCTGAACAGTACAGATTTGTGAGTTTTCGGGTGTGTTTTTGTAAGAGTTTGGTGTTTTCGATTGAGTATTTCATATCAGTTTGGGTTGCTTCTGTGTTTTTGTAAGACTTTGGTTTTGATTATACTTTTTTTATAGATTACTAGTGTTTTTGTGGTGTTTTTGGGCTGTTTTGTGTTAATTTTGGGAGCCCGATGAGCATAGTTTTTGTCCTACATTTGTGAGTTGTTGTGTAAATGCTATACAGATCTAGAAATTTCATTTTGTTGGCCATTATTCTGCTTAAATTTCCGTAAGAATTTTCATTTTCAAATTTATTAATAATATTTGAAGTTTTGAAGTTTTTGGCACTATTTCAGACATACCTGATTTGGGGTTTATTGAGAAATTGGTTGATCTTTGTAATATTGGTTGTTTGATTTTGAAAATATGATTGGAGGCGTAAAATATCATATAAAATCAGAAAAGGGACATTTCATTTCACATCACCAAATGATGTAACTTCAACTATCTTTAATGTGCTTGAACTCAGCCTAGATGATTGTAGGGATATAGCTTCTATACTTAGCCTATGAAGAGCTTAAAATGGAGGAGTAGTAGATTGTGTAAATTCACTAGTGTTTTTATTTTAATTTTCTCCTTAGGTTCTATAACCATACCTAGCTCTTTAGTCTTTTCCTTTTCTTTCTCTTCATTCATAGATGCACCTTGATCTTGTGTTGTAGGTACATGAGTAGTGTCCTTAATTATTTGTGCTTTTGTTCCTTTATGCTCTTTTGTTTTTGTTAGAGTAAAAAATTATTATGTATGCTTTACTTAAGTTTACTTAGGTTAATGCATTTATTTATTAGTTGTAGTCTAGGAGTTGCTGACAACATGGGAGTTTGTTCCTATCTAAGTCATACTTATCCTCTCATCTTGATCGAGGATATCCCACCTTTTGTGGACGTATGCTTAGTTTTCATTCTTATCTCCTATCACTTTCTAGAACTTTCTAAGCTTTTTCTACAAGCTTCCTAGAGGCCTTTATAAATAGGCTCTCCCTTTGCATTCTTGTGCATCAATTTCATTTTCACATTGTTGCAATATAATTTATGTTTGTTGCTTCAAGCTCTTGTTCCTTCCTTCTTTAGTTTCTCTTCAGTAGGTTAGTTGCATACAAGTGATCTTGGTGCATAATGAAGTTGGCTTTTATCAACTTCTACATGGTATCAAAGCCTCCCTATTGCTTCTTGGTTCGAAGGATTTTTGAAGCCATGATTTTGAGACACAAACCCTAGTTTGTTTGTGATTTTTTCTTCAATCGAGAGGAAGAGCAATTTTTTCATGGTACTTTGGTCCTAAATGGACATTTCCATTGAGTTTAGAAGGTCAGTTATAGTCTAGATTCATATAAAAAAAATTATTTTGAGCTTCTATAACATCTAGCAATTTTGTTTAGCTCCCGTGGGAGGTTGTACAGACTGTATGGATACATTTACTATGATTTTCTTAAAAAAGAATTTTAAAAGTGGGCGTCACTTCTGAAACACCATGGCACCACTAGTGCACTACCCTAGTGCCATCATTGCTAGTAGCAACACCATGACACCACCAACCTACAGTTGCTACTTTGTGGGCACTGCCACACTGCTCTGGCACCACCACCATCGGTTGTACCACCAATGTTCTCCACTTAGGTGCCATCTCCACAAGCAGCATGATTGCCAAAGCACCTACAACTACTTACATCATCTTTTCAATGTCTAATGTCATTTCCTAGCAAACACATCAACTTTTCTGGCTAGCCATGTTAGAATTTCTTAGTGTGATGTCATCTTTTGATCTGCTGACATCATCACCCTGGGACACCTTGTTGATGTCATTTTCTAGTATGGTGACATTATTTTTCAATTGTTGATGTCAAGATTCTAGTGGCTAGATTTTTTTTGATGACATCCTCTTGACGATCATATGGTCATCAAATTTTTTGTCATGCTTGTATTTTTCTAGCAAGTTTGTCTTTTGGAGCCCCAATTGGTTTTTTTGCCATAACTTGAGCATATAGGGGTATTTTCAATCCAAAAGAAAGCCCAAAAATTTGGTTTAGAGATGGAGACAATGGTGCTAGTTTTGTTTCATTCTAATTTCATTTGAGCTCCAATTTTTGGCATTGAAGTAGAGGCTTCTATTTTCTTCTTCTTTGCATCCAGAATCTAGGTTCTTTTCTTAGATTTTATGCTTTCTAAAGTTGTTTTCTTTGGTATTTGAAGGTTATCATCATTAGTTGTGGGGAGGGGGGGTGGTGGGGTTGGGGGTGGGGGGGGGTGCATTTTCTTTTCTTTAATTTAATTCAAAATTAGACCCTTCTACTTCCGTCTTGTTCTCTTAATGTCATATCCTTGTGTGACCCATCTCACACCACACAACTATCACTCCTAGAAAGCACAAATGAATAGAGTTCTCATGTCATGAGGTCTATGGTCATGTTTAGATGAGAACCAATGTATTCTACTATTCATGTTCGAAAATGTTGTAGGTTTCCAATTACCTCGATAAGAAAAAAACATATCTAGGGGTAGCTAACTCCCATTTTTGACATATCTTTTTAGACACTAGGACAACTATAAGGCATGACCCTTCTTCTACTTCAGGCTCTGTAAAACCTAGGTGGGTGGACCTCAAATTCAATTGATATTGTACTAGTACAAAAACATATCCTTGGATCTATTAAGCAAATGAAAACCCCTAAATCTCATAATGACTTATGCAGTAACAAAGAAGTGTAGTAGCTAATTACAACTCTATGAAATGCACAAGCTAAGTGAGGGTTAGACAATTAGGTTCTTCAACATGAAAGAGAAATACAATTGATTATTGATGTTGATTATCAACCCCAAATATGTAGTAGTATAACAAGTGATCCTATAACTGATTAGTGCCTAATCCATTGGGCAATTCCATGAATTCAAAACATACATCTGTGACGTCAAGACATATTTCATATACCCAAACATTAGGTCTATCTAATCACCTTGTGATTCAGACATCAATATTCATTCATATATCTTTCTTCCAAAATATCCTTCTCAAGTAACCAATAAGCTTGTTAAACATATCAAGCATTTACTTGGCCCTTTGATCCAACAGAAAAATACATCAAACATACAACCTGAAGGGGATGCAAATGGATCTCAGATCATTGTTCCAAGACCACATAAGACTTACAGATTGCTGAGATAGGAGACAAGAACCAGAATGAAACTAGTGAAATTATTGCTCATATGTATTCATTTCCTTGAAACAATACAATCAAATGCATGAAATTAAAACATGAGACAACCTAACATATCTGAACTATCTATATTATCTTTACACTTTCTATTCACATGAGAGAATTATGCTGAAGAATGGTGTCACAATATTGGGAATACATCAAAACTGAAACCAAAATATGGTATCATAGAAATGAGTGAATTTTCTCCAAAAAATTAGAACCAACTAGTTTCTTAGTAACAAAAATTGGAACACTTACAATGAGAAAGAATGAGAAACGTATAGGAAGAAGATGAATTCCCAGATCTGCTATGCAACTAACATTTTTCTACTTGGAAGTCAATCCCTTGCAACTCAAAAACCTCTCTCTACCTTCTCCCATTTTGATCTGATTTGGTTTCATCATTACTTTATTACTAATTTTCAAATATCTTGGATGAAATGATGAAAAATTTTGAGTTATCAAAACATCTAATAACTTCATGAAAATGCTGGTGAAAACCCCACTCAGCTAACTTAGAAATAACCCCAACTTCATTTACACTGTTTGTTACTAATCATGTAACTACATTTTTAATTTTAGCTCATTCCACTAAGAAGGCCCCAAATTTCACGTTTCTAGTTATAACTTGAACCCATGAACTCCTATGCAAAAATGAACTCCATAATCAGAAAGTTCATCTTCTCATGATTTTGGTGATATATAACATCACATATCTAGCCTACCATAAACCCCTTGAAAGCCAGTTTGAAAACGTCCCCCTCTAGTAGAATAACTTCAGGTGTGCGACTCTTTGAATTTAAAATTTCAAAAATTTAAAATAACCTAAAGTTTAAACTTTAGATTAAATGCCTTTCTAAATTTAAAATTTAGTGATGTGCATTCTTAAAAATAATAAGAAATAATATTTTTTATTATTTCTTCAAATCTTGTCCTACCCCTCAATTTTTAGGTCAACCAGGCTTGAACACCCTTTTGCCACATGGGGGTTCGTGATTGGATGACCTTTGCCACTGGACTACCTCATCATCACCTTGTATGTAGTGCCATGTCACCATCGAAGAAGGCTTGATGACATGTGTTGCACGACGGCTTGCCCGTATTTTCTATTGGTGCGTATCTTTCAAATGTGGGATTGTGTCATCCTTTGGATTGTGACATGTGTCATGATTTGAGCACTTCCTACCTAAGACTACTATTGATTTCCACATCACCACATGTAGGAATTGCTATCACATGGCATGATTCTACATACCCACATTCTTTAAACATCGATCACTTTTCTTTTGTGGGCATGCACCCATCATCAAATGAAGACATGTGGTGTGATCTCATTTATCACTACCACATCATCACACCTACAACTTCATTTAAAATTTTTCTTCAACAACCTGCTAGTTATCTAGTCAAACCCACATGTGAGCAAGTTTTCCTTCAACAAAAACTAGTTGTCTTAAAGATAACTTATGTATTGAGTCCAATACTATTTAAAAACTTGAAAACCTCCCCATGTAATTAGTGTGGCATATTGTTATTTAATAGTTTCTCCCTTTGGCACACATTGCTCCCTTCAAATGGCATTGGTCTTTATCTTAGCATGGGATTCTCTTTGTCTTTGGCTTGCATAATCTTCTATCGAAACTATCTTGCCTCCCCTGATGTGTGTTCTATCTTATGTGGACCCCCTTTTTATACACTTGGCACTACCTAGCATGGGTTTCCCTGTGTTGAATGCATGGGCTATTTCATGGTGGTGTTCCTACCAACCTATGCATTCTACTTTGCACATGGGACTCCATGATTTGAAGTGGCTTTGACCCTCTATTACAATGTGGCTTCTTCTTATCTGCTGCCTTCAAACTATGTGAGGAAGCTCTATTTTTCTTGGTGGCTATTCTTTTTTACTTGCCTTGCCTCCTTAGCCGTGGCTTCCTCCTGGCTGTGAGCAATATCAACAACACTTGCAAAGGATTACAACACGTGTTTATGTGGGGTGCGAGTTCTCTCTCCATTCATGTGTGGACCCTCCCACCTCTTTGATTGGATTTCATTCCCCTGTATTCCTCTTTATCCTCCCATGGTGGATTCCCATTCTCATATCTTTTCTAGCACTGCCTCTAGTCTCTTTTATTTGCATTTTTTTAATGTTTTACCTTCATTATTTATTGCTTCATTCCGCAAATGACTGTCAATTTCTTCTTCCACTTGGCATCGATTCTCCCCAATGCTGCTATTTACATCTTACATGGATGTCCTCATGTTTAGCATGGTACTCCTATGACAGTTTTGGGTTCCTATCCTAAAAATGTTAGCTTTCCTTATTTGTTATAGGTTTTCTCATGTGCATCTTCTCCCCTATGAATTGCTTTTCAAGCTTGGGTGTGGGAAATCTTATCCGCCTACTAAGATCAGCACATTCCTTCTTAAAAACACTCCTAAATTCTCCATGCACTAGATGTTGAATCATACACTTCAATTTTGAAATAAATGGGATATCTTGTTTGCAAAACTTGGACAAAAGCATTCTGCATTGATCAGTTTAAGAATGAAAAGCTCTTTCATTTTTTTACTACCCAAACTTGCAGCACATTTCTTTGAGCTCTTATCACTATAATCTGGATCATTCATAAAGTTATTTTGGTTTTGCCTTTGGTAATATTTTATACTCCAATTCACTCCTTCTTTTGCATAAGCTTCTACTTTTTGGGAAGCCATGGCAAAAACTCCCTTCATTATTTCCCATGTCTTGGAACCAATCTCTATAGTCTTTACAGCTATAAAAAAGACTGCTTTATTAACCTTTTGATCATATCCTCTTTCCCAACTATTTGACTTCTCGTAGCTCACCTGAAGTGCCTTGTTTAATGAAAAAGTTGAAATTCAACAAACCTTTGTTTTTTTAGATAAAACACAGGAAAAACAAGAAGGGCACCTCCATACAAATTAATGCATCTCAAACCATAGTACAATGAAAAACTCCCCATTGGTGGCTTTGCTTTCAATGCGGTTTTACGATCAAGAAACATGTGAAAAGATCACTCAAACTCATAAACATTTTTCTGATTGCCACAAATTTCTCTTCATGAGTTCATAGCCACCCCTACTACATATTAAGTAGTAAAAAATTTGTTGGCTTTTGCATTGGAGGAAAGTTTTGCAGAAGATGGGTTAACAATTTTTTCGAAAAGCTCACTTCTAGATACAAACTCAAGAACAATGTAAAATTTTGTCTTGTTGGCTATGGCCTCATACAGTGAAACTACATTTTTATGCTTGATCAATTTCACTGTAGATATCTCCCATCTTGTATTATTCTGATGCAATTAGCGAGGCCCCAAAATGGGCTCAGCTAATTTTTATTTTATTTTTGAACAATGAAACATCTCAAACTATTCTACCAATCATCTTGAATTGATTTAAATCAAATTTGATCCTCGACTGATCATTTAAAACTTAGTTTATCACTTTCTTACAACTATCAACTTTGCGCCAGGAGGTCATTTGACTAGCCTTAAAAATTGACCAGAACACCCGAACGGGCTTTAAAAATTGGCACATTGATTCTTTTCTCCATAATCTTTCACCCAATTGAATCTCATCTCATGAAAAATTTGGGGTCAAAAGATATTCATTGTTGAAGTTGACCTCTTAGAACTACCTGCAAGAAAACATGTCAGAAAACACTAAACAAGGTTTCGAATTAGCTTCAAAAATTGGGTAAACTGACACTTGGAAGGATGAAAACTGGGACGTTAGTTGACTGTCATGAGGAAATTATGAATCTATGATTTTGTCTCATGAATAATAACAATATGCAAATGGAAAGCAGTCAAAGTGGGCTACTTGGATTTTTCAGATTGAAACAATGGCAGAAAATAGTTTTTGCAAATTGAATTGACTTGAAAAAGTGTGCAGATGGATTCATCAAGACTTGAAAATTGGCACACTTAAAGTAATTTTAGAGGAAAACACAGTGGTACAATCCATTTGATCTTACCAATCATGGATCTCAAGCTATAATATCATGAACAAAGGTTCTGACAAATCTACAAATGCTAACACTAGTAAAAAGGTAGAAATTCCATTTGGAATCACGTTTGAAAACTGATCAAACGGATTTTTCATAAGCTAAAACTTGAAAAATAACAAGTATCTAATGATTAAAATGAAATACAAAAGGAAATTTATCATTTTGGTCAACTAGGTTAAAGTTATAATATGTCAAACAGGGCTTCCCAAAATTTTGAACATTTTGCATCAGCATGACAACATTAAATGACCAACTTTGAGGGATTCAAAACCTAGTCAAACAGAGTTGAAATGATGCAAAACATGAAACATAGGTTCTTAGGTATGGACACTAGATACTCCCAAAGTGATGAGTCACAAAAAATTTATGTTGTGAGATATTTAGATGCAAACATGGCCTCCTATCATTGTTTGACATTTAGGTGAACATGCAGAATTGACAATTGCTCAAAACGGGACTTCACGAAATGGCTCGGAATGGAAATTTAACTTCATGGAACATGTAGACATGCTAAATAGAAGGTGTTAGAAAAATTTAACACCTCTTAGGCCTCAGACTGATAGCTACGTACATATGCATTTAAAAGCATTTATGTGACTTAATTTCTCAATGGTACTGAAAATCAAGAAGGCAATTTTGAGTGCCAACATCTACAACACCCTTTTAAGTTTCTTCAACATAGAAAAAAAATGGATGAGGCTATGGGATTGAATGCACTGAATATTTTAGATAGTCTACTATTTCACATGGATGGTTTTACCACTCCATGAGCTATTTGGACCAAATTTAAGACTTTTTTTGGCACAGTGAATGAGTTCTACACACTTTAGCTTGATCTAGAGTTGACTTCACTATCACTAGCCAAATTCCCCACCATTGAAGACTTCTTGATGAATTTCAAATCTGTGTGTATAGTTTTGTAGGGATGTAGGAAAAAAAAAATAGATGATGAGTGTATGTTTTTGATACTCTCAAAGTTGTGAGGACAATATTAGATCTTCTCTTCCAATTTCTTCTCCACTGTGGATGCCTTGGGTAACAGACATTAGATGCCTTCTTTTGGGATATTTTTTGATCAATTTACATAAGAATAGTCCAAGATCACTTAGATGGATTCACTTACACGTTCATTGTCACAAGAATTGCTTGCCAAGGATACATAGGAGCATAAGCCAAAATAAGATATTTGATTCCTCTTCTTAGCACTTTGCCAGTTCATCATATTGTAAGAAGGAGAAAAAGAAGACTAAGACTCCTACCTATTCCTATTTTTAGAAGGGATCTCATGATGAGTCACATTGTTTTTAGAAGAGAATTTATGGATATGAGAAAGAGATTGCCAATTTACAAGCTCTTCTTTAGAAGAGCATTGTTTCCTCTCCATCCTCTTCTACCTCAGAAGGGTCTTCATTTTAGGCTTCTTCCACCTCTTTGACATCTACACTAGATCTTGGAAAGGGTCATACATTATGGGCTTCCATTGCATCCCCTCACAAGTCCCTTGGATACTGGATTTAGGTGCTTCTCACCATATGACATCTTCTAAAGGTGTCTTCTCTACTATTGAGGCTTCTCCCATTCCTCATATTCTCACAGGGAATAACATTACCCTACCAATCTATGTGAAAGGTTTAGTTCACATCCAAGATGGTATATTCAATGATGTATTATACGTTCCATCTTTGTCTACAAACCTTCTCTTGATTTCATAGATTACATGTAGTGCATCAGGAAGACAATTGAGTTCACTGTAGATTTAGTCTTCATTTAGGATCATGTAATAAGAAGTCTTATTTCTATAGGAGCAATTGATCCTTTTACTCATCTCTACACCTTCTCACACTTTGGTGCACCATCTCCATTATTGGAGCATACTTCTTCTCTTTCACAGGAGCATCATGTGGTGTAGTTAGGATACTTGAACCTTTTTATTGTTCTTGAGATCCCTATTTTTACTTCCACACTACATACAGTTGAGTTCTTTTCTCTTTAGCAAGATTCTTCTTCTGCTTTGCCTAATCCTATAGCTCCATTTATCGAGCCTCTAGGTGCACTTGTTGCAGACTCTATAGTGGACATTCATGACAATTGCATAACACCTACCTTGGGGATTCCCTTTCAGGATCCTCATATTTTCTCCTTTGGGCATTAGCTAGGCCTTCAATTTTTCCCTCTCATTTAGGGGTTCCCTTATTTTGTTCCCTTGTTTCCTCTACATTGGAGTTTCACTTGTTTCATTCTTTCTCTAGGGACTCAATTATTTTGGGTGGGGGGGGGGGGGGGGGTTGGCTTTGGTGTCTTTTCTATCTCTCATTGAGGGGGGGGTGTTGTACATATGGTTTTGAGAGAGTCTCTTGATACATTTCTGCTATAAGTTGTCCTTATGGGGTCTTGTTGAGGCCTTCCTTTGTTTTTTTTTTTCCAGCATGTTTTTACTTACCTCTTTTTGGGGGAGTGGTTTTTCCATGATGTTTTCCCTCTTCCCTCATTTTAAGAGGTTGGATTTCTTTGCATTCTACATGGGTACCTAAAATGGCCTAGTTGTTAGGACCCATTCTAACTTTCATCTTAGCTTTTGTAAGCGTAAGTGCATTCCCCTAAGTTGCACTTAAGGTGGGGTGTTAGAGTAAATAATTATTACTTATGCTTCACTTAAGTTTACTTAGATTAATGTATTTATTTATTAGTTGTAGTCTAGGAGTTGTTGACAACATGAGAGTTTGTTCCTATCTAAGTCATACTTATCCTCTCACCTTGACTGAGGATATCCCACCTTTTATGGATGTATGCTTGGTTATCATTCTTATCTCCTAGCACTTTCTAGCACTTTGTAAGCTTGTTCCACAAGCTTCCTAGAGTCCTTTATAATAAAGCTCTTCCTTTACATTTTGTATAGTAATTTCATTGTCACATTGTTGTAATATAATTTCTCTTTGTTGCTTCAAGCTCTTGTTCCTTCCTTCTTTGATATCTCTTCAGCAGGTTATTTGCATGTAGGCAATCTTGGCACACTATGAAGTTGGCTTTCATTAACTTCTATAGTTTCATCTTTCTACTCTCCAATTATCTCACCTTTGTAATTTTCTTTTACCTTTTCATGTCCTAAGATTGGAGCACTTTGTACTAATGTACTGATAGTAGAAGTAGATGAGTGATTCCTTTGGTATACTAAAAGAGGTAATGTATTAGGTATCAAGGGGAGTTGAGGAGGGATTATAGATGCCTCTTGTGTCTAAATTTTCTCACCTGTGGATATCTTCTCTACCTTCTCAATCTCTTCAATACTGGGCAGTACAAGATTTTCACATAGTTTTCCCTAGATAGTGGATTCTACTAGTATCTTCTTCAAATCTTCCCCTATAATAGGATTGATGTTCTAAGTGATAGTATCAAAAAAATCCTTTATCTTTATAGTATTTCTATCTATATTCAACTCATGTGGAGGACTGGCACTCGACACTAGTGTATCTTATACACTTTGTTCTATTTTTTGCTCATCCTCTGCTAGTGCCAATGTATCTTCATGCGTCCTAGTGCCTTCCTCATGTGCAATTGTCTCAGTGTCAACTATGGTAACTTTAGTTACATTTTTTTGTTCATCTTTGTCCTAGCCTACTTCACTAGGTGTCTACACTATTCTTCTAGGTGTAGTCAAACCATATTATTCTACAGTATGCTAAATTCTCTATATTTTGGAGCAAATTTTCTTTTGTTTTTCTTTATCTCCCTAGCCATCATTTCCCTATCTAATTATGGTATCACTTGGGCAAGAGTAGTCTCTCTAATTTGTCTTTCTATATTGAGACTATATTTGCACTTCTTCTCAAATCTATTAGATAATTCCTTTTGTAGAGATCTAGAAATCTCAATTAAAGTTTGTTTGAATGTTTCCATCATGGCATATATTGAATCCTCTACTTGGTTCATCTCAACTTTTCCAATTTTATCAAATTCAATATGTGAGACTAGATAAATCAACTTTATTCCTTATGTTCTGACATATATTTTCTAAATCTAAGGAAGGATGGTGACTTACAACTTTGAATTGGTTATTTTCATTAGATTCAACTAGAACAATGTACTTTCTCTATGATCTCTTCTCAGGCTCCTCTTCTTTACTATCTAATCTCTCTCTCTTCTCTTTTTGCTTTTCTATCTCTTGAGCCTTTTTGGCAATAGGTCTTGTGCTAGATCAAGTTTCTAGAACTATAGGCTTGGGTTTTACAACATTTCTTGTGTTTCTAATTGTTGGGGATTTGGTTTTCCTCTTTTTTTTCTCAAGTGCTTCACTGGGTTCTTCTTCCTTGATATGTTCTTCAATTTCTACCTCTTTTGCTTGATCTTCTCTTTGACCTTTAGTTAAGGCTAGAGGTGCTTGAGTAGGTGTATCTTATTCTTCATCATCATCATCATCATCATTATCATCTTTTTCTTCAATTTCCTCTACTCCACCAAATTTTTCCTTAAGCTCCTTGACAATCTTTTCTTTAATTCTTATGACTGAGGTAGTCTTCAAATCCATTGTTATCTTAGATTTTTAAAAATCATAATTCTGAAAGGCAATACCCCAAGCATCTACATCTTCTGTAAGTAATGTTGTGATTGCTGTAGAGGCTTCATCTACATTGATCTCATAGCCTAGTGGTCTTGGCCACCTTACCATTGGAATAGTAGCTTGAACATATGTAAAATCAATGTCAACTAGAAAAAAACCATCATTGAAATTTTTCCTAACCAATAAAATTGGTATCCTTAATCTTTTCTTCATTGACTACTTGAAATCTTCAAAGCAGCTTGTCATTATAGACTTAAAATTATTTCCAAGTTGCTCAGTAAATTCACCTATTTTGCACTACCATAGATCTATTTATTTTCCATGCAACATTACCAAAGGTAGGAAATTGATTCTATACATAGAAGAGTATACATACTAGAGTTGAATCAAATTTACATTGTGTAGTCTTGGTCTTCCTTACTACTCTTAAATTTTTGGACAATTTTTGCCTCTACAACTCAGCAAAGTCATTGGTATGATCCTTCTTAACTACTTTGTAGCCCATGTTAACAATAATATGATACACTATTGAGCTTGCTAGATTGACAAAATTTATGTGCTATTATCATCACTACAAAAATAATTAGGGTATCTAAGATCATGTCAATTGTCATTCCTTATGTGTTCCACACTACCCCTATATTTTTCTGAATAACTTCCTGAGATTCACTCCTCATGGTTTCAGGTAGATCAAGGGTTAGATACCTTGTTACTCTATGCACAATTTTTTTTGTGATCTTTATTGGTCCATAATCTAACAATATAGAATTATGATGAATTCTACTCAAAACTATCTTTACCCATTTAGTTTTAAAGACATGGGATAAATATAAGGCATTGGTTAACTCTTTATTCTCTACAATTTTGAATTCTTCTTTCAATACTACCATCCTTGCATGTGTAGCAACATCTAATGTCTTGAATCATTAAAAATTGAGGTGGTATCATTGATAATGCACTAGATGGATCTTGATTATAAGAAATATCAGGACTAGCTCTAAAATTTGGGTGTCTAATCTCATCACTTATTAATTGTACATTCAAAATTTCCTTACACTCTTTAACTTTAGGAACTAAATAACTAGATGCCATTCTAAAAAAATAAGGTTTGTGAAAATTTAAGTTACGTAGCTTAGTACGTGATAAATACCTTTGTAATCTACTAAGATGATGTTGAGCAACTACTATATCTTATGTAAAATTCCTTGGAATGATCTCTTTAATTCACCTTTCTCTCTTCATTCTTCTCTTCAAATTCAAATGATGTCAAAATAGTAGGAACCGATAAAAATAGACCTTAAAACCTCACAATTAATTCTTAGTGCTTACATAGCTATAAGATCATTTTTAATAGAGATTTCAACTCAATTGGCTTCCATGAAGTTTCCTTTTCACTTAGAAACCATTATGTGCTCAGTCAACACTATCACCTTTGATAGCTCAACATCAACTAACATTTCACTCAGAAACCATAGTGAAAATTTTCATGCTTGAGAATGACATGAAAACTGACAAAACTTAAAGATTTCTTCTAGGTTATAATCAACACCTTGGATCTTTCTTCATGCATATAAAATCTTTTTAGAACTAAATCCTTGGAACTAATGTATAGTATTTGTTTAAAAAATATCATTCTCATACATACCTCTTGATTGCTTAATTAGTGGTGGTGTGATCACCTGACTCATTGGGTGAAGTGATCCCATCTACACTTGATGTGCTACAATCTTCCTTTCTCTTCTATAACTCATTCATCTCATCTCTAACATTTTCAACATCTATGTTTCTTTTTCCTTTGAAGAACTCACTTCTTCATGCAAACATGTAGTTTGACTCAACCATCTTTTGTAGTCACTTCTAAAATGTGTTCTTATGTAATTTTCACCAATATTTTCATTCTCTTGACAATAGTTACAACTATACCTAGTACTATAATCCTAATTATAAGATTTTCCATTGTGCTTTACCTTTATCTACTTGTTTTATCGACATTTGAGCTTGGATCTGCACTCATATGCTCTATGTCCATACTTCTAACAATTATATTAATATTCTTAAAATATTTTTGTGCTTATCATCTTGGTTTTGCATTCATATGACTAATGTTCATGTTTACTGCATTTTTGGAAATGACCCATGAACTTTTGCTTAAGATTCTAATTTGTAGTCTTTCTCCTACAAACATTGGTAATATGACCTATCTTACCACAATTATGACAAGTAGGTTTCGAGTTCTTAGCTTTTTTACTTCTTTCTTCACCACTTTTGGATGATTCTCCTTCTTCAGTACTAGTGTAACCCAATCCAAAAGTATCACTATTGGATCTAATGGATCTCATCAATTTCTCAAAGTACTTTATGGCTTCACTAGGTTTGTTGAAACTTTGAGAGATTACTATTTCTCTTTTCAGATCACTTCTCAGTTGTTCATTCTACAACTTCAGTGTAGTGATCTCAATTACCTTTACATTCAATTCATGATTTTTCATCATCATTTGACTCAAAGTTTCCAATTGCATGTTAGCAATCTTATTTACCTCTGATGTTTTCTCTTCCAGTCTATTGGTTGACAAAATCCTTTTTTCATCTTCAATCATGACTTTGTCTTCTTCAACTTTCTTTTTCTTCTTGGTGAAATTATAGAGAAATACTAATTGGACTTCTTGTTCTCTCTTGAGATTTATAGCATCTTTAGTTAGGGTTCCATTCTTTTTCATCAAATCTACAAGTGTTGCATTGGCATTTCCATCTGTAACCAATTCAGTAGTGTCAATCTCTTGGTAGTGTGTGTCATTCTTTTGAATAGCTATTTCCTTCTTTTTAGTGATCACTCTACCTCATTTCTTGCTTCATTCAACTAATGTAGGGAAAGTTTTATTTCAATCTTTCGGTTATTAATAGTCTCACCCAACTTGTAGACTTCCATTTCCAAGATCTTTCCTCTAAGCTGCAAAGCTTTAATTTCTAGATAACTTAGCTTTGATACCAATTTTTGGAAACACAATAGGCAAGTAAACTCTAGGGGGTGTGGGTTGAATCAACACTTAAAACTTTCAACCTCAAAAAATGTTCAACACAAATCTATATCACAATCAATGCATATAAAATGAAATATCAAATTAAGCATATACATCCATAGCATGAAAGTAAAACATTAACACATGTATGACACAAGATATTTGGTTACCCAGAAATCCTACAAGGAGAAGGTAAAACTAGGCTGGGGATGACACCCAAAAATCTTCACTACTACAATAATAAAGTGTATCCAATAAAAATTACAATGTTTTGATCATGAAACATGATCTACCATGTAAAAGATTTTTGCTATTAAAAGCTTACAAGATTGTTAGATATTACCCTGTTAAAGGATTTCAACATGCTATTAAAAGTGTTCTTGATAAAAGGACTTTAACTTACAATGAAGTAAGCACCCTATTAAAGGATTTACAATAGTTTGTCAAGACTATATTGTTACGAGATTTAACTAATTTACCTATTAAAATGTCTTAGCAATGACCCTTCAGTTAGCACTCTATTGCTTAATGTCAGATTACCTATTTCCCAATGTGTACTTGATCCTTTCTAATTAGATGTATCTTTGTTATCTTCTGATTCCTTTCCTCTATTTCCTCTAACTGATTCTACAATGTAACTCAAATTATAACTCCTTAGTCACCACAAATTCTTTGTTTTCCCATGCAAACTTCTCTCCTTTTTCCTTACATATTCACAAAAAGTTTAGAGTTTGTCCTCCTTAAGAAGACCTAGGTGACTTAGGGTTAGGTATGAATCAACAATAGTGATTTACCCACTTTTTTCCTTAATCCTTCCCTTTTTCTTATTGGATGCATGTAATGCATAGAGATTCACAATTAAGATTCATCCTTATCACAAAAGATCATAAAAGATTACTTAAGTTAGACCAAAAATAGTTTACATACAAGTTTGTGCCATTATAAAAAACTATGCCAGAATTGTATAACTCGACAATTGAAGTCGCTAATGCTTGACATCAACTGTAATTTCAATGTTGTAACTTAGCCTCTAAATGACTCAGCATCTATTGATCGCTTGACATCTAAATAGCTTGGTACATACTATCTTCTTTGCACTTGAGTGACTCGATAATTATTAGTTACTCAACACAAACTAAATATTTGTTGCTCAACGTATGCTATCTAACAACTTATGCTTGACATGTATTACTTGTTTAGCATGAACTAAGTAAATGACATAAGTATATTCTCACTCATATGTCAAAACCAATATGAGATTGACATAATTATGATTCATCAATAAAAAAAATTCATCATCACATGAAACCATAGACAAATATAAGTAGAACTTCAAGCATTGAATTTAATAAATTGTAACTATATTTTATTGCGTTGACATGAAAATAAAGCCTCACAGATTGAATCCCTATATGTGATGCAAAATGAAAAGTGATGACTTACATAAAAAATATTTCAAAAGTCCCCTTATTCTTCACATGAAACCCCATTGCTGCATAGCATGCAGCAAAGGGGAAAAAATCCATATATTAATGTAAATGAGAAAACAATTCTAGACAGAAAACAATTTTTTGCTTTTATTTCTTTAGAAGGACATTAGATTTATATTTATATTTTATTTATTTTTAAATGTTAACAATTATATTTATTTCACTAATTTAAGTGGATTTATTTATTAAGAAAAATATTATTGTAATGAAAATTTAAAGGATGTTCTACTTAATAACAAGTGTCATTGTTTTAATTATTTATTAGTTATAAAAAATTAATTTTATTTGAACAAAAGGTAAAAAAACAAAAAGAATAATTATTAAAAGAAATTAAAAAATACAAATAAAATCAACTGAGCATCTTCATTTAAATCTAAGCAATCAAATATTTTCTTATTGATTCTTTTATAATTTTAAAATATAAATATTGAGCCAAAAAAATAGAAATGTTTTTTTTTTTATATCAATACAAATTTAGAAAGTTTTTATGTGTCTAGAAAGTAAAAACAATTAAATTTAAATTGTATGTATAAGAATCACATATTATCTTTATGAAAAAGGAAAAATATTTTCATGTATTCTTACTAGGTCCATATATAAGAAGTCCATATGTTAGTAAAGATAATCTTACTAATGTTGTTAGTAAAGATAATGTTAGTAATGTTTTTATATTTGATTATGCATTCTACCTACATTTAAATATCTCATGTAGAAAAATTGCTAGCTCAAATTTTTTAATTAATAAAAGATGTAGAAAAATGGATAATGGAAAAACATAATATTTCTACAAATATACAATAAATAAGAAATCATTTTTTAAAAATTAGTATAAGATCTAGAGAAAGGGATAATGGAAAAGCACAACATCTCTACAAATATAAAATAAATAAGAAAGAATAGATAGAGGTAAAATAATTCAAAGCCAATATATTAAAATACTAGAAAACTAGTATTCCATAGAGTGTATTTACTAAGTGGGAAAAATTTTGTTCTTTGCAAGGAGATAGAAGGGGGAAAAATCTACAAAAAGACATCACAAAATGTAAATAACTAATAAAAGTTCTTATGCTATCATCAAAGCTTTGGCTAAATTTTGACAATTGAAAAATAAACAATCCTAACCTATGCTTGGCACAAGACACAAATGATAGAAAGCAAAGGTGCAACTAATCTTTGAGAGGATGATTATGCAAATTTAAATAACTATTGCAAATATCTCAAGAAATGCATAACAATATAATAAAAATAAAAATGACCTCATAACACAATGAATACCATTGGGAAACCCTTCCAAGAGAAAAATCCCACCATCCAAAACCCATGTAGTGTATTCTCAAATCTGAAAGATTACAATACACTTGCAATGCAAGTTCTTATAGGAGCGCATTGCGACAACTCAAACTCACACTCAGACTCAGAGAGATACTCCTTCTAGCACCAGTCTTGAAACTAAACTTGATGATTCAAACACCTCCACAAGCCCTCCTTTTATAGTGATTTTCCACTTGGAAACCCTTTGTGGTTTTAAAAAACCATGGGCCAAAACCAAGGGCAAAATAACCATGCCACATGTTACCCACTTGTAATTTGTAACTCCAAGAATGCCATTTTTGTCCATAATTTTGTCCTCTAGTTTAGACCCCCATAAAAGTCATACAATGAGTTGTTTACACTCTAAAACTAGCCCTTACTATATTGTTCTAGAGACTAGACAATTTTTTACCAAATCATACACCTTTTCCAACTCATAACCATGTGGAAAACTATAACAAAAAATTTCTAGAGTTTTGTAGAAAAAAGAGCTTGCAAGGTTGAGACACAATTTTCAACATTCTCCCACTTGTCAAACACCTTTCAAGAGTCAAGGGATCCATAGTTTCATGGACTTAATTGCTAGGGGCCGAGAGACCCATAGACTCCGAACACCATCTAAACTTTTCTATGCTCATAGGCTTGGTCAATGCATCGGCAAAATTCACCAAAGTCTCTACCTTCTCCAGCTTGACCTTGTCATCCTCAACCATATCTCTCAAAAACTGATATTGTACATCAATGTGCTTGGTCTTGGTATGAAATGTTGGCTTCTTTGCTAGGAAAATTACACTTTGACTGTCACTATAAATTGTCACCATACCCTATTTGAATTCTATATCTAAACACAATCTCTTTAGCTAGATAGCTTCCTTGCAGGCATGAGTAGCTGCCACATACTCTGCCTTTGTAGTGGAAAAAGTGACCACAACTTGTTGCTTGCTCATCCAACTGATCGCACCACCAAATAATGTAAACACATATGCACTAGTGTATCTTCTACTATCAACATCATCGGCCTAGTCTGAATCCACATAGCCTTGAATATCCAAGGAATGCTTGTATCCTATTCCATGAAAAAATCTAGAGTAATCTGAGGTACCCCACATGTACCTGAAAACTCTTTTTACTACATCCCAATGTGCTCTTCCTAGATTAGACATATAACAGGAAGGTACTTCCACTACTTGGGAAATGTTTGGTCTTGTATAGACCATACCATACAAAAGACTACCAACTGCACTCTAATATGGTACTTGACTAATCTCTTCCATCTCTGATGGGGATGTAGGACACTATGAGCTAGAAAGCTTTATTCCCATAGTAATAGGAACACTTAATGGTCTGGAATCCTACATATTGAATCTTCTTAGAATAGTACCAACATACTTACTTTGAGATAGCCAAAGATATCTATTTTCCCTATCACTTATAATCTCCATTCCTAGAATGTACCTTGTTGCACCAAGATCTTTCATTTCAAACTTTTTTGAGAGCTAAGATTTTAATTTTGTAATCAAACCTTTTCCTTTGTTGATAAACAACATATCACCAACATATAAGGCAATGACTAGGAAATAATCACCATCAGACTTGTAGTATATATAGTGATCAGATTTGGATACAAAAATCCCAAACTCAACACATATGTATCAAACTTTTTGTACCACATCCTAGGAATTTGTTTTAAACCATACAAAGATTTCTTAAATTTACAAACCAAATGACTTTTACCTTTCACCACAAAGTGCTCTGGTTGTGTCATATAAATTTCTTCCTCCAAATTTTCGTGAAGGAAAGTTGTCTTCACATCCATCTGCTCAATTTCTAGATCATAAGCTGCTACAATAGAAAGTAAACATTGAATGGATGTCATTTTTTACTACAGGAGAAAAATTTCACCATAATCAATTCTTGCAACTTTCGAGTAATCTTTTGCAACCAATCATGCTTTATACTTCTCAATGCTTCCATCTGAACCCATCTTCCATTTGAACACCCATTTACAAGCAACAGGCTTCCATCCATCAAGCAATACTACAAGGTCCCACATGTTGTTCCTCTCAAGGGGTGCCATCTCTTCTTCCATTGCTATCTTCTAGGACTCTGAATAATTCAAACCAAGAGCATCTTCTATAGATTTCAGTTCATCAATATTAGCATTCAAAGAAAATATACACCTCTAATCATTAGGAGAATAACCATTCCTTTCTAGTGCTTTCCTCTATCTAAACAAGATCTGTTTCAAGTTTAGGTTTAGGTTCATGATTAAGTTCTCCCTCTTCCTCTGATGATTCAAAACTTGTGGAGCTCTCTTCAACAACTTTTCTTTCTAAGGGCCTTAATTCAACTTTCTCAGGTATAGCAGGAAGTTGAACCACATCTTTGTTTTCTTTTATCTATTCTGGCTGCATTGTAATAGAAGAAGGCTCAATTTCTCTAAAAATAACACTTCTAGAGTAAAATACCTTTTGTGAAATAGGATCCCAAAGATTGTACCCTTTCACACCATAACTATATCAGATGAAGATACATTTGACAACTTTGTTGTCCAATTTTGTTTTCTTCTCCTTATGCACATGGGCATATGCCTCACAACCAAAAACTCTTAGATGTCTAAGTGAAGGCTTATGGCTCAACCATGCTTCCATTGGTGTCTTATCAACAAGAGCTGATGTAGGAGACCTATTTATCAGGTAGTAGGTAGTAGTTATAGCTTCAGCCAAAACTTTTGTTCTAGTCCAGCTCCACTCAACATACTCCTAGCCTTCTACATCAATGTCATGTTCATTCTTTCTACAACTCCATTCTACTACTGAGAATATAGAGTTGTCTTCTCTCTTTTAATATCACAATCTTTGTAAAATATATCAAAATCATTGGAGCAATATTCACCTCCATTATCAGTTCTCAAACACTTTATCTTATTTCTAGTCTACAACTCAACCATTGCTTTAAATTCTTTGAAATGACTGAAAAGTTTAGTTTTACTTCTAAGAAAATAAACCCATTTTCTTCTACTACAATTATCAATGAAAGAGACATAATAAGCTGATCTACCAATAGAAGGAACACCAAGTAGACCAAATACATCTAAATGGATTAGATCCAAAATACTTGAGGACTTATGAGAACTTGAGTAAAATTGAACGCAGTTTTTTTTACCATAGATACAATGCTCACAAAAATAAAAATCAAGATTGTAGTCATTAAACCCATCAACAAGGTTTTTGTTCTTTAAGGTTTGTAGAACTTTCTCATCTATGTGGCTCAGTCTTCGGTGCCATAACATAGTCTTCAATATAGGTAACTTTGATTTAGTAGATAGAACATCCTTGGGTACCCAAAAACCATGACCATATATTGAAAGAGAAACCCTCTCCTTCTTCAACAAGGTGGTACTTTTCACAATCTTATTAGAAGCAATATTGCACTCGATCGTGTGTGCATCAAGCTGGTACAATGTACCCAATCTTCTTCCCTTAGCTATTATGATAACACCTCTCACCATTTTCACACTTGCTTTAGAAAACTATACATGCACACTCACATCTATTAGTTTGGTAATAGATAAAAAATTCCTCGCTAGCCCCTGGATATGCAAGAAACCATCAAAAAATTTCACTTGAATACTTGCATGACCAACAATATCAAGAACTAAGTTATCACCCAAGTACACCTTACCACCATCAAACTTTTCATATTTACTAAACTAGTTTCTATTACAAGTCATGTGAAAAGATGCACCCGAGTCTATCAACCATGCATTGTCACCTACATTAGTGGCCAAGGCTACAATGAAAGCATCTCCATCTTCCTTCTTGGAATCCAAATTAGAATCTTGTTTTTTCTTCTTTTTCTTTTCCTCTTTGCAATCCTTACTGGAGTGTCCAAGTTTGCCACAATTCCAACAGATTTCTTTGGACATACTACAAGATTTTGATCTCCCCTTATTCTTGGACGTAGAATGGCCATGTTGCTTCTCATTCTTTTCTCTTTCCTTTGGTCTTCCTCAAACACTCAAAGCCTTTTTGGCATTTAGAGAGACCTTCCTTCTCATCTCTTTAGAAAGTAGAGAACCAATAATGTCCTTCATCTTCAAGATGACTGGAGTGCTCCCTATGGCAATGACAAGGATAACCGCTGAGTTTGGAATCAAACATAGCAATATTTGGTACCTTTCTTCTTCATCCATCAATAGCCCAATGGAGGTCAAGTGAGTCACCAACATATTAAAACTTTCAAGATGCTCAGAAATCTATCCACCTTCTTCCATTCTCAAGGAATACAACTTCTTCCTCAAGAAAATCTTATTCACAAGTGATTTTTCTTGATAGATATCACTTAGCTTCTTCCAAAGCTTCTTTAGGGTAGGTTCTTCATGAACATTAATAAGTATAGAGTCTTCAAGAAAATCTGATGAGACCTTTAGCTTTCCTATCTCTCACATCATACTCTATGGCTAAAGTCAAGTCTTTGGGCCTCAACTTCTTCTCATCAATTGCATCCCATAGATCTTTATCAATCAATAAATCTTCCATCTTCAACTTCCACATTTCAAAGTTTTTCCCTGAAAACTTCTCTACATCAATCCTCCCTGATGTGCTTGCCATCTTTGCAATCCTACAACATAGAAATGAAACCTCTACACAAGATCCCACTCAAACCTTGATTAGCTCAAAAAACCATGTACCCAACAAATAGAACAAAAACTAGCTAGGCTTTGATACCACTTAAAATGAAGCAAAGGTGCACATAATCACTTGCTACACTAATCTTTGAGAAGATGATTATGCAAATTTGACTAACTATTGCAAAGATCTCAAGAAATGCATAATGATATAATCAAAATAACAATGAACTCATAACATAACGATTAACATGGGGAAACCCTTCTGAGAGAAAAACCCACCCTTTGAAACTTGCACAATTTATTCTCAAATATGAAAGATTACAATACACTTGCAATGCCAGTTCTTATAGGAGTACATCACCACAACTTGAACTTGGACTCAGACTCAGATAGATACTCCTTCTAGCACTAGTCTTGCAAACTAAACTCGATGATTCAAACACCTCCCCAAGTCCTCCTTTTATAGTCATTTTCCACTTCCAAACCATTTTTGGTTTTATAAAACCATGGGCCAAAACCATGGGAAAAACAACCATGCCACATGTTACCCACTTGTAATTTGTAACTCCAAGAATGCCATTTTCGTCCATAATTTTTTCCTCTAGTTTAGGCCCCCATAAAAGTCATAAAATGAGTTGTTTAGACTCTAAAAATAGCCCTTCTACATTGTTCTAGAGACTAGACACATTTTTAATAACTCATACACCTTTTCCAACTCATACACATGTGTAAAACTACCAAACTAGAGTTCTTTAGAAAAGGAGCTTGCAAGGTTGAGACACAATTCTCAACAACAAATTGTACAAATGTAAGATACAAAATGTGCAGAAGTTTTCAAGTAGTTCTCACAGTTGACATTTCATTTTTTTTTAATATTGGCTTATGATGTACACAATTTCTATTAACAAAGGAAAAGTCTCTCTTAAAATTCATTGTTATCCATTAGAAAAAAATAGAAGTTTCTATGGGAAACCATTGTTGTCAATGGGAAAGAAATAGAATTTACTATTAAAATTATAATTTTGGAGATGCAATCTTATGTATCTATTAAAAAGGGAGGCATAAAGGGTATTGGTTTTGACAAATGATATGTACACTAATCAAATTAAGGAATATAAAATTAAGAATTACATAGTTTAACTTTTGTAGAAATATGTGTTTTTCAAAAAGATTCATAACTATTCAAAAATAAATAAAGTTATCCTATTTTTAGCACAAGATAAAAATTATGTAAATAAAAATATAAATTATTCAAATAATTTGCAAGTAATTCTCACATTAATTTTTTTTAAAAAAATGTATATTAGATATGATGCACAAAATTTCTATTAAAGAGGAAAAGTTTGCAATAAAAATCATTCTTATCCATAAGAAAAAATAGAATTTCATTTGTTATGTATGGGAATGAAATAGATATTAAAATTAAAATTTTGGAGGAGTAATTATGTGTGTCTATTAAAAAGGGGCCATATAAGAAATTGGTTTTTACTAATGGTATGGCAGATAAATAGTTTATAAAAAAGTTTAAAAATAAAGAATTACTTAGTTTAAGTTTTGTAGACCTATATTTTTTTCAAAAAAAATCATAATCAATTCTTTAGATTGCATAATAGTAATTATCTAATACAACATAATCAATACAATAATACTCCCCTATGGAAACTACTAATAAGTGTATTATTAGGTAATTATAGTAATCATTTAATACAATTTTATAGACATATATAAATAAAATCTTCAGGTACAATTTTTAGATTTTTGATGTATTTAGTCATTATTTTTTAATGAAAATAATGTTTTATAAATTTATTTAGTTAAAATGATATTTGTAAATTTCAAAATTGAATGAAAAATAGCTAAAGGACGTAATTGATGAGTAATTACAAGTTTGGATGGGTTCATAGATATCATGGAAATTTTATAAAGTTTTTGGTGTGTTATGAGTAGTTATATGAGTGTTAAATAGAATCCTAAGGTAGGGTCCATTCAGGGAAGTTTAAGCTCTCTAGAGTATGATCAAATTCAAAAGAAAAAGGAGTAAAGGAGTAATAGCTATCTATGTATTCATTTAATTGGTCATTTATTTGATCACTTATTTAGTCATTTTTATTTTTCTAACCAATTATTTAATATGATTATCTTTGATGACCAAACTAGTCATTTATTTAGTCATTTATAGTTATGAAATAATTTAAAAAAGTAGAATTTGATCATTTTTAGTCACGTAACAAAATAATTTAGTCACATCACTAAATTTTTTAGTCACATAGTCATTTATTTGTCAAAATTCTACTAGTGCACCAAGAAGATCATCATTTCAAGAGATGTGGAGTTTCTTGAAAATCAATCATGTGATGGCTCGGTAGGTGAATCTTCAAAAATTCAAGTTAAGTACCAATTATTGTTGAAGAAGATGGAAGTTGGTGATCAACAAGATGAAGTAGTAGGAAATATATAGATTCTTTTAGATAGAGGAAAAAAGGCAAGAACCCTCAAACATGTAGAGAATTAGATCCTAACAATTATAGACAACCCTAAATTGGTGTGCAAAATAGTAGCACTAGTGCTACTAAAAATTCTTACCCCACTCTCCTGTCCCTATTACCAAGAAAGACTAAGTGTATAAGGGAGACATAAAAAAATGAAAGGTATGATGAAGACTATGACGAGAGTGTTAATTTGGGATTATTTTCTGATTGTGATCAAGCCATGAAAGAAAAGAAATGGTGTAATGCCATGGATGAGGAAATATATGCTATAGAGAGAAATGAAATATATGAGTTAACTATTTTGCCTCCAAGGAAACAAGTAATTGGAGTTAAATGGGTCTATAAGACACATACAATGTTAAAGACAAAATAGATAGGCATAAGGAATGATTAGTGGTCAAGGCGTACAAGCAGCAGTACGGTAGAGATTATGATGAGACTTATACCCTAGTTACAAGAATGGAAACAATGTCTACTATTATAGAAATTGCAGCCCAACACAAATCAAGGGTATATCAAATGGATGTGAAAGCCACCTTCTAGAATGAAGTTTTGAAATAAGAGGTGTATGTTTAGAAACCAACCAGTTGTGAAGTTGTAGGTGAAGAACATACAATGTATAGGCTGAAGAGAGCTTTTTATGGGCTCAAAAAGCTCCGCAGGCATGGTATACCAGGATTGACTCCTACTTGATAAATAATGGCTTTAGCAAAAGTGATGGTGAGCCCACTATTTATATCAAGGTAGAAAATGGTAAGGCTTTAATTCTTGCATTGTATGTAAATGAATTAATTTTCATAGGAATGATAATTTCTTAATTGGTGAGTTCAAAGAGGCCATGAAGAATGAATTTGAGATGAAAAACCTAAGTGTCCTGAAATACATTCTAGGCATAGAAGTAAAACAAATGCATGATTACATCTTTATCTCTCAAGAAAAATATGCAAATATGATCTTGGAGAGATTCAAAATGCAAACTCGTAAGACAACACTAACACTAAAAATAGTAGGTCTAAAGTTGAGCAAGGAAGATTGTGGAGAAAATGTAAATCCAACATTATACAAAAGCATGGTTGGAAGTTTGATGTATTTGAGAACAACTTGACCCAAAATGATGCATTTAGTAAGTTTGATTTCCTAATTCATGGAAACTCCAAAGGATTCACATTGGGAAGTGGAAAAAGGGATCTTAAGGTATGTTAATGGTACCAATTGATTTAGCACTTTGGATACTATAGATAATGAGGTAGTGATTGGGCTGGAAGTTTAGATGATAGGAACACCACTTATGCTTATATGTTTAATATGGACTCAGGCTCAATTTAATGGGCATCCAAGGAGAAACCATTGTTGCTCAATCTACAGTAGAGGTTGAATATATAGAAGTAAATGTAGTAGCATATCAAGCTAATTGGCTAATAAGAATCTTGGCAGATTTTAATAAAAAGAAAGAGGATGGAACCAAAATCTTCTATGACAATATTTCCTCAATTGTATTATCAAAGAATCCAGTCTTTCATGGGAGAAGCAAGAATATTGAGATCAAATATCATTTCATCAAAGAGCTAGTGGAGAATGGAGAAATAAAAATGGAATAAATTGTGAGTCCAAGCAGTAGTTAGTAGACATTTTCGCTAAGCCCTTGGAGATAGAATTTTTTTGTGTAGCTAAGAGGATGTCTACAAGTAGTTGATTTGGATCAGTAATGATCTTTGTATGGTCAGCTTAGGATAGAGGGGGACTGTTGAAATATTTAATGCCTAGTTTTTCCCATTAACCTTCTACACCTACTTCCCATGTCTAACAATAAAATGCAATAGTCAAAAAAAGTAATTGTGGAAAGTGAATTTGAAATTAAAAAATGAGATGGATATTTGAGTTGATAACAAGAGAGAAAAATGGGGAATGATCCTTCATTCAAAACATTTAGATCCATACATTATGAAGTTTAGTCAAGTTCAACAAAACAAAAGAAGCAAAAAGTTTAATCAAATCTAATAGCAGTAGTAGCAAGAGTGGATAACTTTCTAGGTATTTTGAGAAAGTAATATTTTGTCATGTATTAGAAGTGATTACTCCATGTTTATTTTATGCAGCCATTCATTGATGTAAGTCTAATTCAAGTTATTCGATCATGTTTTGTTCATCAAGAATTAATAGTTTAGTCTCTAGATTCATATCAATTCATTTCAAGTTAATAGAAAGCAAGAAATTATATTTTCCATCTTCACTCTATTGTGGTTACAAATCTTGTCTCCTATATAAAGACTGGGAAGCAAGGAGGAGAAACCATTTAATGCGCATTTAGAACATTTTTTTTCTCCTTGTATTACTCAACTTCTACTTGATCCCAATAACTCGGCTTGTACTGATTGTGCAATTCGGTCTCCTCTACTAAGCCTTTGTCTCCAAAGCTCTGCTTTGGTGACTAAGTAACTTGAGACCTATTAATACCAAGAAACATGATATTTCTTTTCATTTGACTCCTTAAGGTGCCAAGGAAATTGACACTCCATGTTATAGCTTGGTTGTTGAAGAAAGTTTTAAGTATTTTACAGTATTGAGGAAAAAATATGAATATAAAATTCTCCATTCTACCTATTCGAGCAGCTCCATATTTTGTTACTCCTCTATCTTTTTTTCTGTTGAATTTTTTTTGTTTAATATCAACATATTATACAAAAATGAGTAGAAGATACAAATTTGACATTTAATATCTCAAACACAACATAGATATCTACTTGTGCAATATATTTTTATTGTTTAATTCTTCTAATTATTCTAATGTGGAATGGGACATGTAAGTTCATATATTAAAGAGACATGTCTCTTCAAGAGGCATGCCTCTTTATATCACATATATATGCATTCCTATAGTAACTAGGAAAACACATAAAATACTCACAAGTGCTATTACAAGTTATAGAACAGATTAATGGATCATAACTTTAACATGGTAACTGAGACTAGTTCCTTTGAAGAAAGCTTTACAAGAATACAAGAATAACAAACAGCTTATGAAGTCACTTATTCACTTAGTGTGATGTTCCAAATGAAGGGTGATAATAGATTTAGAAGAAGTCTGACAATGATGCCAATAGTATTGTTGCTCACCATGTGAAGTGAGAGTGCATATAGCATTTCCATGAGATGGTTATTAGCATGGTCTATGATCAGAAATTTTAAGGTAAGGAGAGTACGATCTAAAGGTGAATTTGAAAATCTATCATAAACATGAACTGATAGCAGTTATCAAAGTGTGTCACTGCATATACCAATTATTGTAGCACATGAAGTGACTGTGGTTACATATGAAGGACCAACTCTTTTAGTAGAAACCATGAAAGGAAAATATATAAAATTATGTCATCAATAATTGGAAACCATTCTATAGTGGGTCATCCATGATGTCATTGGTATAGTGATAACTAATTATTATTCACAAAATACGAAACTCTTTTTCATAGAAGAGAAGTTGAAAATGTGAATGCTTAAGCTGAGTATTAGTTTTTTGAGGGAAAGATATACAGTCATCCTTGAGCATATAAGAGTCAAGTCCTTCAGCAACACAAATACCTATTATAAAAAGTCACAAATTATTTAGTTGATCAGTTTCTCTATAGGAAGATAGATACATGTTTGTTGGAATATTTAATATGGTAGTTGGCGTTTGCCCCTGGAGCCAAATGCCCACCTACCACCCGACGACCAACAGAACAAACATAAAACATAAATTTGGTAGGTGAGATTTGAGTTTGGACATTGAGGGGGAAAGATATAACAAAAGGAAAGTTTATTCATTCATTCAGACAGTTCAAGAGATCAAGAAAATTAGAGAGTTTCATTTCAGTAGAGCAAAGAAAAGGAAAAGGAAGAAAGTGGTCAGCAGATCCACTTGTTGAAAAGATAGAAGGAAGTACGTTCAATTTCTCTAGTTGCATGTGACTCCTCTGTTCATTCTATGAGTTTGTCATTGTTTGTTTTTGTCCTATTGAAGTAGTGATTTCTCTAGGCACCTTTGTATGCAACCATTAGAGTTGCAAGTTTATTGAAGTAAAATAAGTTTAGGGTTATTTTAGGGTTTTCTGGTTGAAGCTGAATGCTCCCAAATTTGTTAATAGTTTAAATCAAAGATTGAATAGAAAGCAAGCAGGCATACTTGAATCTATCTTCCTTTTATATTCATTGAATTTGACAAGTTTGTTTGAAAGGTTAGAGCTTGGCTCTCTGGTTTTAATGGTGAAAGAATTCATGTTGATATATTCTTTAAGTTATAATTATTTAGTTTGAAATAGATCACTCAACATCCTCTTTCTCAGTTGGAGCTAAGCTCACTCGACATCTATTTTTGCTGAGCATTTCCTTTGGAGCTAAGCTTACTCGGCATCCATTGTTGCCGAGTATTATTTCTTTGAGTGCCAAGCTAACTCGGCACCTGTTGCTTGTCACTCGACACCATCAAGTGTCGAGCAACCTGCCACTTAGCACCATCAAGTGCTGAGTAAAACTGGCACTCAGCACCTTCATGTATCAAGAAACTTTTAAGTGTCAAGTAATATTTTTGAGTTAGGATTGTAAGATTTAAATATTTTAACTTATATTTCTCACATGGTATCAGAGCTTTGAGGCCCCACATCCACAGTGAGTTAGGGCATTTTTTTTCTTGGAATATTTGACATGGCAGGAGATGCAGGAAAGATATGGCAGCAGCCACCATCCTTTAATGGACAAAATTATGATACATGGGCAAAGAAGATGAAAACCATTATGGTTGCAAATGATTTGTGAGAGTTTGTGGTCAATGAATTCAATGATGTGACTGATCCAACTCAGTATGTTGCTCTCACAAATGCACAGAAGACTCATTTGAAAGAGTCAAGGAGGAAGGATGCTAAGGTATTAAGTTTGATTGAAGCAACAATGATAGAGACATTATTTCTAAAGATTGCAATAGTAAATTATGCAAAGGAAGCATGGGATATCCTTGAGACAAACTTCAAGGGGATTGATAAAGTCTGTACAGTAAAGCTACAAAACGTAAGGAGGGAGTTTGAGAACCTTCATATGAAGGAAAATGAATTAGTTGCAGACTTCAGTTTAAGGACCTCCAATGTGATTAACCAACTAAAGTCAAATGGACAAGACTATCAAGAGCAGAGGATAGTGGAAAAGATATTGAGGAGTTTACCTCATAAGTATGACAATTTTTTCATGACCATAGAAGAGGCAGGATGAAAGCACAAACCTGTGTCACCATTTGTGATATTTGGAGGGGTTACGGCCGAAATAGTTTTGGCCATAACGGTTATCACTGAACAAGTTTCAGCCGTACATATGTGGCAAGTTTCTATGTCAATGTGGCATGCATAGTTACAATCGAAACACTTACAACCAAAATAGTTCAAGCCATAACCCCCATGTTTCAAATGACTCAAAATATCATAAAAATAGCTAAAAAGTGATTGCCGATAATTTTACATGCTAGTGGGTTATGACCGAAACCCTTTCAGCTGAAACAATTATGGCCGAAACCCTTTTGGCTGAAACTACCTATGTGGCATCCTAGGTGGTAGCCACACAAGCAAAACTAAGAACTTCTGCAAACTTCTCACTTTGAAGGCCAATTTGACTTACTAAATTGAATTTTTTTTTAAAACTAAAAATATAGTTTTGTAGGTCTCGGAGTCAAGATTATGATTATATAAATTTTTTAAAATTTTGATTATGGATAATATGTTATAATTTGAAAATAGTACAAGTAGGTATTTTAAGATTCAGGAAGATGTCTATTCAAAAATAAGAAAAAAATAATAAATCATGTTCAAAAATTATTATTTTTTAATGCTGCAGTAGAGGAGAAAGTATTCTTCAAGAATATGTAATTTGTTTTAAAAAATATGTAGATTTGATGGAAAAAGTTTGACGGGAAAAAAAACCTATCAATTTCTGATAACTTTGACTTTAACTAGTTATAATTTAAAAAATATTAGCTAAATTTCAATTTTTCCTTTTTGGTGCACTAGGTATACATGTTACTCTAACATATTCCAAAATATGAACATTTTCATATATTTGTTTGATGGGAAAAAAAATCTATATTTTTATCATTTTAAAAAAATTAAAAAATAGACTTTAAAAATAAAAAAAATAGATAAAATTTTCACTCAATTTTTTTCAAAAAAATTACAGACATAAACTTCATCTAATTTTACACATTTCATTAGTTTACATCATCTTCAAATTCTAAGCACAAATGCCACTTTTATGTCATTAAAGTTGAAGACTATAAATTCTGATATCACTTCTCCTTTATAAAAGGTGACACAGGTTTGTGCTTTTACCCGCAAAAGACCTCACTATTTTGACAATGGATGAGTTGACAGGTTCTCTTCAAATGCATGAGCATAGGATCAATAGATCTACATATTCTACTTCCCAAGAGAAAGCATTCAAGGCTCAGTCAAATCCAAGAGGAAGGGGGAGAGGAAGAAATGGCTCAGGTAGGACGTCCAAAGGTAGAGGTTGTTGAAATGGAGGACAAAGAAATGCTGCAGCAGAAAGCTCAGGAAGAGCAGATAGAGCAAGTAGCTCACAAAATACTTCAAGAGGAGGTAAGAAAAACTAAAACTCAAATAAGAGTAATGTAGAATGCTACTACTATCATAAATATGGGCATTATGTAAATGAATGTTGGAAGAAGCAGAATGATTAGTCAAGACAAGCAAATGTGGCTGATGTGAACATAGGAAGTGGACCCAATGCTACTACCTTCATCATGTGTAATTTTGGTGAAGAAGGAAGCCCCGAGGTTTTGTACCTTGACAGTGGATGTAGAAACCACATGAGTGGTAATGAAACCTTGTTTTCATTCATTGACAAGAGTTTCAAATCAAAAATTAAGATGGGTAACAATGGAACCCTACCAGTTGTGGGAAAAGGATCTATTATGGTCCGCACCAAGAAAGGTGAGAAGAAAGAAATACAAAATATGTATTTCGCCCTTGGTATGAAGCATAATTTGATGAGCATTGGTCAGCTCATTCAAAATGGATACAAAGTGCTGATGGAAAATGACAGGTGTGTCATTCATGAAAAAGATGGGAGCAAGAACTTACTTGCAACAGTTCAAATGACAAAGAATAGAATGTTTCCCTTGAAGATAGAGACATTTTTCTCATCTGAAGTTGGTGCTGCACCTCCCACACAATCAACTCTAAGGAGTGTGATTGAAGACCCTTCACAGTTGTGGCATCTTAGGTATGGTCATCTTGGCTATGCTGGTTTAAATTTATTGTCAAATAAAAGAATGGTAGATGGTTTGCCACGTGTAGGAAATTCTTGTGACAAGTGTGAGGCTTGTATTTTGGGTAAGCAACATAGGCTTCCTTTTAATTTTAGAAATTCTAGGAGGGCTAGATATCCATTAGAGTTAGTGCATACTGACCTAGTAAGTCCTATACAAGTTACTTCCATTGGGGGGAGTACTTATTTCATGACATTCATAGATGATTTCAGTCATAGGACATGGGTGTATTTCTTAAAGAATAAATCTGAAGCATTTGATAAATTTGTAGAATTTAAAGCCCAAGATGAAAGAGAATGTGGACACTATATCAAGCTCCTTAGATCAGATAGAACAGGGGAGTATACCTTCAATTCTTTTGTAAATTTTTGCAGGAAACATGGCATTAAGAAAGAGCTCATAACCAGCTATACACCATAGTAGTATGGAAGAGATTATGATGATACCTATGCCCCAGTTGCAAGAATGGAAACCGTGCATGCTATCATAGCAATTGCAGCTCAACACAAGTGGAAGGCATTTCAAATGGATGTGAAGTACACCTTCCTTAATGGTGTATTAAAAGAAGAAGTGTATGTGGAGTAGCCACCTAGTTTTGAAATTGCAAGTGAAGAACATAAAGTATATAGATTGAAGAGAGATCTTTATGGGCTCAAGAAAGCTCCATGGGCATGGTACAATAGGATTGACTCATATTTGATGAGCAATGGCTTTAGCAAAAGCAATGGTGAGCCCACTATTTACATCAAGGCAGCAGATGGTAATGTATTGATTTTTGTCTTGTATGTAGATGACTTGATTTTTACTGGTAATGACAAGGCTATAATTGGTGAGTTTAAAGAGGCCATGAAAATTAAATTTGAAATGACAGACCTAGGTCTCTTAAAATACTTTCTAGGCATAGAAGTAAAACAAATGCATGATGGTATTTTCATCTCTCAAGAAAAATATGCAGGGTAGATCTTAGAGAGATTTAAAATGCAGAATAGTAAGGTAGCCCCCACACCAATAGTAGTAGGTCTTAAGTTGAGCAAGGACGACCCTAGCAAAAGAGTGGATCCAACATTATACAAGAGTATGGTTGGAAGTCTAATGTATTTGACTGCAACTCGGCTAGACCTAATGCATTCAGTAAGTCCGATTTCTAGATTTATAGAAACACCAAAGGATTCCCATTGGCAAGCAGGAAAAAGGATCCTAAGGTATGTGAAAGGTACCAAGGGAATTGGGATTTTTTATACTGAAAATGATGATTTCAAGTTGGTTGGTTACACGGATAGTGATTGGGTTGGAAGTTTAGATGATAAGAAGAGCACTTCCGGATACATGTTTCATATGGGATTGGGTGCAATTTCATGGGCATCCAAGAGGCAACCTATTTTTTCTCAATCTATAGTAGAAGCTGAATACATTGCAACAAATACCACAACATGTCAAGCTATTTGGTTAAGGAGGATCTTGACAAATTTGAATGAAAGGCAAGAGGATGGAACCACAATTTATTGTGACAACATCTCATCAATTGCATTGTCTAAGAATCCAGTCTTCCATGGGAGAAGCAAACACATAGAGATTAGATATCACTTCATCAAAGAGTTGGTGGAGAATGGGGATATCAAGATGATTTTTTGTAAGTCTGAGCAGCAACTAGCAGACATTTTCACAAAGCCATTAGGCATTGGAACTTTTGTACACTTAAGAGAGTGTCTTGGTGTAGTTGATGCGGATCAGTTGTGATCCTTTTTTTGTTTGGCTCGGGAGAAAGGGGGAGTGTTGGAATATTTAATACAACAGTTGATGTTTCCCCCTGAAGCCAAATGCCCACCTACCACCTGACGACCAACAGAACAGACAGAAAACATAAATTTGGTAGGTGAGATTTGAATTTGGACGTTGAGGGGGAAAGATATAACAAAAGGAATATTTATTCATTAATTCAGAGAGTTCAAGAGATCAAGTAGATCAGAGAGTTTTAGTTCAACAAAGTAGAGAAAAGGAAGAGGAAGAAAGTGGTCAGTAGATCAACTTGTTGCAGAGACAGAAGGAAGTATGTTCAGTGTCTCCAGTTGTACGTGACTCCTCTGTTCATTCTATGAGTTTTTCATTGTTTTTTCTTTGTCCTATTGAAGAAGTGATTGCTCCAGGAACCTTTGTATGCAGCCATTAGAGTTGAACGTTTATTGAAGTTTTCTGAAGCAAAATCAGTTTAGGGTTATTTTAGGATTTTCTGGTTGAAGCCAAATGCTCCCAGATTTGTTAATAGTTTAAATAAAATATTGAATAGAAAGAAAGCAAGCATACTTGAATCTATCTTCCTCTTCTATTCATTGCATTTGACAAGTTTGTTTGAAAGATTAAAGCTTGGCTCTCTGGTTTTAATGCTGAAAGCATTCACGTTGAAATATTCTTTAAGTTATAATTATAATTCAGTTTGAAATAGATCACTCGACATCCTCTTTCTCAGTTGGAGCCGAGCTCACTTGGCATCTATTGTTGCCGAGCATTTCCTTTGGAGCCTAGCTTACTCGGAATCCTTTTTTTGAGTATTATTTCTTTGATTGACAAACTAACTCGGCACCTGTTGCCTATCATTCAGCACCATCAAGTGCTAAGTAAAACTGGCAATCGGCACCTTCATGTGCCGAGAAACTTTTAAGTGCCAGGTAAGATTTTTGAGTTAGGGTTGTGCGATTTAAATATTTTAACTTATATTTCTCACAATGTTGAATAAATTTATAACCATGCAAGGGATCTAGTGATATCACATTATTAAATAAGTTTAGAAAGGGCACTTGCAAAGTTGCAGGTCCCCTAGCCACGTGGTTGAATGTGGAACATCACACTAAGGGAAGAGACTTTAATTTTTGTTCACCATAATAGAGAGGATGCTTAAAATTAAATGTTGAACTTGCATAAGAATTTTTTTTTATCATTGGAGAACTCAAACTCCTCATCAATAAAGGAGTTTGATACTTATTACTCAAATGCATACATGTGAAATAATTGAGGCATCAAATCTTCCAAACAATAGTGTACACTGATTACATAATTTATGTCACGGACTCTCTATATTGGTGTAACTACTTGATGATGTGACTAGATATACATGGCAGCTATATATGTATGTTTGCATATCAGTTCACATGGTGAACTGATATATACAGAGACATAACCTGTATTATTGCCATCAACATTATCATTCTTTTAATTACCTTCTATCTATATTAATTGAAGTCTGAACCTTGTCTGTTGAACCATAATTTATAACATTCAATCATGCATTAAGATCATTATTATGATCCTTGCAATATTTAGATCGGTGTCTATGGTTGTTTGATTAACTAACAAACCCATATTAAGATTTTTGTTTGTAGTAGTTTGTTAGTTTAATCTATAACACCCAATTAGGATTTAGATCATTAGAATATAAACTAAGCTTACCATAGTGTCTCTTCAGATGGAATAGATACATTTGCTCCTGATTGACTATTGGTAAGCATATTTAAGATAATCTAATCAGTATTCCAAAAAATTATAAAATTGCAGTCTAATATAAGTTGAGAAATCATTTACATGTTTGGGAAATAAGGCACCAAATATGTCAAAAAATGAGTTATGGATAGGGGCAAGTCATTTTGTCTTTGATAGACACCCCTAGTCCATTACACCATTGAACTCGCAGAACTAGAATCACAGATGGTTTCAATGATAGTAGCTTATTAAAAAAAAGAATAGTTTAATATTCTTCCATCTAAATTTATATTTGGACAAGTTCCTTTTTGAAATAGATATAAGTAGGAGATATAAGGAGAGATGCATTCTTATCAACTATGACATAGGAGATGAACAAGTTTGTGAACAAAGTAGTCAAATACGAGTGATCATAGAGGAATACAAACTCTTGGTATGTTTTGGCCATCTACTACCAATGATGTTAGAGATGAAGTTTATCATGTATGATGTGATGTAAAATTGGTCAAATGATAAAAGAGTGGGAATTTTACATCATGGCAGGGATAATAAAAAATGTTTCATTTTCACCTAGACCAATTTTAGAGGGGAGATGTTTAATTCTAAAATAAACTAAGAAGGTATTTTATGATTTTATGTCTATGGACCATGTGTAGATAAGTATTTATCATTTTTTATTATTACACTTATCTACTCTTTGTAGTCTATCTCTTATTTGTACATCTATATGTGATATAAATAGTCATTTTCATTAATCTTTTCCTTTGTCATTGAGGATTTCCTTGTAGGAAAGAAGATTGGACCATTAGGCATCCTACCAATATTGTACAAACTCAATCTTATGATAGTAGCTCCAAAGAAGCTATGATTCATTATTCATCTAATGATTATATTGAATAATGTGAGGCTCTTGAAGAAAATATCTTTGATGATTATGATTATTAGAGGGATTCTAATAGTTCATCAGAGGTAGCCTTGGAGAAAGAGAGTGAGTAGAAAATAATGCTTCAATCAAACTTTTGATGATCTTGGTTCATAAGGAGTAGACCTTGTTGACAGATTCTCCACTAGTCAAAAACTATAATAGCTAAAGAACTATGATTCATGGGATAAAGTCTCATGTATGTTGGCTGGAAGGCCTTATGCTATCAAGGTACCCATTGAATTAGGGAAGCATGACACAACTTGCTACCAAGTGTTAGAAGGATGATAACAAATATAGAGGAACTCTAACACTTCATCGGAGAGAACCTTGTGCTAAGAGGTTAGAAAAGTTGATATCTAACTAAGATGGAGAAACCTTATTCTTTGGTATGTTTTATGGTGAATGGTGTAACAACACCACATGACAATATTCATGGAGACTTCATGTGAACTTTTGATGTCATACATGTATGAGCATATCGCCTATTTACATCATGAAGAAGTGACGACTTCTAAATGATTATCACTTATATTAGAAGTTATTGAAAGTTGGCAACCTTACAATAACTTGTATCATGATATTCATTTTGTGTAAATCATGAAAGGCTTTATCTTATAAATCAAAAACTACACATTAGATGTTATTGATTTAACTATCTTCAAGTTGTTTGTATAGATATATTTTACGTACTTGGTGAATATCTTTCCTTGATATTTGGATAGGCCATTACCACATTGAGTGCTTGGTGAATATCGTTTAGTTGATGTTCTGATAGGCTACTACTTAGAGTACTTGGTGAATATCATTTGATTGATATTCTAATAGGCCAATCCTCATGTTACCTAATATGATGTCAAATAGTAACTGGTGAATATCATATATTGATATTTTGATAGGACAATACTTATATGATATCATATATTGGAAATATTCTAATCAAAATTTCCTATATTTATTATTTTTGAAATATTACCTATGGTGTAATATTTATGTGTTTCATCCTTCTTCATTAAGAGGGAGTGTTAATGTTATAATTCTATTGGATAAATTATATATATCTTATTATATAATCATTATAATATATTGATGGTTTATTAATTGTGTTATAGCTATAACTAATGTAAAATAATATATTAAAGAGACATGTCTCTTCAAGAGGCATGCCTTTTTATATCACATATATATTTATTCCTATAGTGGCTAGAAAAACACATAAAATATTCACAAGTGCTATTACAAGTTATAGAATAGATTAATGGATCATATCTTTAACAAGATAATTTCTTTCCTCCTTGGTCATTGGATTTTGTGAGTAGTTTCATCATTTAGTTTCAAAATGGGGTGAGTCCTAAAATTTGTTCTATCTGGTAGTTGAGCGGATTGCTAAGTTTTCACGTTGCTAGGGTTTCATGCATTTTTTGAGTTTCCTTTCATATAGCTCCTTGTATAAGCTTTCCTTCTATATTCACCACATATTAAACCACATCTAGTGTGGGAGTTTTTAGGCTAGTTTATAATGGCCCCAGCCAATAGTGACCAAGTTGTTGATACTATTGTTCATGTTGCTACTTTGGAAATCCATCACACCTCCATTGAACAAATATCCTTGCAAATTCACCCTAAAGGTCTTTCATGAGGTAATCCTATTATTACCCTTCCTCTACAAGAATTTTGATTGGTTCGAACAACATACCTTGATAGGGCATTTTTTCTGGCTTAATGTTGTGCAAAACCTTACCAAAGTTTTTTCTTATTTCATTTTGCTAACCCATCTCAAGTGATTGCAGTTTTTAATAGTGGGCCTTGGTTAGTGCATTCATCATTGCTAGTGTTTCAAAGATGATCATGAGACTTCATCATCTCTGATGAAAAAACTCTTAGGGTTCCTATGTGTGTTGAGTTCTTGGGTTTACCCTTGTCGCATTGGCCTTTTATTGAGTCTGTTGCCAATATTTTTCAAAACATTATTACTAAGGAGCATGACAAGCTTTTAATACTCCTCAAAAATGCATTTACATTGAGGATGATCACTCCAAGGATCTCAAGGATTCTATCAAGATATATTTTGGTTTCTTAAACTTCTCTTAGATGATGCTCTATTTGAACATGCCCAACAACTTTTATAGGTGCTAGTCAACGGAACACAAGATTAGGGATTGCCCTTTGGTAGTTCCTAGGGTTAAATATCTACCCAAGGAGACCCCTACCAAGCTAGTAGAAGGAAAACAAGAGGAATGGACTACTATTGGGTGCAAGGGCCAGGCTTCCTAGGATCCTCAAAGGCTGTATGCTACTATCATTTTAGTTTCTCCTATCCAAACAGGAGCACACACCTCAACCATTGTAGGGTTGATGATAGTTTTTCTAAAGTCAAATCTTATTGTTTCACAAGTTTAAAACCCTGGTAGTTCATAGGGGATAAGTCATTTACGAGGGCTACCACTTCTTTAGTGGTTCACACTTCATTTTTTTCATCATCCATTATGACTCAAAATGTGTAGCATTCTCAAAGTCCTCCCAAATGTGCTGAGGAGAAATGATGGTCTATTGTTATAGAAGAGTTACCTTCTAGCTTTAATCAAGTTTTTCTACTTTCTTGCAAAATTGCTACTTCTCTCTCAAGGACAAAGAAGACATGGAAGAGTTTTCATAAAAAAAATCATCATGGAACATGCAAGGTCTTAAAGACCTCTCTAAAAGTATTATGTTAGGGACACTTGTCGTAGACCTCATAATTTAGATTACTTTGCATCTAGGAGGTTAAAATATTTGGTTTCATGCTTTCTTCTAAATGTCACATCATTTGACAAGATGGCATTATGTTTTCCTCTCAACATAAAATTGGTAAAGGTGGTGTACTTACTCTTCTGTTACCTCAACTTCATTCTGCTATCATTTCACATGGTTTTGATCCCATGCACAGAATAATTTAAATTTTTCTTTCTATCAGCAATCATTTATTGGAGTGGTTAATGTTTGTGCTTCCAATGATGTTGTTGAGAGTTCTCAATTGTGGTGTTGGATAGCTAAAAACTTGCCTCCATCTACTTGAGTTATGTGTGGTGATTGTAATATGATTGAGTTGGCCTCTACAAAACATGGCATTTTGCCTTTCCACTAGCAAACTGGGGAAAGGGAAACCTCAATTTGTAAGACTTATGACTGGGGGTGGATTGAATATGTTCTATGAGAAAAAATTTGTCCCATTTTTTAGTTTCAAGCATTCATTTATTCTTGGAATTTATGTATCTCATCCTTTTTCTTGCCATACTACCTAGTTTTTTTATCAAATCACGTTGTTTAAATTATAAGTGTACAATGTCAATGTTCAGAACTTTGATATTCTTTTTCAGCAGGTAATGTTTTTGTTATTAGGGAATTTTAAGAATTTTGACAAATCACAAAACACTTACCAAGTTTAGAATATTGATGAATTGTATGGTTAACTATAAATTCTCATGCAGCTGCTTAAATGTTTCTTAAGTTATCTTTTAAGGTTTAAGTGGTTGGAGCATGTCTAAATAGAATTTTAGTTTTTAAATTATAGAAAACAAATAAATTAGAATATTTCTTTATCTTAAAGCAGTGGCTAATGTTTAAGAATTACAAATAGATTGTTAAAAAAGAAAAAGAAAAGTCACCTGGCTCCACAAATTTCTTGCCCTAATTCTAAATTTTACTTTTGATATTTTGCATTAAAGGGGGTGCTTGGTATGAAGAACATCAAACAAATAAAGTACTTATATAAAAACTTTAGATGAAAAACCAAATAATTGTTTAGATTTTTGGTATTCTGTAATTTATTTATTATCATCCATGCTGCATCGATAATAAAGTAAAATAAATGATAGAACCTATTATCTCGATGTGGAAATCTAATTAATTTTTAGACAATTCCCACACTTGCCACCTAATTGGTAAATGTTTCCTCTAAAACGATCGCTCCTATTAAGTTACATAATGAATGCTCTAGATCAAACAACAACCAACAATTAGTAGGAATAAGGGCATAAATTAGATTCATAAGTGACCTTCACCTATTCATAGTCCAAACTCAGAGATGAATATTGCCTAACAATGTGTGCAATTTTTGAACCCTCTAGAGTGTTAGCCACTATCCTAGATGTAGATCAAATTTGCATACAAAATATTGCCCTAAATAAGTTATCGGCTCTATAATCTGATGCCAATACTCAAGAAGTTTGGGTACCCAATATTTTGTGCAAACATATAGAAATTGGTAATTTGTATGACTCCCCTATGATGCCACAAATTTTAGTGCGTCTGCACAATTTTTGTAAACAATTTACTCTTTGCTAAAACATTAAAACATAGACCAATAAACGTCACCTTGAATGCCCCACAACTAAATCTTAGGATGCTCGAAGCCCTGATATGAATTTTAGTGAAGTGCCATGCTAACAACACAAATTTGGTGCCCTAGAATTCATTAAACTTTCACACCAATATCAAATGACAATTGCTCCCATACACATAATTATGATTCACCAAAAAAAATAAGTCATCATCACATCAAACCATAGAAAAATATAAGTACATCATCAAACATTGAATTTAATAAATTGTAACCATATTTTATTGATTTGACATAAAAATAATGTCTCATATATTTAATCCCTATATGTGATCCAAAATGAAAAGTAATGACTTACACAGAAAATACTTCAAAAATCCCTCTATTCTTCACACAAAACCCCATGGTTGCCTAATAGTGTAGCAAAGGAAAAAAAATGCATATATAAATGCAAATCAGAAAAAAAATTTATATTCTTAAGTTTCTTTATCCTAAGAACTTGAATGCAAATAAAAAGATTTCTGCTTTTATTTATTTAGAAGGATCTTAGATTTATATTTATATTTCCTTTATTTTTATATGTTAATAATTATATTTTTTTTACTAATTTTAATTGATTTATTAATCAAGAAAAATATTATTGTCATGCAAATTTAAAGGACATTCTAGTTAATAACAAGTGTCAGTGTTATAATTATTCATTAGTTATAACAAAGTAATTTGTAAAAAATTGAAAAGAATAACTTTTAAAAGAAATTTAAAAATTAAAAAAAATATAATTAACATCTTTATTTAAATTTGAGCAATTAAATATTTTCTTATTGATTTTTTTAATAATTATTAAATATAAAATATTGTGCTCAAAAAATAGTAATGTTATTTTTATAACAATACAAATTTAGAAAGATTTTTTGTTCTTAAATATAAAACATTGTGCTAAAAAAATAGTAATGTTAATTTTATAAGAATACAAATTTAGAAATATTTTTTGTATCTAAAAAGTTAAAAAAACAGAAATTTAAATTTTGAGAATCACATATTATCTTTATGAAAAAGGAAAAATATTTTTATGTATTCTTACAAAATCCATATGCAAGATGCTATTACTAAATATAATGTTAGTAATATTTTTATATTTCATTCTATCTACATTAAAAAAATTCACGTAGAAAAATTGCTAGCTCAAAATTTTTAATTAATAAAAGATCTAGAAAAATGGATAATGCAAAAGCATAACATCTTTGCAAATATACAATAAATAAGAAAAAAAATTTAAAAAATAAGTATAAGATCTAGGAAAGGGGACAATGGAAAAGCACAACATCTCTATAAATATACAATAAATAAGGAAGAATAGATAGAAGTATAATAATTCAAAGCCAATATATTAAAAGACTAGAAAACTAGTATTCTATAGAGTGTATATACTAAGTGGGAAAAATTTTGTTCTTTGCAAGGAGATAGAAGGGTAAAATTGTGGAAATGTAAGATACAAATTGTACAAAAGTTTTCAAGAAGTTCTCAAATTAGACTTTTCAAGATAATTTATATTAGCTTATGATGTACACAATTTTTATTAACAAAGGAAGAGATTCCAATAAAATTCATTGTTAGCCATAAGAAGGAAAAAAAGTTTCTATGGAAAATCACTGTTAACAATGGGAAAGAAATAGAATTTACTATTAAAATTATAAGTTTGGAGGAGTAATTTTGTATATCCATTAAAAAATGGGCAACAAAAGATAGTGATATTGACAAATAATATAGTAGATTAATCAAGTTTAAGGAATATAAAATTAAAAATTAGATAATTTAACTTTTGTAGAATTATGTTTTTTTTTTAAATAATCATAATTATTCAAAAATAAATAAAGTTAAAAAATATTTAGCACAAGATACAAATTGTGTAAATATAAAATATAAAATATTCAAATAATTTGCAAGTAGTTTGGGAGAAAACTTAAATTGTTTATGATGCACGTAATTTATATTAAAGAGAAAAAGTTTCTAATAAAAATAATTCTTATAGATAAGAAAAATTACAAAATTATTTGTTATGAATGGGAAATAAATATAATTAAATACTAAAATTAAAATTTTGGAGGAGCGATAATGTGTATCCATTAAAAATGTGCCATATAAGACATTGATTTTTTACTAATGATATGGTACATAAATAGTTTCTAAATTTATAAAAAAATAAAGAATTACTTAGTTTAAGTTTTGTAGATTGGTTAATACTAATTCTCTAATACATAATAAATTTTTGAGATTGGTTATTACTAATGATATGGTAGATAAATAGTTTATAAAAAATTTTAAAAATAAAGAATTATTTAGTTTAAGTTTTGTAGATTGGTTAATACTAATTATCTAATACAAAAAAATCAATACAATAATATTACCTTATCGCAAGTACTATTAAGTGTAAAGAATTTATTAGCTAATTATAGTAACCATTAATAAAAATTTATAGACATATGTAAATAAAATCTTTAGGTACAATTTTTTTTTTTTGATGTATTTAGTCATTTTTTAAATCACAAATAAGTTTTAATTTTTTTTAGTTAAAATAATATTTTTAAATATTAAAAAATTAATGAAAAATAACAAAAGGATGTAATTAGTGAGTAATTATAGGTTTAGATAGGTTTGTAGATATCATGGAAGTTTTATAAATTTTATGGTGTTGATGAGTAGTTGTCTGAGTGGAAAGTAGACTCCTTAGGTAGGGTGCCTTGAGGGAAGTTTAAGCTCTCTAGAGTATGATCACATTCAAAAGAAAAAAGAGGAAAGGAGCAATAGATATTTATGTATTCATTTGATTGATCATTTATTTGATCACTTATTTAGTCATTTTGATTTGTTTAACCAATTATTTACTAATAATATATTTGATGACCAAACTAGTCAATTATTTAGTCATTTATACTTGTGAATTACTAAAAATTAGTAGAATTTGATCATTTTTAGTCATGTGATTAAATGTTATAGTCACATAGTTATTTATTTGGAAAAATTCTACTAGTGCACCAAGAAGATCATCATTTCAAGAGATGTAGAGTTTCTTGAAAATCAATCATGGGATGGCTTTGTAGATGAATCTTCAAAAACTACAAGTAAAGTGTCAACTATTGTTGAAGAAGATGAAGTTGGTGATGAACAATATGAAGGAGCAAAAAATATAGATTGTTTCAAACAAAGGCAAAGGTGAAAGAAGCCTCAGACAGGCAGAGACTCGATTCCTAGCAATTATAGACAATCGTGAATTGGTGAGAAAAATATTAGTAGTAACACTATTGAAAATTGTGACCCCACTATCATCTACCTATTTCCAAGAAAGACAAAGATTTTAAGAGTGTTAATTTTGCATTATTTTCTCATAGTGATCCAATTTATTCTTAAGAAGCCATGAAAGAAAAGAAATCATGTAATGCCATGGATGAGGAACATATGCTACAAAGAGAAATGAAACATAGGAGTTAACTACTTAGACTCCCAAGAAATAATTAATTTGAGTTAAATGGGTCTATAAGACCAAGTAAAATGCTGAAGGAAAAATAGATAGGCATAAGGAATTATTAGTGGTCAAGGGGGACAAGCAATAGTATAGTAGAGATTATGATGAGACTTATGCCCTAGTTGCAAGAATAGAAACAATGTGTGCTATCATAGAGATTGTAGCCCAACATAAATGGAAGGTATATCAAATGGATGTGAACTCTACCTTCTTGAATGAGGTATTGAAAGAAGAGGTGTATGTGGAGAAACCACCTAGATATGAAGTTGCAGGTGAGGAACATAAGGTGTATAGGTTGAAGAGAGATCTTTATGGACTCAAGCAAGCTCCATGAGCATGATATAACAAAATTTCCTCCTACTTGATGAGCAATGGCTTTAGAAAAAGCAATGGTGAGTCCACTCTTTACATCAAGGTATAAAATGGTAAGGTTTTAATTGTTGTCTTGTATGTAGGTGACTTAATTTTCACTGGAAATGATAATTTCCTAATTTGTGAATTTAAAGAAGTCATGTAGAATAAATTCAAGATGAAAGAACTAGGTCTTTTAAATACTTTCTAGGCATAGAAGTAAAAAAATGCATGATTACATATTTATCTATCAAGAAGAATATGTAAATCAAATCATGGAGAGATTCAAAATGCAAACTAGTAAGGCAACACTAACACTAAAAGTAGTAGGTTTGAAGTTGAGCAAGGAAGATTGTAGAAAAAGTGTGAATCTGACATTATATAAAAGCATGGTTGGAAGTTCAACATATTTGAAAAAAATTCAACCTGACATGATACATGTAGTAAATTTGATTTCCCAATTCATGGAAACTCCAAAGGATTCCCATTGCCAAGTGGGAAAGAGAATCCTAAGGTATGTGAATGGTACCAATGGATTTGAAATTTTGTATACTAATGATAATGAATTTAGAGTGTCTGGTTACATTGATAGTGATTGGGTTGGAAGTCCAGATGGCAGGAAGAACACTTTTGGTTATATGTTTAATATGGGCTTTGATGTAATTTAATGGGCATCCAAGAAGAAACCAATTATTGCTCAATATATAGTAGAGGTTGAATATTTATCAGCAAATGTAGCATCATATCAAGCTATTTGGTTAAGGAGAATCTTGGTATTTTTGAATAAAAAGAAAGAGGATGAAACTACAATCTTTTGTTGCAACATTTCATCAAAGAGCTAGTGAAGAATGGAGGAATAAAAATGGAATACTGTAAGTCTGAGTAGCAACTAGAAAACATTTTAAGTAATTGCTTGGGTATGGCAAGTTTCTGTGCACCTAAGAGGATGTCTAGGCATAGTTGATTTGGATCAGCAATGATCCTTGTATGGTAAGCTCAAGACAAATGGGGAGTGTTGAAATATTTAATACTTAGTTTTTCCAATGAGCCTTCTAGACCTACTTGCCATGTCTAATAGTCACTTGCAACAATAAAAAATAATTATTATGGTAGGTGATTTTTAAAATTTTTAAATAAGAGGGACATTTGAGTTGACAATAAGAGACAAAAAGAGTGAATGTTCCTTCATTCAAAAAACTTAGATCTAGAGATTCTGAAGTTTAGTTGAGTTCAATAGAACAAAAGAGGCAGAAAGTTCAATTAGATTGAAGAGTAGAAACAATAGCAAGAGTGAATGAATTTTCGGGTATTTTGAGAAAGTAATGTTTTCTCCTTTATGAGAACCAATTGCTCTAGGTTTATTGTATGTAGCCATTTATTCTCTAGATCTATATAAATTTTTTTCAAGTTAATAGAAAGAAAGAAAGTATATTTTCCATCTCCACTCTATTTTGGCTATAGATCTTTTCTCCTTTATCATATTCTATTATACATTATTAGAAAGATTAGGGAGCAAGGATGAGAAGTCATTAATGCATGTTTGGAATCTTGTTCTTCCTCCCTACATTAATCAAGTTCTACTTGAACCAAGTAACCCATCTTGTACCAATAAAGCAACTCGATCTGCTCTATCGAGCTCCCCTTTGGTGACTGAATAACTCGACAACTATTACTACCAAGAAACTTAGCATTTCCTATCAGTTGACTACTTAAGGTGTTGAGCAACTTGACACTCCCTACTATACCTTTCTTGTTGAAGAAATTTTTAAGAAGATTTTTATAGTATTGATAAATTAAAATGAATAAAAAAGTGTCCTTTCTACCTATTCTAGCAGCTCTATATTTTGTTAGTGTTATGTGTCCTCTATTTTTTTTCTCTTGAAGTTTAGTTTTTCAATATCAACACCTTATACAAAACTAACTAGAAGATAGAAATTTGATAGTTAATATCTCCAACAAAACATAGATATCTACATATGAAATATATTTTTATCTTTTTAATTCTTTAGATTATTCTAATGTGGAATGGGATACAAACTCAAATAATCCTTGTACTCCTTTAATCTTCTAAATAAGTCTATTTATGTCTCTCATGTTTCGGTAATATTTTTATGTCTCTACTTACGATTTGGTGTAAACCTATTTATAAGGTGATTTGCAATGCATTAGGATGCTTCTTGAAGATGGACATAACTACTTTAGTTTTAATCATGATTCTTATGCTCAAATTTTAATGGATATTTTAATATTATTATATGTGTATGGTGATATAATTTAATAGGTAATTGTTTTCCCTTTTTCCAAAATGATTAACTATGAGAGTATTCATTTTTCAAGGCACTACCTTACTATTGGGAACAGTTCTCTACTTTTCCTTGTGCTTGTCATATGTTACTTTCCTCATCTTGGTGAAAATAATTCTAGTTATGACAATCTCAATATTTCTTTCCTTTGATAATTTATATTTTTATCATTTTGATTCAAAGGCTCCTCCTCATTTAGATTCTATAAACATTATTTACCAACTATTCCTAATCTAGACTAGGCTCATGTTAATGCTCAATCTACTACTATCGATGCTAGAGTATGTAATTTTAAGGCTACTCTTAAAATAAATGTAATGCCTTTGGAGAGTAGTTTCATTGTTTAGTTTCAAAAAGGGATGAGTCCTAAACTTTTTTCTATTTGGTAGTTGAGCAGATTGTCGAGTTTTTTCTCTGCTAGGGTTTAATGCATTTTTTTAAACTTCCTTTTAATAGGTCTCTATTTGAGCTTTCCTTTTGTATTTAGCACCTATCAAACTACATTTAGTATAGGAGCTTTTAGGATAGCTTATAATGGTGCTAGCCAGTACTGACCCTATTGTTGATACTAGTGTTCATCCTACTACTTGAGAAAACCATGGCACCCCCATTCAACAAACATTCTTGCAAATTCATCTTGAGCATCTTTCACAAGGTTATCCTTATATTATCCTTCTTCTGCAAGAATTTGATGCTTCTTGTGATTGGTTAGAACAACATACCTTGATAGGGTATTTTTTGGATAGGACTCCTCTTGAAGCCATGCTTTGAGAATGGGTTAACAAGAGCTAGACTACTCGTTAAGTTAGGATTGATGCTTTGTTAAACATTATCAAAGGTTTTTTTATTTCATTTTGCTAACCAATCTTAGGAAGACTTGGTTTTTAACAATTACCCTTGGTCAGTGCATTCATCCTTGATAGTATTTCAAAGATGGTCATGAGACTTCACCATCTCTAATGATAAAAATCTTAGGGTTCCTAGGTGGGTTGAGTTCCCAGGTTTACCCTTGCTATATTTGCCTTTTAGTGAGTCCATTGCCAATATTCTTGGCAAAGTTATTACTAAGGAGAATGATAAGTTTTTGAATGCTCATCAAAAATTCATTTGAATTAAGGTTGATCTCTTGAAGGATCTCAACAATTTTATGTCTATACAAATTGGTTCCCAAACCTTCTCTTAGAAGGCATTCTATTTGAACCTACCCAACACTTATTATAGGTGCTAGTTAGTGAAACATGAGATTAGGGATTACCCTTTGGTAGTTTGTAGGGTAAAATCTCTGCCTTAGGAGGCACTTTCCAAATGAGTAGAAGGTAAACAAATGGAGGAATGAACACCTATTGGGTGCAAGGGAAAGGATTCCTCAACTCCTAAAATTTCATATGTTGTTGCCATTTTAGTTCCTCCTATCCAAATACAAGTGCAAACCTCAGCCATTGTCGGGTCAATGATAATTTTTTTAGAGTCAAACCCTATTTTTTCATACATTTTGAACCTTGGTAGTTCATAGGGGATCAAGGTGGCCATGAGGGTTACCACTCCTAGAGTGGGTCACACTCTATTTTCTACATCATCCATTATGACTCAAAATCTATGGCATTCTCACAGTCCTCCTAGATGTGCTGAGAAACTAGAGGAGAAACATTGGGCTATTAGTCCAAAAGATTTTCCTTCTAGCTTCAACTAATTTTCTACTTTCTTGAAAAATAGTTACTTTTACCATTAGGATGAAGAATATATGGAAGATTTTTCATGAATTTTTTATCATGAAATGTGCAAGGTTTTATAGACCACTCCAGAATGTACAATGTCAGGAAAAGTTGTCATAGACTTGGTAATTTAGATTTCCTTTGCATGTAGGAGGTTAAAATATCTAGTTTCATGCTTTCTTATTCATGTTGCATCATTTGGCCAGATAGCATTATGTTTTCCTCTTGGCAGAAAACTAGTCGAGGTGGTTTAGTTACTCTTCTGTCACTTCATCTTCATTCTGCTATTATTTCACATGTTTCTCACCCCATGCACAGAAGAATTTGGATTTTTCTTTCTATCAATAATAATTCCTTTCAAGTAGTTAATGTTTATGCTTTCAATGATGCTATGGAAAGTTTGCAATTGTGGTGTTGGATGACTGACAACTTGCCTCTAGCTACTTGGGTTATGTGTGGTGATTTTAATATGGTTGAGTTGGCCTCTAACAAAGGAAACATTTTAGATTTTTTGTTGGACACTTGTGGAAAGGGAATCCTCATACTACATGCTTAATAAATTTGGCCTTTATAATCCCAATACTAACCACCATCAACATAGTGGGGCCTAGAACACTTGGTCTAATTTTTTGCCTATCTATGACAACATTTTAAAATATCTTGATGATGCCATATTTACTACACAATCATTTTTCTCCTTTTCTGAAGATCAAGAATTACCTATCATTCCTTTGCCTAGTGTGACATTATCAAACCACTATCCCATTTATTTTATCATTTGTTGGCTTACATTTTTCCAGTGAGCTATCAAGATGTAGTTTTTTAGATGCTTTTACTATTACTCATATCCTACATGTCTAGAATTTGGAGCCACATCTATTGGTGGTACTTAGTGGTTTTTAGATGGTGGTATTATGACTCCACTACTAAGGGCCTCAAGTAGGCTACTAAAGCTCTCACCCTTAACCTGTTTGATGTTGATTGATGAATCCAACGTGCCAAGCTTCATCATTATAAGAAGATTGTAGATAATTATGTTGCTCAAGGGGCCCAAATCAAAGCATGCTTCCATTGATTGTAGGTTTTTGATAAGACTTCTAACAAGTTCTTCTAGGCTCTTAGAGCCAGTCATACCAATTTTTTGATTAAAAAGATTACATAGCGCAATTTTGTTCTCTCCAATCTTCCTGACATCCTGAGAGATTTTGTTCACCAGTAAGAAAATGATTTTTCTTCATAGGAAAATTTTGTTTCTTGGTAGAAAGCTCTTAGAAAGTGTATTTTTGTTTCTCCAAACCACTTAGCAGTAGAGCATTGTTCTTTCTATGAGAAGCTTCTCACCATTTGAGACCTCAAGGAGGTTATCTTTTCCATGGTTGATGAAAAATCCCTTGGGTATGATTGGTTTCCCTATGAATTTTACAAGCACCTTTGGGAGTCTATTGGTCCAAACTACACAAAGTTTATCTTGAAGCCTATTATTCTAAGAGTCTAGGATCCATTATCAACAATGGAAACATCAAATTCATACCTAAAGTTAGCGACCCTAAGGATATTTTTAATTTGCAACCCATCACTTTACTTAATGTGTCATATAAGATTATGGTTAAGGTAATATCTCTTAAAATTTGGCATCTCCTACCTTTAATTGTGCTGCCAAAGCAAACTAGTTTTATTAAGTTTAGGTATATTCTTGACATCATTGTTGTCTAGGAGAGCACGGAATGATCTTGCAAATCCAATCAGCAGTCCATGTTTTTGAAAATCAATTTTGTCAAAGCTTGTGATTGAATTGAATGGCTCTACATTTTGGCTATGCTTCTAGCTTTAGATTTTGGACCCAATTTTCTTCAGTCAGTGGAGATTTTTTTTTTGAGATGCTACAACTTGTATCACTATCAATAGCTCTTAGTCTTAAGCCTTTTAGTTCTTTCCCTCTAACCAATAGGGTTTCTATTTGGCTCAAACTTAATATGTTCTTATTGTTGAAGGGTTTGGTTACTTGCTGGTGCATTCTATTTCATCTAATTTGGTTCATGGCATCTCCTTGCCAAATTCCTAATCTCAGTTGGTCAATGGGAATTTTGTCAATGATTCCTTTCTCACTCTTTTTGAGGATGTGTAGAAAATCACTAATGCCTTGCAATTCCTAGACACCTTTTTTCAAGCCTCTGGTTCTACTATTCAATGACACAAAACACTCTACTATAGACAATCTTTTCGTCCATCTCTACCATGACTTTCCTAGTTTGAATGGAAATAGGTCACAAATAAGAATTTTTTTTCCTTTCATGGCATTCCCTTTTCCTTTCAAGATTTGCCAATGGATTTGTGGAATGTTGTTCTTGTGAAAATTGAAAAGAGGCTTGGCTACTAGCTTACTAAACCACTTTCTCTTTCAGGGAAATTCCAAATTTGTTCAAAGATCCTATTGGGCTCCTTCCAAAGCTACATATCTAAAATTGGAATGATTTCTCTAAGAATTTTTTTGTGCTTTTAGTTCTAACTATCATGGCTTTAATAAAGTGACCTAGGATTTTTGTTGTCTCCCCAAAGTGTCTAGAGGTCTTGACCTTCTTTCTATATAGAAGACAGGCCTAGCATTTTGTGCCAAGTGGATTATATGTGCCATCACTAGAGATGAAGCTTGGAATGTTCTAGTTTCACACTAAATTGCTTCTAGATTTACTAGTAATAGGCATGTATGGAAGGGGATAAGCTTGCATATTGTTCTCATCATGTGAGAACCTATGCACATTCAAGACTCTTTTGTTATGTAGAGCATATGGAAAGCTTGGAAAGCTTTCAAACCTTGGATTTTTTGGTCTTGTGATGGGTTCCATGATGGGCTATCTTTAAATAAGTAGAACCTTTGTTGGTCTCCACTGTTTGCCATCCAAGGTGTTCCTTTGGCTAAGACTCAAGGTGCTAGTGCTCTGTATTTTTTCAAATATGACATCAAGCACCTAAGGATCTCTTTTCTAGGGTCTCTATGAGTCTTAGATCTTGGGAAGATATGCAAGTCTAGTTCTATCTTTCTCATTCAAATCGACAGACTTTTGATCTGTTGCTTAATGCAATTCAAGACCACTTAATTCACAAGGTGGGTATCCAGTCTATTCAACCTTGGTGGATAGACTAGAAGTGGTATCCTACCACACCCTTCACTAGCTACAAAACAAGTATGGGTATCAATGGCTTTCTCTACATCTACTAATGGTGGACACACTCAACTAGCACTAGCATCTATGGTCTTCCCTTTCTTAATAGAGAAAGCATTTTGACACTATTTTGAGTCCCATTATTGAGCCTAAGATTGCCCATTTTTTTTGGCACCTATAGTTTGAAGGTATTCCCCTTGGGCCTTGGCTTAAACATATAGGGGTTCTAGATCCTTAGTTTCCATTCTATGGATAGCTAGAGTCTTTTTTGCATATTTTTTTGTTCTATAGGTGTGCCCAAAATTATTGGTGCTAGAATCATGACTTCTTTAACCCTTTTTGGTAAGAACCTTTTTCCTAGCATATGGTTCTGTTGGGTGATTCTCTCAAGTTCCCTAGGAAATTTACCTAGATCTGACATACCTTTAGGATGGGAATTTTTCTTACTTTGTGGAAAGATAGGACTGTTGCTCTTTTCACTCACAATTTTCTTGACATAAATGTTGCTATGTACACTAAAGTATGCATATGTAATAATGTAATGATGTAGATTCAAGTCCAAGCCAATAAGGTGGCTCTAGAGGTGGCCCACCTTTAGGAGCTACTCAATCATTGGGGTAATGTGCCATGTATACTTGCCAAAGTGTCTCGTAATGCCTCAGTTGATCATACTTTGCCTAGGGGCCATGGTAGGGGGCACAACTCTTCAGCTCACCACTCTCACATGCCATGTTCACAAAATCTTTGGAACGACTCTCCTAGTGGTGGTAATGGTGGTTGGTGATGTTGTTCAGTTTCTCTATCTTGTTGTTGCTTAGGTTCATCCTCAAGTCTTATGGCTCTCCCTCCTAGTGTTCCTCTTATTTGTTTTAGCAAATGGACTTTTCACTTGGAGTTCACTATTTCACCCCCAAGGACAGATGATAAAGATAAATACCACACCCCTAAAGATGTTGCTAATGGCTAGACTATTCTGACCCCACCTACCAATACCTAGGATGACCAGGGTTTCCATGATCATGATAATCCACCCCCCTTAGCTGGTACTACTTTGGTAACCTAAGGGGTTGCTACAAGTTTTTTTTGATACATACTTGTTGATTTTGGCTTTGGCCATGTGAACTCTCATGGGGTGATCTTGTATCCCCTGACCCTTTTTGGTGAATTGCAACTAGTATATTATTTATTAATATAAAAGGACTATTCATCAAAAAAATATTTCTATCTATACTATTTTATTAGACTAGTTTTGTTGTGTTTTATATCTCATGGTTTCTTCTGTCTAAACAAAATTAATATTCTAATATAATGGATAAGGGATAATTTTGTTAAATCTATTAGTTGATACTCGCCATCCTTAAAAATTACACACTAAGGATGAAATTAAGTTTGGAAAAATAAGTCAACTTTGACTATTCAACATATTTTTCTCTCAAAATCAAGCCTTAGTGTGTATCTTTTTATTGGAACTCTATTTGTTTTTTTGGATGAATTTCTTTTTTGTGTTTGAATACTATTTTAACCCTTTTAATCTAACAAAATCATCTTTTTATTCTATTTTAGATTATATGAAAGTGCAAATAATAAATTAAAAATGAATATATTTTACATTATTTATTTTTATTTATGTTATCATTATAATTTCAATCCAAGTTATCTAATTGTACATTGTTAATGGTATTTACATTTATAATTTCAAGTCTATTTACAACTTATTTGATCTTCAACTAAAAAATAATTTTATTTTCAATTACATGTGTTATTATAAAAAAAGTAATATTCATTAATAAATTATAACTTTTGAAGGCATCACCTAGATATAATGAGTGCTAATTGTTTTATTCATTGCTATGAGAGGTCGTTTTGATGAAGGGTGGTCTCATTAATACCATAAACATGTAATAGAAATAAAGAAACAACAACAAATGGGAGAACAAAACATGGACTTCTTATTGTTGCCACAAATGTGAAATTACAGAATTCACAAGTACAATATACTATCCCACATGGATGTCTTCATTACAGTAATCTATAAGACTAAGCTGTGAACTAAAACCCATAGCTATTCTAGACAATATTTGGGCATTTCTTCAATAGGAAAATTTATGTTTCTTGGGAAGGTTATAGATGGTCAAACATAATACCTAGGGCCAATAGACCATAAAAATATATATAGAACCTACCAAATACATCTTTGACAATTATTTTAGAAATTTTGGCTCGCCCAACATTGGAAGGCAATAAGTCTTGAAATGTTGGTCTGATTGGCTATTATAACCACTTTTCAAAAATGCCAGCTCTTGATCTACAATCATAGAATGACACAAGCACCATTTTGTCAAGTTTTTAGACCTCATCCGGGCACTCTAAGGCCTCTAATAGTGAACCTATAATTTTTTCTCCAATACTTAAGCTAGAGCAATGAGATTTTTGTTGTAGGCTTATAATTTGGAAATGAACCTTCATGTAGAAAATGAGAAACATTCCAAGCTCATATGACAAAATAAAAATAACAAGCTCCTAGAAATAGTAACCACCTTATCTACTAGTCATTAAAATAGGAAAGATTGAAAATAAAATATTTTTGGGTGATGCAAGATTGCTCTTACAGCCAAGATGCTCTTGTATCAGACACCTAGGGTAATTTGAGAAGAGACTAATTATGTTTTAGGTGTTTAGATTAAAATCAAGATGGTTAACCTCCTCCCTTGCTAGCCATGATGAATCCTCTACTGGCCTCCATTTCCATTTGAATAGGTATTCTTCATAAGTTTTGTTCCTTGTATTTTTGCCAAAATGATTGTCTAGCAAATCGTCAATGTGCTTTTTAGCCAAACTAGTTGCTAGATTACTCCACTACACTTTTACAACTTCATCTCCATCACCTCCTTCATAATACTCTATCAAATATTAAATTTTAACTACTAGTAAAATATTCAATTCAGCATGCAACTCCACTTCATAGGTATTTCTAGAATCATGCTTTTTTACTACCTTTCATGGCCAAAACTTATTCATCTTCATCTTATTATATGTACCCACTGAAAAAGGGTCTATTCTCAAATAAACCATGACTTCATCCCCAATCTAAAATTCATAATATCTCCATTTCCCATCTACCTTAGATTGATAGTATGTATTCATCTTTATGATGTGCTTCCTCACCTCCTTATGGATGTTCTTCATATATTCAACAAATTCTTCTACTTCATCACTAGCTATCTATCCTTTATCAAATTGTTGCAATTCAAAAGAATTTCTAGGAATACTCCCATATATAATCTAGAATGGTGATTTACCAACACTCCTATTGATATAATTATTATATGTAGATTCTACCTATGGTAAAATTAGATCCCATCCTTTTGGCTTGTCTCAAAACAAACATCTCAACAAGTTTCCCAAACTATGATTCATAACTTATGTCTTTCCATTTGTCTGTGGCTGATGTGATGAACTAAACTTCAAATCTATCATCAATTTCTTCCACAATATATGCTAGAAATACCCAAAAAATTTGGTATCTCAATCTAAAACTATACTCCTTGATAGACCATGTAGTCTCACCACTTCTCTTAAAAAAAATTATGCCTCATGAACAACATCACTAGTCTTCTTCCAAGGAATAAATTGTGCCATCTTTGATAACATGTCAACCACCACAAAATAGAATCATGCACTCATTGTTTCTTTGGTAATCCAAGAAAAAAATTCATTCTAACATCCTCTCATAGCTTTTCTAGTACAAGTATTGGCTGATACAACCCTGTGTTCTACTTCAGTCCTTTCACCATCTAACATACTTTGCAACTCAATAGAAATATCTTAACATCTTACTATAACTATGGCAAGTAATAATTCTCAACAACCAAAGTGATGGTCTTATCTTTGCCAAAATATCTATCCAATCCTCCACTATGCTTCTCCTTATCAAGATTCTCTCTCATTGAACTTAAGGAAATGCACAACTAGCTTCCTTTGAACAACATACTATCTTAAATCATGTTATCTAACCACTTTTTCTATCAAGTGTAATAGGTTCTATACAAGCCTTCCACATTTCACAAAAATTAGGCTCATCTAGATATAAAGTACTGATTTCCTTAAAGCCAACCACCTCTATCTATATTTCTGTCAGCAAAAATTATCTTCTACTAAGAGCATCTAAAACTTTGTTAGACTTCCCACTCCTCTGTTTCAAGACATTGTATAACTTTGAAAAAACTCAACACACTTCAAATGCATTTGTTTTAATTTTCCTAAACTATTCAAAATATTGCAAACCTTGATTATCAATATACAAAACAAACTCCTTAGGAAAAAGATAGTGTCTCCACTTCTTCAATGCTTGAACTATAGCATAAAATTTCTAATCCTAAAAGAAATATTGTGTTTTGTATCATTCAACTTCTCACTAAAATAAGCAATAGGTCTACCTTCTTGACTCAAAAGAGCTCCTATTGGAGTACCATTAGCATTAGAGTCTACTTAAAACACCTTGTTAAAAATAGGAAGTGCTAAAACAAGATGCTTAGTAGTTTTCTATTTAAATAGATTAAAAATCTTATCTGCTCCTATAGTCCACTTAAATTCTTTCCTATCCCTTGTCATTGTTTCAGTTAGGGATCCACAAATACTACTAAAACCTCCTATGAATTTTTTGTAAAATTTAGCTAGTCCATGAAAAGATCTTACCTCTATCGTACTCTTTGGAGTAGTTTGTTCAAGGATAGCCTTCACTTTCTTTGGGTCTATTAACCTTTTGTTGAGACTACCAATCCTAGATAAACTAACTCTTTGTTTGCAAAACAACAGTTCTTTAGGTTTATTAGCAATTTTCTTTCATCAACTTACCAAACAGCTTTTAAATATGAATCAAATGCTCATCCAATGTCTTACTAAAGATCAACATATCATCTAGGTAAACAATGACAAATGTTGCAAAAAACTCCTTCAGTAGCTAATTCATAAGCTACATGAAAGTGCTCAGTACATTGTTTAGCCCAAAAGGCATGACTTACGACTTGTACAATCCTTCTTTTTTCTTGAAAGCAGTCTTCCACTAATCACCTTCTCTGATATGAATCTGTTGGTACCCACTCTTCAATCTATCTTTGTGAAATACTTAGCTCCACTCAAATAGTCCATAATATCATCCATCCTTGGAAATGGAAATCTATACTTGATTGTGATCTTGTTGATAGCAGAAGAATCTGTGCACATCCTCCATTCTCCATTCTTCTTTAGTGCTAATACAACTAGTACAACACATGGACAGAGACTCTATCAAATCAACCCCTTCTACAGCAACTCATCAACTTGTCTATTGGACTCTTGAATTTTTATGAGTATCATTATGTGCACTACCTTGTTTGGTAAATTATCTCTTGGAACCAAATCCATCTAGTGACTAATCTTCCTCATTAAAGGAAATCCATTAGGTACATTATTTGATACAATATTATAAAACTCACCCAACATTTCTATAAATTATATAGGTACCTCCTCTACTTCTTCTTTACTATCTATTATAATTATAGTAAAATACATATGCTCATGCTTCATACCCTTGAGAAACTATTTTCCATCAACAAAACATATTCTCATAGCACTATGTACCTTTTCTCCTTTATCCTTTAACGACTTCAACTTATGCTTCACTACATCCTTGGTTAGAGTGTAGATATTTGCTTACCCATCCTATACAACATGCCTATCAAACTACCATGGCCTACCCAAAAACCTATGATATATATCTATAGGTATGATATCACATAGTACCTCATCCTGGTAGCTTCCAATCCTGAACTTCACTAAGCACTACTCATTGACCATGACCTTGTGGTCATCTTGCACCAAAGAAATGTGATATGGATGTGGTTGTTTTCATCTCTTTAGCTCCAATTTTTTGACCATCATATTTGACACCATATTTTTAGTACTTCAACCATCAATAATCACATCAAAACACTTACCTTCACATCCGCACCTTGTGCAAAAAAAGCTCCTTTAATTAGATTCATTCTCACCACTCAGCGAGACTCTTTTGTTAACTAGGACTTCTCCTCTTTTAGCATCTTTAGAATGTGAGGATATGGCATTTTCATTACTATGTGCAACTCTGGCCTAGCCTTCTATCCTTTTTTGGCACTGGGAACATTCAAATTCTCTATGCCCTTCTTCTCTATAGTGAAAATATTTCCCATGGAAGCCTCCTTTTCTAGATCCTTGTCTCGTACCTATTCCTCTCTAATCTCTATTATTCTATTCATGGGAATGATTGGAATTTTTCCCCTCTAGTTTGGACTACTACTTCTAGCCTCATCCTTATTATTCTAATCATCATTACAACCTCCATAATATCATCTGCTAGATCTTCCACCTTGACCTCTTCCACTATTCTTGTTGTCAAAGTTCTTTCTTAGTTACTTCTCAACTCTTAGGGAAAAATAACATTCCTCCTCAATATTGTTCATCTGAACTAGACTCAAATCATCCTAAATACTTGGCCTTAACCCATTAATATAATAGCCACTTTCTCCTTATCAACTTCTACATGGTTGGGTCTAAAAAGAAATTGGTAAAACTCTTCAGTATACTCTTGAACAAATTTTCCCTTTTGCTTCAACCCTTGTATTTTATTCAATAGATCAAGCTCATAATCCACAAAAAAGAATTGTCACTTCATTTTAGCTATCATCTGATCCAATTTGGTTATTCTTTCCTTTTCCTTTCTATTTCACTCCAACTGAACCTCTTGCTACTAGATCTTTGCACATCCCTTCAGTTTCTCCTTTGCAAACTTGACCCTATTAGGATCTTCAATATCTTTATACTCAAAGTACTCCTTCAATTCATTTACCCAATTGATTAGCTCCTCCAGGTTAAGAATTCCCAAAAATGTGGGAACTTCAAACTTAGGTCTTTTTCCAATCTTGGAGATGGCTTTGAAAATCCTCTCTTCCTTTGGGTTTATAATTTCATCTAGTATTTGTTCCTCTATCCATTTGTTCTTCCAATCCTTTTATTTGTCTTTGGAGGGCTCTAAAACCCTCAGGCATAATGCCTATAGCCCTTTTGCCATGCTCACTTCATGGAGGAATTTACACACTTTCACTAAAACCCTAGTGCAAACTGCCTCACAATTGGTGATCTGTCTACATGCTCAGCCAAAACCATAGTCCTAATTGAACTACCTCAGAGTTGGTGATCTATCAACACACTCAAGAATCTAGCTCTGATAGCACTTGATGAAGGGTGCTCCCCTTAATACCATAAGCACATAATAGAAACAAAGAAATAAAAGAAAATGCAAGAAAAAAAATGGACTTCTTATTATTGCCACAAATGTGGAATTACAAAATTTATAAGTATAATATGCTAACCCACAAGGGTACCTTCACTACAATAATCTACAGGACTAAGCTACAAATTATCACCCAGAGTTTTTCTAGACAATGTTCGAGCCTTCTTAAATAGGAAATTTTATGTCTCCCGTGAAGGTTTTAGATGCTTAAACTTAATACCTAGGACTGACAACCCTAACAACGCATATAGAGTCATCCAAGTACATATTTGACAATTATTTTGTAAATTTTGGTAGCTAAACTTTGGAAGGCCATAACTACCAAGCCATTGCTCTAATTGGCTATTATTAGCATTTTTCTAAAACACCAATTCCTGATACACAAGTGCCCTTTCATCAAGATTTTAGACCTCATATAAGCACTCTAAGGTCTCCAACAGTGAGCCTAAATATTTTTCTCCAAAAAATTCCTCCAAAAATCCATAATAAATTCTCTGGTACTTAAGCTAGAGCAATAAATTATTATGGTAGGTTTATAATTCTTAAATGAATATTCATGTAGAAAATAAGAACATTCTAAGTTTATCTGACAAACTTACTAAAATTAGTAACCTCCTAGAAATAGTGACCACCCTGTCTACTAGTCCTTATTAAAATAGAAAAGACTAAAAGGAAAATCTTCTTAGGTGATGTACGATTGTTGTTACATGCAAGATGCTCCTTCATTAGGATTTTTGTGAACAACTACTCATAAAATTGGCCATTGAGTTTGATACAAAAACTAAGAATCTAAATTCTAGTGGTAGTATTTGACTTGATGTGGAAAATATCACATCTTACCAATTGATAATTTTAAGTGGTTTAGTAATGAATTTTTCGTAAGACAAAACACTTCTTAAATATTTTGTAAATGGCGTTGTGGACTAAGTGAGATTAATCTTTAAGGAAACTTAGTGGTTAAGTCCAGACAAGTTAGAGTAATACTAGGGCAAGTGACTTTCCAAGAGCTATTTCTCATTCAAATCTATTGTCATTACCTAGGAGAAATGACTCCTAATTGTTCTATTCATTATTATGAGAGATGGGTTGTTTGGAGCTAGTATCCATACAAATGGGTCAATGGGTGTGTCATAAATAATAAATGGTTGAATCTAAATAGGAATATTTAACTTTGTCTATAAACTATGTCCTATCTATTAATTGAAAAGTTTAAGAGGTTTAGTAATTAATTCTTCATAATACATGATACTTGCTAAAGGTTTTGCAAAAGGGGTTGGAAGAAAAGTGTGTTGGATAAGAGAGTGAGGTGGCAAGAGAGGGTGAACACTCCAATCTTCACCTATCTATATATGGAAATTTGACTAGTTATCCCATATAATGTCTTTTAAAATAATTTTCAACAACTTAACACTTTAAAATTTCTGATCACAATGTAGGTGAGTAATAGAGCATTCAACTTAATATTTCAATTAACGTGCAAGACCATCAACATTCACACAATGTTAGCAACAACCCAAAATTGCTAGTTTTTAGAAGTGAGCTCTATTAGGAGCCAACCTTGTTAAAGGTTAGATAAAAAATATTAATATGACCTTGTTAAATGATTTAAACCAAAGATCATATATACCATATCACTCCTTAATATTTAGAGTGACCTTTTGTAGAGGACTTAGAAATATTCAAAAGAATGTCACAATAGAAATGGAAATAAAATTGAGAGTGTTAAGTACTCTTGGTTAATAGATTTTACACTAAAATGGTTAGAGAGTAATAGTGATAATATCATTTTAAATATCAACTACCTTTTATTAATTAGATCTTCATTTTTCTCTTTCTTTTTTCTCTGCTCACCCTATTTCTTTCTTCTCATCAATACACTCACATACACATCAAGTTTGCACTTCACTTGCTAGATTTAAAAATGTTTGTCTTCCTAGTTATCCCAAGTGGCTATGACCATTAACATAAAATGGATTCATAATAATGCACATCTTGTTCATCCCTTAAGTAGAAAACTCATTTCTACTTCATGAGATTCCTCAATGTTTTTTCCTGTAATCACAATTGTCCAATCTTTATCTATCTTAGATTCATTGAATCTAGAAACTTGGGTATCACACCATTGCCTTAAATTTTGTAGTTCATTTCAAATCATTAATCAAATCTCCCTAATAATATTTTCTTTGAATTCCTTATGGCATAGATATCATAACTAACTCCATGCTTATCCTTAAAACTTCTCAAGAAATTTTTATTTTAATCAAATTTCCACCTCAAAACATGTCTCTTCTAAATTTTTCTTCTTTCCATTTCTCTACTAGTAGTACACTTAAGTTGATCAATACTACACTTCATTAAAAAATTTCTTTCTTTGTTAATACCACTCTTCCTTCATTCTTCAATAAAAGACCAAACTAACTAGCTTAGTACAACTTGCTATTCTCTTTTTCTTCTCACTTCATGATTTCATTCAACTTGTCTTATAGATGATGTCAAAAATTAATCAAATCATGTAAAATAATCAATTCAACATGATACTATCATAGTATAACTCATCAAGTTCCCATTAAAATCCATACACTTATTAGTACATTCTTCATTGTTATGGTTTCTTCAAATCCTCTTCATCAATCAAATGATATGGCACTGTATTCAATTAGCATAATGTATTACCAATCAAGCTTGACATCATTGTTAATTTAATAAATTCTATGACTCTTCTCTAAATAATATCATTAGTTGGGGCTAAAAATCTCCCCTTTGGCATTAATGGAAATACATTATTACATATAATTTCAATAGGTAAAAATACCATCAACCAAACATTAGAATCTTCTGCTCTAAATTTCATCAGGCTCTCTACATTAGGTAAACTTATTCACTCTTTAACTACTGCCCCATAGTATGTACTTCACTATTTAAAAACTTCATCATTTTACTTAATTTACATCATCTTCTTTAGTTGTACTCTTCTTTTACAAGTATTTCTCCCCTTGACTAGTTCTTACTCTTTGATAGATTGTTATCTTCTCCTTTTTCACTAACTCTCTCCTCCCTTGAAAAGAATTCTAAAGATAACAATATGCTCCAATGAATAACTTATAAAACCTTGCACTTATATCATATACCTTGCATATACTGATTACATTATCTACAATACATTCATTTTCACAACTCTAGGAACTATCACTAAAGATTGAACTCCTGCATGAAATCCATAAATATATTCTAATCATCCATGAATTTGTGCAACATTCATATTTCATGTAGTAAAACTTGAATAATTGAAGAGCCCCTAATTTTCCTCTCAGATACTCAAAATAATCCTTAGGCAATGGCTTTGTTAATATACTAGTTATCTTCTCCCTGGATTTCACATGATCTAATCTAACTTATTTTTCTTCAACTTTCCCTCTAAAGTAGTGATACTTGATACACATGTACTTTTTGTGCGTGTGCATCATACAATTCTTTGATATTTTAATAGCACTAGCATTATCATAATAGATAGTAACAAGTTCTACAAATTCCTCTTTCATACCTTCCAACTATTTCTTGATCCAAATAATATTTGAGAACTTAATTGTAGTGGCAACATACTTAGCTTTAGAAGTAGGTTGTGAGATACAATTATGCTTCCCATTTACTCGTTTTACTAATATTTCTCCTAAAATAAAACTCCATGACTCATTATCTTCTTATCATTAACATTTAGCTTCAAGTTAGCATCATTGTACACTCTTTGCTCAAAATCTCCTTCTTTATTGTACCATAAATCATATTCTTCTATCCCTTTCAAATATTTGGTCATTCTCTTTACTACAATAATATGTGTCTCCTTAGAATTTTCTGAAAATATTTCTACTATACCAATTACATGTGCAACATTAGGTTATCTATGAACTACATATTGCAAATTTCTAATCATAGATCTCTACATAGTCTCACTTTCTTCTGACAAGTTGTCTTCCTTAGACAATTTACATCAAGTGACCATAGGGGTGCCAAATGACCTTGAGTAATCCATGAAATTTTTTTTGAGCATCTCCTTGATGTATTTGGACTTAGTAACATATATTTCTTCTTTTTCTTGATGAACTTGCGAACAATAAAAACCATTATCTCACCATAGATAGACATTTGATTTTTTTTACTCATCTGATCAACAAATAATTTTAACAATATGTCATTTCCTCCAAATATAATTCCATAAATAAATATTTATGCTATCAACGCTTTATTTTCATCTTTTCTTTTCAAGTACATCTTACTATTGTCAATTATTTTCACAAATCTAATTCTAATTGCATAACAATGCAATCTTGTCTATCATGCTCTAGGTGGTTTCTTTAATGCATACAATTTGTTGTTCAATTTTTGTACCATGTCTCTTCTATTTGATTCCATAAATCCTTCAAGTTGATTGACATAGACATCTTCCTATAGAATTCCATTGAGAAATACAAACTTAAAATCCATTTGTTAAACCTTGAATCTCGTCTATGTAGTAAATACCAATAGTTTTCTTACTCCTTCCAATCTTGCAATAGGTGCAACTATTTTTACATAATCAATTCTTTCTTCTTGTGCATAACTTTTACATACAAGTCTAACCTCATTTTTTACAACTTCCTCTTTCTCATTCTACTTGTTTCTAAATATCCACTTTGTTCCAATCACATTCCCAACTCTTTGGTTCTCTATACAAATGTGTATTTTTGGTTCTTTTCAATCTAATATATCTCTTCATTCAATGCATTGATAAATTTTTTATTTGCAAGGGCACCATTTATTGTTCTAGGGTTATAGTCATAAATTAAACATACATTATATTTCAATTTACTTCTTGTCGTGACTCTAGAATTTTTATTTCTAATTATTTGATTTCGTGAATGGTGCGTCCTAACATACTTTGCTAAAATAGGAAAATTTCTTCATCCTTTATTGTTATCAACACAAAATTGAGGCCTAACATTATTCTTGGGATGCTTTATCTATAGCTCGGTTATTTTGGTCTATTGCTTGTGTTGGGACTCAAAATTACAAAAGTGGTTTTGAGTACCAATCTGTAAACTAAATGTAAATGAAACCCTATAAGAGCTTTTCATGCATATGTACTCAACCGTTAATTTGAGGCCTATAATGTGGTTCAAGTGCTTATCACCTTCCATTCAAAACATGCATGTGTCTTATGATTATAAATGGTCATTCCATGTCATTTCACGAAGTGTCATTTTGAATACCTAAGAAATCTACATTTGCCTAACTGTCAAACAATGATGTGAAGCCAAGCTTGCAATTAAATATCTTGCACCCGATAAAGTTTCACAACTCATAACATTAAAAGTTATTAGTGTGCATATCAGAGATCCTATATTTCAATTTTTAAGTTATTTTGATATGTTTTGACCAGGTTTTAATTTCTTGGAAGTTTTTTTTCCTTGTTTTCATGTTGATACACATTGTTTAGAATTCTAGGAATCCCTATTTGATAGTGATTATTTTATGATCTGTTCATAATTTTGAAGAAATGGTCATTTTAGTGCATTGTAATCATTAAAAAAAATCATATGTTTATATTTTCAAGGTCTGATGAATCAATTTTGTGAAGCTTCCCAAGCTATTTCCATTTACCAAAACATAAAACTACGAAGTTGCCCTGTTGACAATTTTTAAGTAGCCCTATTTGACGAGTTATAACTTTGACCCAATTGACCAATCAAGAAATTTATTTTTCCATTGCATTCTAGGGATCAAAGAATTAGTATTTTTTAAAATTGAGCTGATGATGAATCCATGTGACTAGTTTCCAAATATGATTCCAAGGGAAATTTCTAAAGTTTTACTCATAACCAAATGCACAAAATCGTTGAAAGGCCTATTCATGATGGTATAATTTTGAAACTATGTAGATGAGCCCAAATGGTTTCCACCATTGTGTTTTATATTGAAAATACTTCTAGTGTGACAATCTACAATTCTTGAAAAATCTGTTTGCACACTTTCCAATTTCCATTCCTTATGCAAAAATTTCTAATTTGACAAGTTATCTAGTTGTACAAATCTAGGAAGATGACTTTGGAGGCTTTCCAATAATGCCCTATTATTTTTAATGAGTTGAAAATGAACATTCATGTTCTCCATATAAAATTATTCCTATGCCCTAGGTTTCATATTCCCAAGTCATCAGTTGACCCATTTTCAAAGTCAAAATGATATGCATTTCATTGTTTTCTAACATGTTATTTGTAAGATAAACTGAAAAAAGCATCTTTGTCTATCAATATATTTTGATTGGATAATATTCATGAGGTGAGATTTTGTAGAGTGAAAGTATGTATATTAGAGAACACGATTACAAAGTTTCAAGACTCAGTTGTTTGATTCAGCCAATTTTTAAAGATAGCTCAGAGGCCTACTGACATGAACATGACATGTTTGCAGAAAGAATAAATTTTAATGTTAAATCAGTGGTCCAAATTGAATCCAATTAGCTCAACAAGATCAATCAATGGATTCCAGAAGTCAATTTTTTGAAAATGAATTATTTTTTAGTGAAACACACAATGGTGTCTGACTAACTTCATCAAGCTTGTAAAGCATTAGAATATTGAAGATTTTAAAAAGGACAACTAGAAATGTTACATACATATGAGGAAATGAAGAATATTTTAATTGTTATAGTAATTATTATAAGTATATTGTCCTACATCATGTTGTTGAGAATCAATTCAATTTGGTAAATATGAATATGAAAGAATATTTTAAATTCAATTTACATAGGAAAGATGTAGAATTCTTTTAGGAGGGATTTGATGGATTGTTCAAGGGTGCAATTAACACATTGAAACAAATTAATGACCATGTCTAAGTATGATAAATTTTTAACCTCAATATGATACCAAAATAAATAGGAATGCAAATGTCTTTCTTTAATTGTCCACTATATCACTGGTCTCTAAAAATTAATTATGCCACATCACATTGGAAAACATTGAAAATAAGCTAATTATAAAGAGTAGGGACACCCGTGAGGTGAAGCTTGATAAAGAAATAGAAATGCTAAAGATGGATTCAACCATGTTCTATGTTCCAATTGAGTACCATCACCAGGCTTATTATTATAGAGATAATAGATCCATGAATAGTAATAAAAATTCAAATATACTAAATAAGAAGAAATAAATGACAAATTCTAGATACACAATGGATAGACTTAGCTTAAAATGGATTCTAAAAGGAATGGTGGTCCATGTGCTATTTACCTCTTATTCTTAATTAACGCCAATAGAAAATTTCATGATGTTATAGAGGTGATTGAGCTTGTGGATTTTAATCAGAGTGTCAATTACTGGGACTACTTGACAAGTGGAGTGGTCAATTTCCTATGAATTGGCACATCATTAAGAATGTTCGATATGAAGATTGCACAATATTTTTTCTTTGAATTTTTCACCAATAGGATTGAAGCTTAAACCTAGGGATAATTGTGCATCATCGTTATCATGAGTGGAGACATATGTAATTAGTTTCCCTTGGTGATTATAATTTGTATCCAAATTTTTAATGGAAAAGCCAAGCTACAGGATGGGAAAGGAAATCTATTTGGGACTAGCAATCAAACAAAAGGTAATCTATTCTATCTAGATCTAACTGAAGGTTCATGTTTCCTAGCTCAGGTAGAGGAAAGTTTGTTATGGCATAAAAGTTTGGGTCATGTCAATTTTGATAACTTGGTCAACATAAGCAATAATAAAAGAGTAAGGGTCATTCAAAGTCTAAAGAAACCTGATATGAGGATGTGAAAAAATTGGAAAATTGGGAAGATGGGAAAGATTAGTTTCAAAAGAAAGAGTTATCATTCTAAAGAAATTCTAGAGCTGGTCCATACAAATCTTTGTGGACCTATCGGAATAGAAGGATACTGTAGAGATAAGTACATCATTTTATTTGTTGATGATTATTCTAGGATGATGACAGTGATGTACCTAAAAGACATATCTGAAGCCTTTCAAAAATTCAAGTAGTATCTAGCTAGAGTGAAGAAAGAAATAAGAAAGAAACTGAAATTTCTAAGGTCAAATAGATGAGGAGAGTCCATCTCAAATTATTTTAATGACTTCTATAATGGAAGAGGAATCAAAAGACAAATATTTGCACCTAGTACACCTCAATAGAGTGGCATAGGAGAAAGAAGAAATAAATCCATTATGGGTTGTGCAAGAACACCAATGATAGAGACAAATGTTGCAATCAAATACTGGAACAAAGCAATTAGTACAATAGTTCATACCTTTAACCAAATTTAGGTAAAGGACTTAGATCAAACACCTTACGAATTATGGTATAGCGATAAACTTAATTTATGTTAATTCAAAGTATTTGGAAGAAAATGTTATATTTTGAAAGAAACCAAGAAAGGAAAATTTGAAGTGAAAAGTGATGAAGGAATATTCTTAGGATACTCCAACAAAAGCAAAGAATATTAAATTTTTAATCTTGCTACTCACAAGCTCATAGAAAGTGAACAAATAAAAAATTGATGAGTTTATAGAAAAGAGTGAAGAATAAAGTAGAATAGAACTTGAAAAATATTTTTAAAATGTATACTTTGAACTTAATACTTTACTTGAAATTCAAGAAAATGCAATTGTAAATCAGTAGTCTTCACCACTTGAGTCCCCTAAATCTCTAGTTCAACCCAAGTTACAACTAGTGAAACCTAAGTCATATTATGAAGGACCCAAGTCTCACTCAAAATGACACAAGTTTAGCCAACGCAAACTGAGTCATAGGCTGATAGACTCGAGTTACAGACAATGGGACCCAAGCTTGATTCAAAGCATGGTGAATAGAGTGAAACAAGTTGTAAATCCAAAGAGAGGGTTCTTGTACTTGCTATATATGTCAAAAGGCATCATGCACCTAATAAAATCATTGGAGATTAGTCAAAAGGCACAGTAACAAGGAACAAACTAAAAGATATATGTTTTCTTATTAAGTTTTGACCTAGAACTATTAAAGATGCATTAGACAATGAAAGTTGGATTGGGGCAATGAATGAAGACATTGATCAAACTAAAAGGAATAAAACTTGGACTTTTGTTGCTAGACCAATGGTAAAAAAAATTAATTGGCACATAGAATGCATATTCTTAAATAAATTGAATGAAAATGGAGAAGTTTCAAGAAATAAGGTAAGGTTAGTATGCAAAGGTTATGCTAAAAAAGAAGGTATTGATTACAGAGAAACTTTTTCTCCTATTGTAAGACTACAAGGTGTTAGAAAAATACTTTTTTTATGGTGCACATAAAATATTCAAAATATATTAGATGGATATAAGTTAAATTTCTTGAATGGAATCCTAGATGAAGAAGTATACATTGAGAAACTTGAAGGCTTCATAGATCCTAACAAAAGGAACATGGTATGTAGATTACACAAGGGTTTATATTGTCTCAAAAAAGCCCCTAGAGCCTAGTATCAAAGACTAAACTTTAAACATCTAGTAAAAATTAAATTTCAAAGAATAAATGACAACAATGGTCTATACATCAATTAAGGACTAGATAAGAAGATAACGCTAGTAGAAATCTCTATAGGTGATACATTATTTAATGGACATAAGACTTATGAAAATATTTTTCTATGGAAATGAGAAGAATTTTAAATGTAAATATTTGGAGAGATCAAATTCTTTGTTGGCTTTCAAATTCAATAGAGGAAAGATGGTATCTCTATTACTCAATTAGAGTACATCAAGGAGATGTTGAAGAAATTTAGAATGGAAGACTCTAGACAAGTTGGAACACCTATGTCTACTAGACATAAGCTTTCCAAAAATAATGATCTCAAAAAGGTAGATCCAACTACATATAGATCAATGATTGGAAAAATTTAGTATGTTGTACACACAAGACATGATATTGCATTAGTAGTTGGTATGGTGGCAATATTTTCTACTAATCCAAAGGAAAATCATATGATGGCAATAAAAGTAATTATGTGCTATCTAAAAGGTACCAAAGACTATGGTTTGTTGTATAAGAAAGGAAGAAATTTTTAATTGAATGCCTTCACTAATGCTATTTGGCCAAGAAGTATTGATGAAAGGAAAGGAACTAGTGGTGGAGAATTCTTTCTTGGAAAGTGGCTAGTTTCTTGGGAATGCAAGAAACAAAATTACATCTCTTAGTATACAATAGAAGCAAAACATGTTGTAGTAGTAGTTAAGTGTTCCAACATCATTTGGTTCAAACAATGGTTGATAGGTATGAAGAAATAAATCAAGGATCCAATAGTTATCAAGGATCCAATAGTTATCTTCTATGATAATGCTAGTGTAATTAATATATCCAAGAATTTAGTGATGCATAACATGAAAAAGCACATTGCAATAAAGTTTCTTTTTGACAGAATTGGTGAAAGAAAAAAAAGGATGGATTGGAATATGTGAATAAAAAGAAACAAATTGTAGACATATTCACCAATCCATTACCTAAGGATGCATTTTTGTATCTATGAGGAAAGCTAGGGCTCATTCCCTATCTAAAGCTCACTAAATTTTTCTAGTGATGCATCAACTGAGCATTTGAAGACTAGTCAAGTTGATGCAATATTGTCAAAGAAGATCTCTTGTGCTCATTAGGTTTCCATGTTAATTTTTGGTGTCTCTTGTGTTCATGTTATTTCCTTTATGTTTCTCCAACTAAGTTAATAAAGGATGATCACATTTATATCTTAAGATCCAATTATCTATGCTAATTGAGTGGTAGTAGTATATTTAGTGTTAACCAAGTTACAACATAATTTAGTTTTATATTGTGTTAACATCTTCAAAGGGACTTTGGATTTGTCTTTTTAGTACCTGATTCACCCCTCCCCTCTTAGTTACTCCTTTGCATTTCCAATAGAGTACATAATAAAAATGTACTTTTTCTTCTCTCATATGTTTAAATCCTCTTCATCATTCATATTTTCAAATCCTCTCCATTAATACAATCTAAATCTCTCAAGAACAAATCTTAATCAGTGTTATTTCTCCCCCATTGATATACTTCTCTATTGTCATCAACATTTTCTCTAATCAATGTACAACTCTCCAAATGTACTTCTCTCCCAAATAAATAGAAGATATTTTTAATGTACTTTTCTCCCCCATTAGCATCAATGATAAAGAAAATATTATTTGAATTGGTTAGTCAATATCTTCAATCAGTAGAAGTGTCTACGCAGCTTTTGTGGAGAGCTTGGGGTTGTTCATGTAGGCATTATTCCTTTTTACCTAAGTTTTGGACCCACTTAGGTGGTGCTTCCTCCAAGTCTTCTCCTCTCCATGCTACTTGGTTTTTTGGTCCATCATTCATTCTTTGACATATCTGGCTGGAGAGGAATTGTTGCATCTCCCAAGATGTTCGGATTGGTGTTATGCATTTTTGGTGGAAGATGTTACATTCTCTTTAGGAAATTATTCAAATGAAGTATGTGCTAAATGGGGGTATGGATCTAACTGAGCTCACTATATGCAATCACCTCAAATTTTATCTTCAAAATGGGGTTGTAGCTCAATTGTATCAAAGAGTGCCCAAGCATCATCGACATTAGAAGAAAGGACTGGTGAATCAAGAGGGGCATTGGACTCCTTGTCCTCATGGAATTCTAAAAATTAACACTGATGGTTCTTCTTGGGGAATCCAGACCCTACTAGTATTGGGGGAGTGGCTCATTGTAGTTTTGGTGAAGTTAAATTCTTTTCCTTAGTGCATAAGGGTGACTACACTAACAATCTTATGGACATTCCAACCATTTTATATACTATGGAATAGTGTTGTTTGCAAGGATGGTGCAAGATTATCTATGAACTAGCTTTCCTTGCAGGAGCTTAAGGATGTTAGTTGGTAGCTAGCCAATATTGTTAATTTGAATCTTCTACTTTGTACCTCTCTTTAGTTCAATAGGTATACTTACATTCCTTGTTAATGGAATGTTACAAAGTTACTAATTGTTTGGCCAAATGGGCTTCTGGTCATGCTATAGGCTGGAATATTATGGATAGGGGGCAACTTCCCTTTGAGATTGTGCACAAATTTGATGAAGTTATTACTTAGGATAGAGCTCCTTATTGAGCTCTCCTTGTTGTTATCTTTTCTTTCTTAATAAATTTTGTGCCTCTTTTTCCATAAAGACATTATTCAATACCACCTGCAAAGGGTGATTCATAACTCATCTCAAACATAGATACTCCCCCATTGAAGAAGAATCAACATCTACTCTAGATAAACAATATTGCTATCTACCACTAGACTGACGTGGTCTTTGCATCTTCTACTCTAAAATAGGTAGGAGCATAACCCTAGTATACCACTCAGATACTCAAATATATCCTTTCATAAAGGCTTTGTAAAAATATTTGAAATATTCTCTTTTTTACTAACATATTCAAGTTTGATCTCTTCTCTTCAAATTTCTTTCTCAAAACATGATACTTAATAGATATATTCTTTGTCTTAGAATGTAATATACACTAGTATAAAACCAATAATATTTGACATAAAAAACTACTAAAATTTATATATATGTGACTAAACATAGTCACATGACTAATAGTAGTTAATATTCAATCATTTATAACACTACTAAATTTACTACTAAATAATATAATGATTAGGATTATTGATTTAGTAGTATATTTAATCATGTCACTAGTCAAAGCCTTAGTTCTATATTTAATAGTGTGGTTAGTCACATATTTAGTAGCATATATAATTGTGTGGCTAGTCACATAATTAATAGTTGAATTATTTTTTTAGTTAGTCACATAGTTAGTAGTTAATTTAACTATGTAGCTAGTCACATATTTCGAAGTATGTTTAATTTTGTGGTTAGTCATATATTTTATAGTTCATTTAGTAGTTCATTTAGTTGTGTGGTTAGTCATATATTTTTATTTAATAGTATATTTAATTTTATCATTAGTCACATATTTAATACTTGATTTAGTTGTGTGGTTAGCGACATATTTAGTAGTTGATTTAGTCACGTACATCTAGTCACACATTTAGTAGTTGATTTAGAATAATTAAATAAGGCACAAGACAAATAATTTATTAATACCATGAATTTAATAATCTAAAATATCATAACATTAAAATTGACCTAATCCATAAAAATAAAACAAAATTACATATCTGAACAATATTATATGATATGATAGCACTATTAGAATAAGATTAATGCAACATTATAATTATGATATATAAATAGAATCTACAGTACAAAAAATTAATGCACATCTATATATATATATATATATATATATATATATATATATATATATATATATATATATATATATATATATATATATATATATATATATATATATATATATAGATATATATATATATATATATATATATATATATATATATATATATATACATATACATATATATAAATATACATATATATATATATATATATATATATATATATATATATGTATGTATATATATATATATATATGTATATTTATATATATATATATATATATATATGTATATTTATATATATGTATATGTATATATATGTATATATATATATATGTATATATATATGTATATATATATATGTATATGTATATATATGTATATGTATATATATGTATATATATATATATGTATGTATATGTATATATACATATACATATATATATATATGTATATGTATATATATATATACATACATATATATACATATATATATATATACGTACATATATACACACACACACACACACACACACACACACACACACACACACATATATATATATATATATATATATATATATATATATATAACTTAATCAAAATTCAAAAGTTGTTTCAATAGTTTTGAAGCCTTTGAAATACACCATGATTACTAAAATCCTTAAACACATTCGAAATATTGCATAAAAAGTACTATCACAAGAATGAATGTCTAACAATGTTTATTACATGGTAAACATGTTTAATTATAATATTTATTGAAAATACTTCATTAATCATCATCTAGAGCTCCCTACTTTCTCTTCTGGGCTAATGGCTCCATCTACTTCGCCAATATAAACAAGATGAATATTATTTGTGACCAAAATAATGTTTATATTTGCATCTCCCATTCCTTTCAAATGAATCTACCTGATTCTTATAATAAAATCATCATGGGGATACAACACCCTAACTTTACTCCCTTCCTTAAGATTATTATTAATACATTTCTAAAAAAGAAAAAGAAAATATTATGTTACATAACAAATTATAGAACTGCCAAATATAAACACTACATTACCGTGCATGCATACTCAACATATAGGATTATGAAAATATTATTATACACTTGATCAGTAAAATAAAGATGATACTCAAGCAATGCATCTATTTATCAACTTCAATGGAGCTTGAGTCTCTGCCTTTTATTGGAGATCATATTTTGTCTTCCATTACAATTGTTTTTAAAATTAAACATGATTAATCAAATATTAGTAGGTTTAATCCCTAAAATTTGTCAGGAGGAAACAAGAATGATTGCTAAATTGAAATTGAATATCTAAACTAATTGATAGCATTAAATAATATAGATAGCAGTTTCTTGTGATAATGGTGCTGATAGCTTTTTTATATTGAGATATTTAGCAAAGTTATGATTGAGGAACATCAAGTGCATGGTCAAACATTGGAATAAAAATTTTTGTAATATGTTTTATTTTTTTTACAGTTATCTCAAGACTTTGTAAGTCTACCATAGATGCTTGGTGATGGAAACCAGCACACCATCAGATCAAGAGTCTTAATTACATGGATACCTCAGATTCAGGTGACAAGTATTGAAAATAATACCTCAATTTATTGGGAGGAAACTATTACATGATTAGTATTACTAAAAATAGAGAGTTAGTGTTCTATTATGACAGGCATGATTTTGTGAGCAAAGGATAGATATGTTAAACTAAGATTTGTATTAGTGGAAGGGAAACAAGAAGGGGAGTTGAAGTTTGGGTTTTGTAAACATTTTTCTATGTTAATGAAAACATTTATTTTATATTCCCTTTTCTATTCCCATGTTCTGTTGACCATGCACCAGTAACCCTTGCTTATAACTATAACTCTCTACTATTATATAGTTGTTAAGACTGCCCCTGGAAAATTGATGCCACAACAAAAATCTCCATAAAATGTGGAAAAATTCAACAAGATTCAAGTCTTTTGAATATTGACCAGTAAACCTTTGTTGGTCAACTATCATTAACTTTAACTAAAATGATATATATACATATATTCTCAAATCTAAAAGAACCCATAATTTTGTTACCAGATTACCATGATATACCCATTATGTTGACCATTTTGATAGAAGCTCTAGAGCTTGTCTAAAAAACAAAAGGGCGAGAATATTGTAGGAGTTCTTTATGACCCTATCACAAAGTTGTTAAGCTACCCAAGAATCTTTCCTGACATGAAAGTTACCTAGCCTAGCATCGAGGGAGACTAAACAAGTAAAACCAAGAAAGGTAATGGAATTGTGCTACAAGTCAACCATACAATTAACACATCTTTGCAAGACAAGTAATACAATTTTTTGTAGCCAAAAAAACATGATATATGTTAATCATCTACCTAGATAATGAATTAATTAAGCTCAAAGGTTTCTTCTCATAAGTTCATTAGAAGGCATATCACACATTAAGGAAAAACTCTTTCCAAAAACATAGAACTTCACCTCATAATAGTAAGGTAGTACAATCACTCTCTTAGTAACTCATAACTCATGATGTCATAATAATTCTAAATGCTGACCACACTATCAATACATAGTTATCTCTATGTGCAGTTTTTCTAGATATCTAATCCAATGTAGGTAACTTAATCAAAATTCAAAAGTTGTCTAAATAGTTTTGAAGTTTTTAAAATACACCATGATTACAAAAATCCTTAAATTCATTCAAAATATTGCATAAAAATTAGTGTTGCAAGAATGAATGTCTAACAATGTTTATTACATGGTAAACATGTTCAATTATAATATTTATTGCAAATACTTGATTAATCATCGTCTGAAGGTCCCTACTTTCTCTTCTAGGGGAATGAGTTGATCTACTTTGTCAATATAAATAAGAGGAATATCATTTATGACCATAATAATGTTTATATTTGCATCTCCCATTCCTTTCAAATGAATCTTCTCAATTCATACAATATAATCATCTTGGGGATACAATACCCTAACTTTACCCCTTCCTTAAGCTTATTATCAATATATTTCTATAAAAAGAAAAAGAAAAAATCATGTTACATAATGAATTATAGAACCCCCAAATATAAACACTACATTACTTTGCATGCATACTCAACATATAGGATTATGAAAAAATTAGTATACACTTGATTAGTAAAATAAAGATGATACTCAAGCAATGCATCTACTTAACAATAACTTCGATGGAGCTTGAGTCTCTACCTTTTATTGAATATCATATTTTGTCTTCCAATACAATTTACTTTAAAATTAAATGTGATTAATCAAATATCAGTAGGTTTAATCCCTAAAACATGTTGGGAGGAAACAAGAATGATTACTAAATTGAAATTGATTATTTGAACTTCTTGATAGTGTTAAATAATAAAGATAGTGGTTTCTTGTGATAATGGTGCTAATGACTTTTTTATGTTGAGATATTTAGTAGAGTTATGATTGAAGGAAAGATCAAGTGCATGTTCAAACATTAGAATAAAATTTGTTGTAATATATTTTCATTGTTTTATAGTTAATCTCAGGACTTTGTAGGTCTACCATAGATGCTTGGTGAAAGAAACTGACATGGAAATGAATTAGGAGTCTTAATTAGATAGATACCTCAGATTCAGGTGACAAGTCTTGCAAATAATAGCTCAATTTGCTGGGAGGAAACTATTACATGATTAGTATTGCTAAAAATAGAGAGTTAGTGTTCTATTATGAGGGGCATGATTTTGTGAGGAAAGGATAGATATATTAAACTAAGATTTGTATCAGTGGAAGGGCAACAAGAAGGGGAGTTGAAGTTTGGGTTTTGTAAACATTTTTCTATGTTAGTGAAAACATTTTTTTTATATTCCCTTTTCTATTCCCATGTTCTATTGACCATATACCATTAACCCTTGCTTATAACTATATCTCTCTATTGTTATATAGTTGTAAAGACTAGCCCTACAAAACCAATGCCACAACAACAATCTCCATGAAATGCAAAAAAAAATCAACAAGAGTCAAGTATTTTGAATAGTGACCAGCCAACATTAATTGATACACTATCATTAACTTTAACTAAAATAATACATATACATATATGCTCAAATCTAAAAGAAACAGTAATTTTATTACTAGATTACCATGATGTACCCATTATGTTGAGCATTTTGACAAAACATCTAGAACTTGTCTTGAAAAAAAATGGTGAGAATATTCTAGGAATGCTTTACCACCCTACCACAAAGCTATTAAGCTTCCTCATAATCTTTCTTGATATGAAAGATACTAGCCCAACATCGAGGGAGACTAAGTAGGTAAAACTAAGAAAGGTAATGTAATTGTGCTACAAGTCAACCATGCAATTAACACATCTTTGCAAGACAAGTAATACAAATTTTTGTAGCCAGACACAAGATGATATGTGTTAATCATTTACCTAGATAATGAATTAATTAAGCTCAAATGTTTCTTCTCAAAGGTTTATCAGAAGGCATATCAAACATTAAGGAAAAGTTCTTTGCAATAACTTAAGAATTCACCTCATAATAGTAAGGTAGTACAATCCCTCTATTAGTGACTCATAACTCATCATGTCACAACAATTCTAAATGCTGACCACACTATCAATACATAGTTATCTCTATGTCCAATTTTTCTAGATATCTAATTCAATGAAGGTAGCCCTCTTAAATTAATTATTTATCTAATATGAAATAAGTTGACTACCTAATTTAATTGTGCATCCATAATGCTCGAGGTGCACTCATTATATAATAACATAAAAATCTAATTTGTCCTGCATGTTCTATGTTGAATGAAAGGTCTACTCATACAAAACTTTTCATCAAGGTGGACTTTTGACCAAACATAGAAAATAGATATGTAGTAAAACTGGGCACAAAGTAGCTTAATGACCACATTATTGGTAGGTAGCAAAATGCAACAACCAACACATAAAACATGAGCATTGTGCATTTACTTATTACAATTTAGCCCAACATCGATCAAGCAAATATGAACTTAACCTTCCAATATAGGATAAGGCATGTCATAGATTTATTCAATTCTTGAGAATCTCAATTTGAAAACCATGTTCTAGAAAAGAACTTCACATTTATGAAAACATCTATGACTTGGAGATAGTTCCTAACTCCAATGTTATTTATAAGAAGAAAATCGCAATATCTAGAGCCCAAAAAACCATGCATTACATTCCTAGTGTATCAACATCACTAGAAAATAATTTATTCTATGCACTGAAGGTTATCATTTTTCTTGGTGAGTCTGAAGCTATAGCTTAGTTTATGCAATGGAGGCAAGAGTATAATCAACACAACAACACTTTTTTTCTTTTTATTTTAAGGAAGGTTCATCTTTGTTCTATGGAGAATCTTAAAGTTATTAACTAAGGTATAGATTTTCCCACATCCAATATATTGAATGAATGAAATAGAATGTTCAACAACATGCCACATGGTCTATTCTTTCACTAACTTAGGTCAAATCTACCAGTGTTTACCTAATTCTTTCAACATCTATATGCATATCTCTTAATAGAAACTCAAGATTTAATGAGAAAGGAACTCAAAAGGAGACATGAATCCTAGAATTGAGCATAATGGGTGCCAACAACATATCTAAAATTCTTTCTCCATACCTTCCTTCAATCCTAGTCATCTTTCCCCTTTCTAAAGCTTGAAAGCTGAATATGGATATGTTTCCCTTTATGTCCAAACAAATGCTCTAAACCCATGACACCCTAAATAATAGATTGATTAAATGTGACTCGATACTTTGGACATGTCCAAGGGCTATCAAGGGCTAAAAAATTAGTGTCATAGATATTATACATTATTTCCAACATCCACATTACAAAAGTAAGAATTACTAGTCCTGCCATGACTGTAGATGCTAGTTGAGAAGTACACATACAATGGAGAGGAATTTTCATGTATTGGCCAAACTTCAAGTCTTGACAAAAATTGAGTGTGCTATTGATCCTACCATAGATCTTAAAAAGTATATTTTCTATGAGCTTTCCAAGTAAAATGTAACCAAACATGAACTCTACTATAATGTCATAACCTAGTTGCTAGATTTTATGTATAACATCAGACATGCATTTCCATTACCATAGATGCTCAATAAGAGAAAGGAAAATCTCTCCCACTTTAAAAATAAAATAATTAAATTCACAAGCTTGAAATTTTAATTAGCTTCTACATCTTAATAGAAACATTTATATGTTGCCACAATTTTTGTGTTGTGAATGAGTTGTGCTGAAATGTATAGTAACATTTATATGCTATTGGAACTTTTTTGCAGTGAATGAGTAGTGCTCCTAGACTCAATACAAGGCCAACAAGGAAACAATGAAATAATGATATAGAAAATGGTCAGAAGACACAAAATCTTATGCGACTTGAGATCAAATATTTGTATTAAATAATTTGAAGATGATATTTAACTAAGCCTGTTTAAAAGATTGTAGAGACTAGAGATTAAAAAAAATTATGACATCTATCAAAAATCACTATTTAGTAAGAAATGGTAGTCATCAAACTTGGTTAGTTGTAGCTTGAATCACTCTTATTGGTAGAGTTAAGAACCATGATAGTCTACATGCTAGGATTAGGCCCCCAATGGAATTTGAACTTCATCTTTACATACAAATGATAGTAAAAGAGAGAATTCCATGCTACCAACCAAAAAAATAAGGAATCACCACTCTAGAACTTCCTTATAGTGCTTCATCATGCATCCATGTACATCCAATTTGGTATTTATGATAGATATGCTCTACTTTAACATATCAAACCCATTAAATAGGAGAACATGGGTAATTGTTGCTACAATTCTTGCAAGACCTATTTATTCCATTCATAATCAATGCTCCTAGTCCCTTTTTTTCTAGAAGCAAATCTATCACCTCCTTGGTTGTCCACCAAAAACAAGAGTAACTATTTTTTTAAAAAAATGTCATTATCAATTTCATCAATTGTAATGAATACCTAAGTTATTTTTTCTTGCATCTAATTTAAGCAATAATTTAGTTGGTTTAGTCAAGGTGGTAGTTCAATACCTTGTTTTTCGGTATGAGGCGGAGTGGGTTGTGACATTCTTCCCCCTTAATAATGCACTATCCTTGATGCTAGGTTAATATATACAAATACAATCAACAAGAAAATAAGTAAATAATTTGAATTTAGTCAAAATTCCATTGTTCAATGTTCTAGACAAGACATGTACTCCTATTTAGATTCTATCATAATCAATAAGATTGTCTAGCATTTCATATGAATGCATTCTAGTACAATCAACACACACAAACACTCATAAGACACTATTTTTCAACCCAAATTTAAAAACTTAGTTGTAGCAATCAATTCTAGAGAAAAAATAATAGATATTATATATAAGCATATGTATAATAATCATTTCAAGAATCTTTTTATACGTGGGTGTGTGAATTCCATTACCATTCTATAGTTTTGTAAGGTTAGAATACCTCTCTTTGACAATATTCCCCTTTCCTTATAATGTGTTGTTCACTATGTTACATTTCCTTAGAATCATATTTCATAAACCAAATCAATAGCAATGGAATATCTACTCAAATACTTTCTTATTTCTATGATTCTTAAAATTCAAGTAACATATTACCTTAAAATTTTATGATATCACACACATATGTGTTCTTACTTATCATACCTTGGAGCACATCGATTTGACCCTGCTAGTAGGTACTTCATATACACTTCCTTCCATACTTATACACAAGTGCTCATAGATATTTTTAGTTCACTCACAATATCAATATCTCAAGAAGATCAATTCAAATATTACGAGTCAACAATTTTCCTTTAAATTTACAACTTCTTATGCATTTTTTAATCACATCTTGAGCATGAGTAATCTAAATAATCAACCATGCATACCATATGTGCCATCTAATATGTGGTGCTTGATAAGTGAGTACTCATCTACATCAATAGGTCAGTGCCCATGAAACATAATCAAGTGATGCAATCAAATTACATCTAATTCATCACCATTTGATTCATCATGAAATATAATGATAAGCACATATAACATCATCAATGTAATAATTAACATTTAATCATCATTATGCATCTAAATGCTTGATAAAATTGACATACCATATAATTACATCATATAGCTCCATACATTTAACCAATATAAGAGAATGATCAATGATAGAAAGTCACACAAACAAATTTTTAAGTAACATTGACCCAAGTTCTACATCAATAGATAATTTTACCAAATCTAAAACACACATGTTGAACAAAGGGTCTAAGTTGGGTGCATAATAGCCAAGTCTATGTCAAACACCATATCGACAAGCAGTTAGATAGATAACTCAAGATGACTAAATGGTTGATCATGATTCATTGACCAAATTGACTAAATAAAAGGAGGCAACAACTTTCTATAAAATAGAACTCACATGCATGGTTGATCATCACATATACATAACACAAATGCAAAAATATTATCAAAGTACATAAAAGAGGGATCTATATATACCCATTTGCATTTTCATAGGAAGTCCACATTTCATACACTTACCACATAGGCTAAAATGTCAAATAAAGTTAGTTAAAAGTGATCTACAATTATTTGAGTCAACAAGCAGATACAATATCTTCCAGTTAATTTTACAACTTCATTCTACTTTGTAATTTACATGTGGAAATGATAGGTGCAAATAAAGTTAAGCTTCATAACCAATTATTGACCAATTTGTCAAACACAACATATCATCGCAAGAATATGCCATAAATGAAAATATCAGAAGAAGTTGACCTACATGTCCAACTTTATTCTTTCATATGTAAAACCATGTCCTACTAAGCAGTTGCCACATTATCAACTGCAAGAATAATATAAATAAGGAAACCCATAGCTTGATTAGTTAACATCTATTTTATTTCCATAATCAAGGATTAACAAATAACTCTCCATTTAAAAATTTAGTACATGACATTATCCAAGGAATCTTTTCATCAAATGCATGATTTAATAAATATAAGAAGTATAATTTAAAGCATCATATCTCAATGGGTATCATAGAAAATGTTGACCTACATGTCAAACATGGAACAATAAGTACAATTTCATCTATCATATGATCACCACCATTAATTAAATCATCTAGGTATCCTCATCGATCACCTACAAGGATTAGTAAATCAATTTTTTATCAATTTAGTGACCTTAGGTCCTCAAGCCCATTTTGTCACCATAGTGTGCTTAACCGACATATAAGCATGTGTTGTGATGTTTGACCTTCATGCCATTAAATCATCACATAAAATATGGTTTGAGGCCCTTTAACCTCGCCAACCATAGAGTGAATACTTCCCTCAAGATTCCTCCTAACATAAAGAATACCATGAAACTGGCACAAGAAGCCTAGCTTCCTAAAATAAGTTTGATCGAATGGATCCAATGCACTTGTGAAACACACTACATTGCAACCATGTGTCTAGTAGCCTAATCATAGAATGCAGCAAGGAATAAAAATAAACTACACATCTACACATATGTAGTAAAACAAAATAAGCATAACCACATACATATATGCATTATCTAAAAAATAAATGGCTTGGCCAAGCACTTTATAAAGCTAGATTTATTAGTAGAAGAAACAATAACAACATGTAACCATTCTATAGAACTGGTAGATAGAGAAATTAAATGTGAAGTATCCACCTATCTTTCCCATAATTGCTACATTACACCCAGTGATGAAGGAAAGTACACATCTCAATGCTACTCTACAACAAGATGTTCAACAAATTCTGATTTATCGAATATATGATTGTTCATTCATATATAAGAGTGATATGTTTTTCACTTTCTACTCCCTTATACATCCTATCAATGCTCTACAATGAAAACCATAGATGACATCACTTCCAAATCACAGGATTAACATCATCAAAAATACATACGCACCCTAGCCACATTGAGATCAAAGAAATCTTGAAAACAAGATTCATAATTTTCAAGTCAAAGTCCAAAAAGGAGATACAAAATCAGAATAAAAGAGAACAAGAATCATGGTAAATAGGTCACATAAGAAATTGGTGGCTTGCTGGTCATAAAAAAGATAAAATTTCAAGCTAGTCCTTCATCATATCCAAGTTCGTGAAACCGAACATAATAAAATGAAAACACAATTCATTTAAAGCACAATGACTCTCACTAGTCACCTTGTGTCCAAGGGTTGCTAAGAACATAACCATGCTTCTCATGCATCACATGCAATTAATCTTGATGATCACACATTTCTAAATGCATAACGGAACATGCAATAATTTTGCAAAATGAAATCCACGTTCTTCCTACTTATTATATTAGGTTAATCAATGAACCTCAGGAATTTGGCATAAAGTAGAAATATATTCTTGCACCACATGTGCATCACATGTCATTTGCTTAATAAAAAGATATTTTGCATTGCTATCACAAGCCAAATATTCATTTGGCAGGCTCTCATAGCCTAGTACAAAAGTCAACCATCTTTTGACTATCTCAATAGTTTAAATTTAATACTCCAATATGCATATTATACCATCACATTATTTAAAGTAATATAATCATAACATTTGAGGAACATAATTTACCATTCATTCCATAAACTTTCCATTTTGACAATCTTTAAAGGAATGCAATTTTTAACTCACAATCATACCATGCATAAGGAACATCATATCCTACTATGTCAAAGGTAATCATAGCTAAGAGACACAACATGCAACCCATGTCATCAACTCATACAACATAAACTAAACTAGCAGAGTTACAATTGGGTGTCTAGCATAGTGAACTCAAGGCCCAAGTGTTGAACAAGGAGCTCCAATACCATATGTAAAGACTACCCTTGCAAAACCAATGCCATATCAGAAATCTCGATGAAATGTAAAACAATTCAATGAGTCAAGTCTTTTGAATATTGACCAATCAAAATTAGTTGATCAACTATCACTAAATTTAACTAAAATGATACATATACATATATGGACAAATCTAAAATAAAAAATAATTTAATTACCAAATTAAAATGATGTACCCATTATTTCAACCATTTTGATAGAAGCTCCAAAACCTATCTAAAAAACAAAAGGGTGAGAATATTGTAGGACTCCTTTACCACCCTACCATGAGGCTGTTAAACTTCCCCAAAATCTTTCCTGACATGAAAGATACCCAACCCAACATCAAGGGAGACTAAATAGGTAAAACCAAGAGAGGTAATGAAATTGTGCTACAAGTCAACCATACAATTAACACATCTTTGCAAGAAAAGTAACACCAATTTTTGTAGCCAACAACAAGTTGATATATGTTAATCATTTACCTAGGAAATGAATTAATTAAGCTCAAACGTTTCTTCTCATAAGTTCATCAAAATGCATATCACACATTAAGAAAAAAATCTTTCCAAAATTTCGGACTTCACCTCGTAAAATTAATGGAGTACAATCACTCTCTTAGTGACTCATAACTCATCATGTCACAATAATTCCAAATGCTAACCACACTATCAATACATAGTTATCTCTATGTGCAATTTTTCTAGATATCTAATCCAATTTAGGTAACCCTCTTAAATTACTTATTTATTTCATATGAAACAAGTCGACTACCAAATATAATTCTGAATCCTCATGTTCTCCTCTAAATGAAAGGTCTACTCATACAATACTTTCCATCTAGGTGGACTGTTGACCAAACATAGAAAATAGATATGTACTAAAACTTGGCTCAAAGTAACTTAATGACCACATTATTGATAGGTAGAAAAATACAACAACCAACACATAAATCATCATCATTGTGCATATATTGATTACAATTGAGCCAAACATCCATCAAGAAAATATGAAAGTAACCTTCCATTATAGGATAAGATGTGTAATAGATTTATTCAATGCTTGAGAATCTCAATTTGAAAAACATGTTATAGAAAGGAACTTCACATTTTTGAAAATATTTATGGCTTGGATATAGTTCCTAACTCCCATGTTATTTATAGGAAGAAAATTACAATATCTATAGCCCAAACAACCATGCATTACATTCTACTATAGGAACACCACCAGCAGAGAATTTAGTCTATGCACTAAAAGTTGTAATTTTGATGAAGGGGTCTGAACCTATAGCTTAGTTTACGCAATGGAGGCAAGAGTATAATCACCACAACAACACTTTGTTTCTTTTTATTTTAAGTAAGGTTCATCTTAAAGTTCTTAACTAAGCTATAGGTTTTCCCACATCTAGTATATAGAATCAATGAAATTATAGAATGTTCAACAACATGCCACATTATTTATTCATTCACTAACTTAGGTTAATTCTACCAATGTTTAACTAATTCTTTCCATATTTAAATGCATAAATTTGAATAGAAACTCAAGATTTAATGAGAAAGGAACTCGGAAGGAGACATGAAACCTAGAATTGAGAGTAATGGGTGCCAACAACATATCTAAACTTCTTTCTCCCTACCTTCCTTGCATCCCATTCACCTTTCCCCTTCTCTAGCCTAAAAGTTGAATATGGATATGTTTCCCTTTATGTCCAAACAAATGCTTTAGACCCACAAGGCCACAAATAATAGATTGATCAAATGTAACTTGTTACTTTCAACATGTCCAAGGGCTATCAAGGGATAAAACATTGGTGTCATAGATATTATATATTTTTTCCAGCATCCAACATGCAAGAACAAGATTTACTAGTCCTGCCAAGATTGTAGATGCTAGTTGGGTAGTATACATACAACATCGAGAAATTTTCATGTATTGGCCAAGCTTCAAGTCTTAAAGAAAATTAAGTGTGTGTGTGATATTGATTTTTTCATAGATCTTGAAAAGTAGATTTTCTATGGGCTTCTAGGATAAAATGTAACCAAACATGAACTATGCTATAATACCATAACCTAGCTACTGGTTTTTATGTAAAACACCAGACACAAATGTCCATTTCCATAGATGCTCAATAAGATAAAGGAAAATCTATCCCACTTTAAAAATAAAAGAATAAAATTCACAAGATTGAAATTTTGATTAGCTTCTACTGCTCAAGAGTTATTGCAAATGAAAACCATTAAAAGCAAGTGTGTTGAAGTGCATAGAAACATTTATATGCTGCTGGAATTTTTGTGCTGTGAATGAGTTGTACTGAAATTTCTAGAAACATTTATATGCTGCTAAATTTATTTTACAATGAATCAGTTGTGCTCCTAGACTCAATATAAGGTCAACAAGGAAATGATGAAATAATGATACAACATTTGAAGATGATACTTGACTAAACCTATTGAAAGGATTGTAGAGACAAGAGATAAAAAAAATTATGATGTCTATCAACAATCACTATTTATTAAGAAATGGTAGTCATCAAATCTAGTTAGTAGTAGCTTGAATCACTCCAATTGGCAGAGTTAAGAACCATGATAGTCCACATGCTAAGATCAGGCCCCACCATGGAATTTGAACTTGATCTTTCCATACAAATGATAGTAAAAGAGAGAATGCCATGATACCAGCAAAGAAAAAAAGGAACCACCACTTTGGAGCTTCCTTATAGTGTTTCATCATGAGTCCATGTTGTTGAATGTTGAAGACCAATAGACACATGCTTTTTCCCTCCTTTTTATTTTGTCTCTTTAGTTGATCATTTGTGATCTATAAATGTTGATGGCATGTATTGTAAACTCATTCATTTTCTCATCAATATAATTCCTTTTCTCTTAGTGTGGACATAGCCAAGCTTTCTGATGAACCATGATAAACTACTTTATTTATGCATCTTGTTGTTCTTTATTTTCTTTTTGCATTCTTAGTTAATTTACAATTGGTATTAGAGCCTACAATTGATTATGGTGATCAAATTCCAAAGTCATGGAGGAAAAAAGAGTGCAAAAATTCTCAGGAAAGAATTTTAGTTTGTGGAAGGTGTAGATGTGATCACTTTTGTTCAAGCATGATCTTGCAATAGCAATTGAAGGTAAAGCAAAGAATCCTACCACCATGTTAGATGAGAATTAGACTAAGATTGATGAGAAGGCAATGGCAAAGATTTTTCTTTCACTGTCTACAAATGTGTTGTTCAATGTGAACAATGAAATGTCAAAAAAGGACATATGGGAAAAATTCATAGTATGTATGAGACATCTGATACAAATAAATTTTTCATCATGAAGAAGCTTTACAAGTTGAAAATGAAGGATGGAACAATGATGTGAAATCACATAAATGAGTTGAATACTCTTTCATCTCATGCACACTCCATTGGTATGCCTCAAGATGATGAAAATAAAGTGGTCATCTTATTATGTTGCTTACTAGATAGCTAGGATGGTCTCATAGTAGTGATTAGCACTTCTCTAATTGGAAAAAATAAGTTGGTCTATGATGAGGTAGCTTCTATGTTGCTTTGTGAAGACATGAGGAGAACTAATAAAGGGACTTAATCCAGCAATGCACTAATGATAGTTAGTACCAAAAATAGAGGAAGAACTCAACATAGAGGCATAAACAATAACAACAACCAAAGGTCACAATCAACTAGAAGATTGCAGCCCCGAGGTAGACAAAATAGTTGTTGGTTTTGTGGAAAGGCTAGTCATGTTAAAAAGGACCGTAGAAAATATAAAAGAACTCAAAAAAAGTTTTGGATAGTGGAGCAAACATCATTCATGATCTCGGTGATGGTGTTTTGGTTCTTGAAATAATTGACACAACTTCAAATTCATGAGTAATTGACTCTAGGGCTTCATTTCATACATCTTCTTGTAGCAAAGCCTTCACAAACTATAGGGAAGGTAAATTTGGGAATTTTTATTTGGGTGATAACAAGGCTTGTGAAATCATAGGAAAGGGTAATATTTTGTTATCAATAGAAGGAGGCACTCAATTATTGCTTCAGGATGTTAGGCATGTTCCAAAATTAAAAAGAAATTTGATTTCTATCATTCAATTATATGCTCAAGGTTTTATTACACTCCTCACGAACATATATAAAATTACCAAGGGTTCCATGATTATTGCCAAAGGAGATAAAGTTGGAAATCTATATGTTATAGAAACTAATGATGAGGTGGGCGCTGCGATGACTATTGCAAATAGTGATGCCGCACTTTGGCATCAAAGATTAAGTGACATGAATAAAAAGGGTTAGAAGTTATGCTTAATCAAGAGCAACTTCCATGTCTCCAATCAGTAGATTTAGAATTTTGTGAGCATTTTCTTCATGGGAAACAAAAACATGTTAGTTTTTTGAAGCATGGTCATGACAAGAAGACAACACCATTGGAGTTAGTACACTAGGATGTCTTTGGTCCAGAAAAGTTCTTTGTTTTATTTCTTGATGATTGTACTAGAAAGGTTTGGGTTTGTATGATGTCTAGAAAGTTTGAAGTTTTTTGAAAATTATTATTTTTTAAATCTCTTCTTGAAAATCAGAGTGGGCACAAAATCAAATGTTTAAAATTAGATAATGGAGGTGAATTTTGTTCCTTGGAGTTTGATAACTTTTTTTTAGATCATGGTATTCGATGGGTGAACTTTGTGCCATTCACCCCCCAAGAAAATGGGTCAATCAAAAGACTAAATTGAACTATACTTGAGAAAGTTTGATGCATTCAATCTAATGCCAGTTTAGAAAAAGAAATACTGGGTGGAGGTCTACAATACAGTAGTATACTTGACTAATCAAAGTCCTTCATCTCATTTGCAATTTGGAATTCTAGAGGAGCCATGGCTGGGTAGAAGGATTTCCTACTCACATATTTGAGTGTACAGTGTCAAGCATTTGTTCATGTTCCTAAAGAAAAAAGGAGCAAGATGGATTCAAAATCATAGGGGTGTATCTTCATCGGCTATGGTGAAGATCAGTATGGATTTTGATTATGGGATCCTATTGCAAAGATTGTACAAAGTAGAGATGTGGTCTTTAATGAGATGAAGTTTCTAGCTCTTCAATCAACACCACAAGAAAGAGTTGTTGAAGATTTTATTCCTATGCCTTTATTTAATGAGAATAATTCTTCATTGAACTCACATTCACAGTCTCAACCTATCATTTCCATTCCTACCTCTATTTTAGCTCCTTTTCTTGGTATCAACAATGATTTTGAGCCTTCTTCTTCTCATATTCTACCATCACTACAATAGTCAGAGCATAGTTCTAAGGATGAGCAATCCAATGAACTGGACAATCCACAGGGATATGGTTAAATAATTTATAGCAATTCAAATTAGTCAATTCATAGGGGGGTGTTGGATAGCAATCACAATGGTGAAAGCATAAGAGATTTATTTGGCAATGTTCCTACTACTCATAATGAGGGAGAGCATTGACATGCTATGATAGAGATAGATCATGGGTTTAGAAATGTTTCCTCTACTTCTACCCATGGTGAACACAATCTTCAATCAAAACCTTCTCCTTCACCAAGCAGCAATAAAGAATACTAGACTTCATAGCAATCTGGCTGAGGACCAATTGCAAGTTCACTATTATGATACACTAGGAGATTCTACACTCTACTCCACACAAAAGGTCCATGCATCTGCCCATGGTGATATGGAGCCCTTTTTACTCAACTTGCACACTTCTCACATATGTGGAGCATTCACTTGGGAAATAGATCCTTTTGAATATGGAGGCCATCAATGTCTACTCTCTTCTAGGTGGCCCCCCTCATACATGCCTGATGATTCCCACCATATTGGGAATTCCTTTTCTTATGCCAGACTTTATGAGCTTGAGGGTCACGACATTTAGAATAATGATAATGTATTTAAAGATGTTGATGGACTATTGCCAAGAACTCCAGTTGACTATAAATCACCATTGGGAATGGGAAGTCAAAACAACTGCAACTTTGGGGATGGAAAGATATTTTCAAAAACCTCTATAGCTATGCCTTTTTTTCGACACACCTCTAGTTTTTCTACTCACATCCCAGATTGTGATATTGGGAATTCCTCTCCCTTGGCAGTAACAAATAAGATAAGAATCTTAGTCATAGGCTCCCCATTTGAACTATTCCCTTCTACAAATAACTCTATTCAAGATAAAATAAAGGATTCTACGATTGAGTTGAGGAGGTCTACAAGGTAGAGAAAAATTCTTGCAAAGTATTTAGATTATGAGCTACTTTATTCTGAGGAGGCAGAGCCTGAGATTTTAATCTCTAATCAAGTAGAGCCAGCTAATTTTCAAGATTCTTCTAGATGTACTAATAAAAGGTAGTAGATGATTGCGATGGAAGAAGAGATGAACTCTCTAAAAACTAATACAACATGGGACTTAGTTCTGCATCCACCCAACCGAAAAGCTCTAAAAAATTGTTAGGTGTATAAGGTGAAAGAAGAAGATGGTGGTGAAAAGAATTATCGTGCTCAACTAGTTGTCAAAGGGTATGCTTAGAAAAAGGGCCTAGGTTTTGAAGAGATTTTCTCACCTATTATATGGATGACTACAATTGGGGCAGTTTTTGGACTGGTAGCCATTTGGGATCTTGAGCTTGAACAGCTTGATGTCAAGATGAATTTTCTATATGGCGACACCAATGAGGAAGTGTACAAGGAACAACATGAATTCTTTTTTCAAAAGGGGATAGAACATCTCTATTTCAAATAAAGCTAAGTTTGTATGGGCTCAAGCAAGGTCCAAGATAGTGGTACATTAAGTTGGATCGGTTCATAGCTGAACACAACTTCACCCAATGTGAATTAGATCTGTGTCTCTACTATAAAAGACTTCCTAGTGGTGAGTTTGTTATTCCTTTACTTTATGTTGATGACATGTTAGTTGTTGGTACTTCTCCTTAAATAATCAGCAAGCTAAAGAAAAAGTCAGCTTCTTAGTTTTCCATGAAAAATTTAGGGGCAGCCAAAAAGATTTTGGGGATGACTATCACTAGAGATAGAGAGAAAATGGTGCTGACTTTGTCATAAAAATCATACATTGACTAAGTTGTAGACCAATTTGGCATGGTTCAAGCTAAACATGTTCCTATTCCTCTTGCTCCTCATTTCCACCTAAGTTCTAATTTGTGTCCCAAAACACAAGATGAGAAGGATTTTATGCATAATGTTCCTTATAAATTAGTGGTTGGTAGCTTAATGTACACTATGGTTTCTACACATCCTGACATTATTCATGCGGTAGCAGTAGTTAGTAGATTCAGGAGCAATCCCTGGGAGCCTCATTGGGAAGAAGTGAAGTGGATATTGTGGTATCTCAAGGGTACTTCTGATTATGCATTCTGTTTTGGTAGAACTTGTGCTCAGCTACAAGGATTCAATGATTTATATCTTGCAAGAGATCGAGAAAAATCTAGGTCTACTAGTAGTTATGCTTTCATATTTTTTGGGGCTTCCATTAGCTAGGCCTCAAGACTTCAACATTGTGTTGTACTTTCTTTTGTTGAAGCCGAATACTTGGCTATTTTCGAAGGGGCTAGAGAGATTATTTGGTTGCAATTCTTATTTAGCTATCTACATTGGAAGAAAGATGATTATGTTTTATTTTTTGATAGTCAGAGTGCAATTTTTATGGCTCACAATCATTCCTCTTAGTGACACTCCAAACATATTGACAAGCATACTCACTATGTTTGCTATGTGGTAGAAGAAAGAAAACTTAAGGTTGTCAAAATTGATACCAAGGTCAATCTAGTGGACATGTTGATGAAGGTTGTTGCCAAGGAGAAGTTCAAATGTGCTAGGACTTCTCTTGGCCTTGTTAAAAAGAATTAGGTCAGCATGTAGAGCATGGGAATGCATAATCAGCTAGTGTATCTATTGTCTTAAGGTGGGAGATTGTTGAATATTAAAGATCAACAGACACATCTGTTTTCCCTCCTTTTATTTTGTCCCTCCAGCTAATCATTTGTGATCTTTAAATACTAATGGAATGTATTATAAATTCATTCATTTTATCATTATTATAATTCCTCTACTCTCAGTGTGGATGCAACCATGATTTATGGTGAACCACAAAAAAATTTGTGTTTATGCGTCTTTCTATTCTGTATTTTCTTTTTGCATTCTTAGTTAATTTACACCTGTACATTGAATTCGGCATTTATGGGAGATCTTCTTTGCTTTAAGATATCATGCCCATTAAACAAGAGCACATGGGTAATTGTTGTTGCAATCCTTGCAAAACCTAGTTATTCCATTTACAATCTAAGCCCCTAGTCTCTTTTGGTCAAGAAGAAAATCTATCACCTCCTTGGTCATCCATAAGAAACAAGAGTAACTATTTTTTAGAAAAGCTCCCACTATCAGTTTCATCAATTGTAATTAATACCTAAGTTAGTTCTACTTGCATCTAATTTAAGCAATAATTTAATTGGTTTAGTCGAGGTGGCAATTCAATACTGCATTATTGGTATGAGGTGGAATGGGTTGTGACAATAGTGAATTTTTGTCAATTTATCTTTAAAATCTTTTTGAAAGGTTTATGAAAGTTTCAAGTTCTACACAATTTTTTTATCAAAGCACAAATAAGTTTTTATGAGAGATATTTATTGAATTTTGTTGAGTCATTCATTGAAAATGAAGTTGTCATGAATAAAATATGAGGCTTAGGTAAAAAAGATATTGCCACTTTCATTGAGTTATATAGAGATTAATCCTTGAAAATATTTTTTTATGAGAAGAGGAGAATAGTACGGGCCAAAGATATAAGTCAATGTTCCCCACTGACATAAAGAAAATTAGGACTAGTTGGAATTGAGATTTAATGGAAAGGAAAGCAGTGACAAAGAAGACTATAAAATATTTAAGGAAACATATAAAAAGGATTAAGAGCAATATAAGTTTGTATTCAACTAGGTTATAAAGCTATGTTTGAGACTACTAAGTCATGAAAATGTTATGATTTGCTACAATAATATCATACTTCCTACAATAGTTCACAAAAATGAGAGAAGTGACCCACTATGCAATGATATTGGAAGATTTATATGAAATACACGTGCTCTAGTTCAAATAATAGATGCATATGTCAATTTACACATATTAACAAACAAATTTAGGGATTGATGGCATCTATAATTGAGTCCAAATAAAACAATGGTAGAAGACATGTACATATTAAACCTTATGTAGATAGTCCAGTAAAGAATATGTAGAATCAATGATAAGTTAGACGAAATCTATAGATGGAACAATGTACATCTTAGAAGTCAATAATAAATTTTAAATTCACTCACAAAGTGCATATAGATAAGGATGCAAGGAAAAATATAAAAATATAGATTGAATCAAGCCTTCTCGATAAAAAATAAACTATGAAGGTAGTCATAATGAGCATCTATAGAAATGGATTATTTATGATAGCAATGGTAAAAACTATGTTTTTTTTTGTGATGAATAGTGTCTTTTTCTATTAATAAAATATACTCAGATTACAATTCACCAAGAAGGGGTTGGGAGATACAAGATCACCCCATGAGTGAGTTCACATTGCCAAAGCTAGACTAAAAACATGACCACAACAAAAAATAGAAACTATTCATCAAAAAAATATATAACGCAACCTCAGGCGGCCAAAGAAATGCCAACCGAGGGTGGTGGATCATCTTTTTCTCGAAAACCCCAATCATTTTTAGGATTGGAGGGCAAGCTAGGAATATTCTAGCCATTATTAGCAGCAAAAGTAATATTGGCAGCCTCTGCATCTTTAACCTTTGGTAGTAGAGGAGAGATCACTAGGTCTAGGCAGGGCCACTTCCTAGAATGCACATGATGAGAACCAAGAGGAGGAGCTAGTGACCAACCAGAACCACCATAGGTTGGGGAGGCTGAGCAACTTCTCCATCAACCATCACCACCACTGGGAGAGTAGTGGCAGGAAGCCTCAAAGCATGGGGTGTGTGAAGTGAGGCTAGAGGAGTGGCACTAAGGTCATTGTCCATGAGGCATTGAGGTCTTTGTTGAGGCATCCGGAGAAACTCTGACAATAGTGCAAGGAGCATTGCCCCAGTGATTTAGTAGCTCCTGTAGGTGAGCTACCTCTAGTGCAACTTTTTTAGTTTGCACCTAAATCTACATAATTACATTATTATAAATGCATGCCTTAGTGTACATAGTAATGTTAACATCCACAAAACTATGTGTGAATAGAACATCATTCTTATCTTTCCATAGAGAAAATAAAATCTCTAGCCTGAAGGTACACCAAACCTAGGAAAACTTTGGAGGAAATCTAGGAGAGTCACCCAGTAAAATCATGTGCCAAGAAAATGACTCAGGTCTAAATGGATTAAAAAAATTATGATCTAGTGCCAATAATTCTAAGCACACTTACAAAACCAAAAAATATGCAAGAAAGACTCTAGTTGTCCACAAAAGGGGCATCTAGCATTAGGAACCCCAATGTATTTGAGCTAAGGCCCCAAGGGAAGACCTTGGAAGGCCAGGCACCAAGAAAAATGTGCAATCTTGGGTTCAGTTATATCATTACATATGGTATCAAAGTGTTTTCTCCATTGAGAAGGAGAAGATTGCAAATGCCATCTATGATTTAGTGTATCCACCATCAAAAGATGAGGAAAAATCCATCTATAGAACAAACTTGACTTGTAATTAGAAAATGGAGTGGCAAGATACCACTTCCAATCAAGCCACCAATGGAAAACAAATTGAACCCCCACTTTATGAACTAAGTGAATAGGGATGGAGGAAAGTAGAAGGTCAAAAGTCTACATGTTTGAATCAATAAGGTGATACAATCGATAAGGTGATACTATACTTGCATATCTTCCTAGGTCCTAAAACTCATGGTGACCCTTGAAAAAGGTCCTTAGGAGTTCTGATGCCATGTTTAAAAAATGCAAAGCATCAGCCCCTTGAGTCTTGGCAAGGGGAGTACCCTAAATGGAAAATAGGGGAGACCACCAAACATTCTGTTGATTCAAGGAGAGGCCATTATGAAATCCATCTCCAGCCCATTGAAGCCAGGGCTTAATAGCCTCCTAGGATTTCTAGATGCTCTTGATGATGAATGAGCCTTGAATGACCACAGTCTCACACATGATGAGAAGGGTTTGGAAATGAATCCCCTTCAAAAAAAGCTTGTTGATAGGAAAGAGAGAAGAAATGCAATGCTGAACAAAAATCTTCAAAGTTTCTTCTTCTGAAATAGACCTAATAATCTATTTGGCACAAAGAGCAAGGCCTTTTTTTTGAGTAGAAAGTAGGCCAAGACCAATAGACTCTTTTGGGACACAAAAAAAATCACAGGCCACTCTATGGAAGCTATGGTGATCAGAACCAAAGGCCTAGAGAAAATCCTTGAGCAATCCTTTTAACTTCATGTAAGCATCTTTGGATGAAGCCCAACAGGAGGAGTAATACACATGTGGCTGCTAGAATCTTTGAGCAAATTTAGAATTTACCAACAAGGGAGGGAAACTTTGTGATCCAGTAGTTAAGCTTTTTGCTATTCTTAGCTAGTACAACATTCCAAAGTTCTACAAGTGATGCCTAGAATGCAAAAGGAATGCTAAGAAACTGAAAGATTTCCTTGTGAGCAACCCATTTCCACTCAAATTGGCTAAGCCAAGGTGGAGTTGGCAAAAATGATTGACAAATATAGAGCATTCTATGCCATTGAATGGAAGAACCAGAGGCTTGACAAAAGGTGTCCAGACAACTTAAAGAATTATTGATGTTTTTATTCATCCTCTAAAAGAGTAAGAACATAATCATTACCAAAATGTCCATTGACTAATTGGAGGATTATTCAGGAAAGGAAATGCAATGAACCATTCCTAAGGACACAAAATTTGCAAGTAGATAGGCAAAACCTTCTACAAAAAGGACATAAAGTGCAGGAGCTAGTGGACAACCTTCCTTGATGGAACGAAAAAGTCCAAAAGCCTTAGATTGTGAATTATTGATGGTAATGCAAGTAGTAGCACCACTAAAGAGCATCTCCATAGACTAAAAGAAATTGGGGCAAAAACCCATAGCCCAAAGCATAGCCAAGATGAAGGGCCATTTAATGCAATCATAGGCTTTAGCAAAATCTATCTTTAAAAAGATAGCCTTCTAATTGGACTTACGAGCCCATTCCATTCCCTCCTAGAAAAAAATAATTTTTTCAATAATATATCTAGACTTGATGAATCCAATTTTCTCTAGTTACACAATTAAGGGCAACATGTGCCTAATTTTGAGAGAGAGTGTTTTGGCAATAATCTTATAAGACACATTCAGAAGGGTAATGGGTCTCCAATTACATATGTCCTCTGGATCACTAGCTTTAGGTATGAATTTAATGTTTCCTTTGTTTATAGTGGCTCCTAAGCTTTTAGAATGATAGGCTTCAAGATAAACTTTGTGAAGATTAGGACCTATATACTCCTAGAGGTGTTTGTAGAATTCATAAGGAAACCCATCAAACCCAAGGGACTTGTCATTTTCCATGGAGTAGACCACTCTTTAAGGTCTTGGAGGAAAAGAAGTTGCTCACAAAAAGCACGTTGCTCAACTTCTAGGCAGTTTGGAGTAATAGAAATACACTTTCTAAGAGCTTCCTCCTAAGAAACCAAATTTCCCTACAAAGCAAACACATTCTCATAGTGATGAACAAATGCTTGCAAGATGGTAGGGAGACTAGATAGAACAAAATTTCCTTGTTTGATATTTTTAATCACAACATTGGTATGATGGGCACAAAGAGCCTGAATAAACTCCTTCAAGGCTTTGTTGCCAACCTCCAACCAGTGGAGATGGGTTTTGATTCGGGCTCCTCGAGCAGCTAAAATTTTAGTAATTTGTTTGTCATGGAAAATCTTGGCAAGCTGAATCTATAAGTCCACATCAAAGGGATTGAGGGTGAGGGCTTGAGAGGATTTTTTGAGGACAAGTGTGTTGGCTTCATATGACCATTTTCCAAACATAGCCAATTGATGCCCATAAATGCACAGGAACCAGGCAGTTCTAGTAATGGCATCATTCCACCATTGAATCCATCCCCTTTTAGAATGTAGACATGGTTCAAAATTCCAGACATGTAGGATGTGTGAGATGGAAGCATGCATCAGCACTAACGTGTTGATGCCAAGAAATGACAAAATAAATGGGATAGTGGTTAGATAATGTCACATCTAGTAGGCGAAGGACAAGTAAATCTTGATCCTTAGAAAAAGAGAAAAAATATTTTATAGTGATCATAGCACGATTGAGGCATTTTAATATGCAATTAGAGCCAGCTCAAAAGTTGGAACAAGTGTGCCAAACCTCACTATCCTGGAAGTGGTTGGTATTGGGATAAAAAAGGCCCAATTTATTTTGCATGTAATACCAGGCTTGTCTTTCCCTAGCTATCTAGTGAAAAGGTAGAATTTGATCTTTGTTTGAGGCCACTTCAACCATATTAAAATCCCCACACATGACTGAAGTAGCTGGAGGCAAGTTTTCAGCCAGCTAGGCCCACATATGGGATCTTTCCATAGCATCATTTGAATCATAAACATTAATGAATCCAAAAGAAGGATTGTTAATGGAAAGAAAAAGACAAATAATTCTATGTATAGGGTCAAAACCCTATGAAATAATAGCAAAATGAAGGTGAGGTGACATGAGAGTAACTATACCACCTCAACCAGCCTCATACTAGGAAGAAAACATCATGCCATCCTACCAAATTACGTGGCATGCTGAAAAAAGCATGAAACCAAAAATTCTAACTTCCTACAGATAGAGAAAATCTAAATTACCAAGTCTATGACAGACATCCTGAACATAGTACTTTATAGGGAGGTCTGTGAGATCTCAAACATTCTAGATAGGGAGTTCATGAGAACTCTTCCATATCATCGTCATCCTTAAGAGAGGAGTACCTATTCTGGAAGAAGGTAGAAACATGGTTGAAGTCCAGTAGAAAACCCTATGGACTTATAGCCTGATGTTTCAACTCTATTATCTTCACATGTCTAGGAGGACTGTGAGAATGCTACACCACTGGTGGTGCTTTGGAAGAAGTAGCAAGAGGATTTCACACCCTAGCCAATGCAAAAGCCCTAGTAGCTTCCTTAATCCCCTGTGAGCTAGTAGGGTTTGAAACTTATGACACTCTATGAGTAGTTCCTTTGTCTACCACTTGCATCCCTATGCTGGCTAGAATTTACTCTCATGTAGGGATAAGAGGAACTGTAGTGACCTCAACATAGGACTACTTAGGGGGCAAGGGATTTGAGGGAGCCTTGCCCTTGCACCCAATGGTAACCCATTCTTCTTTTTTCCCTTCAGCCTATTTGATAGGCACCTCTTTAGGTGTGGGCTTGACCCTAGGCATAGACAGAGGGAAGTCCTTGATCTTGTGTTCCATGGATTGGCACCTATTACAAGTGTTGGGGAGGTTTAATAAAAGAACCTTCTGAGAAAAGGTTTTAGTCCCAACCTAAATTTCCATAGAATCCTTGAGTTCCTTGAAAAGGTCCACCTCTACACAAATGCATTGTTTCGGGCGGGCATTAAAAAATTTCTTAGGCTCCTTGGTGACAACTTTTCCAAGGGCTTTGGCAATGGATTCAATTAAAAGCTCACATGGTAGGGGTAAATGTGGAAGCTCAACCCATATAGGAACCTTAAGCTTTTTATCATCTAAAACTATGAAGTCTCATGACCATTTTTGGAAAACAAGTAATGAAGAATGCACAGACCATGGTCCATTGTTAAAGACCACATTTTCCTACAACTGGTTAGAAAAGTGAAATAGAGAAAAACCTTTGGTAAATTTTTACATAGCGTCAAGGTGAGCCCCATGAAGATTTCAGCTCTTGTTAACCCATTCTTGGAGCATAGCTTTAGGGGGAGTCCTACCCACAAAATAACCTATCAAGATGTGTTGTTCTAACCAATCATATCTAGCATCAAATTCTTGCAAAGGAAGGATAATATCAGGATTACCTCATGAAAACCCTTTGGGACAAACTTGCACAAATGTTTGTTCAATGGAGGAACCATGAAAAATAGAAGTAGTAGTGTGAACACCAAAAACAATTGGTTCACCACTAGCTAGAGCCATTATATCCTAGCCTAGAAAACTCTTGTAGTAAATGTTGTGTAACAAGTGGAGCTTACAAAGGGAAAGTTCAAATGAAAAGTCCCACACAAAAAAATTGAAAGTTTGCATGAAGCAAGAAACCCTAGCCTAAAAACTATGTTTTTAGATTTGAAAAAATATATAATCATCAGTTAATTTTATAATGAACATAAATTACGTGTCAAATACAAAACTAAGATTTTCTGAAAGAACCATGTGGAAGATGTGATATATATCTTTCACATATGATTTAAAATTGTCTAACACAAGAGTATTGAGTCAATGAAGTAAAAAATAAAGACAAGACTAAAACTCAATTGCAATTTATAAATATGGAAGAGGGTGATTGAGTCTATTTTGGTCTCCATTCTTGATCATGCAGAGCAAGAAACATGGAAGAATTGAGGAGTTGCCTTTGTGGAATGGGCAATGTGTAGCATTTTTTACATCATGTTGGTTGGTCTATTTGCTCTTTAACATTTTTTTGTCTAAAATGTGCAACTATATAGACCCTTTCCTTTGATCATCTGAGTACTATATATCTAGTACATTAAAAAGGGTTGTACAAACATTATATTGTCTCAAGTAGAAGAATTGCATAAGTACAATTGCCAATAGATAGAAAAATTACATCAAACTAGATTCCATAGTGATGATAATATAACCTTAGACAAAGGAAAATTTGTAGAATTGAAGATTCTAGTGCACTATCAGATACATCAATGAAGGAAGTAGAATCAACAATACGGGTGTAATCAGTATATTGATAATGTTATTACAATTATCCATTATCAAAGCCAATTTTGATAAGATTTCTCTACATGGAAGTATTGAAGGGATTGATCTAATATATCAAGATAATTCAATTCAAAATATTGAACCTATATAGCATATCAAACACATACACGATTTCACATGTGCAATTGAAAGTTTTCCATGGTTTTGATTTTCCACTACTATGAGGGATACATATTTATTTTTCAAAATATACAAGAGAATCGTGTAGTTCCCAACTTCTACTATTGAGTGATAGGATATTCAGAAACTTCTCATTCTTCAACTATTGAGTATAAAATGTCTTCTTTACCAATATGCATCTGTGAAAGAATATTAAAGATGGAATGATGGTCATCAATTGTATAACAAATGTTTTGTAGTTGAGTGTATAATTTTTTTGGAGTGGTTTTTTGTCACAACCTATTTTCTCATTTCCAAATTAATTTTTATCCTTATTGCCGCATGGATTCATCAAAAAAAAAAAACTCCTTATATAATTTATTGCATGAAACTAGTTTCAAAATATAAGCATTAGAAATGGAGGAAAAAGGGGGCAAACAGTTATGAAATGTTTTTAATGGAGTGGGAAAGCCAACCAAAATCACTCTACATTCTCTAGTTGTTTCTATTTTTAGCTCGACGTTCATCCTATGGATTCCTTGCTGACATTATTGGTTTTCTATGGTTTCTAACAAAAATCACAACCCTAAAAATTTTTCTCGACAATAGCTAATGCTGAGTGACAATTTTTCTTGACACTAATGCATGCTGAGTAATAGGAAGGTGCCAAGTAATATTGACACAAGAGAAAGTCAAGTGAACTTGAAACACAAAGGACAACTCAACACAAGAATAGGTGAAGTGATCTCAACAACAAGCAATGTTGGGTGAGCAGTAGTAGCCACTAAAAATTGGTGTGTGGTAGAAAGGGATGTCGAGTGATCTCAGTAATAACTACAGAGAAAACTTAGTGAAAGAAAAAAAAAAGTACTTGGTAAATACTAAAGCAAGTGGGCTATAAACTGAACTTACAACCTAGATTTTTCCACCATTAAAACTAGAGAGCTGAAGTGTGAAGCTTTCAAATATGAACTTTACAAGTACAAAATAACATGTAATGATGAACAAAATAATAGTGACAACAACAAGATATGTTTTCCTACTTGCTTGTTTTCTTTCTATTCAAATATGATAAAACTATTACAAAATTTGGGAGCATTTAGCTTCAACCAAAAAACCCTAAAATCTTCAACCTAATAAAACCTAAAACTTAAACTTGTAGCTCTAATGTTGTATACAATAATGCCTAGAGCAATCACTGCTTCATAGGACAAATCCAAAAAATAAAAATGAACTTATACAATGAAAAGAGGAAACATGTGCAACTACAAACATGAGAACAAACTTCCTTCTATCTTCTGATCTTTTACTTGATCTACTGATCAACTTTCTTCTCTTCTTTGTTGTTCTACAACTCTCTAATCTATTCTAAAATTGAACAAAATGAATTTGATCCATTCCTTTCTTTTGTCTCTCTTCAAAAATGTTTCCTCTCGCTTTTCAAATTTGAACTCACCTATAGTGCATTCAAAGCTTCTGACATCGTCAGGGTGGTAGGTGGGCATTTGGCTCCAAGGAAAAATGACCTACTAAATTAAATATTTCAACATGGTTTTCTATAGATTCAACCTTGGATTTTTGCTACTTGGGGCTCATCTTTAGAGTGATCTTTTTCTAAGGGTTTTATACAGATATGGTAAAAGAAGGTGTCGTCAGCCCTGAGTCACCACTACAACACATGTTAACTATTATTGGGTCTCAAGAGCTTGCCAAAGAGAATCATATTTTCATTGATTACCTCTTTGGTAACCATGGGTAGTGCGAGGTGGTTCTAAGAAAACTTCAACTGATCACATTATGTGCCTAGCAGAAACTCCTAGGAAAGTTGGTAGTAGATGGTAAGATGGGAGGACAAAAGGAGACCATCTGTGGTTCGATAAATAATGAGAGAGGGAATGGGCTAGCAAGGAAGATCACATAGCTTAGATTTTAAAATAACAAGTACCTGGTTCCTCATTATATTCAATCTCTAATTTATTTACATAGCTCAAAATTGATTATGAAAGGAATTGCAAAAACATGATGTTATACTCTATATTTGGTTTTACTTTAGTCAAGATTTTTTTTTAAAAAAATATATGTGTGAAGGGTTGGGGTGTAAGGAATGACTTGGGCAGTAGACTAAATGAATCTCTTGAAATTTTGTGTTTATTTTTCTTGATTAGATTGAACCAACTCTATTTAAGTGATGTATTTTTGTCTTCTATTGAATGGGAGCAAGTGATATTTTACAAAGAACCATATGTTTCCTTGTTCATTGATAATTCCATTTCTTAACACTCCTCTTCTCTCTCTATAATATGAGCTAATTTCCCTTGTCTTTGGTTTTCAACACACACATTTAACTAGTAAGGAATTACTATATAAGACCTTCCAACTATACATAGATTTTCATGTATTTTGGAAATCTACAAATCTTAGTGCATTGGGATTTGGAGATAGTTTAATGACTCAACTTTACCTTGAACAAGAACTTGAATGAGTATCCAAATTTGGATTATTGTGAGGAGACATGTCTGGGCTAAAGTTCATCTTAATTGCACAACTAGCAGAAGCATTAGGAAAACATTAGAGAATGTTAGGGCTTTTCTAATGCTAGATAGTTTTGATTTTTGTTTTGATAGCTATGTTGTTGCAAACTCTATATAGAATGCTTAAGGTACATGTAATATAGATTTTTATGTGTAAAACATGAAGGAAGAGAATTGCATGAAATCTAAATTTTGAGTTTCAATTAAAACCTCTATATCTTGATTGAAAATTCAATATTTGTTACCAAACCTCTAGAATGCCAATGATGTAGACATGTTCAGATATCTATTTTAGGGAATCAATGCAAAAATATTCCCATTTGTAGTTTTATAATCATAAGCTCACTACCAGATAGAAAAAAGGTGAATGTATACTTGAATTACATTGGGAACCTTTTTTATACGAATATGATATTTCTTTGTCGTATCAACAAAATCAAGTTTAGATAGATCTTCAACCTAGTGGCTTTGAATTTTTGTTGGTAGAACATGCACAAAAGGAGACTATATAAACATTGTACCCATGTATTAAAATTTCAAAAAATTTAGACATATGCACTTACTAGAAGAACCTGACATGTAAAATTTGGTTTGATTTAATAGTCTATTTGAGACTACTTTTTAAACATGATTATGACCCTTGATAGAGTAATGATAGCAGATTAATGTTCTGCAATCAAGTTATAACATCTACATTGAAATTATTCCCTTAGGATTAGTATTGAATTCTTCTAAGTTCTTAAATGGAATCTAGTTATTTTAAATATTTTGATATGAAGAATTGTTCAAAGTAACTCAGAAACAAATTATTGAATGCATTAGTAACTAAGAATTTTTTTTTAAGGTAATGATTACTAGACCATGCCAATTTATTCAGGGGTAGAATTAAAATATAAATAAGAGATTTTGAACATAGATAGGACTCAACATTATCCATTTCCAAGTGTCATACAGATATTAAAAAGAGGTAACTCAAACCTAGCAAATTATATATTGCAATGATTCTGAAATCTTTCTTTGTTGAAAATTTATTGATACAAATGTGTTAACTACGTGATGCTTCGATGTTTGGTTATATTACATGAATGAAGTATGGTATATTATGTCCTTAGAAAAATAATTAAGATGCTCAGAGAAACATTGGAAATTCAGTTAAACTTTGAACTTATAACTAAACCTCTATAGCAATGACTGGTCATAGAATATTGCCCAATTTGGCTGAATTGCTTCACTATAGGTTGGCCAGAATTGTTTGTTGGGATACATATTTTTCTATACATTGATCAATTCATTAAGATGCTAAGAATAATATGATATCAAAATTCTAATAAGATATTGCTTCCATGTATCTAATTATGTGATCATTTTATCCTTCATCCTAATTACTATATTGGTTGGATATATGATTTTTATGATGATATGCTTTTATGTGAAAATTGTTAAAGCCTTATTTTGATTATGGGATGGTTTTACATGACATTGTTGATGATACCACTTTATGGCCTTCTTATGATGGTTACTTAAATATTTCACATGCATCTATGAAGGTGGTGATGTGAATTGGAAACAAGGATGATTAATTAATTTTGATTATCATAAGATGGATCATGATCTAATTATGTGATTATGAGTGTCTAAGTGATTAAAAATTGTTTAGGGCATGATACCTTTTTACCAAATAATTTCATTACTGCTCATAGTTTTTCTCAGTTAGCCTTCCTTGATGTTGAGCTGGGTATCTTTCATGTTAGGAAAGATTATGGGAAAGCTTAACAACTTCATGGTACAGTTGTAAAGCACTCCTACAATATTCTTTCCCTTGTGGTCTTAGATAGGCTCTTGAGCTTCTATCAACATGGTTGACATAATTGGTACATCTTAGTATTTGGGTAATGACATTATGGTTTCCTTTTAATTTGAGCATATATGTATATCTATCATTTTTGTTAAACTTAATGATAGCTAATCAACTAATGTTGACTGGTCAATATTCTAAAGACTTTTACTTTCATTGAATTTTCCACATTTTAGGGAGATTGCTGATATGACTTTGGTTTTGCAGGGATATTCTTTACATTTTAGGTCTATAATTATGCTACATGCTGAGTCCATATAGATGAGGAATACTTCTTATTGAACCATGTGACAAATCTAGGTTATCAATATCAAGTAGTTTGTGGCATCAAGTTCATGTTCGATGGAATAATTAAAAGGCTCCCATCATGCTAAGAGATTACTACAAATAATATATATATCCCAACATTGTAAGTAGATGTTTAAAATGAGCATACTGAATAAGGGCATAATTAGAAAGAGAAGATGAAATATGGATACGTTAAATAGGTCTTTCATTGAGCATCTAATGCTAAAGAACAACAATCTAGAATTAAGGCACATTGGGGTTTGTTTATTTGCATCAATTTGAAGTTCACACATTCAAATATGAATACAAACATAATATATGTGGTAGAATATTCATTTGGAGGATGATATGTCTATTTGGGAAGGATGTAACATATGAAATAGGTCTATAATTGAAAATTTCTATAATAAACAAAATTATCAATAGTAAAAATTATAGATGGCATTATTGGCTATTAACTATAAAACTATTTCTCACCAAAAATAGAAAAACTAATATCATCTACTGATTGAAACTTTTGGAGCCATGTATCACATTCATACAATGTAAATGTATTAGAAATGACAAGGATGAGGACCTGAGACAATGATAGTGAATGGTTAAAGTAGAATAAATGATAATTTCAAAGCCAGACAGATTTTCACAATGCATCATCGCATGTGTTTATGTGAAAATTATGGACACAAAACAAACTTAATGAGTTTTCCAGTAGTGGTGGTTGCCTCTATCTGAGCACTATCCAAAGAGTTTTCAAAAAAATTATATCCTCTTGTTCTAGATGGATTGGAAAAGATAAGAAAATCATATGAAGGTTTTAGAAAGCATGAAGATTGGATCCCTAGTTACAGCAGTATTCTCTTTGTAACATCTATAACATCTATGATTCACTGTGTGATTTTGAGTCAAACTCATTGACCCATGTTTCATGAGTAGTAACTTAACATTAATCCATATCTCATGAGAATAAATGGAACACTTAACACTCATTGGATCTAGGTGATGCTCATAGGGGTGAAGCACCTAGACTTCCTGGAAGGTCACCCATCCAAGTACTACTCTACCCTGAGTGCACATAACTATGGAGTTTCCTCCATGGTTAAACCCAAAGCTTCCAACCCCATTTTCAAAACCTTCTCCAATTATTATGGCTTATGAAACACTCATTAGAAAGCCCCTTAAGCTTATTGGCCATCAATGAGCTTAAGGGGCTTTCTAATGAGTGGTTCCTAAGGTACAATACTTGTTGAAGGTTTTGCAAAGGAGGTTGTAGGCTTTGGGTTTAACCATGGAGGAAACTCAGTAGTTAAGCACACTTAGGCTAGAGTAGTATTAGGATGGGTGACCTCTCGAGAAGTCCCAATGCTTCACCCCTTTGAGAATCACCTAGATCAAATGAGTGCTAAGTGTTCCATTTATTCTCATGAGAGATGGATTCATGTTGAATAATTAGTCATGAAACATGGGTCAATAAGTTTGACTAAAAAACACACAACTAAATTCTGATACTATCTCCTACTTATCATAGTGATCCCAATCAGAGATGCAAGTGAAAATTGATGGAAGAAGAGTACTATTTATGCACATTACTCAATCCTTTGAAAAAGTACAAAATGTCTCTATTTAATTTTTTGACACTAATTGTATCTTTGATTTGTTATAAGAAATTATTGTGAGCAACTAGACACGTGAAGTTCTCATCCACGTAATAAGAAGAATCGAGACATTGGGATGGGTACACTATATCAGAAATTCATGTTTGATAAGAAATAAATATTAGAACTTATAGTTCAAAACAATTTGTTTGGAGCCTATAATTCATGAGCAATAGAAAAATCACAATGATGGACATCTTCTTGTTGATAATGTGGATGAATAATTTGTCAAAGTCAAATTGAATTAGTGTGAATTATTTGTAATAGATGCATCTCTTACAAAGAGTCATAACTCTTAATTGGAAAATTAAGAGTATATGAAGAAAAGCCTATGAAGTGAATAAGAAGAATATGTGTAGAGGATTGAAATGTTAGATGCATCAAAAGGAATAAGTAGTACTTAGCATCCTGAGTAGCTTGGGTAAGAAGAATGGATATAAAAGAAATATAGTAGGGAATAATATTTTTTCCTTATCATCTAAAGCTCATCAAACCATCTATTAAAATAGAAGAAAATAATCAATCATAGTAAGAGACATTGTAGTTGGTGTCAAACTATTATAATTTCATAACTATAGTTTGTACTAGATAAGGGTCATTACATTAAGATAAGAAAAATGAAAAATTGAGTAAAAATAAAAATAAAAATATAGCTTACGTCAAGTTTAGAATGACTACTTCTATGAATATCATGTAGGCTCTCTTTAGATTCAGCATAAACACTATCAACAATGTCTTCTCTTTTCTATTTTTCTTTTATATTATTTCTTTACATGCCATTTAAAAACCAAGTAAAGATAATGTATAAAGTAAAATGAATAATTCAAAAGATGAAGATAAATATTCCACAAGAACTATAATATTACATGAACTTCATCAGAAGCATCTTCACATGACATGTTCTTATCAATTGATTCATCATGATCAACATAAATACCAATCAATCTATTCTACATGTAGTTGAAACTATCTAAAATTTAATGTAGTAGGTTGCTTGCCCCTGGAACCAAACACCCACCTATACACCTGACGAAATTGAACATGGTAGGTGAGTTCAAATTTGAAAACTAAGGGAAAAATTTTTGTTGGAAGAAAAAAGGAATCAATTTGATTCATTTGATCAATAGAAGAGTTAGATTAGTTGCAGAGTAGTCAAGGAAGTCAATTGATAGATCAAGTTAGAGTTTAGAGGATAGAAGGAAGTTTTAGTTTCATGTTTGCACTTGCATGTGTTGGTTCCTTTTGTTATTATATAAGTTCATTTTTCATTTGGCTTATGAAGTAGTGATTGCTCTAGGCATTTTTGTATATAGGCATCAGTACTATAAGTTTGAATTTTTTAGGATTTGTCTAGTTGAAGTTGAATGCTCCCAAATTTTGTAATAGTTTAATCTTATTTGAATAGAAAGCAAGAAAGAAAGTAAGCATACAAATATTTATTGTTTCCTTCTACTATTATTCATTGCATGGTATTTTGTATTTGAGAAGTTCATAGTTGAAAGCTTGACCTTTCAACTCTCTTCATTTTAATGGTGGAAATATATAGGTTGTAAGTCTAGACTATAGCCCACTTAGTTTAGCCTTCACTAAGTTCTCTCTCTTTTTTGTTCTCAATTAATTCATTAGTTTACTTGGTACCTAAACATTCTACTGAGCTCCATCTTACAACAGTGACCAAGCTCACTCAGCATCGCTTGCTACCAAGCACACTTGGTATACATTGTGCCAAGTTGCCTTTAGTGTAGACTTACTCAGCTCCTTCATGTGTCAAGTCCACTCAAAACCTAATCCTTATCACTCAACATTCATTGTGTGCCAAGAAAACTATTACTCAATGTCTTCATGTGTTGAGAAAAATTATTAAAGGTTGTAATTAATTTTTCACATAGTATTAGAGCTTTGACACCGCACATCGATAGTGAGTTAGTTCATTTGTTTTCTTGGATATTTGGCATGGTAGGATATGCAAAAAAGATATGGAGCTAGCCACTATCTTTTAATGGATAGAATTATGATACATGGGTAAAGAAGATGAAAACCATAATGGTAGCTAATGACTTGTGGGAGTTTTTGATCAATGGATTTAATGATGTTATAGTCCCAGTAGTATATGCTACCCTCACAAACCCACAAAACACTCAGTTGAAAGAATCAATGAGAAAGGATGCAAAGGCATTATGTCTAATTGAGGAAGCAATGGAAAAGATAGTTTTTTCCAAGATTGCAGTAGTAAATTATGCAAAGGAAGCATGGGATATCCTTGAGATGAACTTCAAGGGGGCTAATAAGGTTAGAGTAGAAAATCTACAAATGATCAAAATAGAGTTTGAGAACTTTTAGATGAGGGCGAATGAACCTATTACAGCGTTTAACTCATGAATCTCCACTTTGATAAACCAACTCAAATAAAATGGAGAAGACTATGAAGAATAGAGGACTACAAAAAAGAAATTGAGGAGTTTACCTCAAAAATATGACAACCTTGTGATGACCATTGAAGAATCAAAGGACCTCACCACAGTGGTCATGGATGAGTTGATGGGAACTCTTCATACCCATGTGCACGAAATCAATAGATTAGAAACAACTTCCTAAGAGCAATCTTTCAAGGTTCAAAAGAATTCAAGAGGTAGGGGGAGAGGAAGAAATGGGTCTAGTAGAGGCTCAAGAAGTAGAGGTCATGGAAGGAATAGTCAATGGAATGTTGGTGTAGATAGCTCAGGATTAGCTAGTAAAAAAGAGGGACCAAGGACCTCTCAAAAAATCTCTAAAGGAGGGAAGAAGTTGAATCACAACTCTAATAAGAGCAATGTTGAATGCTACTACTATCATAAGTATATGCATTATGCAAGTGAGTGCTTGAAGAAGCAGGGTGATTAGTCAAAGAAAAATGTTAATGTGGCTTATGTAAACATGGGAAATACAAACAATACCACAACCTTCATCATGTGTAACATTGGTGAAGAAAGAAACCCTGAGGTATAGTACCTAGACAATGGTTGTAGCAACTACATCAGTGGTAATGAAATTTTATTTTCTTCCATTGACAAGACTTTTAATTCTTAAATTAAGATGGGAAATAATTGAACCATTCTTATAGTCGGAAAAGGATCTATTATGGTTTGCACCAAGCAAGGTGACAAGAAGGAGATATAGAATGTGTATTTTGCCCCCAGTATGAAGCATAATCTGATGAGTGTTGGACAACTCATTCAAAATGGATACAACATGCTGATGAAAAGTGACAAGCGTGTCATTCATGAGAAGGATGGGATTAATAGATTACTTGTAGAAATCCAAATGACAAAGAACAGGATGTTCATATTGAGGATAAAGACATGATTCTCTTCTCAAGTTAGTGTTGCACCTCCCAAGCATGCATGTATAGCACTACATCAACAATCAACTCTTAGGAGCACAATTGAAGATCCATCCAAGCTCTGGCATCTTTGGTATGCATATTTTGGCTTTGTTGATTTAATTTTTTTGTCCAATAAAAGAATGGTAGATGATTTTACAAGAATAATAGATTCATATGACAAGTGAAAGGTTTTCATTTTGAGTAAGAAACATAGGCTTCCCTTTAATTTTGGAAATTCTAGACGGGCTAGAGCACCATTAGAATTGGTGCATTCTAATTTAGTAGGTCCTATGCAAATTACTTCTATTGGGGAGACTACTTATTTTATGACATTTATAGAGGATTACGTTCATAGGACATGAGTGTATATTTTGATGAACAAGTCTAAGACATTGGGAAAAATAGTTGAATTTAAAGAATTGGAAGAAAAATAATGTGGACATTATGTAAAGGTCCTTAGATTAGATAGAGGAGGAGATTATACCTCCAATATGTTTATAAATTTTTGCAAGTAGAATGGCATCAAGAAAGAGCTAACAACCAACTATTCTCTGTAGAAAAATGGAGTGGCTGAAAGGAAAAATAGGACCATTGTTGAAATGACAAGAAACATGATGAAAGAAAAGGGAATCCTAGCTGAATACTGGGGAGAAGCTATAGCAATAATAATATATCTGATTAATAGGTGTCCTACAAAGTTAGTTTTTGATAATATTCCTCTTGAGGCTTGGTCAAGGAACATATGGACAGTTGAACACTTGAGAGTTTTTGGATGTGTGGAACATGCACATGTGCCTAGGAAACAAATAAAAAATCTAGATGAAAAGGTGTGAAGTGTATCTTCATAGGGTATATCTCAGAGTCAAAGGCTTGTAGACTATATGATCTAATCAACAAGAAGCTCATCATTTCAAGAGACATGATGTTTCTTGAAAATTAGTCATGTGATGGCTTAGTAGATGAATCCTTAAGCACTTAAAGTAAAGTGACTACTATTGAAGATGAAGAAGATGACATTAGTGATTCACAAGAAAATGGAGCAACAAACATAGACCCTTAACAAGCTAAGCACTAGCTCCAAGCACATCAAGAGAGCCCCAAGCTAGTGTGCAAAATAGTAGCAGCAACAATACTAAAAATTTAGATCCAACTCTCACCTCCTTATTGCCAAGAAAGACTAAAATTCTAAGGAGATATACCAAGATGAAAGGTATGAGGAAGATTAAGATGAGGCTATAAATTTTTCATTATTTTCTCATAGTGATCCAATTTATTTTGAGGAAGTTTTGAATGAAGAGAAATGGAGTAATGTCATGGATGAGGAAACATAACCTATTAAGAGAAATGAGAGATGGGAGTTAACTACTTTAACTCCCAAGAAGCAAGTAATTGGAGTGAAATGGGTCTACAATACCAAGTGCAATGCTGAAGGAAAATTAGATGGACATAAGGCATGATTAGTGGTCAAGGAGTACAAGTAGCACTATGGTAGATATTATGATGAGACATATGTGTTAGTCTTAGAATTGTTTTCAAATTTGAGTACCAACACAGTTAACCATTTTCAACATTGGAGCCGAGCACACTATGTATGCCGAGCCACAATATGTGCTGAGACAGGAAAATCAACAGGTGATGAGTGCTCTTCAGGTGCTGAGTAGCCTTCAGGCGTCGAGTGAAGATCAGGTGCCAAGTCAGAATCAAGTGTCGGATGACTTTAGGTGCTGAGCATTATACAAGTACCAAGTGATATTTGAGTGTCAAGTCACAGATGATGCTGAGCAATACATAAATGCAACAGGAGCTGAGTAAGCTAGTTTGTTATAACTTTCGAGCACCAGGAATTAGTAAGTGCGGAGTAACACAGAATGTACATATGAGGTTGTAACTTTACTAATTTAGATGTAAACTATTTTCATGGTCGACATATGATGAATCTCGAAGAATTAAAATGACAAGATCAAATCTTTTGTATTTCCTATGCAATCTACATACATCCAATAAGAGAAATGGAGAAGGCATGCAAGCAATAATACAAGTGCAAGGAATGAGCGAGAAATAGAGTTTCAATATGGATCATAGATCCACATTTAACCCTAAGTCTTTGAATGTCTTTATAAGGAAGACTAAGTCTCATTGAATAGATAAGAAAATGGATGAGGGTCTGTAAGGAAAACTATTTTAGAGTAAAGAGTATCAGATCTCAAAGGATCAAGATTAGAGAAAGTAGATCAAGTGCCTATATTCAGCAATCAAAGGATTGTAAGCTATCAGGTTTATTATACCTAATACTCTCTAGAAACTATATTAGAAAGGAAACCCTATGGTGATAGGTTAGATTAACAGCTATTTTGTAGATCCTTTGAATAGGTGATTAAATATTTTAATAGGGTAACGCTTCATGTAAAGTTTTTGTAAATCCTTTAACTAGGTCATTATTGATACAGTGTAAAGAATTTAACAAGGTAGGCCTTTAATAGGGTAGATCATCAGCAGTGGTCAAACATTATTGCTGCAATCATTTTGTGTGTATCATCCCTACCCTAATTTTATCTTCTTATTCCTGAAGGGTTTTTGGGTTACCAAAATTACAAGTGTTATGTGGTGATGCACATGTGTTTTTCATAATTGCTTAATGTTGATGTGCATGCATGTAAATTTCAATATTATGTTATTAAGGATTTGTGAAAAATAGGTTAAAAAGCTAGTACTTCTAATTCACCCCCACCCCCCCCCCCCCCCTCTCTCAGAAGCATTCTTTCCATTAAGATATTTCAACAATTGGTATCAGAGCTAGAAGGTTCTCACAAGGAGAAGTCTAACAGCTTGGAGAAAAAGATCTAAATATGGAAGTCTTTAAACTTGGGAAGATTATTGACAATCAGGTGATTGATGTGCAACTAGCTCTACACAAAGTAGAGGAAGCCAGGGAGGAACTAAGAAAATATTTGAAAAGAAGGAAGGATATAGCCATAGCTAAAAATGATATAAACTACAAGGAGATTGACACCACAAAATTATTTGCCAATGGAGACACTAAAGAGTTTGTTGCAGTGATAACAGAACTGATGGAGAAAAAAAAAGTTCAAGCAGATGAGATAAGATCTCTCAAGATGGAACATGAATCACAGGCCATAATTTTATGTAAAATCATTGAAAAAAAGAAAAGAGTAGTTGAGGATAGAGTCATGATGGAAGATGACAAAAGAAATTTTGCAAAAAGACTTGAAGAAAAATGTACTGAACTAACAAGGATCTCAAACATGTAGATGGATACACTTGCCCAAATGATGAACCTTCATTATGAACTCAATATGAAAGATATTGAGATATCTACTTTGAAGATGCAGTATGAAAAATTGTAGAATGAATTGAACAAAGAAAAAGAGGTATTAGAGAATCTCAACAAGTCAAGTGAAGCCATCAAGTACTTTGACCAGTTGATGAAATTTCCAAGATTTGCCCATGATACATCAGGACTTGGATACAATAGCACAGAAGTAGGAGAATCATCAAAGAGTGTTGAGCAAAGAAGTGACAATGGTAAGGATTCTAAACCTACTTGTCATTACTGTAATAAAAAGGGGCATACTGCTAATGTTTGTAGGAGTAGAAGAATCAATTAGCCAAACACACCCAAAAACAAGAGTTACTATCACAAGTACAACACACAAGGACATATGACACAAGATTTAAAATCTAGAGTTACAAGGACACAAAGATTTGATGGACATTGTAATAATTGTAAGAAGTATAGACATAGAGCATTTGAATGCAGATCCAAGCCTATGTGGACATCAAATCAACTACCAAAAACAACAGGGAATGAAAGTCACTACCATTGGGATTACAACACTAGGTATAGCTATCATTATTGTAAGGAATATGGACATATACCCCAAAACTCCATAAGAACACATTTCAAAGGGAACTATAAAATATGGTTGAACCAAACCACATGTTTTAGTTACCTGAAAAGTGGTCATATCAGTAGAAATTATCCTACAAGGTCAAAGGAACCAAAGATTGAAGTAAACAAGGGCAAAGAAAAGATTGATGTGGAACACATAAGAACAGACATGAAGAGAACATGGTAGAAAAAGAATGAATCAAGTTCATCCAATGAAAGGGTGACTTCATCGACCAGGTCAAATGATCATTTCTCATTTAATTAAACACAAGAAAGAGCCTACAGGGATGATACATATAAGGAAGTATCATACATCAGCCCTAAACCATGAAGAAGTAATGCAAAGTATAAATTAGCATGAAACAAGATGCCAAGACAAAAGCTTTAAAAGAAGATGCCAAGCTATCTTTGGATGCTGAGTAAAACTCTAATGCATGCCAAGTTGCTAACAGCAACTGAGTTGATAGCTGATGCTGATTTGAGTAACTTCTATGGAAATGAGTAAACTGGAAATGTAGTGCAAGCCGAGTAATGTTAAAATCTTTCAGAAGTTGAGTTTGCAGTTGAGCATTTAATGTGATTGAAATAGGGTATATTATTGTGATTTCAATCATTTTTCCTCATCACGATCAAGAAGCAAAGAAGATAAAGAGAGTAGAGTGACTTCATAGTAGAGAATCTAGCATTTCAAGTAGATTACAACCCCTTACAATACATTTTCATCAATCTTGAGGTATTTTCATTTGTGCAGAGCTACGCAGTTTCATATTTTTGTGTCAAGGAAACCCTAGTTTGCATAAATGGCTTCAAGTTCTAAGAAAACCTAGGACAAAGAATCATTTGAAGTCCAACTAGTATCTAATGAGATTAGGCAACCTGATTTTCATCCCATCCCTAAAGTTGCATACAAGAACAATCCTGTCGGAACCCTTTCTTGCATACCCCCAAACGTTGTTATGGTTCAGGATGTAAGGAGATGCTACAATTGCAAGATAGGAGCCATAGGAGACATAGAAATAAGATAAGCCTTTGCAAAGCTATGTGTCGATGGAGTCTTGAACGATGAATATAAAATTGCTGAAAGGAAGGGTTTAACACGAGTTTGTAGTTTTCCCACTATATTTAAAATAGAATGGATCAGACTTGTGTTGAGAAAGATTCATGATGGTAGTCTCTGGTTAGAAGATGTCCCTGTCAAAATCACAAAAAGAATCATTCATAGGGTAACTGTATATCCTACCCTAGATTAGTTCAAAACCTTGGGAAGTGAATCCAAGGAGGTTATTGAAAAGAACATAGGTGCTCAATGGAACACAAGATGAATGACAATTCACACCATTCGAGATCCTCTAGTTGAGTTTGATGTTAGAGTTATTGCACATAAATTCTATCAATCTAGTAGACTCAATAGTGTACCATGTATTGTAGCAGATGTAGGCTACAAACTAGTGAAAAAGGATCATACTTATGATCTTGTAGAACTACAACTACATTAGATTAATGAAAACCTAGCTGCCATAAGAACGAAAAAGGGTGCACAATACAAATTTGGAGCAATCCTAGTTTGTGTATTCTTTTATGTTCAAAATGAATTTCCCTCTTTTGGAAAAGTTACATGGAGAAATGATAGAACTATCATATCCCAAATTAATGAATATATAGAACAAATGGGAGACAATTTTAATACCTTGATGACAAGCTATTTTGAGGATTTCAAGAAATCCATGAAGCAAAGGGTGAGAATACCAATTTCCTTAGTGGAAAAACATATCAATGATATATGCTTCCTAGTTGATATTGACTTCACCTATATCCAAGCAGTAGTTCCATGGGTGAGATGGCTAAGGCCATTTGGTTATGAGATTAAAATAGATGAAGCATCTGCAACCATAACTGCATTACTGGCAGAAGAGATAGATAAGAGTGCCCCACACTTTGGCACTTATGATGTGGTAAGGTCAAAGATAAATATGGAATTAAAGGCTACCTCCACATTGAAGAAGAAAGATAAATTGATTAAGAAAATTAAGAAGAAATTTGGTGAAGGAATAGAGGGTGAAACAGAAGAAGAAGATGATGATGACAATGATGATGATGAGGATGAACAAGAGCAAGGCCCAATGGGATTAACTCAAGGCCTAGGTGAAGACAAGGAGGAAGGTGTTGAGGAAGAAGAAGCTAATGAAGCACCAACCCAAGCTGAGCCAAAGAAGAGAAAGGAAACAAAAAAACCTCCAACTCAGTCCAAACCAAACAAAACTGTCATGCCATCACCCCAAAAGCCAACAACCAGAGCTGCAACAGGGCCTCTACACAAAAAGCTAAAGAGGAAGCCACAAAGAAGAAAACAATCAAGAAGATAGAGGAAGAGCCAAGGAAAAGAATAAAATATGTGGCTCAACCTGATACTGATGAAGAAGATCAATCTGAAAAGGTAAGCCATTTTTTAGTCGATACATTATGTAAAAAGATTGGAAATTGAGACTTAAGAAACATAAATAAAGTTGATTTCAATAAGTTCACTAAAGATTAAAAAAATAGAATAGAAGAATCAGTGTATGGAATGATGGCACAATTCAAGTATACTCCTATTGAACTAGATGGACAATTGTCAAATGAACTATCTAAAATTGTAGAAGACAGAAGGCATTTTTGTTTGAAAATGGAGAAGGAGATGAGAGAATCAACCCTAGCAAGCATACTGCTTGATTTGACTAAGGAGGAAATAGAGAAAGTATTCAAAAGGCATAATACTAGGTTTACACCTAAGTACATGGCATTCTTCATTCTCCAAAACAAAATGGAAGAAATTGTACAAAGAACAACAAAATCATGGAAGAACTTATACAAAAATATTGAAGATTTTCTTGAAGAAGAATATAAGGAAGAAGCTATTGATCCACTAGAAGAAAGAAGAAAAAGGAGAGAAGAGAAGATAGAAGTAGAGCAAGAAAAAGAAGAAAAGAAGGAAGAAGAAAAGAAACAAGAAGAAGAGAAGAATGAAGAAGAAAAGAAAGAAATAGAGTAGGAGACACAAAAGGAAGAGTAGCAACAAGACCAGAGTGTGCAAGACACACAATTGCCACCTACTAGCCCTCCTTATGTACCCATCACACCTACAAATATTGTAATAGTACAAGATGTTCCTAACACTTCTGCTTAGAACATCAATCCATTAACTATAGAGGACCTCAAAACAATCCTTGACCAATCCACAAAACAAGAAAAATTGTGTACAGATCTAGTATTGGTCAGTGTGGATGAATTACAAAAACTAGTAGAAAACACAGTTAGAGATAAGGTGAATCCACAAGAACCACCTTACATCATCTCTACAGCTACTAGTGGTCAACTTGAAATGCCAATAGTTGTTTCATCAGGCATAGTTGACAACACTATATAGAAGCCAGGTGCAGTAGGAGACAAAGGAATAGAACAAACAAGACAGACTATTACATCTAATCCTACAGCACAAACACAAGGTGCACTTCCTAAAATTACAATAATTGATCAAGGTAGATAGTAGGACGAGAAAATAGAGGAAAGCCCTAAAGAGTAGGAGGCAATACAAACATTGATAAATTTTCCTACCTTAGTGACTCCTTCACAATAGCCAAGTAATGATGCAATGCCATTGCAGATATCAGCACTAGGATCAAGTTCTACAAAAGTTGCAAGGGTACTTCACTATGGATACCCTGAATTAGATGAGGAGATAGTCATACCAAGTTATGACTCAAAAATAATTAGCATTGATCAAATCAATGAGGTGCAGGAAGCCTTGAATAGAAGAAAGAGGCAAGAGATACTCAGGAAGGAGTATAAACAAAAGCAAACACTACATGAGATCAAAGACATCTTTATGGATGCCTTTAGTATTTAGTCAATAGATGAGTGAAAGTATATCATGGAGCAATTATCAAATATTGTTGACTAGGTGACAAATGCAAACCAAGAGACAAATGAAAAACTTATGAAATGGTCTAAAAGAAAATTTCAAGGGAAAGTTAATGAAAAAATATCTAGTGAAATAGAACTTTCATAGGTTGAATTGGCAAAGGTAATAGACAAAGTAAAAAAGGTACTTGAGAATATATTCTCATTGTACAAAAAGTTTTGTGAGTTTTCATACTTCACGCATGAAACAAGCCAAAAGATAATGAGCCTGGAGAGGAATTTGAATATTTCAAGCATGCAGCTACCAAAAGATACAACTCAAAGTGAGAAGTAGTTTTCTCAAATGCTTCACACTAAAAAAGAAATAGCTATATTAACAGTAGAAGAGGCCACCATCAAGGCAAAACTAATACAGCTCCAATCCTCCATAAGCCCACATTTAGAAGTACTCCATAAAGAATAGATCTATGCTGAAACTGTTCTCAAGAAAGATCCTAATCTTTCTACTTCAGAAGGACTTATTTACCTTGCTGTAGAGACTTCCATCTAGCACAAGTCATTGGAAATTACTTTGCATAATTGGGATGCAGCTCTTAGGATGATTATGGAGGTAAACAACACTTTTTTGGTGAAATATGGTCTTAACCCTTAAAACCCTTTGACATAAGTGTCAAAAAGGGGGAGACAAGATGAATGGGGAAGACAAGATGAATAAGGGAGACAAAGAGACAAGTTAAATAGGGGGAGACAGGAAAAAAGGGGAACATGATATACAACATCAATTTTGGTTATCGAAATGGCACAATCAACTTAGGGGGAGTTACAATAATTTTGAGGTATACATTGTAAATTACAAAATTTTGATCAAGTTTTTAGAACTTCTATATATACCGAGAAGATTAGTAAATGTACTCATAAGGTTAGTTAAGTGTTTTTGTCACTCATGTCAAAGGGGGAGATTGTTAGTCTTAGAATGGTTTTGACATTTGAGTACCAACACACTTAAACATTTTCTACAGTGGAGCTGAGCACACTATGTATGTTGAGCCATAATATGTGTCGAGTCAAGAAAACCAACAAGTGCCAAGTGATCTTCAGGTGATGAGTAGCCTTTAGGTAATGAGTTAAGATCATATGCCGAGTGAGAATCAAGTGTTGAATGACTTTAGGTGTCGAGAATTATACAAGTACTAAGTGATATTTAAGTGCCGAGTGACAAACAATGTCGAGCAATACAAAAATGCAACAGGAGCTGAGTAAGCCATTTTTTTACAAGTGCCAAGCATCAAGAATCAATAAGTGCTGAGTAACATAGAATGTACATATGAGGTTGTAACTTTACTAATTTAGACATAAACTATTTTCATTGCTGACATATGATGAATCTCAAAGGATTAAAATGATAAGATCAGATCTTTTGTATTTACTATGCAATCTACATGCAGCTAATAAGAAAAATCGAGAAGGCATGCAACCAATAATACAAGTGAGAGGAATGAGCAGGAAATAGAGATTCAATATTGATCGTAGATCCACATCTAACCCTAAGTCTTTGGATCTCTTTATAAGGAAGACTATGTCTCATTGAATAGATAAGAAAATGGATGAGGTTGTGTAAGGAAAACTATTTCAGAGTGAAGAGTATTAGATCTTAGAGGATCAAGATCAGAGAAAGTAATTCAAGTTCCTGTATTCAGCAATCAAAGGATTGTAAGCAATCAGGTTTATTATACCTAATACTCTCTAGCAACTATATTAGAAAGGAAACCCTATGGCGATAGGTTAGCTTAACAACTATTTTGTAGATCCTTTAAATAGGTGATTAAATCCTTTAATAGGGTAACACTTCATGTAAAGTGTTTGTAAATCCTTTAACTAGGTCACTATTGATACAGTGTAAAGCCTTTAACAAGGTAGGCCTTTAATAGGGAAGATCATCAGAAGTGGTCAAACGTTATTGCTACAGTAATTTCGTGGGTATCATCCCCACCCTAGTTTTACCTTCTTATTCGTGGAGGATTTTTGGGTTAACAAAATTTCAAGTGTAATGTGGTGATGAACATGTGTTTTTCATAATTGATTAATGTTGATATGCATGCTTGTACATTTCAATATTATTTTATTAAGGATTTGTGAAAAATAGGTTAAAAGCTAGTACTTTTGATTCACCCCCCCCTGCCCTCTCAGAAGCATTCTTTCCATTAAGATATTTCAACAATATTCCCTAGTTGCCAAAATGGAAACCGTGCATACTATCATAGAAATTACAGCCCAAGAACAAATGGAAGGTATATCAAATGGATCTAAAGTTTTCCTTCTTGAATGGTGTATTGAAGGAAGAAGTATATTTGGTGCAGCCACCTAGTTATAAAGCTATAAATGAAGAACACAAAGTGTATAAATTGAAGAGAGCTCCACATGGGCTCAAGCAAGCTCCAAGGGAATGTTACAACAAAAGTGACTCATATTTGATGAGCAATAGTTTTAGCAAAAGTGATGGTGAGCCCACTCTCTACATAAAGGCATCATGTTCTAATGTGTTGATTATTGTCTTGTATGTAGATGACTTAATATTTTACTTGAAATGATAACTAATTGGTGAGTTCAAAGAGGCAATTAAAAATGAATTTGAAATAATAGACCTAGGTCTCTTGAAGTGCTTTCTGGGCATAGAAGTAAAAGAAATGCATCGTGACATCTTCATCTCTTAAGAAAATTATGCAAGGTAGATTTTGGAGAGATTCAAAATGGAGAACAGTAAGGAAGCCCCAATGCCAATAGCAATAGGTCAAATGTTGAGCATGGAAGATTGCAACAAAAGTGTAAATACAACACTATACAAGAGTATGGCTAGTAGTTTGTTCTATTTGAATGCAACTTGTCTAGACATGATGCATACAATGTGGTTAATTTCTAGATCTATGGAAACACCAAAGGATTTCCATTAGCAAGTGGGAAAGAGGATCTTAAGGTATATGAATGGTACCAAGGGATTTCAGATTCTATATACTACTGATAATGATTTCAATTTGGTTAGTTACATGGGTAGTGATTGGGTTAGAAGTTTAGATAATAGGAAAAGTACTTCTGGATACATGTTCCATATGGGATCAGGTGCAATTTCATGGGCATCAAAGAAGCAACCTATTGTTGCCCAATCTATAGTAGCGGTTGAATTCATAACAATGAATGTAGCAACATGTCAATCTATTTGGTTAAGGATGATCTTGATAGATTTGAATGAAAGGCAAGAGGATGGAACCACAATCTCTTATGACAACATCTTCTCAATTGCACTATCTAAGAATCCAGTCTTCATGAGAAAAGAAAGCATATAGAGATCAGATATAACTTTATCAAAGAGTTGGTCAAGAACAAGGATATTAAGATGAAATTTTACAAGTCCAAGCAACAATTGGCAAACATCTTTACTAAGCCCTTAGGCATTGGAATTTTTGTACACCTAAGAGAGAGCCTTTGTGTAGTTGATTTGGATAAGAAGTGATCCTTGTCTGTTTCGCTTGGGAGAAAGGGGGAGTGTCAAAAATTTAATGCCGTAGGTTGGTTTCCCCTAGAGCCAAATTCCCACCTACCTACTTGATAGGATTCAACATGGTAGGTGAGTTAAAATTTGAAAAGAGAGGGAAAAGTTTTTGCTACAAGACAAGAGGAATGAATTTGATTCATTCAATTAGTAGAAGAGTTGGATCAGTTACAGAGAAGAACCTGGAGTAGAGAAGGAAGTTGATTAGTAGATCAAGTCAAAGTTTAGAGGATAGAAGGAAGTCTTAGTTTCATGTTTACGGTTTCACGTGTTGGATCCTTTTATTATTCTATAAGTTTTTTTTTGATTTGCCCCATGAAGTAGTGATTACTCTAGGTATTGTTGTATGAAGCCATTAGTGCTATAAGTTTGAAGTTTTAAAAGTTTTATTAGTTTGAAGTTTTTAGGTTTTTTCTGGTTGAAGTTGAATGCTCCCAAATTTTTAAATAGTCTAGAAAGCAAGAAAGAAAATAGGAATACAAATCTCTATTGTTCTCTCTACTATTTATCATTGCATGGTATTTTTCATTTGAGAATTTCATAGTTGAAAGCTTCATCCTTGTCTAGGTTGTAAGTTTGGACTACAACCCACTTGTTTTAGTCTTCACTAAGCTCTCTCTTTATTGTTCTTACTAGGTTGACTAAGTTTCCTCAGCAACCATTCTACTAAGCTCCACCTTGTGAGAGTGACCAAGCTCACTCAACATTCTTTGCAACCAAGCACATTCAGCATACATTATGCTAAGTTTCCCTTTGTGCCAATTTACTTAGCTCCTTCAAGTCTTGAGTCCACTTAGCACCTATTACTTGTCACTCAACATCCATTGTGTGTTGAGCAAACTATTACTTGGCGACTTCCTATGCCAAGTGAAATTATTAAAGGTTGTGATTTATTTTTCACATAAACATCAAGGAAAGAATGGTCAAATATTTTGGTATTTATAGTTGATTTCTTGAAGGAAAATTAGGAGGTCCATATTCAACCAATAATTTATCATCTATTCAACACATTAAAACTCTACAAACAACTAATATATCTAAGAACTAATAGTTGAGTGTGCAAGTAATTTCAAACTACATTGATATTAACCTCATGAAAGGTAAGACTAAGCTTGAAAGAAAAGAAAGTTAGAGTTTATTTGGTTTATGTCTATTACCAACATAATAATTGAGTAGATCATTAGAAATCTAGTTTGTATTTGCAAGTACTCAAATAATGAAACCTTTGTACAATTAAAAGTAATAGTTTCAAATTCAATAATTGTAAAAAGGGGACATTGCAAGGTTGCGAATAAAAAAATTGTTATAAGATTAGTAGAAATTTCTATAGGAAGATAGTGCTTGAATCTAGTTGACTATAGAGGACGATTGTTAATACATGTAGCTTTGGTTAGATATAGTGATCACATAAATGGCATACATGCAAACATACACGTTTACATAATTTTTTTGATAATTAAAATTATTATTCATATACCTTGGTAGAATTCTTGCTTCTAATGGAAACCATATATACATTACATATACTAAAATATACACTTCTAGATTATCTCATGGAGATCAAGTAAATGATCTATTATTCAATATTGATAAGATGTTCTTAATATATTGTAATTTGATTGAGCATATAATCCATTATAGTGTACATTGATTGAAGGTCTTATAAATAGAATTTGTTTAATGTTTAATTCAATCAGATTGGTATATTGTATGTTAGATAATTTATAATGAACCTTCGTGTCTATTCATGAGTGGACATGTCTGCTCATGACATGTTCCTTAGTGGCATTATATATGACCAATACAATTTAAGAGATGAGTATTGAAATTGATAAATGCTATGCTTTATTTGGAGTTCTGAAATTATGCATTGATATTTAGTATTTGCTAATAATGAATCTCTTTGACATTCTTAACTAAGAGTACCATTACATATGGATCCTTTAATAATAACATTGTATTAGAGCCATGGTGAAGATCTTCTACATTAGGACATGTTATGTTTAAGGATCAGTAATGACCATGATAGTGTTGAAATTTCAAAACTATTGGCATGGGCTACAACATATATATGCCATTGATGTCAAAATGAAAAGTGTAACAATAAAATAATAATTTTTTATTTTGTGGAATACCTTAACATCTATTCAAATGTATTTAAAATATACCAAAATAGGGGGAAAACTTGTGTTAACCCCACATGAATCAGTAGATAAAGGACTAAATCACTCGGTCATCAAAGAATCTATTCAACACAAGCACAAACCAAGAGCATGTTGAGTAATATTAACACCTATCATGATAGTGTGTTAACCCATGCGAAAAAATAAAGAAGAAGAGAATGTTGCTCTATTTCTCTTGAGACCAAGAACATAGTGGAATAAACAAGGAAGGATACAACACAAGTGCAATAGGCTAGAAGTATGAAAGATTGTTTGCTTACTTTCTATTAACCAAAAATGAACTATTACAAATCTAAAATGCAAAAATCACAACTAACTACTAATTTTGTACATCAAATAAACTTGTAGCAAGTATAGATTCATAGAAAAGGCCTAGAGCAATCACTACTTCAACGAGACAAACTCTTATAGGTGCTATTGTACACAATACTCAAAAACATTCTCTGTTGTTATTGCTGCTACTGCAAATACTAACTCTATATGAGAATGAATGGTTGAAAAATGAATGTAGAATGAATTACATTCCCTCTCCTTTGTCTTCTTGCTATCCACACAAAATATTCCCCTCTTTTCCAAATTTGAACTCACCTACCATAGTAAATGCATATAACTATTTGAGCTGGAAAAGGGATGTCAAGTTGGTAGGTGGACACAAGACAACCAAAAAATATAAAATATTCCAACCCTCCCCTTTTGTCTCAAGCCAAAAAAATAAGCATCAATGCTAATGTAAACCAATTACACCAAGACTCTTTCTTAGGTGCATAAAATTTCCAATGCCCAAAGGCTTAGTGAATATGTCTGCTAGCTACTACTCAGACTTACAAAGTTCCATCATGATTTTTCCATTCTCCACCAACTCTTTGATGAATTGATATTTGATCTCTATGTGTTTTCTTCTCCCATGGAAGACTACATTCTTAGGCAATGCAATTGAGGTTGTCACAAAATATTATGGTTCCATTCTCTCCCATTTCATTCAATTCTATCAAGATCCTCCTTAACCAAATATCTTGACATGTTGCTACATTTTTTGTTATGTACTCAACCTCTACTATACATTGAGAAACAATAGGTTGCTCCTTGGATGCCCATGAAATTGCACACAATCTCATATGGAACATGTATCTGCAAGTGCTTTTCTTATTATCTAAACTTCTAGCCCAATCACTATTCATATAACCAATTGACATAAAATCATTATTTTTAGTATACAAAATCCCAAATCCCTTGGTATCATTCACATAACTTTGGATCCTCTTTCTCGATTGCCAATGGGAATCCTTTTGTGTTTCCATAAATATGATAATCAAACTTACTACATGCATTATGTCAGGCCAAGTTTCTATCAAATACATCAAGCTTCCAACCATACTCTTGTATAGTTTTGGATTCAAAATTTTGCTACAATATTCCTTGCTTGACTTAAGACCTACTATTTTTGGTGTTGGGGATGTCTTACTATTCTACAATTTGAATCTCTCCAAGATCTACTTTTCATACTTTTCTTGAGAGATGAAGATGCCCTCATGCATTTGTTTTACTTCTATGCCAAGAAAGTAATTCAAGAGACCCAAATTTGTCATGTCAAACTGATTCTTTATGGCCTCTCTAAACTCATCAATTAGGAAATTATCATTTCTAGTGAAGATTAAATCATCTACATATAAAACAATAATCTATACTTTACCATATTCTACCTTGATGTAGAGAGTTGATTCACCATTTCTTTTTCTAAAGCCATTGCTCATCAAATATGATTCAATCCTACTATACCATGTCCATGGAGATTTCTTGAGCCCATAAAGAGCTCTCTTCAATCTATACACCTTGTGTTCTTCACCCTAAACTTCATAACTAGGTGGTTGCTCCACATAAACCTCTTCTTTTAATACACAATTCAGGAAGGAAGACTTCACATCCATTTGATATACCTTCCATTTGTGCTAGGGTGAAATTTTTATGACATCACACACAATTTCCATTCTTGCAGATGAGGCATATATCTCATCATATTCTCTTCCATATTGTTGTTTGTACCCCTTGACCACTAAACTTTCCTTATGACTATCTATTTTTCCTTCAGCATTGCACTTGGTCTTCCAAACCCATTTTACTCTAATTACTTTCTTTTTGGGATGAAAGATACAATTCACTCACATGTCTCTTTTCTCTCAATAGAATCTATTTCATCATTCATGGCATTACACCATTTTTCTTCCTTCATAACTTCTTTAAAGTAAATTGGATCACTATGAGAAAATAATGCAAAATTAACACTCTCATCACAATCTTTCTCATGCCTTTCATGTTGGTATATCTCCCTTAGACTCTTAGTCTTTCTTGGCAATAGGGAGGCGAGAGTGGGATTTGAATTTTCAATATTGCTACTAGTTTTTTGTACATTCTATACACAAATCTAGAGTTGTCTGGAGCTACCCAAGGCTAAATCTCTCACTAGCATTTGTTGCTTACCTGTTTGCCTATGTTTGCAATGATCAATATTTGTTGCTCCATCATCCTACTCATCGCCAATGTCTTCCACTTCGTCATCAGTACTTGGCACTTTTCCTGAAGTGCTTTAAGATACATCAACCGAGCCATCCCATGACTAATTTTCAAGAAACTCCACATCTCTTGAAATGATGATCTTCTTGGTGATTGGATCATATAACCTATAAGCTTTTGATTCTGAGCTATAATCTTTAAAGATACACTTCAAACTTTGATCATCTAGTATTTGCATTTGTTCCTTAGGTACATGTGCATCTACTATGTATTTGAACACTCTCAAGTGTTGAATTGTATATTTGTCCCTTGACCAAGCCTCAAGAGGAATCTTTTCATGAACTAACTTTGTGGGACACCTGTTTATGAAATATACTATTGTTGCTACATCTTCTCCTCAATATTTAGTTGGGAGCCCTTTTTCTTTCATCATGTTTCTAGCCATTTCAACAATGGTTATGTTTTTCCTCTCAGCCACTCCATTTTTTTGTGGAGTATAAATTTCTATAAACTTTTTCTTTATGCCATTATACTTGCAAAAAATTACAAACAAATTGGAGGTATACTCCCCTCCTCTATCCAATCTAAGGACCTTAACATAGTGTCCACATTCCTTTTCAGGTAGGGCTTTAAATTCAACAAATTTATCAAATGCTTTAGATTTTCTCTTCAAAAAACACACCCATGTCCTATGACTAAAATCATCTATGGATGTCATAAAATAAGTACTCCCCCCAATAGAAGTAGTTTGCATAGGTATACTAAATCAGAATGCACCAATTCTAATGGTACTCTAGCCCTTGTAGAATTTCCAAAATTAAAGGGAAGCCTATGTTACCTATCATATGAATCTATTTTTCTTGGCAAACAATCTACCATTCTTTTCTTAGACAAAAAATTTAAACCAACAAAGCCAAGATGTCCATACCTTAGATGCCAAAGTTTGGAGGGGTCTTCAATTATGCTCTTAAGAGCTGATTGTTGATGTACTATTGTACATCCATGCTTGGGAGGTGCAACACTATCCTGAGAAGAGAAATATGTTTCTATGCTCAAAGGAAGCATCATGTTCTTTGTCATTTGGACTACTGCAAGTAATCTATTACTCCCATCCTTCTCATGAATGACACACTTGTCATTTTCCATTAACACCTTGTATCCATTTTGAATGAGTTATCCAACACTCATCAAGTTGTGCTTCATACCAAGGGACAAATACACATTTTGTATTTCCTTCTTCTCACCTTGCTTGGCATGGACCATGATTGATCCTTTGCTCACTATGGGAATGGTTCTATTATTTCCCATCTTAATTTTAGATTTGAAAGTCTTGTCAATGAAAGAAAATAAAATTTCACTACCACTTATATGGTTGCTACAACCAATATCAAAGTATCATACCATAGGGCTTCCTTCTTCACCAATGTTACACATGATGAAGACTATGGGATTGTTTACATTTCCTATGTTTACATTAGCCACATTTGCATTTTTCTTTGACTAATCGCTCTACTTTTTCTAGCATTCACTAGCATAATGTCCATACTTATGATAGTTATAGAATTCAACATTGCTCCTTTGGGAGTTGTAATTCTTCTTACCTCCTCTAGAGTTATTTTGAAAGGTTCTTGCTCCGTCTTGGTTGCTTGGTCATCCTGAGCTTTCTGCACCAGCATTCCTTTGACCATTCCTTCCCTGAACTCTAGTTCTTGAGCCTCTACTAAAGCGATTTCTTCCTCTCCCCCTACCTCTTGAATTCTCTTGAGCCTTGAAAGACTACTCTTGGGAAGTTATTGCTGATTTGTTTATCTAGTGCTCATGGGTTTGAAGAATACCCATCAACTCATCCATTGTCAATGTGGTGAGGTCCTTTGCTTTCTCAATGTTTATCACAAGATTATCATATTTCTGATGTAAACTCCGCAATATCTTTTCAAAAATTCTCTGCTCTTCATAATCTCCTCTATTTGATTCAAGCTGGCTTATCAAATTGGAGATGCATGAGCTAAACTCTGTAATGGGTTCATTGTCCTTCATTTGAAGGTTCTCAAATTCCCTTATGATCTATTGTAGTTTCACTACTCTAAGCTTATTAGTCTCCTTGAAGTACATCTCAAGGTTATCCAATGATTCCTTTGCATAACTTGATACTATAATCTTGGGGAAGAATGTCTCTATCATTACTACCTCAATCAAACTTAATTCCTTAGCATCATTTCTCCTTGACTACTTTAGTGGAGTCTGTTGATTGTTGTTGAGGGTAGCTTACTAAGCTAGGTCTATCACATTCTTGACCCCATTAATCACAAACTCCCACAAATCATCAGCTACCATTATGTTTTTCATTTTATTTGCCCAAATGTCATAATTTTTATCATTAAAGGATGGTGGCTACTACCATACCTTTCCTACGTCTCCTACCATGTCTCCTACATAATGAACTTAAATATCCAAAAAAATAAAGGCCTAAACTCATGAGGATTTATGGGTAATAAATTTTGTTACCATGTAAAATATACCAAAACAAGGGGATAACCTATGTGTTAACCACACATGACTTGACAGAAGAAGGACCAAATCACTTGGTCATCAAAGAAACTACTCAGCACAAGCACAAACTAAGACAGTGTTGAGTAATATTAATACCCATCATGGTAGCATGTTAACCCATGTGAAAAAAACAAACAACAATCCAAAAAAATTGAAAATAGCAAGAATAGACCAAGAACGCCATGGAATAAACAAGGAAGGAGACAACACAAGTGCAATAGGCTAGAAGTATGCAAGATTGTTTGCTTGCTTTCTATTAACTAAAAATGAACTATTATAAATTATGAATGCAAAAAGCAACAACTAACTACAACTATTGTACATAAAATAAACTTGTAGCAAGTATAGCTACATAGAAAAGGCCTGGAGTAACTGGAGTAATCATTACTTCACAAGGACAAACTCTCACAGGTGCTATTGCACACAATACTCAAAAATATTCCTTATTGTTGCTGCTATTTCTACAAAAATTTACTTTGTATGAGAATGAAAAGTAGAAAAATTAATATGGAATGAATGAAATTCCCTCTTTTTTCTTCCTATTGTCCACACAAAATTTCCTCCTCTATTCCAACTTTGAACTCACCTAGCACAGTAAATGCATATGACTATTGGAGCTAGACAGTAGATGCCAAGTTGATAGGTGGGCATGGGCAACCAAAAAATATAAAATATTCCAAAAATATATTGAACATAATTAGTTTTTTTGCAAAAAAAATAGATACTAAGAATAATCCCATAAATAATATACTCAAAAGTACCTATAGTTGGGGCCAATGTAGAAATGTGATTCTGATTAGACAATTATGAAGCACAAACCTCTAATAATGATCAAACTAGAAATTTTGTTCTAACAGGCCTTGTATTCTATAGATTTAATTCAAAAATGGTAAATTTATATATAGACTAGTTAATTATGGTTCTTCATATCTATGTAGTTATCATACAAGAAAAATGAAGGTCAATTTATATTTAAGATCATAATGTTAGTGATTTTATTTTTTTGAAAGGATTAGACATGTACACAACAATAAAAAAATTAATTGTTATATTCTAGAATAATCAAATGGCAGAGCAGAAGTATTAGAAACTAAAAACTTCTTGGTGTATCACCTATCAATGTGCAATCTATGTATTTGTTTTTGATTAATCGACAAAAACTATTGTTTAGATGTATGACAGCTGAAAGTTAATATGCATTTGTCTTATTATCAACATTGTTCGGTAGGGTACTCATTAGGAACCATAAATTTAATATTCATTTGTCTTATTGGACACTCAAATAGGTAGCTTACTCATTATACAAATGTGTTTATCATAATTCAAATAGAAGTGAGTTTATTTGGAATGATAGTCATGACAAATATTAATTATTTGACCTGTCATACCTATGAGTCCAAAAAATAAGATTGATGTGGCACCAAATTTTATTTGTTATGTGTAGAATACATTTGTTATTGGGTTTAGAGAGTCTTTAACTATAATAAATTATGTAACTAATGTTGTGGTTATAATACATAATACTAAATGAGTCTATATATAAAGGTGTTTCATCTATTTGAATCATCAACATAGAATAACAAATGAAAATAGTTATAATTTTTTGTTGCATGATGTTCGAGAGTTCTAAAATGAGGTTAGGATTTTTCCACGTTAACATAAATAAATAAAAGTGGTGTCCTATCAAACAAAAAAAGTAAGAAGATTTCATAAGAGATGCTTAAATCCCTCAAAAGAAAGACGTGGAGCAATATGATCAATCTAACTCATAAATTAGAATCAAAGTATTTAGGATATCCATTACAAAGGAAACTCAAAATTGTTATTGTGAGAGGTGAAAGAAGCTTTCAGGCAACTGTAAGAACCCCAAATAGGCTCTACGCTGATCACTGTTTGTTTCCCTAGGTGTAATAATTGTTTTTGGTTTGTTTTTGAATGTTTTAAGCTGTTTTTGGGTTTTTGAGTTGATGAAAAGAAAATAAAAATATTGAAAACTAATCTACCTCAAATTATAACTCAAATCTGATTATAATGCTAATCAAATTCATTTATTCAGATGGCTCCTAATATTTGTACAATACTTATTTCTGGAAGCATACATTAAAACATCATCATTAATAGTTGAAAAAAACCTAATTTTTGTCTCCGATACGCAACCATACTACTGGTTGCTTCCTCCTTGGGCAGCGCCTATCAAAAACCGCAATATTAAATCTCTGATTTTTAATTCACTGTAGCGCTGTACTGTTCATAGCACTGTAGCTGCTGTTATAACCCCTTCCAACCTGTAACAGATTCATCCAATTCTTTCCTACGAAACACAATATTGACTCCAGAATGAAGTCAACTCACAGGCAAAATTCAAGTGATATTTCACACCCTCAAATTGCATCAACTCTGAAGATACTACGTCCTCCACAGTCTGAATTCTTCTCAAACTTGTAGAAACCCTTGTTGCCACAACTTTAAGAAATTTCACAAGGCAAAGTTTTTAAGCACTTCTCATAACCTGCTCTTGAAGGAAGACAAGGTTTTTTTATAAGGACTCCTCGACTCCAGAATGAGTCTCCACGCTCAATGTGGGATAAAAGATATAATAATAACATAAAAAATGTTATTACATTAAAACTTAGAAAATTCCTTTTAATTTTTCCATAAGCTTGGACCCACTTCACGAAATATTCTCGGATGGTACGTTTCCTCAAGTTCCTCTCTCTAAAATCAATGATAGCCTTTGGTATCAAAACAAGTTTTCCCTCATCATCCAAGGGTGGTAGTACTGTAGAAGGCACAATATGATGCCCTAGCGCCTTTTTGAGGCATGACACATGAAAGACATTGTGCACCTTGCTCTCCGCCAGCAAGTCTAACTCATAAGCCACCTCTACCACTTTCCTGATAATCCTAAATGGACCATAGTATCGTGGCTTGAGTTTCTCAGCACCACTCTTCTTGAGAGTGGATTGACGATAAGGCTGCAACATAAGATACTCCATGTCTCCAACCTCAAAAGTTCGCTCAGTCCTCTTCTGATCTACATACTGCTTTTGCTGATTTTGTGCCTTAGTTAGATTATCCTTGAGAGTCTTAACAAGGTCTTGACTCTCCTGTAACAAATCACCTGCACTGGGCACTCTAGTGTCACTCAAAAGCAAATCCATAAAATTGGGTGCCTCATACCCATATAGGGCCATAAAGGGTGACATCTGAATAGACATGTGATAAGTGGTATTGTAGCAATACTCACAGAGATAAATCCATTTTACCCATGCCCTCTGTTTCCCTGCTATATAATTTCTAAGATATCCCTCCACCCATTTGTTTACTATCTCTGTTTGACCATCTGTCTGAGGGTGGTAGATAGTACTCGGAGTGAGCTCTGTCACACACAACCTGAAGTGATTCATAAACCTCCTGTCTCTGTCACTTACAATGCTCCAAGGTAAGCCATGTAATCTGAATATTTCTTTGAAGAACAACTCTGCCACCTGTGTAGCAGTGTATGCAGCAGTGATCGGAAAGAAGTGTGCAAATTTTGTAAGGCAATCCACAACCACATATATGCAGCCTCTGCCTTGGACTCTATGCAGTCCTGTGATGAAGTCCATAGACAAACACTCCCACTTCCTATTAGGAATTGAAAGTGGCTGAAGCAAACTGGCTGGATAGGAGTGTTCTTGCTTATTCTGTTGCCAAATGGGACACTCCCTAACATATTGAAGTACCTCTGCTTTGAGCCCTTTCCATGTGAATCACTCTCTAATCTGTTGGTATGTCTTGTAGAAACTAGGATGTCCTGCCATAGGTGAATCATGAAAAGATTTCAAAACCACCCTCCTCACTACTGATCCTGGGACCAAAAATAGTCGTCCTTTGTAAATGATGAGCTCATTCACAAGGGTGTATTTGCTATCCTAAATAGTCTCATCTATGAATCCAGCTGCCCAAGTGTCCTTTGCATACTCTACAAGGATCAAGTGTCTCCAATCCTCCGATATGTCTGTCAATAAGCTCAAATGGGGCCTATGTGATAAGGCATCAGCAACTACATTCTGTGTCCCCTTAAAATATGTAATGTCAAAGTCATAGGACTGTAACTTGCTCACCCATTTTTGTTGCCTATCATTGAGATCTCACTACCCCAAAAAGTGTCTTAGGCTATTATGGTTGGTTTTGATACAAAATTTGCTACCTACCAAATATTGCCTGAATTTGGCCAAAGCATGCATAATGGCTAACATCTCCTTATCATATATGCTGAAGCTCCGCTCTGGCCCTCTCAATTTCTTGCTCTCATAAGCAATAGGGTGCTTCTCCTGCATAAGCATCGCTCCAATGCCCTCTCCAAAAGCATCACAATGTAGCTCAAAAGGTTTGCTAAAATCTGGTAATGCTAACACTGGACAAGAAGTCATCAACCCCTTAAATTTCTCAAAACACTCATGTGCCTCAAGAGTCCACAAGAAAGCTCGCTTTCTCATCAAATCTGTCAAGGGTGTCACATGCCTAGAATATCCATCCACAAACCTTCTGTAGAAACCACATAGTCCTAGAAAGCCCCTCAACTGTGTAAGGTTCACCAGTGAAGGCCACTCCACAATGGCACTAATCTTTTCAGGATCCATGCACACACCCTCTACATTGATGATGTGACCCAAGTACAACAACTCTGTCATGCCCAAATCACACTTCAAATCCTTTGCATAAAAGGATTCTCTGTCCAATATAGCCAACACCGTGTCCAGGTGAACCAAGTGTTCCTCCCAAGATCTACTATATACCAAGATATCATCGAAGAAGACAAGTACAAATCTCCTCAACTGAGGATGGAAAACACTATTCATTGTTGCCTGAAAAGTAGCAGGTGCGTTAGTTAGCCCAAATGGCATAACTACAAACTCAAAATGGCCACAATGACATCTAAAGGTTGTTTTCTCGATATCCTATTCTCTAACTTTGATCTGGTGATAACCTAATCTCAAATCTATCTTTGAGAAGAAGCAAGCTCCATGAAGATCATCTATCAACTCATCAATCCTAGGAATGGGGTATCTGTTTTTAATCGTCTTCCTATTAAGCACTCTGTAATCAATGCACATCCTCAATGTCCCATCCTTCTTCTTTACTAACACCACTGAAGAAGCAAAAGGAGACTTACTTGGTCTAATGTGGCCCATAACAAGTAACTCCTTTATGGTTTTCTCAATTTCATCCTCCAAGCTCTTCGGATGCTTGTAAGGTGTAATCATGATGGGCTTAGCCCCCTCCTCTAACTCAATGATGTGCTCAATACCTCTATCTGGTGGTCTACCTGGTGGAATGTCACTGAACACCTTAGAGTGTTTAACTCTAAGCTCCTGAATATCAGGAGGATATTCAATCTTATGTTGTCCCTCCTATGATGGCATCAACATGCACTCTGCTGCCCACTCTACCTGATCATGTCGAATCAATCTAGCCATTCTACGAAAAGAGACCATCATGAGATCACTGTCCCTGATTGCCTTAAGAATATGTGTCTTCCCATTCACTTTAAACCTCATCTCCATCTCCCTGAGGTTAAGAGTTAACTCACCAATATCGTGCAACCAACTCATCCCAAGAACTATATCTGTATATCCCATAGGTACAACATAAAAATCTGCCTTAAAGTCATAATTATTAACTTTCAATGGGAGTCCAGTGATCCTACGATCACATTTGAGGACATAGCCATCCGCTACCCTCACTCTAATTCCCCCAAACTCCTCTGTTTGTATGCCATGCTTCTCCACCATCCTAGCATCAATGAAATTATGAGTGGCACCTGTATCAACCAAGGTTATGACTCGCTGTCCAGCGAGTACTCCTCTCATCCAGAATGAACCTTCTTGCTTAATACTAGTGAGACGAGCTTCCCTAAGTTGCCCATCTCCTTCCCCATCCTTGGACTCCATTTTAGACAAGTTTTCAGCCTTGTCTTCCTCTTTTTCACCATCTATTTCCTCTATATCAGACTGCTGATCTAAATTATCTAATTATGATTCCTCATAGTATGCCCAAATAACTCTGTTAGCTTTTCCCTTTGGCCTAAGAGGACAATCATGGTTTGCATCATAGGGTCCCTTACAGTAGAAACATAATTTTTTCTTCCTCAAATCGTTTAATGTTTCCTTGTCAAAAGGTGCTGGAGTTTTATCTTTAGAATCATTTTTAAAATCAGTCCTCTTTGGTTTTTTATAAAATGGTTTGTTATCCTTACTAGAAGATGCTCCTTTGGGCTGAAATTTGTTTGTTGGGACTGCATGTTCCATACTTCTTGCCTTTTTCATCGCTTCCTGTAAAGAAATAGGATCAAATGCCTTTATCCAACCTCTCAGTGGTTCAAATAGGCCCTCAATGAAAAGAACTATCAATCTATGCTCTGAAATGTTTGGCACCATGACTGCCAACCACTGAAATTCACCAATGAAATACTCCAAGTTGCCTATTTGTTTCAGCTGTGCTAAGTCCCAGAAGCAAATCTCTGAATCTTTTTTGTCAAATCTTTCAACCAACCTATCCACGAAGTCCTGGTATTCTGTCACTTGGTTATGCTGAAGTGTTACCATACCATGGTACCACCAATCATGTGTTATTCCCTCCAAATGCAAGGTGGCATATTTGATAGCTTCAATCTCTGTCATTGGCCTCAGTGCCAAAAATGTGTCAAGCTTATGAATCCAAGCTTGAGCTGTCATCTTACCACTCCCATCAAATGTAGGCATAGTAAGCTTGCCTGTAGCCCTCTTCAGCTCACTATTTTGACCTCTAGGCCTCCTATCTTGTCTGAGTGACCTGTAATGCTCTCTCCTCTGATTTACAAAGCATTCAAAGGTCATCCTCTCCCGAACCTGCGGAGCTAATAATTCCCATTCATCATTTGCAGCCATGAGTGCATCTGCGAATATGGGGTCTCCTGTCGCCTCCTCTACCAGAACTTCTTCTGGCTCCTCTGGAACAAATGTAGGGCATGTAGGCCTATCAGCTATTCTAGAATGGGTCCGTTGTGGTCTCTGATTACCTGTAGCACTCCTGTTATCTCCCTGTTCTCCCAGCTCCCCATTTTGTCTAACAGGGGGGTTCATCCTTTCTACCATAGTAGTGAGTGCCTGTAATGCCTGTGCCATCTACTACTGCCCTATAACCATAGCATGGTAGAATTCTCTAGTATCCTGATCATCATTATTCCTCCTGTTTCTAGGTGGACTACCATCATGCCTCTCTTCCATATTTCTTGTTTCCTGTAACTGTTCTCTTTCAATCAAAGCTCTCCTACGAGTATGGTACTTGTGTGGTCCAATTTTTGGTGGCTGCATATGACTCCCCAAACCCTTAGGATGGCAAGAATGAGGCTCTGATACCAATGTAAGAACCCCAAATAGGCTCTACACTGATCATTGTTTGTTTCCCTGGGTGTAATGATTGTTTTTGGTTTGTTTTTGAATGTTTTAAGCTATTTTTCGGTTTTTGAGTTGATGAAAAGAAAATACAAATACTGAAAACTAATCTACCTCAAATTATAACTCAAATCTTATTATAATGCTAATCAAATTCATTTATTTAGATGGCTCCTAATGTTTGTACAATACTTATTGCTGGAAGCATAGATTAAAAAATCATCATTAATAGTTGAAAAAAACTTGATTTTTGTCTCCGATACGCAACCATGCTGCTGGTTGCTTCCTCCTTGGGCAGCGCCTATCAAAAACCACAATATTAAATCTCTAATTTTTAATTCACTGTAGCGCTGTACTGTTTACAGCATTGTAGCTACTGTTATAACCCCTTCCAACCTGTAACAGATTCATCCAATTCTTTCCTACTAAACACAATATTGACTCCAGAATGAAGTCAACTCATAGGCAAAATTCAAGTGATATTTCACACCCTCAAATTGCATCAACTCTGAAGATACTACGTCCACAGTCTGAATTCTTCTCAAACTTGTAGAAACCCTTGTTGCCACAACTTTAAGAAATTTCACAAGGTAAAGTTTTTAAGCACTTCTCATAACCTACTCTTGAAGGAAGACAAGCTTTGTTTATAAGGACTCCTCGACTCCATAATGAGTCTCCACGCTCAATGTGGGATAAAAGATATAATAATAACATAAAAAATGTTATTACATTAAAACTTAGAAAATCCCTTTTAATTTTTCCATAAGCTTGGACCCATAATTAATTGAAACAATGGCCCCTTTTATGATATCATGACCCTCACTTAAGTTATATATTATAACTTAACAATATAGGCTCAAAATCAATAATGTTTATTTTAACTAAATAAACATTAATATCTCCATTATTACTCAACATTTTTTGAATGTCGTTAGGATTGGGAGCTAACATGATAGAACTGCATATGACCATACCCCTTTTCTAAAAATAGTAGGGGTCTATCTTTATAACTCCAAAACTGCTAAAAATAGCCTGACCAAGCCAAACTCAAAGGAAAACTCATCATAAACAAACTCTGGCAACCCAGAAGAGTACTCTACTTTGGTCCTTGGAGGATCTCCACACCAAGGTGACCCTCTATCCAATCTTATTAGCCTATGAGGGTCTCTGATAGGCTAATCACCAGCTAAAGTGATGTCTCTAGCTAGAAGGGGACATTACAGCAACTATTAATACCATCAAGGGGTCTCCTTTTGATGACAAAATTTCAGAATATAAGTGACAAGTTTATCTCTATGACACAAATATTCTTAGTCAATGTTCATGGAACAAAGTGTCAAAGATCATCATTTAGTTCATTTTAGACTATTTAGTAAATTAGAAAATAAGTAATATTATAAATTGCATCAATGATTTGTTAACAAATATTGACATACTATGGATTGGTTTAGACAAATAGACTGACATGTTTTCTATTATTCGTAATCTTAAAGGATGCTTGGACATTTCTTGGATGAAAGGACAAAACTGGAATTTGGATGAAGACTTATACTCAAATAATAAAGAAGCAGTAATCCATTAGGAAGGATGTTAACCTTGAGATAAGTATTGTTGGGATTAGTTGCATATGCTACAATTTACACTTCCATATTATCTCATGGAGATTGAGTAAGTGATCCATTGTTTAATATCAATCATGTGTTCTTATAAATAGAATTTTTTTAATTTTCAATCAAACCAGATTGGTATAGGGTTTGTTAGAGACTTGATAATGAACCTTCATGTCTCTTCATGAGAAGACATATCATGAGTGGAGATGTCTTCTTATGATATTTTCCTTAGTGGAATTATAAGTATATACCAACACAAAAGAGACAAGAATTGAAAATGATAAATGCTCTTCTTTATTTGGAGTTCTAAAATTATGCTTTGATATTCATTATTTGTTAATATTGAATCTATTTCACGTACTCAATAGATAGTTTCATTACATATATATCCTTTAATAATAATAAATAGGAAATTTTAATTCACTTTAATTGAATTGGAGACAAATTAAAACCACTTACCTTATATGAATCCATGTAATTCTACTCATTTCATGCAGAAACTATAGATTGAACTGAGGCAGTCAACTGGGAAACTTTCTTAGTTAGACTATCTAAGCAATCCATTATATGTTGTATCCCTTCACTTGTTCTTATATGAATTGAAGAGGCTCTTACTGGGTGTTCAATAGATGCTTGTGAAATCTCTATTGATGAGCTAGATTTCCACTTGTTATTGCTATTAGATTTAGTATGATGTAGTGTTGTCATATAGTTTACAACATCTTCAAAATCTACTTCTTTATTAATGTTGTCCACCTAAAATAGAATGTCAATGTCAAAAAATACTCAACTCAAAAAAAATTTAAATAAATAGCATAGTGTAAATTTAACAAAATATCACGCTTACTCCAATTTTATTAACTTTAGCCTATAGCCCACCTCTACTATATGTATATTTATCCCTTACAATATCCCTTTCTCTCTTGTCTCTATTAATCTCAGTCAAATATTCCTAAGAACTCATACTTTGTTTTAATTTTTCCCACTATTCTGGAGATAGAGTGGAGTATGACTTTTCTTTTCCCTCTATGATTATTTTTTGGTAATGGTATCTAAAATTCTTCATAAGAAGTCTCATCTTGTTCATGTATTTTCTCCTAGAAATTTGTTGACCAATTGTGTAAAATGAATTTTCCATTTTCTATATAACAAATTCCACATTTCATGGATCTTTCTTTGTAAAATTTTATTTGCAAATATATAAATGGTCTCTGTATCGTATGCCCAACTTTGTAGCCCACCTTTCAACATTATACAAAATAGGTTCACCATCTCTTAATACCTCAACCAAGAATGATTTCTTACCTTCTAATATTCTCTGATTTTCTTTCTTCTGTATTGATCTGTATAGAGTTTGGTTTAATCTCTATCTTTTAAAAGTACTAGGAACATCTTCTCTTGAACCACCATCAATATTTATTGTTTATCCACCAATTTCATCCACAACTATAGATGCAGGAACTATACAATGAGCTAGCCAATCAGATTCAAGTTGATTCTCTTTGTGACATTCATTGAATTGTACATCAGAAGGTGCTATATTAGCAAACACATCAATAAGTGTTACATCAATATTAACATTATCACTTTCCCTATTCATTTTCCAATCATCATGTGCTATATCCATCTCCTAATCAATATTTACTATATTAGCAAACTATTGTCTTCTATGGACTAACAACATTGTATGCTAGTGTTCATTTAATTTTTTATTTGTGCTCTTCAGCATGTCTATAATACAAAAATAGATGGATGAAATTAAACCAATAGTACTTTTGTATTTCCTAACATCTATGAATAAAGTTTGAATGTAACATATAGATCAAGTTTAATTTAGAGAACTATAATTAAATATAAATGTGTAAATGATTATAGGTATAACTGTTAGACATATTGTAGATTCCAAAAAAGTGGAGATTGAAGAAAAAACACACATACATTTAGATTTTTTTGAAGTATATATTCATAGTAGCTTGAAGTGCTCATGTTACAAAATATATGTGTACCACATGTTAAAGAAAGATCACTTAAGTTTCCTAACATTCTGAGATCACAAAACATATAAAGGTTAAAAATCATCCCAAAGGATATCATGAAATATAATATCAAAAGTGCATTATACTAATATCAAATTCTAAACTTGCATTGTGTTCTAGCATTACAATATAATAAAGATCAACAGAGTGTAGAAATATGTAACAATATTTCTTAGACAATGTAGAGTCTATCAGATGGAAGAACTACAAGATTTATGATTTTTATAGAAACTTTTTTCATTTCAAGTGATGTGATCAACGTTTTTGAATATCATTCCTTCCTGAAATGTGATATTTCTTGTTGAATTTGGACACGAGAAATAATATCAAATATTTTATATTAAATATTTAATCATGTCAAGTGTGGTTTTTAGTCTGATTTTTCTTGATTGGACTTATATCAAAGTTTCTTTGATTATTTTCAATGATCATTATGATGAATGAGAAACTAACTAATATGATAATGCAAATCTTCTTGTATTTTGAAGTGCAAATATATGACATACATCTATAAACATGTACCTACAACAACTAGGCAATAATAAAAATACAAACTTTTAAAAGTTTGAAAAGATTTATTTACTTATATGAAAATTTTACAAGTACCAATTATGGGTCAAGAATTGTGTCTCAATCTTACAAAAAATTTCTCGAAAACTCTAGAAACATTTAGCTAGAAAATACTAGGAAATTTTTAGAAAATTCTAGAATTTGTTTGTGGTAGTTTATGACATGTTTATGAGTTGAAAAAATGTGTATGAGTTGTTCAAAATGTGTCTAATCTCTAGAACAATGTAGAAGGACTATTTTTAGAGTGTAAACAACTCATTATATGAATTTTATGAGCGTGTAAACTAGAGGACAAAATTATGGACGAAAATGGTATCTTGGAGTTACAAATCACAAGTGGGTAACATGTGGCATGGTTGTTTTGCCAATAGTTTTGGCCCATGGTTTTATATAAACTACAAATGGTTTCCAATTGGAAAATCACTATAAAAGGAAGGCTTGGGGAGGTGGTTGAATCATTGAGTTCAGTTTCCAAGATTGGTGCTAGAATGAGTCTCTTTGAGTCTAAGTCTAAGTTTAAGTTGCAGTGATGCACTCCTATAAGAACCTGCATTGCAAGTGTATTGTAATCCTCCAAATTTGAGAATCCATTGTGTAGGTTTTGGAGGGTGGGGTTTTTCTCTTGAAATGGTTTCCCCATAGTAATCATTGTGTTATGCATTCATTTTTATTTTTATTATGTTATTATGTATTTCTTGAGATCTCTATAATAGTTACTTGAATTTGCATAATCATCCCCTCAAAGATTAGTGTAGGAAGAAATTCCATGCACCTTAGCTTCCTTACAAGTAGTATCAGAGCTTTGCCAATTTTGGTTCTATTTGTTTGGTGTAGGGTTTTTGGAGCTAATCAAGGTTTGAGTGGGAGCTTGTGCAGAGGTTTTTAATTTTACATTGCAAGATTGTAAAGATGGAAAGCATATCAAGGAGGATAGATGTAGAGAAGTTTTCTAGCACAAACATTGAAATGTGGAAGCTAAAGATGGAAGATCTATTGATTAATTAAGATCTATGGGATGCAGTTGATGAAAAGAAGTTAAGGCCCATGGGTCCAACTTTAGCTGCAAAGTATGATGTGAGAGACAAAAAAGCTAAGAGTTTCATCACATTGTGTCTTGCAAAATCTGTAGTGATTAATGTCCATGAAGAATCTACCACAAAGAAGCTTTGGAAGAAGATAAGTGAGATGTATCAATTAAAATCACTTGTGAACAAGATTTTCTTGAGGAAGACATTGTATTCTTGGGTAATGGAAGAAGGTGGATAGATTTTTGAGCATCTTGAGAGTTTTAATATATTGGTTGTAGTGCCTGCCCCTAGTTCACATTTTGTTATCATTATCAAACTCTTTTAGAGTTGGTTTTATGTTGATGGTTAGCAACAGTGTTTTGAGACTTTCAAAGATTATGTTATGGATTCAGTTAATATGTGATGAGATTGCTTGGTACTTTATATTTCATGGTTGCATGATGATTATTTAGTGATTTCAGTATTTTTAGTTATTGATGATGATTGGTTAGATGGTTTATTATCACATGTATTTTCTTATGGATACTTACCCCATACTTGCATGTGTATGGTGTGTGTGTTTGCTTTTGTAGTGGTGTGTCTGATATGGTTAAGGAAGGGAGTTGTAGTCACCTGCTAGTCGAGATCTACATGATGCACCACTTCCTGCCATTGCCTATTTAGTTTAGTATATATTGTACTTGTACATGCATGGTTTTTATGCAAGTTGCAGGTACTGGGTGTCGACTTCCCTGAATTGCCAGGATGAGTGTACCCTATCACATTATCTCAATGATAAGAGAGGGGAGATAAATTCTCAAGTCCAAATCCCAACCATTTAAGCCATTTGTTCTAATTGGAAATTAGGACAAGTATTTGAGTTGAGTACACTCTGAATATGTCAGATGACGTAATTCATGATATTAACCCTTGGTTTGATTTTGTATGTAATGGGTTTTCGTATTTTATCCTTGTGAGTCTCTGGAGTATTTTCTATTAATTAAGCCTAATTAAAAGATTTAATTAAGGGTTTAATTTAATGGAAAATTAATATGATATTTTAATATTTATTTAATTTAATTAATTGGGAAATTAATTAAATAAAATAATTAAATTTAAAGATAAAAGTTATAATTTTAAAGTTGGAAAGTGACAATATTTATTTTAATAATAATATATTTGGAGTTCATTTTTAAATAAATGACTAAATAATAATATTATTAAAGCTAATAAATATTTTAGAAATTAAGTTTTGGAAAATGAAATTTAAAAGTGGAAAATATATTAAAATTATTAAAAGATTAAAGGTTGCATGATGTGTGCACATGATTAAAATATAAATATATTAAGATTGAAAAGTGGAATTATTAAAGTTAGTGCATGAGATTTAATAAATAAATAAATAAAATTGGAAAGAGTAAAGTAAATATTAAATTAATTATTGTGCATTATTTTAATATTTAGGAGTTTGCGAATTCTCGAGAGTTGTCATGTAGACAACACAGGAGTTTGTACTCTAAGAATGGATAAGTTGTCTACACTTAGGAGTTTGAATTTTTTTTCACAAAATAAGAGTACAAATCAAAATTGAAAGACTAGCATTTCAAAGGATGCAGAAAATGACTTATCAGAAATGATAATAGATGAACTAAGAAATCAAGGAAAGAAAGGTCAATTTGAAAGTTTTCCCATTTCTTCATTAAAATAATCTTGGGTTTTAGCTCCATCTATGGAAGGAAATGATGCCAATTTGCATGCTACTGTTGAGAATTCAAGAAATTTTGATAAGGAATCTAGTAGTAGCAAGAAATCTATTGATATAATTCCTCAACCAAGTATTCCTAAGAAAAAAAAGAATCTTCAAAGATCTTTGATGAAAAATACAAGTGAGGGTTGTGAAGGGCACACATTTGAGTCAATCGAGAGTTGTAATGAAGAAGTTAACACTTACCTGCAATCAAAAACTGACAAGGGATTAGCTCAGAAGAAAAGGAAAGTTATGAAGAGTGTAAAGTATTTAGAGAGGAAAGGTAGTATTACTCCTACTAAAGATGAGTTAAAGATCAATTTTGAAGAACCATGGAAAAATCTTATCCACAAGAATGTGTATCCTAGATGGATTGATTATAAACCAAGTAACATGTGACCCAGACCTCTAGTAGATAATACAAGCATGGTAGGGTTAATTTCTTGGAATGCAAATGGTTTGAGGGCCTTACTAAAATGGAAGGAGGTTGAAGATATTTAGTAAGACATGCAAGCCTTAAGAAAGGTAGAGAATCCACAGGGGACATCAAAGGAGGTAGGGGAGTTTTAAAAAAATGCCCAAGCCATAAGCAATGAAGATACAATGTGCAAACAATTAAAGGAGGCCATAGGCAAGTTAGACAAGGAGTCGGCCATTTTTAAGAAAGGGGCTCCACACACAAGTACACCATGGGAGGGAGACTGACGACATAACTAGAAGACAACTTACCACTTCTAGTAGCCCAAATACAAGCAACTAGCTTTTTTTTCATCTTAATAGCTAGGAATGGAGGAGCCATTTTAAGATAGAGGGTGGCTTTGAGAAAAAATGCAAGCAATCCCACATGTAGGGGCACTATCCCAGTCATAGTGTATGAAGGCATCTATCAGGTGGCATTCCAAGTCAACGAACTCATGGCTTTGAAATTAGAAGATGTCAAAAGGTTTCAAACTCACACAACACTAAACCAAAGCAATAGACCATGAAAATGAACTTCCAAGTAAATGCAAGGGGAAGAAGGAAAGATCGCCCAATGTAAAAGAGGAGCCCCACATTGCAGGAGAAATTCACAGCAAAAGGGGACTTGAATTTTTTAATCCCATGTGCATTGCGGTGGAGGAAATTTTAGTTTTTAAATAGTATTGTACTCGAATGTCTTTGTGTCTATGAGACTTGGTCTTTTAAAAGGCAAGGTGTGTGTGGGTCCAAATAGATAGCTAAAGGTGACCAAATAATTAATTTTGAATGAAAATGCTGATGTGCATGCTGACATCATCAGTGACATCAAATTTGAGGAAGGAGATCACACCACATGGACTATCATGTGGTTGTCACCATGTCACCAAGTAGAGTTGCTCACTAGTTAACTATGGTGATATAGCGACCATTGAGGTGGTGATGACATGTGGGACTAGGTGGCAGTGATGTGGCAGTGAGGGAATATAGAGGTGGTGATGACATGGCAGCCATGGATGGAGTTCTCTAGAAAAGTTTGCCAGAATCTAGTGGTCACCATGACACCACCGAAAATAGGAGATTTTTTGGCAAGCAACATGGTAACCTGCCAGAAAATCAAAAACTCTAGTAGAGTTTGTGAGAAATTATGTGGGTCCCACCCGAGATCAGAGCTAATATAGATATGACAAGTGGCACCATGTGATTGGACAAGGGGATATTGATTTTTTTAATAATGTCTTTTTCCTAACTTTAAAGCATTTGAGAGCGTTCAATCCAAAATTTGAAGATTTTGTTTCAAGAACTGAATTTCTATAGTTTATACTATAGAAATATTTTTAACTTTTCAAATTTTGGTATTTTTAATGTGAAAGCTATGGAGTGGAAGCTTGAACTTCAAAAGTGCATAACAGGAGCATTTTTTAACCAAAATGGGCACTCCAATATACTGTTAGAGCTAGAAAGAGATGAAATTTCCAATTATGAGGACAATTTTTTTCACAAGTGCTCACCAAATCATGCTATAAGACAATTTTTGATTCCTAGGGCATTCTCAATAGAATGGGAAAAATTTGTCATTCGTCATCAAAATTGGTCATGAGGTAGATAAAAAGGCTTGTTGAAGTGTGAAAGTGAAGAAAATCGATTCTAAGAAGTTTTCTTGGCTTCTCAAGGTTATATTCAACTGATTTTTCACTTTAACTTTGAGTTCAAATTTGACATTAGAAATTAGTTATTCTTTCCAATCAAAATATTTGAATCACTTTATGCCTTTGAGAGCCAAAATGGTTAACAATATGATTCACCCATTGTAGAGAGAGATTAGAGAGAGACTTTTCATTGCTAGGAGAGGGAATTTCAAGTGGACACATGTCAAATGCAAAGTAGATCTGAGAATTCCTTCTTCTATATCATTCTCATTCTTTCTCATTGTATGGGTTCTAGTTTTTTGAAAGAAAAAGTTTCATTGATGTGATACCATTAGGGGTTTTAATTTTTCACTGCGACACCATTGGTTCCAATTTTTGACATGGTTCCTTGATTATGACACCATTCTTTTAAAATAATTCTCTTGTATGAATAGTAGTAGAGAAGATAAATATAGATAGTTCAGATCTCTTAAGTGTTTCTTTGTTTTAAATTCAAGCATATGAATGTATTATTTCAAGGAAATCAATACAAAGAATAACGAGCATTTTTTGTTTCCATTATAGATCTTGTCTCCTTTCTTAGTGAATTTTCAATGCTTTATGATCTTTGAAAAAAGAGCCTAGGTCATAGTTGTAGTCCCTTAAGGCTGTATGTTGTTTCATTATTGCTTATAATTCAAGGAGTTATGTAAATGCTTCAGAGAAATCAACAGGGTTGCAATTTTATTAAGGGGGATATCAGGTAAGAATGAGATTTAAATTGAACACAGATGTATATTTACAAGGTGAATGGATAGATTAGATATCTGAATATATGAATAGGTATCAGGTATCCATATGTATGTGTTTAATTCATGAAATTTCCCAATAGATAAGGCACTGATTAGTTACAGGGTCACTTGTTCATGCTACTACATATTAGGGGGTTTTTCGAATTCAGCATTATTAATCAAATTCTTTTCCCCTTTCATGTTGAAGAGCTACAATAGAATGCCCTCACTCGGCTTATGAATGTCATAGATTTGCATTTAGCTACTATAGATCTGTGTTATTACATGAGTTATTAGGAGATATAAGGGTTAAATCTGCATTATTAGATTCAGGGATATGTTTTGCACTGATACCATATAATTGAATCTGAGGAGTCCCACCTACCTAGGTTTCACAGAGCCTGAAGTAGAAGAAGAATCAAGCCTTATAGTTGGCCCAGTGTCTAAAATGACAAGTTGAAAATGGGAATTAGCTGCCCCTAGATGCATCTTGTTCTCATTGGATAATTTGAAACCTGTAACATTGTAACGTGTTATTAGATGAGTTATTAGGAGATATAAGGGTTAACTGTACATTATTATATTCAGGGATATGTTTTGCACTGATATCATATAATTGAATCTGAGGACCACCTACTCAGGTTTCATAGAGCCTAAAGTACAAGAAGATTCAAGCCTTATAGTTGGCCCAGTGTCTAAAATGACAAGTTGAAAATGGGAATTAGCTGCCCCTAGATGCATGTTGTTCTCATTAGGTAATTTGAAACCTATAACTTTTCAAAATAACAACAAAATGGCAACACTACTGGAGGAGTTGCATACAGAAAGAAACAAAATCTTTGGCATGAAAAAGATTGGATATATCATATCTATAGAAAGGTGTGTTTCTTGTTTCCTTGTTGAAGATTCATGTCCCCTAGTATCCTTATTCATTGATAGTTGTAGTTTGACTGAATTGAAGAAATTGTAGTGTGAAAGTCACTTAGCATTTTACCAAGTTCCCAGTAGATCACAGAGTTATATTGTTTTCTTCAACTTGTCAAGTACTTGGAATCCAATCTTGATGATTAGTATTTACACATATTTGTTATAAATTCTAGATTGGATTGTAATTTTGTGCAAGCTAATGTATTCTTTCTCACTAAGTGAGTGGTGACTCGAAGTCAAATCTATGAACTAGTGCAATTTGAAATTCATGGTATGATTGAAAGATACAATAGTTGGAAAGAATTTTGAAAGATATTATCTATGATTCTTGGAAATGGTTGAAGAAACTGTGTGGTGCTTTATTGCAAAGAGATACTAAATTGTAGAATAAATCTAGATCTATTGTTGTTTCCTGCATTGAAGTTATTTGCAGCCACTACAATTTAGGTATTTCTATTTTCATGAGATTTTTATTTCATGAAAATAATATTATTCAAAGGTATTCTCCATTTGGTGATCAACACTATACATAGGAGATTTTTTTTATATAAGTTTTCATATTCTTGAATTTGGATTTTGAAAAGAATATGATTGAGTGTGAAAACTAGTAGAGGGAGCAAATATTATTGAAACAGACTTGTTGAAGTACGTGTATAAGTCATGTGATGGAAAAAAACTTTGAGAGATTAAGATTTTAGAATCCTAAAAATTGTAGCACTTGTTTGATTATGTTCTTTCTATGAGATCAAAATTAGAGCCTCTATTTAGTGATTTTTGGCACTAGGATAAAGAGGTAGAGGGTTTGTTTTAAGTGAAATCAGATCTTAGATCTAAAATTAGTTTACCAAGATATGAAGATGTGCTAGAAGATGTTATAGATATTAAGAAAGCTCTTCATAATCAAATTGCTAGATTTGTAAGAAATGTGGTAGGAAGTGTTCAAGGTCTAGAAGATGATCAGGTCTATGAAAGGTTTAAATCAGCACTTATGGAGTTGTATGTATCTCTAAGACCCAAGGAGTCTTCATGGCCTATTCCTTTCTTAGATGTCTTTATGCCTATTTCAGTTAACTAGCCATCACATTTGAGGGTACAAAAGATTCTTCATGTTGATAGTATTTTCTAGAAATTTGAGAATAATTTAAATAGCCAATGTGAAAGTGATGAAAGTAATAGCGAGTCTAGTGAATCCATAGATAATGACAACATTTATTTTGATTATGAAGATCTAGATTCTAGATCTACTAAATTAGATGATTTTAGTAAGTAGAATGAAGGTGGTTATGTGACTAAAACTAAATTATGTGCCAATATTCATGAGTGTGTAGAAAGTTTTAACAATAGTATAGATAATTCTTCTTTTGGTAAAAATGAGAATGACACACCCAATAAAGAGGTATTGTGTAAAGAAGAGGCAATATGTTGTAGTATAGATTTAGGTTTTTCAGATTTTCATATTAATGGTACTACTGCTATAAGTTTTCTAGATTAGAACCTAGGAGAAGATACTTGTGATGGAGTCTTCTTGAGTGTTGATGAAGTTTCAGAATTCCTAGCTCATGATCTTGAAAGATATGAAAATGTTTCCCAGGATGGTCATATTGTTCCTTGTGGTATTTCTTCTATAGTGAGGTCATTTACCCAAGGTTTAATGTTGAATTTGATATAAAATTTGAATATCTGCTATCAAGTTTTGGAAGTATAGTTGATAATAGATCAAGTATCGATACACATGATGAGTTTTCTAATAAGGAGAGTACCAATAGGGGGGAGTTTCATTTTGCTTCAGATTCATATCATGTTGATTATATTGATATTAATTTTGAATATAAAAAGGAAGAAAAAGCTAGGAGTGATAAATCTAATTTTGAGTTTTCACAATATGTTGTTATTAGTTCTTTAGATCAATCAGGAAATCATTGCAATCAAGATGATGAAGTTTTTTTAAGGGATCTATTGAACACAAATGAGGTTTCAACATTGTTGTGACATGATTTTGAAAGGTATGAATCAATGTCTAATTCAACTTTGCCTTTATTAGTGTTTGTTGGTTCTCCTACATATCAGCATTGTTATTTTTTTGAAGACTTTCAACAGAAGCATGAAGATTTGCTTGAAGAAGTGAAGACTAGTAGAGATGTATTTACTGTTGTCATAAGTGATGATAAATTAGATTTATGTTATATAGATGATAATGAGAGGTTTTTGATATCTTTTGATTATGACTTAACATTTAGTGAAGAGATTCATGTGATTGATGTTACTAATGATGCAGAGAGATCAGTTGGTTTTTTATCTAATCCAGATGGAGTATATGACAGTAAAATGCAGTTACATGAGATGGGTTTTGATTATTCATGTAGTGAAGTGAATACTAACAAAAGTACACATGAATATAAAATTAAATCTTCTCTATAGTTTGATGAGTCTTATGCTAATAATTTTAACACATTGACAAGTGTCTCTAAAAATTTCTTTGATGAGAATATTCATGACAATAAACTTCCTGGTGATGAAAATGTTAATGAGGTTTCTTTTCATATGTTTGTTGAACCTTTGCTTGAAGACTATGATTATAATTTTTTAGTGAGTTTCAGATCTGATTCAGTATGTTATGACATGATACATGAAGTTGATTTAGATCTATTGTACTCTTTGAAGCTCGAGGCACAAGGTGAGTTGCAAGTTTTTAGTACATGCAACTTGATGAATGGTGTAGAATATGAAGTATTTGTGTTTTCGATCAGCATGCATGAATCATTGGTTGATTTTTATTCTCAGTTTAGTTTGCGTAATCATGAGCATGCTAATTTTTTCTCTCCTAATGAGCCTGATGTCAAGGTTAATGCTGATGTATGTATGCATTATGACAATGAAGTTGTGAATTCAATTTTGCCAAGTAATTCATTTCAAGATTCTAATCTAATTGATGGAATTGATGGGAAAGATAATTTTAGTTTAGCTCAAGAAAATGTCAATGAAAATAAGATCTATGATAGAGGTAAAAAAAATTGTTGAAGTTCAATGGCCCGAGGCCATTGTATGTACATAGTAGTTGTAGTTGTTCTTTTCCTTCAATAAAGTTGTGCAAGAGAAGTTTTCAAGAATGGTTTGCTTCTTCTAGAAATCTAAATCGTTGCCATGCCTACAAGGGACATGCATGCCTAGATAGAGCCACTATTGGTGCTCAAAATTGTAGCCCCGATTTTGAGTACTATTGAAGAAATTAAGCCATATAAATGTTTTTAATGCATATGTACCTAGCTATCATTTTGAGCCCCAAGAGGTTTTTAATGCTTAACACCTTCCATTTAGCACATACACTCATTCCATGAAGTTAAATTGGCATTCTAAGCTATTCAATGAAATCCCATTTCGAGCAATTGTAAATTCTACATTTTCATGTAAGTCTCAAATAGCGATAGGAGCTTGTGTTTGCAATTAAATATCTCGCATCCAGTAATGTTTCATGACTCACTACTTTGGAAGTGTTTAGTTCCCATACCAAAGAGCCTATGTTTCATATGTCAAAATGTTTTGAATCCGTTTGACTAGCTTTTGAATCCCTCCAAGTTGGTCACTTAATGTTGTCATGCTGATCCAATTAATTATGAATTCTAGAAGGCCCTATTTGACTTGTCGTAGCTATAACCTAGTTGATTGAAACAAGAAAATTCATTTTTTGTTGAATTTTAGAGGTTAGAGACTTGCTATGTTTCAAGTTTGAGCTTATGAAAAATCCATTTGATCAATTTTTAAACATGATTCCAAATGCAATTTCAAACTTTTTACTAGTGTCAGCATTTGCAGATTTGTCAAAAACCCTATTCATGATGTTATATCTCAAAATTTATGAGAGGTGAGATTTAATGGATTGTACCATCATGTTGTACTCCAAAAATTCTTTAAGTGTGTCAATTTTCACATCTTGATGAATCCATTTGCACACTTTCCCAAGTTAATTCTAGTTGTAAAAAATGCTTTTCTACCATTGTTTCAATCCACAAAATTTGAGTAGCCTACTTTGACCACTGGCCATTTACACCTAGTAATTTGTGATGATCCCAAATCCTAGATTCATACTCCCTTTGTGATAGTGAACCAACACCCCATTTTTGATTCTCCCAAGTGTCCGTTTTCCTAGTTTTTGAAGCCAAATCCAAACACAATTTATTATTTTTTGACATGTTTTCTTATAGGCAGTTAAGAGAGGTCAACTCTGATAGTCAATATCTTTTGACCTTGAATTCATCATGAGATGATATTAAACATAGTGCAAGTATGTAGAAAAAAGAATTAATATATTTAGTTTCAGATCCTGGTCAAGTTTTTGGGTCAGTTTTTAAGGCCAGTCAAAGGACCTCTTGGCATTAAGTCAACAAATTATAGAATGATGTCAAATGAGTTTCCAAAATTGATTACAATGGTCAAACCTAATTCTAATTAATATGATGGGTTTAATGGATCACTGTGGCATTTTAGGTGTTTGTAAATGAAATTTCTTTTAGTCAAACTCACCTGGGGCTCCACTGATTTCATCATATTAATGTAAATATGTATGAAATAATGATTCTCAAAGGTTTTCAAAAGGGGATAAGATATGAAAAGGGAGTCCTTGAATTTTGGCTAACTTCCATAAAGAACAAGGATGTTGTGGCAAAGCTTTGAGGTTTAATGAGGAAATTAGAAAAGTCACCAACTGGCTATAAGAAGGAACTCATAGTGGCATTGAAAAGCTTTTCACAAAATAAGAGTGCAGATCAAAATTGCAAGACTAGCATTTCAAAGGATGCAAACAATGGCTTATCAAAAATGATAATAGATGAACTTAAAAATAAAAGAAAGAAAGGTTAGGTTGAAAATCTTCACATTTCTTCATTAAAAGCATCTTAGGTTTTAGCTCCATGTGTGGAAGGAAATGATGCCAATTTACATGCTATTGGTAAGAATTCAAGAAATCGCAAGAAGGAATCTAGTAGTAGCAAGAAATTTGTTGATATAATTCCTCAACCAAGTATTCCTAGGGAAAAAATGACTCTTCAAAGACCTCTCATGAAAAATGCAAGTGAGGATTGTGAAGGGCACATGTTTGAGTCAATCGAGGGTTGCAATGAAGATGTTAAGACTCACCTACAATTAGAAATTGACAAGGGATCAGCTCAAAAGAAAAGGAAAGTTATGAAGAGTGTAAAAAATTTAGGGAGGAAAGGTAGTGTTGGTCTTGGCGAAGATTAGTTAAAGATAAATTTTGAAGAACCATGGAAAAATCTTGTCCACAAGAAGGTATAGCCTAGATGGATTACTTATAACCCAAGTAACATGCGACCTAGACCTCTAGTAGAGAATACAATCATGGTACGATTAGTTTCTTGGAATGTGAATGGTTTGAGGGCCTTATTTAAATGGAAGGAGGTTGAAGATATTTAATAAGACATGCAAGCCTTAAGCAAGGAAGAGAATCTACAAGGAATGTCAAAGGAGGTAGGGGAGTTTTAAAAAAAAGCCCAAGCCATAAGCAATGAAGATAGAACATGCAGGCAATTAGAGCAGGCCATAGGCAAATCAGACAAGGAGCTGGCCAGTGTTAAGAAAGGGGCTCCACATGTAAGTACACCATGGGAGGGAGACTAACAGCCTAACTAGAAGACAACTAACCACTTCCAATAGCTCAAATACAAGCAACTAGCTTTTGTTTTCATCTTAACAACTAGAAATGGAGGGGCCATTTTAAGATAGAGGGTGGCTTGGAGAAAAAACATAGGGGAGCCCATGTGGAGGGGCACTATCCCAGACATAGCATATGGAGGCATCCATCAAGCAACATTCCAAGTCAAGGAACCCACGAGTTGGAAAATAGAAGATGCCAAAAGTTTTCAAACTCATGTAGTGCCAAGCCAAAGTACCAGACCATGAAAAGGAACTTCCAAGAAAATGCAAGGGGAAGAAGAAAAGATTGCCCAATGTAGAATAGGAGCCTTGTGTTGCAAGAGAAATTCGTAGGCAAAAGGGATTTGAATGTTTTGACCCCACATGCCTTGCGGTGGTACAACTTTTAATTTTTAAATAGTATTGCACTTGAATGGCTTTGTGTCTATGAGACATGGCCTTTTAAAATCCAAGGTGTGTGTGGGTCTGACTAGAGAGTTCGAGTTAACCAAATCATTAATTTTGAGTGAATATGTTGATCTGTATATTGATATCATCAGTGACATGGAATCTGAGAAAGGAGAGTGTACCATCTGGATGATCATGTAGTTGTTACTATATCACCAAGCAGAGTTACTCACTAGTTAACTATGGTGACATAGCGACCATTGAGGTGGTGGTGAGACACATGGGACCAGTTGGCAGTGACATGGCAGTGAACAAGTGCAGAGGTGGTGATGACATAGTAACCATAGATGGAGTTTTCCAGAAAAGTTCACTAGAATCCAGTGATCGCCATTTTGCCACTAGAAAATGAGAGATTTTATGGCAAGCAACATGGTGACTTGCCAAAAAATCCAAAAATTTGATAGAGTTTGTGTGAAGATATGTGGGTCTCCGCCAAGATCAAAGCTAATATAGATATGACAAGTGGTACCATGTTATTGGACAAGGGGATATTACTTTTTTTAATAATGTCTTTTTCCCAAATTTGAAGCATTTGAGAGCATTTAGTTCAAAATTTGAAGATTTTATTTCAAGAATTGAATTTCTATAGTTTATACTATAGAAATATTTTTAAGTTTTTAAATTTCGGTGTTTTTAATGTGAACGCTATGGAGTGGAAGCCTAAACTTTAGAAGGGCATAATAGGGGCATTTTTTCACCAAAATAGGCACTCCAATATACTGTCAGAACTAGGAAGAGATGAGCTTTCTAATTATGAGGTCAAATTTTGCATAGGCATTCATCGGTTTGCACTATAAGACAATTTGTGATTCCTAGTGCATTCTCAGCAAAATGTGCAAAATTCATCATTGATCATCAAAATTCGTCATGAGGCAGATATAAAATCCTATCAAAGTGTGAAAGTGAAGAAAATTGATTCTAAATGGGAATTAGCAGAGCCTTATGTAGAAGAAGGGTAAAGACTTATAGTTGGCCCGGTGTCTGAAATGACATGTTGAAAATGGGAATTAGCTACCCCTAGATGTGTCTTGTTCTCATTGGGGTAACTTGAAACCTGTAACATTTCCAAACACCAACAAAATATTTGGGGCACTAAAAGCTATCTCTATTATAGATAATTCTCTAGACTATCTCAGCTTATTCTCAACTACTTCAAGTCTCACAAGTAATGTTTCCTTGGTGAGATATTTGGTACAAGAGATCAACAACTATATTATTTGAATTACGAGCTTAGTTTTAAAATCTTAAATATCTTCCAGATGACCTCATCATCTTCCTTGGTTCCTCCTTGAGATCTGATACTTGTAATAATTTTTGATATCCTGCCTACATATGTTCTTATAGATTCATCTTCCATAATTTTAGCATGTTTAAATGCACAAATCCAAATTTGTAGCCTCAATTTCTTAAAATTTTCATCACCTTCAAAACTATTTTCCAAAGCTTTCCAAATCTTATGAGAAGTATCAAATGTTTTTGCCTAGTTGTACTCTATTTTAGGAAGTGCAAACAATAGTTCTTCTCTAGCTCTCATGTCACACATGAAAAGTTCTCTCTCATTCTCAATATGAGTTTCTAGTGTACTTTCAACAATTATTGTCTTTTCTAATTTAGTTAAGATCCAATATCCTGGACCCATACATAATAGACATGTCTTCATATTTTCCATCTTGCTATCATCATTTATTCCATCAAACTTCAAACTATCCTTTTTGAATATCTTAGCAATGGATCTCCCAAGGTTATTAAACTTTATTTTCAAGGACCTATTTCTTTGATACCAATTGTTAGACATAATAGTCCACCAAGATAACTAAGAGGGGCGTGGGGGGATTCAATCAGCTATCTAATTAAAACATTTATCAACTTTAATTAATCTTAACCATTAAATCAAAGTAAATAACAACCCTAACAAGATGCAATTAAATAATTATACTATATTTATTAACTAGGAAAACACTAGTGGGAATGATTCCCATATATATATATATTCTTTGTTAGAGGATAGACCCTTTGAGGAGTCTATGAACACATTTAGTGCACAAGAGTCCCTATTAAGAGACTTTAAATTCTTCGTAGGAGATTCCAACCCTATTAGGAGTTTTAGAAGGAAAAAGTGTTGGAAGCGTGAATGTTGATGATGCTTCTATAGGGGAGTATTGTAGAAACATGATTAGATATATTGGAAGTATAAGATGAGTAACTGAGAGGGGAGGGTTGAATCAAATACTACTAAAATAAATCCTAGATCCCTTAGATGTTAGTACAAAATAAAGTCTAAAAATTGAATACTACTTAAGCTCAATAAACACAACTAAAATACTCTAACTTGGTAAGTAATGATTATGCATATCTTTAAATGTAGTCTGTGATTACCCTTACTTTAAAATAGTTGCAAACACATAAAATAAAATAGCATGAACACATTTGACACCAAAACTTAAAATGGAAACCCAATTTGGAAAAAACCACCAATTGTAACTCGTTATTTTTTTCACTCTTTTGAGGTGAGCTTTGTTAGGAGCCAATCCTATTAAAGGTTACAAAACACATTGCTAGGTGTGACTCTGTTAAAGGATTTAATCACCCTATTAGGAGTGGCCTTGTTAGAGGTCATAAGAAAAATCAATAGAATTGCCACCTTGTTAGAGGATTTACAAATAGCTATTAAGAAAACTCTATTAAGAGATTTAGATCTCTACTACAATGGTTAGAGAGTAATAATGAGATGACCTAATTTGTATGCAACTAAATTTTCTTATTATAGATCTCTATTTTAGCTTTTACTTGATCCTTCCTAATCAAATATAGCTTTTTTTCTCCACAAGGATATTCTTCTTATCCTTCAAACTCAATTTCCTACAGCATCATTAGGTCTTCAAAATAATCCATGCATTCACTTACACACTTTCAAATTCACAACTTGACCATATACTTAAATCTTTCATATTGTCAAGTCAGCTCATATGCAACTTAGAATTATTAATATTGATCATCATAGTTGGCTAGAACCAATAGATAAATCAATTAAGCTTAATATGCCAAGATAATAAAATCCTTCATTAGCTAACCCAACTCAGTAGACACTTACTCAGAAGTTATTTCTTGTGTTAACTAGTAGAAGCTTGGTTAACACTACAAACTTGCAAAGATCCTTTGGAAACTAAGTGAGCACAATTAACACCAGTTCCATCCAACCTTTCCTCATTAACTAAGTGAACTCAATTAACACTCAACTTCTATAGACTTTCCTTTGATTCCCTACTAAACTTGGTAGACACTGCCTTCTGAACTAGGAAAACATAGAAACACTCGGTAGACATAGAAAACCATCTTTACTACCCGACTAAGCTTGACATATAATAATTGATAATGATATGACATTGTTGTAACATGAAAGAAAATACACAATTAATCAATTATATCCAACAATCTCCCTCTTTGGCATTGATGGCAACACAACATGTCATAATGAAATTTTGGATTTATTCTTAAGAACTCCCTCTATCAATGTGAGCTCTTCCTTTCACTAGATTTTCTCTCTGTCTACAAAAACTTCTACCAAGTTCATTCAAAAAACTTTCTCCCGCTTACAAAAAACTTCTCCTTTTTTGGAATGACAAAAATTTCTTGGAGATATGACACTAAACTTCTCCCTCTTTCACACACATTCCAAAGACAATAACTCTATTAATATCAATGTGCCTTAAGTACCAATTCATTTACAATATGCTCTTTGTCAATTTCACACAACCTGATTGATTTTTAACTATCTCTTTTTGATGCATCACTAAACTTCATTTAGTGAGCTTCAAATAGGGGAATTACCCCTAGCTTACCTCTTAGATATAGAAATGCATCCTTAGGTAATGGCATGGTGAATATGTCTATAATTTGTGCTTTTGTATTCACATATACCAATCTAACTTCTTTATCCTATACCAATTCTCTTAAGAAGTGATATTGTATAACAGTGTGCTTAGTTTTGGTATCCATTACTAGATTCTTCGATATATTGATTGCACTGGTGTTATCATTGTGTACGACTATTTGATCCTTGATCTCTATCTTCATTCCTTCTAGAGATTTTTTGAACTTAACAATGTTAGAACAATTAACTATTGCTACCACATATTCTACCTCTACTATGGATTGAGAAATGCAATTTTCTTTTTTGCTTGTCCAAGACACTTGTATTTTATTGAGAAAGAATGCTCCACCACTAGTGCTTTTTCTATCATCAAGACTTCCTACCCAATCAATATCAATAAATAGCTTCAAGTCCAAATTACCTCTAAGTTTGTACCATAAGCCATAGTGTTCAGTACCATTTAGATACCTCATGATAATGTTGATTGCCATTATTTGATTTTCTATAGGATTTGTTGAGAATCTTGTCACCATTCCAACTGTTAGTATAATATCAGGCCTTGTATGTATTATATACTACAATTTTCCAATCATTGATCTATATGTGGTATGATCTACTTCTTTGGAATTATCATTCTTGGAAATCTTATGTCTAGTAGACATAAGGGTTCCAACTAATCTTGAATCTTCCATTCGAACTTCTTTAGTATCTCCTTGATATACTTAGATTGGGTGATGTAGATACCATTTTTGTTCTATTGTATCTACAACCCAAAAAAGAATTTTATCTCACCAAACATAGACATCTCGATTTCTTTACTCATTTCTTCTAAAAATGCTTTGCAAAATTCATAATTTCCTATGAATAAGGTATCATCAACAAATATTTTTTCCAACACAATCTTCTTTTCTTGTCCTTTGATATACAGACCACTATTATCATTTGTTCTTTGAAGTCCAATCTACATCAAGGAATTATGAAGTCTTTCATACTAAGCTCTAGGAGCTTGCTCGAGACCATATAATGGTTTGTGTAACTTGAAAACTATGTCTCATTTTCTAGGATCAACAAAACCTTTTTGTTCTTCAATATAGACTTTCTCATCGAGAACTCCATTCAAGAATGCAGATGTAACATCCATTTTGTATACTTTAAATCCTTTTTGTGTTGCATATACTAGTAAAGTTGTAACACCTTCTAATTTTGTAATAGGAGCAAAAGTCTTACCATAATCAATACCCTCTTGAGAATAACCTCTACATACCAATCTTGCCTTGTTTCTTAGAACTTTTCCATCTTCATTCATCTTATTTCTGAGCACCTACATTGTGCCAATTACATTTTTATCCTTGGGTCTAGGAACAAGAGTCCAAGTTTTATTCTTTTCTATTTTTTCTATCTCTTCATTCATTTCTTCAACCCAACTTTCATTATCTAGAGCATCTTTAACATTTATAGATTTAAATTTAGCAAGTAAACATGTACCTTTTAATTTTCTTTTTGTCATTGTTCCATCAGATTTGTCTTCAATGATCTAATTAGGTGCATGATGCCTTTTGACATATCTTGCTAACATAGGCTCTTTGGGTGTTGAATGAATCAAACTATCTTCATTGTGAATTTTAGTATCAATGTCGAGTCCAATTGTCCATGAATTGGGTCCATAAAACTTGGTCTGAACTAGCTTAGTAGCCTCTAACTTGTGTCCTTCAGACTATGACTTGGGTTGCACCGTCTACAACTTGATAACTATTGCAGATTTTGGAGACTTGGGAGATGAACCCTCCTTTTTTTCAAATAGGTTTGGCATGGTATCAGGTTCATAGTAAAAAAGTCTTTTGTAATCCTCTAGCTCCTTGTTGGTTTCTTCTTCACTCTTTTCTAAAAACTTATCAATTCTAACATGTGCACTTTCTATTATTTTATGAGTAGACAAATTCAAACATTTGTATGATTTACTTCTATAAGAGTATTCTAGAAATATGTCTTCATCACCTTTTACATCAAATTTACCATTTCTAGACTCTTTCAAGATATAACATTTGTTGTCAAATACTATCAACTAAATTACATTAGGTTTGTAGCCATACCATAGTTGATAAGAAGTTTCTTTTTAATCTTTTTTCAACTATACACTATTCAAGGTATGAATTGTAGTGTTGATAGCTTCCTTCTAGTATTTGATTGCAACATTATTTTCTATCATTGTGTTTCTTGCACAATTCATGATTAATCTATTTCTTCTTTCAGCTATACCATTATGTTGTGGTGTACTAGAGGCTAATACTTGTCTTTTAATTACTCTTTAAATAAAAAAATTATTGAATTCATTGGAGATGAATTCACCACCTCTATCTGATCTTAAACATTTCAATCTCTTTCTAGTTTCTTTTTCTACTCTTCCTAGATACCATTTGAATTTTTGAAAAGCTTTTAATTTTTCTTTTTGATACATTACAATTATCATTCTAGAATAGTCATCAACAAAAATAATGAAAAATTTTCTCCCTATAACTCTCTATTCTAGTAGGTCCACATAAGTTTGTACAAACAATCTCTAAGACTTCTTCTGACTAATAATTTTTTTTTTTGAAACTAGTCTTTCCCATCTTAGCAATTTGACAATTCTTGCATAAACTCTTATCAAGCTTCTTCAAACTAGAAATACCTCTTACTCTTCTATGTTTTCTTATCTTAACCAAGTTATCAAAGTTTACATGAAATAGTCTTTTGTGTCATAACTAGCTTTCTTTTATGTGAGCAATAAAACATGAACATTCACTAAGATCAAGATAAAATAGATTACCTTTTGTTTTCTTGCTAGATCCAACAAGATTTCTTTTTCCAATTTAGTAGTTTGGCCTATCCATTCATGAATTCTACCTTGAGACCAATGTTATTTAACTATGCTACACTTGGTAGATTATGATTTAGTCCTTCAATCCAACAAGCATTGTCAAATACAAGTTCTTTAGTCAATGAAATACATCCTTTTCCTTTTATATTCTATGTGCTCAAATTTCTTTTTATCTCCAATCATAAGTTTTGAATAGCCACTATGAATAATCCATATATCATTTTGCTAACATGAGATATAAGTGTCATCTTATCTCGTTCATCATCATATTCATCTTTTGCAACAATATATACCATTTCATCTTCACGGTTATCAGAATTTTTAGCTATAAAACATGATTTCTTATCTTTGTCCTTGTAGTTCTTGGAAACCTTCTTGCCTTTTTTCTTATTTATTTTCTTTTCATCTTTGATTTCTTTGTTTGGATATTTTGTAAGAATGTGACCAATTTCTTCACAAGAAAAGTAGATTAGAGGAACTTTAACTTTGTATTTTCCTCTATCTTTGGAATACTTTCTTGCAAGTAGGGCTTCAACAACTTCAAGATCATTATCTAAGCTTTCTTCTATTTCTTCTTCTTCACTTCCTAATTGACTATACTTTGATTTCTTACACTTTTCTTTGAGTAAGAGTTTAGCTTTAAAAGCAATCTGAATAACCTTTGAATTAGGAACATAGTTATCAAAGTTCACTAACTCAAAAGTTGTCAATCTTCCAACTAGAGTATCCAAAGATATTTTAATATTTGGATCATATCTCATATTTTGAATAGAAAATACTCTAATTTCATAAATAACAAAAAGAGTTCTAAGTACCTTCCTTATAACTATTTTCTCCTCAATTTCTCCTCTAGATGCTTTGATTGCAGTTACACTTGCTTTGATTCTTTCCACATATTTTGCAATATTGTCATCTTCTCTCATTTTCATCTAATCAAAATGACCTCTAAGAATTTCAACATTAGCTATTCTTACATTTTCATCTCCTCCATATATGTATTTTAGTTTGTTCCAGATCTCATGAGTTGTTTTGCAATCTCTGACTTCATCAAATTCAACATAACTAAGAGCAGATGCAATATCGATCATCATGATGTTATGATTCTTCTTTTTAACAATATATTCAACACATAATGTTCTAGTGGGATTATTGTATTTAGTATCAAGATATTTTCACCATAAATCATCGATAGTAGCTAGATGTAGCCTCATAAGTCCTTTTCATGATGCAAAATTGTCTCTATTTAGCTTGGGAATCTATTGTCTGAAAGATGCCTTGATCTTTAGCTTAGGTCCTTGAAACCTTCTCTACAAGCACTAAACAAATCTGACACCAATTGTTGGAAATATAAGAGGAGTAACTCAGAGGGGAGGGGTCAATTATTTAGTACTAAGATAAATCCAATATCTCTTTGATGTCAATACAAAATAAATTCTAAAAATTGAATAATGTTGAAGCTCGATAAACATATTTAAAATGTTGTAACTCAATAAGTACTGATTATGAAAATCTTTAAATTTTATCTATTGACTTAGTTGCAAACACATAAAAGAAAATAGCATGAACACATTTGACACTAGGATTTAACATGGAAACTCAATTTGGAAAAAACCACCAATTGTAACTAGTTAATTTTTCACTCTTCTAAAGTGAGCTCTGTGAGTAGCCAATCTTGTTAAAGGTTGCAAAACACACTATTAGGTTTGACCCTATTAAAGGATTTAATCATCCTATTAGGAGTGGTCTTGTTAGAGGCCTCACAACAATTTAGTAGAACTACCACCTTGTTAGAGGATTTACAAAGACCTGTTAAGCCAACTCTATTAAGAGATTTAGATCACTACTACAATGGTTAGAGAGTAACATTGAGATGACTTGATTTCAATGCAACCAAATTTTTTGATTAAAGATCTTTGTTTTAGCTTGTACTTGATCCTTCTTGATTGAAAATAGATTTTCTGATCCACAAGGATATTCTACTTATCCTTCAAACTTTCTTCCTTTATGCATTATTAGGTCTTCAAAATCATCTATGCATTCACTTACTTACACACTTTCAAATTCAAACTGGACCTTATAATTATATCTTTCATATTGTCAATTTATCTCATATGCAACTTAGAATAGCTAATATTCATCATCAAAATTGACTAGAACTAGTAGATAAATAAATTAAGTTTAATATGCTAGAATAAGAAAATCCTTCATTAGCTGACCCGACTTAGTAGATACTAACTCAAAAGTAATTTCCTATATTAACCAATAGATGCTTGGTTAACACTGCAAACTTACAAAGATCCTTTAGAAATTGAGTGAGCTCAAGTAACACTAGTTGTATAAAACTTTTCCTCATTAACTAAGTGAACTTGGTTAACATTAAACTTCTACAAAATTTCCTTTGATGCCTGAGTGAACTCGATAGACACTAGCTTCTAAACTAGGAAAAAAATAGGAATGCTTGATAGGCACTAAAAACTATCTTTACTGCCAAACTAAGCTCAACATAAATTGACTAATAATGATATGACATTTGTGTAAAATCAAACAAAAGACATAATTAATAAATTGTATCCAACATAGATCATTATCATGATGATATGCTATATTCATGACTGTGTTTGTCATTGATGTCTATTGAGAATAGATTGAAGAAAATTGTTGAAGAAAGAGACTATAGAGAATAGATTGATACAAGTATTATCAATATGTTTCAATCATTATTTTTTTACTGATGTCAAACCTACTATTTTATGTTATGACAATTAATTATATGATTTAAGTGTTATCACTTATTTGATTGGTGAAAAAGATTTGATCAAAAGATGTAATAATAGCACATAGAGGAAAGGTTGATTTATGATTATGTAAAGGAGTATAAGAATCAACTAAGATAGTGATAAAATTATGTATTGATAATCTACTTAAGGTTGCAAAGGTTGGTTACGCTAAGTAAGTATAGAAAAACAAGTTAAACAAAGTCTGTATGCCAAGCTTGACCAAGTGAATAGTAGGTGCTGAGAAAATTTAGTGCAAGCAGAGTAGAGAATTAGTTAGAACTAAGTAAAAGTCTATTTTAGTGTATGCTGAGAAAAATAGTGGATGCCAAGTAAAGTTTAGTTGATGTCTAGAAAATGTAAACTTTAGTTCATGTTGAGTGATTTTATAGAGGATGCCAACCAAATTAGTATGTGCCAACCATCAGAAGCAAATTAATGTCAAGTGGTTGTATTACTTGAAAGATTGTGAATTTGATAGATCTAAGCCAAAAAAAAAAATTCTTGGGTTGTGTGAACTAGGTTGAAGTAAAATTGATGAGTTGGTGGCACAGAATTCAAGGTAAACCATTTAAAGGTGAATTTAAAGAAGATTGGAGGAGAAGTTTCTAGAAGAGATATGAAATATGGGGTAAATTCATTGTATCCTACCCAACCTATCCTAACCCTAACTTGGAAGATGGAGAATGAGTGGGAAAAGATCTTAGTTTCCTATTTATAGAAATGGTTGGTTAGAAGCAAGGGATGTCATTTGCAAGAACCTAAGCAAGACAAGGAGTCAAGGGTTTTGCTTCATCAAGTGACCTAAGAGAGGAGTCTACATTGGCATGTGAAACAAAAAGGCTTAAGGGTATAGATGCTTGAAGGGTGAAAAAGCTATTAGTGATGAAATGTGTGAAGGCCAAGCAAAATGGAGGACTGGAATATATATCTATAGTCTACAAATAGAGTTGTAAGTTGTTATCAAATCAAGCCTTACTACTACTCTCTAATAATTGTATCAGTATAAGGTAAATCCTTTGGATGAAGGTTGACCTAATAGTAATTTGTAAATCTTTTAAAAGGGTGGCCTTCAAAGTGAATGGTCTAAAGTCATCTAACAAGTTTCACTCCTAATAGGGTGATTGAAATCCTTTAACAAGGTCATATTTAATAGTGTGTATTGTAACCATTAACAAGGCAGGTTTTTCACAAGGCATCACGTCAAAAGAGTGAAAGAGAGTAGCATGTTACTGGTGTTTTTTTCCAAAATTAGATTTACAAATAAATTATTTGGAATGTGAAGGGTCATGGTCAACGAAAATATGCTCTTAGGTGGCAATAAAAAATTAGAAAATTAGGGTTATGTCAATGTGATGTGCAATTTTCTACTTGGTATTGACTTTATATCAATATTTTGAGAGAAAAGAATCTCTAGAAAATTGAATCTAGTTTCTAAACTACTAGGACTTATCTCAAAAAAATAGAAATTGATTGGTCAAAATTTTGAATTTTAATGACATATTACAAAAGTTTTAGAACAAAAATAAGAAGTAGACGTATGTCTGACCAACTTAATCAAAACCAAATGATAATATATTTTAATAATATTCTAGGTATAAGTAGTAGACTCATGCCTAGATGTGACACATATTTTTGAGAATTTTTATTCTAAATAAATAATAATTAATTAATTTTTGAGTTTAGTATTTTTGGAATAAAAAAACTCTCATGTTTGACCACCTTAACTAATTCAAAACTCTACAAAATTCAATTTTTCATTTTTTTTTCCTTACAGTAGAAGAAACATAGAATGTGATGCATCTTTTGGATGTAAAAAATGTTGTACCATTTGAAAGTTGTATTTGTTTTTCAAGTAGTGTGCCAGTTAGCACTTTATACATAAATATATTAGAAAATAAGTAATAATTACGTACTAAACTCATAATTTGACAAACCTTACATTTATGGAAAGATAAGAACATTCTTAAGAAACCCTTTTCATTTCATCGAATTTTGGTGAAAAAAAAGTCATCAGCTACATGTTTGAAGTAAAAATCACATAAAAATAGGCCAAAAGCACATTTTTAGGATGTTCTTAAAGTTGGCCATATAGGTTTGGTATCAAAAAATATAGTATACCTTATAAAGATATTAATTGTTTTCATTTAGTATCAGGTTGGGTGGGAAAAATATTGGAATAGATTTTGAAATGGTTTGAGATATTTTAGAACTATAGATTTTTCAGATTGCCACTTTTTGGCACACTATGATCTTGCACATACCCTATTATGTCAAGTTTATTTATGAATCTATTACATTTCATGTTTATATTTTTGCAAGTTGATTTAATACTAACCTACAAGATTTAAATGATTACATAATCTAATGCATGCATGCATGATGATAAATATTTTATTGGTCCAATTAGTTGTGAAAAGTTCTATTTATATATTTGGACCACGGATAACTAATTCACCCCCCACCCCTCTCAGTTATTCTAATGTATTCCAACAATTTGTAGCGAGCCATCTAGTTAAGATGACTAGTTTACAGGTACTAGAAGCACAAAGATCCAGATGTCAAAAAGAGTAGTACCCAAGCTTAATAGAGATAGCTTTCCTACATGAATTTTTTTGATAAAGCTTCACCTTGGAGGACTTGGAGATCATGCACAATATACCATTACTACTAAGTATGTTGATCATGCTAGAGCCCTACCTATTGAGGATATGAAAAAGAAGAAAGAACATAACCAAGGAATGTTGGAGATTGCCTCTAACCTAAGTTATGCTAAGTTTGATGATATAAAAGGTCTTGATAGTGCAAAGAAAATATGGGACACCTTAACCACCATCTATGGAGGAGGCACTAGTTTTCTAAGAGCCAAAGCTAAAAGTCTTAGAAGTAAGTTTGATGATCTGAGAATGGAAGAAGGTGAAAATATTACTCAATATGTCACAAGGATAAAAGAAGTTGTTAATGCAATAAGAGTAGCTACTAGTAATATAGATGATGATACTATACTAAGAATTCTTTTAAGAATATTGTTGCCTATATATACTATTAGAGTTTCTACAATTCAAGAACTAAGATGTATACCAGGGAATAATCTATCACTTGAAGGTCTATTAGGTAGACTCACTGCATTTGAGCTATCTAACATTGATAATTAAAAACTTGAGAATATTGAATCTACTTTCAAAGCTAAGGTGGCACTGAAGGAACTTGATAAGATGAAGAAGAAAATGATAAAGTATGTGTCTAGTGACAATGATACAGATGAGGAGGATGTAGAACAAATTGAAGCTACTATTGGCAAGAAGATTCCACAAAGGTAAAGGCAAGTTCAATGGTAAGTTACGTATCATTTATTTCAATTGCAATAAGGTTGGTCATATTGTTGCTAGATTTCCATAAAAGAAGAACTATAGCGGTAGTAACTATTAGAGTAATTAGTTTTTTTCACTTGTTAATTAAATCACTTTGATTTAATTAAATAAGTTGCCTATTACTCTAGTTTGCTTAAGCTATCTTGTAGGTACATATAATTAATATTTTATAAATTATATTGTGCAGATTAGCTTTTTTAGGCTTTAGGGCTTTCATTGACCTTTAAGGTTGAACTCTTGTAATTATTTTTCAAGCATTCATTCAATCAATCTGGGAATACAGTTTCTCTCATATTGTTGACTTTTTCCAAGCTCCTCTTTTTCCTTCTTTTTTTGGTTTCTCTTCAGTAGGTTATTTGCATGTAGGTGATCTTAGCAATCTATGAAGTTGGTTTTCACAACTTCTACATGGTATCAGAGCCTCCCTACTACTTCTCTATTGAATGATTTTTGAAGCCACGATTCGAAGTTAGAAACCCCAACTTTTTTGAGGTTTTTTCTTCAATCGAGAGGAAGAGCAAATTTTAAGAGCACTTGGGGCCCAAATGGATGCTGCCATTGGATCAAGAAGGCCGTTTACAATTAGGATCCATATAAAATTTGTCCTTTTTGGCTTTCTAGTATCTAAGAAAATTTTTTACCCCCCCCCCCCCACCGAAGGCCATATGGATGCACTTATTGCAAGAATATCTTTAAAAAAAAAAAAAAATGTGGCCATAGGCACCGCTAACTAGTGGCCACCACCACACTGCCTCAATACAGCTTGCCTGCCACCGCCATCGGCACCAGCACCGCAGAGCTGCTGCGGCACCACCCAACAGTCTCTGCCACTCTACCACCACCTGGGCACCACTGAACAACCTCCTTCGCCACGATAACACCCATGGCTGCTGCTCCTATGGCCACCACCATCGACGGTGATCTCTAGTTTGCCACCTCCTGCATAGTTAGCTTGTGTGGCATTTTTAACCAACCTGTAGCTAACATGTGGCACGGGTGCCACGTTGGCATTTGAATCATGGCCCCTACCACGTAAGAAGGTCTAGTCAGCATCGCCATGTGGATGCCACGTGGTGCTACCATGTGGCATTTTTTTTGTTGCAACAGCAAGGAGTTAGCAAGGAGTTAGCCAAATTTTTTGTCATGGTTTTCTAACATTAGCATGACATCAACATTGCATCATCAACCCTACAAGCACTCTCTAGGTCCTTTTAGACCTACTCATAGTTTTTTGGCCATATCTTGAGCATATAGAGGTCTTTTTCTGATCTGAAAGAAGCACTGAAAACTTGGTTCTGAGATGGAGATAGTGGTGCAAGATTTTTCTAGTTTTGATGCAATTTAGTATCCTATTTTTGCAATTGAATTTTGAAGTTCTATTTTTGACTCCGACAAGCATTTCTTGTGTGTCGCATCTCCTTTTTTTGAAAATGTGATATTTTTGGAAAGCTGGTTCTATCTACTTTTCAGAAATGATGTAATTTCTTCCAAATTCTATTCCATGCTCTTTCTATCATTTTTTTGGCATTTTTTCTCTATAATGGATATCTTGGGTATTTTAGGTCTGGGGATCATTTTCTTGGCATGGGATATCTTCTTTTGGGTTGTACTATCTTTTGTATTAGCTTTTTTCTCTTTTGATCTTGTTGATATTCATTGTAAGCATCTTTATGCAAATGCACTGAGATAAAGTGCCACTCTTGCATTTCAAGATCCTTTTCATCATTTTGGTTTGTTGTACTTGCACTATTTTATAAAGTGCCATTGGGGGGGGGGGGGGGGATAGTTGTTTGCTAGTTTTGTGCCCTCTTCCTCTTTTTTCCTTATGTAGTGTCAGTAACATGTGCCTTTATAGGTGTATGTACCTCACTCTTGATGTGTTTGGTTCCTGTCTTGTTGGAGAATTTTGGCCCATCTTTTCAATTGCCTGTCACCTCACCCCATCTGGATTAAGGGGGGTTATATTATTGTTCTATGCTTCCTTGGTTTGATGGTTAGTTACTGTGAGCTATGTATTTAGTACCTAATCCTACATACTAGGCAATTGTAGTGGCTGGCTACCTATGCATTTCAGTGAGATGGATCACCTACCATATAGACACTCTCGGTTCGTGCTTTCTACTTTTGTGGAGGATCATCAGATCAGTAATTTATTTCTGACAGAGTTTGTGGCTTCTTCTACTTCAGTGGTTTTCTTCATGATCTTCTCTTTGTTCCTATCTTCTAAAACATTCTTTGCTATCCCTTTTTGGAGAGGGGTTTCCCCATTGGGTTTTCTCCTTTGTCTCTGGTTTACATAGATTTCCTTATTTAAGGTACCTGATCAGGCCTTGTTGCTGGGACCCATTTTTTCCTACTTTCATAGTTGTGCTAGGTTAGCTTACCTCCTGAGCTTCACTTAAAAGGGGGTGTTAGAGTAATCAGTTGTTTTCACTTATTAATTAAATCACTTTGATTTAATTAAATAAGTTTCTTATTACTCTAGTTTTCTTAAGCTATCTTGTAGGTGCATATAATTAATATTTTATTAACTATATTGTGCAACATAGCTTTTTTAGGCTTTAGGGCTTTCGTTCACCTTTAAGGTTGAAATCTTGTAATTCTTTATCAAGCATTCATTCAATCAATCTAGGAATATAGTTTCTCTCATATTGTTCAGTTTTTCCAAGCTTCGCTTTTTCCTTCTTTTTTCGATTTCTCTTCAGTAGGTTATTTGCATGTAGGTGATCTTGGCAATCTGTGAAGTTGGTTTTCACATCTTCTATAGTAACTACAAAAGTAGGAGAGATGAAGACAACAAGGACTACAAAGAAAAAATAAAAAAGTCATGCTACATTACTGAAGAGGAAACAAAAGATGAATCTAATGAACATGATGATGAAGTGGTGTATGTTGCAATGAAGGATGAATCTGATGAAGATGAGGCAATTACACTTGTGTCTTGTGTGAACAAGAATGAAAGATGGATCATTGATAATAGGTGTTCAAATCACATGACTAGAGAATAAAGTAAGTTCACTACCTTGAATTTTTATGATGGAAATAGTGTGAAATTTGTTAATGATGCACCATGTTTGATAAAAGGAAAAGATTCTATCAAACTCACAAATAAGATTTTATGTGACAATTCTTACTATGTTGAAAGCCATAACTATAATCTCTTAAGTTTGTCACAACTAAATAATTTGAGATGTAAGGTTGTGTTTGAAAATAAGATTGCTAAGTTACATGACACTGATGGGAAACTGATTGGAAGTGGTGACCAAACTAGGAGTAATCTATTCTATCTTGATATAGAGGATTATACTTATCTAATTCAAAATTTGATGATGTGTGGCGATGGAACAAAAGGTAATGTCATGTTAATTTTGATAACTTGGTTAGTATTAATAACATGAGAAAAGTTAGAGGTTTGCCTAAGTTGAAGAAGCTTGATAATATAATGTGTAAATAATGTTAGTTAGAAAAAATAAAAAAGTCCAATTTTAAGAGTAAAACTCATACCTCTAAAGATATACTAAAGATTATTCATACTAAATTGTGTGGACCAATTGAAGTGCAAAGCTACGAAGGAGAAAAGTGCATTATGCTACTTGTTGATGACTATTCTAGAATAATGATAGTTATGTTTCTAAAACAAAAATCTGATGCTTTCCAAATGTTTAAGTAGTACTTAGCAAGAGTTGAGAGGGAAATAGGTCTAAAGTGTTTGAGATCTAATAGAGGAGGAGAATTTACATCAAATGAGTTTTAGATGCTTTGTAATGATAAAAGAATCAAAGAAAAGACATCTGCCCCTAGAACCCCTTGACATAATAGAATAGCTAAAAGAAGGAAGTGATCTATAATAGACTATTTTAGAACACTCATGATGTAGAAAAATGTTCTTTGAAATACAAAGAAGTTGTAAGTACATCTATCCATACCTTAAATTGTGTACGAGTCAAGAAAGGTATTCATACAACACCTTTTCAAATATGGTATGGATACTCACCCAATCTAAAATACTTTAAGATATTTGGAAGAAAATGTTAGATTATTAAAGACTCCAAGAATGGTAAACTAGATGCAAAAAGTGAAGAAGGTATATTCCTAGGATATTCCACAAGAAGTAAATCTTATAAATGTTTAAATACTAACACTAAAAAAGTTGTGGAATGTGCAAATGTAAATTTTGATGAATATATAGAGGTATATGACACTACCCCTATGAAAGAACTAGAAGAATAGAAATTATTTATATACTCTTATGAAGGTATGCCTACTGAAGAAGATGGTTCTAATCAAGCTACAAACCAACAAGTTTCAGTCATAGCCGAGTCACATATTATGAATCTTTCCAAGTTACATTTAGGAACCAAGCTACATTTAGATGCTAAGTTAAAAAATAAATTTGATGCACATTTTGATTCTAGGATTAGTGTACATGAAAAAGATGTTGAGCTACCTAACAAAGATGTACACAATGACTTTGAAGTTGAAACACAAAATGAAGAAACTAGAGCTGAAGCAAGATTGTCCAAATATGTCAAGAGACATCATCCTACTACAAAAATTATTGGGGATAAAGATGCCAGACCAATGATGAGAAAAAAATAGAGAAATGATTCATGTTTACTAAGCATGAAAGAATCTAAATCAATGAGAGATGCTTTAGAAGATGTGGACTGGCGTAAAGCCATGGAAGAAGAGATTGAACAAATTGAGAAAAATAAAACGTAGACTCTAGTTCCTAGACCAAAAGACATAAATGTGATTGGCACCAAGTGGGTATTCAGAAACAAGCTAGATGAAAATGGTGAAGTCACAAGGAACAAGGCAAGGTTAGTTTGCAAAGGATATGAACAAGAAGAAGGAATTGACTATGGAGAGACATTTTCTCCTATTGCTAAGTTGGAAGGAGTAAGAAGTTTATTTGCTTATTTTGCATACAAATATTTTAAAGTCTATCAAATGGATGTTAAATTTACATTCTTGAATGAAATATTAGAGGAAGAATTTTACATAGAATAGCCAGAAGGTTTTGTTGTTGTTAACAATAAGAACATAGTATGTAGATTACACAAAGCTCTATATTGCTTGAAACAAGCACCAAGAGCGTGGTATGAGAGACTTCATAATTATCTTGTGAAGGTTGGATTCGAAAGGACTAATGATAACAACAATCTGTACATGAAAATTAAGAAAAGGCAAAGGTATTTTTTTATCTATAGTTTTTGTTGATGATATCATATTTTGAGGTCAAGATACTTTATGTAAGGCTTTTGCAAATGAAATGAACTAAGAATTTGAGATGTTTATGTTTTGAGAGATCAAGTTCTTTTTGGATTTGCAAGTATATCAAATAAAATATGGTATATACATCACTCAGTCAAAATATGACAAAGAAATATTGAAAACTTTTCAACTAGAGGATTCCAAACCAGTGAGTACACCTATGGTGACATGACACATGTTGTCAAACAATGATGATTTAGCTGAGATGAATCAAACATTATATAGGTCTATGATTGGAAAATTACAATATGTAGTACATAGAATACCTAACATTGCACTATCTATAGGGATAGTTGCAAGATTTTTTGCTAATCCCAGGGAGAATCATTTGATAAAGAGAATAATGAGATATCTAAAAGGAAAAAAGGAGTATGGTCTATACTATAAGAATAAATAAAAAAATTTAATTAAGAGCCTATATTGATGTTGATTTAGCTGGAAACATTGATGATAGAAAGAGCACCAGTGGAGAAGCATTTTTCCTAGGCAAGAGGTTGATCACATGGACTAGCAAGAAACAAAATTGCACCTCACAATCTACTACTGAAATAGAATATGTTGATGCTGCTATAAATTGTACAAACATTGTATGGATAAAATAGTAACTCAAAGGTATGAAGGAAGAGATCATAGAAAGAGTGACACATTATTGTGATAATAAAAGTGTTATCAATATATCAAAGAATCTTGTTATGCACACAAAGATGAAGAACATTGCAATCAAGTATCACTACTTGAGAGAATTAGTTCAAGATAAAGAGGTGAAGATGGAATATGTTAACACACAGGAGAAAATTACTAATGTCTTCACAAAAGCATTACCTAAGGATGCTCACAAGTATCTAAGAGGTAAACTAGGGGTGATAGCCCTATCAAAGACTATTTAAGTAACAAAAGGAGTACCCTATATCAAACAAGTTAATTTTCATATGTTACAAATTGATGCAATGGATCTTACATTAGGAGCTTACTAAAATAGTCAATGAGATGAAACTTCAAATTAGTCATAAGTAAGGTGATAGAGAGAGGAACTAAAGAAGATCATATCTACATATTAAGATGGCAAGTCTTTGGTATTGTTGTCAAATAGGGAAATAATTGTTGATCAAGGGAAATAAAAGAAAGAGGGAGATAGTTATTGATTAGGATAATTGAGAGAATAAAGAGAGAGAAATACTAACATCTACCTAGTAAGAGGGAGATACAAGAAGTAATTAAGAGGGAGTTATAAGGAAGAGTTTTGTAACCTATTCAGAAGATCAAAGTTTCTAATAGAGGGAGCAATTTTAATATAAGGAATTAGTTTTTTTTCTTGTATTTTGTTGTTCTTACTACTTTAACCTAGCTAGTTTGGTTTATCAATTTAGTTTTCCATCAATGCTAGAGAGGGATATTGTTGAGAATAGATTGAAGAAGATTGTTGAAGAAATAGACTATGTAGAATAGATTGATACAAGTCTGATCAATATGTTTCAATCATTGTTTTGTCACTAATGTCAAACTTGCTATTTTCTAGTAAGACAACTACTTATATGATTTAAGTACTACCACTTATTTGATTGATGAAGAAGATTTGATCAAAACATGTAACAATAGAAGCTAGAGGAAAAGTTGAGTTATGATTATGTAAAGGGGTATAAGAATCAACTAAGACAGTGATAGTATGGTGTATTGATAATCTACTTAAGGTTAGAAAGGCTAGTTACACTAAGCTAGTATAGAAGAACAAGTTAAAAAAACTTTCTCTACCAAGCTTGACTAAGTGGACAGTAGGTGTCAAGAAAAGTCAATACAAGCTGAGTAGAAAATTAGTTGGAACTGATTAAAAGTCTATTCTAGTTTATGTTGAGCAAAACAATGGATGTTGAGTAAATTTTAGTCAATGTCAAGTCTAGTGAACTTTAGATTGTGTCAAGAGATTTTATAGAGGATAATGAGCAACTTAGTATGTGTCGAGCATCAAAAGACAGCTAATGTTGAGTTCTTGTATTTTTTCAAAGATCATGAATTTGATGGATCTGAGCTGACAAGTTTATTTTTTTAGATTATGTGAACCAAGTAGAACATAAGATTAATGAGCTAGTCACACAGAATTGAAACAAACCATTTAAAGGAAAATTTAAAGAGGATTGAAGGAGAATTTTCTAGGAGAGATATGAAATATGGGTTAGATTTATTGTATCCTACCTAATCTATCCTAACCCTAAATTGGAAGATGGTGCACCAAAATTCATCCTACACACACAGAAAAAAAGAAAAAAGTCCAAACATCAATGGTGTGCATATGTGCATCTATTCAATGTGTGCATGTGCACATCTTTGTAACACATTAAAAACCCAAAACACTAATTAAAAACATAAGAAAAAGGTGTGCATGTGCACACCTTTAAAATTCCAAATGTAGGGAACAGAAAGTAAAGTTGCACATGTGCATACCTCCCCAAGCTATGCACATGTGTGCCTTTTCTTCACACAAAGTTTCCATTGCACAAGTAACGTAATGGTGTGCACACACACACCCCATCAAGGTGCAAATGTGCACACCCTTAGCAAAAAGAAAAGGGAAAACAAGTGAAATCCCCTACAATGCATGTGCACATGTGCACACCATACAAAGTTGTGCACATACAAAACTATACATAAATAGTATAAAGAATGTTATTTGGTGCACATAGTGCACCTATAAGGGTGCACAGGGTGTGCAAAGTTGTATTTTTTGGCTCTTCAAGGGGATTTGAGAAAATTTTCCATAGTTTAGGTGATTTGTTTTTGGTTTTTGACAATTAGGTTTTATTTCATGTAATATTTTTTGATTTTTGGACTAATGATTTTCTATTTTGTGCAAATAAAATAGCTTCCTCATCATCCTTATTTGCAGAAAATATTTCTCCAAAATCTTTTGGGTTCAAGTTTCAAGGTGCACCAAAGAAATCATGTTTCTTGGATGGATATTTAAAGATCAATGATACTAAGTTTGGACACATAGATTAGAATGCATTCCTCATACTATGTAATAAGCCTAAATAGAGGTTCACATTGGTCTCTACACTTATCTGATATGGGTTAGTCAATGCAACATATACTACATTAGTGCAATCCTCAGAACTTATCATGACATTGGGAGAAAGCTATGTGTTAGAAGAAAGAGTTATTAAAAGAGTCACAGGGGAGATGGTCTTGGACCTTAGACCTAGGAATATTGAGGAAGTATTCCATCTCCTTAGACTTTATTACTGTATAAAGATAACTTATGATTAGGTAGAGAAATGGTATAGGGAGAATGATAAGAAGGCCACAAAGATCATATAATCATCAATTTTTATTGATAGAACACTGTTGGGATGCATAGCCAAAAAGGTAGACATGAGTAGGGGGTATATGAAGGATGACATCATATATGCCATTATACTTCTATGTAGAATTATGGATCTATCGATAGCTAGGCATCTTCATATCTAGATGGTCAATTTCATAGAAACCATCAAAATAGCCAAAATGACAATTGATTGGGCCACAATGCCGAGTGAAAACATAGATGAACAACTTGTAGGAGTTAAATTTGACCCCAACTTTTATATGATATCATATTTGGTGTACTTATTTTTCTCATGGACAACTAACTACCCAAGACTCTATAAGAAGGGAAGCATGCAAGATGTCAATGCCTAGCGCTATGTGGAATATCCTTAGTTGGTAAAGGAGAAGCTGTTAGAGAAAACCAAGTACTACCAAATAGTGATTAATGTTTTTCTATTTTATATCAACCAATTTATAGAGGGTGGTTATGCTAGATGGATGTTAGTAGAGGCAACAAAAATAATTGTAGAGATAGACACTGACTACATCCAATTCAAAATATTCACTTACCTAAGGCTAGCTAGTACTATGCTGAATCTAAAGAAACTCTCAAGATATCTATCAAATAGGCTCATCGTGTTACAAGCTAGGGTTGTCATTACACAAAAATATTGACTTGCTAATGCCCAATACAACCACTAGACATATAGAAAATAAGAGCTAGTTAAGTCATATCACAAATCTAAAAGGGCACATTGGTGGTTGGTCCAAAAAACCCCCCCTCAGCATTACTCGAGGAGATTCAAACCTATGACCAAGCTCTGATACCACTTGTTAAAATCAGGTTGTCATTTCACCAAAAGTCCAATATTTCAATGTTTGATACAACCAATAAATTTATACTACATAGGATGAAGTTAATCCCTTGTCACAAATCCCAAGCAGAGTGTTGAACAAATTTCTAACACATCTTATTGGAGATTGCTAGATAATTCACATCTACATATGACAAAGTGAGAAAATAGCATAAGAGGACATGGGTATGGCCTATTACTATAGGTGTATGTTAAGTCAAGTAGAAATAAGATATTATGACCTTTCATTTGGAGTCAAATAAATATCCCTTCAAGGATTACAACACTCATTGTCCTTATTTTGATAATATTTTCATAGTTTAGCATTTGGCAGGGAAGTAGTTTGTGCATGAAGATGCTATAGAAGACCACTAGATTAACACAATAGATGACTATGGTATCTGGATAAGGTATTATTATAGGATGACTCTATATCTAGTGGAAAAGGCCTTAAAAATAAAGATCATGCTCAAGGATTTTTAGGAATACATTCAAGATGTCTTGGATCTAATGTACAACCGTGACAAAACCTATGATAGGCCAATCATGAATGCATAAATAGATAGAGATGAAAATACATATATAAATCATAGGGTAAGGTACACAAGTTAGTTGATGAGGGAATGGATCAAGAATCCTTTTAACCTTGACCAAGTTCTAGAGACTATCACCCTTCAACCCACAACATGCCCAATTAAGGGTAAAGCTACAAAAGTTACTTTACCAACTTTCCCTACTTAGTTCGTGGTCAAACCAAAAATGGTACATCAACATGAGAGGGATGTTGATTACTTTAGGGTAGATAAAGGGAAGAATAAGAGGAAAAGAGAGTTTCCAAAATGAGCTAAGCCCGAGATTGAAGAGCCTCAAGATTAAGAGGTGACTCAAGCCCAAGACACTAAACAAGTTCACCCACCTAGACAAGAACAAGAATAGGAGCTAGAAGAAGAAGCATAGGAAGTGCTATCAATTTGTTTAGAGGAAGAAGAATCCCCTTTATTTTCCAAGAAGGCTATGCTGGAGCCTATAATGCAAAAGACAAGAAGAGGGAAGCTATAGACAAAATTCATTCCTATCCCTCAAATTCAAAAGACCATCCCTAAGAAAGATGTTGAAGAAGATGAAGATAAAGAAGATAATCCCCTTTTGAGTCAAAGGACTCATTTAGCTAGGCCTCTAGTATAAGAGAGGAGGGGAAGCTCGACCATAACACCACCATCCATTCTAGTGAAGGAGCAAGCACAATGAATCAAAACCTTGTAGACCACGACAAAAACCTCATATAGAAATATCAAACCTTGGATCTCAAAATAAAACATCAATTTTTTTAATGAAATAGGTATCTAGGTCAAATTGTATAACCTAGTTCCAAGATTGACACTGTTATAAGCCCTTGGTCAACTATAGCCAAAGATGGTCAAAGGGCCTAAAATCTTAGGACTTTGAATTATTTCATGGTTTATCATGTGTAGAATCTATTTGGGTGATTAGATTTAAAATTTCATAACATTTTCTTAAAGAGAAAAAATAGTGCAAAATTGCTTGAAAATTTGTCAAGCAATTTTTAACCAACTTTTTGCAAATCAAAGCAAAAGCTTCCTCAATGACCATAAAAAGTTTGAAATTTTTTTATGACCATTGGAAGGCCTATAATAAGCCATTTTAGGTGGTTTAGTTAGAGAGAGAGAGAGAGAGAGAGAGAGAGAGAGAGAGAGAGAGAGAGAGAGAGAGAGATTAAATAAAAATACCCTATTTTTACTGCAAACAAACTACTATCATATGTTGTATAGGCTCATATGAATTCATCCAAATTTTATAATATAATTTTTTGGATAGGTGGATTGATTAATTTCCCAATTCTTCTAGTTTGAAGTCTCCATCTATTCTCTAACTCAAGATATTCACATGTTTCTATAAGTAGGTATAAATTTCTTGCTAACCTAGCATTTTGAAGCATTTTAAACCATAGAGGAGGATTTCACAATGGGAATTTAATGGCCTCTTATGAAATCATAGTTTTAGATTTTTATTTTAAGATGCAAGTGATTTTAAGTTTGTACTTCTAGGGATCCTTGAGAAATTTAATACCCTATGCATGCAATGCCCATGTGCATACTCGGAAAGGGATGCAAAATCTCCCACAACTCCAACTAGACTTAGCATCAAGGCTTGAATTCAAGTTTCTAAGTTTTCTATAGTTTTCCTCACATGTTCCTATCATTTTTTTGCAAGATGGAGTTGTAGAACATGTACTTCCTTTGTAAATGGATGCCTAATTTCCCTAGTTGCCTAAGAAAGAAAGTGAACAAAAGCCCATTTTTTTGTCATCAAACCTTGATGCCTTTGTATGTTTTGTAAGTCCAAAATTGGTTTCCAAAACTGAATTTTTTTCATGGCTTGTGTGGAGATATTTTCTTTAAAATCTGATTTTCATCAAAAAGGGCTACTAGTTTTTTTGAATGACTTAACAAGGAAACTATGTGGAAAGACTTACATAGTTTGGTTATAACCATTGTTTCATGTAATTAGTGACCTAGATAGACTATTACCATGTGTTGGATTCCTCCTTAGTCATTTGAAGAAGTTAAGGTTATTTTCCCAAAATTGGTCAATTTGTACATTGTGCACAACTTGTGATAAGTTTTCTTGTTCATAGGATCACCTAGTGATTATGGTTTTCCTTGTTTAGGTGTAGGGTTGTGATAATTTCATACTATGATTTATAATTTCATATAAATATAATTTTAGATTAATCTCAATTGAGAGATCAATCATATTCATTTGCAAACATAATGAGAGAACAATATGCTCTTATGGAGAACCCAAATGAAGAGGGAGTGATAACAAAGCTTTGAAAAAACCTTGGTTAGAGCAATCAATTAAGAGAGGAAATACCATAATATTTCAAGCTTACCAATTTATGTTTCACAATTATATTGGGTTCAATGGAGGATGAGAGAGTTTTCAATACTTTGGGCTTCCTATAGTCAAAGGTTAGAAACAAATTAGACAAAAAATTGGATAATTTTATGAGGCTCTATAATTCTAGGTATGAGGTAGAAAATTTCCCTTATGACAAGGTCAATGTCAAAGAAGAGGGATTGCCAACATTTCAAATCTAAGTGGTAGTGGCAGTGGCAGTGGTAGTGGCAATGGTAGTGGCAGTGGCGGTGGTAGTGGTTCATATCCTGATATTGGAAGCAATCAAGATGATGTTGACTTTGGCATGTATAGTGATTCTGAAGTTGATAGTGAATCTGAAGAAAACACAATAGACAGTAAAATTTTGTATGCAATAAATGAGGAGGATTCTGATGATAGTGATGTTAAGCCGGTCTAGGGAAAATGGCAACTATAGTAGCATGTCAATCTCAAGTTCTAACTTTTGTGTGAGTCAAGTAGTAGGCTAGTAGCTCTCATCTAAGACTCTACCTAATTAATTATGTAACATGTTTGTAGAAGTTAATTTATAGCCTTTATTCACTGTCCTTTTATAGATGCTAAAATTATTATTTTTGAACATGTTGATGTTACAAACTTACATGTTGAGATTTTTATTGATTGTATTTTTTTTAACATGTTGAAATTTTCATTGATTCTAGTTTCTTTAAGAAATTGTAACATAATGCATTTAACCGAAAAAGCTCTATTTTAAAAAAAAATGTATTATAATTTATAATTATAAATTAGTCTATAACATAATACATTTAACAATTGTCAATTACAAATAACTACAACCCTTTGCAAATGACTCAATGTCAAATTGAAATGACCCTAAATTCCCTTTTGTATATACAAGGGAGCAACAATAGTTGTAGGCCAGTTTGTAATTATACATATAATTAGATTATTACTACATAATACATTATGTATATACAACATAGTTCTAGAAATGATGATGATTCACATGATTTGATTCGAGCTTTCTGATTCTGATTTTTGTTGCTTTGGTACTATACAATCACATTGCCAATCGTACAATTTTTTCAAGTAGTAGGACTAGGCAAAAATTTTCCATCTGCTCTGTGTAGTAATAGTATGCTAGTTCTTGGTTGCCCAACTATCCTAATATGTTGGCTCTTGATTCCTATAACAATTAACATTAAACAAAGTTGAAACTAAATCCAAAGTTTGAAATTAAAGAGCAAAAAGTAACAAAATTATTATAGTACTATCACTTACTAAGTTGTTACTTCTTAGGGCTATTAGCTCTGAGTCATGACTACCAATGGAAGTAACATCAACAAATTCAATTTGAGAAGATGACTCAGCTTCAAAGAATTTCTTTAGGTCACATAATTCTGCATCATTTGGAAGTGCCATTTTTTTGAGGTTGTAGCTAAATAGTTGTAACCTCATCAACAATAAATACTTTTGAGAGATATTTTTACATGAATCAAGGAATTTATCTATAACTTCATTCATTTTTAATAGTGGTTTGATGCAACTTGAAATTCTTTTTGGAGTGGTTTCCTCAGACAAATTGCCTAAATCATAATTCATGTTGTCCTACAATCTTTTCATGTAATTTTCATTTCCACTGAATCTATCATTTCAGTTAGCTAGATTTGGTAATTTAGTAGTCAGCAAGTTCAGTATGATGTTATTCATCTTCATCAATTCTTTGGAAACAGATTTGAGAGCTTCATCTATTTCTGTTACTTGTTCACAATGGTGATCGACTTCAATGGTCATTACAGAGGTATTCAAGCAGTTGTTTATTTCGTGCTTTGCCAAATCCCTGTCACTGGATCTCTTTACTTTATTCAAAATTTGGTTAGAAAGATTTTTTAAGGAATTGGTGAATATTTGTCTTTTACCCACAGTATCACTTTTTACATTTTCATAGACAAGTCTAAGATTGTTATTTAAATCAAGCCATTAAATAAAACCATCACTGCTCTTCATTAGTTTTTCCCAATTTTCTTGTTTGATAAGTTTAGTCATTTTTACTATAGTATCCTTCACATGATGGTCTTCAGAAGAGGTCATACTATTTTTTACCATTACATTCTCCATCTTTTTCTTCATTTTAGACATTTCTTTTTCACTCTTTTTTTGTATTTCCTCTAGTTTCCCTTGCCAATTAGTTTCTCTCTTCCTCTCATCCTCTAATTTCTTCTTCCAATATTGGATTGTATTTGCAGTAATTACCTCTTTTTTCTTCTCATCCTCAAGTTTCCTTTTCAAATCATGGATTGTCTTTGTAGTGGACTCCTCCTTTTTCTTCATATTGTCTAATTCATTCTTCAAATCATGGAGTCTTTGAGTAGAGTCAATAGACTCCTTCTTCTTTGTAGTTGACTCCTCTTTTTGTTTCATATTCTCCAATTGCTTATTCAAATTGTTGATTGTTTTTGCACTAGACTCCTCTTTTTTCTTCTCATTCATCAATTCCTTTTGCAATTAAAAGCCATTTTTTCCCTACACACCAAATGTTTCTTTTCATTCTCCAATTTAGTCTTCAAAATATTATTTTCCTTGACAACATATTCTAGGTCAGTTTTCAATTTATTGTTGATTTGTGCACTACTCTCTATAGAATTGAATAATTGTGCAGCAGAGGCTTGTTCATGTTGAAGTCTTTTTTGGCACTCATCCAATCCTTTAGTCAATTTTTGCACTTGTTCATTCATCTTTTCTTGTTGGACAACTACCTCTATAGGAGTAGATTTCTTTATCCTATTTTGAAGTTCTTTGAACCTATTGTCTATTGCTTTCTTCTTTTCCTTCACATTATCAAGGTTTTCCTATAACTTTTCTATTTTTTTCGTAAGCCTTTTGTGTTCCCTCTCCACTTTTAGAAGTGTAGAGTAGACCATTTTGTTACTCACTTTTGATATATGAATTTTGTCAATATTTTTCACTTTTGACAAATCCATTTGAAGACTAGTAACTTGTATAACATTAGGATTTATTACATTTTATGGTGAATTATTATCTCTACCTAGGGGCATAATAGCCACGAAGTTCATCCTTTCATTGTTTGGATAAGCTGTTAGAAATATTCTATTAGTAGATCCCTGACATTTAGCAACTGTATCACTTCTCAAAGTCTACCTATTTCTTTCACTTGTCCGTTCAAACTTTGATGCAAACTCGTTCAAACTAAAATCTAGGTTTGCTAACATAATTGAGTGTTTGAAAGGTGAATTATCAGTTGTATCATTGTGTGCTCCTCTGAATCTTGTTAAACTTACTCCACCTACAATTGTATTTTGAGGATTGCCAATAGATTGAAGATGACCCATTCCAAATCCTGGCATTTTAGGACTATTTTTTTGGTTTTGTATAGAAGATACTAGTGCATACATTGGTGAAGTAACCACTGACATTGCTAGTGGTGTAATTGTCATAAAATTTTTGCTTTTTTGCACAAGGTTCATCCATGCTAGTGCCACTACCACTTCTAGTGTGATCAACTACAATTGGATTCAAAGATTTAACAAATAATGTTTTGGGATGACCTTTAGAAGTAGAGGCATGATGTTTTTTGCCCTTTCTAGATGAATCATCTTCATTCTCTAAGAGTCCAATGATTTTTTTACATCCTATTTTGGGTGGGTTTTGTATTGGAACTAAATTCTAAATCCCTTCACCACTTGCACCAATGGGCCCTATACTTGCATAACCCTTTTTTTGTATCATAGTTGCCCCTCTACTATATGTTTGTTTAATAGAATCAATCATTTGAAGTGTAACAATATCTCTACCTGTGGTTGACCCAAAATCCTAAATACCTTGAATGTGAGCATTATTCTCGAGGTCCTTCTACCTTTCATATCACCATCACTACCAAAATCATATAGTATAGTTGGATGCTCTTTATTCCAATAATTGTTGAAAATTTCATCCTTTTTAATTTCATTAAAACAAGTTGATGTCTTTGGTTCTCTCAAATTTTGCCTCATTTTCTAGAAAACAATCATCTTGGTTTGACACCACATTTCAGCTACACATGCCTCTTTAGTTTCTTTTGGCATAGACCTCTTAGAAGGTTGAGATTCTTTCTTGTAGAAATTTAAGTATGTTAGAGGCTCTAATTTGTTCAATGTCATAATTTGGGATGACAATTCTTGCATTGAAATATTATTCTATGTTTCATGTTTCTTCATCTCTTTCTTAACCTCATCCCATGAATCCTTTTTTTAAGCTTTTCTATAAATGACATCCCTTGATGTTGATATTTGCCTACAAAGTTCCCATTGGCAATAAGTCTCATTTTTATTATGTTCAATGGATCATAATTTTAGTGACTAAAAAAATCAAAGCCAAAAAAGGTTACCAATTCATTTCCCACTTTGAAAGCCTTTCTCTCAAATGTGAGGCCTCCAATTGTGAAAGGCAAGGAAGAAAATATCGTTTCCTTTTGTTGTCCACTGAAAAGTTCATCTACACTCTCCATTTTTCGTACATATTCTAGTGCAAAAACCCTTTTTGTAACATGCATTGGAAGTTTGTAGGGTTCAATCATTGAACTGTAAAACCTTAAAATAGTGTACTCTTCCATGAGGAACTGGTTAGCCAATTGAATTTGACTTCCCAATTGAATGCAATCTTTATGTCATGCCCAAAAAAAACACGAGGGAAAAAAAAAAAAAAAACACACAAATTTTTTTTAAAATTAATAATTAAAATGCTCTAAGTTCAATATGGTTGTGTTCACAGTTGAAGTAAACATTCTCTACATTTCATCTTAAGTTTATAATCTTGTGGAGGAATACATCATTAAGATTTGAACTCTCGCTATAAATCTAATATCAACATTTGTTTCGTTATTTCATTACTAAATATAACATTATATTTGAAGAAATATTGAATAAAAATTCAAAAGAAAATGGTTCTAATTAAATTGAAATATTAAACCAAAGAACAAACTAAGATAATATCACATCTAACATACACATAAAGATACTTTGTTTAATATTATTCCAATCACAATTGTATATAAATCCAATAAAACATTCCCAATATAATGACCATATGAATTAAATTTAAATTTGACTAAGATAATAAAATATTTCATGAAACATTATCTACAAATTTTAACAATACTTTAACAAAACTAAAACAATATTAGCTATCATTTTAAAGAAATCATATTGATTAACATTTTAATAAAATCTATTAATTAACTTATAATGTATCAACTACAAAAAAAAAAAAATTTAAATTAAATTAAATAAATTATACAGTACTCCAAATGAATAAACAATATAATGTTAACATATTTCTTATTTTAATAAAATAATTTCTATTTAATTCTTAAAGTAAATTTCATTTGACTAAATTTAATTTACATCCAATAATAATAATAACTTATAACTTTTGACTAATAAATCAAACAAGCCATTTTCTACATATTACTCTAAAAATAAATCTAATATTAAAACTAACAAAACAAAAATAAATAAATATTATCTAACAATGAATCTTATATAAAAACAAATACTAATAAAGTAAACCAATTTAATTTAGATTTAAACTAACATATGAACAACGTATCAAAACTTAATATTTAAAAAAATCATAAAAATTAAATATATACAAAGATAAAATTCTAAACTAACTAATAATTATTAACTATTCATTAATTTAAAACTTTCTAAAATAATAAAATGACTAAATTAATTTAAAACTAAACTAACTTCAATTTCATTCTATCTTAATTTCTTAATACAAAACTAAATTTAAATCCTTTTATTAATTAAAATAAACTAACTTTAATTTAAATATTATTTACAAACTAAACTAAACTATATTTTAAAATACTAACTAAATTAAATAGAAACTAAACTAATTAAAACAATATATATATAAAACTAAACTAACCCCTAAACTTTCTAACCCACCACTTTCCACTTAATGGAAAGCTTGGGCAAATCCCCAAACACCCCATGTAGACCAAGGTGGACAGCAAGTCAACCAATCAAGGACTCATTCCATGGTGATTGGTGGGTGAAAAGATTTGAATTTAAAACAAAACTTAATACAACCATTTCCCTCAAACAAAAAGCAACGACCAAAATAAGAGACACGGCAGGGTGATGTCATCTCATCATGATGACACTTTTCCAATCAATGCCTAGGAAGGAGGGGAAGACTTTAAGTTTACAAGTTTTCTTCATGAGAGGAAAGGTAATAAGTAAAGGGAGTTTTGAAAAAGATATTTTGAATTACTTTACTTTTTTTGTGTATGATATATAGATTTTTTTTTTTCTTTTTTATTCAATTTTTAGATTATTCATTTTATTAAAAGAAGCATAGTTAAGAGAATCTTTAAAGATTCTCTGTTGAGAAAAAGAATAAATCATTTCTCCATATGAAATCCAGAGACCTTTTTGGCTCTAGGATAGATTTTTTTTTTTTTGGAAGGTCTTTATTTTTCTAAGTCTAGATTTCGAAATTGATTTATTTACCAAGAGGGGTTATATTTTTTTTCAAAATAAATCTAATAGGATTTATTACAAACTAAATATACCAAGGATTTGAATGATCCATTTTTACTATAATGCAAGAATTTTTTTGCTTCCAATAATCATGAAAACTGAACCTACGTTCATAACATAATCTTTCATTTTTCAACATCTATGAAACTTGAAATTTTACTTAATTGAACATCATCATTTCATCTTATTTTTGATATGCATGCATATAACTGAAAAATTTCAAAGACAACTTATTAGAAGCAATAATACTCAATCACTATTTTATTGACAACCTGATTCAAAGCCTCAACCAGGAAAGAACCAGGAAGAAAACTTGATGTCGTTGCCATTACAACAAAGTCATTAAATACAATTTTCATAGGATTTCAATCCCAAATTCTCAACAATCAAATAAATTTTCTTCATGTCCCTCATCAAGGGATCCATATCATTTTCTGCAACGCATTGCTAAGATTGTGGAGGGACCAAAATCTGACCAGGTGTCAAACAAGCATGACCAAGAGGCAAAATCAAACATGCATATTCATACTAGGTTTTCACAACAGGATGCACAATGAATCAAAACTAGGTAAAGGTGGATTTTTGCAACACAAGATGTCACACACAACTCCAAACCAGGTGCCCAATCAGGGCTATAAATCAAGAACCTCTGTTCTTGCATTCTTACATGCCAAAACTTATACGTGGTTTGTGCTAATAGGTAGAGGCCCATATGAACACCCTACCCTCTCTCCCTCTTCTCGTCTTGAGAAGAGACTCTACACTATTGGAGTCCAACTAAAAGAATCTTTTTCAAAATTGGCCACTTCTGCCCTATCCAAGGGTGAGTAATGCCAAAACACCCATACAAGAAAACTTCAAAATTCAAACAAGAACATGAAAGAAAAGCATTCAAGAAACATGGTTTCAATCTTTCCCAACATAACCAACATACATACAAGCATCCAAATAACAACATAACAGCATAAGCATAAAACAAGCATGAAGAATTTGAACAAGGGAGATGAAGAACTCCTAACTTCACAAAGAGGTAATGGCAAATGAACAAATTGAGAAGAGCTTTTCCTTCCTTGCCTTCAATCTTCGAAGACTCCTCTCTAAAATTAGAGATTGGGTAACAACCAAACCTACTCCAAGAAAGGCCTCTCAATAATATCCAAACTCAACCACCAAAAAGGGCAATAACTCCCCCCACTCACGTAAAAATCTAAAAGTTTCTAACTCAACAAATCTTAAGGTTAACCACTAAGTGGAGTTGAGGTTATGCAACTCACTTTTAATTTTCGTGCAAAAGCAAAAATAGACTTTTCGAGTGACATCAAAAGTCAATAAAAGGGGCTTAGGGGGTGGAAAATACCTCCAACCCATACCCATACCCCTTGGGTATAAATATTTTTTTTTAAAGGTCTTAGGAATAGATTTGGGACCAAATAAATGCTAAGAATATTTAGGAACATCTAACAACTCCAAAATGTATTTTAAGCTCTAATCTGAATTAGGGATGACTAAACCCAATTAAGAAACAAATTAACAAAAAGATGACACTAACTTAATCGAACTTAGGTCTAAAGGTTACATAGTTAACCCTAACTAGCATGTTGGAATGCATATGCAAATTCACGAGTGTCAAGTGACACTAAATAACACAGTTACGAAACATAACATTTACTTATCACGGAAAGATACATTTATACATCTCACAATAAAATTAAGTTACAAGCAACAAGGTTTCCACAAATAGCAAATAGGGATCAATTTCATTCCTCCGTCGGGTTTCTTGGCTAAAATATCTTGCACACTCATTGCACACGTCAGTAGTCTCATAAAATCACATGCACAAATGTATATACGTATCAAAAAATCACATAAATTAAAATATACATCTATAAATCAGTCAGAGTTTCTCTCATCCTACTCAATTCTTAACCATTAAAATATCTTAATCAAAGTGTTAACCCTACATTTACTTATTTCATCAACATACATATACATAAAACATTAAATAAGGAACATCAAATATCTAAAAGTAACATCACACAACATGAAATGATATAATATGTTCAAAGTATCTGATAGTGTCTCGACATCTCGAGTCATGAGTATCAAAATAATAATGTAATAACTAAGGCTATGAAGGCTCGGTGCAAGGCCTTACACTTTAGAAGACATAGGCAATCTAGGCATCGAAGTGCCTATGATTTTTTGGTAAATAGGTTCCAAAAAGAAGTCTACAAAATGGTTGTAGTTTTTATTTGTAGCAGTCATCCTCATCTTATGTATCTACTCATGTACTAGACTTGGAGTCTCTAATTTCTTCTAGGTTCTCTCATCAAACTTATAGACCTCAAGATCAAGCTTGTTGTTCTTTGTCTCAAATATTGGGCGATGCTTTCCTAAAAGAAGGTAGCACAAGAAACTTGTGAATCTAAATATATTTTTCCTGCCTATAGTTTTACTTTGTTTAATCATCAGTAATTATTGTTGAATAGATTCAACAATGTACTGAACACAATTATATCCTATATCTACCTGCTTAACTGACTGACCTTGATAATGGATATTATAAATCATTTCAAGAACACTTGCCACAACTTCCTTGTTATTGTCCAATCCCAAACAAAATGATAACAAAGAAATAGTATTTTGAATCCATGGAACAAGAATATCATACTGATAAGGAGGTTTATGGTCTATGTCTAGTGTAACACTAGTAAAACTAGAGGACTTTGAATTTATTAAAACTTTAATAAATGAATCTTGAAATAATCTTTCCAATTTGTCATAAGCCTATGTTAGTTTATCCAAATCAATGTGCTTGTTAGAGCTTTCTTGTTTAAACCCTAGCCCTAGGTCTAACAGAGTGAAAAATTCATTCATAGATATGGATAAAATTTCTTCCTAAGTGTTTTGGTTTACAATTGCCTTTCTATTTTCATAATAATTCTGAGTGCATAGCATTACAATTTCAGGGAAAGGGAATACTTCGGGTACACAAAGGTTTTCTAATCCAGTAACTCTAGAGTAGCTAGTTTATTTGTATGTGGACCAATACTATTGTTATATTTGTAATAATTTCTCCCCTTCTGTGGATCTTTTCGCTTATTAAACAATGAATGCTTGATTCCCATGACTCTTAAATCTCCATGGATAATAGGATTAAAAATATCATGAAATTCATTGGTGAAACCTAGGGTTTGTAGCACTTGCCTAAGTTCTATAATGTGTTTCTTTTCCTTTATGCTTGCACTCGTACGAGAGATTTTTGACTTTGTTTTACCCATACTTGCTACTGGTTATTACACAAAATTCTTCTTCAAGCCCTATTTAAAATAATTTTAAAGTGTAAACCTAAGACAGTTAAAATCAATATTTCTATTGCTACAAATTGCATTGAAAAAAGTTTTTAAAAAATTAAATACCCTAAATTGAGATTGGCTAATTGGTGTTGTCATCTGATACTCAAGTTTCACACTTTCAGCCTTCAGAACAAAAAATGGAATTTTGCCACTCTCAGAAAAATTGAAATTTGAAAACCTTATCGTATTAGACTCTAAAAATAATGAACATACAAAGTAGAGTAATAGTTAAAAATAAAGTATTAAGTAATTAATGATTTTAGGTACTTTATTAATAGTATGTACAATGTACATGCAAGCAACATAAAGAGTCAAGACTCAATAATTTAGTAATGTACATAACAATAATACAAATTTTTTAAAAGAAAAAAATTATTACATTGATATACATTTGAATAATTTTTTTCATTTTAAAAAAAATAATTAATAAAAATAGAACTTAATTATTGATGATTCGATATGATTTTCGAGTGATTTTGTGGAATGATATCATCATGTGTCCATCAATCATGACATCCTGACACTTTCTGAGGACACGTGTCATAAGACATTTAAAATCAAGATTCTTATTGATACAAATTGCATTGAAGAAAGTTTTAAAAAAATTAAATACTTGAAATTGAGATTGGATAATTGGTGTTGTTATCTAATACTCAAGTTTCACACTGTCAACCTTTAGAACAAAAAATGGAATTTTTCCACTCTGAGAAAAATTGAAAATTGAAAACCTTATCGTATCAAACTCTAAAAAAAATGAACATACAAGGTAGGTTAACAGTTAAAAAAAAAGGATTAAGTAATTAATGGTTTTAGTTACTTTATTAATAGTATGTACAATGTACAAGTAAGCAACATAAAGAGTCAAGACTCAATAATTTAGTAATGTACATAACAATAATAAAAATTTTAAAAATAGAAAAAAATTATCACATTGATATACATTTGAATAAATTTTTTCATTTAAAAAATAATAATTAATAAAAATAGAACTTAATTATCGATGATTTGATATGATTTTCAGGCAATTTTCTAGAATGATTTCATCACATGTTTGTCAATCGTGACATCGTGACACTTTTCGAGGATACGTGTCACAATACTAGATGAATCTAGGCACTTGGGAGAGCATTTTCTAAATTGGCCTGAAATTCATCTCGGCCCGTCGATCTTTCTTTTAGTCAACGGTTGGGATTTCAATTTTGGGTAGAATCTTGTAGCACACATGTCCTAATTTTGGGTTAATTTAATTATTGATATTCAATGAAGATATATTAAAATTTATAAAATAAAATTGGTGCAAGATATGAAACAATTGCCACTAGTACTTGCCTTTCATTTTTACATAAATCTAATTTAAATTTAGTAAATTGATTATAATATATAAAAATGTAATATAATTATATATTTTTTTAATGGTGTTAATTTAAATTTAAATTTTATTCATAAATATATTATATAATCATTGAAAATATTATAATTTATAAAAAATATATATTATTACAATATAGCATATAAACCAATGCAATTACATATATATATATATATATAAACATTAATGAATCACATTGAAAATAAAATATTTAGCTCTTAGCCCTAAGCCTAGTAGCTACCAGCAAGTATAGTTATTAATAAATTATAATGACAATAGTTTAATTTAGATAAAATAAATAATTTTTTAAAAAAATTACAAATGTTATATTTTTATTCATATCTGTTATTTAGTTTCAAAATTAAAAAATAATATAGTTTAATTATCTATAAATTATTGACATATATTGATAATTGTGATAATTATTTATAAATATAATTATTAATAATAATATTAATCGAGTCTTTCGATTGGGAATGACCAGACACATGTCAAGATCTCAAATGAATTTAGGCAAATGGGAAAGCATTCCCCAAATTAGCCAAAAATTCATCTCAAGCCATCGATCTTTCTTTTAGTCAATGGTTAGGATTTTAATTTTTGGGTAGAATCTTGTAGTACACGTCTCAATTTTGGGTTAATTTAATTATTAATATTCAATGAAGATATATTAAATTTTATAAAATAAAATTGGTGCAAGATATGAAACAAGTGCCATTTGTACTTGCCTTTAGTTTTTATGTAATTCTAATTTAAATTTAATAAATTTATTATATAATCATTGATATATATGTTCTCTTACATATATATCATATGGTTATAATTATATTATATTATAAATAATTATATTATATATTCTATTATATAATAAATAATTATAAATAATAATAATAATATTTTAATAATAATAATAAATCTTAAATGATTATATAATATAAGTAATGTTTATTTTAATTGAATGACAAAAAAAGCATATTATAATTTATAAAAAAATACATTATTACAATATAAAATATAAATCGATGCACTTACATTAAAAAAATAAAAATTTAACCGAGTCTTCCAATCGGCAATGACCTGAAACATGTCACGATTCTGGATGAATCTAGGCATATGGGAAAGCATTCCCTAAATCGACCCGAAATTCATCTCGGGTCGTCGATCCTTCTTTTATGCAACGGTTGGTATTTTAGGTAGAACCTATTACCGATCAAAGAAAAATATTATAATATTTTTAATATATAAAGATGATATGAAAAATTTAATAAAGATATATTAAATTTTATAAAATAAAAATGGTGCAAGATATCATGAAATAATAATAATGTATATCAAATAATTGCAAATGCTATATTTTTATTCAAATTTATTATTTAATTTCAAAATTAAAATATAATATTGTTAAAATATATATAAATTATTAAAATTTAACATATATGAAAAATTGTGATAATTGTTTATAAACTATTCTTCATCATTTCAAAAATTTCATAATGAAAAAAAAAGTTAGGAATAAGTGACAAGATAGGTATGGAATAAAAATTTGACACATAAATTATCAAAATTATGTTTAACTTTGTTAAGGTTATAATCTATAAATCTTTAGTTTTCTTTAAAGTTCCATTTGTTTTAACCAATTAGATTAAACAAAAATAATTAATTATTAATAGTAAACTATTTTTAACAAAGTTATAGACTAACAATAACATTTCAACAATGTATTGAGAATCTAGATGCTAAAAAAAAAATTACAAAGTCATAGACTAACAAGAACAACTATTTGAGAAGTCCAAAATTATTGTTTTCATTGATAATATTGTACACTGTATAATGTACATAGTACTGATTCATAACATAGATATTCAAAATAGCTAATTAAATCAGCCTAGTTTTACAATTTCACAATTTATGAAAAAGTGTAAGGCCCAATCCAAAGAAAAATACAGATGTCTTTAAAACATTTGTTTGCCCTAAGGGCAACGGGTAAGGAAACAAGTTACAATATTTAGAAATAGGGCTGAGGGAATAGGGAACTAGGGAGGCTAGAAGCATGAGTAGGCTAAGGGGCCAAGAGTTTGAAGCCTTTAATCAGAAAGGTCTTCAAGTCCATTTGTGAAGAATTTTTTGGAGAAGATGATGTCATTGAACTCATCCATCCATGTGAAGTCAGTCTCATTGGTGTCATCCAACAACAACCATTTCTGGAGGAAATCCCTTTTGAGTTGCACCCACTTCCAATGGTGAGTCAATTGCCATTCATTCATGCTGAACAAGAAAGGATTCTTATGTATAATGCACCCTATGCCCTCCTCCCAACACTTTTCTACTACATCTACAAGAGGGATGCCAATGCCTAGCGTCGGTATCTACTCAGCCAATAAAAATTTTTTGACATCATCTTCCTAAAACATTTCCATAAAAATGTTATGTAGAAGCATCAACATGTCTATTTGACTACCTCCAATGTCAAGAAGAGACATGAGGAAGTAGGAGGTAATATTTGTGGACACCTGGTACCTCTTATCATTTCTCAAGAATTCATGGCCGAGTACGATGAACATAGCAAGGAAGATAAAAGGACTCTAAGCATCTACTTTAGAAATCATGGCAAGGACATCATCAAGAATTGTGCCCACAAAGATCTTTTGTAGAGCCATTATAGTGCATTTGAGGTGAATTGGCATATCCATGACTAAGATTCAAGAAACTCTACAAACTATAACTGTAAACTGAATTCAGATTCAAGCTTGAAGAATATGAGAAATGATAATGAAAGATGAATTGAAGAGGCTTTTTATTGGCACTTGCTATTTAATGGCACTTCCATTATGGAATTTGCATTAATTCTTTGGTGTTTGTGATCTTTCATATCTTAATTTTTCATATTTCTATTAATTTTAACTGTGTGAAATGCCAAAATGTATTGGCATTAATGTTAGATAGTTAATAGTGCCTAACATTGAGTAATGATTTTCTTGCAAAAATTTCCATGTGTCTCCATTCCATAGAATTATGTGCAACTACAAGTCTTTTCAAGTGAGTAGCCCCGAGATGCATCTTCTATCATTGATATCCAAGTAATCAACGGTCAATAAAACTATTGTATTTACTATTAACAATATGAAAGTGATGGTAGCCAACTTGGTAATAGTGACAATGACATAATGATTTTATGACATTATTAATAAAATACCTCAAATAGTACATAAGTTGATACTTAAACTAACTACTCAACAATCAGTATAGTCACTAGCCAATACATGTGAAAATTTCACTTTTAGATTGAACAATTTTTCAGTTTACCACTAAAGATTAGCCAAGATCATTATTATTCATTTTCCCTCAAAACAAGTAATTTTCCTTTGACATTATTAATTCATTTTTGGAAAGGGAAAAATTAGCCATTATTTATTAATCTATCAACCAAAAAAAATATTAATTCACCACATTTAAAATAATTTTTTCTAGGGCAAGACAAAAATTTCCAACGTATAATATTTTATTTCCCTATATGGAACAAAACAATCACCCTCAACACTAAAATTTTTGTGCCCACAAAATGTTGGATTCACCAACATTTTAGGCCTTTTTTGTAGAAGGGGTTTCTTAACAAGTCTGCATATTAGTGATTTTCACTTAGTACATATATGCTAGTATTCATTTTATATGTTTTCATGATTGAGTAAAGAGGACCTTAGAGTTTCATTTGTTATGTTGGAAAGAGTTGTGGTAATATTTAGAATGATAATTGGTTATGTTAAGAAAGATAACTATTGATAAACATATTTGATATTTCAATGTTTTGGATATTTTATGGAAATGATAAGATGAAATTTAATTGTATATGTTAATTCAAATAATGTGATATTAGATTATTCTGCACTTATCTGTATGTATTTCTATATTATTTCATTGGGTTGCTGATGTTTAAGTTGAGTGTGCAGGAAAGTTGAACCATAGAAATTATTCGAGGAAACAAGGTTCAAACCTATGTGAAGACAATAAAGCCAAGGTGAATCTTTGGAATATTCAAAACCTCATTCTATTATGTTTATTTTGTAATGTGATTGTGCATGGGTGTTATAAGTTTAAAGATCATGATTAATTAGTGGCATGTCATCATGATGTGTTAAGTATTTAATGTGTGTGTGTCATTTGACACTTGTGTTGTCTATGTTCAAATGACATGGCATATAGGATTTTTGGGCATGAAGTCACTTAACCTAAACTTAATCTCATTTTGAAATTAAGTGAACCCACCTAGGAGAGTGTTGGGAGGAGTCACCATCTTGTTGGAATTCGAATTCAAACTGGGTAAGAACTTTAGATAGCATAAAAGTGGTTCCCAAGTATTAATTTGGTGAAAATAAGTTACCCACATGGTATTAGTATAGGTTGGGGTTCTAAATATAATGATAAGTTGGTCTATAGGACCTAGGAGACCCTCTAAACTAGTCATTTTCAAGCCAATTTGAAAATCAAAGTGTCACATGACTTCTTCCCTCATCACACCACTTGGTTAAGTTCTTATTGGTAGAAAGGTACAAGGGTGTAAGAGGGGTAGATGGGGATGGAAGTGGAGGTCTTTTAGGGAGCTTGTGCCAAACTTAGGGGTTGTCCACCCACTCTCTAATTGTAGAGACAACTAAGGTTTTGGATGGAAAAACATGGGACCCAAGGGAGGGAAGCTCCTCATCACCACTTCATAGCCATTAGCTTGGAAGGAGGTTAGTGCTTCATGCAACGAATTTTCTTATCAAAAGTGTTGAATAATTGAGATTGAAAAAGTGTTATTGTAAGGTTTATTTGTTGCATGTGGTGTATGTAGTAGTTGTTGTGTATGGAAATGAGCATGGTTGGATTTACTTGCATTTGATATTTTTCTTGAATTTTTTTGGATAGATTGAATGTTGTGTTGGGTGTGAATTCTTCACTCACCCTTGGGAGAGAAGAGAAGCCTTGGGGTGAAGGGGTTAGTTGGGCTTTACATTGGAGTTGAGAAATCTTTCTCTTGGAGAGGGGATAGTTTTGATGGAGTATGGGATCCTTTAAAGCCATATGCCTTTCTATTGTTATATGGGAGGTGTAAGTGAGGATATGTGAAGAGGAGTAAGTGTTGATAGCCTTGTTGAGGCATGTGTTATTGATAGCCTTGTTGTGGCATGTTTCTTGGAAGCCTTATTGAAATATTGCAATTTCAAGAATTTTTGTTTCACAAGGATATGGCATTCTCCTCCTTGAAGAGCCCACATTCACCCAATGTTTATGATTCCATCTGTGAATCATTGTGCAAACTTTGGTTGGGAATTGTAAATGTGTTGTTAAATTGTGGTATTCATGTTGGTTCTTGTTACTGTGATGTTGTTTGAATGTATCCTAGTTGAGCCTTGTTTCCCCTATCATGAGGGTGGTCTCCTTGAGGACTAGGTTGGGAGGTGAGCCTCCACGGTTCACTATTTTTATCTCAAATTTCTAGGTCCTTATTGGATGATCTTGACAAATTGGAGCTCTCATTGTCTTTCCATGTGCATAGGAGATGAAGACAGTCTTTTTTGTATTTGAGTTGAGGCTTTGAGAAAACTCTAGCTTGTTGAGAGCATTTAAATGTATTGCAAGAATAGTGTCATTACTTCTCATTGACAAGGAGATGTGGAGAAACATCTAAGTTTAGTGAGTGGCATTTCCAATGTATTAGCATACTAGAAATATCTCACCATCTTTCATGTATTGTAAGAATCATTGAAGGAAACATGTATTGTGTATAGGAAGATAAGTTATCTTGATTCTTTAAGTCATCGAGCTCCTTCAGTTCTATGTAGATTGCAAGAATGACTATAATTATCATGGAAGAATTGTAATATTAGGAGGATTAGATCATGGAATGGTATTGGAAATATACTATCATTTCAATTATCTAGAATAATAACTATATATGCATCTTTGAATCAGATGCTTGCATGTGGATACAATATTAGATCTTGAGCAAATGGTTTACCAAATTCCATTACTCTTGGATTAGAATTAATTGGTTTGTTTATCTAAGACTTATAACATGGTTTCTAAATGTGTTTTTATATTGAGTTTATTGTCCAAATGATTTAATGAGTTCATTAATTTAGACTATCATAACATATCTAGTAACCCCTACTGTATAATTACAATAATCTATTATGGGTAACCTATACTATAGGAGAAGAAAATCAAATAGAAGATATAGAATGTATAGAACATAAGAAATAACTTGATGTAGGTTCTCATTTTATCTCTCTAGAATTTGTATGGAAAGTAAGAAAAATGTCATCCTCCTTGAATTACTGAGTAATATATTATTGAATAGGAACATACCTAGGACTCTAATAAAATAGAAACCCCTACCTATGAGGTTAGAAACAAATTCAAAAGAAGCAATTGCCTAAGACACATATATGTCTAATCACCATGAGATAAAGAAACAAAAATATATGTATAATAATACTAAAATATAAATGTAACACTTAACATTGAAATAGCCCTATGAGAGCTAAAGGACCATCTTCCTATGGTAATAAACAAAGGAAAAAAAAAAATTAAAAATACTAAATCTGTAATCATCCCTAGGCATCCTCACCTTGGGGCATGCAAAAAGGAGTACTTGAGGACTTAAATTCTGACAAAATTTCTGAACCTCTTCCCTTTTAAAAAGGTGACCATCCTCCATGAGATTAAAGAAGGCAAAAAGGTATTTATTGTGGAGGGTTCCTTGGGAGCACACACACTCTTCTACTCCCTTCCCATCTACCTCCACTCACACCTAGGCATTAACATGCCAAGTCAACATGGTAGAAATTAAATCAGTTTTATTGTGCTTTTTTATGCAAACAAAATCTGCCCATATCCAAGTTGCCTAAGAGAAACATGCACTTGGAAAAGAGGAAGCAGTAGATTGCATTGCTTTAATCATGGAAGATATGACCCCTAGTTTTTATGTGTTTAGGGAAATGTTTGTATTTTAGAAAGGGGTGAGAGTAAAGTATAAATAATAAAGTTATTTTCAGTTTTTAAAATATGGATATACTTAAGCATGTGTGAGTTAGTTGGGAACCATGAATGTGGGATTTAGGTGCCAAATTTGGAGGGGAAAAGTACGATGGTGTTAGGTAGACTTAAGGGTAGAACTTAGTAGGATGTTGGGAGTATCAATTTTAATATGCATGTTTTTTTTTTATGGCTAGTAAAAGTTAGATTAGTTAGTCCTAATAAATTTTGATGGAATTTTTTTGGTGAAATTTTTTTTGAGGTAAGTTAGTAAATAGAGTTAGCAAATGAGTTTGTAGGAAGAAGTTTGTTTATGGGTAGAGTAAGTAATGTTAAAGTTAGATAGTCTAGGACACTTAGTAATGCATGTTATAAGTAACAAGTAAATAGTTAATAATTAGAATAATTATATTTATCTATTTAATGTAGTTAGCTAGTAATATTAAATAATAGATTATTTATCTAGTTAATTAATTGCTTAAATTATGGGTGTTGTAATTAAACTAGTTAGTAACTAGGTTCAATGGGTGTCTAGTGTATAACTTATATTAGGATATTTAATTATAGAGTTGCCAAGGAAGATAATTAAATAAGAAATATGTGTGTTTGAAAATTTAAATTAATATAATAAGTCTTAAAAAAAGCATGACTTGAGGAGGCAAAAGATAATGAAAGTGAAGTAATAATTACTTATTAAATAAATTAGAGGTTTAATTAATTCAAGTTATTACAGTTAAAGGTTGAAGCAATAGTAAAATTGTTAAGTGATTCGTTAAGAAGTTGATCAATGAATATTGTGTTTAATCTTAAAAATTTAGTAATAGTTGGAAGAATGCAATTGGTTGTTAGGTGGTTAACCTTAATAATTCTAGTAGTAGAAATATTTAGTATAAAGTATATCATAATACTTGCATAAAGGCTAAATACAAATGGGTCTAGATATTACTATCTAGGAACATTATTTATGTTCTTCATATTCAGATGTATATGTTAATAGATTAATATGTATAGATATAGTGTTACATATCATCTAATGTAGAACATATATATGTTGAGGGGTCATGTTCACACATATGTATTAACCATGTTGCTAACATGGCTAATATACTTAATAAAGGTTTAATTATGTAACTAGATATATCCTTTCTTAATTCATAGATTCTAAGTCATCTACACAATTCCACGTCTTGAACATAATCATGCAATTACAATAGATTACGGATACAAAATTTATTTGAGAGCATTGGAGAACCAATGATTACCTACCATTATCAAGTTGAAGTTTAGGAGAATTTAGTAAGTTAGCGAAACTAATGACAAATGAATGAACTTATCCTCTCTAGGCCTAGATTCATAAGGAAACTTACAAGATTCATCCCAATGTCATAGTCATAATTATGAAAGAATTAAAATACATGGTGATGTATTGGTAAAGTTCCCTACCTCTTAGATTGTCATATAGGATGGTTTCGAATCTTAGAAGATGATTGACTAGTGGCCAATATGTCACCAAAATAATTGATATTTATAACTAAGTTGTAACAATTATATCACTAAGGTATCCCTTACCTAAATTTAGTTTAAACTTTCAAAACTGATCATCATGCCAGATGAACCTCGATGTATAATTTAATATTATCAAAAAAAAAATTGTGGTTGTGTTTTTCCTATAAGTTTGGGCATGACAAATGGTTAGTAATGCCCTTTAGGTTAAGTAATGCCCCAAGCATTTTATGATTCTTATGAATGTCATATTCGTAGATTTTATTAGAAAATTGTTTGTTATTCACCTTGAAGGCATACAAATATTTAGTCATAGCAAGGTCAAAGCACAAACCCGTGTCACTCTTTTGTAAAGGAAAAGGCTAACAAAAGTATAATTGTTCACCTTCAATGATATAAAACTAGTATTATTATTTAGAATTTGAGAATGAAGTAAATGGATGAAATGTGTAGAAATTGATCAATTTTAGGAATATAATTTTTAAAAATTATTTGGAATAATAATTGTTATATTTTCATAATTTATATTGATAATTTTTTAGTTGTTGAAAAGCACTGAAAATTAGGGGGGCCTAGTTCCCACCAGGAAACTATATGGAAATAAACTTGTTTCCCTTTGATCTTAGACTATGTTATAGATAGCATATATATCTAGAAAATTCAAAAATAAAAATTCACTTTAGACTTATATTTTTACTTTTATAATCATTCAATGTTCAACTCACCTGAAATTGATAGTTTTCATCTCCCACCACATCTTTCAAGACAAATCTATTCTAACTAGAATGAAAATTATACATTCTAGAGGAGAGCTCTCTCCTTTAGAACATCATATAAGATTTAAATTCTTTTGATATGATTTAATATTTTTTCTTTCTCAAAATTGACATCTTTTTGAGTGTTAAAATACATTCTTATAGAATTTTTCAATTATAACATATGGTATCTAATTAAAACACTATAAACCCTATATGAGAATATTCTTTACTTTGAGCTCTATAAAATGTGTTTATAAGTTATTAAAAATATATCATAAGGAAATGTAAGAGTTATTGAAATGTCAATTTTCTAAAATAATTACATTTCTTTAGTAATTGAATACAAGCTAGTATAAAACATGCATTTAATAGACATTTCCAATTGGAAAAGTGTGATACCATATATAACTTAGCTAAAATGAATTTATCTACATCATATATTTGAACAAAATTGATTTTTAGATAGAAATACTCAAATTTAGTCATTGAAATAAGTCAACTTGAAAGGTGACACAACTTTGTACTTTCACCCAATAAGGAGAAGCATCTTGATAATGTGGAATAGGTACTAAGGAGGCTTCATTAACACAAGTTGGTTATCAACTTGGAAAAGTGCATGTTTACGAAGAAGGAACTTGTGTAGCTAGGATTTGTGATCTCACGAGGCACCCTCAAGATGGACCCTGAGAAGGTTGAAGAAATTATCAACTATCCCCCACCAAGGAACCAAGGTGATGTGAGAAGCTTCCATGGTCTTTCCACCTTCTAGAGGAAGATTATCAAAAACTTTAGTGATGTGTGTGTACCCATGCTTGACACCATTGAATGAGGAAAGAAGACTAAATTTACTTGGACAAAGGAAGCCAATGATGGATTTTAGTACTTGAAGAATAGAGTCTCTGAATACCCAATCTTGGTTCTACCTAATTTCAATAAGGTTTTAATTGTGGAAACTTATCCAAGAAATTTGGCCATAGGTGCAATCCTAAGTTAGGAAGGTAAGGTAGTAGATTTTTTTTCTGAGAATCTAAATGATGCTAAGAAAAGGTTTTCAACTTATGACTTGGAGATTTATGCCATTGTACAAGCCCTCGAGAAATGGAGGCACTATCCAATCTCAAAGGAGTTTTTAGTATAAACTAACAACCATACATGTAGTTTCTTTAGTTCTCAAGAAAAGCTATCTATCAAACATCTGAAATGGATAGAGCAGTTTCAAGCTTATACTTTCAACATCAAACATAAGAAAGGTGTTGTAAACAAAGTTGTTGATGCCCTTAGCAAAACGGTTGGTCTATTTTAAGAAGTACAACAAAATGATTTGGGAATTGATTCCCTCAAGAACTTATATGCTGATGATCCTAATTTTTTAGATTTTTTTCAAGTTTTCATAGAGATGGTTGGAAGATACCATACAGATTTCTCTGAATAATTGATTCACAATGGACTCCTATTCTGAGGAACTTAGTTATGCATTCACGAATGCTCAATCAGGACAAATGTCATAAGGGAGAAACAATGTGGTGGTCTAGGAGGTCATTTTGGCATTGAAAATACAGTAGACATGGTGAAAAGAATCTATTATTGGCCAAGGATGAACAACAAGGTAAAGAAGTTCATTGAGACTTGTACCATCTATCAACAAGCCAAAGGTGTCTCAAAAAATAGAAGGTTATATCAATCCTTACCAATCCCCACAAGACCTTGGGAATCAATTTCAATGGATTTTGTCATGGGCCACCTAGAACTAAGCAAGGTTTGATAATGTTGTTGTGGTAGTAGATAGATTCAGTAAAATGGTCCATTTTATACCATGTAAAAGCACACATGATTTTTCTGATATTGCACATCTTTTCTTTAAGGAAGTAGTTAGGATGCATGGTTTGTAACAAAAAACTATTGTATTTGATAGGGATGTAAAATTTCAAGGCCATTTTGGAGAATACTTTTAAAGAAACTTGGTACTAACCTAGCCTAGCTTTTTGCCTACCATCCACAAACTAATGGATAGTCTGAGGTAGTAAATTGATCTTTAGGAAATCTCCTAAGATGCATCACAAAGGAGTATGCTCAAAATTGGGATCTACTCTTTCCCCAAGTAGAGTTTTCATTTAACAACTCCATGAATAGATCAATAGGTAAGACTCCCTTCCAAGAAATGTATAGCTTTCATCCCAAGGGACCATTGGACTTGGTAGAACTACTATTTGATTTCAAATCAGTGCTCAAGGAGAAGAGTTATTAGAACTCGTTATAAAGGTGCAACTTGAGGTCAAGGAAGAATCACAAAGATCAAAATTTAAATACAAGGAACATCCTAATAAGAAAAGAAGAGAAATTAACTTCAAAGTTGTAGAAAAGGTTTGGGCATAACTAAGAAAAGAGAGACAACATAAAGGTAGATATTCCAAACTTAAAATGAAGAAAGTTGGGTCATGCAATATACTCAACAAGATAGGTGACAATGCATATGAGATATCTCTTTCCCCTACCTTGAAAATTTCTCTAGTCTGAACAATGTTGTAGACCTCACCTCATACAAACGCATGGTATATTCAACATGGCAACAAGATGAGTAGGTAGACATCTATAGTTAAGGCTATGTAACTAATCTCTCTCAAAGAAAACTAGTGGAGTTTGAAGAAATTTGGGACATCAATTTGCTAAAATAGACCAAAACCAAGAAGTACATGCAATACTTAGTCAAGTGTAAAGGGATCCCCAATATTGATTCAACATGGATGATAGAAGGCTAGATCAAACAACATGGTACTTATGTGGAGAAATTGGCCTCAAGTGGGAACTTGAGTTTTGAAACACAAGGGGAGTATGGTGTAGGAGCACCCATAATGAATCCAAAGCTTGTATAGTAGGTCAAAAAACTTAGATCCAAATATCAAACTTAGATCTCAAAATAAAAGCTTAGAAAGATTAATCAAATAGGCATCTAGAGAAAATTGTATGACCTAGTTCCAAGATTGGCACTATTATAAGCCCTTGGTCAACTATGGTCAAAGATTGTGAAAGGGCCTAGAATCTTACAATTTTGGATTATTTTATGTTTTTTCATGTTTAAGAACTATTTGGGTCATTAGATTTAAGTTTTCATAAGATTTTCTTATAAAGTGCAAAAAAATGCAAAATTGCTGGAAAAGTTGTCAAGCAACTTTTAAGCAACTTGTTGCATACCAAAGAAAAAATTTCTCTAATGACCATGTAACAACTTTCTAATTTTTTTATGACCATTGGAATGCATGTAATAATCCCTTTTAGGTGGGTGAGAGAGAGAGAGAGAGAGAGAGAGAGAGAGAGAGAGAGAGAGAGAGAGAGAGAGAGAGAGAGTATGTATTTTTCAATTTTCAATCAATAAAATACCTTACTTTTATTGTAAACAACATGTTTTTGTTAGATTAAATAACTATTATTTACTCTTTTACTTAAGTTTACTTAGGTTAATGTATTTATTTATTAGTTTTTGTCTAAGAGTTGTTGACCACATGGAAGTTTGTTCTTATCTAATTCATACTTATCTCCTGACCTTGATTGAGGATATTCCACCTTTTGTGGATGTATTCTTAGTTTTCAACCTTATCCTCTAGCACTTTCCAACTTGTTCTACAAGCTTCCTTGAGGCCTTTCTATTCAAGCTCTCTCAATGTATTTCATAACTCATTTTCAAGGCATATTGTATGGCAATACATTTTTGTTTGTTTGCAATATCTTCTCTCTCAGTCCATTTAGTTTTTCCAAGTTCCACACATTCCTTCTTTGGTTTCCCTTCAGTAGGTTATTTTCATGCAGGTGATCTTGGCAAGCTATGAAGTTGGCCTTCATCAACTTCTACATGGTATCAGAGCCTCCCTACTACTTCTTAGCTGAAGGATTTTTGAAGCCGTGATTTGCAGACACAAACCTTAGTTTGTTTGTGATCATTTTTTTCTTTAATCTAGGGGAAGAGAATTTTTCGGAACACTTTGGCCTAAATGGACAACACCATTGAGTTTAGAAGGCCCGTTATAGTTAGAATCCATATTAAATTTTTTGATTTTGGAGAAACTCACTCCAGGAGGCAATTTTTGTAGTCTGAGAGCCATACAGACCTATACAGATGATTTCATATGAATTAAATAAAAAATTACACTTTTGGCACCACCATTCCATGACCACTAGAGCTCAAGGCTAGTGTGTAGCTTGGGAGCTGCCACAGCTGGCTATAACACCACAAAACCACTGCAATGGGCCTCCAACCTACTACCTCTACCATGTTTTTTCACCAACATGCTACCCTCTTCTACCGCTCCACTAGGTTCCACTACCTTCACACTACTCTACTATAGACTACCACTTCTACAACATCTACAATCCTTTTTGCACACTTGACATGTTTTCTAGGTGCCACGTGGCACGGGGGCTACACTGGTACTTGCCACATGGCCCCTGCCATGTTAGCTCACCACATCAACTTCCTGCCACATGGATGCCACATGGCACTACCACGTGGCACCTTTCTTTGCTATAATGGCCCCCTAGCCATGAATTTTAACATAGTGGTTTACTAACATTAGCATGACATCATCACTTCATGATCACACCTGTAGGTTCTCCAAGGTCCTTTTTAACCTACTTGAAATTTTTTGGCCATAACTTGAGAATATAGAGGTATTTTTTTTATCTAAAAGAAGTGCCAAAAAGCTAGTTCTGAGATAGAGGCATTTATTTGGTATTTTTAGGTTTTGATGCAATTTTGTGGCTCTATTTTGCAGTCAAAGTCTAAAGTTTTTTATTCCACTCTAGCAAGCTTACCTTTTGTGTCCCATCTCTATTTTTTGAAAACATTATATTTTTGGAAAGTTGGTCCTATCATCTTTTCAAAAATGCTATCATTTCCTTTAGATTCTACCCCATGCTCTTTCTATCATCTTTCAAACATTTTTTTTTCCTCTATGATGGATATCTTGGGTGTTCTAGGTCTAAGGATCATTTTCATGGTATGGGATCTTTTGTTTTGGATTATGAAATCTTTTGTATCATATTTTTTCCCCTTTTTGATCATTTTTGATATCATTTGTAAGAATATTTATGCAAATTATTCACTAAGATAAAGTGGCACTCTTGCATTTTAGGTTCATGAACATTGTTTTGAGAAAGTTGTACTTGCATTATTTTATAAAGTATCATGGGGGAATAGTTGTTGCCATTTTTTTTCCCTCTTCCTTTATCAAGCAAGTGTCCCTTCTGAGACATTAGCCCCATGCAGAGTTAGTGATCATGGCTTTATAGGTGTTTGTACCTCTTGAACTCTCTTGTCATTCTTGGTTCTTTCTGCAACAGGTTTTTGGCTCACTTTCTCAGTTTCCTATCATCTCACCCTAATCTACATTAAGGGGGGTTATTCTATTGTTCTAATGCTTCCTTAGTTCAATAGTGTGAGCTATATATTCTGTATGTGATACTATAGACTAGGTGATTGCAATGGTTGGCTACCTAGGCATTTTGGTGAGATGGATCATCTACTATATAGACACGCTTGATTTGTATCTTCTATTTTCTATGGAGGTTCTTTAGATCGGTAATTTTTTTCTGAAAATGTTTTTGGCTTCTTCATACTTTAGTGATGCTCTTCATGATCACTTTTTGTTCATGTTTTATGGGACATTCCACTAATTGGAGGCTTCTTGAGTCCTTCACTAGATTTTTAGTCACCTATTTTGGGGGGAGGGTTTTTCCCATGTGGTTTTCTCTCTTTCCCTATTTTAGAGGTTACATTTTTTTGCATTGTACATGGTTACCTAACATGGCTTCATTTTCAGGACTCATTCTACATTTCATCTTAGTTGTTGCGAGCTTAAGTACATTCCCCTAAGTTGCACTTAAAGAGGGGTGTTAGAGTAAATAATTATTATTTACTCTTTTACTTAAGTCTACTTAGGTTAATGAATTTATTTATTAGTTGTAATCTAGGAGTTTTTGACAACATGGGAGTTTGCTCCTATCTAAGTCATACTTATCTGCTCGCCTTGATCAAGGATATTCTACATTTTGCGGACATATTCTAAGTTGTCAACCTTATCTTCTAGCACTTTCTAGGTTGTTCTACAAGCTTTCTTGAGGCCTTTATATTTAGGCGCTCTCATTGTATTCCATAACTCATTTTCAAGACATATTGTATAGTAATACATTTTTCTTTATTTGCAATATTTTCTCTCTGAGTCCATTTAGTTTTTCCAAGCTCGACCCCTTCCTTCTTTGGTTTCGCTTTAGTAGGTTATTTGCATGCAAGTGATCTTAGCGAGTTGTCAAGTTGGTTTTCATCAACTTCTACAATTTTCCTATGTTGTATGGGTTTGTACATATTCATCTAAAGTTTGAAACCTATAATTTTGGATAGCTGGATGAAGTGACTTCCCAATGCTTCTGGTATGAAGTATTTATCTATTCTCTAACTCATGATAATCACCATTTTGTGTAAATAGGTCTAGATTTCACACTAACTTGGGGTTTCGAAGTATTTTCAAGCATAGAAGATGATTTCACCATGTTAATTTAATAGCCTCTAGTGAAATCCTAGTATTGGATATGTATTCTAAGATGAAAGTGGTTTTAAATTTGTACTTGTAGGGATCCTTGAGAAATTTGACATCCTAGGCATGCCATTCCCATGTGCATGCTAAGAAAAGGATGCAACATCTCCCACAATTCCAACTAGACATATAATCAAGGCTTGAAGTCAAGTTTTTAACTTGTCTATGGTTGTCCTCACATGTTCCCATAATGGAGGACTAATTGCCCTAGTTTCCTAAGTGAGAAAGTGAACAAAAGCCCATTTTTTTGTGTTATCAAAATGTGGTGCCTTAGTATATTTTGTAAGTCCCAAATGGGTGTACAAAAATGAATTTTATTCCCTATTTTGTGTGGAAATATTTCCTTTAAACTTTTATTTTCATAAAAAAGGGCTACTAGTCTTTTTCAATGGCTTAACAAAAAAGCTATGTGGAAAAAATTACATAGTTTGGTTAAACTATTATATCATGTCATTGGTCCCATGTGTTGGAGTCTTCCTTTTTCATTTGAAGAAGTTTAAGGTTGTTTCCCCAAATTAGTCAATTTGTGCATTGTAAGCAACTTGTGATAAATTGTCTTGTTTGTAGGTTCTCCTAGGTTAACTTTTTACCCTTTTGTGTGGCTCGTTGGCAATTTAGGTGTTTTATAAGCTCATTAATCAATGAGGTCACAAGGGCACAATCTATGTAATTGGATGCATTTTCTTATAATCTATGTTTCATTAGTGTTATTAAGTCTGTTAGGACTCATTTGGATTGTTCAAAATGCATTTAAGGCTTTAAAATACAAAAATGCAATAAAAGTTGTAAAAGTTGCTATGCAACTTTACAACTTTTTTCATAATTAAGAAAAAGTGTTTGTAATCAATCCCCCAATGCTCACAACCTTAAAAATTTTATTTGATCTATTGAGGAAGACATTCATATAGCCCTTTTAGGTGGGTGGAAGGTAGAATGTAAGTTTTTGGCATTGAAATCAATAAAATTAACCCTTATTTTTGCATTCTGAGTGAGTTTTCTTAATGGTACTGATGTGTATGGACATATAGGAGGTTGATTCTAGTACTTTTGGATGCACCATTGAGTAGGCTTTCCAATTCAATTGGTTTGAGGTTCTTGGACTCTATAAAACTCAAGTTACAGCTATTTTTGTGCATACAACCTAGATTTTGAGGGTTTTAGGGTTTTGGAAGAAATTGTTTCATAAAGTCAAATTCCACCATAGGAAATTAATGGCCTCTAGTGGAATCCTTGTACTCTTAATTCTCTTTGAGATTATTTTGGTTTCAATTTCTAACATTTAGGGACAAGGGAGAAAGATGATGCCCTAGGTGCATATATCATGTATGAACTAGCTCATTGTTTTACTACAATCAACATTTGGAACCCTATAATTCATTTCTAAAGCCTTAATCTTTGGATTTAGAATATTTGGAACATTCCTCAACCTATCCAATTCATTTGGTGTTTTTGGCATGTGTCTAAATAACACTTCCTTTGTAACAACACCCTAATTACCCCTTTAGGCCTAATTGTTGTCCCCACAAGTTATGTCTTTAATGTTCCTCAAATTTAGTCAAGATGGCCATGTTGGTATAAAAATAATATTCCCTGAGTCTTTTCTCAGAATTACAAGTTTTAGGTAAGTTTCATGCACTAATTCCCTTTTTGTAGAGGTGCAAGTGCAAGGTTCTAGGGTCTATTTTGGCTCTCAAACCTTTTTAAGATTTTTTTGTCGATTGAAATCTCCCAACTTACACTATCCAAATCCTCTCCACTTATATCAAGTAGTATCAAAGCCCATCTAGATCTTTGGGCTTCTAAAATTTTGTCAAAATGTCAAATGGAGAGAGTGATGGATTGCCATTCAAGATGACTAATGCAGACATAATGAATTATTTGAATGAGTAGAAGATAAAGGAAGATGCATAAAGGAATAAAGATGAACTTAGAAACATTGAGTTGCAACAAATGAGATATGAATTGAAAAGGCTTAGAGAATAGCTTGTCAGAACCAAGAACTCTAAAGATTTTGATAAAGGTGATTGATGAAGAAATCCCTTTGGAGTAAGAAGAACAAATACCTCTAGATCAGAGGCTACTCTTGAGCACTCTTAAATCCATGGAAAGAAGAAACATGGATGCCAAATTAGATTTAAAAAAACTATGATGTGAAAATGAACCTTGATGCTGCAATTGATTAGGTGGATGCCCTAAATAATTTCTTTGAATGTGATGAGATTCTTGAGAATTAGAGGACAAAGATAGCCAAGTCCAAGTTGAAAGGTACTACTCTTACATGGTGGAATATCACCCGAGGAGATAGAGTAAAGAATGGCAAAGGTCTAGTAATCACATGGACAAAGATGGAGAAGTTATTCAGGAAGGCCTATGTTCTTGAAGACTACAAAGTTCAACTTCATAGAAGAAGAATGAATCTAAGGCAAAAAGACATGACAGTTTCAGCTTGCACTAATGAGTTTCAAGATTGGTGATGAGGACACAAGAGGTTGAATTTGAAAGTGTCAATTTGGCAAGATACTTGCAAGGTCTCTAGTTCTATATTTGAGATGAATTGAGTTTGAAAACAATAACCACCATGCAACAATGTGTGCAACTTTTACTAAAGGTGGAAGAGAAGTTCAAAAGAATAAATGAACAATCTAATAGAGGAAGAGGCAAGGGAAAAAGTAACTCTTGGCAAATAGGTCAATCATCCAATGAAGGAAAATCCATGGAGCAAACAAAAAAACACCATGGTCAATCTATTTGGTGAGGAAGCTCTAGAGGAGGAAGATCCTTCAATGGAGGAAGAGGGAGATCTAATTGACCTCCTAAGTATTTCAGATAAAATCAAATAAGACAATATTGAAACAAGTTCCCTAAAAAACCAAACAAAAACAATCAAGGAGAATGAAGGACCCAATTGGTGAAAGAAGAAACAAATTTAGAGGCTGAAGAAGGTGTGGCACTAATGATGAGACAATCAACAAGTACCACATGCTCAAGAACTAGCACAAAGGAAGAACCTATTTAGGACAAGGATCAAATCCAAAGAAAGGGTATGTAATCTATTAATTGATTCAAAATAAATAGAAAATCTAGTCTCTAAAGAAATGGTTCAAAAATTAGAACTAGAAGGAATTCCTCATCCATATCCTTATAATTTTTCTTAGCTAACAAAAGGACAACAAAAACTTGTAACTAAACAAGCCATGGTAGAGTTCTCTTTAGGTGATTTGAAAGATAAAGTTTTATGTGATATTGTAGATATGGATGCTTGCCACCTTCTCTTAGGAAGGCCATGGCAATATGATATGCATGCCATGAATAATTTTAGGAAAAATACTTACACCATTGTGAGGGATGGAGAAACTTATAATCTCAAGCCTCTACCTGAACCTAGAAAGGAAAAATAACCTTTGACTATCATAGTGGGAGAAAAAAAATGTTAAAAGGAGTAAAAGAAGAAAAAGAGGGATATGCATTAATTCTAAAACCAAAGGATGAACCATTACCTAGCAAGGATAAATTAGTCCCAATAGAAGTTCAAAAGCTTCTTGAAGAATACAAGGAAGTGGTTGCAAAAGATTTACTCTCATCCCTCCCACCCATTGGAGACATAGGCCACAAAATAGACTTCATCCTTGGAGAATCCTTGCTTAACAAAGCCCCATACAAACTCACTCCTACTCTAAATGCTAAAATATCCAAACAAGTTAAATGATTATTGAATAAAGGATTTATTCAAAAAAGTCTTAGTCCATGTGCTATTCCATCAGTCTTGACTGCCAAAAAGGATGGTAAATGGAGACTATGCACTGATAGTAGAGCCATTAACAAGATCACTATCAAATATAGATTTCCTATCCCAAGGATTGAAGACCTCCTAGACCAATTCAGTAATACATCATATTTCTCAAAAATTAATCTAAAATCTGGTTATCACCAAATAAGAATCAAGCCAAGTGATGAATGGAAGACTACCTTTAAAACTACAAAAGGTCTCTATAAATGGCTAGTAATGCCATTTAGTTTAAGAAATGCCCCCCCTCCCCCACCTTCATGATTCTAGTGAATGAAATATTTCATGATTACAATGGCAAGTTTTTGGTTGATTATCTTGATGACACACCAATTTTTAGTTGCAGCTTGGAGGAACACCTTGAACACATTGAATTGGTTCTCAAAAGCTTAAAAGAGCACCAACTAATGATCAACCTTGAGAAATGCACTTTCTTGCATAAAGAACTCAACTTCTTGGGATTTGTGATCTCACAATGAACACTAAAAATGGATCGAGAAAAGGTGGATGCAATCATCAATTGGCCTCCTCCAAAGAATGTAGGTGATGTAAGAAGTTTTCATGGATTAGCAACATTCTATAGAAAGTTCATTAACAACTTCAGCCATGTATGTGCACCTATATTGGATACAATAAAAAGAGGTAAAAGGGTAAAGCTTATTTGGACTAAAGCAAAAAATGATGCATTTGAATATCTAAAATCAAGAGTGCCACAATATCCAATACCCACTCTTCCTAATTTTAATAAGGTTTTTACTATTGAGATAGATGCAAGCAACCTAGCCACTGGGGCAGTCCTTAGCCCAGATAATAAACCTATGGATTTCTTCTCTGAATAACTAAATGATGCTAAAAAGAAGTACTCAACTTATGATTTAGAACTTTATGCTATGCTTCAAGCCCTCAAGAAATAGAGGCATTATTTATTACCTAAAGAATTTATGGTTTTTATAGATAAACCTTCTCTAAGTTACTTAAATTCTCAAGACAAGTTGAGTGTGAAACATATCAAATGGATGGAGAAATTACAAGCCTATTCCTTCACCATAAATCATAAGAATGGAAAAGAAAATAAAGTTGTCGATGTTCTAAGTAGGAGGATCATTTCGGTGCAAGAAATATAATTTCAAAGCATAGCCATCCAAGCATTGAAGGACCTTTACAAATATGATTCATATTTTGGTGAAATATATTAGGTTTGCACTACTCTTATGGATAGGTATCATATAGTTTTTTTGAATTTCTTAGGGTCACCAATTTTTTATTCCAAAATTCTCTATGAGAGACAATATAGTAAAGGAAAAACATTTTGGGGGAATGAATGGTCACTTTGGTATTGTCAAAACATTAGAGGCTATTAAAAGACATTATCATTGGCCAAAAATGTAGCATGATGTAAAGAAATATGTAGAGTCATGTGTTATATGCCAACAAGAAAGGGGTACTACAACTAACCAAGGGTTATACCAACCTCTCCCAATACCTTCTATACCTTGGGAAGCAATATCTATGGACTTTGTGATTGGATTACCAAGGACAAAACTAGGATATAATAATATACTGGTGGTTGTAGACTATTTCAGCAAGATGGTCCACTTTATCCCTTGTAAAAGCACTCATGATACATCTCATATTGCCCATCTCTTCTTTATAGAGATTGTATGAATTCATGGTCTACCTAACCCTATTGTTTCAGATAGAGACACTAAATTCCAAGGATGCTTTTGGAGAACCTTGCACAAGAAATTAGGAACTAATTTATAATTTAGTTCTACCTACCATCCTCAAATGGATGGTCAAACTAAAGTTGTAAATAGATCTCTTGGAAACCTCCTTAGATGCCTCACCAAGCAATATGCACAAAATTGGAATCTATTTCTTCCACAAGCTGAATTTACTTTCAATGATTCATTTAATAGGTCTACAAGAAAGACACCATTGCAACTAGTCTATGGCTATAATCCAAAAGGACCTTTAGAACTTAGAGAGTTACCTAATGATATCAAGGTTAGTGCACAAGGAGAATAATTGGTTGAACTTATCAAACAAGTACAATAAAAGGTAAAAGACACATTCGAACATACTTTACAAAAATACAAAGAACAAGTAGATAAGAAGAAGAAAGATGTTCAATTCCAAGTAGGTGACAAAGTGTGGGAATAATTGAGAAAGGAAAGGCTCCCTAAAGGTTATAATACCAAACTCCAAATGAAGAAGATAGGACTTTACACAATCTTGCATAAGTTTGGTCCTAATGCCTATGAAATTTCATTACCACCTACTATTGCCATCTCACAAATTTTCAATGTGGCTGACCTCACTATTTTCAAGGACACTTCTAATTTTGTAGGTAAATCTATAGAAGATTCACATGAAGACTAGTTGAAAGATCTACCACCTTCACAACCTTTAGAGTTGAAAGTAATCTTGGAAAAAAAAATTCTCAAGAAGACAAGGAATCAAACACACTATCAATACTTGGTCAAATGGAAGGGGTTACCTACCATTGGTGCCACCTAGATGACTGAAGATTAGATTCAGAAACATGCATACACTCTTGATTAACTCACGTCAAGTAGGAACTTGAGTTTCTTTTCCCCAAGGTAGTATGGTTTAGGAGCACTCTCCCATGAAACAATGAAATAAGGTTGTTTCGGTCATTTATGGCCTTGTTCTAGTTTACATTTCTATGTTTTCAATAAGACAATGTTTTTAGATTCCTAGGTTCACTTTTAACACTTTTGTGTGACCTATTAGCAATTTGGGTGTTTTATAAACTCATTGCTCAATGAGGTCACAAGGGCACAATCTATGTAATTAGATTTATTTTCTTATAATCTAGGGTCCATTACTAGTATTAAGTCTATTAGGAATCATTTCGATAGTTCAAAATGTCTTTATGGCTTTAAAATGTAAAAATGCAATAAAAGTTGCAAAAGTTGCTATGCAACTTTACAACTTTTTGCATAATTAAGAAAAACTATTTGTAATAAATCCCACAATGGTCACAACCTTTCAAATTTTTTTGGATCAGTTGTGGAGGACCTTCATATAGCCCTTTTAGGAAGGTGGAAGGTAGAATGTAAGTTCTTGGCATTGAAATTAGTAAAAGTAACCCTATTTTGTGCATTTTGAGGAAGTTTTTAAAATGGTACAGATGTGTACAAATGCATAGGATCTTGATCCTGGTACTTCTAGATTTACCATTGAGTTAGATTTTCAATACAACTTGTTTGAGGTTGTGAGACTTTATAAAACTCAAGTTACACCTATTTTTGTGCAAATAGCCCAAATTTTGATAGTTTCTAAGGTTTTGGAAGAAATTGTTTCATAAATTCATATTCCACCATTGGAAATTAATGGCCTTTGGTGGAACCCTTGTAATTTTAATTCTCCTTGAGATTTTTTTTTTTTTAGTTGCTAACATGCAAGGACAAGGTAGAAAGATGATGCCCTAGGTGCATACACCATGTATGCACCAACTCACTATTTTGCTAGAGTCAACATTTGGGACCCTAAAACTCATTTCTAAAGCCTCAAACTTTGGATTTAGACTATTTGAAACATTCCTTAACCTATCCAATTGGTTTTGTGTTTTTGGCACTTGTCTAAATAGAACTTCCTTTGTAATAGAACTATTATTAGCCCTTTAGGCCTAATTGTTATCCCCATGGGTTATGTTAGCATTTTTGTTGATGTGATATCAGCACTTTGGGGTCTTGGAGTACATCTAAAATGTAAAATCTCTTGGTGATTGGTTTCCATGTTTCAATCCATTGTCTTCAAGTTATAGGAAAGAATATGATTTCTTGGGCTACTAGCATTCCAAGCATCCAATGAAGGATCTATGTCTTTTATGTGTTTTGGAGTCCTCAAATTTAGTCAGCATGACCATGTTGGTATAAAAACATCATTCCTTGAGTCTTTTGTTAGAATTACATGTTTTAGGTATTTTTCATGCATTGATTCCCTTTTTGTAAAGGTGCAAGTGTTGGGTTCTAGGGTTTGTTTTAGCTCTCAAACCTTCTGAAGATCTATTTGTGGGTTGAAATCTCCCAACTTCCACTATCCAAACTCTCACCACTTGCATTTTACCCACATTGAATTGTACAAATATTGATACATTAGGCTAGTATCCTAACTTTAGATCATACCATTATTAATTTATGGGTTAAATAATATAAAAGCTCCAAGTAAAAGATTAATTACAAAATTGATTTCTAATTTACTCCTTACATATGGGCTTACCACTTCCTTATTAATTATGAGATGGTTAAGTAAAGATAAATAAAGAACCTACATAATTGTTTAAATCCTATATTTATTTAATTACAAATTTACCACCTACTAACTAAACACCACCTCCTAGCCCCTCAACACATGATTAAGTATATTTAAATGCATTAGTTTAATCAAACTCAACTACCCACCCATACTTATCTTACATATGGTTTCTATCTTTATTTAAATACTTATCCCCTAGTTACTAACTAACACTATCCTTATACAATAAAACCTAAATTAACTATCTCATTTAACATCTTACCCATCCCTCCTTCAAATTAGGTACCCAAATAATATAACTACCAATGAATATCTCCCCTTCACCCTATTATATCTTAGCACCTATTCCATTTAACTTACCTTTCCCAATCCCTGAGGTGCCTATATCCATAGGTGTTATTATTACATTTTTTTCAAAGGGTGGAGATACTTAACCAAAATCTTAGGTGACCTAGCCCATTGACTACTCATCCAATACACTTGCCAAGGTATGATGGTGATGGGTGTAGATGGAAACCACTTAAAATGTTTCAAACAAAAAACTTACTTCCTTTAGACATTTTCTCTTACTTAAAAGTTTAATACATTTTCTCTTCCTTCTCATTTTATAAGAACATGTTTATGAGTTGTCATAGATTTGTTTTTATTTTTGACTCCCTAACTATCTCTTTTTTATTTGCAATTTTGATATAACTTTAGCATCCAGGGATCTATTAGAGCTTGAACATAAATAAACCAATCTCCATATATATGAAATGAACTATCAAATATATATTACTTTCTTTTCATAGCATATGATTTTTTTCAAGTTAATCACTTACGTTTACAAATTGAGTCAACCATATCAACAGAAATCTCTCTCACAAATAAACTATAAAATGTTTCCACCAATTGATTCATAGGCTAACATAAGAAGGGATGTCTCATTTACTTAACTTCCCATATTACATTAAATCCATAATGAGAAACTATAATTCTTGTACTAGGTCTACCTTGCATAGTTGTTACAAGGATCATCCTATATGAAGACCCCCTAAAATTTAGCTTTCACTAAATGCATGAAACTTCATATGTGCAAAGGATTGATCTTCTCATTTAACATTCATTTCTCACAATATGTATTTCCTTGCAATAAAAATATGTACAAGTTTTCAAACTTCACTGTACACAGTTGCAACACTATATAATGTGGATTAAATCCTTTCCATATTACAATGAAAAAGACAACAAAAGGAAAATTAATGTCACAACACATTATGAGATGGCATGGAAACCAATTTATCTCTCAGAAAAACTTGGTTCTTCAATATTTCCTAATGGTGAAACTCTAATCCCTTCAAGGAATCCATCTTCCTAAAATCTACAAGAGAAGTAATACAAAAGAAACTAGGAACCATGGAGGCTTACTCCCATCCTAAGCATCTATGAAGCCACCCACCAAGTAGGGGGAAAAAAGCCTCAAATGGTTACCACTCAAACAAGTCACAATCCATGCAAAACTCAATCTCACAACACATTTACAAAACCCTCCAAGGTTTAACACAATGATTCACCATTCAAATCTTGAAACAATGGTTGAATGTGGGCTCTCCAAAGAGGAGAATACCATATCCATAAACACATATACCTTTGCAATTACATAATGCCTCTTCAAGGCTATCAAATACATCCTTCTTGTCACATCAATAGACTTACACCCCCATAATACAAATGCCTCTTCAAGGCTATCAAACAAGGCATATGGCTTCAATGGAGTCCATTCTCCATGAACAATAATAACCCTCTCCAAGAGGAGAATCTCTAGCCAAAATAACCCCTTCACCCAAGGCTTCTCTTCCCCTCCAAGTGTGAGTGAAGCCTTCACACCCATGAACAAATTTAACATTCAAAAAAAACAAAGACATCAAGGAAGGAAACCTAAAATAGTACATGAAATTCATTGCACATTTACAACACAACACAAAGATTACAATAATAGTCATTGACTCCATAACAACATTCAATGCTTTCAGATTCTTTATGCAATACTAAAATAAAATGGTCATGATTGAGTACCAATCTTGGTCCAAGCTAAAGGCAATGATAGTTGATGAAGAGCTCCCTTAGTCTTCCTCCAAACCCTAACTGTCTCTAAACTTAGAGAGTGGGCAAATACCCCACTAGTTTGTCCCAAACTCTCTAATAAGGCCTTTACACTAACTATTTTAGCGAAGAGACCAAGCTATTTCCTCTTACAAAATTTTCTCCCTCTAAATTTTTATGTATTTGAGTTAGTGAAAACATGGGAGAAAACACATGTGACAACTCCAATTTTGAATTGATGGAAGAAAACATGGATAAAGAGACCCCCTAAGCTGCCTAAGCACTATTATGGTCAAAATAAGGTCCCTAACATGTTCTACTATCCCCCTAAAAATTGGCATAAGGCCAATTTTGATGGAGCGGCTAAGGGGAACCCTAGTCCCACCGGATGCGGTGGAATTATAAGAAACAGCTTGGGAGGGGGCATTGCTGCTATCTCCTCCCTTATTGGTCACCAAACCAACCATTTGGCTGAAGCCAGTGCGGCCAGACTCACTGTTAAGCTAGCCCTGGACTCAGGGATCGAACAATTGTGGCTTGAAGGTGATTCCCTAAATAAAATTAATTGTATTTTAGGAGTTACCAAACCATCATGGACCATAGAAAGCATAATAGAGGACCTCAAAATGGACTTGAGAAAATTTAAAAATTACCACATTAGCCATGTCTACCATGAAGCTAACGTGGTTGGTGATTGGTTCACAAACGTAGCGGTCAACTTAAACTCGGTGATGATATGGGGAAACAATAGTCATTTTTCGATGGTGGCTATTGAGCTCATTCGAAAGGAGCAAATTCAAGGTACTAACTCAAAATCTTTTTATGATGATGACACATGTTAAATCATGTTTTAAAAAGTGAATCAATAGGAGTTATGCGGAACCCCCACCGTTTCATAATATCGTGTACAGATTACATGAGCAGAAGAAAGCCAGAGTTAAACCCAAAAATACGCACAGTAATGCTCTCGTCCTTAGCGATTTGCCCATCTTTGAACTCTGTAATTCTGTTCAGGGTTTAGGGTTAGAGTGGCATAATTTTGCAATGGCTAGAGAAAGGATAAGAAGAGATCCATGGGGAGAAACAGAGAGCTAGAAAGAAAAAGGGAAGGTTTGGAAAAAACTTCAGAAGGGCGGCATAACCAGCTTCATGGAGAGGCTCCATAGTTTCAACGCGGGGGTTACCAAGATAATGGTTGAAACTTGGAACAATTGAAAGGTCATAATTAATGGCGTCTCCCACCAAATCATAGAGGGTCTCATTGTGGAAGTGACCGGCTTCTCCCAGGAAGGCATTAGCTTCTTCAGGGATAAGAAGATGTCCGCCGATGTTGTCAATGCGTTCGTCAAGAATGACAAGGAGAAAAGCAAAGTGGTGAAGATTGACACTTTTTATGACATAGAGTCCATCAAGAAGTTTTGGGGGCTTGTTCTGAGGATCATCATAGAGTATGTCACTTTGGAGCCTAGGTTTGATAGAGTCAGAACCCATCATTTTGTTTTGCTTAATCATTTTAGACATAAAGTGAAAATCTCCTTTCCTTTCTACATTTTTACTTCTATGACTAATAATATAGAGAGTTACAAAAAATGTCCTGTCAATAATCCCACCCTTCATGAAGGTCTTCTACTCCTCATCTTTGAGTTTCTAAAAACCCAAACAAGAGTTAGGCCCATTGGAGCTTCGGGTGGCTCCTCGGAGGACACTGCTAGCTCAGAATCAGGGGAAGTCCACATTGTGAAATCTATCAAGTTTGAAACCCCAAAAGCCAAACCCTCTCCTTGCTTCCCTAGCAAGAAGAGCCCCAGGTGCCCTCCCCCTAACCCCCCTACCCCTTATCCTAAGGAGTCTAGTGAGGAGTCAGATACGGAGTCGGAGGAAGCAGATTCAGTGGCAGAGAAGGAAAGTGAGTTGGAAGATAATAAGGAAAAAGATAATGTCAAGAAGAAGATGACCCCCTTGGTTACCTAGGATAACCCCAAGAAAATAAAATTGGACCAAACCGCTACCCATGATCACCTCAGTGACAATGCTAATTTGCCCCCCAGCCCCATTGCGCCCACTTCCCCCTAGAGATCCCCATTTTGCCCCTAGAAGAGATGATAGAAATTATGGTTGCAAAGGGAGGGGAGGCCATCAGGAAAAATAAGGTAAGAGCCTGGCAAAATTTCAATATGGATAATGTTAGTATGGGCATTGTTAGAGAAACTGCTAAAATCCAGGTGTTGGGGGATCTCGACAGTAGCACCCACTATGACAAGCTCCTTGACCCGACTCTTCTAGTTTTCTCTAAGAATGCCCATGAAATAGGTTTCAACTTCCTCAACAATGCAAAGACTAGCCTGATTAACAACTTCCGCTCCATCAAGTGGCTTTTTTAGGAAATTGAGACTCTGAAAGACAGGTCCAACCGGACCAACAACAGGAGGGAAGTCAAGGATCATGAGGCCAGAGGAAGCAAAGACCAAGTGGGCAGCCAGGAAAAAGATAGAAGCAAGGACCCTAGTGACAATCAGGAGGACAGAATCACCCAGCTAGAGCAGAAGGTCCAAAGGCTGGACTCTGTCCACCAGGTTGTAATTAAACAAATTGTGGACACCCTTCATACATTGAATGAAAACATTATTAATCTGGGGGACTATCTGACCAATGCCAATCTTGTGGGGAATGTGGAGCAGAGCATAGAGAATGGAACAAGCTAGGAGGATCCTTAGAAACAGACTGGAATCCAGGAAAGCCAGGGGGATCAGCAACATTTCCCGCCCATGACCCAGGAGGAGGAGGCCATCCAAAAGGAAAGCGACGCTACAGAAATCCTACAGGCAATGGAGAAGAAGGGACACTAGTCTTCCCACTAGGCTCATTTCCTGGCCTTTGTTTCCCTGGCTTCGGGCCTTCTTGATTCTGGCCTTTTGAGGTTGTTTATGTTTTTTCTGACTTTTTATGCTTTATGTTGTTTAATGCTGTAAAACTTTGGGTTTTAAGATCTCTGTAAAACATGTTTTCCAAATCAAAAACATGTTCTACTATCATATGGGCAACTTATTTTCACATAAAAGTCACTTTGGGACCACCTAATAACCCCTCAAAACCCTAGTCAAGTTAAATTTTGAATTTCCTTTGATTGTGACCCATCCTACCCATTGTAAAGTGGGTTTACTTATTCATTAGCAAGGTAATTAGTTTAAGGGTAAAATAACACCATGATCAAAACCTTAGATGACATGTCATTACACACAAAATCTACAAGTTTCAAGTGACACCAAAAAATACACATTCCACATCTCCATGACATGTCCCTAATGCATTTTTCTGATTACAAATCTTCCACATACAAGAAAACTTACATTTTACAAAAAAAAGTAAAAAAATCATAATGAGGCTTTTGAATCTTCCAAGGATTTGCCTTGGTTAAACCATGTTCACATAGGTTTGGAACTTTTTGGCCTCCCCAAATTTCCATGGTTCTACTTCCTACACATTAAACTCGACCATCAGTAGTCCAAGAAGGCCATATAAAATACATGTCAGAAATGCATTTGAACTTAAATGTTAAATAATCCATATTAACATAATTCAATGGAATTCTTTTACTTAATCATTCCAAATAACACTTTCAAAATATTAGGATATCAAGATCTACACATCGCATTTAACCAAAAATCATCAAAAATCAATTTTAACATACTCAATTGTCATGATCAACTTTTATTTTGCAATCATTTCCATATAAAGATTTTGAAATGTTAAAATGTCAAAATCTAAATATCAACATTAATTTTCTAATCAAATAATCCAATTAACATTCTAAACTAGATCCTAATCCATTTCCTATCCAAATGATGTAATGTTAGGTCTAGATTGCTTAATCAGCCAACATGGAAATTAGTTCCAATTACAATACCTTAGGTCAAAACCACCAAAATGTAATCATCACAACTTAGTATAACTAATTCAATTAAATATAGTTTTATTACTAACACTATCTTGTTATCATTATGAGATATTACATGATAAAGCTTATGTCGCAAAAATCACTAATTTTAGGGAATTAGGGTGTTCTTATAATCATGTCTACATAGGTTAAATTAGTCATTAGGTAAAGCCATTATATCTATTAGTCCATATATTATATCTTCATCTTAATCATCAATCACTATGACAAACTGACTTATTATGCTTATATCATGCCAAGCTCTACCAAGTAGGCCTTATCTAAATTGATAACAATTTTTTCCTATAACTATGATTAGTACTGACAAGGGTAGGTGTTAATTCATCTTTTCATAATATTCATCCAATTTAATTATCCTAATAGGCCATTAAATATCAGGAACCATCGACATAATTTTCTAAGTTCTGACACCTCAAGTTTTTATTCCATAGGATCTTAACTTATCAACCTAATGTAATTTGAACATGATACTTAGCACAACAATGAATACAATATACATTAGTCTTAATAATATTTCAAGTTCATTATAAATCAAAGCATACATAGATTCCAAGACCTTCTTACCATAATTCTATCATAAGGTGTGTGGTAATAGTCTAACATTCGCAAGAGACAGAACACAACATCTTATCTCCATTATTCCTCCTAGATCTAACCTTGTTTATGATTTATAATAAGGTACTAGGGAAAGGATCCTTACATGTTCTACACAAACATGGCTAAAGAGGGAGGTTATGGTTCAACACAAAAGGCATCTAGACTTGAATGGAGAGGAGGGAATGGATGAGCGAGTGAAAGCCATCATGAATCCTAAGCTTCCTACAGGTGATACGCAAATATTGGCCTTCTTAATAAAGAAACAAGATCAGGACTTGCTTCCACATACTACCATCCCTCCTCCAAATGCTAACACTAAGGACTTGACCCCTAAAGTATATTATATCAAAGAGGTCCTATTAGGGAAACCCATGGTAAATACAACCAAGGTATTAATCACTACAGGTATAAAGGAAGCGTTTAAACACATGGATGAAGATGACTATGAGTTGATAATGTTGAGGAGACAAAATGAGCTTATGAGAGGCTACTTAAATGGAGTAGTGGGCTCCATTGACCTTGATAATCTAGATATTACACTCACTATGGTAGTGTAAAGGAGAAATAAGGGGAGTGTACAAATAGATTCATTTTTGGGCACATGTCAGAAATGGCATGACAATTTTAAGGATAAAGGAGTACAAATTATATAGGATTATTTGAACTTGTTGCACCATATTTGGTCTAGTATAGAAAAGATGATGTCTTTATTTAACTAAGATTTTTGGCTTATGTATGAGGTACATACCTGGCGAAAAGGCCCTCAAGCACTTCAATCAATAAAGGGTCAAAGGTATCGAACACTTATGAAGGTGTACTTAGCTAAGGAACTATATCAGTTAGAGGATTGGATTAAGAAGATAGTGGCTAGTAATAAAGTAATGGAGACATTACATAAGGGTATACAAAAGTTGAGAGATCAAACACATGAGCTGATTTTGGAAGTTGAGAAATATTAAAATAATACTTGCCTTGATATTTTTGAAGATGAGTCAAAGACTAACCTCATTATAATACAATCAATTGTCTAATAGTTGAGAAAAACATTTGAAGATGCTTCATCAAAAGAAGATATCAGACAAGCATTAAGGATTGAAGAAGCACTATTGGAGTTGGACACTAAAATTGAGGATTTTGAAGATATTTGTATGAAGGTTGGCAATTACTAGAAAACACTAAAACATAGGTATAAAAATTTAGATTTTCCAGATTTTACCCAAGTGATAGAGAGTATAGAGAAATTCAAGAGAAAGATCCAAACATTGTTTTTGTATAAAAGGGAAGAAAACCCAGAAGCTAGAAATATAATTTTGACACTTGGGAAAATTTTGTATTTTTTAACCTACAACCAAGATGCACAAGGTGAACTTTTCACAAAGGCACACTGGAAATTTTGAATAAGTAGTAGTGCGTAGACACTTAACTACCAATTCCTAATTTAGAGCTATCCATGCATCGAAAACACATTCTAACAAATATTTAACTGCAAGAAATGTCTATAGAATATTAAGGTTCCATTTTTAGAGCCTTCAGTCACTCTTAGATCCTCTTATAACTTCTTTCTTCTTATCTACTCCTTCTTTCTTTTTTTGATTACATATAAAGGTTCATGCACCCATTAATTGATAAAAAACAAGGGTGGAGTCCTACTTAGCACTATTTAGAGAGTCATTTTTGTATATAATTTTTATTTTTATTTTTATTTTAGAAGCATATGTTTGCATCAAGAGATCTCTCACTCTTAATACAAATTGATGAGATCATTTCTTATAAATACTTGGATGTAATATGTACTCAAGGCTATTATTTTAATGCAATAATATATGCTATTGGTGCTCTCATTCTGAGTGTAGTTACTCTTGCAAGAGTGTTTTATTTTTGTGAGTTCTTGTTCATGAATAATAATGGAGCCAATGGTTTTATTGTGTTGGTTTTATTGTGTGATCTTTTAGTTTTGGCATTTTATATGTGTTGACAAATTCTGTTGACATACTGAATTTGACAAGAGATCACCCCATTGTTTCGACATAGCTTCCTATCTTGCATGAGTGCACTTTTTTTTCCTTGCAATTCAATTAGAATTGAAACATCATTTGGTTTTTACTAAGCTCCGATCGATGATTGCATAAGTGGATTTGAGGAAGCATTGCTCATATTTTCATTGGTTTCCTACCTAATCTTTTTGATGATTTAAATCGTAGACATGTTGTTACCATGGTTTATGTTAGTTATGAATTTCCCTTTCATGTTATTTTCTTTCATCTCTTATTACCTTATCTTTGTTATTTTCTTTTCTAACACTTTTTTAAATTAGGAATTCATATAGTTGCATTGTTAGATTGTATTCATCATAAAACATAAAACAAAAAAAATATATCACTTTTGTGGTTACTTTTTTAGATAGAAAGTAAATTGAACATCTTATTTGAAGTTGGTTACAACCAATAAATGCCTCCCTATGAACAAAAAAAAAATCTTCAATTGAGCAGTTGATTCTAGATTATCTTTTCAAGAGAGGAATTTGAAAGAATTCCTACTATTAAGCATCATACAAAAGAATAGCTCAAAATCTATGACTCCTTTACATTGATATATAAGTACATAGGTTTACTCCCCCTTACATATACAATAAACAATTTCCTTAGAACATACATACAATTTTCTTTTACATATTACTCCCCCTATGACATCAATGGCAAAGGTATTGAGAACTGTATCCAAAATATATGTAGCTTATTGCTGATCAAATTGCCATTCTAGAAAAATAGTCTACATAAACAAGTTTTAGCCTATCCACTTCTTTCTTCTAGTTTCCCTTTACTTTATAAGAAACACTAATTAGCTTGCATAGTTTATAGGATGTAACTTCAATTGTGCTCATGTCAATATATCCAAACTTGTCATAGGAAGTCTTCACTAGAAGACATTCCTCCAACTGCCTCTCTAAAATGCTTATGTTTGTTGAAAAAATTCAGTAAGACTAGAGAGTCTCTTTGCTTCTTTCTCCTTTTTAGATTCCAAGCCTTTGATTACATCATGAATCTTCTCTAGTTTTGTTCCACAATCTTTAATTCTATTCTCTAGGAGTTATAGTTTCATAGTGAGTGTTTCAAGATCACTCAACTTACCCTTTGTTTAACTCTCAAACTTAGTCAGATACTTGTATGAGAACTCACACTATCCATACAACTTGTTCCCTTCATTAATTTATTTCCTTAGTTCTTTTATTCTTTCATAAAGCACCTTCAAGACATTTCTCACATTGGTGCACACTATATCAAATTGTGCTACAACATGTTTAATATGTGCGTGTACTAAACCTACTTACACTAAAGTTGTGAAATCTTCATCAAATATTTTCACCAACTCTTTGCCCTTTGACTATAAGTCTAGATTAGCTATAGTTTTGGTAAATATCTTCTACATTCTATCCAACACTTTAGTAAGAGTGTTTTCCAAAGACTTTATAGATTTGTTCTTTTTAAAAAAAATCCTTAGTGAGCTCATTAATGCCTTTTGATCATCATCATCATCTAATGGTATTGTCACTACTATTGCTAGAGTTACTATAGGAATGGGTGTAACTACTTTTAGTTATGTTCTTTCATTCCCTTCTTCCAATCTCTTGTCATCTTTCTTTCTTGCCTCTTCTTCTTTTCTTTTATTTTTCTCTACTTCCTTCTTTTTATTTTCTTCTTCTACTATCCCATTTCTTTTCTTCTTCTTCTTCTTCTTCTTTCTTTTCTTTCACCTCCTCTTTCCTTTTCTTTTCTTCCTTTATTCTCTTCACCTCTACTTTCTTCTATGTTTCTTTCATCTTCTCTTCTTCTCTCTTCTTTTCCTCAACTTGTTGCTTCTTCTCTTCTTCTTCATCATCATCTGAGTTAGTGTTAGCTATAATATTTTTTATATTGCCAACATTATTTGATCCATAACCTACAAAAGGGTTCTCCTTTACATCTTAAGATATTTTTGTACTTTCCACTTGCATGGATATAGTACCAATAATAATGTGTGGTGGTTAGGGTGCCTACTATGTCTTTTCTATCTCTCGCTCATCATTGGATGGTCTATTTTCTTCCACATAGGTTGGGCTCTTAGGTTTTGACCATGCACTCAACTTTGGCACTAAGGTCATGAATTTTACAATTTCCTCCTTTGTCCTATTCCTAACATCCTCATAATTTCCTCCCATCAAAAGAATTTCTCTTTTTTTTTTTCTCAACAAGGGCTCAATACCCTTCAAAATTTTGTCTAAGTCTTCTTTTGCGTCAACCTTGCCTAGTTTATTTATCATTTTTATTCTCAAAGTTAATTCTTCTTCCAATACTCTTTTCTTCATATTAATTATCCTATTATATAGGACTTTGGGTATCTTATTTTGAATATTCTCACACTTCTTATATCCCAGAATCATATTTCTCAGAATGATATTGTCCAATTGCCTTCTATCAATATTAATGTAAAAGCTATAATATTTATTTAATTATAGAAAACTAGCATCATTTTTTATTTTCATGTTAAGTTTCTCTACCTTAGGCTTCCATGCTCCCTTTCCAACTAATGTTCTACCTTCCTTCACATCTTGTTCAACTAGTCTATCTTCAACTTTTCTTTTCTTTTTTTTCAAAATCAATTACTGGCATCATTTTCCTTCTCTTTCTTGGGCCACTTGTGGTCTACTTGACCCTTTTCTTGGATGATGATGAAGGTTGTTGATTCACCTTCACCAATCTCTCTAATTTCCTCTATGTACTATGTGCTTCCACCTCTTGTTGCCTCCTAGGTTGATCACTCCTCGTTCTCATTGGTTACACTTGTGCAACTATTGCATATGGTGCAATAGGGACATGCACACATGGTTTTGTTATTTATGTCACCTTATAAAGGTCCTACAACAACAATAGGAGTTCTTTTGTCACTTTAGACTTCCCACTAGATTTCATCTCAAGTGATATCCCCTTCACCTCATTTAATACCTCTTAAGTCATTCATGATTCCTTAAGGATGGAATCAAGAGCCTTTTCCACTTTCTTCATTCTTTCCTTGCAATGTAGTTTAAAATGAACTATTCTCATTTTCTTCTCATATGTTCCCCATCTAGGGAACTTTGTGTCCTTCTCTAATTGGAGTATGATGCGTGCATACCCTCCTATGAGCTTTGCAATTATGTCATATCCCTTGGGTTTAATGATCTTAACCCTTTGTGCAAAAACTTCCATACAAGTGTTATTTATGTCTTCCATGGAGAACATTTCATCCTTATATTTCTCTACCATGGATGGATCTATTATGTACCTCTATTTCATTTCAAATTTGAAACTCTTCATCATTTTGTTAATGTCATCATCTTTGACATTCTCTAGCTTAGATCTATAGCACTAAGTCACCAATTTCATTTCATACTCATTGCTATCCCAATTTGTTACTCCTAGGAACTTCTTTGTAGAATAGAAATATAAATGAATCTGTAAGGAATGAAATTTGAAGATTCTCATCTTGGTCCTATTTAACTTTGCAATGTTATTCAACAATTACAGTTTGATAATCTCACACAGATTAAATTTTCTTCCTTGAATTTCCACCACATAGTCTACATGTAAAAATACATCTGGTACTAAGTTTACCCTAGAGGCATGGCTTAAATTGTACCATAATATGTTACTCAATAATTTCACTCCCTTTTCTTGGATGGATTCTACCTTCATCTTCCTTCCATCAAATCTTGTATTCAGGTTTAATTTATGTCAACCATCTTTCCTAAATTCTAATCATTTACAAGATTACATCCCTCATTGCTCAAACCTATGACCTTGTGAGTTAGTTCATTATCAATTTCCATTTATGCATCACCTAACCAAAACATATCATCATGTACCCTACTCAGAATGATTTATGTCCATTCATTGTTGTCAAACACTATATAAAACATATACTTTACTAGATTCAAGCCACCTAGGAGCCCATACTCTAGACTTCAAGGATAGGTCATTTTTACACATAGTCCTCAAGTCCATTTGTATATCTACATCACTAATTCTTTCAATCTTAAAATGCATATAGATTATGACATCTTTGACATGAAGCACATTCTCCATAATTTTCAAAAATGGGCCCAATGGGTCATCCATAAGTGAAATAAAAGGATGTTTCTTGAGTACATACTATGGCCTTTCACTCACATCACAAATATTGTGACTAGCCATTGTAATTCAACTATATTCGCTAAGAAATTTAGTTTTAGCTCCATAAAATAGTATATACAATCTTGTTTAAAATCCTTAAACCATTTCAAGTCATTTCTCACATTGGTACATATTGTATCAAATGGTGCTACATCGTGTTTTATTTGTGCTTGTGCTAAAGCTACTTCTACTAAAGTTGTGAAATCTTAATAAAAGATTTTCACCAACTCCATGGCCTTTCACTGTAAGCATGGATTGGTTACAATTTTGATAACTGTCTTCTACATATTGTCTAGAAATTCAATAAGAGTGTAGAGATTTCTTCGTTTCAAATAATTTCCTGAGTAGGCTCATTAATGCATTTTGATGATCATAATAATCTATTGGTACTACAACTACTACTGCTAGAGTTACTATAGGATTACATGTACCTTCTTTCAATTCTGTACGTTTCTTCTCTTCTTCCAATCCCTTAGTTTCTTAGTTTCTTGCCTTTCTTTATTTTCTTTACTTTTCCTCTACTTCCTTCTTTTTCTTTTCTTTCTCTTCTTCTTTCTTTCTCTTTTCTTTTTCTTCTTCTTTCTTTCTGTTTTCTTTTTCTTCTTTCTTTTCCTTCTCCTCCTCTTTTCTTTCCTTTTCTTCCTCTATTCTCTTCACTCTACTCTCTTATATGTTTTTTTCTACTTGTCTTCTTCTTCTTCATCATCTAAGTTAGCTTAAGCTGTAATATTGTTGATATTGCCAATAATATTTGATCTATAACCTACAAAAGGTTTCTTCTTTATGTCTAAAGTTATTTGTGTACTTTCCACTTGCATGGATTCAATACCCATAAAAATGTGTGGTGATGAGGGTTCTTATTGTGCCTATTATACTTCTCCCTCATCATTGGATGGTGTGTTTGCTTCCACATAGACTAGGCTCTCAAGTTTGGACTATGCCATCAACTTTGGCACTATGGTCATGAATTTCACAATTGCTTCCTCTATCTCCTTCCTAATATCCTCTTGATTTCCTCCTATTTGAAGAATTTCTTGTATTTGGTTCCTTGGCAAGGGCTCAATTCCCTTCAAAATTCTATTTGAGTCTTCCTTGGAGTCAACCTCACCTAGTTTATTTATCATTGTTATCATAAAATTTAGATCTCCCTCTACTAATCTTTTCTTCCTATTAATTAGCCTATTAAATAGGTCTTTAGGTATCTTATTCTAAATATTCTCACATTTCTTATATCTCAGAATCATGTTTCTCAGACTAGTATTTTCCAGTTGCCTTCTATCCATATTAATGTGCAAGCTATAATACTTATTAAATTGTACAACTTCATCATCATTTATTATTTTCAGGTTCAAGTTCTCTAACTTAGTCTTCCATGCTATCTTTTGAACTGATGTTTTTCCTTCCTCCAAATCTTATTCAACTAGTCTATCTTCAACTTTTCCTTTTGATTCTTTAGAATCACTTACCTACATCATTTTCCTTCTTTCGTCTGGTCCACTTTTGATTTTGCTAACCCTTTTATTGTATGATGGTGCAAATTCTTGCTCACCTTCACCAATCTCTCTAATTTCTTCTACATAGTAGATGCTTCCACCTCTTGCTACCTCCTAATTTGATCACTACTTATCCTCAATAGTTGCACTTGTGCAACCGCTACATCTGGTACAATAGGGGCATGCACACATGGTTGTGTTATTATTACTCCTTATGAAGGTCCTACAATAATAAAGGAGATTCTTCTATCACTTTTGACTTCACACAAGCTTTTGTCTCAAGTTCTATCCCTTTCACCTCATTGAATTAATTTCAATTCATTCCTAATTCCTTAAAAATGGAATCAATAGCCTTTTCCACTTTCTTCTTTCTTTCCTTTCTATGTAGTTTAGTATAGACTATTCTCATTTGCTCCTCATAGGTTCCCCATCTAGGGTACTTTGTGTCCTTCTTTGATTGGAGTATGATATATGCATACCCTTCTATGAGCTCTACACTCATTTCATATTCCATGAGTTCAATGATCTTAACCCTTCGTGCCACAACTTCTATATAAGTGTAGTTTTTTCCACCATGAAGCACATTTCATCACTATATTTCTATATGATGGATGGAGCTATTGTGTACCTCTATTTCATTTTAGACTATAAAATCTTTGATATTATCTAGGCTAGAACTATAGAATTGAGCCACCAATTTCATTATGCACTCATTGCTATCCTAATTTTTTACTCCTAGAAACTTCTTTGTAGCATAGAAAAAATGATTCTTTAAGGAATCAAATCTAAAGACTGTACTCTTGGTATTTTTTAACTTTGGAATGTTATCCAATAATTTTAGGCTGATAATCTCACATCGATTAACTTTTCTTCCCTGAATTTCCATCACATAGGATACATGTCAAAATTCAGCTGGTACTGACTTAGCCCTAGAGGCATGGATAAAATTGTACCCTAATATCTTACTCAATAATTTTACTTAGTTGTCTTGGATGGAGTCTATTTTCATGTTCCTTCCATAAAATCTTGTATTGAGGATTAATTTATCTCAACCATATTTCTTACATTCATCTCATTTATAGGATTTCATTCCTTATTGCTCAAACTTGTGACCTTGTGAATTAGATCATTACCAATTACTATTTTTACATCACCTAACCAAAACATATAATCATGTATCTACTTAGAATGATTCAAGTTCATTCATGGTTGTACCAATGCATATAAAACATATAAATTACTACATTCAAGCCATCTAGGTGCACATATCTAGACTTCAAGGATAGGATATTTTTACCCATAGTCCCCAAGTCGTCATGTATATCTTCGTCACTAATTATTTTAATCTGACAATGTATATACCTTCTAACATCTTTGACATAAAGCACATTCTCTAGAATTTTCAAAAATGCACCCAACAGGTCATCCATAAGTGAAATAAATAGATGTTTCTTGAATACATACTGTAGCCTTCCACTCACATCATAAATAATGTGACTAGCCATTGAAATAAAACTATATTCACTAAGAAATTTAGTTTTATATTTGTTTACCAAAAAAATCATTTTTTGAATTACCCTTACTACAATCATGTCTAGGATTATGTACTTTACCATAGCTCCATCTCTATGTCAACTACCTCCTATTAACTATGCAGCTTCCAACTCACTCTCTAACATAGGTTCTAACCAACTAATGCAACACCTCTTCTATAATTGCTTAATTCAAGTAGGACGAGTCACAAACAATTTGTGACTTTAATTTCTCATCATGTACATCAAAATATTGTTTCTCCAAAACTATATAAGAGCTTTTTGGATCCTTAGCTATCATGAATGCTTCTTTGAATTCATCAACATGTTTCTTAACATCTTTCTTTTAATTTTTATCATTGTCATTATCATTTCTTCTATAATTTATGTGGTTGTTCCTTCTGTAGTTGGAATTCCTATTGATTTTTCTTCTACCCATTCTATAATATTTCACTTTCTATCCTAATTTGTTACATAACTTACCAACATGTGAATTCCTTCTCTGATTTGTTCCATTCTAACTTTTAGGTTCTCTCCAATTCCTTGCAATGTGTCTAGGATTGTCTTCTACTTGAAATACTTAGAAAGGTACCTCTATCAAAATTTAAACAAGAATGTCTCCCATATGAGGGTAACCATCATCACTCCTCTTATAGTTTCCTCTTGATGCCACTAATTGAAGGCATCTCCCCTTGGCTAATGTACTACAAGACATGCCTTCAGATTACTCCTATAAGGAAGTAATCCAAAACACCAATGCAAACTCTATAACTAGGCCTTTGTTATTATTTTGTCAATAGAACTAGTAAATAATGTTGGCTAGAGTTGTATCAACTCCCTAATCTCATCGCATTCATGTCTAGGAGGTCTATTGAGTGGTGGTCCTCTCTAATGTATTGACTCAACCTTGTGCTTACCCTTTCCCCTCAACCTACCTTAGTGGGGGACTCCTAATCCTCTCTCTACCACCTACCCCACCTCCTTCGAGTCCCTATCCTTCTTCTTCAAGAATCTACTACTATAGCTCAACTATGGGTGGCAGCCTCTACTAAACTACTCTAATTAATGTCTAGAGGACATCAAAGATCTCCCAATTTGGGTTCAGTGGTGGTAGTGGTAGTGGAGGTGGCGGCAGTGGTTGAGGTGGTGGTCCATCCTCCTATTCTACTCTTCTACCTCTTGCCCTATAACCTCTACCTCATCAATTACTTTGTGTGATAGGAGCCATCCTACAAAATTTAAAGTTTAGATTAAGTTGAAGCATAGTGGTTTTAGGTTCTTAGTGTCAAAACACAAGTTTTGATAGTTTGGATTAGCTATAGTTGTAGAAATTTTCTTCTTCATGCATTCTAAGACTTCAACAAGGGTCTTCTCCAAAGACTTTATAGATTTGTTTTTCTCAAATAGTTGTCTCAAAGTTCCCAATAGCTCTTTCTGTTGGAAATATTCAAGATATGACAAGTTATTGAGAGGGGAGAGGTGAATTAGTAACTTTAAATTCTTCCTTTTATATTTTCCACAAATCAATCTATGCTACTACATGCATTAATACTAAAAGTTAAAACATTCATCACACAAAAGAACACAATATTTTGGTGACCCAAAAACCTTTCAAATAGAAAGTAAAACTAGGGTGGGTCCCACAAAACTTCATTACTGCACCATAAAGATGGCATGTTAAGGCTTACATTGATCACTTTTGGTGATCTACCCTATTACGAGCACACAGGACTACTAGGTCCACCTTGTTAGAGGATTTACAAACATGCAATGAAGTATGCACTCAGTTAAGAGATTATACAAAGATTTTTAAGTCTACCTTGTTAGAGGATTTTAGAAATTGATTCACCTATTAAGATGAAGCAGTAGATCTACTTACAACTTAATTCTGATAAGATCCTTTATGCACTAATCACCTTACGTGATGGATATAACCTTTCTACCTCTGTAATGACCTTGTTGTATTCCTTGAACTACTACTGATAATCCTTTGCAAGCACTTCTCAAAATTTCTTCACATTTCTTCACTATTGTTTCATACATATGATATATTATAATACACCTTACATATATACCTTTCAAATTTACAAAACTGCAAGGTCAAGAAAAACACAAGTGAACAAATACATTACAAAGTCAGTCCAATAGTAAATAACTTAGGTTCACTGAACTAACTTGGTGACCTTCTGATGCATGACATCCACTGCATTACTCGACATTATCATGCACTTGGTAGAAGTGAAGGCTTGGTCCATACTGATCACTCGATCTAGTTGTGAACTCGGTGACCACTAGTGACTTGGTAGATGTAGTGTCATTTAGTAGATACTACACACTAAGTTTACCTTGCTTCACTCAGTAAACACTACTTCTTCCAATGCTTGGTTTACATTGAATCTTCATGACACAAGTTTACTACTTGGTAGACATTACTAATCTTCACATTACCTATATTCTCTCAGTAGCCACTATCTGGCTAGTGTAAACTACTGAACTCTTCATAGCTTGGTAAACATTGGAATTCTCGGTGAGTGTAGAAAATTAAGTGTTGAGCTTGGTTGCTATACTATTATGGATAAGTGTTATCACTAATAGCAATACTAACTTAATGCCAACAATCTCCCCCATTGGTATTAGTGACAAAACAATTATAAGCCAAAACATATGTACATAAACTGACTCATTGAATTTTTGTTTTTCAAAATTGATCTTTGTAAAGCTGCTACATATACATTTCTACATATATCTCCTTGATGACACATAATGTATATACAATGATAATTATGTACATAGCTATACACATATACATGCTGACTCTATTGGGTGCTATCTCCCCCTTTCACTTATACTAATAACTCTCTTTATATACAAAATTTCCCTTTTTCTTATACTAATATCTCTCCCCCTTTTTGACAACAATGCCAAAGGGCTACATATACTATCTATATAGTTACACCAAAATTAGAGAGAAATCTAAACTTTTGCTGATTATTTTGATCATGTGATCAACCACTAAGAAGTTTTGATCCTAGAACAATGTTTTGCAATAAGCAATATGTTTCTACATTATATCCATTATTGGAAAGATCATGTTCTGAATATCAATCAAGGTTGCTCTTATTCTTGCTTATTCTCTTAGAAGCTTTGCTTACACTTCTACTAGATATTTTTCCTTGATGTAATGAAAGGAGCTAGAAGAGGGATTAGCCTGCAACTTTGATGCACTAGATTTCATGTTAGTATCAATCTTATTTAGCTTCTCCTTTATTTCGTTGGTAAAACCAGACACATCACAAAGTTTGGCAAAAAGTGATGTTGCATTACTAAAAGAATTTTCAAAATTACCCAAAAATGTGGACAAGTATACTTGTTTGATTGATATCTAGTACGAAATATCCTCCAACACCTTGTTATCAAACTTCCTTTCATACTTTTCAATTAGCTTCTCTTGTCCAAAGGAGTCATAATTATATTTTTTTATAGCTTCTTCTAACTAAATCAAAATATATTGAGTGGAATCCACTTTAACACCTATAGCATCTATAATTATATTCTTGGCATTTTCAATCATTCTGTACTCCTTATCCCTTTTAGACCTTAACTACTTCTATGTAGCTTTCTTCTCTATGAGTTGACTGACTAACCTCATTTCTTCAATAGTAGTAGTTACATAGTCAATCTTATGTATTATTATCTCTATGTCTAAGTCAATGTCTTCTTCAATTTCCTTTCCAGTGATCTGAAGTTTTAATGGTTGCCTTTTTTTTACTTTAGTGATGGCTATTTTGACCTTTGGAATAGACACAATAGTAGAGATAGAAGGGCTAGTAGTGAAAAATAGAATAGGGCTTAAGGATTGCATGCTAATAGGAGTACTAGACAAATAAAAAACTGAAACACTTCCCAAAAATGGTGCCACACTAGGTAAAATACCCATAGAAGTGTTTGAACTTATTGGAATTGAAATAGATGTAGATAGTGTTGATGAAAACAAAACTATAGAGCTTACTGGGATCAATGTAGACAAAATTGTATAACTTACTAATGTACTAACTGAAGATACAGAAGTAGAGGGAGCTAACTCAGTAGCTGAGGAAGTAATAGTCAACTCAGTAGATGACGGCTTGACACTTCCATTGCAGACACTTGGAGCTAGGAGGTGGCTGGTGAAGATTGAACATTGATATTGCTATTGTGCTCACAATATCTCTAGTAGAAGCTATCTCCATAGATGTGATAGTATGTGGTAGAGTGTGAGGAAGAGATGCAATTGCTTCTATTGCAATTCTAAGTCGATCATCTTCATCCTTTTCTTCCTCTTCTACTTCTTCATCCTTTCCTTCTTCATCCATTTCTTCTACTTCCTCCTCCTCTTCTTGCTTGTCTTATTCTTCCCTCTCCTCTATTAGAGCATGCAATTCACCTTCAGTAACTATGATGGAAGGAGTGATGTCATCATCATCATCATCATCACTATCATCATCTTTAATTATAAAAGTTTCATCTGATGGCTTGTTGAGATGATTTACATCTCTCCAAACATCTAAGGCATGCTTGACCACTTATTCTATGTTATTTATTAATATAAAACATGAGTTAAGCTTTAGAATCATTGTCTTCATGCTCTTTTATTTCCTTCTTTACTTTTGCATTAGTCAGATTAGGTAATAACTATCTCAATTTTTGTTCAAAGATGTCTTTTATAGTTTGCACTGTGTTCTTCCATCTAACTTGGATTTTGGCAAAAAGATTTGTATGGATTGGAAGTTGAATTTGAGTAAAGGAATATTTCCAAATACCCATCTTCCCCATGACTAAGTCCTCAATCTCTTTTTGCTTAGCTAGAGTCCAAGTCTCATATTTGAGAACTTTGAAGTTACATGTTCCTACTCCAACTCCTAGTTGCTTCATCCTTTCCTCAAATGTAGGTGGAGAGTGAATGAATATTGGTTCACTTTTACCTTTCCTACCTCTCCTAGAGAACACTATAGTTGGTTTCTTTTGAGGTTTAGTGATAATCACTCTACCTTTCTTCCTCACTGGTTCCTCTTTCTTTGATTATTCGTCTTCATCATATTCCTCCTCTTCATTCTCACCCTTTCCCTTAGTAAGCATTAGAGGACCTTAAGTTGTCTTCAATTTTTTAATCCTCTTCTTGCCTCTACTGAGAGCTTGAGGAATCTTGATACTAAGCTCTATTCTCTTCTTTGCTTCCTCATATGTGAAAAATGCATGAAGATTTGGATTGTCTAGCTCATTTACTAAAGCCTCAATGATGTCTCTAGCTTCATCAATGTTAATTTTACAAGTCAATGGTTTTACCCATGTCACTCTAGGTATGATTACTTGAATGTACACTCTATCACAGTCCACCATGAAGCATATGTCATCTTTGTAGTCTTCCACAAGCTTGGGTGGGATTCAAAATATGTTGTTAACTTTCTCCTTGAATGCCTCAAAATAATTATCCAACACCCTTTCAAAGTTTTCACCCATTTCTTAAATAAATTCATTTATCAAATAAAGGACAATGGTGTCTTTCCTCCATATAATTGTGCCCTTAGATAGGAAGAATTTTTGAACATAAAAGAATAAGCAGGTAAGAAATGAATCAAACTTGAAGGAATTGTTCTTGGAAGTCATCACACTTTCAATTTATTTGTTCAATTGCTTCAATAACACATCTGACATATCAAATTCTAGATTCTTCTTTATAACGTTGTATGCTACGTCAACTACCTCACAGGGGACGTTGTTCAACTGAATCGAGCTATAGATCTTATATGCAATGATATGGATGCCAAACCTAAGCTCTATGTCAATGAAATTATTTAGTTTCAAACCTCTACCATCCCACTTGGTTAGGGTTTTGGTTGACTTAGCCTTGGTTAATATTGGTAGACCCGTAACCTTGTGTATCATCTTCTTTGTAATCAAAATGGGTTTCTGCAACCATAATTCACAATTTTGAAATTGACTCAATATGTGTCTTATCCACTTCACTTGGAAATTTTGAGGCATGTGAGGAATATGAGTTAATCCTTTGACTTCCAAATTTTTAGGCTCGGGTTCCAAAAATTTGTCAACACACATTTTAGCTAGGGTAGTATCCATTTCTAATGTCCCTATTTCTTGAACATAACATTTAAAGTGAGTCCTTATGTCATTAATTAGGAGTACCTTTGGCAGGATTTGTGACTGAGCTCCGTAAGGATCAAGTGATTCAACAATGGCTAGAACGATCTTGAAATTTGGTGCTTTCCATTCAACACCCTTAAGCAGCATTTTGGAAACCTTCTTTCGTTTAGTTTTTCTTCCATTGGTAGATGCCATCATTGCTTGGTAGATGATAAAATTCATGAAGATCTTGCTTCTAAATCACTTAAAAATACTACAATGCTCTTTCAAAGTACTTTTCTCATTGAATACTGTGGATGAGATGAAAAATGAAGTTAGAATGGCCCTTTTTGTTGAGAAATTTTCATAAATGCTCAGTGCCATTGTGACATAGTGCGTGATAGACTATCATCCACTAACCTAACTTGGAAAGAGTACCGACTTAGCAGATGAACCGAATTTCCCTTATTCTTGACCTTGCTCGGTAGGGTCGTCAACCAACTTTCCTCAATGAAGTCTAATGCAACTCAGTGAAAGATGACCTTTCTATGATCCTAGTGTATCTAGAATATTGATTGGATCATTTGCATTCTTCATATTTCTTGAAACTGCTTATGATTTTCTTGCTGAGTATAGCTCCAATACATTCTTAGGAATTTAGTTTGAGGGGATGGAGTCACCCACTTCTTGAATGACTTCACTGCCATGATTTGAGCTTGTATCCTCAATAGATTTAGGAATCCATTGTTGCCTCATTTGTTTCCTTATATTGTCATCCCTTGCTTTCTTTTCATCTTCAACTTTTCCTATATTCAATTAGTTTTTAGCTATATGACTGAGTTCAGTGCATGTGTAACACCTTATAGAAGTATCTTTCTTTCTCAGGTGATGCCTTGCACAGTTTATGCTAGTGTGCCCATATTCTCTACAATAATGACATTTGTTCGAGATGTTGTAGTCCCATCCAAATATTGCCTTTACAAATTGTTTAGCTAGATTGAATGATTTGGATCTACATTGAGATGCCTTGTGAACATGCTTTTTACATTTGTGACATTTACCTTGAAATTTTGGTTTCTCCTTACATTCATTGGCTTTGTGACCATGCTTATTGCAGTTGTAGTACTTTCCATTAAATTTTGCTTTTCCATTGCTCTCGCATTTGTTTGATATATGGCCAATTTTTTGACAATGATTGCATGAGGGTTTTTGATTCCTTTTTGCACCTTGCTTGGAAGATTCACCTTGTTCTTCATTGTATCCAACTCCTACTTTACCTTTTTTCCTGTGAAGATTCTGCTCATTTTGTTGATTTAACAGATTCATGTCTTCTTGTCATTTCAACATTTTCTCATTTATTTGTTTTTCAGCATTTAGGTCATTCTTCAATTTTTCAATGATTTTCTTTTCACGTCTTAGTTCTCTCATTATTCTTTTGTTAATTTCCCTTTCATAATTTAGATCACTTCTTATTCTTTCATTCTATGCTTTGAGAATATTGATTTCTTCATTTTCTCAAGTGATTTGATCAATGAGGTCTTCATGTTGATTTGATTTATTTTGTTCTTCATTGTTTCTTGCCTCCAAGTCTTCATTTTCCTTATTCCTTTGTTCAAAAATTTCATATAGCTTGATTGATTGGATTTCTTGTTCTCTTTTGAGTTTCCTTACTTCTTCTTGTAGAGAGCCATTCTTTGCTAGGAGTTCGTTGATTGCCTCATTAGCTTCATCTGGGTTGCTTGATGGGAAAAATTTTTCAATCTTTTCTTCAACATACTGATGGTCATCCATTTGTCTGGCAAGTTCCTTCCTTCTTTTCAAGGATTGGGAAAGATGCCTGTTTGCTTCTTTGAGTTGAGTTATGGCCATCTCTAGATCTAGCTTTTCATTTTCACTTGCCTTGTTAAGTCTGAATATCTCCATTTGTCCTTAGATCTTTCCTCAAGTTGTCAAACTTTTATCCTGAGAACCACAAAGCTTTGATACCAATTATTGGGAATATTCAAGATATGAAAAGTTACTAAGAGGGGAGGAGTGAATCAGTAACTTTAAATTCTTCCTTTTAAATTTTCCATAAATCAATCTATGCTACTACATGCATTAATATTTAAAGTTAAGACATTCATAACACAAAAGAACACAATATTTTGGTGACCCAGAAACCTTCCAAATAGAAAGTAAAACTAGGGTGGTGATGATACCCACAAAACTTCACTACTACACCATAAAGTTGGCCTATTAAGGCTTACATTGACCACTTCTATTGATCTTCCCTGTTAGGAGCACAAAGGACTGCTAGGTCCACCTTGTTAGTGGATTTACAAACATACAATGAAGTATGCACTTGGTTAAGAGATTTATACAAAGACTGTTAAGTCTACCTTGTTAGAGGATTTTAGAAACTAATTCACATATTAAGATGAAGTAGTGGATCTACTTACAACTAATTGATAATAAGATCCTTTATGCATTGATCACCTTATGTGATAGATATAACCTTTCTACCTCTGTAACGACCTTGATGTATTTCTTGAATTGTTGTTGATAATCCTTTGTAGGCACTTCTCAAAATTTCTTCACATTTCTTCACTATTGCTTCATACATATGATATCTTACAATACATCTTACATATATACCTTTCAAATTTACAAAACTACAAGGTCAGCCAAAACACAAGCGAAGAAATACATTACAAAATTGGCCCAATAGTAAATAACTCAGGTTCACTAAATTGACTTAGTGACCTTCTAATACATGACATCCACTACATTACTTAGCATCATCATGCACTTGATAGAAGCAAAGGCTCAATCCATACTAATCACTCGATGTAGTTTTGAACTCAGTGGCCACTGGTGACTCAGTAGATGTAGTGTCACTCGGTAGATACTACACACTGAGTTTACCTTGCTTCACTTGGTAAACACTAATTCTTCCAAGGCTTGGTTTACATTGAATCTTCATGACACAAGCTTACTACTCAGTAGACACTATGAAGCTCAGTAGACACTTCTGATCTTTACATTGCCTATATTCACTTGATAGCCACTGCCTGCTCACTGGTAAACTACTAAACTCTTCAAAGGCTGGTTAACACTAGATTGCTCAGTGAGTGTAGAGAATTAAGTGCGAAGCTCAGTAGCTATACTGATATGGACAAATGTTGTCACTAATGGCAATACTAACTTAATTCCAATAGCTCTTTCTAGTCTTCATCATTAGATGGAATGGGTATTGTTGCATATGTACTAACTACTAATGCAATCGATGATACAATATCCTTTTTCATTTGTCCCTTTGAACTCTTCTTTTTCTTAACCTGTTTCTTCTTCTTATCTTCTACTTCTATCTAGTTCTTCTCCTTTTCTTCTTTCATTCTCCTTTCATGTTCTTTTCTTCATGTTCTCTTCTCTTCTTTTCTTCTTCTTGCTTCTTCTATTTCTCTTACTCTTCATCATCAAAACTAGTATAGGTAGTGATATTTCCAAAAATATTTATCCCATATGCTAAAAAGGATTCTCCTTTATGTCCATAGTTATGTGCATACTATCTCACATGGATTTTTAAAATATGAGAAGGAGATAGTTCTAGTTGTGTTCATTCTATCTCTTCCTCTTCACTGGAAGGTGTATCTGCATGTATATATACTGGACTATCATCCTTTACTTTCACCCTCTCCTTAGGTACTAATGACATATATTTCACTATAGCCTCCTTTTTTTCTTTCCTTACCTCCTCATAATTGCCTCCCATTAGAAGAATTTATCTTCTTTTGTTCCTCAACAAGGGCTCAATACCCTTTAAAATTTTGTCGGATTCCTTTTTTGATCCAACATCACATAACTTATTTATGAATGTGATCCTCATATTTAGATCTTCTTCTACTATAATTCTCTTTCTATTAAACAACCTATTGTATAGGTCTTCAAGAATCTTATTTTGAATGCTATCAAATCTTTTATTCATTAGAATCATATTTGTTATTATGGAATTTTATAATTGCCTCCTATCTATACTGCTATGCATGCTATAAAATCTATTCAACTGAAGAAAATTGTCATCATTTATAATCTACATGTTTAGATTCTCTACCTTTGGTTACCATGCCTTCTTTTAAGTGGCTACCTTGGCTTCCTATGCATCTTATTAACATGTTTATCTTCATCATCATCCTCTAATCTTAGAATTGCTCACTTCCATGGTTTTCCTCCTTTTGCCAAGCCTATTTCTGGTTTGTTTTACTTATTTCTTTGCTTGAGGTGCAAACTCTTGTTTAAGCTTCACCATTCATCCTGACTTCCTCTATTCAGTAGGTACTTCCACCTCTGACATCCTTCTTGATTTCTCATAGATCTCTCTTATTGGTTGCACTTGCATAACTACTACATATGGTACAATAGGAGCTTGTGCACATGGTTGTGAAATTGTTACTCCTTCAAAAGGTCCTACTACTACAATGGATGTTTCTTCCAACACTTTAGTTTACCCACTGGCCTTCATCTCTAGTGCAATTACCTTTATTGCATTTAATTCCTATATGCTCATGCCAAATTCCTTGAGTATGGAATATATCTCCTTGTCTACTTTATTCTTGGTCTCCTTGTTGTGGATCTTAAACTCTACAATCCTTAACCTTTCATCATATATCCCTCATCTAGGACATTTTATGCCCTACTTAAACTTGAGTATGATCTGTGCATACCCTTCAATAAGTTAATTACTCATCTCATAGCCCATATGGTCATTGAACTCCACTCTAGGTATCACTGCTTCCATGAAGGTGTCGTCAGTTTCTATCATGAAGCACATATAATCCTTATACTTTTCTACCATAGAGGGAGGTACCCTATACCTCAATTTCATCTTAGATTAAAAATTCTTCATCATTTTATCAATATCAATGTCTTTGACATTTTCAAGTTTAGATCTATAGCTTTGAGTTACTATCTTCATTGCACACTCATTGTTATCCTAATTAATTACTCCAAAAAACATCTTACTAACATAAAAGAATAAATGAGTCAATAGACACTCAAATGTAAATACTAAACTCTTTGTTTTCTTTATCTTTGCAATATTATCCAATAGTTGTACTTTTACAATGTTGCATAAATTTACTTTACTCCTTTCAATGGCCATCACATATGTTGCATGAAGGAATCTAACTAGTACAATGTCTACCCTTTATCCATGGTTCAACTTGTACCCTAAGATTTTGTTCAACAACTTGACTCCTTTATCTTGAATAGGATCAACCCTCATATTTCTTTCATCAAAATTGGTTTTCATGTTTGTCTCCACTAATTTCTTCACACTTTTCTCATTAATAGGATTAAAACCTTCATTTCTAAATATTGTGACCTTGTGAATTAGGTCATTGTCAATGACAATCTATGCATTACCTAACCAAAACATATCATCTTGAATTCTACTCAATATAATTTAGTTCCACACACGATTGTCAAACTTTGTCTAGAACATATACTTCAAAAAATATAAATCTTCAACATGTGCATACTCAAAATTCAAGGATAAGTAATTATTACACATGACTTCTAAGTCCTTGTGAATCTCCTTATCAGCTATACTTTAAATTTTTTAATGTATATAATATTTCTTATATCCTCCACATGTAACACATTTTCTAGAAGTTGTGAAAATGCACCTACAGGATCATCTAGTAAAGAAACAAATGGGTTTTTCTTGAGCTCATACCTTGGTCTATCACTAACATCATGCATTTTTTGACTAGTAATTTCTTTAAAACATTAAGAAATTGGATTTAATACAGTGTAAAGTACCTCAAATTTGTTATTTTAGGACTTTTGAAACTTTCATCTTCACAAACTTGCTTCACACTTCAATTGTTGTCAAATCACTCTTCAATTTACTCAAGACACTTTGGATGAACAAATGATACATCATATCTTGTTCGTGATCCTTAAATAATTTCAAATCACACTACATAGTAAATGTGTATCTATGATAAACTCAAAATATTGTCTCTTTTTACTAGTGACCTTGATCTTACAATTCTTATTTAGTGTGATCATATCAAGACTTGCATAATGAACAATGGATTTATCTCTATGTCTTCTATATTATATTAACTACACAATCTCTAACTTACTCTATAACATTCATTCTAACAACTAATGCTTTTTTCTTCTGCAATAGCTTAATTTAGATAGGTTGAGCTACAAACAATTTGTGACCTAAACTTTCCATCAAGTACATCAAAGAATTGTTCTTCCAATACTATTTGTGAACTCTCTAGATTACAAGCCTTGATAAGTGCTTCCTTGAATTCCTCAACATATTCCTTGACTGCTTCTTTCTGACTATTGTAACCTCAATTTTCATTCCTTTTATCATTCTTGTTGTTGTTCCTTCTATGATTAAGGTTCCTATTAAAGTTGAACCCTCCCTCCATTCTATAGAATCTTGCTATGTGTCCAAAATTATTACCTAACTAACATATAGGTTCATTTCTCCTCTGATTGTTCCCATTATAACTTTTAGATGCTCTATTGTTCCTTGCAATATGTCTAGGATTTTTATATTTGTAACAAAAAAACTACCTTTTCTAACCATTAGGCTTCACTCCATCATTAGATCTTATATGTGATCTACTTCTTCCATTACCTATAGGGTTAGTATTCCTAAACATTCTACTATTCTTATTGTCATCAACAAACTTAGTTTCCTTACATTCTACTACCTTATGTCCATAACCAAGACAATTATAACCAAAGAAATTAGTAATAGGTTTAAAAGACATACATGTACAATGTCTCTTCATATGTCCAACTTCATTTCATAAGAAACATCAACCCTTGAATTCATGTCTTACCTTTTTGGATGAATCATCTTGCTTAGATTCTTCAACTTACTCTTTTAATCTAAGTTCATAAAATTTCTTTGTCAATTTAGTTTTCTCAACTTCATCAAAGCAATTGAACTTTTCTTTAGGGATTTTTTCTATAGAATTTGATACTATCCTGATCTCATCTTTCTTTTCTAACTCCTTTCCAAGAAGATATCCAAGGCATGTCTTGTCATAAGAAGGTCTTTGATGAAATATCTACTCATTAGTTTTATGAGAACTTGTATAAAGTTTCTCTAACTATTGTTTAGCTTTTATCAACTCTCCTTTCACAATGATGTTGTATTTTTCCAACTCTATATGCTCTATCCTAATAGAATCTAATATAGATTGCACTTGACTTAAATGGGATCTAGGATATACATTCTAAATTTTTTTATTAGGTTCACTCTTGTTGCCACTAGTCTTAAGACTTAACTTTAGTTAAATAATTTTCAACTCATGTTTCAAGATCTCATTCTCTTTCTTGATATTTTGTGTATCATCATTAACACTAATCTGTGCAAAACATTCCGTACTAGATTTAAGATCATCAATTTCATCTTTCAGTTTTCCAATGTAAATTTGTGCATCTCTATATCTATCATTTATGTTATCTCTCTCTTCAATAGGAAGATCAATCATTTCAAGAGATTCTTCAAGATTCTTCTTCAACTGTTCCATATGCATTGGGATCTTACCTTCATTGTTAAATACTAATAGTTAGAAATAAATAGCAGTAAGAAGGGGGGGGGGGGGGGGTATGAATTAGTATTTTACAAACTTTTTCCAACAACTAAATATTGCTAGGTACTTTATAACTCGCATATGAAAGTAAATCAATAATGTTGAATAGTAGATATAATCATACACAAACTCATAATAAAATTATTTGTTAACTAGAGAAACTATAGCCAAGGGAAAATCCTATTGGGGATGATACCCACTAGATGATTCACTAAACAATAGGATTATGTTAAGGATATTGACCCTGTTAGGAGTCTATGAAGTACATATAGTGTCACAAGTCCTTGTTAGAGAACTAGGTCTTCTTAGAAGCTTCAAGCCTCTCAAGAGTTTCATCTACAATCTTGTTAGGAGTTGGTAGATCAATTACATTGTATGCAAGAATAGCCCACTGCTCTAACATGAAATTATAGAATTCAGTTCCTTCACAAAATATATCTAGATACAATACTTTCTTGCTATTGTAACTCACACTTGCTCTAATATTACATCAAATTTTGCATCACATAAGGCTCACAGATGCTTCTCACAATAGTTCACATGTCACATTTAATCATGCAACTTCCATAGTATCTATGCATTGCATACATTCAATGCAAAACACACTTTCTCTTTATTTGTCCAACATAAGATCTTTACTTATACCTTGCACATTCATAAATTGTTTCTTAGTCAACTTCCATGTCTTCACATGCCTAACATGATATTTTAAAAAATCAACATAGCCAACTTAACATGACCTTGTAATTTTTTTTAAATCAAAACAATTCCCATAGATGTACAACTTTATTTCTTGCTATGCTCTACTTTGCACTATTAAATACCAGCATAGTTAAACTTACTATAATTTACACCATACTAACATACATACATGCACACTAATATACATCATCATGATAATGTTAGAAATGTTTCCTCAACTACGCATAAGCTAATTCTATGTGCATCATTTGTATTGTTAATATCTGATTATTGTACTCTAGCAAACTATCTAATACTTAGACAATTTTCAATCTCTAAATGCATAAATGAAATGATGAGTATATGTTACCGTAAATAACAAAAAACAAGACATCTAACTGACCATATTTGCAACATACTTTAATATAAAATTTATATTTCCCATTCTTTACTATTTTTGATGCTCGACATTGTTGTTACTCAACCTTTGTTAACCTCTAACATTTGACAAATACTATATCACTCGGTGCTTATATACTTGAAATTTATTCAGTCACTGACAACTCTCTTGGTTCCAGATGAGCTCGGTACATATAGAATTTTTTTTTTGACCATATACTTACTCAACTTCTATAGATGTTGCTCTGTACATACTATCTTGTGTACATGATGAGGCCTATGTAGAGTAGCTTGATCACAATGATCACCTTATGACCCTTCCTTGTAAATGACTAAGTGGTTGACATTAATAGAAATTAATGGTTGGGCATACTCACAATCTTGCCCCTTGACATTGGTTTAAAAATTACTTTGTCATATATACACATCTATACAATACAATCCAATAAAATGAGCTTTTCCCCTATGTCCTATGATTTACGCCCAATGAATAATGAATAAATAATGTTAAAATGAATAACAAATCCATCTCACATTTATTCAAAATTGTATTCCTAATTGAGTACTCTTTTCCCTTCTCTTTCCCCTTCAAAACACTTTTCCCCACTTTTTTTCTAAATTTATATGTCACTATTGTTGGGGTTGAAAGGGTGTAAGTATTCCATATGTTTCAATGAATTACTTATGAGCTCTAGTAATCATGGTCAATGCATGATCCCATGTGGTTCTTTTTTCCTCCAAAATTTTCTTTTGTGACTTTAGTCTTGTAGATAAATCAATTAAACTCCTAGCCATTGATAAATTGTGGTCTTCTATGATAAGATTGTAGGCCATCTTTAGTTCTTTGTACATGACCTCCAAATGAGGTATCATCATTTCTTGAATAGGGATCAATTTGGATCTCATATTTCTATCAACTACTTGAAGCTCAACCAATGTGCCTTGAGCACTTATTAGATTAGCATAATTATAAATTCTTGATTGTGCTAACTCTAAAATGATGTTGTTGGATATCTTCATCTTAGCCTAAATTTTTTTTATCTGTGCCTCAATATTATTGGTAAATCTTGACACATTTGACAAAATTGTGTACAAATGTTGTACCTTCTATAAAAGCTCAATCACGACATGTTCTTTCTCTTGTAGTATCACTTTCTACTTGACAATAGTTATGGAAACATTTTCCACAACCTTAGTTTCAAATCTTCTTGTTGGCAAAATGTATTAATTTGTCATTTGACTCTATATTTATAGCATTTACTTGATCAACTATATTTACAAGATGGTTTATGATTGGTGCATCTTCATAAAAAATGTGAATGTAAAAAGCATTAACAAAAGAATGATTTAAATCATCTAGTACCTATTTCTACTTGTGCTCTCTAATTAGCTCTTCTTGTCTCTTCTTTCTTGCCAAAATATCTAGTGGAAAAAATATTTTTTCCAAGGTGAGATTTTCTAGATCAATTTGTGGCATCTTAATGATTTCATCTAGACTAACCTCAATATCTGTTGAAATATCTTTTATTGTTTTTCTTTTTCTGATCAGTGAAGGAGTGTTGTTTTGTAGCACTACCTTAGGAGTAGCTGATGGGTGTAACTACTTGGTCTTTCTTATGCATCTATGCTCGAGACAACATTAGTCACACTCAGTTCAACTTTATTTTATTCTTCGCTTTCCTCAATATGAGTTTTTGAAGAAATTCTATTATTTACACTTGTTTGTTTATCTTCACCATCTACCTCTATCTTTGAGAGCCTTTATTGCTTGGCCTTTGTAGTTTCATTGAAATTAGAATGTATGCGAGACATGCTTCCTTGTGGAATCAACACACCTTAGCTTTCACCACTACTATAATCATCATCGATATTTATAGTGTCTAAGTTTTCTTTCTTTGTAGATAACCCATAAAATCATTTCCATAGAAACTCACTTTGATGTTCCACAACTACCTCTTTATTTAATAAGATAATAAAAAATCCATATTTTGGAACAAATCTACTCCTATACTACTGCAAAAATGTGTGATTTTCTCCTAGGATAAATTAGGCATTACTCTGACTAATATGTCAATCCTTATATTTTTTTCTTCATTCTCTACTTGTTCCCATCTTATTTTAAATCTATTATATAGATCTTTAGGTATCTATTTCTCCATTTCACTAGGAGCTGGCTTAAAGTTTGAGATCATTTCTACAATAGCCTCCTTAATTTGATCTCTATCATCATTATCTAGTGTATCATATTTGAAAACTCTAAACCTACATAAGCCTAGGGACCTTCTTATGTTTGTGCATACCTTGTCAATAGTCTTATCCTTCCTCTTAGATAGTCATATTACCAATGTCCTTTTGTTTCTAGGGGCACTAGTATTCATAGTCTCTTCTACTCTATACTTTGTAGATTGGTTGGCACTATTAGGTACCCTATTCCTTGGCTTATTTGGTGGTGGAGATGTCACTCTCAGTTTCTTCTTTGTTCCTTGAGCCTTCTTACTAAGTGGCATGGAAACAACTAGGGATTTTCCCTTGTCACCTTCTTATTCTTCATCTTCCTCATCACCAATATCTTGTTCCTCATCTTCACCAAGACCTTATGTAATTTGAAATGGTTCCTTACCTATGCCTAGAGTTTGCAGTTTAGCTTCTACTTCTTCAATCATCTTCTTCCTTTTCTTGTCTGTAGAAGCTATCTTGATACTTAATTTATTCTTTCTTTGGCTCCCTCATATAATTTATTCTTTCTTTGGCTCCCTCATATCTACAATAAGATTCAGTCTCAAAATCTATCTCTTCGTTTAGTAGTGTATCAATGTTTGAGCTTACAACATAACTATTTATTTTATCTTCAAAATTTTGTAACTAAGCCTTCCTCATCTTAGCTACTTATATAAAAGTGTTGTCCCTGTCAACAAGAAAACATATTTCACAATAAAATTTTGTTACCAAATCTTTAGGAATCTTCATTCTCCTTTTCATTGTTTCATTAAATTCATGAAATTAATTAGCCATTACATTTTCAAAAATTTCTCCTAATTGAGTACTATAATCATTGATCTTCCTTGTCACTGGTTTTTCTTGAATCCATACAACATTACCAATACCATGAAAATACTTTTGGATATAAAATAATATGCAAACAATGAGGGCTCCAAAAATATGCATTGAATTATGTTCTTTTCTTATTGGTGATGGAGTAGTTTAGTCTTTGTAACTCTGCAAGATCATACTCATGATCTTTCATTAAAATCTTCTTGCATGCTTGATCCATGCCCATACATGACACACTATTCAATCTAGTTGATTGATAGAACTTGTGAGAAATGCCTCTCACTAAAAAATCAATAAGAGGATTAGAAATTTTTGTAATTGAAAGAAAAAATCCATTCCACTTAGCTCCTATATTCCCCTCAATTTAAAAATGACTCAAACATGGCATGGTTTTATTCTTATCGGGGACTAGATAATCTATAACCTTGTGTATCATCTTCTTTGTGATCTCCACTAGTCTATTCTATAGCCAATAAAATAAGTCATGAACTCTACTAAAAAAAAATTTAATCCACTTGATTTTGAATTTTTTCAAGAATTCTAGGGCACGAGTTAACCTTCTCTTCTCAAAAAATTAAAATTAATCTTTAAATACTCCTTCATTGTACAACTTCTCATAAGCTTCCTTAATTTCATAATCTCCTACTTCTCCAATTTTCACATATAAAAACTTCTAACAACATGGATCGTAATGACTTTAGATTTTATCAAGGATAACACACCCCTAAGTCTCCTGTCATAGAAATCTATGGAATAGCGTGAAACTTAGGTGGAGGAAAAGCATCACTCTTCACTAGTTGGATTCTACTAACCTCTTGACTCATTCCAGTGGTTGATGAAGCTTCCATGTTCATGGTTAAGGTTTGAATTTCTTTATTCTTTGGATACTTAGCATAGTTTAGATCTCCACTTGTTAAAGCTTCTTCATCCAAATCACTCTTCAAATCTTTTCTAGTTGCTACAATCAACAAAATTGAACTATGCTCTCAAAATCTTAATGCAAGGTATGAATAAATGTCTTCAATTTTTTTTATATACATTTTTTTGATCAATTAGGATGTCAATTATAGTTGTGTACTTAAATAATTGGAAGCCAACTATCTTAGTTGATACGAATACCTTATAATTAGGTCTTTACATTACATCTTAATCTATTCCATATCATTTAGTCTCCTACCATTCCATTTGGTCTCTACCATATTGATGCAGGAGCATCCAGAGGTATAAGGGCAATCCTGTGTCACCCAAAAATTGTACTTAGACTTAGTTTCTATTTCATGTGTTTTCATTTTTGGATACCCATTTCGGCCAAATAAAGGTTCCAACTCTCACAGTTCCACTATTAGTGAGCTAGAAAATCCCAAAAAAATAGGAGCATGCAATTTGGCCATCATTTTGGTGACCTAGAAGGTGTGAATTGGCCAAATGAATGTAATTTTGATTTAGAGCATTCCAAAAAAAGAATCAGGTCAAAAGGCCCCACGGTTTGAAAGTTATTGCAATTTTTTGAGTTTTGGAGACCTCCTAAGAATGCTTCAAAGTCAGGTTAGGGGCATAAAATGACCTCAAAAAGGGCCAAAAACTGGGGGATGAGCAAAGCTGGTCCACATGGCTATAAAATGCTTCGAGAGCTTTTTGAAAATGTAAATGGTTCATCAATCGAAGCTACGGTTCAAAAGTTATGCCTCCCAAAAGTTTGGTTACCGTTTCTGGATTCTTCTAGATTTGCACCGACTTCTAACGCAGCTTTTGGAACCTTCTATTTGGTCAGTGGATGCCTACTAGCACTTTCTAGAATGTACTCCTAGTCCTTAACCCTTCGGGGTCTATTTAAGGAGATTTCTGGCATTGTAAAAGGCAGTTCGGAGTGGAGTTTGAGAGGAGGTATTGAAAGGAGAAATTATCTCCAGATTTATGCTATTGTAAGCCCTTAGGGCATGTCTTGAAGTTTATTTTCTCTGTACTATTCGTACTTGCTTATTTTTTCAGTTAATACAATTTTCCTTTTTTGTTGTGTCCATTTTGTTCTTGGGTTGTGTCCCCATCAAGTGGTATCAGAGTTGGTTTTCCTGAGTGTGTAGACAGAACGTCGACTGTGAGGCAGTTTGCACTAGGACTGTGTGGTTGTGGGTTTGAGTTAAGAAGATGCCTCCACGAACAGAGTGTGGTGGAAGGGCTAGAGTTATTAATCCTGAGGAGGTTAGAGCCCTCCAAAGGCAGGTACATGCATTGCAAGAGGAACTCCATAGAGGAGCAAATGTTGTCACAGGTGATGACAGTGAGGATGATAATGAAGAAGAAGTAATGGAACCAGAAGGGGAATTTGATAGGGAAGTTCTAAATCATGTAGAGGAAAGGCTTTTTAGGGCCATTACTAAGTTTGGGAAAAGACCCACAATTGAAGTGGGTGTATTTTCACAAAATCTAAAACCAGATGAGTTGATCGATTGGATAAATGAACTGGAAGAATACTTTGAGTATGAGGATATCAAGGACCCAGATAAGGTTAAGTTTGCAAAGGCCAAACTGAAAGGCCATGCCAAAATCTAGTGGCAAGAGGTTCAATTGGAAAGAAATAAAAGAGGAAAGGAGAAGATCACAAGATGGGATCGCATGGTGGACAAATTGAAGAAGCAGTTCATTCCTGTGGGCTATGAGCTTGATTTGTTTAAGAAGATGCATGGGTTAAAGCAAGTAGGAAGATCAGTCCAAGAATATATAGAGGAATTTTATCGACTCTTGATGAGAGCAGGACATGTAGAAGCAAATAAGGAGAAGGTTGCTCGTTATATTAGTGGGTTGCGACCTAGCATCTAGGAGGAATTAAGTTTGGTAAGAATGACCAGCGTTGAAGAGGCATACCAGTTTGCCCTACGAGTTGAAGAGAAGCTAAATAAAAGGTTTGAAGGAAGACAAAGAGGGCACGATCAAGGAGGAAGGGGAAGTGGTAGGTCATCTGGAGGTTGCAATGAAACCCAAAAGAAAAATGAAGATGAGGGTACTAGCAAGAACCAGAGGAATGAGGGTTTCAATCGCTCCCATAACCAAGACTTTGGAAATTAGAGAGGAAGAGGTAGAGGATGTGGAGAAGGAAGAGGAGGCTTCTTTGGTACATATTTCCATTGCAATGAAGAAGGTCATCATACCTTTGAATTCCCTCAATGACAAGGAAGGACAGATAGGAGAGCTGAGGGCCAAGCTAAGGTTGCTCATGTGGATGAGGATGCATAATCATCACATTTAGAGGATGCAAAAAGAGGAGAGACCTTGGTAAATGAAAGAGTCCTACTAAGTGGTGAGATTGAACTAGGACAACAGAGGAGTTTGTTCTGTACCAGATGCAAGTGTGAGGATAAATGTTGTGACGTGATCATTGATGGTTATAGCACTAATAACTTGGTATCAGAAGAGATGGTCTCTAAGCTAAAGCTCAAGAGGGAGAAACATCCCCAGCCCTATCGGATTGCTTGGGTAAAATATGATCATAAGGTCCTTTTAAGTGAACAATGTTTAGTGAAATTCAAAAGTGGGAGTTACCATGATGAAGTTCTCTGTGATGTTATTTCGATGGATGTTTTCCATCTATTGTTGGGTAGACCATGGCAGTTTGATAGACATGTAGTACATGATGGACATGCAAACACATACTCTCTAACAAAGGATGGAGTTTACCACAAATTGAAGCCCATGAAAAAGGAAGGTGAAAAGGTATGTAGCAGTGCTAAGATTTGTCTTGTTGATGAAAGGAAGTTTTTAGATGGCATGAAACATCAACATATGTGCTATGCTTTGATTCCTAGGAAAGATAAAGAAGGTAGTAGTGAAATACCAGTTGAAGTTTCAGATTTATTAGGGGAGTTTGGAGATATTATCTCTGATAATGTTCCAGATGGATTGCCACTAGCAAGGCAAATCAGTCATCAGATAGATCTAATTCCAGGAGCTAGTTTGCCTAACAAGGCTGCTCACAGGATGACTCCTACTGAAATAGAGGAGCTCAATAGACAGGTTCAGGAGTTGTTGAGGAAGGGCTTGATTTGAGAGAGCATGAGTCCATGTGTAGTACTTGCAGTACTTGCACCAAAGAAGGATGGAGAGTGGAGGATGTGTACAGATTCTCAAGCTATAAATAGGATCACCATCAAGTACGTATTTCCTTTGCCAAGGATGGATGATATTATGGATTTCCTGAGTGGAGCTCAGTACTTCACAAAGATAGATCTGAAGAGTGGTTATCATTAGATATAGATTCGAGAAGGAGATGAGTGGAAAATAGCCTTCAAGACCAACGAGGGTCTTTATGAGTGGTTAGTCATGCCCTTTGGATTGATGAATGCCCCAAGCACCTTCATGGGGCTCATGAATGAGGTACTTAAGAAGTTCTTGGGAAAATTTGTTATTTTCTATTTGGATGATATTTTAATTTTCAGCAAGATTTTGGAAGAACATTTACTACATATTCGTAGTGTCCTTGAAAGGCTAAGGGAAGAGAAATTGTTAATTAATCTGAAGAAGTGTATCTTTGCAAAAATGGAGTTAGTCTATTTGGGTTTTGTTATATCACCCGAAGGTCTCAAAATGGATCCAGAGAAGGTAAAAGCCATCTTGGAATGGCCTACTCCAAGATCTGCTACTGAGGTAAGATAATTTCATTGTCTGGTTAATTTTTACAGGAAGTTTATTAGGAATTTAAATGACATATGTGCACCCCTAACTGATACAATAAGAGGGGATAGAAAAGAGTTCAAATGGACTACAACAGTTGCGAGAAGTTTTGAATTGCTGAAGAAGAAGGTAACAGAACAACCTGTGTTGGCACTTCCAGATTTTAGAAAGGTTTTCCAGGTGGATTGTGATGCTAGTGGTAGCGCTATTGGGGCTGTATTAAGCCAAGAAGGTAAGCCTATTGCATATTTTAGTGAAAAATTGAATGATGCAAAGAAGAAGTATTCTGTTTATGATCAAGAGTTCTATGCAATAGTTTAGGCCTTAAAGAAATGGAGGCATTATTTATTGCCAAAGGAATTTTTTTTGTATACTGATCATCAGGCATTATAGTACCTAAATAGCCAAGGTAAATTGAATCAGAGGCATATGAAGTGGGTAGAGTTCTTACAGAGCTATACATTTGTGTTGAAGCATAGAAGTGAAAAATCTAACAGGGTTGCAGATGCACTAAGTAGGAGACAATTGTTGCTTATAGTAATGCAAGTTGAAGTAGTTAGGTTTGATGAACTCAAGAATTTGTACCCCGAGGATCCTGATTTTTCTGAAGCATGGAAAGCTTGTAAAGAACCTATTCCTGTAGATAGAACCAAGTGGTTAGACTATTTGATTTAGGATGGCATGTTGTTCAAGGGTAGTCAGTTGTGCATTCCAAGGAGTTCCATGAAGGAAAATATGATTAAGGAGAAACATAGTGGAGGGATGGTAGGACATTTTGGTCGAGATAAGACCATTGCCATTCTTAGAGAACATTATTTTTGGCCTAAAATTTCACAAGATGTGAAGAAGTTTGTACAAAGTTGCCAGGTTTGTCAAGTTGCCAAGGGGTTTAGTCACAATACTGGACTATATCAGCCATTACCTGTTCCATCAAGGCCATGGGAGGACATAAGTATGGATTTTGTTCTTAGATTGCCAAGGACACAAAGGGGTAATGACTCAGTATTTGTGGTGGTTGATAGGTTCTCCAAAATGGCACATTTCATTCCATGCCACAAAACTCATGATGTTGTTCATATTGTAGAATTGTTTTTCAAAGAGGTGGTAAGACTACATGGTCTTCCAAGGAGAATAGTTTCTGATAGAGCTACTAAATTTGTGGGGTATTTCTGGAGGACATTGTGGAAAAAGTTAAGAACTAACTTGAAATTTAGTTCCACACATCACCCACAAACTGATGGCCAAACAGAAGTGGTAAACAGAAGTCTGGGCAATTTGCTGAGATGTTTAGTTGGGGATAAGCCCAAGGAATGGGATTTGATTCTACCACAAGCAGAGTTTTCTTATAATAACTCTGTAAATAGGAGTACTGGAAAATCACCATTCCAAATTGTATATGGGAGTAGCCCAAGGACTGCACCAGAATTGAGGAAGATAGAACAAGGGGAGAGGACAAGTGTTGAAGCTGAGGAATTTGCTGAACATATCAAGCATCTACATGAGGAGGTTCAAGCACACATTACCAAGATGAATCAAGAGTATAAAGCTAGGGCTGATCAAAGGAGAAGACACAAGGAATTCTAAGTAGGGGATCTAGTCATTATGCACTTACGAAAAGAAAGATTTCTAGTCGGTACTTACAACAAGCTAAAAATGAAGAAATTTGGCCCCTGCAAAATTTTGAAGAAACATGACTCAGGAAATGCATATGAGGTGGAGCTGCCATATGATATTCACATTTCTCCTATATTCAACATTGCAGATTTAACAAAGTATCATGATGATGGTGCAGATGAGGAGCCAGTGTTAGAGCCATGTCCAATTCCTGCTTCTAAGAAGGAGGGGATAGAAGAAATTCTAGATCATCATGTGGGTATGAGTACCAGAAACAGGCAGTATGAAGAGTATTTGGTCAAATGGAAAGGACGACCAATCAAGGACTCAACTTGGATTTTAGCAGCTGAGGTTTCCCATTTGGGATTTCCTCTACCATTCATAAAGTGACAAGGTCACTTTTCAATCTACCCTTGGTATCTGATGCAGGAGCATCCAAAGGTATAAGGGAAATCCTATGTCACCCAAAAAAAATACTTAGACTTAGTTTCTATTTCATGTGTTTTCATTTTTGGATACCCATTTGGGACAAATAAATGTTCCAACTCTCACAGTTCCACTATCAGTGAGCTAGAAAATCCCAAAAAAATAGGAACATGCAATTTGGCCATCATTTTGGTGACCTAGAAGGTGTGAATTGGCCAGATGAATGTAATTTTGATTTAGAGCATTCCAAAAAAAGAATTAGGTCAAAAGGCCCACGGTTTGAAAGTTATTGCAGTTTTTCGGCTTTTGGAGACCTCCTAAGAATGCTTCAAAGTTAGGTTAGGGGCACAAAATGGCCTCTAAAAGGTCCAAAAAATAGGGGATGAGAGAATCTTGTCCATAGGGCTATAGAGAGCTTTGAGAGCTTTCCAAAAATGTAAACGGTTTGTCAATCAGAGCTAGGGTTCAAAAGTTATGCCTCCCGGAAGTTCGGTTACTGTTTCTGGATTCTTCTAGATTTGCACCGACTTCTAACGCAGCTTTTGGAACCTTCTATTTGGTCAATGGATGCCTACTAGCACCTTATAGAATGTACTCCTAGTCCTTAACCCTCTGGGGTCTATTTAAGGAGATTTTTGGCATTGTAAAAGGCAGTTTGGAGTGGAGTTTGAGAGGAGGTACTGAAAGGAGAAATTATCTCCAGATTTATTCTATTGTAAGCGCTTAGGGCATGTCTTGAAGTTTATTTTCTCTGTACTATTTGTACTTTTTAATTTTCTCAATTAATACAATTTCCCTTTTCTATTGTCTCCATTTTATTCTTGGGTTGTGTCCCCATCACATATCTCTAAAGTGCTTGGTCTATGTTGCAATGGTCAGTCAACATAGACAATTTTATTAACACTTAGAAACCTTTCACAAATTATTTTTATGCATCTTATATATGTAAATATGAACTTTTAGCATATTTACATGTAAGGAACTAATTTATTATATATTTATTAAGTATATAGTTCCATACATACCTCTCTTTCTTAGTTTGAAAAGACATGATCACCTTCTCCACTAGATTAGGTGACCTCTACTCCATTAACTCCATTGTTTCCTTCTTTTGTTATCCTTTTCCATTGTCGGTTCATTTCATTCATGATGTTCTCAGTGTCCACTTTACCTTTTCCTTTGTCCTTTGTCTAATTTTTTGAATGTACTTGAGTCCTAAAATTATTTCTTTTATGTCCAAACTTATGACATTTGGAACATACATTGTTAGGTGCATAATTCTTCCTCTGATTTTTCTAGTATGGTTTTGTCTCTGATCTGCATTCAAATTCATTGATTCCCATACTTCTAACACTTGTAGCAATATTCTTTGAATCTAGATGTAGTAGGTACATTCATCAATCTTGACCAACACTCATGTATATGCTGTCCTTGTTTCTTGCAGTAAAAATAGTAACCATTAAACTTATGTTTATACTTTTACATACCATGTTTTCTTAGATAGATATTTACAATATGAATAAGTTTTCCATAGTAATAGCATGTTGGTTTTTCCTTTGAATTCACATTCCTTAGTTCCCCATTCCTTGATGATTCTCTTGTTTAAGTACATGAATGTCCTAATCCATTAGAATAGCTTGATAACTTCATAAGTTCTTCAAAGAACTTCATTTCTTCTATTTTCTTGTTTAATCTCTCCATAGATTCCTTCTCATTATTAGTTCATTCTTCAATATGTCATTCTGTGATTTGAGATTTGCAATTTCCACATTTTTACAATTCAATCCATAATTTTCAAGCATTAGTAGATTCATCATATTTGGTTGAGTTTTTGTGATCTTTTGTAAATCTAATATCCTTTCTTCAAATCTAGTAGTCATTACCCATTTGTGTTCTTCATGCATAGTCCTATCCTTTTTGGATTTCTTTCCTTGTTTAGTCACTTCACATAGTCTTAGTGATTGGATTTCATGTTCTCTTTTTATTGCTTTTATTTCTTCATTTGGGAGTTTTCTCTTGTCAAATAAATCAATAGATTCTTTTTCATTTGGATTGATTAATTCTAGTATTCCTTTAGTCTCAACTACTTCATAGGAAAATTGTTTTATCTAGATGATAATTTCCTTTCTCATTTTTAGGGAATCATTGAGATCTTATCTTGTCTTCTCAATTTTCTATATCATGAGTTAGATGTCAATGACCTAATTGTCAATAACCTTTTCCAATTTCAAAGCCTATATCTCCAAGATCTAATCTCCAAGATATTAATCTTTTCTTAGAGAGCCAATGCTCTGATACCAATTGTTGATTTATAGAGGTTTAAATAGATTAATAAATATACTGAGATGAGGGTGAATTAGAATATTTAAAACTTTAAAATCTTCATTGATTCATTCACATCTATCATTAACTTTTCGTAACATATAAATTGGATCTAAGTAAAATACATAACATAATCTTTGTTACCCATAAACACTCTAAAATGAAGGTAAAACTAGGGTGGGGATGATGCCACAAATCTTCACTACTACAAAAATAAATATAAAAAATTAAGGTTACAATGTTTGATCATAAGATATGATCTACCCTTTGAAGAGCTTACCTTATTAAAGACTTAAGATATTTTAAGGTTTCACCTTGTTAGAGGATTGAATAGTCAAAATAAAGTATAGACTCTATTAGGAGATTTACAAAGATCTTCTAAGATCACTTTGTTAAAAGTTTCAACTTGATTCAAGTCAGCTAAACTAATTTGATACCTAACTGTTAGTTTTCTCTATAAGATAGTGGAACCCTCCTTGCTAACTAACCCTATCCTTTGATCTAATATTACTTTTTTATTCCTTTCACTTGAATAAGTCACTTGCTCTAATAAATGATAGTGGAACTGTTCACTGACTTCTGAGCTATTCTCAATACTTCATTGTATAATGTTCATGTTCACACATATACTCTTCTCATCTCCTTAATTGATACACAATCTAGGTTAAGATCATGGCTATTTATAGTTTTTCATAAAGACTTTTCTAGATAGTTCAATGTTTTTCTTCTTCATCTTGATCGTTGAACACACAACATAGGGGGTAAATGTTTTTTTAAAACATCTTCAAGTGTTAAATGTTCTATAACAACCTCTTAAAAACTTAAATATACCTTCCATGTCATCATCATAATAATTTTTGCCTCAAACTTGATTCCATTCCTAAAATTTATGTAAACTCTACATTGATTAGTCTTTACTATTTCTTGATACTTGACATTGTTTTTGCCTAATCTATATTTTCCTTTTAATGATCAACATGTATTATGCTTGGCACACACTATATAACTTGGTACTTTTTGGCTTGGAAGTTGCTTGGTCTCTGATGAGCTTGACTCATATAGAAATTACTCTATAACCAAAGATTTACTCGGATCCTATAGACCTTGATACATATTAGCTTATGTACATGACTCAACCTATATAGAGTAGCTTAGTCATAGTGATGACCTTCTAACTCTGCCTTGTAAATGACTCATAAATTGAGACTAATAGATAGTAATTATTAAATATACCAACACAATTAGTAGTTTAATTTTGGGAAAAGGCTATTTTATTATTATTTTACTTTCAATATTTTAAGTGAAGATATGAAAAGAACAAACCAAGAGATTCCATCTCATGATGCTCTAACCATAACTAGTATCAACAATGGGGGAATAATTATACATAGATGCAACAATCATAATAAAAAAACTATCTAATCTCCTAATAGATTAAAGTCGCGAGGAAAAATAGAGAATGTTCATTTTGTCATAAGTTTGGTCGCTCAAAGATAATTGACTATCTTAAAATAAGGTAAAAGAAAAGCAATAAAATGGTGAAGCAAGGGCTTTAGATTATAATTCCTCCTTTCATGCCACCTCTACTATAGAGTGTTTTAGAAACTATGATGAAGGGTGATTTGAAAAACTATTTTTTGGAGATAACAAGTCATGTGATATATTTTGTAAAGGTCATATTATAATGGAAATAGAAGGACAAGGCTAACTATTTCTTTGAAATGTTCACAATATTTTTGAATTGAAGAGAAAAATATAATTTTATTTAGTCAACTTTTTACACAAGGAGATCACCCCTCTTCACTTCTAGATTCTCAAAATCCCACCAAAGGTTCCATGATTATTTCAAAGGGATATAAAGTTAGTAGTTTATATTTGTTTGAAAGACTTATTAAATTAGGTTCTCCTGTGAGCATTGTGGGAAGTCACATTACATATTGGAATCAAAGGATAGGACACATGAGTAAGAAAGGACTTGAGATTATGCTTAAAAGCTACTCACTACCAAGCTTGTAATCAATAATATTAGATTTTTGAAACTAGAATTTCTATTAAAAAATAAAGACCTAACAAACTATTGAAGGTATGATATGAAGAGAAGATAATTGGAACTACTGCACTTGGATGTCTTTGGTCCTACCAAGGTAACTTCTCTAGGAGGTGCCAATTATTTTGTTACTTTCCTTGATGATTTTACTAGGATTTTTTGGGTTTATAAGATACCTAGAAAATGTGAAGTATTTTCTAAATTCAAATATTTCAATGATATTGTTGAAAATTAAAGTGGTCACAAAATTAAATTCTTGAAAACTGCTAATGGAGGTGAATTTTGTTCCTTGGGAATTTATAATGTTTGTGTAGATAATGAAATTTCAAAGTTGGAATTTGTTCTCTTCACCCTTCAAGAAAATGGATTAGATGAAAGATTCAATAAAAGAATGCGTGATAAATTTTGGTGTATGATTTCAAATGCAAACTTAGGAAAACAAATTATGAGCTAGAGAAAGTAATACAAAATTTTATCTAATCAATTAGAATCCTTAATAATGCTTAGATTTTAGAATTCTAGAAGAGGAATGACTAGAAAGAAGAGTTTGATATTCATGACTTTTAGTCTTTGTTTGCCAATACTATGTTCATGTTACCAAGGAGAAGAGAAGAAAGTTGGGTTCCATACATTATACTTGAATATTTCTTGGTTAGAGAGAAGATTAGTTTTACTTAAGATTTTTTAGTTTAGAAAATAAGAAAATAATCAATTGTAGAGTTGTAGTTTTAAAGGTATTGTGTTTCCTAATTTGATAAATGAAATCTTTGCCAAAAGATTTATTCCTTTTTCTATATAACCAACAATAATACTTATTCTACATATTGGTATTCTCTCTTCAACATAGTTATCTATGAGAAATGACTGAGAATTTTATGTAAACAACCATCAAAGTCCAATCAGAGACTATCCTACAAATAACTCTTCACAAAAAAGATAGGATCAAGAACCTTTTTTTTTATTTGTGGCATGGTACTCCTATACATCTATATAGTCTTGAAATGAGTGACCCCTAATGCATAGCCTAGAGTAACAAAAATAATTTATCTAACTACAATAGATAAGTTGAGGGTTTTTAATCAACCTCGTCCACTCTCTCATGGCACATTACATTGTTGATGGGTTAGAGGGTATGCTTTTTCTTTTATACCAATTTTTTTATGTTTACATGGCTCAATTAATATTTGTGAGCCTTATCATGCATAGAACTTATTGAACACCTTTTCTCTTATACAAACCAACAAACAAACACCTTTAGCCATAATAACCTTTATACAAATCATTGTAGAGGATACACCTATGGGTAATGATCAATATTTGGCATTAAAGGATATGGTCTCTCTAATTCCTTGACCTCATGGAACTTGATTATGAAATAGAAGAAATTAAAAGATGTGATGACTTTGATAGGATCCCATCTACATGTGTTTCATGAGTACATAGTGATAAATAGGGTGAACACATGTGGGTAATCACTTAGTTACCTATGTGCATGGCTCCTTACCAACTTCAAGCCACACATAATGGGTTTTTTCAAGGTTACACCACCTCTTTAGAATGGGAGCATCATTCATGCCTACACATAGATTCTATAGACTATTATTCAAATTTTAAATGAGTACAAAGTAGTAATCAAGTTGCACCTCCTCTGCAAAATGATCATATCTTAGTATATGAAACATAAGGTAGAAACACACCTATGAAAAATATCAAATTTTTATATTCGCATGGCTCTAATGAGATTTTGAGTCTTATCATGAATAGAACTTCTTGAACACCTTTTCCCTTCTACAAATCAACAAACATACACCTTTAGCCATAGTATCCTTTATACTAAAATCTTTGTAGAACATACACCTATGGATAATGATGAGTGTTTGACATCAAAGGATATGGTCTCTCTCATTCCATGACCTCATGAAATTTGATTATGCAATAGAACAAAATACAAGATATGATGACTTTGATAGGATCCCATCTACATAGGGTTCATGATAACATATTGAGAAACATGGTGAACACATGTGGATAATCACTTAGTTACCTATGCCTATGGCTCCTTATCAAGTTCAAGCCACTCATAATAGGTTTTTTCAAGGTTATACCATAGTTTTAGAGTGGAAGCATCCTTCGTGGCTACATATAGATGCTATAGATTATTATTCAAATATTAAATGAACTCAAAGTTGTAATGAAGTTGTGCTTCTTCTACAAAATGATCATGTCTTAGTATATTAAATGCAAGGTAGGAAGCTAGAACATACTTATCTAAAATACATGTTTCTACTAGTGCACATGTTGATGAAAATCAACATCAATGAAGGCAAGAATGAATCCCTAAAAAAAAATACATTTTCCAAAATCTTCAATCTTTGGCTATCCATTTGAACTAGTTAAATATTTTGTCTAAAAAAGTACTACAAAATAAAATTCATAACTCAATTTATGAGGTTTATGTGACAGAGAAGGCATTGAGCGAAATTCTCTAATATTGAGCTTTTATTTTTTAGAGAAACAGAATCATCAATTTTAGTTTTAGAACTTTTCAAAACCAAGAAATTATAGTTTCACTGAAGGATTCAAGCACTGATCAATGTAAGGTATGATGTGTAAGGAAATTGATTCCTTAATCATGAACCAAACCTTTAATTTGGTTACTCTTCAACCAACTATGAGACTAATTAAGAATAAGTGGGTATATTGATTAAAGGAAGACAGAGGTTGTAAATGCTACAAGGATGGGCTAGTAATAAAGGGATTTGATCAAGAAAGGGGATTAATTCCAGTGTGATCTTCTCATTAGTTGTTAAGATGATAACCACTTGAATAGTGTTGTGATAAGCAATAGTATCAAAACTTGAATTGGACTCACTTGACACCAATGCCACATTTCTACATAGAAACATATATTCGTATATGGAGAATCCTTAAGAATTTCTCAAAAAGGGAAAATAACACATTTATTGCAAATTGAACAAGAGATTGTACTATTTAAAGAAAACCCCAAAACTATGGTACTTAAAATTTGATTTCTTCATATTTGGAAAAATAAAATTCACAAGGTTTTAATAAGATCCATGTCTTTATTTCAAGAAATGTCCTAATGTTGAGTTCACCATTTTTTTTACTTTATCTAGATAGCATGTTGGTAGATACTATAAGTAAAAGAATTGGTCACAAATTAAAGAAGAAATTTATAGAAATATTTTTTATGAAAGACTTTGGGGTAGCTATGAATAATTTTTGCATGATGATCACTAGAGATAGAAGAAAGAAGGAGATAATGCTATTACAAATAACATACATTGATCATGCTATCTTATGACATGATGTATCTATATGCCTTACTTTTAGTAGATTAACGAGGAAATATACCTTTATTACTTCTAGGATCAAACATCCCTATATCATTTTCTCTTTTGACATAACACTTAATTTCAAAAATTCTTAAATACTCTACTATATGTGTATTGCCAAACTATAATTCATAAGGTTTCTTTCATGTTACTTACTTGATCAAAACTCTTTTCACAGTGTATATTGGAGTAGTAAATGCTTCTCTATAATGTACATGTTCTACATTACCCTCAACAACATCTTTCTAGTTGCTTCACTTATGGTTCTATTGCTTCTCTTTTCTATATCATTCTATTGTGGAGTCATATGTAATGAAATTTTCCTATCATTTCCATTATCTTCACAAAAATATTTAAATTGATAAGAAATAAATTCTCCATTTCTTTTAGTCCTTAGATATTTAATTCTCATAAGATATTCATTTTAAACTTTAGCCTTGAAAAACTTAAACTTGTTAAATGCCTAGGATTTCTCCCTTAAGAGTGAAACCCACATCATTTTATTGTAATTATCAATCAAAATAATGAAATTTGTCTCATGATAGAATTTTTTTGTCTTTGTTTGTGGACATATATCAATATGAATAATTTCTAGTTTTATTGAAATAGTAAACATCTTGAATGGAAAAGTGTTATTTTTATTATCCATCACACATTCCTTGAACATCATGTTAGAGGGTTGCAAAATCTTTGGTAGATATCTCACATTAATATATTTACTCACCTTTTCTATATTATCAAAATTTATGTGATAGCATATTCTATTCTATAACCAACTATCATCCCCTTTTTCAGCCAAACAATTGATCTTAGTATGATAGAATTGATTTATACATTACATCTTTTTCTTGTATTAGTAAAGTATATTATGCATGTTTATCCATGATAGTACATGTCTCCTAAATTAATTTCATATTGTGTCCCTTGTCAATAAGTTTTCCAACACTCAGGAATTTATGTTTCAAACTGTCCAAAAATATTACCATTAGTGTTAGTTTTAATATCAATAGTAATGCATCTCTTTCCCTTAATAAAAAAAGGGTTCTTTATTAACAACTCTCACTACACTACGTATCTTTTAAACTAAAAAAAAAAGTATCTCTATTACTTATCATATAATGTGAACATTTATTATCTATTATCCAATTATAAAAAAAAAATTCAACATGGAAAACACATTTTTTTTCTTCCTCAATAGGAATTTCTTCCTTTATAGAAACACACCTAATTTCATCCTTATCATCACTATCTAGAAAATTAATCCTTTTAAAATTAATTTTATCTTTGGTTTGTAACATCTTCTAATTTTCATATATATCTCTTTGTTAAGAAATCTAAGATAAAAATGATGATCTCAAAGAAAAATGACCAATCTTCTTCCAATCATGAAAAACAAAATATGACTTCTTACCTTTAGGTTCATTTTTTTTGAATTATTGAAACAAGTTTATCAATCTTCTTTTCTTCTTCTTGAATCTCTACTCAATCTCTTTCATAGTCTCCACTATTGCTTGCACTATTTTTTAGTACATTTTATCACCATGCACACTATCTTTAAAAGAAGTCTAAACTTGAAAAAAAGAATCTCTTAAAATTTACTACTCTCTAAATCTTGAAAACTTCCAAAAAAACTTCTCTATTTAAATCTTTTACAAGAGGAATAACATATTCAATAAAATCTATGTTGTTGTCATAAGGAGGAGTTAAGGATCTTATAAAATTAGAAAACTTCATCAAGAATGATACACTTCTTGAAGATACTTTTACACCTATAGTATCTTGAGGATAATATATCTAAAATAGTTAACTAACTAATCTGCATCTTAATTGTCAAAATAGTTCCTTTGAATCCTGATACCATCAAACAATCAATATCTTCTTTTCTCTAATCATCCAACATTAAAAATCATAGAACTAACCACATACATTACATGAATGATACATGGTACATTTTATCCAAGGAAATTATCTTTCCTTTATACAATTTCCAAGTAAATATTTAGGGAAGCTTTCTAAAGATACACAAGTGAACATTTAAATACATAGGGCCACACTAATGTGTATACATATTCATAAGAATCACTATAATATTTTAATTAAAGTTCCCATATGTTACAATATAATTAATCTATTTTATAATGAATATTAATAAATTTCCTTAACCTAGTTTGTTGCCAATAAAACAAATTATACTTTTTCTTCAATGACCTTTCCAAAATGATCTCTCAACCTAGATATCTTAAATGTAGCATCACAAGCATGCCCTGTAACATGGTCTGATGTCACTAACATTATCACAATATCAATACTAAGAAATAGACTTTTTTTATACCAATTTATCACTAAAAATATTTTCTAAGCATTAGTCTACTTTATGTATTTACCAAATGAACTATAACTCAACAAGTACTAAACATAAACTCTACTAGACATATATATTATATCTATAATCATTCATGAACATAATCTTAATATTTCATAATAAAACCTATTATGTAACAACTTTATTATGCCAATTATATCCCTATAATACATATAGTCTTTGTCTATTATGATTAAATAAACATGTGTTGCAATCATTTCAAAAAAAATTAAGATCAATCTAGCACATAAAAAATTATATACATGGGGCCAATCAAACTTCTATTCCTAACAAAAGGGGCTGATCTTTAAAAAGGAGGAAATTAAAGGATGATCACTCTTGGGAATTACCCATGCACACAATGATCTCTCTCTCTCTCTCTCTCTCTCTCTCTCTCTCTCTCTCTCTCTCTCTCTCTCTCTCTCTCTCTCTCTCTCTCTATGTGTGTGTGTATGTGTGTGTGTGTGTGTGTGTGTGTGTGGTTGTGTGTGTTTATGTGTGGGTGTGCATGTGCGTGTGTGTGGTGTGTGTGCCTATGCATGCATATGTAGTTGGATAATTTTATTTGAGCAATATATTTTATTATAAAAGTATTAAATGAACTCATTAAAACATTTTATTTACTTTTATCTTATTGATAATTAATATTTATATATAATTATCCAATTTTATATGGAAATATATAAGGATAAAATAGTAGTTATATGATTGTCTATATTATTTATTTAATTTTACTTATTATTATATATTCTTTAGCATTATTCAATATCTTCAGTCTTGATTACATGTTTAGATTAAAGATAAGATACAGATAAGACCACATTCAATAAAAAATTGTATAGTTCAAAGAATATTTCATCCTCTTAATTCATATGATTTTGTAGATTTCTTTGTGAACTCTTGTTTTACTATGCTTATATTTTTATTATTCAAGTAAATTTTAATTAAAAAAATCTTCTCGTGAACTAGTACTAGCATTTATTGACATTTTTGTATCCCAAAGGTAGTGATCTGTCTTGTAATTATATTGTGGGTAAGTCAAGCAGAGACATGTCTTTCAATGGGACATCTTTATTTATTAACACATACTATTTTATTATTTATGATTAGTAATTCTAAGATAATTATTAACTGATTGATTGTACACACACATATATGTACATGTATATGTACATATATTACATATATATATATATATATACATATATATATATATATATTACATATATATATATATATATATACATATATATATATATATATATATATATATATATATTACATATATATATATATATTACATATATATGTACATATACATATATACATACATACATATATATATATATATATATATATATATATATATATATATGTATATGTACATGTATACACACACACACACACACATATTAGTCTTTAGGGTCTTGCCAACATACCTTTCCTACAAGTCATGGTGTTCCTACATCAGTCATCATCTCTGGAATTAATTGACTATACTTATATGTGATCCACTCACGCAATTGCAATATTGACATAATTTCAAGCATGAGCACGTAAGGCAATAGGTACAAAGAATAGTACACCATAGCTTTAAAAATGGCTTCAACACCCATATGAATGGACTTTAATTTTCTAGGGAAGGGAAAATGACCCATTTGAAGTGCATCAAAATACCTTCCTCTATCATCATACCTTCCTCTACCGATCATTATTGCTAGTGACCATTTTCCCTAGTAACCATTTTTCCTAGTACCCATTTCGCAATTTCTAAAATAGTGACCTTGGCGTGTATTTTGTTCTTGGATTATTGAGGATGTAGTGAGGGCATGATTCTATTTTTGTGGTGTTTGAGAGGTTTTCAAAGATGGCACATTTTTATTCCTTGCAAGAAGACTAGTGATGTTGGTCATGTGGTAGAGTTATTTTTCAAAGAAGTGGTGAGACTACATGGTCTACCAAAGAGTATAGTTTTAGATCAAGATATCAAATTTGTGGGGTATTTCTAGCATACACTATGAAAGAAATTGAAGATAGAGTTGAAGTTTAGTTCATCACATCATCCATAGACTTATGGATAGATAGAAGTTGTGAATCATAATTTGGGAAATTCTAAGAGATGTTTGGTAAATCAAAGGGTTAGGATCTGATTTTACCATAGGAAGAATTTTCATATAACAATTCTATCAATAGGAGTAATGTTAAATCACCATTCCATAGTTTATTTGGGAGTAGTCCTAGAAATTCTTTTGAATTAAGATAGTTGGATAAAGGAGAGATAAGTAATATTGAAGTAGAAAAATTTGTTGAACATCCATGAGGAGGAGACGAAACACATCATAAAATTGAATACACATTACAAGGGTAAGTAAGATTTCAAAAAGAGGTATAAGGAATTTTAGATTGGATATGAAGTCAAAGTTCATTTGAGAAAGAAATTTTTTCTAGTGGGTACATATAATAAGCTAAAGATGAAGAAGTTAGGACCATGCAAGATAATGAAAAGGCATGATTCTAGAAATGCTAATGTAGTGGAGATTCCTACTAAATTGAATATTTCACTAGTATTTTATATTTCATATTTGACAGTGTTATGAAGGAGGTGATGGAGATAAAGTTACAAAAGCGCAATGGAGTATTCTAGCACCTAATTTGGCTACAAAGGAGATTGAGGAGATACTAGAAATTTGTGTTGGTAAAAGTATAAGGAACATAACTTATGATGAATAGTTGGTCAAATGGAAAGGGACGCTAGTAGAGGATTCATCATGGCTAGCAAGGGAGGAGGTCAACCATCTTGGCTTTCCTCTAAATACCTGAGATGTGATGGAGTCACTTCTCAAATTAAATCAAATGTCTAATGAAAGAGCATCCTAGGTGTAAGATATATCTTGAATCACCCAAAAATATTTCTATTTTTACCATTTTCTATTTTAATAAGAACTAGTAGACAAAGGGGGTTGCTATTTCTAGGAACTTTCTATTTTGAGTAAGCTTGTCATATAAGCTTATAATGTTTTTTTTGTCTACATGAAGGTTCATTTTAAAGGTATAAGCCTACCATAGAAATCTCATTGATTCAGCTTGAGTATTGAAGAAGTTATTGTAGATTTTTGGGTGAAATTCAAGGAGAAAAATATTTAGGCTCACCATTGAAGGCCTTAGATTTACTGGATGAGGTCCAAAAACTTGATCAAAGGGCACTTGCACCATTCTATGCCTATAGATCAGGAGCTTGCATTTGTAAAAAAAATTATACTAGTGAATTCAAATAACCATTTAAGAGTTATGGCCTTCCAAAGTTAGGCTACCCAAAATTTCTAAAATAATTGTCAAAAATGTATTTGGCTCACTCTATATGTATTAATAAGGTCTATCGGCCCTAGGTATTAAGTTTGAACATCTAAAAGCTTCTTAGGTGGCATAAAATTGCCTATTTAAGAAAGGCTCAAAAATTTTCTAGAATAGCTTTGGGTGGTAGTTTGCAACTTAGTCTTATAGATTACTGTAATCAAGGTGCCCATGCGGGTTAGCTTATTGTAGTTCTGAATTCTCTAATTCTACATTTGCAGTGATAATAAGAAGTCCATATTTTGTTCTTGCATTTTCTTTTGTTTCTTTGTTTCTTTGTTATGGTTTATGGTATTAGTGGGAGCACCCTTCATCATGTGTATATGTGTGTGTGTGTGTGTGTGTGTGTGTGTGTGTGTGTGTATGTATATATATAGACATACATACATATATATGTATATATATATATTTACATATATACATGTGTACATATATATGTACATATATACATGTACATACATATATGTACATGTATATATATGTGTGTGCATATATATGTGCATATACATATACACATACATATAGATATGCATATATACATACATACTTATATAATCATTAATGCAGTAAAAGACAAGAGAATCCCTAAAGGATATATCCTAGCCCCCAACAATTAACCACATAGTAGAATATAAATAATAACATAGAGATTAAGATCCACACTAATGTCAATTATCACGATAGGAACATAAAAGTTTCATTCAACGTGCATGGTTGTAAGGCCTTTCAAGTTATGCCAAAACATAAAGTAATTACAATAGTAATTCTACAAGACCTCACAAGATCCAATCTCCTAGCTAGTCCAAATCCACACTCTAGTAGAAATTCCAAGAAGAATCTAAACTTGTGCTCAGAAGCTACGAAGAAGCTTTCTTGTATTCCAATCTAAAACTTACCTAGTATCTCCTATCAAAATTCACTCCTCTCAGATATTCATTCTCTATGTTTAATGACAATGACTTAAGACTCCACAAGACCCTCTAGTTATACCTAAATAAACTAAAATTTGGCACAAAAAGGTACAAATTAAATAAACCCTTAAATTAAATATATGTTGAGCCACAAGATGGCCTACATGTGACATTAAATACCAAATTCCTTAAAAGGCTTACAACACTCATTAAATACATGTAGGAAAATTAATGAAGACCCAAATAGCTCCACACAAACTCCCATGATTACTCCATGTCATGATCTCATGTCACATGCAATAAATTTTCTAAGATGATTGATTAAATCCATAAGAACTTCATTCCTAAAGCTCAAACTGTCGATCATCAATAACCACCACTCAAGCATTGTCAGGCTTCTACAAGATTCTTGAGAAACATTGTATTTTTCAAACAATAGAATAGATATCAAGCAAACCTTAAATGGACAAGCACCATAAATGTCTCAACTCCTCCTCCAACACTACACCTTGTAACAACCAAGTAGCACTCCTTTGGTGACCATGTCCAAAAATCCAAAGCTAAAATCCCTCAAACATGAAGGATTGATAACTAACCAAGGATGCTCCTACATTGAAAGCCCTAGGCATGAAAATATATTCTTAGTTGATTGAAAAGAATCTTCTAGGATTCAACAGATAAATCCCAAACCGGTTCTTCACATACATGTCCTCCAATTCTTCAACTGGGACACTCTTTCCCTTTTTTGATCACTACTTATTCACATCCATCCTTGGTGTTACATATATTTTCTTTCTACATTGATCTCTTACCATTTAAGAATCCTTCAACTCAACTTGACTGCCAATACTTAGATTCCTTCTACTAAGTTATTCATTCTACAAAGGAATAAAAAAATGTTTCCTAGAATATTTCTCAATATTAATCACATTCTTGACACAATCATGCATATCCTTACAATATTATTGCCAAGGTCTAACAAGAAATATGTGGTACCTATCTATGTCCACAATATCACACAACACTTGATCCTTATACTATACAATCTAGAAATAAAAAAGATATCGCTCCCTCACTTAAAAATCATGATAATGTTATAACCAACCAATCCTATAAGGACAAGGATGTCTCATTCTCTTCAAACCAAGTTTTTGAACCATTTCCTTAGCTACAAAATTATCAGTACTACCACCATCCATAACCACATTGTATATTTTCCAATAGACTTACAATGATTCCTAAAAGAATTACTCCCTTGACAAGGTTCCAGTGCCCTCTTACAAAATAGTATTCATCAAGCAAATAAGTTGTCACCCACTCAGGTTCATTGGTATATTTCTTAACTTCATTACCCATAGTAGCTCTCCAATCACCAACATTCTAGGGACATTCATAATCTCTATTATCTTATTAACCACATGAAAAAAAATTATGTTTAAATGCAACCTTACCCATCATCTTCATCCATTCAATAGGTCTTGGTTCATCTTCCATACTTTGTTTATCCTTTGTCGACTGATCTTGCTTCTCTTTTCAATGAGAAATACCTTGATTTCTTCTCTTCTACTCAATTTCTACCTTGAGTGCATACTAATAAGAATCTTCAATCGAGTCAATCTTTAGCATATCAATCTCATCTTGAATATTGAATATCAAGCCATTAATGTACCAAGCCACCTTCTCCTTAGAAAGTTCACTATTCCCAAACTGAATAGTCAACTTGTAGAACTCCTTAGTATAATGTTTTAGATAGAAATCCTTCTATTTCACAATTTTCAACTCTTAAAAAATTCAATTTCATAATCAATAGGTATGAACTTATCCTTAAACTTTTTCACCTTCAATCTCCATGTAGTGATCTCCATCTCACCTTCTTCTTCTCTATCTCTTTACAATTCTTTCAACCAAAGAGAAACATGTCCTTTAAACTTAGTCTATGCTAGTATTACTCTAAGTGAATCACAAATATCCTGTAAATCAATGTAGTCTTCAAATTCACCAATCCAATCAATTAGGTCTTCAAGATTCAAAATACTTGAGAAATTAGAAACATCCATTTTGTGCTTTAGCTTCAACTGAGGGACAAAGATATCTCGCCACCCAACTTTATCTTTCATAGATCTCTCCACACAATTAGTTCTATCTTTGTTACTATATCAAGCAACCTCAAAGTCCTCGATGGGTTCCTCATAACCATATTTAGTATTCACATGCCAAGGTACACTAGGAATAGCCCTAATGATCTCATTCTTCATTAAATCCATCTCAAACATAAAATTTATTTTAACCTTCTATAAAATACTTTTACCCACAACATCATAGAGATATCTAGTAGCCCTAGAGTCAAATATTCTTAGAAAAATCCTCCAAGACCTTCACAAACCCTCTAGAAAAAATCCTCAAGACCAACCATATCCTCACTCTAATGATCTCCACCCTAGGTCCTAGCATAAATTGTCTCAGATTTGGCAATTTTTCTACATACTCAAAAAAACTTGCTTTGATAGCATCTAATATAGTTCAAGGTAGGAGAATCCAAAAGTGTGATGTCCTAGCTCCTAGTAATTAATCACATAATAGAATATAAACAATAACACAATGATTTAAGATCCACAACAATGTCAATTCTCATAATAGAATCATAAGATTTTCATTCAACATGCACAATTGTAAGGTCTTCTAGGTTATGACCAAATAGAAAGAAATTACAATATTAATTCTTGAAGACCTCACAAGATCCAATCTCCTAGCTAGTCTAATTCCACATTGTAGTAGAAACTCAAAGAATAATCTAAACTTGTGTTCACAAGCTGTCAAGCAACTTTCTAATTTTCTAATCCCACACTTAGCTACTTGCTCTTCTCAAAATTCACTCCTCTTAGATACTGCTTCTTCTCCATGTTGAATGAAAATGACTTGAGACTCTAGAAGACCTTCTACTTATACCCAAAAAAGCTACAAGTTGGCATAGAAAGTTAAAAATTAAATAAACTATACATTAAATACATTTTGAGCCACAAGTTGGCCTACAATAGATATTAAACAACAAATGTCTTAAAAGGATTACAAAACTCATTAAATATACCTAGGACAAATAACAAAGACCCAAATAGCTCAACACAAACTACCACAATTTCTCCATTTCATGATCACATGCCACATGCATTAAATGCTCCAAGATGATTGATTAAATCATAAGAACTTCATTTCTCAAAGCTCAAACTATTGAGCATTAACAACTACCACTCTGATGCAGGAGCATCCTGGGTTGTCTTGCTATCTTGCTCATTTTTGCGAGTTGGAGCTGAGTTACTATAGAAATTCTTTCATGTGCCAACTTACTGTAGCAATTCCCTCACATGCCAACTTATTGTAGAAATTCCTTCATGTGCTAAGTTACTGTAGCAATTCGTTGATGTGCCAAGTAACTATAGCAATTCCTTCATGTGCTAAGTTATTGTAGCAATTCCTTCATGTGTTGAGTTACTATAGTAATCCCTTTATGTGCCAAGTTATTGTAGAAATTCCTTCATGTGTTGAGTTATTGTAGCAATTCTTTCATGTGCTGAGTTGTTGTATCAATTCCTTCATGTGTTGAGTTATTGTAGCAATTCCTTCATGCATTGAGTTATTATAGCAATTCCTTCATGTGTCGAGTTACTATAGTAATTCCTTCATATGTCGAGTTACCTAGTGTATTCCAAGTGAATCTTCACGTGCTGAGTTAACCAATGTATGTTGAGTGACCCTTCATGTTTCGAGTTTTCTTGCTTATGTTGGGTGTCACATTTGGAAGTGATTTCTCTAAGCCAACTTGAGGGATTTATTTTGATCATGACATTTATATTAAGATATTTTCTTGGGATGTATCCAAACTATTGTTGGGTTGGCCTTCCTCTTATGTAATGTTCTAGAATGATCCTTAAATTATTTTGGCAAGTATATATATAGTGTTTAGGCTTAGATTTAGGTAAGTTTTTTTTGGAAGAGGATTGAGAATAGAACTAGAAAGTGTGAATTTTCTATTGGGTCTTCGAATATGAATGTATTTCTATTTGGCCATAACCCAAAAGGCCTTATAGTTAGGCATGTATGTGGTTATTTTGATGAATCAATAAAGTTATTTCACTATTCTTCCTCCTCTAGTTGCTATTCTTTGTGTTTTCTTCTATTGTGTTAACTCTTGGAAGGTGGTTTGGATAGCTGGGTGAGCCTTTGGCCCTAGTTAATCACCCCTTACCTACATTAGGGATAGCTTGGTGAGCCTTTGGCCCAAGTTATTCACCCCTTACATGTGTCATCTGGTATAAGTGCTTAAGGTTGATCCTTGTGGAGATTGGATTGTGTAGAACCCTAATTTTTATTTTGTTGGAGGGTGGCATATTTGCTAATTTGACCTATAACTTGTAGAGGGTTATGCTCTTGTAGGAACCTGATTTGTAGAGATGGTTCATGGAATAAGAAATGCTAATAATGCCATGTTCAATCAGTCAAGGTAAATTATAGCTATATTAGATGTTTTGGAGATAGCCTAGTGGAGTGGAGCACATCTTGATGATGTAACTGATGATGAAGAAACAACACCAAACCATAATCTAGAACTTGAAGAAGATCAAGATGATGAAATATTGTTATGAGTGTTATCCAGAGTAATTTCAAATCCTATTGTAGAAGTTGTTTCTTATGATGAAAAATTTGATATCAATGTTGTGTTGGATTGGATCTCAGATATAGAGAAGTTCATTGAGTATGAAAACACTCTTGATAATAGAAAGGTGAAGATTGTAGTCACTAGGTTGAAAGGTCATGCTCCGCTATGGTGGGAGCATTTGCAAAGTGATAGAAAAAGAGAGGAGAAGATTAGAACTTGTCCAAAGATGTTGAAAAGGGTAGAAAACAAATTCCTTCCCACTAATTACCAAGTTAGCTTGTTGAGAAAGAAGCAAAATTTGAAACAAAAGGACATGACAATTGAAGAGTACACTGAGGAATTCTATAGATTGGAGATCAGATCTGGACATGTGGATGATGATGTTGAAAAAATTGCAAGGTATATTAATAGATTGAGATCTAGAATTCAAGATGAAATAAGTTTTGCGAAGTTGGAAAATGTTGAAGAAGAATATCAATATGCCTTGAAAGCTGAGGAGATCTTGACAAAAAAGCATGAACAAAGACAAAGAGGTAGAGGTGGTAGATTCTAGAGAGGCAGACGTAGATCTTATGGTAAAGGTGCTAGACCTAAATTTTTTGTGTAGGATAAAGGTAAATCTGAATGGAAGATTGATGAAAAAGGCAAGACCGAATGGAAAAGTGGCAATTCTTAGTGAGGAGGTACTAATTCTTACCAAGGAAGAGGTAATTCTTATTCTAGAGGTGATTTTCATGGTAATTGTTTTAGATGTGGTAAAGAGGGATATAGATTTATTGAATTTAGATCCTTTGAAAGTGAACAAGGTAATAGAGGTGTTGTGATTCAAGGAGATGATGAGGGTTCACCATGTGAGCCTAAGCTTGGATAAAATCTGATGGTGAGAAGAACCTTATGTAATAAGAAAAGTGATGAGGAACTTGTTTTAAGGAGAAGTCTTTTGAAGACAAGATGTAAGATGGATGCAAAATGTTGCAAAGTGATCATTGACAGTGGATGTTTTGCAAATCTAGAATTAGAAGAGGTTGTTACAAATTCCCAATTGTAGAGGCTAAAACATCCCAAACCTTATCATGTTTCATGGATCAAAGATGAGCATAAGATATTGGTAAGTGGGAAGAATACTTTTGAAAGAGGGCGGGGGGGTGAATCAAAAGTACCAAATTTTAAGCTATAAAACCTTTAACTAAAATTAATACATGAATTTAAAATATCTAATTAACATGAAAGTAAAGACATGCATGAAAATAGATAACACTATATTTGATGACATAGAAACCCTCCAAAATAAGAAGGTAAAACTGTGGTGGGGATGAAACCCAAAACTTATCACTGCAACAATATGTAATTTGTCAAGGATACAAAGTTTGACCATAATCAATGGTCTTCCCTATGAGAGGCTTACCCTATTACAGGCTCTAACACCCTATTACAAGTGACCTATCTAAAGGATTTACAAACATTCACTCTGAATGTCACCCTATTAAAGGATTTACAAAATGGTTCTTAAACCAACCTATCTTCATAGGATTTTCATTCTCATAATACAATGGCTAGAAATTATAGTAGAATGTGTTGACTTGATAACTTACAATCCTTAATTACTAATTTTAAATCCTTGTTCTATCCAATTTGATCTAATCCTTCTTGATCTGATATGATTATCTTCAAAATGTTGATACTCTATTCTAATAATTGATACTACAATGTTGTCCTTCTTCTAATTCCTTACACCCCATTTCACTTCCTTCAAAATTCACTTGCATTCCCATACACACACTAAATTATGGGGTTTTTACCTCCTTAAAAATGTTTTGAGACTTAGGGTTAGGTATGAATCTACGATTGAGATTCATCCATCTGTCCTACTCAAATATTTTCATTTTTTTTATTAGTTGCATGTTGATTTCATAGGGAATTAAAGATAATTGATCTTATCTTTAAATCCTTCAAGGTTCATCTTGATTCGACTCAAAAACTGTTTACATCTTAGTTTGTGAGGGCACAAACTCTTATTGTAATTCTATGTTACTCAACATTTAATGATTATTGATGCTTGACACACATAGGAATTCTTTCTTGCTTGAAACTTATAGAAATTTTTTCTTTCTTGGTACCTATAGTTCACTTGGCACATATACTAACTTGACATCTATCAGTCACTTGGTATATGAATGACTTATCACTATCTATCTACTCTACATCTATATGACTTGGGACTTGTTGAATCTCTAGCTCGGCACATACTATAACTTGACATGTATATTATACTTGGCATCAACTTAGAAAATTTCTCAAGTGTGTTGACACTCAATTCTCAAAACAAATCTGAGATCAACAATCTCCCTCTTTGACATGAGTGTCAAAAAAACACATAACTATACATTATGAATCTAATCTCTTTGAGTACAATATACATATGTTCAACATATATACAAAAATTCAAAAATTGTTCAAAATTTTGTGAAGATATCTCAAAATTTCTAACTCCCCTTGAGTTGATGTGCCATTGCATTGCTATATCCACAACTTCTCATGCTAAATTTGTCTCATGTTGATTCTGACCTATCTACTCTATTCTATCTATCTTGCTCTAGTTTTATTGCTCCTTTCACACATCTTCCCTTGCAGTTATAATTTTCTTTTGGTTTATCTTCTTATCTCCCCCTTAGTTATATCTCCCCCTTGATTATAATTATTTCCCCCTTCTATGATACTTATGTGAAAGGGTTCTATACATTAACTAAATACTTAGCCAAAAAGGATTTGATTACCTCCATTACTATCCTGAGAGTAGCATCCCAGTTATTAAGTACAATTTCCAGTGATTTAAGCTAGATGGTTGTCTCTACCGCAAGGTGAACTAGGCCTTCCAATGTAGAAATATTGGGGTCTTTCTTTAAAAAAAATTCAGCATAGGCAAGTTCTTTCTACAAAATTTCCATGGGTGGGGTTAGAGTAGATATAATCTATATTAGCTTGGCCTTTATATTTCTCTCATCTACTATGAGTATAGCTAGTTCCTTCTGAGTGTAAAGCATAGTTTGAAAATTCTTCTCACTCTGAGATGGATCCTTAGGTAGTTGCATGCTTGATATTTTAAGGTTCGTCTCCAAGTGCATTATCCGCTGGCTGGTATCTTGTGTGAAAATGGATGGATCACATAATTTTGAGTACTATGAGAACACATTCTCAAGTACTACCTTCACGTTTTCAATCTTCTTTGCCAACTCAACTTGTGAAAGTGCTATCTCACTTGATATTCTTTCATTTATCTTTCTTTGAAATGTCTTTTTAGACCATTCTAATAGCTTTTTATTTGCATCAAGGTCTTCATTCTATACCTAGTCCACTATACTAGATAATTTCTCTGTAATAGGCTTGGTTTCATTAGGTACCTGCAAGCTAAATACGTCTAAAAAGATGTCCTTTATTTCAATCAAATTTTCTTTCTCTCAAGTACCTCTTGCAATTCATTTATTTGATCAAAATTCATATTTTCATAGTCATACTTGGGAATGACTATATCCTCATCTAGTGCAAGGTCTCCATAGTGAAGTACCCTTGCTACTCTTGTTGAGTTCAAGCTTGGTGCTGAAATTTGTAGTGGCATACCAATAGTGCTCAAATTCTGAGATGCTATAGTTGGAGTCCTTGTTTTAGGAAAATTTATCAATGTTTGTATTGCCTCTTGCTCCTTCTCCTTTGGGGTCTCCTCCTTTATTCTTCCTTGATCAATTATTGTGATCTATGGGGGTGCATCTTGTTCTTGTGCTATTGAGACAAATGTATCTATCAGTCTTTTTTTCTCCCTTGTTAGCTTTGTCTCCTCTATCCCTTGTGTCTTTTGTTCAGCCATCAAGACTTGAACTATGAAGTTAGCCTTTACATATGTGTCTTATGCAGCTTGTTCTTGGGGTTGTCCACTTGTGGATGTTTGGATATGAGAAGGTGTTTCTTGTGGATTCACCTTATCCCTTGTGATGTCTACTATAGCCTTTTGCAATTCTTCCACACTCACCAAGATTGGATTTGTACACAATTGTGCTTGTAGTGTAGTCTAGTGAAGTACCTTCTTGAGATCCTCTATAGTCAATGGATTTATGTATTGACCAGAGTTGTCAAGAACATCTTGAATAGTTATTGTATCTATATGTGTGGGAGTTACATGTGGAGGACTTGGTGGTGGCACTTGTGTGTCTTCCACACTCTGTTCCTGTTGATGTTCCTCAACAGTTGCTATTTCATACTTTTGTGTCTCCTTCTCAACTGTAACATCTACCTTTTTTTTCCTCCTTCTTCCTCCTTATCATTGTCTTTTGCCTCTTCATTATTTCTACCCTGGAAGGGGTTTACTCCTTCTTTCATAGTTTTTAGCCCATAAATCAATTTCAACATTTCTTCTCCTATTCCTTGGGTCAATGTGAGTGGCCCTTGATCCTATTTTTCTTCATCCTCATCTACCTCTTCATCATCCTCCTTAGCTTCTGCAGTGCCTTCACCAAATCTTGGTTTAAGCTTATTAACCAATTTTTCCTTTTTCTTCAGTGTTGAAGTAGTCTTCAATTACATGTCTACCTTGTACCTGACAACATCATAAGTGTCAAAGGGTTGAGCACTTTTGTCAATAAATTCTACTAGTAAAGCTATTATTGCTACAAATGCCTCATCAATATTGATATGATAACCAAGTGGCTTTAGCCATCTCACCCTTGGTACTACTACTTGGATGTATGTAAAATCAATCTCCACTAAGAAACATATGTCATTGATATGTTGTTCAACAAGAGAGATAGGTATCATGAGTCTCTATTTCATTGACTTCTTGAAGTCTTCAAAGTAGTTGGTCATTATTGTTTCAAAATTTTACCTGATTTTCTCTATGTATTCATTCACCTATACTATTATTGACCTATTTGTTTTCTAGCTTAGCTTTCCAAAAGAGGGGAATTCATTCTATACATAAAAGAAAATGCATATCAAAATTTCTCAAAATTTGCATTGGGCTCCCTTGGACCTTCTTATGGCTCCCAAATTCTCCATGATTTTTTGTAATTATAATTTTTCTAGATCATGAGTATGATCTTTCTTGAAAATTTTGTATCCCACATCAACTACTATACAAGGGATAGTGTTGAGTTGGCTTGACAGGTAGAATTTATGAGATATTACTCTAACAAAAAAGTCTACAAGAGGATCTTTGATAGTGTCAATCATCATCCCTCTCTTGTTCCATTTTGCACCAGTATTCTTCTCTATGGCTTCTTTAGAATCACTCCTTAAGGTTTATGGCCATTCTAGGGTTGGGTACCAAGTTACTCTATGTACAATTATTTTGGATAGTTTAATGGGTCCATCTTCCAACCATAGACTTCCATCATGGATTTTTCTCAACACAATTCATACCCATTCCCTTTTCAATACGATAGGGAAATCTAGGGCATAGATTAAGCCCTTTCTCTCAACAATTTTAAATTATTCTTTCAATACACCATTCTCACATACTCTATTGTATTTTTACCTAATCTCCATATCTCCAATAGCTCCAATTTTGCAATTATAACACCTTCTAACATCTTGCACCATCACTACTTTTGGTGGAATCGTAGATAAAGCTCTGACAGGGTCATTCTTATAAGAAACTTTGAGAATTGGTCTAAAGTCTGGCTATTTAACCTCATTTCTAACCAATTGAACCTCACACAACTCCTTTTCTTTGGGTTTCCTAGAGCTAGATGCAATTTCTTCAAACTAGGGGTTCAAGACATAAAAATGGCTTAACTGCATAGCTTGACACTAATGTAAATACCTTAATTTCATGAAAGGATGTTGAATCTTGGCTTGAATCTATGCAAAAGCTTCAATCTCTACTTGGAAACCATTTCTATACTTTTCTTGCTCTTGCTCTATGTTCACAATGATAAAACATGATTGAAAATTTGACCTTATACCTTTCATTTCATAGCATTTAATGATTAGTACATATACAATTATCCATTCATCTCTTTATGCAATTTTTTTTTACTTAGCTTCCATTTATTTTCCAATACTTGGCATACACTAGAGTTTCCCTTCACTCAGTAGCAACTAATCACTTGGCTTCTACTAATTTTGCTAGACAACTTGGCATTTGAAGGAAACTTTCCTTAATCAGCAACAATTTGAAAATTTTGAAGTTTTTAACTTTGCATCTTTATTCATGTTGATCTATTATTTTCAGTACTAATTTAGTCTTGTAACTAATGTATGATAAAACATTTAAATATTAGTCCCACATACCTCCTTTCACTCAGTTTGATGTAGTGTGACCACTTAACCTTTTAGGTGAAGTGATCCCTCCATTGGATATGCTACTTCCTTCATTTTTCTTCCATGTTTTATTCATCTCTCCTCTGATGTGTTCAACATCAAATTTTCCTTTTTCTTTGTTTGAGTTTGAGTTGGGTGCCTTTGACCTAGTTAGGCAGGGCTTGTTGATGTGACTAGTTTTCAAATAATTGAAGCAAGTGGTTTGGCTCAACCATCTGCTATAGCTTCCACTAAAATGTGTTCTTATGCAATTTTTAGGGATATTTCCATACTCTTGATAGTAGTGATAGCTCTACCTAGTGTTGTACTCCCAATTGTAGTGATGTCCATGATTATTTGACTTTGCTAGTTGGTTTGGTGTCCACATAGGCTTTGATCTCCATTCAAAAGCTTTATGTCCATATTTCTTGCAATTTTAGTTGTGACCTTCAAATCTTAGTGTCCTAATGGTTCTGCTCCTATAGTCATGTGCATGATGTCATAACCCATGTTTTTAGGTTTGTCATGATGATTGATGTTCTTACACCTACACACATTAGAGGTATGTCTCCTTTTACCAAACGAATGATGACTGGGTTTTATGTTCTTACCTTTCTCACTTCTTTCTTCTGTAGTCTTGGATAACTCTCCTTTTTCAGTGTTGGTGTATCCTAGTCCTATAGTGTCATTACTAGATCTTGGTAATTTTAGTAGTTGTTCAAAGTACTTCATAGCTTCATTAGGTTTGTTGAAGCTCTCTATAATTTTCTTCTCTCTTTTCAAGTAATTTTGTAGTTATTCATTTTGCATCTTTAGTGTGGAGATTTCAATGTCCTTGACATTCAATTCATGATGGCCATTCATCATTTGGCTTAGGGTGTCTGGCTGGATGTTGGAAATTCTTGCAAGCTCAATTGTCTTTTCCTCTAGTATATTGGCAAGGTTTCTCTTATCTTCTTCTATCATAGTTTTATGTTCAATAGCTATCTTCTTCTATTTAGTCACTTCAAAAAGCCTCATGGCTTGTGATTCCTATTCAATCTTGAGAGTTCTAATCTCTTCTGCTTGAGCTCTATTCTTCTCCATCAGGTCTACAATTACTGTACCAAATTCCTTGGAATCTCCATTTGAAAACACTTTTGAGGTGTCAGTCTTCTTGTACTATGTATTATTCTTAGCTATGGTAATTTCTTTTCTTCTCTTTAGTGATTTCCTCAATTCTTCCCAAGCTTCTTCCAAAGAATGTAGAATGAGATGTATTTCAATCTCATGATTCTCTATAATCTTCCCAAGATTGTAGACCTCCATTGCTAGATATTTTCTTCAAGTTATAAGGCTTTTCCTTGTAAGAACTTGGCTTTGATAGCAATTGTTGGAATTGACAAGTGGGAATAATACTTCTGAGGGGGGGGCGGGGGTAGTGAATTAGAAGTACCAAATTTTAAGCTATAAAACGTTTAAATAAAATAAATACATGCATGTATAATATCTAATTAACATGAAAGTAAAGACATGCATGGAAATAGACAACACAATATTTGATCACCCAAAAACCCTCCTAAATGAGAAGGTAAAATTGGGGTGGGGATGACACCCACAACTTATCACTACAGCAATATGTAACTTGTCAAGATTATAAAGTTTGACCATAATCAATGGTTTAACCTATGAGAGACCTGTCCTATTAAAGACTCAACACTCTGTTAAAAGTGACCTATCTAAAGGATTTAGAAGCATTCAGTTGGAATGTCACTTTGTTAAAGGATTTACAAAATGGCTATTAAACCAACCTATCTTCATAGGATTTTCATTCTCCTAATACAATGGCTAGAAAGTATAGTAGAATGTGTTGACTTGATAACTTACAATCCTTAATTGCTGATTTTAGATCCTTGTTTTGTCTAATCTGATCTAATCCTTCTTGATCTGATATGATTATCTTTGAAATATTGATGCTCTGTTCTAATAACTAATACTGCAATATTGTCCTTCTTCTAAGTCCTTACACCCCTTTTCACTTCCTTCAAAATTCACTTGCATTTCCATACACACACTAAATTATGGGGTTTCAACCTCCTTAAAAAGGTTTCAAAACTTAGGGTTAGGTATGAATCTACGATTGAGATTCATCCATCTTTCTCACTCAAATCTTTCCATTTTTCTAATTGGTTGCATATTGATTACATATGAAATTAAAAAGATTTGATCTTATCTTTCAATCCTTTGAGATTCATCTTGAGTTGGCTCGAAAATGGTTTCCATCTTAGTTTGTGAGGGCACAATCTCTTATGTTGATTCTGTGTTACTCAGCATTTACTAATTATTGATGCTTGACACACAGTAATTATATCTTGCTGGCACCTATAAAAGTTTTTTCTTGCTTGGCACCTATATTTCACTCAACACATATACTAACTTGGCATCTATTAGTCACTTGGAATCTAAATGACTCGGCACTATCTATCTACTTTGCATCTATATGACTCGACACCTATTGAATATCTAGCTCAACACATACTATAACTTGACATCTATATTATGCTTGGCATCAACTTAGAAAGTTTCTTAAGTGTGTTGACACTAAATTGTCAAAACCAATCTGAGACCAATAGGTAAGTGAGCAATGCCTTGTGAAGTTCAAGATTGGGCATTACTTTGATGAAGTCTTGTGTGATATTATGCCTATCGATTGTTGTCATATTCTATTAGGTAGAATTTGGCAATATGATAGATATGCTATGCATGATGGAAGATTGAATCAATATACTATTTGGATGAATGGGAAGAAACAAACATTTCTACCTTTGATTGGAAGTCCAGATGAGGTTAGTTGTACTGAAATAAAAGTTTGCATGGTTAGTGGGAAATAATTTGGAAAGGAAGTGAAGAAGAATCAAGTCCATTTTTCCATAGTTCCTAGAGGACTCAGTGTTGGTAGTAATGACCAAGCAAAAAAAGCTACTAATGACTAAGTGATAGCAGATAGTGATAATCGAGTACCATTAGAAATTATAGAATTGATGAATGAGTATAAGGATATTGTTGGTAATGATATCCCTAATGGTTTACCTCTAGTAAGAAGCATAAGTCATTGTATGGATCTGATTCCTAGAGCTAGTTGTCCAAAGAAAGCACCATACAAATTGACACCTATAGAGAATGAACTTAATAGAAAAGTGCATGACTTATTCTAAAAAGGATTGATCAGAGAAAGCTTGAGTCCATGTGCTATACTTGCTATATTAGCACCTAAAAAGAATGGAGAATGGAGAATGTGTATTAATTATAGAGCTAATAACAAGATCACAGTGAAATATAGGTTTCCTTTGCCAAGGATGGATAACATAATGGACTTTTTGAATGGAGCAAAGTATTTTACCAAGATTGATTTGAAGAGTGGCTATCATTAGATAAAAATTAGAGAAGGTGATGAATGGAAGACTACTTTCAAGACAAAAGATGGTTTGTATGAACGGTTGGTTATGCCTTTTGGTTGGACTAATGCACCTAGTAATTTCATGAGGTTGATGAATGAAGTTCTGAAAAGGTTTTTGGGTAATTTTTTGATTGTTTATTTGGATGATATTCTAATATTTAGTAAGACTAAGGAAGAACATCTTTAGCATATTAGACAATTATTGCAGAGGTAGGAAAAGGAAAAGTTGCTAATTAATTTGAAAAAGTGTTTTTTTATGCAAGAGGAGATTGTGTATTTGGGATTTGTGATTTCAGTTGATGGATCTTGAGAAGGTTTCAATTTTTTTGGACTGGTCTACTCCTAAGAATGTGGGTGAGGTAAGATCATTTCATAATTTGGCTAGTTTTTATAGAAAGTTTATAAAGAATTATAGTATTGTTTGTAATGCTATGATTGAAACAATGAGAGATAAAAAAGAATTCAAGTGGAAACATGGAGCTGATAAGAATTTTGAGACTTTGAAACAAAAGGTTGTTGAATTACATGTATTGGCTTTGCCTGATTTCAACAAATTATTTCAAGTTGAATGTGATGCAAGTCATAATGCAAGATGAGTTGTACTAGGTCAAGAAGGTAAACCTGTTGCTTTCTTTAGTGAGAAGTTGAATGATGCTAAAAGGAAGTATTGTATTTATGATCAAGATTTTTATGTTATTGTTCAAGCATTGAAGAAGTGGAGACATTATTTGATTCCTAAGGAGTTTGTGCTATGTAATTATCATAAAGCTTTACAATACTTGGGAAGTCATTATAAATTGAATCAAAGACATATGAAGTGGGTTGAGTACTTGTAATGTTTCACATTTGTTATCAAGCATAAGAGTGGAGTTACTAATAGAGTTGCTGATGCATCGAGTAGAAGGCATTCTTTGTTGACTGATATGAAGGTTGAAGTTCTTGGTTTTGATGAAATGAAAGAGTTCTATGATGTTGATCTTGATTTTTTGAAGGCATAGAGAGAGTGCAGAGCACCAAATCTGATAGACCACATAAGTAAGTATGATGAGTATCTCATTCAAGAAGGTATGTTGTTCAAAGGCATTCAGTTGTGTATTCCTAGAAGTTCTATGAGGTTGAATCTAATTAAAGAAAACAATCATGGTGGATTGGCTGGACATTTTGGAATTGATAAGACATTGAGTTTTCTCAAAAAGAAGTATTATTGGCCACAAATGTATAAAGATGTTCAAAAATTTGTAAAAAGTTGTGGGGTTTGTCAAGTTACAAAAGGAGTAAGTCAAAATACTAGTTTGTATACACGTATTACTATTCCTAAGAAACCTTGGAGTGACATTAGTATGGATTTTGTTCTTAGATTACCTAAGAGTGAAGGGCTATGATTCCATATTTGTTGTAGTGGATAGATTTTCTAAGATGGCTCATTTCATACCATGTAAGAATACATCAAATGTTGAGCATGTTGCTAAACTTTTGTTTAAAGAGATTGTGAAATTACATGGATTACTAAGAAGCATTATTTCAAATAGAGACAGTAAGTTTGTTGGATTTTTTTTGAAGACTTTTTGAATAGTGAGATGGATAGACAGAGGTTGTGAATAGAAGCTTGGGTAATTTGATGAGATGTTTAGTTGGGAATAAGCCAAGTAATTTAGAGAAGGTATTGAAACAAGCTAAATTTGCATATAATAATTCTATAAATAGGAGTATAGGTAGGGAACCTTTTGAGATTGTTAATAGAAAGAAGCCTAGAGGAGTATCCAATTTCAGACATGTTGCTAGTGAAGAAAAGAGAAGCACTACAACAGAAGAATTTGCTACTTTTATCAAGTCTTCACATATGGAAGTGAAGTTGAGGTTGGAACAAAGTAATCACAAGTATAAGGAGAATGTTGATAAGTATAGAAAAAATCATGATTTTGAAGTTGGTGATGAGGTGATGGTTCATTTAAAGAAAGGAATATTTCCTATTGGAACATACAGTAAGCTGAAGATGAAGAAATTTAGACCTTGTAATATCTTGAAGAAGTTTGATAGTGGTAATGCTTATGAACTTGAGTTACTTGATGACATGGATATATCTCCTATATTTAATATTTTTCATTTGTATAAGTATCGTGAGTTAGATGATGAAGTTGTTATATCAGATGATTATCCTAAGAAGCAGATTGAAGAAGTTGGACAAATATTTGATCAGAGAGTTGGCAAGAGCGCAAGAGGAAAAGATTACTATGAATATTTGGTGAGGTAGTAGAATAGACCTATTGAAGATGCTTCATGGATTTCTCAATTTGAGTTGGATTCAGCTTAGGTTGAGACATCTCAATGATTCAAGAGAATCATTTTTTTCAACCCTAATTATCTAATGTAGGAGCATCCTAGGTTGCCTTGCTATCCTGCTCATTTTTGCAAGTAGGAGCTGAGTTACCATAGCAATTCCTTCATGTGCTGATTTAGTGTAGCAATTCCTTCATATGCCAAGTTACTGTAGCAATTCCTTCATGTGTCAAGTTACTGTAACAATTCCTTCATGTGCCGAGATACTATAGCAATCCCTTCATGTGCTGAGTTACTATAACAATCCCTTCATGTGCCAAGTTATTGTAAAAATTCATTCATGTGTCAAGTTATTGTAGCAATTCCTTCATGTGCCAAGTTACCTAGTGTATGCCAAGTTACCCAGTGTATGCAGAGTGACCCTTTATGTGACAATTTTTCCTACTTATGTTGAGTGTCAAATTTGGACGTGATATCTATGAGCCAACTTGTAGGATTTATTTTGATCATGAAATTTATGTTAAGATCTCTTCTTGGGATGTTTCCAGACCTTTGTTGGTTTAGCCTTCCTCTTATGTAATGTTCTAGAATGATCTATAAGCCATTTTGGCAAGTATATATAGAATTTTTAGGCTTAGAGTTAGGTAAGTGTTTTTTGGAAGAGGGTTGAGAGAAAAACTAGAAAATACAAATTTTTTGTTGGATCTTTGAATATGAATTTATTTGTATTTTTTCATAACCCAAAAAGCCTTATAGCTGGCTATGTATGAAGATATTTTAATGAATCAATAAAGTTATTTGACTCTTCTTTATCCTTTGGTTGTTGTTCTTTGTGTTTTCTTGGTTTTAATAGTTGGGTAAGCCTTTGGCCCTAGTTATTTAGCCCTTACCTATGTCAAGGATAGTTGGGTGAGCCTTTGGCCCTAGTTATTCACCCCTTACCTATGTCATAGTCAAGCATTATCGAGCTTCTGAAATAATTCTTGAGCAATATTATATGCATAAAATAATAGAATAGATGTCTTTCAAGAATTCAATGACCAAGAACTTTCAATGACCAAGATCCTTAGCCAATACTACACCTAGTAACAACTGAGCACCACTCCTCTAGTGATTAAGTCCTCAAATCCAAAGCTAAAATATCTCCAACATATAGGAAATCTAACTACTCTAGGATGCTCCTACATAAAAAACCCTATGGGCCAAAATATTTTCTTAGTAGATTGAAGAACATCTTTTACGATTCAACACATAAATCCCAAATTGGTTCTTCACATACATGTCCTCAAATTCTTCAACTTGCACACTCTTTCACTTTTTGATCTCTACTTCTTCACATCCATCCTTGGTCTACCATAGATTTTATTTCCACATTGATCTCTAACACTTTAAAAATCCTCAAACTCAACTTGACTACCAATATTTAGAATCCTTCTACTAAGTTCTTCATCCTACAAAAGAATCAAACAATGTTTGCTGCCACATTACTCCGTAGTAATCACATTCTTGAGACAATCATGCATAGCCCTAGAATCATACTCCCAAGGTCTACCAAGCAATATGTGATAGCTATTCATGTCTGTAATATCACACAAAAAATGGTCCTTATACTATATGATTTGGATATTAAAAAGACACCACTCCCTCACTTACAAAGCATGATTATCTTGTAACAAACCAATCCTATAAGGACAAGGATGTCTCATTCTCTTCAAACCATATTACTGAGCCATTTCCTTAGTAGAAAGGTTAGCAGTACTACCACTATCCACAATTACATTGCATATTTTTCATTACTCATTTTACAAGGTTCTAATGCCCTCTTACCAAACATTATTCACTGAGCCAATAGGATTTTGACCTACTCAGGTTCATTGATTTTTTGTTAACTTCATTCAGCATAACAACTCTCCTATTACCGACCTTCTAGTAAAGTTCACAATCTCTATGATCTTCTTCACTATAATGAAAACAATTACCTTTAATTTCAACCTTATCCCTCCTCTTCCTTTATTGAATAGGTTTTGGTTCATCTTCTACACTCTGCTTATCCTTTTCCAAGTTATCTTTCTTCTTATTTTCCATAAGAAGTACCTTGATTTCTTCTCTTCAACTTATCTTTTTCCTTAAGAGCATATTGATAAGAATCTTCAACTGAGTCCATCTTCAACATACTAATCTCATCTTAAATATTGAATCTCTAGCCATTAATGTACTGAGTCACCTTCTCCTTCAAAATTTCACAATGTTGAGATCAAATAGTCAACTTCTAGAACTTCTTGGTATAATATTTTAGAGACAATTTGGTGGATGGAGAACCCAAAAAAAATGAAGAGTTTTGATTCATTCAAATACATCTTCTAGATCCTAAGAACCTATAGGATAGGTTAGAAATAATATCTAAGCATTTAGACAAATTTGTAAGTCTTAGTTACAAGATTGGCATAATTATAAGCCCTTGGTCAACTATGGTCAAAGGTGGTCAATTGAATTAAAATATTAGAATATTTCATATTTTCATGTTTTTAGCATGTTGTGATCCTAGCTGTGTCATTTAGATAAGGTTTGATCATGGTTTGATCATAAATTGCAAAAGTTGCACAAAATGTGAAAAGTGCTAAAATGTTGTCAAGCAACTTTTAAGAAAAAGTTGCATAATTTTTAATTTGACTCCACAATAGCCAAAAATGGTTTGAAAATATTTTGTGAACATTGGAGATTCCTACATAAGCCCTTTCAAGTAGATGGAAGGACAACATGATGTACTTTTTCATTCTAATCAATAAAATAACTCCAATTTCCTCTCATTTTCATGCTATAGCAATGTGTATGGGAATCTATAGACACATCAACATTATCAATCTACATTTCTAAATAGGTTGTTGAAATATGTTTCCAATGCATTTGGTTTGAGGTCTTAATAAATCTCCTAACTCAAGATTTTGAATTTTTTCTAGAAGTTATTGGAATTCTTTGGAATAATTGGAGAGGGGGGAGGGGGTTGCATTTGAATCAGTTATCCAAGGTCCAAATGTACAAATAAAACTTTTCAATTCTTAGTAGACCCATATCCATAAATTTTTATTAAGCATGTATCCACAAGATCATACAACTCTTAAAATTTGTAGGTTATAGTCTTAGGTCAAAACAAGTTTGCAAAAATGTTAACGTAAAACATAATAGATTCAATAACACATTTGATAGTAGGATTTTACATGGAAACCCAATTTGGGAAAGACCACCAGTAACTTGCTACTAATTTTCACTCTTCAAAAGTGATTCCTTGTGAAATGCAAGCCCTATTAAAGGTTGCAATACACACTATTAAATGTGACTTGGTTAGAGGATTTTAATCACCATATTAGGAAAGAGCTTTATTAAAGGACTTTATATCATTCAGTTAGATTGTTACACAGAGAAAGGATTTAAAAATGACTATTAGGTTAATCTGAATCTAAAGGATTTAACCTAAACTGATATAATGATTAGAAACTAATAATAAGGCTTGATATAATAACAAATTACAACTCACTTGAAGATTATAGATCTTTGTTTTAGTCCTCCATTTTTTTTTGCTTTCACACACTTAAGCTCAAAAAACGTGCTCACCCTTCAAGCATTCATACTCTAAATTCTTCATTCTTTGCATTTCAATTGTAGTCTCTTCTATTTGGCCATTACTTGAAGCAATATGCTAGACTCCTTGTCTTCCTTAGGTTCTCCCACATGACAACCTTCTCCTCTAACCAACTCTCTCTATAAAATTGAGATTTAAGATCTTTTTAATTTAACCAAAATTCTCCTTTTTTGGGTTAGGTAGGATTAGGTAGGATTAGGTAGGATATAATGAATCTAGCCACTTTTCCATTTGGTTCCTCTAAAAACTTATTCCTCAATCTTCCTTGAATTCACCACAAAATGATTTGCCTTGAATTTTGTGCCACCAACTCATCATATTTATCTTCCACACACTTCACATAGTTCAAAAAAACAAAATAGCCAGCTCAAATTTGTCAAACTATGATTTAACATGAATACTGACATTTGGCATCACTATTATGTCACTCGGCTTCCATACTACTCTTCCACATGGTCACCACTAGTTCACTCAGTGAACACAAAAGTTTACTAATGCTCAACATCAACTACAGTTTACTTGGCTTACACTATCTCCACTTGGCATACACCAAATCTTCTTTTTCTTGACCCCAACTAATTTTCTACTCAACTTGTACTACCTTTTCTCAGAACCTACTATGCACTTGATCAAGATTGGAAAACATAATTCTTCTTACTTGTTCTTCTAGACTTAATCAGTGTATCCAACCTTTGCAGCCCTAAGTACATTAAAAATTCATTATATCATCATTGTCTTTGTTGATCTTTGTATTCCTTTTTCATACCATAGCTCAACCTCTCCTCTAAGTTTTCTTGTTATCTTATTTGATCAAATCCTCTTCATCAATCAAAAAATGATAGTACTCAAATAAACTAAACAGTTGTCTTACTAGAAAGTAGCAAGTTTGACATTAGTGACAAAAAAAATGATTGAAACATGTCCTCATACTTGTATCAATCTTTTTTCAACTATTTTTGTCTTTAACATTGATGGAAAACCAATACCCAAAACAATACCAAAAATAAAATAATTCCTTGCATTGAAATCTCTCCCTCTATCAATAGTTTTCATCTTCTGTATAGGCTACAAAAAAAAATTCTATTCAATAGAAAACCAACTCTTCCTTACAACTTCGATCATCTGTCATCTTGTAGGACTTCTCCTTCTAACTTTCTCTAATCACTCCCTCTTTCCAATATTCATGTATCTATCTCTCTATCTATACTTATTTCTCCCTTAGGAGTATATATATATCCCTCTTTAGTAAACATCATGTACACTATCTCCCTCTGTAAAAAAAAAATGCCAAAGACTTGTCATCTCGACATGTAAATGTTAATAATTTTAGTTTCTTCCTCTAAAACCTCTAATTTGGCTCCTTCATTACTTTAGGAAGTTTTTAAAGTAATATCCACTACATCAAGTTGTAAGATAGAACATTCATCTTGGTTGATATAGGGAACTACTCATGCTTCTTAGGTAGCTTTGGATAGGGTTATCACTCCTCATTTACCTCTTAGATACTCATGAGCATCCTTAGGTAAAGCTTTTGTGAAGATATTAGTTATTTTTTCTTTTGTATTCATGTATTCCATCCTTACTTCTTTGTCTAAAACTAAATCTCTTAAATAAAGGTACTTGATTGCAATGTTCTTAGTCTTGTGTCCATCACAATATTCCTAGATATATTTGTAGCACTTGTATTATCACAATAAAGTACCATAGGTTCAGTGATTTCTTCCTTCATACCTTTGAGTACCTATTTGATCCATACAATATTTATACAATTTACTATAGCGACCACATATTCAACTTTAGTCATAGATTGAGATATGCAATTTTGTTTCTTGTTGGTCTAGGTGACCAACCTCTTTCATAAGAAAAATGCTCCTCCACTAGTTCTTTTATCAATGTTTCCAGCCCAATCAGCATCAATTTAGGCTCTCAACTCAAAATTTTCATTTTTCTTTTAGTATAGAAGTTAATCTTATGTTCCTTTTAGATATCTCATAATTATCTTAATACCCATCAAATGATTCTCCTTAGGATTAGCAGAGAATCTTGCAACAATTCCAACAAATAATGTAATGGAAAGTCTTTTATGGACTACACATTGCAATTTTCCAATCATAGACCTATATAATGTTTGATTTACATTAGATTTATCAGTATTCTTTTACAACTTGTGTGATGTCACCATAGGTGTGCTAACTAGTTTGGAATCCTCTAATCACAAAGTTTTCAATATGTCCTTCACATACTTAGACCAAGTGATATATATACCATATTTCATCTGATATACTTGCAAACAAAAAAAGACCTTGATCTCTCAAAAAATAGACACCTCAAATTCTTGCTTCATTTTATTTGCAAATGCCTTACATAATCTATCTTGACCTTCAAATATGATATTATCAAAAAAAATTCAGCTAGTAAAATACCTTTACCACCTTTTGTCTTCCACTATAGATTGTTGATATCATTAGTCCTCTTAATTTCAATCCTCACCAGATAAGTATGAAGTCTCTCATACCATGTTCTTGGGGTTTTCTTTAAACCATATAAATCTTTATGTAGTCTACATACCATGTTCTTGTTGTTAGCATCAACAAATCCTTTAGGTTTTTCTGTGTAAACCTATGCTTCTAATATGTCATTCAAAAATGTGGATATCACATTCATTTGATAAAATTTGAAACCTTTGTATGTAGAGTAAGAAAGAAAATTTCTTACTACTTCCAATTCTGCAACAGGGGAAATTTTTTCTCCATAGTCTATCCATTCTTCTTATGCATAACCCTTGTAAACTAATCTTTCCTTATTCCTTGTGAATTCACCATTTTCATCTAAATTATTTCTATACAACCACTTGGTTCCAATTAGATTCTTATCCTCTAGTCCAGGAACTAGAGTCCATGTCTTATTCTTCTCAGTCTACTCAATCTCTTATTTCATGTCTTTACACGAGTCCTCATTTTCTAAGGCACCTTTCAATGTCTTAGGTTAATGTATTCTTAGAAAAAATGTATCACTTCTCATCTTATTCCTTTTCATTGGTCTAGTATCTTTGTCCCCAATAATTTGTTCAGTAGGGTGATGACTTTTGACATACTTTGACAATCTTGGTTCTGCTCTACCTTCCTAATTAGGTCTATCAACTTTTGAATCATTATGTACTTCTCTATTAGCTAATTCAAAATATCTTTCATGTATATTTATTCATGTTTGTTTATCTCACAAATAGAATATGCCTTAGCTTCTATCTACATCTTGCTAAGGTAGTCACTAAGACTTTCTATTGATTTGCATCTTGATTTACAACATCTTTATCAATAGGCATACATTCATAAAAATATACAAAAGATTTGTATTCCTATAGTTCCTTCATAAGTTCATCCTCATGTACCTCTATATATTCATCAAACTTTACATTTTCACTTTTCACAACTTTTTTGGTGTTAGTTTTTAAACACTTATTGTGAGTGCTAATTATGGCCTATAAATTAACTACACTTCAATATGATCATTAAATGTGAGAATAATCCCAAAATGAACATTAGATTATCCATTCAAAATGATCCTACAAATTGATCTATTTCCTTCTAACCAATTGGATTTTATTGTCCACTCTTAGAATTGAGAGATCAGGAACTAGACCATCTAGTATGAAGGATTTTTAAATCTAAATGATATGCAAGAATCAAGCTAGATTTATGCAAGTTACTCTAAGAATATAAAGAACAAACTAATCTATATGTATGCATGATTAATCTATATAAAAGAGAGAATATGATAATAATATAATTGTGAATGCAAAAGTTGAGTAATCAAACAAACATTAATTTGATATTTTTCATATGCATCATCAAAAATGAGGAGTTAATGGTTTCTTAAATTAAATCCAAGAGTTTGATAAATGGTCAAGATATAATAGAATGAATGGTCAAGATTGAAGATGAGATTCAATTAGAATATAAAATTCCCTTGTCATAAGAGATTTAATTGATCACTTTTGAATGTGATGAGGAGTTATCTAATCTCATTCCTTTTCCAATTCTAGTTTCACTCAATGTTTCTATTTCTGAACCGAAGAAGAATATTTAAGGAATTTTAAAAAAAATTTAAACCTTAAATGTGACCTCATAATTGAATAATATAATTAGTTGAATAATTAAATTAAATAATTAGAATGAGGATATTTAATTAAATCAAATACACTTAATTCCCTTTTATATTAGCTAAAACATTGAATTGAATTTAATCACAGCACTAAGACTTATAATTTAATTTAATTTGATTAATATGTTTAATGTAGCTATATTGAGTCAATACTTAGGAAATAAATAAAGTATATAATTAACATAGATTAGGGATTCCCTACATTTGAGATTTAGGTCAAGTAAAGATTATTGAAATCAAAATTGCCTAGTACAATAGGACTTTTAGTCAGATTAATAGACTGAAATTGGTTGAGCAAGGGAATGTGCCAATTTAGGGGTATTACATTTGACCCTCTTTGAATGGATGTGTGATTAGCATGTTGATTCAATAAAATCAAAAGTTTGAGAATATACACCAAAAAGTGAGATTGTTTCTAAGATAGATGGCACAATGACCAATTGATGAGACTTTTAAGGTTGCCTCTAGAATGAATATTAGCCTTAGGGGATCCAGATAGAACACCTAGATACTTATATGAAAGAACAAACATGATCATACTTCACATAATTGCTCCCAAAATGAGACTTAATTCTTAGGAGTTAGGGTTAGATTACCCTGATACCTATCCATTAGAAGACGACAAAATTAATTATGATTTATAGAATTATCTCCAAAATGAGGCTTAATCCTTAGGATTTAGGGTTAGAATATCTCAATACCCATCCATCCAATAATGATTAAAAGAAAGAATTTATAATTATCTCTAGAACAAAGCTTAATTCTCATCAAGAATTAGAATTATCTCTAGAATAGAGCTTAATTCTGAGCAAGAATTTAGAATTATCTTCAGAATGGAGATAATTTCTCTACAATCCAGATAGAACACCTAAATATAGTTCTAAAATAGATACAAAGATCCATTCATGAGTCATAGAATAATCCCTAGAATGAGGCTTAATCCTCAAGAGTCTAGGTTAGAATGTCCTAGTACCTATCTATCGAACTATGACAAGGACTATTATAAAATTCATTAGTTGATCAAAGATGAAATATATGACATATGATGCCAAATAATAGGAACAAAGATGCCTTGAGTGATGATATGCATGCAATGATTAGGAAATAATGTTCAGATTGAGTTCAAGCTAGTTTTGAAAGAGATTTAATGGTATAATCATCTTGCACCCTTTAGGAGTGAAATTAGAAGATGACACACCAAAATAGTGATAAGAGAAGTAGATTGGAAAATACAAAAGTGATCAAAGATTTAGAATAATTTAGATCAGACCAGAAGAGCATGAAGAGAATTTTGAATTGATTCTGATTAATTTTGAGGTCTTGTTAACAAAAGTTGATCAAAGTTGATTTTTCCAAAAAAGCTGAACAATTTTGAAGATATTCCAAGATTCACAAAATATTAGAAAAATGGACTACCCAAATGTTCGATCGTTTCAGTCCCAAATATTCAAACTATGAATTTGACTTGTTTAAGTGTGTCATATTTTGTATCTACTCTTGAAAATGAGTTCAGAGTAATCAAATTAGCCAAGGCATTGATTTTCACATCAATTAGAGAACATTGAAAAATTAGATCAAAACCATATAAGGATCCAAAAGGTCATTTTTAATTCATTTATACTTTTATCTTTTGTGAAGAAGAGATTTTTTGAGGTGAAAATGGTGGTCCCCTTACATCGTTACTGATTTGAGCATTCAAGGTGACATAGTTGGCCGATGGACTATGAACCTCTAGTGAGTGATCAATCAACATCTGTCATTGAAAATTTCATGTGTTTTGATCATTTTTTAACATTTTTTAGTGTTTTAATGTTTTATTCCATTGATTCTCATGTGGAAACTTCATTTTTTTAACAAGCCTACACCCTTTTTCACATGAGGAAGTACCAAAATGGTACTTGGCATTGGGTGTTGCATTTCCTTGAGTGGAAGTTACCCATCTCTTGTGCAATATTTAACGCCCCGCCAAGGGATCCAAAAGAATTAACCTAAAGTTTCACTAAGTTTGCTAAACATTTTTTTTTTAAAGTAAGAAAGTATAACATACACATCAAACACATAGTAGCGGAAGAAATAACATGTAATCATCAAAAACCATAATTGAAAGTTACATTTCTTAAAGATCCCAAGACGTTGAGTCACGTTTAAATTTAATTAATTCTAAGTCTAACAACTATCACATACATATGAAAGAATAATCAGAAAGTCCCATGTCCATAATATACATTTGTTCCGAATGCCTCTCAGAAAATTAATTCGGAATGCTCAATCATCCACTGTACAAGTCACAGGGTATGAAAGGCTTAAAAGAATATACATATGTAAAGATCAAGATACAACATCCTCAAATCCATGATACAAAGTACAGTAAAAATATATGAAACTATTCACCATACATGATACATCCATACATCCATAATGATAAAACATCTATCATAAAATCTAACCATCCATCATAATAATCCAAGAACATAGTGAAGGTAAATGCCAATCACGAAAACTCCAGCTAGGGTGACCACGGAATGGATCTCAATGGTAAGAGTAAAAGCACTACCACCCAACCGCGTGGAACCTAAATGGTCCACTCCCACCACACTGAGGAGATAGTCTCAAGTCCCAAACAAGGTATCAAAACACAAAACACAAGTACTCTCTAAGTCTGGAAATCCTAAAAGTATGCCAACTCAAGTGTTCCTAAAAAGATCGACATCTAAATCCCAGAGGTACCACAAGACACGTAGGAAACCTAATATGCAAGCAGGAAAGTATCATCGCAAAAGTCATGTAGAAGTTACCCGAGCAATCCCTTAGGAATCTCGGGTCCCTACTGATCCTGCGGCCACTAGTATCCTCTCGTACTAACGAGGCCTACTATGGAATGCAAGTTCGTAACCAAGCATTCTCTCTACCCCATCCTAGTTTGTACTAGCACTCAAGGCATGGGAGAGAACATACAATTATCTTGTTAGGTTCATTTTCTCTCATTTAGTGTAAATGTTTTCATTTATTAAAAATGACTTACAATGGGTTTCTCAAGGCAGCCTCTTAGGGCTCCGACCCCCATTGCAAGCCACTTCTCGACTCTACACATAGATAACCTACCCTAGGCTCATGAAATCATAAATCAAAGAATCATAATAAAACCACCTCAGTCCTATACAAGCAACTAAAAAACATCATAAAAGATAAGCCACAAAATTACATGAGTTCTTCATGAGCAACAGATAATATCAATAAGTAATCATATGATCACGACAGTTCTCTATCAGCAACTGAAGGCATCAATGATAAGTCGCAAAATCCAATGGTTCTCCAATGAGCAATGAGAAAGTATCCCAATAGTAAATTAAAATACTGATCGAAGACTCCAAATGGTCAAGTCAACACATGACATCATCAAGAACATAACAAATACTTCAGTCCTTTCAAGTGACCGAAAAGCAATCCAAGTATATCTGATCGAGACTCAAAAATGGTTATCAAATATAACTGATCAAGACTCAAAAATGGTTAAGTCAAGTATCTCAAATACGTACATCTCAGCTTCACTCAAGGAAACTAGAAAATAATAACAAACAGTAAACACAATCATGTCATAGAGCACTTCATCACATTACCATGGTTGGGTTAAGAAAGATCAAGACCAAATCATCATGACATCACATTCACAACCCCGAGCCTCTAGTAACAACCTAAACTGGTCAATGCTAAACCAACCCCATAACATTCAAAGCACAAAGACAACATCAAAGTCTCAAAGATTGGATTTGAAAGTATATTATTGAGTTAAGGTAAGGTTTATGTTTCAGTTTAATGTCGAATTCAAGTAACTAGGTTTTCACAACTACCCTTTACGATTAACCCATTTCTATAATAACTTTCATAAAATCAATAATCCAAATCTATAATTTAGTCAAATAATATTCATTATTAATTAACTTAATTAAACTAATTTTAATTAAATTAATCAATAATTGCTTGTTCTACTTACTTATCTTAATCTATTCATTAATTGTTAATTTATTAATTTTTAAACCAAAATTATTAATAAATTAATATTTACAAACTATGTTTAATGCATTTAATATTTATTTATTAAATATTAATAAAGACAAAACTATTATTAATTAAAATTATATTATAATTTTATTAATTAAAAATTTTAAATAATAATAAAATTTGTTTTAAATAATTAAATTTATATATAAAAAAAAAAAATGAAATCAACAAAGTTGTTTAAGCCAACGTTTAAAGCCCGTCGGCTTTGCTGCAGGCCTGCGGTAGCAGGGCCTGGGGCGGCACGTACTCTGTACCTGCCATCGCAGTACTTGCGACGCAAGTACTGTCGGCCCACCGACAGTGGGGGTGGGTACAGGGTGATTCCCTCCCCCCCACTAAATACATTAATATATATTATTTTTTTCTTTTTTTTAAAATAAAAACAACGAATCTGTTTTTAATCAAACTCTTTTTTTTTTGAAATTTAATTTTGTTCGAATATAAATATATATATAAATTTATAACTATATATATATTAAAATAATTTCTTTTAATATATCTATATAAATATATGCATTGAAAAATTGTTTCCTTCTCTATATTGATATAGAAAATATAGTCAATCATCCGAATGTTTAATTTAAAATTTCAGTCTAAGATTCAACCCTTCCCATTTAAACTTTGTATACAGAAGTTTATAGACAAGTATCTGATAAATTCTAATATTGTAATATTTAAACATTCATCATAGAGAATTCAAATTTACAAACCCCAAACACAAAGAAGATAGGAAAGGATAATTGCGTATTTAATCGATAATAAAAAACACAAGACCCTACCTGATCCTGATGCTATTATGAAATCCCCAAGAACTGTAAGAGAATTTGCTCCTCTCAATAACCTTCTTCCCAAAATCTTTCTTTGGTATTCGCCTTCTGAAAATCGCTTCCAAAAGTTGTCTTCCCAAAAATTCCTGTCCAACTTCGTATATCCCAAAAAATGAACCCCTAAAGTTGTGATAAGCAATTTCTCCTCAAATCGGGGCACTAATTGTGCGTTTACCCGAGAAGACTCTTTGCACAACTCAGTTAACTCCAAATTAACCTTTGTTATCTTTTCTTTTATTTTGCATTCAACTTTCATGCACATTAAGTTGATTTATTAAATAACTTTATTTAATATTCTACTTGACTTCTATTTTAAATTAATTTATTACTTTAATCTCATGTGCACTTTTAAGAAATTAAAATAACATTATTAATTTCTATAATTTAATCTTTTAATTTAATTCTCATATTTAAACTCATGCTTAGATCATGCGATCTAGAATTCTTAATAATTTAATATCTTTCAACTTTTAATTTATTTTAGAACTTAATTGATAACATATTTAATTAATTTAAATAACAATAATATTTAGCATTTATTTAAAAATGAACTCCAAATATATTATTATTAAATTAAATTAATATTATCCTATTCTAAATTTATCTTTGAACTTGAACCTTTAAATTTAATTCTTTTATTTAATTAATTTCTTAATTAAATAATTATTAAACATATCATATTAATTCTCCATTAAATTAAATCTTTAATTAATCTTTTTAATTAGACTTAATTCATAGAAAACACATCAAGGACTCATATAACAACATACGAAAACCCTACATAGAAAAGCATATACTAAATCAAAACAAAAAGATTATAATCTCGAAATTACATCATTTGATACATTCAGAGGGTACTTAACTCAGATACTTGTCGTAATTATCAATTAGGACAATTGGCTAAATGGTTGAGGAATTGGACTTAAGAGTTTATCTCCCCTCTCTTACCATTGAGACGGTGCGATAGGGTATGCTCATCCTGACAATTCAGGGAAGTCGATACTCGGTACCTGCAACCTGTATAAAAATCCATGCATGTACAAACACAATATTTTAAGCTAAACAGACAATGGCAGGAAGTGGTGCATCATGTAGATCCCGACTAGCAAGTGACTACGACTCCCTTCCTTAACCACATCAGAAACACCATACATAAATAAAACAACACGCACACCATACACATGCAGCATGGGGTAAGTATCCATAAGAAGCACATGGAATAATAAACCATCTAACTAATCATCATCGATAACTGAAACCATTGAATAATCATCATACATGCATGAAATATAAAGTACCAAGTAATCTCATCAAATAATAAAATGAGTGTAAAACAACCTCTGATAATCTCTAAAATAATAATACTAATCATCAAACATAAATTGGCCTAAAAGAGTTTGGCAATGATATCAGAAATGTAGCTCGAAAATGTAGACTAGGGGCAGGCACTACATCCACCCTCCCTAGACTTAGGCTTACTCCTGGAAGCCTATAAACAAATAGGGATATAAATCTCGTAATCTAGATGCATCCTTCCATGTAGCTGAAGAGTCATCAGTGTGGTCCCATTGGACCCTTACCTGGTCTATGGTTTGACCCCTGAGGGTCAACTCCCGCTGCTCCAGAATACGAATTGGCTCCAAAGCCAGCTTCCCGTCCTCTACCTGCAATGCATTCCAATCAAGAATATGTACAAAATCAGGGATATACTATCTAAGTACTGAAACATGGAAAACATCATGAATGCGAGCAAGGCTGGGCGGTAAAGCAAGACAATAGGCAACTGGACAATTCCTCTCAAGAATATCGAATGGTCCCACAAAGTGAGGTGCTAGCTTTGAGCCCTTTCCATAACAGATCGGCCTCTTCCACGAATGCACTCTCAAGAAAACCTTCTTACCCACAGCAAACTACTTATCTGACCTATGTGCATCAGCATACTTTTTCTGCCTATCCTGTACTGTTGTCAAGTGCTCTCAGATACGCACCACCTATTGCTCCATGTCACGAAGCATCTCTGGACCCAACAGGATGCGATCCTCAAGGCTATCCCAAGTCAAAGGTGTATGACAAGGGTATCCATATAAGGCTTGGAAAGGCGCCATGCCAATAGAACTGTGATACCCGTTGTTGTAAGAAAACTCCACTAGGTAGAGATAGTCCTCCCAATGAGTCTGCCTATCCATCACGTACATCCTCAACATATCTTCGAGAACCTGATTCACTCTCTTCGTCTGCCCATCTGTCTCTAGGTGATATGCTAAACTGAAATTCAATTTCGCTCCAAGATCATGCTGTAGTGATGTCCAAAATGCGGAAGTGAAAACATGATCCCTATCCGAAATGATTTTTCGGGGAATACCATGTAGTCTCACAATGTCACACATGAAGACATTAGCTACTGAAGCTGCAGTGTAGGAAGACCTGATTGGTGCAAAATGTGCCACCTTAGTCAACCGTTCAACGGTGACCATGATAGCATCATGACAACAAGGAGTCATAGGTAATCCTACTATGAAATCCATAGAGATGATGTCCCACTTCCATGAAGGAACGAGATTTGGTTGCAAAAGTCCTGCGAGATGTTGGTGTTCTTCCTTGACTCTATGGCACTCAAGACATCTAGCCACAAAATCAGCAATGTCGCACTTCATCCTGGACCAATAGAATAAACATCGCAAATCTGCATGCATCTTCTTGACACCTGGATGTGCTGAGTAAGGTGCATGATGGGCCTCTGATAGGATCAATATGCGAAGCTCATCCAGTAGCGGCACATAGATCCTTCCTGAATGTCTCAAAAGGCCATCTAACTCTAGGAAATAGCCTGAAAACTTACCCTCCAAGGGTCTCCCTGAATTGATCTCACTACACACCTCCAGATACCATGAATTAGTGGGGAGTGCCTAAAGTACCTGACACCTCAAATTGACACTAAGAGTCATAGATGATATCACATGTTTCCTACGACTCAAAGCATCAGCTACAACATTCTCCTTCCCCTGGATATACTTTACCTCAAAGTCATACTTGCACAAAAACTCCATCCAACGCCTTTGCCTAGCATTCAGATTAGGCTGCATAAATATGTACTGAAGACTACGGTGATCGCTATGTAGTTCAAATCTGTGTCCCAACAAGAAATGTCTCCATCTCACTAAGGCATGAACTACTGCGGTTAACTCAAGGTCATGTGTAGGATAATTCAACTCATGATCCTTGAGTTTGCGTGATTCATAAGCAATCACTTGACCATTCTGCATTAGAACTGCTCCAATACCCTCAAGGGAAGCATCCGTACACACCATGAAAACACCTTCTGGATCAGGTACTGCTAAGATTAGTGCACTAGTCAGAAGCTCCTTGAGTTTCTGAAATGCTTCTACACATTTTTCTGTCCAAAGAAACTTCTTTCCTTTCCTCTGAAGGGAGGTAATAGGGTGTGCTATTCTGGAGAAGTTTTGAACAAATTTGCAATAATAACCAGCTAGACCCATGAAACTATGAATCTTTGACACAGTAGTGGGTGCAGGCCAATCTACTATTGCCTAGATCTTCGCAAGGTCTACAGAGATACCTTCGCCTGAAATAACGTGTCCCAAATACTATATCTCTGATTGAAAGAAATCACACTTTTCTGCATTGGCATAAAGTTGATTATCTCTCAAGCACTGCAAAACTAAACTCAAATGTTCCTCATGTTCCTTTTGGGACCTAGAATATATCAGAATATCATCGAGGAACACAAGAACAAATCTATCAAGATAGGAATGGAACACACTATTCATTAAGCACATGAAAACTGATGGAGCGTTCGTCAGTCCAAAGGGTACCACTGTGAAGTCATAATGCTCGCAGCGAGTTCGGAAGGTGGTCTTATGAATATCAGCCTCCTTGATGCGAAGTTGATGGTATCCTGACTTAAGATCAATCTTAGAGAACACTGTAGCCCCCTTGATCTGATCAAATAAATCATCAATCCTTGGTAAAGGATACCTTTTCTTTATTGTCACCTTATTCAGTTGTCTATAATCAATGCAAAGGTGCAAAGAACCATCCTTCTTCTTCATGAAGAGCACTGGAGCTCCCCATGGTGATACACTAGGTCGAATACTACCCTTGGCCAAAAGTTCCTCTAACTGCAAACGCAACTCACTTAACTCTTGAGTGGTCATACAGTAAGGAGCTCTAGAGATAGGTTCAGCTCCTGGAGTGAGCTCAATGCTAAAATCAATGTCTCTCTTCGGAGGCATGCCTAGAATCTCACTCAAAAAGACATCAGCATACTCCTATAAAATAGGGTGATCTAGGGTCTTCCTCGTAGAGTCTTCCTCATCTAGCTCATTTACCGTAACGGAAAATACCTAACATCCCTTACGAAAGTTTCGCTTTAATTGCATAGCAGAGATCATCCATAGGGATATAGGCTTCAGTATCCCCACAATCTCAACATCCTTCCCTTGGTCATCCTGACACATAATGGTCTTCTTTCTGCAGTCTATACTAGCCCTATGAGAGCCAATCGAATCCATACCTAAGACCACATCGTAGGAGCCAAGAGGAATAACTCAAAAATCGACTGAAGTCTCAAACCCTCCTATGTTAAGTCCACACTTATGAACTACAAAATCTGTGGAAACTTTAGCGCCTGAGGCTAGTTCCACTTGCCAACCATGATCTTGCTTAACCGACTCCAGATTACAGTTATCAACTAGAGATGGAGAAATGAAAGAATCTATAGCACCCGAATCAAATAATACAGAGAGAGGTGTACCTTGGATAGCTCCTGTACTCTCAACTACTATCCCCTGATGGTCTGCCTGACGGTGATCCACCGTTGCAAATACTCTATGAGATCCACCTGCATTTCTGATTGTAGGCTCAGATACTGCTGGCCTAGGTCCTGAATATTGAGATGCTCGTTGTGGGAAGTACGCTGCAATATGACCAATCTGTCCACATGAATAACATCCCGTACTTCTACCAGATCCTCTCCCTATAGGTGGTGCATTCGACCACTGGTGGCTACCCCTGCTAGCAAAATAATGGCTGCTCTGTGCAGGCTGAGATTGCTGATTCTGTTTATCTCGTTGAGCATTGTGATTGATCCTAGAGTTGGATCCACCGCCACCACTCTGTGCCTGAGGATAAAATCCCTTAAGCTTCTGAGGCTGCTGCTGAGAATGTTGATTCCTCCTAGGGAAGGGAGGCTTCCTGATTCCACCAGAGTTGTGGTTGCCCTTAGATCTTGCTATAGTAGGCACTCCCACAAAACCCCCTTATCCAAAGTTGACACTCTGCTCTACCAGGATAGCTCAATGTACCTCATCCTTGAGGGTCTTAGGCTCAAATACCTTAACACCCCCAATAAAATGGTTGTTCAAGCCTTGAATGAAATGTTGTGCCAACTGCACTGGGTTGTCACTAAATCTCGAAAAAGATATGAGCTCATAGAACTTGCGCTCATACTCTACAACGGTCATAGTGAACTGTCTCAGGTTATGGAACTCATTTGCTCTATGTTGCTTCCATTCCTCTAGTAGGAATCGCTCATGAAAACTCTCCAAGAAAATCTCCCAAGTGACACTACCCATGTTAATGCCAAACTTCTTCTCCTCAATAGTCCACCAGGTGGCCCCAAATAACTCTAGATTGGTAATGGCAAATCTAGCTTTGACATTACTGTCAAAGTCCTGCATAGAAAAAATCCTGTCAAGGGCAATAAGCCACTGCTCAGCTACATACCCAAAACCTTGCCCATTAAAGAGCTTGATCTTGGACCTCTGAAGATCCTTCATCTAAGAAGATACCATGGATCTATGTCGATCCCTCTGAGGACTCCTAGATCTGTGTCTATGCTCATGTCCTGCCTGGTGTCCTCTATCCTGCTCAAGAACAAGAGGTAAGTGATCAATAAGGGTTCACATCATTTGCCTCAGATCAACCTCCTCAGAGTCGGCATGTCCATATTCGTGGTTCTCTTCCTGATGTTCACTGACATGCTCTTCCCTATTCTCTTCCTGAATGGGGCTCTCATAGATAGACTCATGAACACTAATATCTCTGCCTCATCCACAGCCTCTGCCACAGCCAAGGCTACGGCCTCTAACAGAAGATCTCATCCCAGATACCATCCTACAATAATATCCAAGACACAAGATGCTAAAATAACCATGAAACATACTACTGAAACACATAGATAAAAGACACATGTTTTGCAAACAAGATATTTTCAATTTTCAGTTTACCTATAATTTTAGTTTTAGTATAATTTCAGTTTTGAAGACTTAATTGTTGAAGTATGAAAAATAGGTATATAATAGTTTACATAATGTTTTAGTTCAACTAGTTTCAAGTTTCAGTTTAAGGTTTGAATTTTTATTCAACTAGTTAACACTAGTGGCATTCCAATATACCCAGAGCTCCCAATGTAGAAACCTAGCTCTGATACCAGATGTAACGTCCCGCCAAGGGATTCAAAAGAATTAACCTAAAGTTTCACTAAGTTTGCTAAATATTTTTTTTTAAAAGTACGAAAGTATAACATACACATTAAACACATAGTAGCAGAAGCAATAACATGTAATCATCGACAACCATACATTGCAAGTTACATTTCTTAAAGATCCCAAGACGTTGAGTCACGTTTAAATTTAAGTAATTCAAAGTCTAACAACTATCACATACATATGAAAGAATAATCATAAAGTCCCATGTCCATAATATACATTTGTTCCGAATGTCTCTTGGCAAATTAATTCGGAATGCTCAATCATCCACTGTACAAGTCACAAGGTATGAAAGGCTTAAAAGAATATACATGTCTAAAGATCAAGATACAACATCCTCAAATCCATGATACAAAGTACAATAAAAATATATGAAACTATTCACCATACATGATACATCCATACATCCATAATGATAAAACGTCTATCATAAAATCTAACCATCCATCATAATAATCCAAGAACATAGTGAAGGTAAATGCCAATCACGAAAACTCTAGCCACGATGACCACGGAATGGATCTCAATGGTAAGAGTAAAAGCACTACGACCCGACTGCATGGAACCTAAATGGTCCACTCCCATCGCGCTGAGGAGATAGTCTCAAGTCCCAAACAAGGTATCAAAACACAAAACACAAGTACTCTCTAAGTCTGGAAATCCTAAAAGTATGCTAACTCAAGGGTTCCTAAAAAGATCGACATCTAAATCCCAGAGGTAACACAAGAAATGTAGGAAACCTAATATACAAGCGAAAAAGTGTCATCACAAAAGTCATGTAGAAGTTACTCGAGCAATCCCTTAGGAATCCTGGGTCCCTACTGATCATGCGGCCACTGGTATCCTCTTGTACTGACAAGGCCTACTATGGAATGCAAGGTGGTAACCAAGCGTTCTCTCTACTCCATCCTAGTCTGTACTAGCACTCAAGGCATGGGAGAGAACATACAATTATCTTGTTAGGTTCATTTTCTCTCATTTAGTGTAAATGTTTTCACTTATTAAAAATGACTTACAATGGGTTTCTCAAGGCAGCCTCTTAGGGCTCCGACCCCCATTGCAAGCCACTTCCTGACTCTACACATAGATAACCTACCCTAGGCTCATGAAATCTTAAATCAAAGAATCATAATAAAACCACGTCAGTCCTATACAAGCAACTGAAAAACATCATAAAAGATAAGCCATAAAATTACATCAGTTCTTCATGAGCAACAAATAATATCAATAAGTAATCATATGATCACGACAGTTCTCTATCAGCAACTGAAGGCATCAATGATAAGTCGCAAAATCCAATGGTTCTCCAATGAGCAATGAGAAAGTATCCCAATAGTAAATTAAAATACTGATCAAAGACTCCAAATGGTCAAGTCAACACATGACATCATCAAGAACATAACAAACACTTCAGTCCTTTCAAGCGACCAAAAAGCAATCCAAGTATAAATGATCGAGACTCAAAAATGGTTATCAAATATAACTGATCGAGACTCAAAAATGGTTAAGTATCTCAAATACGTACATCTCAGCTTCACTCAAGGAAATTGGAAAACAATAACAAACAGTAAACACAATCATGTCATAGAGCACTTAATCCCATTACCATGGTCGGGTTAAGAAAGATCGAGACCAAATCATCATGACATCACATTCACAACCCCGAGCCTCTAGTAACAACCTAAATTGGTCAACGCTAAACCAACCCCATAACATTCAAAGCACAAAGACAACATCAAAGTCTCAGAGATTGGATTTGAAAGTATATTATTAAGTTAAGGTAAGGTTTATGTTTCAGTTTAATGTCGAATTCAAGTAACTAGGTTTTCACAACTACCCTTTGCGATTAACCCATTTCTATAATAACTTTCATTAAATCAATAGTCCAAATCTATAATTTAGTCAAATAATATTCATTATTAATTAACTTAATTAAACTAATTTTAATTAAATTAATCAATAATTGCTTGTTCTACTTACTTATCTTAATCTATTCATTAATTGTTAATTTATTAATTTTTAAACCAAAATTATTAATAAATTAATATTTACAAACTATGTTTAATGCATTTAATATTTATTTATTAAATATTAATAAAGATAAAACTATTATTAATTTAAAATATATTATAATTTTATTAATTAAAAATTTTAAATAATAATAAAATTATTTTTAAATAATTAAAATTATATATAAAAAAAAATGAAATTAACAAAGTTGTTTAAGCCAACGTTTAAAGCCCGTCGGTTTTGCCGCAAGCCTGCGGTCGCAGGGCCTGCGGCAGTAGGTACTCTGTACCTACCGTCGTAGTACCTGCGATGCAGGTACTGTCGGCCCGCCGATAGTGGGGGTGGGTACGAGGTGATTCCCTCCCCCTCACTAAATACATTAATATATATATTTTTTTTCTTTTTTTTTTAAATAAAAACAACGAATCTGTTTTTAATCAAACTCTTTTTTTTTTGAAATTTAATTTTGTTTGAATATAAATATATATATATATATAAATTTATAACTATATATATTAAAATAATTTCTTTTAATATATATATAAATATATGCATTGAAAAATTGTTTCCTTCTCTATATTGATATAGAAAATATAGTTAATCATCCGAATGTTTAATTTAAAATTTCAACCTAAGATTCAACCCTTCCCATTTAAATTTTTTATATAGAAGTTTATAGACAAGTATCTGATAAATTCTAATATTGTAATGTTTAAACATTCATCATAGAGAATTTAGATTTACAAACCCCAGACACGAAGAAGACAGGAAAGGATAATTGCGTATTTAATCGATAATAAAAAACACAAGACCCTACCTGATCCTGATGCTATTATGAAATCCCCAGGAACTGTAAGAGAATTCGCTCCTCTCAATAACCTTCTTCCCAAAATCTTTCTTTGGTATTCGCCTTTTGAAAATCGCTTCCAAAAGTTGTCTCCCCAAAAATTCCCGTCCAACTTCGTATATCCCAAAAATGAACCCCCAAAGATGTGATAAGCAATTTCTCCTCAAATCGGGGCACTAATTGTGCGTTTACCTAAGAAGACTCTTTGAACAACTCAGTTAACTCCAAATTAACCTTTATTATCTTTTATTTTATTTTGCATTCAACTTTCATGCACATTAAGTTGATTTATTAAATAACTTTATTTAATATTCTACTTGACTTCTATTTTAAATTAATTTATTACTTTAATCTCATGTGGACTTTTAAGAAATTAAAATAACATTATTAATTTCTATAATTTAATCTTTTAATTTAATTCTCATATTTAAACTCATGCTTAGATCATGCGATCTAGAATTCTTAATAATTTAATATCTCTCAACTTTTAATTTATTTTAGAACTTAATTGATAACATATTTAATTAATTTAAATAACAATAATATTTAGCATTTATTTAAAAATGAACTCCAAATATATTATTATTAAATTAAATAAATATTATCCTGTTCTAAATTTATCTTTAAACTTTAACCTTTAAATTTAATTCTTTTATTTAATTAATTTCTCAATTAATTAAATATTAAAGATATCATATTAATTCTCCATTAAATTAAATCTTTAATTAATCTTTTTAATTAGACTTAATTAATAGAAAACACATCAAGGACTCATATAACAACATACGAAAACCCTACATAGAAAAGCATATACTAAATCAAAACAAAAAGGTTATAATCCCAAAATTACATCATTTGATGCATTCAAAGGGTACTTAACTCAGATACTTGTTCTAATTATCAATTAGGATACTTGGCTAAATGGTTTAGGAATTGGACTTAAGAATTTATCTCCCCTCTCTTACCATTGAGACAGTGCGATAGGGTATGCTCATCTTGACAATTCAGGGAAGTCGATACCCAGTACCTGCAACCTGCGTAAAAATCCATGCATGTACAAACACAATATTCTAAGCTAAGTAGACAATGGCAGGAAGTGGTGCATCATGTAGATCCTGACTAGCAGGTGACTATGACTCCCTTCCTTAACCACATCAGAAACACCATACATAAATAAAACAACATGCACACCATACACATGCAATATGGTGTAAGTGTCCACAAGAAGCACATGGAATAATAAACCATCTAACTAATCATCATCGATAACTGAAACCACTGAATAATCATCATACATGCATGAAATCTAGAGTACCAAGTAATCTCATCATATAATAAATTGAGTGTAAAACAACCTCTGATAATCTCTAAAATAATAATACTAATCATCAAACATAAATTGGCCTAAAAGAGTTTGGTAATGATATCATAAATGTAGCTCAAAAATGTAGACTAGGGGCAGGCACTACAGAAGAGACCCTAAGTTGTGATTTTTTTTCATTATCTTGATTTAGGTTTCTCACACAAAGATTCAAATTATCAAAAGAAAAAGTTTAATCTCATGTGAGAAGATGAAATATCACATGAAAATTTTGTGTTTTTCGCAAAATCAAAAATCAAAATCTTGAGTTCTTCATCATCATTTTGCATGTTCATCATTCATTGTTGCATGTACATTAGCTTTTAGTACGATGTTTCAAGTATCAAATATTGATTGTGTTCATTTTGTTTTCATGTTTACAAGTTAGCTTTTTAGATGTCTCATTTAGATCATACTATCACCCTTTCAGAGCACTGATTTTCTAGTTAGATGTTGTAGACATGGCACATATTGACCCCCTTGGCCTTTCTCATATTAGTGGTATTCTTGATCTATATGTGAACCATGGGTTACTAACTACACTTATGGAGCATTTCCATTTAGAGACAAACACTTTTCACTTACCCTTGGGAGAGATGACTATCACATCGAAGGATATCTACCAGATTCTACTATTACCATTTTATGGGCCCTAGGTAGAGTGTGGCACACAACAATGACTGGGTACATTAGAACTAAGGGCTATCTTCCAAGATGATCTCATCATGGGTAGAGCCATCAAATGAGAGGAGCTAGTGTAGACATATAGTCTGAGCCAAAGATTGGTAGTAGTACTTGCTATATTCATTAGCTAATTTCTGATGCCTAATAGAGGTCAACATGGATTGGAGTGTAGATGGGGATAGATTTTGTAGAGGATTTTCATGGAGCCAACACAATTTGGATGGGATCAATGTATGTTGGCCCATATGTACCATGAGATGCATGAGAGTGTATATCATGAGAAGAAGAGCATGACCATAGGAGTTTATGTTTAATAGTTATGGGCATTGGAGCACTTTCCCATGACAAGGCCAATCATCATGGATATGAGATAGGAACATGAGCCTTATATATGAAGATATGGAGGATAGATGACCCAAAATATTTTGGACAAGAATAGGTAGTGGAAAGGTTAGCTAGATGACCCAATAGTAGTAGTATGGAGGTCATGGAGGGAGACTAGGACATGGGATAACACACATGTGGAGTTAGGACACATATTTTCCTCTTGACTACTAATTGATCACTCGATCTAGGTGATCAAGAGATTTCCAGTAGATTGCATGCGGCAACAGTATGGTCAACCTCAAGATATCTCATAGAAGTATTGTGCATATGATCAATTTTCTTTAGATGTGAGGAGAGGGTGGTTAGTTAAACTAGACCAAGGTAGATCTATTATTAATGTGTGCTACATTGCAATGACTTAGTTGGATTACATGGTGGTAGTTGTCGATGGGGAGATGACTCTAGCATACTAGGAGCACATTGTGACTCATCTCTTTCCTTGATTTGCAGACCCAATGGGGATGGAAGTGCTAATATATCCTATGTAGACACCATAGCAACTACCTTAGTAGTAGCTACAATAGAAACCAAGATAGCACACAACTTGAGTGCATATTTCTCCCCCATAGATGAGAGATGATCTAGGTATTGGTGTCAATAGGTGCAAGAATAAGAGAGCTCAACGAGAGGTGGGAACTTTGGGTGGCATTGGAGGAGATTCCTAGAAGCAGTGGGTAGAGGAGTAGCTAGCAATGTAGGATGAGCCTAGAGTGAGCAATGAGGAGATGCAAGATCAACTTGCATCATATCTTCACTAGGATTTCCTAAGGAGGACCTAGGATTGACTAAGAGAAACACAACGATAGCTAGTAGAGATGCACATACAACTAACAGTGTGAGATATGCGCTTCAGAGATTGAGAGCAAGAGATTTAGGACCTACATGCAAAGTTAGAGCAGCAGCAAGAGGGGAGTTGATTGTAGAGTGCTTAGGCAACTTACTATTATGTCTAGTATAGTGTGTGTAATGCCCTGCCAAGGGATCCAAAAGAAATAGCCTAAAGTTTTACTAAGTTTACCAAAAAAAAATTTTGAACATGAATAATAATGTACACATTAAACATAGCAAAAGAAATAAGCTATAATCATACATCAAACATAATAGATTACATTCCTTAAGGATCCCAAGGCGTTGTGTCACATTTAATTTTAATTAATACTAAGTCTAATAAATAACACATCCACATGAATGAATAATTAAAAATTGAAATTTCCATTTAAATAATATACATTTTTTTTGAATTCCACTTGGCAATAAAATTTAGAATGCTCAATCATCCATTGTACATGTCACAGGGTATGAAAGGCTAAAAGAATATACATATGTAGGAATAGAAATATATCATCCTCCTTGGATCCATTATACAAAGTACAATAAAATAAATGAAACCATCCACCATACATGATACATCCATCCATCATAAAAGATATAAACATCCATCATGAAATATAACCATCCATCATAATGATACATAGATAGAATAAAAGGAAATGTAGACAAGCAATGCTCTAGCCAGGGTGACTATAGACTGATCTCAATGGTAAGAGTAAAAAGAACTACCACCAGACTACATGGAACCTAAATGGCCCACTCTAACCGTGTCGAAGAAACAGTCTCAAGTCCCAAATAGGATATCAAATCAAATATCAAAAGTACTCTCTACGTCCAGGAAATACTAAAAGTATTCAAACTCAAAGGTTCTAAGATAGATGGACATCTAATTCCTAGAGGCACACAAAGACACGTAGGAAACCTACTATATAAGTGACCAAGTGTTATTGCACAAATCATGCTAGAGTTACCCTAGAAATATCTTTGGACTCAAGCCCCCTAGTGATCCCTATGCGGCCACTAGTATGCTGTCATATTGACAAGACATAGTATGGAATGCATGGTCACAACCAAATGCTCTCTCTACTCCCATCCTATTCTGTACTAGCACTCAAGGCATGGGAAAGAACATACAAAGACTCTTTTAGGTCCATTTTAATCCTCATTTAGTGTAATGTTTTCACTTATTAAACAACTTACAATGGGTTACCTTGGGAACCACTTAGGGCCCCAACCCCCATTGCAAGCCACTTCCTGACACTAGATGTAGATTACCTACCCTAAGCTCATGAAATCACAAATCAAAGAATCATATAAAAATCACCTCAATCATATACACGTGACTATAAAGCATCAAAAGACAATTCACAATAATCACATCAGTTCTCTGTGAGCAACTAGAAAGCATCCCAAAGACACTGATCAAAGACTCAAAAATGGTCAAGTCAATTATGTCATAACATGACATCATCAAGAAAAAATCATTCAAAACACCTCAGTCCTATAAAAGCAACTGTAAAGAAATCCAAAAATAACTAATCGAGGACTCAAAAATGGTTAAGTCAAGAAGGTCATACATTCACCTCAGTGTCACACAAGAACACTAGAAAGAAATAGCAATCAATAGATCAACACACATCATAGAGCATGCCAAACACATTACCATGGTCAGGTTTAAAATGATTGAGATCAAAAGATCAGCATGACATCACAAACACAAAACCATCGAGCCTCTAGTAACATCCTAAAACTGGTCAAAGCTAGGACAACCCAAACCCCAAACATAGACATCACACAGAAAATAGGATAATCTCAAAATTGGGTTTGATTTCGAAAAATATTGTTGAGTTAATGTAAGGTTTCAGTTTCCAGTTTGACATATGCTTTAAGTAGATGAAATTCATAGTTTACCCTTACAAATTAACTTGTTTGTCTATTTAGATAATTGTACAATTACCATAATTGAGTTTTTAAGTAAATTTTCCTAATAATCAAAGAATAATAATTTATTTAAATTAAAATAATAATTGTTGATTTTCAATTGAAATAATCTACAACTTTATTACAAATCAGTATTAAATAAATTTAATAATAAATCAAATATCTTCCATTATTAATTAATCTTAATTAAATAAAATTTAAATAATTACCTATCTTAAAAAGAACCATATTAATACTAGTTAATTATGTATTTATTAAATAATATTAATAAATAAATAAAAATAATAAAGTTTAATAAAGTTTTAATAACAGTCATTAACTAAAAATTAACTAAATTAAAATATAATTAAAAAAATATTAATACATTAATTAATAATAAAAAATTGTATTAATAAAAATCATTATTAAATAAAATAATAATTAAAATTTAAAAAAAATTAAAATATAATTGTAGGCTTTATTAAAACCGTTGGCTCTTATGTACTATCGTACAACCCTTCCCTACTATCAGAGGGCCTTTGACAGCTGTTGCAGTACCTACAACAACAAGTATGGCTCCCATTGGTACTGACCAGGGGTTGGGAGGCAGGGGCTAGTGGCCCCATCTCCCCCCAATATATTAATTTTTTAAATTTGAATTTATTAAAATTTATAAATTCAAACAACATATATATATATATATATATATATATATATATATATTATAAACTTTATAAAAAAATAATCCCCCCAAATAAAATTAGATATATATATATATATTAATACCCTTTCCAAATATAGTTTGATAGAAGAATTACTATGAACCATTCAAATTTTCAATCTAGAATTTTCATTTTCAAATTCAAACCCTTCCCAAATTAAATGCTAATTTCTTTCATCTATAGAGTGAGGGTTTCTAATTGAGTTTTTCCTTGATCTCTTCACACAGAAAGAATCTATGTGCATACAAAAATTTCACAATATAAATCATTCATCACAAGAATTATCCAAGCAGCCATTTAATAGACACGATGAAGACAGGAAGAAAAGAGTGTATTTCAAATATGCAAAAATCACAAACATCTACCTAAACACTAATGCTAAGTGCTACACCCAATAAAATTTTAGAGAAATTCCTCCTACCAAAACCTTCTCTTTTTCGAAAATTCTTTCCTTCTCCAAAAATTTTCTCTCAAAATTTGCATCCCTCAAAAATGAACTCTCAATTGGTGATAAGGAGTTCTCTCCTAAATTAAGGGCACTAATTGTGCGATCACCTAAGAGGAATCCTTGCTAACCAAACTTCAAATCTTATTTATCTTTTATTTATCTTTTCCATGCATGTTTATAGAATTATAAAATAATTTTATTTAAGTTTTACTTGACTTCTTTTTTAATTAATTTATTAAATTTAATCTCTTGCACACACTTTATGCAAATTAAATGTCTTTATTAAATTCACTTTTTTTATCTTTTTAATCAATTTCTTATATTTTCATCTCATACATACATCATGCAATCTAAAATCTTTTAATAAATTAATCTCTTTTCCGCTTTTTAATTTATTTTTTGAAACTTAATTGACAAAATATTTATTAACTTAAATAATATTATTATTTAGCATTTATGTAAAACTGAACTCTAAATATATTATTATTAAATTAAATACATATCATCACATTCCAAATTTATACTTATAACTTTTATCTTTAAATTTAATTTTTAAAAGAAAATTTAATTTCACAATTAATTAAATGTAAAAAAATATTAAAATATCATAATAATTTTTCATTAAATTAAATCATTAATTTAATCTTTTAATCAGACTTGATTAATAGAAAATTTACCAAAGACTCATAAAACGAAAGGTGAAAACCCATCATAGCAAAACACATACAAAATCAAACTAAAAGGTTGTAGCCACGAATCAGTGTCATTCAATGCATTTGGAGGGTAGTCAACTTATATACTTGTCCTAGTTATCTAGTTAAAATGCTTTAAAATTTTAGGATTTGGGCTTAAGAATTTATATCCCCTCTCTTACCATTGAGATAATGTGATAGGGTACACTCATCCTAGAAATTCAAGGAAGTCAATACCTAGTAACTGCAACCTGCATCATGTAGATTCTAACTAGTAGGTGACTATGACTCCCTTCCTTAATCACATTAGAAATGCCATACATAAAGAAAATAGACACACACACCATACACATGTAGTATGGGGTAAGTATCCATAGGAAAACACATATGATAATCTATCTAACTAAAAATCATCAATAACTAAAAATACTATAATAAACACCATGCATACATAAAGTATAGAGTACCAAGTAATCTCATCATAGATCAACTGAATGTAAAATAATATCTAATAATCTCAAAACAATACTACTAGTAATCAATCATAAAATTGGCCTAAAAGAGTTCAGCAATGACAATAAAAATGTGAGCTAGGGTAGGCATTATAGTGTGGTAGTACCTGAGGTGGCCAAGAAGATGCCCAAATTCTTTGAGTATATAAGAGGATCAGATGGTGTATGATGGCTAGTGAGACCAGATGGTCCTCCTCCTTCTCTAGCTGGGGATGAGGGAGAAGGGAATAGTTAGATATCTTTCTTTTGATTTTTTTTTGGCTATGTATCCATTGATGTGCTAGCACCATTTTGAATCATTTTGAGATTGATAGTACTTGAGTAGCACTCATTTTTGTATCGATGCACTCTTGAATCCACATGTGCACACACACACACACACATATCTATATCTATATATATGAGATCTTTGATTCGAGTATCTCCATATGTCTCACTTTATTGTTATAGTTTATCATACATGAGATGATTTTGATGAATACAAAATGATATGATGTATGAATTTAGTGTAGATGAGATGAATATAAAAATAGGTATATGAAATGCAAAATGTGAATGAATTGTCATCTCATGTAGGTTTCAATTTTGTTTTCAGAGATGGGTATCTCATTAAAGTAAAGAGGATGAACCAAGGATTACAGCATAAATTCTAGGATGATGGGAATGTTTCTTGCATGTAGACACACTAGACACATGAAAGATCTTTCATATGTTAAGTATTTATTAAAGATTTTATCCACAATGACCCTTGCATTCATAACCTGAGATAGAATTATGTTAGGTATACTCTCACTGACTCATATGTTTAGTTAGTAGGATGAGTATCAGTATTTACTATAGCATAGATAATTCACTCAAATAAGCAAGGAAAATAACCAACCTTAGTGAAGAGTCCATATAAAATGAGTTGAAGTACACACAACCATCTAATATGAGAGAGAGGCTCTTCTAGTGGACACCTCTTTTATATGTATGCTTTAGATCATTGGAACTAAACCATCAAATAGAAAGATAATAATATATCATGCCCCTAGCCTTCACTCATCTAGTCAAAAGAGATATCCTTAAGTCATTCAAAGGGAAATGATATAATGAAATAAAAATAAACAAACAAAGATCAACATATCTCAAACAAGTTCAACAATTTTAGTTTAGTTTATGTGTTCTAGGATTGATATAAAGTTTCAATGTGTAGAACATATGTTGAAGAAATCTCTTTAGTAGAAGGATGATAGTAGAAAGGCTTAGTTAGGACAACTAGTGACTAACGTCAAAGAGGAATCTTCATTGAGAAGAACCATAGTAGAAAATTGAGCAACAATAGATAGACACAGTTATAATATCTGGTGATTAAACCTTAAGAGATTTTCTTTAAGAGGAATTTGTATAGTGACACAAGCAATAGGAGGAAGACACAGTTAAAACAACTAGTGAATTATGTGAAAGAGATCTTCGAGAGAGAAATCTCTATAGTGACAGAAGGGATAGTAGGAAGGCATAGTTAGAACAACTGGTGATAGATGTAAGAGAGATCTTTTTTGAGAGGAATCTCAATAGTGAAACAAGTGATAGTAGATAGATGAAGATAGAACAATTGGTGACTAACATGAGAGAGATCTTCTTTGAGAAGAATCTCAATAGTGAAGTGATAGAAGTGATATTAGCTAGATGTAATTAGAACAACTGGTGACTGATGCAAAAGAGATCATCTATGATACTATAGGGTGTTGCCCCCAAGACTATGTCAAGATTAAATCTAGGGATACATAAACAAAAGCAATAAACAAAAGAAGGAAATAAGTTGTAGAAGAGCCAAAAGATGTGCTACAAGATGTAGTGTTTGGAGTAAGAGACACTTGTTTACTAGGCTTTCACCTTCTTGGCAGAGATTCTTTTTTTGCTACCATGATGCCTATTTTCTAGGTTTTCATCAATGGCACTTTTTTTAGTTGTATTTTTATTAAAAAAGCTTAAACAACATCCAATCCACTTTAAGACTTTAAAAAATACTCAACCCTCGATACTTATAGAAAATTAGAGGGAGGAGTTACACAACAAAAAACATTTACATATATTTTCTAATATGAACAACCTGGACCATAGATGATATACCACTACATCTAAGAAGACAAAATATATATTGGAAATTAATACATTTGAGGACCCAAGTCTGGTAGATCAATTTCGTAAATCTATGCTGAATAATTTCCAACACTTTTACTTGACTCCTTATCATCACCCAGATGACATTTTTCCATAAGTTTACTCAAATCTTCAATTTTTGTCTGGGTAAGAAAACTTTGATATTTTTCAATATATTAAATAGCTTTATCTTGTTCTTTGTAGACCATCAACATCCCATCATGCATCAAGTTCATGAATCTGGGCTTTGTAATCTCCAAGAAAAGAGAAACTTGTGACATGATATAAAAATGTATGAGTTTAAGATTAAACTCATTAGGGGCCCTTCTCACATTCTAAAAAATCTCCTTGTTCATTTCCTTCCAAAGAAACCACAACACTTCACTAGTAAGAGCAAACCAAAATCTATTAAGAGATAAATCAAAAGATCTCACATAACCAGCCAAGATTTCACACCATGAAAGACCATTTTTCTTATTCCAATCAATAGAATAACCCAAAAAATGACCCAAACTTTAGATGCAAAAATACATTCAAAGAAAACATGCTCAAAGCTCTCAAGTTTATTGCATAAATTGCAAATTACGGGCTCAACTTTAAAGGAAGACAAAACTGACCCTATAACAAGTTTTTTAAGCAATAACAACCATCTAAAATGAATAACCTTAGGCTGACATGGACCCTTCAAAAAGCAGTCAAAGAAAAAGTGCCAATTTGAAAAAAGACAATTCAAACCCCAACAATTAACTATATGCTATAACACAAATTGATTTTTTTTAATCATATCATAAATTTTCTTAATAGAGGTATTACCAATACTAGTACCATCATTCCATTTTGTATTTCTGATAAAATAATTACCATCCATAAACTTCCCACTTTTCTCATTGCATAAAGCTTTGACTAGAAGAGTATATGTCTTCCTTTGAGAGTTTGGGATGTCAAACTTCCTAGAAATCTCATCCCATGATCCAATCCTATCATTACCCATCAAATCATTGATAAGAGAAACACATTTTTCATTCCATTTTTTTCCAAATAGCTCTAAGTTAGAGAAAGAGTCTTATTATTCACATACAATCCCCACCAGATTGACCTATCAGTAACACTGTATTTAGGATGACCCCCACTGGCATACCTACAAGATATAAACTCCCTCACTTGTGTCCACGAAGACCATAGAGAGGAGAATACTTTAGATCCAAACACTTTCATCTTAAAATCTCCCATAATAATATCCCAAAAAGGAATGTTATCCCATTTCTTTCCTTTTTTAATTACTAACCTTTCAACATTATGTCTCACCAGAACTTTCCAAGGTTCATTACCCTAAAAATCTTTCAAGATCCACTTAGTTGCAAGAGCAATGCCTTGGGTTTCAATATCCTTAATCCCCAAGCCCCCCAATTGTTTAGGTGGATAGCACCAATCTCATTTAACACACTATCTCTTTTTGGTCTCCAAGCCATCTAACCATAAGAAATCCCTAAGGATCCTTTCAAGCATCCCAAACTAAATCTTAGTAAACAACCAGGCTAAAGCAAAGAAAATATGATGAGAAGAAAGGACTTTCTAAACCACTTGAACCCTCGTAGCCAATGAAAGGGAGTGAATCTACCATTTCAAATGTTTACCATTAATCTTATTAAATATCTATTCCCACATGTCTGCAAATGAAGGATCCAGGGAAAAAGGTATACCAAAATGCATAGTAATAGTTTTAGGTCCATTCTAATTTCACCCCATCTTAGATAACCAAATAGGAGTTTCCTTCCAACCCATAACAAAAGACTTATCGGGGGCCACTTTGGCTCTAGAAATAGAGTAGAAAAAATTAAGCCTGTGAAGAGCCATAGAAAAGTTCTCTTCAAAAAGATCAGAAAAAAAGCAGTATCCTCTACAAATTGTGCATTAATTAATTCATCTTTATTAGGGAGGGTGATGCCTTTAATAGGATTTCCTAAAGAAGCATCCCTTAGAATATAGAATAGAGCATCATAAGCAATGAAAAATAGTGAGGGTGCAATAGGGAAACCTTGCCTTATAGATCTCTTGAGAATAATAGGATTAGAAAATTCTCCATTTATCTCAATAACTCTGGAGGCATCTTTAAACAAAATTTCAATCCATTTGTAAAAATAGTATGGAAATCCAAAAGCTTTCAGCATGCCAAGCACAAATATTCCACTCCATGTTGTCAAAAGCCTTCTCAAAATCAAGGAGAATCATAGCCACATCCTGTCTACTATCCTTGGCCCAATTCATGGCTTCCCCATTGGTGATAAGATTCTCCAAGATATATTTGCCTTTGATAAAACCTGTTTGAGTGATTGAAACACTGTTCTTAGTAATGTCTACAACTCTTCTAGCCAACAATTTAGAAAAAAATTTATAAGACAAATTGAGAAGGGTGATGGGTCTCTAGTTCTTGAATAATGATCTATCTCTTGATTTGGGGAGTAGTTTAATGATTCCTCTATTCACATTGCTACCCAAAGATCAATTATCTAAAGCATCATTATAAAATAGAAGAATCTCTTCCCCAATCCAATCTATATTATCCTTATAAAATTTTGTAGATAGACCATCCATACCTGGAGATTTGTCATTAGCCATGGCCTTGATAGCCTCATAGATCTCTTCTATAGTTATATTTCTACTCAACTTATCACTCTCACTATTAGAAACCTTCTTATGGATCATCTTTAGACAATCACTCAGTTGTACATGCTGATCATGATCAAATTTTGAAGAGAGTAATTCAGAGTAGAAGTTGAAAAAAGAATCCTTAATAGCTTTTGGGTCATTAGTTTTACCACCTTCAATTTGAATATTCTCAATCTTTTCTGCCTTGTGTTTAGCCCTAATAATGTTGAAAAATAATTTAGACCCTATATCACCATCTCTAAGCCAATTCATCCTTACCCTAATCCTTTGCCCTTGGATCTTATATCTATGAAGAAATCCAAGTTTATATTTTATGGAAATCAACTTATTCAATAGCACAAGGTCCTCTGGACGATGTTGTAGATCGAATTCAGCCTTAGTAATATTGCATTGAAGATCATTCTCCTCATCATGTTTATCTTTGGCAACTTTTTTCCCAATGATTTGATAAGTCTTTTTCCAAGATTCTACTAAATGACACCACTACTTAACAGGCCTAAAAGAGTGATTGCAAAATTTGGATAAAAAAGTCACCATTATAATAGCCTCTTTATTATCAAGGTCCTTCAACAATGATGTATTTAACTTGAAACTTTTCATTCCACTGCTCTCTATATTAACATCATCCCCCTTATTAATCAACAACTTTGCAGAAATAGGAGAGTGTTCTGACATTGTAGTAGGAGACATAGTAATAGGAGAAGGGCCCTCTTCAGAGTGGAATGAAAAAAAAAGAAGCATCACAATAAATTATGTCCAATCTACAATAGACTCTATTCTTGCCCCCTTGATTATTGCACTAGGTGAACCAAATGTCATTAAAGTTTTCCCTTTTTTTTTCCAATGGATGAAACAAATTAAAACATCTTCTAAGTTTACACAAAAAAAAATGTTCATTACCTTTCCATTGATGCTTAAGTCCTCCTTTTTTATCACAACCATCTTCTATCATGTTAAAATTACCAACAAAAATCAAAGATGATTTTGGTAAGGTATAAGAACACCACTCCCATAACACAATTCTATCCTTATAATCATTAGGGGCATATATATTACATATCCCAATAGTGTCCTCCTTGACTCTAAAAGTCACCCAAAGTGCCCTTTGACATTTTGAGCATCTATGTTGTAGAATAGAGTCTTCCCACTTGGGTTCTACTAATAATGTCACTCTCCCTTTTCCTTTTTCATGCTCAAAATGAAACCCGATAGCTTCATCCCATAAGAATTTATTAATATACGATTCTTGAAAATTGACCACTTTAATTTCTTGCAAACAAATAATATCTTTATCATTTAACTTATTACACCACCTCCTATAAATATATTTCCTATCAATCATTTCGAAACCTTTAACATTCCAAATATTAATGTTTAACATCATAAAGGAGGATGTATATTAGGAGTCTTGGGAACCTTTTTGAATTTATTTAAATAGTTCACGATGACATTCTTGCCACCAACATTCCCTAAAAATGATCTCTTCTCATATGTTTTCCTTTTCTTTTTCACAACCTCAGTAAACTACCCCCCTACCTTTACATCAAGAGTCTTTTGGATCACAAGTGGGAAGTACATATCTCTTTAAGTATACCACCCCTACTATTAAGATCCTTAGCCTTCTCATTAAAGGATCTAAGATCAAGCTATTGAGCATTCTTTCTAGTGGGTATCTCATCACACCTAGCCATAGCCACTTCTTTAGTTAATATAGTTTGGGCCATGGGGTGAGACTCACTAGGAATCTATCTGACTTGACCAACTAGGATCACCTAAAAGTACTTATCATACAAAGGATTATCCAAAGAGACAAACCCCCCACATTTTAAGGAATCAACTTTAGATGGGGTATTGGTTGGCATGGACTGGTTAGACAAACTACCATCCACCTTTCCTTTTGGAGTAGAGAGAATATCATTCTTATCTGAAACTTCAGCAACACTGACCTTCTCCAAAATAAATTCCTTGTTATTATCTACTTTCATCTTGGCTTTATCAAAGTGCAGATTATGGGTTCATCAATTCTTCTTAAAGTGCTTATTAAGCTTACAATGAAAACAAGCATGTGAATTACCCAACAAATATACTTCCCAAGAATAACATTCTCCTTCTAAATTTAAGGAAATAACATCAGGAAAAATCACATCTAGGTCAAGAGCCACAAGAACACACACATTTAAATGTCGAAGAGTAACCTTGACTCTTCTTTTTGCAAAACTGACCTGAGGGGCTTCAAAATATGTGTTAGAAAAGGGAAAAATTCAGCATGTAGATTTCTAATTTCCACCCAATTCAATGTGGATTTTTTAATAACTTCATCAAAATTACTATAAGCAGACCAAGGATAGGCTCTAAATAAAGAATACCCTACATTCCAAAAACTCTTCTTTAATATTCTTTCCTACATATTATGGGTTTTTTTTAAAATAATGAAAAGCCCTTTTTGAATCATTATGTAGAAATTAACATGCAATCCAAATTTTTTTCCCCACACAACATTTAACCAATCGTCAAGAAACTTACGTGAAGGCAAAGCATTAACATGTAAACAAACAAAGAATATAGCAATGTCTCATAACCTACTCTTCTCTGCTCTAATAGCTTTAACCATATCATCATTGGGAGATAAGGTTAGGGATTTCAAACCATTAGAGTGGCTCCTACAATTTCCCTTTTCATGTTCCTACTCAACTCCATCACCAATGCTTGCATCCTATCTATCTCCATGGGTTGTGCTCCACCCGTTTCTATTTAAACACTCCACAACTAGAATCCTTTCAAACGTACTCAAAAATCAATCCATTTCAGGGCATATTGGCACTAAATTCTCCGTAAAAACTACCTTATACAAAGGCTTCTCAAGGCTATTCTCAGAGCCACAATTATCCATGATACCATCACAAACTCCTTCCTTACCATGATTACCAAAAATCTCTAGCTTATCATTACTTGAACCATTAGCATCCCTCAACTTTTCATCATTCTCTCCCATAAGATCTCTTGGTAGTTCACTTGCCATGGCCACATCATTTCCTTCCATCAGCCCTCATTACAAACACAAGTCAATGTTGGGGCCAAATGACCTACATAAATTGGCACCAAAAAACTAGGCAAAAAACCCCGTGAAAACTAGAGGACACACAAAGAGGAAAAACAACATGGGTTAAAGCACAAAATAAAACATGCAAAACCAAAAAGGCAAGAAAAAAAAGATAGGATAGCAAACACATGGCCAAAAATGTTGTACAAGCTAGAAGTATGGAGTTGCAGACCACCCTATCCCATCTGTTCCTCTCTTCTATCAAACAACCTTTCTTCGTTATCTTGTTTTTATTTTTGAATTATTTTGTTTTTTTTTCTTTTTTTTCTTTTTCTTTTTGTTTTTCTTTTTTATGAATGTACCTCTTTAGTTGAAGAGTGTTGATCAACTCCTTAAGTGATTCTCCCTCATTTATTGAAAGTTGGTAAGCACAAGATCCAAACACTGTAGTGACTATATATAGACCAAGCCAGTTGGGTTTGAACTTCCTTTTCTTTATTGATTGTTGTTGATTTTTAGGGTTCTCCCTTAGGAGGAGATCATCCACTTGGAAATCATGTGGCTTAGCTTTCTTATTATAGCTCTTAGACATACACTTTTGGTAAGCACAAATATGATCACACATCACTTGTTGATGTTCATCTAACAATTCTAACTCTTGGAGCTAAGATATTATGTAGTCATCATCAGGAATGAGGCCTTTCATGGAGATTCTTAAATTAGGAATCTTGACCTCAATTGGAAGCACAACATCTTCTCCATATACCAAAGAAAATGGAATTGTTCCCATTGGTATTCTGATACTAGTTTGATAAACACATAAAGACAGACTAATATGAAGGTGCCAGTCGCTTCCAAATTTGTTGACTATGTGATGTAATATCTTAAGGATAGCCTTGTTGGATGCCTTTTCTTAGCCTTTACCCTGGGGGTAATAAATAAAAGACCAATGTTGCTTGATCCTCATCATATAGCACAACTCTTTAAGATCATTATTTTTAAATTATCATGCATTGTTAGTAATAATTGATGATGGTAGACCATATCTTCATATGTTGTAATTTAGAATGAATAGAGCTACAATTTTACCATTTTCTGCAAAGAGAGGAACTACCTCTACACATTTAGTAAAGTAGTCTATAGTTGTGATGATGAACTTATGTACATTTGAAGAAGAAAAATTAATGTAACCCACAAGATCAAAGGCCCATTGTTGAAATGGCCACAATGTGAAAGATGGAATTAGCCCCTTCGTTGGAGCATGAATCAGGTTTACATGGAGCTAGCATTATTTTTATGAGTTGGTATATTTGATTGCCTCTTGCTCCATATTCATCCAATAGTAACTAGCTTTGATAAGTTTATGAGCTAGTGTCAAGCCACTAGAGTTAGATCCACAAATTCCCTCATATACATCAATTAGCACAAGTTTGGACTCATCGGGTTCTAGAAACCTAAGGAGTGTTCCATCAAGATCTCTTCTAAATAATTCATTAATAATAATAACATATTGTGAAGCACTATGGATAAGGTGACTTTTTTTCATGGGTTAGATTGTCTAGAATTGTTTGGTCACATAGGTAAGAGTACATATCATGGTAGTGGGAGGAATCGTATCCTACAATAGAATAGATCATCTAGAATTCGGGTGAAATTTAGGCAGGGTAGAGCAATGTCTCCACTAGGAATTCATGTCAAAAATCTTTCTCAGGCATCTATAGCATGGAATCAAGAGTAGCCATTGCATTAGCCAATTTTTAATCTTCTCAAAGAATTTTCTAAAAATTGACATGAGAAAAGTATTTCTTTAGATCATCCACCATTCACTTAATTGATACCAAATTCTCATCCTTTATCTAATATATTTCATTGACCTAGTTGATTACCAATTGTAAATCACCAAAGATATTCAATTCATCTACTCTCCATTCAACTACAATCTTCATGTAATTGATTAGGGCTCCATATTCTACAATATTGTTTGTACAAGGAAATATAATCTTGTACACCTTAGGAAATCAATACTTCTATGATTTTATGAATAAGAGCCCAACACTGGATCCTTTTTATGTAAAGGAATTGTTAAAGAACATCACCCAAGTGTGATGTGTTAGCATTAAAATATATTCATCAAGTAAGTCAATGTTCAGTAGAAGAAGACTTTGCACTGGTGCTTTTGCTAATTGATCAACAATTGCCTATCATTTGATAGCCTTCCTTTCAACATATGTAATATAAAACTCACTTAGTATCATGACCCATTTGGGTAACCTCTATGTTAGAGCTTCCTTGCTAAGTAATGTTAGATTGTGGTGACAGATCAGGAAAGTACTATACATACTTCATAAATAGTGGGGTTCGGGGCATCGGCTCGAATTTTTTTTTTTTGGGTAGTATCCGACATGGTAGCCGACATATTATGGCTGACATATGGCCGACATGTTATAACCCTAAAGCGGTTTAATACTTGTATAAAAAGGGCTTCGGGTTGGGTATTTTTCATAATGTTGTGATACGAAATTGGTTCTTGCGGTTGTATTGAGTTGTAAGGGATTACAGATTGTAATCAGGTTGTAATCACTAGATTGTAATAAGATCAAACTTGCTGTTTGGTGGACGTAGCCCAGGGATTGGGTGAACCACGTTAAATCTTGGTGCCTTGTGTTCATCTCTGTGTGTTCTATTATTTTCTGTTACTGGTTATATTTGCATGTAGTTTTTTATTTCTGTCCGTGGTTTATCCTAACAAGTAAGTTGTCATGTCCCCTTTTCAAATAATTAAAAAATAATAATCTTTGTTAAGGTAGGCAAGCCCAAGAAAGTGAAGTTTCGGAAAAAGGGGGTTAATCTTTGGAAACCGTTGGACTAATAAATGAAAATTATTATTAAAATATGTTTCATTAACCTCTCTTGGATGTGAGTTACAATTATGCCCTTTTTTAAGGGGTTTGGAGGCATTTTGGGCTGAATTCCAGAACTTGATTTTTGCTCATTCTTTGTTATTCTTCAGAGGCTGCCAAACCTGTGGAGAAGGAGACCCAAGAACGTGAGTTTGCAGGTTTCCATGGAGACCCAAGAATGGGAGTTTGTAGGTTTCTAGGAAGGCTAAGGATGGGAGTTTGAAGCCATTCCATGTGCATGCTCATACAGAGTTTTCCTTTGTGCTGAACAGTGTAGATTTGTGAGTTTTTGGGTGTGTTTTTTGCATGAGTTTGGTGTTTTCAGTTGAGCATTTCATATCAGTTTTGGTTTCTGTTGTATTTCAGACTTTAAGCTGTTAAAATAGAGCTAAATATATGTATTGGGACATGATTAAACTTCTGAGATAGTTTATTAGTTTTTTTGTGGTATTTTCGGGCATTTTTGTGTTAATTTCGGGAGCCCGATGAGCATAGTTTTTGGTCCTACATTTGTGAGCTGTTGTGTAAAGGCTATATAGATCTAGAAATTTCATTTTGTAGGCTGTTATGCTGCTTAAATTTCTTTAAAAATGTCCATTTTCAGAATTATTAATAATAGGTGAAGCTATGAAGCTTTTGGCACCATTTCTGGCATACCCGATTTGGGGTTTCTTGAGAAATTTGGAGGATCTTTGTGATATTAGTTGTTTGATCTTAAAGATCTGATTAATGGTTGGAAATATCATACAAAATCAGAAAAGGGACATTTAAGTGGTATCAGAGCCATGATCTTGCCAGCCTGAGGGTTTGTAGAAGTTGCATGTCAGTTTTGACAACTACCCAGATCTTGCATTTCAGTTTTTAGAACTACCCAAATCTTGCATGTCATAATTTATGGTTGCATGTTGCTTCTAATAAACTGCATGTCAAAATTTATGGTTTCATGCTACTTCTAATCATTTTCATGTTAGTTCATAGTGAATTTGGTGGTTGTAGAAGTTTGCATGTCAGTTTTGACAACTACCCAAATCTTGCATGTCAGTTTTGACAACTACCTAGATCTTGCATGTTAGTTTTGACAACTACCCAGATCTTGCATGTCAGTTTTGATAACTACCCAAATCTTGCATGTCAAAATTTATGGTTGCATTCTACTTCTAATCATTTTCATGTTAGTTCTTGGTGAATTTGGTGGTTTCATGTTGCTTCTAATCAGCTGCATGTCAAAATTTATGGTTGCATGCAACTAAGTGAAAGAGAAAAAAGATATTTGCAGCGAGAAAAGAATAAAGAAATTTTGATCAAACCTCTAGTTGAAAGTAAAAGTAAAAAATCCAAGGAAGGGAAAAGTATGGCTGATCCAGATGAGATGGAAAAGAAATTCTTCCAAGACATCCAAAATACTCAGAAGCAAATAGTGGATAGTTTGGCAGAAACTAGAGAGGCTTTGCGAATATTGACAGAAAAAATACAAGGAGTTACATCTATTAATGAGAAAGGGAGCACTTCAGAGGAGCCAAGAAATCTGAAATCCACACCATCTAAATCAACCAAAACTATTTTCTTGCCTGCAGATGAGCCACCAGTACCAAATCTAGCCATTAATCCTGTGGAAGAGGTTACAGGTAACTTGATTACATTAAGAGCTACTTATAATGGCTTAGATGATGAATTTCATAGTTTAGTTCCTTTTAGAGAATATGTGGATATGATGAACACTTTGATGCCCAAGAAAGAGTATAGAAGGGAGCATGACATAAGTGGAAAAGAGCTCAAAAATAAAATAAGCAAGTTTATAGCACCTACTTTTGATGGAACAAATAAAATTTCAGCTAGAGCATGGCTACAAAAATTACAGACCTTCTTCACACTTAACCCCATGAAGGAGAGTGATGTTGTTCAAATTGCAAGTCTACACTTGGAAGATGCAACCTATGATTGGTGGTATCATGGAATGACTACTCAAGGTCATGATCAGGTAACTACATTTGATGATTTTAGTCAAAGAGTGATAGATAGATTTGACCTCAAGGATGATGATTATGAGGATGTTGTTGTGCATGATGGTGAGATACCTGGTGGAGATGAGCAGACATTGAGCATTCATGACTTTTTTGAGAGAGAGTACCATGCACAGTTAAATGCTTCGTCACATGAGGTTGAGGCTAGTAGTACTTCACATGATTTATGCCACCAGCTGAAGGTGAGTGAAGACAGTATTGTGACTACATTATCTCATCATGATAGGTATGTGAAATTAGTTGGTATTGGTCATATTACTCAAGTGAAGATTTTTCTTGAGTTACCAGCTGATTATAGTTTACGGATATGGACTCAAGATTGTTATATTGGCATTTGGGATTCAGTTGATTGGAAATCTTTAACACTTTTTGGCAGCAGTGATTGTTTGGGTGCTATCATGGATTTGATTAGTAGATTGCATGGTGTTGTCTTTTCTTGTGCCAGGAGCTTATCCGATGTTGGGCTTTGTTCATATATCCAATCGACCATACATGCTGGAATGTGTTGATGATATTTCATATTTGGTAGTATGTACAGATGAGTCCAAGGATCATATTGGCATTGATGACATCCAGGAGGATGCATTGGGAAGTTGTGAAGACTTAGTTTCCTTGGGTACAGAGGAGTTGGATAGCAGTGCTATAGTTTTTGATACTTCGTATGTTGATATGAGCTTTAGAGTTGATTCACAGGATATAGATGGTAATACTCTAGAGACTAGTAACTTTGAGGATACTCCTTTAGACAGTGCATCAGAGGAGGTTTGTAGGAGACATTCAAGCTAGTGCCATCATGTGTCTAATCAGTTGAGAGTTAGTGACCGAGACATTGCTGTCACTTGCCAGTATTTCAATGCTGCTCGTCAGTTGTTAACCGTTTATGGATGGGGTTCTCCTACTAGTGATGAGCAGGAAGGCAGTTATCTTTCCTTGACAGAGATCCACTCTTTATGGGAGGCTATTCAGATTTTGAGACAGAATTATATGCAGTTGGTAGCTGACAGAGATTATCTTATGGAGTGGGGCAGTACATCATATGATGCATTGTTGGCCAAGGAAGATGAGGTGAGTGATCTTACTGAGCAGCTTGAGGTGACTTCTGAGATTCTTGAGAGTACACAGTTGGCTTTCAAGGAGTCACAGTTTCATTTGGCTAAGGTGACCATGGAGTTAGAATGACTACAATCTTTACCTGATTCTATATAGTCACAAGCTGTGGTGTTTGGTGATCCAAGGATGTCCATGGCCGAGATTGTTAGAGATAGTGGAGATGGGGATGCATCCATCCTTGATACTAACATTGGCATATCAGGTTCATTCCCACTAGAGTCAGGTTCAATTGAGTTGGGTGTTGTAGCAGATTGTTGTATGCCTAACATGGTGGTGGCCTCTAGTACTGATGGCATGAAGACTAGAGATGATGTATCAAAGACCATGTGTGATGTTGGTGAGCTGACAGTTGGCACGGTTCCTACTAGTAATACTACTCTCTTGGTGATTTCTTCAGAGGTAGCAGTCAATTCCAACTTGGTTAGTGATCAATTGCAGTTAGTTACATATGGATTGCAGTCCAAGCCATTGACTGAGATTGGCACATTATATTGGCATTACACTGTGAGGTACGCTCATCAATTTACCTTTGATGACCATGTTGATGAGATGATGATACAGAGATGTACTTTGGTTCCTAGTGCTTATCATTAGTTATGGGATAGTTTGATGCCTCAAGATGAGAGTTGTGATGGGCATGACATGGTGATAGGTTCTGCAGTTGACAGCTTGATAATATGTGACTTAGAGCAGGAGTTTGGGAGTGATGCTTCAGTGGGTGTTGTTATTGATTCTACTCCTTTGGCTATGACATCTCCTAACTTAGCTAGTGATCAGTCACAGTGGATTGTATCACTTGTTCATAGTGAGCTGTTGACTGAGGTTGGTTTTTTTAATCAACATTATATTGCAGGGTATGTACATCAGTTAGCATTTGATCCTTGTTTTGAGGAGTTGATGGCAGGCAAATTTGGTTTGGATTCCATTTCTTACTCTTTATCTTGTAATGTCTTTTCACCATCAACAGTGCATGGGAGTTATGGTTATGAGATAGTGGTCGGTGATTTGTAGAGTTGTGTTGACTGCAGGAGTTGTACAGTGTGTGGATTCTCCATACTTGGTACAGTTTCATTCGAGAGTGTTCACCATTGTTACAGAGTTGGATTGTACATTCTGTATAGGCTAGTGGGATGTGTTGATGGTATTTACTATGTTGGTAGTTTGATTTGTCCACTTTACTTGGGTTCTGATGTTCTAAGAGTTTGTGTCTCATAGGTTTTTTACTGTGGTAGTGGTGATTTTGGAGTTTGGTTGAGCTATAATTGTCAGTTTGATTATGGATTCCTCTTCGTCATATTGCAGAGGATATTGCAGGAGCCTGTGTTAATTGGTAGTAGTATAGTTCATGACTACATTTGGGATCCAGGTAGATTGATTGGTTTATTGTTCAGCCATTGCTTGACGACAAGCAATGTTTGGGAGGGGAGGAATTGTCATGTCCGCTTTTCAAATAATTAAAAAAATAATAATCTTTGTTAAGGCATGCAGGCCCAAGAAAGTGAAGTTTCAGAAAAAGGGGGTTAATCTTTGGAAACTGTTGGACTAATAAATGAAAATTCTTATTAAAATATGTTTCATTAAACTCTCTTGGATGTGAGTTACAGTTATGCCCTTTTTTAAGGGGTTTGGAGGCATTTTGGGCTGAATTCCAGAACTTGAATTTTGCTCATTCTTTGTTATTCTTCAGAGGCTGCCAAACCTGTGGAGAAGGAGACCCAAGAACAGGAGTTTGCAGGTTTCCAGGGATACCCAAGAACGGGAGTTTGCAAGTTTCTAGGAAGGCTAAGGATGGGAGTTTGAAGCCATTCCATGTGCATGCTCATACAGAGTTTTCCTTTGTGCTAAACAGTGTAGTTTTGTGGATTTTTGGGTGTGTTTTTTGCATGAGTTTGGTGTTTTCAGTTGAGCATTTCATATCAGTTTTGGTTTCTGCTGTATTTAAGACTTTAAGCTATTAAAATAGAGTTAAATATATTTATTGGGACATGATTAAACTTCTGAGATAGTTTATTAGTGTTTTGTTGGTGTTTCCGGGCATTTTGTGTTAATTTCGGGATCCCGATGAGCATAGTTTTTGTCCTACATTTGTGAGCTGTTGTGTAAAGGCTATATAGATCTAGAAATGTCATTTTTTAGGCTTTTATTCTGCTTAAATTTCTTTAAAAATGTCCATTTTCAGATTTATTAATAATAGGTGAAGCTATGAAGCTTTTGGCACCATTTCTGGCATACCCGATTTGGGGTTTCTTGAGAAATTTGAAGGATCTTTGTGATATTAGTTGTTTGATCTTAAATATCTGATTAATGGTTGGAAATATCATACAAAATTAGAAAAGGGACATTTCATAAGTGTTTTAGTGGATCAAATTTGGCAACCAGTTGCATAGTGTAAGTGAGCATGTAGTGTCTCAACTTTAGGGAAGCAAAGATGACTACCAAGTAAGCTTTTTCAATGATGCTATAGTTCATTTGATAGGAAATCAACATATGACTAAGATAATAGATAGCTTGTTCCTTATTATCATTGTCCTCCTAGGTTAGGAAGATACCAAGAGATACCTTTGTATTTGAGGTGTATAGAATGAGAGGCTCCCCATACATAAGATACATCAAGATTGCTGGTTTAGCAAGATATTATTTTATCTGTGTTAAACTCTTATCACAATCTTTTAGTCCAATCATATTTCATGACTTTATACAAATTTTTAGTAAAATTTTGTGACCTATCTATCATCTATGAGATGAATCTATGAATGGATTGAAGTCTTCCTTGTAAGCCCTTCATTTGACTAATATTACAATGTGGAGACATTTCCATGATTGCTTGAACTTTTTTTGGATCTAGCTTGATTCCTTTTGTAGAGAAAATGTAGTTAAGTAATTTCTCATAAGTGACACCAAATGCACAATTCTAGTAGTTTAGTCTCAAACTAAACTTTTCCATATGATCTATGATGCATCCCAAATCTTGAAGGTGGGTGTTCTTTTGTGTACTCTTAAGCAAGGTTTCATCAACATAGTCCTCCATTGTCTTATGCATGATATCATGGATGATTTTTGTGACTACCCTTTGATACATGGCACCAACATTTTTAGAGAAAATGACACCATATTCCAATAGAAGGTGCCCCATGCACATGTGAATGTAGTTTTCTCCTAGTCTTTTGGTGCAATTTTAATCTGATTATATCTAGAAAAACCATCCATGACTGAGTACATTTCACATCCTATTGTCATATCCACTATCATATAAATGTTGGGAAGTAGAAAATAATCCTTTGGAAATGCTATGTTTAGATATAAAAAATCTATGCAAACTTTGATAGACTTGTCATGTTTGGAGACTAGAATAATGTTTGATATACATTGAGCATAGTCCATAGCATGGATGAAATCATCTTTGAGAAGATTTTTTAATTCATATTTAACAAGTAATGCAACACGAGAATGCATTTTCCTAAGCTTCTATTTGACTAGTTTTACTCCAAGTGCAATAGATAAATGATGCATTATGACATTAGGATCCAAGCCTAGCATGTCTGAGTAGGTCCATGCAAAATTAATCTTTTTCTCTTGAATGAAGATAATATGTTCCTCTTTCTCTCATGCAGATAAAGATTGTGCAAGGTGTATCATGTGAGGTTTTTCCTCTATTTCCAAGTTAATTGGTTGTGTTGCTCCTATCAACATTGATGATCTGTCTTGAAAATGACTAGGTAGTGCATCAAATATCTCATCCTTAGGAGCCTCAAAGAGTTCTTCACCTTTGGATACATCTTTTATTTTTACTATGTTAGGTTCTGATACTACCACAATGTGGTTTTTACCATTAGAGCTTACATTTATTTTTCTTTTTATTATGTGACTTAGATATTTGATGTCATCTTTTTTCATGTTGACACTTTGTTCACTGGTGGAGGACATTATTGGTTCAACAATGTTTAAGTAGAAAGCAAGAGCATAATGATTCTCAAATGTAGGGACTTCACTAAATTTATTGCAATTCTAATCTATGAGCTCAGGATAGGTGAGTGAGAGAGATGTGGTTGGTTCAATGACATTCACATTATATTTATTAAATTATTGGACAAGTAATTTGAGATGTAATGTGAATTTTCCCAAAGGTGTGTTCAAATGCCTTTGAGTTCTAATGACATTAATCGAAGACTCATTGAAAATAGTTGGATGAGACTCATCCAACCTAACCCTAGATCATTCAACTACTTCAAATTGATTTTCATAGATGTGAACTTGATCTACATCCTTGTTTGTAGTTTCCTTTGAGAGAGAATCAAATTCATACTCTTGGGAATCTATGCTACATGGAGATGGACTATCAAATTCCCCAATAGTGGTGGAACCCATTCGCCACTTTCATTATCATCTTAATTTTTATGGAGGCATTCAACAACTACCATATTATTAGACTCTCCTTCTTCATGTTGAATACAAGTATGTTCAATAGTGTTTTAAGAAGAATTTAGCAAAATCAAAAGGAATTGGATAAGTATCATCATAATCAAAGTTGACCTCACAATTATCAGACTTTGTCCATGATGTATGTTTAGATAAACTTTTAGATTATGGTATAAATTTTTTAATTGCTAGATGAAAGGGGATCTTCTTAAAACCTAGACATGTTATATCTTGAGACCTTCTAGCTATTGCTTTGGTGGGATCAATCAAGCCATTATTGTAACATCCAATTGGACCATTTTCATTGTAGCCAAAATATTTCATGAGTTTAAGACATGGACCATACTTTTTGGGAGTAATCTCATGAGACTATTTTATGAGATCCACTAGAGTTTCCTCTCTATCTATCCACATAGTGATGGCTCTATCTTCATTTTCCTCTTCTAGATTGGTACAATGGCTTTGACAAAGGTACCATTGAACTAAGTTTGAGGTGATAGAGAAAAAGGTCTCTTTTCTTCAGATAGTCTCCAATAATGATAGGGAGACTCAAGAAGAGATGTCAAAGATAGAATAGGTTCTATGTGATACTTTTCTATCCTTGTTTCTATCAACTTGAGTGAATTCTTGATTTATTTTTTCTTATCACTATTATGATTCATAGATTCTCTATTAGTAGGTACAAATCTTTCAACAAATTTTAGCATGTCATAGATGTAACTAATATTAGTAGGTATTATGACATCTAAACCTTGGAAGGGAAACTTGACACATTAATGGTATGTTGAAGGCACAACTTGCATCTCGTGTATCCATAGTCCCCATAAGAGGATATTGTATGCTAGGACTTGACAAGTGACATCTCTTTCTATTGGACCAACTCAAAGATGGAACACAACAAGACCTAGCTGTTTACGTTTGACTTCATCATATGATTTGATGGTTATTTTGTGATATAGATCAATAGACTCTTTAGAATAGCCCAATTATTTGAGAAATTTAGTAGAATAGATGTTTAAGGTAGGTCCATTTTCAATGAGCATGCAAAATACACATTCTTGATGTGTCATGGCTTCAATGTCCAATAGTTGGCTATGTGGATGACTCAATGAATTATCATCCTCTTCAAAAAAGGACAAATAGTGAGGTGAGGTCAAATGACCCATCATAGATTGGAACTTGTCAAGATCAAGATCTTGAGGTACATTTTCCTCACTGAAGGCTTTGTTGAGAATCTGGCTATGAGTAGGCAAGACTTTGAGTAATTCAAAGATTGTTATTTGAGAATTGGTTTGTTGCAATTGGTCAAGTATCCTATAGTTTGTAACTGCTAAAGATGTTGTAATTTTCATACCTTTTCTAGATGGACCAACAATAGGTATGTATTTGTGTTGATCTAACTTGAGAATAGAAGGCATAGGGCCTTTGACTACTATCTTGGCATGAGAACACATAATAGCATTGGCACAAGATTGTTATGGTTCTTGATTAGTTGTACAAGATGTACCATCTCTTAAGACAAATGGCATTTTTAGTTTCATATTGTCCTATTTTCCTTTTATCATGATAACATCCCAATATTCAAAGTTCATGGCTTCCACCATGCTAATCACATCATCATCATAAGTGTAGGTATAGTTCACTTTGTGATTAGTTTTCTATTTAGAGTTTTTCCTTTCTCATAGGGTGGAAATGGATCTTTAAGAGCCTTGTGATCTAAATTCTTATTTGTTTCCATCCACAATGATTTCACCATTATCAATTAATTCTTGACTTTGTGTCATAGGTTGATGCAATTTCTAGTTTTGTAACCCTTATTCTAATTGTATTTGGAAAATGCACTATCATTCCGTTATGTTGGTTGTGGTTGTGGATCATAAGGATGAGAATTATCCAATAGAAAAATGATCTTTTTTTGGAGCAAGGTCTTATAGACCACATCTAGAGGTTCACCAATAGGTGTCTACTCTCATTTTTGGTGTATAACTCAAGATGAATTATCCATTTTGTTCCCAATTGTCTTTTTATTCGGAGGAGATTTATTAGCAATATTATATGCTTGGATGTTATCTGTGAGATTAAAAGTCACTTTAGCAGGTTTGGGAGTAATATTATCAACAACTCCATCATGTACTACCTCTCAATTCTTGTTCACATACTTGGATTTTTCCTTATTAGTGGTAGATCCTTGCTTAATATCTTTTTGAAGGGCTATCTCACCCTTTTTTACCACAAACTCTTCTATTTAGAAAGCTTGTGTGATCATATCTTCAAAGGTGCATGGACCTCAAAGTTGTACTTTGTACCCAAATTGGGAAAGAGATTATCCATGAAGATATAATTTTTTTTGCTTTAGGAATCTTTCTTGAATAGTTGGCATACAATTTTTGCCACCTTTGAAGAAATGCGAGGAAAGGTTTCCTAACTTTTTGTTTGAGGTTGCACAGGTCATGTATGTTAACTAGATGTTGTATGTTGTGTGAGTATTAATAAATAGACATTTTGGCAATCTCATCAAATGACTTCACACCAGTAGGAAACCTTCAAATCCATTCCATGGCCTAAACACCTAGACTATATGGGAATAAACACACAAGATATGTCTAATTGTGCATGAATTCCATAGACAGTGAACCAAATTCCCTCAAATGATCTTGAAGATTAGATGTTTTGAAGTATTTTTCATTCTTAGGAAGCTCAACTCCTATTGGAAAAGGAGGCATATCAAAAATATTATGCAAAGGAAATGGTCAAAGAATGTCTAATGTGTATGTTTTCATTCATTTATCCTTATCACACATCATTTGGGCTAATTGTTCTTACATGACCTTTGGTTTTTTTTGTAACTTGCATGTTTCATTTTCTTCTTTATGTGTGATAATCATTTTAATATTAAAATGTTGATGTAGTTTTTCTCCTTCTTGAGCAATTTTAAGCAAGTATTTTTCTTTTTCCTCATTGATTATGATCTCCATTACCTTCTGAAAGTGTTTATCCTTATGATATTTTTTGATGTCTTTAGGAGGTATCTCTTCAATTTCTTCATACTCATTGATGTGGTTGTAAGTTTCTTTTGGTCTTTCATTTCTTTTGTGATGTTGTCCTATATTATGCTTTCTATTTTCTTGGTCTTCATCTACTATTTTAGGAGTGTAGAAGGTTTCAATGTATGTTGGCTGAAATTTTTATTTGAATGAAAATTTAGTTGTTTCATTTGAAGATGTATGTGTTCTATTAGTTTTAGGATTCTCTTGGTATAAGGGATTCCTAGCTTGTTGAATATTTATAGAAAATGTTCTTTGAGAATGTGGTGGACTAATAGGTGAAAGAGATTGTGAGGACTCTCTACTAGATTAAGACTATGTATAAATTGAGAAGCAACCTCTACCATGATTTTCACCTCTAGCTCTACCACATCCTAGTCTATAGAGAGAAAATAAGTTTCCACTCCTCGTAGCAACAATCATAGACAATGACTTAAAACAAAGTATAAATAGGGATCACACTAGAACATTGTCTGAAAGTGAGATAATTGTGTTGTATATCTAGATATGAATAGTCTACAAAATGGATAGAACAACCAAGAGTTATGACTATCATGATGCAAGATATGACAAACACAAGAGAAAAATAAGACAAATAAGTTAGGGGACTAGTTTATGTGTAAACGAAAAGTTGTCAATAAAGCAAGAAATTTGAGTTTGAAAATGTTAAAACCAAAGGAATGGCCAAATGTTTTAGACAAAAATTAGACTTGGATCAATTTTTGATGAGGGAGGTCATAATAGCTCACTATTTTGATCAATTTGGACAAATTGCATGATGAAATGACTACAAGGAAAGGAAATAGAGACAACCAAGTGACACATCAACTCTAACAAATAAATTTTGATAGTTTTAGGACAAAATATCACATGAAGATTCACACAGAATTGTGCAAATAAATACAACGAAGTAAGCAAAATTTTAGAACAACAATTTTAGACTTGTTTACTTGAACAAGGATTTTTCCAAAGCCATGCAAGGAAAGGAAAATTTGACGAAAAAATATAGGCTTTTGACTCAAAAATTCAAGGTTTTGACAAACTCTTGTGCAAGAATTCATAGAAAATTGCACGAGGATTTGCAAAGAACTCCATGAGGAAATGCAAAATGACAGTTTTCTCGTGCAAAATATTGCAAAAATGCAAAAGAGAAAAGGACCAAACTTGTAGGTTTTGACCGTACATGAAGAGATTTTCAATAGTTTTAGCTACTTTTAAAAAATTATTGAAAGTTTTATAAAGTCTTAGGTATATATGGACATCTTTTTCAGATTGTGGACATCATTTTTGTTTGCAATTAGATAGTTGTTTTTTAGAGAAGGGATGCAAGCAATAGTCTCAAACAATACAGCTAAGGAAAAAAAAACTTAAAAGGATGGGGTAGTCTTGACCTTTTGTTTGTTTATGAGTTAGATAATTTATAGACTCAAAAAAGATGCTATTTATCCATATAACTAAAAATGGCATTAGAAGAAAAACCTTTCTCTCATAGCTTATGTGCATGTGTTCAACTCCAACTTGGGTCATTCCCTGAGTTTCGATCACTTTTGTAGGCCCTCTAAAGGTTGAATCATACTAGTGGTTCAGATTCAAGGGTCAAAGTTTCTAATTTTCCCAAAGGGAAAAGAGGATACTCCTCTGCCTCATCACCTTACCCAAATACATAGAACATGTTCATCTCCAACTTAGTTTATCAATATCAACTTTTCTTTTCTCAAGATTTTCATATTCATAAAAGGAAGTCATCATCTATTTATAGAAAAGAATCATGTAGGAGAACAACTAACTTTCTCAACTCGTAAAGGTAACATTTTCAAAAGGCATCTATGTTTCTAATTTACTCTTGCTAATCACTTCAAATTAGAAAAGAGCATACTCCCCTATTCCTTGGTCTAGAGTCCTACAAAGTTCACTAGCCCTATTAAACTATGCATGTAAGAAATCATTAAAAAGATACAATGTTTGAGTGGGTTTGAATTCATTATTTAACATGATAATCTTTGACCAAGTGTCCTACAATGAAATTGTTAGTATTGTTTGTGAGTTTAGAATAAGGTATCTTTGACAAATGATCTGCACACCATTGATAGGTTGTCAAAAATTACAAATCACAAATCAAATGCTTCAAAAATAGTTGTCAAATTAACATCATTACTAAAATAGAACTAGAAATAAAATTTAATTCTACTATTGTATAGTTTCACATGATATTATACATAGACCTATGTGACAATATCATGTGTACCACATGAGAAATCATGCAATTATACACTATTTTGCATGAGAAAGCATAACATTCTAAGAAAAATTTCAATTACTTCAAATGAGAATTGAATTTATCGCAAAAGAAATTGAGGAATTGTACAAATAGAAATGATAGAACATTAGAAATTTAAAAAATAAATAGCATATGAGTCTAAAAAATTGATTTCTTGTCCCCATGGTGGGTGCTAGAAATGTTAGTGCTAATTATGGCCTATAAAATAAAAACACTCCAACATGATCATTATATGTGAGAATCATCCCAAAATGAACATGGGATTCTTCATTCGAAACAATCCTACAAATCAATCTATTGCCTTTTAACAAATTGGATTTTTGTGTCCACTCTCAAAATTGAGAGATTAGCAACCAAACCATCTAGTGGAAAGGATTTTTAAATCTAAATAATATGCAAGTTACTCTAAGAATATAAAGAAAAAATAATCTATATGTATGCATGATTAATATATATGAGAGAGAGAATATGAAAATAATGTAATTGTGAATGTAAAAGTGGTGTAATCAAACTGACATTAATTTGATAGTTTTCATATGCATCCTCCAAAATGGGGAGTTAAGGGTTTCTTAAATAGAATCCAAGAATTTGATCAACAATCAAGATCAAATCGAATGAATGATCAAGATTAAAGATGAGATTCTGTTAGAATGGAACATTCCCTTGTGAAAAGAGAGTTAACTAATCACTTCTAAATGTGATGAGTTAACTAATCTCATTCCTTTTCTAATTCTAGTTCACTTAGGGTTTCTACTTTTGAACTAAAGAAGAGTATTTTAACAAGATATTTGATTTACAAAGGTTAAGTATGAACTCATCAGAGAATAATCTAATTAATTGAAAAATTAAATTTAATAATTAGAATGAGGATATTTAATTAAATCAAATACATTTAATTCCCTTTTATATTAGCTAAAAGGGTGACTTGAATTTAATCAAAGCCCTAAGACTTATAATTAAATTAAATTTGATTAATAGGTTTAATATATCTAATTTGAGTCAATACTTTAGAATTAGATAAATTATATGATTAATATAGATTAGTCATTTTTTGCATTTGACACTTAGGTCAAGTAAAGATTATTGAAATTAAATTGCCTAGTACAATAAGACTTTGAGTCAAATCGATAGACTAAAATTGGTTGAGTATGCCAATATGCCAATTTAGGGGTATTACAGTTATGAGCTTTACTTCTTATGGAATAGCCAAGGAATATACCTTCTTCAATTTTAACATCTGATTTACCATTTCTGAAATGGTTAAGAATATAGCACTTGCTTCTAAATAACTTAAAATATTTTACATTGGATGAGTATACATACCATCATTCAAAAGTTTTTGAATGAGTACCTTTCTTGACTTGCACATGATTCAAGGTATAGTAAAATGTACTTACAACCTCTCTCTAGTATTTCAAAGGAATATTCTTCTCCATCATGAGTGTCCTAGAACAATCCATTTTAGATTTGTTCCTCCTTTCAGCAATTCCACTTTGTGAAGGGGTCCTAGGTGCAGTTGTTTGTCTTTTGATTTTGTTGTCATTATAGAACATCTCAAACTCATTTGATGTAAATTCTCCACCTCTGTCAGATCTCAGAAATTTTAGAATTGTGCTTGTGCCTTCTCAACTCTAGCCAAGTACCACTTAAATATTTGGAAAGCATCAAATTTTTGTTTCGGAAACAAAATTGTCATCATCCTAGAATAATGATCAAAAAATAGGGTAATGCACTTGTTAACCTTGTACATTTTCACATTAGTTGGTCCACACAAGTTAGTATGAACAATCTCAATAATTTCTTTTGAGGTGTGAATCTTACTCTTAAAGCTAGATTTTTTTATCTTTCCTACCTATCATTGTTTGCATATCATATTGTCAGGTTTCTTCAATCTAGGAAAACCTCTCACTCATTTCTCATTTCATGTTACCAATACTAACCAAGTTATCAAAGTTAGCATGACATAACCTCATGTGCCATAACCACACATCATAGAATTCTACAAAAAGAGAAGCAACATCATTCACATCAAAATAAAATAGATTCTCTCTAGTTTGATCAACTCTCCCAGTTAGTTTCTCATTAGTATCATAGATCTTAGCTATCTTGTTTTCAAACCTAACCTTGCAACCTTAACTATTGAGTTTTCACACACTCAAAATATTATAGTTAGTTTGACAAATCTTTTTCCTTTTATCAGATAGGGTGTATCATTACCAAACCTTACTCTATTCTCATCATAATAATTTAAGGTAATGGACTTACTTTTATCTCCAGTCATGTGATGCGAACACAAATTATCAATGATACTTTTGTCATCCTTGTTCACACAAGACACTATTGCAGTTGCCTCATCTTCATCAAAATCATCCTTTTTTGCAACATACACCAATTCATCATCATGGTCATCAAATCCATCTATGGTTTCCTCTTGTACAATGTAAAAAGACTTCTTGCCTTTTTCTTTGTAATCATTTTTGTCCTCATCTCTTTTACTTTTGTATGTGTCTCCACTTCTATTGTTCTTTTTCTCTAGACATGATGGGTAACTTACCTTTGAATTTTCCTTTGCCTCTATGAAATCTCCTTTCTAATAGTGCTTCATGTTGTTGTACATCTTCCTCCTATATGTCACTATCACTAGAAACATGTTTGACCTCTTTCTCCTTCTATTTGGGTTATGTTAATGATACTTTAGCTTTGAAAGTAGATTCAATAGTGTTAGATTTGAAGTTCTCAAAATTAGAGAGCTCAAAGATAGTGAGCCTACCTAACAAACCAACAATAGTCAGGTTAGAACCGGGTATATGTTGAATTGTCATTTTGCATGATGCTTAACAAGAAGAATTCTTTCAAACTCTCTTGAAAATTTAATCCAAAAATCAACTCGAAGGTTTTTGGTGATCATGTGACCTATTGAAATCCAATCAATTAAAGATAAATGTGAATGTTCATGAGGAGGCCTTTCTTGGTTTTGATAACTTCAAATAAGATTTGAAATGTGTTCTCTACTTCAAAAGAGAGAAACACAAAAAAGAAAACTATGTTTTTCTATTTTCTATTTTTATAATGGATGCAATCTACTAATGCAAGTAATACAAATTCCTATTTTAACAAGGGTTTAATAAAACAAATAATGAAGATAAAGTAATGAGAAAATTAAGAAAACAACATGAAACAAAATCTTAATGACATAATCTATAGAAAAAAATGTGTCTATGAATTAATCCTTCAAAAAAATTGGTAAGTAACGAATAAAAATAAGAGCAATGCTTCCTTAATTCCACTAATGCAATCGTCAATGGGAATTTTGAGTAACCATGAGATATTTCACCTTTCATTAAATCACAAGGCCATTAAAAGTGTGCTTGTGTGAGACAAAAAGCTATGTAAGAACAAAATAGGTGATCTCTTCTCAAACTATATACATTGGTGGAATTTCTAAAATCGTAACAAACACCAGAGTTAAAAGATTGGACAACCAAAAATAATGCAATAAAGCTTTGGCTCAATTATATTCCATGAACATACATTCACAAAACATAACACATTTGGTAAAGAATCACTACATTCCAAATGTGAGCACCAAAAGAATATATTACAGTAGAATAACGACATCCTTGATTACATATTACAATCCTATATTTATAAGAAATCCTTTCCTCAATTTGTGCTTAGAGTGAGAGATATCTTCATACAATCATATACTTCTAATTTAATAAAACAAACTCATTATATACAAACTGACTATCTAACTGATGCTTAGTAGGACTTCATCCATTTTAGAAGAAGAGAGCCATGAGTTGATGTAGAAGTGTTTGGAGGTGTCAAAAATAGAAGTCGAACCTTTATTGGGCATCTTTCAAAGTTAAATTGTTGTCAAAATGTATTTCTAGTGTATGGAAAGCAATTAACTATTGCCACACCTTTAGAAAAGAACACCTAGTGCACCTTGAACACCTCTAACTCCTTCAAAATTATTTCAACACATTGTTGCCAAAAGTGCACTAGTACACCTAGTGCACGAGCGCAACAGTGCACCTAAAAGGGTCCAAAATTGCAAAATTTCCCGAAGTGTCAAAAATGGAATTTTGCCTTTTGGGTTTGTCCTACTTCATATTAGAGTTATGTCTGGGTGCTTTCCATTGAATTTCTCTATTATTTTAGTGAAATTTTCCAAATTTGGTAAATCTATGGCATTATATTTATCTTTGACCTTCGGCCTATTATTATCTATGTCTATACAGGTTTCAGTAAAATCCCTGAGTTTAATATCCAACAAACCTTCTTCTATCCTAAATGCCTACTGAATATCTTCATCATTAGAAACTTCATCAAAAATATTCTAGAATCTTTGGACTACCACATATATAGGTATCAACTTCTCTCTTACATCATCTTCAAAAATGTCCATACATGCATCACTATAATGGTTCCCAACTTCTAAAATTTTCTCTCGGGCTTGGTCCTTGACCTGGTAGATCTCTGCATGTAATTATTCCATTACTTTATTTCTATTTTCTATCTTCTCAATCCAATCATCTATCAATTCTAGCTCCTCTTCTATATATACATCCATAAGCATCCTATACCTTTGGCCTTTTATTGCATGTAATACCTATAAATCCTTTCCCCAAGTATGTACCTTATCCATAAGACCAAACTGTTGATTCAAAATTGTTACAATTTTATCTACATTCTCCTTCATAACATGTAGTAGATTAAGATTCCTTTGGATGATAAGTACACCTTTCTCCTCAAAACTTTCTTTCCACTATTGACAAGCATTCAAAAATGGATCCAATCTCACCACTCCCTATCGCTCCTTTCAATTGTTGCATTTAAAGTCTCTTCAGGGTGTTCAAGATCTAAGGCACCAACAACTTTGATTAAATATCCCTTTAGGATTTTATTTAGTCTTTGAAGTATTATCAATTCTACCCCTTCCTATTCTAAACTTATGAATACTTCCTTCATTCCCATTGTGACCATTAGCTTAGCTATGTTCAATGTAGGCTTTCCAAGCATAACCTCACTAATTTGATAGTCATGTGGAGTCAAATCTTCTATTTTTGTATCAAAAGGAGGGATAAACACTTGTGTGAATAAATCTTGGTTCTAGTCACTATTGATAAAAGCTAATGGTCTTGCTTCCTTTGATGGAGACCCACATTTCCAAAGAACCTCAATTAACTATATCATACCCTCCTCGTTTGTATTGAATTATTGCTTCTTATTTCTTATCACTTCTTTCTACAACTATCTTGGGATCCATTCCACTAAAGTTTTTCCTTTTGAGGATGAAGGAGTTATTTCAGCTATGCTCTTTCTCTTATCACTCCTCTCTAGAGTGTTTTCCATGTGTGATGGATCTATACTGGGAGCTTTTGTATCATTAGAATCTATAATCCTCACCTTGCTATTTTGGGAAGTCTGCTAAGGATATTCAACCATTTGTCCTTCTTTAGACACTTCATTGGTTGATATTTTTTGTGTCTCTTCCTCTTTTTCTTCTTGAACTTGTTCTTTTTCTGTGTTTGGTGGTAGAGGAGTAGTAGAACCTTTATCTATAAAGACTACGACTTGTACTGGGGACGAAGGAGTAATTTCAAGACCTTGTGACTCTTGTGACATCTGATTCCAATCCTCTTGTTAAGGTTGATTGGTTGGGGTATCTCTGATCTTGTCTCCCACTAATTTAGTTCCTATAGGCATAAAATCAAAATTTATCATCTTAAAGACATTAGGCTCTTCAACACCCTTCTCATCAATCCAGTGTTGCATTTCATCCTCAGATGTTGTGGCTTTAATAACCTACTCAAGAATGGGTGGTAGTGTGATTTTTGAGCTTCTTCTTTTTTTTTTCTCCTATAGCTCTAGCAAGCTAGGTCCTCTTATTCAAAGTTACATTATCCTCATCATCCTCTTCTTCATCTTCTTCAGGAATAGGTTTAGGGATTGATGGGATAGGAACTATTTTCTTGATCACCCTTTGCCTCTTTTTTATTGGAGTCTTGATCTTTCTTTCCTTTTTAGGTGTAGAAGGGGATGCTTATTCTAATTGACATGGAGAGGAGACCTCATGAACCTCAACCTCTATCTCTGTCTGGCTTAGTGTAGCTAGTGACACTTGAGCATCTAACTAGACTTACAAAGTTCCATTATCTTCTTACCCTTGTATATTTTCTTCCCCTTACTATTGAGGTGCTGGGATTTCCTCCTCTTCTGGCTCAACTCTTGTAGAAGAAATTTTTTTTCCTCTTGCCTCCTCTTCCCCTTTGAGCATGATAATATCCAATTATTCTAGGAAGTTGGTGTACCATTTCTAGCCTTATAGGTGAATGAGCTACAAAGGTAGTGATGGTGACTTTTTTCCCTCTACCTTTGGATGGGTAGGCTTATGCATGAAAAATCACCATTTCAATACTTGGATCAAGCTTAAATGGTTTCTTAATCCAATCCTATGTCATTTTAATAATATGCCTCGCCCTATGGTTGATATCAGAATTATCCTCCCTATCAACCTTAGTATTCATAATGGGCCTATCACCAATCTTGTCCCTATTGAACAAAGGGTAAAGAAACTCCTCTAAGTCCTGTTGCAATATCTTCAATAGAATCTTTATTTTTAGGGCCTTCTCTACTAGGTACAAAGTCATCCTACAATAATCCCTAATTTAGATATCATAGTTGTTTGTTACATTCTTCCAATGATCCTCAATAGCCTCTTCATGTAGGAATGTCTTACCAGCCAAATATTGTAATCTCCCTATATTGTCACAATATGGCCTTGGAGAATTATATCCTTCCAATGAATATTGATCCCATTCACAATTAAAAGAAGGGATATCTTGCCTCTGATCTACCTAGAAAGGTCCTATAATCAATGGCCATGTCCAACATTTTTTATGTTCCCTTCTAATTCTATCATAGGTAGACAAGATTTTTCAAGAAATCTCTAGGAGAACAAGTCTATCACAAGGATACCTTAGGAGCTTTTTTAGGTTAACAGTTGTACCTACTGCCCTTAGATATGTAAATGTCCTAAACTAGATACAGTATTCTCTTAGTACTAATGTCTGTGCCACTGCATTATCTGATAATATCTTCACATAATACCCTTCTATGAATTAGATTATAGTGAATATAAAGGCATCATTAACAATTATATATTCTTTTCTATGCTCTAAGAGCCTCTTCTATTCCAACTGGGCATAGATGATATATGGCCATGCATTTAGATCCTATATGTTGCCCTTCCTATAAAACCTCAAATAATCTATCACTCTTGCATCCAATAAGTATACCAAATATGAAGTCATATAAAACTTCCTGTCGTTCTTAGCTACCACCAACTGCTCACATAAATTATAACTAAGAGTAGAAGCCCAATCTAATGGCATCTTTACTTTCTTAATTGTCTCAATAAAATGAACCATAAAGTTGTTCAAGTTCCTAGCTACTGGTAGACCCATAACTCTACTTAGAAGTATGATCAAGTATCCAATGTCTTCTATCGTATACCCTTTGGTCATATCCACCTTTCTATTCTTCTTTCCCAAAGGAGTCTTTTCTATGAGGTAGGATGATTGAATAATCTCTAAGGCTTCCTTGATATATTCTCAATACCACCTTTCTACTTGGTCATAGGCTTGATGAACTGACCTATCTATGGGAGATAAAATATTTTCTCAATACAATTAGGTTGTAGATCAAGAAAAATTTCTCCTATTATGATCTTTTCAACCCTCTCCTTAGGGAAAAAGTGTTCTGCAAATATCACAACGAGATCCAAAGATTGTATTGACACTAGGTGCGAAGCTGCATTAATGAGTCTTGATCAAATGAGTACGGAGACCATTTGTGACCTCTTTGTGAGTTTGTTACATATCTTAAGAAATTTTTCCAAATCAGTGTGTCATAGATCAATATCCTTAATCTCTAAGTTGTAATCCTAGAAATGTGATTTCATTAAAATGCCCCAGAACTTAAACACCATAGCTTTTGGTGCCATTTTATCACCAAGGGAAGATGAAGAAGATGCCATTATATATCCACAAAGGGATCCCCATTAGTTCTAAATTGAAGGGAATATGACAAATTGAAATCTTAAAATTGAGTCACACAAAATTTGCAAAGCCAAAATGCTCAAAAACACAGACAAACCTATTTTAACCTCTAAAAAGAAAATCAAAATGGTATAGTGCACCAGGTGCACCAGGAAGGTATAGCTAATGGACAACACTTCTGAGTGTATTTTATAGTTTCTTTTTAAAAATAATTAGGTGCGCACTAGTGCACCAAGTTGCGCATGCTACTGTGCACCTAAGTTGAACAGTGAATACATTTTTTTTTTTTTTTTTTGTGTTTTTCACTTTTTAAAACCCATATTGGGTGTGCAGTAGTGCACCTAGATAGGTGCGCTGATGCGCACCCAATTGGCCTGTTTGATTTTAAGTTCTTTGTCATTTTTAAATTTTTTTACCATGAGTATTGGTGCACATCATCGCACCTTGGGAGGTGTGTTGTTGCACACCAACTTTCCTAACTTAGTGTATGTTGTGTTTTGGTGCAAGGTGGAGATGTGTAGCAAGGAGGAATGACTGTACCTTGGTGCTTCTGGAGCTGTAGTAAAAAACTTTGATTATTTTGGAGGAAAGTAGAAACAAAGGCAAGGTAAGAAATAAGAAAAGGAGATGGATTTTATAGCCCTGCCACACCCTAGGTCTTTGCAGAGGTCTGCACCCCTGTGATTGCTTAGCTATGGAGTTGTAGAGGTGCGACTAGTTAAAAAACACGACTTCCTAATTTGGTACATCAGTTTACTTATTTCAGTACATTGGTATGTGTTTTTACTTTCGAAAAGGTTTTCCTTGTTAAAGAACATAATTTTTGAACCCCCCAACTTCTCAAATTGGACTCAAATGTAAACTAGGGAACTAGGGATACTTTAGAAAACTTGGCCACTTGGACTGGGGCTTTGAAAAGCAAAAATAATAAAGTAGGGGGTCCCCATTTCTATAGGAAATAGAGCATGCACTGTGGGACCACAATAGTATACATCTTAATTCTTGTATGGCATAAAATCTAATAGTATAGATAGGCAAAAACATTCTCAATATTTTTCATAACATTGTATCACCATCTATCTCATTAGTAACGCCTCTTATAGCATTAACATCTTTTATTCTAGAGAAATATTGATCAATATTCTTAGTTTCTTACATCCTCATATCATTAAATTTACCTCAAATACTTTTAGATTTGGCTCTTAAAATATTTGCATCTCCTCCATAAATGGTGTGAATATCATCTCACATCTTCTTTGTAGAATCACAACCCTTCATGTCATCTAACTTAACATAAATTAGGATAGAGGAAATCTCTAACATTTCCTAACTATGTCCTTTTGTCTTTTTGAGATCATTAACACTTAGGGCTCTAGTAATATTGACATGCTGAGTGGAGATGGTAGATTGTGCGTGGTCTCCAAAACCTCCAAGGTGTAGCTTCATTAGATTTTTCTAGGAAGGGAAGTTCTCCCTGTTAAGCTTGGGTACCTCTCCTTTTGACATCTTGATGTTTTGCTTCTAGTACCTTTAAACTAGTCCTCTTAAGCACTATGGCTCTAATACCATTTTTTCAAATTCTTTAGAATAACTAAAAGGGGAGGTGAATCAGTTATCCAAGGTTCAAGGGTAAAAGTACAAAGCTATGTCACCATTTAGGCTAACTTATCAGAATGACTAAATTTGAGTATTTCTATCTTTTTTTTTTCTTTTTTTTTAACATATGATCTAGACATATTCATTCTAGCTAAGTCATATATGGTCTCACATTTTTCCAATTGGAAATGTCTATTAAATGAATTTTTAATGCTTTTTTATATCCAATTACTAAAGAAATAAAATTATTTCAAAAAAGTGGCATTTTAATAACTCTTACTATTTTTTATGAATTTTTTAATAATATGTAAACACCATTTTATAAAGCTCAGATTCAAGAGAATAACCACATAGAGTATATAACAGTTTAATTAGATATAGTATATTGTAATTAAAAAATTCTACAACTACGTATTTTAACATTTGAAAAGATGTTAGTTTTGAGAAAGAAAAAAGTATTAGATCATACCAAAAATGTAAAAAAATTATATGACATTCTAGAGGAGAACGTCTTCTTCTAGAATGTATAGTTTTTCTCCTAGTTAGAAAAAAATTGTTTTGAAAAATGTTGTGGGAGATGAAAACTATCAATTTTAGGTGAGTTCAGATTTCAATCCTCATAAAAGAGAAAATATATGTCTAAATCTGATTTTTATTTTTGATTATTTTACATAAATATTTTATCTATAACATAGTCTGAGATCAAAGGTAAATATATTTATTTCCATATAAATTTGTGGTGGGAACTAAATCCCTAATTTTCTATGTTTTTTAGCACCTAAAAGATTATCTATAAAAAGTAGAAAAATATATCAATTCTTATTCCGTATAATTTTTAAAAATTATAATCCTAAACTTTATCCATTTCTACATATTTCATTAGTTTACTTCACTTCCAAATTCAAAATAATAATGCCAATTTTAGCTCGTTGACGGTGAATAGTTATACTTTAGTTAGCCTTTTACCTTTACAAAAGGGGGACATAGGTTTGTGCGTTTACCCTCAAATTTACAAATAAAAATTTGCAATGATTAGTAGACGATATCCAAAAAAATATATTATACATGCATTAATTAGATCATACAACACTTAAACTTTGTAGGTTTTTATCCTAGGTCAAAACAACTTTGTAGAAATGTAATCATGAAACACAATAGATTTGATAAGCCATTTCATAAATGGATTTTATGTAGAAATTCACTTTGGGAAAAACCACCAGTAACACGCTACTAATTCTCACTCTATTGAAGTGATGCCCTATGAAAGGCCAACCTTGTTAAAGGTTTCAATACACACTTTTAAATGTGACCTGGTTAGAAGATTTCAATCACTCTATTAGGAGTGAGCCTTGTTAGAGGACTTTAGTTCATTCACTTGGAATGTCACCAAAATAAAGGATTTACAAATGGCTATTATGTCAACCTTAATACAAGGATTTACCTTAGAATGATACAATGATTAAAAAGATAGTAGGCTTAATCTGGCAATAAATTAAAACTCACTTGCAGATTACAAATGTTTGTTTTATTCCTCCATTCTAGTTAGCTTTCACAAACTTCAGCTCTGATAGCTTGTTCACCCTTCAAGCATTCATACTCTTAAGCCTTCTTCTTTTCTCACCAATTTAGTCTCTTCTATTCAGCCATTGAATCAAGAAATACCCTAGACTCCCTGTCTTCCTTAGGTTCCTAAACATGACAACCTTATACTTCTAACCAACTCTCTCTATAAATAGAGATTTAAGATGCTTTTATATTTAATGACAATCATAAATTTTATGATTAGGAAGGATTTTTTAGGATACAATGAATCTACCCACTTTTACATTAATTTCATCTACAAACTTATTCCTTAATCTTCCTTGAAATAACCACAAAATGGTTTACCTCAAATTTTGAGCCATAAGCTCATTATAGTTATCTTCCACACACTTTATATAATTCAAGAAAATAGAATAGTTAGCTCAAATTCATCAAATTTATTATTTAACATGAATTAGTGTATCCAACCTTTGTAGCCTTAAGTAGATAAACAATACACTATATCATCACAATCTTAACGGAATGTTGTACTCCTTTTTCATACCATGACTCAACCTTTTCTCTAGGTACTCTTATTATCTCATTTGATCAAATCCTCTTCATCAATAAAACAAATGATAGTACTCAAATAAACTAAGTAGTTGTCTTACATATAGGTAGCAAGTTTGACATAAGTGACAAAACAATAATTGAAACACATCTTGATATTTGTATTAATCTTTTCCCAATATAAGTTTCTCTAAATGTTGTCATACCTTGGGTATCAATAAGAATTTATCATATCTAAGGATTTCACCATGAAAATATAATAAACTCTAGGGAAATCCAAGTATTAACCATGTAAATTATGATGAATTTGGTCTCAAGTTTGTCTATTTGTATCAAAGAGAAATTTGATGCCTTAGGCATGCAATACCTATGTGTATGCTTATAGCTATGATAAACATCTCCCATAACTTTCTTGAGAAGAGTCACTAGATCTTGTAATCAGGTTTAAATTTTTTTAATCCACTCCACTTCATGTTCTTATTGTTAAGTTGTATTTTGGGTCTTTGGAAAGTATACCTCATTTGTATTTGGAGACCTAATAGGGCTAATTGCCTAGAGAAGAAACTAGGTAAAACCTAATTTGTTCATACCATCCACTCCTAGTTTTCTAAAATGTTTGGTAAATCCCAAAAGGATATTTGAATATGTTATATTTTCATAATTTTATGTGGATATTTCTAAAGTTAAGTCAAATTTTAATGAAAAAGGGTACAAGCCTAAGATAGTGGATTTGTGAATCAACCATAAGGTAAATGTTGCATAATAAGATTTTAACCTTCAATCCACTTCACAATGGATGAAAATAGACCAAAGGTTAAACCTTGAGTCATCCTTGGTCCTTTTCTATGTTTTTGGGTCTTGTGTCAAAAATTGTTAATTTTTTTTTATAGGGAAATTTGTGATAAGTTGTCTTGTTTGAAGGGGTCTTCCTTGTGATTCAGATATCCTTGGCTAGGGTTAGGTTGTGATAACATTAACATACTATTTTAATAAACTTTTATTGTTACTTGAGGAAATTTGGTAGGATCAAAGACAACATGTTCAGCATACCTTTAGTTAAGAGGATCTAAGGGATAGTTGATTCTTCTAAGGATCTCTACACCAAGATACAATAGATCAATAGGTATCAAAGACATGTCTCTTAGTAAAGAAGAAGGAATACCTTCAAGGGTAAACAATGTAGAACTTGAAAATATCATGAGAGAAAAAGGGACAAGTAATGTTGCTCCAGCAAAGAGGTTCAAGGAACTTTTTAAAAAATTGGATAAGAATAAGGAGCTGATTTCTTAATATGACAAGAATGATGAATCTGAAGACCTTGATGAGGATGGTGAAGTGCCTAGAGAATAGAGACCTCTCTTGAATGCTCTCAATTCCATAAAAAAGAGGATCATGGAAGGAAAGTTGGAACTACCAAATTTTGCAAGATGAATGTTGATGTGGCCTTAGATTTGATTGAGGCCTTGATAATTTTCTTTGAATGGGATGACAATCCAAAGAAATAAAGAGTAAAAATGGAAAAGTTGAAGTTGAAAGGAGTAGCCCTAACTTGGTGGAGCTTCATCCAAATTGAAAAGGTGAAGAAAGGAAGAAGTGTGATCTCTTCTTGGGACAAAATGGTGGCAATAGTCAAAGAAATCTAGGTGCCTAAAGACTATAGTGTACAAATCCATAGAAGGAAGTAGAGTCTAAAACAAAAAGTCTTAGATGTGAGTTCCTATATAGAGTAGTTTCTAAAGTTTTGTATGAAAGCAAACATAATGGAGGATGAGGAAGAAACACTTTCTAGGTAGATGAATGGCATTAAGGTACCCATTGAAGAGGAACTAAGTTTGTAGATCCCTAGTTCTATGCATAAGTGCTATCAGTTAGCCATCAAAGTAGAGGAGAAATGGAAAAGGAAGCAAGACCAAAGCAAAGGGAATGAGAATAATAATATAAGAACTTTAGGGGCATGAAAAAATCTTGGAGCAAGGGAAAAAATAATGAAAATAAAACTTCTAATTAGGACAAAAATAAAAGAGATTCTAGTTATAGGGGAAAATATAGAGGAGGAAAGACTTTTAGAAGAAGTAGAGGAAGAGGCAACAACCCCATCAAATGATACAATTGAAACCAACTAGGTCACCATGCAATTAAGTGACTAGAAAACAAAAACAAAAATGAATTGGAGAGGAGATCTCAAGTCATTGAGGAAGATCAACATGAAAATAGGGATCTTGAACTTGAGGAAGGAACATGTTTGATGATGAGGAAAGCTTTCTTGTATCCCTTAGACCTAGGAAAGACCCCAAATAAGGAACCTATTCATAAAAAAGTTCAAATGTCAATGCAAGGTATGTAGTCCTTTAATTAATTTTGTTTCAACTAAAAATTTGTTGTCCTCTGGAATGGTTGAAAAGTTTAACTATGCTAATTAGCCCCACCCCTTACCCTATCATGTGTCTTGGCTTACAAAAGATCAGAACAAGCTTCAGTAGAGTTCTATACTATAGACTTTAAAGACAAAGTTCTTTGTGATGTGGTTGAGATAGATGCCTCCCACATTCTCTTTGGTAGAAACTAATAGTTTGATGTAGATGCCATACACCATTGTAGAAAAAATACATATTACATAACTAAGAATGGGGTAACCTTCACAATGAAAGCATTCCCTAATCCTAATGTAGAGTCTACTTTAGTCATCATAGGAGAGAAGGAAATGTTGAAAGCATTAAAATAACCTTACTCCCAATGATTCATATGGGTTTCTAAACCTAAGCAAAACATTAGTGCTAATAAAAAAGAGCCTATACCAAATGAGATCAAGGATCTAGTACTTAAGTATAGTGATGTGACTACCTATGATTTTTCCTAAATCCTCCCTCCCTTAAGAGATATTGATCATCAAATTGACTTGATCCTTGGCTCATCTTCAATAACAAAGAACCAATGAGATGACTCCAACCCAAAATGTAGAGATTGTAAAACAAGTCGATGATTTGCTTGAGAAAGACCTGATTCAAAGAAGTATTATTACTTGTGTAGTCCCATCACTCCTTTCTCCCAAAATAGATGGAAAGTGGAGATTTTATACTAACAACAAGGCTCTAAATAAGATCACTATCTAATATAGATCTCTCATGTCAATGATTGAATACTTGCTAGAGAAACTAGGATGTGCTTGTTAGTTTACAAAAATAGACTTGAAGTCAGGCTACCATCAAATTAGGATCAAGCCAAGAAATGAATGGAAGACAAAATTTAAGACAAATTAAGGAATCTTTGAATAGTTGGTAATGCCTTTTGGGTTAATTAATGTGCCTAATACATTTATGAGGATTACGAATGAGATATTCATTATTCTCATTCAAAAATGTGTTGTTGTATGCATTGATGACATACTAATATTTAGTCATAGTAGAGAAGAACACCTTCTTCATGTGGAATAGATTTTGAGGAGACTTCATTGGCACAAATTGGTGACCAACTTGAAAAAAATGAAATTCATGAAGAAAGAACTTGTGTTCCTAGGCTTTCTCATCCCACAAGCCAACCTAAAGATGGACACTAAGAAGGTTGACACCATTATCAACTAGCCTCTACCAAAAAACCAAGGTGGTGTATGAAGCTTTCATGTTCTTGCCACTTTCTATAGGAAATTCATCAAGAATTTCAGTCATGTGTGTGCTCCTATTCTAGACACCATTAAAGGAGGAAGGAAGAACAAGTTTTCTTTGACAAGTGATACTTTCCAATATTTTAAGAACAAAGTTTGTTGATATCAAAGCTTGGTGCTTCTTGAATTCAACAGGGTATTCACTATGGAGACTAATGCAAGTAACTTGGATATAGGTGTTGTCCTAAGCCAAGAAGGAAAACAAGTAACATTCTTTTTAGGAAAACTCAATCACGCAAAGAAGAAGTACTCCACATATGATCTAGAGTTATATGTCATGCTACAAGCCCTAAAGAAATGGAGGCACTATTTAATCCTTAAGGAGTTTTTAGTTTATATTGATAATCATGCATTAAGTTTCCTTAATTCTCATGAAAAGTTTTCAATCAAGCATATTAAATGGATGGAACAACTACAAGTATATACATTCAATAATAAGTACAAGAAGGGAATAAAAAACAAGCTAACAGATGCCCATAGTAGGAGAGTTAGATTGATTGAAGAGATTGAATGCAATAGTGTGGGCATAGACTCACTAAGGAACTTGTATGTAGATGATACATATTTTTGAGAAGCTTTTGAGGTTTGCACTAAAATGGTAGGCAAGTATCATACTAATTTTTCTGAATATTTAATTTAGAATGGACTCCTATTCAAGGGGGGGCAACTATGCATAACTATAGTTACCATGAGGACAAACATTATTAGGGAGAAATTTTGTGGTGGCTTAGGAGGGAACTTTGGAATAGAAAAACAACATACATGGTAAAGAGAAGTTATATATGGCCAAAGATTGGAAATGATGTCAAGAAGTTCATTGAAACTTGTACAATTTTTGAATATGCCAAAGGAGTATCCACGAATTAAGGAATCTATAAACCTTTACCAATTCCCACAAGGCCTTGGGAATTAATTTCAATGGATTTTGTAATGGGTTTTCCTAGAAAAAAATAAGGATTTGATAGTCTATCTTTCATAGTGTAAAGATTCAATTAGATGGTTCACATTGTGCCCTACAAAAGCACAAATGATCCATCTCATATTGGACATCTCTTTTTCAAATAAGTTGTTAGAATCCATGGCCTACCCCAAAGTATAGTATAAGAGAGGGATGTAAAGTTTCAAGGGCATTATCAGAGGACTCTTTTAAAAAAGCTTGGAACTAACATGACCTATATCTCTAGAGGCCTACCATCCACAAATTGATGGGAAGACTAAGGTGGTAAATAGGTCATTCGAAAACATCCTTAAATGCTTAACCAAGAACATTCTCAAAGTTTGAATTTTCTCTTGCCTCAAGAAAAAATTTCTTTTAATGACTCCATGAATAGGTCAACTTGGAGAACCCCTTTCCAAACTATCTATGGACTTTATCCAAAATTTCCTTTGGATTTTGGTAGAGTTACCATCAGACCTCAGATTTAATTCTCAAGGAGAGTAACTTTTAGAGTTAATCACTAAGGTGCAGAATGAAGTGAAGGAAGAATTATAAAAATTGACCATCAAATAAAAGGAATAGGTAGATAAGAGAAGAACAGATGTCCATTTCAATATTGGAGACAAGGTATGGACATTCATGAGGAAGGAGAGATTACCTAAGGGTAGGTATACAAAACTTCACATGAAGAAGGTTGGGCCATGTACTATACTCAAAAAATATGGGTGACAATGCCTATGAAATATCTCTTCCCCGTACCTTCCAAATCTCTTCAATTTTTAATATTGTAGACCTCACTCCTTACAAAGGTTTCTTAGGTTCAACAAGTGAATAGGGTCAGCATATTGAAGTTTATTAATAATATGCCACTAGCCTCCCTCAAAGAAGGTCAGTTTAGGTGGAGACCATATTTGACACCAAGTTGCTGAAATTTAAAAAAAAGGCATAATAAATACATGCAACATCTAGTAAAATACAAAGAAAACCCTTACATTGATGCAACTTGGATGACAAAGCATCATATCAAGCAACATGATACCTCTATTGAGTAGTTAACCTTATGTGGGAACTTGAGTTCAAAAAGTTAAGGGGTGTATGGTACAAGGTCACCCATAAAAAATGAGGAGTCTTGATTATTTCAAAGACATATTCTAGATCCTAAGAACCTATAGGATAGGTTAGAAATAGTATGTAATCATTTGGACATAATTATAAGGCCTAGTTCCATTAAGATTGGTATAGTTATAAGCCTTGGTCAACTATGATCAAAGGTTTTCAAATAACATAAAATCTTAGGATATTTTATGTTTTCATATTTTTAGCATGTTTTGATTCTAGTTGGGTCATTTAGATCATGTTTTGATAATAAATTTTAAAAGTTGCATAAAATGAAAAGATTGCTAAAATATTGTCAAGCAACTTTTGGCACATAGTAATAGCTCTACAACTTACCACGCCTAGCATTATTCTCACTTCCATGCCCTCTCGGCCTTGAGATTGATGGATCCCCCCCCCCCCCCCCCCACCTTTATCCCCAGTTGGAATTGGCCCCCATTTGTTTCGATTTGGAGCTACTTGCTAAATCCTAGAATGGTCATGTTCTACATCAAGAGGAGACTCCTGTCCTCATGGAACCTTGTGTCATTCATGATGAGTGTGCCTATTTGAACCCCAAATCCATCAATGGTCCCATGACGGAAGCCATAATAATGGCCACTTCAAAGTCAAACTAACTAGTGGCTATTTCTTGATAAAAGACTCTTGTGGACTCTAGTGTGAAACCCACATTTTCCTTAGGAAATACTCGATCTCTAATTTCACCACTTGATTCTATTGTAGATTTGATTTCCTCAGGACTTACCTTGTCCCTAGTTGGAAAGATTGTCTCATTCTAACCTATGGTGGATATGGTTAGAAAATGGTGCTTGACAAAGAGGAAACTAATAGGTTTGGTTTTGATTTTTGTGATGGTTGGCTCCCTCTTCCTATTCAATTTCACATCTAAAAAAGACCAATATTTGGTCATGGTGGGATCATGGAACTTCAAAAAACACTAGTTGTTGCTAGTAAAATAGAAACTAGGATTTAACTCAGAGAATGGTCTCTATAGATACGCTCCATTTTGGATACATTTTCCTGTGCTCCCTTTGAAATTTTGGGATGAGTGTGTATTTAGATGGATTGGTCACTTCTTTGGAAAATTTGTTAAAATGGATTCTATGGTAAGTTCAAAGGCTAAACTGGGAATCGCTAGGATTTATGTAAATGTGGGTATGAACAAACCCTTACCAATGATGGTGGATCTTAAGTCTAAATATGGTACCTTGTTGTAATCACTAATCTATGAGAATGTTTCTTACTTTTTCCAAAATGCAACAACTTTGGTCATTTGTTTGTCGATTTCTTGAAGGGTGAAAAAATCAAGAACAAAGTCTCCTTCCCAGGTATAGAGATGGTTGAAAGCTTGAAAATGGAAAAAATGGATGCACCATCCATAACCCATGAAAATAAAAAACTAGTAAGTTTGACTAAAACTTGCATGGAGAATGTTCAAAATCTAAAAGGAAACGATAGTAAAATTGATGAGTAAGCCATAACCCCTATGAAAGTTAATGATGATGGGTAGGTGAGGAGGCCATAAGTGATCAACTTGACAAAATGGACACTAATGTACATGAAAGGGGGGAGATTTTTGACACACAGATCCTAGAATTGCCTCATCTAGGTGGAGGCCTATTAAACAAAGAAATGGTGATGGATGGAGTTCTTAACTCTTGTAGCCCACAAATTAACTTGGGGTTTAGCTCACCACCTACAAATAGAACCCTTGTGGTCTCTCTACCAAGTATTTTTGAAGTTTTTTCCCTAACCTCTGAGGGCCCAAGCCTTGATGTTCTTAGCAATGATGCTAAATGGATAGTCCCAATAAGAAATCACAAGGAAGGACATAGGGGTGATGTTGGATCAACAACAAGGGTTGGGAGACCTTTGATTAGGAACATCCATTAAAAGGAAATAGAAAAGGATATAACACAATGGAAACAAAAAACCCTAAAGGAAACTGAGAACCATAAGAGATGAAGATCATATCGTATAATGTGAGAGGGTTGAATAGCCCCAAGAAGTAGTATGAAATCAAAAAATGGATCATTTAACTCAATACTGATATGATTCTTTTACAAGAAGTAAAAATGAGAGACCATGTTTTCTCTAGAGTGGCTAATTACATTTGTCTAGGTGCTAAATTTTCTTATAGTGATGCTAATGGTGCTTTCAGTGGCAGTGCTACAATGTAGAATCTAGACTAGGCAGTGTATTTTGCTATCTTTGTCAATACCCATTTTTTTATCACAAGCTTCACTACCTAAACTAGTAGTTGGAATTTTTTTAATTTCTATGCCCTCAACACTCATAATGGAAAACTTTTTTTCTAGGATGAGGCTACTATTATGGCTAATTCCATCACATAAATAATTATTTTATGCATAGGATACTTTAACACCCTACTCTACCCTTCAAAGAAAATGGGGGGCTTACAGGACTTTTTGAATAGTATGCAAGACTTGGAGGATTTATTGAGAAGAAATGATTTTATTGATGTTTATCTTCAAGGCTCTGTCTTCACTTGGTCTAACAATAGATTAGGGAAAAAATGATTTAGGTTAGTCTTGGTAGGAACCCTATCTCTTCTAGATGTTCTCCAATGCACCTCATTAAAGGTGGATCTAAGAACCATATTGGATCACTCTATATTGTTTTTCTCTTTGACACAAAGTCTAAATAAATGAAGGCCCTTTAGGTATGAGATCATGTGGCACTCACATAAAGAGTTTAGAGATTATATTGCATGGTAGTGGAAGGATCTATTGGAAGTTAAAACCATGTTTTGTATTAGTAGAAAACTTGGTAGAATCCTTAAAGTAGTGTGAGAATGGAGCAAATCCTCATTTGGGAAAATTTCCAAAGAAAATAAGTCTATTGGAAAGAAGGTGGAATTTCTCCAAAAACATCTTATGCAAGGAAATGCTCATGTTGAGTAGTAGCATGAAGAGATGGAGTAGTTGAGGGCATAGAAATTAAACAAATTTATCCTAGCAAATGTATAACAAGTTTCCCATTATGAAATGTATAACTTGTTTGGAAAACTAGGAAATGTATAACCCCCTAGTTGCCTAGGTCAGTAGTAACTTGCAAAGTGATATCTTAATGTCATTTTAGTAGGTGATCAATGACCATATAAATGATGACATGATGAGTAAGGTCAAGGAGGAGGATGTTAAAAGGTTGTTTTCAGTATGAATCAGTACAAAGCCCTTGGTCTTGATGGGTTTCCTCCAGCTTTCTTCCAGGAATTTTGGGACATTTTTACGTACATTGTGATCCATGCTTCTCGTGACTTTGTCAAAATGGGTAAACTATTGAAAGAACTCAATTGGAATTGTATTGTTCTTATTCTTAAGATGTAGGAGCCTAGAAGGCTAGAAGATTTCAGACCCATTAGCCTTTTCAACACAATTTATAAAGCTCTTGCTAAGGTCATGGTAAATCATACCAAGCCCCTTCTTCATAAGTTCATAGGCCCATACCAAAATGATTTTATGCTAGGGAGATGGATTCTTAATGTGGTAATAACCACTTATGAAGCAATTCATTTTATGGAAAGAAGAAAGAACCCAGGTATGGCCCTTAAACTAGATATTTCCAAATCTTATGATAAGGTTAGAAACGAATTTATTTTTTCTATTTTGGCCAAGCTTGGATTTAAAGAGAATGTTGTTATAATTATCCAAATTAATGGGGCTCCTAGAAAATTCTTCTCTTCTTCTGAAGGTTTGCATCAAGGTGACACCCTATCTACTTACCTATTCATCATTGTGGTAGAGATTTTAAGTATAAATTTAGTTTCTTTGGTTGACTCTAGTAGAATTAAGGGTATTAAAACTACTTCTCAGTACCCCTCAAAAATTATCCATTAGTTTATGCATGATACATTCTTATTGTGCATCTCCTCTATCCATGAGGCTAGAGAATGGAAAGACACCTTGAATTAGTATGTGTTGGTCTCTAGTCAATGCATAAATTGTCCAAAAGGAAAAGTGTATTTCTTCAACGTTTTTGTTAGTTTGAGAGGAAAGGTGATAGATATTATTGGTTGCTAGGAGGCATCTCTCCTAGACACTTATTTTCGTCTCCTTCTCATAATAAAAGAGGTCCACAATAAATATTGGAATGGCTTGGTTGAATGCTTCTAGACAAATTTGGTAGGCTAGAAAGGTAAAATTTTGAGTAACACAAGGAAACTTCAGCTTCTCTTAGCCTCCTTGAAGGGCATCCCAGTGTACTTCCTCTCCATCTTAAAAAATCTAGGAAAATTTAGAGACATTCTTGAGAAAATCCAATGTAATTGTTTATGGTCTAGCACTGAAGAGAAGTCTAGGTTGAGCTTGGTAAGCTAGGAGAAATTTTCTCATCCTAAAGCACTTGGAGGACTGAATATAAATAGAATAAGACACTTGAATAAGGCCTTCCAAACCAAAATCACCTAGAAATTGGTGAATTATTATGGTAGTTGATGTAACATTGTGATAGCTAAATACCTTGGAGGGTCTTCTTTCAATTGCTTCCTTTGGGTACATGCTCTGCCCGAGGGTTCCAAGATCTGGAACAATGTAGTTAACACCCAAATAATCATGAAGATAGGTTTCTAATGGATCATGGGGGATGGAAACTCAATTAACTTCTAGGAAGATCAATGGCTCCAAGATATCCTTATCATGCATACTAAGTTCCTATCTCTTTACGAGATGTGTACTAGATTGTATGGCTTTCTAACTCAAAGATTTATCTCCTTAGATTGACAATGGGTTAAATTCTAGAACCAGAAGCCTATGGAGATGGGCCTTTTCCTATAGTTTCATGATGTTCTCTAGAATTATAGGATTCCGCTCAACTTGGTAGTGTAATCATTGGTTTGGAAACTTACCCCCTCGAGTGATTTCATAGTGAGGTCATCTTATCTTTATTGTCTTATGGGGGAGATGGCTCATAAAGATTAGAGAAAGGTCTAGCACCTTTGGATCTTAAAAAACATAAACTTCTTTTGGTGGATGGCTTTGCATAGGTCTATACTAACTATGGATAACCTCCAAAGAAGAGGGTATCAACTTGTTAGCTACTACATTATATATCTCTATAATGTTGAATCTATTCCACACCTTTTTATCTATTTCCCTTTTTCCATAGAGGTTTAGAGGGAAGTCCCTACCTTATAAGAAGTCTAGTAGTGAGTTGATGGAGAGTTGTAGCAATTTGTTGACTTAAATAGTTTGTCTGCCTACACTTACTTCAAAAACTTATGGTCTATACTTCACCCATATGTATTATTAAAAAATTTATGAAGAAGAATAATAGAATTGTTAGGGAATATGCCACTACTAGTTTGGGGGTGACCCAATAGGTTATCAGACTTCTAAATGAATGCGATGAGATATGGTAGTGGAAGCCTACCCCCCACCACCCCCCCACAAAAAACTCTCTAGGAAGACACCACATGAAATATTCTTTTGCTTGGGATGTAGGCCCAATAGTGGCACAATTTGACAATTCAAAACCCATGGCTAGAAAGATGAAATTGTGGCACCCTCCCCCTGAATCCTAGATAAAACTCAATTTTGATGGTTTAGCCATGATGATAATATTACATTAGGAGGTGTCATTTTTAATAGTAGGAGTAATCTAGTGGTTTCCTATGCTAGAAACTAAGGAGAGGGATCAAATAATGAAGTGCAAGCCTTGGCACATCTGGGAGGTTTGAGAATTGTGAGAGCTTGTGGATTTAATAGGCTTGCAATTAAGGTGGACTCATGGTTGTTTATTAGTGCTTCTAAGGGAGAGGGTTAGACTAGATGGTCAACCAAAGTAATAATTGATGAGATCTGCATGTTGATGGAAGAATTCCATGAGATGCATGTGGATCACATATATCATAAAGGGAATGACATGGTGGATGAGTTGGAAAAATTTGTCCATAGTGTCATGTAGTTAATTGAATGGGTGGACATTAGATAGTTTCCATCATCAACTCAAGGTATGATGTAAAGGGAGCATACTTATAATAGTTCCATATGAATCATCATAACATGTGGCAGTCCTTCACTTATTTTCATGGGCAAGAAGACAAGGATCTTCATAAAGGGATCATTTGGCAAGATTGTATGATGATTCACATTAGTGATTCAATTTCCATGAGGTTTAAGTATTGCTAAAAAAGGATGTAGAGGGTGGATTTTTGTTAAATTATCATTTATGGATTGAAAGGGACTACTAACACATGTTGTCAAGGGTGGTTTATTTGGTTTTTTGGAAACCTTGCAAACTTATGATGGTTATTCATTGCCTTCTTCTTTTAATCTTTGGTGTAATTTATTTAATATTCATTAACTACCAAACCTACACCAAGGCTATGTTAGAAAATTCTAAAGATTTGGTGGTTAAATTTGGTGATGACATGGGCATTAGTGATTGTATTGAACCTATGGGAGTGGCAACATGCATCCATAAGAGAGAAGCAAAGATAATTGAACTGTAGGAAGGTGGCCTATTACCGTTTATGGAAGGGGTGACAAAACATGATGATAATGTCTCAATGTAGTTCTTTAATTCATCAAATGACAAGAAAGTGATTGTCAATGGGATGGGTTTTAAAATCTCAGAGCAAGTCATATCAAAAGTTGGAGGGTTTATCCTAGAAGGAAAGAACTAGTGTAAGAAGGCCAAGGAAAATGTAGAAACTAGTTTTTGAATCTTTTTTCAAATTTAAGGAGGAACTAGTGTGAATGCATGGTGGGTTTTAGGTACTCTATTATTACCATTTCCCCATTCTTAATCACTTTCGAAAACTAGGTCATATTTCCTTCCTATTTCTTTTATTGCATTCTATGGAAAATTTTATCCATAAGGCTAGAAGGAAAAAAGAGAAGGGTAACAACTTTTAGCTCATCCATTAGGGGTTCATGAAAATAATGTATATCTACCATCTTTCCCAAAACCTACCACTTCTAGTCAACCCACTGGCTTTTGTCACCCCCAAGTATCTTTAAACCCTAGCCCTAGTCCCTACCACCGAAAGACAAAGAAAACCCCTAGTCCTGAAGGTTAAAATTATTCTCATTGATTTAGATATGAAAGCTAGAAAGAGTAAGAAAAGTCCTAAGAGAACTAGGAAATGTGTACAGTTAGAAAAATTCAAGTTCCTCCCAAGCATGATTATAGCTCTGAATCCTTTGAAAGTCATGTTAATCCTACCAAAAGGAATAGACTTCTTAGGATACAAAATCTATCCCTAGCCCCTTTAGCCCCTCTCAAATTTTTTACACCCTCTAAGATACCCTAGCTAGAAGTAGGGGGAATACATCACCTCTCCAAAGAAAGATACTCCTAAAGGTGAGAAGAAACAAGGAAGTCATAGCCACTCACAAAACCACAACAAGGCTAGAGTGGATAGGCTAGAGTAGTTAATCAGGGATTAGGTAGACAATCACATTAGAATTGGCTAGAAATTTGAAACTTTAGTGGAATTTTCTACCAAAATCATACATTCTATGGTCACCCCCCCTTTAATTTTTGTAGGTAAATAATGATGAGAAGCACTTGGGAAAGGAGACCAATACAAACCAATCCATTTATGGGTTCTTGGTAGAGGATTACTTGAAGATGATCCTAGACAAACCTATCAAGGTGGAGGGGGAGGACATGAACAAGGAAGTGCCTAAGGAGAAAAATGATGAGGATCCTAGAAAGAAGGAGGGTAGCTAGGCCTGGGTTTGGTTTTTTCCTTTGTTGTTGTTTGAATGTTGGATCAATATGTGGGATGGATAACAAGTTGTTTGAATGTTGTTGGAATGTTTTTTAGTTTTTCTTTTTGCAAGTTTCAAGATTTATGGTATTGTTAATTCAACTATAGATATTATATAATTATTGAATTTTAAAGTTGGTATTGGTTAGATGATTAGGAGGTAACATCCAACTAACTTTTTAACCTTTTTCTACTTTGAGGTCAGCCCCCTATCCTTTTAGCTACTTTCTAATACATCACAAGCTTTTAGTAAAAAGTTGGATAATTTGTAATTTGACTCCCCAATGGTGAAAAATGGTTTGAAAAGTTATTGTGGCCATTGGGGATTGCTACATAATCCCTTTCAAGTGGGTAGTAGGACATCATGATGTACATTTTCATTCTAATGAATAAAATAACTCATATTTCCTACCATTTTCATATTTTATCAATGTGTATGGATGTGTATAGACACATCAGGGTGATCAATCTAAATTTAAAGATAGGATGATGAAATAAATTCCCAATTTATTTTGTTTAAAGTCCTGATCAATCAACTAACTCAAGATATTGAGGTTTTTGTAGAAGTTTCTCTAAACAGTATTCATACCTAGGGTTTCAATAAGAATTTGTCATATCTAGGGATTTCACCATGGGAATCTAATGGCCTCTGGTGAAATCCAAGTATTGACCATGTACATTAAGATGCATTTGGTCTCAATTTTGTATGTGTAGGTGGCAATGAGAAATTTGATGCCCTACGCATGCAAGACCCATGTGCATTGTTATAAAGTTGATCAACATCTCCCATAACTTTCTCCAGAGGAGTCACCAGACCTTGTAATCAAGTTTACAAATTTTTTATCGATGCCCCATTATGTTCCAATAGTTAAGTTTAATTTTTGTCCTTTGGAAAGTATACCTTCTTTGTATTTGGAGACCTAATAGGGCTAATTGCCTAGAGAAGAAACTAGGTAAAACCTAATTTTTTCATATCTTGTAGTCCTTGTGCTTTGGTATATTTGGTAAACCAAAAAAGGGTATTTGAATATGTGATTTTCTCATAGGGTTATGTGGAGATTTCTGAAGTTAAGTAAAAATTACATGAAAAAGAGTTATAAGCCTAGGATAGTGGATTTGTGAAGCAACCATAGGATAAATGTTGGACAATATGGTTTTTACCTTCAATAAACTTCATAATGGACCTAAATAGACCACAAGTTCAACCTTGAGTCACCCTTGGTCTTTTTTTGTGTTTTGGGGTCTTCTGTCATAAAAATCAATTTGTACTTATAGGGAAATTTGTGATAAGTTGTCTTATTTGAAGGGGTCTTCCTTGTGATTGGGATTTCCTTGGCTAGGGTTAGATTTTAAAAACCTTGGCATCCTATTTTGAGAAATTTTTATTGGTGCTTGAGGAAATTTGGCATGATCAAAGACACCTTCTTTCGCATACCTTTAGTGAAGAGGATCTATGGATAGTTGATTCTTCTAAGGATATCTACACTAGGCTCCATTGCATTAAAATCATTCTATTTCATAGTTCTCAACCTCTTAAAAAAATCAAGTTCATAATCAACAGGTATGAGCTTATGCTGCAACTTTGTCACCAACAATATCCACCTAGCGATCTCAATTTCACCTTCCCCTTCTATGTCTCTTTGCAATTCTTTACACCAAAGAGAAACACCTCCTTTCAACTTAGTCTTCTCCAATCTTAGTCAAATTGGGTAACCAAGATCCTCTAAATAAATAGTCTTTAAATTCATCAATCTAATCAATTAGATCTTCAGGATTCAAATTACCTAAGAAATTAGAATCATCCATTACCTAAGAAATTAGAATCATCCATTTTGTGCTATAGCTTGAACCAAGGGACAAAGATATATGGTCGCCTAGCTCTATCTTTCCTAGATCTCTCCACATGATCAATTCTATTTTTCTACTATATCCTAAAACCTCAAATTCCACCATGAGTTTGTCATAACCATCTTCAGTATCCACTTGCAAAGTTACACTAGCAATAGCCATCATGATCTCATTCTACATTAACTCCATCTCAAACCTAAAATCTATTTAAACTTTCTATGACATCCTTTCTTCCACAACATCATATAGATATTTAATCAAACTATGGTCTAATATTCCTAGAGATAGCCTCCATTATCTTCACAAACCCTCTGGGTCAAATCCTCAAGATCAACTAGATCCTCACTCTGATTATCTTCACCCTAGGTCCTAGTGTAAATTGTCTTAACTTTGGAAATCTTTCTACGTGCTCAAGAAAACTCACTCTAATACCATCTTATGTAGTGGAAGGTAGGAGAATCCCAAAGTGAGATGTTCTAGAAATCAACAATAAGCCACATAGTGGAATATAAATAATAACACAAATATTAAGATGCATAATAATGCCAATTCTCATAATAGAGTCATAATATTTTCATTCAACATGCCTAGTTGTAAGGCCTTCTAGGTCATAACCAAACAAAAAGTAATTACAATATTAATTTAATAAGACCTCATAAAATCTAATATCCTATCCAGTCTATATTGATACTTTGGTAGAAACTCCAAGAATATTCTAAACTTTTCCTTGAAAGCTACAATGTAACTGTCTTATTTCCCAAGCCCACACTTAGCTACTAGGTTTACTCAAACTTCACTCCTCTTAGCTACCCCTTCTTCTCCATGATGAAAGAGAATGACTTAAGACTCCAAAAGGCCCTCTAGTTATATCCAACTAAGCCACAAGTCATCCAAGAAGGTTACAAATTAAATAAATCCTTATATTAAATACATGTTAAGCCATAGGCACACAGAAACCCCCACAATCTCTCCATCATGATCTAATGCCATATGCATTAAGTGCTCAAACATGATTGATTAAATTAGCAATAAATTTTTCTACAAGCCTTATTTGTTGAGTATTAGAAACCACTAGTCAAGCATTACCAAGGTCCTACAAGCATTGCTGAGAAATATAGTATATGGAGAGAAATAGTATATACTCAACAATAGAATAGATGTTAAGAAATCTGTTAATGACAGAGACCCTTTAGTGACCAAGCTTCTTGACCAACACTATACCCAATAATGACTGAGTACCACTCATTTGGTGACTAAGACCTCAACTCCAAAGACAAAATCCCTCCAACATGTAAGATTTCTAACTATCCTAGGATGCTCCTACATCACACACACACACACACACACACACACACACACACACACACACACACACACACACACACACACATTAACTATATAATAATTACTTCTTAATCATAACAATATATCTCATGCTTAAATCAATGTAACTAAACCTTAAAAATAAGCAATCCCTCTTAGCTAGGTAAGATTTTTATATAATTAGCACACCTTACTGTGAAGCAATAACTAGTAATAATGACAACATATCTCATGGTTAAATCAATGTAATTAAATCTACTATCTTAACACTTTGTCTTATCTAGGGAGTATTTTTATATAATTAGCATACCTTTCTGTAAAGAAGTAAAGAGAGATATAATCTCAATATGATATTATGAGAAATAATATATTCAAGGTTATCAACATACGCCGACTAAATTAGATGTTATCATTTGATATCATTGGAAGTGTGATTTAACATGGAATATCAAGCATATGATATTTATCTTACATATATTTTCTTTGTATGTGCACTAAAATCCAGTCACATGATGCTTGCAAAGAAAATATTTGCATATGGTGTCTCTAATACTATATCTTATACTATAAACCAAGTTATATTTCAATATAAAAACTTTAAACCTTATCTATGAGATATGCACTATAGGATTATATGTTATTTGTATAGATATCTTGATTTGGAGATATCACCATAATGATATTATCTCACATGGTAATTGTTGATATTGAGGCAAACTCTTAGTAAATGCTTTGATCCATTACTCTATGAGTGTCTTCTATAATGTAAAAACCTCACTTTGGTAGAAGGCTTGTAGAGAATATTTATCGTTAGATATTGACTGATAATGTACTCTAACTAAGTTGCATTCCAAGTATCCATCTACAATTTAAGGATTCACATAAAGACCTTTAATTTTTGAACATATGAAAATTCAACTCATGAATCACATTCCTCTTATTTCTATATTTACTTGATCACTAAATCCATCTTGACATGGTCTACTCCCTTTGAATAAATAGGATCAGGGTCCTCAAATATCAACTAAAACATATCCTCTATCTGCTCCCTCTTGATATTGAACGATAATCATAGTCCTATCATCAAAGATATTCTCTTCAAGAGCCTCACTTAATCTTTCATTATAATGAAATGATTAATATATCTTAGATCACAAACTTCTTTGGAGTTGTTGTAATAAGATTGAGTCCCATACAATATTTTGTTACAAGCTAGGATTGTTGTTTTACCAAAAGATCATCCTGTCAATGCCCAATACAACCACTAGATTTATACAACATAGGAGTTGGTTAAGCTATGTCAAAAATCCTAAAGGTAAATGTTCGAAGATAGTCCAACAATGTCCCTTAGCCTATGACCAAGCTCTAATAATCCATATTACAAGATAGGATTGTGATTACACCAAAAGATTGACCTATCAATGCTCAATACAACCATTAGACTTATAGAACATAGTATGTGGTTAAGCCATGCCAAGAATCTTGAAGTGATATGTTGGAGGTTAGTTCAACATATTTTGTGGCATTCCTAATGTACCAATCTTGTTTTTCTACAAGAATGTCACCAGAGACAAATGAAAAGATCAAGGTAATTATCTCTTTAGATTGTGTATAGAAATAGAAATAAGAGATACTAAAATGAGTGGATATGCTAGAAACTACAATTGGAAAAATTGTTATGTTGTGGGTATGTGCAGGATCATGGTGTGCCAAAAAGTGGCGATATGAAAAAAAAAAGAGTTTGAAGATGCCTAAAAGCGCTTCAAAATCCGCTCTAACTTTTTTTGACCTATCCAGGAACCAAACCTGGAAGGTTAAGCTAAGCATTATCGGATATCCGATAATATCAAATATCCAATTTTAAATCAAATATCTGACTAATAATTATACTCATATAATAGTATGATACATTATTTAATATTATTATTATTTAATATTAATATTTACTTAATGATATTATTATAATAATTATTATACTATAATATACTAATATTATTATAATTATTATTATACTATAATATAATATTATTATTATTATTATTATTATTATACTATAATATATTATTATTATTATTATATTATAATCGTATAATATTATACTATAATAATAATATTATAATGTATTATATTATAATAATATATTATATTATAATAATATAATATAATATTTCATATATTATAATATATAGTAATGTAATATAATATATATATAAGATATATCAGATATCCGATGTCAAATCAAATATTAGACTAATAATTATACTCATATAATAGTATGATATATTATTTAATAATAATATTATTATTAAATAATAATAAGATATAATAATAATATCATATTTAATAATAATAATATTATTATTATTATATTATAATCATATAATATTATACTATAATAATAATATTATAATGTATTATATTATAATAACATATTATATTATAATAATATAATATAATATTTCATATATTATAATATATAGTAATGTAATATATATATATATATATAAGATATAATATAATAATAAAAAGTAATATCTTATAATATAATATATAATAAAAAAGTATAATATATTATAAATTATAATAATATAATATAATAATAATATTATTATATAATATAATATTTTATATTATAATATATAGTAAATTAATATAATAAATATAAAATATAATATAAAAATATATAAAATGTAATATATATTATATGTTATATGTTATATTATACATTTTATGTTATTGTGCCATATTAGATATCCGATACCTGTACATTGGATTAAATAAAATCATAGACCCGTGGGCCCTCATTTTACGCAAATTTGGGGCTAGTATTGCCATAGCGGATCGGATATCAGATGTGAGGTATGTCCCCCCCCCCCCCCCCTCCCGACGCATTTTTAACCTAAATTTAATAGATTTTAACATGATTTTGTTTGTTTTAGTTGAATCTAGGGTTTTTTTGAGAACAATGGCTAAAATTTAGGATTTTTTAAAATATATATTACGTTTTGCAATTTAGTAGGAATGGCTGATCAAAATGATGACACTGAGGCAAGGAATAATATTCCTCATAACCCACCACCAAACGATCCAATATCCCACAAAACCCTCCACCAAATGATCCTCTACCTCCTCAAAACCATCCTCAAATCGAGGATTTGATAAATGAAAATCTCACTGAGTTGAGAGGTTTGCATAGAACATACAATAATGTACCTGCACTGGCTCTTATGTTATCCACGTTAAACACCATAGTGGATAACATTAAAACTCTTACAAACCAACAAAATGTCGCTCTTCAGTGGCGTGATGAAATGCACCAGATGTTTGATGATGGTTTGGATTATGATGAGGTCGTGGCCCTCAACATAACCAAAGACGATTTGGCTAGCCTTTTTGCTAACCCAAAAACGGGTATACCAATTGACCCAAAAAAAACCAAACTATCAATTAAATGGTGCACAAATGACGCCATACGTGCAAATTTTTGGGACCGTTGGTGGACGGTCTTTGATATCCCTCCACATGGAAATTTAGACATACCATTTTATTTCCTTAGAAAATTATATGTAGAATTTGTGTTGAAACTTAAAGTGAACTATTGGAGCATGAAGCCCAACATGGGCTTAGGACTAGGAGATCCTTAGGATAGACCCTCTTCCCAGCAGAAGAAACTTGGCACTTTTGTCCCCCCCCCTGCTATCTCCCCCACTCCTCGAGTGCAGAATCAAGATATTATGGCAGAGGCTAGCTCTTAGACCATCAGAGCCATTCATAGGCTAAGTAGCCTAATGTCAGTTTTGCCTCCTCGTGTTGATGGTGTTGGTGCCAGTTCATCATCGGCTAGCTCATCACACATTTGTGTGCCTCACACTTGCATTACATGCAAGAATATTTTCCTGGGTCCCATAGGTGATCTTCCTGAGTATCATTTTGTATTAGACAAGGATACACCAGACGCACGTGCAGAAGCTACAGACCCTAATGCGAGAGAGGAGGGGAATGTAGAGGCATGGACTACTTTAGTGTCGGTACCTATATACATTTTTTTGTTATGACATATGTGATTTAAAGTTAATTTTTATAATAGAGTAATTTTAATTTTTAAGCCATCCTGACTTTTACATGTATGTGATCTTCATTCATGTTTAGTTGATGACTGAGGAGGAGCTCAGACAGATAGATGATGCTACACTCTCGGCCATTTCATTTGGCCTTGACACATCTATTGTACATTATGTTGTGTTCACATTTTTTCTTTCTATTTGATATTGTAGCATATATGGTTGCTAATCTTTCTTTTATCTTGTAGATACCACCTGCCCTGGGGGGACAAAGTACGGGGGGTGAGCCAACATGCATTGACAAAGGAAAGGTAATTAGATGTTTTCTAATTGATTAAATATTGATGCATTCTTGTAAAATGTTTGTGGTAATCTCATTTAATTACATTCTTTATTGTATATAGGGTGTGGCTACTGGCGATGAGCCTGTACAGATTCGGCGTCCTAGATCATCAAGGATTTTCATTTGCATAGAGAGCCCCATTGTATGAATAAGTATCATTTATTTATTTTTATTTTTATTAATGCAGAGGAAAGTATGATTTTTGTTCTATACAATTTCTGTGATTTTTTCCGTACTAATAATGATTCATGTCTTGCATATGTTCATTACAACTTAAATAGGCTTATATGCACCTGTCCAACTGACCAAGTTGGTTAGAAAGGTTTATTTAATCAAACAAATACCAAATTACTACTTTCCCTCCAAAACTAATTTGACCATTTGAATTTGAAATTCAAATTTCAAACTATAGTTTTTATGCATTCCCTAACTTTCTAAACTATTCCATTGACTCAAAATTGGTCATATGGATTTATTAAATGCAACTAAGTATGAAAACTATCCTAAGACTACCCCATATGGCTCTTTTGGCCATTTTACATCATGGTGCCCTTAGGTCCTTACTAGGACTTTTATGACGTTTGTCTTTCAAAGTAAATTGTTTATTACATAATTCTATTATTGGTTTTAATATATCCCAATTAGCAATCAATGATGTCTTTGATCCTCTATCTTCATCTAGTACCAAGGCTCTCTTAGATGATTTAATAGGTGCCCTTGCACCAAACACCCCACCTTCAAAGCAACTCTTTTCCCAAGAGTTAAGGGGTATTATCTTCTTTCCTCCCATCCTTCTAGAAGGATGTTTGCAAATTTTCACTTGCAATGTATTACCCTACACACCTACATACAAATCATTAGAAACAAAAAGCATTGAATCCTTGTTACCAATCATGGTAACCTTACTGCCTGTTGATTGTGAATAGTCATGTTTTATCCTTGACAAAGGCTAAATAACTTGTTGTCTGAGGTCATGCTGACCCTGTGTCTTATCCTCCATGGATATGTTCAGTCTCGTCACCAAAGGACACCATACTATTCCTATCATCACTCCTTTTGTTGTCACTATCTGCTTATAAGAAAAATTCTGAGTTTTGTCTTGAACAATCTCATCCTTCATAACCAAAAGAGATGGCTTCAGTGGCAGATCTGTCATATCATGTTTACTCTCCCTCTGCTCCTGTAAGTCCACAAAATCTTTCTTGCCAAAACAAATAACTCTTTCCTCATCATGACCAGTCAAAGGATTTAGCTTAAACTTCACACCATCTTTTTGTACTATATAAACATTTGATTAGCCAAAATGAATAGTGTTCCTTGAGGCTTTCCAAGGCCTTCCAAGGATTACATGGCAGCATGTCATTAGAATGTGATCACATATAGCTTGATATTTTATATTCTCCTATAGAGAAATCCACTATTTCTTGCTCCCTTACAACAATATTTTGTGCATCACTGACCCAAAATGCACTATATGGTCTATCAATAGGATACTTCTTCAATCCTAGTTTATTTACCATTTCATAAGACACTAAATCAACAAAGTAACTAGAGTCTATTATCATCTTAAAAATCCTACAATGGCTCATGCAATTTGTCCTGAAAATAGATGGTCTGGTCTCCTTTTGCTGCTACATTTGCGGTCCTCTTCTCACCATCAAAGATTCTCCTTCAAGTTCAGGGTCTGCATTATCGTACTTCTTTTCTTCCTCTTCTCCTTGGGTCAAGGTGACTCTCCTCTCCTCCTTCCTAAAATCCACACCTTTCTCAGGGCACTTGTAGGATTGATTACCTACTCCTCCACATGTGAAGCATTTACCTGTGAAAACACTATTACCTCTTCCACTTCCAAATCTTCCTCCCCTGAAACTTCCTCTTGTCTTAGATGTAATCTCTTTTCCTTTATCTTTGTCTTGATTGTTTGAAGTGTCAAACTGACTTCTTACACCTCTTCCTCTCATTGTCCCACCTCCTCTCTGATTTGTTTGCCTCTCATTCTTCCTTTTAAACTTCTCCTCTACTCGGATTGCCAACTGAAAACATTCTCCGAGTGTCCTTGGTACATTCAATCCTATTTCATCTTGAATATTGTACTTGAGGCCATTAATGTATCTAGCCACCTTGTCATCTTCATCTTCCAGTCCACCCCTAATACTCAGGGTATGGAATTTCTCAGTATAGGACATGACATCCATATCCCTCTGTTTCAAATTGTTCCTTCTTATCTTTAAATTTGGATTACTAAATCAGATGGTAAGAATTGATTTCTCACCATGGTCTTCATTCTCTCCTAATTTTAAATCTTATTCAATCCTCTTTTGATGCAGATTCTACAACAACTACCTTCCACAAGCCAATAAATGGCTATCACAATCCAACTTAGGATTCTAGGACTTATCACAAGTCCTCTTACCCACTCCAAGTATACTCAACCTCCAAGTCAAACAAGGAAATCCCACTTCAAAAGCCTCACCAACTATCACCAGAAATGGAGACAATCATGGACATACTATTCCAACCCAAACTCATCAATTTGTTTGGTTCTATCAAACTCCCAACACACCTTTGTACTTCTAGGCCTACAAACCTTGTACCCTTCCAATTAGCTTCTTTGCACTTTTCTCCCAGTATCCCTTAATAGCATAGGGACTTCTCCATAGGTCCAAACACCCTTCTTTGCACCTACTAAGAATCCAAAAGCTTTTGGGCTGATCTTGCTCCAGCACCCTCCAAACTGCTTCTTGGTACCTAGGCCTAGTTGATCAAGTTAGGCTAGGGCTGTATATGAGAAAATGTTAGTATGCTAATAGAAACCAAATTTAAATAAAGCTTCTACAAACTAAAAAAAATTCATAAACTTCAAGATAGACTAAGATGAGCTCTCAATTGAGAATATGAGCCATTAATGGGCTCTCTCAATGAGAAGCTCTCTTGTTGAGTAGCTTTGTCTAAATAGATAGGATGTATGCTCAAGCTTTATGCTTCAAAAAGGGCTTCAAATGGAGTTGGAATTTGGGTGTGAGTGTATGGTTTTGATGTAAAATGGCTTCTCAAAATGGCATTATGACTTTACTTCATGGATTGTGTTATTTTGCAAAGGGGAAGGATCCAATTTATAGGCAAGAGGCTTGAGGGATTGAGGGCTAAGATGCAAGGATGGGAAAAAGCTTATGGAGGGCTCAGATTGCATGAGAGGAGAGCACATGGATTGTGCTTCCTTATAGCCAATCAAGGAGTGACACATGTCACATGGTGAGAGGATGGAGGAAAGGGCAAGTATGAGTCAACAAAGGAGGCTCAAGAGATAAAATCTTCATAAAGACCCTCATAATGACTTGTAAGAGCAATAAAAGGGCTTGTAAGAATCATTTATGACCTAGTGGACTTCATAAAGTTTTATGGTTGAGATATTTTGAGGGTGATGAGAGCAAATTCGACTTGGACTTGATTAGAAATGTTTTAAGCTTGTTTAGGCTTGTGCAAATGATTAGAGGATGGATTAGGATGGTTTAGGATTAGCTTAAGGATAGGCAAGTGGATGGCATTTAATGAGGGTGGGTGAAGGAAGAGATATTTGTTAACTTTGGCTTGGGTTAGTAAGTTTTAACCCATGTTTAGGGAATGTGACAAGGTTAGGAGGGGATTAGGATTAGGTTTAAAGACATCTTCTAGAAGAGTCTAGATTTTGGATGAGGATAAAGACTTTCTAGAATAGTCTAGAATTTCCTAGGATGAGGATGAAGACTTTCTAGAAGAGTCTAGAACTTCTTAGGGTGAGGATAAATTAGATTTTTAGGAAATAAATAAAGTTTTATTTATTTCAAGGGTTTGGGTTGAGGAGATATTTATTAAAACTTTTTTAATAAACATGAGGATTAATATTTAATTTTAATTAAATATTTTGAGTTGGGGTTAGGGGTAGGAAATGATGAGATTAGCCTTTAATTGAAATTAAAGAAGGATTAGAAGATTTTGGAAGAGGTTACTGGTCATAAGGAAATTGGCCAATTTTTGGGCAAAAAATAATTTTTTTATTTATTTTAGGATTTTTGGTCAATTTATTAATTAAATAATTAATAAATAAGGAAATAATGTTTAAATAAGATTTAAACATTTTTGGGAGGGATTCCTTAATTAAATATTTTTAATTAAGATAAAGGGATTTAATGGCATAAAGATTAATTAATTAATTAAATAATTAATTAATTAATAAATGATGATGTCATCGAGATTTTTTCAGAAAATAAAAATACTTTATTTTCTAAAGGTTTTTAGGTGTCTACAAGGGCTTCAAGGAAGAATGGGAAAGGTGGGTTCCCAAGACCCAAAAAACTTAAGGAAATCTCCAACATAGTCAATGCATCCAAATCTAGCACTCAAACTGATCAAAAGTGCTTGCAACCATGACTGTCACCAATTACCTTGCAAAAATTGGTCAAGCACATGGGCTTGCTTGACCTAGGGCCGACTTGGAAAAATAGTTGCCCTTCTCTCCAAGCCTCCAACCTCTAGCATTATGTTGCCTAGTCTCCTAACTTGCATATCCCTTAGTTTTAGAGGGTACCACTGGTGGGAATGCAAGTTAGGGATGCATTTGTGGAAGGGTCTAGAAAACAAGGCTTTTCAAACCACCTTCTACTAAAATGCAGATAACTTTTAAATGCCAACTCCTTTTTGAGTCAAACCAAAACCAAAAGTCTCCTAACTCATCCCTGCAACTATTTCATACACTTAACAATAATAAAAGTTCTGTATGGATCTGTAATAGGGTAATAGTCGAGTGATTACTAGTGAATTTCCAAAAAATTGAAGTTTTTATTATTTTTTCTCGAAACCACCGTACACTTTGATCTCCCCCTTTCAACTGAGAACACATATGACATATATAAAGGTCTACATGACCATTGGAACAACCATATAGGCATTCCCAACCATAAAAAAAACAAACAACCACTTTTTGCTAATACTGTTTAGACTCTAAATACCCTATTCTAAGGCCTTTTGGTCCCATGGAGTCACTTGGTTTATAACCACACCAAAATTCTTGTGGGCCTTACATGTGCCTTTATTACAAAACATAGACCAACTTGTAAAATATGGACCAAACCTTTATTCCAACTTCCTAATATACTTGAATCCTCGCTTTCATGGAGTGGCAAGGTGTCCGGCAACATAGATACTTGTTCACCCCTACCACATAGGTTAGGTTTCCTACACCACCTTTCCTCTCTCTCATTCTAAACGCTAGTCCACCAAGTGAGTGATGTTCCTCTTAGTCTTGTTGTTGCTACTTTTACCTTCTTATCTGCCTCTATGTCTTCAAGATCAAAGTAGTTCGCAAGGGCCTCTATCCACCCTAGCACTTCTTCACTATCCATTTTACCTTGGTATATTGGAAAATCAATATGGTTCTTCCCACCATTACCTTGTACTGCCTTAATGATTCTCATAAACCTCCTTTCTTTAGGATCATCTGTTGTCTCATGCTCTTGCCTTGCATTACCAACCTCTTCTTCTTCATGGTTCTCTCCATGATTTCTTCCTCTAACCTCTTCTCCTCTAGGTTCTTGCCTTTCCTTTTCTAAGGATTCTATCCTTGCAATAAGCTTTAGCTTCTCTCTTCTCATCTATCTTTCTTCCCTCACTCTAGATGCTTCAAGTTCTCTCCTCTCTCTTTTCTCTTTTGTCAACTCTTCTCTCAATTCTTCAAGTTCTCTAGCCATTTGATTTTTAGGAGGCATTTTCACAAAAAAATTTCTTCCTTCCTAAGGGCCAACTCATTTATTCTCTTTCTTTCCTCACCAAGAAATCTCTAGACACAACTTATGTACCTTTCAACTCTAGGACACACAAGGAGGAATTAGACACACCAAGGCTTCAACAAAGGGACTAGCTCACTAAGGATTTTCAAGATTATAGGTCTTGGTCACACCCCTAAACACCCAAACTTCAAAACCCTCCTTAAAATTTCTTAAAAACCAAGGCCTACTTGTTCAAACCCCAAAACTCAATTCTAGAACATTTTGACTTTTCTAATGACAAGGTATGATCATGAAAACCTACATGAACCTATCAAATGACTCATCTACCATATGAAATCCTAAAATCCTATCTCATGCCCAATTACAACTTTTTTCCACATATGAGTCCAACATTATAACTTTGTATGCTTCCATGAGCCATAATTGGTGCAACGATTGCCCAATTGACTTCAAGAGATGTTCCATGACCTCTGTAATGCCTTGGATCTTCAATGTTCCCCTGATGAGCATGGGATGCTCCTGCATCACTTATCTTCATAAATAAATTCAAAACTAATTTCTATGATATTAACAACTGCTATTTTGTATCTCATAGGAGACTCCTAGTGCACATGAAAATTAATTCTACTTTCATAGCCTTAATCCCTATAAAAAGTTTTGGCCTCTTCTTTTATTATTTCAGACTAATCAATTTGATTAACTCAGTGTACACACTTTTCTCTAAAGTGTTGGCATCATGCCTTCTAGCCTTTCTCTCCTTTCTCATTTCTACAAAGAAAAAATTATATGTAAATATGCCTTAATTATATTCAAAAATCATGGAAAGTTTCAAGTATCTATAGAAAAAATTTGAGAATGGAAAAAATAAAATATTACCTCTCGTGGCCTAGGATCTAGCTCATAGGCCAAAAAAGAGTGTTGGTCTAGGTATGAGATCTACTAAAACCATGAACATTGCACTACTATTAGAGAAAATGTATATAATATATTACAAAACAAAACATTGGAATAGGAAAATTAGGAGTAAAAACTTAAAAAACTTCCCATCGCTTATTTTATTTTCTTAATGATCATGAAAGGATGGAAAATTCTACCTTCTAGATGAGTTTCCAAGAAGCTAAAGTGACTGGCAATCAAAATTTTAGATGCAAGTTGGGATATGGTTAGTTATTTAACTTTTGGAAAGGCTATTGGCTTATAGATGAACCCTTATATTTGGTAATGGAAAACAATGAACTCATCAAGAGATGCATCTAACTTCTATGTTCTAACATGGCTGCTTGCTAGAAAGGTAGCCAGTGGCTGAGAGTTTCTAGTATTGAACCTCTTCTAGATACTATACAAGTCAACCTCAATACCACTATAATTTGGCTAGGAACTTAAGACTCTTTGATTTGGGAATGATCTTACTTAGGGGTCTTCTTTGTTTCTTTGGCAATTCAAAAAATGAAACTATAATAAAATCCTCCTAACATCTAGTATTTAGTTTGAAACAACAATTTAATTCTAAAAAATAACATTTTTCGATGGATAGCTTTGTAAAAGAAAAAACTGAATTTGGACAACCATAGTAAAAGAGGTATGTGTTCTCTTAATTTTTTTTGTCTTTGTGTAGCCTAGGTAAAATTGATTAATCATGTCTTTATTGCTTGAACTTTTTCGTGGATCAGTTGGATGAAAATATTTAATGCTTGGAATTTGAGCTAAACTATGCTAGAGAATTTATTTGACATGTGGAGGTTGTGAGGGACTTTAAAGGGAGAATTGAAAAAGGCTTTTGATACTTACGGTAGGCTTGACTGAGAAAAAGATTAGAAGATTAAGGAACTTGAAGTTTAAGTCAAGGGATGATAGTGTTGAATGAGGGCTAGTATTAGCCAACCAAATACAATGTCAACCAAGCATCAATATTTTATTATTTTTGTTACCAAGCATCAATATTTATCTCAAGTGTAAGTATATATGATGAACAAAATAGTTAATAGCAATTGAGTAGTCCAATGATAATCAAGTTTTACATAAAAGTATTTTTTGAAGGACATTATTTGATAAATTATAAGAAAATTATAATTTCTAGCTGACATAGTTGATTTCTTGGAAAATGCAAAGCATGTTGAAGATAAGGATAGATGACTTGGATTATTTAATTAAAGGTAAACCATTATGCAGCATTTATAAGAAATAATTCAAGGAGAAGTTTAAAGAAATTTCTAGCAAAGAAAAAAAAATGAAAATGTGGAGATATTGATTGTATGTGTTTAATCTAATCAAAAACCGAAGATCTATGGTGATCTTTCAGTTAGAAAAGATTAAAATTACCTATTTAAAGATGTATAAGGGCTTAAATTAAAGAGGTTACATGATCTCATGGAGACATATACAAGGTTGGAGTGAATTGAAGACTTTTTTGTTTGCAAAGTTGGGTAGAAGGCTGGACAGTGAAATGTTGAGGTGAAGATTGATTTCGTGAAGGGATGCCAAGAGAATCACTCATGGAGATGTCAATGGAGGCTAGTCAATGAGTTAATTGGTGGACCAAATTGTGATCCATATTCTCAAAGTGAGATGTATTTTCTAAATTAACCTACAATTATTTTCTAATCATTTTATTAGTATTCAAATCTTTTGATAAAGGTTGACCTAACAATAATATATAAATACTTTAATCAGGGTAGCATTCTAATAGAATGAACAAAAGTCCTCTAATAAGGATACTCCTAATAGGGATATTAAATTCTTCAATAAATTCATATTTAATAGTGTGTTTTGTAAACATTAGCAGTAGTGGTTCCTAACATAGATCACTTCAGAAGAGTAAAAATTTAGTGCCATGTTATCGGTGGTTATTACCATATTGGATTTCCACATCTAATCCTAGTGTCATACTTATTTGGATGTCATTTGATATTTTTTATAGTTAATGTTTTACATTCTATAATTTTTTTTGTATTAGAAAAGTAGACTATAAGCTTTTGTTATAGATTATTTACTATAGAGACTGAGCTAGGAAATGTTTAGATCTGATTTATTGGAAGTGATTGAAAGTTCAATTAGAACTTTTGGACTTGAGGATAACTAACTCACCCCCACTCTTAGTTATTCAAAATTATTCTAACGTTGATAAATGTAATACTCAAGCATGATAAATACTTTTGTCCACATCAACATCCTTGATCCAAGTTTCTCTAATGATGTTCCACATGCCATAAATAAGAAAATATCTCTATATTATCATTTGAAAACTAATATGAATGGAACATTGGTTGATATCTCCATTTCCTCAAATTTCATTTGACTTAAATTAGAGTAAGGTTCCATTCTAACTTTGACAAATTACTATGAAACCTTTATATTATATGGAAAAGGGATTTTTTTTTTGCTAATTTCACTAGTTCAATAGTTATTAGTTTATGTATTGTTCATTGTACTAAGGCAAGGTATTTTACATTAAAGTAAAGTGAGTTGATGAAAGAAATATAAATTACTAATTTAATGCTAATTATATATCTTATCTATTTTAGCCCTATTCTAACTAAATTTTTGTACTACCAAGAATTTTATTTATTAAAATTGCACCTCTTGAGCTTATTTAGAAGTATTATTTCATTATCAAAATTATAGAAAGATTATTTAGAATATTGATTATTTTTCATCATGAAATAAAGTTAATAAATTATTTTCTTTAGAATTAGCAAACATGAAAAATATCATACATCTATTAAAGTTATTTAAGTACATCAACATTTTTCATGTTTATGCCTTTTTCTTTTACTCCACTTCTAAAATGAGCTCCATGAGAGAATTTTTGTTGAATTTGGATGTTTGAAAACTTCGTAGGAATGGTGTTCTAGAGATTTGCACATGTTCCTCTACAACTAGTCTAGAAGCAAGTCCATAGTTGGAAGCTTGGGGGATCCAGGTGGGGTACCACATGTATCAACTCCTTATGAGGTTTCTCTCATCCTCTTTCCATGGTTAAATAATGTTTTAGATTCTATTACTATGGTGACAAGTTCTCATTTCAAGAAAGAGGATTCTTGATCCTTGATGGAAGGTAATGGAAAGGTAGTGGTTCCCAAGAAACAACATGAGGTGGATGACATTCAAAAAATATGGTTAGGGTTGTTTGGAGATCCCAAAGGTAAGAACCTTTATCCTCTATCTATAGACCCAATTAGGCTGGGTTGTTAGGATGGAGAATATAGTAATTTTTTCTTTAGCCATATCCTATACCACTTGATAGATTGATGGTGTTGACACTAATAGGAAATTTTTTTGGTCCTCACCTGAATATTGAAGCCACTTGTAGCATTATGAAAATGAAATTACATCCAAAAAGTCATTTGGAAATTGTTTCCCTTCCAAGGGGCTTTCCCTATTTGCTTTATGCATTAAAGTAAATAATGAGTATGTCTTGTCTGGTGGACTTCACCATGGATGTTTGGAAAGATGGCTCTTTCCTTCCAAGAAATGGTCACCCAAGTGGAACTATGATGATTTCTTATTCTGATCCATACCACTTTGAGTTAGGTTTTTAGGCCTTCCTCTAGAATTTTATATTCTAGATATCTTGCAAGGATTGGTGAGTTTATTTGAGGAACTCCTCTCTATTGACCCAATTATATCAACTAAATGTAAAATCTTCTTATATACTAGGATCTACATGAACATTGGTGGAATAGAGAATCTTCCCTCAATTATTGTGATTAACTCTAACTAAGGGAATTTAAGGAAGTTGCATTTGAAACCTCTCCTTTCTCCTTTTGAAATTTTTAATAGAATTGGTCATTAGCAAAAAAATCTACCCTAATAAGAATAAAAGGTGACTTAGCGAGGAGTCCATTGAATGAGTTTCAAAATTCTATTCAAGATTCAAGGAATTTCCATGGATTGATAGATAAATAGAAGGTTTCTTTTTCAAACTATTATATCATTATTAATAAATATGAGAATTTTTGGAGATAGAGATGTAGAGCATTGTGGTTGAACTCAAGGGATAAAATTTTGAGATCCTTTCATATTACTCTGCCTACATATAAGGTAGGTGAAAAAATCTCTAGCATTGTTTTTGATTCCAAAGTGAAAATGTTAGATAAGGAGAGATTTGAAGAGCTTATTGCATTGTTCTCTTCCCTCCTTTATAAAGACAACTCTCTTTCTTTCAATGATCAAAAAATATTGATCGAGCCTACTCCTAACATCTTTAAAGATGATTTGGACAAGTCATTGGTGGCTATTCTATCTATGGTGAAAATCAAGGAAGTACTTTTCTCTCTAGAGGAAGATAAGTACCTAAGGCTAGATGGTTTTTGAATTTCTCTCAAGGTTTTTGTGGATGTAATAAGGAAAGATATTTGTAGTGTTGTTACATGAAAATTAATTCCACATTCATAACCTTAATCCCTTTAAAAATTTGGGGCCTCTTCTTTCAACTATTTTAGATAAATCAATTTGTGTAACTCAATGTAAAAACTTTTCTCTAAAGTTTTGACATCATGCCTTTAGTCTTCCTTTCCTTTCTCATTTCTTTAGAGAAAAATATTCTATGTTTATGCCTTAATTAGATTCAAAAATAAGGGAAAGTTTCAAGAATCTATAGAAAGAATCCAAAAATCTTGTGTGGTGAGGAGTGGAAGAAAATAAAATATTGCCTCTTGTGGCCTAGGATCTTGTTCATAGGCCCAAAAAGAGTGGTGGTGAAGGTATTAGATCTACTAAAGCCATGGACCTTGTGTACTACTATAAGAGAAAATTTATAGAATATATGATGAAACAAAAGATTTGAATAGCAAAATGAGGAGTAAAAACTTAAAAGACTTCCCATCACCAAATATTTATCACAACAATCATGAAAGGATAGGACAATCTACCTTCCAAATGGGTTTCCAACAAGCTAAAGTGACTACCAATCCCAATGCCAGATGGAAGTTGGGATGTGGTTAGTTAATTAACTTTTGGAAAGACTATTGGCTTCTGGATGAACACATATCTTTTGTACTAGAAGAAAACCAACTCATTGAGAGATATACCTAACTTCTAGGTTCTAACATGGTTGGTTACTAGAGAGGTAGCTAGTGGGTGAGATTTTATAATATTGACCCTCTTCTAAATAATATACAAGTCAACCCCAATGCCACTATAATTTCTCTAGGAACTTTAGACTCTTTGATTTAGAAAGGATCTTCCTTAGGGATATTCTTTGTTTCTTGACGATTCAGGAAATGAAACTATCATAAATTTCTCCTACCATCTAGGATTTAGTTTGGAACAATAGTCTATTTCAAAAAATTAACATTCTGAAATGGATAGCCTTGCAAAAGAAAAAATTGAATTTGGACAACCATAGTAAAAGAGTTATGTGTTCCCTTAATAGATTTTTCCTTTTTGTAGCCTAGGTAGAATTGGTTAATCACATCTTTATTGCTTGAAATTTTTGTTGGAAGACATGGATCAAAATATTTAAGGATTGGAATTTGAGTTCGACTATGCTAGAGAATTAATTTAACCTATGGAGGTTGTGGAGGGACTTCAAAGGGATTATTGAAAAAACCTTTGGATACTTGTGTTTCCTAATTTCATTTGGTTCCTCTCATAGGAAATGAACAATAGGGTCTTTAGGGATAAACTTTAGTCCTTCCAGACTCTAAAAAATTGAATCAAACATAGTGTTTAAGTAATTTTCAACATGATCTACAAAGTGGAGGTGGATTTTTACATAGGAGGTAATTTTAATCATATAAGGATCATAAAGATAAGGTTAAGGAAAAAGGGTAAAATTGAAGGTGTGACCTTCCTCGTCTAGGTTGGATCAAAATGAACTTCGATGGTACTATTAAGTGAAATCCTGACCAAGTTGGGTGCGATGTTATTTTTAGGGGTGAAGATTATAATATGGTTAGAGATTTAGCTATTCCTCTAGGTACCCAAAAAAACCATTTGGTAGAAGAAATGGGCCTTCTTCATGGGATTGGGATGGCAAGAGTATATTAATACTAATAGCATACATGGACAAAGGGGGATTCCCTAAATATTCTTATCTGTCTTTCCAATGGTGTGATCCCTTTGTGGACAATCAATAATATAATGAAGGAAGAAAACATCATTATTAATTTTGAGAAGGTGTATATTTCTAATTTATATAGACAAGAAAATAAGGTAGTTGACTCATTTCCTAATATGGGAGCTATTAAGGGTATCCATTCGATTTGGAATCACATGCAAAATATTAAGCATGGAAATAAAGTTCTTAATAACTATCATAATACATTTAGCATTAATTTAAATATTTTATTTAATTTAGTCTAAGATGGATGTTATTTGGGAAATGAATTGTAATAATTTTGTGAAAAACTTGAGCTGGAGTTATGCAACAGTAACTAAGTTACACATTTTATGAGTTTTTTTTAGCATTCTCTCTTCTTTGTAAAGTTTCATTTTAATTTTTTTTTCTTTGTAATCTTCTCAAAGTCTTTGGCTCTACAATCTATGAGAATGAATGGTAAAACAAGGAGAAGGGAACATAATAATTGTGAGAAGTGAAGGACAGAAAAATAAGAGTTTTTTCCTGTAATCTTATCAAAGTCTTCGGCTTTGTAATCTATGAGAATGAATGGTAAGGCAAGGAGAAGGGAACATAATAATTGTGAGAATTGGAGCATGGAAAAATACATATGGGAAAAATTGAAAGAAGGAGCTCTTATATCTTACATGGAAAGGATGAAACCTATAAAACCAGAAGTGACTAATAAGTTCATCAAAGGCTAGAAAATTGGTGTGTTAAACTTGGAGGGATGAAGTCAAATCTTAACATTAGTGTAATGGAAAAAGTAAATAGAACTAGTGCCAAAGGTAATATCTTCTTTTTTGATTCCAATTGCTCTGAATTGCCTGTGAACAAATTCGCTAAAAAATTTGATGGTTATCTAATAAATAAAGGTGTTAGCATTTTTGTTATGTCTTTTATTAAATTGTTATGGCATTGTGTTCTTACTATGGTGATAAAATATATACACTAAACGGGAGATATGAAAATGTCCATACCTACTTTTTTTTGTATTAAATCACTTGAAATATAAGAAAAAAGCACATCTTAATTTTTAGCCATTGAGCTCTTTGTCTCTCAACATAACCCTAACAAACCTATAATGCATGACAGATTGATAGGGTTGATTAACAGTTATGTGAAAAAAAAAATTAAAATCCTTCCCAAAAGAAAATTGATGACTAAAGTGAAAAAAGATGACCTAACAAAAAAACTAGGGAAGGGCAAAAGAATTTTAGGGATCTAGCAAAAAGAAGAAAATTTAGACCAATGAGGATTTGGTTTGGATAATCTAGAAAATAGTGACTATGAAGGTGAAAAAGAGGAGAAAGAGGGTCAAGAGAAAGCATAGATGGAAATGAAAACTTTGGTGGAAGAGGAAAATTTTGAATTAGTTGGAAGATTGTTTGAGGTGGCATTGATTCTCCTATCTCACCCAGATCCACATAAACTATCATTGATTCCTTGGTGGAAAAAAAAATAAAAATACAGAAATCAACCAAGAAGAGATGAGCACCCTTGCTACTACCAACAAAAGTGGTAAGGAATATTAGAGGAACAATGTCGATGATGAAGAACCTAGAAAAGTTGTTACGTTAAGAGGCTATGATGAGTCGATAGACCATGATGTGTATATTTCCATAACTAATATTGATACGAAGGCTACTAAATGTTAGTCTAAGAGAAGGGATAAAAGTTTCTCAAAAGAGAAAGAAAAGGAAAAGGAGAGAATCCCTATGCTACATGTTATTGATGAAGGTGACATTTGAGACTTTGGCTACTGATCCTTCCCATGGGGTGTTGGAAACATCTAAAGCTATATCCCTATATTTCTAAGGCTTGATAAATGGACCTTCATTATATGAAGTTGTCAAACCTAAAATGTAGGGCTATAGAGGGGGAAATTCACGAGATGAAAAATAATAAAGAAGAAAGTGGTTAGATGGGGAGTGTCAGTGAACAACAGGGGTTATAGGAGGTCATTAAAGAGTTAAGAAAGAAGATAGGAAAATGAAAAGGACCACCAATAATGTGTTGAACAAATGTGAAGTAATTCTTGACTATTCTATTGATATCTTGAATAGGGTGACAAGTCTCATGCAACAAGGCAAGGAGGTGAGCTAGAGAAACCTAATAAGGACAAGGAGAAGGCTGGACCTAGAAAACATACTCTCTCCAACACTAAAAAGAAACACAAGAAGGAGATCTAAATTGGTCAGCATGACATCAAGTAGAGCACTGAGAAGATTAAAGATATTTAGAAGGGGTTGAAAGCAAAGGTTGAAGCTTTGGCCTAATTTGCCTCTTTCTTTTGTGGTATCTTCTTTTGTCTAGTCTTCTCTAGTTTGGACTTTTTGTTAGTTCTTTTTTTTTGTACCTTGTTTTGGTGTTGGCTTTAGCCAAGTTTTGTTGGAAATGGTTGTGAATGTTTTTCCTTCTTAGAACTCAGTTTTGTTTAAGGTCTTTATGCTTTGTCTTTCTTAGTAACAAAATTGGAATTTCAAGTCCCCTATGAAAAATATGTTCTAGCCTTCATCAAAATCATTTTTCATACATATTGCATAAATTAAGATAAACATTCAAGAATGAAAATAAAATAGACCAATACATTTGTAACTAATGCTCAACTTATTTTATATGAGATCCATCTATAACATACATTATTAATTCTTATAACTATTAAAATAATTCTATCTTACAATTATGATTTCAAAGATATCATAGACCCTAATTTCTATGTACAAACCAAAGATAATTACAAAGATTTATTAAAATCAACATTACAATAAATTTAAATAGTCAAATATCATTTATTAATTTGAAATGCATGATCATCATAAATATTTACATAACTGTATTATCATAAACTTTTATTTCATTTGATAGCATACAATTGAAAATAATAATTGGATATTATTTGATTAAGATAAATATAAATATGAACACATTTAACTAAACAAATACACTCATAAACTAATATGTTCATAAATTTACATCTATCATCAAATCACAAAATGAACTCATCAATCATGGAAATAGCGAAAACAAAATTATATTCAGAGTATCCCAAAAATATTCATCATTGATTCCACTATGCGGAAAGATAACCTTCGTGATTTATGATCTTGCTTGGGGTTAGGAGAACCAGCTTCCCATTCTCACCCAGCAGAATAATTCTACTTTAGGACTTCAAACTTGTACATGAAAAGGTTCTTTTAGTGTCGTCGGCCCATGCAGTCAAAAGAATCTTTGATTTCATCCCCATTAACAAAAGTATTATTAATGTGTAATCCGTTGCTCTTTCTTTCAATTAAAAAAGAGTGTCAAATCGTCCATCTGTCAAAATATTATCCAGAGGCTGAGCTTTGATTGGAAGAATCGCGTCAACGAATATGAGATCAGTGTAAGATGTATCCATTATTCATAACATTAAATGGTAGGGAGTGCATCCTCAGATGTGCACTCGTGCGGTTCTTGTAATATCCCGTTTCAAGAAATAAATTTAAGCGAAAATTTGTATAGGAGATTATCGATTTGGTATCAATGCATGTTGATATGACTGCATTTACTTATAAGGACGTCCATCTTCTTGCTGAGAAAAATAATGAAGAACTCCGTTTTGCCTCTGTATAACTATACTCCAGAAATTTTATCAAATGCTTAATTGATAATCTAACATAAAAGCAGTGTAACATCAGTGTTGAGTATGTTGGGAGCGCGAGATGTTGAGACTAATCTAACATAAAAGCAGTGCAACATCAGTGTTGAGTATGTTGGGAGGGCGGGATGTTGAGACGAGTTTCTGCCATAATGGGAAAATGGGTCTCATATTTGGGATGGTGAGGGAAATTATACGTACGGAACTTGAAATGCTAGTTATGAAATGATATTTCTATAGGCCATAACAAATTACAATATTTTGACATAGAAAAATTACAACATGACATAGAACTATTCAACATTCTACATGGTAACACATTGCATACCCAATAGTAACATAAAAAAATCAAAATTAGAAAAAAAAAATCAGGTAACCATACTAGATGTGGAATGGAGGTAAGGGTACTGGGTACTCATGTATCTGGTGTCTCATGGAGTGGTACTTCAATGTTTGGTAGTAGGTGGAGTCTCCAAGATTATATACACTTTATTTTTGTATAACTTTGTTTTTGTGAAGGTCTTTTAAGAAATATTTTAGCATGGGCATAATGTTGAACCTCTTAAATGAATAACCAAGAGAAGTAGATAATTTGTCTTTACAAGACAAAAGAAGATATATATAGAATCTTCTACTATACTCTAGTATTTTTTATCATTGAACAAATTAGTATGGCCCTAAAGATCCGTAACAAATTATAGACCGAAGCTCACCTATAAACTCAGCTTTTTTTGCAAATTTGAAATTAGAAAACTGTAAAATTTGATCAGTAAAATTATTCAAATTTTTTTTTAAAAATTATAACTTCAATCAAAATTAGACTATATCTACATCCATTGTGTTCATAATGTATAAAGCAACCTAATGCTATAATAGACACATATTTTGATTTTGAATTATTTCTACTAAATCATCCTAAACTCTTGATTTTGAATCATTTCTACTGAATCATTCTAATCTCAATCATTTGATTCCTATTCTATAATTATTTTATGCCAAGTTGTGATTGATCTGATCATATAGATGTAACATAATTTTCACACATCTAACTTTTCTATATAAAGGAAAACCCTAATTGGTACTTTAAAATATGTAAGCTAAGTCTTGCTATGTCTAGGCATAGGGAGAATCTCATAGCTCACCTAAAGAAAACCCCATTATATGAATTCACCCTCATATTTCTCACTTCAAAAATGACATCAAAGGAATATGTATACGTAACATCAGAATCGGAAAAAGCTCTTTATAATTGTGTTAGAGAGAATGCTATGTGAAGTTAAAATCCACAACACTCTATCATCCATGGAAATCACTTGCGAAAATGCCTTTTTTCATAGTAAATAATTAATTGATTGTTAATTATTTATTCTATTTACTTAATCTTATTTAGGTTAATGCATGTAGTTGAGGTTAGTTGTTGACAACACCGGAGTTTGTTCCCTTTAGGATACTTATCTTTTCCACCTCTTGTGGATGTGTGCTTAGTTGTCAACCTTATCTCCTACCTCATTCTAGCTTGTTCTACAAGCTTCCATGAGGCCTTTTTATTTGGTCTCTCATTCATTGTAAATTTATTCCATTCACATAGCAATACTAATTTTCTATTGTGAAATATTCTCTTGTGCGGTATTTGCTTCAAGCTCTTTTCTCCTTAGATTTCTCTTCAGCAAGCTATTTGCATTGTAGGTGATCTTGGTGCATTTCAAGAGTTGGATTCTCAACTCCTACATGGTATTAGAGCCTCCATGTTGCTTCTTGTTCAAAATATTTTTGAAGCCGTAATTTTGAGTCACAAACCCTAGTTTGTTTGTGCATTTTTCTTCAAATCGAGGGTAGAGCAATTTTTTGAAGCACTTTGGGGTCAAACAGATGCTACCATTAGAACTGGGAGGCTGTTTACAACCAAGATTCATATAAAACTTTTTATTTTTGGACATAAGGCATTTTGGGAAAAAAAAATTGGGCCCCCTGGTCACTGTTGTACGGACATAGGAGCATGAAAAAAATTAAAAATTAAAAAAATGGGTGCTGATGTAGTAGCTAACCAATGCACTACTAGGTGCCCACCCACCAGACACTAGCTATCCTCTAGAGCCCTGCTTTGCTGGCAGCAGATAGCTTTCCATGGCCATAGTGCCACCAGGAGCCCGCTCTGCCCAACCGACAGCTTCGCTCTATGCATCCGGCACTAGCTCACCACCTTGGACAGCAGTGCCTCCGAGTTCTCCTCTTGGACGCCACCACCACCAGCCATCATCACTCAAACACCACCTCCGGTGGCTAACTTCACCTTCAGGCAGTGTGACATCATTTTCTGATGCTGACATCATCTTTTCGATGCTAACGTCATTCCAACTTGCAACCTTATTGACATCATTTTTCCACTAGATGGATTTTGTTTTGGTGGTGGCCTTCTGATGAATGTACAGGTGTCAAATTTATCATAGTGTCTATAATTTTCTAGCAAGGTGCAATTTTGGAGTAGCAGTCAATTTTTTGGCTATAACTTGAACATACGAAGGTCTTTTTCCAATCCAAAAGAAGCATCAAAAATTTGACTCAGAGATAGAGACATTGGTGCTAGTCTCATTAGATTTTGATTTCATTTGGGCTCCCATTTTTTGCATCAAATTTGAGGCTTGTGTTTCCTCCTATTCTGCATCAACAAATCCAAGTTCTTTTCTAGGTTTTTTTCTTTCTATAGTTGTTTTTGTTGTATTTGAGGGATATTCTTATACGTTTTTGGTCGGGGTGTCTTTCTTTTCTATAATCTACTTCAATTAATACCCTTCTACTTTTGTCTTCTTCTTTCTCTCAATGGTGGATCTATCTATGACCCTTCTCACACCACACAACTACCACACCTGGAAGGCACAAATGACTAGGCTTCTCAAAGAGGTCTATGGTCTTGTCTGGATGAGAATCAACCTATTCTTATGTGACCTTTTGAGGTTCTATAGCTTAGGAACAAAATGGATAAATCCATGGGATTGGTTGCACTCAACATTTCGAATAGCCTACTATTTCACTTGGATGGTTTGACTACTCCACGAGCTTATTGGTAGAAATTCTTGACTTTGTTTGGTTAGGTGAATGAGTTTTGGGCACTTCAGTTAGATGCAAAGTTGACTTCTTTTTCATCAAGAAACTTTTCTACCATTGAGAACTTTTTGATGAAGTTCAAATCCCTATGTGCAATTTTACAGGGATGTGGGAAGAACAAAACTGATGATGAGTGCATATTCTTGATACTCTCAAAGACGAAGGGGCAGTATCATATTTTTTCTTCTACTTTCTACTCCAACATGGATGCCCTTGGAGACAGACATAGGATGCCCAAAAGGCAAAGATCCAACAAGTGGATGCCTCTAGCTCTTCTAGCCAAGCATTGGTTGCTCAAAATTCTAAGGGGAAATCAAAGAAGAAAGGAAAATTGAAAAAAGACACATCAAAATCTGATCCTAAGCCTCTAGCTAATCCTCCAGCAAACCCTCCCAAGGGTAAAAATTCTTCAAAGTCGGGTGAGTCTACCTCCAAGACCAAGAAGAAATCAAGTGAGAACTATAGTTTTTGTGGGAAAGATGGACATTTAGTTTCTAGGTGTTGGAAATTATTGGAGGCTTTAGAGGATGACAAGAAGGAGCATTTGATTTCAGCTCTTCATTCTTCATTTCCACCTATAGGGAAAGGTCATGCTCTTTTTGCACGAGCTATGACTTTAGTGCCTTCATGGATTCTTGATTATAGGGCTTCTCACCACATAACAAACACTCCTATCTTGCTTACTTCACTTGATCCTTGTACCACCACACAAATTGTATTTGGGAACTCTTCATAACTTTCATTTTTGGGTTCTGGCATTGTCAATTTGGCTGGGTGCTCTCTATAGGATGTACTTTGTGTTCCTAATATTTTGATGAACCTTCTATATATCTATCAGATTTGTCACTCTGGCTCTAGGAAGATAGTTAAGTTCTCACCACATGATGTGGTTATTTGGGACTTACATGATCCAGAGATGATTGTGGCCACTGGGAGTGTTGACTCTGCATGCCACCTCTACAAATTTGATGGATTTCAGTCTTTTGATGACACAAGTTCATGCTTAGTTGCACATGCAGATTTAGTAAGAAAACTTTGGCATGAACGCATTGGGCATGTCAATTATAGATATCTTCAGTAGATGAGCACATAGGCACGTGTTCTTGGGCTTCCCCAAATTTCCTATGCAAATGGTGTTTGCCAGGGATGTGCACTTGGCAAGCAACATAGGGATTCTTTTCCACATGGATGAGCCACACGTGCTTTAGCACCTTTGGAGTTGATTCATAGTGAACTCGTGTCATTTCCTAATCCTTCTTTTTTAGTTGTTAGATATCTTCTTAAATTTATATATGACTTCTCCAGATGCACATGGGTGTACTTTCTTAAGTACAAGTATGATGCCTTTGACTCATTTCGATTTTATAAGGCATTTATAGAGAAGCAGTCTAGGCTTTCTATTTGGCAGATACACACAGATAATGGGGGGGAGTATGTGAACTAGGCTTTTAGAAGAATTTTTTTAGATCATGGTCTTCAGTATCAGCTTTCAGTGCCCTACACTCCTTAGTAGAATGGTGTGGCCGAGAGGAAGAACATAACACTTTGGGAGATGGAAAATTGCATGATTCAATCTAGGTCCATGGATTCATGTTTTTGGGCAGAGGTAGTCAATTGTGCCAACTACATTCAAAATCAGATGCATCACAAGGCACTTCAACATATGACTCCTAAGGAGGGTTGGTGCCATGTCAAGCCTGATGTATCGTCATTCAGAGTTTTTAGGAGTACAACATATTCATTTGTACCTAATGCTTAGAGGAAAGAAATGGAACCGAAGAGCCGACCACTAATTTTTGTTGGCTATTGTAAGGATGTAAAGGCTTATAGGTTATTTGATCCTGATTCCAGAGAGGTCCTATTTTGATGGGATGTCCAATTTGATGAGAGCCCTCCTGAAGTACATTCCTCACCTCCAGCAACTCCTTTAGCTCCCACTACTCCCTCTTCATTTCCAGATGGTTTCATGGATGATGAGGTTGATGATCATGGTGATCCCGATATACCTCCACCACAGGATACTCCCCAGATGCCTAAATGGGCTCGAGCTACTGTTGAGGCTACAGGATCTCTAGTTGGTGACCCATCCACATCCCATCGCACCCATTCTCACACTGCAAGTTCCACTCTACTCAGTCATGCTATTAGTACTAATCTGTAGATATTTGCAGAGGTGACAAGACATTTAGAATGGGATAGTGTAATACAGGAGGAATATTCTTCTTTGATGAAGAACCATGCATGGGATCTTTTTTCTCTTCCTAAGGAAAGAAAAATAGTGTGTTCTAAGTGGATTTACCACACTAAGTATGCTACTGATGGTTCCATTGATAAGCATAAGGCTCATCTTGTTACAAAGGGTTTTTCATAGGTTGAGGGTGTTGATTACTCTGAGACATTTGTCCCTATCACTAAGATGAATTCTATTTACCTTGTCTTATCCCTCGTAGCTTCATAGGGATGGTCAATTTATCAGATGGATGTGAAACGTGTCTTCCTACATGGTGATATCACTGAGATAGCATAATTTGAAGAATTGAAGTTTTCTATAGGATTTGTGAATTCGCATGAAGATGAGAGGTCATGGAGTATTTTCAAGAATACCATGGAGACAAATATTTAGTAGAAGAGATACCATGTGCTCATATCATGATTTAGATTGGATAATTTTACATTTTACTTTCATTTTCTTTTCTATTATATTGTTTTTTCTCTACCATAGTTAACAAAGGATTGATAACTATAAATGTAACCTCATTAATAATGCAAAGATCAACAAACTTGACGGTGAATTGGTCTACAATTCCATTTACTCACTATGCTTGTCATGTTTTGTGGCCCATGGATAGACTAGTTATACTTTTTGAGCTAAAGGATAATTATATGTGATCTTGTGATAATCAGGTGGATTCCATTTCATTTTGATACTTTCGGTAGAGGTGATTCCATTTACTTTCTTCATATGTGATTTTTTCTTCTCTTGTTCCTTTCATATTATGCTAGATAGTTTCATTGGGAATTGAAGGATAGATGTGTGTGAATCTATTGGTAACTTTCTAAATTCCTTTTCATTCAATCCTAGTATTTAAAGTAATTTCATTTCTCCTCATGTGTATTTCTTCTTCTCTTCCTCTTTTATATTTAGATGGTTAATACTACATTTAGAATAGAAGTAAGAGCCAAAAATCTGAAAATAGTCTATTACAATCATTCCATTGGGTGTGATAGGTTATTCAAATCTATTTTGCCTAAATTGTTTGTACCTACAAACAATTTGGTTATCCTTTACTACTCTTATGTTAAGAGCTTATACTGTCAATACATCTGATCTCATAAAAACATATTCATTGCATATCATTGCAAATCATAGGGACTTGTACCTAGTCAATTTACAGAGTAACGATTGAATACATACATTGACACATTTTTTGGTAAACATCCTTTTGTCTCTCCAAGCATTGGGTATCAAAGAGTCAAGATTATAAAATCTAATAGGAGAACAAACTATTAACTAATAGTTTTTTGTTAACTCCACTAGGGAGATTAAGATGAAAGTTTTGAAGAAATTTCCTTCATACTAATTTTCAATATATTTCAGTTACAAGAAAGGACTTGTGGTAGTCAGGTGTTTGCCATTAGAACTTGATACTAGTTTTAGAGCCTCAACTTATTGAAGAAAAGAAGCAAATCCATAGTTGAAAAACTAGTAAGACAAATTGAAAACATTATTTTTTCTAAACATTTTATACATTCTGGATTCAAAATATACTAGGACTACTAAGGAGAAAGGAAAGATTGACCTAATATACAAAGAGCTCAACAAAGATAACTTTTCTATCGTAGAAGATCTTTGTAGAAGAGGAAGAACACTTGTAAGGGAATCTGTGTCCAAACAACTCCAAGATACTCTCTTTCCTGCAATTATCCCTCAAAATAGGACATAGAGATGTCATTCTTTTACTCCTATTTTCAAGAATTATATTCCTTCTATTTATGATTTTTTTTTATTGGTACTACCCTTCATATTTCTATTACTTTTCAAACAAATCAATTCATTGTACCAGCAGTTATGGTACAACCATGGAGAAATTCCATTGGTCCTCTTACCCTTATAGCTAATATTGATTTTCTAAGATCATCAAGGAAGAACTCCCCAAGAGTTAATGGTGATGGTGCCACATCTATAGAACAAAAGTTAAGTGCGTTCTTTAAGGCTTGTGGCATGTAGTAAATCCTTAACATGAGGATGTGGCTATCAGAATGCTTGTAAATACATTGATGGACAATGTTGCCAATTAGTTTCAAGAACTGCCTATAGAATGTATCACAAATTGGGATACTATGATACAAAGGTTTGAGGAATGCTACTACAGTACAGAGGGTGCACAAGTATTGTTGCTGCGATTGGTATAGGTAAGGAAAGAAAAACTAGTTTCCATGAGAGGTTTTAATGCAATGTTTGATAAACTCATTAAGAACACCTATTGCAAGTCCACCTACAAATGATAATAATAAGGCTTTCTACATTAGTTCTATTCTTCCTAATTTAGGATATCAAAATAGAAGATAAAATGTAGCAAACTTGCAAGCTTCCTAAACACTAGCTGTGGAGATGGAAGATGATATGATAGCCTCTAGTAAGTGGAAAAGAAAATTCCAATCTAGAACCATGGGTTATATAATTAGTACTTTTAATAGTATAGAAACCATGCTTCAAAATTTTTCTAATGAACTCATTTCATCAAAGAAAAAAATCAATAGGACTGCTCATCCTTTTCATCAACCTCATCAAGAAGGTTATAGAAACCCAAATGGAGGTAAAGCATTAAAAATAACAAATATTAAATAGATATTAGTAATTAAGGGTGCTCATAAGAGATAAAATATACTTTTTTTTTACTTAAGGGCAGACCATGATGGATATACATGTGGTGATATGATCAGATATAAGTAGATGGTGAATAATAAAGAACAAACAATTAAATATCCTGAAAGTGGGGATGATCATGCTCCTTGTGGAAACTCTTCTTCTTGAAGTATGAATTAGATTCAAAGATAGGAGGTGACTTCTTTAAAAATATAGAAGGGCCTTGGTGCACAATAATGACTAGAGGTCAAAAGAATAGAAAGCAAATGAACAATTCAGTCCCTATAAAAAATAATGCACCATGAAACAAAACCGATAAAGATAAAAGCATGGTAACTTCAACTTCACAAAAGAAACACAAAGGTAAGTCACCTGATTCCTTTGACATCATACAATACTCTGAAGAGACAAGCATTCAAATATCTCCATTGGATTACCTAAAGTCTAATCTTGATCAATTGAAAAGATTAGTTGAGTATTGTAATAATAAATATATAGGTCATGTTAATATTAATGCCAATGTTGACTATCTCATTAAAGCTAGTACTAATGGATCTTCTTTAACTAATGGTGATTTTGCACTCCCTAAGTTGTTTAAAGAAGAAGAACCTCTTGTCTTAGCCATATGACCAAATGAGAAACCAGATCCCTTCTACATTTCCTTGTTCATCAATGGAAATAGATTGAGTAATTGCATCATAGATTCAATAGCCTCTAATAATGTTATGTCTACTTTTGTATCAAAATCTTTAGGGCTTCCACCGACTAAAACCTTTGGTAGATGATATTAAATGGATGCAAAAAAAGTACCCTTTCATGGAAAAATTAAAGATGATCAGGTTACCCTAGCTTCCTATCCTTAAACTTACCATCCTAGTGGTAGACATCCCTACAAGCTATGGCATGCTCGTAAGTAGAAGTTACTACAAAGACATGGGTGAAGAAATAAAAACTAGACTAGTCTTGTGCCACTATTCAAGTTGGTGCTAAAAAAGTGAAGCTAGAACTGATAGAGAAGGTAGAATTTATCATCCTAAAATTAGATGACCCTAGATCTTAGATCTTGTATCATGAAACACAATTTGTTAATTAGATGCTTTTCTCTGACACTCTTGATATTTTAGAAGAACCAAAGAAAAATAAAGGTGATCATTTGTGGACTCAAGAATTTGATGGTAGTTGTACTAATGTTGGTTCAGGTACAAGGGTAGTGTTAATATTGTGTAGTGGAGAGATGACTTTCTTGGCCTATGAGTTAGATTTTTAAAATACTAATAACACTATAGAATATGAAGCTCTTCTCCTTGGAATAATGGTAGCAAAATGAAAAGGATTCAAGATGCTTAAAGCTCAAGGAGATGTAGAGTTGGTGGTAAGATAAGTCAAAAATTAATATGTACTAAAGAACTCGAGATTGAGAAGCTACCGTAATAGGGTATGGGATGAAATTGAGATTTTGGATGCCTTCTCAATTACATAATTACTTAGAAAATTCAATTAAAGAGTTGATTCTTTCGTAGATTTTGCATCATTAGTCTTACCACATCCTGACTTCAAAGATTAGACCTATAAAGTAGAAGTTCTATTCAGGCCTTGTGTCCCCGATAACAAAGATTCATGGTAGGTGTTTGAAGATGATAAACACATGCTTGTATTTTAAGTAAAGTGACAATGACTATGATGATAATTGAGTGATAGGAAATAAGAAGAAAAAAAAGCTTGATATGATTCAATTGAAAGGTAATAAGATTTCAACTCATCTAATCTCTTTAGAATTTTTTTTTGATACACATGATGCATATATAAAAGGGGAAATAGATAAGAAAGAAAAAATCTACAGTTAATATGATGGAATCAATATTCGGATAGAGGTTAGCCCAAAGATGATAAACATAGGAAAGTATTGCACACCAGAGGAGAAGGTGGAGATTAGGAAATTATTGATTGAATTTCAAGATGTATTTTCTTGGATTTATGAAGACCTAAAGAATTTCATTGGTGGAAAGTTCAAACACAAAATCCCTCTTAAGCTAGATGCAAAACCATTCAGGAAGAAATAAAGAAATTGTAATCCTATAGTTAAAGGAGCAATCTTCAAGGAAATTCAAAAAATGTTGCAAGATAGGATTATAGACCCTTTTTATCATTCCAATTGGGTTGCTAATATTTTTCAAGGAAGGAAGAAGAATGGAGAAATATGGATTTGTGTAGATTTTAGAAATCTAAATCAATCCTCACTCAAAGATAATTTCTCTCTCCCTAATATGGATCATCTTTTACAAACTATTGTAGGATCAGATATGATGTCCATGTTAGATGGATTTTCAGGATATAATCAGATTTAGGTAGATGAAGCAGATCTATTAAAAATTGTATTGACCACACCATGGGGTTCCTTTCCCTACAATAGAATACATTTTTGTCTAATTAATGCAAGTATAACTTTTTCAGCATGGCATGAATTTGGCCTTTGAAGATTTGAAAGATAGAATTATTGTCATATACCTTGATGAGAAAATATCATAGATCAAGGATCTAGAAAACATGTTGCTAAGATGTAAAGATCACGATGTCTCACTAAATCTAAAGAAGTTAGTATTTTGTGTGACAAAAGGCAAGTTGTTTGCTCATATTGTATCCCAAGAAGGATTGAACATTGATCCAGACTAATTTAAAGCTATTCATCAATTAAGTATACCATTGAGTAAAATTGGAGTGAAGTCCTTCTTTGGCAAGGTAAATTTCTTGAAAAGATTTGTGCCTGATTTCTTTGAGATAGTTAAATGTATAGTTGATATGATGAAAGGAAATAAAACTTTCTAATGGAATGATGTTGGGAACAAGGATTTTGAAGATATCAAGGATGTCATTGCCAAAGCTCTTGTGGTTGTGAATCTTGATTACATTAAAGAATTCATCATGCCTTAGAATATACTATGTTAGCTATATTGATAGAAGAAAATAATGAGAGAATACAAGAGCTAATTGATTTTTATAAGTATATCATTGAAGAATCAAGAACTAAGATACTCACAGATGGAGAAGCATGCAGATGCAGTGGTGAGTGCCCTTAATTTTTTAGGGTTTTTGTGTTACATTCTCATTCATTAATATATGTGCCAGATCCCACAGTAGAAAATATTCTCACACAATAAGAAGTTGGTTGTAATAATAGAATAGTGTGGATAGAAAAATTCCAAGAATATGATATAGAAATTAAGCCAACTAAGATGCTCCAAAAGCTCTTATGGTAAGTCTTTAGGGTCCCTAGTTCTCAAACATTTCTTATTTTATGACATATGGTGAATTCCTTGATGGATTGGCCACTAAAAAAGGAAGGAATTTTTTTTAAAAAATAATTAAATTATGTGATTCATGATGATGTCTTGTAAAGAGAGAAATTGATGGAACATTTTTAAGTTGTGTGGATAAGGAAAAATAGGTAAATTTGTTGACATCTTTTCATAAAGAGGAATATGGAGGACACTTTTCTTCTACTATCACTACATTTATAATTTTGAGAGAATGCTATTATTTTCTTGACATGTTCAAAGATGCATATAAGCGGATTGCTAATTGTGAGAAATGTAAGATGTTTACTAGTAAACCCCAATTTGGTGTATTACCTCTTAGGCCTATGGTAATTGAAGCTTCATTCCATAAATGAGGTTTATATTTTATAGGCCCAATAAATCATCCTTCCAATTAAGGAAACTCATATATATTAACTACCAAACACTATTTTGGTAAATGGGTTGAAGCAAAGCCAATGAAGAAGACTTCATCAGAAGTAGTATGAGAATTTCTCAAAGAACATATTCTAATTAGATTTGGAGTTCCTATGAAATGAATAATGGATAATACATCTTACTTTTCATCTTCAAAGATTAATGATTTTTTCTATGATAATGGTATTGAAGTTGGAAATTCTTCTAATTATTTCCCTCAAGGAAATGGGCAGGTTGAGTCTAGTAATAAGAACATGATTAATATTTTGAAGAAATTGGTTCTAGACAATCAAAAATGTTTGCATAATAAGATTCATGATGCATTATGGACTAACAGAACAACACCTAAAAGAGATATAGATAACTCATCTTTTGGATGAATCTATGGAGTGGAAGCTAATTTTCCATTAGCTCTAGAACTTGTTGCATGTCAATTAAAGATTGTCATTAAAGAATATGTTTTTAAAGATGGATTAGAAAATAGAATCATGTACCTCACCAAACTACAGCAAGAAAAAGAAGAGATGGTTGAAAAAATTATTGAACACGAAGGAAGGGTAAAGAAATTGTTTCATAGAAGAGAAAGGCCTAAAAAATTTATGGAAGGTGATTTGGTGTTGCTATGGGATAAGAGACATGAGCCAAGAGGTATGCATTCCAAGTTTCAATCTTTTTGGAAAGGGCTATTTTAGATCATTCAAGAAAATAAAAATAATTAATTCAAGTTGGCATATTCCATAGGAGAAACCTTGCCATGTTCTTATAATGGGAAGGACTTGAAGTTGTATTAAATGAAAAATTCAAAACCAAGCAGCCTTTAGATAGTAGCTGGATAGGTAGGTTTTCCTTTCATGCTTTTTTTTTCTTTGGTTTAGTTTCTTATTTTCCTAGAGTAGCCTAATCTTCTATTTCCAAGTTTCCACCTTTGTATGGAACTAGAGATTGCTAGAGTTCTTTCAGGCATTATCATGCTTAATCCCTAGTTGGAGTTAGTTGTTGCCCAAGTTTTAGTATATATCTTTGCTGAAGGATTTTGAGTCAAGTCAAATGTCAAGGTCCTGATTTTCAATCTATACTGCCTAGAGAATGGCCTTTCTTCTCATCATTCCTTTGAGTTGATCTAATGTGGGAAACGATATGTATAATGCATTAGTCCAAAGGTAGGTGATTAGGGTTTCTTATGTATTATATTGATTAGAAGAAGGTCTAAATATTTTTCTACTTTATGTTTACTTGTTCCTAATTGTGTTGAAGATAAATATTCATGTTAAGAAGCAGTTCTTCATGACAACATTCCTAAAATCTCTAAGAAACCCTAACTCTTTGAACAAGTGTTCAATTAAGGGCATATATAGGTCAAATGTAGTAGAGAACATTGAAGACTGAAGCTTAATGATAATGTGCAGATTATGACAATGAGCTACAAGTGAGATTAGTAGAATTCAATATAGAGTGAGCACTGAAAAATGCAGAAATGACAATGAATCTATCAAAGATGGCAAAGACCAAAGTTAAAATTGAATCGATGAATCAAAACACATATCAACATCCACATGATCATGTTTTATAATCAAGTCATTTTAAAAACAAGTCATGGCTAATAGATGAAGATTAGATCAATGGATAATGTTTTAAGATAATATTACAAAATGTCCAATGATCCATCTCGTTGACCGTCAGATCAAAAGAAGATCCATGATCATCGTTATCTTGCTATGTAAAGTTACTCAATCATTATTTATAGAAACAAAATGATGGATCACCATGTGTCTTGTAGGTCATCACATTTCATGAAGAATATTTAAAATCTAGTCATGAGGTGTCACGAAGAAAGGAAGATCAATGTTAGATTCTTTAGGTAATGAAAAATGCCAACTATTTGGTACAATGTGTAGAGCCAAAAAATGGACTGATAGTGCAAAACAAAATAAAGGGTTAAGACCCTTTTCCTCACTATTGGATCAAGGAAGATCTACAGAGGTTGTTAAATCATCATAAAAAGATTCCTATTAGATAATCTATGCAAAAAAGTGATGTGAAGGTATGTTTCCTGATGGGACCAATATATTTAAGACAATAACACAAATAAAAGAAGTTCAATGTCAAACTCTACCAGCAATAAAATTATGCCATCATTTTGCCCTGATGTGCCTAGTTGGAAAAAGTGGTGCATGGCACAAAACAAAGAGACTTAACATTGTTTTACTATCATTGTCAGATTAAAAGGAAGATCTATGTCTGTCACCATCTTGTTATGTATAGTTACAAGGAAAATAATATATGCAACATTAAAATGAAAAGACATGTGAATAGGGAGGGACCCATGGAGAAAGTTATAAAAGAATGTCATAATGTTTTGATAGTGATCGTTGATTTGAGATCAATGATGGGAGTTTAAAGTTATAGTGACTATTAGAATATGAAATATGCCAGTTAGCATGAAATAGTAGAATAAGAAGAATTAAAGGTTTCTGCAGGAATTGTGAATTTGCATGAAGATGAAAGGTCATGGATTGTTTTCAAGAATACCATAGATTCAAAACCATCACTAGAAGAGATAACACTTTCTCATATCATGATGTAGATTTGATAATTTTATATTTTATCCTGATTTTCTTTTCTATTATATTATTTTTTTTCTTCTAGACTTAATAAAGGAGAGAGAACTATAAATGTGACCTCATTTGATAATGTAAAGATTGGAAAGCTTGAAGGTTAATTGGTCTATAATTCCATTTACCCTATTTTCTTATCTTGTTTTGTGACCACTTGATAGATTAGTTCTACATTTAGTGTTGAAGAGAAATTATATGTGATCCTATGATAATCAAGTGGATTCTATTTCATTTTGATATTTATAGTAGAGGTGATTTCATTTAATTTCTACATATATGATTCTACTCCTCTTGTTCATTTCATATTATGCTAGATATTTTCATTGGGAATTGAGGGAAAGATTTGTGTGAATATATTAGTAACTTGCTGAATTCCATTTCACTCAAGCCTAGTAGTCAAAGAAATTTCATTTTCCCTCATGTTTATTTCTTCTTCTCTTTCTCTTTTGTATTTAGATGGTTAATACTATATTTAGAATAGAAGTAATAGTCAGAAATCTCAAGATAGTCTATTATGGTCATTCCATTGGGTGTGATAGGTTATTAAAATCCATTTTTCCTAAATTGTTGTGCCTATAAAAAATTTGGTTATCCTTTACTACTCTCAAGTTAAGAGCTTATAATGTCAAAAATTTTGATCTCATAAAAACATATTTATTGCATATCATTGCAAATCATAGGGAGTTGTACATATTCAATTTAGAGGGTAGTGATAGAATACTTAAAAAAGGTCATTTGTTGGTAAAAATCCTTTTGTCTCTCCAAGAATTGGGTATCAAAGAGTCAAGATTATAAAATATTATAGGAGAACAAACTATTAACCAATAGTACCATAGGCTAATGTAATTGAACTATCTATACATACAACCTAGCATATGTTTTAATGGCTAGCTTTGATGGTAGAAATAGAGAAAAGTGTGCTACTCACCAAACTTATTTTTTTTATAATTGAGGAAAAAATCATTCCCCCAAATTCTCATTATTTCTCATCCATAATAAAATGATATTAAATTTTTAATGTGGAAGATCTAGTGATTGGAAAATCCCTAGTAATGTTTGATATAAATGCTCTTCCTAATATGTGAAATAGATACTTAATTATACCTAATGACTTTTCAATAAATGATATCTTTAGTTTTTGTGTACGTAGTCAAAGAAGTTATAGTCCATGATTGACGAGTGGTATTATCACCCACTAAAATTAGATGGGATATGTGGGTAGGTAGTAGTTACTAGTACATATCCCACTTCTAATATGATATGGAGGTTGTTTGATGGGTTAATTGGACATGAAACCTCACAATGAGTAGATGTAAAGATCAAAAAATGATATTGACCCTTTAGAAAATAGATATCTATATAATATACATGTGTAAAATATAGATGCATTATTTAGAATTTATCAATTCATCTTCTAAATATGAACTTTTTGTATTGGATCGAGAAATTCTCACTCATCATCTAACTGAGAAATATTGATATATATATATATATATTGGTGGCCTAGTTGACAAAAAAAAATTAGTAGACCTAATCTCCCTATGGGGTTTCAAAAATAATAATTTTCAAGTTACCAATGACTTGATGATATCTCTATAATAATGCCCAATTTTACACTTTATTAATTTTGGAAGGACATGATCCACATTTGATAATGCATAAACTATCCACTCATAATACCCTTTTCATATAGATTGATGTATTAATAATCAACTAACAATCATGAACATTCAATATCGGTTCTACCTACCTTAGGAAAAAATTACAATTTGATGGAATAAAGGACAAGGTAGGTTTTATCAACATTATTTGTTCTTCAAGAAATTTTGGGAGCCAGAGATATGGAAATATTCCTTGGTGGTCTTTAATAAAACAATTTTTTCTTGTCATCCTCTTTACCTTTTGAAGATTAATTAAAATTGATTTTAAAATAATATTTAATTTAAGGTATATAGTATTAGATGTTTCTATTATTATATGTTAATGTTATATGTTGAGGATTTGGTAAGATGTTTGTGGTATGCAAGCATTAATTTCTTTTGATTGATATCAATGTATATTTTTTTGTTATAGAAAATGCAATATAAAGTATGGGTATATGAATCTATTATAGTGAAAATCTAAAAATTATATTATTTATGGGGGTTATGAGATGACTATCATTGATGATGGTCAACTTACAAAGATTCACATGGTTTCTCAAGTGAATTTTGACAATTTTTTTGATTAATGGTGCTAAAATGTTCATGTGCCCAAAGGTTGAGTAGTTGTTTTAGTATGAATTAAATTGATGATTAAAAGGTTGTAGTGTTGGTATTATTATTGAACCTTATCAATGTGTTTGTAGTCAAAATTATTCATGATTTATATTGAACACTGAGGTACGTTTTGAAAACCCAATGTTCTTAATGTTGAGTACTAAACACAAGTTTTAGATTTTAGAGTGGAGATGTTGCAAAGATTTTAGATGGTATTGATGTTCCCTAGATGTGTTCTTAGAAGGCGTGATAGATTCTCTAGTGGCATCCTTTGATTAACACAACCTAAATTTCTATTTTTGTATCAAATAAAGGTGGTTTTGAAGGACCTTAACTACTTCAAGGAGATTTGGTATGGAAAGTTTGAGGAAATCTATCCTACATTTGGATGGTGCAAATTATGTAATGTGTAAAAATCAAATGGATACCTATATAATTGGAAATGTGAATCAAGGAAAGTAAACCTAAATTCACCACATTGCCACATGAAAACAAATAAAAAAGGGAGTCAATGAAATTAATCATGTCAATCTCAATGTTAAAATGGCTAGACCTAGAAAGATCACTACTAGCTAAGTAGCTAAGGAGCACTAATACAAGCTAGAATCTACTGACTATAGAATAAGAGAAAATAGGCACAAGTCCTTGAAACCCCAGTTGTAATAAGAGATAGGAAATGAAACTAAGTCACAAGATGTAATAAGTAGATATTTTGAAATAATAAAGGAAAGTAGAGGACTCACCTTTGGATATAATTTTTTTCTTGGTGTGATACTCAAAATGGACAAACAATGCTAGATTTAGGCATGAAACAATTAAATATGCAAAACCCAAATTTGATTTTGTAGGGGTGACTTTCGTGTGAGGGTGACTTTCTCCTAAAGTGGTGGAGTAGTTTATCCTTGATCAATTATGTTCAATCCCAATTTTGATTTTATAATTTAAACAAATGACTAAAATGGTATCAAAATCTATAATATGCTCTCCTTTCCAAGGTATGAAACCTATAATAAAATGAGTTTTTTTAATTGATTGGGGGTTTTCCTTAATCAAACCATAGCTTATTTATTAATGTTGAAATTAAATAATTGAAAATCAAAAAGTAAAGTAATTGTACGAATTGACATTACAATAATAGGATCTCTCCAATTGCATGCAATGATCTCTCTTTACCAATTATATTGGATCAAGAATACTGATGAATGGATCAAATGTATTTATCATCTCCTTTCCTTTCCTTTCCTTTCCATATTTGGCACTTTGATTTCCAATGTGATCTTGATCTTATCTATTTCATATGTGTGAATGTTTTGGCATCTTTATCAATAGGCTCATCAAATAATGGAGTAATGGTAGCTATAGCCTTATCAATGTATGTTGTATACCCTATTGGCCTCAACCATAAAATTCTAGGTATAACTACCTTAATATAGGTTGAAATAGATGTTGTCATAGTATTTTTCCACTAATTATTTATGTATCATTGACCTATTTTTCATCTTCAATTTGAATTCATCAAAATTCCCATCCATTACTTTCTCAAAATCTTCTCCCAACTAGTTCATAGACTCATTCATTTTCTTTGTCACTAGTTTCTTTTTACTCCAACGTACATTACCAATGGTAGGAAATGAATTTTGCACTAGTAAACTAGCCTTACACATGTAATTCTTATCTTTTTGGATTCTTTTTAGGTTCTCCTCCATTTGTTGAAATTACAAGTTGGGAATATCATAAGAGTGACATTTCCTGAAAATTTTCCGCGCCACATCAACCACAACATAGGGTACACTTCTTGGTCTACTAGACTGATAGAATTGGTGAGTCATGGCCCATATTTCAATGTTTAGCTTAGGTTCCATGATAGTAGATATAGACATTCCCCTCTTGGTCCATTTTGTCAAAGTATTTTCCTCAATCACCTCTCTCCCCTCGTAATAGATAGATTTAACCCTACCAAGAACAAGTTATCGCATAACATAGTGAATGATTTATTTGGTGATCTTAATCGGTCATCTTTCTAAAAATAACTTTATTTCATGTACACAAATTAAGGCTATCTTGAATTATGATGGCTTGACAACCATAGCAAAATTAAGGTAAAGTTTTAATTGTTTCCTAGTGATTTTCTTATTTTCCTCCTTTAGCTTTCCATCAACACAGAGTTTTTCACACCCATTTTGTAGTGGAAAGTCCCCTATTTCACCAATCTTACACATATAATAATATCTTACTTTTTATTGTTGAAGTTGTAAATAGGATAAACAAGATACTGAGGGGGGGAGGGGGGGGGGGCGGGGAAGGGGGGGGGGGGGGGGGGGTGTGGTGGCGGAGGAGGTTTCAATCATAATATTAAACAATATAAACTTTTCACCAAGTCATTCACATCTATCAATAAATTCATGCATGTAAAAGTTGTAATGATAATTTGTTGTAACATGTAAATATGATCTATCATATGCATGAAAATAAACACATAAAAAATTATTTGTTCCCCTAAAAACCCTCCAATGTGAATGGAAAATTAGAGTGGGCATGACAACCACAAATCTTCAATACTATGGTAATAAAGTTAACCAGTTAAGATTACAGTGTTTGATCATAAAGTATGATCTATCCAATTAGGGGTCTGCACTATTAAAAGCTTAAGAGACTACTAGTTCTCACCTTGTTAGAGGATTTAACACTAATAGTAAAGTAAGGACTGTATTAGGAGGTCTACAAAGATATGTTAAGAGTAGTCTATTAAAAGAATTACCCTAATTTTTGTTCACTAGAACTGATTCAGTACCTACCTCTTGGTTTTCTCTATAAGTTTATCTTGAGTCTCCTCCTTGCTAGTAGATCCTCTCCTTCTATTTTCTCATACTTGTCTTCTCATTTTACTTCATTTTCTTGATTAGGTCACTTTCTCTATTACGTGATAACAAAGTTCTTCACTAACTTTTGATCTAAATTCAATCACATAATGCTCCATGTTTTCCTATATATACTTCTCTTGTCATCTCCTCTCTACTTCCTATTGTTTCCTCATGTCTGACCTAGGTTAAGATAGTTTCTATTTAAAGATTTTCATAAAGATTTTTCTATATGCTTCTATATTTTGCTTCTTCATCTGTATCATTCATCAAACAACATAGAGATCTATGACCCACTCTATATAAGAAGCTACATGTATTAAATATTCTTAAATAACCTCTAAAAAATTTAAATATTATGTTGAGTCAGCTTGAAAAATGTGTTACCTAAATTTTTTTTCCATTTCTAACTTTTATGTAGGCTCTACATTACTCGGCCTTTCCTATTTTCTGATGCTCGACATTTCTATTGCTTGGCATGTATTGTTCTTGGCACACACTACGTATCTAACCACTTGTATGCTTCAAAATTCCTTGGTTTCTTTTGAGCTCAGCTCATATAGAAAATACTTGTTGACCATAAGCTTACTCATCTGTTATAGAACTCAGTACATACTTTCTTATGTACATGACTCAGCCTATATAGAGTATCTTGGTTGCAATGATTACCATATAACTTCCTTGTAAATGATGAAGTTTTTGACACTAACAGACAACAATTGTTAGAGATACTAATAATCTCCCCCTTTGACATTACTAGAAAATATACTTTGTCATATTTACATCTTTACAATACAATCTTGTAATGAGATCTCACCCTAAGTCTTATGACTTATACCAATAAATAATGAGTAAACAATGTAAAATTAATAATTCACTTCCCCCTTCTTCAAATCTCTTTCCCCCTTGTTTTTGAATAGTATATGTCACGGTTGTTGGGGTTGAATGAGTGGAAGTAACCAATATTGCTCATTGAATACCTTGTGAACTCTAGTGACCATGGATAGTGCATGATCCCATGTGGTTTTTGCTACTTCCAAAACATGATTCTATAATTATAATCCCATAGCTAAATAAATTAAGCTATCAGCCACTAATAGATTATGATCTTCAATGATAAGATCCTAGGATGTTTTCAGCTCTATGTGTGTGACCTCCAAATGAGGTATCATCAATATGCTTGAATAATGATCAATTTAGATCTCGTATTGATGGCAGTTTCCTTAAGCTCTACAAATGTACATTGACCATTTAGTAGATTATTGCAATGATCAATGCTTGATCCTGCTAACTCTGAAATAATACTATTGGATCTCTCCAGCTTATCCTAAATTTGGTTTATTTGTGCCTAAATTGTTTTAGTGAATCTTGGCACATTTGATAGAATGTTGTACAAATGTTGTGCCTTGGGTATTAGTTTTGTCATTACTTGTATTTCTCTTGCAATTGCACTTTCTACTCTATACTAATTATGGAGACTTTGTCCACAACCTTGTTTTAAAATCTTCTTAGAGACCAATCCATAATTTTGTCATCTAACTCCATATTACCAACATTGACTTGTTCAACAATACTTACAATCTAGTTGATGATAGGTGCATCTTCATCAAAATCTTGAATTTCAAAAGCATTAACAAAAATATGTTTTACATCATATAGTACCTACTTCTTCTTAAGATCTCTTCTTATCTCTTCATGTCTTCTCTTCTTTTCTGAAACTTCTTGTAGAAAAATTATTTTCTCCAAGGTGATATTTTCTAGTTCTATTTTTTTCATCTCAATGATTTCATCCAGACTAACTTCAATATCTAGTGAAGCATCTTTAATTGTTCTCTTTTTTTCTTGGTGAAGGAGTGTTTCTATTCAGTACCTCTTTAAAAGCTAGTGAAGGAGTTTCACCACTTGGTCGTGCTTGTGCATCTATTCTTGAGACAATAATAATCGTGCTTTCTTAAGCTTTGTTCAACTCTTTGTTTTCCTCAATATGAGGTGTTGAAAAAATCTTATTATCCAAACTTATTTTTTTCTCTTCACCTATTGCCTCTATACATGTGAGCCTTGACTTCTCAGCCTCTAGAATGTCAGGGGTGTGGACATGTACTGATGACATCCTACTTTATGGACTCAATACATTGGAACTTTCTCTGCTATTATAATCCTCTTTAATGTTTATGGTGTCTTTCATTATTCCCTTGGTTGATAATCCAAAAATGCTTTTCCAAAGAAACTCATCTTGTTGTTTTGTAACTTCCTCTTTATTTTTAAAGATAAAAAGCATTCTTTATTTAGGAACAAATATGCTCAGGTATATTATTTCTAAAATGTGTCTTGTCTCTCTTGTGAGAGATCAAACATGACTCTAAATAATGTGTTAGTTCTTATACTTTTCTCTATTTCATTTGTCTGCTAACATCTCCTTTCTAAGATTTGAGATAAGTCCTTGGTATCTTTTTCTCAATTTCACTAGAAGCTAGTTTATGATTAGAAATCATGTCCACCATTGCCTCGTCAATCTTAGTTATATCAAAATGATCTAAAGTATCATGCGTTATAAATCTAAAACTAGATAATCCTACAAATTTTCTTAGATCCATACATACCTCTTCAATAGATTTAGATTGTCTTATAGGTGGTCCTTTGACCAATCTCTTTATTTTCTTTATGGGTGCACTAGGCTCTGTAGTCTTTGTTGCTCTTTATATAGTCTACTTAGCACTAGAAGCTACCCTAGTTCTTGGCTTGTTTGGTGGTGGATGACAGAGAGGTGACACTACTAGCTTCTTCTTGGTTCTTTTAACCTACTTTCTCGGTGGAGTGACAATAACGAAGGATTTTCCCTTGTCAACTTCTTTATGTTCTCCATGACCTTGTGTTATTTGTAATGGTTATTTACCCTTACCTAGGATGCGTAGTTTTGCTTCTAATTCTTCAATAATTCTCTTCCTTTTCTTCACCTTTGAATCTATCTTGATATTTATAGTTATTCTTTCTTTTGATTCCTGATATCTCCAAAAGGTTCAGCCTCAACATCTATCTCTCCATTCAGCTATACTCAAATTTTTGCACTTACTACATCACTATCTATCTTTACTACTTGCACAAAAGTGTTGTCTATATTGACAAGAAAATATATGTCACCATAATACCTGTGACCAGCTCTTTAGTTATCCTCTTCCTCAGTTTCATTATTTTCTTAAATTCATCAAAATAAGAATCCATCACTTTCTCAAAAGTTTCTCCCAATTTAGTACTGTACTCATTAATCTACCTTGTCACTAGTTTGTCTTGTTCCCACATAACATTACCAATATGAGGAAAATACTTCTAGATATAAAAGAAAATACATACAATGAAGGATATAAACTTGCACATTGAATTCTTTTCCTTTCTTATAGATGAAAAATTTTCTACAAGTTAGAGTCTTTGTAACTTAGCAAGATCATACTCATGATCCATAACCATACATGGCACAGTGTTCAATCTACTTGATTGATATAATTTTTTAGCTATGAATCTTACAAAAAAAATTTATCAATGGATCAAAAATATTTGTAATGGATAGAGCATGTCCATTCTACTTAGCTCCTGTATTTGCCTGAATTTCCTCACAACTCAAACATTGCATGGTTTTTTTCTTTTCTAGGGTTGGATAGTCTCTAGCTATTTGAAAATAATTTATCAATTGTATATTATTTTTGATGTAACAAAAAATTTCATATCTTTACCAGTCAGTGTCTCATGAGCTCACTTGGGCAATGAAGATAGTTTACAGTGTCTGTTGAGCATTCTAGAGTAAACCAAGTTCAAAGGCAGTATGTTTCAAGCTTCACTTGGGCACCAAATAAATTTCACAAGAAGATAGTGTCTACTAATTTTACCCAAGCACTGAAGAGAATTTTTTAGAAGTTTAGTGTTAACTGTGCTCACTCAGTTAACAAAGAATTTTTAGCATGGACCTAGCATTAACCAAGCTCACTCATTTACCAAAGGAATTCAGTTTGGGAAGTAGTATTAACTAAGTTCATGTGGTTAACAAAGGAATTCTAAAGAAAGTCCTTTTGGAGTTAGTGTCTACCAAGCTAGGTCAGCTAACGAAGGATTTTCTCAAATCAACATATTTTGTTTAATGAATTTACTTTTAAAGTCTAGCCAACTTAACAGATGAATATTGAATATTTGTAACTATATTCAAGACAACTTGGCAAATAAAAAGATATAAGTATAAGCCTAAGTTGTGGGATAGAGAATGATAAGCATCGAATTGAAAAGATAAACCAAGGAAGCTAATTGGAATGATAAAAGAGTATCCTGAGTTGACAAAGCTACAATGTTTTATCTAGTGAAGGAGGATCAAGTATTCAAGCCAGAATATAGATCTAAAATTAGTAGTATAGCTGCATTACAAATTAGGTCATATCATTGTTACTCTCTAATAATTTTAGTAGTGTATCAAATTTCTCAATAGAGTTAGCTTAATAGTTATTTTCCAAGTCCTCTAACAAGGTGGCATTTCTAGATTGAATTATCTAAAAACATATAACAAGGGAACTCCTAATAGGGTTATTAAATCATTTAATAGGTCACACCTAAAAATGTGTTTTTTAACCTTTAATAGGGCTGGCTCCTAACATGGCTCACTTTAGAAGAGTGAGAAATAGTAACTAGTTACAATTGGTGGTTTGGCCTAAACTGGGTTTCCATATTAAATCTTGGTGTCACATGTGTTCATGTTATTTTCTTTCTATTTTGCAACTGAGCTAATTAAGGTTGATCACACTTAATATCTTAATATCTGCATGTTGAGTATTTATCGAGTTACAGTTGAAATTCCATTACTTGTTGAGTGATAGTAAATTATTAGTGTTAACCAGTTGCCTCTATGTTAACCAAATTACAACAATATTTTCAATTTTAGAGTTTAGTTTTGATTTGTATTGACATCTAAGGGATCTAAGATTTATCTTTTCATAACTAATTCACCACTTTCCTCTAAGTTATTCTTCTTATATTTCCAACAATTTGTATGAAATATTTTGGTGCTTGTAGAAAAGGTTTCAAGGGCCTAAGCTAAAGATCAAGATCTCTTATGAAAGGGAGACTCCTAAGATGAACAAAGATAACTTCAAGGCATGGTAGGAAATCATGTGATTGTATCTGGAAACCATTGGACGTTCAAACCTAAAGTACCTAAACACCAAGTATGTGGCACCTACTAGAACTATGACTATTGAACAAATCACAAAAAGGAAGAATCATAATATCATGATGATTAATATTGCTTCAATTCTTAGCTATACGAAATTTGATGAATTCAAAGACTATGATACTTCTCTTTATATGTGGATCAAGTTGAAGGACATCAATGGAGGTGATGATAATGTAAGAAGAGAAAAGGAAGAAAGTCTTAGAAGACAATTGGATAAAATAAGGATGAGAGATGATGAGAATATTGCAAAATATAGTGAAAGAATAAAAGCTAGTGTTTGTACAATCAGAGCCTTAGGAGGAAAGATTAAAGATGAGATAGCAGTAAGGATAAAAGAAGAAACATGTGTTACCCTTTTATAAAGGAAAAGGCTAACAAAAGTATAATTGTTCACCTTAAATGACATTAAATTCATATTATTATGTAGAATTTGAAAATGAAGTAAACTAATGATATGTGTAGAAATGGATGAAGTTTAGGATTATAAATTTCAATAAATATTAGGAATAAGAAATGATATATGTTCCTATTATTTAAAGATAATTTTTTGGCTGTTTAAAAATGTTGGAAATTAAGGGTCTAGTTCCCAACACAAAACTACATAGAAATAAACTTATTTCTCTTTGATCTTAGATTATGTTATAGGTACATATGTAGATAGAACAATCAAAACTAAGAATTGGCTTTAGACCTATAATTTATCTTCTATATTGATTCAAATTTCAACTCACCTCAAATTGATAGTTTTCATCTCCCACCACATTTTTCAAAATAAATCTACTCTAACCAAAAGAAAAACTATACATTCTAGAAGAGAACTCTCTCCTCTAGAACCTCATATAATTTTTAATTTTTTTTGTATGATTTAATATTTTTTTCCTTTTAAAAATTGACATATTCTCAAGTGATAAAATACATACTTGTATAATTTTTAAATTATGATATACTATATCTAATTAAAACTCTATAAACTCTATATGACAATATTCTTGACTTTGAGTTCTATAAAATGGGGTTTATATTATATTAAAAAATATCCTAAAAAATAGTAGGAGTTATTGAAAAATCAATTTTCTAAAACAATTTTATTTCTTTAGTAATTGGATACTAACTAGTACATAAAATCCATTTAATAGACATTTCCAGTTGGAAATTGTGTGAGACCAGATATAACTTCGTTATAATAAATTTATCAAGATTATATGTTTGAAAGAAAAATATATTTTTAGATAGAAATACTTAAATTTAGTTGTTATGATAATTCAACCTAAAAGGTGACACAACTTTATACTTTTACCTACAAGCAAGTTTCCCAGAACACTTCTTCTTATATATGGAATTAAGATGTCAAAAATTGAAGATATGAGATGAAATCCCAAGAATTATATATCATTGGATGTAATAATGGGAAGACTGATATCATTTGAATTAGATAACTATGACAATTATGTTCCTAACACTTGCAACCTTGAGTTTGTATTTCAAGCCAAGATATCACTAAAGAAGAAAGTTACCAAATCTAAAAAGCAATCTAACAATGAGGAGGAAGATGGTTATGATGAAGATCTTGAATTCATTAAAGAACTATTCATAAGAATATTTCCCAAGGACAAAATGAAGTACAAAGGAAAATTTCCTTTGATCTTCTTTTCATATGAAGAGGCTGGTCACGACACTGCAAGGTGTCCAAATAGAGAAGGAAACTAAGAAAAGAAGAATGAAAAGTACAAGAGCAAGAAGGAATTCAAAACCTACAAATTCTACAAGGACAAAGGTAAGAAATCTTGTTATATTGCTAAAGATTCTAAAAGGAGTGAAAAACAAGATGAAATTTTCTACATTGTTGTTAAGGATGAATCAGATGATGAAAATGATAAATTGAAACTTATCTCACATATTAGTAAGAATGATACAAGGATTATTGATAGTGTTTATTATCACCACATGAATGGTCACAAATCTAAATTTGAGAACTTAGTACACTATGATGGTGGAAGTGTTATATTTTGCAATGATGAACCATGTTATGTGAAAGGTAAAGGTTGTATTGCACTAACCAATGATTTTAGATGTGATAATGCCTATTGGGTTGAAGGACTGAAGCATAATCTACTTAGTGTGGCTTAATTGAATATAATTGGATTCAAGGTAGAATTCATGAATGGAAAGGCCAATCTATTGGATGGAAAAGGAAATCAAGTTGAGGTTGGCAAGAAAACAAAAGGTAACCTATTCTCCCTAGATATTAATGAAAGTTCATGTTTGATTGCTCAAGTAGAAGAAAGTTGGTTATGGCATTAGAGGTTATGTCATGTGAATTTTGATACCCTAATAAACATAAGAAAGAAAAAAAGGGTTAGAGGCATTCCAAGCTTGAAGAAACCTGACATGGTCATGTACATGAATTGTCAAATTGATAAGATGCGAAGGGAAAGTTTTAAAAGAAATAACTATCATTATAAAGAAGTGCTTGAGTTGGTCCATACAAAGCTTTGTGGACCTATTTCCAGAGAAAGCTACATAGGAGATAATTACTTTATTTTATTTATTGATGATTATTCTAGAATGATGACTATTATATATCTAAATGAAAAATTAGAAGCTTTTCAAAAGTTTAAATGGTATTTGGCTAGATTAGAGAAAGAAAAAAGGAAGAAACTAAAATTTTTGAGTTTAGACAGAGGAGAAGAATTCATTTACAATGAATTAAGTGAATTATGCAATGAGAGAGGAATCTAAAGAAAAGTGTTTGCACCTAGTACACCTTAGCATATTGGCAATATTGAAAGAGGGAATAGAGCAATCATGGACTGCATAACGACCCTTATGACAGAAAAGAATGTTACTATCAAATACAAGAAGGAAGAAATTAACATTGCAATTCATATCTTAAACCAAGTCCAATTGATGAAAGATTCAAATCATAGACTTTTTGAGTTATGGTATGATTATAAACCTAACATATGTTACTTCAAAGTATTTGGCAGTAAATGTTATATCTTGAAGGAGTGTAGAAAAATAAAATTTGATATCAAAAGTGATGAAGGAATATTTCAAGGATATTCTAAAACACGAAAATCTTATAAATGCATGAATCTATCAGCTCATAAAATTATAGAAAGTGCACATGTGAAGATTGATGAGTTTGTAGAAAATAGAAAAGAAAAAAGCAGTAAGGAAACTGAAGACTACATAAACTTTATTTTCTATGAGTCTAATATTTTTCCTAATATTCAAGAAAATGGGAATCAATAGCCTTCACCACCTAAGTCCCCAAAATCTCTAGTGAAAAAAGATTTTCAGCAAGTGCAAACTGAGTCATCAGAATGACCTGAGTGATTAAAAGGACCCAAGTTTCAGCAAGTAGAAACTAAGTCACAATCTAATGGACCCAAGTCATAGATAGTGATACCTAAGCATGAAACATAAGATCATGGTGAAGCTAGTAATTTTAGAAAGAAGGAGACCAGACTTCCTGGATATGTCATAAGACATCATGTACCTAAGAAAATCATTGAAGATAAATCAGTTGGTGTATAGTGAAAAAGAACAAGTTAAAAAGTACATGATTTCTTACTGAATTTGAACCTAGATCTGTAAAAGATGCCTTAGGGAATGAAAGTTAGATTGAAACTATGTATGAAGAAATTGATCAGATTGAAAGAAATTAGACTTTGTTTATTTGTCCTAGACCCAAGGTTAAGAATATAATTGGTACAAAATGGGTATTCATAAATAAGTTGAATGAGAATGGAGAAGTTTCAAGAAACAAGGAAAGGCTAATTTGCAAGGGTTATGCTCAAGGGGAAGGTATTGACCATGGAAAAAAAATTTCTCATGTTGCTAGACTTGAAGTTTTTAGAACACTCCTTGTGCATGCATCACACAAAACATTCAAAGTGTATTAGATGAATGTGAAATTAACATTCTTGAATGAAATCTTAGAAGAGGAAGTCAACATTGAGAAACCATAAGGTTTTGTTACATCAATCCTAGCAAAAGGAACATGGTTTGCAAACAACACAAAGATTTGTATGGTCTCAAATAATGCCCCAAATCATGGTGTGAGAGATTGCACAAGTATCTTATAAAGATTGGTCTTCAAATATCTAACGATAACAATAGCCTATACATCAAAGAAGGACTAGATAAGCATATTGTGTTGGTAGAAATATTTAGGGATGATACATTGTTTACTAGAAATGATGATCTACGTAAATCTTTTTCTAAGGAAATGAATAAGGAATTTCAGATGCCAATGTTTAGGAAGATCATATTCTTTGTTGGCTTGGAGATTCAATAGAAGAATGATGGTATCTATATTACTCAATCAAAATTCATCAAGGAGATACTAAAGAAGTTTGGAATGGAGGATTCTAGACCAATTGGAACACCTATGTCAACTAGACATAAGCTTTCCAAAGATGATGATTCAAAAGAAGTAGATTAGACTACAAATAGTTCAGTGATTGGAAAACTTTGGTGTGTGGTGCATACAAGACCTGATATAGCATTAGCATTTGGAATGGTGGTTCGATTCTATGCTAATCCAAAAGAAAATCATATGGTGGAAATCAAAATAATCATGAGTTATCTAAAGGGTACTAAATATTATGTTTTGTGGTATAAGAAAGGAGGAACGTTTGAATTGAAAGAATTCACCAATGCTAATTGGGCATGTAACATTGATGATAGGAAGAGCACTAGTGGTGGAGCATTTCTTCGTGGAAAGAGTATAGTATCTTGGAAAAGAAAGAAAGAAAACTATATCTCTCAGTCAATAGTAGAAGAAGAATATGTTGCTATATTAGTCAATTGTTCAAATATTTTTAGGTTCAAACAATTGTTGACAGGTACGAAGGAAGAAATCAAAGATCTGGTTGTTATTTTTTATAACACTAGTGCAACTAGCATTTCCAAGAGTCCTGTGATGCATACCAAAACCAAGAATATTGTAGTTAAGTACCATTTCTGAAGAGAATTAGTGCAATATAAGGAAGTAAGATTGGAATATGTGAATACAAAAGAATAGATTGTAGATATATTCATGAAACAATTACCTAAGGATGTATTTTTGTACCTAAGAGATAACCTAACAATGATTCCCCTATCTAAATCTCATTGATTAGATTTCAGTGATGCATCAAAGAAGCATGTTGAAGATCACTCAAGTTGATTCAGTATTGTAAAGGAAAGATTGCATATGAATCAATACATTAGGTACATGGAAGTTCACTGAATTCTATCTTTGGCATAGTTTATCGAAGAGAAAGAGTTCTACCATATATTGGAGAAATTTTATATTTGATAAAGGGAGAATTCTATCATATATCATAAATGTGAAAGAGGGAGAATGAACTTGAGTTTGATATTGCAGTCATTGTAATTAGATTAATTAGAAAATCATTCCACAGGGAGAGATTGATGTTAGAGAAAGTTTACATTAATAGAGGGAGTTCTGATGGATAAGAATTGGAAAAGGATATTATCCTTACTTTTATTTTTCTCTAAAAATTTCATTGTATTATGACATGTTGTGTTTCAATCAATGCAAAAGAGGGAGACTGTTGAAAATAATTGATCAAATGTATATTTTCTTCGATGTCACAAAAAATGTAATATCTTTACCAATTACTATTTTCCAAGCTCACTTAGCTGATGGAGGTAGTTTCTAGTGTATGTTGAGCATTCCAAATTAAATCAAGTTTAGAGATATTTTGAGCCAAGCCTTAGTCGGGCACCAAAGATTGTTTCTAGGAAGACAATGTCTACTAAGTTCACTCAGGCACCAAAGAGAAGTTTGTAGAAGTTCACTGTTAATCAAGCTCACTTGGTTAAAAAAGAAAAGTTAGCATGAAACTAGTGTTAACTGAGCTCACTTGGTTACTAAATAAATTTAGTTTATGATGTAGTATTAATTGAGTTCACGTGGTTGACAAAGGAAGTTTGAAGAATTTTTTTTCTGAGTTAGTGTCTACCGAGCTGGGTTCTCTAAAGAAGGATTTTCTTAAATCAACATATTTAGTTTAATGAATTTATTTTTTAATTCTAGAGTCAACTTAAGGGATGAATAATGAATATTTTTAAGTGTATGCAAGCCAACTTGAAAAAGAAAAAGATATAAGTAGAAGGTCAATTTGTGGGATTGGAGATGAGAAGCATAGGATTGAAAAGACAAACCAAGGAAGTGAGTTGGAAGGATAGAAGAGTACCCTGAGTTGACCAAGCTAAAAAGTTTTATATGATCAAGGATGATCAAGTTGCCAAGCCATAACATAGATTTGAAATCAGAAATATAGTTGGATCATTAATTAGGTCATGTCATTGTTACTCTCTAATAATTGTAGTAGTGTAGAAAATCTCTTAATAGAGTTAGCTTAATAGCTATTTGCAAAATCCTCTAACAAGATGGTATTTCTAGATCAAAGTGTCTAAAGACCTCTAACAAGGCCACTCCTTATAGGGTAATTAAATCCTTTAATAGGGTCACACCTAACTATGTGTTTTGTAACCTTTAATATGGTTGGCTCCTAATAGGTCTCACTTCAAAAGAGTGAAAAATAGTAACTATATGCAATTGGTAGTTTCTTCCAAGATTGGGTTTCCACATTAAATATTGGTGTCCCATGTGTTCATGTAATTTTCTTTCTATTATAAAACTATGTTACTTAAGGATAATCACACTTAATATCTTAGTATCTACATGTTTAGTATTTACTGAGTTACAATTGATATTTCAGTACTTGTCAAGTGATAATAAGTTATTAGTGGTAATAGAGTGCCTCTGTGTTAACTGAGTTACAATAATATTTTTAGTTTCAAAGTTTTGTTTGGATTTCTATTTACATCTAATGGATCTAGGATTTTTTTTTTTTGGTAACTGATTCACCCCTCCCCTTTGAGTCACTCTTATATTTCTAGCACTAAACCTACGAATCATTTTCTTCACACTTGCATGGGTCTATCATGTAACCATTACCTCATATCATGGATTCAATCTTGAAATTTCTTAGGAAATATAGGGCATGAGTTAACCCTTTCCTTCCAATAAATTTGAATTCTCCCTTTAAGACTCCTTCATTGCAGAACTTCTCATATGCTACTCTAATTTCATAGTCTCCTAATTCTCCAAATTTACACATGTAACAACCTCTAACATCATGGATCATAGTAACTTTAGGTGGTATCAAGGATAAGACACCCATTGAATCTCCTTTCATCAAATTTTTTGAATAGCATGAAACTTTGGTGGAGGAAAAGCACCACTCTTCACTAGTTGAATTCTACTATTAGGGTTTAGATTTCTTTCCTCTCTAAATTACTCTGCATGGTTTTAATCTTCATTTTTTAAAGCTTATCATTGAAACTTCTCTACAGAACTTTCACTCATCACTCAAATTGCAAAATAACTCTGTGCTCTTGAAATATGTTTGCAAGGTATGAGATAATGTCTTCAAAATTTGATATATACCTTCTTTCAATTGATTTAGGGTGTCTATTAATTCTTTGTACTCATGTAGGTGGAAGCCATATGTCTTAGTCAATATTGATGCCTTTAAACTAGGTCTTTAATTTACAATGTGATCTCTTCCATATTGCTTGGTCTCTACCATTCTACTTTTGAAGTGCTTAGTCTATATTATAGTCCTCTTTCAACATAGAAAATTGTACAAACACGTTACAACCTTTCACAAATTTGTTCTTATGCATTTTCATATATTCAAATATGAACTTTTCGGACACTTACATGTAAAGAAATTATGTATGATATATCAACAAGGTATTCAGTTCCATACATACCTTTCTTGTTTAGTTTGAGATGACATGACCACCTTCTCCATTGGATTGGGTGACCTTAGCTCCATTTCCTCCACTATTTCCATATTCTGCTCTCTTTTTCCAATTTTGATTATTTTCGTTCCTGATTTTCTCAATTTATACTTAGCCTTCAAATTTTCCTTTGTATTTTGTGTAATTTTCTAAACATAATCAAATCCTACAATTATTGTTTATATGTCAAAACTTGTGACATTTGGAGCATGCATTGTTAGGTGTATAATTATTCCTCTGACTTGTCTAGTAGGGTTTTTTCTATGATCTAAATTCAAGTGGTCCATTCCCATACTTTTGACAATTATAAAAATTTCCTACAAATCTAGGTGTAGTAGGTGTATCCACCATTCTTGACCTACACTCATGTACTTGATTTCTTTATTTCTTGTAGTAAAAATAATAACCAGTAAATATAGGTTTAGAATTTTGCATACTATGTTTCCTTTGACAAATATTTTCAGTATAACCAAGTTTTACATAGTGATATCATGTTGGTTTCTCCTTTGACATTGCCTTCCTTAGTTCTCCATTGCTAGATCATTCTCCTTGCTTAGTGCATAAATTTCCTAACCCATTAGAATAACTAGACCACTTCATAAGCTGTTCAAAGTTCTTTATTGCCTCTTTTGGTTTGTTGAATCTCTCCATAGATTATTTCTTAATTTTTAGTCCATTATTTGATATGTCCTTCTATGACTTGAGATTTGAAATTTCCACATCCTTGTGATTGAATTCCTAATTTATAATTATTAGTTTATTCATCAGATCTAGTTGAGTTTTTGTGAGCTTTTGCACATCTAATATCCTTTCTTCATTTTTGGTAGTCATTATCCTTTTATCTTCTTCAACCACAGTCCTATCTTCTTCAATTTTTTTCTTTTGTTCATTCACTTCACATAGTGTTACTGATTGGATTCCATGTTCTATTTTCAATCCTCTTATTTCTTTATTCAAGAGTTTATTCTTTTCAAATAGATCTATAGATGCTTTGTCACTTGGATTGATTGATTGAAATAGTTATTCACTTTAAACTTATTGATAGGAAAAATATTTTATTTGGATGGAAAATTCCTTTCTCCTTTTTTGGGAATCCTTTAGATCTTGTCCTACTTTCTCAAGTTTCTATAGTATGAGTTGGATATCAATCACCTCATTGCTAATAACCTTGTCCAATTTGAATGCCTTCATCTCCAAGATCTAAACTCCAAGTGATTAAGCATCTCTCAAAGAACCAAATCTCTAATACCAATTGTCGATTGATGAAGTTGTAAATAGGATAAATAAGATACTAAGAGGGTAGTTGAATTTGAATCTTAAACACTTTTCACTTTTCACCAATTCATTTACATTTATCAATAAACTTGTGCATTTGAAACTTGTAATGATATCTTGATGTAACATGTAAGTTTGAACTATCACATGCATGAAAATAAACACATAACACTATTTTTTTACCCAAAAACCCTCCAAGATGAATGTAGAACTTGAGTGCGGATGAAACCCACAAATATTCACTACTGTAGTAATAAATTTAACTGGTTAAGGTTAAAATATTTAATCATTAAATATGATCTACCCTATGAGGGGCCTACACTATTGAAAACTTAAGAGACTTCTAGGCCCCACCTTGTTAGAGGATTTAACACATACACTTAAAAAAGACTATATTTGGATATTTAAAAAGATTTTTTAGGACCACTGTATTAAGAGATTTACCCTAATTATAGTTTACTAGAATTGATTTGGTATCTGACTCTTAGTTTTCTCTATAAGCTGATCTTGAGTCTCCTCTTTTCTAACTCATGCTCTCCTCAAATTTGCTAATCCTTGTCTGCCCCTTTCACTTCACTACCTTGAATAGGTCACTTCCTCTCTTAAGTGACAATAGAACCCTTCACTAACTTTTTATTTGACTTCAATATCATAATGTTCCTTGTTTGTGTACATACGCTTCTCTTCTCATCTCCCCTATTCTTTCTATGACTCACACATGTTTGATCTAGGTTAAGATCTCTATTGTTTAAAAAGGGTTTCATAAATAGCTTTCTAGATAATTCTATATTTTTCCTCTTCATTTGTATTGTTGATCACACAATATAGAGACTTGTCATCCACTCTCTATAGAAAACTCTACATGTATTAAATTTTCTCTAACAAGCTCTAAAGACTTTAAATGTTACATGTCCAAGTCTACTTGTAAAATGTGTTACCTCAAAATTTGTTCCATTTTAAACTTTTATGTAACCTCTTAATTGTTCAATCTTTCCTATTTTCTAATGCTCGACCTATATTTTTCTCACCACACACTATATAACTAGGAACTTGTATGCTTGATATTTTCCTAGTCATTTTTGAGCTTAGCTCATATAGAAAATTCTTGGTGACTATAAATTTACTTGGCTCCTATAGAGCTTAGTAGATACTTGATTATGTACATGACTTGGCTTATGTAATGAAGCTTGTTCATAGTGATGATCATCTGACTCTATCTTGTAAATGACTAAGTATTTAAAACTAATATACAATAATGATTAGAGATACCAACACTTACATCATTTATTAAGATAACCCAAGATTGAGTAGAAGAAAAGGCTCCAAATTCATCTCCTTTTATTGTTATCTTAGGGTAGGCTTTGAACTTAGGAGAATTGCATGATTCATTACAAATTAACTGATTATCACTAACCTTAGATGATTACTCTTTCTCCATTGTAGAAAAATTATTCCATAGTTATTGTATAGGGTTTGATCAATGATTTTTGATTCACTTGGTATTAACTTAGATATTGAATCACACTTATTTTCCAAATGGATGCTGAAAAATCTTTTCTCAAATCACAAAAAATAGTTTGAAATTACTCTAGCTACTTGATCTAGTGAAAATTTGAATGCACGATATGTAAAATAAAAAATTATACAAAAGAAGAAAAGCTATGACAAGTAACCTTAATACATCAAATAGGAAACAAAAACAAAAAGACAACACAAGGACTATAAATCAATAGCCTATTCTACAAGGATATTCATCTTCATAGTAGAGGCCTTCAGCTCATCAATTTCTTTGTCATCCATAACCTTTGTCTTCTTTGAATTATCCCTTGTGCATTTACTTGGGAGTTGATCCTCTTTCATGTCCTTAAAACCTTGAATTCTTCCCTTTTCTAGTTTTTCCAACAAAATCTTTATGTTCTCCACTAAAGTCATCAAGATGGAACAAATTTGGTCTATAAGTTTCTTTACTATATTTACAGTATTGTCAACATTATTTCCGATAACATCCATCTTTTTATGTATATCATTCATCATTTCTTCCATGGCTGTATTCTTGGCTTCTAGAGGTGAGATTCTCTTTATTAAATTCTTGACTGCTTCCACATTTCCAATAACATCTAAGAGTCTATCCAAATGCTGACCAAGAATCCACTCACCTCTAGTAGTCATGCTTAGCTGATCAAAATCCCTCTTGATATCCTACATATATTCCTTCATACTGCTAATGTCCCTTTTTAGCACACTCAACTTTCCTAAGATTCCCTTCATATGCCCCTATGTTGAACACAATTGATTATTTTTGTATTTTCTTTCATGTTACAAAAAATATCATATCATTTCTAGCTAGTGTATACCAAGCTCACTCGAGCAATGAAGACAGATTCCCATGACTTCCAAGAATTACAGAGTTTGCCAAATTCAAAAGTCAATGTCTACCAAGTTTACTCAGTCATCAAAGGAAAGTTTGTAGAAGTTGAATGATAATTGATCTCACTCAGTTAATGAAGAAAATGTTGAATGGAACTACTATTAAATGAGCTCACTTGGTAACCAAAGTAACATTGTGAATATGTAGTGTTAACCAAGTTCACTTGGTTAACAAAGGAAAATCATTTTTGAGTTAGTGTCTATTAAGAATAGTCAACTAACATAAGATTTTTTTTGTTTTGGCATATTGAGTTCAATTGATTTAATTGTTTGTCCTAGCTAACTGGAAAAATGAATATTAAGTATTCTAAGTTACATTAAAGTAGACTTGACACTATTTAAGATATAAATATAAGGTAAAGTTGAGGATTGAATGAGTGGAACATAATAGAAGATTTGATGATGCTTAGAGGAAGCGAAGTAGAAGGATAAGAAGAATATCCTTTTGAGCTACAAAGATGCATTCAATTAGGAAGGATCAAGTATTCAAGCTAGACTTGAGATTTATAATCAACTATTTAGTTGCATAAGAAATTAGGTCATTTCATTGTTGCTCTCTAACCATTGTAGCAGTGATCTAAATATCTTAAATAAATTGGCTTAACAACTACTTATAAATTGTCTAACAAGGTGGAATTTCTATTCAAAGTGTCTAAAGACCTCTAACAAGGCCACTCCTAATAAGGCAATTAAATCCTCTAATAGGGTCACTCCTAATAGTGTATTTTGTAACCTTTAATAGGGTTGACTCCTAATAGGGCTCATTTTAGAAGAGTAAAAATTAATCACTAGTTGCAATTGGTAGTTTTTCCCAAATTGGATTTCCACATTAAATCTTAGTGTCACTTATGTTCATGCTATTTATTTTATGTGTATGCAGCTAAGTTAATCTTGAGGTTTATCACATTAAGATAAGTATATTCAGTTATTGCTAAGCTATAATATTTTCTAGTTTAAGTTGAGTGCATGTGTGTTTGCTGAGTTAAAGGAGAATATAATTTAGTTAGATTTTTTATTTGTATTTACATCTAAGGGATTTGGGATTTATTTGTAGAAACTGATTCACCCCTCCCCTATCAATTACTCATCTAATATTTCCAACAATTGGTATCAAAGCATCTTGGTGCTTGCAAAAAAGATTTCAAGGACCTAAGCTAAAGATCAGGATGTCTTATAGAAGGGAGATCCCAAATCTAAATAGAGATAACTTCAAGGCATGGTAGAAACTCATGAGGCTACACATGGAAACCATTGGAGATTCAGTGCTACAAAATATAGATGCCAAATACAAGTCTCCTACTAGAACTATGACTATTCAAGAAATTTCAAAGAAGAAAAGTCATAATATCATGATGATTGATACTTCTTCATCTCTCAACTATGCCAAATTTGATGAGGTCAAAGATTGTGGAACTACTTATAAAACATGGATAAAGCTAAAATCCATCTATGGAGGAGATGAATATGTAAGGAGAGCCAAAATAGAAAGTCTTAGAGAACAATTTGATCAGATGAAAATGAGAGAGGATGAAAACATTACAAAATATGTAGAAGGAATCAAAGCTAGTATTAGTGGTATCAAAGCCTCTAGTGGAACAATTGAAGATGTAATAGTGGTAAGCAAGGTACCTAGAAGCCTTCTTCCTTTCTATGCAATTAGAGTGTCCATTATTCGAGAGATGAGATGTGATATAAGTAACAATATAACTTTGGATGATCTAGTGGGAAGATAAGTATTTTATTCTATTTGTGGACGATTATTCTAGAATGATGACTATAATGCACCTAAAAGAAAAATATGAAGCTTTTCAAAAGTTTAAGTGGTATATGGCAAGAGTAGTTGAAATGTTTGAGATTAGATAGACATGGTGAATTCATTTCTAATGAGTTCAATGAATTCTGCATTGAGAAAGGAATTAAGAGACAAGTATCACCCCCTAGTAGACCTAAGTAGAATGGTATAGCTGAAAGAAGCAATAGATCCATCATAGATTTTGCAAGAACCTTAATGATAAGAAAGAGTGTTGCAATCAAATATTGAAAGGAAGAAATCAATACTATAGTGCATACCTTGAATAGTGTACAATTGAGGAAAGACTCAAATCAAACTCCTTATGAAATATGGTATGGCTACAAACCTAATGTAAGTTACTTGAAAGTAGTTGGTAACAAATGCTATATCCTAAAGGAATCTAGGAGAGCTAAATTTGATGTCAAAGGTGATTAAGGCATATTCCTAGGATATTCCTTTGGAAGCAAAGCATACAAGTGGTTGAATCTAACTACTCATAAAATCATAGAATGTGTACATGTGAGAATTGATGAATTTGCAAAAAGAGTGAAGAAGAAAGTACTAGAGAACCTAACGATTACAAAAGATTTGTTTACTATGAACCTAATACATTTCCCAATCTATTTGGAAGTCTAAAATCCTCAACTCTTGACTTGCCAATATATCCAAAACCGATCGAGTTACAACTAGTGCAACCTGAGTCATAGTTAGCAGATACCAAGTTGTTGCTTGAGCAAACCAAGTCTGATCAACTTGAGTCATAGATAGTGAAACCTGAGCTTGATATAGAAGATCATGAAGAGGCTCATGGAACATATTATATATCAAAATTACCTATGTTAGCAAGATATATTTGAAGGTACCATGCACTTGATTAGATCATTAGAGACAAATTAGATGGAACAATGACAAGAAAAAAATTGAAAGGAAGATGTTTTCTTGCTAAATTTGAACCTAGAAATGTTTAAGGTTCTTTGGATAGTGAAAGTTGGACTAAAGCTATGAATGAAGAAATAGAATAGATATAGAAGACTAATAATTGGACTCTTGTTGCTAGACTGAAGGATAAATAAGAAATTGGCACAAAGTGGGTATTCGAAAATAAGTTAAATGAAGATGGAAAAGTTTCAAGAAATAAACCAATGTTAACTTGTAAAGGTTATTCTCAAGAAAACAGTATTGATTATGGTGAAATTTTTTCTACTATTGCAAGACTAGAAGGTGTCTAAACTTTACTAGCATATGCTTCACATAGAGGATTTAAATTTTATCAATTAGATGTAAAACATGTATTATTGAATGGAATTCTTGATGAGGAAGTCTACATAGAACAACTTTAAGGTTTTGTAGATCCTAGAAAAAAGGAAATGGTCTAAAAATTACACAAAGAGTTGTATGGTCTCAAGCAAGCTCCTAGAGTTTGGTATGAAAGACTTCATAGCTATTTGATAAAGATTGGTTTTCAAGGAACAAATGATAGCAATAGTTTATATATCAAAGAAGGACCAGACAAGAAGATTGTAATGGCAGAAATATTTTTGGATGACACCTTATTTAAAGGAAATGATGACTTATGCAAGGCATTGTATGTATAGATGAGTAAAGAATTTGAGATGTCCATGTTTGGATAGATAAAATTACTTTTTGGATTACATATCCAATAGAAGAAAGATGTTATCTAGATTACTCAATCCAAATATATCAAGTAGATACTACAGATACTACAAAAATTTGGAATGGAAGATTTAAAAGTTATTGAAACACCTATTTCTAGTAGACATAATCTTTCCAAAAATGATGATTTGAAAGAGATAGATTGAACCAAATATAGATCAATGATTGGAAAATTGCAATATGTAGTGCATACAATGCTTGCTATTACATTAGCAGTTGGTATGTTGGCAAGATTCTAAGCAAATACAAAATAAAATAACATGATGACAATTAGGAGAATAATGAGATATTTGAAAGGTACTGAAGACTATAGATTATGGTACAAAAAATGAGGCAATTTTGATTTGAAAGCATTCAAAAATGCTAATTGGGTAGGAGGTGTTGATGATAGAAAAAACACAAGTGGTGGAGCAATATTTCCTAGTAAAAGACTAGTGTCTTGGGAAAGTAAGAAGAAGAATTGTATTTCTTAGTCCATAGTAGAGGTAGAATATGTGGCTATAGTAGTTAATTGTTCCAATGTTGTTTTCTTCAAGTAACTATTGGTAGGTATGAAGATAGAGATCAAGGATCTAGTGGTTATCTTCTATGATAGCATGAGTGCAATTAATATATCCAAAAATTCTATGATGTATGCCAAAACCAAGAACATTACAAAAAATTATCATTTTTTGAGAGAATTGGTACAAGATAAAGAAGTAAGATTGGAATATGTGAATACTAAAGAGCAAATTGCATATATATTCACTAAGCCATTACCTAAGGATGTATTTTTGTATCTAAGAGGTAATTTAGGGGTAGTTCCACTATTTGAAGCTCACTAAATATAGTTTAGTGATGCATCAACTAGATCATGTAGAAGATCAGATAGTTGATGTTTTATTGACAAGACACATTGCAAATGAATCAGTATATGAGGTACATTGATATTCTTTGAACATTGTCTTTGGCATGAGATATAAAAGAGGGAGAATTTTTTTCTCATATCTCATAGAAACTTTATTACTTAAGAGATTTCATAGAAGAAAAACTTGGTCTCATAACAAAGAAGGGAAGTTTTCTATAAGAAGAAGATGTTGAAGATAGAGTTTTGCTGAGAGAGGGAGAAACTAAAGGCAGATGGAGTTAACACGGATAGAGGGAGTTGTCATGAATCAGAATTAGAATAAAACTAAGGCTATGTTCCTTACTTTATTCTTTCTCTAATTTTTTTAATTTTATTATGACATGTTGTATTGCTATCAATACCAAAGAGGGAAATTTTTGAAAATAATTGATTAATTGTGTATTGCCTTAGATGTTACACAAAATGTCTTATTATTGTTAGTCAGTATACTCTAAAATTTCTTAGGTGATGAAGATAGTTTCCTATATCTGTCAAGCATTCCAAAATTTTCCAAATTTAGAAATCAGTGTCTACTAAGTTCACTCGATTGTCAAAGGAATGTTTGTAGAACTTTAGTGTTGACCAAGCTCACATAGTTAATGAAGAAAATGTTGGATGGAACTAGTGTTAACTGAGCTCACTTGCTTACTAAAGGAAGTTTGTGAATTTTTAATGTTAATCGAGTTCACTTGGTTAACATAGGAAAATCATTTATGAGCTAGTGTCTACTAAGCATGGTTAGCTAATGAAGGATTTTCTTGTTTTGGCATATTGAGTTCAATTGATTTAATTATTGGTTCTAGCCAACTAAGGAGATGAATATTAAGTATCTAAGTTGTATTCAAGATGACTTCACATTGTCTAAGATATAAATATAAGGTCAAGTTGAGGATTGAATATGTGGAACATAGTAGAATATTTGATGATGCTTAGAGGAAGCGAAGTAGAAGGATATGAAAAATATCTTTTTTGAGCTATAAAGAGATATTTGATCAAGAAGGATCAAGTATTCAAGAAAGAATTTTGATCAATAATCAAGAATTTAGTTGCATCAAAAATTAGGTCATTTCATTGTTACTCTCTTACGATTGTAGCATTGTTCTAAATCTCTTAATTGAGTTGGCTTAAAAGTTATTTGTTAATCCTCTAACAAGGTGACATTTCTATTTGAAGCATCTAAAGACCTCTAAAAATGCCACTCCTAACAAGGTGATTAAATCCTCTAATAGGATCACACCTAATAGTGTGTTTCATAGTCTTTAATAGGGTTGGCTCCTAATAGGGTTCACTTTAGAAGAGTGAGAATCAATAACTAGTTGTAATTGTTGGTTTTTCCCAAATTGGGTTTCCATGTTAAATCTCGGTGTCACTTGTGTTCATGCTAATTATTTTATGTGTATAAAACAAGTTAATCTTAGGATTAATCACATTAAGATTAGTATATTTAGTTGTTTCTGATTTGTAGTATTTGATAGTGTAAACTAAGTGCATGTGTGTTTGTCGAGTTACAATAGAATACAGTTTAATCAAAGTTTTCATTTGTGCTAACACCTAATGTATCTAATATCTATTTTCTAGTAACTATTTCACCCCTCCCCTCTTAGTTACTTCTCTTATATTTCCATCACCCTATTCATCATGGGTATTGCTTGGATTTAGGTTTTCCATGTCGATATCCATAGTATCTTTTTTAGTTTTTTCCTCCTTGATTCCTATGTCCTCAACCTTCCCTATAGATAGCACCTTCTTACCTCTCAACTCCTTTTTTATCAAATGCTCATTATTTGAGAGAATTTTCATAACTCTATTAGTTTTCTTCGAAATATAAGTTTTGCCTTTGGTTTTCCTCCCTTTATCCTCCTAAAAATGATCATCAGATCCCATCTCCATCTCATAATCTACCTCCATACTTTTTCTTTTCTTAGTAGACAAGCTCCTAGGCAAAAGGTTTTTCCTCTTCTTATCAACCAGCTCATTTTCTCCCTCCTCTATTTCTTCTTCATATACCTTATCATGATCACTTCTCTCTATATCATACAAGGTGTATCCACTTTTTAAGATTTAAGAAGATTCATAATCAACACCATCAAACCCTCATGGCAAGCATGATCCTCATCCAGTTCCTTTCTAGATAGCTAAAATCGTATTATCTAGTGATTGCCTTAGATAGAAAGGGAAATTAATTCTAACCCTATGCCTAAAATAATTTACCAACATAAAGTGGTGCCCAAAAATCTTTGTAAAATGGCCATCAAGGGTTAGGTATTCAATCACAACAAACATAATAAACCTTCAAGGTCTATAAATAGAATGAGGGCTAAAATAAGAGTTGCCAATTTTAACCAACCTATTTCTCTCCTTGGTCAACTCCACAAACTCATCAAAAACATGATCATACACCTTCCTATCCATGTAGAAGTTGATCACATCCATATCAAGATTTGTGGATTTAGCTATAATGTCCTCCATGACATCCATTCTTTTGCTTCCCACCACAATGCTTCCATTCTTTTGTGTCTTGATAAACTAGTGGGTGAAGGAAAGATTATTGCCCTTGAACTTCTCCATTCCCTTTTGACTTGTGGCCTCAACCATCTTTAACTTACCACCCATATTCCTCAAACTACAATAATTCCTTATGATCCTAACAATTTGTGATGAAGTGGACATCTTTGTGTCAAAATAACAAAAAGGTTTTATCTTTTGTATAAATACTGACAATCCATGTGGTAATGAATGAGTTGTCTCGTCAAATATAATCATAAACTACAACTCTCCATTCTTGTGCAAATCATAATTGTTCCTAAATGGCATTTCCATCATTATTAAAACTCTTTTACATACTTCCAATCTTTTCATACTTTATCAAGGATAGCTATTTAGTAGGGTTGTTGTCACCATAATTTCATATCATCTTTGTATGACTTTTAAATACCATGTTCATATTCAATCTGCCAGTTTGCTGGTTTCTCTATAGGGTAAAAGTACAAAGTTGTGTCACCTTTCAAGTTGACTTATTAGAATGATTGAATTTGAGTATTTCTATAAAAAAATCAATTTTTTTCAAACATATGATCTAGATAAATTATTTCTAGCTAATTCATATATGGTCTCACAGTTTTCCAATTGGAGACGTCTATTAAATCCATATTTTATACTAGTTTGTATCTAATTACTAGAGAAATAAGATTATTTTAGAAAAGTGACATTTCAATAACTCATATTATTTTTAATGAAATTGTCTTAGTAACATTTAAATACCATTTTATAGAGCTCAAAGTCAAGAATATTTTCATATAGAGTTTATAGTGTTTTAATTAGATATAGTATATTAAAATTAAAAAATTCTACAAGCATTTATTTTAGCACTCAAAAAAAATGTCAATTTTGAGAAAGAATTTTTTTTAGATCCTATCAAAAAAATCTAAAATTATATGACATTCTAGAGAAGAGAGCTTCTTCCAAAATGTATAATTTTTCTTTTGGTTAGAATAGATTTGTTTTAAAAAAATGTGGTGGGAGATGAAAACTATCTATTTTAAGTGAGTTGAAATTTGAATCAATATAAAAGAGAAAATATAAGTCTAAATTCAATTTTTATTTTTGATTATTCTAGCTATATATGTTATCTAAAACATAGTCTGAGTTCAAAAGGAAATACATTCATTTCCATATCTAGTTCTGTGGTGGGAACTAATCCCCTACTTTTCAGCAATTTTTTAGTAGCTAAAAAAAATCTATAAAAATAAAGAAAATATATCAAATAATATTGCAAATAATTATTAAATTTTATAATCATAAAATTAATCTATTTCTACAAATTTCATTAGTTTACTTTATTTTCAAATTCTAAATAATAATACCTTTTCTATGTCATTGAAGGTGAATAGTTATAATTTTGTTAGCCTTTTCTTTTACAAAAGGGTGACATAGGTTTGTCCTTTTACCATATAGTTATGAGTGATAACACATTCTATAAAGGAATTAATCAAATTAATAGCCTTGTAAATAATATTATGGATGGTACATGAGGGGTTATTAAATTTATTAAGAAAATTAATAATATTAAGGGAATCCCCTTGTAGCCAAATTTGCTCCATATTCATGCTCTTGAAAAATAGAAGACCATAGAGAGTCACGCTAGCTTCCACAACATGATTGGTTTGATCTCAAATAGGAATATCCATAACACCCACACTATTCCCATTTTGATTTCCACTAATAATACCACAACTTGCTATCCCTGGGCTGCCCTTTGTGCCCCCATCAAAATTAATCTTATACCATTCCTATGGTGGAGAATCCCACCTAGCAAAATTTTTAAAGTTACTATCACTCTAAGAGTAGTTGACCCCTTCCAAGTGCCAATTATGAGTAACTTTGGCTTCCCACTCATCATGAGTCTCTTGACCTTACCTAGTTATCCTAATATTCTCCATCATAGTATGATTTATCTTATGAAATATCTTATTGGAATTTGTCTCCTTACCCTTGAAAACCCTATCATTCCTTTCCTTCCAAACATCACAACATAGATACGGAAGAATGAAATCCAAGAAATTAATATTCAAAGTTTTACACGAAGAGGACATCTAAGCTAAGAATAAATCCTTGATACTAAGGGTGAGAACCCATTTTATAGCCAGATGTCTACAAATGCTCTTCCACATTTTAGTGTAAGAGTAATAAATGGTCAAATGATTAACTAACTCTTCCTCTTACTCTTCCTTGCAAAGATAACATCTACTAACAAGACACATAGCTTTCTTCATTAAATTATCAGTAGTAAGGATTCTATCTTGTAATAAGATCTGAAAAAATATGCTAACTTTAGGTGTTAGGCCTTTAAACCAGGCTTTAGCCCAGCATCATAATAATTAGAAACATATGTCCCAAAAAAAATCTTGCATCGATCCTTATACCCATTTCATTGTTGGTCAAAACTCAAAGCATGATCAAATATTATATGCCATCCAAGAATTGAATACTCCTACCATTTCCAACCTTCCATCTTACCCCTTTATTGATAATCTTCTTATTTTTCTATCCTACTTCCAAATCAGATAACCCCCTTGAGTATCCTCACTACCAAGCAAAATATTGAATATTTGGTTCTACCTATTATATTTATCATTCCTTATCTCTTTCCATTCTCCATCTTCATTATAAAATCTCCAAATAAGATTAGGAAGTAAAAAATCATTCATTTTATTAATCTTTCTTAGACCCAACTCTCCTTTTTTGATGGGCATGTACAAACCTTATCTAAAGAAATATAATCCATTCTTTCTTCTTTTCCATACAAGTCCATAAGAATTTCTTCTAATTTTTTTTATTTTCCAAAGGATACTTTCTAGGTATATTAAAAATACTCAAATTGTATAGGGGCTTTGGATAGTGGATTTTAGGACAACTATCTTACTAGCCTAGCTAAGGAGGGATCTTTTCCAACCAATTAGTGTGGAGTACATTTTGTCAATTAGAGAACTCTACAAGGACTCAAGTGGCTCAACACAAAGAGTTAAACCAAGATACAACCCCGGAAGGCTACCAACCTCGCATCCTGTAATTCTCTTAATTGTATTCTGTCTATTCACATTAACATTAATTAAATAGATCAAGTTTTTATTTCAATTAATAGTCTGTCCTTTAGCCTACATATAATCACAATTGAGTCATTCACAAATGGCTGATGAGAATAGGTTAAATCCTTAGAAGGTCTTAGATACACAAAATCCCCCTTTTGAACCATTTTTTTCCACAAATCTACCCAAACACTCAGCCATGAGGATGAGTAAAATAGGAGTCAGAGATCCATTAAAAAGAACAAAAAAAGTGATAGAGGAAACCAAAATATGCATTAACTCCAAATATATTTTATTGAACCCAAAAGCTTCCAGTCCACACTTTAAAAAGTCCCAGTTCACCCTATCACATGCCTTGGATAAATCCAACTTTAATAAGAATTCTTCTTTATTGGATTTGGTAAGGGAGTGAATATTTTCATGTACTAAGATAATATAATCTTGTATCTTCCTACCTGGAACAAACCCATTTTGCTATCTCAAACTTAGATTAGGTAATAAAGAAAAAATGTCAATAGTAAGAACTTTAGATATGATCTTATCAAAATAATTGCACAAACTAATTGGCCTAAATTGGTCCATACTTTCAACCCCCAATGTTTTGGGTATCAAAGCCAAAAAAGTACCATTCAACTCTTTAAGAAGTTTTCTAGAACTAGAGAATTCGTTATCTCCATTAGGAATGTCCTCTTAAATGATATGCCAATAGGTTTGGGAAAAGAGGAGAGGGAAACTATCCCATCTAGGAGCCTTGTCTCCCTCAAACGAAAAATCCACCTTACTTGATTCATCATTGGAAGGGATGGTAGCAAGGTCTTTGTCTAAATTTTTAGATATGCTATTGGGAATATAATTTGGAAAATCCTTCTATTGTTCCTTATCCAAATTGCGTTCTCTCTCTAGCGTACCACTAAAAGCTCGCATGGCTTCCCTTTTCATAGCCTCATCATCATTAGTAATAACACCATCAACTTTTAGTCTAGAAATTTTATTCACCATTTTATGCTTCAAAGTGGTCATATAGAAAAAATTAGTATTCCTATCCCCTTCTTTAATAAAAACTTTCCTAGAGCTTTGCCTCCTATACATCTACTCCTTGGCAATAATAGCATGCACCTTAATCAATTTTAGATCCTCCTCCTCCCTAGAAACATTCTCATAATCCTCAAACTAAATGCTTTCTCGAATCTCTTTTAAATCCTCACGAATCATACTTTTGTTGTCTAAGATATTATAAAATCTCTAGAGATATCTTCTACATCCCCCCAATTGGGTGAGCTATCCTTTGTTGATTCTTCCCTATCAGCTGAACTCCTATTTTCCTTAGTATTTTGCTAAGAGCATTTAGAAAAACATGGTCCTAGAAAATTGCATTCATATGCCTCTTGATAATCTGAGTTCTTATTGTTAGCAATATTCTTACTATCATCATGTAATACTTTTATTTCTAAAATATCCTTAGCCTCTACCACCACCATCCTTCTAGTCTAACCATAATCATCAAAGTTATACTTAATCTCTAAATTTTTAACAAGAGTAGCTATATCCTTTTCCAAGTTCTCCTTCTCATTAATTTTATGCAACTAAATAGTCTCTACCTAAGCACAAATATTATCCTCTTTAGTTGCCTTTACAACTTGGTCCTTTTCCATGACCTCAACATACTTAGTGCCTTTTCGAAACTATTTTTTCTTGAAATTTTTTTGAATACTGAACTTTATAGGGAACTTCTTTGCCCAATTTCTCAATTTTTTAAAGTGGAAGCATGTAAATGGGATGGTTTCATATTCAATCTTTTGTTGCTAGACTCATAGTTTAGATTGGAGTGTAATAGCTCCTGGCATATCAACCCCTTGAATGACTCCCACATAGATTCTTGAATAAGTTAATCTATCTCTTGAAACTATCATGGACATAAGTCTCAAAAACAACACATTTATAAGTTATGCCTTTGAAATGATTGGTAGGTAACCAATGAAAATAGGAACATCACTTCCTTAATTCCACTGATGTAATTGTAGATGAGAATTCAATAACCATAAGATGTTTCACTTTTCATCAGATTGCAAGGCCATAGAAAGTGCACTCATGTAAGACAAAAAGCTATGCAAGAAAAATAGTGTGATCTCTTCTTGAACTAATTACATTGGAAAATTTTGTAAATAGGTAGCAAACACCAGAACTAAAATATCACAAATCAAATTAGCACAACAAAACCATTGTCTCCACTATTATAATAAATAAGAATCCACAAAAATAACACACTCTATCAAGAATAACTACACTCTAAAAGAGAGCACCAATAGCATATATTATAGCATCCAAATAATGGCCTAGAATACATGTTACATTCCTAAATTTATAAGAAATCTTCTCCTCAATTTGTGTTGAATCTTGTCATTAATAGTTGCATAAGAAGAGGAACCTATTCTAGTTCATGTGTCCAACCTTTGTATCTTTGATCTTTAGTGTAAATTTCCTTTTTTTTTCCTTCTCTCCATCTACCCTATCCTTCTCATTTGGAGACCAGGTGATCCAAATTATCCAAAATGATCAAATGTTTGAAACTTTTTCAAATCTTTTTAACAAGATTTTTTGGGTCCTTTTAATTGGTTTTTTTTAGAGGTCTTTTGGTCAAAATTTTAGGTTGAAACTTTCATCGGTCCGTGAAATTGAGCTACCAAAGGCTTGTTAGTTTAGGGTCTAAAATTATATTTTTATTTCTTCTTTGCAATGGTATAAATGGTTATGAGTTCTGAGCCCTAGGTTGAAAGTTTTGACCCTGACAAGTTAAGGATGTCTTTTCATCTGCGCAAAGAAGTAAACATTAATTATCATGTGTTGAAAAACCTAAAAGAGGACTCCTTAGGATGTAGAATGAAGAAATTATGTCAACACAAGTCAAATAAGTGGAATTTTCCATGAGAAAAGCTAGTTTTAAGCACTAGCGCACCTTGGAAAAAGTGCTAGTGTGCAAATTTACTTTAGAAAGCTACCAAACTGTGCAGTTACACACTTTGTACACTTGTGCACCTTGTCAAGGTGTACATGTGTGTAACTATGCACATGAACTTCTTCCCATTGTGAAAGTGAGAGAGGGGGTGGGGGTCTTAAGTGTGCACCTTTGTAGGTGCACACCATTGAAGGTACACATCTCAAAGCATGTGCACATGCAAATATGCGCATCCTAGAATGGGGTGTAGTACGCACTTGCACACTTGGTAGACCTATGCACCATGTCAAGGTGCACATGTGTGCTAGCTTGCATATGCACACTTTAAAAGTGCGTGAAAATCTTTAAAATTGACATTTTTTCTCCTATCTAATTGTCCAACCCTTCCTGATCAAAGGTTGGGGTTTGACATTAACCCACGAGAAGGTCCAAAATGACTAAGGCTTTAGACTAGATGCCTCATAGGGAAACCTCAAACTAGGGAGTCCCCATTTTATGACTCAAAATGCTATGTGCATTGTGAAAGCACATCAAATAGCCGTACAAAAAATGAAGAAATGACAAAATCATTTCTTCATCAACAAGAATTTATCCAAGATGTGTCAAATAACAACTAAATTCTAGAGACTTGAAGTAGCTTTCAAGTTCCTTGATAGTTATAACTTTAGAATCTTGAATCTTCGAGCTCAATGTGTACATAGTGTGTTTGTTTTGTTTGACATGTCGAGGTGTAGTTTATCATGAGTATCTAGCAATTTTGAGGGCTCTTAAAGGGTTATCACTTTTCACATTTGCGGTCTTGAGATATCTTTTCAATCCTACATCATAGAGCTTGCATGTTTCCATTTGATTCTTCCATGAAGCAATTTGTGTAAGTATTGGATAGACATTTTAGAAGACATATCCATATTGTCAAATTATCATTCTCAGACCTCTTGGAATATTTCATTCTTAACACCATCATTCCCATTTTGGTTTTCATTTTGTACATTGACCATGCTTAAACTTTGTGGCCAAGGTATTTGTGTCATTTCTCTAATTCTTTCTTTAGTTGATAACATTTTCATTCATCTTTTAAGAACTTTATGGAAACTCTCATGCCAAATAGTGACCTTAAAAATTCCTTGAAGAGACCTTTTTTTTGAACTAGTAGGCTTCATACTATCCCTTGTTGTCATCTACCTTGATTTCCAACCTTTGGGTTTTACCATGGAGGAAACTCCATAGTTAAGCATGCTCAGTATGGAGTATGTACTAGGATGGGTGACTTCCCAGGAAGTCCCAGTGCTTCACCCTTTTGAGCATCACCTAGTTCCAATGAGTGCTATGTGTTCAATTTATTCTCATGAGACATGGATTCATGTGGAATCACTACTCATAAAACATGGGTCAATGAGTCTTACTCAAAATCACATAGTTAAATCCTGATAGCAATATCACAACACCAAGATAGTCAATCTTTAGATTTCTAAAGTGTCGAGAACTATTGATACATAAACTAAAAGTAATATTTTTTATTTAATTGGTACAAGAACACAATAATTTAAATGCTTTGACAAATAAATACCTCTTCCAAAAAGTCAAAACCAGAAGGAGTGATTTATGAAATGCATCAAGAATGAGTCTTGATTGCACCTAACCCCTAGATTGACATGACTAAAAAAGAAAAAGAAACAAAAATAACCAAAACCCAAACAAAAAGACTCAGCTCAATAAAAACTAACACCTACCTAGAAAGACTAAAAAAGACTAAGAAAAACAAAAATAAATTCAAATACTTATATATAGAAAACATTTAATAATAAGAATGTGGGGTGGTTGTCAGTATATTTCTCATAATGTGCAACAAAAATGAACCACCCCATATAGATAAAAAAAATGTTGACTTTTCTTTGTACTCAGAAAAAAATAATTTAGACAATCTTGGTTCAAGCTCTTAGTACAAATCACACAAAATAAGAAGTTATGGTAACTCTCTATAGCCATGATTAATCTACAAAAAAATTCTCTTAGCTTAGTATCATATTTGAATTGAAAATCATCAAACACAGAGGGATAATGGAAATATATCACCTAACCTAGCGAGTCTCCCACCATATGGTTACACTCACACATTGTTATCTCTCCTTCTGGTGGTCTTATCTCATGATAAACAACTCTAGGTGCACATCAAAACACTTTAGGATCCTTTGCACTAGAAAAATAAATCATCAACCTTTCTTTAAAATTATAGGATTTATTACTATAATTGATAAGGATGCTTTCTACCTTATATCTCAAACAAGCCTTTTCAAAATCATACCTTCCCTCCATTGCAATCTTCCAAGCTAACAATAAATCCAGACAACTTTCTTCTAAATGGAACCCAAATGGATGAAATCTACATGACCCATTTATTGCATGGTTTGATAAATGTGTACAATACCCATAAATAAACATTTCCTCGATCAAGCTTGAGACCAAATTGAGCACTATATCCATCTCTTCTAATGGAAAATCTTGTTTTGGGGGAGGTATCTTATCATTATTCAATGGGCAATCAATATTATAATAGGAAACATTGGTATCTTCTTCTTGTTGACCTCCTGATTCAAAAATCTCATCAACCTTAGGATCTTCTACATTTCCATCACTCTTTGCAACTTTGAAAATTTTTGCAACTTGATGGAGTTTTGGAACTTCAAAAACAAATTTGTCCTCAAAATTTCTTGGCATATCGACACTTATTAAAACATCAAAACTTGGAAGAATTTCTTCATTAAATGGGAACACAAACTCCTCTTGATCATCTTCATCATGTTGTCCTCTTGTAGATTTATCACATGATTCAAACACCATTTCCGTAAACTACAAATGTTGTTCCTCCATGATTTGGGGAGGAAGATCCAAAACATTATTGTACCCATATCCATTTTCACTAGGTCTCATACCTAGAATACCATTATTTTCATTGCTGGTGTTACTACAAAGACCAAAATTTCTGCTCCGATTTGAGAATAATTATTCTAGACAATAACTTGTCTTGGAGGATTACCATGATTTCTTGAGGAATTTAACTCTATTTTGATGAGTTCATTGGATAAAAGAGACATTTTCTCCTTCATGGCCTTAAATTCGATAGCCATATTGTTCTCAAGTTTAGTAGGTGGAGTAGTCTTTTTCTCAAAGGTATAGTCTTTTGGGGCTCATGCCCTAAATATGTATTTGTTGGCATTGGAGAACCTATAACCTACTTCGTGAATGTAACAACCTCTTTGAAGACCTTTTCAATGGTATCAATGTCCCTATGTGGGAGCCTTCTGAGAAAAATATAATTTAATGAATGCATTGTTCTGAAATAGATATGGATGACAGCCTCTTGTTGTACAATGTATGGAAACTCCATTCTTTGATACATCCTATAGAAATAATGATTAAACTGTGAAATAGTCTCATGGGGATCATTTTTAATTGAGATGAACTAATGATGTAGGATAGTTGGATCAACGTAGATCTTGAATTGTTCTAGAAAATTTCTCTCAAAAGAGTTTGAATCCCTTATTGATGCTAGTGGTAGATTAAGGTAGAAATTGTATGCCATTTCCCCCAAAGTGTAAGGAAAAAGGTGGCATACCATGTCCATATGCTGAATCTAGTTTTGATTATCTTCCTTGAAAATTTTAATATGATCTTCTGATGTTTTTGATTCTCCATAGATTAACCATGGGCAAAATTTTTGAGGATTTTTGGACAATTCATTAATGGACCAGCTAAATTCAAGGGTGAACTTTTGGCATTGAAGAAAGACATGGTGCTTAATGATGGGAATATGTGAAGTAGAATGTAGAGTAGACGATGATGATGGAATTTTTAATGTCAATGAATGGAATTCTTAGTAACCCTTTATCACTGCAATGCTTGTGAAAGTGACTGAGTTCTAGGAAAATATGTTTATTCGGAAATAGTACACCTCTAAAGAAGAAAATTTCCACAAAATAGTGCACCGTTGCACCTTGCAAACCTTATGCACCTACACACCTTATGAAAGTTCACAAACTCAGAATTTTTTTTTGAATTGCCAAAATTCATAGAATTTTCAAACAAGAACTTTGGTTTATTGAGTCAAATGGTTTTTAGGCCATCCTTCTAGGGACACTTCTAGTGAGCTATCATTTTTCATGATGCTTAATGATAGTAATCCTTTCAAACTCCTCTATTGAAAAGCTAATCTTGGATCAACTCCAAGGTTCTAGGTGATACTGTGGCCTATTGGAATCCACTTAGTAGAAGATAAATGTGAGTGTTCACGAGGAGGCCTTTATTGGTTTTGAATAATTTCATATAAGATGACCAATCTACTTGTTGTTTCATAGTTAACCACAAAAAGAGATATATTTTTAGTATTTAATATTTTTAAATGAATGCAATCTAACAATGCAACTATATAAATTCCTAATTCAACCCAGGGTTAGCAAAGAAAATAAAAAAGATAGGGCAACAAGAAGTTTACACAAATGAATTGAAAAGTAAATCCCTAATGAACATAAGCCATGGAAACAATACACCTATGAGTTAAACCTCTAAAAGGATCAGTAGGTAACCAAAGAAAATAGGAGTAGTACTTCCTTAATTGAGAAATCATAATACATTTCACTTTTCATCAAATCACAAGGCTGAAAAAAGTGCGCTCATATGAGACAAAAGGATATGAAGGAGCAATAGGGTTATCTCTTCTCAAACTAATTATGTCAGAAGAATTTGTAAACACTAGATCTAAAATATTGCATAGTCAAATCAACACAAAAAAAATGATTAGCTCCATTATTATTATGACAAAGAATTCACAAAAAAAAACACATTTAGGCAAGAATAACTACACTCTGAATGAGAGCATCAATAGCATATAGTATTGCATCAAAATAATGGCCTAGAATGCATGTCACATTCAAAAATTTATAAGAATTATTCTCCTCAATTTGTGTTAAGAGTGAGAGATCTCTTTATACAAATAGGGGGATCTCTTCTTGAACTAAGTATGTCATCATAATTTGTAAACACATAGAAAAAACTAGATCTAAAATATCACATAACCAAATCAACACAACAAAATGATTGGCTCCATTATTATCATGGACAAGAATCCACAAAAATAAAAAACTTATGCAAGAATAACTACACTCTAAATGAGAGCACCAATAACATATATTATTTCATTAAAATAATGGCCTGGAATACATTTTACATTTCTAAATTTATAATGAATCTTTTCCTCAATTTGTGTTGAGAGTCAGAGATCTCTTTATGTAAACATGTGCTTCTAAACTAATAAAACATATCTATTTATGTGCAAAATGACTCTCTAACTGGTGTTAAGTAGGACTCCATCCTTATTTATATCATTTGATGGATGCATGAGCCTTTACATGTCTTAAAGAAAAGAAAGCATGAGAAAATAGGAAGAAAGAAGTTGTCGAATGATGTGGGATTCACTAGAGGTGCCAAAAATAGAATCTCAACCTTTACTACATGTTTGTAGGATTCAAACAACCATTAGAATGCATTTTCAATGCATGGAAAGCTCCAAATTTAGAACTAGAAGTTAGTTTTTAGTGCACCTCTGACTTCCTAAAAACTTCTAGCACACCTCGGAAGCATGCAAGGTGCTCAATTCACAAAAAAATTAAAGTTCATAGTTTTGAAAATGATTTCTAGGTTTTTCTCAGATGAGGTCTAGGAGCATTATAGCACTCGTACTTATGTTTCCCTTTTTTGATGATTTATACCTTCTTTATACCAAAATCTTTTCATATATTTGAACTTATTTTGCTTCATCTATCTAAAATCCCAAGGCACCCATGTTGAATCTTATCATTAATAGTTGCACGAGATGAGGAATCTATTCCAATTCATGTGTCCAACCTATGTATCTTTGATCTTTAGTGAAAATTACTTGATTTTTTCCTTCTCTCTATCTACTTGATCCTTCTCAGTTAGAGACCAGGTGATCCAAATTATCCAAAATGATCAAATTTTTAAAACCTTTTCATATCTTTCTAAAATACTTTTATAGGTTTTTTTAACTGGATTTTTCAAAGCTCTTCTACTCAAAATTTCAAGTTGAAACTTTCATTGCTCCCTAGAATTGGGAATCTGAAGGCTCGCTATTTTAAGTACCAAAATTAAGATTTTGAATTCTGAGCTCTAGGTCAAAAGTTATGAACTTGACAAGTTAAGGATGCCTTTTCATCGATACAAAGAAGCTACAAACATTAATTAGCTTGTGTTGAAAAACTAGAAAATCACTCCCTAGGACTTAGACTAACAAAATTAGGTCAACACTAGCCAAAACAATGGATTTTTCCCCAAAAAAAAGCTTTTGTTATGCACTAGGGCACCTTGGAAGAAGTGCTAGTGTGCAAAATTTACTCAAGAAAACTAGCAAAGTGCACAGTTGCATACTTGGCACACCTATGCACCTAGTTAAGGTGTGCATGTGTGTAACTACACACATGCACGTCTTCACATTGTGAAAGTGAGAGAGGTTGTAGAGCTCTTAAATGTGCACCTTCATAAGTGCATACCTTTGAATGTGTGCACATCCAAGGGTGTGTATATGCACATGTGCACATCCTTAGAAGTAGGTGAAGTTAGCACTTGTGCAATTGGTGCATTGTGCATGTTGTAAAGGTGCACATTTGTCCTTGTGCACATGTGCACACTTGCAAAGTACATGAAAGTCTTTAAAATTGACATTTTTTCTCCTATTTAATTACCCAACCCTTCCTGATTAGAGGTTAGGGTTTGACCTAGACCTAGAAGAAGGTCCAAAATAACTGATGCTTGGGACTAGATGCTTCCTAGGGAAATTTCAAACTAGTGGTTCCCCATTTTGTGACACAAAATGGGGTGTGTGTGTTATGAAACCAAAAACAATAGCCCCAATAAAAAGGAATAAATGACAAAGGCATTTCTTCATCAACAATCATTCATCTAACATGTGTTAAATAACAAATAAATTCTAAACATTTCAAGCAACTTTCAAGTTCCTTGATAATCATAACTTCATAATCTCAAATCTTCAAGCTCAATTTCTGCATCATGTATTCATTTTCTTTGACTTCTCAAGGCGAATTCTACCATGATTATCTAACAACTTCGATACAATCTTTCACCCTATCATTCTATTCATTAGGAATCCTTGAAAAATATGTTTATCAGCCACTTGTCTGACTAGATGAGAGAATATATTCAGAGAGTTCTTAACTAGTTATCACTTTTCTCATTTGAAGTATTAAGTAATCTTTTGAAACCTAATTTACAAAGCTTGCATGCTACCATTTTATTCTTCCATGAAGAAATTTGTATAAGTACTAGATAGCCATTTTGGAAGGCATGTCCCTATTGTTAAATTATCTTACTCAGACCTCTTGGAATATTTCATTCTTAACACCATCACTCCCTTTTTTGTTTTCATTATGAACCTTGAAAATGCTTAGACTATGTGGCCAAGGCATTGGTGCCACTTCTTAGATTCTTTCTTTAATTTATAACCTTTGCATTCCTAACTTAGGAACTTTATATAAACTATCATGCTAGTGACCTTAGCAATTCCTTCAAAAGACCTTTTGTTTGAACCAATAGGCTTTAGACTATCCCTTGCTACTCTAAACCTTGATTTGCAAGCTTTGGGTTTAACCATGGAGGAAACTATTTCTTTAAGTGGACTCAGGCTTGAGAAGTACTAGGATGGGTGATCTCTTGGCAAGTCCCAGTGCTTCACCATTGTGAGCATCGCCTAGATCCAATGAGTGCTAAGTGTTCCATTTATTCTCATGGGAGATGGATTCATGTTTTATTACTACTCATGAAACATGAGTCAATGAGTTTCACACAAAAACACACAATTGAAACCTAATAGCAATATCAGAACACTCAGATAGTCAATCTTTATATTTGTAAAGTGTTGAGAACTATTGATCTATAAACTACAAGTAATGTTCATTCTCTAATTGGTACAAGGACACAATAATCTGATTTCTTTGACAAATGAATACCTCTTCCTAAAAGTTGAAACCACAAGTATTGATTTATAAAATGTGTAAAGAATGAGTCTTCATTGTGTCTAACCCCTGGACTAACATAACAGGAAAAGAAAAAGAAAAAGAAAAAAAAAACACAACCAAAAAGACTCAACTCAATGAAAACTAACACATAACTAGAAAGACTAAAAGAACTATGAAAAATAAAAACAAAATCAAAGACTTATATATATATATATATATAAACATAAATAATAAGAATGTTTGTTGGTTGTCAGTAGATTTCTCATTATGTGAAATATTAATGAACCACCCCATATGGTCCTAAAAAATGTTGACTTGTCTTTTTAATCACAAAAATAAAATTTGGACAATCTTGTTTCAAACTTTGGGTTCAAATCACCCAAAATCAGAAGTTGTGGTAACTCTCTACAACCATCATTAATCCACAAACAAGTTCTCTTACCTTTAGCATCAAATTCAAATTAAAAATCAATTAACTTAGATGGATAATGGAAATATATCACCTAATCTAGCAAGATTCCCACCATAGGGGTACACTAACACATTGTAGTCTCCCCTTCTAGTCATCTTATCTTGTAGTACACAAGTCAAGGTGCACATGGAAACACTTTATGTTTCTTTGGACTAGAAAAATCAATCATCAACCTTCCTTTTGAATTAAAAGATTCATTACAATCATCGATCAAGATGATTTCTCCGTCATATCTCGAAGAAGCCTATTCAAAATTATACTTTCTCTTTATTGTGATCTCCCAAGCTAATTAGAAATCAGGACAACTTTCAACTGAATGGAACCCAAATGGATGAATTCTACATGACTCAATTATTGCATGGTTTGACAAATGTGTAGAATACCAACAAATAAATATTTCCTCAGTCAAGCTTGAGACCAAATTATGTACTTTATCCATCTCTTCTAATGAGAAATCTCATTCTAAGGGAGGTATATTATCATTGTTCAATGGGGAATCAATATCATAATAGGAAGCATTGGTATCTTCTTCTTGATGACCTCCTAACTCAAAAATCTCATCAACCTTGGGGATCTTTTACATTTCCATCACTTTTTTCAAGTTTGAGAATTTTTGAAACTTGATGGAGTTTTGGAACTTCAAAAATTTTCATGTCTTGAAAATTACTTGGCATATCCACAGTAATTGAAACATCAACACTTGGAATAATTTCTATATTGAATGGGAACACAAACTCCTCTTGATCATCTTCATCATTTTGTCCTCCTATATATTTATCAAATGATTCAAATGCCATTGCACTAAACTACAAAGGTTGCTCCTCCATGATTTGGGGTGGTTGATCCAAAACATCATTGTATAGATATCTATTTTCACTTGGTCTCATACCTGTAATACCCTTATTCTCATTATTGATATTATTGTAAAGACCAAAGTTTTTTCTCTAATTTTGAGAATAATTATTCTAGGTAACAAGTTGTCTTGGATGATTGCCTTGATTTCTTGAGGAATTCAATTTTATTTTGATGAGTACATTGGATAAAAGAGACATCATGTACTCCATGGCCTTAAATTATATAGCCATATTATTCTCAAGTTTAGTAGGTGGAGAACTCTTTTTATCAAAGGATATAGAATTTTGAGGCCCATACCCTGAATATGTAATTGTTGGCATTAGAGCATCTATAACCTACTTCATGAATGTAATAGCCTCTTTGATTACCTTTTCAATGGTATCAATGTTCCTAGCTAGGAGACTTCTCAGAAAAATAGAAGTTAATGAATCCATTATTTCAAAAAATATTTGGATGGTAGGCCTTTGTAGTACAATGTATGGAAACTCCATTCTTTAATACATCCTATAGAAGTGATGATTAAACTGCAAAACAGCCTCATGGGGATCCCTCTTAATTGAGATGAAATGATGATGTAGGATAGCTGGATCAACATAGATCTTGAATTGATCGAAAAACTTGCTCTCAAAAGAGTTCCAATCCCTTATTGATGCTATTGGTAGATTAAGGTACCAATTCAACGCCATTTCCCATAAAGAGTAAAGAAAAAGGTAGAATACCACATTCATATGCTAAATTTCATTTTGATTAGAGATTTCCTTAAAAAATTAAATATGATCTTATGTTGTTCATGATTCTCCATAGATGAACTATGGGAAAAACTAATTAGAAATTTTGGGCAAGTCATGTAATGGACCAGTTAGATTCAAGAGTGAACTTTGGGCATTGAAGAAAGACATGGTGCATAATGATGATAATGTGTTAAGAAGAATGTAGAGTGGATGATAATGATGGAATTTGTAAAGTGAATGGCTAGAGTTTTTGGTATCCCTTTATCACTATAATGCTTGTGAAATTGAATGTGTTCTAGGAACTTTTGTTTATTTTGGAGAACTACACCTCTAAAGAAGCATACTTTCCCAAAGAAATGCAACTATGCACCTATGAACCTTATGAAAGTTCATAGACTTAGAGCTTTTATTTTTTGAACTTCCAAAAAATATAGAATTTTCAAATAGTAGCTTTAGTTTTTTGACTCGAATGGTTTTTAGGCCCTCCTTCTAGTGTCACTTCTATTGAGATATCATTTTGTACAATGCTTAAAAATAATTCTTTCAAACTCCTCTCTTGAAAAGCTAATCTGGGATCAATTCCAAGGTTTTGGGTGATCTTGTGACCTACTAAAATCTACTCACTAGAAGATAAATGTGACTATTCACAAGGAGGCCTTTGTTGGTTGTGATCAATTTTGGATAGGATGACCAATCTACATGTTGTTTCAAAATTAACCACAAAAAGAGATATATTTATAGTATTTTCTATTTTTAAAAGAATGCCTTCTAACAATGCAACTATATGAATTCTTAATTTAACCAAGGGCTAGAAAACAAAATAATGAAGATAGGGTAACAAGAAGTTTAAGAAAATGACTTGAAAAGTAAATCACTAATGGACATAAGCCATGAAAACAACACATCTACGAGTTAAGCCTTTGAAAAGATCAGTAGATAACAAAAGAAAATAGTAGTAGTGCTTCCTTAATTCCACAAATGAAATTGTCGAAGAGAATTCAGTAACTGTAAGATGATTCACTTTTCATCTAATCGCAAGGCCACGAAAAGTGCAGTCGTGTGAGACAAAAAGCTATGCAAGAACAATAGGGTGATCTCTTCTTGACCTAAGTATGTCAATGGTATTTGTAAACAAATAGAAATCACTAGAACTAAAATATCACATAATCAAATCAACACAAAAAAAAAATTTGATCCAATATTATAATGAACAAGAATCCACAAAAATAACGCTCTTAGGTAAGAATAACTACACTTTGAATGAGAGCACTAATACCATATATTATTCCATCAAAATAATGGCCTAGAATACATGTTAAAATCTTGAATTTACAAGAAATCTTTTCCTCAATTTTTTTTGAGAGTGAAAGATCTCTTTATGTAAACAAATGCTTCTTAATTAATAAAACAAATCTATTTATGTGCAAACTGACTCTCTAACTAGTGCTAAGTAGGACTCCATGCTTATTTATATCATTTAATGGATGCATGAGAAAATAAGAAGAAACAAGTTGTCAAATGATGTAGGAGACTTTAGAGCTACCAAAAATAGAAGCTCAACCTTCAATGGATGTTTTTAGGAGTTAAACTATTGTTAAATTGCCTTTGCAATGGATGGAAATCTCTAAATTTTGAATTAGCAATTAATTATCAGTGAACCTTTGATTTCATAAAAAAAAATTGACACACATTAAAATAAGCACACCTCAGAAGAGGTGCACCTAGTGCACTACGGAAGCTTGTGCACCTTAGAAGCTTACAAGGTGCTCAATTCGCCAAAAATTCATATTTCTCAGTTTTGAAAATGGTTTTTAGGTTTTTCTCATACTAGGTCTGGGAGAACTCTTCTTTAATTATTTTCCCCTTTTTGATTATTTGTAACTTCTTTAAAGATAAAAATTTTCATATATTTTAACTCCTTCTTTATAGATAAACATTTTCATATATTTTAACTCCTGCTTCTTCTATCTAAATTCCCAAGGCACCTATCTTGAATCTTGTCATTAATAGTTGCATAAGATGATGAATATGTTCTAGTTCATGTGTCCAACCTCTCTATCTTTGATCTTTAGTGTAAATTTCCATATTTTTACCTTCTCTCCATTTGTCGGATCCTTCTCGATCAAAGACCAGGTGGTCTAGATTATCTAGAAGGATTAGATGTTTGAAACTTTTTCATACTTGTTTAACAAGCTTTTCTAGGTCCCTCTAATTGGGTTTTTGGAGGTCTTTTGCACAAACTTTCAAGTTGAAACCTTCATTAGCCACTAAAACTAGGGAGCCAAAGGCTCACTATTTTAGAGACTAAAATTAGGTTTTTAATTCTTATTTCCACCACTATAAACGGTTCTAAATTTTGAGCTCTAGGTCAAAAGTTATGAACTCAACAAGTTAAGGATATCTTTTCATCTACACAAAGAATAAAATAATTATTATCTTTTGTTGAAAAATGAAAAAGAGGACTCCCTACGACTCAGAACAACAAAATTATGTCAACACTAGTCAAAATAGTGTATTTTTTTCCCCAAAAAAGCTAGTTTTGCACACTAGCACACCTTGGAAGAAGAGCTAGTGCACAATTGTGCACTTGGTGCACCTTGTCAAGGTGTGCATGTGTGCAACTTCACACATGCACATCTTTAGATTATGAATGTGAGAGAGGGGGTGGGGGTCTTAAGTGCATACCTCTATAAGTGTGCATACCACCAAGGGTGCCTACATGTACATGTGTGCATCCTTGGAATAGGGTGAAGTGTGCACTTGCACACTTGGCATAGTTATGCAACTTTTTAAGGTGTGTATGTGCACTAGTGTGCATATGCACACTTTAAAAGAACATGAATGTCTTTAAAATTTACACTTTTTCTCCTATCTAATTTCCCAACCCTTCATAATTAGAGGTTAGCCTTTGACCTAGATCTAGGAGAAGGTCCAAAATGACTAGACTTGATGTCTCATAGGGAAACCTCAAACTAGGGGGTCCCCATTTTGTGACTCAAAATGGGGTGTGCATTGTGTAACCACAACAAATAGCCCGAACAAAAGGAAAGAAATTAAAAAGGCATTTCTTCATCAAATAGCATTCATCTAAAAATTTTCAAATAACAACTGAATTCTAAATGCTTCAAGTAGCTTTCAGGTTCCTTGATAGTCATAACATTAAAATCTCAAATCTTCAAGCTCAATGTGTGTATAGTATATTCATACCCTTTGACTTCTTGAGGTGTAGTCTATCAAGAGTATCTAGCAACAAGGAGATAATCTTCCACCCTATCGGTTCATTCATTAGGAATCCACAAAAAATATGTTTATCAATCACTTATTGAACTAGCTGAGAGAATCTTTTATCAGGGCTCTTAATGGATTAACACTTTTCTCATTTTGGGTCTTGAGTAATCTTTAGAATCCTTCTTTACAGAGCTCGCATGTTTCCATTTGATTCTTCCATGAAGCAATTTGTGTAAGTATTGAATGGCCATTTTGGAAGACATATCCATATTTTTGGATGATCTTTCTCAAACCTCTTGAAATATTTCATTCTTAACACCATCATTCCCTTTTCTATTTTCATTTTGTACCTTGACTACACTTAGACTATGTGGCCAAGTTATTGGTGTCATTTCTCAGATTCTTGTTTTAGTGGATAACCTTTTCATTCCTCTTTTAAGAACTTTATGGAAATACTCATGCCAAACAGTGACATTAGCAACTTCTTGAAAAGATCTTTTGTTTAAACTAGTAGGCTTTAGACTATCCCTTGCTGTCATCAACCTTGATTTTCAGGATTTGAGTTTAACCATCGAGGAAAATCCATTCTTATAGGATTGGTGACCTCCCAGGAAGTTTTGATGCTTGACCCTTGTGAGTATCACCTAGATCAAATGCAAGTTAAGTTTTCCATTTGTTCTCATGAGAATTGGATTCATGTTGAATCACTACTCATAAAACATGGTTCAATGAGTTTTACTCAAAATCACACAATTAAATCCTAATAGCAATATCACAACACCAAGATAGTCAATCTTTAGATTTATAAATTCTTGAGAACTCTCAGTGTGCAAACTATAGGTAACATCCATTCTCCAATTGGTACAAGAACACAATAATCTAAATACTTTGACAAAGAAACACCTCTTCCTAAAAGTTGAAACCACGAGGAGTGATTTATGAAATACCTCAAGAATGAGTCTTGATTGCACCTAGCCCCCAGACTAACATGACTAAAAAAGAAAAAGAATAAAAAAGAATCAAAACCCAAACAACAAGACTTGACTCAAAAAAAACTAACACCTAACTAGAAAGACTAAAAAATTCTAAGATAAACAAAAACAAAATCAAAAACTTATATATACAAAACCTTGAATAATAATAATTTTGGGTGGTTGTCAGTAGATTTCTCATTATGTGAAATAGTAATGAACCACCTCATATAGTTCTAAAAATTGTTGACCTATCTTTCTACTGAGAAAAATAAAATTTTGAAAAACATTTACTCTATTTACAAGATTCAATAGAGTAATAACTCTACTTTCTTACTTTGTGTACAAAAGGTTTCAAATTTTATTGGATGGATGTGAAGTAAGAATTTCTGAATGGCACACTACAAGAAAATGTTTACATATAATAGCCTAAACAATTTGCTGATCCAAACAACAATAACATGGTATGTAGATACATAAAGATTTATATGGTTTTAAAAAAGCCCAAAGAGCATAGTATGAAAGGCTTCACAATTATCATGTGAGGATTGGTTTTGAGAAAACTTATGATAACAACAATTTGTAGTTGAAGACAAGAGGAGGTAAATGTATTTTATGAGCCAAAATTTTTGTTGATAATATCATATTTGGAGGTCAAAATTTATTATGTATACCATACAAAACATGGTGTATGCATCACTTAGTTTAAGTATGTAAAAGAAATATTGAAAACTTTTGATTTGGAGAATTCAAAACCAATTGCCACTCCAGTGGCCATAGGACTCAAACTTTCAAAGACTGATGATTATGCTGAAGTGAATCAAACATTGTACATGTCTATGATTGCAAAGTTGCAATATGTAGTACATTGTAGACATTGTTAGAAAAAATAGTCCACCAAGATAATTGGAGGGTAGGGGGTTGAATCAATTATCTAATAATTAAAATATTTATCAACCTTAAGAAATCTTATCCATTCAACCAAAGTAAATAGCAACATAACAAGATGCACATAGAAAATTACACTAGATATGTTAACTAGAGACACCCTTGATTAGAGGGAAAACACTAGTGGGAATGATGCCCAAAAGATGTTGTACTAATATAAATATTCCTTATTAGAGGATGGACCCTATTAGGAGTCTATTACAATATTTAGTACATAAGAGTCCATGTTAGGAGATTTCGAATCCTTGTTAGAAGATTCCAACCCTATTACGAATTGTACCAACTCTATTAGGATTTTTCAAAGATTAAAGGAAACACTATCCAAATAGCTTATGGGGCAAGACCATTGAACTCACTATCCAACTGATCTATCAACTATTTCTTGTGAAAGAATTGTGTATTGTACTATAACTTCTTTCCTATGTCCTTTCAACTTAACCAATCACTATTAGACCTTGCAGACCTGGTCGTGAAACTTAGATTACACAATAAAACATTGACAATAAAATTTCCTTCACTTCCACTCTGTACTACTCAAGTTCGCATTTCGCTCTTTGTGCTGCCTACAATCACTTCTCTTGCATACTCATGATAAAGGAAAATGTCCTTCCTTTATACTGAATCCTTAAAATAATTCCCTTAGTTGGTCGTTGCACCTTCTCAACTAATTACTATAGAACCATATTAAGAACATGTTACACTTAGCAATAACATTAATCTTTTTCCTTGCAACTTGAATATCTTTTCGTACACCTATTATTATGAAAAGAAAATTTAGCCATGTCATCACTAACATGTATTCTTCAAATATTTAACTTTAGGTTCTTAGAATAAAAAATCTTCTAAGAAATATAACAAGTTTTCTAGAATATGCCTCTATAAACTCTATCTCATAATAGTCTTCACCAAATTGTGCATAATGTCTTTCACACTTAATATCTTATGCTTCCAAGGTTAGCTATATATACTAAATATATAGTTTAATCTTCCTTTAACTTTGCTACTAATAGTACTCAAGGATCTCTCTGTACCAACTTGATCTTTCTAGTGTTCTTTTGTCAGATACCATAGAAAATTACTATGTTGACATCAATAACATACATGGTCATGAATGTAACATATCATCATGATAATGATCTAACCATGTTTTTAAAATACTCCACCATAGGAATATCTATTGGATACAATTATTCAATTGTGTGTTGTCTTTTATGTTACACAAATGTCATATTAGTTATCAGATAGAGTCTACCAAGCTCTGTTGTTTAGCAAGGAAAAAGATAGAGTCTACCAAGCTCAGGAGGTTAGAAAAGAAGGTTTATAGTGTCTACCAAGCATTCTTAGGCTTTACCTTTTGCAGAAAATTATTACTAAGCTTTCAAGGTCAGCAAAGAAAATTCAGTTGTTATCGAGCTTACTCGGTCATGAAAAGGAAATATGGTAGAGACAGTTCTTACCAAGCTCTCATAGACAGCTAAGGAAACCTAGTTCTTATCAAGTTCACTCGACAACCAAAGGATTTTGTAGATTTTGAAGTGTTAACCAAGTTGAGATGGATAACTTAGGAAATTATTTCTAGAGTAGTGCTTACTGAGCAAGGTCAGTCAATGAAGGATTTCATTGTTTTGTGAATAAAGTTTATTTGTTTAATGTAATATTTGTAGATGATTGATGTATGGTTTATTGGTAAAATTAACTTGTGAGTGAGCCAACTTGATAATCTGAATGGTATATATAAGAGGTCAAGATGTGAATTCTAAGTGAGTGATGGATTTTTATGTGATATGAATGTGAAGGACGACTGATTATTGTGAGAGCAAATTTTGAAGGATGATCAGATATCATTGAGCAGTAGGAAAGCTATATTTGATCAAGGAGGATTAATGGTGTAGAATAGAGATCTATAATCAAAAAAATTAGTTGCATCATATTTAGGTCTATTCATTATTACTTTCTAACCATTGTAGCAGTGATTTAAAAATCTCTTAATAGAGTTGGTTTAATAGCCATGTTGTAAATCCTCTAACAAGGTGGACAATTTAGTTGAATTGTTCTAAAGACCTCTAACAAGGCCACTCTTAATAGGGTGATTAAATCCTCCAATAGGGTCACATCAAATATTGTGTTTTGTAACCTTCAATAGGGCTAGCTCCTAATAGGGCTCACTTCAAAAGAGTTAAAATTGGTAGCTAGTTACTTGGTGGTTTTTCCCATATTGGGTTTCCACATTAAATCTAGTGTCTCTTCTATTCATGTTATTTTCATTTGCATGCATATTAATAACTATGAATGTTTGAAGATCAATAACAAATTAATCTATCGAGTTACAACATTTTTGTGAAGTGTTTATCGAGTATCAATAGTAACTAGTTATTTTAGACATCTAAGGGATAAGGATTTGTTTTTGTGGTAATTGATTTAGCACCCCTCTCAGTTACTTCATCTATAATTCCAAAATTTGGTATCAGTTCTTTTGGTGCTTGTAGGAAAAGATTTCAAGGATCTAAGCTAAAGATCAGGATGTCTTACAAGAGAGAAATTCCAAGACTTAATAGGGACAACTTCTTAGCATGGTAGGGATTGATGAGATTTTACCTGGCTTCTACTGGTGATTCAGGGCTAAAGTACCTTGATGAAAAATATGCAGAACCTATTGGTATATTATCTATCAATGATATTTCTAAAAAGAAGACTCGCAACAACATGATGATAGATATTGCATCTACCCTAAGTTATGAAGAATTTGATGACATCAAGGACTGCAAAACTACCTTTGAAATATGAAACTAGCTGAAAAAGCTCTATGGAGGTGATGATAATGTGAGAAGAGCCAAGGTAGAAAGTTTTAGAGGACAATTTGATTAGATGAGAATGAGAGAGGATGAAAATATAGCAAAATATGCTGAAAGAGTTAAAGCAAGTGTTAGTGCAATTAAAGCATCTAGAGTAGATATCAAGGAGGAAATAGTTATAAGTAAAGTTATTAGAACTCTTCTTCGCATTTATGCAATTAGAGTTTCTGCAATTCAAGAGACAAAATGTGAAGCAAATTATAACATAAATTTAGAGGCCATAGTGGGAAGATTGACTGCATTCGAGCTAGACAACTATGATAATCATGTTCCAGCTACCAAGATAATTGAATCAGCATTTGAAGCCAAGCTTTCACTCAAGGAGAAAGGCAAGAAGATAAAGGATCCTCATTCAGATAGTGATGAAGAATCAGAATAAAGTTCAGACAGTGATCTTGAGGTGGTTAAAGCTCTGATAGCAAGAAAATATTCGAGAGGCAAAGGGAAATACAAAGGTAAGGTTCCTCTTATCTATTCTTCTTGTGAAGAAATTGGACATATTACTGCTAGGTGACCGAATAAGTAGAACAAGGATGAGAAGAAAGGTCACAAGTGTGATGGCAAGAAAGATTTCAAATAATTCAAAGAGAAAGGTAAGAAAACATGTTTCATGGCTACAGATTCTAATGATTCTGATGATGAAGAAGAAGATGAAATTGTTTACATTACTGTAAAGGATGAGTCTGATAATGATAAGGAAATGGCACTTATTTCTCATGTGAGAAAAAATGATACATGGATTATAGATTATGGTTGTTCTCATTACATGATTGGTGATAAAACTAAGTTTGAACATTTTGAAGACTATGATGGTGGCAGTGTGAGATTTGGTAATAATGAACCTTGTTACATAAAAGGAAAAGGAAGAATCTCACTAACCAAAGAACTTGTATGTGATAATACATATTAGGTAGGAGGACTAAAACACAATCTATTAAGTGTGGGACATCCACTTAATAATGGATTCAAAGTGGAATTCATGCATGGAAAAGCAAGACTATTGGATTGCAAACGAAAATTGATTGGATCAGGCACTCAAACAAAAGGTACCTTGTTTTATCTTTAATTTGGTGAATGTTCATGTTCTATTTCTCAACCTAAAGAAAGTTGGTTATGGTATAGGAGGTTGTGTCATGTGAACATTGATAACTTGGTGAAAATAAGAAAATTCAAGAAAATAAGAGGCATTCCTAACATAAAGAAACCTGAGGTTGGTCTATGCAAGAATTGTCAAATTGGCAAGATGGGAAATACTAGCTTTAAAAGTAAGTACTATCAATCTGAAGAAGTTTTAAAAATTGTGCATACTGATTTGTGTGGACCTATTGGCATTGAAAGTTATATTGGTGAAAATTTCTTCATTATTTTTGTTGATGATTACTTAAGAATGATGAATGTGATGTACCTAAGAGAGAAATTAGAAGCATTTGAGAAGTTCAAAGGGAATTTGGCTAGAGTAGAGAAGGAGATAGGCAAGAGACTAAAATGCTTGAGGTCAAACAGAGGTGGTGAATTCATTTCAGATGAGTTCAATAACTTTTGCATTGAAAGGGGAGTCAAAAGATAGGTTTCAGCACCTAGAACTCCTGAACAAAATGGAATAGCTAAAAGAAATAATAGATCTATCATGTATTGTGCAAGAACCTTAATGATTGAAAATAGCATTGCTATAAAATACTAGAAGGGAGCTATCAGTACTATAGTTCATGCCTTGAACCGAGTATAGTTGAAGAAAGACTCATTCAAAATCCCCTATGAGTTATGGTATGGCTACAAACCCAATGTAAGTTACCTAAAAGTATTTGGAAGAAAATGTTACAATTTGAAAGAATCTAGAAAAGATAAATTTGATGTGAAGGGTGATGAAGGAATATTTTAGGGATACTCTTGTAAAAGTAGAGCCTATAGATGTTTGAATTTGTCTACTCACAAAGTCATAGAAAGTGCACATGTCAAAGTTGATGAGTTTGCACAAAGAACTGAAGAAGAAAGAAAAAGGGAACTAGAAGGATACAAAAGATTTTTTTTCATTGAACTTGATATAGTGCCAGGTACACCTATCAATCAAAAATCTTCTACTCCAAAGTGTTCTATAACCGAGTTGCAAGAAGTTCAAATCGAGTCAATAGCTACCAAGTTGCAAGGACCCGAGTTGCAAATAGAAGCTATCAAATAAACAACTATCAAGCCCGAGCAACTAGAACCATAAGTTGAAACACAGAAGGATAACAATGCAAGTCATTCAAAAGGAAAGGAGCCTATGCTAGCCAAGTATGTTAGGAAGCATCATGCATCAGATTAGATCATTGGAGATAAATCTGAAGGAACAATGACAAGAAGTAAGTTGAAAGGCACTTGTTTACTTGCTAATTTTGAACCTAGAAATGTCAAAGATGCATTAGAAAATGAAAGTTGGATTGAAGCTATGAATGAAGACATAGATTAGATAGAAAAAAAAAAAATGGACTCTTGTACCTAGGCCTAAAGACAAAAATGTGATTGGAACTAAGTGGGAATTCAAAACAAATTTAAATGAAGATGGTAAGATGTCAATGAACAAAGCTAGACTAGTATGCAAAGGATACTCTCAAAAAGAAAGTGTAAACTATGCAGAGACTTTTTCTCTTGTTGCAAGATTGGAAGGTGTCAAAATATTACTTGCATATGTTGCATACAAGGGACTCAAATTTTATTAGATGAATGTCAACTCAACATTTCTCAATGGTATACTAGATGAAGAGGTTTACAATGAACAAGCTAAAGGTTTTGTTGATCCAGACAAGAAAGACGTGGTCTACAAATTACATAAAGCATTGTATGGTCTAAAACAAGCCCCTAGAGCATGGTATGAAAGAGTGCATAACTATCTTATTCTAATTGGTTTACAAAGAACTAATGATAATAGTAGCTTGTATATCAAGGAAGGACCAGATAATAAGATTGTTTTGGCAAAAATATTTGTAGATGATACTTTGTTCACAGGAAATGATGATCTTTGCAAAGAATTTTTAGAACAAATAAACAAAGAATTTAAAATGTCAATGTTTGGTGAGATCAAATTCTTTGTTGGTCTTCAAATTCAGCAGAATAAGAATGGCATCTACATCACTCAATATAGATACATCTGGGAGATACTAAAATTTTTTTCTACGGAAGACTGCAAACTAGTTGGGACTCCTATGTGTACTAGATTGAAACTTACCAAGGATGATGAATCAAAGGAAGTGGATCAGACATTGTATAGATCTATGATTGGAAAGTTGTAGTATGTAGTGCATACAAGACCAGACATTGATCTTGCAGTTGGTATTGTAGCAAGATTTTTAGAGAAATAAAAAAAATCACTTGATGGTAATCAAAAGGATCATGAGATATTTGAAAGGAATTGAAGATTATAGATTATGTTATAAACTTGGAGGAAATCTAGATTTAAAAGTGTTTACTGATGCAAATTGGGCAAGGAACGTTGATGATAGAAAGAGTACATGTGGAGGATCATTCTTTCTTGGAAAGAGGTTGGTTTCTTGGACAAGTAAAAAGTAGTACTATACATCCCAGTCCACAGCAGAGGCTGAATATGTTGCAACAGCAGTAAACTGCTCAAACATTGTGTAGTTCAAACAATTATTGGAAGGTATGAAGGAAGAAATCAAAGAACCTATTGTTATGTTTTGTGGCAATACAAGTGCAATTATCATATCCAAGAATCTAGTGATGCATTTGAAAACCAAGCATATCGCTATAAAGTATCACTTTGTTAGATAATTGGTGCAAAATAAGGAGATCAAACTAGAATATGTCCATACAAAGGAACAAATTGTTGACATATTCACAAAGCCTATACCTAAGGATACACTCTTGTATCTAAGAGGTAAGTTAGAGGTCATTCCCCTATCTAAAGCTCACTAAAATATAGTTTTAGTGATGTATCAACATGAACATAGTTAAAAGATCTATCAATTGATGGAGCGAAGTATTAAAAATATTGCATATGAATCAGTTATCTTTCTAAAATTTGCAAGAAAAAGAGAGTTTATCCAAGAGGGAGAGATTACTATGAAAGAGGGAGATTACTCTATTTAAGGAGTTTTGTGGAATGAAATATAAGAGGGAGAAGCATTCTATTAGGGAAGACTTGTTCTCAAATTTCATTTTGCTATGACATGTTGTGTTGTCATCAATGCCAAAGAGGGAGATTATTGGATATAATTGTTCAATTGTGTGTTTTCTTTAATCTTACACAAATGTCATATCAGTTATTAGATAGAGTCTACCAAGCTCTTTTGGTCAGCAAGGGAAAAGATAGAGTCTACTGAGCTAAAAAAGTTAGCAAAGAAATTTTATAGTGTCTACTGAGCATTCTCAGGCTTTACCTTGTCTAGATAGTTATTATCGAGCTTTAAAGGTTAGCAAATAAAATTCAATTGTTATCGAGCTTACTCAATCATCAAAAGGAAATATGGCAAAGATAGCTCTTATCGAGCTCTCATGGACAGTGAAGGAAATTTAGTTCTTACCAACTTCACTCGGCAACCAAAGGATTTTGTAGATTTTGTAGTGTTAACCAAGTTGAGATGGTTAACTTAGGAAATTATTTCCAAAGTAGTGCTTATCAAGTAGGGTCAGCCAATGAAGGATTTCATTATTTTGTGAAATAAAGTTTATTTGTTTAATGTAATATTTGTAGCCAACTAATGTATGGTTTATTGGTAAATGTAATTTGTGAATGAGCCAACTTGATAATTTGAATGGTATATATAAGAGGTCAAGTTACGAATTCTAAGTGTGAGATGGATTTTATATGATATGCATGTGAAGGAGGACTGATTATTTTGAGAGCAAATTTTGAAGGATGATCATAGATCATTGAGGAGCAGCAAAGCTATATTTGATCAAGGAGGATCTAATGGTGTAGAATAGAGATTTGTAATTAGAAAATTCAGTTGCATCATATTCAAGTCTATTCATTGTTACTTTCTAACCATTATTGCAATGATTTAAAAATCTCTTAATAGAGTTGGTTTAATAGACATTTTGTAAATCCTCTAATAAGGCTCTAGCAAGGCAACTCTTAACAGGGTGATTAAATCCTCTAATAGGGTCAACCGTGTGTTTTGTAACCTTTAATAGGTTTGGTTCCTAACAAGGCTCACTTCAAAAGAGTGAAAATTGGTAGCTAGTTACTTGGTGGTTTTTTCCATAGTGGGTTTCCATATTAAATTTGGTGTCTCTTATGTTCATGTTATTATCTTTTGCATACATGTCAATAACTATGAATGTTTGAAGATCAGTAACAAATTAATCTACCAAGTTACAACATTTTTGTGAAGTGTTTACCAAGTATCAACAGTAACTAGTTATTTAAGACATCTAAGGAATCATGATTTCTTTTGTGGTAAATGATTGACCCCCCCCCCCCCCGCCCCCCCCCTCTTAGTTACTTCATCTATAATTCTAACAATATCATCAGCATTCATGCTTCCAACAATCTCCCCCTTTGGCATTAATGGAAACATATATGAAAAACATCTAGTTCCAAGAGTACCAACTGCAAAAGATTGTTAACCTATCTTTTCAAATCCTCTTCATCAATTCTTCTACCCCATTGATATACCTAAATGTGCTTTACATAAAACTATTTTTCCATGCTATACTTCTCCAACTATTCTCATTTTCCATGCTTTTCAAACTATTTTTCATGCTAACTTCTCCCCCATTGATATCAATCTCAAAGATTTCAACAACCATCAAAAATCTACAAAAATTAATTCTTACATACCTTAAGTGTCCAAATACAATGTTTAAAAACAAAATCCAACAAGAGTCCTAGATGACTCTATCCATCATAGCTACTCCTCCATATAAGAAGCATCAGTATCCAATCGAGAAAAACAATAGTGCTCTATTACACTAGATTGATGCACTCTTGCATCTTATACTCTAATGTAGGAAGGGGCATAAAACCTAGCATACCTTGCAAATAATCAAAATTCTCTTTAGGTAGAGGCTTAGTGAAAATATCTACAATCTACTCTTTAGTGCTCACATACTCCAATCTAATTTCCTTTTCTAAAACTTTCTCTCTCAACATATGATACTTGATATAAATGTGCTTGGTCTTAAAATGAAACACTAGATTATTAGCAATATTTATTGTGCTTGTATTGTCATAATGTATGACAATAGGTTTACTGAATTCTATCTTTATATCCTTCAGTATTTGCTTAATTCAAACAACTTTATTACAATTGTTTGCTCCTACAACATATTTTTTTTCTATTGTACTTTGTGAGGTACAATCCTACTGCTTCCTTAACCAAGAAACTAATATTCTTCCAAGAAAGAAGGCTCCACCATTGGTGCTCAATTTTTCATCCATACTGCCTCCCCAATCAACATCAATATAAGAACATTAAGTAAAATCTTTAGACTTATCATACCACAATCTAAACTCAGGTATTCCTTTTAGATATCTAAATTTCCTTTTGACTACTACATAATGTGCTTCTCTGGGATCATCTTGGAATCTTGCAACAATTCCAAGAAAATTTTCTATATCTAGCCTATGGGAGTCACATATTGTAATCCTCCAATCATAAATCTGTACTTCTTCTACTCAATAGTAGATCATGTCTCATCCTTTATAGATAATTTGTGTGTAGTTACAATAGGTGTTCCAATGGGTTTACATTTTTTTAAACCAAATATTTTCAATAAATCTTTCAAATACTTAGTCTGAAAAATAAACATTCTTTCTTTATCATGCACAATCTATAATCCTAGAAAATATTTCATTTGTCCTATCATACTCATTTCAAATTCCTCCTTCATTTCTTCTTCAAAATTGTTACTTTCATCATCATTTCCTCCAAATATGATATCATCGACAAACATTACAAAAATCATTAACCCATCATCAATTTCTTTCCAATACCTTTTCTATATCCAAGCTTTGTCAAATACTTGTCTAACCTTGCATACTATATCTTGGGTGCTTGATTCATGCCATACAATGCTTTATTCAATCTACATAGTATATCCTTGACATATGTTAATGGACAACCTTTGGGATGTTCAATGTATACCTCTTCTTCAAGTTCTCCATTCAGAAACGCTAACTTGACATCCATCTAATATACTTTGAATTTCTTATATGCTTCATATGATAAGAATAATCTTACTACTTATATTCTAGCCATAGGAGCAGGTCTCATCATATTCTATTCCTTCTTACTGTGAGTAACCTTTAAATACCAATCTTGCTTTGTTCCTTACAACCTCTCCTTGCTCATTCATCTTGTTCTTGAATACCCATTTAGTTCCTATCACATTTTTGTCTACTAGTCTAAGGACTAATTCCCATGTCTCATTCTTTACAATTTGATTCAATTCCTCTTTCATAGCTTGCTTCCAATAGTCATCTTTTCATGCTTCATCTACATTTTTAGGTTCAACCTGAGATATTAAACATAGTTCTTCATTGACTCTAACAATATCATCATCTAAATTGTAATCACTTATTATTTCCTATATCTTGAGTTTCTCATCTAGTCTTAGTTTTCATATTATAACATCTATAAGCCTTTCTTTCCAATGAATAACCAAGAAACATACTTTTATCTCTTCTAGCATCAAACTTAACAATATCATCATCTCTTGTTATATAACACTTAGTACCAAAAGTTTTGAAATACTTAACTATAGGTGAGTGAGCAAACCATAGTTCATAAGAGGTCTTGTTTGTTTCTTTCCTAATTTGAACTCTTTTCATAGTGTAGATTGATGTATCCAAAGCTTCTCTCTAAAACATCTTGGATACATCATTCTTAGATAACATAGCTCTTTTTGCCTCTATTACTGATCTATTTCTTCTCTCACCAATGCCATTCTATTCAAGAGTCTTCAACTCAACTCTTTTGAATCTTTTCTCTTCAATATGATTCCTATTCTACAAATTATTGCTATTGATAACTTCCAAATTCTCAAGGTTAGCCTTTGGATCAATAATAGTTACCAAAGTTATCTCTTCTAATAATTTCTCTTTCTTAACTAATTCAGGTTCATTATCTTTATCATCACATTCATTAAAGAATCTTTCCATACATGCTTTAAATTCTTCATCTTATCAGAAAAAAAATCCTTTTAGTTTTCCTTATTCTCTTAGGGCATGTAGATGAAAAATGACCAAACTCATTACATGTCCAACAAGAAAAATTTCCATACCTTCTTTCTCTCTTTTCATAAGTAGATCAATACCTTCTTTGATCTCAATGTCTTCTTTAAATCTCAATATATCTCTATTTGTGCCTCTATCTAGAAACTTAGTGCTCAAATCTATACACAATTCTAATCTCTCACCAAAAAGCTCCATGTTTTGGGTTTCAAAATTTTCTCCATTAGACACACGACTCTCTTTTCTAAAATAACTTGCCACTCATCTCCCAAATTTTTAAAGCTTTATCCTAAAGGACTTGGGGTTCTAATACCAATTGCTAGAAACAAATGTTCACCAAAATAACTTTTTGAAACAATCTTATCCATTCAAGCAAAGTAAATAGCAACCATAACAAGATGCACATAGACAATTATACTAGGTTTGTTAACTAGGGAAAACCTTGATTAGAGGGAAAACCATGGTGGTAATGATAACCAAAAGATGATGTACTAATATTAGCATTCCTTGCTAGAGGATGGACCATGTTAGGAGTCTATTACAATATTTAGTACATAAGAATACCTATTAGAAGACATTGAATCCTTGTTAGAAGATTTCAACCCTATTAGGAGTTGTAGATGATAGAGGGACCCACTATCCAAATAGCTTCTAGGGCAAGATTATTGAACTCACTATCCAATTGATCTCTTAACTATTCCTTGTAGAATAATTGTGTTTACTTTATTTTGACTTCTTTCCTCTATCCTATTAACCAAATTAATCATTTTCAAACCTTTTAGACTAGGTCGCAAACCTTAGATCCAAGTATCCAACTTTAGATTACGTAATAAAACTTTGACAATGAAGCTTCTTTCACTTCCACTCTATAGTGCTCAACTTCACATTCCACTCTTCATGTTGCTTACAATCACTTCTCTTGCATAATCATGATAAAGGGATATGTCCTTCCTTTATACCAAATTCATAAAGCAATTCCCTGAGTTAGCTATTACACATTCTCGATTAGTTATTATAGGACCACATTAAGAACACATTACACTTAGTGATAACATTAATCTTTCACCTTGAAACTTGAATTTATTTTCATACATGTATTATTATGACAAGAGAAATTAGCCACATCATCATCAACATGTCTTCTTCACATATTTAACTTTTCCTTCGTAGAATAACAACTCTGCTAAGAGATATAACAAGTTTACTAGAACATGCCTCTGTAAATTCTATCTTAGAATAGTCTTTAGTGAAACTTGAATAACTTCTTCTAGACTTAATATCTTATCCTTTCGAGGTTAGATACATATAATAGACCCATAGTATAATATTTCTTTAACCTTGTTACTAAAAGTACTCAACAATCTACCTGTACCCACTTGATCTTTTCATTGATCTTCTGTCAGATACCACAAAAAATTACTACATTGACATCGATGACAATCATAGTCATGAAGGTAATATATCATTATAATAATGATCTTAGATCATGTTTTTACACAACACCCCCATAATAATATTATCAACATTCATGCTTCCAACAAACTTGAAATTGCATTAGCTATTGTGATTGTTGCAAGATATTTTGCAAATCCCAAGGAGAATCATATCTAAAAGCTTCAGAAGATTATGGTCTACACTACATGAAAAATGAAAATTTTTACATAAGAGCCTATATAGATGATGCTTCGGCTAGAAATAATGATGATAGAAAGAGTACAAGTGGTGGAGCATTTTTCTTAGGAAAGAGATTGGTCACTAAGACCAATGACAAACAAATTTGTACATCTCAATCTACTGATAAAGCTGAATATGTGGTTGCTATAGTAAATTGTACAAAATGTGGTATGGATTAAATAGCTACTCAAAGACATGAAGGAGGAAATTACTAAACTTGTGGTACTTTATAGTGATAATACAAGTGCTAAATATTAGAGATTAGAAAAGGAAGGCAAATAATAGTAGATTACTTGTTTGAGCAGTGAGCTATTCTTGTAGTTCAAATTTCATGTTTGAGCAGTGGGCTCATCTTGCATACATTACTCTACAACTCCTAATAGGGTTAGAATCTCCTAATAGGGATTCAAAGTATTCTAACACGAAATTTTATACTCAATTTGACCATTGACTCCTAACAAGGTCCATCCTCTAACAAGGAACATATATATCATTACATTATCTAGTGGGTATCATCCCCACTAGGGTTTTTCCTTGGCTAGGGTTTCCCTAGTTAACAAAATATGGTGTCATGAGTTATCTCTATGAATTGTTACTATTAATGTTTAGCATTACTTTATTGCTTTGTTATGCATGGTTTAAAGTAAGTAATAATATCCACTTGGCAACTAAATTTTGTAGATTACTAATTCACCACCCCCCTCTCAGTAATCCCTATTTCTAACAATTGGTATCAAAGAATAGTTACTTTGAAGAGGCTTAATAGCTTAAGTAATATCCCTATGGATATGGAACAGTTGATGAAGAACCTAGAAGAAGCTCTTGAACAAATTGATCTCCTTATTGAAGAAAGAGATAAGCTCAAGGATAGATATGAAGACTTCAAAGTATACATTGGCCAGTTGAAGGAAAAGATTGAAAATCTAAAATATAAACCTAAATCTATTGAATCTGAAACTATTGATGGTGACTATTCAAATTTGAAGACAGAGTACAAAATATTGAAGCATGAATTGAAGATTACAAATTTGAAGTTGACTTTGAGAAATGATTTCTAGCAAAGTTGAATTTGATTTGAAGACTAAAAATGTAGTTCTAAGAGCAAGTTTGGCAAAGAAAACATCTAAGTTTGAAACATTGAAAGAATATCATGAAGAACTCCATAAGTATAATACTATTGTGAAAGGTGAATTGGCACGATGCTAACAACATCTTGACAAGCTCTATTCTAGTAGAGAAAACCTTGATGATTCAATGTCTATATGGAGACCTTCTTATCATAAGACCCGTGTTGGTTATTTGATTAACATATTAGAAAATAATCCTAAGATTAGATCAGATCCGAAAGAAAAAGACAAATCTAATGATAAGATTAAATCTAGTCAATCTTCTGAGAAACCTAAAGAAGTTGGGAAAATCAATGAAGTTGAAAGTTTCGATGAACCAAAGAAAGTGGAGACTCTCAAGACAACAAGGTATGAATTTATAGGTAAGAATTTTTAATGTAATGAAATAGGTCATATGAAAAGAGATTATACTAATAAGTCATTTAATCATGTTAAGGACTTTTATTGTCATAATTGTCATGGTATGGGTCATAATGCGATTGATTTTAGGAAACCCAAGTTTGATAATGATAGGAGAAATAGTAGAATGTCTAGAAATACTAACCCTATATATAGAAGAAGATCTAATGAAAGGATATTGAGAGAAAGAAAATCTTATGATGACTGAAGATAGATAGTGTGTTATTAATTGTAACAAATTAGGACACATTGCTCGAAATTGTCATGCACCTAATGATTAGTAGAATCCTAGAAGTAGAGCACCTATATGTCATTTATGCAATAACTTTGGACACACAAAAAAGTAGTAAAAAATGGATAGAAACTTTAGTCACAAAAGGAATAATAGAAGAAACTTTAGAAATATAAAGAATGATGGAAGAGACTCCAGAAATGATAGAAGGAACCATGAAAGGAACTTTGAAACTAGTAGAAGGAATGAAGAACAAAGAAACATTGTAAGTGAACTTCAAGAAGAACTTAATGAAGCATTCATGAAAAAAATAGATGTCTAAAAAGAAAATTTAAATGATTAGACAAAAAGATCAAAGTTTTTTGTTGAGTTTGATTCAATTAAGCTGCATTAAGTTTGTTCACAGCATCAAAATTTGAGAACTTCATCCAAAGACTAAACTAGAGGTAGCAAAGTTGGGAAAAGGTGTATCTATTTGTGTTTAGATGTTACCTAAGCTCGCTTGTAATTTGGAGCTCATCAAAAAAAGTTATGATGAATTTTCAAGTAACTAGTTTATAATAAGAATTGATTATGTAATAGAACATGAAAAGTACATTTTTGCATAGAATTTCATGACACAGTTTTGAGGGAGATTTTCATGATGGAAGAAGGTTGTAGGAAACCTTGGGTGACATCTAATGATTGGATAGATTAGTTTGTTCAATTATCTAATTGTAGAACACAAATACGAGCTTTTTCATGCTTGTGAAGTATGCAATTAATGTAGTTTCAAGTTGATGCATAAATGGAATATAGAATTAATTTTACTTCATTGCAAACACATTTGAAGTGAAGTGCGTTCTGAAGTGATTTGTTAGAGCAATTTCAAAGCAAACCCTATTTTTAGAAATATGCATTTTATCATTTTTCAATAGGTAAAGGATATTATAGATAAGAATTATGGATATGTCAGTTGTTCATAGTGTTGAGAATAAGGATAGACATTAGTTTCAAGTTGTTTCCATGAAACCTAGTGATGGAAACCCTAATTCTACATTGTTTATCACCCCAAACAATGTAGTCTATTTGAAAGATATAGATAAGGAAAACTATTTGAATTGCAAGTTTGAGTCTATTGATAGTGAATATATAAATAAGGAAATGGAAATAATCTTTAACCATGACATGACAGTGAAGACCAAATTTGAGCATTTGAGTAAATTGGACTTGTTTAAGTATCATTTTTACCATGAACTAGATATAGATGAATGGACCCAAATTATACTAAGTAGAATACATGATGGAAAGTTATGGATGCAAGATAATGTAGTAGATATTTCTGCCAACCTTATACATGAGGTAACTAGTCTTAGAAAACAAAGCAGTGTACCCATAGGAGAGAAACTAGTCATAATAAAGTAGAAATCTACTCTAAGGAAGTTTATAATGGAAAGGCTATGGTAATCAGCTCCATCAAGCAGGATGATGTGAGATTTCTTAGCAAAATAATAGCTTATTCAGTCTATGCAAATTCTAAGATAGATGAACTTTCAGAAGGATTTATATATGCAACTTACAAACTTTGTGTTGAGAAAGAACACGTGAATTTAAGTTAAATTCTAAGAATGGAACTCTTGGAGAACCTTGAGAAGATTAAGAGGACAAAGAATGGTTTATTTAGGTTCCAATCATTGATTAATCACATATTCTTTCATATGCTAAAGAAATTTCCTTACTTTTCAGTAACAAATATTAGGAGCAGTGATAGATGCACAATGGAAAAGATATCAAAGGTATGTTGAAGACACCCTATAGAAAAAGTATTGGATAGTGCTAATATGATTATGAGAACATCCCAAAATGAGATGGAACAAAGTTTTATGATCTCACCTACAATTATGGATAGATTCAAGGAGGACATATGTATTTCAGTTGATACTAATTATACATACATTGAAGTAGTGGAACCTTGGAAAACATTTTTGGATCCTTTGAGCTATAAATTAAGTGACAATGTTCCAGTTGGCTACACTAATTTTTTGTTGAATTCTGAGATAGATAAAGCTAAGCACATATTTAGTACATTTTATGAGATCGCATAACATGTTCATCAAGAAATCTTGGAGAAGGCTTCTCACAAGAAGGTTGAATCAATTATGAAAAAGACATTATCTAAGGTCAGAATGATAGAAAGTGAGTCTGAGGTAGTAAGATAGACATTGAAACAAGGTGTATTGAGTATTAAACTCTTGTAGAGACTAACTTCAAAATAGAGTATACTTTATGCAGTAGTATACTATGTTCAACCTAGTGAACATAAGAGAAAATTGGAAAGATTAGCTAAAGTAGTGCCAAAAAAGGCAAAGAGATTCAAACAAATAGCTTTACGACTTGGAAAGAAGCAAAAGGCATTGTTGACAAATGAATCTGATACTGATGAGGAAATTGAGGAATGAGAAATCAAGAAAGCTGAAAATGTGACTACACCTAAACAAGCAATACAAAAAGCTCAGAAACCATCGAAGTCGAAGATTGAAAAGATAAACACAACAATGGCCAATGAGGGAAAATTTGTTTAGATGAACAAATTTTATGATCTTTATAATAACTTTGAGAAAGATCAAATTGATATTTCTACTATGAAACATATCATTGAAAATGATCTAAGTATGAAAGATATCAAGGGAGTAGTGAACTAGAAAGTCTATGAGAGACTTAGAGAGAAGAAATCTCCAACAAGGGAAGAAGACCTTGAACTTCAGAAGTCTATGCTAAGGAACATCTACAAGACTAATGATGAAAATGAGATTAAGAGATTACTAAATAACCACACTCCTTACTTAAGGAACAAATTAAGGCCATTTTTATTCATGGTTGGTGAGAACGATAAGTTGAGGAAAGAGATAGTAGTAGCTATTAGCAATATGTTGTCAAAATCATAGATAGCAACTCCTCTAGCCCTTAGAACTGCAAAAGTATCAGTAAGTGGTAATACCATGAAAATTGATTAAACTAATGTTACTCTGAATATTAATGATACAAATCCATTTGGTAGCTTTGAATCAAATATACATAATACTGAGGATCTTGAAGATAAGCTAAAGCAAATTGAGGAAGAAAAGAGGCTTATAGAAATTGAAAAGCAAAAGATAGATGAAGCCAGCCAACAATTGCTTGAGAATGAAAGGAAAAGAAATGAAGAAGAAGATAATAAAAGAAAAATAAAGGAGGAAGAAAGGAAAAGATAAGAAGAGAATATGGAAATAGAAGAAAGAGAAAGGAAAGAAGAGGAAGAGAGGAAAGCCAAGGAAGCAATAAAGAAACAAAAGGAGGATGAAACTAAACCATCTAGTTCATCTGCTCTACTTTCTCTTTCATGTTTGGCCACTGATGATGATGATCAGACTGATCTAATTTCATGCTTATCCAAACTCCTACAATAGAATAAGATAGTAAAGAGTTTTCATAGATCTTTGATGGAAGTGACTAATAGATTGCATAGTACTTTGATAATTCAACACTCAGAATTACATCCCAACCTAAGAGCACAAGTAGTGCTAAAATCTTTTGATGAAGAGTTTTAAAATTTTTTGAATGTTGCAAAGGCAAAAGCTCAAAATTCCCATGATGCTAACCTATTTAGGACCATATGCTAGAATATCAAGAATGACTTAGTCAATCTTTACTTGCATAAAAGAACTTTAGAAGTGTTAGCAAGAAGGGAAATTCTTGTATGTCAATTAGAGGTTAAGTCAAATGAGTTAGAGACTTTGTCCAGCCTAATCCAATACCCATCAAGTAAAGTTGGTGATATTGAAAGCCAAGTTGCTAGTGTTCATAGGGAGATCAGGAAACTAGAACTTAAAAAAGAGAAAATATTAAGAAGAACATCTGATTTAAAAGAATTCATTGCTCTAAAGTTATCATTTATTGAGAAGTAGCTAGAAGAATGTGTCAAGGCCAAAGACACATATACTAACTTTTTGTATTCAGATATCAATGTAGTTCAGATTGTAACATATATATTATGTGAAATTCTCTCATCAATAGAGTCTAAAAATGAGCCATGGACAACAGGTATGGATAGCTTGAAAACTACTTTTGAAGATTTTATGAAGATTATTTTAGCATAAAGGCAAGGAAAACAATTTTGATAGTTTTGGACAAAATCTTGAAATTTTGTGACCTTTTTCATTGATGTCAAAGGCGGAGTAATAGCTAAGAAAATTATGTACATGACATTTTGGGGAGAAAAACTTGTTCAGTATGAAGTATATTGTAAGGGGGAGTATATATGTAAAGTTGTAAATTTGTAATAGATGTAATATTTATTTTGATAGTTACGTTTTCATCACTTGGCCAATTTTCCCTATTTTGTTGCCATCAATGCCAAAGGGGGAGATTGTTGGCAATTGGCTAACTGACTAATTGTGAAATGTAATTTTTGTCATTAATGGAAACACATGATTTACATGTTGATAGGAAACCTTAAAAAAAGATACTTAGTGTTTGGTGATCAGAAAATTGTCAAAGTATAGAATTTGGTTTACAATGGTATATTATTCTATTTATAACATGTTGCAAACATCATATTATGGAAATCAAAGTTAGATGGAGATAGTATACATATTGGTGATTATGTGTATAACCTGAGAATTTTGTATAGACTATACAAAATAGAGTTCATCATGTTTTGATGAAGCAAGACAATGGAATTAAAGAAAATAATTGTTTTGGTTGCAAAATAATTACTTGTCCAATTAGGACCAACATCCTAGACGTTTACTCTACCTTGGAAAAGTTAATTGTAGTCTTAACCAACCCAATAATATTTTATGTAAAGGCATGGTATTTATGTAAATGACTTCTTTCAATAAGAAGTGCGATTGAAAAGTACTATCAAGTAAGATTACAAAGTGAGCAAACTTTTGTGAAAGTGACATATGTGAAGTTTTGTATGAACCATTTGGTGATCTAAGATCAAGCTAAAGATAAAACATCATACAAGGAAGGAAAAGAATAGTAGATTACTTGTTTGAGTAGTGAGCTCTTTGTATAGTTGAAATTGCATGTTTGGGCAATGGGCTCATCTTGCATACATTACACTACAACTTCTAACAAGGTTGCAATCTCGTAAAAGGCATTGAAAGTCTCCTAACAAGGACTATTATATTTAATTTTCTCATTGATTCCTAATAGGGTCCATCCTCTAACAAGGAACATATATATCAGTGTATTAGCTAGTGGGTATCATCCACACTGGGGTTTTTCCTTAGCCAAGGTTTCCCTGGTTAACAAAATATGGTATCATGAGTTATCTCTATCGATTGTTGATGTTACTCTTTAGCGTTACTTTATTGCTTTGTTATACATGGCTTAAAGTAAGTAGTAATATCCAGTTGGCAAGTAATGTTTGTAGATTAGTGATTCACCCTCCTCCCAATAATCCCTATTTCTAACAAAATAAAGTTTAGTTGGTGTTGAGCATTAGTAAATTTTAGTGCTTGTGAAGTGAACTAGTGTTGGCCAAGTGAGAAAATAGTATATATGCCAAGTGATAACTACTAATGTTAAATCAAAGATTTGACAAATATGAGCTGACTAATTTGATTTCTTGAATTATGTGAAGCATGTGGAAGATGAATATGATGAGCTCATGGAACAAAATTCAAGGTAAACCATTTTGAGGTGAATTATAGAAAGATTGTGGAGGAAGTTTCTAGAGGAACTCAAATGGAAAAATGGGTAGATTCATTGAATCTTACCTAACCCTAAAATGGATGATTGTGGTTAAGCAGAAAAAGATCAAATTTCTCTATTTATAGAGATAGTTGGCCAAAATCAAAGGTTTTCATTTACAAGAACCTAAGGAAGACAAGGAGTCTAGTTCTTTTGGCTGACCAAAAGAGACTATAATTGGAATATAATGAAAGAAGGATGAAGGGGATGAATGCTTGAAGGGTGAACAAGCTATTAGAGCTTAAGAGTATGAATGCCAAGAAGAATGGTGGACTAAACTAGAGATCTGTGATTTGCAAGTGAGTTGTAAGTTTTTATCAAATCAAATTCTATTGTTTCTTTCTAATAATTGTACTAGTGTGGATAAAGTTCTTTGGATTAAGGCTAGTGTAACAATAATTTATAAATCCTTTAACTAGGTGACATTCTAATGGAATGTTCTAAAGTCCTCTAATAAGGTCCATTCCAAACTAGGTGATTGAAATAATCTAACCATGTAACTTTTAACAATGTGTATTGTAACCTTTAATGGTGTGAGTCTTTCACAACGTATCACTTCAAAAGAGTAAAATTGGATATCATGTTATTGGCAGTTTTTACCAAATTACGTTTCCACATAAACTCATTGTGTCAAATTGTTTGAATATTCTTATGTTATTTCATGTTTACACTTCTACAAATTTGTTTTGACCTAGAATAGTAACCTACTAAGTTAAGGTATTTTATGATCTAATGGATGCATGCATGTTATGGTTTTATGTATATGGATCTATTAATCATTGAAAATTTTTATTTATATATCTTGACCTTGGACTACTATTTCAGCTCCCCTCTCAATTATTCTAAAGAATTCCAATAGTCCCTCATCCTTCCACTATTCCAATATAAAAAATAACTAAATATATATTAATTGTGGTGAGAATTCTACTCAAAAACTATTAATTAATAATAGGAATAATATGGACTTCTATCCAGCAATCCCAATTTATAAAGATATTTCAATAGAAATGGATCATTTGCATATGTCAATCTATATAAGTAAATGAATTATAAGGATATGGTATGGATGGTCATTTTCCCATACTTAGGTGGATTGTAATAGAGATTACTTCTACAAATAATGGATCTTTTCAAACCCCTAATTAGAAAAATATTGGTTAAATTATTGCCACTACTCAAGAACTAATAGAATGGGTCAAAGATTTAAAAGAGTAGCATGTATAAATAATTAAATTAGTAAATGATAAAATTTCCAAAGTTCATCATAAATTTAGGAAATTTATCAAAATTACTTGTAATACTATAGGGAATAGAACTGTAATGGACATAAGAAGCTAAACACCAAAGTATAGGTTATCCATGGTTTATCAAAGGGCATGTGTAGCTACTTAACTACTAATTTTAAATAAATGAAGGTACTTATTTATTATAAGGTAGCATCTATTTCTCTTTTGGTTTGAGAGATGAGACTCCTAAATAAGGAAAAAGGTGCTTTACCAATTGATAGTATTGTGAAGAGGGTTAAAAATATAAGTGATGAATAGATACAAAAGAATGAAAGTATGCTAAAATATCTTTACGGTAATTGTGGACTAATCCCCTACTTTTTTTTGCTAATACTTCACTTGTATCCTATATTTTGTTCCCTAATGGTATCTTTTTTTGGATGATTATGTTGTGAAAAGATTTCAAGTCCATTCAAAACTTATTCTCCTTAAATAAAAAATATAAATATAAATAGGATTTTTTATAACCAATACAATTAAGGAGTAAAAGATTACAAATGTAAGATAATTTAACTGGTTAGGAGAGATCAAGGAAAAATATAACCTAACTTTGATCATCTTCACTATGCATATTTAACCAAAGATAGAGGTTCCTTCAAAAAGAAAGGTCCAAAAAACCTTGAGAGTTAATAAAATAAATAAAATTCAAGGGACTATCATTATAAATTTATGATCCAACTTTATTCTCATTCTATCACAAGTGGGGAGTTGAAGTCCTTATCATAATCCTCCTTTCATTCTCAAAATTGGATCTCAATTCCTAAAGTGACTTCCATTTATGATACCTAGCTCTTCTATTATTCAATGCATAAATATTTATTAAAATCAAGGAAATTTTATCATTGAAGTGATCAAAAGAGGTTGTTGTATGATTATATTCAAACACAATTATAGATCTTTTTACAAATTTTAGCTTCCAAAATGTTACAATGCACTATTAAGAAAAATCAACATAACAACAGTAAAATTTATAATCATTAAATAAAGAAATATTTATCCTATAAACTTTATCACACTTGATTTTAATCTCTTGAACAAGAATGAGATTAGGTCTATAATCTCAAAAAAGATTTGTAAAGAGATCCATTTTGGAAGATTTTGAGAAACTTTATGTTTCATGAAATTGTGTTATTAAGACACATATCAACTAGAGTCTTTAGAATTCTCTAAGCTATAGAAAAATTGATTTTCCTATCCTAATTCTTTATTTTAGTATGTCTATTTGAATAATTAATTTTTAATTGAAAATCTACATTTTGATGATTTCTTGTTTTAACACAATGTGAGTTGCATTTATTAAGCCGATAGGCTTATTCCCTAGGAGACTTTGATCAGAGTTTTCTAAGTTTTCAACGTTGTCGGACGCCATGAAAAGAAGAGTTCCGGCTGCGTGCACCAAAACTGTTTTCACCGGTCAAAAATAGCTGGCTTTTGACGACGAAGAACTCTCCACTCCCCGATCAGATTCAACTCTGACAAATGATGCATGGCTTCCGCCATGTCGAAGATAATCAAACCGATATTATTAGTATGGATTAGTATTTCCTTCATGTCGCGTAGCTTTCTTAGGAACCAAAAAAGGGTGACCAACAGGAGGACGCGTACCACCAATGAAGGAATGACCATCATGATGAGCATCTTGTTAACCACTCAGTTATGAGGCCAATGCCCTCCAGTTAAATTGTTTCAGATGTTGATACAACGACCTATGAGATGCTCATGCAATTCATCGATGCTGGAGTCCACCGTTTTGTTGATGGGTAAGGGGAAAAAGCAAGTTGAGAAGAGTGTTCTTTTAATTAAGTTGTTGATCCTTGCACAGAAATCTGATTCATCTCTTATGAAGCATTGACAAAATATACATGGACGCACATCCAGTTCTTTGTTATATTCATCGGGCATACTCCCGCATCAGCTAGTAGGAAAAATAGGAAAAGAGTTGGTGCTACTTAAAACATCACCGTGCCCTTAAAAAATGATCCACAATGACGCTTTCTGAAACTATTGCCAATGTCTTATTGTCATCGTTTGGCAGATGTTTGTGGGCCGAGAATAGTCGAATCTTAGACAAAATTCGAGGGTTAAAGAGTAGTGATGGAATGGAAGAAAATATCCCCTTCTTCTTCGTGTATTGGAATTGCAGAGAATTGTTGGCCTCCAGCTAAGATGATGGCAGTTGTAGTGAGTAAAGAAGTTGAAAAGGAATCATCATCCCTAAGCAAAAACTAAGATATAATTCTGATCATGTTCGAATTCTCCAATCATTAAATATTTCCTCTGCTAATTTTGTGCAGTCATATGTCTGGTTGTTTGAAAAATTCTCTGTGTTGTCATGCACGTGAGTAGAGATGTAAAGCGTGTGAGAAATATTATAAACTTAAATTACAACTCACAACCCTAGACCTAAAATATTTATTCGGCACTTGAAAAAGTGCTTGGCACATGAAGGTGCTGAGTGCCAGTTTTGTTGGGCACTTGCTCGGCACAGGAAGGTGCTGAGTGATAGATTGCTCAGCACTTGATGTGCTGAGTGACAGGCAATAGGTGCTGAGTAAACTCAGCACACAAAGGAGAAAGCTCAACACCAATGGATGCCAAGTGAGCTCAGCTCACAAAGAAAATGCTAGGCACTTGAAGAGCTCGGCACAAAAATACAGTAGTTGCCGAGTGTTCTGTTTCAACTGAAATATTCTAACTTAGAGAAATTCATCATGAATGCTTTCACCATTAAAACCAGAAAGCCAAAGCTTTAACTTTTCAAACAAACTTGTCAAATGCAATGAATAGAAGAGAAAGATAGATTCAAGTATGCCTGCTTGCTTTCTACTCAATCTTTCATTTAAACTATTAAAAAAATTTGGGAGCATTCTGCTTCAACCAGAAAACCCTAAAATAACCCTAAACTAATAATACTTCAAACTTCAATAAACTTTGAAACTTGCAGCTCTAATGGCTGCATACAAAGGTGCTTGGAGCAATCACTGCTTCAATAGGACAAAACAATACAACAACCAACTCACAGAATGAATAGAGGAGTCACGTGCAACTAGAGACACTGAACATACTTCCTTTTGTCTTTGCAACAAGTGGATCTGCTGACCACTTTCTTCTTCTTCCTCCTTTTTATGCTCTGCTAAACTGAAACTCTAAATAATCTAACTGAATGAATGAATGAATAAACATTCTTTTTTTCATATACCATTTTCTCCCTCTTTTCAAAATTTGAAAAACTTCACCTACCCGTATTAATTTTTCTGTATGTTCTGGACGTTAGGGGGGTAGGTGAGCATTTGGCTCTAGGGGAAAACGTCAACACTGCATTAAATATTCCAACACTCCCCCTTTGTCCTAAACCAAACAAACAAGGATCACAACTAATCCAAATCAACTACACCAAGACACTCTCTTAGGTGTACAGAAGATCCAATGCCTAATGGCTTAGTAAAGATGTCTGCTAGCTGCTACTCAAACTTGCAAAAATCTATCTTGATATCTTCATTCTCCACCAGCTCTCTGATGAAGTGATATCTGATCTCTATGTGTTTGCTTCTCCCATGGAAGACTGGATTCTTGGACAATGCAATTGATGAGATGTTGTCACAATAAATTGTAGTTCCATCCTCTTGCCTTTCATTCAAATCTGTCAAAATCCTCCTTAGCTAAATTGCTTGACATGCTGCTGCATTTACTGCTATTTATTTAGCCTCTACTATAGATTGAGCAACAATAGGTTGCTTCTTGGATGCCCATGAAATTGCACCCGATCCCATATGAAACATGTATCTGGAAGTGCTCTTCCTATCATCTATGCTTCTAGCCCAATCACTATCTGTGTAACTAACCAACTTGAAATCATCATTTGTAGTATACAAAATCCCAAATCCCTTGGTACCTTTCACATACCTTAGGATCCTTTTCCCCGCTTGCCAATGGGAATCCTTTGGTGTTTCCATAAATTTGGAAATCAGACTTACTGCATGCATTAGGTCTGGCCAAGTTGCAATCAAATACATTAGACTTCCAACCATACTCTTGTATAATGTTGGATCTACTCTTGTGGTAGAGTCTTCCTTGCTCAACTTCAGACCTATGGCTATTGGTGTGGGGACTATCTTACTGTTCTGCATTTTAAATCTCTCCAAGATCTGCCCTACATACTTTTCTTGAGAGATGAAGATGCCATCATGCATTATTTTTACTTCTATGCCTAGAAAATATTTCAAGAGACCTAAGTCTGTCATTTCAAATTCACTTTTCATGGCCTCTTTAAACTCACCGATTAGAGCCTTATCATTCCTAGTAAAAATTAAGTCATCTACATACAAGACAATAATCAACACATTACCATCTGTTGCCTTGATGTAAAGAGTGGGCTTACCATTTCTTTTGCTAAAGTCATTGCTTATCAAATATGAGTCAATCCTATTGTACCATGCCCTTGGAGCTTGCTTGAGCCCATAAAGAGCTCTCTTCAATCTATATACTTTGTTCTCTTCACCTGCAACTTCATAACCAGGTGGCTGCTCCACATATACTTCTTCTTTCAATACACCATTTAGTAAGGCAAACTTCACATCCATTTGAAATACCTTCCATTTGTGTTGGGTTGCAATTGCTATGATAGCACGCACGATTTCCATTCTTGCAACATGGGCATAGGTATCATCATAGTCTCTTCCATACTATTGGTTTTAGCTCTTGACTACCAGCCTTGCCTTATGCCTAGCAATCTTGCCTTTAGCATTGCATTGGGTCTTGTAGACCCATTTCACTCGAATCACATTCTTCTTGGGAGGAAATTCAATTAGCTCCCATGTCTCATTTCTTTCTATAGCATTTATTTCCTCATCCATGGCTTTACACCATTTCTTCTCCTTAATAGCTTCCTCAAAATATATTGGATCACTATGAGAAAATAATGCAAAATTAACACTCTCATCATAATCTTCATACCTTTCATCTTAGTATAACTCCCTAAGACTCTTGGTCTTTCTTCGTCATAGGGAGGAGAGTGTGGGATTATAATCTTCACTACTGTTGCATTACCGACTAGCTTGGTCTCCACTGGTACTCAGCACTAACACACGGTCATGCCTAGAGGAGCTCAGTAATGTTTGAATTTTCTTGCCTTTTCTTCTACTTACTCCTCCTTCTTGATGTTCATCAGCATCTTCTTCACTCATAATTGGCACTTTACTAGAAGTGCTTTGTGACTCATTAATTGAACCATACCAAGACTGATTTTCAAGAAATTCCACATCTCTTGAAAGAGTCATCTTATTGTTCAATGGGTCATACAATCTGTATGCCTTTGATTCTGAGTTGTACCCTGTGAAGATGCACTTCGCACCTTTGTCATCCAATTTCTGCCTTTTCTCTTTAGGAACATGTGCATATGCAACAAATCCAAACACCCTTAGGTGTTCAACTATCCATCTTCCTCATGACCATGCTTCCATTGGAATTTTATCATGAATTGCCTTTGTAGGACATCTATTAATTAGGTAAACTGCTGTTGCCACAGCCTCTCCCCAAAATTTAGTTGGGAGACTTTTCTCATTCATCATGCTCCTTACCATTTCAACAATGGTCATATTCTTTCTTTCAGCCACTCCATTCTGCTATAGTGTGTAGTTGGCTATGAGCTCTTTCTTTATGCCATGTTTCCTACAAAAATTTACAAAAAAATTGGAGGTATACTCCCCTCCTCTATTTGATTTTGGGACCTTGATATACTGTCCACATTCTTTTTCAGCCTGGGCTTTAAATTTTACAAATTTATCAAATGCTTCAGATTTATTCTTTAAGAAATACATCCATGTCCTATGACTGAAATGATCAATGAATTTCATGAAATAAGTACTCCCCCCAATGGAAGTAACTTTCATAGGACTAACTAGGTCAGTATGCACTAACTCTAATGGATATCTAGCCCTCCTAGAATTTTCAGAATTAAAGGGAAGCCTATGTTGCTTACCCAAAATACAATCTTCACACTTGTCATAAGAATTTCCTACACGTGGCAAACCATCTACCATTCTTTTATTTGACAATAAATTTAAACCAGCATAGTCGAGATGACCATACCTGAGATGCCACAACCGTGAAGGGTCTTCAATCACACTCCTTAGAGCTAATTGTGTGTGAGGTGCAGCATAAACTTGAGATGAGAAACATGTCTCTATCCTTAAGGGAAACATTTTGTTCTTTGTCATTTGAACTGCTACAAGTAAGTTCTTGCTCCTATCTTTTTCATGGATGACACATTTGTCATTCTCCATCAGAACCTTGTATCCATTTTGAATGAGCTGACCAATGCTCATCAAATTGTGCTTCATACCAGGGGTGAAATACACATTTTGTATTTCCTTCTTCTCACCTTTCTTCGTGCAAACCATAAGAGATCCTTTGCCCACAATTGGTAGGGTTCCATTGTTACCCATCTTAATTTCTGATTTGAAACTCTTGTCAATGAATGAAAAAAAGGTTTCATTACCACTCATGTGGTTTCTACATCCACTGTCGAGGTACCAAACCTTAGGGCTTCCTTCTTCACCAACATTACACATGATGAAGGTAGTGCTTTCACTTCCCATATTCACGTTAGCCACATTTGCTTGTCCGGACTGATCTCTTTGCTTCTTCTAGCATTCACTTGCATAATGACCATATTGATGATAGTAGTAGCATTCTACATTACTCTTATTTGAGTTGTAGTTTTTCTTACCTCCTCTTGAAGTATTTTGAGAGCTACTTGCTCCATCTTCTCTTCCTGAGCTTTCTGCTGCAGCATTCCTTTGTCCTCCATTACCTCGGCCTCTGCCTCTAGAGTTTCTACCTGAGCCATTCTTCCTCTCCCCCTTCCCCTTGGATTTGACTAAGCCTTGAATGCCTGCTCTTGGGAAGATGAAGAAGTAGATCTGTTGATCCTATGCTCATGGGTTTGAAGTGTACCCATCAACTCATCCATTGTCAAAATAGTAAGGTATTTTGTCTCTTCTATGGTCATGACCAAATTGTCATATTTATGAGGTAAACTCCTCAATATCTTTTCCACTATCCTATTCTCTTGATAGTCTTCTCCATTTGACTTCAATTGGTTAATCACATTGGAGGTCCTTGAACTGAAGTCAGCAACTGATTCATTTTCTTTCATCGAAAGGTTCTCAAACTCCCTCCTTATATTCTTTAGCTTTACTACATGAACTTTATCAGTCCCCTTGAAGTTCGTCTCAAGGATATCCCACGCTTCCTTTGCATAATTTTCTGCTGCAATCTTTGGCAATACTGTCTCTGTCATTGATGCTTCAATAAGACTTAATGCCTTTGCATCTTTCCTCCCTGACTCTTTCAAATGAGTCTTATGTGCATTTGTGAGGGCAACATACTAATTTGGATCAGTCACATCGTTAAATCCATTAACTACAAACTCCCACAAATCATTTGCAACCATTATGGTCTTCATCCTCTTTGCCTATGTATCATAATTTTGCCCATTAAAGGATGGTGGCTGCTGCCATATCTTTCCTACATCTCCTGCCATGTCAAATATCCCAAGAAAACAAATTCCCTAACTCACTGTGGATTTGGGGCCTCAAAGCTTTGATACCATGTGAGAAATATTATAAACTTAAATTACAACTCACAACCCTAAACCTAAAATCTTTACTGGGCACTTGAAAAAGTGCTTGGCACATGAAGGTGCTGAGTGCCAGTTTTGTTGGGCACTTGCTCGGCACAGGAAGGTGCCGAGTGATAGATTTCTCGACACTTGATGTGCTGAGTGACAGGAAACAAGTGCTGAGTAAACACAGCACACAAAGGAGAAAGCTCAACACCAATGGATGCCGAGTGAGCTCGGCTCACAAAGAAAATGCTCAGCACTTGAAGAGCTCGGCACAAAAATGCAGTAGTGGCCGAGTGTTCTGTTTCAACTGAAATATTCTAACTTAGAGAAATTCATCATGAATGCTTTCACCATTAAAACTAGAAAGCCAAAGCTTTAACTTTTCAAACAAACTTGTCAAATGCAATGAATTGAAGAGGAAGATAGATTCAAGTATGCCTGCTTTCTTTCTATTCAATCTTTCATTAAACTATTTAAAAAATTTGAGAGAATTCAGCTTCAACCAGAAAACCCTAAAATGACCCTAAACTGATAATACTTCAAACTTTAATAAACTTTTAAACTTGCAGCTCTAATGACTGCATACAAAGGTGCTTGGAGCAATCACTACTTCAACAGGACAAAACAAAACAACAACCAACTCATACAATGAACAGAGGTGTCACATGCAACTGGAGACACTGAACATACTTCCTTCTGTCTCTGCAACAAGTGTATCTGTTGACCACTTTCTTCTTCTTCATTTTTCTGCTCTGCTGAACTAAAACTCTAAATAATCTAACTGAATGAATGAATGAATAAACATTCCTTTTGTCATATACCATTTCCCCCTCTTTTCAGAATTTGAAAAACTTCACCTACCCGTATTAATTTTTTTGTCTGTTCTGGATGTCAAGGGGCTAGGTGAGCATTTGGCTCTAGGGGCAAACGTCAACGCTACATTAAATATTCCAATAAAGAGATGAAGTTACAACGACCGACATCCTCAAAATTTCCTTCTCAGTACAAGTTTTTCCTATTATATATGTCTGTGTGGAGTGACATGGCACATGCAAGTCAGGGAATTTATCTAAGTTCAAGACCAAACAAATAGTAGTCAATCTTAATTACACAATATGGTTCTTTGGAAATAATATTAACTTAATTAAGTTTTATTATTTCTCAAATTCTTTGAGAATATGTTATCAAAACTCTCATAAACATTCACAATTACACTGGAAATAGTGAGCATACTTTAGGAGTTGATAGAATTTTATATCATGTCACATTATTTAAAAAGCTATATATTCTTATATTCTCCTTTGGAATGAAAATAAAATAATATAAAATTTAGTTTAGTTGATTTCAAATCTTGTGTCAAATTATTTACTAGTCTGAAATTAAGGTTTAGGATTTTCTTCATTTTATTATTTTCATTTCATATTAGTTCCTCTCTTAGACTATAGAACTATAAGCATGCATCATAATTTAAGTAGTGATTAAACTTGAGAGTTTTAATCAATCGAATTTCATCTATATTTTAAACTTAGATGCAAAATATTTAACTTGGTTAAGTATATTAGAAAAACAGAATGGCTGAGAAATTTGATTTTTTACTCTTAGATTTAAGTATTATAATTAATTGAAAAATAATTACAATATATTTGAGTTAAAATATTTTACAAGAACGTATTCTTTATTATTCTTATGGTCTTTAATATTGATTATTGTACTATATGTTTCATATAAATACAAACTCCTTTGTTTAAGAAATTCAAAATACAAGATATGTTCAAACATTTTACTATATAATTCTTATATTATTTTTTGAAATCAAAATAAATCAACTTTTTAAAAATATATTCAAAGTATCAACTTATCCTCTTTCAAAATATATTAACAATTTTTGAAAAAATAATTATTAATTCTTATTTAATTTTGAAATGTTGGATATAACTTTGATAGATTAACTCTTATATAATTATTATAATTAAAAAATATATTATATTTTAATAAATTTGAATGAGATGAGCTAAGGTTTAAGCTTAGATAATCAATATTACAATTACATATGTGCAAATCTTATCAAACATATTATTTTTAATTTAATAAATTTTAAAATTCAAAGCACCCAACTATTAAAATGGATAGATAATAACATGAAATTGGATTACAAAGTAAATATTTAATGTATTTGTGCTACACAAGCTTATATTAATCAATAGTAAGTATTTTTTTAATTAAATTTAAAGGAAAGATGGTACATTGTGTGAATTTTAAAAAGCTAGGTTGTCCATTTCACAGAGGAATAAGAAGAGAGAGGTTACATGGAGCTAATAATATGAAGAGAGAAGAGAGACGAAGAGATGAAAAGTTTGGTATTGATTAGATACATACATCTAGAAGATCAACGATAAATAAAACAAAGGGATTAATAATTATAATGAGAGACACATAGAGATTGTGGGGGGTTGGGGGAGAATGAGTAAGATGATTAGTATAAAGAAAAAAGAGGGATTAAGAGGAGAATTTTTTTATGGTGATAGAAATAGATAAAGAAATATAAGGAGATACAATGTATAGATAGATGGATCGTCGTCAAATATCAAAGTAGAGGACAATTATGAATGCAGAGACAAAGAGAAATGTGAAGAGCGGGCGAGAGAGATAAAGATAGAGAATGATAAAGATTAATGAGTTGATAGATGGATAGTGAATAGATAGATAGATAGAGCGCATACATAGAATAAATCAAAGAGAAATAGAGGAAATAGGTTATAAATACATAGGAGTGAACAATAAAGAGGGGTAAGGTAAAATAGAGATAGGGAGGAAGAAAAGAGGATCTATGCTCGTGAATACTAGAGATTTATCATAATAGTGAGCGCTTCATCTCACTATGAAATTACAAGTCAACAAATACTTTTACATTGGATGATGAGCTTTTTGTTTTGTTCAATTCGCTACAAAAAAAATTTCCTCTAGATCTTGCCCTTTTCGTCTCTGCAAAATTATGAAGTAGCAATATTTACAAGGTCCAAAATATTTAATTGGTTTAGCTAATTTCAAGAGCCCATTTTCGGTTAGTATTCTTGCCCTGACAACAGGACATGTGTGCATATGTGTTGAATTAACATGGTAAGAATTGTAGGTGCAGAAGATATGGAGGGTTATGAAATGACTTGATCATATTGAGAATGACTCTGTGGCTATCTATAATTGCTTTGGAAATCCAACACACCCTGATTTATCCTTGTGAGGGCTCAAAGAAAAGTACTTGAAATGTATTCCATTCTATTCGAAGAAGCTAAGATCTTATAAAAATATGTGATCAAGGAAGGATAATAAAGGATCTGAGAAGAGGAATGATTGAATATTAAAAATTATATATTGCCAGCGTCCATAGGATGTTTGAAAGTTATTTGGGACATATATAAGTAGATGGAGATTGCTAGCTAGCTATTTGGCAGAGATTGTCAATGAGCCGAATCCTAGTGTTGAGAAATTTGTTGCAATTCCCATTGTGATGCCAAAACAAGCAAGGGATGTGGAGGATTTCCTATATAGGGCAATTGATATTTACTTGAAGGTGAGATAACGATACCTCTGAACTAGAGATTGATTATAGCTCATCCCAAAAGATAGCTGATGTAAACTAATGGTTGTAGAATTTACATTTTAAGGATGGTCTTTTTAACATAAATATGTAGCTTTAGAGTTAGATATATAATTTTCTTGAATGTGGCATACAAATTTAGATTCAAAGATACATATTTTTAAGATTATGAAAAAAAAAATTTCTCGAGTTTCAGATCACATTTATGGATCAATTCTATTTCAAATAGGAGTAGGGATATATCCATTAAGACTAGAGAGTGTATAAACAAGGTTGTATGCCATGTTATTGATATGTAAATATAATGCTATCCAGACCTCGATTCAACATCCCATAAAGCTTTTAATATATGTTTTTTCATAAATGTGAAAAATATCTATAGTAAAGTAAATATTTCTATTATTTTTATATAATAAATAATTATATTAAAAACATTTTTATTCCATTGTAATTAAATTAGCTCTACAGTTAGGTCCATTACATTATAGTTAGTATTTTAATATTGAAATGAAGGTTAGAGATACCATGAGGATTAAGGTTCTATTAATATTAGAGTTAAAATTATTATCCTAGTTCAATTTGATGATTGTTAATATGTTTCTTAGTGATATAAGTGAATTATATTTTAATACAAAATGAGTGGATATATATATGTACAATATATGTTAAATATTCAATTGGTTACTTAATACACAAATATGTTTTAATAATATAGGATTAGATCTTATCGATCAAAAAAATATAGGATTAGATCTCATATCTATATATTTGTATTGTATTATTATATTCAATATTAGTTTGCAAGTAACCCTACATCAACAAATATGAGGATTGGAAGTTGAAAAGTCGAAAAGAAGCTTAAAGATCTAGGAAACAATACATAAATTTATTTTAACAATATGGGATGGGATTCGAATTTATATTGTATTATTAACCTTTTTAAATTATAGTTTAAATATTATTTCTATTATATTAATTATTAAAAAAATAAGTCTTGAGAATATTATTTATTTATAATAACTAAATTAAAAAATTATGTAGAAGAAATATTATCATTTAATATATATAAACTAATCATATTGTCGTATCTTATTTCTATTATACATTTTAAATAATACAATATGAAAAATTTACATTTTTAAAAATTTAAATAAATAGTGATTGAATATTTTTTTTGACAAATAGGCTTTCATTTTGATTTATAGTATTAAAATACATTTCCCAAAAAACAAGTTTCCCTATTAGAGAGAAAAATATTATATGTAAAAAAATCAAGATATCTATTATATATAACAAAATATATATAAAATAAGGCAAGAGCCTACAACACAATGGTAACTTGTGAGCTTCTTATGCAGGAGGTCTTGGGTTTGAACTCCCTTAACATATAAAAATGATTAAGCCAAGGTACTCAATAAGATGAATAATGTGAAGAGAGAAGAGAGATAGAGAGGTGAAAAGATTGATATTGATAAAAATAGGGAAGGGAAAATATCAAGAGAGTGTATGTATGAAGGAGATAAATACAAAGGGAAACACAAAAAAGGAGGATGTGGGAGGGAATGGAATATGCGAGAGGAGAGTGGGGAGATGAAGAGATACAATAAAGATGTTTGAGTTTATAGATAGTATATATATATAGATTTACATAGAAGATCAAAGAAAAATAGAGAAAAAGAACCCTTTCACATATGAAATAATAGTTAGGGTAAATAGGAAATTATTGGGAGAGTCAATGTATAGATAGATGGATCATAATCAAATATCAAAGTGGAGGATAGTTATTAGGGGATAGACAAAGAGGAGGGGGAGAAATAGGAAGATTGGATGAGGAATATAAATAGAGAGAATGACCTCAAGGACTTCATTGGCTAGTGAGGGATCTCTATGTAAAACATTAGAGCCTCTTTCCAAAATATTCTCAGGGTGAGTACTAGCTTCATCTAGATCATTTGCAATCGAGTCAAAATTGGTAGCACTCAAACTCTCCATCTTTTTAGTTTTACAAAACTTTTCTAATATATTAAAGGATTTGGATGGAAAATATTTAGCACAATTATTTGAATTTTTTTTTGAAAAGGAATAGAATCAAATTAAATAAGACCACACACCAAATTTAGAATTAGTACTAACAAAATCTATAAAAAAGTGTAAAGTGTACAGAATCAAATATAAAAGGAATAGAACCAAAACTAAAAGGATTAGAATCAAATTAAATAGCTTGACACTAATCATTTCTTTAGAGGTGGCTATGGGATGGAAGGAAAAAAATCTATCAATTCACTTTTCAATATTTCTAGTGTTATATTTTTCATCTTTTTATTGTGACTTAATTTTACTAAATATAGTATTATAACACATCAAACAACAAACATGTGTATCAGATCAACTCATAACAATTAAAAATTCAATTTATATTTAACCGTAAAATAATTGAAATGCAATATTTCAGCTCACAATTAGTTAGAGCCCAATAAACACTGGTTAATATTTCCTTTTTAAATTAAAATAGTTTAATAATGACATAATGGATTCCACGTCCATATTTGCGTCATAGCTAAATAAAAATCATCATTACTCCATAACCTCACCATATTATTTTTGCTTTCTTTAGCTTAATCAGTGTCAAATGTACACAAAGATGGAACAACAAGTGGGCAACGTCTATAGAGCCACGAAAATCCACGAAAATGCACTTTCATGCAAAGGAGAGGACTTATTCAATTTTTTTAAAAGTTAGAAAAAGCAATGTAAATGAAGTGCATTTTCGTGGCTGTACAGGCACGGGCCAACAAGTGGTCCACCGCATAACGTATTTACCAAGTCTGTGCAATCATACGGAACCACCGTCGGAGCACTTGCCGAAATTAGTCTAGCTGTATCCAAATAAATAGGATAACCCGATTTCTTTGGTTTATCACTTTCCGAGAACGCAGTAAAGAGGAAACAAGTCTAACCTAAAGCAGAAAGACAAGTTTGAAAAATCAAATATGAAGTCTAATCTCTATTTTGTCATGGTCAATTAAGAAAACCAACAGCGTGTTTGAAACATGCGACAGTAGCTGACATATTGGAGGGGCCCGAGAAGGAAACTATAATAAAATACATGTATTTGTTTTGCAAGCAAATTCAAATGAACGAATGTAAGCAAATGCCAGCTCCCATTCTAGGAAGCTGTCACTCTAAATCCATTTATATTGCAAACGAATTCTCCTGTTCAATTCAATTTAAACTTCTCAACACAATGGGCAATATCCATCCATCTTCTCATCCTTCTCCGCTCTCCGACATTAATGCATCAATGATATTTTCTTGTCCACAAACTCGATATGACATTTTCATAAATCACCATGGGAAGGATACAAAGCATTCAATAGCAAGCCTCATTTATGATAAGCTCCATGAGAAGGGATACAGAGTTTTCTTGGACAAGATGTCCATTGAAGTAGGAGACAACATAGTGCAATCAATCGTTTACGCCATACGAACATCTTCAGTTCATATTGTGATTTTATCTCCACAATATGCGAATTCTGAGTGGTGTTTGGATGAGCTAAATTTGATGATCACATCTGGCGCTCGAATTATCCCTGTTTTTTGGGGAGTTAGACCTTCTGAGGTTCGAATGGGGAACAACAATGGAGTATACGCTCGAGCTTTTGAAGTTCATAAACGGGCTCGAAAATTCAACTCCAGTGCCCTAAACAAATGGAAAAACGCTCTACGCATGGTTTCAATATTAGAAGGCATCATTTACGAAGGGTAATATAGCTTACTCTAATAACTAGCTTTTAAATTAGGTTACTTTGGTGGTTTCTGGCAACTGATAATTCTATTAATCGCCACTACTGTTGGGTAGTAAGACTTTTATTTTGGTGAGTAAGTTTAGTAGTGGACAGATGTTTTGTGTTATTTGCTGTTATCTGGGTTGGGACCCTCTTCTTATCTTTTTTAATCAAAACATAGCTTATTCTATAGTTATTGTCATTTTGTGAAATTAATTCTACAAAATTGGGTAAACTTTTATTTCTAGTAATATTCTGAAATCTGCTCCATATTTCATGTTTGTTTATCTTTCTGAAAGATTTGAAATATGGGTTGTTTATTTTTCCTTGCAGACTTGATTTTAGACATTAGTTTTAGTTTCAATTATGTCAAATTTGGGCGTAACAAACTCAGTAAGACTTGAGAACTCTTTGTGAGCCTTTCAACTTCACCCACAGATTAAAGCAATTTTAACATATTAGACATCTTTGAAAAAAAAATATTCAATTGATTTTACAAATTAAACTTAGTCTATCACCATAAGACATATTTGGAGCATGGGTTAATCCAGTGCTACAAATTAGGGTTCCTCTATCTTGTTAATGGACAATTTTGATACATTGGTTAACAGTTTTTCTTTTGGGTTGATTGGACAAGTTAGGGTTACAATTTAAAACGATGTTTCCAACAACGTTAATGTTAGGGTTTTAGAGCAAAACTTCAAATTCAATTAATACCTCTCATGTTACTATTATTACTATTGGTATACCACTGCCATGGACATATCTAGTACACAGTTTGTTCTTCAAGCAACATTCGACATGATATTTTTAATATTTTCATTCTACAGGTTTTCAACAACATCATTGAGCCCATTTCTTGTTTGCATTCACTTATCAGAATATCTTACTTTCAACGATGTTTCAGGAATGATGAAGAGTTGTTGGGAAAAATCGAAAGGTGTGTATCAAAATATGTTGAGATGGCAATATCCAACCCATCATCCTGTTAGGTTTATTACATTAATTAGGTTAGTTTTTGTGTTTAGATTAGATAAATAAAATTAGTTCAGTATATAATTGTGGAAGTTATTTCTGTAAGTAGTTGTTGTAAGGGAAAATAAAAATTATATAAAGATGTCCAAACATCAATGTAATTGATTCAATATTATTCAATATTATTCATATCATTCCAATATATTATTCAGTATTATTTCAATTCTGTATGTTTCCAAATGCATCTAGAAAATCTATATCAATAATTTCAGCATTTTATATTTTTGCTCTTTCAATTCATATTTTCAGTTTCACATTCTTTGGGCCTATTACAGTGGTATCAGAGCAGGTTTGATCAATGTGAAGAAGAGTGCAAGTGGATTTTGGATAAAGAGGACGCTAACTTCTATGGATTTATTGAAGAGAGGTTTGAGATATATTATGCAGATATTAGAATGTTATATTGTCATGAATATGGTGTGATCGTTCTTCTTCTCATTTTTTCAATTACATTATTTATTCTGCAATATCGTTTTCTAAACAATAGATAAATTGTCTACAATTCCTAAATTTGAAGGGCCTAAGTTTCACGCATGGAAAATCAAGATACAATTACTTTTGATTGAAAAAGATTTATGGGACATTGTTAATGGAACTATTCAGAAACCTCAAGATGCAGATGAAATAACAAAGTGGACAGCCAAAGATCATAGAGCTTCTGTATTGATTGGACTTGGTCTATCGTATGCATATTTGCACCATATTGATCTTTCAAAGACTTCAAATGAAATATGGGATGGGCTTAACACTTTGTTTGGTTCAGAGGCTTCTAGTGCAAAAATGTCTATAAAACAAAAGTTGTTTAGATTGAAGATGAATGAAGGTGATAACATTGTTCAACATATAAGTACTTTTCATTCACTTCTTAATCAACTTTTAGGTGTGAACTCTAAAATTGACGATGATGATCTACCAAAGCAATCCTACTTGGTAGCATGTCTTCAAGCTTTGATCATATTGTTTTCACTTTGAACAAAATGAATCCTTGCCTAGAAACTCTAATTTCTTCTTTAATTGATGAAGGAAATAGAGCTCATAAGAGTCATAATTTTACTAAGGATTGTGTTTTATTTGCTAGAAAGAAATCTAGTGTTCCTAGTAGAAGAGAAATAAAATGTTTTTATTGTCAAAAAAGTGGACATGTACAAATGTTTTTAGCGGGCCAAAGATCTTATTGATGGGAAGTTGAAGAAAAATACAGCCTTTGTTGTAGTTGAAGGTGAGACAAACTTTTGTAATTTCACAATACATTCAAATACTAATGATTGTGATAATCCACCTAAAATTAATACAAGATTTGTGCATTAAAGAATTTCAAATAATTAGATAGGAGGCTGGAGGCAATGGAGGTTGGAGGATTTTAATCATCTCAAGCTAGCTTTTCGCTTAGAGATGATTACTGCATGAGAAGCACCTATTTGTGCACCTGTAAATTTGGGGCTTGGCCAATTCCTCCCTGAAGATAAGAGGAGAACTGATAGACTTGTGTCCTTCTATTGAGTGAGCGGGGGCAGGATTTCAACAATGGCGTTTGAGACACTTGGAGGAGATGTCAACTTTTAGAGGAAAGACATCCAAACATATTAGTGGTGATTGTTTCTATGGCACTTGAGAAGGCATTAGACACAATTGGAGGAGATGTTGACTTTCGGAGGAAAGGCGTCTCATGTGCAACACCAAAGGAGGCGTCAGACACACTCCATGGAGATGTGAAATTGTTGAGGAACTATGTCTCGTTGTGTAAAGGAGGTAGAAACAATGTTTTTATGAGGCCAACTTCAGGATTTGCAATATGAAGTCAGAATATGAGGGAAACTTCATGATTAAGATTTGCAATCTGAAGTTGCAGACTATTTACAAAGATTGGTGACGGAGCTCAACTTCAGAATTAAGATTTGAAATCTGAAATTGTAGACTACTTTTAAAGATTGGCAAAGGAGCTCAACTTCAAGATTAAGATTTGCAATTTGAAGTTGTAGACTACTTTCAAAGATGGAGCTTCATCAAAGTTTGTAATATTGGTGAGGGTTTTACAATTTTATTGGATTAATGTAATAAGGGGGGGAATGTTGGACTTATTACATTAATTATGTTAGTTTCTAATAAGCGAGAATGATTGTTGAATTAATGTAATAAGGGGGGAATGTTAGGTTTATTACATTAATTAGGTTAGTTTTTGTGTTTAGATTAGATAAATAAAATTAGTTCAGTATATAGTTGTGGTAGTTATTCTGTAAGTAGTTTCTATAAGGGAAAATAAAATTATATAAAGATGTCTAGACATCAATGTAATTGATTCAATATTATTCAATATTATTCATATCATTCCAATATATTATTCAGTATTGTTTCAATATCATTTTTAGTTTCAATTCTGTATGTTTCTGAATGCATCTAGGAAATCTGAATCAATAGTTTCAGCATTTTATATTTTTTCTCTTTTAATTTATATTTTTAGTTTCACATTCTTTGGACCTGTTACACATCCCAGATAGGGAATAAGCACCTTCAGGCGATGGTAAATCTTAAATAGCTAAAAAGAAGGTATGGTAATACACCGTCATTTGATTGTATACCTCGTTTGGAATCAAGGCTGTAATTGGGAATAATAATATTAGCATTAGTTATTAGATGCATTTGGCTGAGGAGAGTTAAATTTCAGTACACGAGCTCAGTAGTGAAGCATTTAGATGTTAATTTATAAAGAAAATGGAGTTGTGTTGCTAAATATAAAACTAATTTTAACCAATTTCTTTATTGGGAATAATAATCTTTTTGTGGCATAAGGTTATTATAAGAGAATTGGAATCTATAAAGTTAATTTTTCATATTCATGTCTCATGGAAAGCTGCATTGGCTATTTTCTCTATTAAAGTTCTTGTATCTTTTCATTTTTTATGGTTATAATTTAAGGGAAAAAAATTATACTGCTATTTCAAATCAGATATATGCAATGTTTTATAGATTTATTTTGTAAGTACAATAATTATTTAAAATACTTGATCACTTATATACATATATACATACATGCATATTCTTACATATCGATATACATACAATCTCCATAATGATTAGTCATTTTCTATTAATAAATAATATACTAGTTACAGTTCATAAAAAAAGGGACAGATCATCCCGTGATGATTAGCAAGCGGGCTAGCAATTTTCCAACCATCAACACCATCATCAGTGGTCTGGTCACCATCACTCGCATGGTGAAATAGCCAACTCTAGGCGAAATGGCCATTTGTCAGAAACCACACGAAGAGCACCAGGTGGGGGAGCTACAAGACTTGGGGACCAATGGGAGCCACAACCAAATTTCAACAAACATTACAAATAGGTACATCTATTGATAGCTTTTAATTGAGATCTCATAAAATACAAAACTATTGTAAAATTATACTCTAAGATTTGTTGAGAATTGTGTCTCAACATTGCAAGTTTTTTCCAGAAAACTCTAGAAAATTTTCACAAAATTCTAGAATTTGTTTGTGATAATTTTCCACATGTTTATGAGTTTGAAAAAGGTGTATGATTTGTAAAACATGTGTCTAGTCTCTAGAACAATGTAGAAAGGATATTTTAGAGTGTAAAAAACTCATCATATGACTTTAATGGGGATCTAAACTAGAGGACAAAATTATGGATGAAAATGGTAGTCTTGGAGTTACAAATTACAAGTGGGTAACATGTGGCATGGTTGTTTTTCCCATGGTTTTGGCTCATAGTTTTGTAAAATTAAAAATGGTTTCCAAGTGGCAAATCACTATAAAAGGAGGGCTTGGGGAGGTTTTTGAATCATCAATTTAAGTTTGCAAGACTGGTGATGGAAGGAGTTTCTCTAAGTCTGAGTTTGAATTGAAGTTATGGTGATGCACTCCTATAAGAACTTGCATTGCAAGTGTATTGTAATCTTCTAGATTTGAGAATACATTTTGTAGGTGTTTTAGGATGGATTTTTTCTCCTAGAATGGGTTTCCCATGGTAATTATTATGTTATGCATTCATTGTTATTCTAATTAATTTATTATGCATTTTTTGAGATCTCTGCAATAGTTAGTTGAATTTGCATAATCATCCCCCCAAATATTAGTGTTGAAAGTGATTCTACGCACCTTAGCTTCATTATAAGTAGTATTAGAGCCTAGTTAGTTTTGGTTCTATTTGTTGGGTATAAATTTTTTGAGCTAATCAAGGTCTGAGTGGGAGCTTGTGTAGAGGGTTTTATTTCTATATTGCAGGATTGCAAAGATGGCAAGCACATTAGGGAGGATTGATGTAGAGAAGTTTTCTAGCACAAACATTGAAATGTGGAGCCTGGAGATGGATGATCTATTGATTGATTAGGATCTATGGGATGCAGTCAATGAAATGAAGCTAAGGCACATAGATCCAACTTTAGTCATAAAGTATGATGTGAGAGACATAAATGTTAAAAGTCTCATTAGATTGTGTATTGTACACTCTATACTTATTAATGTCCATGTAAAACCTACTACGAACAAGCTCTGGAAGAAGCTAAGTGAGATCTATCAAGCAAAATAACTTGTGAACAAGATTTTCTTGGGGAAGAAGTTGTATTACCTGATAATGGAAGAAGGTGGACATATTTCTAAGCATCTTGAAAGTTTTAATATGTTGGTGACTTAGTTGAGCTCAATTAGGATGTGGATAGATGAAGAAGAAAGGTGTCAATTATTGTTATGTTCATTGCCAAACTTATGGGACAACCTTGTCATGGCCATAGGGAGCAGTTCAATTACCTTTAAGATGGAGGACATTATTGGTTCTCTACTTTCTAAAGAGATGAGAAGGAAAGTCTCTCTGAATGCCAAAGAGGCTTTGAGCGTTTGAGGAAAACCAAAGTAAAGAGGCAAGAATGAGAAGTAGCATGGTCGTTCTAAGTCCAAGAATAAGGGGAGATCAAAATCTTGTGGTAAATCCAAGGTGATCTATTGGAATTATCACAAACTTCGATACTTTCAAAAGGACTGCAAAGAGAAAAAGAAAAAGAAGAAGAAGAAAGATGGAAATGCTTTCATCGCAGCCTTGGCCACTCATGTAGGTGATAATGCATGGTTGATAGACTCATATGTATCTTTTCACATGACTTTTAATAGAAATTAGTTTAGTAAATATGAAAAGTTGGATGGTGGTAAGGTTTATTTAGGTAATAACTCACTTCTTGATATTTTTGGTCATGGAAGTATTTGTGTGAAATTTTCTAATGGTATAATTAGAAGATTTGATGGTGTCTTGCATATCCTAGGACTAGTGAGGAATTTGTTATCTTTTAGTAAACTAATAGATGTGAGTGTGCATGTAAATTTTTTTTAAGTAGGTATGAAAATGGTGAGAGGTGCTATAATAATAGAAATATGAAGCAGATTGGGTACATTGCACCAACTTGATGTCTCCACGGTTGAGTGCAATAATACTTTTGATAAGATTGTGAAGAGGACCACTTTGTTGGAGAAGGAGAGGGTTTCTCTTTCAATAGATGGCCATGGTTTTTAGGTACCCAATGGTGCTCTATCTACTAGATCAAAGTTTCTTATAGAGAAAAGTATGTTATGGAACCAGAGACTCGGCTACATAGGTAAGAACGGTCTACGAACCTTAAGGAATAAAAACCTTGTTGATGGGTTGAATGACTACAATCTTGATTTTGATTTTTTTGAGCATTGTATCTATGGTAAACAAAATTATGATCAATTTTACTCAAGTTCTCATAAGTCCTCATGTATTTTGGATCTAATCCATTTGAATGTATTTGGTCTAGATGATGTTCCTTCTATTGGTAGATCAGCTTATTATGTTTTTTTCATTAATGAATTCAGTAGACCAACATGGGTTAATTTTCTTAGAAGTAAAGCTGAAGTTTTCCATTATTTTAAAAAATTGAAGGAAATGGTTGAGTTACAGACTAGAAAGAAGATAAAGTGTTTGAGAACTAATAAGGGTTGTGAACATTGCTCTAATTATTTTGACACATTTTGTAAAGATTGTGGTATTTAAAGAGAGACGATAACTCTGTATTCTCCACAATAGAATGGAGTTGCAAAAACAATGAATAGGACCTTGATTGAGAAGGCTAGGAGTATGCTAAGTGGAGCTGGACTAGAACAAAAATTTTGGACCAAGGGTATAGCCACTACCTACTACCTAATACATAGGTCTCCTACATCAGCTCTTGTTGATAAGACACCAATGAAAGAATGGTCAGGCCGTAGGCCTTCACTTAGACATCTAAGAGTTTTTGGTTGTGAGGCATATGCTGATATGCCAAAGGAGAAATAGAAAAATTTTGACAACAAAGTTGTCAAATGTATCTTCACTAGATATAGTTATTGTGTGAAAGGATACAAGCTTTGAGATCATGTTGTAGGAAAGGTATTTTACTCCAAAAGTGTTATTTTTAGAGAAACTAAGACTTCTTCTATTACAATGCAACCAAAATAGATGAAAGAAAAGAAAGGTGTGATTCAACTTCTTGCTACACCTAAGAAAGTTGAATTGAGGCCCTTAGAAAGACAAGTTGTTGAAGAGAGCTTTATGAGTTTTGAATCATTAGAGGTAGAGGGAGGACCTGATCATAAACCTAAACCTGAACCTAAACCAGATCTTGTTTGAAGGTCTAGTAGATAGAGGAAAGCATCAAAAAGGTATGGATATTCCCTTAATGATTGGAGGTGTATATTTGCTTTGAATGCTAATATTGATGAAATGAAATTTGTAGAAGAGGCTCTTACTATGAATGATTCCGAGTCCTGGAAGATAACTATGGAAGAAGAGATGGTAGCTCTTAAGAAGAATGACACATGGGACCATCTACCATTGCTTGAAGGATGGAAGCTTGTTGGTTGTAAATAGGTGTTCAAAAGGAAGATGAGTTCAGATGGAAGCATTGAGTAGTATAAATCCAAATTGGTTGCAAAAGGTAACTCTCAAGTTTCAGGAATTGATTATGGTGAATAATTTTTTCCTATAACAAAAATGACATCCATTTAATTTTTACTTTCTATTGCAGCAGCTTATGATCTAGAAGTTGAGTAGATGGATGTGAATATAGCTTTCCTTCATGGAAATCTAGAGGAAGAAATTTATATAACACAACTAGAGCACTTTGTAGTGAAAGGTGAAAGTTATTTGGTCTATAAACTAAAGAAATCCTTGTATGGTTTAAAACAAAGTCCTAGGATGTGGTACCAAAAGTTTAGTACATATGTATTGAGTTTGGGATTTGTACAATCTAAATCTGATCATTGTATATACTAAAAGTCTGATGGTGATTATTTTCTGGTTATTTCCTTATATATTGATGACATGTTATTTATTGGCAAAGGAAAAGTTTTGATTAAAGAATTAAAATCTTAGCTCTCAATAAAGTCTAGAATGAAAGATCTTGGTATAGAAAGGTACATTTTGGGATTTGAGATTATAAGAGATGGACAAAATAGAAAGCTTTGGCTAGGCTAGAGTGTTGGTAATATTCTAAGAAGATTCAATATGTAGGATTCAAGACCATTGCATGTTCCTATTACTATGGGAACAAAACTTTCTACCTTACAGTGTCCCTTCTCCCCATTGGAGATGGAAGAGATGATTTGAGTACCATATCAGAGTGCTATTGGAAGTTTGATGTATGCTATGGTTTGTACAAGACAAAACCATTTCCCAAGTAGTGGGAGTACTTTCTCATTATATGTCTAATCCAGGAAGAGCACATTGTGATGCAGTAAAAATATTTTTTAGGTGCTTGTGGGGAACCTCAAAGTACTCTATGATTTTCATGGAATAGGATATAAGAATTCCTTGGATATTCTAGGCTATGTGGATTTAGAATGGGCTAGTGATGTTGATAGAAGAAGATCCACCAGTGCATATTTATTTATGTTATTGGGTGGTGCAATTAGTTGGATGAGCAAGTGACAAGTTGGGTTTGTTTTGTCGACTATAGAGATAGATTATATGGTAGCTACTAATGCCTACAAGGAAGCCATCTAATTAAGAGCCTATGTTTAGATATAGAGTTCAAAAAGGGTGTAATAAAAATTTATAGTTATAGTTAGAGTGCAATTTTCCTAGTGAAAAACCCAACATTTCATACTAGGACCAAGCACATTGATGTACAATATCATTTTTTGAGAGATATGGTCGAGGATGGAAATGTGAAGCTGGAAAAGTTGGAGACCTTGGTGAATGTTTCGGATGCATTAGCTAAGCCCATGTGCATAGAGACGTTCAAATGGTGTGCATAGTCAATGGGCCTCTTGGCCCATAGCAATTAACTCCATGACACTGTGGATCCCTTGACTCTTGCAATGTGTTTCAAAAGTGGGAGAATGTTGAGAATTGTATCTCAACCTTGCAAGCTTTTTCTAGAAAACTATAGAAAATTTTTGCCAAAAAACTCTAGAATTTGTTTGTAATAGTTTTCCATATGTTTTTGAGTTGGGAAAAGGTGTATGAGTTATTAAAAATGTGTATAGTCTCTATAAAAATGTAGCAGGGCTATTTTTAGAGTGTAAACAACTCATTATATGACTTTTATGGGGTTCTAAACTAGAAGACAAAATTATGGATTGGAATGGTATTCTTGGAGTTACAAATTACAAGTGGGTAACATGTGGCATAGTTGTTTTGCCCATGGTTTTGGCCCATGGTTTTTTTAAAACCACAAATGTTTTCCAAGTGGAAAATCACTATAAAAGGAGGGCTTGGGGAGGTGTTTGGATCATTGAGTTTAGTTTGTAAGACTGGTACTAGAAGGAGTGTCTTTGAGTTCAAGTTTGAGTTCGAGTTCTGGTGATACACTCCTCTAAGAACTTGCATTGAAAGTGTATTGTAATAATTCACATTTGAGAATACATTTTCTAGGTTTTGGAGGATGAGATTTTTCTCTTGCAAGGGTTTCCGATGGTAATCATTGAGTTATACATTCATTGTTATTTTATTATGTTATTATGTATTTCTAAGGTTCTTTTCAATAGCTAGTTGAATTTGCATAATCATCCCCTCAAAGATTAGTGTAGGAAGCAATTCTGTGCACCTTAGGTTCCTTACAAGATTTACCATCACAAAGATGACAATGCTTCTAAAATTTTTTAGCTATATAAAATTAATATATTTTAATAGAAAATTATTACCATATCATTTTTGTTGAATTGATAAATATTAATGGTAAAGATTTCTATAAATATGAAATAGTGGAGATATAATTGCTAACATGTTATCATATAGATAATTGAATCAAATATATATACTTCTAAATTATTGTTTCATTATTCTAATAATTAGTTCTATTAAATGCATGATCAATGAGACTATGCATAGTTGATAATAATTTAGTTGCTAAAATTTGAATATTCAAGAATTTTGTGATGATTATATGTAATTTTTTTCTATATGAAAAAATAAAACTTCTAACTTTTAATGAATATGAATGATCTTTAAAAAGAATGAGTTACTTTTTAAAAAGGTTGTCAAGCTAGAAAACACAATCACTAATACAAACTATTAGATATCCCCTAGAGAATAAAATTTAGTCAAAAACCATAGAAAATACTGCTAAAAGTAGAGTCTATATTATCAATCAAAACTTTTTTGATAGTCACACTAAATATCTGAGTCTCAAAGTTTGTAGTTAAAAAATGATCTAGTTTAAAATAGCATCATTTGAACTATGTCCTAAAATTACAAGCAGGACTAGAGAACAATAACTAAAGCAAAGGAGATAAAATATAACAAAAATAAAACACCAAGAAATAAAAGGCTAGAAAAGGTAGACATTCAAGTCATGTTTTTGTAGTCCCCAACTAGGTACTTAAGATCCATAGTCTAGTTGTTGAACATCCTTTGCACTTTTCATTTCAACCTAGACGTTGTCCTTCTAGATTCTAGCTTTTTTAGCTTTCTTTGACATGTTACTATACCGAAGATAGCCTCTTGTATCATCTCTTTCTCAGCCCTGCAAATAGTTGATATGGCCAAATACATGTAATGTAATTTTCAAACTTGTTCAAAGATGTGAAATTTTCAATGAGGGCCTTAATCTATTCTTCTAGGTGCTTTTTATGTTTTCAACCTTGTTTCTAATGCAGAAGCATCTTGCATGGGAAAATTAATATTTTTAAAAAAAAATTGTGGAGGAGAGAGAAAGTGACGAAAATTAGAGGAGAAATAATAAAAAAATAAAAAAAGGGAAAAAGGAGAAAAGAAAGGAAAAGGGGATTTCTATTTTCGAGGTGCATAGGTGGCATAATAGAAAAAAAATAAAAATAAATGGTTTTCATTCCATTTATCGAGGTGTGTGGGTAGAATTCTAGAAAGTTATGGATATTGTAGAAAGTTGTGAATATTATAGAAAGTTATGGAATTCGTAGAAGGTTGTGGATATTGTGTAGGTGGAATTCTAGAAGGTTTTGGATAAGTCATGTATTGGGTGGTAAGTGCCTATTTAAGCAAAGCATATGAGCATTTCTAATCAAGTTCGAGAAGAAGAAGCTTGAGAAGGTGAAGCTTGAGAAGTAGAAGCTCGAGAAGTAGAAGCTAGAAGGCATGAAGACTTCAAGGTGTGAAAGATCTAAAGGTATAGCTCTCCGAGTAGAAGCTCTTGGTGAAGCTCTTGGTGTGAAGACTCTTATTTGGGAATTCTCTTATGTTGAAGAATTTGTAAACTTCTTTTTGAAGAAGTCATATCTATGATATCATCTTGTGGGAATTGTAAGGATTTTCAAGTATAATAAAATTTCTTGTGAAGTATTTTTTTTTCTCTTGGTCTCCATATTGTTGCATTCTTGGTTATGAGTAGGTAGGGTGGTGTGGCCCTTCATCAGTTTTCCTCTTTAATAGTGAGAATATGTTGGTCTTTAGTTTGAGTTTCAGCAGTGATATAAGCTTCAGGAGTTTCTATATTAGGTCCTAAAACAACTTCAATGTGGGCTTTTGATGACTTCTATTCAACCTTGTTTGAATCTCTACCATTCACCTCAGCCTCATACTCCTCAGTGGCACTATTTTCACGTTTCTCAAATGTTTCTTCAACTTTAGTTTCACAGGAATCCTCATAATTTTTTCCAGGGTATCCTCTTTACTATCTTCTTTATAGTTCTTACCTATTTTACTTTTAAGTCTCTTTAACCTCCTTTCCCTAGATATCAACTAAATATGGTGGCATTGAGACTTCATCTTTTTTTCTCTAACATCCCCTTGAGAATCATCCACATCCTAGTTATCCACCTCAATAATTCATCTTGAGCACTTCAGTTTTGATAGGGCTTCCCTTAGGGATATACTTAGAGGCATTTATACAATTAACTAAAGTTTCTAACAGAAGGGATTCTTCCAAGGTTTTGGCATTTTTCTTGGGATTTTTTGGGTTTTTTCTTAGGGTTTCGATATGTGCAATTTTTCTAGATATCTAATTCAATGAAGGTAGCCCTCTTAAATAAATTATTTATCTAATATGAAATAAGTCGACTACCTAATTTAATTGTGCATCCATAATGCTCGAGGTGCACTCATTATATAATAACATAAAAATCTAATTTGTCCTACATGTTCTCTGTTGAATGAAAGGTCTACTCATACAAAACTTTCCATCAAGGTGGACTTTTGACCAAACATAGAACATAGATATGTAGTAAAACTGGGCCCAAAGTAGCTTAATGACCACATTATTGGTAGGTAGCAAAATGCAACAACCAACACATAAAACATGAGCATTGTGCATTTACTTATTACAATATAGCCCAACATCCATCAAGAAAATATGAACTTAACCTTCCATTATAGGATAAGGCATGTCATAGATTTATTCAATTCTTGAGGATCTCAATTTGAAAACCATGTTCTAGAAAAGAACTTCACATTTATGAAAAGATCTATGACTTGGAGATAGTTCCTAACTCCAATGTTATTTATAAGAAGAAAATCACAATATATAGAGCCCAAACAACCATGCATTACATTCTAGAGTATCAACATCACTAGAAAATAATTTATTCTATGCACTGAAGGTTATCATTTTTCTTGGTGAGTCTGAAGCTATAGCTTAGTTTATGCAATGGAGGCAAGAGTATAATCAACACAACAACACTTTTTTTCTTTTTATTTTAAGTAAGGTTCATCTTTGTTCTATGGAGAATCTTAAAGTTCTTAACTAAGGTATAGATATTCCCACATCCAATATATTGAATTAATGAAATAGAATGTTCAACAACATGCCACATTTTTTATTCTTTCACTAACTTAGGTCAAATCTACCAGTGTTTACCTAATTCTTTCAACATCTATATGCATATCTCTTAATAGAAACTCAAGATTTAATGAGAAAGGAACTCAAAAGGAGACATGAATCCTAGAATTGAGCATAATGGGTGCCAACAACATATCTAAAATTCTTTCTCCATACCTTCCTTCAATCCTAGTCATCTTTCCCCTTTCTAAAGCTTGAAAGCTGAATATGGATATGTTTCCCTTTAAGTCCAAACAAATGCTCTAAACCCATGACACCCTAAATAACGGATTGATTAAATGTGACTCAGTACTTTGGACATGTCCAAGGGCTATCAAGGGCTAAAAAATTAGTGTCATAGATATTATACATTATTTCCAACATCCACATTACAAAAGTAAGATTTACTAGTCCTGCCATGACTATAGATGCTAGTTGAGAAGTACACATACAATGGAGAGGAATTTTCATGTATTGGCCAAACTTCAAGTCTTGACAAAAATTGAGTGTGCTATTGATCCTACCATAGATCTTAAAAAGTATATTTTCTATGAGCTTTCCAAGTAAAATGTAACCAAACATGAACTCTACTATAATGTCATAACCTAGTTGCTAGATTTTATGTATAACATCAGACATGCATTTCCATTACCATAGATGCTCAATAAGAGAAAGGAAAATCTCTCCCGCTTTAAAAATAAAATAATAAAATTCACAAGCTTGAAATTTTAATTAGCTTCTACATCTTAATAGAAACATTTATATGTTGCCACAATTTTTGTGTTGTGAATGAGTTGTGCTGAAATGTATAGTAACATTTATATGCTATTGGAACTTTTTTGCAGTGAATGAGTAGTGCTCCTAGACTCAATACAAGGCCAACAAGGAAACAATGAAATAATGATATAGAAAATGGTCAGAAGACACAAAATCTTATGCGACTTGAGATCAAATATCTGTATTAAATAATTTGAAGATGATATTTAACTAAGCCTGTTTAAAAGATTGTAGAGACTAGAGATTAAAAAAAATTATGACATCTATCAACAATCACTATTTAGTAAGAAATGGTAGTCATCAAACTTGGTTAGTTGTAGCTTGAATCACTCTAATTAGTAGAGTTAAGAACCATGATAGTCCACATGCTAGGATTAGGCCCACAATGGAATTTGAACTTCATCTTTCCATACAAATGATAGTAAAAGAGAGAATTCCATGCTACCAACCCAAAAAATAAGGAATCACCACTCTAGAACTTCCTTATAGTGCTTCATCATGCATCCATGTACATCCAATTTGGTATTTATGATAGATATGCTCTACTTTAATATATCACACCCATTAAATAGGAGAACATGGGTAAGTTTTGCTACAATTCTTGCAAGACCTATTTATTCCATTCATAATCGATGCTCCTAGTCCCTTTCTTTCTAGAAGCAAATCTATCACCTCCTTGGTTGTCCATCAAAAACAAGAGTAACTATTTTTAAAAAAAACTGTCATTATCAATTTCATCAATTGTAATGAATACCTAAGTTAGTTTTGCTTGCATCTAATTTAAGCAATAATTTAGTTGGTTTAGTCAAGGTGGTAGTTCAATACCTTGTCATTCGGTATGAGGTGGAGTGGGTTGTGACATTCTTCCCCTTTAATAATGCACTATCCTTGATGCTAGGTTAATATATACAAATACAATCAACAAGAAAATAAGTAAATAATTTGAATATAGTCAAAATTCCATTGTTCAATGTTCTAGACAAGACATGTACTCCTATTTAGATTCTATCATAATCAATAAGATTGTCTAGTATTTCATATGAATGCATTCTAGTACAATCAACACACACAAACACTCATAAGACACTATTTTTCAACCCAAATTTAAAAACTTAGTTGTAGCAATCAATTCTAGAGAAAAAATAATAGATATTGTATATAAGCATATGTATAATAATCATTTCAAGAATATTTTATACGTGGGTGTGTGAATTCCATTACCATTCTATAGTTTTGTAAGGTTAGAATACCTCTCTTTGACAATATTCCCCTTCCCTTATAATGTGTTGTTCACTCTGTTACATTATAGGAACAACAAAAAAGTATTAGTCCATCATATTTCATAAACCAAATCAATAGCAATGGAATATCTACTCAAATACTTTCTTATTTCTATGATTCTTAAAATTCAAGTAACATATTACCTTAAAATTTTATGATATCACACACATATGTGTTCTTACTTATCATACCTTGGAGCACATCAATTTGACCCTGCTAGTAGGTACTTCATATACACTTCCTTCCATACTTATACGCAAGTGCTCATAGATATTTTTAGTTCACTCACAATATCAATATCTCAAGAAGATCAATTCAAATATTACGAGTCAACAATTTTCCTTTAAATTTACAACTTCTTATGCATTTTTTAATCACATCTTGAGCATGAGTAATCTAAATAATCAACCATGCATACCATATGTGCCATCTAATATGTGGTGCTTGATAAGTGAGTACTCATCTACATCAATAGGTCAGTGCCCACGAAACATAATCAAGTGATGCAATCCCATTACATCTAATTCATCATCATTTGATTCATCATGAAATATAATGATATGCACATATAACATCATCAATGTAATAATTAACATTTAATCATCATTATGCATCTAAATGCTTGATAAAATTGACATACCATATAATTACATCATATAGCTCCATACATTCAACCAATATAAGAGAATGATCAATGATAGAAAGTCACACAAACAAATTTTCAAGTAACATTGACCCAAGTTCTACATCAATAGATAATTTTACCAAATCTAAAACACACATGTTGAACAAAGGGTCTAAGTTGGGTGCATAATAGCCAAGTCTATGTCAAACACCATATCGACTAGCAGTTAGATAGATAACTCAAGATGACTAAATGGTTGATCATGATTCATTGACCAAATTGACTAAATAAAAGGAGGCAACAACTTTCTATAAAATAGAACTCACATGCATGGTTGATCATCACATATACATAACAGCAATGCAAAAATATTATCAAAGTACATAAAAGAGGGATCTATATATACCCATTTGCATTTTCATAGGAAGTCCACATTTCATACACTTACGACATAGCCTAAAATGTCAAATAAGGTTAGTTAAAAGTGATATACAATTATTTGAGTCAACAAGCAGATACAATATCTTCCAGTTAATTTTACAACTTCATTCTACTTTGTAATTTACATGTCGAAATGATAGGTGCAAATAAAGTTAAGCTTCATAACCAATTATTGACCAATTTGTCGAACACAACATATCATCGCAAGAATATGCCATAAATGAAAATATTAGAAGAAGTTGACCTACATGTCCAACTTTATTCTTTCGTATGTAAAAACATGTCGTACTAAGCAGTTGCCACATTATCAATTGCAAGAATAATATAAATAAGAAAACCCATAGCTTGATTAGTTAACATCTATTTTATTTCCATAATCAAGGATTAACAAATAACCATAGATGACATCACTTCCAAATCACAGGATTAACATCATCAAAAATACATACGCACCCTAGCCACCTTGAGATCAAAGAAATCTTGAAAACAAGATTCATAATTTTCAAGTCAAAGTCCAAAAAGGAGATACAAAATCAGAATAAAAAAGAACAAGAATCATGGTAAATAGGTCACATAAGAAATTGTTGGCTTGCTGGTCATAAAAAAGATAAAATTTCAAGCTAGTCCTTCATCATATCGAAGTTCATGAAATCGAACATAATAAAATTAAAACCCAATTCATTTAAAGCACAATGACTCTCACTAGTCACCTTGTGTCCAAGGGTTGCTAAGAACATAACCATGCTTCTCATGCATCACATGCAATTTATCTTGATGATCACACATTTCTAAATGCATAACGGAACATGCAATAATTTTGCAAAATGAAATCCATGTTCTTCCTACTTATTATATTAGGTTAATCAATGAACCTCAGGAATTTGGCATAAAGTAGAAATATATTCTTGCACCACATGTGCATCACATTTCATTTGCTTAATAAAAAGATATTTTGCATTGCTATCACAAGCCAAATCTTCATTTGACAGGCTCTCATAGCCTAGTACAAAAGTCAACCATCTTTTGACTATCTCAATAGTTTAAATTTAATACTCCAATATGCATATTCTACCATCACATTATTTAAAGTAATATAATCATAACATTTGAGGAACATAATTTACCATTCATTCCATAAACTTTCCATTTTGACAATCTTTAAAGGAATGCAATTTTTAACTCACAATCGTACCATGCATAAGGAACATCATATCCTACTATGTCAAAGGTAATCATATCTAAGAGGCACAACATGCAACCCATCTCATCAACTCATACAACATAAAGTAAACTAGTAGAGTTACAATTGGGTGTCTAGCATAGTGAACTCAAGGCCCAAGTGTTGAACAAGGAGCTCCGATACCATATGTAAAGACTACCCTTGCAAAACCAATGCCATATCAGAAATCTTGATGAAATGTAAACAAATTCAATGAGTCAAGTCTTTTGAATATTGACCAATCAACATTAGTCGATCAACTATCACTAAATTTAACTAAAATGATACATATACATATATGGACAAATCTAAAATAAAAAATAATTTAATTACCAAATTAAAATGATGTACCCATTATTTCAACCATTTTGATAGAAGCTCCAAAACCTATCTAAAAAAAAAAAGGGTGAGAATATTGTAAGACTCCTTTACCACCCTACCATGGGGCTATTAAGCTTCCCCAAAATCTTTCCTGACATGAAAGATACCCAGCCCAACATCAAGGGAGACTAAATAGGTAAAACCAAGAGAGGCAATGAAATTGTGCTACAAGTCAACCATACAATTAACACATCTTTGCAAGAAAAGTAACACCAATTTTTGTAGCCAACAACAAGTTGATATATGTTAATCATTTACCTAGGAAATGAATTAATTAAGCTCAAACGTTTCTTCTCATAAGTTCATCAAAATGCATATCACACATTAAGAAAAAAATCTTTCCAAAAATTTAGGACTTCACCTCATAAAAGTAATGGAGTACAATCACTCTCTTAGTGACTCATAACTCATCATGTCACAATAATTCCAAATGCTGACCACACTATCAATACATAGTTATCTCTATGTGCAATTTTTCTAGATATCTAATCCAATTTAGGTAACCCTCTTAAATTAATTATTTATTTCATATGAAACAAGTCAACTACCAAATATAATTCTGCATCCTCATGTTCTCCTCTAAATGAAAGGTCTACTCATACAATACTTTCCATCTAGGTGGACTTTTGACCAAACATAGAAAATAGATATGTACTAAAACTTGGCTCAAAGTAACTTAATGACCACATTATTGATAGGTAGAAAAATACAACAACCAACACATAAATCATCATAATTGTGCATATATTGATTACAATTCAGCCAAACATCCATCAAGAAAATATGAAAGTAACCTTCCATTATAGGATAAGATGTGTAATAAATTTATTCAATGCTTGAGAATCTCAATTTGGAAACCATGTTGTAGAAAGGAACTTCACATTTTTGAAAAGATTTATGGCTTGGATATAGTTCCTAACTCCCATGTTATTTATATGAAGAAAATTACAATATCTATAGCCCAAACAACCATGCATTACATTCTACTATAGGAACATCACCAGCAGAGAATTTAGTCTATGCACTAAAAGTTGTCATTTTGATGAAGGGGTCTGAAGCTATAGCTTAGTTTACACAATGGAGGCAAGAGTATAATCACCACAACAACACTTTGTTTCTTTTTATTTTAAGTAAGGTTCATCTTAAAGTTCTTAACTAAGCTATAGGTTTTCCCACATCTAGTATATAGAATCAATGAAATTATAGAATGTTCAACAACATGCCACATTATTTATTCATTCACTAACTTAGGTTAATTCTACCAATGTTTAACTAATTCTTTCCATATTTAAATGCATAACTTTGAATAGAAACTCAAGATTTAATGAGAAAGGAACTCGGAAGGAGACATGAAACCTAGAATTGAGCATAATGGGTGCCAACAACATATCTAAACTTCTTTCTCCCTACCTTCCTTCCATCCCATTCACCTTTCCCCTTCTCTAGCCTAAAATTTGAATATGGATATGTTTCCCTTTATGTCCAAACAAATGCTTTAGACCCACAAGGCCACAAATAATAGATTGATCAAATGTAACTTGTTACTTTCAACATGTCCAAGGGCTATCAAGGGATAAAACATTGGTGTCATAGATATTATATATTTTTTCCAGCATCCAACATGCAAGAACAAGATTTACTAGTCCTGTCAAGATTGTAGATGCTAGTTGGGTAGTATACATACAATGTCGAGAAATTTTCATGTATTGGCCAAGCTTCAAGTCTTAAAGAAAATTAAGTGTGTGTGTGCTATTGATTTTGCCATAGATCTTGAAAAGTAGATTTTCTATGGGCTTCTAGGATAAAATGTAGCCAAACATGAACTATGCTATAATACCATAACCTAGCTACTAGTTTTTATGTATAACACCAGACACAAATTTCCATTTCCATAGATGCTCAATAAGATAAGGGAAAATCTGTCCCACTTTAAAAATAAAAGAATAAAATTCACAAGATTGAAAGTTTGATTAGCTTCTACTGCTCAAGAGTTATTGCAAATGAAAACCATTAAAAGCAAGTGTGCTGAAGTGCATAGAAACATTTATATGCTGCTGTAATTTTTGTGCTGTGAATGAGTTGTACTGAAATTCCTAGAAACATTTATATGCTGCTAAAATTTTTTTACAATGAATGAGTTGTGCTCCTAGACTCAATACAAGGTCAACAAGGAAATGATGAAATAATGATACAACAGATCGTTGGAGGATGCAAAATATTATTCAACTTGAGATCAAATAACATTTGAAGATGATACTTGACTAAACCTATTGAAAGGATTGTAGAGACAAGAGATAAAAAAATTATGATGTCTATCAAAAATCACTATTTATTAAGAAATGGTAGTCATCAAACCTAGTTAGTAGTAGCTTGAATCACTCCAATTGGCAAAGTTAAGAACCATGATAGTCCACATGCTAAGATCAGGCCCCACCATGGAATTTGAACTTGATCTTTCCATACAAATGATAGTAAAAGAGAGAATGCCATGATACCAGCAAAGAAAAAAAGGAACCACCACTTTGGAGCTTCCTTATAGTGTTTCATCATGAGTCCATGTTGTTGAATGTTGAAGACCAATAGACACATGATTTTCCCTCCTTTTTATTTTGTCTCTTCAGTTGATCATTTGTGATCTATAAATGCTGATGGCATGTATTGTAAAATCATTCATTTTCTCATCAATATAATTCATTTTCTCTTAGTGTGGACATAGCCAAGCTTTCTGATGAACCGCGATAAACTACTTTATTTATGCATCTTTTTGTTCTTTATTTTCTTTTTGCATTCTTAGTTAATTTACAATTGGTATTAGAGCCTGCAATTGATTATGGTGATCAAATTCCAAAGTCATGGAGGAAAAAAGAGTGCAAAAATTCTCAGGAAAGAATTTTAGTTTGTGGAAGGTGTAGATCTGATCACTTTTGTTCAAGCATGATCTTGCAATAGCAATTGAAGGTAAAGCAAAGAATCCTACCACCATGTCAGATGAGAATTAGACTAAGATTGATGAGAAGGCAATGGCAAAGATTTTTCTTTCACTATCTGCAAATGTGTTGTTCAATGTGAACAATGAAATGTCAAAAAAGGACATATGGGAAAAATTCATAGTATGTATGAGACATCTGCTACAAATAAATTTTTCATCATGAAGAAGCTTTACAAGTTGAAAATGAAGGATGGAACAGTGATGTGAAATCACATAAATTAGTTGAATACTCTTTCATCTCATGCACTCTCCATTGGTATGCCTCAAGATGATGAAAATAAAGTGGTCATCTTATTATGTTCCTTACTAGATAGCTAGGATGGTCTCATAATAGTGATTAACACTTCTCTAATTGGAAAAAATAAGTTGGTCTATGATGAGGTAGCTTCTACGTTGCTTTGTGAAGACATGAGGAGAAATAATAAAGGGACTTAATCCAACAATGCACTAATGATAGTTAGTACCAAAAATAGAGGAAGAACTCAACATAGAGACATAAAAAATAACAACAACCAAAGGTCACAATCAACTAGAAGATCGCAGCCCCGAGGTAGACAAAACAGTTGTTGGTTTTGTGGAAAGGCTAGTCATGTTAAAAAGGACCGTAGAAAATATAAAAGAACTCAAAAAAAATTTTGGATAGTGGAGCAAACATCATTCATGATCTCGGTGATGGTGTTTTGGTTCTTGCAACAATTGACACAACTTCAAATTCATGAGTAATTGACTCCAGGGCTTCATTTCATACATCTTCTTGTAGCAAAGCCTTCACAAACTATAGGGAAGGTAAATTTGGGAATATTTATTTGGGTGATAACAAGGCTTGTGAAATCGTAGGAAAGGGTAATATTTTGTTATCAATAGAAGGAGGCACTCAATTATTGCTTCAAGATGTTAGGCATGTTCCCAGATTAAAAAGAAATTTGATTTCTATCATTCAATTATATGCTCAAGGTTTTATTACACTCCTCACAAACACATAGAAAATTACCAAGGGTTCCATGATTATTGCCAAAGGAGATAAAGTTGGAAATCTATATGTTATAGAAACTAATGATGAGGTGGGAGCTGCGATGACTATTGCAAATACTGATGCCGCACTTTGGCATCAAAGATTAAGTGACATGAATAAAGAGGGTTAGAAGTTATGCTTAATCAAGAGCAACTTTCGTGTCTCCAATAAGTAGATTTAGAATTTTGTGAGAATTTTCTTCATGGGAAACAAAACCATGTTAGTTTTTTGAAGCATGGTCATGACAAGAAGACAACACCATTGGAGTTAGTACACTAGGATGTCTTTGGTCCAGAAAAGATAACCTCTCATGGAGGTGCAAATTTCTTTGTTTTCTTTCTCGATGATTGTACTAGAAAGTTTGAAGTTTTTTGAAAATTAATTTTTTTTAAAATCTCTTCTTGAAAATCAGAGTGGGCACAAAATAAAATGTTTAAAATTAGATAATGGAGGTGAATTTTGTTCCTTGGAGTTTGATAACTTTTTTGTAGATCATGGTATTCGATGGGTGAAAGTTGTGCCATTCACCCCCCAAGAAAATGGGTCAATCAAAAGACTAAATTGAACTATACTTGAGAAAGTTTGATGCATTCAATCTAATGCCAGTTTAGAAAAAGAAATACTGGGTGGAGGTCTACAATACAGTAGTATACTTGACTAGTCAAAGTCCTTCATCTCGTTTGCACTTCGGACTTCCAGAGGAGCAATGGCTGGGTAGAAGGATTTCCTACTCACATCTTTGAGTGTACAGTGTCAAGCATTTTTTCATATTCCTAAAGAAAAAAGGAGCAAGATGGATTCAAAATCGTAGGGATGTATCTTCATGGGCTATGGTGAAGATCAGTATGGATTTTGATTATGGGATCCTATTGCAAAGATTGTACAAAGTAGAGATGTGGGCTTTAATGAGACGAAGTTTCTAGCTCTTCAATCAACACCACAAGAAAGAGTTGTTGAAGATTTTATTCCTATGCCTTTATTTAATAAGAATAATTCTTCATTGAACTCACATTCATAGTCTCAACCTATAATTTCCATTCCTACCTCTATTTTAGCTCCTTTTCTTGGTATCAACAATGATTTTGAGCCTTCTTCTTCTCATATTCTACCATCACTACAATAGTCAGAGCATAGTTCTAAGGATGAGCAATCCAATGAACTAGACAATCCACAGGGATATGGTTAAAGAATTGATAGCAATTCAAATTAGTCAATTCATAGGGTGGTGTTGGATAGCAGTCACAATGGTGAAAGCATAAGAGATTTATTTGGAAATTTTCCTACTACTCATAATGAGGGAGAGCATTGACATGCTATGCTAGAGATAGGTCATGGGTTTAGAAATGTTTCCTCTACTTCTACCCATGGTGAACACAATCTTCAATCAAAACCTTCTCCTTCACCAAGCAGCAATAAAGAATACTAGACTTCATAGCAATCTGGCTGAGGACCAATTGCAAGTTCACTATTATGATACACTAGGAGATTCTACACTCTACTCCACACAAAAGGTCCATGCATCTGCCCATGGTGATATGAAGCCCTTTTTACTCAACCTGCACACTTCTCACATATGTGGAGCATTCACTTGGGCAATAGATCCTTTTGAATATGGAGGCCATGAATGTCTACTCTCTTCTAGGTGGCCCCCCTCATACATGCCTGATGATTCCCACCATATTGGGAATTCCTTTTCTTATGCCAGACTTTATGAGCTTGAGGGTCACGCCATTCAAAATAATAATAATTTGTTTAAAGATGTTGATGGACTATTACCATGCACTCCAGTTGACTGTAAATCACCATTGGGAATGGGAAGTCAAAACAACAGCAACTTTGGGGGTGGAAAGATATTTTCAAAAACCTCTATAGCTATGCCTTTTTTTCCACACACCTCTAGTTTTTCTGCTCACATCCTAGATTGTGATATTGGGAATTCCTCTCCCTTGGCAGTAACAAATAAGAGAAGAATCTTAGTCACAGGCTCTCCATTTGAACTATTCCCTTCTACAAATAACTCTATTCAAGATAAAATAAAGGATTCTACGATTGAGTTGAGGAGGTCTACAAGGCAGAGAAAAATTCTTGCAAAGTATTTAGATTATGAGCTACTTTATTCTAAGGAGGCAGAGCCTGAGATTTTAATCTCTAATCAAGTAGAGCCAGCTAATTTTCAAGATTCTTGTAGAAGTACTGATAAAAGGTAGTAGATGATTGCGATGGAAGAAGAGATGAACTCTCTAAAAACCAATAAAACATGGGACTTAGTTCTGCATCCACCCAATTGAAAAGCTCTAAAAAATTTTTAGGTGTATGAGGTGAAAGAAGAAGATGGTGGAAAAAAGAATTATCGTGCTCAACTAGTTGTCAAAGGGTATGCTTAGAAAAAGGGCCTAGATTTTGAAGAGATTTTCTCACCTATTAAATGGATGACTACAATTGGGGTAGTTTTTGGACTGGTAGCCATTTGGGATCTTGAGCTTGAATAGCTTGATGTCGAGATGAATTTTCTATATGGAGACATCAATGAGGAAGTGTACAAGGAATAGCATGAATGCTTTTTTCAAAAGGGGATAGAAAATCTCTATTTCAAACAAAGCTAAGTTTATATGGGCTCAAGCAAGGTCCAAGATAGTGGTACATTAGGTTGGATTGATTCATACCTAAACACAACTTCACCCAATGCGAATTAGATCTATGTCTCTACTATAAAAGACTTCCTAGTGGTGAGTTTGTTATTCCTTTACTTTATGTTGATGACATGTTAGTTGTTGGTACTTCTCCTTAAATAATCAGCAAGCTAAAGAAAAAGTTAGCTTCTTATTTTTCCATGAAAAATTTAGGGGCAGCCAAAAAGATTTTGGGGATGACTATCACTAGAGATAGAGAGAAAATGGTGCTGACTTTGTCATAAAAATCATACATTGACTAAGTTGTAGACAAATTTGGCATGGTTCAAGCTAAACATGTTCCTATTCCTCTTGCTCCTCATTTCCACCTAAGTTCTAATTTGTGTCCCAAAATACAAGATGAGAAGGATTTTATGCATAATGTTCCTTATAAATTAGTGGTTGGTAGCTTAATGTACACTATGGTTTCTACACATCCTGACATTATTCATGTAGTAGCAGTAGTTAGTAGATTCATGAGCAATCCCTGGGAGCCTCATTGGGAAGAAGTGAAGTGGATATTGTGGTATCTCAAGGGTACTTCTGATTATGCATTGTGTTTTGGTAGAACTCGTGCTCAGCTACAAGGATTCAATGATTTATATCTTGCTAGAGATCGAGAAAAATGTAGTTCTACTAGTAGTTATGCTTTCATATTTTTTGGGGCTGCCATTAGCTAGGCCTCAAGACTTCAACATTGTGTTGTACTTTCTTTTGTTGAAGCCGAATACTTGGCTATTTTCGAAGGGGCTAGAGAGATTATTTGGTTGCAATTCTTATTCAGCTATCTAAATTGGAAGCAAGATGATTATGTTTTATTTTTTGATAGTCAGAGTGCATTTTTTATGGCTCACAATCATTCCTCTTAGTGACACTCCAAACATATTGACAAGCATACTCACTATGTTTGCTATGTGGTAGAAGAAAGAAAACTTAAGGTTGTCAAAATTGATACCAAGGTCAATCTAGTGGACATGTTGATGAAGGTTGTTGCCAAGGAGAAGTTCAAATGTGCTAGGACTTCTCTTGGCCTTGTTAAAAAGAATTAGGCCAGCATGTAGAGTAGGGGAATGCATAATCAGCTAGTGTATCTATTGTCTTAAAGTGGGAGATTGTTGAATATTAAAGACCAACAGACACATGTGTTTTCCCTCCTTTTATTTTGTCCCTCCAGCTAATCATTTGTGATCTTTAAATACTAATGGAATGTATTATAAATTCATTCATTTTATCATCATTATAATTCCTCTACTCTCAGTGTGGATGTAGCCATGATTTGTGGTGAACCACAAAAAAAATTGTGTTTATGCGTCTTTCTATTTTGTATTTTCTTTTTGCATTCTTAGTTAATTTACACTTGTACATTGAATTTGGAATTTATGGGAGATCTTCTTTGCTTTAAGATATCATGCCCATTAAACAAGAGCACATGGGTAATTGTTGTTGCAATCCTTGCAAAACCTAGTTATTCCATTTACAATCAAAGCTCCTAGTCTCTTTTTGTCAAGAAGAAAATCTATCACCTCCTTGGTCATCCATAAGAAACAAGAGTAACTATTTTTAAAAAAATCTCCCACTATCAGTTTCATCAATTGTAATGAATACCTAAGTTAGTTCTACTTGCATCTAATTTAAGCAATAATTTAATTGGTTTAGTCGAGGTGGCAATTCAATATTGCATTATTGGTATGAGGTGGAATGGGTTGTGACAATAGTGAATTTTTGTCAATTTATCTTTAAAATCTTTTTGAAAGGTTTACGAAAGTTTCAAGTTCTACACAAGTTTTTTATCAAAGCACAAATAAGTTTTTATGAGAGATATTTATTGAATTTTGTTGAGTCATTCATTGAAAATGAAGTTGTCATGAATAAAATATGAGGCTTAGGTAAAAAAGACATTGCCACTTTCATTGAGTTATATAGAGATTAATCCTTGAAAATAATTTGTTATGAGAAGAGGAGAATAGTACGGGCCAAAGATATAAGTCAATGTTCCCCACCGACATAAAGAAAATTAGGACTAGTTGGAATTGAGATTTAATGGAAAGGAAGGCAGTGACAAAGAAGACTATAAAATATTTAAGGAAACATATAAAAAGGATCAAGAGCAATATAAGTTTGTATTCAATTAGGTTATAAAGCTATGTTTGAGACTACTAAGTCATGAAAATGTTATGATTTGCTACAATAATATCATACTTCCTACAATAGTTCACAAACATGAGAGAAGTGACCCACTATGCAATGATATTGGAAGATTTATATGAAATACATGTGCTCTAGTTCAAATAATAGATGCATATGTCAATTTACACATATTAACAAACAAATTTAGGGATTGATGGCATCTATAATTGAGTCCAAATAAAACAATGGTAGAAGACATGTACATATTAAACCTTATGTAGATAGTCAAGTAAAGAATATGTAGAATCAATGATAAGTTAGATGAAATCTATAGATGGAATAATGTACATCTTAGAAGTCAATAATAAATTTGAAATTCACTCACAAAGTGCATACAGATAAGGATGCAAGGAAAAATATAAAAATATAGATTGAATCAAGCCTTCCCCATAAAAAATAAACTATGAAGGTAGTCATAATGAGCATCTATAGAAATGGAGTATTTATGATAGCAATGGTAAAAACTATGTTTTTTTTTTGTGATGAATAGTGTCTTTTTCTATTAATAAAATATACTCAGATTACAATTCACAAAGAAGGGGTTGGGAGATACAAGATCACCCCATGAGTGAGTTCACACGGCCAAAGCTAGACTAAAAACATGACCATAACAAGAAATAGAAACTATTCATCAAAAATATATATAACGCAACCTAAGGCAGCCAAAGAAATGCCAACCGAGGGTGGTGGATCATCTTTTTCTTGAAAACCCCAATCATTTTTAGGATTGGAGGGCAAGCTAGGAATAGTCTAGCCATCATTAGCAGCAAAAGTAATAGTGGCAGCCTCTGCATCTTTAACCTTTGGTAGCAGAGGAGAGATCACTAGGTCCAGGCAGGGCCACTTCCTAGAATGCACACGATGAGAACCAAGAGGAGGAGCTAGTGACCAACCAGAACCACCATAGGTTGGGGAGGCTGAGCATCTTCTCCATCAACCATCACCACCACTAGGAGAGTAGTGGCAGGAAGCCTCAAAGCATGGGGTGTGTGAAGCGAGGCTAGACGAGTGGCACTAAGGGCATCGTCCATGAGGCATTGAGGTCTTTGTTGAGGCATCCGGAGAAACTCTCACAATAGTGCAAGGAGCATTGCCCCAGTGATTTAGTAGCTCCTGTAGGTGAGCTACCTCTAGTGCAACTTTTTTAGCTTGCACCTAAATCTACATAATTACATTATTATAAATGCATGCCTTAGTGTACATAGTAATGTTAACATCCAAAAAACTATGTGTGAATAGAACATCATTCTTATCTTTCCATAGAGAAAATAAAATCTCTAGCCTGAAGGTATGCCAAACCTAGGAAAACTTTTGAGGAAATCTAGGAGAGTCACCTAGTAAAATCATGTGCCAAGAAAATGACTCTGGTCTAAATGGATTTAAAAAATTATTATCTAGTGCCAATAATTCTAAGAACACTTACAAAACCAAAAAATATGCAAGAAAGACTCTAGTTGTCCACAAAAGGGGCATCTAGGATTAGGAACCCCAATGTGTTTGAGCTAAGGCCCCAAGGGAAGACCTTGGAAGGCCAGGCACCAAGAAAAATGTGCAATCTTGGGTTCAGTTATATCATTACATATGGTATCAAAGTGTTTTCTCCATTGAGAAAGAGAAGATTACAAATGCCATCTATGATTTAGTGTATCCACCATCAAAAGATGAGGAAAAATCCATCTATAGCCCAAACTTGACTTGTAATTAGAAAAAGGAGTGGCAAGATACCACTTCCAATCAAGCCACCAATGGAAAATAAATTGAACCCCCACTTTATGAACTAAGTGAACAGGGATGGAGGAAAGTAGAAGGTCAAAAGCCTACATGTTTGAATCGATAAGGTGATACTATACTTGCATATCTTCCTAGGTCCTAAAACTCATGGTGACCCTTGAAAAAGGTCCTTAGGAGTTTTGATGCCATGTTTAAAAAATGCAAAGCATTAGCCCCTTGAGTCTTGGCAAGGGGAGTACCCTAAATGGAAAATAGGGGAGACCACCAAACATTCTGTTGATTCAAGGAGAGGCCATTATGAAATTCATCTCCATCCCATCAAAGCCAGAGCTTAATAGCCTCCTAGGATTTCTAGATGCTCTTGATGACGAATGAGCCTTGAATGACCACAGTCTCACACATGATGAGAAGGGTTTGGAAATGAATCCCCTTCAAAGAAAGCTTGTTGATAGGAAAGATAGAAGAAATGCAATGCTGAACCAAAATCTTCAAAGTTTCTTCTCCTGAAATAGACCTAATAATCTATTTGGCACAAAGAGCAAGGCCTTTTTATTTAGTATAAAGTAGGCCAAGACCAATAGACTCTTTTGGGACACAAAAAAAATCACAGGCCACTCTATGGAAGCTATGGTGATCAGAACCAAAGGCCCAGAGAAAATCCTTGAGCAATCCTTTTAACTTCATGTAAGTAGCTTTGGATGAAGCCCAACAGGAGGAGTAATACACATGTGGCTACTAGAATCTTTGAGAAAATTTAGAATTTACCAACAAGGGAGGGAAACTTTGTGATCCAGTAGTTAAGCTTTTTGCTATTCTTATCCAGGACAACATTCCAAAGTTCTACAAGTGATGCCTAGAATGCAAAAGGAATGCTAAGAAAGTGAAAGATTTCCTTGTGAGAAACTCATTTCCACTCAAATTTGCTAAGCCAAGGTGGAGTTGGAAAAAATGATTGACAAATATAGAGCATTCTATGCCATTGAATGGCAGAACTAGAGGCTTGACAAAAGGTGTCCAGACAACTTAAAGAATTATTGATGTTTTTCTTCATCCTCTAAAAGAGTAAGAACATAATCATTAGCAAAATGTCCATTGACTAATTGGAGGATTATTCAAGCAAGGAAATACAATGAACCATTCCTAAGGACACAAAATTTGCAAGTAGATAGGCAAAACCTTCTACAAAAAGGACATAAAGTGCAGGAGCTAGTGGACAACCTTCCTTGATGGAACGAAAAAGTCCAAAAGCCTTAGATTGTGAATTATTGATGGTAATGCAAGTAGTAGCACCACTAAAGAGCATCTCCATAGACTAAAAGAAATTGGGGCAAAAGCCCATAGCCCAAAGCATAGCCAAGATGAAGGGCCATTTAATGCAATCGTAGGCTTTAGCAAAATCTATCTTTAAAAAGATAGCCTTCTAATTGGACTTATGAGCCCATTCCATTCCCTCCTAGACAACAATAATTTTGTCAATAATATATCTGGACTTGATGAATCCAATTTTCTCTAGCTACACAATTAAGGGCAACATGTGCTTAATTTTGAGAGAGAGTGCCTTGGCAATAATCTTATAAGACACATTCAGAAGGGTAATGGGTCTCCAATTACATATGTCCTCTGGATCACTAGCTTTAGGTATGAATTTAATGTTTCCTTTGTTTATAGTGGCTCCTAATCTTTTAGAATGATAGGCTTCAAGATAAACTTTGTGAAGATTAGGACCTATATGCTCCTAGAGGTGTTTGTAGAATTCATAAGGAAAGCCATCACACCCAAGGGACTTGTCATTTTCCATGGAGTAGACCACTCTTTAAGGTCTTGGAGGGAAAGAAGTTGCTCACAAAAAGCACATTGCTCAATTTCTAGGTAGTTTGGAGTAACAGAAATACACTTTCTAAGAGCTTCCTCCTAAGAAACCAAATTTCCCTACAAAGCAAACACATTCTCATAGTGATGAACAAATGCTTACAAGATGGTAGGGAGACTAGATAGAACAAAATTTCCTTGTTTGATATTTTTAATCACAACATTGGTATGATGGGCACAAAGAGCCTGAATAAACTCCTTCAAGGCTTTGTTGCCAACCTCCAACCAGTGGAGATGGGTTTTGATTTGGGCTCCTCGAGCAGCTAAAATTTTAGTAATTTGTTTGTCATGGAAAATCTTGGCAAGATGAATCTATAAGTCCACATCAAAGGGATTGAGGGTGAGGGCTTGAGAGGATTTTTTGAGGACAAGTGTGTTGGCTTCATATGACCATTTTCCAAACATAGCAAATGGATGCCCATAAATGCACAGGAACCAGGCAGTTCTAGTAATGGCATCATTCCACCATTGAATCCATCCCTTTTTAGAATGTAGACATGGTTCCAAATTCCAGACATGTAGGATGTATGAGATGGAAGCATGCATCAACACTAATGTGTTGATGCCAAGAAATGACAAAATAAATGGGATAGTGGTTAGATAATGTCACATCTAATAGGCGAAGGACAAGTAAATCTTGATCCTTAGAAAAAGAGAAAAAATATTTTATAGTGATCATAGCACGATTGAGGCATTTTAATATGCAATCAGAGCCAGCTCAAAAGTTGGACCAAGTGTGCCTAACCTCACTATCGTGGAAGTGGTTGGTATTGGGATAAAAAAGGCCCAATTTATTTTGCATGTAATACCAGGCTTGTCTTTCCCTAGCTATCTAGTGAAAAGGTAGAATTTGATCTTTGTTTGAGGCCACTTCAACCATATTAAAATCCCCACACATGACTGAAGTAGCCGGAGGCAAGTTTTCAGCCAGCTAGGCCCACATCTGGGATCTTTCCATAGCATCATTAGAAGCATAAACATTAATGAATCCAAAAGAATGATTGTTAATGGAAAGAAAAAGACAAATAATCCTATGTGTAGGGTCAAAACCCTATGAAAATATAGAAAAATGAAGGTGAGGTGACATGAGAGTAACTATACCACCTCAACCAGCCTCATACTGGGAAGAAAACATCATGCCATCCTACCAAATTACGTGGCATGCTGAAGAAAGCATGAAACCAAAAATTTTAACTTCCTGCAGATAGAGAAAATCTAAATTACCAAGTCTATGATAGACATCCTGAACATGGTACTTGATAGGGAGGTCTGTGAGATCTCAAACATTCTAGATAGGGAGTTCATGAGAACTCTCCCATATCATCTTCATCCCCAAGAGATGAGTACCTATTCTGGAAGAAGGTAGAAACATGGTTGAAGTTAGGTAGAAAACCCTATGGACTTATAGCCTGATGTTTCAACTCTATTATCTTCACATGTCTAGGAGGACTGTTAGAATGCTACACCACGGGTGGTGCTATGGAAGAAGTAGCAAGAGGATTTCACACCCTAGCCAATGCAAAAGCTCTAGTAGCTGCCTTAATCCCCTGTGAGCTAGTAGGGTTTGAAACCTATGACACTCTAGGAGTAGTTCCTTTGTCTACCACTTGCATCCCTATGCTGGCTAGAATTTACTCTCCTGTAGGGATAAGAGGAACTGTAGTGACCTCAACATAGGACTACTTAGGGGGCAAGGGATTTGAGGGAGCCTTACCCTTACACCCAATGGTAACCCATTCTTTTTTTTTCCCTTCAGCCTATTTGATAGGCACCTCTTTAGGCATGGGCTTGACCCTAGGCATAGACAAAGGGAAGTCCTTGATCTTGTGTTCCATGGATTTGCACCTATTACAAGTGTTGGGGAGGTTTAATAAAAGTACCTTCTAAGAAAAGGTTTTAGTCCCAACCTAAATTTCCATAGAATCCTTGAGTTCCTTGAAAAGGTCCACCTCTACACAAATGCATTGTTTCGGGCGGGCATTAAAAAATTTCTTAGGCTCCTTAGTGACAACTTTTCCAAGGGCTTTGGCAATGGATTCAATTAAAAGCTCACATGGTAGGGGTAAATGTGGAAGCTCAACCCATATAGGAACCTTAAGCTTTTTATCATCTAAAACTATGAAGTCTCATGACCATTTTTGGAAAACAAGTAATGAAGAATGCACGGATCATGGTCCATTGTTAAAGACCACATTTTCCTACAACCGGTTAGAAAAGTGAAATAGAGAAAAACCTTTGGTAAAGTTTTGCATAGCGTCAAGGTGAGCCCCATGAAGATTTCAGCTCGTGTTAACCCATTCTTGGAGCATAGCTTTAGGGGGATTCCTACCCACAAAATAGCCTATCAAGACGTGTTGTTCTAACCAATCATATCTAGCATCAAATTCTTGCAAAGGAAGGATAATATCAGGATTACCTCATGAAAACCCTTTGGGACAAACTTGCACAGACGTTTGTTCAATGGAGGCACCATGAAAAATAGAAGTAGTAGTGTGAACACCAAAAACAATTGGTTCACCACTAGCTAGAGCCATTATATCCTAGCCTAGAAATCTCTTGCAGTAAATGCAGTGTGACAAGTGGAGCTTACAAAGGGAAAGTTCAAATGAAAAGTCCTACACAAAAAATTGAAAGTTTGCATGAAGCAAGAAACCATAGCCTAAAAACTATGTTTTTAGATTTGAAAAAATATATAATCATCAGTTAATTTTATAATGAACATAAATTACGTGTCAAATACAAAACTAAGATTTTTTGAAAGAACCATGTGGAAGATGTGATATATATCTTTCACATATGATTTAAAATTGTCTAACACAAGAGTATTGAGTCAATGAAGTAAAAAATAAAGACAAGACTAAAACTCAATTGCAATTTATAAATATGGAAGAGGGTGATTGAGTCTATTTTGGTCTCCATTCTTGATCATGCAGAGCAAGAAATATGGAAGAATTGAGGAGTTGCCTTTGTGGAATGGACAATATGTAGCATTTTTTACATCATGTTGGTTGGTCTATTTTCTCTTTAACATTTTTGTGTCTAAAATATGCAGCTATATAGACCCTTTCCTTAGATCATCTGAGTACTATATATCTAGTACATTAAAAAGGGTTGTACAAACAATATATTGTCTCAAGTAGAAGAATTACATAAATACAATTGCCAATAGATAGAAAAATTACATCAAACTAGATTCCATAGTGATGATAATATAACCTTAGACAAAGGAAAATTTGTAGAATTGAAGATTCTATTGCACTATCAGATACATCAATGAAGGAAGTAGAATCAACAATATGGGTGTAATCAGTATATTGATAATGTTATTACGATTATCCATTATCAAAGCCAATTTCTATAAGATTTCTCTACATGGAAGTATTGAAGGGATTGATCTAATATATCAAGATAATTCAATTCAAAATGTTGAACCTATATAGCATATCAAACACATACACGATTTCACATGTGCAATTGAAAGTTTTCCATGGTTTTGATTTTCCACTACTATGAGGGATACATATTTATTTTTCAAAATATAAAAGAGAATCTTGTAGTTCCCAGCTTCTACTATTGAGGGATAGGATATTCAGAAGCTTCTCATTCTTCAACTATTGAGTATAAAATGTCTTCTTTACCAATATGCATCTGTGAAAGAATATTAAAGATGGAATGATGGTCATCAATTGTATAAAAAATGTTTTGTAGTTGAGTGTATAATTTTTTTGGAGTGGTTTTTTGTCACAACCTATTTTCTCATTTCCAAATTAATTTTTATCCTTATTTCCACATGGATTCATAAAAAAAAAAGTACTCCTTATATAATTTATTGCATGAAACTAGTTTCAAAATATAAGCATTAGAAATGGAGGGAAAAGGGGGGAAACAGTTATGGAATGTTTTTAATGGAGTGGGAAAGCCAACCAAAATCACTCTACATTCTCTAGTTGTTTCTATTTTTAGCTCGACGTTCATCCTATTGATTCCTTGTTGACATTATTGGTTTTCTATGGTTTCTAAAAAAAATCACAACCCTAGAAATTTTTCTTGACAATAGCTAATGCTGAGTGACAATTTTTCTTGACACTAATGGATGCTGAGTGATAGGAAGGTGCCAAGTAATATTGACACAAGAGAAAGTCAAGTGAACTTGAAACACAAAGGACAACTCAGCACAAGAATAGGTGAAGTGATCTCAACAACAAGCAATGTTGGGTGAGCAGTAGTAGCCACTACAAATTGGTGCATGGTAGAAAGGGATGTCGAGTGATCTCAGTAATAACTACAGAGAAAATTTAGTGAAAGAAAACAAAAAGTACTTGGTAAAGACTAAAGCAAGTGGGCTATAAATTGAACTTACAACCTAGATTTTTCCACCATTAAAACCAAAGAGCTGAAGTGTGAAGCTTTCAAATATGAACTTTACAAGTACAAAATAACATGTAATGATGAACAAAATAATAGTGACAAAAACAAGATATGTTTTCCTACTTGCTTGCTTGCTTTCTATTCAAATATGATAAAACTATTACAAAATTTGGGAGCATTCGGCTTCAACCAAAAAACCCTAAAATCTTCAACCTAATAAAACCTAAAGCTTAAACTTGTAGCTCTAATGGTTGTATACAACAATTCCTAGAGCAATCACTGCTTCATAGGACAAATCCAAAAAATAAAAATGAACTTATACAATGAAAAGAGGAAACATGTGCAACTACAGACATGAGAACAAACTTCCTTCTATCTTCTAATCTTTGACTTGATCTACTGATCAACTTCCTTCTCTTCTTTGTTGTTCTACAACTCTCTAATCTATTCTGAAATTGAACAAAATGAATTTGATACATTCCTTTCTTTTGTCTCTCTTCAAAAATGTTTCCTCTCACTTTTCAAATTTGAACTCACCTATAGTGCATTCAAAGTTTATGACATCGTCAGGGTGGTAGGTGGGCATTTGGCTCCAGGGAAAAATGACCTACTACATTAAATATTTCAACATGGTTTTATATAGATTCAACCTTGGATTGTTGCTACTTGGGGCTCATCTTTAGAGTGATCTTTTTCTAAGGGTTTTATACAGATATGGTAAAAGAAGGTGCCGTCAGCCCTGAGTCACCACTACAACACATGTTAACTATTACTGGGTCTCAAGAGCTTGCCAAAGAGAATCATATTTGCATTGATTACCTCTTTGGTAACCATGGGTAGTGCGAGGTGGTTCTAAGAAAACTTCAGCTGATCACATTATGTGCCTAGCAGAAACTCCTAGGAAAGTTGGTCATAGATGGTAAGACGAGAGGAAAAAAGGAGACCATCTATGGTTTGATAAATAATGGGAGAGGGAATGGGCTAGCAAGGAAGATGGCATAGCTTAGATTTTAAAATAACGAGTACCTGGTTCCTCATTATATTCAATCTCTAATTTATTTACATAGCTCAAAATTGATTATGAAAGGAATTGCAAAAACATGATGTTATACTCTGTATTTGGTTTTACTTTAGTCAAGATTTTTTATTTTTTAAATCTATGTGTGAAGGGTTGGGGTGTAAGGAATGACTTGGGCAGTAGACTAAATGAATCTCTTGAAATTTTGTGTTTATTTTTCTTGATTAGATTGAACCAACTCTATTTATGTGATGTAATTTTGTCTTCTATTGAATGGGAGCAAGTGATATTTTACAAAGAACCATATGTTTCCTTGTTCATTGATAATTCCATTTCTTAACACTCTTCTTCTCTCTCTAGAATATAAGCTAATTTCCCTTGTCTTTGGTTTTCAACACACACATTTAACTAGTAAGGAATTTCCATATAAGACCTTCCAACCATACACAAATTTTCATGTATTTTGGAAGTCTACAAATCTTAGTGCATTGGGATTTGGAGATAGTTTAATGACTCAACTTTACCTTGAACAAGAACTTGAATGAGTATCCAAATTTGGATTATTGTGAGGAGACATGTCTGGGCTGAAGTTCATCTTAATTGCACAACTAGCAGAAGCATTAGGAAAACATTAGAGAATGCTAGGGCTTTTCTAATGCTAGATAGTTTTCCTTTTTGTTTTGATAGCTATGTTTTTGCAAACTCTATATAAAATGCTTAAGGTACATGTAATATAGATTTTTATGTGTGAAACATGAAGGAAGAGAATTGCATGAAATCTAAATTTTGAGTTTCAATTAAAACCTCTATATCTTGATTGAAAATTCAATATTTGTTACCAAACCTCTAGAATGCCAATGATGTAGACATGTTCAGATATCTATTTTAGGGAATCAATGCAACAATATTCCCATTTGTAGTTTTATAAGCATAAGCTCACTACCAGATAGAAAAAAGGTGAATGTATACTTGAATTACATTGGGAACCTTTTTTATACGAATATGATATTTCTTTGTCATATCAACAAAATCAATTTTAGGTAGATCTTCAACCTAGTGGCTTTGAATTTTTGTTGGTAGAACATGCACAAAAGGAGACTATATAAACATTGTACCCATGTATTAAAATTTCAACAATTTTAGACATATGCACTTACTAGAAGAAACTCACATGTTAAATTTGGTTTGATTTAATAGTCTATTTGAGACTACTTTTTAAACATGATTATGACCCTTGATAGAGTAATGATAGCAGATTAATGTTCTGCAATCAAGTTATAACATCTACATTGAACTTATTCCCTTAGGATTAGTATTGAATTCTTCTAAGTTCTTAAATGGAATCTAGTTATTTTAAATATTTTGATATGAAGAATTGTTCAAAGTAACTCAGAAACAAATTATTCAGTGCATTAGTAACTAAGAATTTTTTTTTAAGGTAATGATTACTAGACCATGCCAATTTATTCATGGGTAGAATTAAAATATAAATAAGAGATTTTTAACATAGATAGGAATCAACATTATGCATTTCCAAGTGTCATACAGATATTAAAAAGAGGTAACTCAAACCTAGCAAATTATATATTGCAATGATTCTGAAATCTTTCTTTGTTGAAAATTTATTGATACAAATGTGTTAACTATGTGATGCTTCGATGTTTTGTTATATTACATGAATGAAGTATGGTATATTATGTCCTTAGAAAAATAATTAAGATGCTCAGAGAAACATTGGAAATTCAGTTAAACTTTGAACTTATAACTAAACCTCTATAGCAATGACTGGTCATAGAATATTGCCCAATTGGCTGAATTGCTTCACTATAGGTTGGCTAGAATTGTTTGTTGGGATACATATTTTTCTATACATTGATCAATTCATTAAGATGCTAAGAATAATATGATATCTAAATTCTAATAAGATATTGCTTCCATGTATCTAATTATGTGATCATTTTATCCTTCATCCTAATTACTATATTGGTTGGATATATGATTTTTATGATGATATGCTTTTATGTGAAAATTGTTAAAGCCTTATTTTGATTATGGGATGGTTTTACATGACATTGTTGATGATACCACTTTATGGCCTTCTTATGATGTTTACTTAAATATTTCACATGCATTTATGAAGGTGGTGATGTGAATTGGAAACAAGGATGATTAATTAATTTTGATTATCATAAGATGGATCATGATCTAATTATGTGATTGTGAGTGTCTAAGTGATTAAAAATGGTTTAGGGCATGATATCTTTTTACCAAATAATTTCATTACTGCTCATAGTTTTTCTGAGTTAGCCTTCCTCGATGTTGAGCTGGGTATCTTTCATGTTAGGAAAGATTATGGGGAAGCTTAACAACTTCATGGTACAGTTGTAAAGCACTCCTACAATATTCTTGCCCTTGTGTTCTTAGATAGGCTATTGAGCTTCTATCAACATGGTTGACATAATTGGTGCATCTTAGTATTTGGGTAATGACATTATGGTTTCCTTTTAATTTAAGCATATATGTATATCTATCATTTTTGTTAAACTTAATGATAGCTAATCAACTAATGTTGACTGGTCAATATTCTAAAGACTTTTACTTTCATTGAATTTTCCACATTTTAGGGAGATTGCTGATATGACTTTGGTTTTTTAGGGATATTCTTTACATTTTTAGTCTATAATTATGCTACATGTTGAGTCCATATAGATGAGGAATACTTCTTATTGAACCATGTGACAAATCTAGGTTATCAATATCAAGTAGTTTGTGGCATCAAGTTCATGTTCGATGGAATAATTGAAAGACTCCCATCATGCTAAGAGATTACTACAAATAATATATATATCCCAACACTGTAAGTAGATGTTTAAAATGAGCATACTGAATAAGGGCATAATTAGAAAGAGAAGATGAAATATGGATAAGTTAAATAGGTCTTTCATTGAGCATCTAATGCTAAAGAACAACAATGTAGAATTAAGGCACATTGGGGTTTGTTTATTTGCATCAATTTGAAGTTCACACATTCAAATATGAATACAAACATAATATATGTGGTAGAATATTCATTTGGAGGATGAGATGTCTATTTGGGAAGGATGTAACATATGAAATAGGTCTATAATTGAAAATTTCTATAATAAACAAAATTATCAATAGTAAAAATTATAGATGGCATTATTGGGTATTAACTATAAAACTATTTCTCACCAAAAATAGAAAAACTAATATCATCTAGTGATTGAAACTTTTGGAGCCATGTATCACATTCATACAATGTAAATGTATTAGAAATGACAAGGATGAGGACCTGAGACAATGTTAGTGAATGGTTAAAGTAGAATAAATGATAATTTTAGAGCCAGATAGATTTTCACAATGCATCATTGCATGTGTTTATGTGAAAATTATGGACACAAAACAAACTTAATGAATTTTCCAGTAGTGGTGGTTGCCTCTATCTGAGCACTATCCAAAGAGTTTTCAAAAAAATTATGTCCTCTTGTTCTAGATGGATTCGAAAAGAAAAGAAAATCATATGAAGGTTTTAGAAAGCATGAGGATTGGATCCCTAGTTATAGTGGTATTCTCTTAGTAACATCTATAATATCTATGATTCACTGTGTGATTTTGAGTCAAAATCATTGACCCACGTTTCATGAGTAGTAACTTAACATTAATCCATCTCTCATGAGAATAAATGGAACACTTAACACTCATTGGATCTAGGTGATGCTCATAGGGGTGAAGCACCTAGACTTCCTGGAAGGTCACCCATTCAAGTACTACTCTAGCTTGAGTGCACATAACTATGGAGTTTCCTCCATGGTTAAACCCAAAGCTTGCAACCCCATTTTCAAAACCTTCTCCAAGTATTATGGCTTATGAAACACTCATTAGAAAGCCCCTTAAGCTCATTGGCCATCATTGAGCTTAAGGGGCTTTCTAATGAGTGGTTCCTAAGTTACAATACTTGTTGAAGGTTTTGCAAAGGAGGTTTTAGGCTTTGGGTTTAACCATGGAGGAAACTGAGTAGTTAAGCACACTTAGGCTAGAGTAGTATTAGGATGGGTGACCTCTCGAGAAGTCCCAATGCTTCACCCCTTTGGGAATCACCTAGATCAAATGAGTGCTAAGTGTTCCATTTATTCTCATTAGAGATCGATTCATGTTGAATAATTAGTCATGAAACATGGGTCAATAAGTTTGACTAAAAAACACACAATTGAATTCTGATACTATCTCCTACTTATCATAGTGATCCCAGTCAGAGATGCAAGTGAAAATTGATGGAAGAAGAGTACTATTTATGCACATTACTCAATCTTTTGAAAAAGTAGAAAATGTCTCTATTTAATTTTTTGACACTAATTGTATCTTTGATTTGTTATAAGAAATTATTGTGAGAAACTAGACACGTGAAGCTCTCATCCACGTAATAAGAAGAATCGAGACATTGGGATGGGTACACTATATCAGAAATTCATGTTTGATAAGAAATAAATATTATAACTTATAGTTCAAAACAATTTGTTTGGAGCCTATAATTCATGAGCAATAGAAAAATCACAATGATGGACATCTTCTTGTTGATAATGTGGATGAATAATTTGTCAAAATCAAATTGAATTAGTGTGAATTATTTGTAATAGATGCATCTCTTACAAAGAGTCATAACTCTTAATTGGAAAATTAAGAGTATATGAAGAAAAGCCTATGAAGTGAATAAGAAGAATATGTGTAGAGGATTGAAATGTTATATGTAGCAAAAGGAATAAGTAGTAGTTAGCATCTTGAGTAGCTTGGGTAAGAAGAATGGATATAAAAGAAATATAGTAGGGAATAATATTGTTTCCTTATCATCTAAAGCTCATCAAACCATCTATTAAAATATAAGAAAATAATCAATCATAGTAAGAGACATCGTAGTTGGTGTCAAACTATTATAATTTCATAAATATAGTTCGTACTAGATAAGGGTCATTACATTAAGATAAGAAAAATGAAAAATTGAGTAAAAATAAAAATAAAAATATAGCTTATTGCAAGTTTAGAATGACTACTTCTATGAATATCATGTAGGCTCTCTTTAGATTCAGCATAAACACTATCAACAATGTCTTCTCTTTTCTATTTTTCTTTTATATGATTTCTTTGCATGCCATTTAAAAACCAAGTAAAGATAATGTATAAAGTAAAATGAATAATTCAAAAGATGAAGATAAATATTCCACAAGAACTATAATATTACATGAACTTCATCAGAAGCATCTTCACATGACATGTTCTTATCAATTGATTCATCATGATCAACATAAATACTAATAACTCTATTCTACATGTAGTTGAAACTATCTAAAATTTAATGTAGTAGATTGCTTGCCCTTGGAACCAAACACCCACCTACGCACCTGACGAAATTGAACATGGTAGGTGAGTTCAAATTTGAAAACTAAGGGAAAATTTTTTTTTGGAAGAAAAAAGGAATCAATTTGATTCATTTGATCAATAGAAGAGTTAGATCAGTTGCAGAGTAGTCAAGGAAGTCAATTGATAGATCAAGTTAGATTTTAGAGGATAGAAGGAAGTTTTAGTTTCATGTTTGCACTTGCATGTTTTGGATCCTTTTGTTATTCTATAAGTTCATTTTTCATTTGTCTTATGAAGTAGTGATTTCTCTAGGCATTTTTGTATATAGGCATCAGTACTATAAGTTTGAATTTTTTAGGGTTTGTCTGGTTGAAGTTGAATGCTCCCAAATTTTGTAATAGTTTAATCTTATTTGAATAGAAAGCAAGAAAGAAAGTAAGCATAAAAATCTTTATTCTTTCCTTCTACTATTCTTCATTGCATGGTATTTTTTATTTGAGAATTTCATAGTTGAAATCTTGACCTTTCGAGTCTCTTCATTTTAATGGTGGAAATATTTAGGTTGTAAGTCTAGACTATAGCCCACTTAGTTTAGCCTTCACTAAGTTCTCTCTCTTTTTTGTTCTCAATTAATTCATTAGTTTACTTGGTACCTAACCATTCTACTGAGCTCCATCTTACAACAGTGACCAAGCTCACTCAACATCTCTTGCTAGCAAGCACACTTGGTATACATTGTGCCAAGTTGCCTTTAGTGTAGATTTACTCAGCTCCTTCATGTGTCAAGTCCACTCAAAGCCTACTGCTTATCACTCAACATTCATTGTGTGCCAAGAAAACTGTTACTCAATGTCTTCATGTGTTGAGAAAAATTATTAAAGGTTGTAATTAATTTTTCACATAGTATTAGAGCTTTGACACCCCACACCCGTAGTGAGTTAGTTCATTTGTTTTCTTGGATATTTGACATGGTAGGAGATGCAAAAAAGATATGGAGCTAGCCACTATCTTTTAATGGATAGAATTATGATACATGGGTAAAGAAGATGAAAACCATAATGGTAGCTAATGACTTGTGGGAGCTTTTGATCAATGGATTTAATGATGTTATAGTCCCAGTAGTATATGCTACCCTCACAAACCCACAAAACACTTAGTTGAAAGAGTCAATGAGAAAGGATGCAAAGGCATTATGTCTAATTGAGGAAGCAATGGCAAAGATAGTTTTTTCCAAGATTGCAGTAGTAAATTATGCAAAGGAAGCATGGGATATCCTTGAGATGAACTTCAAGGGGGCTAATAAGGTTAGAGTAGAAAATCTACAAATGATCAAAATAGAGTTTGAGAACTTTTAGATGAGGTTGAATGAACCTATTATAGAGTTTAACTCATGAATCTCCACTTTGATAAACCAACTCAAATAAAATGGAGAAGACTATGAAGAATAGAGGACTACAGACAAGATATTGAGGAGTTTACCTCAAAAATATGACAACCTTGTGATGACCATTGAAGAATCAAAGGACCTCACCATAGTGGCCATGGATGAGTTGATGGGAACTCTTCATACCCATGTGCACGAAATCAATAGATTAGAAACAACTTCCTAAGAGAAATCTTTCAAGGTTCAAAATAATTCAAGAGGTAGGGGGAGAGGAAGAAATGGGTCTAGTAGAGGCTCAAGAAGTAGAGGTCATGGAAGGAATAGTCAATGGAATGTTGGTGTAGATAGCTCAGGATTAGCTAGTAAAAAAGAGGGACCAGGGACCTCTCAAAAAATCTCTAAAGGAGGGAAGAAGTTGAATCACAACTCTAATAAGAGCAATGTTGAATGCTACTACTATCATAAGTATATGCATTATGCAAGTGAGTGCTTGAAGAAGTAGGGTGATTAGTCAAAGAAAAATGTTAATGTGGCTTATGTAAACATGGGAAATACAAACAATACCACAACCTTCATCATGTGTAACATATACCTAGACAATGGTTGTAGCAACTACATGAGTGGTAATGAAAGTTTATTTTCTTCCATTGACAAGCCTTTTAATTCTTAAATTAAGATGGGAAATAATTGAACCATTCTTATAGTGGGAAAAGGATCTATTATGGTTTGCACCAAGCAAGGTGACAAGAACGAGATATAGAATGTGTATTTTGCCCCCAGTATGAAGCATAATCTGATGAGTGTTGGACAACTCATTCAAAATGGATACAACATGCTGATGAAAAGTGACAAGTGTGTCGTTCATGAGAAGGATGGGAGTAATAGATTACTTGTAGAAATCCAAATGACAAAGAACAGGATGTTCATATTCAGGATAAAGATAGGATTCTCTTCTCAAGTTAGTGTTGCACCTCCCAAGCAGGCATGTATAGCACTACATCAACAATCAACTCTTAGGAGCACAATTGAAGATCCATCCAAGATTTGGCATCTTTGGTATGCATATTTTGGCTTTCTTGATTTAAATTTTTTGTCCAATAAAAGAATGGTAGATTATTTTACAAGAATAATAGATTCATATGACAAGTGCAAGGTTTGCATTTTGAGTAAGAAACATAGGCTTCCCTTTAATTTTGGAAATTCTAGAAGGGCTAGAGCACCATTAGAATTGGTGCATTCTAATTTAGTAGGTCCTATGCAAATTACTTCTATTGGGGAGACTACTTATTTTATGACATTTATAGAGGATTACGTTCATAGGACATGAGTGTATATTTTGATGAACAAGTCTAAGACATTGGAAAAAATAGTTGAATTTAAAGAATTGGAAGAAAAATAATGTTGAAATTATGTAAAGGTCCTTAGATTAGATAGAGGAGGGGAGTATACCTCCAATATGTTTATAAATTTTTGCAAGTAGAATGGCATCAAGAAAGAGCTAACAACCAACTATTCTCTGTAGAAAAATGGAGTGGCTGAAAGGAAAAATAGGACCATTGTTGAAATGACAAGAAGCATGATGAAAGAAAAGGGAATCCTAGCTGAATATTGGGGAGAATCTATAGCAATAATAGTATATCTGATTAATAGGTGTCCTACAAAATTAGTTTTTGATAATATTCCTCTTGAGGCTTGGTCAAGGAACATATGGACAGTTGAACACTTGAGAGTTTTTGGATGTGTGGCACATGCACATGTGCCTACAAAACAAATAAAAAATCTAGATGAAAAGGTGTGAAGTGTATCTTCATAGGGTATATCTCAGAGTCAAAGGCTTATAGACTATATGATCTAATCAACAAGAAGCTCATCATTTCAAGAGACATGATGTTTCTTGAAAATTAGTCATGTGATGGCTTAGTAGATGAATCCTTAAGCACTTAAAGTAAAGTGCCTACTATTGAAGAGGAAGAAGATGACATTAGTGATTCACAAGAAAATGGAGCAACAAACATAGACCCTTAACAAGCTAAGCACTAGCTCCAAGCACATCAAGAGAGCCCCAAGCTAGTATGCAAAATAGTAGCAGCAACAATACTAAAAATTTAGATCCCACTCTCACCTCCTTATTTCCAAGAAAGACTAAAAGTATAAGGGAGATATACCAAGATGAAAGGTATAAGGAAGATTAAGATGAGGCTATAAATTTTTCATTATTTTCTCATAGTGATACAATTTATTTTGAGGATGTTTTGAATGAAGAGAAATGGATTAATGTCATGGATGAGGAAACAGAAGCTATTAAGAGAAATGAGAGATGGGAGTTAACTACTTTTCCTCCCAAAAAGCAAGTAATTGGAGTGAAATGGGTCTACAATACCAAGTGCAATGCTGAAGGAAAATTAGATGGACATAAGGCATGATTAGTGGTCAAGGAGTACAAGTAGCACTATGGTAGATATTATGATGAGACATATGTGTTAGTCTTAGAATGGTTTTAACATTTGAGTACCAACACAGTTAACCATTTTCAACATTGGAGCCGAGCCACAATATGTGCTGAGACAGGAAAATCAACAGGTGCTGAGTTCTCTTCAGGTGCTGAGTAGCCTTCAGGTGTCGAGTGAAGATCAGGTGCCAAGTGAGAATCAAGTGTCGAATGACTTTAGGTGCTGAGCATTATACAAGTACCAAGTGATATTTGAGTGCCAAGTCACAGATGATGCCGAGCAATACAAAAATGCAATAGGAGCTGAGTAAGCCAGTTTGTTATAACTGCCGAGCATCAGGAATCAGTAAGTGCCGAGTAACACAGAATGTACATATGAGGTTGTAACTTTACTAATTCAAATGTAAACTATTTTCATGGTTGACATATGATGAATCTCGAAGAATTAAAATGATAAGATCAAATCTTTTGTATTTCATATGCAATCTACATACAGCCAATAAGAGAAATGGAGAAGGCATGCAAGCAATAATACAAGTGCAAGGAATGAGCGAGAAATAGAGATTCAATATGGATCGTAGATCCACATCTAACCCTAAGTCTTTGAATGTCTTTATAAGGAAGACTAAGTCTCATTGAATAGATAAGAAAATTGATGAGGGTCTATAAGGAAAACTATTTTAGAGTAAAGAGTATCAGATCTCAAAGGATCAAGATTAGAGAAAGCAGATCAAGTGCCTATATTCAGCAATCAAAGGATTGTAAGCTATCAGGTTTATTATACCTAATACTCTCTAGCAACTATATTAGAAAGGAAACCCTATGGTGATAGGTTAGATTAATAGCTATTTTGTAGATCCTTTGAATAGGTGATTAAATATTTTAACAGGGTAATGCTTCATGTAAAGTTTTTGTAAATCCTTTAACTAGGTCATTATTGATACAGTGTAAAGCATTTAACAAGGCAGGTCTTTAATAGGGCAGATCATCAGAAGTGGTCAAACATTATTGCTGCAATAATTTTGTGGGTATCATCCCTACCCCAATTTTATCTTCTTATTCCTGGAGGGTTTTTGGGTTACCAAAATTACAAGTGTTATGTGGTGATGCACATGTGTTTTTCATAATTCCTTAATGTTGATGTGCATGCATGTAAATTTCAATATTATGTTATTAAGGATTTGTGAAAAATAGGTTAAAAGCTAGTACTTCTAATTCACCCCCCCCCCACCCCCCCGTCTCAAAAGCATTCTTTCCATTAAGATATTTCAACAATTGGTATTAGAGCTACAAGGTTCTCACAAGGAGAAGTCTAACAGCTTGGAGAAAAAGATCTAAATATGGAAGTCTATAAACTTGGGAAGATTATTGACAATCAGGTGATTGATGTGCAACTAGCTCTACACAAAGTAGAGGAAGCCAGGGAGGAACTAAGAAAATATTTGAAAAGAAGGAAGGATATAGCCATAGCTAAAAATGATATAAACTACAAGGAGATTGACACCACAAAACTATTTGCCAATGGAGACACTAAAGAGTTTGTTGCAGTGATAGCAGAACTGATGGAGAAAAAAAAAGTTCAAGCAGATGAGATAAGATCTCTCAAGATGGAACATGAATCACAGGCCATCATTTTATGTAAAATCATTGAACAAAAGAAAAGAGTAGTTGAGGATAGAGTCATGATGGAAGATGACAAAAGAAATCTTGCAAACAGACTTGAAGAAAAATGTACTGAACTAACAAGGATCTCAAACATGTAGATCGATACACTTGCCCAAATGATGAACCTTCATCATGAACTCAATATGAAAGATATTGAGATCTCTACTTTGAAGATGCATTATGAAAAATTGCAGAATGAATTGAACAAAGAAAAAGAGGTATTAGAGAATCTCAACAAGTCAAGTTAACCCATCAAGTACTTTGAACAGTTGATGAAATTTCCAAGATCCGCCCATGATACATCAGGACTTGGATATAATAGCACAGAAGTAGGAGAATCATCAAAGAGTGTTGAGTAAAGAAGTGACAATGGTAAGGATTCTAAACCTACTTGTCATTACTGTAATAAAAATGGGCATATTGCTAATGTTTTTAGGAGTAGAAGAATCAATCAGCCAAACACACCCAGAAACAAAAGTTACTATCACAAGTACAACATGCAAGGACATATGACACAAGATTTTAGATCTAGAGTTACAAGGACACAAAGATTTGATGGACATTTTCATAATTGTAAGAAGTATAGACATAGAGCATTTGAATGCAGATCCAAGCCTATGTGGACATCAAATCAACTAGCAAAAACAACAGAGAATGAAAGTCACTACCATTGGGATTACAACACTAGGTACATCTATCATTATTGTAAGGAATATGGACATATACCCCAAAACTCCATAAGAACACATTTCAAAGGGAACTATAAAAGATGGTTGAACCAAACCACATGTTTTAGTTACTTGAAAATTGGTCATATCAGTACAAATTATCCTACAAGGTCAAAGGAACCAAAGATTGAAGTAAACAAGGGCAAAGAAAAGATTGATGTGGAACACATAAGAACAGACATGAAGAGAACATGGTAGAAAAAGAATGAATCAAGTTCATCCAATGAAATGGTCACTTCATCCACTAGGTCAAGTGATCATTTCTCATTCAATTAAACACAAGAAAGAGCCTACAGGGATGATACATATAAGGAAGTATCATCCATCAGCCCTAAACCATGAAGAAGTAATGCAAAGTATAAATTAGCATGAAACAAGATGCCAAGACAAAAGCTTTAAATGAAGATGCCAAGCTGTCTTTGGATGCTAAGTAAAACTCTAATGCATGCCAAGTTCCTAATAGCAACTGAGTTGATAGCTGATGCTGATTTGAGTAACTCCTATGGAAACAAGTAAAGTGGAAATGTAGTGCAAGCCAAGTAATGTTAAAATCTTTCAGAAGTTGAGTTTGCAGTTGAGCATTTAATGTGATGGAAATAGGGTATATTATTGTGATTTCAATCATTTTTCCTCATCACGATCAAGAAGAAAAGAAGATAAAGAGAGTAGAGTGACTTCATAGCAAAGAATCTAGCATTTCAAGTAGATTACAACCCCTTACAATACATTTTCATCAATCTTGAGGTATTTTCATTTGTGCAGAGCTATGCAGTTTCATATTTTTGTGTCAAGGAAACCCTAGTTTGCATAAATGGCTTCAAGTTCTAAGAAAACCTAGGACAAAGAATCATTTGAAGTCCAACTAGTATCTAATGAGGTTAGGCAACCTGATTTTCATCCCATCCCTGAAGTTGCATACAAGAACGATCATGTCAGAACCCTTTCTTGCATACCCCCAAATGTTGTTATGGTTCAAGATGTAAGGAGATGCTATAATTGCAAGATAGGAGCCATAGGAGACATGGAAATAAGATAAGCCTTTGCAAAGTTGTGTGTCGATGGAGTCTTGAACGATGAATATAAAATTGCTGAAAGGAAGGGTTTAACATGAGTTTGTAGTTTTCCCACTGTATTTAAAATAGAATGGATCAGACTTGTGTTGAGAAAGATTCATGATGGTAGTCTCTGGTTAGAAGATGTCCCTGTCAAAATCACAAAAAGAATCATTCATAGGGTAACTGGATATCCTACCCTAGATTAGTTCAAAACCTTGAGAATTGAATCCAAGGAGGTTATTGAAAAGAACATAGGTGCTCAATGGAACACAAGAGGAATGACAATTCACACCATTCAAGATCCTCTAGTTGAGTTTGATGTTAGAGTTAGTGCACATAAATTCTATCAATCTAGTAGACTCAATAGTGTGCCATGTATTGCAGTAGATGTAGGCTACAAACTAGTGAAAAAGGATCATACTTATGATCTTGTAGAACTACAACTACATTAGATTAATGAAAACCTAGCTGCCATAAGAAGGACAAAGGGTGCACAATACAAATTTGGAGCAATCCTAGTTTGTGTATTCTTTTATGTTCAAAATGAATTTCCCACTTTTGGAAAAGCTACATGGAGAAATGATAGAACTATCATATCCCAAATTAATGAATATATAGAACAAATGGGAGACAATTTTAATACCTTGATGATAAGCTATTTTGAGGATTTCAAGAAATCCATGAAGCAAAGGGTGAGAATACCAATTTCCTTAGTGGAAAAACATATTAATGATATATGCTTCTTAGTTGATATTGACTTCACCTATATCCAAGCAGTAGTTTCAAGGGTGAGATGGCTAAGGCCATTTGGTTATGAGATTAAAATAGATGAAGCATCTGCAACCATAACTGCATTATTGGCAGAAGAGATAGCTAAGAGTGCCCCACACTTTGGCATTTATGATGTGGTAAGGTCAAAGATAATTATGGAATTAAAGGCTACCTCCACATTGAAGAAGAAAGATAAATTGATTAAGAAAATTAAGAAGAAATTTGGTGAAGGAATAGATGGTGAAACAAAAGAAGAAGATGATGATGACAATGATGATGATGAGGATGAACAAGAGCAAGGCCCAATGGGATTAACTCAAGGCCTAGGTGAAGACAAGGAGGAAGGTGTTGAGGAAGAAGAAGCTAATGAAGCAACAACCCAAGATGAGCCAAAGAAGAGAAAGGAAACAAAAAAACCTCCAACTCAGTCCAAACCAAAGAAAACTGTCATGCCATCAGCCCAAAAGCCAACAACTAGAGCTGCAACAGGGCCTCTACACAAAAAGCTAAAGAGGAAGCCACGAAGAAGAAAACAATCAAGAAGACAGAGGAAGAGCCAAGGAAAAGAATAAAATATGTGGCTCAACTTGATACTGATGAAGAAGATCAATCTAAAAAGGTAACCCATTTTTTAGTCGATACATTATGTAAAAAGATTGGAAATTGAGACTTAAGAAACATAAATAAAGTTGATTTCAATAAGTTCACTAAAGATGAAAAAAATAGAATAGGAGAATCAGTGTATGGAATGATGGCACAATTCAAGTATACTCCTATTGAACTAGATGGACAATTGTCAAATGAACTATCTAAAATTGTAGAAGACAGATGGCATTTTTGTTTGAAAATGGAGAAGGAGATGAGAGAATCAACCCTCGCAAGCATACTGCTTTATTTGACTAAGGAGAAAATAGAGAAAGTATTCAAAAGGCATAATACTAGGTTTACACCTAAGTACATGGCATTCTTAATTATCCAAAAAAAAATGGAAGAAATTTTACAAAGAACAACAAAATCATGGAAGAACTTATACAAAAAGATTGAAGATTTTCTTGAAGAAGAATATAAGGAAGAAGCTATTGCTCCACTAGAAGAAAGAAGAAAAAGGAGAGAAGAGAAGATAGAAGTAGAGCAAGGAAAAGAAGAAAAGAGGGAAGAAGAAAAGAAACAAGAAGAAGAGAAGAAGGAAGAAGAAAAGAAAGAAATAGAGTAGGAGACACAAAAGCAAGATGAAATGGCAATAGCTAAGCAAGAGTAGCAACAAGACCAGAGTGTGCAAGACACACAATTGCCACCTACTAGCCCTCCTTATGTACCCATCACACCTAAAAAAATTGTAATAGTACAAGATGTTCCTGACACTTCTTCTTAGAACATCAATCCATTAACTATAGAGGACCTCAAAACAATCCTTGACCAATCCACAAAACAAGAAAAATTGTGTACAGATCTAGTATTGGTCAGTGTGGATGAATTACAAAACCTAGTAGAAAACATAGTTAGAGATAAGGTGAATCCACAAGAACCACCTTACATCATCTCTACAGCTACTAGTGGTCAACTTCAAATTTCAATAGTTGTTTCATCAGGCATAGTTGACAACACTATATAGAAGCCAGGTGCAGTAGGAGACAAAGGAATAGAACAAACAAGACCGACAATTACATCTAATCCTAAAACACAAACACAAGGTGCACTTCCTAAAATTACAATAATTGATCAAGGTAGATAGTAGGAGGAGAAAATAGAGGAAAGCCCTAAAGAGTAGGAGACAATACAAACATTGATAAATTTTCCTACCTTAGTGACTCCTTCACAATAGCCAAGTAATGATGCAATGCCATTGCAGATATCAGCACTAGGATCAAGTTCTACAAAAGTTGCAAGGGTACTTCACTATGGATACCTTGAATTAGATGAGGAGATAGTCATACCAAGTTATGACTCAAAAATAATTAGCATTGATCAAATCAATGAGGTGCAGGAAGCCTTGAATAGAAGAAAGAGGCAAGAGATACTCAGGAAGGAGTAAAAACAAAAGCAAACACTACATGAGATCAAAGACATCTTTATGGATGCCTTCAGTATTTAGTGAATAGATGAGTGAAAGTATATCATGGAGCAATTATCAAATATTGTTGACTAGGTGACAAATGCAAACCAAGAGACAAATGAAAAACTTATGAAATGGTCTAAAAGAAAATTTCAAGGGAAAGTTAATGAGAGAATATCTAGTGAAATAGCATTTTCATAGGTTGAATTGGCAAAGGTAATAGACAAAGTTAAAAAGGTACTTGAGAATATATTCTCATTGTACAAAAAGTTGTGTGAGTTTTCATACTTCATACATGAAACAAGCCAAAAGATAATGAGCCTGGAGAGGAATTTGAATATTTCAAGCATGCAGCTACCAAAAGATACAACTCAAAGTGAGAAGCATTTTTCTCAAATGCTTCACACTAAAAAAGAAATAGCTATATTAACAGTAGAAGAGGCCACCATCAAGGAAAAACTAATACAGCTCCAATCCTCCATAACCCCACATTTAGAAGTACTCCATAAAGAACAGATCTACGTTGAAACTATTCTCAAGAAAGATCCTAATCTTTCTACTTCAGAAGGACTTATTCACCTTGCTATAGAGACTGCCATCTAGCACAGGTCATTGGAAATTACTTTGCATAATTGGGATGCAACTCTTAGGATGATTATGGAGGTAAACAACACTTTTTTGTTGAAATATGGTCTTAACCCTTAAAACCCTTTGACATAAGTGTCAAAAAGGGGGAAACAAGATGAATGGGGAAGACAAGATGAATAAGGGAGACAAAGAGACAAGTTAAATAGGGGGAGACAGGAAAAAAGGGGAGCATGATATACAACATCAATTTTGGTTATCAAAATTGCACAATCAACTCAGGGGGAGTTACAATAATTTTGAGGTATACATTGTAAATTACAAAATTTTGATCAAGTTTTTAGAACTTCTATATATACCGAGAAGATTAGTAAATGTACTCATAAGGTTAGTTAAGTGTTTTTGTCACTCATGTCAAAAGGGGGAGATTTTTAGTCTCAGAATGGTTTTGACATTTGAGTACCAACACACTTAAACATTTTCTACATTGAAGCCGAGCACACTATGTATGTCGAGCCACAATATGTCCCAAGCCAGTAAAACCAACAAGTGCCAAGTGATCTTCAGGTGCTGAGTAGCCTTTAGGTAACGAGTTAAGATCATATGCCAAGTCAGAATCAAGTGCCAAATGACTTTAGGTGTCAAGCATTATACAAGTACTAAGTGATATTTGAGTTCTGAGTCACAAACAATGTCGAGAAATACAAAAATGCAACAGGAGCTGAGTAAGCCAGTTTGTTACAAGTGCCAAGCATCAAGAATCAATAAGTGTTGAGTAACACAGAATGTACATATGAGGTTGTAACTTTACTAATTTAGACATAAACTATTTTCATGGCCGACATATGATGAATCTCAAAGGATTAAAATGATAAGATCAAATCTTTTGTATTTCCTATGCAATCTACATGCAGCTAATAAGAAAAATTGAGAAGGCATGCAACCAATAATACAAGTGCAAGGAATGAGCAGGAAATAGAGATTCAATATTGATTGTAGATCCACATCTAACCCTAAGTCTTTGGATCTCTTTATAAGGAAGACTATGTCTCATTGAATAGATAAGAAAATGGACGAGGTTGTGTAAGGAAAACTATTTCAGAGTGAAGAGTATTAGATCTTAGAGGAACAAGATCAAAGAAAGTAATTCAAGTGCCTGTATTCAGCAATCAAAGGATTTTAAGCTATCAGGTTTATTATACCTAATACTCTCTAGCAACTATATTAGAAAGGAAAACATATGGTGATAGGTTAGCTTAACAACTATTTTTTAGATCCTTTAAATAAGTGATTAAATCCTTTAATAGGGTAACACTTCATGTAAAGTGTTTGTAAATCCTTTAACTAGGTCACTATTGATACAGTGTAAAACCTTTAACAAGGCAGGCCTTTAATAGGGAAGATCATCAGAAGTGGTCAAACATTATTGCTACAGTAATTTCATGGGTATCATCCCCACCCTAGTTTTAGCTTCTTATTCGTGGAGGATTTCTGGGTTACCAAAATTTCAAGTGTAATGTGGTGATGAACATGTGTTTTTCATAATTGATTAATGTTGATATGCATGCATGTACATTTCAATATTATGTTATTAAGGATTTGTGAAAAATAGGTTAAAAGCTAGTACTTCTGATTCACCCCCCCCCCCCCCCCGCCCTCTCAGAAGCATTCTTTCCATTAAGATATTTCAACAATATTCCCTAGTTGCCAAAATGGAAACCATGCAGACTATCATAGAAATTGCAGCCCAAGAACAAATGGAAGGTATATCAAATGGATCTAAAGTTTGCCTTCTTGAATGGTGTATTGAAGGAAGAAGTATATGTGGTGCAGCCACCTAGTTATAAAGCTATAAATGAAGAACACAAAGCGTATAAATTGAAGAGAGCTCCACATGGGCTCAAGCAAGCTCCAAGGGCATGTTACAACAAAAGTGACTCATATTTGATGAGCAATAGTTTTAGCAAAAGTGATGGTGAGCCCACTCTCTACATCAAGGCATCATGTTCTAATGTGTTGATTATTGTCTTGTATGTAGATGAATTAATATTTTACTTGAAATGATAACTAATTGGTGAGTTTGAAGAGGCAATGAAAAATGAATTTGAAATAATAGACCTAGGTCTCTTGAAGTACTTTCTGGGCCTAGAAGTAAAAGAAATGCATCGTGACATCTTCATCTCTTAAGAAAATTATACAAGGTAGATTTTGGAGAGATTCAAAATGGAGAACAGTAAGGAAGCCCCAATGCCAATAGCAATAGGTCAAACGTTGAGCACGGAAGATTGCAACAAAAGTGTAAATACAACACTATACAAGAGTATGGCTAGTAGTTTGTTGTATTTGAATGCAACTTGTCTAGACATGATGCATGCAATGTGGTTAATTTCTAGATTTATGGAAACACCAAAGGATTTCCATTAGCAAGTGGGAAAGAGGATCTTAAGGTATATGAATGGTACCAAGGGATTTCAGATTCTATATACTACTGATAATGATTTCAAGTTGGTTAGTTACATGGATAGTGATTGGGTTAGAAGTTTAGATAATAGGAAAAGCACTTCTGGATACATGTTCCATATGGGATCAGGTGCAATTTCATGGGCATCAAAGAAGCAACCTATTGTTTCCCAATCTATAGTAGCGGTTGAATTCATAACAATGAATGTAGCAACATGTCAATATATTCGGTTAAGGATGATCTTGATAGATTTGAATGAAAGGCTAGAGGATGGAACCACAATCTTTTATGACAACATCTTCTCAATTGCACTATCTAAGAATCCAGTCTTCATGAGAAAAGAAAGCATATAGAGATCAGATATAACTTTATCAAAGAGTTGGTCAAGAACAACGATATTAAGATGAAATTTTACAAGTCCAAACAACAATTGGTAAACATCTTTACTAAGCCCTTAGGCATTGTAATTTTTGTACACCTAAGCGAGAGCCTTTGTGTAGTTGATTTGGATAAGAAGTGATCCTTGTCTGTTTCGCTTGGGAGAAAGGGGGAGTGTCAAAAATTTAATGCAGTAGGTTGGTTTCCCCTAGAGACAAATGCCCACCTACCTACCTGATAGGATTCAACATGGTAGGTGAGTTAAAATTTGAAAAGACAGGGAAAAGTTTTTGCTACAAGACAAGAGGAATGAATTTGATTCATTCAATCAGTAGAAGAGTTGGATCAGTTACAGAGAAGAACCTGGAGTAGAGAAGGAAGTTGATTAGTAGATCAAGTCAAAGTTTAGAAGATAGAAGGAAGTTTTAGTTTCATGTTTACAGTTTCATGTGTTGGATCCTTTTATTATTCTATAAGTTTTTTTTTGATTTGTCCCATGAAGTAGTGATTACTCTAGGTATTGTTGTATGAAGCCATTAGTGCTATAAGTTTGAAGTTTTAAAAGTTTTATTAGTTTGAAGTTTTTAGGGTTTTTCTGGTTGAAGTTGAATGCTCCCAAATTTTTAAATAGTTTTATCTTATTTGAATAGAAAGCAAGAAAGCAAATAGGAATACAAATCTCTATTGTTCTCTCTACTATTTATCATTGCATGGTATTTTGCATTTGAGAATTTCATAGTTGAAAGCTTCATCCTTGTCTAGGTTGTAAGTTTGGACTAAAACCCACTTGTTTTAGTCTTCACTAAGCTCTCTCTTTATTGTTCTTACTAGGTTGACTAAGTTTCCTCAGCAACCATTCTACTAAGCTCCACCTTGTGAGAGTGACCAAGCTCACTCAACATTCTTTGCAACCAAGCACATTCAGCATACATTATGCTAAGTTTCCCTTTGTGCCAATTTACTTAGCTCCTTCAAGTCTTGAGTCCACTTAGCACCTATTACTTATCACTCAACATCCATTGTGTGTTGAGCAAACTATTACTTGGTGACTTCCTATGCCAAGTGAAATTATTAAAGGTTGTGATTTATTTTTCACATAAACATCAAGGAAAGAATGGTCAAATATTTTGGTATTTATAGTTGATTTCTTGAAGGAAAATTAGGAGGTCCATATTCAACCAATAATTTATCATCTATTCAACACATTAAAACTCTACAAACAACTAATATATCTAAGAACTAATAGTTGAGTGTGCAAGTACTTTTAAACTACATTGATATTAACCTCATGAAAGGTAAGACTAAGCTTGAAAGAAAAGAAAGTTAGAGTTTATTTGCTTTATGTCTATTACCAACATAATAATTGAGTAGATCATTAGAAATATAGTTTGTATTTGCAAGTACTCAAATAATGAAACCTTTGTACAATTAAAAGTAATAGTTTCAAATTCAATAATTGTAAAAAGGGGACATTGCAAGGTTGTGAATAAAAAAATTGTTATAAGATTAGTAGAAATTTCTATAGGAAGATAGTGCTTGAATCTAGTTGACTATAGAGGACGATTGTTAATACATGTAGCTTTGGTTAGATATAGTGATCACATAAATGGCATACATGCAAACATACACGTTTACATAATTTTTGTGATAATTAAAATTATTATTCATATACCTTGGTAGAATTCTTGCATCTAATGGAAACCATATATACATTACATATACTAAAATCTACACTTCTAGATTATCTCATGGAGATCAAGTAAATGATCTATTATTCAATATTGATAAGATGTTCTTAATATATTGTAATTTGATTGAGCATATAATCCATTATAGTGTACATTGATTGAAGGTCTTATAAATAGAATTTGTTTAATGTTTAATTCAATCAGATTGGTATATTGTATGTTAGATAATTTATAATGAACCTTCATGTCTATTCATGAGTGGACATGTTTGCTCATGACATGTTCCTTAGTGGCATTATATATGACCAATACAATTTAAGAGATGAGCATTGAAATTGATAAATGCTATGCTTTATTTGGAGTTCTAAAATTATGCGTTGATATTTAGTATTTGCTAATAATGAATCTCTTTGACATTCTTAACTAAGAGTACCATTACATATGGACCCTTTAATAATAACATTGTATTAGAGCCATGGTGAAGATCTTCTACATTAGGACATGTTATGTTTAAGGATCAGTAATGACCATGATAGTGTTGAAATTTCAAAACTATTGGCATGGGCTACAACATATATATGCCATTGATGTCAAAATATAAAGTGTAACAATAAAATAATAATTTTTTATTTTGTGGAATACCTTAACATCTATTCAAATGTATTTAAAATATACCAAAATAGGGGGAAAACTTGTGTTAAGCCCACATGAATCAGTAGATAAAGGACTAAATCACTCGGTCATCAAAGAAACTATTTGACACAAGCACAAACCAAGAGCATGTCGAGTAATATTAACACCTATCATGATAGTGTGTTAACCCATGCGAAAAAAGAAAGAAGAAGAGAATGTTGCTCTATTTCTCTTGAGACCAAGAACATAGTGGAATAAACAAGGAAGGAGACAACACAAGTGCAATAGGCTAGAAGTATGAAAGATTGTTCGCTTACTTTCTATTAACGAAAAATGAACTATTACAAATCTAGAATGCAAAAATCACAACTAACTACTAATTTTGTACATCAAATAAACTTGTAGCAAGTATAGATGCATAGAAAAGGCCTAGAGCAATCACTACTTCAACGAGACAAACTCTCATAGGTGCTATTGTACACAATACTCAAAAACATTCTCTATTATTATTGTTGCTACTGCAAATACTAACTCTATATGAGAATGAATGGTTGAAAAATTAATGTAGAATGAATGACATTCCCTCTCTTTTGTCTTCTTGCTATCCACACAAAATTTCCCCCTCTTTTCCAAATTTGAACTCACCTACCATAGTAAATGCATATAACTATTGGAGCTAGAAAAGGGATGTCAAGTTGGTAGGTGGACACAAGACAACCAAAAAATATAAAATATTCCAACGCTCCCCTTTTGTCTCAAGACAACAAAATAAGCATCAATGCTGATGTAAACCAATTACACCAAGACTCTTTCTTAGGTGCATAAAAGTTCCAATGCCCAAAGGCTTAGTGAATATGTCTGCTAACTACTACTCAGACTTACAAAGTTCCATCATGATTTTTCCATTCTCCACCAACTCTTTGATGAAGTGATATTTGATCTCTACGTGTTTTCTTCTCCCACAGAAGACTACATTCTTAGGCAATGCAATTGAGGTTGTCACAAAATATTATGGTTCCATCCTCTCCCATTTCATTCAAATCTATCAAGATCCTGCTTAACCAAATATCTTGACATGTTGCTACATTATTTGTTATGTACTCAACCTCTACTATAGATTGAGCAACAATAGGTTGCTCCTTGGATGCCCATTAAATTGCACAAAATCTCATATGGAACATGTATCTGCAAGTGCTTTTCTTATTATCTAAACTTCTAGCCGAATCACTATTCATATAACCAATTGACATAAAATCATTATTTTCAGTATACAAAACCCCAAATCCATTGGTATCATTCACATAACTTTGGATCCTCTTTCTCAATTGCCAATGGGAATCCTTTTGTGTTTCCATAAATATGATAATCAAACTTACTACATGCATTATGTCAGGCCAAGTTTCTATCAAATACATCAAGCTTCCAACCATACTCTTGTATAGTGTTGGATTCAAAATTTTGCTACAATATTCCTTGCTTGACTTAAGACCTACTATTGTTGGTGTTGGGGATGTCTTACTATTCTACAATTTGAATCTCTCCAAGATCTACTTTTCATACTTTTCTTGAGAGATGAAGATTCCCTCATGCATTTGTTTTACTTCTATGCCAAGAAAGTAATTCAAGAGACCCAAATCTGTCATCTCAAACTGATTCTTCATGGCCTCTCTAAACTCATCAATTTGGAAATTATCATTTCTAGTGAAGATTAAATCATCTACATATAAAACAATAATCTATACTTTACCATATTCTACCTTGATGTAGAGAGTTGATTCACCATTGCTTTTTCTAAAGCCATTGCTCATCAAATATGATTCAATCCTACTATACCATGTCCATGGAGATTTCTTGATCCCATAAAGAGCTCTCTTCAATATATACACCTTGTGTTCTTCACCCTAAACTTCATAACCAGGTGGTTGCTCCACATAAACCTCTTCTTTTAATACACAATTTAGGAAGGAAGACTTCACATCCATTTGATATACCTTTCATTTGTGCTAGGGTGAAATTTTTATGACATCACACAAAATTTCCATTCTTGTAGCCAAGGCATATATCTCATCATATTCTCTTCCATATTGTTGTTTGTACCCCTTGACCACTAAACTTGCCTTATGACTATCTATTTTTCCTTCAGCATTGCACTTGGTCTTCCAAACCCATTTTACTCTAATTACTTTCTTTTTGGGATGAAAGATACAATTCACTCACATGTCTCTTTTCTCTCAATAGAATCTATTTCATCATTCATGGCATTATAGCATTTTTCTTCCTTCATAACTTCTATAAGTAAATTGGATCACTATGAGAAAATAATGCAAAATTAACACTCTCATCACAATATTTCTCATGCCTTTCATGTTGGTATATCTCCCTTTGACTCTTAGTCTTTCTTGGAAATAGGGAGACGAGAGTGGGATTTGAATTTTGAATATTACTACTACTTTTTTGTACATTCTATACACAAATCTAGAGTTGTCTGGAGCTACCCAAGGCTAAATCTCTGACTAGCATTTGTTTCTTACCTTTTTGTCTATGTTTGCAATGATCAATATTTGTTTCTCCATCATCCTACTCATCGCCAATGTCTTCCACTTCCTCATCAATACTTGGCATTTTTCTTGAAGTGCTTTAAGATACATCAATCGAGCCATCCCATGACTAATTTTCAAGAAACTCCACATCTCTTGAAATGATGATCTTCTTGGTGATTGGATCATATAACCTATACGCTTTTGATTCTGAGCTATAATCTTTAAAGATACACTTAAAACTTTGATCACCTAGTATTTGCATTTGTTCCTTAGGTACATGTGCATCTACTATGTATTTGAACACTCTCAAGTGTTGAATTGTATATTTGTCCCTTGACCAAGCCTCAAGAGGAATCTTTTCATGAACTAACTTTGTGGGACACCTATTTATGAAATATACTATTGTTGCTACATCTTCTCCTCAATATTTAGTTGGGAGCCCTTTTTCTTTCGTCATGTTTCTAGCCATTTCAACAATGGTTCTATTTTTCCTCTCAGCCACTCTATTTTGTTGTGGAGTATAAATTTCTATAAGCTTTTTCTTTATGCCATTCTACTTGCAAAAAATTACAAACAAATTGGAGGCATACTCCCCTCCTCTATCCAATCTAAGGACCTTAACATAGTGTCCACATTCCTTTTTAGGTAGGGCTTTAAATTCAATGAATTTATCAAATGCTTTAGATTTTCTCTTCAAAAAACACACCCATGTCCTATGACTAAAATCATCTATGGATGTCATAAGTTTGCATAGGTATACTAAATCAGAATGCACCAATTCTAATGGTACTCTAGCCCTTGTAGAATTTCCAAAATTAAACGGAAGCCTATGTTACCTGTCATATGAATCTATTATGCTTGGCAAACAATCTACCATTCTTTTCTTAGACAAAAAATTTAAACCAACAAAGCCAAGATGTCCATACCTTAGATGCCAAAGTTTGGAGGGGTCTTCAATTATGATCTTAAGAGCTGATTGTTGATGTACTATTGTACATCCATGCTTGGGAGGTGCAACACTATCCTGAGAAGAGAAATATATTTCTATCCTCAAAGGAAGCATCATGTTCTTTGTCATTTGGACTACTGCAAGTAATCTATTACTCCCATCCTTCTCATGAATGACACACTTGCCATTTTCCATTAACACCTTGTATCCATTTTGAATGAGTTATCCAACACTCATCAAGTTGTGCTTCATACCAAGGGACAAATACACATTTTGTATTTCCTTCTTCTCACCTTGCTTGGCATGGACCATGATTGATCCTTTGCTCACTATGGGAATGGTTCTATTATTTCCCATCTTAATTTTAGATTTGAAAGTCTTGTCAATGAAAGAAAATAAAATTTCACTACCACTAAGAAGGTAAGGTAAGGTGGTTTTATAGTCCACGACACTATGCCATAGTTTTTGGGTTTACATATGGTGACAGTGATATGGGACTACCTCGTACTCTTTTTTGAGAGGCGCTTGGCGCTACAAACGAGGCATACATACCCTACCCCCCAGTGGGATTTGAACTTGTGACCTCTCTTTCAAGAGTACAAGTTCTCCACCACTAGGCCAAGTTCTCCACCACTAGGCCAAGTTCTCCACCACTTATATGGTTGCTACAACCAATATCCAAGTATCATACCATAGGGCTTCCTTCTTCACTAATGTTACACATGATGAAGACTATGGGATTCTTTACATTTCTTATGTTTACATTAGCCACATTTGCATTTTTCTTTGACTAATCGCTCTACTTTTTCTAGCATTGACTAGCATAATGTCCATACTTATGATAGTTATAGAATTCAACATTTCTCCTTTGGGAGTTTTAATTCTTCTTACCTTCTCTAGAGTTATTTTGAAAGGTGCTTGCTCCGTCTTGGTTGCTTGGTCATCCTAAGCTTTTTGCACCAGCATTGCTTTGACCATTCCTTACATGAACTCTAGTTCTTGAGCCTCTACTAAAGTGATTTCTTCCTCTCCCCCTACCTCTTGAATTCTCTTGAGCCTTGAAAGACTACTCTTGGGAAGTTATTGCCGATTTGTTTATCTAGTGCTCATGGGTTTGGAGAATACCCATCAACTCATCCATTGTCAATGTGGTGAGGTCCTTTGCTTTCTCAATGTTTATCACAAGATTATCATATTTCTGAGGTAAACTCCTCAATATCTTTTCAAAAATTCTCTTCTCTTCATAATCTCCTCTATTTGATTCAAGCTAGCTTATCAAAGTGGAGATGCATGAGCTAAACTCTGTAATGGGTTCATTGTCCTTCATTTGAAGGTTCTCAAATTCCCTTATGATCTATTGTAGTTTCACTACTCTAAGCTTATTAGTCCCCTTGAAGTACATCTCAAGGTTATCCAATGATTCCTTTGCATAACTTGCTACTATAATCTTGGGGAAGAATGTCTCTATCATTGCTACCTCAATCAAACTTAATTCCTTAGCATCATTTCTCCTTGACTACTTTAGTGGAGTCTGTTGATTGTTGTTGAGGGTAGCTTACTAAGCTAGGTCTATCACATTCTTGACCCCATTAATCAGAAACTCCCACAAATCATTAGCTACCATTATGGTTTTCATTTTCTTTGCCCAAATGTCATAATTTTTATCATTAAAGGATGGTGGCTGCTACCATACCTTTCCTACGTCTCCTACCATGTCTCCTACATAATGAACTTAAATATCCAAAAAAATAAATGCCTAAACTCATGAGGATTTATGGGTATTCAATTTTGTTACCATGTAAAATATACCAAAACAAGGGGATAACCTATGTGTTAACAACACATGACTTGACAGAAGAAGGACCAAATCACTTGGTCATCAAAGAAACTACTCAGCACAAGCACAAACTAAGACAGTGTTGAGTAATATTAATACCCATCATGGTAGCATGTTAACCCATGTGAAAAAAAAAAAAAACATTCCAAAAAAATTGAAAATAGCAAGAATAGACCAAGAACACCATGGAATAAACAAGGAAGGAGACAACACAAGTGCAATAGGCTAGAAGTATGCAAGATTGTTTGCTTGCTTTCTATTAACTAAAAATGAACTATTATAAATTATGAATTCAAAAAGCAACAACTAACTACAACTATTGTACATAAAATAAACTTGTAGCAAGTATAGCTACATAGAAAAGGCCTGGAGTAATCATTACTTCACCAGGACAAACTCTCACAGGTGCTATTGCACACAATGCTCAAAAATATTCCTTATTGTTGCTGCTATTTCTACAAAAATTTACTTTGTATGAGAATGAAAAGTAGAAAAATTAATATGGAATGAATGACATTCCCTCTCTTTTTTCTTCCTATTGTCCACACAAAATTTCCTCCTCTATTCCAACTTTGAACTCACCTAGCACAGTAAATGCATATGACTATTGGAGCTAGACAATAGATGCCAAGTTGATAGGTGGGCATGGGCAACCAAAAAATATAAAATATTCCAAAAATGTATTGAACATAATTAGTTTTTTTGCAAAAAAAAAAGATACTAAGAATAATTCCATAAATAATATACTCAAAAGTACCTATAGTTGGGGCCAATGTAGATATGTGATTCTGATTAGACAATTATGAAGCACAAACCTCTAATAATGATCAAACTAGAAATTTTGTTCTAACAGGCCTTGTATTCTATAGATTTAATTCAAAAATGGTAAATTTATATATAGACTAGTTAATTATGGTTCTTCATATCTATGTAGTTATCATACAAGAAAAATGAAGGTCAATTTATATTTAAGATCATAATGTTAGTGATTTTATTTTTTTGAAAGGATTAGACATTTACACAGCAATAAAAAAATTAATTGTTATATTCTAGAATAATCAAATGGCAGAGCAGAAGTATTATACACTAAAAAATTCTTTGTGTATCACCTATCAATGTGCAATCTATGTATTTGTTTTTGAGTAATCGACAAAAACTATTGTTTAGATGTATGACAGCTGAAAGTTAATATGCATTTGTCTTATTAGAAACATTGTTCGGTAGGGTACTCATTAGGAACCATAAATTTAATATTCATTTGTCTTATTGGACACTCAAATAGGTAGCTTACTCATCATACAAATGTGTTTATCATAATTCAAATAGAAGTGAGTTTATTTGGAATGATAGTCATGACAAATATTAATTATTTGACCTGTCATACTTATGAGTCCAAAAAAATAAGATTGATGTGGCACCAAATTTTATTTGTTATGTGTAGAATACATTTGTTATTGGGTTTAGAGAGTCTTTAACTATAATAAATTATGTAACTAATGTTTTGGTTATAATACATAATACTAAATGAGTCTATATATAAAGGTGTTTCATCTATTTGAATCATCAACATAGAATAACAAATGAAAATAGTTATAATTTTTTGTTGCATGATGTTCGAGAGTTCTAAAATGAGGTTAGGATTTTTCCACGTTAATATAAATAGATAAAAGTGGTGTCCTATCAAACAAAAAAAGTAAGAAGATTTCATAAGAGATTCTTAAATCCCTCAAAAGAAAGACGTGGAGGAATATGATCAATCTAAATCATAAATTAGAATCAAAGTATTTAGTATATGCATTACAAAGGAAACTCAAATTTATTATTGTGAGAGGGGAAAGAAGCTTTCGGGCAGCTATTCATACGATCAAGGGGTCTCCTTTTGATGACAAAATTTTAGAATATAAGTGACAAGTTTATCTCTATGACACAAATATTCTTAGTCAATGTTCATGGAACAAAGTGTCAAAGATCATCATTTAGTTCATTCTAGACTATTTAGTAAATTAGTAAATAAGTGATATTATAAATTGCATCAATGATTTGTTAACAAATATTGACATACTATGGATTGGTTTAGACAAATAGACTGACATGTTTTCTATTATTTGTAATCTTAAAGAATGCTTGGACATTTCTTGGATGAAAGGACAAAACTGGAATTTGGATGAAGACTTATACTCAAATAATAAAGAAGTAGTAATCCATTAGGAAGGATGTTAACCTTGAGATAAGTATTGTTGGGATTAGTTGCATATGCTACAATTTACACTTCCATATTATCTTATGGAGATTGAATAAGTGATCCATTGTTTAATATCAATCAAGTGTTCTTATAAATAGAATTTTTTTAATTCTCAATCAAACCAGATTGGTATAGGGTTTGTTAGAGACTTGATAATGAACCTTCATGTCTCTTCATGAGAAGACATATCATGAGTGGACATGTCTTCTTATGATATTTTCCTTAGTGGCATTATAAGTATATACCAACACAAAAGAGACAAGAATTGAAAATGATAAATGCTCTTCTTTATATGGAGTTCTAAAATTATGCTTTGATATTCATTATTTGTTAATATTGAATCTATTTCACATACTCAATAGATAGTTTCATTACATATATATCCTTTAATAATAATAAATAGGAAATTTTAATTCACTTTAATTGAATTGGAGACAAATTAAAACCACTTACCTTATTTGAATCCATGTAATTCTACTCATTTCATGCAGAAACTATAGATTGAACTGAGGCAGTCAATTGGGAAACTTTCTTAGTTAGACTATCTAAGCAATCCATTATATGTTGTATCCATTCACTTATTTTTATATTAATTGAAGAGGCTCTTACTTGGTGTTCAATAGATGCTTGTGAAATCTCTATTGATGAGCTAGATTTCCACTTGTTATTGCTATTAGATTTAGTATGATGTAGTGTTGTCATATAGTTTACAACATCTTCAAAATCTACTTCTTTATTAATGTTGTCCACCTAAAATAGAATGTCAATGTCAAAAAATACTCAACTCAAAAAAAATTAAAATAAATAGCATAGTGTAAATTTAACAAAATATCACACTTACTCCAATTTTCTTAACTTTAGCCTATAGCCCACCTCTACTATATGTATATTTAGCCCTTACAATATCCCTCTCTCTCTTGTCTCTATTAATCTCAGTCAAATATTCCTAAGAACTCATACTTTGTTTTAATTCTTCCCACTATTCTAGAGATAGAGTGGAGTATGACTTCTCTTTTCCCTCTATGATTATTTTTTGGCAATGGTATCTAAAATTCTTCATAAGAAGTCTCATCTTGTTCATGTATTGTCTCCTAGAAATTTGTTGACCAATTGTGTAAAATGAATTTTCCATTTTCTATATAACAAATTCCACATTTCATGGATCTTTCTTTGTAAAATTTTATTTGCAAATATATAAATGGTCTCTGTATCGTATGCCCAACTTTGTAGCCCACCTTGCAACATTATACAAAATAGGTTCACCATCTCTTAATACCTCAACCAAGAATGACTTCTTACCTTCTAATATTCTTTGATTTTCTTTCTTCTGTGTTGATCTGTATAGAGTTTGGTTTAATCTCTATCTTTTAAAAGTACTAGGAACATCTTCTCTTGAACCACCATCAATATTTATTGTTTATCCACCAATTTCATCCACAACTATAGATGCAGGGACTATACAATGAGCTAGCACATCAGATTCAAGTTGATTCTCTTTGTGACATTCATTGAATTGTACATTAGAAGGTGCTATATTAGCAAACACATCAATAAGTGTTACATCAATATTCACATTATCACTTTCTCTATTCATTTTTCAATCATCATGTGCTATATCCATCTCCTCATTAATATTTACTATATTAGCAAACTATTGTCTTCTATGGACTAACAACATTGTATGCTTGTGTTCATTTAATTTTTTATTTGTGCTCTTCAGCATGTCTATAATACAAAAATAGATGGATAAAATTAAACCAATAGTACTTTTGTATTTCCTAACATCTATGAAGAAAGTTTGAATGTAACATATAGATCAAGTTTAATTTAGAGAACTATAGTTAAATATAAATGTGTAAATGATTATGGGTATAACTGTTAGACATATTATAGATTCCAAAAAAGTGGAGATTGAAGAAAAAACACACATACATTTAGATTTTTTTGAAGTATATATTCATAGTAGCTTGAAGTGCTCATGTTACAAAATATATATGTGTACCACATATTAAAGAAAGATCACTTAAGTTTCCTAACATTCTGAGATCACAAAACATATAAAGGTTAAAAATCATCCCAAAGGATATCATGAAATATAATATCAAAAGTGCATTATACTAATATCAAATTCTAAACTTGCATTGTGTTCTAGCATTACAATATAATAAAGATCAACAGAGTGTAGAAATATGTAACAATATTTCTTAGACAATGTAGAGTCTATCAGATGGAAGAACTACAAGATTTATGATTGTTATAGAAACTCTTTTCCTTTCAAGTGATGTGATCAACGTTTTTGAATATCATTCCTTCCTGAAATGTGATATTTCTTGTTGAATTTGGACACGAGAAATAATATCAAATATTTTATATTAAATATTTAATCATGTCAAGTGTGGTTTTTAGTCTGATTGTTCTTGATTGGACTTATATCAAATTTTCTTTGATTATTTGCAATGATCATTATGATGAATGAGAAACTAACTAATATGATAATGCAAATCTTCTTGTATTTTGAAGTGCAAATATATGACATACATCTATAAACATGTACCTAAAACAACTAGGCAATAATACAAATACAAACTTTTAAAAGTTTGAAAAGATTTATTTACTTATATGAAAATTTTACAAGTACCAATTATGGGTCAAGAATTGTGTCTCAATCTTACAAAAATTTTCTTGAAAACTCTAGAAACATTTAGCTAGAAAACACTAGGAAATTTTTAGAAAATTCTAGAATTTGTTTGTGGTAGTTTATGACATGTTTATGAGTTGAAAAAAGGTGTATGAGTTGTTCAAAATGTGTCTAGTCTCTAGAACAATGTAGAAGGACTATTTTTAGAGTGTAAACAACTCATTATATGACTTTTATGAGCATGTAAACTAGAGGACAAAATTATGGACGAAAATGGTATCTTGGAGTTACAAATTACAAGTGGGTAACATGTGGCATGGTTGTTTTGCCAATAGTTTTGGCCCATGGTTTTATAAAACTACAAATGGTTTCCAATTGGAAAATCACTATAAAATGAAGGCTTGGGGAGGTGGTTGAATCATTGAGTTTAGTTTCCAAGATTGGTGCTAGAATGAGTCTCTTTGAGTGTAAGTCTAAGTTTAAGTTGCAGTGATGCACTCCTATAAGAACCTGCATTGCAAGTGTATTGCAATCCTCCAAATTTGAGAATCCATTGTGTAGGTTTTGGAGGGTGGGGTTTTTCTCTTGAAATGGTTTCCCCATAGTAATCATTGTGTTATGCATTCATTTTTATTTTTATTATGTTATTATGTATTTCTTGAGATCTCTATAATAGTTACTTGAATTTGCATAATCATCCCCTCAAAGATTAGTGTAGGAAGAAATTCCATGCACCTTAGCTTCCTTACAAGTAGTATCAGAGCTTTGCCAATTTTGGTTCTATTTGTTTGGTATAGGGTTTTTGGAGCTAATCAAGGTTTGAGTGGGAGCTTGTGCAGAGGTTTTTAATTTTACATTGCAAGATTGTAAAGATGGAAAGCATATCGAGGAGGATAGATGTAGAGAAGTTTTCTAGCACAAACATTGAAATGTGGAAGCTAAAGATGGAAGATCTATTGATTAATTAAGATCTATGGGATGCAGTTGATGAAAAGAAGTTAAGGCCCATGGGTCCAACTTTAGCTGCAAAGTATGATGTGAGAGACAAAAAAGCTAAGAGTTTCATCACATTGTGTCTTGTAAAATCTGTAGGGATTAATGTCCATGAAGAATCTACCACAAAGAAGCTTTGGAAGAAGATAAGTGAGATGTATCAATTAAAATCACTTGTGAACAAGATTTTCTTGAGGAAGACGTTGTATTCTTTGGTAATGGAAGAAGGTGGATAGATTTTTGAGCATCTTGAGAGTTTTAATATGTTGATTGTAGTGTCTGCACCTAGTTCACATTTTGTTATCATTATCAAACTCTTTTAGAGCTGGTTTTATGTTGATGGTTAGCAACAATGTTTTGAGACTTTCAAATATTATGTTATGGATTCAGTTAATATGTGATGAGATTGCTTGGTACTTTATATTTCATGGTTGCATGATGATTATTTAGTGATTTCAGTATTTGTAGTTATTGATGATGATTGGTTAGATGGTTTATTATCACATGTATTTTCTTATGGATACTTACCCCATACTTGCATGTGTATGGTGTGTGTGTTTGCTTTAGTAGTGGTGTGTCTGATATGGTTAAGGAAGGGAGTTGTAGTCACCTGCTAGTCGAGATCTACACGATGCACCACTTCCTGCCATTTCCTATTTAGTTTAGTATATATTGTGCTTGTACATGCATGGTTTTTATGCAGGTTGCAGGTAATGGGTGTCGACTTCCCTGAATTGCCAGGATGAGCATACCCTATCACATTATCTGAATGATAAGAGAGGGGATATAAATTCTCAAGTCCAAATCCCAACCCTTTAAGCCATTTGTTCTAATTGGAAATTAGGACAAGTATTTGAGTTGAGTACCCTCTGAATATGTCAGATGACGTAATTCGTGATATTAACCCTTGGTTTGATTTTGTATGTAATGTGTTTTCGTATTTTATCCTTGTGAGTCTTTGGAGTATTTTGTATTAATTAAGCCTAATTAAAAGATTTAATTTAATGGAAAATTAATATGATATTTTAATATTTATTTTATTTAATTAATTGGGAAATTAATTAAATAAAATAATTAAATTTAAAGATAAAAGTTATAATTTTAAAGTTGGAAAGTGACAATATTTATTTTAATAATAATATATTTGGAGTTCATTTTTAAATAAATGACTAAATAATAATATTATTAAAGCTAATAAATATTCTAGCAATTAAGTTTTGGAAAATGAAATTTAAAAGTGGAAAATATATTAAAATTATTAAAAGATTAAAGGTTGCATGATGTGTGCACATGATTAAAATATAAATATATTAAGATTGAAAAGTGGAATTATTAAAGTTAGTGCATGAGATTTAATAAATAAATAAATAAAATTGGAAAGAGTAAAGTAAATATTAAATTAATTATTGTGCATTATTTTAATATTTAGGAGTTTGCAAATTCTTGAGAGTTGTCATGTAGACAACACAGGAGTTTGTACTCTAAGAATGCATAAGTTGTCTACACTTAGGAGTTTGAATTTTTTTTCACAAAATAAGAGTGCAAATCAAAATTGAAAGACTAGCATTTCAAAGGATGCAGAAAATGACTTATCAGAAATGATAATAGATGAACTAAGAAATCAAGGAAAGAAAGGTCAATTTGAAAGTTTTCCCATTTCTTCATTAAAAGAATCTTGGGTTTTAGCTCCATCTATGGAAGGAAATGATGCCAATTTGCATGCTACTGCTAAGAATTCAAGAAATTTTGATAAGGAATCTAGTAGTAGCAAGAAATATATTGATATAATTCCTCAACCAAGTATTCCTAAGAAAATAAAGAATCTTCAAAGATCTTTGATGAAAAATACAAGTGAGGGTTGTGAAGGGCACGCAATTGAGTCAATCGAGAGTTGCAATGAAGAAGTTAACACTTACCTGCAATCAAAAACTGACAAGGGATTAGCTTTGAAGAAAAGGAAAGTTATGAAGAGTGTAAAGTATTTAGAGAGGAAAGGTAGTATTACTCCTACTAAAGATGAGTTAAAGATCAATTTTGAAGAACCATGGAAAAATCTTGTCCACAAGAATGTGTATCCTAGATGGATTGATTATAAACCAAGTAACATGTGACCCAGACCTCTAGTAGATAATACAAGCATGGTAGGGTTAATTTCTTGGAATGCAAATGGTTTGAGGGCCTTACTAAAATGGAAGGAGGTTGAAGATATTTAGTATGACATGCAAGCCTTAAGAAAGGTAGAGAATCCACAGGGGACATCAAAGGAGGTAGGGGAGTTTTAAAAAAATGCCCAAGCCATAAGCAATGAAGATACAATGTGCAGACAATTAAAGGAGGCCATAGGCAAGTTAGACAAGGAGTCGGCCAGTTTTAAGAAAGGGGCTCCACACACAAGTACACCATGGGAGGGAGACTGACGACATAACTAGAAGACAACTAACCACTTCTAGTAGCCCAAATACAAGCAACTAGCTTTTTTCTTCTTCTTAATAGCTAGGAATGGAGGAGCCATTTTAAGATAGAGGGTGGCTTTGAGAAAAAATGCAAGCAATCCCACATGTAGGGGCACTATCCCAGTCATAGTGTATGAAGGCATCTATTAGGTGGCATTCCAAGTCAAGGAACTCATGGCTTTGAAATTAGAAGATATTAAAAGGTTTCAAACTCACACAACACTGAACCAAAGCAATAGACCATGAAAATGAACTTCCAAGTAAATGCAAGGGGAAGAAGGAAAGATCGCCCAATGTAAAAGAGGAGCCCCACATTGCAGGAGAAATTCATAGGAAAAGGGGACTTGAATATTTTAATCCCATGTGCATTGCGGTGGAGGAAATTTTAGTTTTTAAATAGTATTGCACTCGAATGTCTTTGTGTCTATGAGACTTGGTCTTTTAAAAGGAAAGGTGTGTGTGGGTCCAAATAGATAGCTAAAGGTGACCAAATAATTAATTTTGAATGAACATGCTGATGTGCATGATGACATCATCAGTGACATCAAATTTGAGGAAGGAGATCACACCACATGGACTATTATGTGGTTGTCACCATGTCACCAAGTAGAGTTGCTCACTAGTTAACTATGGTGATATAGCGACCATTGAGGTGGTGATGACATGTGGGACTAGGTGGCAGTGATGTGGCAGTGAGGGAATATAGAGGTGGTGATGACATGGCAGCCATGGATGGAGTTCTCTAGAAAAGTTTGCCAGAATCTAGTGGTCACCATGACACCACCGAAAATAGGAGATTTTTTGGCAAGCAACATGGTAACCTGCCAGAAAATCAAAAACTCTAGTAGAGTTTGTGAGAAATTATGTGGGTCCCACCTGAGATCAGAGCTAATATAGATATGACAAGTGGCACCATGTGATTGGATAAGGGGATATTGCTTTTTTTAATAATGTCTTTTTCCTAACTTTAAAGCATTTGAGAGCGTTCAATCCAAAATTTGAAGATTTTGTTTCAAGAACTAGATTTCTATAGTTTATACTATAGAAATATTTTTAAATTTTCAAATTTTGGTATTTTTAATGTGAAAGCTATGGAGTGGAAGCTTGAACTTCAAAAGTGCATAACACGAGCATTTTTTAACCAAAATGGGCACTCCAATATACTGTTAGAGCTAGAAAGAGATGAAATTTCCAATTATGAGGACAATTTTTGCACAAGTGCTCACCAAATCATGCTATAAGACAATTTTTTATTCCTAGGGCATTCTCAATAGAATGGGAAAAAATTTTCATTGGTCATCAAAATTGGTCATGAGGTAGATACAAAGGCTTGTTGAAGTGTGAAAGTGAAGAAAATTGATTCTAAGAAGTTTTCTTGGCTTCTAAAGGTTATATTCAGCTGATTTTTCACTTTAACTTTGAGTTCAAATTTGACATCAAAAATTAGTTGTTCTTTCCAATAAAAATATTTGAATCACTTTATGCCTTTGAGAGCCAAAATGGTTAACAATATGATTCACCCATTGTAGAGAGAGATTAGAGAGAGACTTTTCATTGCTAGGAGAGGGAATTTCAAGTGGACACATGTCAAATGCAAAGTAGATCTGAGAATTCATTCTTCTATATCATTCTCATTCTTTGTCATTGTATGGGTTCTAGTTTTTTGAAAGAAAAAGTTTCATTGATGTGATACCATTAGGGGTTTTAATTTTTCACTGTGACACCATTGGTTCCAATTTTTGACATGGTTCCTTGATTATGACACCATTCTTTTAAAATAATTCTCTTGTATGAATAGTATTAGAGAAGATAAATATAGATAGTTTAGATCTCTTAAGTGTTTCTTTTTTTTAAATTCAAGCATATGAATGTATTATTTCAAGGAAATCAATACAAAGAATCACAAGCATTTTTTGTTTTCATTATAGATCTTGTCTCCTTTCTCAGTGAATTTTCAATGCTTTATGATCTTTGAACAAAGAGCCTAGGTCATAGTTGTAGTCCCTTAAGGTTGTATGTTGTTTCATTGTTGCTTATAATTCAAGGAGTTATGTAAATGCTACAGAGAAATCAACAGGGTTGCAAGTTTATTGAGGGGGATATCAGGTAAGAATGAGATTTAAATTGAACACAGATGTCTATTTACAAGGTGAATGGATAGATCAGATATCTGAATATATGAATAGGTATTAGGTATCCATATGTATGTGTTTAATTCATGAAATTTCCCAATAGATAAGGCACTGATTAGTTATAGGGTCACTTGTTCATGCTACTACATATTAGGGGTTTTTTTGAATTCAACATTATTAATCAAATTCTTTTCCCCTTTCATGTTGAAGAGCTACAATAGAATGCCCTCACTCGGCTTATGAATGTCATAGATTTGCATTTAGCTACTATAGATCTGTGTTATTACATGAGTTATTAGGAGATATAAGGGTTAAATCTGCATTATTAGATTCAGGGATATGTTTTGCACTGATACCATATAATTGAATCTGAGGAGTCCCACCTGCCTAGGTTTCACAGAGCCTGAAGTAGAAGAAGAATCAAGCCTTATAGTTGGCCCAGTGTCTAAAATGACAAGTTGAAAATGGGAATTAGCTGCCCCTAGACGCATCTTGTTCTCATTGGATAATTTGAAACCTGTAACATTGTAATGTGTTATTAGATGAGTTATTAGGAGATATAAGGGTTAAATCTACATTATTAGATTCAGGGATATGTTTTGCACTGATATCATATAATTGAATCTGAGGACCACCTAATCAGGTTTCATAGAGCCTAAAGTACAAGAAGATTCAAGCCTTATAGTTGGCCCGGTGTCTAAAATGACAAGTTGAAAATGGGAATTAGCTTCCCCTAGATGCATGTTGTTCTGATCAGGTAATTTGAAACCTATAACTTTTCAAAACAACAACAAAATGGCAACTCTACTGGGGGAGTTGCATACAGAAAGAAACAAAATCTTTGGCATGAAAAAGATTGGATATATCATATCTATAGAAAGATGTGTTTCTTGTTTCCTTGTTGAAGATTCATGTCCCCTAGTATCCTTATTCATTAATAGTTGTAGTTTGACTGAATTGAAGAAATTGTAGTGTGAAAGTCACTTAGCATTTTACCAAGTTCCTAGTAGATCATAGAGTTATATTGTTTGCTTCAACTTGTTAAGTACTTGGAATCCCATCTTGATGATTAGTATTTACACATATTTTTTATAAATTCTAGATTGGATTGTAATTTTGTGCAAGCTAATGTATTCTTTCTCACTAAGTGAGTGGTGACTCGAAGTCAAATCTATGAACTAGTGCAATTTGAGAATCATGGTATGATTGAAAGATACAATAGTTGGAAAGAATTTTGAAAGATATTATCTACGATTCTTGGAAATGGTTGAAGAAACTGTGTGGTGCTCTATTGCAAAGAGATACTAAATTGTAGAATAAATCTAGATCTATTGTCGTTTCCTACATTGAAGTTATTTGCAGCCACTACAGTTCAGGTATTTCTATTTTCATGAGATTTTTATTTCATGAAAATAATATTATTCAAAGGTATTCTCCATTTGGTGATCAACACTATACATAGCATATTTTTTTTTATATAAGTTTTCATATTCTTGAATTTGGATTTTGAAAAGAATATGATTGAGTGTGAAAACTAGTAGAGGGAGCAAATATTATTGAAAACAAACTTGTTGAAGTACGTGTATAAGTCATGTGAAGGAAAAAAACTTTGAGAGATTAAGATTTTAGAATCCTAAAAATTGTAGCACTTGTTTGATTATGTTCTTTCTATGAGATCAAAATCAGAGCCTCTATTTAGTGATTTTTGGCACTAGGATAAAGAGGTAGAGGGTTTGTTTTAAATGAAATCAGATCTTAGATCTAAAATTAGTTTACCAAGATATGAAGATGTGCTAGAAGATGTTATATAAATTAAGAAAGCTCTTCATAATCAAATTGCTAGATTTGTAAGAAATGTGGTAGGAAGTGTTCAAGGTCTAGAAGATGATCAGGTCTATGAAAGGTTTAAATCAGCACTTATGGAGTTGTATGTATCTCTAAGACCCAAGGAGTCTTCATGGCCTATTCCTTTCTTAGATGTCTTTATGCCTATTTCAGTTAACTAGCCATCACATTTGAGGGTACAAAAGATTCTTCATGTTGATAGTCTTTTCTAAAAATTTGAGAATAATTTAAATAGCCAATGTGAATGTGATGAAAGTAATAGCGAGTCTAGTGAATCCATAGATAATGACAACATTTATTTTGATTATGAAGATCTAGATTCTAGATCTACTAAATTAGATGATTTTAGTAAGTAGAATGAAGGTGGTTATGTGACTAAAACTAAATTATGTGCCAATATTCATGAGTGTGTAGAAAGTTTTAACAATAGTATAGATAATTCTTCTTTTGGTAAAAATGAGAATGACACACCCAATAAAGAGGTATTGTGTAAAGAAGAGGCAATATGTTTTAGTATAGATTTAGGTTTTTCAGATTTTCATATTAATGGTAATACTACTATAAGTTTTCTAGATCAGAACCTAGTAGAAGATACTTGTGATGGAGTCTTCTTGAGTGTTGATGAAGTTTCAGAATTCCTAGCTCATGATCTTGAAAGATATGAAAATGTTTCCCAGGATGGTCATATTGTTCCTTGTGGTATTTCTTCTATAGTGAGGTCATTTACCCAAGGTTTAATGTTGAATTTGATATAAAATTTGAATATCTGCTATCAAGTTTTGGAGGTATAGTTGATAATAGATCAAGTATCGATACACATGATGACTTTTCTAATAAGGAGAGTACCAATAGGGGGAAGTTTCATTTTGCTTCAGATTCATATCATGTTGATTATATTGATATTAATTTTGAATATAACAAACAAGAAAAAGCTAGGAGTGATAAATCTAATTTTGAGTTTTCACAATATGTTGTTATTAGTTCTTTAGATCAATCAAGAAATCATTGCAATCAAGATGAAGAAGTTCTTTTAAGGGATCTATTGAACACAAATGAGGTTTCAACATTGTTGTGACATGAGTTTGAAAGGTATGAATCAATGTCTAATTAAAATTTTCCTTTATTAGTGTTTGTTGATTCTCCTACATATCAGCATTGTTATTTTTTTGAAGACTTTCAACAGAAGCATGAAGATTTGCTTGAAGAAGTGAAGACTAGTAGAGATGTATTTACTATTGTCATAAGTGATGATAAATTAGATTTATGTTATATAGATGATAATGAGAGGTTGTTGATATCTTTTGATTATGACTTAACATTTAGTGAAGAGATTCATATGATTGATGTTACTAATGATGCAGAGAGATCAATTGGTTTTTTATCTAATCCAGATGGAGTAAATGACAGTAAAATGCAGTTACATGAGATGGGTTTTGATTATTCATGTAGTGAAGTGAATACTAACAAAAGTACACATGAATATAAAATTAAATCTTCTCTATAGTTTGATGAGTCTTATGCTAATAAGTTTAACACATTGACAAGTGTCTCTAAAAATTTCTTTGATGAGAATATTCATGACAATAAACTTCCTGGTGATGAAAATGTTAATGAGGATTCTTTTCATATGTTTGTTGAACCTTTTCTTGAAGACTATGATTATAATTTTTTAGTGAGTTTCATATCTGATTCAGTATGTTATGACATGATACATGAAGTTGATTTAGATCTGTTGTACTCTTTGAAGCTCGAGGCACAAGGTGAGTTGCAAGTTTTTAGTACATGCAACTTGATGAATGGTGTAGGATATGAAGTCTTTGTGTTTTTGATCAGCATGCATGAATCATTGTTGGATTTTTATTCTCAGTTTAGTCTGTGTAATCATGAGCATGCTAATTTTTTGTCTCCTAATGAGCCTGATGTCAAGGTTAATGTTGATGTATGTATGCATTATGAGAATGAAGATGTGAATTCAATTTTTCCAAGTAATTCATTTCAAGATGCTAATCTAATTGATGCAATTGATGGGAAAGATAATTTTAGTTTAGCTCAAGAAAATGTCAATGAAAATAAGATCTATGATAGAGGTAAAAAAAATTGTTGAAGTTCAATGGCCCGGGGCCATTGTATGTACATAGTAGTTGTAGTTGTTCTTTTCCTTCAATAAAGTTGTGCAAGAGAAGTTTTTGAGAATGGTTTTCTTCTTCTAGAAATCTAAATCCTTGCCATGCCTACAAGGGACATGCATGCCTAGATAGAGCCACTATTGGTGCTCAAAATTGTAGCCCCGATTTTGAGTAATATTGAAGAAATTAAGCCATATAAATGTTTTTAATGCATATGTACCTAGCTATCATTTTGAGCCCCAAGAGGTGTTTAATGCTTCTAACACCTTCCATTCAGCACATACACTCATTCCATGAAGTTAAATTAGCATTCTAAGCTATTCAATGAAATCCCATTTCGAGCAATTGTAAATTCTATATTTTCATGTAAGTCTCAAATAGCGATAGGAGCTTGTGTTTGCAATTAAATATCTCGCATCCAGTAATGTTTCATGACTCACTACTTTGGAAGTGTTTAGTTCCCATACCAAAGAGCCTATGTTTCATATGTCAAGTTATTTTGAATCCATTTGACTAGCTTTTGAATCCCTCCAAGTTGGTCACTTAATGTTGTCATGCTGATCCAATTAATTATGAATTCTAGAAGGCCCTATTTGACTTGTTGTAGTTATGACCTAGTTGATTGAAACAAGAAAATTCATTTTTTGTTGAATTTTAGAGTTTAGAGACTTGTTATGTTTCAAGTTTGAGTTTATGACAAATCCATTTGATCAATTTTTAAACATGATTCCAAATGCAATTTCAAACTTTTTACTAGTGTCAGCATTTGTAGATTTATCAAAAACCCTATTCATGATGTTATATATTAAATTTATGAGAGGTGAGATTGAATGGATTGTACCATCATGTTGTACTCCAAAAATTCTTTAAGTGTGCCAATTTTCACATCTTGATGAATTCATTTGCACACTTTCCCAAGTTAGTTCCAGTTGTAAAAAATGCTCTTCTACCATTGTTTCAATCCACAAAATTTGAGTAGCCTGCTTTGACCACTGGCCATTTACACCTAGTAATTTGTGATGATCCCAAATCCTAGATTCATACTCCCTTTGTGACATTGAACCAACACCCCATTTTTCATTCTCCCAAGTGTCCATTTTCCTAGTTTTCGAAGCCAAATCCAAACACAATTTATTATTTTTTGACATGTTTTCTTATAGGCAATTAAGAGAGGTCAACTCTGATAGTCAATATCTTTTGACCCTGAATTCATCATGAGATGATATTCAACATAGTGCAAGTATGTAGAAAAAAGAATCAATATATTTAGTTTTAGATCCTGGTCAAGTTTTTGGGTCAGTTTTTAAGGCCAGTCAAAGGACCTCTTGGCATTAAGTCAACAAATTATAGAATGATGTCAAATGAGTTTCCAAAATTGATTGCAATGGTCAAACCTAATTCTAATTAATATGATCAGTTTAATGGATCACTGTGGCATTTTAGGTGTTTGTAAATGAAATTTCTTTTAGTCAAACCCACCTGGGGCTCCACTGATTTCATCATATTAATGTAAATATGTATGAAACAATGATTCTCAAAGGTTTTCAAAAGGGGATAAGATATGAAAAGGGAGTCCTTGAATTTTGGCTAACTTCCATAAAGAACAAGGATGTTGTGGCAAAGCTTTGAGGTTTAATGAGGAAATTGGAAAAGTTGCCAACTGGCTATAAGAAGGAACTCATAGTAGCATTGAAAAGTTTTTCACAAAATAAGAGTGCAGATCAAAATTGCAAGATTACCATTTCAAAGGATGCAAACAATGGCTTATCAAAAATGATAATAGATGAACTAAAAAATCAAAGAAAGAAAGGTTAGGTTGAAAATCTTCACATTTCTTCATTAAAAGCATCTTAGGTTTTAGCTCCATGTGTGGAAGGAAATGATGCCAATTTACATGCTACTGGTAAGAATTCAAGAAATCGCAAGAAGGAATCTAGTAGTAGCAAGAAATTTGTTGATATAATTCCTCAACCAAGTATTCCTAGGGAAAAAATGACTCTTCAAAGACCTCTCATGAAAAATGCAAGTGAGGATTGTGAAGGGCACATGTTTGAGTCAATTGAGGGTTGCAATGAAGAAGTTAAGACTCGCCTACAATTAAAAATTGACAAGGGATCAGCTCAAAAGAAATGGAAAGTTATGAAGAGTGTAAAAAATTTAGGGAGGAAAGGTAGTGTTGGTCTTGCCGAAGATTAGTTAAAGATAAATTTTGAAGAACCATGGAAAAATCTTGTCCACAAGAAGGTGTAGCCTAGATGGATTACTTATAACCCAAGTAACATGCGACCTAGACCTCTAGTAGAGAATACAATCATGGTATGGTTAGTTACTTGGAATGTGAATGGTTTGAGGGCCTTATTGAAATGGAAGGAGGTTGAAGATATTTAGTAAAACATGCAAGCCTTAAGCAAGGAAGAGAATCTACAAGGAATGTCAAAGGAGGTAGGGGAGTTTAAAAAAAAATCCCAAGCCATAAGCAATGAAGATAGAACATGCAGGCAATTAGAGCAGGCCATAGGCAAATCGGACAAGGAGCTGGCCAGTGTTAAGAAAGGGGCTCCACATGAAAGTAAACCATGGGAGGGAGACTAACGACCTAACTAGAAGACAACTAACCACTTCCAGTAGCTCGAATACAAGCAACTAGCTTTTGTTTTCATATTAACAACTAGGAATGGAGGGGCCATTTTAAGATAGAGGGTGGCTTGGAGAAAAAACATAGGGGAGCCCATGTGGAGGGGCACTATCCCAGTCATAGCATATGGAGGCATCCATCAAGAAACATTCCAAGTCAAGGAACCCACGACTTGGAAAATAGAAGATGCCAAAAGTTTTCAAACTCATGTAGTGCCAAGCCAAAGTACCAGACCATGAAAAGGAACTTTCAAGAAAATGCAAGGGGAAGAAGAAAAGATTGCCCAATGTAGAATAGGAGCCTTGTGTTGCAAGAGAAATTCATAGGCAAAAGGGATTTGAATGTTTTAACCCCACATGCCTTGTGGTGGTACAACTTTTAATCTTTAAATAGTATTGCACTTGAATGGCTTTGTGTCTATGAGACATGGCCTTTTAAAAGCCAAGGTGTGTGTGGGTCTGACTAGAGATTTTGAGTTAACCAAATCATTAATTTTGAGTGAATATGTTGATCTGTATATTGATGTCATTAGTGACATGGAATCTGAGAAAGGAGAGTGTACCATCTGGATGATCATGTAGTTGTTACTATATCACCAAGCAGAGTTACTCACTAGTTAACTATGGTGACATAGCGACCACTGAGGTGGTGATGAGACACATGGGACTAGTTGGCAGTGACATGGCAGTGAATGAGTGCAGAGGTGGTGATGACATGGTAACCACAGATGGAGTTTTCCAGAAAAGTTCACTAGAATCCAGTGATCGCCATTTTGCCACCAGAAAATGAGAGATTTTATGGCAAGCAACATGGTGACTTGCCAAAAAATCTAGAAATTTGATAGAGTTTGTGAGAAGATATGTGGGTCTCCCCAAGATCAAAGCTAATATAGATATGACAAGTGGTACCATGTTATTGGACAAGGGGATATTACTTTTTTTAATAATGTCTTTTTTCCAAATTTGAAGCATTTGAGAGCATTTAGTTCAAAATTTGAAGATTTTATTTCAATAATTGAATTTCTATAGTTTATACTAAAGAAATATTTTTAAGTTTTTAAATTTTGGTATTTTTAATGTGAACGCTATGGAGTGGAAGCCTAAACTTCAGAAGGGCATAATAGGGGCATTTGTTCACCAAAATAGGCACTCCAATATACCGTCAGAACTAGGAAGAGATGAGCTTTCTAATTATGAGGTCAAATTTTGCATAGGCATTCATCGGTTTGCACTATAAGACAATTTTTGATTCCTAGTGCATTCTCAGCAAAATGTGCAAAATTCATCATTGATCATCAAAATTGGTCATGAGGCAGATATAAAATCCTATCAAAGTGTGAAAGTGAAGAAAATTGATTCTAAATGGTTATCTTGGCTTCTAAAGGTTATATTCAACTAATTTTTCACTTTTACCTTGAGTTCAAATTTGACATCAGAAATCAATTATTCTTTCTGATCAAAATATCTAAATCACTTTATGCCTTTGAGAGCCAAAATGGTAAAGGATATGATTCACTTATTGCAAAGAGAGATTAGAGAGAGTCTTTTCATTGCTAGGAGAGGGAACTTCAAGTGGACACATGTCAGATGTAGAGAAGATCCAAGAATTCCTTCCTCTATATCATTGTCATTCTTTCTCATTGTATGGGTTCTAGTTTTTGGGAAGAAAAAGTTTCATTGCTATGATTCCATTAGGGGTTCTAGTTTTTCACAATGAGACCACTAGTTATAATTTTTGACATGTTTCCTTGACTATGACACCATTCTTTTAGCATAATTCTCTTGTATGAACAGTGAGATTGAAGATAAATATAGATAGTTCAGATCAATTATGTGTTTATTTGTTTTAAATTCAGGCATATGAATGTATTATTTCAAGGAAATCAATACAAAGGACATCAAGGGTTTGAGTTTTCATTTTATATCTTGTCTCCTTTCTCAGTGAATTTTCAATGTTTTATGATCTTTGAACAAAGAGTCTAAGTCATAGTTGGAGTCCCTTAAGGTTGTATGTCGTTTCATTGTTGCTTATAATTCAAGTAGTTACGTAAATGCTTTAGAGAAATCAATAGGGTTGCAAGTTTATTGAGGGGGATATTAGGTAAGAATAAGATTTAAATTGAACATAGATGTCTATTTAAAAGGTGAATGGATAGATTAGATACTTGAATATATGAATAAGTATCGGGTATCCATATGTATGTGTTTGATTCATGGAATTGCCCAATAGATAAGGCACTAATCATTTATAGGGTCACTTGTTCATGCTACTGCGTATTAGGGGTTTTTTTGGATTCAACATTATTAATAAAATGCTTTTCCCCTTTCATGTTGAAGAGCTACAATAGAATGCCCTCTCTAAGCTTATGAATGTCATAGATTTGCATTTAGCTACTATAGATCTGTCTTATTACATGAGTTATTAGGAGATATAAGGGTTAAATTTACATTATTAGATTTAGGGATATGTTTTGCATTGGTTCCATATAATTGAATTTGCAGTCCACATACCTAGGTTTTGCAGAGCCTTATGTAGAAGAAGGGTAAAGACTTATAGTTGGCCCGGTGTCTGAAATGACATGTTGAAAATGGGAATTAGCTACCCCTAGATGTTTCTTGTTCTCATTGGGGTAATTTGAAACCTGTAACATTTCCAAATACCAACAAAATATTTGGGGCACTAAAAGCTATCTCTATTATAGATAATTCTCTAGACTATCTCAGCTTATTCTCAACTACTTCAAGTCTCACAAGTAATGTTTCCTTGGTGAGATATTTGGTACAAGAGATCAACAACTATATTATTTGAATTACCAGCTTAGTTTTAAAATCTTAAATATCTTCCAGATCACCTCATCATCTTCCTCGGTTTGTCCTTGAGATCTAATACTTGTAACAATTTTTGATATCCTGCCTACATATGTTCTTATAGATTCATCTTCCATAATTTTAGCATGTTTAAATGCACAAATCCAAATTTTTAGCCTAAATTTCTTAAAATTTTCATCACCTTCAAAACTATTTTCCAAAGCTTTCCAAATCTTATGAGAAGTATCAAATGTTTTTGCCTAGTTGTACTCTATTTTAGGAAGTGCAAACAATAGTTCTTCTCTAGCTCTCATGTCACACATGAAAAGTTCTCTCTCATTCTCAATATGATTTCTAGTGTACTTTCAACAATTATTGTCTTTTCTAATTTAGTTAAGATCCAATATCCTGGACCCATACATAATAGACATGTCTTCATATTTTCCATCTTGCTATCATCATTTATTCCATCAAACTTCAAATTATCCTTTCTGAATATGTTAGCAATGGATCTCCCAAGGTTATTAAACTTTATTTTGAAGGACCTATTTCTTTGATACCAATTGTTAGACATAATAGTCCACCAAGATAACTAAGAGGGGCGTGGGGGGATTCAATCAACTATCTAATTGAAACATTTATGAACTTTAATTAATCTTAACCATTAAATCAAAGTAAATAACAACCATAACAAGATGCAATTAAATAATTATACTATATTTATTAACTAATAAAACCCTTGATTAGAGGGAAAACCCTAGTGGGAATGATTCCCATATATATATATATATATATATATATATATATATATATATATATATATATATGTTCTTTGTTAGAGGATAGACCCTTTGAGGAGTCTATGAAAACATTTAGTACACAAGAGTCCCCACTAAGAGACTTTAAATTCTTCGTAGGAGATTCCAACCCTATTAGGAGTTTTAGAAGGAAAAAGTGTTGGAAGCATGAATGTTGATGATGCTTCTATAGGGGAGTATTGTAGAAACATGATTAGATCTATTGGAAGTATAAGATGAGTAACTGAGAGGGGAGGGTTGAATCAAATACTACTAAAATAAATCCTAGATCCTTTAGATGTTAGTACAAAATAAAGTCTAAAAATTGAATACTACTTAAGCTCAGTAAACACAACTAAAATACTCTAACTTGGTAAGTAATGATTATGCATATCTTTAAATGTTATCTGTGATTACCCTTACTTTAAAATAGTTGCAAAAACATAAAATAAAATAGCATGAACACATTTGACACCAAAATTTAACATGGAAACCCAATTTGGAAAAAAACACCAATTGTAACTAGTTATTTTTTTCACTCTTTTGAGCTAAGCTCTGCTAGGAGCCAATCCTATTAAAGGTTACAAAACACATTGCTAGGTGTGACTCTGTTAAAGGATTTAATCACCCTATTAGGAGTGGCCTTGTTAGAGGTCATAAGAAAAATAAATAGAATTGCCACCTTGTTAGAGGATTTACAAATAGCTATTAAGCCAACTCTGTTAAGAGATTTAGATCTCTACTACAATGGTTAGAGAGTAATAATGAGATGACCTAATTTGTATGCAACTAAATTTTCTTATTATAGATCTCTATTTTAGCTTTTACTTGATCCTTCCTAATCAAATATAGCTTTTTTTCTCCACAAGGATATTCTTTTTATCCTTCAAACTCAATTTCCTACTGCATCATTAGGTCTTCAAAATAATCCATGCATTCACTTACACACTTTCAAATTCACAACTTGACCATATACTTAAATCTGTCATATTGTCAAGTCAGCTCATATGCAACTTAGAATTACTAATATTCATCATCATAGTCGGCTAGAACCAATAGATAAATCAATTAAGCTTAATATGCCAAGATAATAAAATCCTTCATTAGCTAACCCAACTCAGTAGACACTAACTCAGAAGTTATTTCTTGTGTTAACTAGTAGAAGCTTGGTTAACACTACAAACTTGGAAAGATCCTTTGGAAACCAAGTGAGCACAATTAACACTAGTTTCATCCAACCTTTCCTCATTAACTAAGTGACCTCAATTAACACTCAACTTCTATAGACTTTCCTTTGATTCCCTACTAAACTTGGTAGACACTGCCTTCTAAACTAGGAAAACATAGGAACACTCGGTAGACATAGAAAACCATCTTTACTACCCGAGTAAGCTTGACATATAATAATTGATAATGATATGACACTGTTGTAACACAAAAGAAAATACACAATTAATAAATTATATCCAAAAATCTCCCTCTTTGGAATTGATGGCAACACAACATGTCATAATGAAATTTCGGATTTATTCTTAAGAACTCCCTCTATCAATGTGAGCTCTTCCTTTCACTAGATTTTCTCTCTGTCTACAAAAAATTCTGCCAAGTTCATTCACAAAACTTTCTCCCACTTACAAAAAACTTCTCCTTTTTTGGAATGACAAAAATTTCTTGGAGATATGACACTAAACTTCTCCCTCTTTCACACACATTCCAAAGACAATAACTCTATTAATATCAATGTTCCTTAAGTACCAATTCATTTACAATATGCTCTTTGTCAATTTCACACAACCTGATTGATTTTTAACTATCTCTTTTTGATGCATCACTAAACTTCATTTAGTGAGCTTCAAATAGGGGAATCACCCCTAGCTTACCTCTTAGATATAGAAATGCATCCTTAGGTAATGGCATGGTGAATATGTCTATAATTTGTGCTTTTGTATTCACATATACCAATCTAACTTCTTTATCCTATATCAATTCTCTTAAGAAGTGATATTGTATAACAGTGTGCTTAGTTTTGGTATCCATTACTAGATTCTTCGATATATTGATTGCACTGGTGTTATCATTGTGTATGACTATTTGATCCTTGATCTCTATCTTCATTCCTTCTAGCGATTGTTTGAACTTAACAATGTTAGAACAATTAACTATTGCTGCCACATATTCTACCTCTACTATGGATTGAGAAATGCAATTTTGTTTTTTGCTTGTCCAAGACACTTGTCTTTTACTGAGAAAGAATGCTCCACCACTAGTGCTTTTTCTATCATCAAGACTTCCTACCCAATCAACATCAATAAATACCTTCAAGTCTAAATTACCTCTAAGTGTGTACCATAAGCCATAGTGTTCAGTACCATTTAGATACCTCATGATAATGTTGATTTCCATTATTTGATTTTCTGTAGGATTTGTTGAGAATCTTGTCACCATTCCAACTGTTAGTATAATATCAGGCCTTGTATTTATTATATACTACAATTTTCCAATCATTGATCTGTATGTGGTATGATCTACTTCTTTGGAATTATCATTCTTGGAAATCCTATGTCTAGTAGACATAAGGGTTCCAACTAATCTTGAATCTTCCATTCGAACTTCTTTAGTATCTCCTTGATATACTTAGATTGGGTGATGTAGATACCATTTTTGTTCTATTGTATCTACAACCCAACAAAGAATTTTATCTCACCAAACATAGACATCTTGATTTCTTTACTCATTTCTTCTAAAAATGCTTTGCAAAAGTCATAATTTCCTATGAATAAGGTATCATCAACAAATATTTTTTCCAACACAATCTTTTTTTCTAGTCCTTTGATATATAGACCACTATTATCATTTGTTCTTTGAAGTCCAATCTACATCAAGGAATTATGAAGTCTTTCATACTAAGCTCTAGGAGCTTGCTCGAGACCATATAATGGTTTGTGTAACTTGAAAACTATGTCTCATTTTCTAGGATCTACAAAACCTTTTTGTTCTTCAATACAGACTTTCTCATCAAGAATTCCATTCAAGAATGTAGATGTAACATCCATTTTGTATACTTTAAATCCTTTTTGTGTTGCATATACTAGTAAAGTTTTAACACCTTCTAATTTTGTAACAGGAGAAAAAGTCTTACCATAATCAATACCCTTTTGAGAATAACCTCTACATACCAATCTTGCCTTGTTTCTTAGAACTTTTCCATCTTCATTCATCTTATTTCTGAGCACCTACGTTGTGCCAATTACATTTTTATCCTTAGGTCTAGGAACAAGAGTCCAAGTTTTATTCTTTTCTATTTTTTCTATCTCTTCATTCATTTCTTCAACCCAACTTTCATTATCTAGAGCATCTTTAACATTTCTAGATTTAAATTTAGCAAGTAAACATGTAACTTTTAATTTTCTTTTTGTCATTGTTCCATCAGATTTGTCTTCAATGATCTAATTAGGTGCATGATGCCTTTTGACATATCTTGCTAACATAGGCTCTTTGGGTGTTGAATGAATCAATCTATCTTCATTGTGAATTTTAGTATCAACCTCAAGTCCAATTGTCTATGAATTGGGTCCATCAAACTTGGTCTGAACTAGCTTAGTAGCCTCTAACTTGTGTCCTTCAGACTATGACTTGGGTTGCACCGTCTACAACTTGATAACTATTGCAGATTTTGGAGACTTGGGAGATGAATCCTCCTTTTTTCAAATAGGTTTGGCATGGTATCAGGTTCATAGTAAAAAAGTCTTTTGAAATCCTCTGGCTCCTTGTTGGTTTCTTCTTCACTCTTTTCTACAAACTTATCAATTCTAACAAGTGCACTTTCTATTATTTTATGAGTAGAAAAATTCAAACATTTGTATGCTTTACTTCTATAAGAGTATTCTAGAAATATGTCTTCATCACCTTTTACATCAAATTTACCATTTCTAGACTCTTTCAAGATATAACATTTGTTGTCAAATACTATCAACTACATTATATTAGGTTTGTAGCCATACCATAGTTGATAAGAAGTTTCTTTTTAATCTTTTTTTCAACCATACACTATTCAAGGTATGAATTGTAGTGTTGATAGCTTCCTTCTAGTATTTGATTGCAACATCTTTGCAAAATAAGTACTGATTATGAAAATCTTTAAATGTTATCTATTGACTTAGTTGCAAACACATAAAATAAAATAGCATGAACACATTTTACACTAGGATTTAACATGGAAACTCAATTTGGAAAAAACCACCAATTGTAACTAGTTAATTTTTCACTCTTCTAAAGTGAGCTCTGTGAGTAGCCAATCTTGTTAAAGGTTGAAAAACACACTATTAGGTGTGACCCTATTAAAGGATTTAATCATCCTATTAGGAGTGGTCTTGTTAGAGGTCTCACAACAATTTAATAGAACTACCACCTTGTTAGAGGATTTACAAAGACCTGTTAAGCCAACTCTATTAAGAGATTTGAATCATTGCTACAATGGTTAGAGAGTAACATTGAGATGACTTGATTTCAATGCAACCAAATTTTTTGATTAAAGATCTTTGTTTTAGCTTGTACTTGATCCTTCTTGATTGAAAATAGCTTTTCTGATCCACAAGGATATTCTACTTATCCTTCAAACTTTCTTCCTTTTTGCATTATTAGGTCTTCAAAATCATCTATGCATTCACTTACACACTTTCAAATTCAAACTGGACCTTATAATTATATATTTCATATTGTCAATTTATCTCATATGCAACTTAGAAGAGCTAATATTCATCATCACAATTGACTAGAACTAGTAGATAAATAAATTAAGTTTAATATGCTAAAATAAGAAAATCCTTCATTAGCTGACCCAGCTCAGTAGATACTAACTCAAAAGTAATTTCCTATATTAACTAATATATGCTTGGTTAACACAGCAAACTTACAAAGATCCTTTAGAAATTGAGTGAGCTCAAGTAACACTAGTTCCATAAAACTTTTCCTCATTAACTAAGTGAACTTGGTTAACATTCAACAACTACAAACTTTCCTTTGATGCCTGAGTGAACTCGATAGACACTAGCTTCTAAACTAGGAAAAAAATAGGAATACTTGATAGGCACTAAAAACTATCTTTACTGCCAAACTAAGCTCAACATAAATTGACTAATAATGATATGACATTTGTGTAAAATCAAAGACAAGACATAATTAATAAATTGTATCCAACATAGATCATTATCATGATGATATGCTATATTCATGACTGTGTTCGTCATTGATGTCTATTGAGAATAGATTGAAGAAAATTGTTGAAGAAAGAGACTATAGAGAATAGATTGATACAAGTATGATCAATATGTTTCAATCATTATTTTGTTACTGATGTCAAACCTACTATTTTCTGTTATGACAACTAATTATATGATTTAAGTGCTACCACTTATTTGATTGGTGAAAGAGATTTGATCAAAAGATGTAATAATAGCACATAGAGGAAAGGTTGATTTATGATTATGTAAAGGAGTATAAGAATCAACTAAGATAGTGATAAAATGATGTATTGATAATCTACTTAAGGTTGCAAAGGCTGGTTACACTAAGTAAGTATAGTAAAACAAGTTAAACAAAGTCTGTATGCCAAGCTTGACCAAGTGAATAGTAGGTGCTGAGAAAATTTAGTGCAAGTAGAGTAGAGAATTAGTTAGAACTAAGTAAAAGTCTATTTTAGTGTATGCTGAGAAAAATAGTGGATGCCAAGTAAAGTTTAGTTGATGTCTAGAAAATGTAAACTTTAGTTCATGTTGAGTGATTTTATAGAGGATGTCAACCAAATTAGTATGTGCCAACCATCAGAAGCAAATTAATGTCAAGTGGTTGTATTACTTGAAAGATTGTGAATTCGATGGATCTAAGCCAAAAAAAAAAAATATTGGGTTGTGTGAACTAGGTTGAAGTAAGATTGATGATTTGGTGGCACAGAATTCAAGGTAAACCATTTAAAGGTGAATTTAAAGAAGATTGGAGGAGAAGTTTCTAGAAGAGATATGAAATATGGGGTAAATTCATTGTATCCTACCCAACCTATCCTAACCCTAACTTGGAAGATGGAGAATGAGTGGGAAAAGATCTTAGTTTCCTATTTATAGAAATGGTTGGTTAGAAGCAAGCGATGTCATTTGCAAGAACCTAAGCAAGACAAGGAGTCAAGAGTTTTGCTTCATCAAGTGACCTAAGAGAAGAGTCTACATTGGCATGTGAAACAAAAAGGCTTAAGGGTATAGATGCTTGAAGGGTGAACAAGCTATTAGTGATGAAATGTGTGAAGGCCAAGCAAAATGGAGGACTGGAATATATATCTATAGTCTACAAATAGAGTTGTAAGTTGTTATCAAATCAAGCCTTACTACTACTCTCTAATAATTGTATCAGTATAAGGTAAATCCTTTTGATGAGGGTTGACCTAATAGTAATTTGTAAATCTTTTAAAAGGGTGGCTTTCCAAGTGAATGGTCTAAAGTCATCTAACAAGGTTCACTCCTAATAGGGTGATTGAAATCCTTTAACAAGGTCATATTTAATAGTGTGTATTGTAACCTTTAACAAGGCAGGTTTTTCACAAGGCATCACGTCAAAAGAGTGAAAGAGAGTAGCATGTTACTGGTGGTTTTTTCCAAAATTAGATTTCCAAATAAATTATTTGGAATGTGAAGGGTCATGGTCAACGAAACTATGCTCTTAGGTGGCAATAAAAAATTAGAAAATTAGGGTTATGTCAATGTGATGTGCAATTTTTGACTTGGTATTGACTTTATATCAAAATTTTGAGAGAAAAGAATCTCTAGAAAATTGAATCTAGTTTCTAAACTACTAGGACTTATCTCAAAAAAATAGAAATTGATTGGTCAAAATTTTGAATTTTAATGACATATTACAAAAGTTTTAGAACAAAAATAAGAAGTAGACGTATGTCTGACCAACTTAATCAAAACCAAATGATAATGTTTTTTAATAATATTCTAGGTATAAGTAGTAGACTCATGCCTAGATGTGACACATATTTTTGAGAATTTTTATTCTAAATAAATAATAATTAATTAATTTTTGAGTTTAGTATTTTTGGAATAAATAAACTCTCATGTTTGACCACCTTAACTAATTCAAAACCCTACAAAATTCAATTTTTCATTTTTTTTCCTTACAGTAGAAGAAACATAGAATGTGATGCATCTTTTGGATTTAAAAAATGTTGTACCATTTGAAAGTTGTATTTGTTTTTCAAGTAGTGTGTCAGTTAGCACTTTATACATAAATCTATTAGAAAATAAGTAATAATTATGTACTAAACTCATAATTTGACAAACCTTACATTTATGGAAAGATAAGAACATTCTTAAGAAACCTTTTTCATTTCATCGAATTTTGGTGAAAAAAAAGTCATCAGCTACATGTTTGTAGTAAAAATCACATAAAAATAGGCCAAAAGCACATTTTTAGGATGTTCTTAAAGTTGGCCATATAGGTTTGGTATCAAAAAATATAGTATACCTTATAAAGATATTAATTGTTTTCATTTAGTATCAGGGTGGGTGGGAAAAATATTGGAATAGATTTTGAAATGGTTTGAGATATTTTAGAACTATAGATTTTTCAGATTGCCACTTTTTGGCACACTATGATCTTGCACATACCCTATTATGTCAAGTTTATTTATGAATCTATTACATTTCATGTTTATATTTTTGCAAGTTGATTTAATACTAACCTACAAGATTTAAATGATTACATAATCTAATGCATGCATGCATGATGATAAATATTTTATTGGTCCAATTAGTTGTGAAAAGTTCTATTTATATATTTGGACCATGGATAACTAATTCACCCCCCACCCCTCTCAGTTATTCTAATGTATTCCAACAATTTTTAGCGAGCCATCTAGTTAAGATGACTAGTTTACAGGTACTAGAAGCACAAAGATCCAGATGTCAAAAAGAGTAGTACCCAAGCTTAATAGAGATAGCTTTCCTACATGAATTTTTTTGATAAAGATTCACCTTGGAGGACTTGGAGATCATGCACAATATACCATTACTACTAAGTATGTTGATCATGCTAGAGCCCTACCTATTGAGCATATGAAAAAGAAGAAAGAATATAACCAAGAAATGTTGGATATTGCCTCTACCCTAAGTTATGCTAAGTTTGATGATATAAAAGGTCTTGATAATGCAAAGAAAATATGGGACACCTTAACCACCATCTATGGAGGAGGAACTAGTTTTCAAAGAGCCAAAGCTAAAAGTCTTAGAAGTAAGTTTGATGATATTAGAATGGAAGAAGGTGAAAATATTACTCAATATGTCACAAGGATAAAAGAAGTTGTTAATGTAATAAGAGTAGCTACTACTAATATAGATGATGATACTATACTAAGAATTTTTTTGAGAATATTGTTTCCTATATATACTATTAGAGTTTCTACAATTCAAGAACTAAGATGTATACCAGGGAATAATCTATCACTTGAAGGTCTATTAGGTAGACTCACTGCATTTGAGCTATCTAACATTGATAATTAAAAACTTGAGAATATTGAATCTACTTTCAAAGCTAAGGTGGCACTGAAGGAACTTGATAAGATGAAGAAGAAAATGATAAAGTATGTGTCTAGTGACAATGATACAGATGAGGAGGATGTAGAACAAATTGAAGCACTATTGGCAAGAAGATTCCACAAAGGTAAAGGCAAGTTCAACGATAAGTTACGTATCATTTATTTCAATTGCAATAAGGTTGGTCATATTGTTGCTAGATTTCCATAAAAGAAGAACTATAGCAGTAGTAACTATTAGAGTAATTAGTTGTTTTCACTTGTTAATTAAATCACTTTTATTTAATTAAATAAGTTGCCTATTACTCTAGTTTGCTTAAGCTATCTTGTAGGTACATATAATTAATATTTTATAAACTATATTGTGCAGCTTAGCTTTTTTAGGCTTTACGGCTTTCATTGACCTTTAAGGTTGAACTCTTGTAATTCTTTTTCAAGCATTCATTCAATCAATCTGGGAATACAGTTTCTCTCATATTGTTGACTTTTTCCAAGCTCCTCTTTTTCCTTCTTTTTTTGGTTTCTCTTCAGTAGGTTATTTGCATGTAGGTGATCTTAGCAATCTGTGAAGTTGGTTTTCACAACTTCTACATGGTATCAGAGCCTCCCTACTACTTCTCTATTGAATGATTTTTGAAGCCACAGTTCGAAGTTAGAAACCCCAACTTTTTTGAGGTTTTTTCTTCAATCGAGAGGAAGAGAAATTTTTATGGCACTTTGGGCCCAAATGGATGCTGCCATTGGATCAAGAAGGCCGTTTACAATTAGGATCCATATAAAATTTGTCCTTTTTGGCTTTCCAGTATTTAGGAAAAAATTTTACCCCCCCCCCCCCCCCCCGGAGGCCGTATGGATGCATTTATTGCAAAAATATCTTAAAAAAAAAATTAAAAATGTGGCCATAGGCACCGTTGACCAGTGGCCACCACCACACTACCTCAGTACAACTTGCGTGCCACCGCCATTGGCAACAGCACCGCGGAGCTGCTGCAGCACCACTCAACAGTCTCTGCCACTCTACCACCACCTGGGCACCACTGAACAACCTCCTCCACCACGATAACACCCATGGCTGCCGCCCCTATGGCCACCACCATCGATGGTGATCTCTAGTTTGCCACCTCCTGCATAGTTAGCTTGTGTGGCATTTTTAACCAACCTGCAGCTGACATGTGGCACGGGTGCCACGTTGGCATTTGAGTCAAGGCCCGTGCCACGTAAGAAGGTCTAGTCAGCATCGCCATGTGGATGCCACGTGGTGCTACCATGTGGCATTTTTTTTGTTGCAACAGCAAGGAGGTAGCCAAATTTTTTGTCATGTTTTTCTAACATTAGCATGACATCAGCATTGCATCATCAACACTGCAAGCACTCTCTAGGTCCTTTTAGACCTACTCATAGTTTTTTGGCCATATCTTGAGCATATAGAGGTCTTTTTCTGATCTGAAAGAAGCACCAAAAACTTGGTTCTGAGATGGAGATAGTGGTGCAAGATTTTTCTATTTTTGATGCAATTTAGTTTCCTATTTTGGCAATTGAATTTTGAAGTTCTATTTTGGACTCCGACGAGCATTTCTTGTGCGTCGCATCTCCTTTTTTTGAAAACATGATATTTTTGGAAAGCTGGTTCTATCTACTTTTCAAAAATGATGTAATTTCTTCCAAATTATATTCCATGCTCTTTCTATCATTTTTTTGGCATTTTTTCTCTATAATGGATATCTTGGGTATTTTAGGTCTAGGGATCATTTTCTTGGCATGGGATCTCTTCTTTTGGGTTGTACTATCTTTTGTATCATCTTTTTCCCCTTTTTGATCTTGTTGATATTCATTGTAAGCATCTTTATGCAAATGCACTAAGATAAAGTGCCACTCTTGCATTTCAAGATCATTTTCATCATTTTGGTTTGTTGTACTCACACTATTTTGTAAAGTGCCATTGGGGGGGATAGTTGTTTGCCAATTTTGTGCCCTCTTCCTCTTTTTGCCTTATGTAGTGTCAGTAACATGTGCCTTTATTGGTGTATGTACCTCACTCTCGATGTGTTTGGTTCCTGTGTTGTTGGAGAATTTTGGCCCATCTTTTCAGTTGCCTGTCACCTCACCCTGTCTGGATTAAGGGGGGTTATATTATTGTTCTATGCTTCCTTGGTTTGATGGTTAGTTAGTGTGAGCTATGTATTTAGTACCTAATCCTACATACTAGGTGATTGTAGTGGCTGGCTACCTATGCATTTCGGTGAGATGGATCACCTACCATATAGACACTCTCGGTTCGTGCTTTCTACTTTTGTGGAGGATCCTCAGATCAGTAGTTTCTTTCTGATAGAGTTTGTGGCTTCTTCTACTTCAGTGGTTTTCTTCATGATCTTCTCTTTGTTCCTATCTTCTAAAACATTCTTTGTTATCCCTTTTTGGAGAGGGGTTTTCCCCACTGGGTTTTCTCCTTTGTCTCCAATTTACATAGATTTCCTTATTTTAGGTACCTGATCAGGCCTTGTTGTTGGGATCCATTTTTTCTTGCTTTCATATTTGTGCTAGGTTAGCTTACCTCCTGAGCTTCACTTAAAAGGGGGTGTTAGAGTAATCAGTTGTTTTCACTTATTAATTAAATCACTTTGATTTAATTAAATAAGTTTCTTATTACTCTAGTTTTCTTAAGCTATCTTGTAGGTGCATATAATTAATATTTTATTAATTATATTGTGCAACATAGCTTTTTTAGGCTTTAGAGCTTTCATTCACCTTTAAGGTTGAAATCTTGTAATTATTTTTCAAGCATTCATTCAATCAATCTAGGAATATAATTTCTCTCATATTGTTGAGTTTTTCCAAGCTTCGCTTTTTCCTTTTTTTTTTCGATTTCTCTTCAGTAGGTTATTTGCATGTAGGTGATCTTGGCAATCTGTGAAGTTGGTTTTCACAACTTCTACAGTAAATACAAAAGTAGGAGAGATGAAGACAACAAGGACTACAAAGAAAAAAGAAAAAATTCATGCTACATTACTGAAGAGGAAACAAAAGATGAATCTAATGAACATGATGATGAAGTGGTGTATGTTGCAATGAAGGATGAATTTGATGAAGATGAGGCAATTACACTTGTGTCTTGTGTGAACAAGAATGAAAGATGGATCATTGATAATAGGTGTTCACATCACATGACTAGAGAATAAAGTAAGTTCACTACCTTGAATTTTTATGATGGAAATAGTGTGAAATTTGTTAATGATGCACCATGTTTGATAAAAGGAAAAGATTCTATCAAACTCACAGATAAGATTTTATGTGACAATTCTTACTATGTTGAAAGCCATAACTATAATCTCTTAAGTTTGTCACAACTAAATAATTTGAGATGTAAGGTTGTTTTTGAAAATAAGATTGCTAAGTTACATGACACTGATGGGAAACTGATTGGAAGTGGTGACCAAACTAGGAGTAATCTATTCTATCTTGATATAGAGGATTATACTTATCTAATTCAAAATTTGATGATGTGCGGAAATGGAACAAAAGCTAATGTCATGTTAATTTTGATAACTTGGTTAGTATTAATAACATGAGAAAAGTTAGAGATTTTCCTAAGTTGAAGAAGCTTGATATTATAATGTGTAAATAATGTTAGTTAGGAAAAATAAAAAAGTCCAATTTTAAGAGTAAAACTCATACCTCTAAAGATATACTAAAGATTATTCATACTAAATTGTGTGGACCAATTGAAGTGCAAAGCTACGAAGTAGAAAAGTGCATTATGCTACTTGTTGATGATTATTCTAGAATAACGATAGTTATGTTTCTAAAACAAAAATCTGATGCTTTCCAAATGTTTAAGTAGTACTTAGCAAGAGTTGAGAGGGAAATAGGTCTGAAGTGTTTGAGATCTAACAGAGGAGGAGAATTTACATCAAATGAGTTTTAGATGCTTTGTAATGATAAAGGAATCAAAGAAAAGACATCTGCCCCTAGAACCCCTTGACATAATAGAATAGCTAAAAGAAGGAAGTGATCTATAATAGACTATTTTAGAACACTCATGATGTAGAAAAATGTTCTTTGAAATACAAAGAAGTTGTAAGTACATCTATCCATACCTTAAATTGTGTACGAGTCAAGAAAGGTATTCATACAACACCTTTTCAACTATGGTATGGATACTCACCCAATCTAAAATACTTTAAGATATTTGGAAGAAAATGTTAGATTCTTAAAGACTCCAAGAATGGTAAACTAGATGCAAAAAGTGAAGAAGGTATATTCCTAGGATATTCCACAAGAAGTAAATCTTATAAATGTTTAAATACTAACACTAAAAAAGTTGTGGAATGTGCAAATGTAAATTTTGATGAATATATAGAGGTATATGACACTACCCCTATGAAAGAAATAGGAGAATAGAAATTATTTATATACTCATATGAAGGTATGCCTACTGAAGAAGATGGTTCTAATCAAGCTACAAACCAACAAGTTTCAGTCATAGCCAAGTCACATATTATGAATCTTGCCAAATTACATTTAGGAACCAAGCTACATTTAGATGCTAAGTTACAAAATAAATTTGATGCACATTTTGATTCTAGGATTAGTGTACATGAAAAAGATGTTGAGCTACCTAACAAAGATGTACACAATGACTTTGAAGTTGAAACACAAAATGAAGAAACTAGAGCTAAACCAAGATTGTCCAAATATGTCAAGAGGCATCATCCTACTAAAAAAATTATTGGGGATAAAGATGCCAGACCAATGATGAGAAAAAAATAGAGAAATGATTCATGTTTACTAAGCATGAAAGAATCTAAATCAATGAGAGATGCTTTAGAAGATGTGGACTGGAGTAAAGCCATGGAAGAAGAGATTGAACAAATTGAGAAAAACAAAACATAGACTCTAGTTCCTAGACCAAAAGACATAAATGTGATTGGCACCAAGTGGGTATTCAGAAACAAGCTAGATGAAAATGGTGAAGTCACAAGGAAAAAGGCAAGGTTAGTTTGCAAAGGATATGAACAAGAAGAAGGAATTGACTATGGAGAGACATTTTCTCCTATTGCTAAGTTGGAAGGAGTAAGAAGTTTATTTTCTTATTTTGCATACAAATATTTTAATGTCTATCAAATGGATGTTAAATTTACATTCTTGAATGACATATTAGAGGAAGAATTTTACATAGAATAGCCAGAAGGTTTTGTTGTTGTTAACAATAAGAACATAGTATGTAGATTACACAAAGCTCTATATTGCTTGAAACAAGCACCAAGAGCGTGGTATGAGAGACTTCATAATTATCTTGTGAAGGTTGGATTCAAAAGGACTAATGATAACAACAATCTGTACATGCAAATTAAAAAAAGTCAAAGGTATTTTTTTATCTATAGTTTTTGTTGATGATATCATATTTGGAGGTCAAGATACTTTATGTAAGGCTTTTGCAAATGAAATGAAGTAAGAATTTTAGATGTTTATGTTTTGAGAGATCAAGTTCTTTTTGGACTTGCAAGTATATCAAATAAAATATGGTATATGTTAGATTGTGGTGACTGATCAGGAAAGTACTGTACATACTTCATAAATAGTGGGGTTCGGGTTTAGGGTAGCCGACATGGTAGCCGACATATTATGGCCGACATATGGCCGACATGTTATAACCCTAAAGCGGTTTAATACTTGTATAAAAAGGGCTTAGGGTTGGGTATTTTTTATGTGTGGTGATACGAAATTGGTTCTTGTGGTGGTATTGAGCTGTAAGGGATTACGGATTGTAATCAGGTTGTAATCACTGGATTGTAATAAGATCAGACTTGCTGTTTGGTGGATGTAGCCCAGGGATTGGGTGAACCACGTTAAATCTTGGTGCCTTGTGTTCATTTCTGTGTGTCCTATTATTTTTGTTATTGGTTATATTTTCATGTAGTTTTTTATTTCTGTCCATGGTTTATCCTAACAAGTGGTATCAGAGCCTAGTTGTTTCTCAGTTATCCTCTGCAGGAAAGTCTCACAGTTAAGTGGGAGTCTCACGGTTGAGTGGGAGCAATGGCAGATGATGGTAAGCTGAGGGTTGATAGGTTTAATGGGCAGAACTTCCAGTTATGGAAGATGCAAATGGAAGACTATTTATATCAGAAGGATTTAGGGAAGCCGTTGGAAGGAAAAGCCAAGAATCAGGGAACTATGTCAGAGGCTGAATGGGATCTTTTGGACAGAAAGGCACTCGGAAGGATTCGGTTATGCTTGGCACCATCGGTGGCATTTAATATTACAAAAGCAAAGATGACAGAAGATTTGATGAAAACCCTAGCGACACTGTATGAAAAGCCCTTCGCTTCAAATAAGGTATTTCTCATGAAGCATTTATTTAATATGAAAATGGCAGAAGGTGGATCTGTTGCAGATCATTTAAATGAGTTTAATACTATTACTAGTCAATTATCTTCTGTAGGTATCAATTTTGATGAAGAAATTAGGGCTCTCTTGATTTTGTGTTCTTTGCCTAAAAGCTGGAATGGCTTGGTAATGGCGGTGAGTAATTCTGTTCCTGGATCAAGTACCCTAAAATATGATGATGTGATCGGTGTTATTTTAAGTGAGGAAACTCGTAGAAAATCCTCAGGTGGATCTACATCAGGAAGTTCTTTAAATGCACAAAGCAAGGGCAGAACGACTGAAAGAGGAAGTAACTCTGGAAATCGTGGGAAATCAAGAGGAAAGTCAAAGGGGAGGAGGTCTCAATCGAGAGGACCAAATGATTACTGGTACTGTGGGAAACCAGGGCACAAAAAGAAATATTGCTAGACTCAAAAGAAAAATGAAGGAGATAAATCAGATGGAGACAAAGAGGGAAATGTGGTAAGTAATAAATCCGAAGAGGATCTTTGCTTCTGTCTTTAGAGAGTGTTGATGATTCATGGGTTTTAGATTCTGGTGCTTCTTTTCATGCTACACCTCATAGAGGTTATTTCATTGATTATGTCCAAGGGGATTTTGGGCTTGTTTATTTGGGGGATAATGAACCCTGTCAGATTGTTGGAAAGGGAAAAATTAAGATTAAGTTGCAGAATGGGAATCATTGGCTACTACATGAGGTAAGACATGTTCCAAAGCTGAGTAGGAATTTAATTTTAGCAGGGAAACTCGGTGATGAGGGTTGTGTAACTACTTTTAATGATAAAAATTGGAAGGTTTCAAAAGGTTCCCTTTTAGTAGCAAAAGGTGTGAAAGTAGGCACCTTATATCTTTGTACAGGTCATATTGTTCCTTCTACTTTGATTGTTTCAGAGAAAAATGAATATTCAGGAACAATTACTGCAGTTGAGCAGGGAGAACAAATAGCTGCTGTAGATTCTGATACAGCGCTATGGCACAATAGACTTGGGCACATGAGTGAGAAATGTATGAAAGTACTTCATTCAAGGAAAGTTTTACCAGGTCTAAAATGTGTGAATATGGATTTTTGTGAAAGTTGTGTGTATGGAAAACAAAAGAGAGTGAGTTTTGTAAAGACAGGGAAGGAAAACAAAAAGGAGAAATTAGAGATTGTGCATACAGATGTATGGGGACCGGCTCAGGTATCTTCCCTTGGTGGCTCTCATTATTATGTTACATTTATTGATGATGCAACTAGAAAAGTATGGGTTTATTTCCTTAGACAGAAATCTGATGTATTTCAAACTTTTAAGAAATGGAAATGCTTGGTTGAAAATGAGACTGGTAAGAAATTAAAATGTCTCAGATCTGATAATGGTGGTGAGTATTAAAGTCATGAATTTGAAGATTATTGATCCACTAATGGTATTCGTAGACAAAAAACTATTCCAAGGACTCCACAGGAAAATGGAGTGGCTGAACGCATGAACAAGACTATAATGGAGCGCGCAAGGAGCATGAGGTTGCATGCTGGGTTGCCCTCACACATGTGGGCGGAGGCTGTCAATACTGCAGTATATTTGATTAATAGAGGTCCCTCTACTCCTTTGGGCTGTGGTATTCCAGAGGAAGCATGGACTGGTAAGAAGGTGAGTTATTCTTTTCTTAAGACCTTCGGTTGTGAAGCTTTTGCTCATATAGACTCTGAAAATAGAACCAAGCTAGAAGCGAAACCAAAGAAATGTGTCTTTGTTGGATATGGCATTAATGAATTTGGCTATAGGCCTTGGGATTTTGAAAATCATAAAATTATAAGAAGCTGGGATGTCATATTCAATGAAAAAGTGTTGTACAAAGATCTGTTGCAGCAACATGAGAAGAAAGAAGATGATTATGTAGTGCTGAATGATACTCCAAAAGTTGATGTTCCAGCCATTCTTCATGATGTGCAACAACTGCAACAACAAATACCACACACACCAGTGAATGTTAGACGATCAACAAGGCCAATTAGACCTCCACAAAGGTTTTCTCCCTCTTTGTATTCTATTTTACTTACTGATGCTGGTGAACCTGAAAGTTATGATGAAGCTGTGCAGGTGGATACTAAGATTCAGTGGGAGTCTGCAATGAAAGATGAAATGGACTCTTTGCTAAAAAATAAGACATGGGATTTGTGCAAGTTGCTTGCAGGTAAAAAGGCTTTACAGAATAAATGGGTTTACAGGTTGAAAGAAGAGGAATGAGGTAAGAAAAGATTTAAGGCCAGGTTAGTTGTAAAAGGATTTGCACAGAAAAAGGGAATTGATTTTGATGAGATATTTTCTCCTGTTGTTAAAATGACTTCTATTCGTACTGTTTTAAGTCTTGTGGCTACTGAAGATTTGCATTTAGAGCAAATGGATGTTAAAAAAGCCTTTCTTCATGGTGATTTGGATGAAGAAATATATATGGCTCAGCCACAGGGTTTTGAGGTCAAAGGTAAGGAGAACGTAGTGTGCAAATTGAAGAAAAGTTTATATGGCCTGAAGCAAGCACCTCGGCAATGGTATCTAAAATTTGACAGTTTTATGCATGAGCATGGATATACCAGGTGTCATTCAGATTACTGTGTTTATTTTAAGAGGTTAGATGATGATAGCTACATTATTTTATGTCTATATGTTGATGATATGCTTATAGTTGGGTCTAACATGCATCATATTAAGGGGCTAAAATGCCAGTTATCACATGCATTTGCTATGAAGGATTTGGGGGCAGCAAAACAAATCCTTGGTATGAAGATTTGTAGAGATAGGAAGAACAGAACATTGACGCTATCTCAAGCTGATTATGTTGAGAAGGTGTTGCAACGTTTCTCTATGGAGAATGCTAAAGCTGTCAGCACACCTTTACCTGGTCATTTGAAATTGAATAAGGAGATGTGTCCCAAGACACAGGAAGAGGAGGATAAGATGTCCAAGGTACCCTATGCTTCAGCTGTAGGAAGTTTGATGTTGCTATGGTATACACTAGGCCAGATATTGCACATTTAGTGGGAGTCGTTAGCAGGTATATGAGTCATCCAGGTTTCGAGCATTGGAATGCTGTCAAGTGGATTCTCAGATATTTGAGAGGAACGTCCAATAAGTGTTTACACTTTGGGGGCTCTACTACTGATTTACAGGGCTATGTTGACTCAGATTTGGCTGGGGATATTGATACCAGGTAGAGTACTATAGGTTATGTCTTTACTGTTGGTGGGGCAGCCGTGAGCTGGGTTTCTAGGCTACAGAAGAGTAATGCTCTCTCCACTATAGAGGCAGAGTATGTTGCTGCTATAGAGGTAGCCAAAGAGATGATATGGCTTCAGTTCTTCTTGGAAGAATTGGGACATCCTCAGAAGGATAATTATTTGTTCATAGATAGTCAGAGTGTCATTCATCTTGCTAAGAATTCAGCTCTGCATTCTAAGACCAAACACATACAGTTGCGGTACCATTTCATTCGGTCAGTTTTGGACGATGGACAATTAAAGCTGAAGAAGATACATACCAATGAAAATCCAGCAGATATGTTGACAAAGGTTGTCACAAGGGAGAAGCTGAACTCCTCTTCAGCTTCAGTTGGTCTTTTAGACTAAATGTGAATAAAAGAACAGCAGAGTCCAGGGTGGTTTGATCCAGTGGGAGCCCCATGCGGTAGTTGTATTGCTACAAGATCAGTCTCCAAGTGGGAGATTGTTGTTTAGTGTGGAGCCTGATCAGTCCCCAAGTGGGAGATTGTTAGATTGTGGTGACTGATCAGGAAAGTACTGTACATACTTCATAAATAGTGGGGTTCGGGGCATCGCCCCAAAAAAAAATTTTTTTGGAAGTGGCTGACATGGTAGCCGACATGGTAGCCAACATATTATGGCCAACATATGGCCGACATGTTATAACCCTAAAGCGGTTTAATACTTGTATAAAAAGGGCTTAGGGTTGGGTATTTTTTATGTGTGGTGATACGAAATTGGTTCTTGCGGCGGTATTGGGCTGTAAGGGATTACAAATTGTAATCAGGTTGTAATCACTAGATTGTAATAAGATCGGACTTGCTGTTTGGTGGACGTAGCCCAGGGATTGGGTGAACCACGTTAAATCTTGGTGCCTTGTGTTCATTTCTATGTGTTCTATTATTTTTGTTATTGGTTATATTTGCATGTAGTTTTTTATTTCTGTCCATGGTTTATCCTAACAGTATATACATCACTCAGTCAAAATATGACAAAGAAATATTGAAAACTTTTCAACTAGAGGATTCCAAACCAGTGAGTACACCTATGGTGACATGACACATGTTGTCAAAAAATGATGATTTAGCTGAGATGAATCAAACATTATATAGGTCTATGATTGGCAAATTACAATATGTAGTACATAGAATACCTAACATTGCACTATCTATAGGGATAGTTGCAAGATTTTTTGCTAATCCCAAGGAGAATCATTTGATAAAGAGAATAATGAGATATCTAAAAGGAAAAAAGGAGTATGGTCTATACTATAAGAATAAATAAAAAAATTTAATTAAGAGCCTATATTGATGTTGATTCAGCTGGAAACATTGATGACAGAAAGAACACCTGTGGAGAAGCATTTTTCCTAGGCAAGAGGCTGATCACATGGACTAGCAAGAAACAAAATTGCACCTCACAATCTACTACTGAAATAGAATATGTTGATGTTACTATAAATTGTACAAACATTGTATGGATCAAATAGTAACTCAAAGGTATGAAGGAAGAGATCATAGAAAGAGTGACACATTATTGTGATAATAAAAGTGTTATCAATATATCAAAGAATCTTGTTATGCACACAAAGACAAAGAACATTGCAATCAAGTATCACTACTTGAGAGAATTAGTTCAAGATAAAGAGGTGAAGATGGAATATGTTAACACATAGGAGAAAATTACTAATGTCTTCACAAAAGCATTACCTAAGGATGCTCACAAGTATCTAAGAGGTAAACTAGGGGTGATAGCCCTATCAAAGACTATTTAAGTAACAAAAGGAGTACCCTATATCAAACAAGTTAATTTTCATATGTTACAAATTGATGCAATGGATCTTACATTAGGAGCTTACTAAAATAGTCAATGAGATGAAACTTCAAATTAGTCATAAGTAAGGTGATAGAGAGAGGAACTAAAGAAGATCATATCTACATATTAAGATGGCAAGTCTTTGGTATTGTTGTCAAATAGGGAAATAATTGTTGATCAAGGGAAATAAAAGAAAGAGGGAGATAGTTATTGATTAGGATAATTGAGAGAATAAAGAGAGAGAAATACTAACATCTACCTAGTAAGAGGGACATACAAGAAGTAATTAAGAGGGAGTTATAAGGAAGAGTTTTGTAACCTATTCAGAAGATGGAAGTTTCTAATAGAGGGAGCAATTTTAATATAAGGAATTAGCTTTTTTTCTTGTATTTTGGTGTTCTTACTACTTTAACCTAGCTAGTTTGGTTGATCAATTTCGTTTTCCATCAATGCTAGAGAGGGATATTGTTGAGAATAGATTGAAGAAGATTGTTGAAGAAATAGACTATGTAGAATAGATTGATACAAGTATGATCAATATGTTTCAATCATTGTTTTGTCACTAATGTCAAACTTGCTATTTTCTAGTAAGACAACTACTTATATGATTTAAGTACTACCACTTATTTGATTGATGAAGAAGATTTGATCAAAAGATGTAACAATAGAAGCTAGAGGAAAAGTTGAGTTATGATTATGTAAAGGGGTATAAGAATCAGCTAAGACAGTGATAGTATGGTGTATTGATAATCTACTTAAGGTTAGAAAGGCTAGTTACACTAAGCTAGTATAGAAGAACAAGTTAAAAAAAATTCTCTACCAAGCTTGACTAAGTGGATAGTAGGTGTCAAGAAAAGTCAATACAAGCTGAGTAGAAAATTAGTTGGAACTGATTAAAAGTCTATTCTAGTTTATGTTGAGCAAAACAATGGATGTCAAGTAAATTTTAGTCAATGTCAAGTCTAGTGAACTTTAGATTGTGTCAAGAGATTTTATAGAGGATACTGAGCAACTTAGTATGTGTCGAGCATCAAAAGCAAGCTAATGTTGAGTTCTTGTATTTTTTCAAAGATCATGAATTTGATGGATTTGAGCTGACAAGTTTATTTTTTTAGATTATGTGAACCAAGTAGAACATAAGATTGATGAGCTAGTCACACAGAATTGAAACAAACCATTTAAAGGAAAATTTAAAGAGGATTGAAGGAGAATTTTCTAGGAGAGATATGAAATATGGGTTAGATTTATTGTATCCTACCTAATCTATCCTAACCCTAAATTGGAAGATGGTGCACCAAAATTCATCCTACACACACAAAAAAAAATTAAAAAGTCAAAACATCAATGGTGTGCATATGTGCATCTATTCAATGTGTGCATGTGCACATCTCTGTAACACATTAAAAACCCAAAACACTTATTAAAAACATAAGAAAAAGGTGTGCATGTGCACACCTTTAAAATTCCAAATGTAGGGAACACAAAGTAAAGTTTCACATGTGCATAACTCCCCAAGCTATGCACATGTGTGCCTTTTCTTCACACAAAGTTTCCATTGCACAAGTAACATAATGGTGTGCACATGCACACCCCATCAAGGTGCAAATGTGTACACTCTTAGCAAAAAGAAAAGGGAAAACAAGTGAAATCCCCTACAATGCATGTGCAAATGTGCACACCATACAATGTTGTGCACATACAAAACTATACATAAATAGTATAAAGAATGTTATTTGGTGCACATAGTGCACCTGTAAGGGTGCACAGGGTGTGCAAAGTTGTATTTTTGGGCTCTTCAAGAGGATTTGAGAAAATTTTCCATAGTTTAGGTGATTTATTTTTGGTTTTTGACAATTAGGTTTTATTTCATGTAATATTTTTTGATTTTTGGACTAATGATTTTCTATTTTGTGCAAATAAAATAGCTTCCTCATCATCCTTATTTGCAGAAAAGATTTCTCCAAAATCTTTTGGGTTCAAGTTTCAAGGTGCACCAAAGAAATCATGTTTTCAGGATGGACATTTAAAGATCAATGATACTAAGTTGGGACACATAGATTAGAATGCATTCCTCATACTATGTAATAAGCCTAAATAGAGGTTCGCACTGGTCTCTACACTTATCTGATATGGGTTAGTCAATGCAACATATACTACATTAGTGCAATCCTCAGAACTTATCATGTCATTGGGAGAAAGCTATGTGTTAGAAGAAGGAGTTATTAAAAGAGTCACAGGGGAGATGGTCTTGGACCTTAGACCTAGGAATATTGAGGAAGTATTCCATCTCCTTAGAATTTATTACTGTATAAAGATAACTTATGATTAGGTAGAGAGATGATATAGGGACAATGATAAGAAGGCAACAAAGATCATATAATAATCAATTTTTATTGATAGAACACTGTTGGGATGCATAGCCAAAAAGGTAGACATGAGTAGGAGGTATATGAAGGATGACATCATATATGCCATTATACTTCTATGTAGAATTATGGATCTACCGATAGCTAGGCATCTTCATATCTAGATGGTCAATTTCATAGAAACCATCAAAATAGCCAAAATGACAATTGATTGGGCCATAATGCCGAGTGAAAACATAGATGAACAACTTGTAGGAGTTAAAGTTGACCCCAACTTTTATATGATATCATATTTGGTGTACTTATTTTTCTCATGGACAACTAACTACCCAAGACTCTATAAGAAGGGAAGCATGCAAGATGTCAATGCCTAGCACTATGTGGAATATCCTTAGTTGGTAAAGGAGAAGCTGTTAGAGAAAACCAAGTAGTACCAAATAGTCATTAATGTTTTTCTATTTTAAATCAACCAATTTATAGAGGGTGGTTATGCTAGATTGATGTTAGTAGAGGCAACAAAAATAATTGTAGAGATAGACACTGACTACATCCAATTCAAAATATTCACTTACCTAAGGCTAGCTAGTACTATGTTGAATCTAAAGAAACTCTCAAGATATCTATTAGATAGGCTCATCGTGTTACAATCTAGGGTTGTCATTACACCAAAATATTGACTTGCTAATGCCCAATACAACCACTAGACATATAGAAAATAAGAGGTAGTTAAGTCATATCACAAATCTCAAAGGGCACATTGGTGGTTGGTCCAAAAAACCCCCCCTCAGCATTACTTGAGTAGATTCAAACCTATGACCAAGCTCTGATACCACTTGTTAAAATCAGGTTGTCATTTCACCAAAAGTCCAATATTTCAATGTTTGATACAACCAATAAATTTATACTACATAGGAGGAAGTTAATCCCTTGTCACAAATCCCAAGTAGAGTGTTGAACAAATTTCTAACACATCTTATTGGAGATTGATAGATAATTGACATCTACATATTGCTAGATAATTGACATCTACTCATTGTCCTTATTTTGATAATATTTTCATAGTTTAGCATTTGGCAGGGAAGTAGTTTGTGCATGAAGATGCTATAGAAGACCACTAGATTAACACAATAGATGACTATGGTATCTAGATAAGGTATTATTATAGGATGACTCTATATCTAGTGGAAAAGGCCTTAAAAATAAAGATCATGCTCAAGGATTTTTAGGAATACATTCAAGATGTCTTGGATCTAATGTACAGCTGTGACAAAACCTATGATAGGCCAATCATGAATGCATAAATAGATAGAGATGAAAATACATATATAAATCATAGGGTAAGGTACACAAGTTAGTTGATGAGGGAATGGATCAAGAATCCTTTTAACCTTGACCAAGTTCTAGAGACTATCACCCTTCAACCCACAACATGCCCAATTAAGGGTAAAGCTACAAAAGTTACTTTACCAACTTTCCCTACTTAGTTCGTGGTCAAACCAAAAATGGTACATCAAAATGAGAGGGATGTTGATTACTTTAGGGTAGATAAAGGGAAGAATAAGAGGAAAAGAGAGTTTCCAAAATGAGCTTAGCTAGAGATTGAAGAGCCTCAAGATTAAGAGGTGACTCAAGCCCAAGACACTAAACAAGTTCACCCACCTAGACAAGAACAAGAATAGGAGCTAGAAGAAGAAGCATAGGAAGTGCTATCAATTTTTTTAGAGGAAGAAGCATCCCCTTTATTTTCCAAGAAGGCTATGCTGGAGCCTATAATGCAAAAGACAAGAAGAGGGAAGTTATAGATGAAATTCATTCCTATCCATCAAATTCAAAAGACCATCCCTAAGAAAGATGTTGAAGAAAATGAAGATAAAGAAGATAATCCCCCTTTGAGTCAAAGGACTCATTTAGGTAGGCCTCTAGTATAAGAGAGGAGGGGAAGCTCGACCATAACACCACCATCCATTCTAGTGAAGGAGCAAGCACAATGAATCAAAACCTTGTCGATCATGACAAAAACCTCATATCCATATATCAAACCTTGGATCTCAAAATAAAACATCAAAATTTTTAATGAAATAGGTATCTAGGTCAAATTGTATAACCTAGTTCCAAGATTGACACTGTTATAAGCCCTTGGTCAACTATAGCCAAAGATGGTCAAAGGGCCTAAAATCTTAGGAATTTGAATTATTTCATGGTTTATCATGTGTAGAAGCTATTTGGGTGATTAGATTTAAATTTTCATAACATTTTCTTAAAGAGAAAAAATAGTACAAAATTGCTTGAATATTTGTCAAGCAATTTTTAACCAACTTTTTGTAAATCAAAGCAAAAGCTTGCTCAATGACCATAAAAAGTTTGAAATTTTTTTATGACCATTGGAAGGCCTATAATAAGACATTTTAGGTGGTTTAGTTAGAGAGAGAGAGAGAGAGAGAGAGAGAGAGAGAGAGAGAGAGAGAGAGAGAGAGAGAGAGAGAGAGATTAAATAAAAATACCTTATTTTTACTACAAAAAAACTACTATCATATGTTGTATAGGCTCATATGAATTCATCCAAATTTTATAATATAATTTTTTGGATAGGTGGATTGACTAATTTCCCAATTCTTCTAGTTTGAAGTCTCCATCTATTCTCTAACTCAAGATATTCACATGTTTCTATAAGTAGGTATCAATTTCTTGCTAACCTAGCATTTTGAAGCATTTTAAACCATAGAGGAGGATTTCACAATGGGAATTTAATGGCCTCTTATGAAATCATTGTTTTAGATTTGTATTTTAAGATGCAAGTGATTTTAAGTTTTTACTTCTAGGGATCCTTGAGAAATTTAATACCCTATGCATGCAATGCCCATGTGCATACTCGGAAAGGGATGCAAAATCTCCCACAACTCCAACTAGACTCAGCATCAAGGCTTGAATTCAAGTTTCTAAGTTTTCTATAGTTTTACTCACATGTTCCCATCATTTTTTTGCAATATGGAGTTGTAGAACATGTACTTCCTTTGTAAATGGATGCCTAATTTCCCTAGTTGCCTAAGAAAGAAAGTGAACAAAAGCCCATTTTTTTGTCATCAAACCTTGATGCCTTTGTATGTTTTGTAAGTCCAAAATTGGTTTCCAAAACTGATTTTTTTTTCATGGCTTGTGTGGAGATATTTTCTTTAAAATATGATTTTCATCAAAAAGGGCTACTAGTTTTTTTGAATGACTTAACAAGGAAACTATGTGGAAGGACTTACATAGTTTGGTTATAACCATTGTTTCATGTCATTAGTGACCTAGATAGACTATTACCATGTGTTGGATTCCTCCTTAGTCATTTGAAGAAGTTAAGGTTATTTTCCCAAAATTGGTCAATTTGTACATTGTGCACAACTTGTGATAAGTTGTCTTGTTCATAGGATCACCTAGTGATTATGGTTTTCCTTGTTTAGGTGTAGGGTTGTGATAATTTCATAGTATGATTTATAATTTCATATAAATATAATTTTAGATTAATCTCAATTGAGAGATCAATCATATTCATTTGCAAACATAATGAGGGAACAATATGCTCTTATGGAGAACCCAAATGAAGAGGGAGTGATAAAAAAGATTTGAAAAAACCTTGGTTAGAGCAATCAATTAAGAGAGGCAATACCATAATATTTCAACCTTACCGATTTATGTTTCACAATTATATTGGGTTCAATGGAGGATGAGAGAGTTTTCAGTACTTTGGGCTTCCTATAGTCAAAGGTTAGAAACAAATTAGACCAAAAATTGGATAATTTTCTGAGGCTCTATAATTCTAGGTATGAGGTAGAAAATTTCCCTTATGACAAGGTGATCAGCATTTGGAGAAACCAATGTCAAAGAAGAGGGATTGCCAACATTTCAAATCCAAGTGGTAGTGGTAGTGGCAGTGGTAGTGGGAATGGTAGTGGCAGTGGCGGTGGTAGTGGTTCATATCCTGATATTGGAAGCAATGAAGATGATGTTGACTTTGGCATGTATAGTGATTCTGAAGTTGACAGTGAATCTGAAGAAAACACAATAGACAATAAAATTTTGTATGCAATAAATGAGGAGGATTCTGATGATAGTGATGTTAAGCCGGTCTAGGGAAAATGGCAACTATATTAGCATGTCAATCTCAAGTTCTAACTTTTGTGTGAGTCAAGTAGTAGGCTAGTAGCTCTCATCTAAGACTCTACCTAATTAATTATGTAACATGTTTGTAGAAGTTAATTTATAGCCTTTATTCACTATCCTTTTATAGATGCTAAAATTATTATTTTTGAACATGTTGATGTTACAAACTTACATGTTGAAATTTTTATTGATTGTATTTTTTTAACATGTTGAAATTTTCATTGATTCTAGTTTCTTTAAGAAATTGTAACATAATGCATTTAACCGAATAAGCTCTATTAAAAAAAAAATGTATTATAATTTATAATTATAAATTAGTCTATAACATAATACATTTAACAATTGTCAATTACAAATAACTACAACCCTTTGCAAATGACTCAATGTCAAATTGAAATGACCCTAAATTCCCTTTTGTAGATACAAGGGAGCAACAATAGTTGTAGGCCAGTTTGTAATTATACATATAATTAGATTATTACTACATAATACATTATGTATATACAACATAGTTCTAGAAATGATGATGATTCATATGATTTGATTCGAGATTTCTGATTCTAATTTTTGTTGCTTTGGTACTATACAATCACGTTGCCAATTGTACAATTTTTTCAAGTAGTAGGACTAGGCAAAAATTTTCCATCTGCTCTGTGTAATAATAGTATGCTAGTTCCTGGTTGCCCAACTATCCTAATATGTTGGCTCTTGATTCCTATAAAAATTAACATTAAACAAAGTTGAAACTAAATCCAAAATTTGAAATTAAAGAGCAAAAAGTAACAAAATTATTATAGTACTGTCACTTACTAAGTTGTTACTTCTTAGTGCTATTAGCTATGAGTCATGACTGCCAATGGAAGTAACATCAACAACTTCAATTTGAGAAGATGACTCGGCTTCAAAGAATTTCTTTAGGTCACATAATTCGTCATCATTTGGAAGTGCCATTTGTTTGAGGTTGTAGCTAAATAGTTGTAACCTCATCAACAATAAATACTTTTGAGAGATATTTTTACATGAATCAAGGAATTTATCTATAACTTCATTCATTTTTAATAGTGGTTTGATGCAACTTGCAATTCTTTTTGGAGTGGTTTCCTCAGAAAAATTGCCTAAATCATAATTCATGTTGTCCTACAATCTTTTCATGTAATTTTCATTTCCACTGAATCTACCATTTCAGTTAGCTAGATTTGGTAATTTAGCAATCAGCAAGTTCAGTATGATGTTATTCATCTTCATCAATTCTTTGAAAATAGATTTGAGAGCTTCATCTATTTCTATTACTTGTTCACAATGTTGACCGACTTCAATGGTCATTACAGAGGTATTCAAGCTGTTGTTTAGTTCGTGCTTTGCCAAATCCCTGTCACTGGATCTCTTTACTTAATTCAAAATTTGGTTAGAAAGATTTTTTAAGGAATTGGTGAAGATTTGTCTTTTACCCACAATATCACTTTTTACATTTTCATAGACAAGTCTAAGATTGTTATTTAAATCAAGCCATTCAATAAAACCATCACTGCTCTTCATTATTTTTTCCCAATTTTCTTGTTTGATAAGTTTAGCCATTTTTATTATAGTATCCTTCACATGATGGTCTTCAGAAGAGGTCATTCTATTTTTTACCATTACATTCTCCATCTTTTTCTTCATTTTAGACATTTCTTTTTCACTCTTTTTTTGTATTTCTTCTAGTTTCCCTTGCCAATTAGTTTCTCTCTTCCTCTCATCCTCAAATTTATTCTTCAAATATTGGATTGTGTTTGCAGTAATTACCTCTTTTTTCTTCTCATCCTCAAGTTTCCTTTTCAAATCATGGATTGTCTTTGTAGTGGACTCCTCCTTTTTCTTCATATTGTCTAATTCCTTCTTCAAATCATGGAGTATTTGAGTAGAGTCAATAGACTCCTCCTTATTTGTGTTCTCCAATTCCTTTCTCAAATTGAGAATATTCATTGCACCTAACTCCTCTTTTTTCTTTGCATTCTCCAATTCCCTCCGCATGCGGTGGATTGTGTTAGTGCTTGTAGTAGCACTAGACTCTATTTTCTTTGCATTATCCAATTCCTTCTCCAAATTAATGATATTTTTTGTAGTTGACTCCTCTTTTTGTTTCATATTCTCCAATTGCTTATTCAAATTGTTGATTGTTTTTGCACTAGACTCCTCTTTTTTCTTCTCATTCATCAATTCCTTTTGCAAATTAGAAGCCATATTTTCCCTAGACACCAAATGTTTCTTTTCATTCTCCAATTTAGTCTTCAAAATATTATTTTCCTTGACAACATATTCTAGGTCAGTTTTCAATTTATTGTTGACTTGTGCACTACTCTCTATAGAATTGAATAACTGTGTAGTAGAGGCTTGTTCATGTTGAAGTCTTTTTTGGCACTCATCCAATTCTTTAGTCAATTTTTGCACTTGTTCATTCATCTTTTCTTGTTGGACAACTACCTCTATAGGAGTAGATTTCTTTATCCTATTTTGAAGTTCTTTGAACCTATTGTCTATTGCTTTCTTCTTTTCCTTCACATTATCAAGGTTTGCCTATAACTTTTCTATTTTCTTCGTAAGCCTTTTGTGTTCCCTCTCCACTTTTAGAAGTGTAGAGTAGACCATTTTGTTACTCACTTTTGATATATTGATTTTGTCAATATTTTTCACTTTTGATAAATCCATTTGAAGATTGGTAACTTGTATAACATTAGGATTTATTACATTTTATGGCGAATTATTATCTCTACCTAGGGGCATAATAGCCATGAAGTTCATCATTTCATTGTTTGGATAAGATGTTGGAAATATTCTATTAGTAGATCCCTGACATTTAGCAACTACATCACTTCTCAAAGTCTACCTATTTCTTTCACTTGTTCATTCAAACTTTGATGCAAACTCGTTCAAACTAAAATCTAGGTTTGCTAACATAATTGAGTGTTTGAAAGGTGAATTATCAGTTGTATCATTGTGTGCTCCTCTGAATCTTGTTAAACTTACTCCACCTATAATTGTATTTTGAGGATTGCCAATAGATTGAAGATGACCCATTCCAAATCCTGGCATTTTAGGACTATTTTTTGGTTTTGTATAGAAGATACTAGTGCATACATTGGTGAAGTAACCACTGACATTGCTAGTGGTGTAATTGTCATAAATTTTTTGCTTTTTTGCACAAGGTTCATCCATGCTAGTGCCACTACCACTTCTAGTGTGATCAACTACAATTGGATTCAAAGATTTAACAAATAATGTTTTGGGATGAGCTTTAGAAGTAGAGGCATAATGTCTTTTGCCCTTTCTAGATGAATCATCTTCATTCTCTAAGAGTCCAATGATTTGTTTACATCCTATTTTGGGTGGGTTTTGTATTGGAACTAGATTCTAAATCCCTTCACCAATTGCACCAATGGGCCCTATACTCGCATAACCTTTTTTTGTATCATAGTTGCCCCTCTACTATATGTTTGTTTAATAGAATCAATCATTTGAAGTGTAACAATATCTCTACCTCCGGTTGACCCAAAATCCTAAATACCTTGAATGTGAGCATTATTCTCGAGGTCCTTCTACCTTTCATTATCACCATCACTACCAAAATCATATAGTATAGTTGGATGCTCTTTATTCCAATAATTGTTGAAAATTTCATCCTTTTTAATTTCATCAAAACAAGCTGATGTCTTTGGTTCTCTCAAATTTTGCCTCATTTTCTAGAAAACAATCATCTTGGTTTGACACCACATTTCAGCTGCACATGCCTCTTTAATTTCTTTTGGTATAGACCTCTTAGAAGGTTGAGATTCTTTCTTGTAGAAATTTAAGTATGTTAGAGGCTCTAATTTGTTCAATGTCATAATTTGGGATGACAATTCTCGCATTGAAATATTATTCTATGTTTCATGTTTCTTCATCTCTTTCTTAACCTCATCCCATGAATCCTTTTTTTAAGCTTTTCTATAAATGACATCCCTTGATGTTGATATTTGCCTACAAAGTTCCCATTGGCAATATGTATCATTTTTATTATGTTCAATGGATCATAATTTTAGTGACTGAAAAAATCAAAGCCAAAAAAGGTTACCAAATCATTTCCCACTTTGAAAGCCTTTCTCTCAAATGTGAGGCCTCCAATTGTGAAAGGCAAGGAAGAAAATATCGTTTCCTTTTGTTGTCCACTGAAAAGTTCATCTACACTCTCCATTTGTCGTGCATATTCTAGTGCAGAAACCCTTTTTGTAACATGCATTGGAAGTTTGTAGGGTTCAATCATTGAACCGTAAAACCTTAAAATTGTGTACTCTTCCATGAGGAACCAATTAGCCAATTGAATCTGACTTCCCAATTGAATGCAATCTTTATGTCATGCCCAAAAAAAACACGAGGGGAAAAAAAAAAAATATACAATTTTTTTTTAAATTAATAATTAAAATGCTCTAAGTTCAATATGGTTGTGTTCACAATTGAAGTAAACATTCTCTACATTTCATCTTAAGTTTATAATCTTGTGGAGGAATACATCATTAAGATTTGAACTCTCGTTATAAATCTAATATCAACATTTGTTTCGTTATTTCATTACTAATATAACACTATATTTGAAAAAATATTGAATAAAAATTCAAAAGAAAACGGTTCTAATTAAATTGAAATATTAAATCAAAGAACTAACTAAGATAATATCACATCTAACATACACATAAAGATACTTTCTTTAATATTATTCCAATCACAATTCTATATAAATCCAATAAAACATTCCCAATATAATGACCATATGAATTAAATTTAAATTTGACTAAGATAATAAAATATTTCAAAAACATTATCTACAAATTTTAACAATACTTTAACAAAACTAAAATAATATTAGCTATCATTTTAAAGAAATCATATTGATTAACATTTTAATAAAATCTATTAATTAACTTATAATGTATCAACTACAAAAAAAAAAAAATAAATTAAATTAAATTGAATAAATTATACAGTACTCCAAATGAATAAACAATATAATGTTAACATATTTCTTATTTTCATAAAACAATTTCTATTTAATTCTTAAAGTAAATTTCATTTGACTAAATTTAATTTACATCCAATAATAATAATAACTTATAACTTTTGACTAATAAATCAAACAAGCCATTTTCTACATATTACTCTAATAATAAATCTAATATTAAAACTAACAAAACAAAAATAAATAAATATTATCTAACAATGAATCTTATATAAAAACAAATACTAATAAAGTAAACCAATTTAATTTAGATTTAAACTAACATATGAACAACGTATCAAAACTTAATATTTAAAAAAATCATAAAAATTAAATATATACAAAGATAAAATTCTAAACTAACTAACTAATATTAACTATTCATTAATTTAAAACTTTCTAAAATAATAAAACAACTAAATTAATTTAAAACTAAACTAACTTCAATTTCATTCTATCCTAATTTCTTAATACAAAACCAAATTTAAATCTTTTTATTAAGTAAAATAAACTAACTTTAATTTAAATATTATTTACAAACTAAACTAAACTATATTTTAAAATACTAACTAAATTAAATATAAACTAAACTAATTAAAACAATATATATAAAAAACTAAACTAACCCCTAAACTTTCTAACCCACCACTTTCCACTTAATGGAAAGCTTGGGCAAATCCCCAAACACCCCACGTAGACCAAGGTGGACAGCAAGTCAACCAATCAAGGACTCATTCCATGGTGATTGGTGGGTGAAAAGGTTTGAATTTAAAACAAAACTTAATACAACCATTTCCTTCAAACAAAAAGCAACGACCAAAATAAGAGACATGATAGGGTGATGTCATCTCATCATGATGACACTTTTCCAATCAATGCCTAGGAAGGAGGGGAAGACTTTAAGTTTACAAGTTTTCTTCATGAGAGGAAAGGTAATAAGTAAAGGGAGTTTTGAAAAAGATATTTTGAATTACTTTACTTTTTTTGTGTATGATATATAGATATATTTTTTTCTTTTTTATTCAATTTTTAGATTATTCATTTTATTAAAAGAAGCATAGTTAAGAGAATCTTTAAGGATTCTCTGTTGAGAAAAAGAATAAATATTTTCTCCATATGAAATCCAGAGACCTTTTTGGCTCTAGGATAGATATTATTTTTTTTTGAAGGTCTTTATTTTTCCAAGTCTAGATTTCGAAATTGATTTATTTTCCAAGAGGAGTTATATTTTTTTTCAAAATAAATCTAATAGGACTTATTAAAAACTAAATATACCAAGGATTGAATGATCCATTTTTACTATAATGCAAGAATTGTTTTGCTTCCAATAATCATGAAAACTGAACCTACGTTCATAACATAATCTTTCATTTTTCAACATCTATGAAACTTGAAATTTTACTTAATTGAACATCATCATTTCATCTTATTTTTGATATGCATCCATATAACTGAAAAATTTCAAAGACAACTTATGAGAAGCAATAATACTCAATCACTATTTTATTGACAACCTGATTCAAAGCCTCAGCCAGGAAAGAACTAGGAAGAAAACCTGATGTCGTTGCCATTACAACAAAGTCATTAAATACAATTTTCATAGCATTTCAATCCAAAATTCTCAACAATCAAATAAATTTTCTTCATGTCCCTCATCAAGGGATCCATATCATTTTCTGCAACGCATTGCTAAGATCATGGAGGGACCAGAATCTGACCAGGTGTCAAACAAGCATGACCAAGAGGCAAAATCAAACATGCATATTCATACTAGGTTTTCACAACAGGATGCATAATGAATCAAAATGAGGGAAAGGTGGATTTTTGCAACACAAGATGTCAGACACAACTCCAAACCAGGTGCCCAATCAGGGCTATAAATCAAGAACCTCTGTTCTTCCATTCTTACATGCCAAAACTTATACGTGCTTTGTGCTAATAGGTAGAGGCCCATATGAACACCCTACCCTCTCTCCCTCTTCTCATCTTGAGAAGAGACTCTACACTATTGGAGTCCAACTAAAAGAATCTTTTTCGAAATTGGCCACTTCTACCCTATCCAAGGGTGAGTAATGCCAAAACACCCATACAAGAAAACTTCAAAATTCAAACAAGAACATGAAAGAAAAGCATTCAAGAAAAATGGTTTCAATCTTTCCCAACATAACCAACATACATACAAGCATCCAAATAACAACATAATAGCATAAGCATGAAACAAGCATGAAGAATTTGAACAAGGGAGATGAAGAACTCCTAACTTCACAAAGAGGTAATGGCAAATGAACAAATTGAGAAGAGCTTTTCCTTCCTTGCCTTCGATCTTCCAAGACTCCTCTCTAAAATTAGAGATTGGGTAACAACCAAAACTACTCCAATAAAGGCCTCTAAATAATATCCAAACTCAACCACCAAAAAGGGCAATAACTCCCCCCACTCATCTAAAAATCTAGAATTTTCTAACTCAACCAATCCTAAGGTTAACCACTAAGTGGAGTTGAGGTTATGCAACTCACTTTCAATTTTCGCGCAAAGGCAAAAGTAGACTTTTTGAGTGACATCAAAAGTCAATAAAAGGGGCTTAGGGGGTGGAAAATACCTCCAACCCATACCCATACCCCTTGGGTATAAATATTTCATGTTTTAAAGGTCTTAGGAATAGATTTGGGACCAAATAAATGCTAGGAATATTTAGGAACATCTAACAACTCAAAAATGCAGTTTAAGCTCTAATCTGAATTAGGGATGACTAAACTCAATTAAGAAACAAATTAACAAAAAGATGACACTAACTTAATCTGACTTAGGTCCAAAGGTTACATAGTTAACCCTAACTAGCATGCTGGAATGCATATGCAAATTCATGAGTGTGAAGTGACACTAAATAACACAGTTACGAAACATAACATTTACTGATCACAGAAAGATACATTTATACATCTCACAATAAAATTAAGTTACAAGAAACAAGGTTTCCACAAATAGAAAATAGGGATCAATTTCATTCCTCCGTCGAGTTTCTTGGCTAAAATATCTTGCACACTCATTGCACACATCAATAGTCTCATAAAATCACATGCACATATGTATATACATATCAAAAAATCACATAAATTAAAGTATACATCTATAAATCAGTCAAGGTTTCTCTCATCCTACTCAATTTTTAACCATTAAAATCTCTTAATCAAAGTGTTAACCATACATTTACTTATTTCATCAACATACATATACATAAAACATTAAATGACGAACATCAAATATCTAAAAGTAACATCACACAACATGAAATAATATAATATGTTCAAAGTATCCGATAGTGTCTCGACATCTCGAGTCATTAGTATCAAAATAATAATGTAATAACTAAGGCTATGAAGGCTCGGGACAAGGCCTCACACTTTAGAAGACATAGGCAATCTAGGCATCGAAGTGCCTATGATTTTTTGGTAAATAGGTTCCAAAAAGAAGTCTACAAAATGGTTGTAGTTTTTATTTGTAGCAGTCATCCTCATCTTATGTATCTACTCATATACTAGACTTGGAGTCTCTAATTTCTTCTAGGTTCTCTCATCAAACTTATAGACCTCAAGATCAAGCTTGTTGTTCTTTGTCTCAAATATTGGGTGATGCTTTGCTAAAAGAAGGTAGCACAAGTAACTTGTGAATCTAAATATATTTTTCCTGTCTATAGTTTTACTTTGTTTAATCATCAATAATTGTTGTTGAATAGATTCAACAATGTACTGAACAAAATTATATCTTACATCTACCTGCTTAACTGACTGACCTTGACAATGGATATTATAAATCATTTCAAGAACACTTGCTGCAACTTCCTTGTTATTTTCCAATCCCAAACAAAATGATAACAAAGAAATAGTATTTTGAATCCATGGAACAAAAATATCATACTAATAAGGAGGGTTATGGTCTATGTCTAGTGTAACACTAGTAGAACTAGAGGACTTTGAATTTATTAAAACTTTAATAAATGAATCTTGAAATACTCTTTCCAATTTGTCATAAGCCTATGTTAGTTTATCCAAATCAATGTGCTTGTTAGAGCTTTCTGGTTTAAACCCTAGCCCTAGGTCTAACAGAGTGAAAAATTCATTCATAGATATGGATAAAATTTCCTCCTAAGTGTTTTGGTTTACAATTGCCTTTCTATTTTCATAATAATTCTGAGTGCATAGCATTACAATTTCAGGGAAAGGGAATACTTTGGGTACATGAAGGTTTTCTAATCTAGTAACTCTAGAGTAGCTAGTTTATTTGTATGTGCACCAATACTATTGTTATATTTGTAATAATTTCTCCCCTTCTGTGGATCTTTTCGCTTATTAAACAATGAATGCCTAATTCCCATGACTCCTAAATCTCCATGGATAATAGGATTAAAAATATCATGAAATTCATCAGTGAAACCTAGGGTTTGTAGCACTTGCCTAAGTTCTATAATGTGTTTCTTTTCCTTTATGCTTGCACTCGTATGAGAGATTTTTGACTTTGTTTTACCCATGCTTGCTACTGGTTATTACACAAAATTCTTCTTCAAACCCTATTTAAAATAATTTTAAAGTGTAAACCTAAGACAGTTAAAATCAATATTTCTATTGCTACAAATTGCATTGAAAAAAGTTTTTAAAAAATTAAATAACCTAAATTGAGATTGGCTAATTGGTGTTGTCATCTGATACTCAAGTTTCACACTTTCAACCTTCAGAACAAAAAATTAAATTTTGCCACTCTTAGAAAAATTGAAATTTGAAAATCTTATCATATCAAACTCTAAAAATAATGAACATACAAGGTAGATTAATAGTTAAAAATAAAGTATTAAGTAATTAATGATTTTAGGTACTTTATTAATAGTATGTACAATGTACATGCAAGCAACATAAAGAGTCAAGACTCAATAATTTAGTAATGTACATAACAATAATACAAATTTTTTAAAAGAAAAAAATTATTACATTGATATACATTTGAATAAATTTTTTCATTTTTAAAAAAATAATTAATAAAAATAGAACTTAATTATTGATGATTCGATATGATTTTCGAGTGATTTTGTGGAATGATATCATCACGTGTCCATCAATCATGACATCCTGACACTTTCTGAGGACACGTGTCATAAGACATTTAAAATCAAGATTCCTATTGATACAAATTGCATTGAAGAAAGTTTAAAAAAAATTAAATACTTGAAATTGAGATTGGATAATTGGTGTTGTTATCTAATACTCAAGTTTCACACTGTCAACCTTTAGAACAAAAAATGGAATTTTGCCACTCTGAGAAAAATTGAAATTTGAAAACCTTATCATATCAAACTCTAAAAAAAATTGAACATACAAGGTAGGTTAACAGTTAAAAAGAAAGGATTAAGTAATTAATGATTTTAGTTACTTTATTAATAGTATGTACAATGTACAAGTAAGCGACATAAAGAGTCAAGACTCAATAATTTAGTAATGTACATAACAATAATAAAAATTTAAAAAATAGAAAAAAATTATCACATTGATATACATTTGAATAAATTTTGTCATTTAAAAAAGAATAATTAATAAAAATAGAACTTAATTATCGATGATTCGATATGATTTTCAGGTGATTTTGTGGAATGATATCATCACATGTTTGTCAATCGTGACATCGTGACACTTTTTGAGGATACGTGTCACAATACTAGATGAATCTAGGCACTTGGGAGAGCATTTTCCAAATTGGCCTGAAATTCATCTCGTGTCGTCGATCTTTCTTTTAGTCAATGGTTGGGATTTCAATTTTGGGTAGAATCTTGTAGCACACATGTCCTAATTTTGGGTTAATTTAATTATTGATATTCAATGAAGATATATTAAATTTTATAAAATAAAATTGGTGCAAGATATGAATCAATTGCCACTAGTACTTGCCTTTCATTTTTATATAAATCTAATTTAAATTTAATAAATTGATTATAATATATAAAAATGTAATATAATTATATATTTTTTTAATGGTGTTAATTTAAATTTAAATTTTATTCATAAATATATTATATAATCATTGATATATATGTTCTATTACATAAATATCATATTGTTATAATCTTAAATGATTATATAATATAAGTAATATTATTTTTAATTGAATGACAAAAAAAATATTATAATTTATAAAAAATATATATTATTACAATATAGCATATAAACCAATGCACTTACATTAAAATATATATATATATATATATATATATATATATATAAACATTAATGAATCACATTGAAAATAAAATATTTAGCTCTTAGCCCTAAGCCCAGTAGCTACCAGCAAGTATAGTTATTAATAAATTATAATGACAATAGTTTAATTTAGATAAAATAAATAATTTTAAAAAAAAATTACAAATTCTATATTTTTATTCATATCTGTTATTTAGCTTCAAAATTAAAAAATAATATAGTTTAATTATCTATAAATTATTAACATACATTGATAATTGTGATAATTATTTATAAATATAATTATTAATAATAATATTAATCGAGTCTTTCGATTGGGAATGACCAGACACGTGTCAAGATTTCAAATGAATTTAGGCAAATGGGAAAGCATTCCCCAAATCAGCCAAAAATTCATCTCAAGCCATCGATCTTTCTTTTAGTCAATGGTTAGGATTTCAATTTTTGGGTAGAATCTTGTAGTACACGTCTCAATTTTGGGTTAATTTAATTATTAATATTCAATGAAGATATATTAAATTTTATAAAATAAAATTGGTGCAAGATATGAAACAAGTGTCATTAGTACTTGCCTTTAGTTTTTATGTAATTCTAATTTAAATTTAATAAATTTATTATATAATCATTGATATATATGTTCTCTTACATATATATCATATGGTTATAATTATATTATATTATAAATAATTATATTATATATTCTATTATATAATAAATAATTATAAATAATAATAATAATATTTTAATAATAATAATAAATCTTAAATTATTATATAATATAAGTAATGTTATTTTTAATTGAATGACAAAAAAACATATTATAATTTATAAAAAAATACATTATTACAATATAAAATATAAACCGATGCACTTACATTAAAAAATAAAAATTTAACCAAGTCTTTCAATCGGCAATGACCTGAAACATGTCACGATTTTGGATGAATCTAGGCATATGGGAAAGCATTCCCTAAATCGACCTGAAATTCATCTCGAGTCATCGATCCTTCTTTTATGCAACGGTTGGTATTTTAGGTAGAACCTATTACCAATCAAAGAAAAATATTATAATAATTTTAATATATAAATAAAGGATTTTCTTTTCTATTAGAGAATTGATTTTCTTTTCTATCATAAGCTTTTTATTGTAAAGACGATATGAAAAATTTAATAAAGATATATTAAATTTTATAAAATAAAAATGGTGCAAGATATCATGAAATAATAATAATGTATATCAAATAATTGCAAATGCTATATTTTTATTCAAATTTATTATTTAGTTTCAAAATTAAAATATAATATTGTTAAAATATCTATAAATTATTAAAATTTAACATATATGAAAAATTGTGATAATTGTTTATAAACTATTCTTCATCATTTCAAAAATTTCATAATGAAAAAAAAAAGTTAGGAATAGGTGACAAGATAGGTATGGAATAAAAATTTGACACATAAATTATCAAAATTATATTTAACTTTGTTAAGGTTATAATCTATTAATCTTTAGTTTTCTTTAAAGTTCCATTTTTTTTAACCAATCAGATTAAACGAAAATAATTAATTATTAATAGTAAACAATTTTTAACAAAGTTATAGACTAACAATAACATTTCAACAATGTATTGAGAATCTAGATGCCAAAAAAAAACTTACAAAGTCAAAGACTAACAAGAACAACTATTTGAGAATTCCAAAATTATTGTTTTCATTGATAATATTGTACACTATATAATGTACATAGTACTGATTCATAACATAGATATTCAAAATAGCTGATTAAATCAGCCTAGTTTACAATTTCACAATTTATGAAAAAGTGTAAGGCCCAATCCAAAGAAAAATACAGATGTCTTTAAAACATTTTTTTTCCCTAAGGGCAACAGGTAAGGAAACAAGTTACAATATTTAGAAATAGGGCTGAGGGAATAGGGAACTAGGGAGGCTGGAAGCATGAGTAGTCTAAGGGGCCAAGAGTTTGAAGCCTTTAATCAGAAAGGTCTTCAAGTCCATTTGTGAGGAATTTTTTGGGGAAGATGATGTCGTTGAACTCATCCATCCATGTGAAGTCAGTCTCATTGATGTCATCCAACAACAACCATTTCCGCAGGAAATCCCTTTTGAGTTGCACCCACTTCCAATGGTGAGTCAATTGCCATTCATTCATGCTAAACAAGAAAGGATGCTTATGTATAATGCACCCTATGCCCTCCTCCCAACACTTTTCTACTACATCTACAAGAGGGATGCCAATGCCTAGCCTCGGTATTGACTCAGCCAATAAAAAAAATTTGACATCATCTTCCTAAAACATTTCCTTAAAAATGTTATGTAGAAGCATCAACATGTCTTTTTGACTACCTCCAATGTCAAGAAGAGACATGAGGAAGCAGGAGGTAATATTTGTGGACACCTGGTACCTCTTATCATTTCACAAGAATTCATGGCCGAGTACCATGAACATAGCAAGGCAGATAAAAGGACTCTGAGCATCTACCTTACAAACCGTGGCAAGGGCATCATCAAGAATTGTGACTATAAAGATCTTTTGCATAGCCATTATAGTGCATTTGAGGTGAATTGGCATATCCATGACTAAGATTCAAGAAACTCTACAAACTATAACTGCAAACTGAATTCAGATTCAAGCTTGAAGAATATGAGAAATGATAATGAAAGATGACTTGAAGAGGCTTTTTATTGGCACTTGCTATTTAATGGCACTTCCATTATGGAAGTTGCATTAATTCTTTGGTGTTTGTGATCTTTCATATCCTAATTTTTCATATTTCTATTAATTTTAACTGTGTGAAATGCCAAAATGTATTGGCATTAATGTTAGATAGTTAATAGTGCCTGACATTGAGTAATGATTTTCTTGCAAAACTTTCCACGTGTCTCCATTCCATAGAATTATGTGCAACTGCAAGTCTTTTCAAGTGAGTAGCCCCGAGATGCATCTTCTATCATTGATATCCAAGTAATCAATGGTCAATAAAACTATTTTATTTACTATTAACAATATGAAAGTGATGGTAGCCAACTTGGTAATAGTCACAATGACATAATGATTTTATGACATTATTAATAAAATACCTTAGGTAGTACATAAGTTGATACTTAAACTAACTACTCAACAATCAGTATAGTCACTAGCCAATACATGTGAAAATTTCACTTTTAGATTGAACAATTTTTCAGTTTACCACTGAAGATTAGCCAAGATCATTATTATTCATTTTCCCTCAAAACAAGTAATTTTCCTTTGACATTATTAATTCATTTTTGGCAAGGGAAAAATTAGCCATTATTTATTAATCTATCAATCAAAAAAAATATTAATTCACCACATTTAAAATAATTTTTTCTAGGGCAAGACAAAAATTGCCAACGTATAATATTTTATTTCCCTATATGGAACAAAACAATCACCCTCAACACTAAAATTTTCATGCTCACAAAATGTTGGATTCGCCAACACTTTAGGCCTTTTTTGTAGGAGGGGTTTCTTAACAAGTCTGCATATTAGTGATTTTCACTTAGGACATATATGCTAGGATTCATTTTATATGTTTTCATGATTGAGTAAAGAGGACCTTAGAGTTTCATTTGTTATGTTGGAAAGAGTTGTGGTAATATTTAGAATGATAATTGGTTATGTTAAGAAAGATAACTATTGATAAACATATTTGATATTTCAATGTTTTGGATATTTTATGGAAATGATAAGATGAAATTTAATTGTATATGTTAATTCAAATAATGTGATATTAGATTATTCTGCACTTATCTGTATGTATTTCTATATTATTTCATTGGGTTGCTGATGTTTAAGTTGAGTGTGCAGGAAAGTTGAACCATAGAAATTATTCGAGGAAACAAGGTTCAAACCTATGTGAAGAAAATAAAGCCAAGGTGAATCTTTGGAAGATTCAAAACCTCATTCTATTATGTTTATTTTGTAATGTGATTGTGCATGGGTGTTATAAGTTTATAGATCATGATTAATTAGTGGCATGTCATCATGATGTGTTAAGTATTTAATGTGTGTGTGTCATTTGACACTTGTGTTGTCTATGTGTAAATGACATGGCATATAGGATTTTTGGGCATGAAGTCACTTAACCTAAAATTAATCTCATTTTGAAATTAAGTGAACCCACCTTGGAGAGTGTTGGGAGGAGTCACCATCTTGTTGGAATTCGAATTCAAACTGGGTAGGAACTTTAGATAGCATAAAAGTGGTTCCCGAGTATTAATTTGGTGAAAATAAGTTACCCACATGGTATTAGTATAGGTTGAGGTTCTAGATATAATGATAAGTTGATCTATAGGACCTAGGAGACCCTTTAAACTAGTCATTTTCAAGCCAATTTGAAAATCAAAGTGTCACATGACTTCTTTCCTCATCCCACAACTTGGTTAAGTTCTTATTGGTAGAAAGGTACAAGGGTGTAAGAGGGGTAGATGGGGATGGAAGTGGAGGTCTTTTAGGGAGCTTGTGCCAAACTTAGGGGTTGTCCACCCACTCTCTAATTGTAGAGACAACTAGGGTTTTGGATGGAAAAACATGGGACCCAAGGGAGGGAAGCTCCTCATCACCACTTCATAGTCATTAGCTTGGAAGGAGGTTAGTGCTTCATGCCATGAATTTTCTTATCAAAAGTGTTGAATAATTGAGATTGAAAAAGTGTTCTTGTAAGGTTTATTTGTTGCATGTGGTGTATGTAGTAGTTGTAGTGTATGGAAATGAGCATGGATGGATTTACTTGCATTTGAAATTTTTCTTGAATTTTTTTGGATAGATTGAATGTTGTGTTGGGTGTGAATTCTTCACTCACCCTTGGGAGAGAAGAGAAGCCTTGGGGTGAAGGGGTTAGTTGGGCTTTACATTGGAGTTGAGAAATCTTTCTCTTGGAGAGGGGATAGTTTTGATGGAGTATGGGCTCCTTTAAAGCCATATGCCTTTCTATTGTTATATGGAAGGTGTAACCGAGGATATGTGAAGAGGAGTAAGTGTTGATAGCCTTGTTGAGGCATGTGTTATTGATAGCCTTGTTGTGGCATGTTTCTTGGAAGCCTTATTGAAATATTTCAATTTCAAGAATTTTTGTTTCACAAGGATATGGCATTCTCCTCCTTGAAGAGCCCACCTTCACCCAATGTTTATTATTCCATCTGTGAATCATTGTTCAAGCTTTGGTTGGGAATTGTAAATGTGTTGTTAAATTGTGGTATTCATGTTGGCTCTTGTTACTGTGATGTTGTTTGAATGTATCCTAGTTGAGCCTTGTTTCCCCTATCATGAGGGTGGTCTCCTTGAGGACTAGGTTGGGAGGTGAGCCTCCACGGTTCACTATTTTTATCTCAAATTTGTAGGTCCTTATTGGATGATCTTGACAAATTGGAGCTCTCATTGTCTTTCCATGTGCATAGGAGATGAAGACAATCTTTGTTGTATTTGAGTTGAGGCTTTGAGAAAACTCTAGCTTGTTGTGAGCATTTAAATATATTGCAAGAATAGTGTTATTACTTCTCATTGACAAGGAGATGTGGAGAAACATCTAAGTTTAGTGAGTGGCATTTCCAATGTATTAGCATACTAGAAAGATCTCACCATCTTTCATGTATTGTAAGAATCATTGAAGGAAACATGTATTGTGTATAGGAAGATAAGTTATCTTGATTCTTTAAGTCATCGAGCTCCTTTAGTTCTATGTAGATTGCAAGAATGACTATAATTATCATGGAAGAATTGTAATATTAGGAGGATTAGATCATGGAATGGTATTGGAATAATACTATCATTTCAATTCTCTAGAATAATAACTATATATGCATCTTTGAATCAGATTCTTGCATGTGGATACAATATTAGATCTTGAGCAAATGGTTTACCAAATTCCATTACTCTTGGATTAGAATTAATTAGTTTGTTTATCTAAGACTTATAACATGGTTTCTAAATGTGTTTTTGTATTGAGTTTATTGTCCAAATGATTTAATGAGTTCATTAATTTAGACTATCATAACATATCTAGTAACCCCTACTGTATAATTGCAATAATCTATTATGGGTAACCTATACTATAGGAGAAGAAAATCAAATAGAAGATATAGAATGTATAGAACATAAGAAATAACTTGATGTAGGTGCTCATTTTATCTCTCTAGAATTTGTATGGAAAGTAAGAAAAATGTCATCCTCCTTGAATTACTGAGTAATATATTATTGAATAGGAACATACCTAGGACTCTAATAAAATAGAAACCCCTACCTATGAGGTTAGAAACAAATTCAAAAGAAGCAATTGCCTAAGATACATATATGTCTAATCACCATGAGATAAAGAAACAAAAATATATGTATAATAATACTAAAATATAAATGTAACACTTAACATTGAAATAGCCCTATGAGAGCTATATGACCATCTTCCTATGGTAATAAACAAAGGGAAAAAAAAAAATTAAAAATACTAAATCTGTAATCATCCCTAGGCATCCTCACCTTGGGGCATGCAAAAAGGAGTACTTGAGGACTTAAATTCTGACAAAATTTCTGAACCTCTTCCCTTTTAAAAAGGTGACCATCCTCCATGAGATTAAGGAAGGCAAAAATGTATTTATTGTGGAGGGTTCCTTGGGAGCACACACATTCTTCCACTCCCTTCCCATCTACCTCCACTCACACCTTGACATTAACATGCCAAGTCAACATGGTAGAAATTAAATCAGTTTTATTGTGCTTTTTTATGCAAACAAAATCTGCCCATATCCAAGTTGCCTAAGAGAAACATGCACTTGGAAAAGAGGAAGCAGTAGATTGCATTGCTTTAATCGTGGAAGATATGACCCCTAGTTTTTATGTGTTTAGGGAAATGTTTGTACTTTAGAAAGGGGTGAGAGTAAAGTATAAATAATAAAGTTATTTTCAGTTTTAAAATATGGATATACTTAAGCATGGGTGAGTTAGTGGGGAACCATGAATGTGGGATTTAGGTGCCAAATTTGGAGGGGAAAAGTAGGATGGTGTTAGGTAGACTTAGGGGTAGAACTTAGTAGGATGTTGGGAGTATCAATTTTGATATGCATGTTTTTTCTTTATGGCTAGTAAAAGTTAGATTAGTTAGTCCTAATAATTTTTGATGGGATTTTTTTGGTGAAATTTTTTTTGAGGTAAGTTAGTAAATAGAGTTAGCAAATGAGTTTGTAGGAAGAAGTTTGTTTATGGGTAGAGTAAGTAATGTTAAAGTTAGATAGTCTAGGACACTTAGTAATACATGTTATAAGTAACAAGTAAATAGTTAATAATTAGAATAATTATATTTATCTATTTAATGTAGTTAGCCAGTAATATTAAATAATAGATTATTTATCTAGTTAATTAATTGCTTAAATTATGGGTGTTGTAATTAAATTAGTTAGTAACTAGGTTCGATGGGTATCTAGTGTATAACTTATATTAGGGTATTTAATTATAGAGTTGCCAAGGAAGATAATTAAATAAGAAATATGTGTGTTTGAAAATTTAAATTAATATAATAAGTCTTAAAAAAAGCATTACTTGAGGAGGCAAAAGATAATGAAAGTGAAGTAATAATTACTTATTAAATAAATTAGAGGTTTAATTAATTCAAGTTATTATAGTTAAAGGTTGGAGCAATAGTAAAATTGTTAAGTGATTCGTTAAGAAGTTGATCAATGAATATTGTGTTTAATCTTAAAAATTTAGTAATAGTTGGAAGAATGCAATTGGTTGTTAGGTGGTTAACCTTAATAATTCTAGTAGTAGAAATATTTAGTATAAAGTATATCATAATACTTGCATAAAGGCTAAATACAAGTGGGTCTAGATATTACTATCTAGGAACATTATTTATGTTCTTCATATTCAGATGTATATGTTAATAGATTAATATGTATAGACATAGTGTTAAATATCATCTAATGTAGAACATATATATGTTGAGGGTCCATGTTCACACATATGTATTAACCATGTTGCTAACGTGGCTAATATACTTAATAAAGGTTTAATTATGTAACTAGATATATCCTTTCTTAATTCATAGATTCTAAGTCATCTACACAATTCCACGTCTAGAACATAATCATGCAATTACAATAGATTACGGATACAAAATTTATTTGATGAGCATTGGAGAACCAATGATTACCTACCATTATCTAGTTGAAGTTTAGGAGAATTTAGTAAGTTAGCGAAACTAATGACAAATGAATGAACTTATCCTCTCTAGGCCTAGATTCATAAGGAAACTTACAAGATTCATCCCAATGTCATAGTCATAATTATGAAAGAATTAAAATACATGGTGATGTATTGGTAAAGTTCCCTACCTCTTAGATTTTCATATAGGATGGTTTTGAATCTTAGAAGATGATTGACTAGTGGCCAATATGTCACCAAAAAAATTGATACTTATACACTAAGTTGTAACAATTATATCGTCAAGGTATCCCTTACCTAAATTTTGTTTAAACTTTCAAAAATGATCATCATGCCAGATGAACCTCGATGTATAATTTAATATTATCAAAAAAAAAAATTGTGGTTGTGTTTTGCCTATAAGTTTGGGCATGATAAATGGTTAGTAATGCCCTTTAGGTTAAGTAATGTCCCAGGCATTTTATGATTCTTATGAATGTCATATTCATAGATTTTATTAGAAAATTGTTTGTTATTCACCTTGAAGGCATACAAATATTTAGTCATAGCAAGGTCAAAGCACAAACCTGTGTCACTCTTTTGTAAAGGAAAAGGCTAACAAAAGTATAATTGTTCACCTTCAATGATATAAAACTAGTATTATTATTTAGAATTTGAGAATGAAGTAAATGGATGAAATGTGTAGAAATTGATCAAGTTTAGGAATATAATTTTTAAAGATTATTTGGAATAATAATTTTTATATTTTCATAATTTATATTGATAATTTTTTAGTTGTTGAAAAGCATTGAAAATTAGGGGGGTCTAGTTCCCACCAGGAAACTATATGGAAATAAACTTGTTTCCCTTTGATCTTAGACTATGTTATAGATAGCATATATATTTAGAAAATTCAAAAATAAAAATTCACTTTAGACTTATATTTTTACTTTTATAATCATTCAATGTTCAACTCACCTGAAATGGATAGTTTTCATCTCCCACCACATCTTTCAAGACAAATCTATTCTAACTAGAATGAAAATTATACACTCTAGAGGAGAGCTCTCTCCTTTAGAACATCATATAAGATTTAAATTCTTTTGATATGATTTAATATTTTTTCTTTCTCAAAATTGACATCTTTTTGAGTGTTAAAATACATTCTTATAGAATTTTTTAATTATAACATATGGTATCTAATTAAAACACTATAAACCCTATATGAGAATATTCTTTACTTTGAGCTCTATAAAATGTGTTTATAAGTTATTAAAAATATATCATAAGGAAATGTAAGAGTTATTGAAATGTCAATTTTCTAAACTAATTACATTTCTTTAGTAATTGAATACAAGCTAGTATAAAACATGCATTTAATAGACATTTCCAATTGGAAAAGTGTGATACCATATATAACTTAGCTAAAATGAATTTGTCTACATCATATATTTGAACAAAATTGATTTTTAGATAGAAATACTCAAATTTAGTCATTGAAATAAGTCAACTTGAAAGGTGACACAACTTTGTACTTTCACCCATTAAGGAGAAGCATCTTGATAATGTGGAATAGGTACTAAGGAGGCTTCATTAACACAAGTTGGTTATCAACTTGGAAAAGTGCATGTTTACGAAGAAGGAACTTGTGTAGCTAGGATTTGTGATCTCATGAGGCACCCTCAAGATGGACCCTGAGAAGGTTGAAGAAATTATCAACTATCCCCCACCAAAGAACCAAGGTGATGTGAGAAGCTTCCATGGTCTTTCCACCTTCTAGAGGAAGATTATCAAAAACTTTAGTGATGTGTGTGCACCCATGCTTGACACCATTGAATGAGAAAAGAAGAATAAATTTACTTGGACAAAGGAAGCCAATGATGGATTTTAGTACTTGAAGAATAGAGTCTCTCAATACCCAATCTTGGTTCTACCTAATTTCAATAAGGTTTTAATTGTGGAAACTTATCCAAGAAATTTGGCCATAGGTGCAATCCTAAGTTAGGAAGGTAAGGTAGTAGATTTTTTTTCTGAGAATCTAAATGATGCTAAGAAAAGGTTTTCAACTTATGAATTGGAGATTTATGCCATTGTACAAGCCCTCGAGAAATGGAGGCACTATCCAATCTCAAAGGAGTTTTTAGTATAAACTAACAACCATACATGTAGTTTCTTTAGTTCTCAAGAAAAGCCATCTATCAAACATCTGAAATGGATAGAGTAGTTTCAAGCTTATACTTTCAACATCAAACATAAGAAAGGTGTTGTAAACAAAGTTGTTGATTCCCTTATCAAAAGGATTGGTCTATTTTAAGAAGTACAACAAAAAAATGTGGGAATTGATTCCCTCAAGAACTTATATGCTGATGATCCTAATTTTTTAGAGTTTTTTCAAGTTTTCATAGAGATGGTTGGAAGATACCACACAGATTTCTCTGAATATTTGATTCACAATGGACTCCTATTCTAAGGAACTTAGTTATGCATTCACGAATGCTCAATCAGGACAAATGTCATAAGGGAGAAACAGTGTGGTGGTCTAGGAGGTCATTTTGGCATCGACAATATAGTAGACATGGTGAAAAGAATCTATTATTGGCCAAAGATGAACAACGAGGTAAAGAAGTTCATTGAGACTTGTACCATCTATCAACAAGCCAAAGGTGTCTCAAAAAATAGAAGGTTATATCAATCCTTACCAATCCCCACAAGACCTTGGGAATCAATTTCAATGGATTTTGTCATGGGCTACCTAGAACTAAGCAAGGTTTGATAATGTTGTTGTGGTAGTGGATAGATTCAGTAAAATGGTCCATTTTATACCATGTAAAAGCACACATGATTTTTCTCATATTACACATCTTTTCTTTAAGGAAGTAGTTAGGATGCATGGTTTGTAACCACAAACTATTGTATTTGATAGGGATGTAAAATTTCAAGGCCATTTTGGAGAATACTTTTAAAGAAACTTGGTACTAATCTAGCCTAGCTTTCTGCCTACCATCCACAAACTAATGGATAGTCTGAGGTAGTAAATTGATCTTTAGGAAATCTCCTAAGATGCATCACAAATGAGTATGCTCAAAATTGGGATCTACTCTTGCCCCAAGTAGAGTTTTCATTTAACAACTCCATGAATAGATCAATAGGTAAGACTCCCTTCCAAGAAATGTACAGCTTTCATCCCAAGGGACCATTGGACTTGGTAGAACTACTATTTGATTTCAAATTAGTGCTCAAGGAGAAGAGTTATAAGAACTCGTTATAAAGGTGCAACTTGAGGTCAAGGAAGAATTACAAAGATCAAAATTTAAATACAAGGAACATCCTGATAAGAAAAGAAGAGAAATTCACTTCAAAGTTGTAGAAAAGGTTTGGGCATAACTAAGAAAAGAGAGACAACATAAAGGTAGATATTCCAAACATAAAATGAAGAAAGTTGGGTCATGCAATATACTCAACAAGATAGGTGACAATGCATATGAGATCTCTCTTCCCCCTACCTTGAAAATTTCTCTAGTCTGAACAATGTTGTAGACCTCACCTCATACAAATGCATAGTATATTCAACATGGCAACAAGATGAGTAGGTAGACATCTATAGTTAAGGCTATGTAACTAATCTCTCTCAAAGAAAACTAGTGGAGTTTGAAGAAATTTGGGACATCAATTTGCTAAAATAGACCAAAACCAAGAAGTACATGCAATACTTAGTCAAGTGTAAAGGGATCCCCAATATTGATGCAACATGGATGATAGAAGGCTAGATCAAACAACATGGTACTTATGTGGAGAAATTGGCCTCAAGTGGGAACTTGAGTTTTGAAACACAAGGGGAGTATGGTGTAGGAGCACCCATAATGAATCCAAAGCTTGTATAGTAGGTCAAAAAACTCAGATCCAAATATCAAACTTAGATCTCAAAATAAAAGCTTAGAAAGATTAATCAAATAGGCATCTAGAGAAAATTGTATGACCTAGTTCCAAGATTGGCACTATTATAAGCCCTTGGTCAACTATGGTCAAAGATTGTGAAAGGGCCTAGAATCGTACAATTTTGGATTATTTTATGTTTTTTCATGTTTAAGAACTATTTGGGTCATTAGATTTAAGTTTTCATAAGATTTTCTTATAAAGTGCAAAAAAATGCAAAATTGTTGGAAAAGTTGTCAAGCAACTTTTAAGCAACTTGTTGCATACCAAAGAAAAAATTTCTCTAATGACCACGTAACAACTTTCTAATTTTTTTATGACCATTGGAATGCATGTAATAATCCCTTTTAGGTGGGTTATAGGTAGAGAGAGAGAGAGAGAGAGAGAGTATGTATTTTTCAATTTTCAATCAATAAAATACCTTAATTTTATTGTAAACAACATGTTTTTGTTAGAGTAAATAACTATTATTTACTCTTTTACTTAAGTTTACTTAAGTTAATCTATTTATTTATTAGTTTTTGTCTAGGAGTTGTTGACAACATGGAAGTTTGTTCTTATCTAAGTCATACTTATCTCCTGACCTTGATTTAGGATATTCCACCTTTTGTGGATGTGTTCTTAGTTTTCAACCTTATCCTCTAGCACTTTCCAACTTGTTCTACAAGCTTCCTTGAGGCCTTTCTAGTCAAGCTCTCTCAATGTATTTCATACCTCATTTTCAAGGCATATTGTATGGCAATACATTTTTGTTTGTTTGCAATATCTTCTCTCTCAGTCCATTTAGTTTTTCCAAGTTCCACACATTCCTTCTTTGGTTTCCCTTCAGTAGGTTATTTTCATGCAGGTGATATTGGCAAGCTATGAAGTTGGCTTTCATCAACTTCTACATGGTATCAGAGCCTCCCTACTACTTCTTAGCTGAAGGATTTTTGAAGCCGTGATTTGCAGACACAAACCTTAGTTAGTTTGTGATCATTTTTTTCTTTAATCTAGGGGAAGAGAATTTTTTGGAGCACTTTGGCCTAAATGGACAGCACCATTGAGTTTAGAAGGCCCATTATAGTTAGAATCCATATTAATTTTTTTGATTTTGGAGAAACTCACTCCAGGAGGCAATTTTTGTAGTCTAAGAGCCATACAGACCTATACAGATGATTTCATATGAATTAATTAAAAAAATACACTTTTGGCACCACCATTCGATGACCACTAGAGCTCAAGGCTAGTGTGTAGCCTGGGAGCTGCCACAGCTAGCTACAATAGCATAGAACCACTGCAATGGGCCTCCAACCTACTACCTCTACCAAGTTTTTTCACCAACATGCTACCCTATTCTACCGCTCCACGAGGTTCCACTACCTTCACACTACTCTACTATAGACTACCACTTCTACAACATCTACAATCCTTTTTGCACACTTGACATGTTTTCTAGGTGCCACGTGGCACGGGGGCTACACTGGTACTTGCCACATGGCCGTTGCCATGTTAGCTCGCCACATCAACTTCTTGCCACATGGATGCCACATGGCACTACCACGTGGCACCTTTCTTTTCTATAATGGCCCCCTAGCCATGAATTTTAACATAGTGGTTTACTAACATTAGCATGAAATCATCACTTCATGATCACACCTGTAGGTTCTCCAAGGTCCTTTTTAACCTACTTGAAATTTTTTGGCCATAACTTGAGAATATAGAGGTATTTTTTTAATCTAAAAGAAGTTCCAAAAAGCTAGTTCTGAGATAGAGGCATTTGTTTGGTATTTTTAGGTTTTGATACAATTTTGTGGCTCTATTTTGCAGTCAAAGTCTAAAGTTTTTTATTTCACTCTAACAAGCTTACCTTTTGTGTCCCATCTCTATTTTTTGAAAACATTATATTTTTGGAAAGTTGGTCCTATCATCTTTTCAAAAATGCTATCATTTCCTTTAGATTCTACCCCATGCTCTTTCTATCATCTTTCAAACATTTTTTTTCCTCTATGGTGGATATCTTGGGTGTTCTAGGTCTAAGGATCATTTTCATGGTATGGGATCTTTTGTTTTGGATTATGCATTCTTTTGTATCATATGTTTTCCCCTTTTTGATCATTTTTGATATCATTTGTAAGAATATTTATGCAAATTATTCACTAAGATAAAGTGGGACTCTTGCATTTCAAGTTCATGAACATTATTTTTAGAAAGTTGTACTTGCATTATTTTATAAATTATCATGGGGGAATAGTTGTTGCCATTTTTTTCCCTCTTCCTTTGTCAAGCAAGTGTCCCTTCCAAGACATTAGCCCCATGCAGAGTTAGTGATGATGTCTTTATAGGTGTTTGTACCTCTTCAAATCTCTTGTCATTCTTGGTTCTTTCTGCAGCAGGTTTTTGGCTCACTTTCTCAGTTTCCTATCATCTCACCCTAATCTGCATTAAGAGGGGTTATTCTATTGTTCTAATGCTTCCTTAGTTCAATAGTGTGAGCTATATATTCTGTATGTGATCCTATAGACTAGGTGATTGCAATGGTTGGCTACCTAGGCATTTTTCGTGAGATGGATCATCTACTATATAGACATTCTTGATTTGTATCTTCTATTTTCTATGGAGGTTCTTTAGATCGGTAATTTCTTTCTGACAATGTTTCTGGCTTCTTCATACTTTAGTGATGCTCTTCATGATCACTTTTTGTTCATGTTTTATGGGACATTCCACTAATTGGAGGCTTCTTGAGTCCTTCACTAGATTTTTAGTCACCTATTTTTGGGGGAGGATTTTTCCCATGTGGTTTTCTCTCTTTCCCTATTTTAGAGGTTACATTTTTTTGCATTGTACATGGGTACCTAACATGGCTTCATTTTCGGGACTCATTCTACATTTCATCTTAGTTGTTGCGAGCTTAAGTACATTCCCCTAAGTTGCACTTAAAGAGAGGTGTTAGAGAAAATTATTATTATTTACTCTTTTACTTAAGTCTACTTAGGTTAATGAATTTATTTATTAGTTGTAATCTAGGAGTTTTTGACAACATGGGAGTTTGCTCCTATCTAAGTCATACTTATCTGCTCGCCTTGATCGAGGATATTCTACATTTTGTGGACATATTCTTAGTTGTCAACCTTATCTTCTAGCACTTTCTAGGTTGTTCTACAAGCTTTCTTCAGGCCTTTATATTTAGGCACTCTCATTGTATTCCATAACTCATTTTCAAGACATATTGTATAGTAATACATTTTTCTTTATTTTCAATATTTTCTCTCTGAGTCCATTTAGTTTTTCCAAGCTCGACCCCTTCCTTCTTTGGTTTCTCTTTAGTAGGTTATTTGCATGCAAGTGATCTTAGCGTGTTGTGAAGCTGGCTTTCATCAACTTCTACAATTTTCCTATGTTGTATGGGTTTGTACATATTCATCTAAAGTTTGAAACCTATAATTTTGGATAGCTGGATGAAGTGACTTCCCAATGCTTCTGGTATGAAGTGTTTATCTATTCTCTAACTCATGATAATCACCATTTTGTGTAAATAGGTCTAGAATTCACACTAACATGGGGTTTTGAAGTATTTTCAAGCATAGAAGAGCATTTCACCATGTTAATTTAATAGCCTCTAGTGAAATCCTAGTATTGGATATGTATTCTAAGATGAAAGTGGTTTTAATTTTGTACTTGTAGGGATCCTTGAGAAATTTGACATCCTAGGCATGCCATTCCCATGTGCATGCTAAGAAAAGGATGCCACATCTCCCACAATTCCAACTAGACATAGAATCAATGCTTGAAATCAAGTTTTTAACTTGTCTATGGTTGTCCTCACATGTTCCCATAATGGAGGCCTAATTGCCCTAGTTTCCTAAGTGAGAAAGTGAACAAAAGCCCATTTTTTTGTGTTATCAAAATGTGGTGACTTAGTATATTTTGTAAGTCCCAAATGGGTGTACAAAAATGAATTTTATTCCCTAGTTTGTGTGGAAATATTTCCTTTAAACTTTGATTTTCATAAAAAAAGGGCTACTAGTCTTTTTCAATGGCTTAACAAAAAAGCTATGTGGAAAAAATTACATAGTTTGGTTAAACTATTATATCATGTCATTGGTGACCTAAAATAGACTATTCCCATGTGTTGGAGTCTTCCTTTGTCATTTGAAGAAGTTTAAGGTTGTTTCCCCAAATTATACAATTTGTGCATTGTAAGCAACTTGTGATAAGTTGTCTTGTTTGTAGGTTCTCCTAGGTTAACTTTTAACCCTTTTGTGTGGCCCGTTGGCAATTTAGGTGTTTTATAAGCTCATTAATCAATGAGGTCACAAGGGCACAATATATGTAATTGGATGCATTTTCTTATAATCTATGTTTCATTAGTGTTATTAAGTTTGTTAGGACTCATTTGGATTGTTCAAAGTGCATTTAAGGCTTTAAAATAGAAAAATGTAATAAAAGTTGTAAAAGTTGCTATGCAACTTTACAAATTTTTGCATAATTAAGAAAAAGTGTTTGTATTCAATCCCCCAATGGTCACAACCTTAAAAATTTTATTTGATCAGTTGAGGAAGACATTCATATAGCCCTTTTAGGTGGGTGGAAGGTAGAATGTAAGTTTTTGGCATTGAAATCAATAAAATTAACCCTATTTTTTGCATTTTGAGTGAGTTTTCTTAATGGTACTGATGTGTATGGACATATAGGAGGTTGATTCTAGTACTTTTGGATGCACCATTGAGTAGGCTTTCCAATTCAATTGGTTTGAGGTTCTTTGACTCTATAAAACTCAAGTTACAGCTATTTTTGTGCATACAACCTAGATTTTGAGGGTTTTAGGGTTTTGAAAGAAATTGTTTCATAAAGTCAAATTCCACCTTAGGAAATTAATGGCCTCTGGTGGAATCCTTCTACTCTTAATTCTCTTTGAGATTATTTTTGTTTCAATTTCTAACATTTAGGGACAAGGGAGAAAGATGATGCCCTAGGTGCATATATCATGTATGAACTAGCTCATTGTTTTACTACAATCAACATTTGGAACCCTATAATTCATTTCTAAAGCCTCAATATTTGGGTTTAGAATATTTGGAACATTCCTCAACCTATCCAATTCATTTGGTGTTTTTGGCATGTGTCTAAATAACACTTCCTTTGTAACAACACCCTAATTACCACTTTAGGCCTAATTGTTGTCGCCACAAGTTATGTCTTTAATGTTCCTCAAATTTAGTCAGGATGGCCATGTTGGTATAAAAATAATATTCCCTGAGTCTTTTCTTAGAATTACAAGTTTTAGGTAAGTTTCATGCACTGATTCCCTTTTTGTAGAGGTGCAAGTGCAAGGTTCTAGGGTCTATTTTGGCTCTCAAACCTTCTTAAGGTTTTTTTTTTTATTGAAGTCTCCCAACTTCCACTATCCAAATCCTCTCCACTTATGTAAAGTAGTATCAAAGCCCATCTAGATCTTTGGGCTTCTAAAATTTTGTCAAAATGTCAAATGGAGAGAGTGATGGATTGCCATTCAAGATGACTAATGCAGACATAATGAATTATTTGAATGAGTAGAAGATAAAGGAAGATGCATAAAGGAATAGAGATGAACTTAGAAACATTGAGTTGCAACAAATGAGATATGAATTGAAAAGGCTTAGAGAATAGCATGTCAAATCCAAGAACTCTAAAGATTTTGAGAAAGGGAGTGATGAAGAAATCCCTTTGGAGTAAGAAGAACAAATACCTCCAGATCAGAGGCTACTCTTGAGCACTCTTAAATCCATGGAAAGAAGAAACATGGATGCCAAATTAGATTTAAAAAAAACTATGATGTGAAAATGAACCTTGATGCTGCAATTGATTAGGTGGATGCCCTAAATAATTTCTTTGAATGTGATGAGATTCTTGAGAATCAGAGGACAAAGATAGCCAAGTCCAAGTTGAAAGGTACTACTCTTACATGGTGGAATATCACAGGAGGAGATAGAGTAAAGAATGGAAAAGGTCTAGTAATCACATGGAAAAAGATGGAGAAGTTATTCAGGAAGGCCTATGTTCTTTAAGACTACAAAGTTCAACTTCATAGAAGAAGAATGAATCTAAGGCAAAAAGACATGACAGTTTCAGCTTGCACTAATGAGTTTCAAGATTGGTGATGAGGACACAAGAGGTTGAATTTGAAAGTGTCAATTTGGCAAGATACTTGCATGGTCTCTAGTTCTATATTTGAGATGAATTGAGTTTGAAAACAATAACCATGATGCAACAATGTGTCCAACTTTTACTAAAGGTGGAAGAGAAGTTCAAAAGAAGAAACGAACAATCTAATAGAGGAAGAGGCAAGGGAAAAAGTAACTCTTGACAAATAGGTCAATCATCCAATAAAGGAAAATCCATGGAGCAAAAAAACAAACACCATGGTCAATCTATTTGGTGAGGAAGCTCTAGAGGAGGAAGATCCTTCAATGGTGGAAGAGGGAGATCTAATTGACCTCCTAAGTATTTCAGATACAATCAAATAGGACAATATTGAAACAAGTTCCCTAAAAAACCAAAAAACAACAATCAAGGAGAATGAAGGACCGAATTGGTGAAAGAAGAAACAAATTTAGAGACTGAAGAAGGTGTGGCACTAATGATGAGACAATCAACAAGTACCACATGCTCAAGAACTAGCACAAAGGAAGAACCTATTTAGGACAAGGATCAAATCCAAAGAAAGGGTATGTAATCTATTAATTGATTCAAAATAAATAGAAAATCTAGTTTCTAAAGAAATGGTTCAAAAATTAGAACTAGAAGGAATTCCTCATCCATATCCTTATAATTTTTCTTAGCTAACAAAAGGACAACAAAAACTTGTAACTAAATAATCCATGGTAGAGTTCTCTTTAGGTGATTTGAAAGATAAAGTTTTATGTGATATTGTAGATATGGGTGCTTGCCACCTTCTCTTAGGAAGGCCATGGCAATATGATATGCATGCCATGTATAATTTTGGGAAAAATACTTACACCATTGTGAGGGATGGAGAAACTTATAATCTCAAGCCTCTACCTGAACCTAGAAAGGAAAAATAACCTTTGACTATCATAGTGGGAGAAAAAAAATGTTAAAAGGAGTAAAAGAAGAAAAAGAGGGATATGCATTAATTCTAAAACCAATGGATGAACCATAACCTAGAAAGGATAAATTAGTCCCAAAAGAAGTTCAAAAGCTTCTTGAAGAATACAAGGAAGTGGTTGCAAAAGATTTACTGTCATCCCTCCCACCCATTAGAGACATAGGCCACAAAATAGACTTCATCCTTGGAGCATCCTTGCTTAACAAAGCCCCATACAAACTCACTCCTACTCTAAATGCTAAAATATCCAAACAAGTTAAATGATTATTGAATAAAGGATTTATTCAAAAAAGTCTTAGTCCATGTTCTATTCCACCAGTTTTGACTACCAAAAAGGATGGTAAATGGAGACTATGCACTGATAGTAGAGCCATTAACAAGATCACTATCAAATATAGATTTCCTATCCAAAGGATTGAAGACCTCCTAGACCAATTCGGTAATACATCATATTTGTCAAAAAAAATCTAAAATTTGGTTATCACCAAATAAGAATCAAGCCAAGTGATGAATGGAAGACTACCTTTAAAACTACAAAAGGTCTCTATAAATGGCTAGTAATGCCATTTAGTTTAAGAAATGCCCCCCCTCCCCCACCTTCATGAGTCTAGTGAATGAAATATTTCATGATTACAATGGCAAGTTTTTGGTTGGTTATCTTGATGACACACCAATTTTTAGTTGCAGCTTGGAGGAACACCTTGAACACATTGAATTGGTTCTCAAAAGCTTAAAAGAGCATCAACTAATGATAAACCTTGAGAAATGCACTTTCTTGCATAAAGAACTCAACTTCTTGGGATTTGTGATCTCACAATGAACACTAAAAATGGATCGAGCAAAGGGGGATGCAATCATCAATTGGCCTCCTCCAAAGAATGTAGGTGATGTAAGAAGTTTTCATGGATTAGCAACATTCTATAGAAAGTTCATCAACAACTTCAGCCATGTATGTGCACCTATATTGGATACAATAAAAAGAGGTAAAAGGGTAAAGCTTGTTTGGACTAAAGCAAAAAATGATGCATTTGAATATCTAAAATCAAGAGTGCCACAATATCCAATACCCACTCTTCCTAATTTTAATAAGGTTTTTACTATTGAGATAGATGCAAACAACCTAGCCACTAGGGCAGTCCTTAGCCAAGATAATAAACCTATGGCTTTCTTCTCTGAATAACTAAATGATGCTAAAAATAAGTACTCAACTTATGATTTAGAACTTTATGCTATGGTTCAAGCCCTCAAGAAATAGAGGCATTATTTATTACCTAAAGAATTTATGGTTTTTATAGATAACCCTTCTCTAAGTTACTTAAATTCTCAAGACAAGTTGAGTGTGAAACATATCAAATGGATGGAGCAATTACAAGCCTATTTCTTCACCATAAATCATAAGAATGGAAAAGAAAATAAATTTGTTGATGTTCTAAGTAGGAGGATCATTTCGGTGCAAGAAATATAATTTCAAAGCATAGCCATCCAAGCATTGAAGGACCTTTACAAATATGATTCATATTTTGCTGCAATATATTAGGTTTGCAATACTCTTATGGATAGGTATCATATAGTTTTTTTGAATTTCTTAGGGTCATCAACTTTTTATTCCAAAATCCTCTATGAGAGACAATATAGTAAAGGAAAAACATTTTGGGGGAATGAATGGTCACTTTGGTATTGTCAAAACATTAGAGGCTATTAAAAGACATTATCATTGGCCAAAAATGTAGCATGATGTCAAGAAATATGTAGAGTCATGTGTTATATGCCAACAAGAAAGGGGTACTACAACTAACCAAGGGTTATACCAACCTCTCCCAATCCCTTATATACCTTGGGAAGAAATATCTATGGACTTTGTGATTGGATTACCAAGGACAAAACTAGGATATAATAATATATTGGTGGTTGTAGACTATTTCAGCAAGATGGTCCACTTTATCCCTTGTAAAAGCACTCATGATACCTCTCATATTGCCCATCTCTTCTTTATAGAGATTGTATGAATTCATGGTCTACCTAACCCTATTGTTTCAGATAGAGACACTAAATTCCAAGGACACTTTTGGAGAACCTTGCACAAGAAATTAGGAAATAATTTATAATTTAGTTCTACCTACCATCCTCAAATGGATGGTCAAACTAAAGTTGTAAATAGATCTCTTGGAAACCTCCTTAGATGCCTCACCAAGCAATATGCACAAAATTGGAATCTATTTCTTCCACAAGCTGAATTTACTTTCAATGATTCATTTAATAGGTCTACAAGAAAGACACCATTGCAAATAGTCTATGGCTATAATCCAAAAGGACCTTTAGAACTTAGAGAGTTACCTAATGATATCAAGGTTAGTGCACAAGGAGAAGAATTGGTTGACCTTATCAAACAAGTAAAATAAAAGGTAAAAGACACATTCGAACATACTTCACAAAAATACAAAGAACAAGTAGATAAGAAGAAGAAAGATGTTCAATTCCAAGTAGGTGAAAAAGTGTGGGAATAGTTGAGAAAGTAAAGGCTCCCTAAAGGTTATAATACCAAACTCCAAATGAAGAAGATAGGACTTTACACAATCTTGCATAAGTTTGGTCCTAATGCCTATGAAATTTCATTACCACCTACTATTTCCATCTCACCAATTTTCAATGCGGCTGACCTCACTATTTTCAAGGACACTTCTAATGTTGTAGGTACATCTATAGAAGATTCACATGAAGACTGGTTGAAAGATCTACCACCTTCACAACCTTTAGAGTTGAAAGTAGTCTTGGAAACAAAAAATTTCAAGAAGACAAGGAATCAAACACACTATCAATACTTGGTCAAATGGAAGGGGTTACCTACCATTGGTGCCACCTAGATGACTGAAGATTAGATTCAGTAACATGCATACACTCTTGATTAACTCACGTCAAGTAGGAACTTGAGTTTCTTTTCCCCAAGGTAGTATGGTTTAGGAGCACTCTCCCATGAAACAATGAAATAAGGTTGTTTGGGTCATTTATGGCCTTGTTCTAGTTTACATTTCTATGTTTTCAATAAGACAATGTTTTTAGATTCCTAGGTTCACTTTTAACCCTTTTGTGTGACCCATTAGCAATTTGGGTGTTTTATAAGCTCATTGCCTAATGAGGTCACAAAGGCACAATCTATGTAATTGGATTTATTTTCTTATAATCTATGGTCCATTACTGGTATTAAGTCTATTAGGAATCATTTCGATAGTTCAAAATGTCTTTATGGCTTTAAAATGTAAAAATGCAATAAAAGTTGCAAAAGTTGCTATGCAACTTTACAACTTTTTGCATAATTAAGAAAAACTATTTTTAATAAATCCCACAATGGTCACAACCTTTCAAATTTTTTTGGATTAGTTGTGGAAGACCTTCATATAGCCCTTTTAGGAAGGTGGAAGGTAGAATGTAAGTTCTTGGCATTGAAATTAGTAAAAGTAACCCTATTTTGTGCATTTTGAGGAAGTTTTTAAAATGGTACAGATGTGTACAAATGCATAGGAGCTTGATCCTGGTACTTCTAGATTTACCATTGAGTTAGATTTTCAATACAACTTGTTTGAGGTTGTGAGACTTTATAAAACTCAAGTTACACCTATTTTTGTGCAAATAGCCCAAATTTTGATAGTTTCTAAGGTTTTGGAAGAAATTGTTTCATAAATTCATATTCCACCATTGGAAATTAATGGCCTTTGGTGGAACCCTTGTAATTTTAATTCTCCTTGAGATTATTTTTTTTTAGTTGCTAACATGCAAGGACAAGGTAGAAAGATGATGCCCTAGGTGCATATACCATGTATGCACCAACTCACTATTTTGCTAGAGTCAACATTTGGGACCCTAAAACTCATTTCTAAAGCGTCAAACTTTGGATTTAGACTATTTGAAACATTCCTTAACCTATCCAATTGGTTTGGTGTTTTTGGCATTTTTCTAAATAGAACTTCCTTTGTAATAGAACTATTATTAGCCCTTTAGGCCTAATTGTTATCCCCATGGGTTATGTTAGCATTTTTGTTGATGTGATATCAGCACTTTGGGGTCTTGGAGTAAATCTAAAATGAAAAATCTCTTGGTGATTGGTTTCCATGTTTCAATCCATTGTCTTCAAGTTATAGGAAAGAATATGATTTCTTGGGCTACTAGCATTCCAAGCATCCAATGAAGGATCTATGTCTTTTATGTGTTTTGGAGTCCTCAAATTTAGTCAGCATGACCATGTTGGTATAAAAACATCATTCCTTGAGTCTTTTGTTAGAATTACATGTTTTAGGTAATTTTCATGCATTGATTCCCTTTTTGTAAAGGTGCAAGTGCTGGGTTCTAGGGTTTGTTTTAGCTCTCAAACCTTCTTAAGATCTATTTGTGGGTTGAAATCTCCCAACTTCCACTATCCAAACTCTCACCACTTGCATTTTACCCACATTGAATTGTACAAATATTGATACATTAGGCTAGTATCCTAACTTTAGATCATACCATTATTAATTTATGGGTTAAATAATATAAAAGCTCCAAGTAAAAGATTAATTACAAAATTGATTTCTAATTTACTCCTTACATATGGCCTTACCACTTCCTTATTAATTAAGAGATGGTTAAGTAAAGATAAATAAAGAACCTACATAATTGTTTAAATTCTATATTTATTTAATTACAAATTTACCACCTACTAACTAAACACCACCTCCTAGCCCCTCAACACATGATTAAGTATATTTAAATGCATTAGTTTAATCAAACTCAACTACCCACTCATACTTATCTTACATATGGTTTCTATCTTTATTTAAATACTTATCCCCTAGTTACTAACTAACACTATCCTTATACAATAAAACCTAAATTAACTATCTCATTTAACATCTTACCCATCCCTCCTTCAAATTAGGTACCCAAATAAAATAACTACCAATGAATATCTCCCCTTCACCCTATTATATCTTAGCACCTATTCCATTTTACTTACCTTTCCCAATCCCTGAGGTGCCTATATCCATAGGTGTTAATATTACATTTTTTTCAAAGGGTGGAGATACTTAACCAAAATCTTAGGTGACCTAGCCCATTGACTACTCATCCAATACACTTGCCAAGGTATGATGGTGATGGGTGTAGATGGAAACCACTTAAAATGTTTCAAACAAAAAACTTACTTCCTTGCAAAAGTGGGGCCTAAGGATGAGGGTTCTGATTTATGTTAGACCCAAGTCAATGCCATCACCTAGGGAGGCACCCAAAAGGCTATAAAAAGGGAAGTACCAAGTGGAGGTTACTATCCCTTATCAACTTTAGACATGATCTCTCCTCCCTTGGAAAGAGGTTCCTAGGTTTGTTTTCAATATATTAATGTTTTTTTTTTTAAGTTTCCTTATTTATTTGTTTGTACCTATGTCATGATTTAACAACACACACACACACACACATATCTTTTCTAAGGATCGCATGATCCCTCTTGGGGATGTCTTAAGAGACATTTTTTTATTTTTCCATTTATCTTATAACCCTTAAATTTATTGGCTTCTTTTTCTAGGAGTATCAAAGAATATTCCCTTAATATTTTATTTGACTATAATTTGGATAGAATTTAGTTGTCCACCCCATAAAAATTCCAAAAAATAAAGTGCAGCTATAGGAGGGGTTTCACTACAAGTTTAATACATTTTCTCTTCCTTCTCATTTTATAAGAACATGTTTATGAGTTGTCATAGATTTGTTTTTATTTTTGACTCCCTAACTATCTCTTTTTTATTTGCAATTTTGATATAACTTTAGCATCCAGGGATCTATTAGAGCTTGAACATAAATAAACCAATCTCCATATATATGAAATGAACTATCAAAGATATATTACTTTCTTTTCATAGCATATGATTTTTTTCAAGTTAATCACTTACGTTTACAAATTGAGTCAACCATATCAACAGAAATCCCTCTCACAAATAAACTATAAAATGTTTCCACCAATTGATTCATAGGCTAACATAAGAAGGGATGTCTCATTTACTTAACTTCCCATATTACATTAAATCCATAATGAGAAACTATAATTCTTGTACTAGGTCTACCTTGCATAGTTGTTACAAGGATCATCCTATATGAAGACCCCCTAAAATTTAGCTTTCACTAAATGCATGAAACTTCATATGTGCAAAGGATTGATCTTCTCATTTAACATTCATTTCTCACAATATGTATTTCCTTGCAATAAAAATATGTACAAGTTTTCAAACTTCACTGTACACACTTACAACCATATATAATGTGGATTAAATCCTTTCCATATTACAATGAAAAAGACAACAAAAGGAAAATTAACATCACAACACATTATGAGATGGCATGGAAAGCAATTTATCTCTCAAAAAAACTTGGTTCTTCAATATTTCCTAATGGTGAAACTCTAATCCCTTCAAGGAATCCATCTTCCTAAAATCTACAAGAGAAATAATACAAAAGAAACTAGGAACCATGGAGACTTATTCCCATCCTAAGAATCTATGAAGCCACCCACCAAGTAGGGGGAAAAAAGCCTCAAATGGTTACAACTCAAACAAGTCACAATCCATGCAAAACTCAATCTCACAACACATTTACAAAACCCTCCAAGGTTTAACACAATGATTCACCATTGAAATCATGAAACAATGGTTGAAGGTGGGCTCTCCAAAGAGAAGAATGCCATATCCATAAACACATATACCTTTGCAATTACATAATGCCTCTTCAAGGATATCAAACAAGGCATATGGCTTCAATGGAGTCCATTCTCCATGAACAATAATAACCCTCTCCAAGAGGAGAATCTCTAGCCAAAATAACCCCTTCACCCAAGGCTTCTCTTCCCCTCCAAGCGTGAGTGAAGCCTTCACACCCATGAGCAAATTTAACATTCAAAACAAACAAAGACATCAAGGAAGGAAACCTAAAATAGTACATGAAATTCATTGCACATTTACAACACAACAGAAAGATTACAATAATAATCATTGACTCCATAACAACATTCAATGCTTTCAGATTCTTTACGCAATACTAAAATAAAATGGTCATGATTGAGTACCAATCTTGGTCCAAGCTAAAGGCAATGATAGTTGATGAAGAGCTCCCTTAGTCTTCCTCCAAATCCTAGCTGTCTCTAAACTTAGAGAGTGGGAAAATACCCCACTAGTTTGTCCCAGACTCTCTAATAAGGCCTTTCCACTAACTATTTTAGTGAAGAGACCAAGCTATTTCCTCTTACAAAATTTTCTCCCTCTAAATTTTTATGTATTTGAGTTAGTGAAAACATGGGAGAAAACACATGTGACAACTCCAATTTTGAATTGATGGAAGAACACATGGATAAAGAGACCCCCTAAGCTGCCTAAGCACTATTATGGTCAAAATAAGGTCCCTAACATGTTCTACTATCCCCCCAAAAATTGGCATAAGGCCAATTTTGATGGAGCGGCTAAGGGGAACCCTAGTCCCACCGGATGCGATGGAATTATAAGAAACAGCTTGGGAGGGGGCATTACTGCTATCTCCTCCCTTATTGGTCACCAAACCAACCATTTGACTAAAGCCAGTGCGGACAGACTCACTGTTAAGCTAGCCCTGGACTTAGGGATCAAACAATTGTGGCTTGAAGGTGATTCCCTAAATATAATTAATTGTATTTTAGGAGTTACCAAACCATCATGGACCATAGAAAGCATAATAGAGGACCTCAAAATGGACTTGAGAAAATTTAAAAATTACCACGTTAGCCATGTCTACCATCAAGCTAACATGGTTGCTGATTGGTTCACAAACGTAGCGGTCAACTTAAACTCGGTGATGATGTGGAGAAACAATAGTCATTTTTCGATGGCGGCTATTGAGCTCATTCAAAAGGAGAAAATTCAAGGTACTAACTCAAAATCTTTTTATGATGATGACACATGCTAAATCATGTTTTAAAAAGGGAATCAATAGGAGTTGTGTGGAACCCCCACCATTTCATAATATCGTGTACAGATTACACGAGCAGAAGAAAGCCAGAGTTAAACCCAAAAATATGCACATTAATGCTCTTGTCCTTAGCGATTTTCCCATCTTTGAACTCTATAATTCTATTCAGGGTTTAGGGTTAGAGTGGCATAATTTTGTAATGGCTAGAGAAAGGATAAGAAGAGAGCCATGGGGAGAAACAGAGAGCTAGAAAGAAAAAGGGAAGGTTTGGAAAAAAATCCAGAAGGGCGGCATTACCAGCTTCATGGAGAGGCTCCATGGTTTCGACATAGGGGTTACCAAGATAATGGTTGAAACTTGGCACAATGGAAAGGTCATAATTGATGGCGTCTCCCACCAAATCATAGGGGGTCTCATTGTGGAAGTGACCGGCTTCTCCCAGGAAGGCATTAGCTTCTTCAGGGATAAGAAGATGTCCGCCAATGCTATCAACGTGTTTGTCAAGAACGACAAGGAGAAAAGAAAACTGGTGAAGATTGACACTTTTTATGACATAGAGTCCATCAAGAAGTTTTGGGGGCTTATTCTAAGGATCATCATAGAGTATGTCACTTTGGAGCCCAGGTTTGATAGAGTCAGAACCCATCATTTTGTTTTGCTTAATCATTTTAGACATAAAGTGAAAATCTCCTTTCCTTTCTACATTTTTACTTCTATGACTAATAATATAGAGAGTTACAAAAAATGTCCTATCAAGAATCCCACCCTTCATGAAGGTCTTCTACTCCTCATATTTGAGTTTCTAAAAACCCAAACAAGAGTTAGGCCCATTGGAGCTTCAGGTGGCTCCTCGAAGGACACTGCTAGCTCAGAATCAGGGGAAGTGCGTGTTGTGAAATCTGTCAAGTCTGAAACCCCAAAAGCCAAACCCTCTCCCTGCTTCCCTAGCAGGAAGAGCCCCAGGTGCCCTCCCCCTAACCTCCCTACCCCTCATCCTAAGGAGTCTAGTGAGGAGTCAGATACGGAGTTGGAGGAAGTAGATTCAGTGGCAGAGAAGGAAAGTGAGTTGGAAGATGATAAGGAAAAAGATAATGTCAAGAAGGAGGTGACCCCCTTGGTTACCCAGGATAACCCCAAGAAAAGAAAATTGGACCAAACCTCTACCCATGATCACCTCAGCGACAACACTAATTTTCCCCCCAGCCCCACTACGCCCACTTCCGCCTAGAGATCCCCATTTTGCCCCTAGAAGAGATGATAGAAATTATGGTTGCAAAGGGAGGGGAGGCCATCAGGAAAAATAAGGTAAGAGCTTGGCAAAATTTCAATTTGGATAATGTTAGTATGGGAATTGTTAGAGAACCTACTAAAATCTAGGTGTTGGGGGATCTCGACAGTAGCACCCACTATGACGAGCTCCTTGACCCGACTCTTCTAGTTTTCTCTGAGAATGCTCATGAAACAAGTTTCAACTTCCTCAAAAATGCAAAGACTAGCCTAATTGACAACTTCCAATCCATCAAGTGGCTTTTTTAGGAAATTGAGACTCTGAAGGATAGTTCCAACCAGACCAACAACAAGAGGGAAGTCAAGGATCATGAGGCCAGAGGAAGCAAAGACCAGGTCGGCAACCAGGAAAAAGATAGAAGCAAGGACCCCAGTGACAATCAGGAGGACAAAATCACCCAGCTAGAGCAGAAGGTCCAAAGGCTGGACTTTGTCCACCAGGTTGTGACTAAACAAATTGTGGACACCCTTCAAACATTGAATGAAAACATTGTTAATCTGGGGGACTATCTAACCAATGCCAATCTTGTGGGGAATGTGGAGCAGAGCATAGAGAATGAAACCATTTAGGAGGATCCTTAGAAAGAGACTAGAATCCAGGAAAGCTAGGGGGATCAGTTGCATTTCCCCCCTGTGACCCAAGAGGAGGAGGCCATCCAAAAGGAAAGTGACGCTGTAGAAATCCTGCAGGAAATGGAGAAGAAGGGACACTAGTCTGCCCACTAAGCTCATTTCCCGGCCTTTGTTTCTCTGGCTTTGGGCCTTTTTGATTCTGGCCTTTTGAGGCTGTTTATGTTTTTTCTGACTTTTTATGCTTTATGCTGTTTAATGCTATAAAAGTTTGGGTTTTAGGATCTCTGTAAAACATGTTTTCCAAATCAAAAACATGTTCTACTACCATATGGGCATCTTATTTTCACATAAAAATCACTTTGGGACCACCTAATGACCCCTCAAAACCCTAGTCAAGTTAAATTTTGAATTTCCTTTGATTCTGACCCATCCTACCCATTGTAAAGTGGGTTTACTTATTCATTAGCAAGGTAATTAGTTCTAGGGTAAAATAACACCATGATCAAAACCTTAGATGACATGTCATTACACACAAAATCTACAAGTTTCAAGTGACACCAAAAAATACGCATTCCACATCTCCATGACATGTCCCTAATGCATTTTTCTGATTACAAATCTTCCACATACAAGAAAACTTACATTTTACAAAAAAAAGTAAAAAAATCATAATGAAGCTTTTGAATCTTCCAAGGATTTTCCTTGGTTAAACCATGTTCACATAGGTTTGGAACTTTTTCGCCTCCCCAAATTTCCATGGTTCCACTTCCTACACATTAAACTTTCCCATCAGTAGTCCAAGAAGGCCATATAAAATACATGTCAGAAATGCATTTGAACTTAAATGTTAAATAATCCATATTAACATAATTCAATGGAATTCCTTTACTTAATCATTCCAAATAACACTTTCAAAATATTAGGATATCAAGATCTACACATCACATTTAACCAAAAATCATCAAAAATCAATTTTAACATACTCAATTGTCATGATCAACTTTTATTTTGCAATCATTTCCATATAAAGATTTTGAAATGTTAAAATGTCAAAATCTAAATATCAACATTAATTTTCTAATCAAATAATCCAATTAACATTCTAAACTAGATCCTAATCCATTTCCTATGCAAATGATGTAATGTTAGGTCTATATTGCTTAATCAACCAACATGGAAATTAGTTCCAATTACAATACTTTAGGTCAAAACCACCAAAATGTAATCATCACAACTTAGTATAACTGATTCAATTAAATATAGTTTGATTACTAACACTATCTTGTTATCATTATGAGATATTACATGATAAAGCTTATGTCTCAAAAATCACTAATTTTAGGGAATTAGGGTGTTTTTATAATCATGTCTACATAGGTTAAATTAGTCATTAGGTGAAGCCATTATATCTATTAGTCCATATATTATATCTTCATCTTAATCATCAATCACTATGACAAACTAACTTATTATGCTTATATCATGCCAAGCTCTACCAAGTAGGCCTTATCTAAATTAATAACATTTTTTTCCTATAACTATGATTAGTACTGACAAGGGTAGGTGTTAATTCATCTTTTCATAATAGTCATCCAATTTAATTATCCTAATAGGCCATTAAATATCAGGAACCATCGACATAATTTTCTAAGTTCTGACACCTCAAGTTTTTATTCCATAGGATCTTAACTTATCAACCTAATGTAATTTGAACATGATACTTAGCACAACAATGAATACAATGTACATTAGTCTTAATAATATTTCAAGTTAATTATAAATCAAGGCATACATAGATTCCAAGACCTTCTTACCATAATTCTATCATAAGCTGTGTGGTAACAGTCTAACATTCGTAAGAGACAGAACACAACATCTTATCTCCATTATTCCTCCTAGATCTAACCTTTTTTAAGATTTATAATAAGGTACTAGGGAAAGGATCCTTACATGTGCTACACAAACTTGGCTAAAGAGGGAGGTTATGGTTCAACACAAAAGGCATCTAGACTTGAATGGAGAGGAGGGAATGGATGAGCGAGTGAAAGCCATCATGAATCCTAAGCTTCCTACACATGATAAGCAAATATTGGCCTTCTTAATAAAGAAACAAGATCAGGACTTGCTTCCACATACTACCATCCCTCCTCCAAATTCTAACACTAAGGACTTGACCCCTAAAGAATATTAAATCAAAGAGGTCCTATTAGGGAAACCCATGGTAAATACAACCAAGGTATTAATCACTACAGGTATAAAGGAAGCGTTTAAACACATGGATGAAGATGACTATGAGTTGATAATGTTGAGGAGACAAAATGAGCTTATGAGAGGCTACTTAAATGGAGTAGTGGGCTCCATTGACCTTGATAATCTAGAGATTACACTCACTATGGTAGTGTAAAGGAGAAATAAGGGGAGTGTACAAATAGATTCATTTTTGGGCACATGTCAGAAATGGCATGACAATTTTAAGGATAAAGGAGTACAAATTATATAGGCTTATTTCAACTTGTTGCACCATATTTGGTCTAGTATAGAAAAGATGATGTCTATATTTAACTAAGATTTTTGGCTTATGTATGAGGTACATACCTGGCGAAAAGACCCTCAAGCACTTCAATCAATAAAGGGTCAAAGGTATCAAACACTTATGAAGGTGTACTTAGCTAAGGAACTAGATCAGTTAGAGGATTGGATTAAGAAGATAGTGGCTAGTAATAAAGTAATGGAGACATTACATAAGGGTATACAAAAGTTGAGAGATAAAACACATGAGCTGATTTTGGAAGTTGAGAAATATTAAAATAATACTTGCCTTGATATTTTTGAAGATGAGTCAAAGACTAAACTCATTATAATACAATCAGTTGTCTAATAGTTCAGAAAAACATTTGAAGATGCTTCATCAACAGAAGATATCAGACAAGCATTAAGGATTGAAGAAGCACTATTGGAGTTGGACACTAAACTCGAGGATTTTGAAGATATTTGTATGAAGGTTGGCAATTACTAGAAAACACTAAAACATAGGTATTAAAATTTAGATTTTCCAGATTTTACCCAAGTGATAGAGAGTATAGAGAAATTCAAGAGAAAGATCCAAACATTGTTTTTGTATAAAAGGGAAGAAAACCCAAAAGCTAGAAATATAATTTTGACACTTGGGAAAATTTTGTATTTTTTAACCTACAACCAAGATGCACAAGGTGAACTTTTCACAAAGGCACACTGGAAATTTTGAATAAGTAGTAGTGCATAGACACTTAACTACCAATTCCTAATTTAGAGCTATCCATGCACCGAAAACACATTCTAACGGATATTTAACTCCTAGAAATATCTATAGAATATTAAGGTTCTTTTTTTAGAGCCTTTAGTGACTCTTAGATCCTCTTATAGCTTCTTTCTTCTTATCTACTCCTTCTTTCTTTTTTTGATGACATATAAAGGTTCATGCACCCATTAATTGATAAAAAACAAGGGTGGAGTCCTACTTAGCACTATTTAGAGAGTCATTTTTGTATATAATTAAAATTAAATTTTTTATTTTAGAAGCATATGTTTGCATCAAGAGATCTCTCACTCTTAACACAAATTGATGAGATGATTTCTTATAAATACTTGGATGTAATATGTACTCAAGGCTATTATTTTAATGCAATAATATATGCTATTGGTGCTCTCATTCTAAGAGTAGTTACTCTTGCAAGAGTGTTTTATTTTTGTGAGTTCTTGTTCATGAATAATAATGGAGCCAATGGTTTGATTGTGTTGGTTTGATTGTGTGATCTTTTAGTTTTGGCATTTTATATGTGTTGACAAATTATGTTGACATACTAAATTTGACAAGAGATAACCCCATTGTTTCGACATAGCTTCCTATCTTGCATGAGTGAACTTTTTTTGCCTTGCAATTCAATTAGAATTGAAACATCATTTGGTTTTTACTAAGTTCCCATCGATGATTGCATAAGTGGATTTCAGGAAGCATTGCTCATATTTTCATTGGTTTCCTACCTAATCTTTTTGATGATTTAAATCGTAGACATGTTGTTACCATGGTTTATGTTAGTTATGAATTTCCCTTTCATGTTATTTTCTTTCATCTCTTATTACCTTATCTATTTTATTTTCTTTTCTAACACTTTGTTAAATTAGGAATTCATATAGTTGTATTGTTAGATTGTATTCATCATAAAACATAAAACACAAAAAATATATCACTTTTGTGGTTACTTTTTTAGATAGAAAGTAAATTGAACATCTTATTTGAAGTTGGTTACAACCAGTAAATGCCTCCCTATGAACAAAAAAAAAATCTTCAATTGAGCAGTTGATTCTAGATTATCTTTTCAAGAGATGAATTTGAAAGAATTCCTACTATTAAGCATCATACAAAAGAATAGCTCAAAATCTATCACTCCTTTACATTGATATATAAGTACATAGGTTTACTCCCCCTTACATATACAATAAACAATTTCCTTAGAACATACATACAATTTTCTTTTACATATTACTCCCCCTTTGACATCAATGGCAAAGGTATTGAGAACTATATCCAAAATATATGTAGCTTATTGCTGATCAAATTGCCATTCTAGAAAAATAGTCTACATAAACAAGTTTTAGCCTATCCACTTCTTTCTTCTAGTTTCCCTTTACTTTATAAGAAACACTAATTAACTTGCATAGTGCATTGGATGTAACTTCAATTGTGCTCATGTCAATATATCCAAACTTGTCATAGGAAGTCTTCACTAGAAGACATTCCTCCAACTGCCTCTCTAAAATGCTTATGTTTGTTGAAAAAATTCAGTAAGACTAGAGAGTCTCTTTGCTTCTTTCTCCTTTTTAGATTCCAAGCCTTTGATTACATCATGAATCTTCTCTACTTTTGTTCCACAATCTTTAATTCTATTCTCTAGGAGTTATAGTTTCATAGTGAGTGTTTCAAGATCACTCAACTTACCCTTTGTTTAACTCTCAATCTTAGTCAGATACTTGTATGAGAACTCACACTATCCATACAACTTGTTCCCTTAATTAATTTATTTCCTTAGTTCTTTTATTCTTTCATAAAGCACCTTCAAGACGTTTCTCACATTGGTGCACACTGTATCAAATAGTGCTACAACATGTTTAATATGTGCTTGTACTAAACCTACTTCCACTAAAGTTGTGAAATCTTCATCAAATATTTTCACCAACTCTTTGCCCTTTGACTATAAGTCTAGATTAGCTATAGTTTTGGTAAATATCTTCTACATTCTATCCAACACTTTAGTAAGAGTGTTTTCCAAAGACTTTATAGATTTGTTCTTTTAAAAAAAATTCCTTAGTGAGATCATTATTGCCTTTTGATCATCATCATCATCTAATGGTATTGTCACTACTATTGCTAGAGTTACTATAGGAATGGGTGTAACTACTTTTAGTTATGTTCTTTCATTCTCTTCTTCCAATCTCTTAGCATCTTTCTTTCTTGCCTCTTCTTCTTTTCTTTTATTTTTCTCTACTTCCTTCTTTTTATTTTCTTCTTCTACTATCCCATTTCTTTTCTTCTTCTTCTTCTTCTTCTTTCTTTTCTTTCACCTCCTCTTTCCTTTTCTTTTCTTCCTTTATTCTCTTCACCTCTACTTTATTCTATGTTTCTTTCATCTTCTCTTCTTCTCTCTTCTTTTCCTCAACTTGTTGCTTCTTCTCTTCTTCTTCATCATCATCTGAGTTAGTGTTAGCTATAATATTTTTTATATTGCCAACATTATTTGATCCATAACCTACAAAAGGGTTCTTCTTTACATCTAAAGTTATTTTTTTACTTTCCACTTGCATGGATATAGTACCAATAATAATGTGTGGTGGTTAGGGTGCCTACTATGTCTTTTCTATCTCTCCCTCATCATTGGATGGTCTATTTTCTTCCACATAGGTTGGGCTCTCAGGTTTTGACCATGCACTCAACTTTGGCACTAAGGTCATGAATTTTACAATTGCCTCCTTTGTCCTATTCCTAACATCCTCATAATTGCCTCCCATCCAAAGAATTTCTCTTATTTTGTTTCTCAACAAGGGCTCAATACCCTTCAAAATTTTGTCTAAGTCTTCTTTTGCATCAATCTTGCCTAGTTTATTTATCATTTTTATTCTCAAATTTAATTCTTCTTCCAATACTCTTTTCTTCATATTAATTATCCTATTATATAGGACTTTGGGTATCTTATTTTGAATATTCTCACACTTCTTATATCCCAGAATCATATTTCTCAGAATGATATTTTCCAATTTCCTTCTATCAATATTAATGTAAAAGCTATAATATTTATTTAATTATAGAAAACTAGCATCATTTTTTATTTTCATGTTAAGGTTCTCTACCTTAGGCTTCCATGCTCCCTTTCCAACTAATGTTCTACCTTCCTTCACATCTTGTTCAACTAGTCTATCTTCAACTTTTTTTTTCTTTTTTTTCAAAATCAATTACTGGCATCATTTTCCTTCTCTTTCTTGGGCCACTTGTGATCTACATGACCCTTTTCTTGGATGATGATGAAGGTTGTTGATTCACCTTCACCAATCTCTCTAATATCCTCTATGTACTATGTGCTTCCACCTCTTGTTTCCTCCTAGGTTGATCACTCCTTGTTCTCATTGGTTACACTTGTGCAACTATTGCATATGGTGCAATAGGGACATGCACACATGGTTGTGTTATTTATGTCACCTTATAAAGGTCCTACAACAAAAATAGGAGTTCTTTTGTCACTTTAGACTTCCCACTAGATTTCATCTCAAGTGATATCCCCTTCACCTCATTTAATACCTCTTAAGTCATTCATGATTCCTTAAGGATGGAATCAAGAGCCTTTTCCACTTTCTTCATTCTTTCCTTGCAATGTAGTTTAAAATGAACTATTCTCATTTTCTTCTCATATGTTCCCCATCTAGGGAACTTTGTGTCCTTCTCTAATTGGAGTATGATGTGTGCATACCCTCCTATGAGCTTTGCAATTATGTCATATCCCTTGGGTTTAATGATCTTAACCCTTTGTGCCAAAACTTCCATATAAGTGTTATTTATGTCTGCCATGGAGAACATTTCATCCTTATATTTCTCTACCATGGATGGATCTATTATGTACCTCTGTTTTATTTCAAATTGGAAACTCTTCATCATTCTGTTAATGTCATCATCTTTGACATTCTCTAGCTTAGATCTATATCACTAAGTCACCAATTTCATTTCATACTCATTGCTATCCCAATTTGTTACTCCTAGGAACTTCTTTTTAGAATAGAAATATAAATGAATCTGTAAGGAATGAAATTTGAAGATTCTCATCTTGGTCCTATTTAACTTTGCAATGTTATTCAACAATTACAGTTTGATAATCTCACACAGATTAAATTTTCTTCCTTGAATTTCCACCACATAGGCTACATGTAAAAATACATCTGGTACTATGTTTACCCTAGAGGCATGGCTTAAATTGTACCATAATATGTTACTCAATAATTTCACTCCCTTTTCTTGGATGGATTCTACCTTCATCTTCCTTCCATCAAATCTTGTATTCAGGTTTAATTTATGTCAACCATCTTTCCTACATTCTAATCATTTACAAGATTACATCCCTCATTGCTCAAACCTATGACCTTGTGAGTTAGTTCATTATCAATTTCCATCTGTGCATCACCTAAGCAAAACATATCATCATGTACCCTACTCAGAATGATTTATGTCCATTCATGGTTGTCAAACACTATATAAAACATATACTTTACTAGATTCAAGCCAGCTAGGAGCCCATACTCTAGACTTCAAGGATAGGTCATTTTTACACATAGTCCTCAAGTCCATTTGTATATCTACATCACTAATTCTTTCAATCTTAAAATGCATATAGATTATGACATCTTTGACATGAAGCACATTCTCCATAATTTTCAAAAATGTGCCCAATGGGTCATCCATAAGTGAAATAAAAGGATGTTTCTTGAGTACATACTATGGCCTTTCACTCACATCACAAATATTGTGACTAGCCATTGTAATTCAACTATATTCACTAAGAAATTTAGTTTTAGCTCCATAAAATAGTATATACAATCTTGTTTAAAATCCTTAAACCATTTCAATTCATTTCTCACATTGGTGCATATTGTATCAAATGGTGCTACATCGTGTTTTATTTGTGCTTGTGCTAAAGCTACTTCTACTAAAGTTGTGAAATCTTAATAAAAGATTTTCGCCAACTCCATGGCCTTTCACTGTAAGCATGGATTGGTTACAATTTTGATAACTATCTTCTACATATTGTCTAGAAATTCAATAAGAGTGTAGAGATTTCATCATTTCAAATAATTTCCTGAGTAGGCTCATTAATGGATTTTGATGATCATAATAATCTAATGGTACTACAACTACTACTACTAGAGTTACTATAGGATTACATGTACCTTCTTTCAATTCTGTACTTTTCTTCTCTTCTTCCAATCTCTTAGTTTCTTAGTTTCTTGCCTTTCTTTATTTTCTTTACTTTTCCTCTACTTCCTTCTTTTTCTTTTCTTCTTCTACTTCCCTTTTCTTTTCTTTCTCTTCTTCTTTCTTTCTCTTTTCTTTTTCTTCTTCTTTCTTTCTCTTTTCTTTTTCTTCTTCTTTCTTTATCTTTTCTTTTTCTTCTTTCTTTTCCTTCTCCTCCTCTTTTCTTTCCTTTTCTTCCTCTATTCTCTTCACTCTATTCTCTTATATGTTTTTTTCTACTTGTCTTCTTCTTCTTCATCATCTAAGTTAGCTTAAGCTGTAATATTGTTGATATTGCCAATAATATTTGATCTATAACCTACAAAAGGTTTCTTCTTTATGTCTAAAGTTATTTGTGTACTTTCCACTTGCATGGATTCAATACCCATAAAAATGTGTGGTGATGAGGGTTCCAATTGTGCCTATTATACTTCTCCCTCATCATTGGATGGTGTGTTTGCTTCCACATAGACTAGGCTCTCAAGTTTGGACTATGCCATCAACTTTGGCACTATGGTCATGAATTTCACAATTGCTTCCTCTATCTCCTTCCTAATATCCTCTTGATTTCCTCCTATTTGAAGAATTTCTTGTATTTGGTTCCTTGACAAGGGCTCAATTCCCTTCAAAATTCTATTTGAGTCTTTATTGGAGTCAACCTCACCTAGTTTATTTATCATTTTTATCATAAAATTGAGATCTCCCTCTACTAATCTTTTCTTCCTATTAATTAGCCTATTAAATAGGTCTTTAGGTATCTTATTCTAAATATTCTCAGATTTCTTATATCTCAGAATCATGTTTCTCAGACTAGCATTTTCCAGTTGCCTTCTATCCATATTAATGTACAAGCTATAATACTTATCAAATTGTACAACTTCATCATCATTTATTATTTTCATGTTCAAGTTCTCTAACTTAGTCTTCCATGCTATCTTTTGAACTGATGTTTTTCCTTCCTCCACATCTTATTCAACTAGTCTATCTTCAACTTTTTGTTTTGATTCTTTAGAATCACTTACCTACATCATTTTACTTCTTTTGTCTGGTCCACTTTTGGTTTTCCTAACCCTTTTATTGTATGATGGTGCAGATTCTTGCTCACCTTCACCAATCTCTCTAATTTCTTCTACATAGTAGATGCTTCCACCTCTTGCTACCTCCTAAGTTGATCACTACTTATCCTCAATAGTTGCACTTGTGCAACCGCTACATATGGTACAATAGGGGCATGCACACATGGTTGTGTTATTATTACTCCTTATGAAGGTCCTACAATAATAAAGGAGATTCTTCTATCACTTTTGACTTCGCACTAGCTTTTGTCTCAATTTCTATCCCTTTCACCTCATTGAATTAATTTCAATTCATTCCTAATACCTTAAAAATGGAATCAATAGCCTTTTCCACTTTCTTCTTTCTTTCCTTTCTATGTAGTTTAGCATAGACTATTCTCATTTGCTCCTCATAGGTTCCCCATCTAGGGTACTTTGTGTCCTTCTTTGATTGGAGTATGATATATGCATACCCTTCTATGAGCTCTGCACTCATTTCATATTCCATGAGTTCAATGATCTTAACCCTTCGTGCCACAACTTCTACTTTTTCCACCATGAAGCACATTTCATCATTATATTTTTGTATGATGGATGGAGCTATTGTGTACCTCTATTTCATTTTAGACTATAAAATCTTCGATATTTGGTTAATGTAATCATCTTTGATATTATCTAGCCTAGAACTATAGAATTGAGCCACCAATTTCATTATGCACTCATTGCTATCCTAATTTTTTACTCCTAGAAACTTCTTTGTAGCATAGAAAAAATGATTCTATAAGGAATCAAATCTAAAGATAGTACTCTTGGTATTTTTTAACTTTGGAATGTTATCCAATAATTTTAGGCTGATAATCTCACATAGATTAACTTTTCTTCCCTGAATTTCCATCACATAGGATACATGTCAAAATTTAGCTAGTACTGTTTTAGCCCTAGAGGCATGGATAAAATTGTACCCTAATTTCTTACTCAATAATTTTACTTAGTTGTCTTGGATGGAGTCTATTTTCATGTTCCTTCCATAAAATCTTGTATTGAGGATTAATTTATCTCAACCATATTTCTTACATTCGTCTCATTTATAGGATTTCATTCCTTATTGCTCAAACTTGTGACCTTGTGAATTAGATCATTACCAATTACTATTTTTACATCACCTAACCAAAACATATAATCATGTATCTACTTAGAATGATTCAAGTTCATTCATGGTTGTACCAATGCATATAAAACATATAAATTACTACATTCAAGCCATCTAGGTGCACATATCTAGACTTCAAGGATAGGATATTTTTACCCATAGTCCCCAAGTCCTCATGTATATCTTCATCACTAATTATTTTAATCTTACAATGTATATACCTTCTAACATCTTTGACATAAAGCACATTCTCTAGAATTTTCAAAAATGCACCCAACAGGTCATCCATAAGTGAAATAAATAGATGTTTCTTGAATACATACTGTAGCCTTCCACTCACATCATAAACAATGTGACTAGCCATTGAAATAAAACTATATTCACTAAGAAATTTAGTTTTATATTTGTTTACCAAAAAAATCATTTTTTGAATTACCCTTACTACAATCATGTCTAGGATTATGTACTTTACCATAGCTCCATCTCTATGTCAACTACCTCCTATTAACTATGCAACTTCCAACTCACTCTCTAACATAGGTTCTAACCAACTGATGCAACACCTCTTCTATAATTGCTTAATTCAAGTAGGATGAGTCACAAACAATTTGTGACTTTAATTTCTCATCATGTGCATCAAAATATTGTTTCTCCAAAACTATATAAGAGCTTTTTGGATCCTTAGCTATCATGAATGCTTCTTTGAATTCATCAACATGTTTCTTGACTTCTTTCTTTTAATTTTTATCATTGTCATTATCATGTCTTCTATAATTTATGTGGTTGTTCCTTCTGTAGTTGGGATTCCTATTGAATTTTCTTCTACCCATTCTATAATATTCCACTTTGTGTCCTAATTTGTTACATAACTTACCAACATGTGAATTCCTTCTTTGATTTGTTCCATTCTAACTTTTAGGTTCTCTCCAATTCCTTGCAATGTGTCTAGGATTGTCTTCTACTTGAAATACTTAGAAAGGTACCTCTATCAAAATTTAAACAAGAATGTCTCCCATATGAGGGTAACCATCCTCACTCCTCCTATAGTTTCCTCTTGATGCCACTAATTGGAGGCATCTCCTCTTGTCTAATGTACTACAAGACATGCCTTCAGATTACTCCTATAAGGAAGTAATCCAAAACACCAATGCAAACTCTATAACTAGGCCTTTGTTATTATTTTGTCAATAGAACTAGTAAATAATGGTGGCTAGAGTTGTATCAACTCCCTAATCTCATCGCATTCATGTCTAGGAGGTCTATTGAGCGGTGGTCCTCTCTAATGTACTTACTCACCCTTATGCTTACCATTTTCCCTCAACCTACCTTAGTGGGGGACTCCTAATCCTCTCTCTACCACCTACCCCACCTCCTTCAAGTCCCTATCCTTCTTCTTTAAGAATCTACTACTCTAGCTGAACTATGGGTGTCAGTCTCTACTAAACTACTCTAATTAATGTCTAGAGGACATCAAAGATCTCCCAATTTGGGTTCGGTGGTGGTGGTGGTAGTGGAGGTGGCGGCAGTGGTTGAGGTGGTGGTCCATCCTCCTATTCTACTCTTCTACCTCTTTCCCTATAACCTCTACCTCATTGATTACTTTGTGTGATAGGAGCCATCGTACAAAATTTAAAGTTTAGATTAAGTTGAAGAATAGTGGTTTTAGGTTCATAGTGTCAAAACAGAAGCTTTGATAGTCTGGATTAGCTATAGTTGTAGAAATTTTCTTCTTCATGCATTCTAAGACTTCAACAAGGGTCTTCTCCAAAGACTTTATAGATTTGTTTTTCTCAAATAGTTGTCTCAAAGTTCCCAATAGCTCTTTCTGTTGGAAATATTCAAGATATGACAAGTTATTGAGAGGGGAGAGGTGAATTAGTAACTTTAAATTCTTCCTTTTAGATTTTTCACAAATCAATCTATGCTACTACATGCATTAATACTAAAAGTTAAAACATTCATCACACAAAAGAACACAATATTTTGGTGACCCAAAAACCTTCCAAATAGAAAGTAAAACTAGGGTGGGGCCCACAAAACTTCATTACTACACCATAAAGATGGCATGTTAAGGCTTACATTGATCACTTTTGGTGATCTGCCCTATTACAAGCACAAAGGACTGCTAGGTCCACCTTGTCAGAGGATTTACAAACATACAATGAAGTATGCACTCAGTTAAGAGATTATACAAAGACTGTTAAGTCTACCTTGTTAGAGGATTTTAGAAATTGATTCACCTATTAAGATGAAGCAATGGATTTACTTACAATGTAATGCTGATAAGATCCTTTATGCACTAATCACCTTACGTGATGGATATAACCTTTCTACCTCTGTAATGACCTTGTTGTATTCCTTGAACTATTGCTGATAATCCTTTGCAAGAACTTCTCAAAATTTCTTCACATTTCTTCACTATTGTTTCATACATATGATATATTATAATACACCTTACATATATACCTTTCAAATTTACAAAACTGGAAGGTCAAGAAAAACACAAGTGAACAAATACATTACAAAGTCAGTCCCATAGTAAATAACTCAGGTTCACTGAACTAACTTGGTGACCTTCTGATACATGACATCCATTGCATTACTCGGCATGATCATGCACTTGGTAGAAGTGAAGGCTTGGTCCATACTAATCACTCGATGTAGTTGTGAACTCGGTGACCACTGGTGACTTGGTAGATGTAGTGTCATTTAGTAGATACTACACACTAAGTTTACCTTGCTTCACTCAGTAAACACTACTTCTTCCAATGCTCGGTTTACATTGAATCTTCATGACACAAGTTTACTACTTGGTAGACATTACTAATCTTCACATTACCTATATTCTCTCAGTAGCCACTATCTGGCCAGTGTAAAGTACTGAACTCTTCATAGCTTGGTTAACATTGGAATGCTCGGTGAGTGTAGAAAATTAAGTGTTGATCCTGGTCGCTATACTATTATGGATAAGTGTTGTCACTAATAGCAATACTAACTTAATGCCAACAATCTCCCCATTGGTATCAGTGACAAAACAATTATAAGCCAAAACATATGTACATAAATTGACTCATTGAATTTTTGTTTTTCAAAATTGATCTTTGTAAAGCTGCTACATATACATTTCTACATATATCTCCTTGATGACACATAATGTATATACAATGATAATTATGTACATAGCTATACACATATACATGCTGACTCTATTGAGTGCTATCTCCCCCTTTCACTTATACTAATAACTCTCTTTATATACAGAATTTCCCTTTTTCTTATACTAATATCTCTCCCCCTTTTTGACAACAATTCCAAAGGGCTACATATACTATCTATATAGTTACACCAAAATGAGAGAGAAATCTAAACTTTTGCTGATTATTTTGATCATGTGATCAACCACTAAGAAGTTTTGATCCTAGACCAATGTTTTGCAATAAGCAATATGTTTCTACATTATATCCATTATTGGAAAGATCATGTTCTGAATATCAATCAAGGTTGCTCTTATTCTTGCTTCTTCTCTTAGGTGCTTTCCATTCAACACCCTTAAGCAGCATTTTTGAAACCTTCTTTCGTTTAGTTTTTCTTCCATTGGTAGATGCCATCACTGCTTGGTAGATGATAAAATTCATGAAGATCTTGCTTCTAAATCACTTAAAAATACTACAATGCTCTTCCAAAGTACTTTTCTCATCAAATACTATGGATGAAATGAAAAATGAAGTCAGAATTGCTATTTTTGTTGAGAAATTTTCATAAATGCTTAGTGCCATTGTGAAATAGTGCGTGATAGACTATCATCCACTAACCTAACTTGGAAAGAGTACCAACTTAGCAGATGAACCAAATTTCCCTTATTCTTGACCTTGCTCGGTAGGGTCTTCAACCAACTTTCCTCAATGGAGTCTAATGCAGCTCTGTGAAAGATGACCTTTCTATGATCCTAGTGTATCTAGAATATTGATTGGATCATTTGCATTCTTCATATTTCTTGAAACTGCTTATGATTTTCTTGCTGAGTATAGCTCCAATACATTCTTAGGAATTTAGTTTGAGGGGATGGAGTCACCCACTTCTTGAATGACTTCACTGCCATGATTTGAGCTTGTATCCTCAATAGATTTAGGAATGCATTGTTGCCTCATTTGTTTCCTTATATTGTCATCCCTTGCTTTCCTTTCATCTTCAACTTCTCCTATATTCATGCAATTTTTAGCTATATGACTGAGTTCAGTGCATGTGTAACACCTTATAGTAGTATCTTTCTTTCTTAGGTGATGCCTTGCACAGTTTATGCTAGTGTGCCCATATTCTCTACAATAATGACATCTGTTCGAGGTGTTGTAGTCCCATCCAAATATTGCCTTTACAAATTGTTCAGCTAGATTGAATGATTTGGATCTACATTGAGATGCCTTGTGACCATGATTTTTACATTTGTGACATTTACCTTGAAATTTTGGTTTCTCCTTACATTCATTGGCTTTATGACCATGCTTATTGCAGTTGTGGTACTTTCCATTGAATTTTGCTTTTCCATTGCTCTAGCATTTGTTTGATGTATGACCAATTTTTTGACAATGATTGCATGAGGGTTTTTGATTCCTTTTTGCACCTTGCTTGGAAGATTCACCTTGTTCTTCATTGTATCCAACTCCTACTTTACCTTTTTGCCTATGAAGATTCTGCTCATTTTGTTGATTTAACAGATTCATGTCTTCTTGTGATTTCAACATTTTCTCATTTATTTGTTTTTCAGCATTTAGGTCATTCTTCAATTTTTCAATTATTTTCTTTTCACATCTCAGTTCTCTCATTATTCTTTTGTTAATTTCCCTTTCATAATTTAGATCACTTCTTATTCTTTCATTCTATGCTTTGAGAATCTTGATTTCTTCATTTTCTCAAGTGATTTGATCAATGAGGTCTTCATGTTGATTTGATTTATTCTATTCTTCATTGTTTCTTGCCTGCAAGTCTTCATTTTCCTTATTCCTTTGTTCCAAAATTTCATATAGCTTGATTGATTGGATTTCTTGTTCTCTTTTGAGTTTCCTTACTTCTTCTTGTAGAGAGCCATTCTTTGCTAGGAGTTCCTTGATTGCCTCATTAGCTTCATCTGGGTTGCTTGATGGGAAAAAATTTTCAATCTTTTCTTCAACATATTGATGGTCATCCATTTGTCTTGCAAGTTCCTTCCTTCTTTTCAAGGATTGGGAAAGATGCCCGTTTACTTCTTTGAGTTGAGTTATGGCCATCTCTAGATCTAGCTTTTCATTTTCAAATGCCTTGTTAAGTTTGAATATCTCCATTTGTCCTTAGATCTTTGCTCAAGTTGTCAAACTTTTATCCTGAGAACCACAAATCTTTGATACCAATTATTGGGAATATTCAAGATATGAAAAGTTACTAAGAGGGGAGGGGTGAATCAGTAACTTTAAATTCTTCCTTTTAAATTTTCCATAAATCAATCTATGCTACTACATGCATTAATATTTAAAGTTAAAACATTCATAACACAAAAGAACACAATATTTTGGTGACCCAAAAACCTTCCAAATAGAAAGTAAAACTAGGGTGGTGATGATACCCACAAAACTTCACTACTACACCATAAAGTTGGCCTATTAAGGCTTACATTGACCACTTCTATTGATCTTCCCTATTAGGAGCACAAATGACTGCTAGGTCCACCTTGTTAGTGGATTTACAAACATACAATGAAGTATGCACTTGGTTAAGAGATTTATACAAAGACTGTTAAGTCTACCTTGTTAGAGGATTTTAGAAACTAATTCACCTATTAAGATGAAGTAGTGGATCTACTTACAACTAATTGATAATAAGATCCTTTATGCATTGATCACCTTATGTGATAGATATAACCTTTCTACCTCTATAATGACCTTGATGTATTTCTTGAATTGTTGTTGATAATCCTTTGTAGGCACTTCTCAAAATTTCTTCACATTTCTTCACTATTGCTTCATACATATGATATATTACAATACATCTTACATATAAACCTTTCAAATTTACAAAACTACAAGGTCGGCCAAAACACAAGCGAAGAAATACATTACAAAATTGGCCCAATAGTAAATAACTTAGGTTCACTAAATTGACTTAGTGACCTTCTAATACATGGCATCCACTACATTACTTAGCATCATTATGCACTTGATAGAAGTGAAGGCTCAATCCATACTAATCACTCGATGTAGTTTAGAACTCAATGGCCACTGGTGACTCGGTAGATGTAGTGTCACTTGGTAGATACTACACACTGAGTTTACCTTGGTTCACTTGGTAAACACTAATTCTTCCAAGGCTTGGTTTACATTGAATCTTCATGACACAAGCTTACTGCTCAATAGACAGTATGAATCTTAGTAGACACTTCTGATCTTTACATTTCCTATATTCTCTTGATAGCCACTGCCTGCTCAGTGGTAAACTACTAAACTCTTCAAAGCCTAGTTAACACTAGATTACTTAGTGAGTGTAGAGAATTAAGTGCTAAGCTCAATAGTTATACTGATATGGATAAATGTTGTCACTAATGGCAATACTAACTTAATTCCAATAGCTCTTTCTAGTCTTCATCATTAGATGGAATGGGTATTGTTGCATATGTATTAGCTACTAATGCAATTGATGATACAATATCCTTTTTCATTTGTCCCTTTGAACTCTTCTTTTTCTTAACCTGTTTCTTCTTCTTATCTTCTACTTCTATCTAGTTCTTCTCCTTTTCTTCTTTCATTCTCCTTTCATGTTCTTTTCTTCATGTTCTCTTCTCTTCTTTTCTTCTTCTTTCTTCTTCTATTTCTCTTACTCTTCATCATCAAAACTAGTATAGGTAGTGATATTTCCAAAAATATTTACCCCATATGCTACAAAGGATTCTCCTTTATGTCCATAGTTATGTGCATACTATCTCACATGGATTTTAAAAATATGAGATGGAGATAGTGCTAGTTGTGTTCATTCTATCTCTTCCTCTTCACTGGAAGGTGTATCTGCATGTATATATACTGGACTATCATCCGTTACTTTCACCCTCTCCTTAGGTACTAATGGCATATATTTCACTATAGCCTCCTTTGTTTCTTTTGTTCCTCAAGAAGGGCTCAATACCCTTTAAAATTTTGTCAGATTCCTTTTTTGATCCATCATCACATAACTTATTTATGAATGTGATCCTCATATTTAGATCTTCTTCTACTACAATTCTCTTTCTATTAAACAACATATTGTATAGGTCTTCAAGAATCTTATTTTGAATGCTATCAAATATTTTATTCATTAGAATCATATTTTTTATTATGGAATTTTATAATTGCCTCCTATCTATACTGCTATGCATGCTATAAAATTCATTCAACTGAAGAAAATTGTCATCATTTATAATCTACATGTTTAGATTCTCTAGCTTTGGTTACCACGCCTTCTTTTAAGTGGCTACCTTGGATTCCTATGCATCTTATTAACATGTTTATCTTCATCATCATCCTCTAATCTTAGAATTGCTCACTTCCATGGTTTTCCTCCTTTTTCCAAGCCTATTGCTGGTTTGTTTTACTTATTTCTTTGCTTGAGGTGCAAACTCTTGTTTAAGCTTCACCATTCATCCTAACTTCCTCTATTCAGTAGGTACTTCCACCTCTGACATCCTTCTTTATTTCTCATAGATCTCTCTTATTGGTTGCACTTGCATAACTACTACATATGGTGCAATAGGAGCTTGTGCACATGGTTGTGAAATTGTTACTCCTTCAAAAGGTCCTACTACTACAATGGATGTTTCTTCCAACACTTTAGTTTACCCACTGGCTTTCATCTCTAGTGCAATTACCTTTATCGCATTTAATTCCTATATGCTCATGCCAAATTCCTTGAGTATGGAATATATCTCCTTGTCTACTTTATTCTTGCTCTCCTTGTTGTGGATCTCAAACTCTACAATCCTTAACCTTTCATCATATATCCCTCATCTAGGACATTTTATGCCCTACTTAAACTTGAGTATGATCTGTGCATACCCTTCAATAAGTTAATTACTCATCTCATAGCCCATAGGGTCAATGAACTCTACTCTAGTTATCACCACTTCCATGAAGGTGTCGTCAGTTTCTATCATGAAGCACATATAATCCTTATACTTCTCTACCATAGAGGGAGGTACCCTATACCTCAATTTCAACTCAGATTAAAAATTCTTCATCATTTTATCAATATCAATGTCTTTGACATTTTCAAGTTTAGATCTATAGCTTTGAGTTACTATCTTCATTGCACACTCATTGTTATCCTAATTAATTACTCCAAAAAAATTCTTACTAACATAAAAGAATAAATGAGTCAATAGACACTCAAATGTAAATACTAAACTCTTTGTTTTCTTTATCTTTGCAAAATTATCCAATAGTTGTACTTTGACAATGTTGCACAAATTTACTTTACTCCTTTCAATGGCCATCACATATGTTGCATGAAGGAATCTAACTAGTACAATGTCTACCCTTTATCCATGGTTCAACTTGTACCCTAAGATTTTGTTCAACAACTTGACTCCTTTATCTTGAATAGGATCAACCCTCATATTTCTTCCATCAAAATTGGTTTTCATGTTTGTCTCCACTAATTTCTTCACACTTTTCTCATTAATAGGATTACAACCTTCATTTCTAAATATTGTGACCTTGTGAATTAGGTCATTTTCAATGACAATCTATGCATCACCTAACCAAAACATATCATCCTGTATTCTACTCAATATAATTTAGTTCCACTCATGATTGTCAAACTTTGTCTAGAACATATACTTCAACAAATATAAATCTTCAACATGTGCATACTCAAAATTCAAGGATAAGTAATTATTACACATGACTTCTAAGTCCTTGTTAATCTCCTTATCAGCTATACTTTAAATTTTTTAATGTATATAATATTTCTTATATCCTCCACATGTAACACATTTTCTAGAAGTTGTGAAAATGCACCTACAGGATCATCTAGTAAAGAAACAAATGGGTTTTTCTTGAGCTCATACCTTGGTGTATCACTAACATCATGCATTTTTTGACTAGTAATTTCTTTAAAACATCAAGAAATTGGATTTAATACAGTGTAAAGTACCTCAAATTTGTGATTTTAGGACTTTTGAAACTTTCATCTTCACAAACTTGCTTCACACTTCAATTGTTGTCAAATCACTCTTCAATTTACTCAAGACACTTTGGATGAACAAATGATACATCATATCTTGTTTGTGATCCTTAAATAATTTCAAATCACACTACATAGTAAATGTGTATCTATGATAAACTCAGAATATTGTCTCTTTTTACTAGTGACCTTGATCTTACAATTCTTATTTACTATGATCATATCAAGACTTGCATAATGAACCATGGCTTTCTCTCTATGTCTTCTATATTATATTAACTACACAATCTCTAACTTACTCTGTAACATTCATTCTAACAACTAATGCTTTGTTTCTTCTGCAATAGCTTAATTCAGATAGGTTGAGCCACAAACAATTTGTGACCTAAACTTTCCATCAAGTACATCAAAGAATTGTTCTTCCAATACTATTTGTGAACTCTCTAGATTACAAGGCTTCATAAGTGCTTCCTTGAATTCCTCAACATATTCCTTGACTACTTCTTTTTGACTATTGTAACCTCCATTTTCATTCCTTTTATCATTCTTGTTGTTGTTCCTTCTATGATTAAGGTTCCTATTAAAGTTGAACCCTCCCTCCATTCTATAGAATCTTGCTATGTGTCCAAAATTATTACCTAACTAACATATAGGTTAATTTCTCCTCTGATTGTTCCCATTATAACTTTTAGATGCTCTATTGTTCCTTGCAATATGTCTAGGATTGTTATATTTGTAACAAATAAACTGCCTTTTCTAACCATTAGGCTTCACTCCATCATTATATCTTATATGTGATCTACTTCTTCCATTACCTATAGGTTTAGTATTCCTAAACATTCTACTATTCTTATTGTCATCAACAAACTTAGTTTCCTTACATTCTACTACCTTATGTCCATAACCAAGACAATTATAACCAAAGAAATTAGTAATAGGTTTAAAATACATACATGTACAATGTCTCTTCATATGTCCAACTTCATTTCATAAGAAACATCAACCCTTGAATTCATGTCTTACCTTTTTGGATGAATCATCTTGCTTAGATTCTTCAACTTACTCTTTTAATCTAAGTTCATAAAATTTCTTTCTCAATTTAGTTTTCTAAACTTCATCAAAGCAATTGAACTTTTCTTTATGGATTTTTTCTATAGAATTTGATTCTATCCTAATCTCATATTTATTTTCTAACTCCTTTCCAAGAAGATATCCAAGGCATGTCTTGTCATAAGAAGGTCTTTGATGAAATATCTACTCATCAGTTTTATGAGAACTTGTATAAAGTTTCTCTAACTATTGTTTAGCTTTTATCAACTCTCCTTTCACAATGATGTTGTATTTTTCCAACTCTATATGCTCTATCCTAATAGAATCTAATATAGATGGCACTTGACTTAAATGGGATCTAGGGTATACATTCTCAAATTTTTTATTAGGTTCACTCTTGTTGCCACTAGTCTTAAGACTTAACTTTAGTTAAATAATTTTCAACTCATGTTTCAACATCTCAATCTCTTTCTTGATATTTTGTGTATCATCATTAACACTAATTTGTGCAAAATGTTCCTTACTAGATTTAAGATCATTAATTTCATCTTTCAGTTTTCCAATGTAAATTTGTGCATCTCTGTATCTATCATTCATGTTATCTCTCTCTTCCATAGGAAGATCAATCATTTCAAGAGCTTCTTCAAGATTCTTCTTCAACTGTTCCATATTCATTGGGATCTTACCTTCATTGTTAAATACTAATTGTTATAAATAAATAGCAGTAAGAAAGGGGGGGGGGGGGTATGAATTAGTATTCTACAAACTTTTTCCAACAACTAAATATTGCTAGGTACTTTATAACTCGCATATGAAAGTAAATCAATAATTTTGAATAGTAGATATAATCATACACAAACTCATAATAAAATTATTTTTTAACTAGGGAAACTATAGCCAAGGGAAAATCCTATTGGGGATGATACCCACTAGATGATTCACTAAACAATAGGATTATGTTAAGGATATTGACCCTGTTAGGAGTCTATGAAGTACATATAGTGTCACAAGTCCTTGTTAAAGAACTAGGTCTTCTTAGAAGCTTCAACCCTCTTAGGAGTTTCATCTACAATCTTGTTAGGAGTTGGTAGATCAATTACATTGTATGCAAGAATAGCCCACTTCTCTAACATGCAATTATAGAATTCAGTTCCTTCACAAAATATATCTAGATACAATACTTTCCTGCTATCGTAACTCACACTTTCTCTAATCTTACGTCAAATTTTGCATCACATAAGGCTCACAGATGCTTCTCACAATAGTTCACATGTCACATTTAATCATGCAACTTCCATAGTATCTATGCATTGCATACATTCAATGCAAAACACACTTTCTCTTTATTTGTCCAACATAAGATCTTTACTTATACCTTGCACATTCATAAATTGTTTCTTAGTCAACTTCCATGTCTTCACATGCCTAACATGATATTTTAAAAAATCCACATAGCCAACTTAACATGACCTTGTAATTTTTTTTAAATCAAAACGATTCCCATAGATGTAAAACTTTATTTCTTGCTATGCTCTACTTTGCACTATTAAATACCATCATAGTTAAACTTACTATAATTTACACCATACTAACATACATACATGCACACTAATACACATCATCATGATAATGTTAGAAATTTTTCCTCAACTACGCATAAGCTAATTCTATGTGCATCATTTGTATTGTAAGATCTTATTATTGTACTCTAGCAAACTATCTAATACTTAGACAATTTTCTATCTCTAAATGCATAAATGAAATGATGAGTATATGTTACCATAAATAACAAAAAACAAGACATCTAACTGACCATATTTCCAACATACTTTAATATAAAATTTATATTTCCCATTATTTACTATTTTTGATGCTCGACATTGTTGTTACTCAACCTTTGTTAACCTCTAACATTTGACAAATACTATATCACTTGGTGCTTATATACTTGAAATTTATTCAGTCAGTGACAACTCTCTTGGTTGTAGATGAGCTCGGTACATATAGAATTTTTTTTTTGACCATATACTTACTCAACTTCTATAGATGTTGCTATGTTCATACTACCTTGTGTACATGATGAGGCCTATGTAGAGTAGCTTGATCACAATGATCACCTTATGACCCTTCCTTGTAAATGACTAAGTGGTTGAAATTAATAGAAATTAATGGCTGGGCATACTCACAATCTTGCCCCTTGACATTGGTTTAAAAATTACTTTGTCATATATACACATCTATACAATACAATCCAATAAAATGAGCTTTTCCCCTATGTCCTATGATTTATGCCCAATGAATAATGAATAAATAATGTTAAAATTAATAACAAATCCATCTCACATTTATTCAAAATTGTATTCCTAATTGAGTACTATTTTCCCTTCTCTTTCCCTTTCAAAACACTTTTCTTCACTTTTTTTCTAAATTTATATGTCACTATTATTGGGGTTGAAAGGGTGTAAGTATTCCATATGTTTCAATGAATTCCTTATGAACTCTAGTAATCATGGTCAATGCATGATCCCATGTGGTTCTTTTTTCCTCCAAAATTTTCTTTTGTGACTTTAGTCTTGTAGCTAAATCAATTAAACTCCTAGCCATTGATAAATTGTGGTCTTCTATGATAAGATTGTAGGCCATCTTTAGTTCTTTGTACATGACCTCCAAATGAGGTATCATCATTTCTTGAATAGGGATCAATTTGGATCTCATATTTCTATCAGCTACTTGAAGCTCAACCAATGTGCCTTGAGCACTTATTAGATTAGCATAATTATAAATTCTTGATCATGCTAACTCTAAAATGATGTTGTTGGATATCTTCATCTTAGCCTAAATTTTTTTTATGTGTGCCTCAATATTATTGGTAAATCTTGACACATTTGACCAAATTGTGTACAAATGTTGTACCTTCTATAAAAGCTCAATCACGACATGTTCTTTCTCTTGTTGTATCACTTTCTACTTGACAATAGTTATGGAAACATTTTCCACAACCTTAGTTTCAAATCTTCTTGTTGGCAAAATGTATTAATTTGTCATTTGACTCTATATTTATAGCATTTACTTGATCAACTATATTTACAAGATGGTTTATGATTGGTGCATCTTCATAAAAAATGTGAATGTAAAAAGCAATAACAAAAGAATGATTTAAATCATCTAGTACCTATTTCTACTTGTGCTCTCTAATTAGCTCTTCTTGTCTCTTCTTTCTTGCCAAAATATCTAGTGGAAAAAATATTTTTTCCAAGGTGAGATTTTCTAGATCAATTTGTGGCATCTTAATGATTTCATCTAGACTAACCTCAATATTTGTTGAAATATGTTTTATTGTTTTTCTTTTTCTGATCAGTGAAGGAGTGTTGTTTCATAGCACTACCTTAGGAGTAGCTGATGGGTGTAACTACTTGGTCTTTCTTATGCATCTATGCTCGAAACAACATTAGTCACACTCAGTTCAACTTTATTTTATTCTTTGCTTTCCTCAATATGAGTTTTTGAAGAAATTCTATCATTTACACTTGTTTGTTTATCTTCACCATCTACCTCTATCTTTGAGAGCCTTGATTGCTTGGCCTTTGTAGTGTCATGGATATCAGCATGTATGCGAGACATGCTTCCTTGTGGAATCAACACACCTTAGCTTTCACCACTACTCTAATCATCATCGATATTTATAGTATCTAGGTTTTCTTTCTTTGTAGATAACCCATAAAATCATTTCCATAGAAACTCACTTTGATGTTCCACAACTACCTCTTTATTTAATAAGATAATAAAATATCCATATTTTGGAACAAATCTACTACTATACTACTCCAAAAATGTGTCATTTTCTCCTAGGATAAATTAGGCATTACTCTGACTAATATGTCAATCCTTATATTTTTTTCTTCATTCTCTACTTGTTCCCATCTTATTTTAAATCTATTATATAGATCTTTAGGTATCTATTTCTCCATTTCACTAGGAGCTAGCTTAAAGTTTGAGATCATTTCTACAATAGCCTCCTTAATTTGATCTCTATCATCGTTATCTAGTGTATCATATTTGAAAACTCTAAAACTACATAAGCCTAGGGACCTTCTTATGTTTGTGCATACCTTGTCAATAGTCTTATCCTTCCTCTTAGATAGTCATATTACCAATGTCCTTTTGTTTCTAGGGGCACTAGTATTCATAGTCTCTTCTACTCTCTACTTTGTAGATTGTTTGGCACTAGTAGGTACCCTATTCCTTGGCTTATTTGGTTGTGGAGATGTCACTCTCAGTTTCTTCTTTGTTCCTTGAGCCTTCTTACTAAGTGGCATGGAAACAACTAGGGATTTTCCCTTGTCACCTTCTTATTCTTCATCTTCCTCATCACCAATATCTTGTTCCTCATCTTCACGAAGACCTTATGTAATTTGAAATGGTTCCTTACCTGTGCCTAGAGTTTGCAGTTTAGCTTCTACTTCTTCAATCATCTTCTTCCTTTTCTTGTCCTTAGAAGCTATCTTGATACTTAATTTATTCTTTCTTTTGATCCCTCATATAATTTATTCTTTCTTTGGCTCCCTCATATCTACAATAAGGTTCAGCCTCAACATCTATCTCTTCTTTTAGTAGTGTATCAATGTTTGAGCTTACAACATAACTATTTATTTTATCTTCAAAATTTTGTAACTAAGCCTTCCTCATCTTAGCTACTTATATAAAAGTGTTTTCCGTGTCAACAAGAAAACATATTTCACAATAAAATTTTGTGACCAAATCTTTAGGAATCTTCATTCTCCTTTTCATTGTTTCATTAAATTCATGAAGTTAATTAGCCATTACATTTTCAAAAATTTCTCCTAATTGAGTACTATACTCATTGATCTTCCTTGTCACTAGTTTTTCTTGAACCCATACAACATTACCAATACCATGAAAATACTTTTGGATATAAAATAATATGCAAACAATGAGGGCTCCTAACATATACATTGAATTATATTCTTTTCTTATTGGTGATGGAGTTTTTACAAGTTTAGTCTTTGTAACTCTGCAAGATCATACTCATGATCTTTCATTAAAATCTTCTTGCATGCTTGATCCATGCCCATACATGACACACTATTCAATCTAGTTGATTGATAGAACTTTTGAGAAATGCCTCTCACTAAAAAATCAATAATAGGATTAGAAATTTTTGTAATTGAAAGAAAAAATCCATTCCACTTAGCTACTTTATTCCCCTCAATTTAAACATGACTCAAACATGGCATGGTTTTATTCTTATCGGGGACTAGATAATCTATAACCTTGTGTATCATCTTCTTTGTGATCTCCACTAGTCTATTCTATAGCCAATACAATAAGTCATGAACTCTACTAAAAAACACTTTAATCCACTTGATTTTGAATTTTTTCAAGAATTCTAGGGCACGAGTTAACCTTCTCTTCTCAAAAATTTAAAATTAATGTTTAAAGATTCCTTCATTGTACAACTTCTCATAAGCTTCCTTAATTTCATAATCTCCTACTTCTCCAATTTTCACATATAAAAACTTCTAACAACATGGATCGTAATGACTTTAGATTTTATCAAGGATAACACACCCCTAAGTCTCCTATCATAGAAATCTATGGAATAGCGTGAAACTTAGGTGGAGGAAAAGCATCACTCTTCACTAGTTGGATTCTACTAACCTCTTGACTCATTCCAGTGGTTGATGAAGCTTCCATGTTCATGGTTAAGGTTTGAATTTATTTATTCTTTGGATACTTAGCATAGTTTAGATCTCCACTTGTTAAAGCTTCTTCATCCAAATCACTCTTGAAATCTTTTCTAGTTGCTGCAATCAACAAAATTGAACTATGCTCTCAAAATCTTAATGCAAGGTATGAATAAATGTCTTCAATTTTTTTTATATACATTGTTTTGATCAATTAGGATGTCAATTATAGTTGTGTACTTAAATAAGTGGAAGCCAACTATCTTAGTTGGTACGAATACCTTATAATTAGGTCTTTACATTACATCTTAATCTATTCGATATCATTTAGTCTCCTACCATTCCATTTGGTCTCTACCATATTGATGCAGAAGCATCCAGAGGTATAAGGGCAATCCTGTGTCACCCAAAAAATGTACTTAGACTTAGTTTCTATTTCATGTGTTTTCATTTTTGGATACCCATTTGGGCCAAATAAAGGTTCCAACTCTCACAATTCCACTATCACTGAGCTAGAAAATCCCAAAAAAATAGGAGCATGTAATTTGGCCATTATTTTGGTGACCTAGAAGGTGTGAATTGGCCAGATGAATGTAATTTTGATTTAGAGCATTCCAAAAAAAGAATCAGGTCAAAAGGCCCCATGGTTTGAAAGTTATTGCAGTTTTTTGGGTTTTGGAGACCTCCTAAGAATGCTTCAAAGTCAGGTTCGGGGCATAAAATGACCTCAAAAAGGGCCAAAAAATGGGGGATGAGCAAATCTGGTCCACAAGGCTATACAATGCTTCGAGAGCTTTCTGAAAATGTAAATGGTTCATCAATCGGAGCTACGGTTCAAAAGTTATGCCTCCCGAAAGTTCGATTACCATTTCTGGATTCTTCTGGAATTGTACCAACTTCTAACGTAGCTTTTGGAAACTTCTATTTGGTCGGTGGATGCCTACTAGCACTTTCTCGAATGTACTCCTAGTCCTTAACCCTCTAAGGTCTATTTAAGGAGATTTCTGGTATTGTAAAAGGCAGTTCAGAGTGGAGTTTGAGAGGAGGTACTGAAAGGAGAAATTATCTCCAGATTTATGCTATTGTAAGCCCTTAGGGCATGTCTTGAAGTTTATTTTCTCTGTACTATTTGTACTTGCTTATTTTCTCAGTTAATACAATTTCCCTTTTCTGTTGTGTCCATTTTGTTCTTGGGTTGTGTCCCCATCAAGTGGTATCAGAGCTAGTTTTCCTGAGTGTGTAGACAGAACGTCGACTGTGAGGCAGTTTGCACTAGGACTGTGTGGTTGTGGGTTTGAGTTAAGAAGATGCCTCCATGAAGAGAGCGTGGTGGAAGGGCTAGAGCTATTAATCCTAAGGAGGTTAGAGCCCTCCAAAGGCAGGTACATGCATTGCAAGAGGAACTCCGTAGAGGAGCAAATGTTGTCATAGGTGACAAGAGTGAGGATGACAATGAAGAAGAAGTAATGAAACCAGAAGGGGAATTTGATGGGGAAGTTCTAAATCATGCGGAGGAAAGGCTTTTTAGGGCCATTAATAAGTTTGGGAAAAGACCCACAATTGAAGTGGGTGTATTTTCCCAAAATCTGAAACCAGATGAGTTGATCGATTGGATAAATGAACTGGAAGAATACTTTGAGTATGAGGATATCAAGGACCCAGATAAGGTTAAGTTTGAAAAGGCCAAACTGAAAGGCCATGCCAAAATTTGGTGGCAAGAGGTTCAATTGGAAAGAAATAGAAGAGGAAAGGAGAAGATCACAAGATGGGATCACATGGTGGACAAATTGAAGAAGCAGTTCATTCCTATGGGCTATGAGCTTGATTTGTTTAAGAAGATGCATGGGTTAAAGCAAGTAGGAAGATCAGTCCAAGAATATATAGAGGAATTTTACCAACTCTTGATTAGAGCGAGACATGCAGAAGCAAATAAGGAGAAGGTTGCTCGTTATATGAGTGGGTTGCGACCTAGCATCCAGGAGGAATTAAGTTTGGTAAGAATGACCAACGTTGAAGAGGCATACCGGTTTTCCCTACGAGTTGAAGAGAAGCTAAATAAAAGGTTTGAAGGAAGACAAAGAGGGCATGATCAAGGAGGAAGGGGAAGCGGTAGGTCATCTGGAGGCTACAATGAAACCCAAAAGAAAAATGAAGATGAGGGTACTAGAAGGAACCAGAGGAATGAGGGTTTCAACCGCTCCTGTAACCAAGACTTTGGAAATTAGAGAGGAAGAGGTAGAGGATGTGGAGAAGGAAGAGGAGGCTTCTGTGGTACCTATTTCCATTGCAATGAAGAAGGTCATCGTGCCTTTGAATGCCCTCAACGACAAGGAAGGACAGATAGGAGAGCTGAGGGCCAAGCTAGGGTTGCTCATGTGGATGAGGATGCACAATCATCACATTCAGAGGATGCAAAAAGAGGAGAGACCTTGGTAAATGAAAGAGTCCTACTAAGTGGTGAGATTTGGTGAGATTGAACCAGGACAACAGAGGAGTTTGTTCCGTACCAGATGCAAGTGTGAGGATAAATGTTGTGATGTGATCATTGATGGTGATAGCACTGATAACTTGGTATCAGAATAGATGGTCTCTAAGCTAAATATCAAGACGGAGAAACATCCCCAACCCTATCGGATTGCTTGGGTAAAATATGAGCATAAGGTCCTTGTAAGTGAACAATGTTTAGTGAAATTCAAAATTGGGAGTTACCATGATGAAGTTCTCTGTGATGTTATTTCGATGGATGTTTGCCATCTATTGTTGGGTAGACCATGGCAGTTTGATAGACATGCAGTACATGATGGACATGCAAACACATACTCTCTAACAAAGGATGGAGTTTGCCACAAATTGAAGCCCATGAAAAAGGAAGGTGAAAAGGTATGTAGCAGTGCTAGGATTTGTCTTGTTGATGAAAGGAAGTTTTTAGATGGCATGAAACATCAACATATGTGCTATGCTTTGATTCCTAGGAAAGATAAAGAAGGTAGTAGTGAAATACCAGTTGAAGTTTCAGATTTACTAGGGGAGTTTGGAGATATTATCTCTGATAATGTTCCAGATGGATTGCCACCAGTAAGGAAAATCAGTCATCAGATAGATTTGATTCCGGGAGCTAGTTTGCCTAACAAGGCTGCTCATAGGATGACTCCTACTGAAATAGAAGAGCTCAATAGACAGGTTTAGGAGTTGTTGAGGAAGGGCTTGATTCAAGAGAGCCTAAGTCAATGTGTAGTACCTATAGTACTTACACCAAAGAAGGATGGAGAGTGGAGGATGTGTACAGATTCTCAAGCTATAAATAGGATCACCATCAAGTACCTATTTCCTTTGCCAAGGATGGATGATATTATGGATTGCCTAAGTGGAGCTCGGTACTTCACAAAGATAGATCTGAAGAGTGGTTATCATTAGATATAGATTCAAGAAGGAGATGAGTGGAAAATAGCCTTCAAGACCAAGGAGGGTCTTTATGAGTGGTTAGTCATGCCCTTTGGATTGACGAACGCCCCAAGCACCTTCATGCGGCTCATGAATGAGGTACTTAAGAAGTTCTTGGGAAAATATGTTATTGTCTATTTGGATGATATTTTAATTTTCAGCAAGATTTTAGAAGAACATTTACTGCATATTCATAGTGTCCTTGAAAGGCTAAGGGAAGAGAAACTGTTAATTAATCTTAAGAAGTGTATCTTTGCAAAAAGGGAGTTAGTCTATTTGGGTTTTGTTATATCACCTGAAGGTCTCAAAATGGATCCAGAGAAGGTAAAAGCCATCTTGGAATGGCCTACTCCAAGGTCTGCTACTGAGGTAAGATCATTTCATGGTCTGGTTAGTTTTTATAGGAAGTTTATTAGGAATTTTAGTGGCATATGTGCACCCCTAACTGATACAATAAGAGGGGATAGAAAAGAGTTCAAATGGACTACAACAGTTGCGAGAAGTTTTGAATTGCTGAAGAAGAAGGTAATAGAACAACCTGTGTTGGCACATCCAAATTTTAGAAAGGTTTTCCAGGTGGATTGTGATGCCAGTGGCAGCGCTATTGGGGTTGTATTAAGCCAAGAAGGTAAGCCTATTGCATATTTTAGTGAAAAATTGAATTATGCAAAGAAGAAGTATTCTGTTTATGATCAAGAGTTCTATGTAATAGTTTAGGCCTTAAAGAAATGGAGGCATTATTTATTACCAAAGGAATTTTTTTTTGTATACTAATCATCAGACATTACAATACCTAAATAGCCAAGGTAAATTGAATCAGAGGCATATGAAGTGGGTAGAGTTCTTACAGAGCTATACATTTGTGTTGAAGCATAGAAGTGGAAAATCTAACAGGGTTGTAGATGCACTAAGTAGGAGACAGTTGTTTCTTACAATAATGCATGTTGAAGTAGTTGGGTTTGATGAACTGTAGAATTTGTACCCCAAGGATCCTGATTTTGTTGAAGCATGGAAAGCTTGTAAAGAACCTGTTCCTGTAGATAGAACCAAGTGGTTAGACTATTTGATTCAGGATGGCATGTTGTTCAAGGGTAGTCAATTGTGCATTCCAACGAGTTCCATGAGGGAAAATATGATTAAGGAGAAACACAGTGGAGGGATGGTAGGACATTTTGGTCGAGATAAGACCATTGCCATTCTTAGAGAACATTATTTTTTGCCTCAAATTTCACAAGATGTGAAGAAGTTTGCACAGAGTTGCAAGGTTTGTCAAGTTGCCAAGGGGTTTAGTCACAATACTGGACTATATCAGCCATTACCTGTTCCATCAAGGCCATGGGAGGACATAAGTATGGATTTTGTTCTTGGATTGCCAAGGACACAAAGGGGTAATGACTCAGTATTTGTGGTGGTTGATAGGTTCTCCAAAATGGTACATTTCATTCCATGCCACAAAACTCATGATGTTGTTCATATTGCAGACTTGTTTTTCAAAGAGGTGGTAAGACTACATGGTCTTCCAAGGAGCATAGTTTCTGATAGAGATACTAAATTTGTGGGGTATTTCTGGAGGACATTATGGAAAATGTTAAGAACTGACTTGAAATTTAGTTCCACACATCACCCACAAACTGATGGCCAAACAGAAGTGGTAAATAGAAGTTTGGGAAATTTGTTGAGATGTTTAGTTGGGGATAATCCTAAGGGATGGGATTTGATTCTACCACAGGCAGAGTTTTCTTATAATAACTCTGTAAATAGGAGTACTGGAAAATCACCATTCCAAATTGTATATGGGAGTAGCCCAAGGACTGCACCAGAATTGGGGAAGCTAGAACAAGGGGAGAGGACAAGTGTTGAAACTGAGAAATTTGCTGAACATATCAAGCATCTACATGAGGAGGTTCAAGCACACATTACCAAGATGAATGAAGAGTATAAAGCTAGGGCTGATCAAAGGAAAAGACATAAGGAATTCCAAGTTGGGGATCTAGTCATGGTGCACTTACAAAAAGAAATATTTCTAGTCGGTACTTACAAGAAGGTGAAAATGAAGAAATTTGGCCCCTGCAAAATTTTGAAGAAACATGACTTAGGAAATGCATATGAGGTGGAGTTGCCAGATGATATTCACATTTCTCCTATATTCAACATTGCAAATTTAACAGAGTATCATGATGATGGTGCAGATGACGAGCCAGTGTTAGAGCCATGTCCAATTCCTGCTTCTAAGAAGGAGGGGATAGAAGACATTCTAGATCATCATGTGGGTAGGAGTACTAGAAACAGGCAGTATGAAGAGTATTTGGTCAAATGGAAAGGACGACCAATCGAGGACTCAACTTGGATTTTAGCAGCTGAGGTTTCCCATTTGGGATTTCCTCTACCATTCATAAAGTGACAGGGTCACTTTTCAATCTACCCTTGGTATCTGATGCAGCAGCATCCAAAGGTATAAGGGCAATCCTATGTCACCCAAAAAATTTACTTATACTTAGTTTCTATTTCATGTGTTTTCATTTCTGGATACCCATTTGGGCCAAATAAAGGTTCCAACTCTCACAGTTCCACTATCAGTGAGCTAGAAAATCCTAGAAAAATAGGAGCATGCAATTTGGCCATCATTTTGGTGACCTAGAAGGTGTGAATTGGCCAAATGAATGTAATTTTGATTTAGAGCATTCCAAAAAAAGAATTAGGTCAAAAGGCCCCACGGTTTGAAAGTTATTGCAATTTTTTCAGCTTTTGGAGACCTCCTAAGAATGCTTCAAAGTCAGGTTAGGGGCATAAAATGACCTCTAAAAAGGCCAAAAAATGGGAGATGAGTGAATCTTGTCCATAGGGCTATAGATCACTTTGAGAGCTTTCCAAAAATGTAAACGGATCATCAATCAGAACTAGGGTTCAAAAGTTATGCCTCCCGAAAGTTCGGTTACCATTTCTAGATTCTTCTAGATTTGCACCGACTTCTAACGTAGCTTCTGGAACCTTCTATTTGGTTAGTGGATGCCTACTAGCACTTTATAGAATTTACTCCTAGTCTTGAACCCTCTAGGGTCTATTTAAGGAGATTTTTGGCATTGTAAAAGGTAGTTCGGAGTGGAGTTTGAGAGGAGGTACTGAAAGGAGAAATTATCTCTAGATTTATTTGCCTTGATGTGATGAAAGGAGCTAGAAGAGGGATCAGCCTGCAACTTTGATGCACTATATTTCATGTTATTATCAATCTTATTTAGCTTCTCCTTTATTTCATTGGTAAAACCAGACACATCACAAAGTTTGGCAAAAAGTGATGTTGCATTACTAAATGAATTTTCAAAATTACCCAAAAATGTGGACAATTATACTTGTTTGATTGATATCTACTAAGAAATATGCTCCAACACCTTGTTATCAAACTTCCTTTCATAATTTTCAATTAGCTTCTCTTGTCCAAAGGAGTCATAATTATATTTTTGTATAGCTTCTTCTAACTGAATCAAAATATATTGAGTGGAATCCACTTTAACACCTATAGCATCTATAATTATATTCTTGGCATTTTCAATCATTCTGTACTCCGTATCCCTTTTAGACCTTAGCTACTTTTGTGTAGCTTTCTTCTCTATGAGTTGACTGACTAACCTCATTTCTTCAATAGTAGCAGCTACATAGTCAATCTTATGTATTATTATCTCTATGTCTAAGTCAATGTCTTCTTCAATTTCCTTTCCAGTGATCCGAAGTTTTAATGGTTACCTTTGTTTTACTTTAGTGATGGCTAGTTTGACATTTGGAATAGACACAATAGTAGAGATAGAAGGGCTAGTAGTGAAAAATAGAATAGGGCTTAAGGATTTCATGCTAATAGGAGTACTAGCCAAATAAAAAATTGAAACACTTCCCAAAAATGGTGCCACACTAGGTAAAATACCCATAGAAGTGTTTGAACTTATTGGAATTGAAATAGATGTAGATAGTGTTGATGAAAACAAAACTGTAGAGCTTACTAGGATCAATGGAGACAAAATTGTATAACTTACTAATGTACTAACTGAAGATACAGAAGCAGAGGGAGCTAACTCAGCAGCTGAGGAAGTAATAGTCAACTCAGTAGATGAAGTGCTTGACACTTCCATTGTAGACACTTGGAGCTGGGAGGTGGCTGGTGAAGATTGAACATTGATATTGCTATTGTGCTCACAATATCTCTAGTAGAAGCTATCTCCATAGATGTGATAGTATGTGGTAGAGTGTGAGGAAGAGATGCAATTGCTTATATTGCAATTCTAAGTTGATCATATTCATCCTTTTCTTCCTCTTCTACTTCTTCATCCTTTCCTTCTCCATCCATTTCTTCTACTTCCTCCTCCTCTTCTTGCTTGTCTTATTCTTCCCTCTCCTCTATTAGAGCATGCAATTCACCTTCAGTAACTATGATGGAAGGAGTGATGTCATCATCATCATCATCACTATCATCATCATCTTTAATTATAACAATTTCATCTGATGGCTTGTTGAGATGATGTACATCTCTCCAAACATCTAAGGCATGCTTGACCACTTATTCTATGTTATTTATTAATATAAAACATGAGTTAAGATTAAGAATCATTGTCTTCATGCTCTTTTATTGCCTTCTTTACTTTTGCATTAGTCAGATTAGGTACTAACTGTCTCAATTTTTGTTCAAAGATGTCTTTTATAGTTTGCACTGTGTTCTTCCATCTAACTTGGATTTTGGAAAAAATATTTGTATGGATTTGAGGTTGAATTTGAGTAAAGGAATATTTCCAAATACCCATCTTCCCCATGACTAAGTCCTCAATCTCTTTCTGCTCAGCTAGAGTCCAAGTCTCATATTTGAGAACTTTGAAGTTACATGTTCCTACTCCAACTCCTAGTTGCTTCATCCTTTCCTCAAATGTAGGTGGAGAGTGAACGAATATTGGTTCACTTTTACCTCTCCTACCTCTCCTAGACAACACTATAGTTGGTTTCTTTTGAGGTTTAGTGATAATCGCTCTACCTTTCTTCCTCATTGGTTCCTCTTTCTTTGATTATTCTTCTTCATCATATTCCTCCTCTTCATCCTCACCCTTGCCCTCAGTAAGCATTAGAGAACCTTCAGTTGTCTTCAATTTTGTAATCCTCTTCTTGCCTCTACTGAGAGCTTGAGGAATCTTGATACTAAGCTCTATTCTCTTCTTTGCTTCCTCATATGTGCAAAATGCATGAAGATTTGGATTGTCTGGCTCATTTACTAAAGCCTCAATGATATCTCTAGCTTCATCAATGTTAATTTTACATGTCAATGGTTTTACCCATGCCACTATAGGTATGATTACTTGAATGTACACTCTATCACAGTCCACCATGAAGCATATGTCATCTTTGAAGTCTTCCACAAGCTTGGGTGGGATTCAAAATCTATTGTTAACTTTCTCCTTGAATGCCTCAAAATAATTATCCAACACCCTTTCAAATTTTTCACCCATTTCTTAAATAAATTCATTTATCTAATAAAGGACAATGGTGTCTTTCCTCCATATAATTGTGCCCTTAGATAGAAAGAATTTTTGAACATAAAAGAATAAGCAGGTAAGAAATGAATCAAACTTAAAGGAATTGTTCTTGGAAGTCATCACACTTTCAATTTTTTTGTTCAATTACTTCAATAACACATCTGACATGTCAAATTCTAGATTCTTCTTTATAACGTTGTATGCTACGTCAACTACCTCACAGGGGACCTTGTTCGACTGACTCAAGATATAGATCTTATGTGCAATAATATGGATGCCAAACCTAAGCTCTATGTCAATGAAATTATTTAGTTTCAAACCTCTACCATCCCACTTGGCTAGGGTTTTGGTTGACTTAGCCTTGGTTAATATTGGTAGACCCATAACCTTTTGTATCATCTTCTTTGTAATCAAAATGGGTTTCTCCAACCATAATTCACCATTTTGAAATTGACTCAATATGTGTCTTATCCACTTCACTTGGAAATTTTGAGGCATGTGAGGAATATGAGTTAATCCTTTGACTTCCAAATTTTTATGCTCGGGTTCCAAAACTTTGTCAACACACATTTTAGCTAGGGTAGTATCCATTTCCAATGTCCCTATTTCTTGAACATAACATTTAAAGTGAGTCCTTATGTCATTAATTAGGAGTACCTTTGGCAGGATTTGTGACTGAGCTCCGTAAGGATCAAGTGATTTAGCAATGGCTAGAATACTTTGGATTCTAGAGTATGCTTTCTTATAATTTATGCTTTCATTGGGATGCTTGTATATCATGTTTAGATGATGTTATATTTGATGCATTTCCTTATTAGGATGATTATCATGTGATAGGTGATGTTATCTACTTGTGGAATTATCTTATACTTTACTTCTAGCATGTTAGATTTTCTTATGCTTGTTGTAGCATGTGTTAGTAGTGATGTCCCTATTGTGATAGTACTGACAATTTGATTGGTGGCTTAGGATGTTACGCGTGGGGGATGGTTAGGGCCCATGATGGTCTTATGATGCTATTGATGGTTGGGAGGAACTACATACTTAATTTGTGTTCGTGTAAATACATATTTACTATTTACACTTACTTAAGTTTACTTCGGTTAATGCATTATTTTATTATTTATTTGTTGAGACACTTAGGAGTTTTTGTACTTTCATGAGTTATCATGTTGACAACATAGAAATAAGAAACTCTAATTCAGCACATGGTGTCTACAACAGTAGAGTTTTCATCATTAACTGAGTTGTCATGTAGACAACACAATTATTCACACTCCTAATTTAGCACATGGTTTCTACAACATAAATTTTTGTGCTACACCTTTGTAGGCTTATCCTCTCATCATCACACTTACTTCTATGCTTAATGGAGGATAATGCATATATGGTGGACATGTGCCTAGTTGTATGACTTATCATTTTGTTGATTCCTATGCATTCTACAAGCATTCCAAAGGCCTTTATATATAGGTACTTTTAGTGTACATTCATATTGAATTGAATACATATCAATATTTTGATCATACTCTTTTTGGTCTACTGTTGTGCTTGTGCTTGAGTTTTTTGATCTTGGGTGAATTTTTGCCTAAGGAAAATTCTTACATGGTATCAGAGATTGGAGAATTTCTCTTCACATAGCCATTCAAGACCATTGTTGCTTCAGCACCTTAGCCCAAATCCAAAGTACCACAGGACTTGGGAGTGTCTAGAGCCAAAATGGACCTATCCATTGTGTTTGAAATGTCAATTTAGTGAAAATCAGCTATAAATTTTCCTACCCTATGTTAAAGTCAATTGTTAGGCAAATCAACACCCGAAGGCCTCGATTTGCATGTTTGACTAGTGGGTAGTGACACCTTGGCCTTGTATTCATATAAAATATTCCTTTACCACACACAAGCACCTTTGCATATTTTGAAAACAAAATTTCATAGTCAAAGTTGTGGCCAAATGTGGTAGACCTAGCGATCACACCAAATAGTCAGTGAGCAAGCATAAGCTAGTGGCTTCACTTTGTTTCTAGCATGCCAACATTTTATTTTATACATACTACATGCACCACCTACTACACATGTGGGACTAACCAATAGTCCCTACTAGTTGTGAAACATTTTTTGATGATTGCAAATCATTTCCCAGTGTCACTACAGACATTTCGGCCACATAGTGTACTTTACTGATAGGTGCCTTGCTTTTTGGTGATAGTGACTAAAAACTCATGGTACATGTAGCTGCAAGAAAACTCTACTGTGTGGTGCATAGAAGAGCTTGCCATGTGGACTCTTACCAGTTTGTAGTTTGTAATGGTCACCTAGGCAAAGACTAGCACATGTTAGCACCTCATCCTCGCGACATGTGGACTCCCATGATATTTGTTCCTTCACCACATCACCAATGCTTAGTCAGCTAGGTAAGATACCAAATCTTTACATAGTCAATGGATATGTCTCCAAATCTATACCTTTCCATATGACGTGTCACCTTTTTTGTATATCCCTATGCCCAGTCATCCTGCCACATCAGCAAGGGAGTCTTTATTTGCTGGCATCAATCAAACATAAAGTTAAATTTGATGTCCATCTGTTCATCATTCCCAAGCTTTTTTCAACTACTACAATGGCCATTTGACCATCAAATTTAAGCTCATAATTTTTTGCCCAGACCCCTCTCCAGATGCAATTTTGATTTGACAGTTTGACTTTGGGAGGCCATAACTCAATCATCTAGACTCCAAATCAGGTGCAACATTTTTTAATTTTGGGTAGAAATTCTTGAAATTTTTAGTGGTGATGTTCTTTTCTAGTTTTGGTGCAAGGATTTGTCAGACATTACATTTTTTGGTGATTGTATCTGTCCAATCCTATATTTTGCAACTTGAAACGATTCGTACAGGCTCATCTGGACACATTTTTAGGTTTTTTTTTTTTGAAAGTGCATTATTTATTGTCTAATTTCTAGATTTTTAATTAGATTATTGGTTTGTGTGGGAAAAAATCTCACTTTTAGACTTAAGACCTTTTCTACATTGTAATTCTTTGATTACTTTCCAAAATTGTTGTACATCTGAGCTACAGTGCTTGGTGATAGATTTGGGCCTCAAAAGGTAGTTGTAAAAAGTAAAATCAGAAGTCCAATTTGTATTTTGACAAGTGGCCTATCGCACAGACACTAAATATAAAGTACCAAAAGCATAATTTTGTGGGGGGTCTTTTGATTGAGTGAAAAGGGGGGGGTCTCTCTTGTGTGCTCTTTTCATTTTTTGCATCATGGCTTCACCTAAATGTCCACTTCTAGCTTTGTGTAATTATTCTACATGGAAAGATATTGCATGGAGTAGACTAATGAAAAAAGGTATAAGTCTTTATGTTGATGGTACAATTCCCAAACCCACAATTGCTACAAAACTTGTTGATTAAAAAAAAAACAAGACCAACGAGCTTTAGAAATGATCAAGAATTATGTACATAGAGATCTCCTCTTCCACATTTTTAGTTTCAAGGAATCCAAACCTCCATGGGACAAATGTGAAGCATTTTATGGTAAGGTGGATGAGGAAAAGGGTTTTCAGATTGATGATGATCTACTTCTATTGGATCTAAAGAACTTTGACATAATTTAGGATTACATCAACAAAGCCAATGAGTATAGGGCACTAGTTAAAGATTGTAGAAATCCCATGAAGGATGAAAAGTTGATTCATCACATCCTTAAGAGGCTACCTTTAGAGTATGCATCCTTTATTTTGAGTTATAATACTCACAGGTTAACCATGGGAAGTGCTTTCTAGAAGCCTACTTTTGGTGCATTTTTATAAATGTTGATTCTTGAACAATCTCACTCGATAGATTTGGGACTTCTCACATCATCAAAGACCAAAGCATTGGTGGTGGTGGTCTAATTTTTCATAGTGCAGAGAAATTCCAAAAATATGTGTGAAAAATCCTGTAATTCTTGTGTCCTATAGATTAGGGTTTTTCTTTCTATAATTTTCAAAATTTTGTGTTACCATAGTCATGCCTTGATCTCTATGTTGGTTGAATTTTATTAAATTCTCAAGATTTGTCATCAATATAGTCATTAAACTCCCTAAGTATGTTAAAACCCTAGGTTATGTTCAATTTTTGAAAGAGTTTGCAAAATTCCTAAGTTTTGCTCCTTTATGGTGTTACGGTGTTAGGGTTTCCCATAGGAGCATTAAGCTCTCTTTCTTTTATTTTTGTGGTCACACTTTATCAAGTGGTATAAAGACATAAAGGCATTTTGGTTTATGAGAATATGGTTGTATAACCTCTAACAACAAAGCGATGGACTTTGAAGCTTTCTGGATATATTATTCATCTTTGGGAGAAGAGGTGTAAAAGGTTTGCATATATGGTAAGTTTTGACTTATGTTTCGATGGTAAAAAGTTGAGCGGATTAGCAAAAGAAATTCATTAAGGTATCTTTGGCCATACATTTTCCTTTTAAGCATATGAGCATAACAAAGGTTAAAGTGATCATGTATACTAATTTATGGGGGTATGAGTAATGTGTTGAGTAGATGGGTAGAAAGGTTTAGTGGTTTGATTTCTGCTCTCACATTCTGCTGAATGGCGTAAGAATGTAAAGGCTCATCGTAGCTTAGCATATGAGCATAAAGGGTGAAATGAGTAAAGAAATGAATGCTTTTATGCTAGTATGAGATGTGTTGAAGCATAAAAATATAAAGGTATGTTGAGAGGGCTTGATATTCTATGATAAAAAGGGCCGCATAAGAGTGTAAAAGGAATTTCAAAGCCATGCTTAAAGAACCCTAATGCTTCTATGCTTGGAGTTTTTTGAAGCATCACCAAACAGACATAAAGATTTATTAGTTGTATCTTCAAAATTATGAGGATTGAAGGGTTTGAAATCAACATATAAGTAGAAGACCAAATTTGAAAAGGGAGGCTCAGTTTGGGGTGCATGATGCCATGATGGGTGCAGGATCATGAAGTACTTTTCAAACATTTAAGGTTTTACGACAAATGAGGCTATTGTGTGATTGCGAGGAGAATTTCAACATGATACGATGATACATTGAGCCTTTTTCATATGATCAGAGAAAGAAAATCCTATGGCTATGATAATACGATTTTACTTGATCATAATATCGTAAAGTTCAAACATTTCAAATGCATAATATGATGTGGGGCCTACTTAGGTACAATCAACGAATCAAAGGTGGACATGTGGCATCTGCAAATTAGAGGTAAAGGAAAAATGAATAAAAATTAAAAGTTCAGAGATATTCAATATGCAGATGTTGAAAGGATTATAAATTGAATAATATTATATAGTTTCAACTATATAGTTTTATTTTTCATTTTAATGAAAGATCACAATCTGGGAGCCATATTTTCAAATTGGCCTCAAGGTCACAATTTTTGTCCAAAATAGGCACTATAGCTTACCATTAGAATCAATAAAGAATGAACTTCCCATTTTAGTATTAAAATTTTGTGTAGGTATTAACTAGAAGTGGCTATAGGTAGATTTGTGTTTTCAGGGGCTTCTCAGTGAAATTTGTAGATTTGTGTTTCTAGTTTGAAGTGAAATCAAATATAGCCATAATTTTATCATATTTGACTTCATTAGCTACTTTTAAAGATGATATGATGGTTTTAAATGTATTAGGTTGAAAATGAAGTTTTTGCTGGCAAGGGTAGATATGACATGCAAACATTAGATTTTAAAGCTTCAACATAGTTTATGAGGAATTTTTGATATTTCTCCATAAGATATTTTGTTGATTACTTTAAATGGAGAATATATCAAATATTTTTGCATCATTTATGGTTATAATTGTAGGTAGTTGAGGGAATTTCAATTTCAGCAACTTCAAATTGAAGACATTTTTAGTGGGACACATCAATTTCATATTATAGACCCTAAAATATCTTCTCTTCTATATATTCTTCCTCTTTGCTCTTTGTAAGGGTTCTAATTTTTATGACTTGTGAGACCACAAGGTTCGCACTAGTTTTATAGTTCTAACACCAATTTTCTTAGTGTTCTTCTATTATGAACAACATATTGTTTTTATTTTGAAGCATTCATATTATACAGTCATCCTTTTATTATTTTCTAAGTGTTAGCATGCAAATGATGTATTGGACTCAAAGAAATTAATGCAAGAGTTTCATTTCTTTTAGTTTCATTATGATTCTCATCTCCTCTCTCTATAATTTTCAATGTTTTATGGTTTAGGGACAAAGTACTTAACCCCTTTTGTAGCCCTTTAAAGCTATATGTCTTATGTGTTTTTCTATTGGAACGAAGAGCCAAGTAAATGCTTAATACGTCTGATAGGGTTGCTAGTTATTTGAGGAGGATATCATAATAAGTATGAGGTCTTTGTGAATACTGATGTCTATTTGCAAGTTAGATAGATAGATTAGATGTCTGGATATATGAGTATATTAGGATATCCATCTATATGTTAAGCTTTAGTTGATGCCCATTGGATAAGGGACTAGTCAACTTAGGGATTGCATGTCCTCTATTGTTGCATACCCAAGTTATGTTGAGTTAGAAATCTTAATTGAATATCTTTTCCTTTATGTTTAAGAGCTAAAATAAATTTCCCTCACTTGGTTTATTAGATTCATGTGCTCTATTATTAGCTATTTCATTCATGAATTTTTGCATAAACATAGAAGATTAAGGGATTTTATCTATTATTTAGATTTAGTTATATGCCTTCATATTGATACCATATAAAGAATCTGAGGTCCACCCACCTAGGTCATACAGAGCTTGAAGAAGAAGAAGGAATTATCCTCATAGTTGGACCAAGGCTGCAATCAAGTGCATCCATTATAGGAATTTGCTAAGAAAACAAGTGCATCCATTAGAGGACTTGCATTATTGCATGGCATGTTGGGTTTCTTTGCACAGAACCCAACACCAGTCTATGCTGTTAGAAAGGTGCTTTCTTGAATGGCATGGTGTGCATCATCATGTAGAAGGCACTTCCTCATAGGGCATGTTGCACATCTTTGCATGAAAATTGGTAGTCTATAGACCTCATGCAAAAAAAAGGGCTATCTAGGCTTGTTGGAGAAAAGTTTGGAAGTTGGTTTGGACACCCTTTTAGGTTTTACACCTACCTAGTTCATGTATATTTATTTCCTTATAGTTAAGATATATTTTAATATATGTGACAAGTCTTTTGGGATAGATTCAAGAACTCTATGAGCTAAGATAAAGATTTTAGGAAATTTTAGGGCTTCAGGATTTTAGACTTAGCCAATTTTCAAGAGTCAACTTTTGTCTTTTAGCTTGGTTGAGCTCTTATGTTTTCTTGTTTATGTTTTTGGTGGTTGGTTGTTGGTTAGTCTTCTAGTGCAGTCTTTATGATCCATGTATGATGGTTATCTTGTGCTTTCATACTTGTTTTTAATTTTTTTTTAATCTTGCTTATATTTCATCCTTGTTCCAAGGATCTCCATACGAGGCATTACAGGAAGAAGGGAAAACACTTATTGATTCATCAAATGATCAGCATACATACCCAACTATAAAGCCTTCTAGGTTACGACCAGATACAAAATACATTCATGATCTAAGATCTAGCTTCCAATTCTCACTTTCCAGTTCTACTCCTCAATCCTCTAAAAAATTGCGCTCAAACCAAGCCTAAACACTCTATATATACTTTCCAAAATGACTTATAGATCATTCTAAAACATTACATAAGAGGAAGGATGACCCAAAAATGGTTTGGACACATCCCAAGAAAAGATCTTAACATAAATGTCATGTTTGAAATAAAACCCACAAGTCATCTCATAGAAATCACGTCCAAATGCTATTACACAACATAAATAGGAAAACTTGGCACATGAAAGTTCACTTGAAATCCACTTGAGCTGCAATAAATCTATTGGAAATATGACCTATCAATTAGATAAGGTGAGTTATGTGGTTATCATTATAGAAACATTTGTTTTACAGTTTAGTTATGTTTATTTGTGAAAGAAAATTGTCTAAGTATTAAACAGTGTTACAGTAGCATGACAAGATTTGGTGATAGAAAAATATTCCCTTGGAATATTCTCTTGCATAGTTAGCCAAAGATTCATGATGTCATCCTGATGATGCATACCAGTGCACATGTCTATACAACCAACTGAGTTCAAGTTATGAAGGAAATAGTGATGTAGTGATGATATAGTGCATAATAGAGCATGTTAGCAGAATGTGTTAAATGACTTGAATAATTGTTTAAATTATTAATTCTTGATGAGCTGACTCTAAGAATGATATGTGAGCTAAGTAAGGAAGAATTTATTAATATGCTTGGTATAAGTAAAGAACTTCATTTGCAAAGATAGAGTGCAATAAGAATGATGAAAAATACCATGCGAAGTAATAATATGTGATGCAAGATATGATGCAATTTGATATATGTGTAGTTACCCTTTATGTGAAGAATTGACAATCAGAAGAATTGAAAAGTATATCAAGTAATCTAGTTATGCATGGATACTAACATTTAGAAGATTTGTGAAGTACAGTAAGTGATCTAGTTTTGTATGTATATCTATTCTCTTGAAGAACTTATTTGTATAGTTGCATGTTAGAGTAGTAGACTCTTCTTGCACACATTTGTATATGTTCTACCAACTCCTAATAGGGTTGAAGCAACTCCTAATAGGGTTGAGGTTTCTAAAAATGCCTAGTTTCCAAATAGGGACTTGAGATGCTATACATTCTTCATAGACTCCTAATAGGGTCAATACCCTTAACCAAATTCTTTATATACTGAATCATCTTGTGGGTTTTATCCCCACTGGGGTTTTCCCTTGGCTAGGGTTTTCCTAGTTAACAAAATATGGTGTTATGAGTTCTCTTCATGTAAGGTTTTTATTATTATTTAGCACTATTGGTTATCTTTCTTATGCTTATGGAAAAGTAATTAATAAAATTCAGTTGTGGTTAAAAAGATTGAAAATAATGATTCACCCCCATCTTAGTATTATTTATTTCTAACAAATTTGGCATCCATTAGAGCTATATTAACTTGGAATCCACTAGAGCTATAGTAACTTGGCATCCATTATAGCTATAGTAACTCTACATCCCTTATAGTTATAGTAACTCAACATCCATTAGAGCTAAAGTAACTTGGCATCCACTAGAGCTACAATAATTCAACATCCATTAGAGCTATAGTAACTTGACATCCACTAGAGCTATAGTAACTTGACATCCATTAGAACTATAGTAACTCAACATAAACTAGAGCTATAGTAATTTGGCATCCATTAGAGCTAAAGTAACTCAACATCCATTAGAACTGCATTAAGTCAACATCAACATACAAAATGAACTAAAATGAGAAGGATAACAAAGCAACCTAGGATGCTCCTACATCAATATGACATCTTCTAACATACCATATGGTTTGATAGTAGAACTATCAGCAAGATGAAGTATGGTTGGTGTTTCTCTAAGACCAATGATATGTAGGCAAGATAATACCTCCTTTTTCATGACATTTAGAGATGCTCCTAAGTTAAATAAAGCATTTTGAACTTGCATCCCATGAATGGTGATAGTAACCATAGGAATCCCAGGGTAAGAATATTTTGGTACAATTAATTTTTCCAACATTAAATTAGACAATTATCTTAAGACATGAATAGTTTTTGGATCCTTTTTCTTTCTTCCTGGTTGTTTGATACATGCTTCCTTGATAGCTTTAGTAGAGGTAGGAACTTTCTTGATTGAATCAAGTAATGGTATTTTTACTATCATTTTCTTGAGTTGATTGAGAAAATCAATTATTGTGCAGTTTTCTACAAGTTGGCCTTGTTCCATCAACATATGAGGGAGTGGAGGTTCTTTGGCTATAGGAGAGGTTTTCTGATTTGACACATCTGCCTATTTAGTTGGGGAATCCTCAAATTTATTTATTATAGGATTTTGGGGCAAAGGAAGAGTAGCGCCTAACTTTAACTGAATATCATTCAAGGAAATAACATAGCTTTGCTGATGTGCTAGCTATTTGGTATTATTGGGATTAGGATTAGGTTGAATTGGTAGTTGAGTCTTCTTAGGAGGAGCATTAGTGGTTGTAGGAGGGGCATTAAGGCCTACTATTGAGGGGGTAGCAATAAAGTTTGCTGACTAGGTTGGGTATTCTAATTTGGGTTTTTCTACAAACCTTGCTAAGGTTGATGCCAATGCTACTGAGGTTGATACCAACCTTGCTATGGTTGCTACCAACCTTGTTGAGATTGTTACCAAACTTGCTAAGGTTGTTACCAATTATTATTTCCACTAAAATTAGTTATTTTCCATTGATTATTACTATTATAACTTTGTAGAGGATCTTGTGGCATACCTTGTCTTTGAGCCCATGGACTTCATCAAAAAACATAGAGCACCTCTCCATTTTCATCAATGACTTTAAACTCAGTAGGCATTGGTTGTTTTTCTAGGCTTGCAATAGATTTGCACCTATAGTGCCTTTTCTTTTCCCTACAATGTGGACATAATTTAGCTAGCATGGCATCTGCTTCATCCTTCTTCCTTCTTTCCTGCATGGTATCTAACTACGTGGCTACATCATTAATGATGTCTTGTTTGAAATTTGACAATAAATCAAATAGTACCATATTTGATACCCCTAAACTACTATTAGACTTATGTGGTAGGATTCTAAGCCCCCTACCTTTCTTCATAGTGGTTCTAGAATAATTTAGACATATACTCTATATATCAGTCCAATTTTTCTAAGTGATGTCTCCTCCTACCATTGAATCTAGAGCTTCAATACTTCCACCATTCACTCCTCTTAGAAAAAGGTGTTTGTTTGATTCTTCATTTAGTTGATGTTGTGTATTACGTTGCAGGTTAAACATGAATCATGAAACATAGGCTTCCAAGGTTTCATCATCCTTTTGGGATATTTTTAAAATGGCATTCCCCTTCAAATCTTGAGCCCTACAATATTCTTTGTACTTTGTGAGAAACAAGTTTCCCATTGCAAGCCAATCTACTACAACATTGGCACCCAAGCCCATTAGCCATCTCAGAGAAACTTCCTTTAAGGTGGATGGGCATCAATTATATAGTCATAACTTCTACAAAGGACATTAAACTCAAAGAGGAAGGTTTCTAGGTCTTTATTAATTAGGCCATGGAACTTAGGAAATGTAATAGAAGTTATGTTCTTGAGGTTTTGATTACTTTTCTGAGGAGGGATAGGAAACAAAAGTGTAGGGCCTAGGCTAAGGCTGAGCAATTCTTAGATGAGGACCTAGAGGTGGTGGTTGATAAATGACAAGGGAAAGTGGATTATCCTTGCATTTAGGTTCAATAAAGAGATCATTCAAATGCAAGGATTCATTAGAGGATGAGCGTATTCATTCATGAGTAGCAAAAAATGGATTCTCAAAAGGTTCTTCTTCATTCTTGTTGTGAGGTTCTTTAAGATCAAGATTAAAAATGTCTTCCTAAATATTATGGGGAAGAAATCTCTTAAGGGGGTCTCTCGTTCTATGCATGATGTAGAATTTAAACTAACATAATGAATTTAGGGTTAAAAAAGATTGACATTTCCTTAGAAATGATGCCAAAAATGGCTTGTCAACTTAATACCTTAATAAAAAAGGATTGGACATCCCTTCACAATGCTTTCATGGTCAAACAACATCTTGTGTTTTACTTAAAATAGTGCACTAGCTCCATTTAATTTGTTAACCAAGGAGCATAAACTTGAGAGGATGACTGCAAAGTGTATGCTCTAATTCTCCTTCAAGTCATTACAAGTAAAGTGAAGGAAATGCTAAAGGAATTATATGGTAGCAACTAAAAAAACAACTTAACTCAAAGCTTTAAAATAATGTTGCAATATTAAACCTATTTATTCACCTATGCTACAAGAAAAATTCATTGATTCTATTATCAATGGCTGTAGGAGAAACAAAATGCTACCTTGAAAGGAAATAAACAAGGAAATGAATTCTATTCTAACAGAATAATTCACTCACCAAGTGCCCCCCCTTAGATGAGTGAACATAAAAGACAATCAAGATAAAGGAAATAAACTTGAACTACTCATTATATTCATTCATGGTGAAAGAATTACACTTGACTAAAAATTGTATCATACTCTATTGCTAATCAACTTATCCTATTCTTCTCAAAAAATCAGTGCTTAAAGTTACAACAAGCATTATTTAGGAGAAACTATAACTACTTCCTAACTCTACAATCACTCCATTATTAAGGATCAATTACATACTCATAAAAATTGAAATAAAATTAACATTAATCAAGATTAAATCTTGCAAGAATGTAGCAAGTTGTGGAAGCTATATTCATGCACCTTCCAACAGAAAACATATAATGATTTTTTCCACTTGTGATGGTTCAACAATCCGATTGGCTCTGACTTTAATACTAATGTATTGACCCTTGAATATCCATGCCAAGTGCCTAAAAAATATTTAATACTTACATAACTCCGACATACATATATTTATTTCATCATCAATATTAGAAAGTGTATAAAGTTCAAATTCCCACTCTTGCAAATCCTATGGCTACAGGAGGAAAACTACCCAAGACATAGAATCAATGGGGAAACATTTATTAGCATGTAATATTAATTTATTATACCATGTTGTTCATAGATTCAATAAATAATAATATATTTGAACTATCCACACTTCTACTCAATGTCTTAACACACACACACACACACACACACACACACACACACGTTCATCTGCTTAAGTCATGACTATTTCTAAAATATAATTCCTTACAAATAAGATAAAAGGATGTTAAAAAATGATCATTTAGGGGCCCATCACCTCCCATTGTCAGTGTGTATATGCTTGATAGAAAGACCAGACTGCTTCCACAAATGTCTTAAAGATACAAAAGAATCAAAGACATTAGAATTATACTTGAAAAGGTACATCCATGTGCCTCTAGAGAAGTCATCTGTGAAGGTAAGGACATATTGAGCACCCAAAAAAGATGGAGTGAGAAATGAAATAAGATCATTGTGTATCAACTCCAATGGTGCCTTATCATGTGTGGATATACCTACCAAAAATAGATCATTGTGATGTTTTCCAAGGGCACAACCTTGACAAACACCATTAGTACAAGAGATCTAAGGTAGCCTAATCAGTAGCTCATGTGTACTCATCTGCTATAGATATCTATAGTTGACATGGTGATGTAGGAGCATTTAGAGGAATAAGAGCAATCCTGTGTCACCCAAAAAAAAATGTACTTAGACTTAGTTTTTGTTTCATGTGTTTTCATTTTTGGATACCCATTTGGGTCAAATAAAGGTTCCAACTCTCACAATTCCACTATCAGTGTTGTAGGATAGAGTATTTGAACACCTTGGGATATGTGTAAATGCCAAAAAAAAGGGAGTATGTAATTGAGCCATCATTTTGGTGAACTAGAAGGTGCAAATTGGCTGGATGAATGTAATTGTAATTTAGAGCATTCCAAAAAAGGAATCAGGTCACAAGGCCCCACGATTTGAAAGTTATTGTAGTTTTTCAATTTTAGGAGACCTCCTAAGACTGCTTCAAAGTCAGGTTAGGGGAATTAAATGACCTCAAAAAGGGGGATGAGTGAAGCTATCCATTGGGCTATAGAGCGCTTTGAGAGCTTTTTGAAAATGTAAACTGTTCATCAATCAGAGCTACAGTTCAAAAGTTATGCCTCCTGGAAGTTCAATTACCATTTTTGGATTCTTCTAGATTTGCACCAACTTCTAATGTGGCTTCTGGAGCCTTCTACTTGGTCAATGGATGCCTACTAACACTTTCTAGAATGTACTCCTAGTCCATAACCCTTTGGGGTCTATTTAAGGACATTATTGGCATTGTAAAAGGTAGTTCAGAGTGGAGTTTGAGAGGAGGTACAAAAGGAGAAATTATCTCCAATTTTGTGCTATTGTAATCCCTTAGGGCATATTTTTAAGTCTATTATCTTTGTATTGAATGTACTAGCTTATTTTCAAAGTTAATACAATTTCCCTTTTCCCGTTGTGGCCATTCTGTGCTTGGGTTGTGTCCCCATCGCATGGCCAAAATGACCATGCAAAATCTTGCTCACTATGTTTGCATGAGCAATAAGAGAAACACCCATAGAATCAGAGCTCTTAAAGGCATCAAACTAATATAAGTAAGACTCAAGGTCAACACTCCTAGCAGAAACAACCAAGTCAAGATCGTAGATGTCTTGAATAACCACATCATGTGGTGAGAACTCAACTGTCTTTCTAGTGCAGGAGAACCTAGCCATCATATAATTACAAGAGATTATAATAGATATTTTAATGATTTATGTTCATTCATATATGTTTCAATGTCATTCTATGTAATGGAATCCAATTGAAAAGAAAAGTTGTAATACAAATGTAATGTTGTCCACATTGTCATAGTTAAGGTCCCAATTGGTTTAATATGTCAAAAGTTGTAAAATAATGCTTGAAAGGATAAGAAAAATGTAAAAAGGTTTAAAATGGTCATTTAAATATGTCTTTAATATTTATGCAAAGTCATGGAATCAGATTTGTCAAAAGTCTCAAAAGTTGTCAAGAAGGTGAAGAGTTGAAAAAAATGCAACAAAGTAAAATTGCATTAAAGTTGTAAAAGGAAGTCCAAAGGTCAAGGGTGGTATTTTTAAGGTCTAAACTAACCAAGAAATTGTAAAATTCATTGTAAAGTCAAACCAAGAAAGAGGAGGAGAAAAGGAAGGGAAGAAAAGAGAATAGTCAATTTCTTTTGGAGCACTTCATACTTGTTATTTTGATTGGCTTTCTAGTTCTCTTGTTGTTTTCAAGCTTGCACATTAATTTATAGCCTAAAAATGATGTATTATTGATATGGTAGAGTAAGAAAATGAATAATACTTCCATTTCTTTTGGTTTGAGTTTATTTCAGCAGATTTGAGAAAGATATGAGCATTCTATGGATGACAATTTTTCTTCTTTAAATTTTCAAATTATAGTCATATTGAAGCAATGTGTACGAATGTTTAATTTTTGTTTCAAAGGATGAAACTTATATTTATGGAAAGAGGAATGAATCCTCTTTCTAATGAAATTTAATTGGTACATTTTTGTTAAGTTTTGTATAAGTTATGACCGTTTTAGTGAAAACTATTTTTTAACCATCTTCAATGGAGCATAAAAAATGGGTCTTAGTGTAGAGACCATAACTTTAGATTCTACCATTTATATGTTTCTAAATTTTTGGTATTTTATTGGAAACTTGATTATGACTAATTATTTTATTGTATTTAAGAAATTATATGTGGTTAAAAAGTTATGAATTGCTATATACATGTCTATCTAGAATGACCAAATTTTCAAGATTGATTTGTTATTTTTTTTTCATTTTTGGCAAAAGTGGTGTGAGCCACTCTAATCTAATAAAAAATCTGGTTCAAAGACTCATGAAGAGAAGAACATAGGAAGAAACTATCCAGCCATTATCTTATTATACAATATATTGAAACCCAAAGAAAGTTAACCACATTTTAACTTTCAAACAATCTAAACCTAGACTACATAGATGCAACAAAATAATTTTAAAAAACTAAAAAATGGGCACCATATGTATTTAATGGATGCACAATCCCATTAGATAGATTATAAAAATTAAACATACAAAATAACAATTGCCAATATAATATTTTGCCTCCATGGTTAACAACTCTACACAATAGACACCCAAAACCCACAAAGAACAATTTGAGAACCCGCATGACTACCAATCTTCACCTCACTATAATTAAAATTACTATTCATGACCATCCTAAATAGGATATAGAGGTAGCAAGATATAAATGCAATGTAATCAAAACAAATATTTTGCAAATATTAAATTTCCCTAATGACATTCAGAATGAATTTGAAATATGGGCAAGTTAATATGCAGATAATCAAATGGCTTAAACCTCAGCCCAGTATGTTCACTGATACTAACTTGACTTGATTTTGATCAAAGGGAATTTAATCACATGAAAATTCACTTCAACTTGCATGTGAGAAACACCAATATCAATACCAAGAAACCCATTTTATCTATTGGCCAAAAGATTGATGTAGAGAAGGACACCTTCAAATTGAACAATAATATATGCATTAATTCTATTTTGAATGTCCACCTTCATATTTTGATTTCATCAATCTATATATGATGCCAAATCCATCTGTCTATAGTACCTCACTTAATCTTAGCTAACATTTTTGTCATTATCAACAACAACATTAATCTTTCCTAATAAAATTTCATCCACACAAAGGGACTTGGATGAATTGAACTTGATCTTATTTCCCTCAAATTTGAAAATAGGTTAGCAAAGCATTGCCTTCTCTCGATGTATGTGTAATAACCATTTAAGGAAACATATCCATAATTTCCCAAAGCTATTTTAATATTTTATCTAGCTTCTAATTTTGGATTGTTCTATGGATACATGCATTGACAATTATCAATGAGTTACCTTCACTGTGGAGATTTTCCACATGAAGATTTTTTGCTAATTCTAGCCCATATGGCAATGCCAAAGCTTCAAAAAATTTGTTTGTAGCCCTAGGAATTGGACTAGCATAACAACCTAGCAAATTTCCCTTATGATCTCTTAAACTTGCACCAACCCTTGCATCTCTTGGATTACCTCTGGAACAACCATCAAAATTTAGTTTCATGAACTCTTGCTTGAGTGGAATCCACTTAACTTTAGATCTATCTACTAAAGAGATTGTAGAAGTGAAGTAATTTGAATAATTGGGGTGAGGGATATGTGACCATGTATTAGCAAGATGAATATCTCAATTTGAAATAATCATTTCCTTTTTTCTACACTTCGAATAAGAAAGAACATTCCTAGTTGTTGAATGCTTCAGTTGCATAATTATAATTTCCATAAATGTAGCTTCTTTCTAAAATTCCATTTTTTCTCTCCCACCAAATAGACCAGATAATTAAAAAAAGAGCAATCAACCATATGTATGCAATCATATCATCTAAATGAAGAATAGGCCAACTCTCAAAAAGGTTTTGAATGGTGTTGGGAAGGGGGAAGGAAACATTCAATTTTCCAAGAATTGAAAACCAACATTTTTGAGAAAAAGTACACTATAACAAAAGATGGTCAACAATTTGCATAACATAATGACATAGGACACATGGGAATTCATGAGAAATATTTAATCTCTGCAATCTATCTAAAGTTAGTATGCACTTTCACAGTGCCAACTAAGCAAAGTAATCTTCTTTTGGGATAACCATGTCATTTTGGAAAAAAGAAAAAGCCCAATGCTTAGGTTTATTACCATTCATCATATTTCCTACTTTGTATCCCTACTTTACAGAATAATGACCATCCTAGGATGGTGCCCATAGTAATCTATCATTGTTTCCTAAAATAAAAACTAATCTATTTTTAAGTAAATCTAATAATTTTGAAATGGCAACAATGTTAGCATTAGTATTGAGAAATTCCTTCCACATAACCTATCCTATGTGTGGATCTGTATCCATGATATAATCCTTTACAAGTTCCACCATCAAAGTTTTAAGAGACTAAATAACTTGTGGATGCTGAAAGGTGAAAAATAAAGGCTTACTACCATTCCAGGGGTCATTCCAGAAAAGCACCAAATTTTGTAAGTTAATCTCCCATGTTACATATTTAGTAATGATTTATCATGCTAAGATGATAAAGTTCCACATAATAGATCCATTTGGCGGGTCTTGAATAGATATAATTTGACAGGGATCTAAGTTATACAAAGTTTTATCCTACATTATTTGACACCATTTATTCTAAGAGTTACAAACCATCTGCCATACAAGTTTTTCCCCAAAAGCCATTTTTCTCTTCCCAAGATCATGCAATCCCATACCCCCATGAGTCTTATCAACTGACATCTCTTCTAGTGATATTAGTGGAATTTTAGAAGTTGTTGTCATATTATTTGTTCAAAGAAATTCCTAAATAAGCTTCTCCATTTTATGGAGGATTCCTTTGGGAGTTGAAAATGCAGAAAATAAATAGTTTAAAATTGCTAGAAGATTTGATTTGATCAACAATATTTTTCCTGAAAATGAAAGCCATTGATGTTTCCATGCCATGGTTATGCTTTTAAACCTTTGTAAGATCAAATTCCAATAAATTGGCTTGATAAGACCAGTAGAGAAAGTGATTCCCAAATAGGATGATGGTAATAAATCTTGTGTAAATTGAAGTATATGGGAAATTCTCATTGACACAATAGGATTTACATTGAGTCGGTAAATTTTTTACTCGGCCACACTAATTTTTTAGCCTAAAAATTCTATATTTAATTTTGGAACAAGTTTAATTTGTCTTGCCTTTGGTATGGAAGGTACTCCAAATAATAGGGTATCATCAAAAATAAGTAGTGCATGATCTTAATGTTTGTCCTTTGAATTTCCACCTCTCCATAAACCTTGAAGGTGTCTGGGGGTAGTGATCTTGCTTAGTGTTTTTACCATGATAATGAATAGAGTTGGGGATAACAAATCTCCTTGTCAAACACCTTGGGAGGATTTAAAGAACTAGATGGGTAACTATTGATAATGATTAAAAAATAAGCATGAGAAACACATGCTCTAACTCAATGACACCATTTGTGAGAAAATCCAAATCTCTTTAGAACTTTCATCAAGAAGGACCGGTTTAACCTGTCAGAGGATTTCATCATATCTAGTTTGATTAATATTACTGGTGAAGAATCAATCTGTATAGAATGAAGAGTCTCATGTGCAATGAAAGCACCCTCCATTGTCTCCTTCCCTGGAAAAAATCCTCCCTATTCATGAGAAATAATTTTCTTAAGAATGGGTTTGAACCTTAGATACATTATTTTTTTAAACACTTTATAGATAGCGTTTCATAATGATATTGGCCTAAAATCCATTAAGGTATTGGGCTGATTGATTTGTTATTTGATAATGGTGATTTTATGGATGATTATATTGGGAAAAATGTATTGATGCCTCTAGAATATTGAATAAATTGTATTTAAGATGGAAATCCATGATTGATTTGGGGGTTCTTGAAGGGTTATAATGATACTTGGTTCACTTTCAAGAGCTAGAATGAAAAATCTAAAAGATAGACAGGAGGTTCATAGAAATGGTAGGAACCAAGAGAACATGTTGCAGTGAACCACCTTCTAAAGAGATAGTTCCTAAACCTATGATTGAGAGATGTGTAGAATCACCAACTAAAATCTATATAGTAACACTTAGAGAAAGTGAGGTAACCAAATTAGGTAAGTGTGTCATATGGTGTGAAGTCCTTGAATCAAGAATCCAAGTAGTTATAGAAGATAATGATCATGCATAAAGAGCATGTCCTTTCAATGAAGGAGTGGATGGTGGCTTTGGAGAAGCAATACTATGCTACTACATGGCCTCCTCTAAAGCCTCAAGACATTTCCAACATCTAAAAATTGGATGTCCTTCCTTGCCACAAAACCTACAAGGATCACCCATGTACTTGTTAGTCTCTGAGGAAGACTCACTAGACTTAGAATATTTACCCTTTGGAGAGGAGTTTTGAGCATCTAATTTAGGAGTAGACTTGGAGGAACTCTCACTTCTTGTTGAATCTATCTTAGGCTTTGGTTTCTACTTTAGCTTCCCTATAGCTGTTGGAGTAACCAATGCATGTGTCTTTGAGTTGGTGATAGTATCCAACTGTGTAAGCTTGGAATCCACTCTAGTCAAGTGATAAAAAAAGACCTCAAAAGTGGGCATGAAAAATTTGGGACCCAAGGCATCCATAGTGGAATGGAAGGTAGAAGAGAAAATTTGAAAGTTTCCTTGAAGCTTTGATGGAATTAGATAGATGTGCTCCTTATCTATATTCTCTTTCCCACATCCTTGTAACAAAGTTCTTTTCTTTTTAAACCTCTTAAGAAATTTCTTAATAGAGGTGAAAGCATCAAGTATAAGACAGGTAAGCTCTACCTCAATCTAAAGTCCTATGAACTTGTTGATGGTGCCAAAAAATTCATTAAACTGTTCCCACATTTCTTGAGGAGTAGAACACTCATCAAGATGAAACTGTAAGTTGTCTTAAACACCTAAAGAAATTAGACCCATGGCTTCATCCATCTTATTCCTATGTTGCAAAGCATGATATCAACTCTGAAATACTGGCTGCATTGTATCTAAACAAGACCACAAACCCTTTGAATGGAGAAGCTACTGTATATGAGATTTCCATGTGTGATAGTTGTGTGGGTTTAGAAGCACTAGACAGGAAGTGGTCTTGGCCATTGTTTTAAGAAGGGGTTTTGAAGTTTTTTGATATGCTAAGATTATAATAGAAAATAATAATAAAACACCCTCATAATGTAAATAACTGAACCCCATCTTGGAGAAGGAATGCTTATACAAGAATAGAGAAGAAAACTTTAGTTATATGTCATAAATACCTAGTATAAAATATTGGTGAAATGATATATAATCTGGAAAGTTCTTGAGAAGAGCTTTTTGACATATTTTATAGATAAAAAATGAAGCTATAATGATAAAGCTATGCCCTCAGAAGATTGAAGAGATCATCATAATACAAGTTAAGAAATAGATACCAAATTGGAAAAAATTCAAAAAAATACTTGCACCATTTTATTCCTCTCTGAATCATCTTTGTGGCACATATTTTAGATCAAAACAATACCCACGTACGCTAGAGTTAGAACAAAAAGACCGCCAAGGCCTCTAGAAGGAAAGAAAAGAATTTCTTTTTTAAATAAATAAATAAAAAAAGCACTGAGTGGTGCTCAGGTGGTGTAGCCTAGTGGTAGTGGCTCTTAGGCAGAGATTTAGCTAAGCATACGTAGAGCAATGTTGGCTAGCAAGTTTCAGTGATGGTGCCAGAATAATAGAGTGGTGATAGCACTGTGGTGGCATGGGGGTGATGACCTCTGCAGTTAAGGATAACCGCCTACGGTCACCACAATGGTTTATCATGACCACTAGTAGTTTTGGTAAATGTTGTGACAATTTTAAACCATTGACAGTCAAAAATTGCATTTAAAATATTTTATTTGAAATTTTAAACTTTTTCCCACCTTGGAGTGTGTGTCGAGGTCATACAACCCTATTATATAAAAAAATTTTCTCCCTAGTCAACGTTGTCCAAAATTGACAAAATTTATATGAAAATGGGGGTTTTGATGCCTTCTGAATCCAATCGTGATGTCTATTTGGCCTCAAAGTGCTCCAAAAATTAGAGATCCCCTTATTCTCATAGAAAATACCTGAAAAATGTCAGCTTTATTTTGTCAAACCCTCATTTTTCTTTTTCTCCAAATACTAAACAAGCTACAAGAGATCCAAATCTGATACCATGAAGGATTTGAATCAAACAAATCCACAAAGCCTAAAGAAAACTTGCATGCAAGAACCTATCACAAAGAAGAAAAATAAAAGAAGAGGCAAGAGTTATGCTTTGAAAATATGCAAATTATATTATCAAATCAAAAGAATGAGAGATAATTACAAAAGATCGATCCTTATAGAAGGAGACAAAAACCTAAAAGGGAAACCCTAAGAGGAAAATGATATTTAATAATTACTAATTAATTATTTAAAGGAAATACAAAGTACATAAAGTGAAATCTTAAGAAGGGAGTAAAGATAATTTAATAAATTAAATTAAATTAACACTTTAAAAATTAATGCCAAACATAACCAACAACAATTTCACTCTCAAATAGGCAAAAGCCTACAACACAACAGTAACTTGTGAGCCTATCATGTGTGAGGTCTTGGTTTCAAATCTATCCAAGCCTAACATATAATAATAATTAATCCTAAAAAATAATAATTAATTCTAAAAAATAATAAAAAATAATCAAGGCTTTAGTCATTTACCAATTTTAAAAAAAAATCCACTCTCAAATAACAATCCAATAATCTCCATCTCTGAAACCATTTTTTGTTAACCAATCTCCACTCTAAAATTATTAACCAAAACAAAAAAAAAAATTTCTTTTAAATGAGAGTTTAGATGATTGAGATATCATTTTAAAAAATATTGCTTCTATTTTTATTTTTCTTAAGTCATTTTTTTCTACACTTCCAAGTTTCAAATGACTCCAAATTTTACCTTTTTTTGCCCAAATTGGATGAAACAAAACTTGATTATAGTTTTTTGGAATTCCATAATATGATATCAACCTCTAATTTTTATCTACAAGCTCCAATATTGATGTGCAATAGAAAGCCACAACACACAAAACCCCTAACTATAACAAAATTCTCTACAAATAATTTACGCAATGCTATTCTCAAATAGCCTTATCCTGCACCCACAATCAAATCAGGCTAAATTTTCTACTCTTAAGAAGGATTTGGCAATCTTGAGAGCTTTGATACCATGTTACATTTTTAGGTGACTCTAAAATGCCCCTAGGATCAAATGAAAGACCAAGATAACTTCCATAAGAGAATAGAAATACAATTTCATTAATATGGGAGAACGATATTAATGATAATAGACATAGTAAAAATATACTTAATAGGTTTGTTTATATAGTCAAGGAAATATGAGACTACAATAAGAAATATATAAGTTATCATCCACACAAGGTGGAATCACATGTCCACCAAAGGTGGACCATTCATCATTATGCAATGAAGCATGTGCAACATGTGGAGGATGATAATATGATATAAACTCTAAAGGTGGATCTCACACACATAAAGTGGATTGTGATATCAACTATCACCACCTAAAGTATAATTTTTCATACACCTTTTACAAATATAGGTGCAAAATCCTTAGTGTCTCATATGCAAACTATTATGCAATGCATTATCATAAGTAAGCTTACTAAAGAGTAATTAATGAGTTTTTAATTACAATAAAAATATGTAGTGATGAAAATGGAAATGGAAATGAGAGAAAAATTTAATGCAAATGATAAAGTAGGAAATTTACTCAAAAAATGGAAATAACAAATTGATACATACGTCAACAAAAGCTAACATGTTTAGAAATGGAAACTAGAATGCAATTGACCTATGGCCAAAACATGGGAATTGAATGCAAGGTACAAAATGGGTTTGGTAATTTTTTGTCATTTTTTATTTTTTCTAACATTAATGTAACCTAGTCTTAGACATAAAAAAAATGAGTAACTAGTTGTCTAAAGAATTTTACCTTAGTCAAACCATATTTAGGAATCAACTATGAGATAAAATTTTCTCCTAATATCCTGATCTAGTGCCTTAGGCTAAATTTGGGCTATAGTCCTCAAGGACATAACACCAAAATTAATATGTCATATGAATATATGACCTTTAGAATGGGATAACATTCAAATAGGGCATTTGTATATGTGAAAGGATGTTGAGAGGAGAATTCAGGTTGTTAATATCAAGCATAAAAAATATTTGGACCTTGAAATCACCAAAATGGGTTCTAAAAGGTTCTAATAAAACATCCAATTATGAGTACTACTAATTTTTTAAGATCGTACAAATATCCCCCACATTGGTGGGATTATGAGACAAACTCATTCTCATGGTAATGCAGTTCGATGCATAAGAACATCTTATCAAGGTCAAGGAGACACAATCATCAAGACCCAAGTAATGTAAGTCTTGCTTAAATCCAAAACCAAGATAAAATAGGTTTCACTTTTGTGTGTGTGTGTGTGTGTGTGTGTGTGTGTGTGTGTGTGTGTGTGTGTGTGTGAGAGAGAGAGAGAGAAGAGAGAGAGAGAGAGAGAGAGAGAGAGAGAGAGAGAGAGAGAGAGAGAGAGAGAGAGAGAGAGAGAGAGAGAGAGAGATGACCACCAACCAAGTATGGTATTGTTTTACTATAGATTACATAAAGAGAGAGTGCTACAAAATATAAAATTAAAGCTCCAATAATTTGTATTATGCTAGTCAACCCATTAAAGATATATAAACCCACAAAACATGTTTTTTCCATGAGATACCCCCAATAAAAGACATATCAAGGGAAAATAAAACACATGAAAAAGGAACATGAAGGGTTATATAGTCTTAGGAATCAACATGATCACCAATATAATAGTATCATGATTTCCCATAGGTGCTAGAACTAGAGGAAGAACATGTAAGTGTCAAGAAGTAGAGTATTTAGGGACCAACACTATGGATACCAAAAAGAATGGGTAGTTATTGTTTTACATCATTCCTATAAAAATAATAGAGAGGAAAATTTACAAACAATGTTGTAATACAACATAACATGTAACAACATATAGTAGAAAAGAGATACAAATAGAGGAATATCACAATAGGTCACCTTGTGCCAATAGAGAAACAAGGGTCATCTTAACAAATATAAACTAAAAAATATAGAGTATCATGTCATGAGGGAAGGACATTAAAGCAATAAAACACAAAGACTCCATTGCATAAGAGGAGTTATTCCAACATATAGCTTGCCTCCTCATCTTGATCCATGATCTTTAAAGAAGGTAGAAAGAAAACAAGAGGAGAAACATCCAACATGGTGGATGGAATAATAGTTAGTTCCAAATAAAGATCATGTTTTCACTTTGTTCATCACTAGGACCAAGAGATAATTATTGTGTAAATATAGTTGTAAATCATGATTAACTTAAATAAATTCACACACATCAAAATTGCTAGCATGAGTATTAACATTATTTATATTAGGACTTTCAAACACATTATCATTAAGATTTTCTTCCTCATCTAAATTAATTATAATATAATCCAAGATAAAAATAAAATGATCATGTTTCTTGAATTTCAGCTTTGTCAAATTAATTTCCTCATTTGGCTCATGGCTAGGTTAATCAAAATGAAATGTTGACATAAAAGTATGTAGCCATGACCGACATGTTATCCCCAAGTGACCTCATGTAACATGGAAATAAACTCCAAATGTGGGACTTATTCTTTGAGGTTGACCTTTAATGGAGAAGGTTGACTTCCTTATAGTCAAGATGCACCTAAACTACTACTTTTGAGGAAAAGGGAGACAGATTTCATGAAAACTAAATGTTGAAAGGGAAAGGGGTTGATGCACTAGACTAAAACTATAGTTACTACCTCTACATATGAATCTAATAAACATCAATAAAACTCCCAATTGCACTAGTCTCAACTCAATTATAGCTTCCAAGAACTTTTATGTAGATTAGGACTGACTAGATGCTGAAAGGAAATGAATATTCACTATACAACAAATGCCAATAGGTTAAACATGATACATGAATTAGGAAAATATTAAATAAACATTAAAAATAATGCAAGAAACATGAACATATTAATGAATAAAAAGAAGAGGTTAAAAAATGATGAATTTCATTAATGGAAGGAAAAAGGAATATAGTTGTAGAGCATAGTGCTAGTGCAATAAACTAGAAGAACCCATAAAATATCTAAAAGATTTCTTTTTAAAGAGTTCAAGAATAACTAAAATATTTAAATGAATTTCAAACTCCAATTAGGGTGGATTTAAATTAATAGATAGAATTTAAGAAATATCATAAAGAAATTTGATCTTTGAAGCAACTTGCCCATTTGAAGTGACAACAAAGAGCCAAAAGGAATGCACCCAACACATATAAAGATAAATATGACACATTCAATCACTACAAGTAATAAATAATCATGGAGATGCAATGATGTCATGTTAACAAGGCCAAAAAGTCACTCAACATTAAAGAACTAACCTTGGAAACATGTCATAGGTACAAACAATCAAATCATGCCACTACCAAAAGACTAATAGGATGGGATAACATGAAGTGTTAACCCACCTTCACACACCTATAGAGTTGACCCATGTATTACTTTTGATGTGCTAGAAAAAATGATGAACCATCAATGAATACTTTTCTATTTGAAATGGGTGACCTAGATACTAAAAAGGATTCCTAATGAAAGATTAAAACACATATATTGATGAATTAACCCTGAAGTATGATAGTTGGCACAATTTCCAACAAATGATGTAAGAAATAACAAAATATTTTATCATTGTGTGGTCTACCAAAATGACCTCTTGTGAAATAGTGAATGGATTAACATTAAGGTTAACCACCCACCATTTGGAATTATCATGAGCCCACTACACCTGTCATTTTGAAGGAGTACACATGGGAAATTCAAGAAAAACTCACTATTTAGAGAGAGGGATAAAAGGACCCCTATGAAATAGCAAAATGGGCTTATAATAGGAAGGTTTCTATATTTTGAAAAGGGAAAAAAATTGTATTCTACAAAATAGCAAAATGTAGGCAACGCAAAAGTTAGGTACAAATTTGACATGTTTACCCACCATGAAAGAATCCATCCTATTGAAGATTTCTTAGATCAGCTATCTATGATGGGTTAAATGGTGGAAAAAATAGCCAATTTTTCATGAAACTCAAAGGGGATGCTTGCTCATTAAGAATAATATCAATGGCCTTAAGAAATCCATTGGGCATAGAGTCACCAACAGAGAACCACATGGCAGCCCACCCCTAACTTCACAAAATATGTAACCTCTACAACCGAAAAAAAACTACAAAATTTGATATCTCCAAGAGGGAATAACTATGTGTGTACACTTATTGGAAATATAAAAACCTACTCTAATATGTATAAGTATTTCTACAAATAATAAAGTAAACAGAGCCATTAACTAGCTTGTTGAAGTAGTTTCATCTTATCACAAGTTGATTGTTCCTTTCATACACATGCACAACTATCATGATAGACATAATGTTGTAATTTGAGAAACCTTCCCAATGTTGAGGAAAATGATGCTCTCCAAACACTGGGACACTTTCATTTTGAGAAATACACACTTGCTCCTTTTAAAACTCACCCTTATGCTCAAAATTAAGCATGACTAGGGGCAACTTATTTATTATTAAGAGAGCTAGATTCCTTATGGGGCATCCTCTTGATGGTATTAGATATAAGAAATAAACCTTGATTGTAGTGTTGTACTTTACAAGTTGGGTATCTTGCTAGTTTGAAAGTGGTTCCATCTTTTCATGTGAAGATATGATCTGCACCTTTTCTTCTTGCTGCTCAAGAACCACTTCCTTGGGAGATACCAGTATGGTGTCAAGCCTTGAGAAAAAAACTATTATGATATTGGAAATTCATCCTCCAACTCATAAATTGAATCTATATTTTCTTCTTCCTTCTTCTCTTGCTTGTCTTCCTATTTCAAATGATGATTTTGTTCTTTTTCTTGTAACAGGTATGATCTTTCTTCCCTATCTGAAGTTTAATCAACAATTTTTGATTCCTCTAAGGTAGGAACTATTGGAAATATAAGAGGAGTAACTGAGAGGGGAGGGGTGAATTAATTACCACAAAAATAAATCCTAGATCCCTTAGATGTCAATAGAAATCAAAAATTTGTGTAAACCAAACACTACTATAACTCGACAAACACATAGGCACTCGATTTACACTAACAAATGTTGTTACTCGGTAAACACTAAAAATCAACTTTAACTTGCCAATAAATGAATGTACTAAACTTAGTGTTATTAACCTTAATTTTAACTTAGTTGCAAATACATATAAGAAAGTAACATGAATACAATTGACACCAAGATTTAACATGGAAAACCAAATTGGGAAAAATCACCAATTACAATGTTAGGAGGCAACCCTCTTAAAGGTTACAAAACACACTATTAGGTGCGACCCTATCAGAGGATTTAATCACCCTATTAGGAGTGGCCTTGTTAGAGGTCTTTAGACACTTCAATAGAAATGCCACCTTGTTAGAGGATTTACAAATAGCTATTAAGAAAACTCTGTTAAGAGATTTAAATCACTACTACAATGGTTAGAAGGTAACAATAAGATGACTTGATTTCTAATGCAATTGAATTACTGATTATAGATCTAAATTCTAGCTTGTATACTTGATCCTTCTTGATTGAATGTATCTTTGTATCTCAAAAAAGATATTCTTCTTATCCTTCTAATTCACTTCCTCTATTACACTCCATCAATCCTCAACTTGAACTTATATTTATACCTTACACATTGTCAAGTTGGCTTGAATACAACTTAGAATAATTAATATTCATCTTTTTAGTTGGCTAGAACCAACAAACAATTCAATTGAACTCAATATGCCAAAATAAAAAAAATCCTTTGTTAGCCAACCCTACTTGGTAGATACCAACTAAAAGTGATTTTCCTATGTTACCCAAGTGAGCTCAATTAACACTACATATTTAGAAAGTTTCTTTGGTAATTGACTGATCTTAGTTAACACTAGTTCTATGCAACATTTCCTTCATTAATCAATTAAGTTCAGTTAACACTCAACTTCTGCAAACTTTCCTTTGTCGCTTGGGTGAGCTTAGTAGACACTGTCTTCTACATGAGGAAAAATTTGGAATGCTTGATAGACACATAAAACTATCTTCAATGCGTGAGTGAACTCAGCATACATTGACTGGAAACGATATGACATTTTATGTAAAATCAAAGAAAATACACAATTAATCAATTGTTTCCAACAAGAACCACCTCATCCTCTTCCTTAGTTCTATCCGCTTGTGGCTTCTCTTGTGTAGTATTTTGAAAAAAGAGAGGGTTTATTTTCCCAAACCTAACAAAATTTCTCCTTAGAGGCTCTTGTGCTTTAGTTTATTGCATTTGAGTAAGCTTGAGCCTTGTGTCCTCTTCTATTTCAACCAATTTTCTTATAACTTCCTCCTCAAATAGGGCCTTTCTACCTCCTAGTAGTGAATGAGAGTCTAATAATCTGACTCTTATTGTTGAGGAGAATCCTAACAAGAATCCTCTTGTTCATATTGTCCTTGTTGGACCTCAATTTGTTGCTTCCATTTTATTTCCTTTTCCCTATTACCTAGGAGATAAGTTTGGTAATATTGGACTTGGATGTATTAGAGGTGGGAATATTGAACATACTCACAATCATATATGATATGGTAAGTTGGAGTAAAATTAGCCTCTTGGTTTCTTGGGTAATCATGGTGGTCATAATCATGTTGTGGTTGAGGTTAATAGCATGAGGGTCAAGGAATAGTATTATCATGATATGAGGGGTGATAGTAGTCATTTTTATGAAATGTATTCATGATCTTTACGTACCAACACTTGGTATTTTTGAAACCAACAAACTTGCACTTAGAGTTTCCATGGTGTTTGATGAAATACCTCCAAAGGATAATTGTACTAAGAGTAACACCCAAATAGTGAACACATATTTGATTGGCTACATGTAGACTTATGTAGTTTAATCTATGTGTCCCACCAATCATACCAATTTTTTTTGTATGATTGGTTGAGGTTCAAAATTTCTAATTTAAATCTTTGAATGCTTATCTCATTGGTGTGCCAAAAATTGTTGACAAATTATATGTACCTATGCTTGATGTGTTATCCTTATTGTGATGTGGATCTTAATTAGACTCAAAGGTTATTTTGATGCAATACCCACCCCCCAGATTATTTCTATTTGGCTTTTTGGATAGTGCCCCCAAAAAAATGTCAAGGGGAAGTGCCCCAAGTGTGCCCCCAAAGCCAAAAATGACTCTACTATTGTAAAAGACATCAACTGCCATTTTCTTATCAGATGACTTATTGATCTAGCCCTAATTTTTTAAGTGGAAAAAATCTTGTATAAATGGATTAGGGTAAATGATTTCATAATGTATATTGATATTGTAGCTTCTTGTGGCAATAGTAAGCTATAAGGTATTGCAGATTGTAATCACTGGATAATAATTGTTGAAAATTTTAATGGGAAATAAGATACTAAGAGGGGGAGGGGACATGGTGAATCAAGATCTATAAAAATTTTCACTGATAAAAAAAATAATTGTATTGACACCAAATCCATCTCTTATCTTAGATCTCATACCATATAATCATAAACATGTAATAATGAAATGATATCTATCTAAGCATAACATCTATGAAAACATAAAATCATAACACAATGATTTTGGTAACCTAGAAACACTTCAAGTTGAAGGTAAAACTGGGGTGGGGATGAAACCCACAAATCTTTACTGCTACAAAACAAATTTTGCCTATTAGGGATATAATTTGATCACTTCTAATGTTCTACCCTATGAGGGGTCTACTCTATTAAAATATTTTAAGGCTATTAGGTCTTACCTTGATTAAAGGATTTTACACTTATAATAAAGTAAGGACCTTGTTAAGAGATTTAAATAAGGTTTGTTAGAACCTTTCTATTAAGATATTTTCCCTGATTCAATTTGTCAAAATTGATTCAGTACCCAACCCTTCAGTTTTCTTTAAAAGTTATATACAAATCTCCTCTCTTCAAAATCCCAATTTGATGTCCTTATTTGATATGCTCTATTCTATCCTTCACTTTTATGGTTTCTCTATTTGATCTCCTTTTAGACTTAGTCTTCCTTATCTTTGTACTTGACTTGTTCAATCCTTCACTTTACCATTCATTGTTATCTCACCATAATGATCATAGGGTTAGAACCATTTTTAAATAGATAATTGTAGAAAGTTCTATATTTGAATTAATGATCCACATTTCATTATTTTTTTATTTTACCCTTCTAATTTGCTAATTGGTTAATTTTCTCTTATTGGGATTAATACCTTTTGAAAATAAGTGTAATCTTCTCCTTAATTATCTCCACAATCTTTAAATGTCATATAGAAGTGGGCTAAAATGATTTACATAAGTGTTTGTGCAATTACAAACTCATATGTCAAAACTGGTTTACTCGATACTTGAATGTTTTGATGCTCTATCATAACTAACATTCATGCTATCATTCAAATTCTATACGTTGAGCATATACTTAATCACTCGTCATTAACTAACTTTAAAAATGCTCAGTCTTTATTGTGTTACTCGGCATGTATGTTGACTTAAACTCTACTAGGATGTTTGAAAATCTTTGACTTGCTCAACATATGATAAAATATAAATAAGTCCTTTACAACTTAGCCTTCTCTGGATGGTCGGTCACAGTGATGACCATCCAATGCTACCTTGGAAATGACTAAGTGTTAGAAACTAATAGGCAACTTGGGCTTAGAGATAAAAAAATAATAATAGTGGACTTCCTATTGGTGGATGTAGCCTAGGGATTGGGTGAACCACATTAAATCTTTGTGTCTTGTGTTATCTTTTGTGTGATTTATTATTTTCTAATATTGGTTATATTTTCATGTAATTGTTATTTCTGTCCGTGGTTAACCCTATCAAGTGTTATCAGAACCAAACTGTCATCATTTTTTTAGCCTAGGCTATCATTTTCTAAAGCTATCCACTGTAGGAAGGTGTCATAGTTGAGTTGGAGTCTCATGATTGAGCGGGAGAAATGGAAGATGAGGATAAGCTAAAAGTTGAGAAGTTTAATGGGAAAATCTTCCAATTATGGAAAATGAAAATAGAGGACTATCTTTATCAGAAGGATTTATGGCAGCCATTAGAAGGAAATTACAAGAAACAAGGAACTCTGATAGATGAGGAGTGGGAAATTTTGGATAGAAAGGAACTTGGAATAATTTGATTATGCCTAACATAATTGGTGACATTTAATATTACAAAGGTAAAGATGACTAAATAGTTGATGCAAATCCGAGCAATTTTGTATAAAAAGCACTCTACTTCAAATAAGGTATTGCTCATGAAGCATTTATTTAATATGAATATGGTAGAAGGTGGATCTATTTCAAATAATTTAAATGAGCTTCATATAGTTACTAGTCAGTTATCTTCTATGAATGTCAATTTTGATGAAGAAATTAGGACTCTCTTGCTTTTGTGTTGTTTTCCTAAAAGTTGGAATGACTTAGTAATGGTTGTGAGTAATTCTATTTCTAGATATAATACCTTAAAATTTGATAATATGATTGGTGTTATTTTGAGTGAGGATACTAATATAAAAAACTCAAGTGGATCTATATTAGGAAGTTCATTGAATGCACAAAGTAGAGGAAAAATGATTGAGAGAGGAAGTAATTCTGAAAATCATGGGAAATCAAGAGGAAAATCAAAGGGGAAGAGGTTGCTCGAAATATAAGAGGAGTAACTAAGAGGTGAGGGGTGAATTAGTTACTACTAAAATAAATATTAGATCCCTTAGATGTTAGTACAAAATGCAAACTAAAAATTGAATATTATTGAAGTTTGGTAAACACATATAGAATGTTGTAACTTGGTGAATGCTTGACATATAAACTTTAGATGTTATCTATGATTACCACTATTTTAACTTAGTTGAAAATAAATAAAAGAAAATAGTTTGAACACATTTGACATGCATATATAACATGGAAATCCAATTTGGTAAAAACCACCAATTGTAACTAGTTACTATTTTTCACTTTTTTGAAGTGAGCCCTGCTAGGAGCCAACCCTATTAAAGGTTACAAAACACATTGTTAGGTGTGACTTTGTTAAAGGATTTAATCACCTTGTTAGGAGTGACCTTGTTAGAGGTCTTTTAAAAATTTAATAGAACTGCCATCTTGTTAGAGGATTTGCAAATAGCTTGTTAAGCCAACTCTATTAAGAGATTTAGATCAGTACTACAATGGTTAGAGAGTAACAATGAGATGACCTAATTTGAATACATCTAATTTTTTTATTATAGATCTCTATTTTGACTTGTACTTGATCCTTCCTAATCAAATATGGCTTTTCTACTTCACAAGGATACTCTACTTATCCTTCAAATTCACTTTCTCTTCTCATCATTAGATCTTCAATAATAGCATCATGCTTTTTCACACACACTTTGAAATCACAACTTGACCATATACTTATTGTATACAAGGATTAGTAATGTGAAAAACACTAAATATCAAATAAAATGTATTCAAAAAACTAAATAAACATAACTTTAAGATAGACTAAGATGAGCTCTCAATTGAGAATATGAGCCATTAATGGGCTCTCTCAATGAGAAGCTCTCTTGTTGAGTAGCTTTGTCTAATTAGATAGGATGTATGCTTGATTCTCCAAAGGCTTCAATGGTGTTCTTGATGGATTTTGGCCTAGGTGAATGGATTTGATATAAAATGGCTTCTCAAAAATGGCATTATGGCTTTACTTCATGATCAAAATGGCATTACTTTGTTACTATGGGTGATTGTCTTAAAATGGCTTGGGAGAGGATTCCTTAAATAGGCAAAGGGCTTGAGGGATCAAGGGCTAGGATGCAAGGATGGGAGAAAGCTTATGGAAGGTTTAGATTGAATGAGAGGAGAGCACATGGATTGTGCTTCTTTATAACCAATCAGAGAGTGACACATGTCACAGGGTCATTGGTTAGAGCAAGAGGGGTTGAGGGGTCAACAAAGGAGGCTCAAAGCTCATAAAGACTCTCATAATGGCTTATAAGAGCAATTAATGGGCTTGTAAGAGTCATTTATGGCTTTGTGGGCTTTATAAAGTTTTATGGTTGGGATATTTGTGAGAGAGTTGAGATATTCGACTTGGGCTGGGTTAAGAAAGTTTTAAGCTTGACTTAGGAATGTGCAAATGATTAAGGCTTGGATTAGGGATGGATTAGGATTAGATTAGGGATGTTAGAGATGGGTAAGTGGATGACATTTAATGAGGGTGGGTGAAGGAAGAGATATTTGTTAGCTTTGGCTTAGGTTAGCAAGTCTTAACCCATGTTTAGGGAATGTGACAAGGTTAGGGGGGGGATTAGGATTAGGGTCAAAGATAAAGATTGACATCTTCTAGAAGAGTCTAGGCTTTGGATGAGGATGAAGACTTTCTAGAAGAGTCTATAACTTCCTAGGATGAGGATAAATAAGGTTTTTAGGAAATAAATAAAGTTTTATTTATTTCAAAGGTTTGGGTTGAGGAGATATTTATTAAAGTATTTTTAATAAACATGATGATTAATATTTAATCTTAATTAAATATTTTGAGTTGGGATTACACTTTAATAAAAATTAAAGAAGGATTAGAAGATTTTGGAAGAGGTTAGTGGTCTTAAGGAAATTGGTCGAGTTTTGGGCAAAAAATAAATAAATAATTTATTTTGGGATTTTCGGTCAATTTATTAATTAAATAATTAATAAATAAGGAAATAATGCTTAAATAAGATTTAAACATTTTTGGTAGGGATTCCTTAATTAAATATTTTTAATTAAGATAAAGAGATTTAATGGCATAAAAATAAATAAATAAATAAAATAATTAATTAATTAATTAATGATGATGTCATCAGGGACATTTTCAGAAAATAAAATACTTTATTTTCTAAAAGATTTTTAGGTGTCTACATTTTACCCCTCTTTGACATAGTGTTGAAACAACACTATTTCAAAGAAGTTCAGATATAAATGACACGAGGAAGATGTTTTAGCAACAAAGTTGCCCCACTCTTGGATAAGAAGGAGAGACTAGACTATGAGATGCCCCCTCAAGAAGGCAGCGGGGAGAGAAAATGAGGCTCGATAGCTTCTTGAAAAATACAAGAATTTGAGATAGCCAAGGAGACTCAGATTGGCAAAGAAAAGGGGCTAAATTAGCTCAAACTCTCACTATGGGAGAATGATAAAGGAGAATCAGATGCACAAGAGGAAGCAAGATTAAGACTTTAGGGAAGGTGGAGGATGAAGGAACGGAGCACTATAAAAAGGAATCCAAGATAGGGAGAAGGATGAGGGGATTATAAAGCTGATGCAACATGATTTCAAAGAGTCAGATTGGCGAAAGATGGGTTTTGGAGATCTTTAGGACTAGGATTGTGGATCTTGAAATATGAGGCTTGGTGGATTGATTGGATTGGTGGATCCCTAAGACTAGGATTGTGGATCCCTAAAGCTAAAAGTGAAGATTGATTCAAAGAGATACTGATGCATAAGCTGGAGTAGGAGAGACAGATGCTAGATATGGTTGGGGAATAATGGAGATGAAGGGAATCCATTGAAGCTTTTTGAGCAGGGGGATACTTCAAAGAGAAGTGCCACCATGTAGTTGAGCACTAGATTTGCTATAGAACTGTTGGTTAATTGCCAAGGTTACCAAGAACATCAAGGCTTTGTCACCAACCGTCCAGAGGACTAATGGACTAACTCGAAACAAACACACAAGGATTTCCCTAGCATCACACATGAAACTTGGAGGAAATAGTGTGGAACCGACACTGGGTAACCCACAAGCAAAAAAGAAACAAATGAAAGACTTGATCAAAACCATATGCTCAGAGTGCCCCATTCATAGCATACCATGATATGGAAGATTGTGGAAACCTTGAGGAGGGAACAAAAAGATTGCTTGGAAAAGATACTTCAAGACCCAAAAGGGAAGATTCCAAATCAAAAGAAAGAAAAAATCCAAAAGAGAACCATTTGCCAATGAGATGGGTAGGACGAGGTACTAACGGACCAAGATCAGACATGAGGATAGCTATATCATGCAAGGATCTATCAGAGAGCACCTAAGCTAGTGGATTTGGATGAGTGATGCATCTGGCAAGCTGAACTAAGAAGGATAACACTTTGATGACATGAGATCTAGCTAAAGGATGCATTGGAATAGCTAACCAAGATTTGTGCGATGTGTGCAAGATGTCGATCAAGGATGAACTGACACAAAAGCTAGATAGATACAATGGTACTAAGCTAGAGAGGATGTACAAGCTAACGGACCAAGATATGGTAAAAATGTACAAGCTATTTTGGACAAGATTGGATATACAAGCATTGGATACAAGATTATTTACAAGCTGTACAGGAGCTTCAGATGATAAGATAGCAGGATGGCTCAAGTTGGTGCAAGATGCAGAAGCTAAGGATGAGGTGATAGCGGAAGATATGGATTTGGCAAGATGCATCCAGTGATGATGATAGATGTGCGACCAAGGATGGGGAAAATGCTAAGGTTGGTGGTAGCTGAGCTGATAGATGGAGCTAAAGTGAATGACTAATGAGAGGATGAAATTGGATTTGCATGAGGATAGCCTAGAGCGAGATACCAATGAAAAGGGAGGATGGACAAGATAAGATCTCCAAGGAATATGGTTCCCCCAGTCAAAAGATGACATGTAGAAGGAGGTCTTATGATGGATGTGATAGGATTGAAGCTAGGATGGAAAATTTGAAGGCACTAGGGAGATAGTTGATAGCTAGGATGATGGGGTGAGGTTGTAGAAGATAACTGGATAGTGATAGATAAAAGCTGGAGGATGAAAGATAGGTGGATAAATTGGAAGATGGAGCTAGATGGCAAGATGTGACCAAAAGCATGAGGATGATAGGCTAAGCTGGGGATAGCTGGATTATGCATGATGCTTGTTTGCCAAGTTTTCATCATGGTACTTGTCCAAGGCACTTGAATTTCCAAGTTTTCACTAGTGGATGCTTTATTTTTCTTTTCTTTTTTGACTTTTTGACTTTGGACTTAGCTGGAATGATTTTGGCTTTCTTTAGCTATTTTTGGCTTTTTTGGGATTTTTTCACTGGCTATTGGAATGTTCAATTTTGTTGCTAGCTATTGGTATACCAGATGTGTGATTTATGCAATAGATAGGATTAGATGGGATTGATGGTAGGAGATGGAGGGATGAAAAGGTTGGAAAGGAGCATGAGATGGGGATGCTTATAGGATCAACATTGGCACATGTTGGGATGGGTGTGAAAAGAGCATATGGGGGATAGATGGTAGATGTGGGCTTGATGGAGAAATTGTGGAAGTGCGCTTGGGGATATAGGCACCCAAGATGGAGTTAGGAGATGGGGGACACGAGTCACTGGATGGGGGATTAGCAATGGTGGATGCCATTATGCATTGGGTTTCAACTTTTTTCTTTTGGATCCACATGGTTTTGGATTTTCTTTTCATAGGCTTTTGCATTGTTTTGCATTCTTTGATTGGATTTTTCCTTTTTGGAGTATGTCTTTTAGAATAGACATATGATTTCCTAGCATGTGGATTTTTAGCTTTATGCATTTTGAAGTTGGCATTCGCATTGCTATGGTAAGCTTTGGGAATATGGTTAGGAGAAGCTTTGTGAGATGGAGAGGATATGGAAGAGCGTGTAGGGGGATGATGATGGATGATGTGCCCTGATATGTGCCTTTGTTGATTTTGCATAGGAATGGAGGGAATATGATTTTTATGATGGCTGATAGGAGGATGGAGGATGGTGGATTTTGGGACATGGGGACTCAATGTGGATTTAGCGGATGAAGGGGGGATATGGTAGGTTGTTTTGGGTTGCAAAGATGGTGGAGGGGGGATGACATAAGATTTCTTGAAGGAGTGATGGGAGGCTGGCATGGTGGGCCTGGAGATAGGCTTGGTTTGGGGATGATGTGTACCAACACTTTTAGATGATGAGACTTTGGATACATATCCAAGACCATGAAATCTTGGATTCTTTTGTGTAATAATAGGCTTTTTGATTCCTTGCTCTTGTAGTCCTAAACCTTGACCTTGATAATGCCCTCGATTGAGCATTTGAATGAGCTGAGGAAACTTTTTGCTTGTAGAAAATGGTAGAAGTGCTTTATTAGATGTATTGCAACAGGGAGATACTGTTCTTAATTCTTTTGCTGAGAGGGGGCCACCATGGATGAATGTAAGTGAACCAAGAGGGTAGATTGTAGATGATGGAATATCTTGGATAGGTGGTAAGATGGAAGCATGGAGCGGAGGAGATGGTAGGATAGGATCTTGATTTAGCTAATGGGATGAAAATATATCTTGCAGTAGAGGAGGTATGGCTTGAGGTTTTGGAGATGGAAGGGATGGTGACTACACTATGGATGGAAGACATGGTATGATGATATCTTCATTTATGCTTTAGGGAACATCAACATGCTGTTGGGCAGGATCTTGATAGGATTGGATTGGAATGGATGGTGCGATAGGAGGTGAAGGGATGGATTCTTCAAAGGAAGTGGATGGATAGATGGGAGATTCAGTAGTGGAGATGGGTGAGTAGAAGATGGATGCATAAGGGTCATTATGGGAGATTTGGGAAATTCTTGGAGGTGATGTGGATAGGATTTGGAGGGATTTGAAATGTGGTGGGATTTTGATGCTTGGGGGAAGTGGAAGGATTTTAAGCAATTTGATGGATGGTATGGGGATAATAGCTATGGGAGATGGAAGTGATATTATAGATGGGGAAGCTTCATTACTAACTACTTCAGATGGTTGGATTAGATGACATGGTTTATCAACTTTTGGAGGTGTCTTTTCTTGTATTTCCTCTAGGAGATTCTTGGGAGACTCATGTGTCAGAGGTGGAGGTGGTGGATTGATAGGAATAGCTAGTGTGATGGGGGTGGAAGATCGGAAGCTTGGTTGATTGGGTGATGGAGGTGAAGTTGGGATATGAGATGGCATGACAAGATAGTTTGGAGGAATGCTTGGATTTTGGGGGATGGTTGGCGGAAGGCATCTAAGGCTCTCAAGATACTCGTCATAGTCAACAAGATTTTCATCATCATTGGAATAGGATGTAGCAGGAGAAAGGACAATGAACCAAACTCATCATGATAGGGTTGGGATTTCATGTTTTGATGATGAGTTGGATGGGGATGGGGTCTTGCATATGGATGAACATAGAAGCTAATGGTTGGATTTGGATTAAGTGCAAATTTTGGATTGGCTGATGAAAGATTTCCTAGAGAGAGTCAAAGCTGCATGATAGACCTAAGGAGGATTGCCTAGAGATTTTTGGCCTTCCTATGGATGGAAGACTTCAAGGGTATGTTGTCATAAAGTGAGAGTTTTTCTTTCCTATGTGCAGGATTGGTGGCTTTTGGTGTCAACTTGAGGATAGACAAATGATCCTATGGGTATGACATGAGATTGACCACTTGTGGATCCCAACCTTTAGCTTAAGGTAATGAGAGATGACAAGTGACAAGGTTAGATTACCCTAGACAAAGCTTTGTCAAAGGGATAACCTTGGGGAGACTGAGGGATTTGGATAGATTGATTGGATAGCAAACTCTGGCAGAGTAACAATAGTTTCTTAAAGGCTTGGGTGATTTTAGATTGGGTTGCTAGCTAGCTGGGGGGATGATTTGGATGAACTTTGGATTTGGGATTGTTCTAAAACAAAGAACTAGATAGATTCAGTTGCAGCGGGGGAGCTTGGATGATTTTCTGATGAGGCAGTGACTATGCTAAGTATGCCTTGAGCTGGGAGATTTTTTCTTTTTTAGGATTTTGACCAAAGTTGTCAAACATTCATTCAAAAGCTATGAACAAACAAGCAGACAAAATTTTGGAGCAAGCATGTCAAACACACCAACATCCTAGGAAGCTTTCTACAAGGATGAAATTTGGTTTAGCTAGGGAGTCCTCAATATACACAAGGTATGTGAGGCCCAAATCTGTAGATGAAACAAAAAAGATGTCACACAGTCGAGAGGAGCGGTAACCCACTTTTCCTCTTTCACTTCTCAAGGATGTAAAGTTCCTTGAGGCTTAGCCCGAGTGACAAAATTTTGATCCCAAGAGAGGTGTCTTTGGATTCACCTCCTGATCTTTATACTCTCCCAGAATGTTGGAGTTAAGGTCATCCTAAGGGGTGATTAAATCCTCGAGGAGGCCTCCTAAAACTTAAACAAGATTTTGGATCCTAATCTTATGCACCCAAGATGGCCTTGAAAGATGACAATGGGAGAGAAGACTTTGATGATCTTGAGCTAAAAGATAGAGTTCTTTCCAACTAATGCTTAAGTTTTCTGATCTAGAATTTTTTAAAATACATGTGATTAAGAATTAAAGGTTCAATTCCAATTTGAAATGCACCAAAAAAAGAGAAGCGATCAAAGATTTAATACATAAAGGAGAGTTAGGGTCAACAAGAAAGTAAACCCACGTGCCCAGAGGCCCTCCACGTCAAGTATCAATTAATTTCTTTTAAGGCATTCAACAATTGGTGTTTGTTCATTTTAAGGCCAAAAAAAAGATGTGTGCATAGCTCACCAAAACAAATATGTGTGTAAACCTCGATTTCAAGCGCGTGCTTGGAGGCCCTCCACATCAAGATTTGTTCAATTTTTATGCCCAAATGAAGTGTTAGCGATAGTAATGTGCATTCAAGAAATTTTCTATCTTAGAAAAACCAATAAAAACTCAAGTGAGTGGAGTTTGATTTTTGTAGAGCATTTAACACCTTCTTAGGTAGACCCATCCCCATATATGGTGCTGATATTGCAACCAATGGTTAGAATGATGGGTGATTAAAGAGGGTGAGTCCAACAAAAAACTCACTCAAAGTGTCTTTATTTTTTTTTATAACTTAGAAAGTTTCTAAAATGTGGATTCTTTTTATGTCCCAAAAGATGAAGTGTGATGTATGATAATGATTATTTGATCTGTGGCATTCAAGATTGGATTTGCTATGCATTCCAATGAAAAAATAAACTTGATTTTAATCCATGGCACTCCAGAGTGATTTTAGCAACATGCATTCAAAGACGAGTGTTTAAATATTCAAATTCTTTCCTTCCAGAATTCAAGATTGAGATTTTATGTGTTGTTTTAAGAACTTTGAAGTGCTTTGTTTTAACCTTAGATCATTCAAGATTGAGTTTGTTTGAACTAAAATTCAAAGAGGAAGGAATAGGGATGCTTTTCTTTCCAATTTAGATCATTCAAGATTGTTTTTGACTCAAAAAAAATGACTCTTTGGACTTTGGTTTTCATTCAAGATTTTCTGTTCTAGTTTGCATGTTTTAAGCCCAAAAATGATATTCCTAGATTGTTTTGATGCATGAAAAACCTAGGAAACATTCAAGATTTTGCAACAAGACATTTGTTTGGAACAAATAACAAATCTTTTAGGACAATTTTGGCAACCATTTAGGACTCTTAGTTTTCATGAGATTTTAAAAGAACTTTAAAATATTTGCAAATGAAGTTCATTTTATCCCTAATTGATGCTTTGAGTTTGATTTAGAATTTTGTGTGCACTTAGTGTTGATTTTGAACCTTTTGAAATGGAAACTTGAAGTTCTTTTTAAGTTTCCAAAACTGAAGTGTTCCTAACTTTGCATGAATGCATCTAAAACCTAGATGTTGCAAGGATCCAAATGATTAGATTGATTTAGTTTCACTTGTTTAAAGATTTTTTTTAAAAAAAATTTGCAAATTTTTAGTTTTTAATGGATTTAAGTATGATTTAGGGGTTCATTTTAAGCACTAAAACAAGGTTTATATGATTTTTCTCTCTTAAAAAAAAATTGGCCAAGATCCCACAAGAAGAAGAAGAAGAAGTAGATGGAATAGAAGAAGAACATAGACAAGAAGAGGAAGAAGAATTCAAAGTGCTCCGTCCACCTATAAGCTTGAAAAATTTGAAAACACTCTAAATCCCATCAGAATGTTTGCAAAGAACTCTTGCTTCATCTTCTTCTTGCTTCCTTGGACCTGCAAAACCTGATTAAATGCCCCTACCAATCACCAAAACATGAAAATTAGCCAAAGTTAGTACAAAACATGCAATTTTGACTACAAATGATAACAAGCATGACCCATGCAGGGTCCCACCAGGCATGCCAAATTGTATATGAGGATTAGTAATGCAAAGAACACTAAATATCAAATCAAAAGTATTCACAAAACTAAAAAAATGTAACTTCAAGATAGACTAAGATGAGATCTCAATTGAGAATATGAGCCATTAATGGGCTCTCTCAATGAGAAGCTCTCTTGTTGAGTAGCTTTGTCTAATTATATAGGATGTATGCTCGATTCTCTACAGGCTTCAATGGTGTTCTTGATGGATTTTGGCTTGGGTGAATGGATTTGATATAAAATGGCTTCTCAAAAATGGCATTATGGCTTTACTTCATGATCAAAATGGCATTACTTTGTTACTATGGGTGATTGTCTTAAAATGGCTTGGGAGAGGATTCCTTAAATAGGCAAACGGCTTGAGGGATCAAGGGCTAGGATGCAAGGATGGGAGAAAGCTTATGGAAGGTTTAGATTGAATGAGAGGAGAGCACATGGATTGTGCTTCCTTACAGCCAATCAAAGATTGACACATGTCACAGGGTCATTGGTTAGAGCAAGAGGGGTTGAGGGGTCAATGAAGGAGGCTCAAATCTCATAAAGACCCTCATAATGGATTGTAAGAGCAATGAATGGGCTTGTAAGAGTCATTTATGGCTTTGTGGGCTTCATAAAGTTTTATGGTTGGAATATTTGTAAGAGAGTTGAAATATTTGACTTGAGTTGGGTTAAAAAAGTCTTAAGCTTGACTTAGGAATGTGCAAATGATTAAGGCTTGGATTATGGATGGATTAGGATTAGATTAGGAATGTTAGAGATGGGTAAGTGGATGGAATTTAATGAAAGTGGGTGAAGGAGGAGATATTTTTTGGCTTTGCCTTGGGTTAGCAAGTCTTAACTCATGTTTAGGGAATGTGACCAGGTTAAGGGGGGGATTAGGATTAGGGTCAAAGATAAGGATTGGCATCTTCTAGAAGAGTCTAGGCTTTGGATGAGGATGAAGACTTTCTAGAAGAGTCTAGAACTTCCTAGGATGAGGATAAATAAGTTTTTTAGGAAATAAATAAAGTTTTATTTATTTCAAGGGTTTGGGTTGAGGAGATATTTATTAAAATATTTTTAATAAAGACGATGATTAATATTTAATCTTAATTAAATATTTTGAGTTGGGATTAGGGGTAGGAAATAATGGGATTAGCCTTTAATCAAAATTAGTGAAAGATTAGAAGATTTTGGAAGAGGTTAGTGGTCTTAAAGAAATTGGCCGAGTTTTGGGCAAAAAAAAAATAAATTATTTATTTTGAGATTTTTGGTCAATTTATTAATTAAATAACTAATAAATAAGGAAATAATGTTCAAATAAGATTTAAAATTTTTTGGGAGGGATTCCTTAATTAAATATTTTTAATTAAGATAAAGAGATTTAATGGCATAAAAATTAATTAATTAATTAATAAATGATGATGTCATCAGGGACTTTTCAGAAAATAAAAATACTTTATTTTCTAAAGCATTTTTAGGTGTCTACACTTATATCTTCCACTTTTTTAAGTTAGCTCAAATACAACTTAGAATAATTAATATTCATCACCTTAGTTGGTCGGAATCAATAGATCAATCAAATAAGCTTAATTGTTGGAATATTCAAATATGGAAAGAGTACTTATGAGAGGGGGGGGGGGGTGAATCATAAGTATCGCACTTTAGCCAATAAAACTTTTAACTAAAAGTAAATTGCATGCATGTAAATACAACAAGTAAACATGAAACTTAACACATGCATCAACAACTCATAACACTGGAATTTGGTAACCCAAAAACCCTCCAGGAATAAGAAGGTAAAACTGGGGTGGGGATGACACCCACAAAAATTACTGCAGCAATATTGTTCAACCACTTCTGATGGTCTACCCTTTTAAAGGCTCTACACTGCTTCAATAGTGACTTGATTAAAGGATTTCAGACACTTAACATGAAATGTCACCCTGTTAAAGGATTTAATAACCTAATTAAAGGATCTACGAAATAGTTGTTAAGCTAACCTATCACCATAGTATTTTCATTCTAATACAATTGCTTGAAAGTATTAGGTATAATGAACCTGATAGATTACAATCCTTGATTGCTGAATGCAGGCACCTTTTCTGCTTTCTTTGATCTTGATCCTTTTGTGATCTGATAACCCTCACTTCTAAAAATAGATTTCCTTGTGCACCCTTGTATTTCCAATCATATATCTTTACAATGAAATTTTGTCTTCCTTATAAAGGCTTCAAAAACTTAGGGTTAGATATGGATCTACGATCCACATTGAATCTCAATTTCTTAATCAATACTTATCTTTTACTGATTAGTTGCATGCTTTTCCAAGTTTTCCAATTGGCTGCATGTAGATTGCATAGGAAAGGTAAAAGATTTGATCTCATCATTAAATCCTTCGAGATTTTCCTTATGTCAGCTGCAAAAAACTGTTTGCATCATAGTTTGTGCAATTACAAACTCTTATGCTAATATTTTGAGTTACTTGGCTCTTGAAGCATTACTGATGCTTGGCACATGTTGTTTCCTAGATAGCTCGGCACCTAAACAAAACGGTATCACTTGGCACCTACTGTTACTCAGCACTTGTTAACACTCGACACTTGTTAACACTTAGCACCTATTAACACTCGGCACCTATTAACACTCGACACTTGATATAGCTTGGCACTTCATATTACTCAACACCTACTCTTTGTTCGACATTGTTTAGTGGAAAAATGGTTAAGTGTATTGACACTCAGTTGTCAAAATTATTCTTTAAACTAATAATCTCCCCCTTTGACATGAGTAGCAAGAAAACACTTAAATAAGATCCTTATGACTCCTTGTTGGTTGATCCTGTATGTACACTTAGTGGTTTCTATCCTGTTTCTGCATTTTGACTAATCAAAATTTGCTATCTCAAAATTTGTGCTCCCAAAATTTTCTATCTCCCCCTTTTATCATACTTATCATTTCATTCTTTTACTTAACTCCCCCATACTTATTCTCCACCTTTTTGACACTTATGTCAAGGGTCTTACAAGGAAATGCCATACTTGGCCAAAAATATACTATATACTTCAAGGAGTATCTTTAGAGCTACATCCCAATTTGCTAATGCGACATCCAATGACTTATGCTGGATGGAAATCTCTGTAGCTAGGTGTACAAATCCATCAGACGAAGAAAGATTGCGGTCTTTCTTGAGGGTTGTCTCTGCATTTATCTACTCCTTGTGAAGTAGTTCCAAATGAGGAGTTATTGATGATTGAATTTGCATCAATTTAGCTTTTGTGGTTGCCTCCTCTACTACTAAGATAGCTAACTCTCTTTGTGTGTGAAGCGATTGGGCAAAATGCTTCTCACTCTAAGCTGGATTTGTGGGGAGTTGCATGCTAGAAATCTTTAGATTGTTCTCCAAGCTCAATATTTTTTGGCTAGTGTCCTTTGTGAATGTGGAAAAATCACACAAGTTGTTGTATAGGGAAAAGATGTTTCCTAGTACAGTTTTAACTGTTTTAATTTTCTTTGCCAGTTCTTCTTGTGATAGTGCTATATCACCGGACATTTTACTATTTACCTTGCCTTGGAACTTCCTTTCTGACCATTCGAGCAATCTGGCATTTGTTTCCTGATCTTCACTAGTCACCTGGTAAACTATATCAAATAGTTGCTCTATAATTGGTCTTGACTCATCTAGAGAGTGTAAGCAGAAAGCTTCTATGAATATTTCTTTGATTTCATTCAAGGTAAGCTTATGCTTGTGTTCTTTTCTTAGTGCTTCTTACCTCCTTCTTTAGTCCAATGCACTCTGAATTTTATTGATCTTTTCTTTAGTAAGAGTGCTAGATTCATAATATGGGATCTTTATTTCTTCATCAAGCTCAGGAACTCCATAGTGAAGATTCCTGACTGCCTTTGATGAGCTCGATCCTGGTGTCCTGATTTGTAGTTGTAACCCATCTGTGCTCGGTTGCTAAAGAGTCTGTGTTAGAGTACTAGATTTTGGTAATGCAACCAGTGTTTGTATTGTAGACTCCTCCTCCTTATTTGTCTCATCTTCTTCTTCAGCTTGAGTATCCCTTTTATGATGGCTAGGTGGGGTTGAACTTGTTGGTTGTTTAGATGTTTCTTTTATTTCTCCTGCTGTTGTACTCGACATTTGAAGTGTATAAGTGACTACACTTGGTGGAGGTGGTGGTGGAAGAAATAGAATACCAGTAGTTTTTATGGTCAATGGTGGCACTTGTGCTTTTACCTTGACTACCTTTGTTTAACTTTTGGATTCTATAATTCATCAACACTGACCAATACAGGATTTGAACTTAATTTTCCTACTAGTGATGATTGGTCAAGGATTTCTAAATCCTCTACAATTAATGGATTGATGTTTGGATTTGAAGTGTCTGTAACATCTTTTATTTTTATAATATATGTAGGTGTGATGATGGCATGAGGAGAACTAGGAGGAGATACCTATGTGTCTTGCATACTTTGATCTTGTGGCTTAGATGTATCTTTCTCTTCCTCTTTCTCCTCTGTATGTGTCTTTTCTTCCTTTTCTTCTTCACTTTTCTTCTCCACTTGTTCCTTCTCTTTTTCCTTGGTTCTTGATGCTACAATGGCAGAGAAGAGAAATGCTATAGGAGGCAACATTGTTGAAAATGTAATAGGGAATTTAATGTTATGTTTTAAATGATTTTAGTTTTTAAAGTTTGTAATAACGTCCTACATGTGGTGTCATACCTAGAGTAGCAGTTCGATAAGCTCTCCAGATATAGCCACCTAGGACCAGGTATAGGTTTTTTAAATTAGAATAGTTTTGATTCATAGATAATGATTGTTAGATTCCAATAATAAGTAGTAGGCAATTTCGGATTCTTATCCTTTTCTTGGATAGAAGACGAAAAAAATGTGGATATTTAAAATGTGGCCTACTGCATGATTGTCAGATTCCAATAATAGGTAGTAGGCAGTTTCAAATTCTTATCCTTTTCTTGGATAGAAGACGAAAAATTTTTTTCTCATCCTTTTATTAGAAAAGGAGGTTCAGTTTTAAATAAACCGATTGGCTATGTAAGAGAGGCATTCGAATTTGGGTAATAGAGAAAGTTTCAATTTTTGCCTTAGAAAGGATATAGATAATCGACTATGGAGTTTGGCTGCAATTCGATCTTGGTCTCTCTTGTAAAAGTGCAAATATATTTTCTTTGAGGACATTTCGGGTTAAAGATTTTGGTGTGCGGGTGAAGATAAACTATGGAGATTTATATATTCTGATTAATCCAATCTTGAGTTTGGTTCGAGTTCGATCCCGACTGATTGATGTCGTGCCCCTTGAAGTAACTCAGTTGAGTGAGTATTCCTCCTGAGCTTTCCAAGGTGTGGCTCTGCATCACTTGACATCTTCTTTTCTCTTATCTTGGCACTTGCCTCTGCCTTATATTCTTCATTATACACATCTTCTATTTTCTTGTAAACTATTTTTCACAATCTTGTGGATTTTGTAACTACCTCTTCAATTTTGTTTTGTAATATGCTGAATGCTCTATGCTTGGGAGTGAATCTATTATTATGCCTTTTTATTACATTTGTTACATGATCTTTAGAAAAATTAGGCAAAAATCTAGCTAATGTTGACTCCCTTATCTCCTTTTCCATTTGTAAACAAAAATTCCATTTATCCTCTACAATTTTGTACAATTCTTTCGGCATTGATTCATCTAATTCTAGAGGTGTGTGCTTATATTCAGCCATCATAGCATACACAGATTCCACTAATTTATTTTACTCTTCTTTGGTGAGCTTAGAAAAGTTTAGGTTCTTTAAACCTTTCAAATCATCATTCCTAATTTTTGAACATAATTTATCAACAACAGTTTGAGGTTTGTGTCTTACCACTTGAAATTGATTGTTGTCCTCTGACTCTATCTTCTCCTCATCTGTTTTAGGTTGGGCAGTAAATTTTCTTTTCTTAGACTCAGAAGCAGTCTTCTTTGAGTCTTTCTTCTTTCCTTTTTCCTCCTTTTGGGCTTTTTGTGCTGTAGCTCTTGTGGTAGGTCGCTTTGGTGCAGGAGCAGCTACTTTCTTCCCCTTGAATTAAGGAGCAGGAGAGGTTGTGGCTTTTCTTTTAACTTGTGCTTCCTCGACTTCTTCTTCCTCAGCACTTTCCTTTTTATCTTCTCCTAACCCTTGAGTCAGACCTTGAGGTTTATCTCCCTCTTCTTCAATGTCTTCTCCTTCCTCTTCTGCTGTTTCTTCTTCAATGCGAAATTTTTTCTTGATTTGTCTCACCATTTTTTCTTTCTTCTTTACTGCAGAAGCAGTCTTCAAATCTGTTATTAGCCTTGATTTAACAACATCATAGGCTCCAAAAGTTTTTGCATTTTTATCAGCTTCTTCTACAAGTAGGGTTTTTATCGCTATAGAAGCTTGATCAATATCAAGTTCATAACCTAGTGGCCTAAGCCATCTTACTCTAGGTATAATTGCTTGTATATAGGTATAATCTATATCTACAAGAAAACAAATGTCCTTTTCATATTTCTCAGTCAATGAGATTGGAATCCTCATTCTTTATTTCATAGAATTTTTGAAGTCCTCAAAGTAACTAGTCATTTGGGCATCAAAATTTCCACCCATCTATTCAATGTATCCATTGATTTGTTCAACAATGTTTTGTCTAGACTCCATGTTACCTTACCTGCAAAAGGGAATTCTTTCATCAGATAGAAAAATATGCACATCAAAACTGATCCAAATTGGCACTGAGCTCCCTTGCTCTTCCTTATAGCTACCAAATTTTCATTAATTTGTTGAAACATGAGCTCCACTAGATCATAAGTGTGATCCTTTTTAATTATCTTTTATGCAACATCAACTGCTATACAAGGTACATTGTTTAACTTGCTTGATTGATAGAATTTGTGTGAAATGATTCTCACAGCAAAATCTAGTAAGGGATTTGTGACTGTGTCAATAATCATTCCTCTATTGTTCCATTTAGCACCTGTATTTTTCTCTATTACTTCCCTTTTGTCACTTCGCAGGGTCTTTGGCCGATCTAGGGTTGGAATACCAGTAACCCTATGAAGAATTTTCTTGGTGAATTTTATTGGCCCTCACTCTAACCAAAAAGCTCCATCGTGTGTTTTGCTCAAAACTATCTGTACCCATTCAATTTTGAAAATAATAATAAATTCTAGGGTTTTGGTTAGTCCTTTTCTTTCTAATATTGAGAACTCATCTTTTAGTCTTTTGTTCTCACATAGCTTTTCATATGCATTGTAGATCTCTAAATCTCCTATGGCTCCAATTTTGTAGTTATAACATCTGCGAACATCTTGGACCATAAAAACTTTATCACGAATAACTGATAATGCACCTGTGAGATCATTCTTGTATGCTACTTCTGGAATGGGCTTGAATTCAGGTTGTTTAACTTCATTGCTAACTAGCTATCTCATGACTCTCTCAACCCTTAGTGGTTCTTGACCTAGATGCCATTGTTTTCCAAACTAGGGTTTATGATTTAAACAAGTTTATAAATTCTACGTAGCTTGACACTTAAGTAAAATACCTCAAATCGATGAAACTTGTCCTGAATCGCTATTGGAATCTTCACAAATGGCTTCTGAGCTAACCTTGATCTTCTTTTCTCTTCTCGACTTTGCTTCTCATTTGAATGGTGGGAAAATGATCAAAAATTGAATTTATGTACCCTTCAAAATAGAGTAATTAATGCTTAGTGTGCTGCCAACTGTCTATTCAGCACCTGAAGGGTTTCAACATAGCTCGACACCCATTGTGTTTCACTTTGCTTGGCTCCTATTGATATTTCATAGCTCGGCATCATCAAGTCGATCGCTGTTAGCAACTCGACACCTAAAGGCAACTTTGACAGATCTTGCAAAATTCTCAATTTTGACTTAGCATCATTACTTATGCTGATTTCTTCTTTGCAGTTCTTCTATGTCTTGGGACTGATGTATGATGTAATCTTGGTTTATCAATCCCACACACTTATTCTTGCTTAATTTGATGAAGTGTGATCACTTGACCTATTAGGTGAAGTGATCTCTGTATTTGATGTGCTATACTCATTTTTCTTCTTCCATGTCTTATTCATTTCACTTCAGATATGTCGAACATCTATCTTTTCCTTTCCATTGTTGAACTTAGAACTTGATGCCTTTGTTCTTGTTGGTCAATTCCTGCTGACATGACCAATTTTTAAGCAACTGAAACATGTAGTTTGACTCAACCATCTTTTATAGTTTCCCTTGAAAAGCGTTCTTATACAATTCTAGGGTATATGTCCATATTCTTGACAATAATGACAACTATACTTGGTGTTGTAATCCCAAAATTCATAGTTTGATGCCTTTGCTGGTTGATTTAATGTCCACATAGGGTTTGATCTACATTCAAAAGCTCTCTGTCCATATTTTTTGTAGCTATAAAAATGTCCATCAAATCTTGATGTCTTGGTAGTTTTGGTTCTACATTCATATTCTTGATGACCTTGCTTCTTGCATTTATGACAATGGTTTATATTTTTAGGTTTATCATGCTTATGAGCATTCTTGCTTCTACATGCATTAGATGTATGTCCTTTCTTTCCACAGAAATGACATGTAGGTTTAACATCTTTACCTTTATCATTTCTTTGTTCTGCACTCTTTGATGACTCTCCAACTTTAGTGCTGTTGTATCCTAGTCCTGATGTATCATGGGTTGATCTTGGGGATTTCAGTAATTGCTCAAAATATTTGATGGCTTCACTTGACTCGTTGAGATTCTTTGCTACCTCTTTTTCTCTGTTCGATTCATTCTCCATTTGTTCATTTTGCATCTTCAAAGTAGAGATCTCAATATCTTTCACATTGAGTTCATGATGAAGGTTCATCATTTGGGCAAGTGTATCCATCTGCATGTTTGAGATCCTTGTCAATTCAGTACATTTTTCTTCAAGTCTATTTGCAAGATTTCTTTTGTCATTTTCCATCATGACCTTATCATCAACTGCTCTTTTATTTTGTTTAGTAATTTTACGTATCATTATGGCCTGTGATTCATGTTCCATCTTGAGAGATCTTATCTCCTCTATTTAAGCTTTGTTTTTCTCCATCAGTTCTGTTATTGCTGCATCAAACTCTTTAGTGTATCCATTGGAAAATATGTTGGTGGTATCAATCTCTTTGTAGTTTATCTCATTTTTGGCTATGGCTAGATCCTTCCCTTTTTTTAATGAATTTTTCAACTTGTTTCTAAATTCCTCCAACCTATGCAGAGCAAGTTGCACATCTATCACTTGATTTTCAATGATCTTTCCAAGTTTGAAAGCTTCCATCTTTAGATCTTTTCCTCCAAGCTGTTAGGCTTTTCCTTGTGAGAACCTGGATTAGCTCTAATACCAATTGTTGGAATATTAAAATATGCAAAGAGTACTTATGAGAGGGGGGGGGGTGAATCATAAGTATCACACTTTAGCCAATAAAACTTTTAACTGAAAGTAAATTTCATGCATGTAAATACAACAAGTAAACATGAAACTAAACACATGCATCAACAACTCATAACACTGGAATTTGGTAACCCAGAAACCCTCCAAGAATAAGAAGGTAAAACTGGGGTGGGGATGATACCCACAAAAATTACTGCAGCAATATTATTCAACCACTTCTGATGGTCTGTCTTGTTAAAGGCTCTACACTATGTCAATAGTGACCTAATTAAAGGATTTCAGACACTTAACATGAAGTGTCACCCTGTTAAAGGATTTAATCACCTAATTAAAGGATCTACGAAATAGCTTTTAAGCTAACCTATCACCATAGGATTTTCATTCTAATACAATTGCTAGAAAGTATTAGGTATAATGAACCTAATAGATTACAATCCTTGATTGCTGAATGCAGGCACCTTTTCTGCTTTCTCTGATCTTGATCCTTTTGTGATCTGATAACCCTCACTTCTAAAAATAGATTTCCTTGTGCACCCTTGTATGTCCACTCATATATATTTACAATGAAATTTTGTCTTCCTTATAAAGACTTCGAATACTTAGGGTTAGATATGGATCTACGATCCACATTGAATCTCAATTTCCTGCTCAATACTTATCTTTTGCTGATTGGTTGCATGATTTTCCAAGTTTTCCAAGTGTTCGGCATTGTTTAGTGGAAAAATGGTCAAGTGTATTGACACTCAGTTGTCAAAATTATTCTTTAAACTAACAATAATATGCTAAAATAAGAAAATCCTTCATTAGCTAACCCAACTCGGTAGAAAATAACTCAGAAACAATTTCCTTTGTTAACCAATAGAAGCTTGGTTAATATTGAAAACTTGCAAAAATCTTTTGGCAACCGAGTGAGCTTGGTTAGCATTGGTTCCAACCAAATTTCCTTCATTAACTGAGTGAGCTTGGTTAACACTCATCTTCTGCATGTTTTACTTTGATGCCCAAGTGAACTTGGTAGACACTACCTTTTGAACTAGGAAAACATAGGAATGCTTAGTAGACATTGAAAACTATCTTCACTAACCAAGTGAGCTTGACATATACTAACTGATAATGATATGACATTTGTGTAACATCAAAGACAACACACAATTAATCAATTGTATCCAATAGAGGTCTCAATCAAGAGGACCAAGATATTTTTAGTACTATGGAAACTAGAGCATAAGAAGAAATATTGCTAGACTTGAAATAATAATGAAGGAGATAACCCAGAAGGGAACAAGGAGGAAAATGTGGTAAGTGTGGAGTTGTCATTTTGCATGATGCGCACTAACAACATAAATTCTTTGGAATATCTCTCTTGAAAAGCTAATCAATGACCAACTCCAAGGTTTTAGATGAGTATTTTTCAATCTAATGGGTAACTCAATTGAAAATAAATATGTATCTTCTCAAGGAGGCATTTGCTGGTATCTACCAATTCTACACAATTTTGCTAAAATGTAACCAAAAAGACAATGTATTTTGTATTTTCTATTTTATGATGAATACAATTTCTTATTAATGAAAAAAATGAATTCCTATTTCAACCAAGTTTTTGAAAATAAAATGACACAGATAAAGTAACAAAAGATTAAAGTAAATTACTAAAAGGGAAATTCCTAATAGACATAAGCCGAAGTAACATGTCTACGAATTAAATTATCAAAAGGATTTGGTAGGAAACTAATGAAATTAGTAGCAACACTTCCTTGAATCCACTAATGCAACTGTCAATGGGAACTTCAATAAAAAATGAAAGATATTTCACATTTCATTAAATCATGAGGTTGTTAAAAGTGCGCTCATACAAGACAAAACTCTATCTAAGAACAATAGTGATCCTTTCTCCACTTCATTACAATAATGGAATTTGTTAACATAAGACAAACACCATAAGTAAAAGATCACACAATTATAACAATGTAATAAAACTATTAGCTCCATTATTATTAATGAACATGAATGCACAAAAAATAACACACTCTAGCAAGATTTACTACACTTAGAATGAGAGCACCAATAACATTTATTATTGCATCAAACTATTGGCCTCGAATACATATTACACCTATGTATTTAAAATGAATCCTCCTCCCTTTGTGTTAGGAGTGAGAGCTCTTCTAATGCAAAATTTATGCTTAAAACTAATAAAATAATGTTAATTACATGCAAATTAATTCTCTAAATGGTGCTAAGGAGGTCTCCACCCTTTTTTATATTAATTAATGGGTGCATGAGCCTTTACATGACTTAAAATAATGAAAGAAGAAGATAAGAAGAGAGAAGGCATGAGATGATCTGAGAGTCACTAGAAATTTAGAAAATGCAAGCTTGGCCTTCTCTAGGTGTTTCTGGGACTTGAACAACCATCAAAATGCCTTTCAAATGCATGGAATGCTAAAAAAAAGCAATTGACAGTTAACTGTCAATGCACTGCTTCATCTTCAAAATGGTTGGCCCACCTCTAAAATGTCCACCTTTGAAAAAGTGCACCTTTGAAAAATACACCTTTGAAAAGTGCACCTTGATGATAAGATAAAAAAATATGAAAATTTTTCTAAGTGTCAAAACTGAATTTCTAGCTTCTAGGTTTTCTTCCCCTTTAGACCAAAATGATGTTTGGATGTTTTCTTTTGAACTTTTCAATTATCTTTGTGTTTTCCTTAGCTTTTTTTAAGTCTAATGACTCATACTTATTACATACCACTTGGCAATAATTACTTACTTCTATCCTTGTATATGCAAAATCTTCCAACATGGAATCTAACTCTAACAATGCCTCTTCTATTTTGGAAATTTTTTTGACATCATCTTCAAATGAAGCAACATCAAATAATGCTTTGAACTATTGCACTATTTCTTCTACCAAAGAAATTTGAGTCCTTAACACATCCTTAAAAATCTATAGGTTAGTGGCATTGTAATATTTGTTTGCTTCCATTTATTAGCCTCGAGCTTTATTTCTTATATCTTGGATATCTTCATACAATCCTTCCATAACTTTATTCCCTATTGATACTTTCTCAATCCAATCATCTAGTTTATTCAGTTCTTCAACAATATATACCTCAATCAACATTCAATACCTTTTCCCTTTAATATATTTTAGTTCTTATAAATCATTGGCCTAGGTAGGTACCTCATCCATTAGCAAAAAATCTTGGTTTAAAATTGTAACTAATTTGTGGACATTATTTTGGATACTGTGCAGAAGGTTCAAATTGCCTTCTATTATATGCACTTCTTTATCTTCAAAACTACGACTCCACTTTTTGCAGTATTGGTCTAATTTTTTGCAATGCAAAAATTATGGAAAAATTAAGTTAAAAATCATTTGAGTCTTTAAATCTTGAAAATTAGGGTTTTATTCCTTGTATTTTTCAAACCCTTAGATTGCCCTAATTTTAGAAAACCCTAAAAATATTTTAGATTTTTTTTTTAATGGTATATCTTTTCACCTAAGGAAGGGCTTGCACAAGCATGAATTCATTATAATCTTGTTTAAACCTTACATGGCCATGCTTGGCTTGCAAATTGCTTAATCATTCTATTAGGAAATAACTCTGATGACACAAAGTTTTTATAATCGTTGATCTTGTTTAGATCAATGGGTATTGCATGCCCACAATTTTGAGATGCAAGGATTTTAAATAATGTGGGAATATTACTTGGTGACACGTAGCCCTTGCCTTTCTAAAATTCTAGTGAATCGTAAAAGGAGTCATAAGTTGTCAGAAAATTTTGTAGGTTTGTTAGTACTTTTCGTGCATGTTCTAGATTTCCTACGATATCATTGGTTGAGTTACCAATAGAGATATGCCTTTATCACCAAGAAGCATCAACCATTGATTTCATTTGAATCAAGGGCTAGCACTTTCCTGCAAGAAGGAGATGCTCATCAGATAACTAATGCGGGGAAGCAAAAAATGGACAAGTGGCACAATCTGACAAGATGGGTCTGCCATTCTCAAGGATGATGTTGAGATATTTTATGTGGTAAGTGTCAGATGAGTTGGAATGAATGGAGATATTTTATTTATCACTTCAACCAGCATGGTGTTTGAAATGCATGATTTTATAATCATTGATCTATCAAAGATCAAAGGCTAGCGCATGCTCGCAATTTGAAGCTACACAAGTGATAAATAATGCGGGCAAGCAATTTTTGGACATATAGCAAGGTGGGGTCGAGAAATTTTAATTATATGCAATGGTGTGCCACACTGTAAAATGATCGCTGACATGTACTGCCAAATGTACCACTAAAGAATTTTGCCTACCAAATGGAAGTGAATCCTCATTAGCCATAGATCTTTTAAAGATCAAGGGTTAGTGCAATCCTACATTATGAAGATGCTATAGATTTAAGGAATGTGGGTATGTACTTTCGTAACATGTGTCACAGTGGGGCCGAACTATAGAAGAACGTTGGGTTATGCCATGTGGTCTACCACTCATGCTTAGCTGGAAACACTTATGATGTGGGCATGAAAAGTTTCAAAAATTAATGCAATAGCCAGGTGAGTCAGAGCATGTGAATTGAAACCAGTCATTTCATTGGCCCAAGGTGGATGGTGCAAGCATAAAATGCAGGATTTTTTTCATACCATTGATCCTATCTTGATCAATGAAGGGCACTTTCTTGCATAAAGAACTTGAGTGAAGTTTAAACAAAGTGGGAATGTGCCATGCTGACACATGTCCATGATAACATCACTTTTCCCATCTTGTAAGGTTTGTAGATTCCTAGCATTACGACCGTTGATCTTTTGAAGATTGACGATTGGTGCAACCCTGCAATTTGAAGATGCTCGTCAGATAAGAAAAGTGGGAATGCGCCAGCTTAACACGTGGAAAAGATGACATCAAGCACTTGCTCGCTCAGAAGAAGATATGGGACCCAATAGCATGGAATGTTTTCAAAAGGTGCAAACTCATATGAAGGTTTCCTATTGGTCAGTCTAGCTAATTGAACTTTATTCAAATATGAATTATTTTGATCATTGATTTTGTCTTGATCAACGAGTGGCACTTCCCCACAATTCTAAGGTGCAAGGAATTTAAGAAATGTTGGCAAGCACTATTGTGACATGTAGCCTTGTTTTAAAAATCCATAAAGCTTGTTGCTTTTTAAATCAGAGCCGTCCGATCTGGTAAAAATCTATGGATAGGATTCAAACTTGGTTGCAATTTTGAGGTAATAGTTACTGAGAGTAAATATGATTCAGATTTCATGCATGCAGTTTCATTGTATGAAAAGAACCCAAGATCTCACCATTAATGAATCACCAAAGTGCAAAAAGAACATCAGAGCATGCAAAATTCTCAGAGCCAGGGCATGAAAATTTTAGCTAAGTGATCTGGTAAAATTGTAGAAGAAATCATAGAGTGTAAAAGTGTGAATTCTAGTGGGTAAGTACTCTGTGACCTTTTAAAAAATTTGAGTATTTGCTGTTATAAAATTTCTAGGGTTTTATTCAAAATGCCTCCCCGAAAAGAATTCATCGAGCAAAAAATTTTTTTGAAATTTTTTGTGCATGATGATTTTCTTGAACAATTCCCCTTATCGGTACATGAAATAACTTAGGGGAGGGAACTCATTCCAAAACATCCAAGAGTAGTTGTAGCAGAAGGTTTTTATGACAGAGCTAATTGGGTAAGAGATGCCCAAGTTTCCATGGGGGTCTGGAGTTGTTTAAGAAATGGTTTTCAGAGCAAAAATTGGACACTCCTATGAGCAATGTATGGGAGTTTGATATTGGTAAATTAGCAGTCCCCACAGTTTTCTTTGATAGTGATTTATTGATGGATATAACAAAGAAATATGATCCAATTACAAGGTGGGTAAAAAACCATGCTGGAGTGAATCTTTTTAGGGTTTGCCCTAAATTAATTAGTGAAGTTTTCAACCTCAAACCTAACCATGTTGTACATGAAACTATTGACATAGATGACCTTCAAGCAAGGTATGATGCACAAAGAATTTACCTAAGAATAGGGTCATTGTAGGAGCATGCTACTAAAATTGGCACTTTGCTTGTGATTACAACCAGTACTCCAAAGCCATTGATAAGAAGGCATTTCGACCTTAGAGCTCAAGCATTATATTTTTCTCTTTGTAAGATTTTTAGGATGGATGAAGCTGATCAAATCCCAAGCTGTATTGTCCTTACCATGGCTCAAACTCTTCAATTTGGGATGAGCACTATTCTAGATTTTGCTACTTTTCTTACAAAAGAGATTCACAATGGTCTAGTAGGGATGGCAAGGGGAAAAGTGGACAAACCATTCTGTTGGTATTCATTGCATATGCATGTATGCTTGCACAAGGGATTCAGCTTTTTCTCCAAGGGTATGGAGTTAGAAACAACCAGGGATGGAGAGAGGAATCCAGTGCAGCTGTGGAGTGTAGATATGACTTTAGAAGCTACATATGCTAGTTATGTGAGATTTGATAGATAATTTGCATCAAATCTTAGGTTTCTTTTGAAAGGGGACAACCCTATAATTCCACAAGCATTCCTAGAATTGGTCAGACCCGAGGACCATGCAAAAGGTCTATTGGTTAGTCATAACTGGGGGGATATAATCTCTTACAATGTCTTAATAGTAATAAGAGTATATGGATTTTTGGGAAAGCCTTATGTTCTGCCTTTCCATGTGCCCTTGAAGATAGGGATAGCTGAGCTCCTATAGCAGATAGGCACTATAGATGAAAGTGAATTGTTTAAGAAGGGTACCTTCTTTCCAATTGTTACTATAGTGCATGATTTTGTTTTTGTTAGGAAAGGGGTGGAAGCACCTGAATTTTTTTTTAGATAGATATAACATGGCAAAATCTCATGTCAAATTTATTGATCTTGAAGGATTTTATGACCTCTTAAGAGAGAGGGTGAAAGCTTCTCGCATGGTATAACAAGTTTATTATCCAAAGGATATAATAATTTTTTTTTTCACTTTGCAAGAGCATGAATTGAGGAAAGAAAAGTGGATAGTATTCAGTAAGACTTTAGAATTCATTAATGCTTTTGACCCCTAGTATGACCCATTGAAAGATAAGAAATAATGGGGAGCTAAAATACAAGCATTAATGAATAATTTTGATATAATAATCGAAAACATGAATGAGAAGAAAGCCATATATGTTAAGACACATCCAGACAAGGGTGCGGAGGTATAAAGAAGGATAAGCATCACAAATGTGGTGGCTCTTGGCTTGTATACCTTGTAGAGAAAGGTGGGTTATATAATGGTTCAAAGTGTGCAATAGGCACCCCTTCATCATAAGCCAAGACCAGGGAGGCCATTTACAACTAGCTCTCCAAAAAGATAAAAATTAGAATAGACATCTTCTTCTTCTTAGGTGGAAAAATACTCCCCAAGCTAGTCCCCAATCTAGATCAATGATGAAGCATCTTTAAGGGAGAAACTTAGACAAATGGGTGGAGAAGGGGATGTGATTGTTACTTCTATAGATTTGGATGTTGGAGAGCCACAAGAACCTCCTACACCTTCCTTGAACCTAACCATTGCTGATTACCAAGGTAAGGAAATTGATCTGATAGTTTCCCAAGCTTTTGAAAGGTTTATTAATGATGAGAATTTTGTAAATTCTAGGGCTTTTACTTATTTTTTATGGAGATGAAACATGGGAAATTTTGAGAAAACCTATGAGAAGATAAAAGTAGAATAGCTAGACAAAACTGATTCAAATATTAAGGAAGAGGTGAAATCTAAATTTTTGAATGATTTTGCCCAGTTTACTCCTAATGCTAGGAATAAAATAGTTAGATAGTCAGGAGTCCTTCTTCTACCAAAATTGGATATAGAAAATGCCATTATTTTTGATTTAGTAAGAAAATAGAGGGATGTTTAACTAAGGACTGTTGAAGAAATACTACAGGCTCATTGAGGAGTCAAATTTAGTGATGACCACCAAGCCCTTGTTATATGGTACATGGAAAAAGGGAAAAATACCAGAATGCATGAAATTCCCACTACATAGTATACTAGTGCATTGACAGTGTTCAGGGCTGGTGAGATAGGTAGTAAACAAATAATTGGAATGGCATCAAAGATGCTAAACTTTGCTAGCATAGTGTCTAGCCAAGAGGAAGATAAATTTTCCCAACTCAATGCTAGATTTGAAGAAGTGTTGAAAGCATATGAAGAGAAGGGTATGCGAATACAATCATTAGAAAATTAGGAGAGACTAGTAAACCTAGGATTGCATACCCCCCAAGACCACCTGTTGAGTGTTTTAAATCAACACTAATTATTGAGATACCTAATACTCCAAAAAGACCTCAATCCTATACTGTAGATGATTTTGAAGAGGAGAAGAATAAGTTATATGCAATTCCTGTAGAACTTAATAATCAATATGAGGAAAAAATGAGGCAAGGTATCATGTATTTAATAGATAAGATAGAATGGCCCACATTTTTTGATCAATTAGCAAGAAACTCAAGAATTAGGGATGAATTGAAGCAAAATGAAGCTATATTCAGACCCATTGTATAGAAGTGGACATAGAGAAGTTCATATATCACTGCTGTGTGTATATCTATTATTCAACTAACATATAATCAGATAGAAGGAATTTTTTATTTACTAAATAAGTTGCAAGGTTTTAATGATAAGAAAGATTCTTTCTATAGAAGATTAACTAATTGTTTTTCCAAGTATTTCGCAAAAAAATTTGATTTATTCCCTTGTGCTCTAAAGACAGTTGATAAAATAAAGGAAATGGAAGAGGGAGCTAGATGAAGCCTTGTATGAGAGAATAAATAAGGTTATAAATGAAATAGGCCATTTATTGTGGGCAATGAAAAATGAGGAGTTGGTGAAAATATAGATATTCTATAACTCCATTAGAAAATATTTTGTTGATATAGAGGCAAATGCAAATTCTTTAGTAACTGTACAAAGAGAAGTTCTAAATTTTGACTGGTTAGAGGACACTACCTACAATAAGTGGAAGGAAGATTTTGTGTCTGCGAAAAAAATAGAAGAAGGTGATGAGGTGGAGGATGATGATAAAGAAGAGAGTACAAAAGTGGAAGCCACTTCTACCACTGATGATAAAGAAAAAGATGATCCTCAAGTAGTAGGAGATGACTCATCACTATCACATTTGATGGCCACTTACCTCGAAGAATCGAAATGTTAAAGAAATCTGATCATAATATTTTTCTCTTTCCAAAGGGAATACCAAAAGCAAACTCACAGAGGAATGTTTGGTGTTCCAGTCTTTCTATTATTCATAGTTTTGTCTTGTTATGATGGGTGTATGTAAAACTTTTGAAGGACACCTGTCAATCACATTTTCCCTTTGCTTGTTGCAACTCATGTCTATATAAATGAGTTTTCAAGGCAATGTGAGGGTCTAAATTTTGTACAATTTTAAGTCTTTGAGAGAATACAGTTGGTCAAATAGTGTGTAGCTATTCTGAGTTTATTTTCTAGTTGTACTTTCTAATGATATATTGAAATGGTAGAACCAGCAAGTTGTTTTGGGCTTTCCTTTGAATTCTATTGGTCATTGTATTAGTCATCTAAAAGGATAATACAAAGGGGTATTTACACTATATTTGTGTCATCAATTTCTATCTCCTTTTTATGGGTTTGTCTACTTTGAAGTCATTTTAAATAAGGTTTAACTTGGTTGAATGCAATCTAGATGGGTTGTATGCTAATATCAGTGTTACTTTTAATTCAAGGAATTATAGATATGATTCAATGAATCGGTAGGGTTTATGAGTTTATAGAAAGGATACTTCATAAGAATGGAAATGGGTGATTACAATTGATTAATTCATTTACAAGTTAACTGAATTAGATCTCCCACCAATAGTTAATTTTCTACCCAATGGAAAAGGCACTGGTCATATAAGTTAGAAGTGAACAAGGATAAATTCTACTGCTACATATCATACCAATTTTAAAATCAAAATCATTTTTTTTTCAATTTTGTTCAAAGATATAAATGCTGGTCAATACACATTTATATCTATTCTCTGAGTCTTAGGTAGCTGCTATTATTAGGAATATTTGTAAATTCAAGGAGAATGACAACCGGATCTATTGATAAGGGATGCATACAAGTATGAGAACATTAAAGGAAGTGAAACAAACTGCTCATGTGTTAGTGGGTAATAGATGAGTGTTAGAATGAAACTAAAAGAATCTCTACATAGTAGTTTGCATAAGAATCATCTCTAGGTATACCCACCTTGGTTTAGCAGAGCCAAAAGAGTAGGAAACCACCAATGGTTTTGTCAAAGTTGGGTCCAAATGGTTTACTTATGTAATTGATAACAGGAATTGGCTAATCCTTAGGTTATATGAGTGTTATCATTCTTGTATTGAACATTTAGTTTTTTAATAGTTTCAAACACCAACATGCAGCATCCAAAAATGATTCTCATAATGGTTGTTCCATCTCTTTTCTTTCTAATGCCACCCTTAGAGTAATCTCTTGCTGATCAAGGTCTATTGCACCCACTATCTCATTCAAGTATCCTCTTAGTAGCTCATTCTGTATCTTTAAAACCAAAATCTTTGACTCACCTTTATCTAGGTGTGAGAATACTTGTCTAAGGCCTATGGTGATCAATTTTTTTGCTATATCCATAGTGTGCTTCCCTAATACTATCTCCTTCATCTAGTAGTCTTTAGGAGTCAACCCTTACGTATATACATGGGGAGGTGTAATGGCAATATGCACTAAGGGTCCATTTGGTTCCTAAAAGATGACAAGAATTAACTTTTTTAAAATCTGGATTTGAATTTTTTTGCATTTGTTTCAAAATTGGAAAAATGGAATTAGCATACTAGACTTTCAATTTTTTGTCAAAACTAGGTTTTCCAACTTCCTACTAGCAAGTAGGAATTGAAAATCAAAACCTGGTTATGTTTTTTAAGAGTGTAAAAACAATAGATTGGACTACTATTTGAAATTTTCCTTCAACTCCAAGCTTACACCTAAAAATGTGTCTTCACATGCATCTTCTAAGTGAAACAAATAGTTCAAGTAAAATCCCAAAAATTGGAATGAACATTTGAAAAACCTTGATTTGGCTAAACCAAGGTTTGTAGAAATCCCAATTTTTTAAATTCCATGAACCAAATGGACTCTAAAAGATCTTGATCTTGATTCTTCATTATAAAACTAAGAGTCTTTGCATCACCCTTGAGTGGCTTAGTTTTTTAAACCACTTTTATTAACTCCAAGTACCTTCTTCTTTGATAAGCTCCACCTTTCTTCTTTGTCTAAATAAGATCTCCATCTTTAACCATGATGATGTTGTTCCCATGCACAACATATATTGTGTCAAAGATGTTGGTTTCAATCTCAATCCTTTCCCTTTATCACTTCTCTCTAGAGTTTTCTCATGTTGAAGAAGGACTTCAAACAAGGCTTTTGTATCAACATGGGTTGGGGACCAAGCTTATATCCTAGGAGGAGCTTGTTTCCTTTCTTCCACAATCTATCCTTCTTCTGATACTTCATCAATATGTAATTGAAGATATTATTCTTCCTCTAAGGTCTCACTCTTAGGTTTAACTATCAGAGGAGGTAGGGAAATTGATTCTTGATCTAGTTGATGATGCACAAATGAAATATCTTGTGATAGTGGAGGAGGAATACGAAGAGGCCCTTGTGGTAAAGGAGGTAATTGATTCCAATATTCTCCCAATGGCTCATTTTGACGGGTATCTCATATCTTCTCTCCTACCATCTTGGTCCCTACTAGCATAAAGTCAAAATATGAGATGTTAAAAACATCATCTCCTTCACCTTCCATTTCTTTGATCCATTTATATTGTTCCTCTTCCAAGGTCTCAATGTAGATAGGCTCTTGAGGAATAGAAGGCAGTGTTTGAGTCAAACTCCTTCTTTCTTCTTCCATTACTCTGGTCAAGTGAGCTCTTTTTTTCAAGAGGAAATATTCTAGTTTCTCACATTCTTCCTCATCTTCCACCTCAGGGTTGGTTTCAAGTACTTGAGGCAATGGAGTTCTCTTTTTCTTCAACTTCCTCCTTTTCTCTCCTACCACCATCATCTCTATTATGGATCTTTTAGGTACCAATGGAGAAGCCTCTATTGCAAGGTCTTTTATTGTTGATGTTTTCTCTTCTATTGGCTAGGCCTCTTCCTTCTCAGGTTGTGCTTCTTCTTCTTGGTCCCTTTCCTGTATGACCTTCTTTCTCTTCTTTCTCTTTACCCTTCCTATCTGAAAGTAATCAACATCCCACTTGTGTTGATGTGTTGTTTCCATTCTTACATGAGACTTTGTGAGGTAGGTATGCACAATGAATTTGATTCCTTTTTCCTTCTTGGGTTGAGTTGTGGCTTGAGGGATTGGGTCTAGATGGAAAGGCTTTTTGACCCATTCCCTTTTCAACTTGATAACATATCAAGCCTGATGTTGAATATCATTATTTTCTTCTTGCCTAATTTCTACATTCATAATTGGCCTCTCATATATCTTATCTGTATTATATAAGGGATCCAACACTTTAGGGGCATCCTTGCTCTATGCCTTGAGAGGTATTTGAAGGTTAAGAACCTTTTTAGCAAGATGTAGACTCATTCTATAATAATCCCTTATTTGGACATCATAATCATCTACAAAGTTCATCCAATGATCTCAAAGTGCCATCTTAGGCATGAACTTCTTTCCTAGCAATTGTTGTACCATTCTAATAGTGTCAAAATAGGGATGAGGTGACTAATAGCCCTCAAGAGAATATTGGTCCAATTCTGAATCAAATATAGCAATAAACTATTTTTTTTGACTTCAAAAGCCCCAATAGTGATGTGAAAGACCCAAGTTTTCTTGTGTTGCTTCCTCACCCTATTATAAGTAGAGGCTAGTTGCCTTGCTATATCCAATGGTAGTAATCTATCTAATGGGTATTTTGGAGCTTCTTTGGGAATAAGAGAGTACCATCTACCAAGATATAATAAAATATCTTAAATTGGATTAAATAATCCCAAATTTGTGTTATCTATGCTACTACTTCTACTGACATTTTTTTGGTGTAATCTCCTTTGACTAAATGAATGATGGAAAATATGAACTGATCATTGAACACCCTATATTTAGGACTCTATAGGAAGAGATTCATCTTCACAAGCTATGGATAAACTATGTATGATGAGGCATTTTCAGCCTACATGCTTCCCTTCCTGTACAACCTTGAGTAATTTGTGGGTCTTTCTGCTAGAAGATACACCATGTAGGAGGTCATATAAAAGTATAGATCGGTCTTTACTGAAACCAACTGCTCATCCAAATTTTTGCTAAGTATAGTATCCCAATTAATAGGCATCTTCCTTGTTCTTATGGTTTCTATAAAGTGCACCATCCACCTTTCTAGATGATCAACTAGAAGAAGACCCAATGCTCTACTTAGAAGAATGATAGAGTAGCCAATGTCATCTATCATGTAGCCTTAGGTCATATCAACCTTTTCAATTTTCCTATCCAAAGGTGATCTATTAATCAAGTACTTCACTTGTACCAACTCCTTTGCTTCTAATTCATTCTCCCTATACCATCTATTTGCTATGTCGTAGGTGATCTATAAGTACTAGTCTACTCATGGAAGATAGAAAACCTTCTTAATCTTTTGAGGTCTAATGTCCAAGACTATTTCTCTAGCCACACTCTTGACCACTTTCTCTTTTGGCACATAATAGTGTGCTAAAGTCCTGATTGATTCTAGTGATTTAACTAACACCAGATGAGAGGAAATGTTTACAAAACTACTTTGGATCAATGATGAAACCACAAGAAACCTTTCTTTAGGCTTGTTACACATTAACAACTAAGTGTTCCAGTCAATATGTTCTAGCTTGGTGTCTTGGATCTTAGAATGCTTGTCTCCAAATTGAAATTTCTTTAGTGCTCCTTGATATTTTAATACAATTGGTTTTGGTGCAACCTTCATGGCCATAGAGGATCAAGATGATACCATTATATCTTAAAGAGGGTGGATGCATAGTAGTGGTGACCTGTAGTGTAGTGGAGCTTAGGTGGATAGAAAATTCTGACGCTCAAAGATGTGCAACATGATCAAATGAGGATGAAGGGGGGTATTTATAGGACATGGCTTCTAAAGATTCATACCTCCAAGGGTGTACACATGCATAGATGTGCATCCTTAATTGGAGGTTATTACACTTGTTGTCCACCTTTTGCACTTTGAGTCAAAATTTTCTCTTTTGACCTTCTATTACTACTAGTGCTTTCCTGACCAGGTACCGTGGACCATCCTAAACTTAGAGAGAGGCCCTAACCCATTGAGGTTCTTGACTAGGTTCTTTGATGGGGATCTCTTGATCAAAAAGAGGGGGTCCTCATTTTGGACTATCAAAGTGGGGGATGTGTTGTGAAACTGCAACAAATATCCCTGACAAAAGGGAAGAAATGTTAAAGGAATTTATTTATCAAAAAGCATTGTTCTATTTTGTGTCAAGTGACAACTTGATTGTAGATGTCACAAGTGGTCTTTAAGTGCTTATAAACCAAAAACTCAAAATCTCAAATTTTTAGGCTAGTGTATGTTTAGTGTTCCAATTCCTTTTGATGTCTCTTGGTGTTCTCCATTGTGAGTGTCTATCAATGAGGAAACAATCTTTCACTTAATCATAAAAAACATTGGAAATCCCTATAAACCTATTTATCCATCACTGTATGACTAGATGAGAGAATCCATTCTAAGGGCTCTCAACAAGTTATCAATTTCTTTTCTTTGGTAATCTTCTTTAACTTGTTTCATGGATCTCACATGTTTCTACGTGATTCTTTCTTGAAGTCTTTTAGTTATTGTACATAATAGGATAACAATTTAGAAGTGCTATCTCTATATTTGATTACCTTCACAATTATCTAGAATCTTATATGTTACACCTTTATGATTTTATTTCTTCTTACCTTGACCACATTTAGATTGTGTGGCCAAGGCATTTGGTGTTCTTTCTAGATCAATTTTTTAGTTTGACAACTCTTCTTTGAATGAAATTTTAGGAAACTCTCATGACAAATAGTGATCTTTATAGGTCTTTGAAGAGACCCTTTATTTGAAATAGTAAGTTTGAATCATTCCTTGCTACCATCAACCTACATTTGAAAATAACCTAGAGAATCAATACTTAAAATACGTAAAGTGTTGAGAGTGATCAACTTAAATTCTAACTTTTAGGACAAGAAGTCCTTATGACTGCAAGTGACAACTATATTTTAGTTGATACAAGGAAAAAAAATTTCTAAATATTTTGATAAAGAGATACCACTTTCCTAAAATCAAAACCAATTGGGATGGTCTTGGTTACATTGCCAAGAAGAAATCTTGATTACACCTTAACCCTAGACTAAAAAATAAAACAAAATAAACACACCAACCTCAAAGAAAATACACAACTAAAAGAAAATTTATACTTTTTTTTTGGGTGGAATATTTTCTTTATTAGGCTTTGAAATAATTTTTTCAAAAATTGGTCATTTACTAGTAATGGGAAAAATTCTCCTTCTAAAGTACTTATCCTAAAGGTGTTTTCCCCTAGGATCTCCACAATTTGATAAGGACTAATCCACAAGCATTGAAACTTGGTATGACTACTTGATTTTTCTTTTGGTTTATCCTACAAGATAAAAAGGTTTGAGATTTTGAAATATTTTATCATGGCTCTCTTGTCAAACCAACATTTTATGATATCTTGATGTTTCAACATAAGTTATAAATCCACTATCCTATTATCATCCAATTCCAAAAGATTTATCAATCTAATTTGGACCCTATCGACATCTTCAACATAACCTCTCATGAATTTCAACACTAGAACCTTGAGATTGAGTGGGAATACTAGCTCTTGTCCATAGAATATTAGATATGGGGATGTTTTTGAAGAATTATTTATCCTAAATTTGTCTATTCATGACACATATTTCAATTGGATATCCTAATTTTTGGTTTTTGTATGAGCAAGCGTTTTATGAATATAATAAAATTCTTGATGGTGGACTTGACCATGCCACTCCCTTATGGATAATAATTGGATGAGAATTTGATTATGAATTGATTCTCTAATACCCATTGAGTAATAAAAATTGACACAATAGATGACTAATTATCACACACCAAGAAGAATGGCATTCCAAACCTAGTCACTATAATACCCCAAAATTGGCTCATTGCTATTATACCAATTCTGGTCTATTTCTGATCAATCCTAAGACCTATTCTAATAAGCAATTCTTATTCTATTACTTGCTACTTGACTTAATTGTTAGATGCAAAAAACCCTAATCTGCATTCATCATACTCATAATCTAATCCCTATAGTATGCACACATATTAGTCACATTGAAACCTATTAATTAATATTTAATTTAATTATTAAGGCTAATGTACTAAGGCTACTATACTAAGGAATTAAATTTATTTAATTTAATAAATATGCTTATTTTGATTAATTAAAAAAAGTTATTTAATTAAATAGAAAGTCATCCCTAATTAATTAAATGAAATTATTTAATTAAATGGAAAAGGTATTTATGAGCTCACATCTCACTTATTAAATTAAATAATCTCTTCAAAATTCTCTCTTCAGTTCTAAATGGAAACTCTGAGTGAACTCTCTCTCGAATTGGAAACAATCTAGTTAACTTGCTCTCACACTTATGACAAGTTCAATTAACTACTCATCACACTCAGAATAGAAATAGTCTACTTCACCTGCACAAGGAAGTTTCCATCTTAACTAAATCTTTGCTTCAATCCTGACCATCAATCTGAGTTGATCTCACTCATTGATGGATTCCGAGAATTCTATTTAAGGAACTCCTAATTCTTCATTACAGAGGTTGGATTTTCATGCTATTGAATTGCTGTTGAATTGAGTACTCACCTTATTTTCTAATTTCCACATTGCTATCATTTTAGATTCTCATCTAGCTTAATAATGCATACATCTAGTTTAATTTCTTTTATTGTTTAATAGAATAAATTTCATCACTCATATAGAATACTTTGTACATTCATTTAGATTAATTGCATTTAAATCCTTCATTCTTAGAAGGTCTAGTTGCCTATACCTCAAATCTAAGGACATTAATTAGGAAAAATCCTTCCAGATAGAAGGTGATAGGTCACTCTATTGGAGCTCTTGGATAAACAAATCAATGTTTATTCTAGGATGATTTTGCAGGTAATGACTATGTCGAAGTGTCTATGAGGTTTAGAGACCCACATTTCACAAGTACATTTCTGGCGCCCACCATGGGGCCAAGAAAATCAATTTCTTAGGCCTCCTTTGCATTTTTAAAATCATTTTTGTGTTCTCTATCCATATGATTTTGTACAAGTTTTGAATCTTCGCACAAGACTGTTCATTTTCACATGAGGATTTTGAATCTTCGTATGAAGATTCTCTGCATGTCACATGAGAAAGTGCTTGAGCGTGCAAAACTTTGTGTGCCACCTATTTTATTCGTGTGTGCTATAAAAGAATTTTGTGCAGGCCAAAAAATAATTTCACACGGCTCTATCAGAGATCTCACACGAGATCTTGTAATAGAAGCTTTAATTTTTGAGCATTTTTTGATCTTCAGATTATCTGATTTCACTAATGTGCTTATCTTAATCTGTTCTCTATTTTTTTGCTACAACCTAACTATTGTTTGTAGGACATTTGCTGAAGATTCCTTCTAAAACCCACTTAAACATGGATTAATATTTTTCTTAAAGATCAAATTTAAAACCCACAAAATAGTGTGTCTACTTTTCTTATTTTTCAAACTAGTCTAATTAGGGGCTTCTGAACCTCCTGGGGGTACAAGAAGGAAGAATAGGGGCTTATGCTCTTCACCACTTCGAGGTCATGACCAAGGGTGAATTAGAAACCTAGATGCTTCCAAAAGATGACATTTCAAAGAAGGCAAGCAACTTAGTGGTTCTCTTTTACGAGTCCTTTTCTATGAAGGGATGATGATTTCATTTTAGGAAATCAAAATTGTGAGGAAGGATAAGTCTAGATTGATTAAGCTAAGTGGGTAATCAATCTATTTTGCATGTTTGGGTGAGGAAATAAGGTAGAGGATTATGCTCTTTCCCCTTGAGGGAAATCAAAAACTCTAACCCTTAAATCTAGACCACCAGTCTGTGTCAATCCTTTAGAGGGCCTACTGGAGTAATCCAACCTTTGGGAATGACCCAAGTGAGCACACTCCTTTTGCTAGAGATTCCAACTCACTATAATCAAGATGCTTTATAGAATGAAAGACTCAAAGGCTAGATTAATTTATTCCCCTTGATTCTTGATATCACATATCAAGGGGAAGCTTTGTCTATGCACAGGTCGGTGTTGACCCCTGGCTTGCTAAACAAGTAGTGTGCACTTTTAGATGCTGGTGTGGGCTACTAGTCTCAAATCTACTTTTAGAGCCACTAGTAATCAATAAAAATGGAAGCCAATTAAAAATCTCTTAGTTAGAAGCCATCTGATTCACCTCTGAATGGAAGCATAATCTTTGTGCAAAGAGGGGGAAGAATCTCTCCTATAGAACTCACCTTCGGCATGCTACTAGACATTTGAAGGTGGTATACGTGCTCATCCCCTACCACAAGGTTGCTCATTTAGTGTATACTATTGAGTCCTTTGAATGTACCAAAAACATGGGTAACCTTTAGAGGGTGACATAGTTGTGTGAGGTACACACATGTGCATAAGATGTGGGACAAAGGTTTTGCCTTCTCTACCAATTTTTCTTTCTAGGGATAAAGCATGTTTGTTATCAAGTCATCAACAAAGTCCAAACCATTTTTACAACAAACAAAAGTCGAGACTCCCCTATCTTGTTGAGTTTCTTTGTCCTTGGCAGGACTATTTTTGACTACTACTTTCTTCCATTGTCTTCTTTGAACACATTGCCTAAATTGCAAACTCAAAACATTGTCTAAACGTCTTGCTATGTTACCCTCACTATTTTTCCAATTGAATTTTTTTAGTAAATCTATCTATTCTATTCGAACAGTATAAAAATATTGTTGAAATTAGTCACTATTGTAAAACTGGTCTACCTTCTCGTGCAAGATCTTTTTAAGTCTTGCGTGAAATCATATGGTTTTGTCATTGTTTCGCACGACTCTATCCAAGTTCTTGCATGGCTTGTCAAACTTTCTTGTGTGAAATTAAACTATTGTCACTGACTTTCATGCGGCCTAGAGTATAATCTTGTGTGGTCCAGAATACTTCCTCGTGTGGCTTGTAAAGGTTTCTTGTGCGAGACTTTGTGTCAGCATTACCACTTTTGATCTGTTTTAGCTATTTATGGCCTGCATGCTACCTTTTTCTACATCCATTTATCACTCTCTATCTATGAACAGTCCTAAAACATCAACACTTTGCTTAGCTGAAGACTTGTGTCTTGTACTTTTACTGGTCTTGTCTCTTAAGTTACCTTTTATCTTTATCTCTTAATGCTTGTCATACCTTGTGTCACATTGGTCATGATCTGTGGCTATTCTAGCCTTTAAACTAGACCATTTATGCCTTGGTGGACAAAATTCTTGCTATTATCTTGTCCTTTTTGAGGCTTAGTCTTAGTGTAGTCCTTGTCAAGGTTCTAGCTTCTTGTCCTTGTCTATGACTATCACAACTAGAAGTGACAATTTGTTTTATCCTCTAAGACTTAGGTGAGGTTGCACTAGGTGTCGTAATCATAGTAGAGGTCACTTAGCTTTCATTACACAATCTGTATCTAGTTCGGCTAGTGAGGCATCTTCACGATCCCCCTCACTTTCCAAGTCACCTCAAATTCAACAAACATTTTTCATAAATTTGCAACAAATTAGGAATCCATTGTACCAAGAGGACACTGAGACAAGTAGGGGTCCTGTATTACCAAACACAATGTCTAATTCCTTTTTCAGAGAACCTTTTGAAACACAACACACTAAAACTAAACATGTTCATATAATGACTAATTGTGAACCTGAACATGGTAGTCATAGTAGACATCAAGAACCACCAATGAATGACAAAGAGAAAGAGAAAGACCATGACACTGATGAGGAATAGGAAGAAGTAGAAATACTCCCTGAAAACATAGAAAAATGTTGAAGAGACAAAAAATTTCAAAAGGTCATGGGAATCCTACTCAACGAAGAGAAAGAAAAGTACTTTCTTAAACTTTCCCAAGAGGGAGCAAAACTGCCCTCTCATTTCAATGTGGAAACCATTATCATGCCTGAAGAAGAAACTAAGACTTCCAAACTTGAAAAATAATTGAAAATTATGCCAGACCATTTGGCTCAAATGATGCATGAGAAAGAGAAACCCACAAAGACATACATAGTGGATGCTCTTTGTCCATTTCCATTTGACAAAAGCATAAACATGTCACCTTTCCCATGAGGCGTAGAGCTACCTAAATATGACAAGTACTTTGGTACTATTGATCCCCAAGATCACTTGTAGAAATTTGGTGCTTTGTCTATGGAGTTTATACACAATCAAACCTACCTCATGCATTTATTCCCTAGAGGCCTAGGTGGTCAGGCTTTGGAGTGGTTCTCACATTTACCTCTTGGTATCAAGACATTTGATGAAATTGCCAATCTATTTGTTCAAAAATATTCTCATAACATACAACACCTTATCAATATTTGAGATCTATGCAACCTTAAACAAAAAGCTGGAGAACCTTTTCTCACAATCCTCCAATGGTGGAGACAACTATACACTAAGTATTCCCATAAAATTCTAGAAATAGAGAAGCTTGAAATTTTCACTAATAACCTCCTACCTGATTTTGAATATAGAGTCCAACTACAAGGTCCACATACCTTTGAAGACATGATTACATAGGCTATCTGTATCGAAGAATTTATGGTCAAGAAAGGTGAACTCACTCTTCAGAGAGACATAAATCAAGGTTCCACTTCCAACAAGGATAAAACCAAACATGTCAACAAAAATTGAGAAGTTTCACATGATGGAGTCATTGAAAATGTCACACCCAAACCTGTTAAAGCAACATTTAATCTCACAGATGGCCTCAAAGCGGCCAAAAATGCTAAGAAGCCTCCCCCTAACAACAAAACATCTAGAAGAAAACTAAGAAACTCATGGGAAACATGCCCCAAGTGAGAATATACACCCTTGGGAGAACCTTTGGATGTGGTTTACAAAACATTGCTACAACATAAGCTTATTTCACCAATGGATAACCCTTGTCCCTATGATCCACAACCATGTCCACCATGGTGGAATGAGACCTCATTCTGTGAGTATCACCAAAACAAGGGACACAAAACTAGTAACTGTATAAACTTGTGCCATAAAGTCTAGGACATGATTGATGCTGGTGATCTTGTGGTAGATGGACATAGCAAAAACTTGGATCACAAGGCATTCAAGGAACCTTTCCTAGCTTATGAAAAATGAGAGACTTCAAAACCACAACCCTACAACAAGGTTAACTATACATATTCCAATGATGATAATGCCATTCACATGGTTGAACCTATGGATTTTGAATACTGCGACAATATTACCATTAAGGGCAAGAAAGATAATGACAAACCCAAGAAACAATTTTTCTTGAGGGGCCCTACTTCCAATGCAATGGATAATACACCTTCGGAACACTGTGCTAATGCTGTCACTAATTCTCATGCCAAGTTGGTGCTCAAAGGCCCTACGCCTCCTACTTTAGATCTTGAATGACACAAAGAAAAAGCCCTTGCTGGACCATTTGGCATAGGTTTAAAACCCACAAAAAACTTGACAAAAACCAGTTATAGTGTTCTTGATCAATTGAAATGAACTAATGCTCAGATTTCCATTTTTGAGCTACTAAAAATCTTGCTTGCTCATAGGCAGATTATGGATAAAGCCCTCACTAAGGCCAATGTTCCTCAAGATCTTGATCTTGAGTAATTCCAATCCATGGTAGGTCACCTGACCTCATGTTATGTTATGACCTTCTCTAAGGAGGAGGATAACTCGCTGAGTCACGACATAATCAACCTCTACACATCAAGGTTATGATCCATTAAACATGTGTTCGTTAGGTACTCATTGATAATGACATTGGCCTAAATATTGTCTCTACTTTTTTTCTTAGATAATTGAATTATTTTGAGGACTCTATCGATCCTTGACGAAAGATCACTATCAAAGCGTACGATGCAGTGAAATGAAAGTCTCTAGGTTTTGTGGTTTTACCAATTTGTGTCGGTTCTGTTGAAAGGGATGTCACTTGTCATGTGGTTGACATTCCCTTGGCCTACAACATTCTGTTAGGACAGCCATGGATACATGAGAAGTGCACTGTGCCATCCACATACCACCAATGCATCAAGTTCCCATTTCATGGCTCTAAAGTTATTATTCTTGACACTACTAGCTACACCTGCAATATGTTCAAAGCTACTAAAAATTTTGTCCTTGCTAACTGTGAGTCCACTAATTACCATGACAATAAGCTAAAACAAATTGAGCAGTCATTCAAACTAAAAGAAAATGGTATGGGAGAGTACCACATTGAACTAGTGCTATCATTGACATCTCTCCCAGAGTCTCCTTGACATTATGGGAGACCCTTAGAGGAAAAGAAGCCATTCATGCTGACACCTCAGACCAAGTATAATGGAACTTTTATCAAGGCTACAGTTCCCTTAGAAGATGAAAGTGAAAACAGAGCCATTGCTACATAGCTTTATAGAGAAGAGGCTGCAGTAGACCTAATAGAGAAAGCTCGAGAAATCACTCCTAAGAAATATGGGCCTAGTCTTAGGCTTATGAAGCATTTTGGTTACATGGGAACTAACCCTATTGGGTGCAATAACAATGGCCTAATTGATCCTATCAAAGAAAGAGCTCGAAGAAACTATGATACAACTGGCCTAGGATTTAAGAAGGTTCCTTTTCATTTGGGACCAAATAAATTCATACCAACACTTGAGAGTTCATCTAAAAATGAGTCACAAGCTGAGGCAGGTACTCAAGAGGAAGAATCCAATGATGAGGATTCCTATCCTCATCCTATCCCTTATGATCTTGCTAAATTCTTTGCTAAGCTAGATGACTTTGTGCCATGTATTAGCACTATGGATGATACTAGTGTCTCTTCTGAGGAAAATATTGAGCAACTCAAATATCATTTAGAAAAGGGAGAATCTAGTTAGTCATGCCATGTTGAGTATTTGTGTAAGAACCTAGAGAATGGAGGTGACTATGTCCCTATCATTGTTGGGGAGTTCTATAATCTCTCACCATGTAGCACTAATTCAAAGGAATATGAGTTTGAATCTCTTTCAAAAGTGACTACTGATAAAGACATCAACCAAGTGCATGTCTATGAAAACCAAATCAAAGTGGGTAAAACATCTAGGGTTAGGTCACATGGGTCGGATCCAACTAGTGTCCTAGAGTTATCAATTACTAATGTTTGTACTCTGACGCATTTGAACACACTTGTGGATGAGGTCGCCATAGGTCTTAAATTTCTAGTCCAAGCACTTAATGACTATACTATGAATGCAATAGAACCAGCCACTACTCTCTCACTCACACATCCTGAGCTTATAGACTAGAATCCTAATGCATCTAATGAAGTCCCCACATTCCAGAATGACTATGCTTTTGCCTATTACCTAAATGCTATCAAACCTATAACATCTTCCACCAATGAGTTGAGTGTTAAGATGACTGAAGCTAACATCAAATATCTCAGTCATATAATTAAAAATAAAAAATGCAAAAGGTCCAATGGTGAAAACCATATTGTGGTAGTTTTGGAACCCAAAAAAGAAAAAAGAAAAGATGTATCCAAGGGTGAAAACCTTTTTGAGGTGCCTACAGATGAGATACTTGATGTACTTCCCAGTCACTTTCAAGAGAGATCATCAATATTGATAGAGCCAACATAACCAATTAACCTGGGCTCAAAAGAACATCCTCATATGATACATTTGGCATAGTCATTGTCACCTGAAGAGAAAAAAGAATTCATTGCCTTTTTCAAAGGAAAGAAAATAAATTTTTCCAGGACATACTCTGACATGCTAGGATTGGATCCTAATCTTATCATGCATCATTTGTCCATAGCACTCAGTATCAAATTAGTTAAACATAATCTTCAAAAAATGCACCCTCATGTTGCATTGCTTGTCACAACAGAATTGGAGAAACTTCTAAAGGTTGGTTTCATCTGTGCAATTGATTATGTTAAATGGATATCCAATATTGTTCTAGTTTTCAAACACAATAAATCTATTAGGGTTTGTAATAACTTCCATTATCTTAACTTGGGATGTCCTAAAGATGACTTTTCGCTCCCTAATATTGATATGATCATGGACATTATAGCTGGCTATGAGATGTACTCACTGATGGATGGTTTTTTTGGATACAATCAGATAAAAATTACACCAGAAGACCAGGAGAAAATGACTTTCACATGTGCATGGTGCACCTTTTGTTGGAATGTGATGTCATTTGGCTTGAAGAATGAGGGTTCTACATATCAGTGAGTTGTTACTACAATTTTCCACGATATGATGCATAAGAACATGGAAGACTACATTGATGATACCTTGGTCAAAAGTGCTAAACGTAATAATTATCTACAAGATTTGGGACCCATCCTAGATCATATGGAACAATTTAGTCTTCGGCTCAATCCTAAGAAATGGGCATTTGGTGTCACATCAGGGAAGTTTTTGGGATACATTATTTCTACAAAAGGAATTGAGGTAGATCTAGAGAAAGTACAAGCAATAATGGACATGCCACCACCTCAAAAAATTAGCCAGATGAGAGGACTATAGGGAAGGCTCCAATCTATTCACAGGTTTATCTCACAATTAGCAAATAGAACACAACCCTTCACAAAGACCTTATATAAGGGTGTAAAATTTAATTGGAGCTAGGATTGTGAACAAATCTTAACATAGATCAAATAATATCTTCTCAATCCGCCAATCCTGATGCCTCCTATTCATGGGAAGCCTTTGCTTTTATACATTTTAGCCACTAAAACATCTCTAGGAATCCTGTTGGTTCAAGAAGACAATGACAACAAAGAAAGAGCTATTTACTACTTGAGCCAAACACTGGTCTCTTATGAGAAAAACTATAGCATTATTGAGAAAGCTTTCTTGGTAGTTGTCTTGGCTTCCCAGAAGCTGAGACACTACATGCTTGCCCACACTATGAAGCTCGTGGCTAAAATAGACCCACGAAAGTACTTGCTCAGTAAGGAAGCTCTCACAAGAAGATTGGCTAAATGGGTTATGATACTCAGTGAGTTTGACATCCAATATGTTGAACGCAAGGCTATCAAGGGATAGGTAATTGCAGATCAACTGGCCGATGCACCCATACAGTGTCTTCTGCCAATGAACATTGATTTCCTAGATGAGTTAGTTCTGACACTCACACACCACACATGGCTTATGTTCTTTGATGGATCCTTCACACAATAAGGATCAGGTTCTGGATTACTCTTTATTACACCACAAAGATACTCATTGCCCAAAGTGTACAAGATTTTGTTTCCTTGTACAAACAACATTGCTGAATATGAGGTTTTGATCAATGGCATGAAAAATTCAACTGAAAGGAGGGTGGATCAGTTAGATATCTTTGGTTAGTCTTAGCTTTTCATCAACTAGGTTAATGATGTGTACCAAAATAAGGATGAGAAACTAATTCTTTACAAGCACATAGTTGATGACTTAAAGAAGTATTTTGCACACATCACCTTTCAAAAAGTTCCATGAGCAAATAATAAAGTGGATGATGCCATGGCCACCTTGGCCTTCCTACTACAAATGCCTAAAAATGATTTCCGACATGAGTTCTTGGTGGAAGTGTTACACTACACTACCCAGCCTATGACACCCCTGATTCTAAGATGATCTATTGTGTTATAAGACAAGAATCATCTCGCTACCATCACATTTATTCCTACATTTGCAATCAAACCATTCCAAAAGGTTTGACCTAGAATGAGAAATGTTACCTAATCCATAATACTTCACATTATGTCATTATTGCTGACAATTTGTATAGGAGAGGTCTCGACGAAACACTCCTTAGGTGTTTTGAACCTGAAGAGTCCAAACGTGCACTAATTGACATTCATGAGGGCATTTGTGGAACCAATTCCAATGGCTTGACACTAGCTCGCAAACTTCTTTGTGTTGGTTACTACTAGCCTAAAATGGAGCAAGAAGCTATCAAGTATGCTAGGTCTTGCAAGAAGTGTCAGCTACACAAGAATCTGATTCAGATTCTAGCTAGAGAGCTGATTCCTTCTACTACAACATGGCCATTTCAACAATGGGCTATTCGACTTGGTGGGATAGATTCACCCAACGTCCTCTAATGGACATAAGTTCATTATCATGACTACAGATTACTTCATGAAATGGGTAGAGGTAGTACCTCTCATAGTTTCTGATAGCAAAAATATAGCACTTTTCATCATAAACTACATCATCTGCAAATATGGTGTTCCATCCTTAATCATTACTGACAATGGAGGACAATTCAAGAATAAAGACCTTAAGGAATTGTGCAAGAAATTTAAAATCGCAAAAAATTGGTCTTCCATTTATTACCCCCAGGGTAATGGCCAGGTTGAGGCATCCAATTAGGCGATCCTCAAAATTCTTCATTGCACAGTCAAAAAATCAAGGAGAGACTGGCATCTCCAGATCAATCCAGCCCTATGGGCGTATAGGAAAAGCATCAAAACTCCAATAGGCATGACTCCCTTTGTGTTGTTGTATGGGGCAGATGTTGTGATTCTAATAGTGGTTGAGATTCCTACCTTGAGAATCTCTATTAAGGGCCTTATCATGATGATGACTACAAGATAGCTCTGCTTCAAGAGCTTGTGTTACTGGATGAACGACAACAGGTGGCATGTGATCATCTGCGAGCATATCAACAACAAATAGAAAGAAGCTACAATCAAAGGGTCATGCCATGTGACTTCCAGCTGGGTGATCTCATCTTGAGAGAAAACCCTAAGAATCAACAAAAATGAGTACAAAAAGGAAAGTTTGAACCAAACTGGCTCGATCCCTACATCATTACTGTAGTATATGGATATGGCACCTATCAACTTTCCACAATTGAAGGAGAAGTGCTTAAAGAACCTGTCAAAACTCTCCACCTGAAGCAATTTTAGAGTTGATCTAATATCAGTAATGCTCTTTGTACATATCTATATGTCCTGAAAAAATCCTAAAAATTAGAAAAAGTCCTAAAAAAAATTGTTACCATGGTGAAAACCTAGTAATAGGCACCTTGGTAACACCAAAAAAATTGAAAAATTGAGAAAAATACAAAAAAAGAAGAAAAAAGAAAAAAGAAAAAGAAAAATACAAAAAAAATTGAAAACAAGAAAAGTGCCATTGGTGAAAACCTGGAAATAGGCATCATGGTAGCAGAAAAAAAAGGAAAATCCTACCAAGAAGGTGAAAACTTGGTAAATAGGCACCTCTTGTTCTCAATGCTCCATCTTGCAGTGCATCTTCTGGCTATTATGTACAATCACTTTCATGCTTTTCCTAATTTTTGCTCATGTATCCATGGATTGAGTCATGTCATAGCTCAGGGGCATTCCCCTTTAGTGTCATTGTTTTTGAGATTCTCCTCATAGAATCTCCTTCACAACAATCACTAGTGGTCCTCACTGCATCTGCCTACTATCACTAGTATCACTATTTTTGAGATTCTCCTCATAGAATCTCCTTTGCAACAATCACTAGTGGTCCTCACTTGGTTTGCCTATTGTCACCACTATACCACATTTTAAAGATTCTCCTCATAGAATCTCTTTTGCAATAGTCACCAATTGTTTTAGCTGTGTCTACCTATTGTTAATTGGGTCACATCTCTAGATTCCTTTATGGAAGATCTCTCTTGCATCAGTCACCAGATGTCCTGGCTATGTTTGTCTACTATCGCTCGGTCCTTCTTAGGTTCTTCATTGTGAAGGTTCCCCTTTGACCTCAGTCACCAGTAGTTCTGACTACGTCTACCTACTGTTGTTACATTACTAAAGAGATTTCTTCCAAACATGTTCTAGACATTGACACTTGACATCAATCCCAAAAACATTGAACTCAAAAATGATATACTTGTTTGGATATGCTAAGAATTTTCTTTGTTTTCTTTGTCTTGTTTTATCATATCCCCTCGAGAAACTTGATGATGTCATCTTTGACTAAAGGAGCAATGACTAGGGGCATGATCTTTTCTTTGCTTTTTGTCTATGGTTTAGTTCCAATAAGTTGTTATATTTCTATGAAAGGGGTGTCCACTATAAGAGCCTCCATCTCGTATTGGATGGCCATGTGTACCTCAACTCCTTTTATGTGAATATACCAATAACATTGGTTCTTCTCCTTATTTTTTGTAGTGAACTCTTTCTGCTACAATAAATACTGATACTCATCTTGCTAAGTGAACATACGGGTCACTGCGAGTATTCCTAGTATACTTTTGTCTCAAGTTATGAACACAAGCGTCATTGCAAAAAAAATATTTACTTAATTCTAAGGATAAGATGGATCTCCTATGTGTTTGGTGTGCCTGTCATGCAAGCAACATTCTGGTCATCCTAGCATTTTGACTTTGATGCTTATGTTAACTTGCTACATTAAAAGGGACAAATGTTCTGGTCATTCTGGCTTCTTGTGCCTTGAATGCTTACATTCAATCCTGACAAACCTATAACATATGTTCTATTCATATTCCCATGATTTCAATGACAGTGGGAATTGTATAATATATGAGCTTTGTTCTATGTCTAGTGATGATAAATTGTCGAGGCTTGGTAACCAAACCTACATCAGTCTTGCATTACATACTTCACTTGCATACACATGTAATTCAGTTGTGATTCTATTTTTCCCCTGTGTCGTGATAGATTGGGGGCATCTTCAAACTTATCAAGTTTCTCCATGACTGCACAAGCATTTGATTCATCAATTTGCACTCCTCAAATGGAATACCTGTCACTATTAAGCAAAAACATGCAACACTACATGAGATGTCAATTCATTTCCATATGCATTGCATCCATATACTCATAATATCTACTCTACATGCTCATAATCACATCACATCACATCAAAATACATATACATTCATATCGAAGTACAACATACATCTCACAATCATCATACTAACATCTCATGTACATCAAAGTAAAGAAAAATGGACAATGACATGAACACAGGAATGCTCAACTCAAAAACTCATATATTTATCTCAAAAGAATGGGTTAGTACAAAAATTGGCACTAATTGAGTGCTATCGATCAAAATGATACAAAAATGGTGCTGGCACACCAATCAATACATAGCCAGAGGTAAAAAACTAGGAGCCAAGCACAAAGCATCTAACTCTGCCCTGTGATCTTATCTCCAAGAGAAGCAAGAGTAGGAGCCATAGGCAAAGGAGGAGGTGGTGGCATGTTGGGTCTAGCAAGAGTTTGTGCACCTCCCAACTCTTGAGCATACTATGAGAATTGCTACACTTGTAAAGCCTCATTAGGCACCACTGTCGAATATGCAGCAAAGTAGTAAGCTGCTAGGGTCGACTGAAGCTGGATCTCCTCTTGCACAATCTCCAATCTCTACTTAGCAATCTCCATGCACTCTCTCCATTGATCAATCTCTTGCTACTACTCCACCAGCTGTGAGTCCCATATAGCTACCTATACCTACAGATCTCCTAACTATCGAGAGGCCTGATGAATCTACTCTCAGTAGTGCTAAACTATGTCCTACACCCCAACCATAGGCTGATCTAGCATATCCTCATCAAGCATCTTAGGTGCCTACTACTATGGTTGTGCTTGCTGCTATGGGGGTGCCTACTTCTATGGTGGCACCTGCTACTATGGTGGCACTTGTTACTATAGAGCCTCTTGTTGTGGGGCCTACTCCTTTGTCCTCTACCCCTCCTGTCAACCATGTCCTATCCCACTACCCCTGGCACCTAGGTCTAATCCCATCTACCGTGGGGGAATCTATAGCTACTATACCTGGTGCCAGAGCTGTGGCTGCACCTGTGGCTGTGGCTAAGTCTCCTACTATTGTTGAGGCACCTATCTCTATGCTTGACCTACCATCCCCAGTGGATCAGTAAATCTCAAGAATGGATGGCTGATAAGATAAGCCTAATATGCAGGTATCATCCCTACATCTGCTACATCTAGTAGGTAGTCCCACTGAACTGCAGCTAGGTTGCGTATATCTATCATAGATCTACCAAGATCCATCTATGGAGGCCACCCTTCCCTACATATCTTTCCAGTCTAGCGTAGGCACAATACTCCTAAGAAATATCTTGTGGTTGGCTGTATTGCCACCACACCCATGAAATCTCAAACCACTCTATGATCTACATCATCTTGTCCAACAATGGTTGTGAGTTGAACATCCAGGGTAGCTCTCTAGGGGGATCATCCCAGTCCTTAGTCTCTCGCTAGGACTACCATATGATGGAGACTAGGTCATCGAGATGTGTCCTCCAATGCTCTGTCTTACCGAGGAAGACTTGGGTAATGTGCCCTCGAAGTTTGGTAGATGAAAGGCTCCATTGGCTCTTTGGCATCCTCATGAATGGGCCTACATACAAAAAGATTCTCCCATGCCCAGATCTATAACACATAAACTCTGGTGGCCATAGTCTTCTTCTCATGGAAGACTATCTCATGCATCTCGTGGTACAGGTGGGCCAGCATGCACTGACCCCATCCAAAAATCTCTAGTGCCTCTACCATCCAGTGTAGCATAACCCCCCACCCACACTCCAAACTGTGTTGGGTAAAAGCACAAACTTGTGTCACCTCTTTATAAAGAAAAGTGATATTAGAATGTGACAGTTCAACATTAATGACAAAAAAAATGGTATTTGCATTTAAAATATGAAGATGATGTAGACTAATGAAATGTGTAGAATTGTATGAATTTTATGCCTATAATTTTTATTATTTTTTTGACTAAGAATTTATTCATTTTATTTTATTTTGAAGTTCCTTTTTTAACTGTAAAAAATATAGGATGTAGTTCTCGTCAAACAAGTATGTGCAAATCATCTTTTTTTGTTATGATTTGAAAATATTTATAGATGACATGTATAGCTAGTGCACAAAAAAAGAAATAATTATTTTTGATGTATATTTTCTTTGTTATAAGTACTCAAGTTCGACCTTGTCAGAATCCAACAGTTTTTTCCTCCCGTCAAAACTTCCCTATCAAATCTATACCTTCTTGAAAAAAAATTACATACTCATGAAGAGGATTCTCTCCTCTAGTGATAAATATATATTTTTTTAATTTTTGATATGATTTACTATTTTTTTTCATTTTTTGAGAGAGCATCTTCTGAAATGTTGAAATATTGACTTATAATATATTTAGATTATAACATATTATAACTAATCAAAACACTCAAAAATTTATATAATGATGATATTGAATCTGAAATCTATAAAAGGGTATTTTTAGTTTTTTTTTTAAAATTGAGTTTTGATAGAGAAATGAGATTTAACCAAAACAGGCTTTTGTATCACAAACGGTGACACAGATCTATGCTTTTACCCTGCTATCCTCTGTCAGGACATAAGAAATAGCTCAAGAATATAGCTAGCATAGATGCTAGCCTATGTGTTAGCCCATATAAATGCATCAGCTCATCCTAGCTGATGGCTCTACCTCACTGCAGCTCTCTACCAAATACAATAGAAAGTGCCTCTGTGCTTGCTTGGGGCACTGTATCATACACAACTTGTGCACCATGAAAAGGAATCCATAAGATCCTTCATATGTCCTCTGGTGTGATGGTCATCTCCCCCATGGGTAGGTGAAAGATGTTCATCTTCGAATGGAAATGCTCCACCAAAGCTATGAGTAAGCCGTGATTCACCATCACGGCTAGGATCTAGCATAGCAAGGACTAACCCAATCAAGCAATGTGTGCCCAATCAGCATCATCGAGACTCTGTAACAACTCTCCATAGGGTGGATAGTGTGATCCAAATGAAACATCATCAAAGACCTCCTACACACACACAAACAAACAATGACAAGCAAAAGATTAGTACCGGAATGAAATGGCAGAATAAAGCTAATAAAAATGCAAATTTCATCTACAAAAATGAAAATTTTCACCTTTTCTATCATGGGTTCTCACGCGAAGATCTCAAAATCTTGTACGAAGTTCTCCAAATCTCATGCGAAGATTACCTCTTTTATGTGAAAAATCTCCTTGTCATGTGAGAAATGAAGTCCTTGTGTGAGAAATGAAGTTCTCACACATGAAGAATCTCATTCTTTGTATGAGAGATGGGTGTCTCCCGTGCAAGAAACCTCATCGACATGTGCAAAGAAACAACACACCCTATTTCTTCATGTGAGAAGAGATTATCTTCGTGCAAGAAAAGATAGTCTCGTGCGAAGACCATTTGGAAAACCCTAAAACATGCTGAAAAATGCAATGAATGACCTCATAAAGCATGAAAGTAAAGGTACAAAGGTGGGAAATCAATGACTCATTGGTGGTTCGTAGTCTGCTAGCTAGCTGCATCATCTGGAGCACTCAAAATGATGATATCTCATGTTTATTGCCATGTCTCTCTCAGAGCTCAATTTGCTACAAGACAAAAAGCACAAATAAATTGAAAATGACCCCTTGGGCCCTTATATAGCTATTGACCTAATTTCTCAAAGTGTTCCGATTTGTGCAAAAACCACCCCCTGACTAATTTGACCATTCTGAATCCATTTTTGAGATCGAATTCAAAATCTAACACACCTAAGTGCCTTAAAAAGGTGTTTGAAAATTTTGGGGACCGATGCAATTGAATGTTTGTGTAGCCCAAATCTTTCTAATACTTTGCAATTCTTGGAATATTTTCAACTCAAAATCCTTCATGTTTTCAATTTTTTTTTAAAAAGTCAACTCAAGTCAACTATGGCCAAATCTAGTCAACTTTTGTTCAACCTTGGTCTTTGAATCTCACAATCATTTCAAATAAACTCTTAATTTTCTTTTGATCATTCTGATCTCTTATATTCTGTGGAATCTTGAATTTCTTTTATATCTCTCAACATATTGCTTTACATCATATTTTTGGTGTGTCATCTTTCAATTTTTCTCCTGAGGGGTTAGGATGAGTACATCATTAAACTTGAATTTCAAATCAATTTGAATCTTCATCGCTTGGGGCATCTTGTTCCTATCTTATGTCCTCCTCATTTGGGGCATCTTATCATTTAGAGCATCTTGCTCCCTTCTATCTGGCATCTTTTCTATCTATCTTATCTTTTCATCAACTGATCAATCTTATAACAACTCTTCTTAGAGTTTGATGGATAGGTATTGGGATAGTCTAAACCCTGACTCCTAAGGATCAAGACTCATCTTGGAGATGGTCCTATGACTCATAAATCAATCTCAGGTATCTAGGTGTTCTATCTAGATCCTTGAAGGTTTAGCTCCATTTTGGAGATAATCTTCTAAATGCTTTCAATATTAGGTATCTAGATGTCCTATCTGGATCCTTAAAGGTTAAGCTTTATTCTAGAGATAATCTTTTAAATGCTTTCAATCTCAGGTATCTAGGTGTTCTATCTAGATCCTTAAAGGTTAAGCTCCATTCTGGAGATAATCTTTTAAATGCTTTCAAACTTAGGTATCTAGGTGTTTTATTTGGATCCTTAAAGGTTAAGCTCCATTCTAGAGATAATCTTTTAAATGCTATCAATATTAGGTATTTAGCTGTTCTATCTGGATCCTTAAAGGTTAAGCTCCATTCTAGAGATGATCTTTTAAATGCTATCAATGTCGGGTATCTAGATGTTCTGTCTAGATCCTTAAAGGTTAAACTTTGTTATGAAGGAAACCTTTAAAATTCTTATCAATTTTGGGTATCTAGGTATTCTGCTTGGATTCCTTGGGATTAAGCTCTATTTTAGAGATGGTCCTTAAAAGCTTATCAATTGGTCTCTATATCATCAACTTTAGAACCAATCTCATCCTTGCATCGTGCTTTCAGATTTTCTTTGAATTGAACGTGCTACTTGCACATTCATTCAAAGAGGGGCAAAATGTAATACCCCAAAATTGGCTCATTGCCATTATACCAATTTTGGTCTATTTCTGATCAATCCTAAGACATATTCTAATAGACAATTCTTATTCTGCTACTCGCTACTTGACTTAATTGTCAGATGCAAAAAACCCTAATCTGCATTCATCATACTCATAATCTAATCCCTATAGTACACACTCATATTAGTCACATTGAAACCTATTGATTAATATTTAATTTAATTATTAAGGCTAATGTACTAAAGAATTAAATTTATTTAATTTAATAAATATGCTTATTTTGATTAATTAAAAAAAGTTATTTAATTAAATAGGAAGTCATCCTTAATTAATTAAATGAAATTATTTAATTAAATGGAAAATGTATTTATGAGCTCACATCTCACTTATTAAATTAAATAATCTCTTCAAAATTCTCTCTTTAGTTCTAAATGGAAACTCTGAGTGAACTCTCTCTCGAATTGGAAACAATCTAGTTAACTTGCTCTCACAGTTATGACAAGTTTAGTTAACTGCTCATCACACTTAGAATAGAAATAGTCTACTTCACCTGCACAAGGGAGTTTCCATCTTAACTAAATCTTTTCTTCAATCCTAACCATCAATCTGAGTTGATCTCACCCGTTAATGGAATCTAGGAATTCTATTTAAGGAACTCCTAATTCCTCATCACAGAGGTTGGATTTTCATGCTACTGAATTGCTATCGAATTGAGTACTCACATTATTTTCTAATTTCCACATTGCTATCATTTTAGATTCTCATCTAGCTTAATAATGCATACATTGTTGGGTGATGCGACGCGCTCCCCTGCCCACAAGTGGTTAATTATGTGGTGTTCCATGTTCACTAACAGTCATGGCTTTTGGTGCAATGACAAATGGGCCCAACAATTGGTATCAGAGCCTGGTTTTGGCCTGGTCATGGGTTCAAATCTCCCCGGTGCCTTCTCGACCCTGGTAAGCACCTGGTATGCGCATCAAGGGGGAGATTGTTGGGTGATGTGACGTGCTCCCCTGCCCACAGGTGGTTAATTATGTGGTGTTCCATGTTCACTAACAGTCATGGCTTTTGGTGCAACAAAAAATGGGCCCAACATACATCTAGTTTAATTTCTTTTATTGTTTAATAGAATAAATTGCATCTCTCATATAGAATACTTTGCACATTCATTTAGATTAAGTGTATTTAAATCCTTCATTCTTAGAATGTCTGGTTGCCTATACCTCAAATCTGAGGACATTAATAAGGCAAAATCCTTCTAGATAGAAGGTGACAAGTCACTCTGTCAGATCTCTTGGATAAAAAACTCAATGTTTATTCCAGGATGATTCCACAGGTAATGACTATGCTGAAGTGTCTGTGAGGTTTAGAGGCCCAGATTTCATAGGTACAGTCATAATGCGTTCTTCTAGGAAGTTGGTGACCAATTTTGTTGTACAATTTCCAAAAATTTTAGCTTTGGTCTATTGCATGCAATAATCTTTAGTTGTTAGGAAAAAAATACGCCCTATTAGTGATGGTGGGTTTATAGGCCCAATAAAATCCAGCCCCTACTTGGCAAAGGGGTGAACCTCAAATACTCATTGCAATTGCATAGTTGGGTTTCTTTCCCTATTGACACTTCTTTGGTAGATGTTATAGGAACATACATGTTCAAATATGTCTTTGAGAATAATAGGCCATAAGTACCTTGATCTCATAATTTGATCGGTTGTAGCCTCTGCTGGTTCATATCTAGTATTGCAGTTGCCATGATATTGTTCTAGTACTTCTCTCACTTATTCATGACCTAAACATTTCAAATTAATCCCCTCATATGGTTTCTTGTAGTTTTTTCTATCTTCCATCATGTAGGAATCACATTTCATTTTCAATACTCTACATTGGGAACTATTCATCCATTGAGGGTATTGATTTTGCAAGAGGTAGAATACAATATCTTGGTACCATACATCTATGATTATCATTTCATTAGTGTCTATTTGAGACACTATGATTTTCTGTTCATTATCGGCTATTGTCTTGGTTAATCCCTATCCTCTCACTAGCTTCTTTGGTTGAATTTCTAAATCAAACTCTTAAAAGGTAGCCATCTATTTTCCTCTTCTTTCCCTAAACTCATTATGCATTAGAAATGATTTGACTATAGGATCTGACACAATAACATATACTATACTCTTGAGTATGGAAAAATTTCTTGACTACCTTTACTAGGGTGAATGATTGTTTATCTAGATTGGGATAATTCAATTTGACATTCTTTAGTGGGAAACAAATGAATATGATTGGTCTCTTATCTTCTTTATCCTTCTTTTGTGTGAGGATACTCACACATGAGTATTCTAAAGAAAAATAATTGACTTTGAAAGGTAATTCATGATCAAGGCTCACAAGAACTAGGTTAGTAGAAATAACTACTTTGATATTTTCAAAATATTTCTTGACTTTAGGAACATAATCAATTTTCACTCCTTTCTTTAGTAAATCATTGAGTGGGAAAACTTATATTTTGGTGAACTCATTAATGAACTTGTGTGTCAAATTAATCTTCCCAAAGAATAATTTAATCTCTTTGCAACTATGGGGAGGTAAAAACTTCATAATTTTTTCTATCCTTTTAGGATCAATTAAACTACCAACTTCATAAATGATGTGACCAAGGATCTTGCCTTTGGTAACTTTGAATGAACAATTCTTAGGGTTAAGAGATATACCATATTTCGAACATTGGTTGAAAACTTATTTTAGGTTAGTGATGTGGGTACTCATCTCTTTTGAAAAGAATGTAATGTCATCCATATAGATAACTATATATTTATTCACCAATCCCTTAAATGCCTCATCCATTGCTCTTTGAAATGTAGCTCTTGTATTGATTAACCCAAAGGGCATCCTTCTATAAGAAAATTTTCCCCATTTAGTGGTGAATTTTGTCTTTAATCTATATTCCTTGTCTACCATCACTTGGTTATATCTTGAGTATCCATCTAGAAAATACATCATCTTAGACACATTTACAATATATAATACTTTGTCAAGTGAAGGCAAAGGGTAGCTATCTTTCTAGGATGCATGATTTAAATTCTAAAAGTCTATGCAAAGGTGAATCTCTCTAATATTTTTCCTCACTAGTACCAAGTTGGTGACCCATGTAGAATATCAGATAGGGAAAAATAATCTTGGCATCAAGCAGTTTCTCGACTTATTTCATTATCAAGGGTTCAATGGTGGGGTTTATTAGTCTCTATCTTTGGAAAAAAGCCTTAGCATCAGGCTTTCGAGGGATATCATGAGTGATGATATAATCATATGTCTTGAGCTCCTTATAGCTCCATGGAATCAAATCTCTATATTCTATGAGTAACTTGAGCATATTTTTTAATTCTTGGGAATTACAGGCTTTCCCAATTCTCACCATCTTAGTGTTGTCTTATGTTCCTAGGTTATAAGAGTCACATTCTTTGTTTCCCTTTTCTTCATTGGCCCTCTTGCTCTGTGCTAACTCATCTTGGTCAAATATGCATTCGAGCTCCACTATCCCCTTAGGAATAGTATTACTTTTTAAAATTATGACCCCATCTTTATCTTGCAGTTCATCTCCTTTAGGTTTGTCATCTACTATGTCATAAATTTCTTCTCCTTTGAAAAAACCATTGCACATAATGAACTCCAGGATGTGTTGATCATCTTGGAAGACCTAAAAGTTAGTAATGTTATCTAGGATATATGGGGTAGTCACAAGTTCTATTGAGAATATTTTGAGTTTTGTTCTTTCCATGGGCTATAATGTAGTAGTAGAAATTTCAAGGGCATTGACTACTACATTTCTCCTTTTAGGAATAGATCTTACATTTAGGGATTCAAAATCTTCCATCAAGTCCCAAACTCTCTTTTAGTAAGTGAGAAATATTCTTTCAGTGCAAGTATAGATTAATTTGATTTGTTGAATCACCAATTGGAAGTCTCCTTTAACTATGAGATCTTTGACATCCTTTTCTAATACAAAGAGGAGTCCACATATCAAGATTACATGTTCTGAAATTTTTTTAGTACACATGAATTGTAAATGATATGTAGAATAAAAATACCTACCTTTGGGATTAACCAGTTCAACACTTGCTCTAGCTCCTAGTTTACATTTGTAACCACCAAATTTGAGTGTCCACATTGGTTGTTCTTTTGGTTTCTTCTGCTTGTGTTTATTTTTCTAAAGCTTTTCTTTCACTTGGAATTTGAAAGATTATTCTCTGGGACCTATTACATTATTTCTTGTGTTGGGCTTGATGAGTCACCAATGGTTACTCTTGATATAGGGATTGTTGGTTTTTTATTCATATTCAATTTCCTCAATCAACTTCAAGATTTTAGTAATTTTTGGTTTAGGTCAAATGACCACTAAGGTTCAACCTTGACCTTTCACAAAGTGTCACCTTCTAAGAACTTTAATCATCCTTGGTGAGGAGAAGATAAAGCTCCCCCATCTAAAGAGGTGTCATTGTATGAAGTATTTAGATCTTCTTTTATCTCCTCTTCATTGCTCATGTTTTTAGGTGTATATAAGTGACTTGAATTATCTTTAGATATTCTAATTGTGGTTTGACAAATTTCTGAGTTTGTTATTTGAGTTATCACTTGAGAAATTGCTTCTTGATAGTCTAATTACTCAAACTATGAATGGTTTTCCTGATGCAACTTGAAAATCTAGGAAGGAGAAAGATATTTCAATATGCTTCTTCATGAAAACACTGTATATTTGCAACCATTCTATCAATGATCCACATTTTAATTTCTTCCCATGGGGTAGGGTTCTATGATCCTATAATTGGGTTATTAGATTTTTTAATTAAAGTTATATAAAGAGCTATTATCGTGTACGAGCCTAAGTTTGATTGAGAAATGCTACTTCATTTAGAGTGTTATACTATATAATTTTGGAATGATGTCTATTTTAATTTTTTTGTTCAATCCCTTTGAAGGCAATCATAATTAGATGAATTCTATTTAGAACTATCCTCTTAGGCATTGGTTCCATTCTCTACTTAGTAATAGACTATATGTTTCTAGAATCTCTACCACATGTATGTCAATGATATCTTGGATTTGGTGGTTGTAGTCAAATGCATGTGAACATCCTTCAACACTCCTATGACCTTCACTTCTATTTTTTCAAGTTGGATCACTATTTGATTCATTAATTTAGTGGTGACCTAACTTCTGAGATATCAAAAGTAACATGACATTGGAAGAACCTATTTAATCAATGAGGCAATTTTGAAGATATTTGCTAAAGATTCAAAGACTAAGAATGAAAGGGGGCATTTTGGCTTTGTCTTTATACATGGTAGGCATAGCCTCAAAGGTTTTAAATTGTGGAAATATTGTCTTCTAAGGGCTGACAATAGGTGTTGTCTTTCTATGATCAAGAGTTTTCAATAGTGCTTCCCTTTGGCTAGGACAACTTTGTAGCATTTTATACATGGAGATATTAGCCTTATTTATTTTTAGCATGTGCACATCCTTAGTTGGAAGTGAGTATGCTTTTTTTTCACTTAGTGCACATGCACAAGTGTGCAACTATGTACTTTTTGCACTTTGAGTCAAAATTTTCTCTTTTGACCTTTTGTTATTGCTTGTGCTTTCCTAACTAGGTATCATGGACCATCCTAGACTTGGAGAGAGACCATAATCCATGAAGGCACTTGACTAGGTGATTTGATGGGGATATCTTGCTTGAAAAGAGGGGTTCCCCATTTTGGACTATCAAAATGGGGCATGCATTGTGAAACCATAATAATAAGTAACAAATCCAAAAGGATGTTTTGCTTCTTTCTGTAGAAAGTGTTGATGATTCATGGGTTTTAGATTCAAGGGCTTCATTTCATGCTACTCCCCATTGAGGTTATTTCCTAGATTATGTCCAGGGGGATTTTGGGCTTGTATTTTTTGGGGATAATGAACCCTATTAGATTGTTGGAAAGGGAAAAAATAAGATTAAGTTGCAGAATGGGAATCATTGACAACAATAAGAGGTAAGATATGTTCCAAGGCTGAGTAGGAATTTAATTTTAGTAGGGTAATTGGGTGATGAGGTTTGTGTAGTTACTTTTAATGACATGAAAAAAAAACTCCAAATTTTGAGGTTGAATCTCCAAAGAAGGCCGACTTTTGTACAATCATGATGTTGGCAATATGGTTAGATAAATGTCTTGAGAATTGTCATTTATGGAAACATGTATTAAAATTTTCATTTATACATTTAGAGTTATAAAATTGTCTAAGTGTTAGATAGTTTGCAACAAGATAGAGACATATGTGATGTGTAAAAATGACATACTTCAAATCAAATTGTGTGTAGTTGATTATAGAATTATAATAATGTCACGATCATGTGGTTAAGTGTAAAAATGTATATAGATAATACGGTATGAGTTATGATTGAATTGCCAATATAGGTATTTGATAGAGTAGAACAAAGCATAAAAGATAATTGAGTTGTATGACTTAAGGAATTATTATGGTAACAAAATAATTACTAAGTCATGATGAGCCAACTTTGTGGATACTATTCCATAAGTTATTTTATATTATATCAAGCATGTGGACACATGAAGGCTAACTAAAGAGAGAATTATAAATTGTGAAGTATAAGTAAAGATCTTATCTTGCATAGATAATTGTGTGTGATATGTGATATTTGTGATAGATGTGAAGTTGATGAGATGATATGAAAACTATGTGATGCAAGATCTAATGTATGATCATAGAAAGTGTGAATTGTAATAGTAAAAAAGTATTGTATATATATCTATTCTTGGGAAGAATTTTATTCTATAAATGCATGTTAGGGTAGTGGGCTCTTCTTGCATACATTGTATTTGATCTACCAACTCCTAATAGGGTTGAAGCAACTCCTAATAAGGTCAAGGCTTCTAATAAGGGCTAGTCCTCTAACAAGGACTCAAGACACTATATGAACTTTCTAGACTCTTAACAAGGTCAATATCCTTAACACAACCCTTTTTTTAGTGAATTACCTTCTGGGTATCATCCCCATTAGGGTTTTCCCTTGGCTAGGGTTTTCCTAGTTGAAAAATAATGGTGTTATGAGTTCTGTATGTGTATTGTTATATTTACTATTCAAAATTGTTGGTTTACTTTCATATGCAAGTTATAAAGTAATTAGCAATATTTAATTATGGGAAATAATTTGTAGAATATTGATTCACCCCCTCTCAGTATTATCTATTTCTAACAATTGTTATTAGAGCATAGCTAATATAAAGAATTTTAATAGCTTGAATAAGATCCCTATGAATATGGAACAGTTAAAGAAAAACCTTGAAGGAGCTCTTGAATATATCAACCTTCTTACAAAAGAAAGAGATAACCTAAAAGATAGGTATGAAGATGCAAAAGTCTATATTAGCAAACTAAAAGACAAGATGGATGATCTCAAATGTGGCAAGGAATAATTTGTGTAGACTAGTGACAATGATGAAGTAGGAAATATGAAGAGAGAAAATGAAATCTTGAAATGTGAATTGAAAATTGTTGAACTTGAGTCTTAAGAAAAATGGTAGTAAGAGTGAACCTAAACTAAAAACTAAGAATGCAGACCTTAGATCCTTGTTGAGTCGAGTAACATCTAAATTAGGTACTATCAAGATTAATCATTTAGAATTAGACAAGTACAATATCATTGTGAAAGGGAAATTGACATAATCTAAGTAACACTTAGAGAAAGTTTATTCCAATAGTGAGAAGATTGATGAACAAATATTTCACCAGAGACCTTCTTATGATAAGACAAGACTTGGATATCTTATTAAAGAGAAATCAACCAAGAAAGTTGAAATTAGAAGATAAATAGATCTAGTTATTGAATCCCCTAAAGAATCTAATCTGAGTAAGGTATAATCAAGAATAACTATTGAAGTATCAAAAGAAATTGAATTAGTTGATTTATTAATGAAACATGATGAACCGAAGAAAACATAGCAAGTTGATAAAGCTAAGAAAAATGAACCACCCAAGGAAGTAAAATATGAGTTCAGAGGTAGAGGTTTCATATGAAATAAAGTTGGTCATATAAAGAGAGATTGCATAAGTAATTATTTTAAACATATTACTAATTTCTATAATTATAATTGTCATGGTTATGGACACAAAGAAATAGATTGTGAGAAACCTAAGTTTGATCGTAATAATAAAAATAGTAGAACGTTTAGAAAGACTAACCCTATAGGTAATGAAAGAGGGAGATCACATAGTAGATCCAATGATGAAGAGATAACTAATAGAGTAAAGAAATAGTTTGTGTTACAAGTATAACAAACCTAGACACATTACAAGAAATTAGAGAGCACTTGAAAGTTAGAATGGAACCAATCAGAGAAGAAATGCACCTATTTTTTAGTTATGTAATAACTTTGGACACACAACAAGATATTTTAGAATGGATAGAAGACACTTCAATAGGAATCCTAACTATAGAAGGAACAACAATAGAAATGACAAAAGGAATGGCAATGACAGTGATAATAGGCAGAAGGAAGTAATCATGGAGCATGTTGATGAATTAAAAGAAGCATTTGTGAAAGATAAGGATCTAGAAAGATCTTATATAGTTTTGGAGGAACAATATTTTGATGCACTTGATGAGACATTGAAGTCAAAAATTATTTGTGACTCATCCTACCTGAAATAAGTAGTTTCAGAAGAGGTAGAGCATTTGTTGGTTAGAAATGATGTTAGAGAGTGAGTTGGAAGTTGCATAGTTAATAGCAGGTAGATGAGATAGAAAGGAAGCTATGGTCACATGCACAAGCTTAGATATGATCACAGTAAGCAAGAATTCAAAAAAAAAGTTTACAAGTAAACAAAGATAGTATTTGAATTTGTGGCAGATACACATTTGATGTGTAGTATGATTTGAAATGATTTAAGTATTGTGAACAAGATTGTGAGTACCATTTGTTCATATGAAGTGTCTTGAGTGAATTGAGGAGAAATTTGATAGAAAATTGAAGTGCAAAGAGAAGTTCTTGAAGCACAAAGTTGTATAAACCCTAAACACAATTGTTAAGGTATTTTACAAAGTTTGAATTCTTTCAGTGCATTCAGGTATAGTTAAAATGGACTATCAGACCATTTCTTATGTGAGTGAAAGGCCAAGATATATATTCAATAAATACCCTTTTTTTTGGCTTATGGATGACCCATTGGGAGCATTTTCACAAGTTTCATAGAATGTGCTTGATGTTAAAGACATCAAAAGCTATATATATTGTAAAATTGAGAGCACAGGTGATGTAAATATACACAAGGACTTAGGGACCATGTGTAATAATGACCTATCTTTAAAGTTTGAGTATGCACACCTAAGTGAGTTGACTTTAGTAAAATATATGTTTTATATGGAGTTTGACAACAATTATTGGACCCAATTCACAAGGCCATAGGATTGAGTAATGAGGGATGCAATCCTATAAATGAGAAGAATGTAAGGAAAATGGTTGAGATAAACCTAAACAAAAGATTTGACGGAAGGAACATGAAGGTAGACTTAATTTAGGGAAAAAGAGTAAAATTATTGAGTAAGCTATTAGGGTACAAGTTTAACCATGGCTCAAGGGTTAAGTTAGTACCAACCTACTTCTTACTTGTCACATATGTAATGGAAGTTCAAGGAAGAAAAGTAAATCTGTGTGAAATTATCACATTATAGTTGTTAGATGACATTTCCAAAATTGAAGAAGACAAAGAACATAGTATTCAGATTTGAGTCCTTATTGATTCATTTTTTTTCTATGCTACAAAGAAGTTCCTAGGAATGAAAAATTGGGATAACAATGAGTGCATAATGAAATTGGTGACTCATACTATAGATCAAAGATGGAGAATTTCAAAGATGATAAAATTAATAGAGTGATAAATAATTTCCAGACTAAAATGAAATAGATGTTTAAAATACCTCCGTCCATGGTAGAGAAATATAAGGATGAAATATGCTTCATGGTGGAAATAGATAACACCTGCATTGAAGCTATGGAACCAAGGGTAAAATTCATAGAACCCATGGGATATGAGATGAGCACATGACTTATTAAAGGGTATGCACATATCATACTTCAATCTAAGAAGGACACTGAATGCCCTAGATGGGAAACCTACAAGGAGAAGATGGGAATAGTTCATTCCAAACTACATAGCGAAAAGAGTAAGAAGAAAGTGGAGAAAGTAATTGATTCCATCCTTAACGAATTAGGTATGACCTATGAAGAATTAAATGAGGTAAAGGGAATCACATTAGAGATGAAGGAAAGTGGTAAATTAGAGGTGTTAACAAAAACACCTATTGTTGTGATAGGACCTTTAGAAGGTGTAACCATTGCACAACCCTATGCAAGCCCCTATTGTACTATATGCAATAGTTGTGCAAGTGCAACCAGTAAAGATAAGGAGTGATAAAAAAAGGAGGTGGCCAAAGGTGGAACACCTATTATGTAGAGGAAATCAAAGAGACTAGTTAGGATGAAACAAGAACTTGTATCATCATCCAAGAAAAGAGTCAAGTAGACCACCAGTAAACCAGGAAAGAGAAGAAAGACACTATTGTTGGAAACACAAGATGAGTAACTAAGAGGGAGGGGTGAGTTAGTTATCACAAAAATAAATCCTAGATCCCTTAGATGTTAATACAAATCAAAACCAAACTCTTCTCAAAATTAAAATACTACTGTAACTTAGTTAGCATTGAATCACTCAACAAACACTAAAAATTACTTCTACTTAGCAATCACTAAAATAAATGCTTCTTAAGATGTTTAATTTTATTAATCATATTTAAAATAACTATAGAAAAAATAACGTGAACACATATTATACTAGGATTTAACATGGAAACGCAATTTGGGAAAAACTACCAATTGCAACTAGTTATTGTTCTTAACTCTTCTAAAGTGAGCATTGTTAGGAACCAACCCCATTAATGGTTACAAAATATGCTGTTAGGTGTGACCCTATAAAAGGATTTAATCACCATATTAGGAGTGGCCTTGTTTGAGGTATTTAGACACTTCAATCTAGAAATGCCACCTTGTTAGAGGATTTGGCAAATAGCTATCAAGCCAACTCTGTTAAGAGATTTGATACACTACTACAATTATTAGAGAGTAACAATGATACAAATTGATTGCTGATTTCTTTTTCTAGCTTGAATACTTGATCCTCCTTGATTAGATTAAACTTTGTAGATTAGTCAACTAAGGATACTCTGTTATCCTTCTAATTTTCTTCCTTTGTTTATCTTTTCAATCCATGTTTCTCATATTCAATCCCCACAACTTGACCTTATACTTATATCTTTTTCCTTATCAATTTGGCTTGAATACACTTACAAATATTCAATATTCATTCCTTAAGCTAGCTAGACCTAACAAATAAATTCATCAAACTAAATATTTTGATTCAAGAAAATCCTTCATTAGCTGACCTAGCTCAGTCAACACTAACTTAGAAAAGACATTCTTTAGACTTTCTTTATTAATTGCATGAACTTAGTTAATGTAGTATCCTAAATTTATTTCCTTTGGTAACCAAGTGAGCTTAGTTAACACTAGTTCCATGCTAACTTCTCTTTGGTGCCCAAGTGAACTTGGTAGACACTATCTTCCTACAAATTTTCTTTGGTGCTTGAGTGAAGCTTGACACATACTGTCTCTAAACTTGGTTTACTCTAAAATTTTTGGTAGACACTAGAAATTATCTTCATCACCCGAGTGAGCTCAATAGACACTGATTGGTAAAGACTTGACATTTTGTGTAACATCAAATATAATATACAATTTAACAATTTTTTTCAACATCTACAAGTAAGTGATTCTAAAGAATCTAAGGATGAAGTTGATGATACACTAGTGGAGCAAGAAGCATAGGAAGGTAGAAAGACAAATAAAAAGAAAGCATGAAAGCCAAAGGTAGAAAACCTTAACATGTAAATTATCAATGATGATAATTTTGTACAGTTGAACAAGTATTATAGTTTGTACAATACTATGGATAGAAGACAATTAGAGAATTTCATAGTAAGTAATATGATACTATAGAATAAGAGGTTTGATAGTATACAAGATATGATTCTAGAAGATCTACTTAATAGGTTATTAAAAAAAGAAAAGTCTTAGAAGGAGACAAAAATTTGAGAATAATAATGATCAACAAGTTGTGTGAAACTAACTCCAAGGAGGACTCAAATAGAATTTTGAAGGGCATTGAGCCCTTGCTAAGGAAAAAAAGAAGAGAAATTATTTTGATGGGAGGAAACTATGAGGATTTTAGGAAGGAAATAAAGGAGAGAATTGTAAAAATCATGAGCACAATGCCAAAGATGAGTGTGTAGTCCAAACTTATAAGCCTAGTCTATGTGGAAGCAAGCACACCTTCAAGTAATAAAGAAGTAGAGGAGACACAACGTACACCCTTACCACTACACATTATTATGGGTACTAAATTCATGCAAGTGTACAGTACTCACATAATCATAGATGCAAAGGAGAATCTTTTTGCAACATTTAGGCAATCCATTGTTGGCAATATCACATCATTTACTAGCTTTGATGATGATGAAGAAGAGAAAAAGAAGGAAGATGCTGAGAAGAAGATAAAATAAGTGGAAGAAGAAGAAGAGAGGAAGGAAGAGAAGAAAGAGCTACAAGAAGAAGGAAAGAAAAGAAAACAAGAGGAAGAGGTAAGGAAGAAGAAAGAAAAGAGGAGAGAAAGAAGGAAGAGGAAAATAATAAGAAAGAGGAAGATGAAAGGAAGAAGAAAGAAGAAGAAGATCAAAGGAGAAAGCCAAAATAACAATTGAGAAATTGGAAGAAGAAAAGAAGAAGACCAAGGAAGGAAAGAAGACTATAGTTACATCCACTCTAGTTGTAACTCCTACGATAGTAGCAGTAACATCTGATGATGATGATGATAAAAAGGGACTAGTGAGTTCTTTGAGCAAATTTCTCCAAAAGAAAAAACTAGTAAAGTCTCTAGAGAAGACACTAACTGAAGTCTTGGATAGAATGCAAAGAATATTTACCACAATTATAACTATTCTAGACTTGCAGTCAATGGCCAAGGAATTGGTGAATACCTTTGATAAGAAATTCACAATACTATCATAGGTAGCTTTAGTACAAATGTAGAGAAAGCATGATGCATCACTATTTGATACAGTATGCACAAATGCTAGAAATGATCTGAAACTTTAAATGTGTACATTAAAGAATTGAGGAAGAGAACAAATGAAGGAAATACATTGTATGGATAGTGCACAATGTCACACAATTACCTGTCATATTTTGATAATAAGATCAAAGGAAAAATGAGTAAACTTCAGATACTCACTATAAGAATGTAGCAACCAGAGGCCAGAATTGAAGATTTTGAAACTGAGATGGAGAAGATTCACAATGCTATCATAAGAATTGAGTTTGACAAGGAAAAGATATTAAGGAGATTCTCTATCCTCAGAGAATACTTATCACCCAAAGTTGTCATTTTCTAGAGACAATTGGAGGAGTGTCTTGTAGCTAAGACATCCTATGATAAATTTGCCTATATTGACTTGAGTGCAGTAGAAGTGGCATCTTATGCACTTCGTACACTCATCAATATATCTGATATAGTCAAAGAGAACTAGAAGAAGGAGTTTGACACATTGAAATATGATTTTTTATATTGCATATCCCAAATGTCTAGCTAATTAATAGAAGGCAACTATTTTGCCACCTTTTTCATTGATGTCAAAGGGGGAGAAATATGTAAAGGAAAATTGTATGATTGCAAGTACTAAGGAGGAGAAGTAATATATGTAAGGAAATTGTATATTATATATGTAAGGGGGAGTATACCTATGTATCAATGTAAAGGAGTGATAAGAAGTGTAGTGATCCATCAAAACATGAATAAAATTATTATCTTTTGAAGGCAATTTTGTGTAAGTTACTTTCATTTTTTTTTGTTATGTATGATATTATTATTAGACTTAGCCAATTTTCCAAAATGTTGCCATCAATTCCAAAGGGTGATATTTTTGGAAATATGGTCAGATAAATGTCTTGAGAGTTTTCATTTATGGAAATATGTATTCAACATTTCATTTATGCATCTAGAGTTAGAAAATTCTCTATGTGTTAGATAGTTTGCAGCAATACCGAGACATATGTGATGTGTACATACAAAAAGCTTCAAATGATCTTATGCATAATTGAGGATAGAATTATAATAATGTCATGATGACATGGTTAAGTGAGAAGATGTGTATAGATAGTATGACAAGAGTTATGATTGAAATACCAGTACAAGTATTTGACAGAGCAGAATAGGGCATAATAGAGAATTGAGTTGTATGACTTAAGGAATTATTTTGGTAACAAAATAATTAATAAGTCATGATAAGCCAACTTTGTGGATATTATTCCATAAATTTTTATATATCATTTCAATCGTGTGAATACATGAAGGCTGACTAAGGAGAGAATTACTAATTTGCAAAGTATAAGTAAAGACCTTATCTTGCATAGATAAGTGTGTGTGATATGAAATATTTGCAATATATGTGAAGTCAATGAGATGATATGTAAACTATGTGATGCAAGATCTAATTTATGATCAAAGCAAGTAAAAATTATAATAGTAAAATATTATTGTATGTATATCTACTCTTGTAAAGAACTTTATTGTATAAATGCATGTTAGGGCAGTGGGCTCTTCTTGCATACATTGTATTTGATCTACCAACTCCTAATAGGGCTAGGGCTTCTAACAAGGCTTGGGCCTCTAACAAGGAATCAAGACACTATATGTACTTCATGGACTACTAACAGGGTCAATATCCTTAACATAATCCTTTTTTTTTAGTGAATCATCTTGTGGGTATCATCCCCACCTAGGTTTTCCTTGGCTAGGGTTGCCCTAGTTAACAAATAATGGTGTTATGAATTCTCTATGTGTATAGTTATATTTTTTGTTCAAAATTTTTGGTTTACTTTCATAAGAAAATTATAAATTAAATAAAAATATTCAATTATGGGAAAAAGTTTGTAGAATACTGATTCACGCCTCCCCCCTCCCACTATACAATAATCACCAATAGGTTAAACAAAAAACATGAATTAGCAAAAAGAAGAAAAATTAAAAATAAAGCAAAGAACATGCACATATTAATGAATGTCAAGAAGAGGTTAGAAAATGAAGAATTTCATTAATAGAAGGCAAAAAGAATACAATTACATAGCATAAAGCTACTACAATGAACCAGATAATAACCCAAAAAATATCTACAAGATTTATTTTTAAAGAGTTCAAGCATAAGTAAAATGTTTACATGAAGTTAAAACTCCAACTATGACAAAGTTTGATTAAAGAGGAGAGCATTTAAGAAATATAAAAAAAAAAATCTAATTTTTGCAGCAACTTGCTCATTTAAAGTGACAACAAAGAGCCAAAAGGAATGAACCCAACACATAAAAAGATTATTTGACCACTACAAGTAATAAATAAACATAGAGATGCACTGGTGTTATGATAAAAATGCCATAAATGTTTCTCAACATTAATGAACTAGCCTTGGAAATGTGTCATGGCTACAAATAGATCAAATCATATTGCTATCAAAATATTGTTGGGATGGGATAACACAAGGTGTTATCCCACCTGTGCACACTTGTAGATTCGATCCACATGGAAAATGATTTGATCTGCCAAAAAAAATGAACCGTCAATGAGGATATTTCTATTTTAAATGGGCATCCTAGATGTTACAAAAGAATCCCAATAAAAGATTAAAATATAACTATTGATGAATAAATCCTTAAAATTTGATGGTTGACACAATTTCCAAAAAATGATGAAAGAACCAACAATTTTTTTTTCCATCTCATAGGTTGCCAAAATGACTTGTTATGAAATAGAAAAATGGGTTAACATGAAGGTTAACCCCTTGTCATGTGACACTTTCCTGAGCCCACCACAACTATTGGTTTGAAGAAGGAGAACCCACGAGAAATCTTAGAAAAAAATATTATTTTGCAAGAGGGAAAAATGGACTCTTGTGAAATAGAGAAACATGCTTATAATAGGAAGGCTTTTCTATTTTTCAAAGGGAAAAAAAGTGTATCTTACAAAATAGTGAAACATGGGCAACAAAAAAGTTAGCCACAAATATGACGTGTTAACCTACCATGAAAGAATTCATCCCATTGAAGATTTCTTATATCAATTATCTATGATAGGATGGATGCGGGCAAAAGTAGCCAACATGAATCGAAGTGTCAATAGTTGTTTTGGGGGGGGGGGGGGGGGGGGGATATGTTTATTTGGAAGAATGCTCATGGGCCCTAGATTGACATTTAAAATGGTGATCACAAGCACTATGGTTATGCTAGTTTTTCTAGAGATTTGGTTTGGTTTAAGATTAATCAAAATCATTCCCTTATCTTCTTTAGAACAAAGAAAAAGAGAAATCAAACAAGGTTAATAGATGACATTGGTAGAATATTTCTATGATATAGGATGTAGATTGAAAGCATATAATGGAGGTTTAGAAGGGAAAGTAAATCTTGAGGTAATAAAGGCTAATAGAGACTATGAATAATACTAACAATTTCTTATTCATGGGGAAATTTCAAAAACTAATGGATAGGAGAGGCTACAATTTTCATGGACATAAGACAAGGGAGACCAAATCTAACTTGAAACTGATCAAATTTTTTACTATAACAAAGGTGATATCTAGATTTTTTCCACCAACTTCTATAGGGAATCTAATAGATCCATGGACAAGATAAGTGTACCTATTACAATTTTGGATCATCACATAATCTTTGTCATAGAATCACATTACAATTATCTATTGTTAAAATGTGCTCTAATTATCACATTCACTATGAAAGTAGGGCCATAAGAATATCATGAGAAAAAATACCATTAACCTTTGAAACAATATAAAGACGACCATCATGTTGTTTAAACATCTCAAAAGGATCAAAGGTAATGCAAAGCTTAGGTTTAGCTCCATATTTAGGCTTATATTTTTATTTTTCAATAAGATTGACAACATTATTGTATTCAATACACTTATCATCATAGTCGATAACATGGAGAAAAGAAGAAGGTAAAGACTAGGTAGACTCAACTGTATTGATTGAATTAAACAAAAATGGGTATAAATTTGCAAATTTTGGTTGGAAGGTTCTAAAAATTTATTTCCTTGATCATTAATAGAATAAATGAGGTCCTAAACAACTAATTTCAAATGGAAAAACTTCTCAATATCATGACCAAGTTGACAATAGTATTGATAAAAAGTTTTTTATCAAAGAATTTGGACAAAGGTTTGGATGTGTCAATTTATTTAATAGGAAGAAGAGTTAAAACTTTAGAATCAATCAGTTGTAACATCATTAGGAAAAAATTCATAAAGTCACATAAATTTATGAGAGGGTATAAAAATATGTGACAAAAGAGAACACACATTTGGATATTGTTTCCAATTGTTCAACAACAATTCTGAATGAATTATTGATTTTGATTAAGAAATTGGGTTTCTAAAACTTATTATAAGATCAAGATGCGACATCACTCTTATAAACTAGAATAGTTAGAGTGGTTATATCAAACTAAGTCATTTCAAGATAATAATCACAAATCATTGTACACAATTGAGTAAAAGAAGAAAAGTTAAAAAGTAGACTTTTATCTCTAATATCTTTTTGTAAAATAAAAATAAAAATATGTTGTACATCAATATTGAGCACATGATAAGAAATTTGAGTATGAAAATGCTTAAATATTCCAATGAAATCAGTCACTTTTGTTTAATACCTTGTTTACAATGTATTGAATTGGTAAAAAAAAACATAGGACCAATATTATTTTGCAATTTTTAGATGAAAGAATTAACAAGCGTCTAAAAGTACTCAATAGAATAAGGGGACAAATAACAATGCTATTGCAAAGATTTATCTTGAAAAATTCTAAGAATCAATTGATATAAACATAAACCAATGATTATGAGAGAAATCACTAATGTGTTTGAAAGGTCTTAACACAAGTCAAAGGATCACCTTTACCGTTATAAGTCTCTAGGTAAGGAATATCCATTAATTAAGGAATAATGACATAGACGATATCCAAAGATAAATGAATAACAATGTCACAAGTAAGAATGTTGAATATGGATTAGGTCATGATTCATGAAAGAAATTTGTGTATCTAAGGAAGATACAATTTGAGCCAAGTTATTAATAGTAGAATTGGTAGTAAGAGTGCTAGGAGATATGTGTGGAATTTTTAGACTATTATGAGAAATGGAAGGAATGGTGGAATATGAAAAGGAATACTATTGTAAATTGGAATTGTTGAAGGTAATTAAGTACATGAAAAATTGAATGAAGAGTAAAAATAATAATATTAAGAATACTAACATGTTATGGGTTGATATCTTGAATGGAAGTAGCAATAATAGGTGGAGCATAAGTGGACACACTATAAATAGAGGTAGAAATGGGTATGGAGGTCTCAACACTACTGGGAGGTGGAATAAAGCATAAATTTTAGGGACAATATCTAATAGTCTTAACATTGTTATCAATGGGATGAGAGAAAATACACAAGATATTAACACCATGTTCATCGCTACAAATTGTATCTCAATCCTCTATAATGGAGATACGCTCAAGATTAGACTTTTCTTTTCCTAACCACTACTCATTTTTTTGAAGTTGTGAGAATTTCTTAAGAATTAATAAGAGGGACTCTTAGTGTATTATATTCACTATGAGAAGAGTGGGAATAATTGATCTTAATAATAGGAAAAATATCATAGTAGGCATGTTGGTTCCATAAAGATCTAAAAAAATAGAGGACTCGGGATTAAAGAAACCCATAAGTCTATGACTTATCCTAATTGAAATATTATATGTAGGACTCAACATAATAATAATGTAAAAGAGTATTAAAGTGAGATAGACCTAATGCACATATAAAAACTTGAAAGATATTATGAAATTCAACCAAGAAAAATAGATTTTTTTGATGAAAAGCACATCTAACTATCAAATATAAAGATCCAATATAAGCATCCAAAGGATATCTATAAATGAAAAGAGGATAAAATCTACCAAAATTAGAAGTATGCAATAAGAGTTGGGTTCACTAAAAATTTATAGTGGTTGTGATAAGGAGAGATGGGATAAATAAGTACACTCACACACCCCTTTTAACAAGTACACATTTAGAAGGAAGATGCCCCACTAGGCTTGAGAGAAGATCCAAGCACTAGGTTATACTTTTTTTTTTGGATCAATAAAATAAAATAAAATTTATAAATATTTGAAGAGTGCATACAAGCCAAAAAAAAATATAATTGAGAGATGTGAAGCATCATAAAAAAAAAGACCACTAAACTGGTAAATTTGCCTCAACAGGTTGATCCATATAGACACAAAATTTTTCCAAGCCATGAAAGACTCAACTAGAGGGCCATAAAAATTATAGAGATAAAAAAAAATTACATTCCCTACACACCTATAGAAAAATTCTTTAAGTGACAAGGATTCTCAAGAATGAAACCCTTTACAAAAACTTAAACAAAGATGGAAAAAACACAAATGCCACTAAATTGATAGCCTTCAAAACCTATACCATTCCTCTAGAAAAAGAAAGAAAGAAAAAACTAACACCAAACCAAAATTGACACGAACTCACTAGTTGAGAGGTCATAGGGCTCAAAACTAGGCTATTTGAACCAATTGGTCACTTCTTCCTTGGAGAAGTTTAGGCTCACAAGACAACCCATTGTCATTCCTCCATGACCACAAGCACCAGTAACAGTATTAAAATAGACTTTACCTGCACTCCCTACCATAGCCTCCTCCTAAGAAACACCATTGGACTCTCCCACCTCCCTTCCACAACCACTGCCTCTCCACCACCCTAGCCTATGACCCTAAGTTTCCTTCATATCATTGGACAAACATCATAAATAGAAGGAGATATAGATATTATAGGCATAATTTTATACTTCCTCCGACCTACCATCACCATCACCCAATTTTTCTCAAGTCCTGTAGGAAGGAAAGAAGAGCCCTCCACACTTTTTGAGCATCCACCAAATGCACCTCCTAAGGTTGAGAAGAAGTTAAAAATACTAGTGGTTGTAGTTCACCATGACCACCCCCAATCAGCCTCCAAGGCTTTTGAAACATGTGTAGGCCTATCCCAACCTCTACCTTATTAACAATCCTTTCAAGATTTTCCACCCACTTTGGTTCCAGGAAAGCATGGGCCACCCTTAACACCTCATCTCATGAAGAACATATGATAAGGGAAAAACCCAAAAAAAGAGACAAAACATCCATATTTGTCTTGGGATGTTGAAAAGTTATTTGAAAATTACATGAAGCATTTAGACCACTACTTCCCAAAACTTTAATTGGTCAATATTGAAAAGATTCTGCATCCTAAAAATTGAATTGGGACCAGTGAACCAAATGATCTAACCTAAAGTCTCCAAAGACAAATTAGCTTCCATGGTAACATTAGGAGAATTCAACACTAAAAACCACTCAAAAGCTAGATCATAAGGTGAAAATGGTCCTCATCACAACCAACTTAAATACAAGGCTAAGCCCTCACCAAAATTTTGGCATGATCGATCCATCCTTGCCAAACATATGCACGAAGTTCCCTTCATACACCATCATTATTTCCTTAACCTCCCCCCTCCTCTCCACACAAATTTAAGGTCACATCACTTTCCTTTGAAAATTCTCCCTACCTTCATTTCCATAAAAGCTATAATCATGCCTCAAAGTGGTATAAAATTCCCAACCAACATGTGGGTGCTAGAATGTTGAATCATCTAGAACCATTGGGTGAATATCTTGAAAAAGTTCAAGTTTGTCCACAAGGGACCCATCCACTCCTATGTTTGAAATTTTATCTACCACCATGTTGCCGCTCTCAACACATACATGACTTTTAATTCCTCAAAGGATTCTAGTAAACATTAAATACACCTAATGTATCTCTTGAGATACCATGTATCCATCCTTTGAAGATTTCATTGATAATCAATTGTGAGTCTCCTTCTAGATGGAGTTTCCTTACTCCCACTTGTTGGGCCATCCTGACCACCTCAAAAGCCACCTTGCATTCAACTTTGTTATTTATTACATCAAGAATTCTCTTTGCTTCCATTCCAATGATGGACCCCTGAGCATCATGAGCCACATACCCAACCCAACCTAGCCTAGGTTATCTCTGGATGCCCCATCAAAGTTTACCTTGATCCATCCCTTTATTGGCAAGGTCCAAGTGCATGCCAACCCCTTCCCAAGAGGTTGAACCCTCACAACTCAATTAATAGGGAAATTCCAAGTTTTACATTGATCCCTCACTAAATATGTAATTATGTAAATATAAATGAGGGGAACTTATAAAGCAAATGATAAATTAGGTAAGTTACTAAAAAACTAGAAATAATTAATTAACAAAAAGTTGAGATATATTGAAACAGAAATAGAAACAGAAACCAAAATGAAAATTTGGCATGTGGCTAAAAGGTGGCAATAAAATTCTAGGTATAAAAAAGGTTTGGTGATCTATACCTAGGTGAAGAATTATTTGGTGATATGTATTTGGGATTTTTAACTAAATTTTCTAGGGGTCTTCTACTAACTTTTGATCTTTCTATACATTGTTCAACCACACTGTAAATTGTTCCTACACAAAGACAAATGGAAGAAATTTTATATAAAGAGGTTTTCCTTGGTCAAACCCATATTTAATATGTAAAGGTAAAATCTTGACTCACCTTGCATAAACCTGATGGATGAATGTAGAAATCACTCATATCAACAAAGATCCTTGAATTTACTTGAAATCAATGAGTTGACCTTGAAATATAATATAGAATGAATGAATATCTTACAAATTCATGGATATATAATTTTCACTCCTAGATATTGAATATAGATATGCTTGGTAATCGCTTGTGATGAAAGAGAGAGAATAATGAAACAAGGATTCTCCTTCTTGATTGATAATTCCTCTAGTTTACCATCATGGGACTGAAAAATGATTCAACTAGAGAATATTTCATTTCCTTTAAATAAAATTGAATAATTGGAGATTTGAATAAACTTGATCTTGAATGATTTCCTTCAAATCTTTTATCTAAATTCTTAATTTCTCTTCATTGCTTGAAAACTTTATGATAAATGCATGCATTAGATAATGTATCATGAAAGTATCTAGTTATTAAAATGAGTAGAGATGGAGGGTTTTTATAATAAATCCATCATTTTAGGATTCAAAATACACCCAGCTTGACCATAGGATCAAATTTCCCACTGAAAGCTTAACATAGGGATCTAGGCTAAATTTAGACCACAATCTCGAGGGACATAATACCAAAACTATTTTTTCCTAGGGAAAAATGCCCTTGGCATTTTATACCTTAGAGAATGAGCCAAAATTTGGTTAGGGTATCAAGATAGGTAAAAAAATATGGAGAAAGAATAACAAGTTGGCAAGATCAAGCATAATAGGCATTTAGACCTTGGAATCACAAAATGAGGTTTAATAGATCCAAATATGGATGATAACTTTTTAGGATGGTATAATAGTTAAATTTAATTTATTTAGAATAGTAATAAATTTGAAGTTAGGCAAGCCCCAAAATCTATGAATATCTTAAATTCTTTCTAGATGCTATATTTCCATAATGTTGTTTGATGAGAGCTGGTAATTAATCATCCACTTAGATATGTTAGCTCTAAAAAATAAATTCTTTAAGAAATATTTCATGATGAATTAGTTGGTCATGATATTACAAAGTGAATATATAAACATATTTCATGACACCCTATGTTACACATTCCTACATTTTAATTTTGAGTATATTTGAAGAGGGGAATTTATGTTAAAAATATAAAAGTACTAAGACATGGGTAAATGAGTATATGAAAAATCCCTATATCTAACTTATCCTAGTAGTATTTTTAATATCATTTTAATTATTAAATAACTAAACAAATGATAAATATAAATAGACAACCACATAAGAAAATGACAGATGTAAGTGGGGACCTAGAGAGAGAAAATCATAATGCTAATATCTTCTTGGATCTACTATCCAAATACAGTCTCACAAGAAAAATACATTAGTACATTAAAAGAATGAAGCAAAAACCAAAATACTAGATGCACTCATGCCTAGTTACATTTGTAGACATCTACATATACCAATCCCACAATCCAAGATCTAAAAAACCTACTTAGCATGTGAGACACCAATCTCAACAAGATGCAAGAGAAATATAATGTGTTTTAGTATACTTTATTGTTGAACACTCAACTTCAATTAGATATAATCAAATTAAAAAAATCTCAATATAATACATATGATTTTTAGTAATAATTGAGATATAACTCATATTATCGTCAGTTAACTTGTACAATTATCACAACTTCTAAATATTATCATCAAGTAAAGTCTAGAATGATAATTTCTCAACCATATATATATATATTCAAGTTAGAAACAAGAGTACATGTTATGCCAAACATGTGATAGGCTCAATCCAAATGCTTATACTCTACTCCAAAATAAGGGATACACTATTTATTCCTAAATACACATTTTCTAAGTCTTGGTGCACATTTTCTCATGTTACAATGTTCTAGCACATAAATCTTGAATATCAATATAGTTAACCATTTAGGTGTCGTGAACACTTTGTCACAAACATTTTTTACTAGAGCTCGAGAACTAAAACTTTAGAATATGATGTGTCATATGTATGATGAGATCTAAAAATAAGGTTTTTTTATCTACTCTGACTTAACTTTCATAAACCTTTATATATTTTGAGACTATCTCTAAGACCATATTTTTCCCTAAATATGATATATATGTGATATATGGTGAATGTAAATGCTATATGAAAGTTCATGTTTTAATATTATCAAAGTGTCATGAGTTCTACATAATGTATACAAATGATTTCATTTTGAGACAAGCCCACAACCTGAGATACATAATTGACCCACAAACATACCAAAAGATGTCCCCACTATAGTCTGTATGAAAAAATTTAGTACACACTAATTAATATGATTATCAGAAGTTGTATTTAATTTATCTCAAAGATGTTAATGGTGGATATAATAATTCAATTTTATGTGATCTTTAATGTTACACATGTGTCAAGTATATACCAAGCAATCAATGTATGTTGAGCTCACTCAGGAGTCAAAGGAAGTTATAGCGTATGTTGAGTATTTCAATGCTGACCAAGTTTAGTGTTGGTGTTAACCGATATCACTCAGCTAGCAAAGGGAGTTTGTAGGAAGACAGTGTCTATTGAGCTTAATTAATTACCAAAGAAAAGATGGCATGGAATGAGTGTTATCTGATCTCACTCAGTTACCAAAGAAAGTCTAAAGGAAAATTGTTTCTAAGTTAGTGCTGACCAAGTTAGGTTAGCTAATGAAGGATTTTCTTGTATCAATTTTGTTGGTTAGTTCGAGTCGACTCATGGGATGAATTTCATTTTTTTGAAATTGTATTCAAGCCAACTTGACAAGGTAAAACATACATGTATAAGGTCAAGTTGAGAATTCAATTATAAGAGAAGGAGAATAAGAAGCATGGGATTGAAAAGATGAATAAAGGAAGTGAATTAGGAGTTGACCAAGTTGCAAAGAACATTTTGATCAAGAAGGATCAAGTATTCAAGCCACAACATAGATATGAAATTAGCAAATATAGTTTACATCATCAATTAGGTCATATCATTGTTACTCTCTAATAATTATAGTAGTGAATCAAATCTCCTGATAGATTTAGCTTAATGACCATTTTCCAAATCCTCTAACAAGGTGTCATTTCTAGATTGAAGTGTCTAAAGACCTCTAACAAGGCCACTCCTAATAGGGTTAACTAAATACTTTAACAAGGTCACACCTAACAATGTGTTTTGTAACCTTTAATAGGGTTGGCTCCTAATAAGGCTCACTTCAAAATAATGAAAAACAATAACTAGTTGCAAATGGTGATTTTTCTTAAATTGGGTTTCCACGTTAAATCTTGGTGTCTCTTGTGTTCATATTATTTACTTTATGATTCTATAGCTAAATTAAGGTTAATCATACTTAATATCATAAAATCTACTCATTCAGTGTTAACAAAGTAACAATTCATATATTTAGTATTAACTGAGTGTTTACCAAGTGATAATCATTCTTAGTGTAAACTGAGTTACTATGTTAACGAAGTGTTTTAGTGCTAACTAAGTTACAAAATCATATTCAAAAAATTTTGGTTTTTTTTGTACTGACATCTTAAGGTATCTAAGATTGGTTTTTGTGGTAACTAATTCACCCCTCCCCTCTCAGTTAGTCCTCTTACATTTCCAACAATTGGTATCTGAGATTTTGGTGCTTATAGAGAAGTTTTCAAGAACCTAAGCTAAAGATCAAGATGTCTCATAGAAGGGAAATTCCTAAGATGAACAAAGATGACTTCCAAGCATAGAATGAACTCATGAAGTTGCATTTGGAAACAATTGAAGACTTAGTCTTGAAATATATAAACACCAAGTATGTGGCACCTACTAGAACTATGAATATGGAAGAGATTACAAAAAAGAAGAATCGTAACATTATGATGATTGACATTTCTTCCCTTCTTAACTATGTTGAATTTGATGAGGAAAATGATTATGCTACTGCTTATGAAATGTGGATCAAGCTAAAAGTTATCTATGGAGGAGATGATAATGTAAGGAGAGCTAAGGAAAAAAGTCTCAAAAGTCATTTTGATCAGATAAAGATGAAAGAAGATGAGAAAATTGCATAATATAGTGAAAGAATCAAAGCCTCAGGTGGGAAAATTGATGATGTAACAATGGTAAGAAAGGTACTCAAAACCTTTCTTCCAATTTATACAATTAGAGTGTTAGATATTCAAGAAATGAGATGTGATACTAAGAATGATATAACCTTGGATGCACTAGTGGGAAGGTTGATAGCATTTGAGTTAGATAATTATGTTCCTAACTCTATGTTGGATAATAGTTTGTCTCCCTTATATTTTTTGTTCATAACTTGACTCTTAGATTGCCCAATGGCTTGTTAAGAAAAAAAAACTTAACAAAAAAATGGGTCAGCATAGTAATCTATCAAAGGCCCCTAAATTGAAAGGTACAAATCCCTTTTAAAAGCAAGATTTGCAATGAATTTTGTTTTTTAGGTTTCGGGGCTTTGCTCTTAACCAAAGAGAAGAAGAGACAAAGACCAGATTGTTCAACACTTTAAACAACCTAGGCAAGCAAAAAGAGGACTAACTCTTGAAATGAAAATCTATTAGGATTTGAATAAAAGATATGGAAACATTGAGACTAGTTACAACAAAAAGAGAGTAGGAAGGAAGATAGAATGGGCAATTCCCAGATTGTAAAGTTAATTGATATTTTGACAATACCAAGATTATCTATCTTTAAGTTACTCCATCAATAAATTTTTGGCCCTCTCATATAATGAACTTATTAGTGAAAAAAATTTCTTTCTAATTATACAATGATAATTTATTCTATACCCAAAATTTGTAAAGCACAAAAATGTTCACAATAGTTGAGAAAACTTCATGTTATTTGTTTTCTCTTTGTATTTATAGGTACAATTTCCTTTATGAGATTTGTCAATGAATTAAAAACCAATTTCACACTTTTTCTAGAAAGTGCATAAGGTACTCTCACATCTCCTAGGTAGTGAGGTGATAATTCATTCATAAATAAGGATAAAAAAGCTCATATTCTTTTCATGATAACCACTTATTCAAAAGAAATTGAATTCTACAACTTCATAATAACCATTCAAGAAAATTGATCAATGTAAATTGTAGAAGAAACAACAATAGATATCTCAAACAATAAATCAAATGTTCAAAAAGTAACAATGATTTAATCACTTCAAACACCAAGTTTTAAAGTGGGATCAAAGATTATATATATATATATATATATATATATATATATATATATATATATATATATATATATATATATATATATATATATATATATATATATATATATATATATATATATATATATATATATATATATACTAGAAACTTCTTTCCTGCGCATAGTCATTCAAAAAGAAAATATATATACTATCTATCTATTGCTATTAAAAAAGAGCCTATTTTATTAGAGTATTTTCTAGCTTTCTATTCTAACCCTTAATCAGTTCAATGCCCCAACATTTATAGTCTTTTTACATATCTGAAAGGCCTCCATTAAAGCCCAACCATTTTGGTTGAAATAGTTATAGTAAAATAAAAATATTTTGAAAATGGTTGCAAAAGACACAACCAGAAGTAACTATCTTGATCAGACTTCATCACTGGCCTTTTCCCCCTCACCCATAGTTTGTCTTACCAACTTCCAACTTCTAAATTTTTTCATAAATTCTTGCATTGCATGAGAGTGGGGATTCTTCAAACTCAATAGCTTATACCTACATGCATCTTCTTTCCATTTTAATTCTTTGATCTTCAGACTCTACCACAACATGAGGTTCCTGTTTAAATATAGCATGGATTCAATATTTGCTAGTGTGGTGAAATCACTAGTGGTAGGTGATTCATTGTCTTTAATCTTTACAATAACATTATTGAAACTTTTTTTTAATGCTTTAGAATCCATGTTGCCATCATCAAACTATAGAATTACTTTAGGATTCACTATGTTCATATCCTTAAGAAGCTCCTCATGCATCCCAACAATCTTTTCTTCAATGGATTCTATTTCTTTAATAACTTCTTTGTAGATTGATTTTTTTGAGCCCATATTATTCTTCATAATGAACAACATAGAAGAATCTATAGTTTTCATAGGATTCTCACCTAGGAATTTGAGCACTCCATACTTTTCAACTTTAGTCACCTGGAACACAACAACTTGACATAGACTTTGTTTGGTTTCCCATCCTAGAGTAATGGTTTGAATTCCATCTAAGAGTGTTCCCCTTCAGCATACATAGTGGTAAAATCTAGGATAAATTTGTTACCTTCTTTAATGACCGAATTCACCCAATTCTGCATTGCATCTAATAGTAAATTCCCCTTTTGCATCTGTTTAACCAATTGCTGGATATCTATAGAATTAGGATTGAAATATTGAGGAGTTTGAACAATTGGTAGAGCCCCAAGATTCATTAGTGAATCTATATAAGTGGCAATGGTCACCACTAAGGCTTTGAGTTCCTTCTTCTCTCTGTTATCCTTCTCTGACTAGGTCAACATATGATTAGCATAAAACTTGAAGAACTTATTATCTATATTTTTGTTGATGGTCCCAAGTTCAACTGAAGTAACCTTGAAGCCTTTACTATCAATTTCTCCAAATTTAGTTTTCTATTTATACGTGGTTAATTCCACTATGATTTTCCTAGTTACTGGATCTTTAACCAAATGATCATTAGTTTTTAGCTTTTTAACCTTGGAACCATGAGTTGCATACTTAGTTAAAATATCTTTCATAAGTGTACATATTGGCTTCAATCTCCTTTTCTTATTGACTGAGTTAGATAACCAGGATGGAACAATGGGGTTAACAGAGATTGTTTGAGTATCTCATGTAGGGGTCATGAATTTAGGTTGATCTACTCTAGGAGCTTCAATGAATTGCACATCACCATTAGGATTGTCTAAGAAACCAAGACCATCGATTGAATCCTATCCTTGGGTCAACATCTTTTCCTTCTGAATTTCTTGTTGCATGAGAGCTTCAGACTTGGTTTTAGATCTGGTTTGAGGAGTTGTATTTTGTGTATGAGTTGGCATCCTTTTCTACTTACCAAGAGTTGATACACCACCTATAATAGGAGATGAAACTTGGATGTTAGAATTTAGTGATTTAGAAAAAGAAACCATCTTTGCAGACAGTTCATTAACTACTTTCATGCTCTGCCTCATCTTCTTCTTCCTAATTCTAATCCATTTCCTATTGCCTTGATTCACTAGCCTCCTCCCACCTTGGTTCAACAATGTCTAAACTCTATTCAACTACTCTTAGTTGAAATTTCAATTTGAGGGAATTAATTTGTTAAAGTGTTAATCTTGAGTGGTCTCTTTTTAACACTTCTTCTTCATCTTTACATTCCTGCCATAAGTCTTTCAAGTGTGGAATTGTGGATGACTGGCCCTTTAGACCAAGAACTTCTACCGCAAATCTTTTACTATCAAAATATCTTCTTCCTTGGTAAGACCTAGAACCAAAACCAAGTAAATTACTTTCTATGATTGAGGTATTGATAATGCTGCTACAAGTCAAAGAACTGAGTTTGATAGGAAACACTGGTTCCCAATTCTTTTGAGGTAGATTATCTTTAGTGGTAGAGAATAACTACCTACAAACTTTAGCTTAAACAAAATAGTCAAGTGCATAACATGGTAACTTCATTGGCTCATCCTCAAACCCACCCACTCTCAAATAGGTGAACTTAGGGAATTGTATGTAATAGCTTCCTTAGTTTTGAATACGTTTCCAGGCTTCTGAGGATAATTTAGGCATGTGTTCCTTCTTCAGAGCTAGATACACACTTTTTATCAATACATCATGTACTTTTCTAAAATTTTCTAACACTTTGTCTTTTTGAAGTAGGGGTCAATATTGATAGACTGTTATTTCCTCACTCCAAATTTCATGAGGTAGGGAAGTAAGATTACTAACACAAGCAATGTAGTATGTGAGATAAGAGGCCATATAGAAATTTTCCTTAGACTCCTTAGCATGTTTAAGCTATGGTTTTAATGAGCTAGAAATTATTTCAGCGCAATCCATCCATTTTTCCTCCTTTAAAATGATCTCTACATAATGAAACATTCATTCTTCAAAAAGGAAGACATCAGTTGAACCCTTAACTCGATGTAATAGTACTACAAGATCATGAATATGAGGTTTTAGATGATCTTTTGTGACTATCTTAGGTAGCCTTGAACCTCCACCATAATTAGTCTCTTTCCACTTCCTGGCTAGGATGTTATGATATTCTCTTGGGGTTTCTTGGTACTTAGCTAGAGATTGGATGGGAGAAAAATGTAGTGAATGTGCATTCTAGTAGACGTAACACCAAGGCAATAGTTTCCCTAGAGATTGACACCATAGGTTCCCCATCTTTTTTTAGGATACTTTTACTCCTCACATCATCATGATCAATACAGAATTGGAGCAATTAAGGGCTTAATAGGGTAGGAGGGAAAGTTGTGGCTTCAATTAGACCACTAGTCAAAATTTCCATGCAACCATTCAATTTTTTAGCTTGCTCAAGGAAATTTGACTACAACTTTTCTATTCTAACATCATCTAAATTGGTATCACTAATGATAGGTCTCTTGCATTGTAAACTTGAAACATTCCCAAAGAAATGTAACACAAATTTCATCTTAAACAAAGAAATCAAGGCTCAAACTGATTCTATCTTGAAATGCACATAGATGGTAGAACAAAAAGAAGGTTTTTCTATGTTCTCACCTGTGACTTGATGAGAAAAATGACCTCTTTTCTTGTCCCTTAGTAGATCCTTCTTCAAATCTTTTTTTCATGATAAATAAAAAGAAAAATCTACGCTCTTTTTAAGGGAAAGAGAACATACATGTGAGAGTACAACCTCATAATGAGGCATTCATAACAAGTCAACTATGGCTAGATTCACACATTTAAAATCTTTTGATGTGACCTTTTTATTAAATACTTCCCTTTGCAGCTATACTAACAATTATTAACTTCATATGACACCCAATCTTTTTTTTTGGAAAATGATCTCCCACTTTAAATCATGATGATTATTTCTTATGCTTGAAATTAAGGCACTCCTTTAAATTATTACCTCCTAATATGGTAATTAATGCCATGGGAGAATGGTGGCTTTTGACAACCCATAATCAATCTCCTCTAAGGAGCCTTAGTGGCAGAACCACTTCAAATTGATTCAAACCAAGATTGAAAGGGGTTCAAAGTAGTTCAAAAGAACACTTCATAGTCTTGTGTGAATTACTTGAAGAAGAAAATAGTTAGCATAGAACCCTTTGATCAAACAACTTTGAACTAAGGTTCAAAGTGGTTCAAAGAGGTTTAGAAAAACACAAGGAATGATGGGAAGCTTCTGAAGGCTTTGTATAATATTTTTGATGAACAAGAGATCACAAAGTGATGATAGGAAGCTACAATAATTGGATGGGCAATTTAGGAAAAGCTGAAAATATGGCAACTCACAATATTGCTAATAGAACTAAACTATAGACACAAACTATGGTGTATAAAAGAAAGAATGTAAAAAACATTATCTTGAAGAAATTGAAGCATACAATCCATTCAATGAAGGAAATAAAACCAAGTTTATTCATGATCATTCAGTTTTCAATGATAGCACATTCATTCAAAATACTATATTGACACTAAATTAACAATAGAATTAAGAAAATGGACTTAGAGTCACATATAGTAGTCCCAGCTATAGGGGTTTTCCCACAAGTAATTTTGTTGATCTTATTAAATTTTTAAAAAGTTATATATATAGGCCTTCTCAAAATGTCTAATTACATTAGTTGATTACATTTTAGAGCATCTTTGAACATAATAGACTAAAAATAGGACATGATTGAATAATTGTCCACTAGAGAAATTGATAGAATTCCATAAATGGCTAAAAAAAGGAGAGAGGGGGGAATGACAAATGTTTGGAAGAATGTTAGAGCATCGTGCCTTCTTAAAAGTAACTACCTTATCTCTATAAGCTTTCATTGCATTAGTTACTTTGTCCAACTCCTTGACACCTAGGATGCTAATATTACTAGATCAAATCATCTAGTACTCATACATTTTTGTGAGCTCATCCACTCTGGAAACCTTTAACTAGAACTTCTCCAATGCTCTATTATGATAGAATCTACTAATGAGAGATCTTAAATCTTTGACATCTAATTTTTTTTTGGAACAATAGCTTCATCAATAAATTCCAGAAACTTCAACTTCATCCTCTCAACATTCACAAGTTTTCCATTTGTAGACACATAGCACTCTATATGTAGCACTTTTAGATATTCAAATAACTTTTCAATGACATCCTACACCAGGTCATGCATGTCCTTTAGCTCATTTGTGTACCTTACAAAGCTTTCCACTATGAATTCCAAGGATTTTTTCCAATGAAACAATGGATCTTTGCCCATTTTGAGGACCTTGTAAGAGATTGCAACATTGGTCTTCATGTTGATGACCTCTTGCAAAAGGGCCATCTGCTCTGTCAAGCTATATACTAACTTTTTCATGGTGATCTAATGGCTTGAAGTAGCTTGCCTCAACTTGTCAGTGTCCAATAGAGGGCTTCCCAAGTTTTCAATTAGAAGGGGACCTTGAGCCTTCATTTGATCTACCCATGTTTGGCCAATCTACTTGAATTGCCTCTCTTATTTCAATTTTAAAAGTACATTTTTGTTCTCCTCTAAAATTTGTCTAAATTGTCTTGTTGAGGTGCTCCAAAGTACAAATATGATATATTCTATCAACTCTTTGTTTGAGTCCTTAAGGATCTCCTTCTTCACTCCGATCCCTTCTAGTCTATCCTTAATCTTCTTATTGGTGGACTTCCATATATTCACCATGGGGTCATGAATAGGAATACCAAGATCCATTGCTCTGATCTAGAAGTTATCCATGGAAAGCTCATGGAACTTTCCCTCCTTTTGTGGCTCTATAAGTTATACCAACATGTGGCCAATAGATGGATCCGTGGTCAATGCTCCAATTGATTTCTGCTTCTTTGTCTTCTTGGAGCATGGCTAAGAAGAGGTGGCTTGTGTGATCAAATCTTTTGATGGAGTAGATTCTTCATATCTTCTCTTCTTTATATCAATGGTCTCCTCAAGACATGACTTTGTAGAGAGGACATTGATAGTAGATTGTAGGGTAATAGGATCAAACAAATTCCTTGATACAAGGGAAGTTTTGTTGCTCTAGAAAGTAGTAGGAAAAGCATCAACCTGAGTCACTGAGAAGGCCAAGGTATCCCCTTGTCAAGATGTGTCTTCTCCATCCATGGGGTTCATGTCACCATCTAGATTGATGACTTGAAAAAGATAGGCATACTTGGAAAATAACTTCTCTTGTTATTTCTCCTTTTCTTTGTCCTTATCCCCTTCCTTCTCCCCAACTCTTCTAGTATCTAGAAGAGACCCACCTCTATAGATAGGAGTGATTGGCACATTTTTGTCTAGAGGCTAGTCTCCACTTTGTTCAATAGATTGAGTTGGTCCTATCGAAGTCAAAGTAGTAGCTGTGGTTGTGGTTGTATTAGTTTATTAAGAAACTCTAGAAGATACTCCACTTGTAGAACTAGTTCTCTCCATTCTTTTCTTCCTCACTTGGGTCAATTCTACACACTTATCCATCTACCTCTATGGTATCTATGAAAAGGCTTGCAAGTAGGGGTAAACAAAATGGGTGTGCCTTTGATCTTCTCATAAGATGAGGGATGTGTATAGGTTACATCATCTACAAGGTCATAAGCATCAATAGAATCATTATATAACTTAGTTTCATCAATAGTTAATTAGGACCAAAACTTCTACTAGGTATGGTACTCATTGAGACATCCAACCTAGTAATCTTTGATATTTGGAACATGTCTATGAGTATATCTTAGCTTCAAATGGTCCATTATGAAGCTCACTAGATCATATTGAGGCCTTAGTACCTCATAATCAACCAATTTGATTTTTCTCTGAAAACTCTTCACTAGACTCTGAGCATCAGATCTAGAAGCATAGGAATAGGGTCCAACCACTATGGGGAAGGAAGTCTTAGCTATCTTCTTCAAATTTGAACATAAGGTATTTAGTTCAAGAATTTCTTGACATAATTCAACCAAAACTACATTATCCTCTAGGTACCTGGGCAGTCTATTGGAAAACTATCAAAGGAACCTATCTACAGGTTTGAGAAGCCTAGAAATTGGATGAATGGGCATCCAAACTAGCTAATAGACAAAATTACATCTAGTGAAAATATCCTTTTAGGCCATGCTTGTGATTCATAATATAGCCTCATTATGAAAGCATCATTTAGTGCTACATATTCCATGAAACTCCTTTGAAACTATAGGTGTGGGTAGAACTCATACATCTTTGTATGTTCATCATAATTATAAATTTTGGGAAGGCTAGACCATAGGTGACGTGTAGCCAAGACATAGATTAAATAAGAGCATGTGTATAAATTTTTGAATCCTCTAGCCAAATTCATCCATGAGGCAAGCTCATCAAAGATGATCTGGGCCCAGTTGATTTGTACTGCTTCGACACAAATTGCTTGCACTAGAAGAAATGGTGCTCAATAAACTCTAGAATCTCCTCTTTTCCTTTGACCCTTAGCAGCAAGGCAAGGATATCTACAATTTCCCTTTTCAAATTAGTGCTAAAAAGGGTCTTAGACATCTTTCTCTTCTTCAACTGAGGCATCTAAAACCATATCCTTTGCATATCCTCCCTTCTTAGGGTCTTCCTTTCTTTGAACATAGATGCAAAAGAGCTGAAGTCAATATGACAATACTCCTCCTTCAAAAGGATGCTGATTGTAGACTGTACTAAAGATTTTTTAATTAAGAGGAGGATGGCTTGATCAGGAAATAATTTTTTTTTTGTTTATGGGTCATATCTCTCGATGCATTCCCTTACAAGTTCTGGTGCTTCTACTACCATGGGAACAAAAAATGCTTCTACTAATCCACTCTCTTTTAGCTTTTGTGTGATCAGGTGAATAGGCTTAGAGTTCACTCTTCTATGGAGATCACCCAAATCATAAAATTTGAATAACTTATTTGTTCAATCCTTCAATTTACTCTCCAAGCTTATTAACTTATCATAACCCACAACTTTGATTTCCATTTTCTATGATTGCACAAGATGTAATTCTCAATAAGTAACCATTTTAAAATACTTGAGGAATTTCTTTTTAGACAATTATGATGAAATAGGTATAGGAATTCAAACATTGGCACCACACAAATGAAATTAAGTTTGGCCAATGATTATAATGGTAGGATTTGCATTAAATTTCATAATCAATAGCTAATTTAACTTTCCATTTTCTTGCACATAAAAGCTCAAAAGTCTAGAAGCCTTTTTAATTTACTTAAAGTAAAGTCTTATCACTAAAATTCACTTACCAAAACAAGTGCTTTAGTTTCACAAAAAGTGCCTTATTTCCATTAAGAGTCTAAAATACAGATATATTCAATGACTTAACATATGTGGAGGAGAGAGAGAAACTCAACTTTTTTGAAAGCCCAATTTCCTTTGATTCAGAGTCACAACATAGGGACTGATCCTTCAATAGCTTACATACTTCACTCTTTTACTTTCTACCCTAAGCATTTAACACTTACTTTCCTTTATGCCATGGTCACATCTTCACCACCAACTTTCCCAGAAGTATCTTTTGAGAATTTATAAAGAATATCCACACTTTAAAGTGTCTTACTTTCTATTTTCAAAGCCTTTAGAGAAGTTACCCTTTGTATTACCTAGGGACAAAAAACCCCTATCTGTGCAACATTTTCTAGAGTGAAGAAGACTCTACAACATTTAACCCTTTAATCTCAATTTGATACTTACAAGGTTAGATCTCAAGCATGAATAATTGATTATGAGCTCAAAATAGTTCATTTAACATCATGTTCACACTATTTGTAAATAAATACTTGGATTTGACATAAGTTATATTAGCTTTGGTACTAGGACATAATACCTTTGCTTCCATTAGTTAGCAATTGAAAACCCATAGACCCACTCTACCTCATAAAAGTAGATCTTTACCTCTACAACTTGAACAAAATTCTTTGTGGCTTTCATTTGCAACTTTGTGGGTCTCTCTATCATGAAAAAATTAGTTGCACAACTTGTTAATAATTAGGATGGTTCCACTCTTTAGGAACGTGCTTGACGAAGTTTTCCAAAGAGGAAAACTAACTCAATTTCTTGGAATTCATAGGAAATAGAATGTTGGGGAAATATAGAAGATATTGAAACATGGAAAACTTTTTTCTCATCAAGAAAACACTCAAACACATCCCAACCATACCTAGATCACCTAGACTCCAAATACATTATAAAAATAAAAAATCCTCATGGAAGAATATGTAAAGGTAATGCAAGGAGACCCAAAAAATATAGAAAGTAAGATACCGGGACAATAAAGAAAAACTTGTTTGTTGGGTACCCCTTTTTTCTATTCTTCCCCCTACGAGAAAAGCTTTCTTCTATGGAAATCAATAAAAACTGTCTTACTTTCTATTAACCTTAGTATTCTATGGATACAAGTAGCAATCTATAGAGGTAGATCAAACTTGCCCAACTATAGTTCACGAGGCTGAGTATAATTCTTGAGAAGTAACCTAATGGATACTTAGATATACACTTTAGATTGAAACTCATTAAATACCAATCATTTGAACTTGAAAAGGAAAGAACTAAAATTTAGCAACAACTAGCTCTGACTGGGAACTTAGGCATTGCAAATGTTAGAGAAGGTGCCTAGAATATTTGGTTTTGCATAGCTAGAATGATAAACTATAGCAAGAAAAACTACAAACTATAGCAAGAAAAACTAACTTAGGAAAGTAGGACAACAAAGCAAGGAAGGATGTAAAAGAAAACCTACCTAGACTAACACTAACTATAGGTGTTACCTTCTTTCAATCAAGAACTTGGTAAAGGTTTAGATCCTGGCCATTATAGGATAATGGCAAAATTTCTCTAGAGGGATATACTAGAATGAAAGAATTATTTTGGTTTACTTTCATAATCTTGAAAGGGAATTTCCAAAGGGAGTAAATTTATGATGTATAACTTTGGGTTTGTGCCTATTATCCCATAATAGGACCAAATTTTTCTCCATGAATTTCCTTCATCTAACCTTCTTGTCAAAGAAGGTGTTCATGCACTTCTAATGTTCTATAATGTGATCAACCAATCTCTCATGTTCTTCTTCTAGCTTAGTTAGGTTACAATGTCCTTTTACAATGCTCGAAATGTTCTTGAATAGACCCCAAACAGTTAAGGATTAGGAATACATTTTAAAAAGTGCTAATTGGTATCAACCACCAAAATGGAAGGCTCTAGAAGTTTCTTTAGAAGTTAGTGAAAAATTAGAAGAATCTAGAAATGGTAGCCAAACTTTTGAGAGGCATAACTTTTGAACCATAGCTCCAATTGATGAATCATTTATATTTCTAGAAAGCTCTTAGAGTGCTCTATAGCCCTATGGACTAGCTTCACTTGTCCCCCATTTTTTAGGCCTGTAAAAGGTCATTTAGTACCTCAAACCTAACTTTGAAGCATTCTTAGGAGGTCTCCAAAAATTGAAAAACTGCAATAACTTTCAAACTGTGTAGCCTTTTGACCTAATTCTTTTTCTAGAATGTTATAAATTAAAATTTTAATCATCCCTCCAATTTAAATCTTCTAACTCACCATAATTATGGCTCAATTACATAGTCCTATTTTTTTGGCATTTACACATATCCCAAGGTTTTTTTAAACTCTTACCCAGAAGACTGATAGTGGAACTGTGAGAGTTGGAACCTTTATTTGACACAAATGGGTATCCAAAAATGAAAACACATGAAACTGAAACTATGTCTAGGTATATTTTTTTGGGTGACACAAGATTTCCCTTATACCTTTGGATGCTCTTACATCAGAACACCAAGGGTAGATTGAAAAGTGACCCTGTCACTTTATGGATGGTAGAGGAAATCCCAAATGGGAAACCTCAGTTGCTGATATCCAAGTTGAGTCCTCTTTCGGCCATCCTTTCCACTTAACTAAGTAATCTTCATACTTCCTATTTATGGTACTCCTATCCACATGACTATACATAATCTCTTTTATCTCCTCCTTCTTAGAAGTAGAAATTGGACATGGCTTCAACATCAACCTCTCATCTGCACAATCATCATGATATTCTGTTAAGTTTGCAGGGGCCAAATTTCTTCATCTTTAGCTTGTTGTAAGTACCTACTAGAAATATTTCCTTTCTTAAGTGTACCATGACTAGATCCCCTACTTGGAACTCCTTATTTCTTCTCCTTTGATCAGCCCTAGATTTATAGTATTGATTTATCTTGATAATGTGTGCCTGGACCTCCTCATGTAGGTGCTTGATATGTTTAGTAAATTCTTCTACTTTAGCACTTGTCCTCTTCCCTTGCTCCATCTTCCTCAATTCTGGTGTAGTCCTTGGGCTACTTCCATATACAATTTGGAATGGTGACCTACTAGTACTCCTATTTATAGAGTTATGCTGCTTGTGGTAGAATCAAATCCCATCCCTTGGGCTTATCCCCAACTAAACATCTCAGCAAATTTTCTAGTGTTCTATTTACCACTTCAGTTTGGCCGTTAGTCCACAGGTGATGTGTGGAACTGAATTTCAAGTCCATTCTCAACTTCTTCCATAATGTCCTCTAGAAATACCCCAAAAATTTAGTATCTTTTTCAGAAACTATACTCCTTGGGAGACCATGTAGTCTCACCATCTCTCTGAAAAACAAGTCTGCAATATGGACAACATCATGAGTTTTGTGACATGGAATGAAATGTACCATTTTGGAGAACATATCAACCACAAAAAATACTAAGTCATTACCCCTTTGTGTCCTCAACAATCCAAGAAAAAAATCCATACTTATGTCCTCCCATGGCTTTGATGGAATAGGCAATGGCTGATATAGTCTAGTATTATGACTAAATCCCTTGGTCGCTTGACAAACTTCACAACTTTGTACAAACTTATTCACATCCTATGAAATTTAAGGCCAAAAATAATGTTCTCTAAGAATGGCAATGGTCTTATCTCGACCAAAATGTCCTGCCATCCCTCCACTATGTTTCTCCTTAATCAGATTTTCCCTCATGGAACTCCTTGGAATACACAATTGACTACCCTTGAACAACATACCATCTTGAATCAAATAGTCTAGCCACTTGGTTCTGTTTATAGCAACAGGTTCTTTACAAGCTTTACACACTTTAGCAAAATTAGGATCCTTAGGGTACAAATTATTGAGTTCATCAAACCCAACTACTTTAACTTGCATTACTATAAGCAACAACTACATCCTACTCAATGCATTTGCAACCCTATTAGACTTTCCACTTCTATGCTTTAACACAATTGTATAGCTTTACAAGAACTCTACCCACTTCATATACCTCTAGTTCAATTTACCTTGGCTATTTACGTACTGTAATCCCTGGTGATCAGTATATAAAATAAATTCATTTGGAAATAAATAATGCCTCCATTTCTTTAAGGCTTGAACTATTGGATAGAACTCTTGATCATAAACATAATACTTCTTCTTCGCATCATTCAATTTTTCACTAAAATATGCAATAGGCTTACCTTCTTGGCTCAATATAGCCCCAATATCACTACCACTAGCATCACAATCCACCTGGAACACCTTACTAAAATTAGGAAGTGCCAACACAGGTTGTTCTATCACCTTCTTCTTGATCAATTCAAAACTTCTTGCAGCTACCATAGTCCATTTGAACTCTTTCCTATCCCCTCTTATTGTGTCAGTTAGGGGTGCACATATGCCACTAAAATTATTAATGAACTTCCTATAAAAAATGACCAAACCATAAAATGATCTCACCTCAGTAGCAGAACTTGGAGTAGGCCATTCCAAGATGGATTTTACCTTCTCTAGATCCATTTTGAGACCCTTAGGTGATACAACAAACCCCAAGTAGACTAACTCTATTTTAGCAAAGCTACACTTCTTCAGATCAATTAACAGTTTCTCTTCCCTCAACCTTTCAAGGACACTACAAATATGCAATAAATGCTCTTCCAAAGTCTTGCTAAAAATTCAAATATCATCCAAATAGACAATAATTTTATTTCTCAAGAACTTCTTAAGTACCTCATTCATAAGCCACATGAAGGTGCTTGTGGCATTTGTCAATCCAAAGAGCATGACTAGCCACTCATAAAGACCCTCCTTGGTGTTGAAGGTAGTTTTCCACTCATATCCTTCTTGTATCCATATCTAGTGATAGCCACTCTTGAGATCTATCTTTGTGAAGTATTGAGCTCCACTCAAGCAGTCCATAAGATCATCCATTCTTGGCAAAGGAAACTAATACTTGATGGTTATCCTATTTATAGCTTGAGAGTCTGTACACATTTTGTACTCTCCATCCTTCTTTGGTGCTAGTACTGTAGGTACTGCACATGGACTCAGGATCTCTCAAATCTAACCCTTCCTCAATAGCTCCTAAACCTGTCTATTTAGCTCCTCAGTTTCAGTAGGAGTCATCCTATGAAAAACCTTGTTAGGAAAACTAGCTCCAGGGATTAAATCTATCTGATGACTGATTTGTCTTACTAGTGGTAATCGTTCTCGAACATTATCAGAGATGATATCTCCAAACTCACTTAATAAATCTAAAACTTCAAGTGGTATTTCACTACTACCTCCCTTATCTTTTCTAGGAATGAATGCATAACATATACACTGATGTTTCATGCAATCCAAAAACTTTCTTCCATCAACAAGATAGATCCTAGCATTGCTGCATACCTTTTCACCTTCCTTTGTCATGGGCTTTACTTTGTGGTGAACTCCATCCTTTGTCAAAGAGTATGTGTTTGCATGACCATCATGTACTACATGCCTATCAAACTACCATGGTCTTCCCAATAATAGATGGTAGACATCCATTGGAATAATATCACAAAGAACTTCATTATGGTAACTCCCAATTTTGAACTTTAGTAAACATTGTTCACTTACTAGGACCTTATAATCATCCTTCACCCAAGTGATCTGATACGGTTGTGGGTGTTTCTCCCTCTTGAGCTTTAGCTTAGAGACCATCTCCTCTGACACCAAGTTGTCAGTGCTACCACCATCAACTATCACATTGCAACATTTATCCTCACACTTTCACCTGGTATGAAATAGACTCCTCCTTTGTCCTAGTTCAATTTAACCACTTAGTAGGACCCTTTCATTTACCAAATTTTCTCCTATTTCTACATCCTCTGAATGTGATGACTGTGCATCCTCATCGACATGAGCAACCCTAGCTTGGTCCTCAACTCTAATATCTATCCTTCCTTTTCATTGAGGGCATTCAAAGACATGATGACCTTGTTCATTGCAATGGAAATAGGTACCATGGAAACCTCCTCTTCCCAAACCTTGTCCATGTCCTCTACCTCTTCCTCTTTGATCTCCAAAGTTTTGATCAGGGGAGTGGTTGAAATCCTCATTCCTCTGGTTCCTACTAGTACCCACATCTTCATTTTTCTTTTGGGTCTCATTTCAGTCTCCAAATGACCTACCACTACCCCTTCCTCCTTGACTGTGCCCTCTTTGTCTCCCTTCATACATTTTATTTAGCTTCTCTTCAACTCGCAAGGCAAACTGGTATGCCTCTTCAACATTGGTCATTCTTACCAGACTTAATTCCTCCTGGATGCTAGGTTGCAACCCACTGATATAACAAGTAACCTTCTCCTTATTTTCTTCTACATACCCTACTCTAATTAGAAGTCAGTAAAAGTCCTCCATATATTCTTGGACTAATTTTTCTACTTGCTTTAACCCATGCATCTTCTTAAACAAATCAAGCTCGTAGTCAATAGGAATGAATTGCTTCTTTAGTTTGTCCACCATGCGGTCCCACCTTGTGATCTTCTCCTTTCCTCTTATATTTCTTTCCAATTGAACCTCTTGCCACTGGATTTTGGCATGGCCTTTGCAAACTTAACCCTATCTGGATCCTCGATATCCTCATACTCAAAGTACTCCTCCAATTCATTGATCTAGTCAATCAACTCATCTGGTTTCAAATTTCCTAAAAATACACCCACATCAATTGTAGGTCTTTTTCCAAACTTAGTAATGGCCCTAAAAATACTCTCCTCTACCTGATTCAAAACTTCCCCTTCAACTTCCCCTTCCTATCCAATTTCTTCTACCTCATTTTCGTCCTCACTTTTGTCGCTTGTGGCAACATTTGTTCCTCTACGGAGCTCCTCCTATAATGGTTGAACCTGCCTTTGGAGGGCTCTAACCTCCTTAGGATTAATATCTCTGGCCCTTCCACCATGCTCTCTTCATGGAGGCATCTTCTTAACTCAAACCTACAACCACATAGTCCTGGTGCAAACTGCCTCATAGTCGGCACTCTGTCTACACACTCAAGAAAACCCCACTCCGATACCACTTGATGGAGACTCAACCCAAGTATAGAATGGACACAATAGGAAAGGGAAAACTTTATTAACTATGAAAATATGCCAATACACTTAGTGTAGAGAAAATAGATTCCAAAACATGCCCTATGGGCTTACAATAATATAAATCTGGAGATAATTTCTTCTCTGAGTACCTCCTCCCAAACTCCACTCTAAACTCCTTTTAGAATGCTAGAAATGTTCTTAAATAGACTCGAAAGGGTTAAGGATTAGGAATACATTCTAGAAAATGCTAGTTGGCATCCACCGCCAAAATGGAAGGCTCTAGAAGTCTCTTTAGAAGGTGGTGTAAAATTAGAAGAATCCAGAAATGGTAGCCAAACTTTCGGGAGGCATAACTTTTGAACTATAGCTCTGATTGATGAATCATTTACATTTTTGGAAAACTCTCAGAGTGCTTTATAGCCCTATGGACTAGCTTCACTCATCCCCCATTTTTCAGGCCCATAAAAGGTCATTTAGTACCTCAAACCTTACTTTGAATCATTCTTAGGAGGTCTTTAGAAATTAAAAAACTACAATAACTTTCAAACCGTGCAGTCTTTTGACTTGATTCTTTTGCTGGAATGTTCTAAATTACAATTTTAATCATCCCTCCAATTTAAACCTTATAACTCACCATAATTATGGCTCAATTACATAGTTCTATTTTTTTAGCATTTACATGTATCCCAAGGTGTTTTAAAACTCTAATCTAGAACACTAATAGTGGAACTGTGAGAGTTGGAAACTTTATTTGACCCAAATGGGTATCCAAAAATGAAAACACATGAAACAGAAACTATGTCTAGGTATATTTTTTTGGGTGAAATAGGATTGCCCTTATAGCTCTGGATGGTTCTGCATCAAACTTAAATCTCATTCTTACTTGATATCGTCCTCAATAAACTTGCAACCCTGTTGAATCTCTGAAGCATTTACATAATTTCTTGAATTTCAAGCAACAATGAAACAACATACAACCTTAAGGGACTGCAACTATGATCTAGGCTCTTTGTTCAAAGACAATAAAACATCATAGCTCAACTGAGAAAGGAGACAAGATTTAAATTGAAACTAAATACTTGCTATTCCTTGTATTGATTTCCTTGAAATAATACATCAAAATGCATGAAATTAACTCACAAAGAACCTAATAAAATGGACTATACAATAATATATACTGTCATACAAGAGAGAAAATGGTGAGGATGAGAAACTGATGGGATGGGAAGGGGGTATCATAGCCAAAACAAAGCTTCATGGTTTGGAACCAACACATCCCAAATCTTCCATTTAGACTTCATCAATTCCAGGCCCAATTCTACTAAATGTCTTCATTCTAGAGAAACTTTCCAATATTTTCCAACCCCTACAATGAATGAAAGAAAGAAAGATATAGCAAGAAGTGAATTCCTAGATTTGTTATGCAACTGACATGTTTCCACTTGAAATATAATCTCCTATTGTTGAAAACTTCTCTCATATTTCTGTCATTTTTATCTAATTTTGTTTCCATCATTACTTGTAACTGATTTGCAAACATCTTGGATGAAATGATGAAAACTTTTGAGTTATCAAAATATCTGATAACTTCATGAAAATGCTAATGAAAACTCTATTTAACTGATGTAGAAATGACCCCAACTTCATTTTCATTGTCTTGTATGCATATTTAGGTCATTACCTTGCTAAAAATCAAAACTGAACTTTGATACCTGAATTCGGTTGCAAGTTTGGAATTTGGAAGAAAACCTCCTATAGCATGAATAGTGGTGTTCTATGCAGAAACTAACTGCATAATCAAAAAATTTAGATTCTCTTGATTCCAGCGATATATAATATTGCATATCTAGCCTCTTGGAAACCCCCAAAAAGTCGATTAAAAAATGCCCCCCTTGGCATGGTACTCTGGCTTGCAATTTTGAATTTCAAAAATTTTAAAATATCTAAAGTTTACACTTTAGAAAGCAACCATTTTGCATTTAAAAAATGCATATACCCTTTCTTTTGAAAAATAATTTTAAAAATGATATTTTAAAATTATTTATTTTTGCCCTCACACTTCAATTTTGGGGTCAACCGGCTTTGACTGTCTTATGCCACGTGGCATCATCTCATTGGCACTCTATTTTGCCTCGTTAGCATGCCATCTCATCATGGTCACTATGTCACTATTGGAGTTAGCATCTACCACATCATTAGTGACATATTGACATTGTGACATGTGTCACCTTCTACCACGTCAGCACCTTGGGAAGCATGCCACCTCAGGGGCCTCTGCCATGTGTCATCATTAGATTGGTTGGGTCTCACCACATGATCCATCCATCTCACTACCAGCTAGGTGGTCACCATTTCGCTATGTTAACTTCCTCGCAACTTTTTCATGGTGAGATGGTGACTACCATTGGATTCGCCATGTGTCAGCATTTGGTGACCTCTGATCATGGTCTGCCATGTCAGCATTTTATCCATAGCTTGCTAACCACATATTGCCACTTGTTATCACATGATTGGCTAATGCCACCACATCACCTCCACATGGGACCCATGACTATTTGCCAAATTTTGAGGTTTTTCGATAGGTCGCTATGTCACTACTAGAAAACCTCACTATTTTCTAATGGCAACATAGCACCTTGCCAAAATTTCTAGTTTCCCAGCGAGATTCCACATCAGCACTCCAATTCATTCATTGGTTCAAAATTTAAATTTGAAATCTCTACATTAGCTAGCTGCAACCCACATGCATGAGCAACAACCTTTCCAAAAGGTGCTTTTATTTTGGACATCAAGCATAGTGTGTCGAGGGGTATTTAGAGAATGTAAAGCATCCCCATCTTGCAAATGTGGGATAATTATTATAAATGTTTTCTCCTGCGTTGTGGATGACATCTTGTATTGAACTCTGCACATTGACTCCATAGCTATGGGCTTGCTTTGATGGTAGGTTATGCCTCTCTTTCAATGCCTCTTTCTACTTTGATGGCATCCTTTTTGTGCATGGGAGTTTTGATGCCGACTTCCCTCTTTAAGATTGCGGCTTCACTTTTTTATGCAACCTCTATGTTATTTGCATGGGCTGATCCTTTTTTTTGGATCAAATTCTTCTTGCATGGGTCTTTGTTTGCAAGTTAAAGCTTCTTGAGTACATTCATTTGTGACACTTAAGGCCCAACATAGTTTATCTTTCACACCATTTATAATAAATGTTGTTTAGCCATTTTTCAATGTTGCAAGAGTTCTAGTCACCAAGGAATTGTGTGAGTAGAGACTTCTATCAATTACGACATGTCACATTTTCCTCCCATTGTCACGAGGTTGTATTGTACCAAACAAAATATTCCTTGTAGTTGAGTGTATCCCATTTGCACCTATTACCAAAGGAGCTTCTATTGAAATCATTTCATCTTTTCTTTTGAAATGCATAGTGACCCCTTCATCTCCTTGGGAAATATTAAAACATTCATATCCAGTATGCTTGCACTATTTTGGTAAGGCATTTGATAAAATTTTGAGGACATCCTACCAAAGAATGGCAATAAGAGGTTGCTCATATAATTCATCCATATGGGAGCTAAGACTCCATTCTAAGACATGATCACCCTGAGGTGTAACCCTAATAGAAGGCATGTCTATCTTCCTTGGTCTTAGTCATGGACCTACTCTTTGTCTTTTGGAAACTTCTTTGAAAATGCTTGCATGGATTTTCTTCATTTACACAGCCTTCCTCCTTCCACATGATTTGAAAATCCCCTGCTATGCTTGAATCTCCCTTTAGTCTATGGATTCTTTCTTGTCAACTAGAGACTTGAATGAGATATGTATAATTGTGTAGGAAAGAATTGAGCCTTCAAGACAATTTTGGCAATTTATGTTGTTTGAAAAAATTAATTTTAGCCTATTTATGCACACAACTATCTATGTTGCCAGAAGGTTTCAAAAATCTCACCTCTTTGTAGGTGTTGACATTGTCAGATTGTGAAGAGCTCTTCTTCAATACTGGGCACCATGGGCTGCATTCTTTAAAATTTTTGAAGCTTCCTTATTTTTAAAAAAAAACTATAGGCTCCCTTATAATGTGTGAATTTTAATGGCTTCAGCTATCCTTGCTTTCTCTAATGTGTTGATTGGCTTTAAAAATTCACCCAAACCTCTGATTGAGCTCTAAAAATTGGCACACTGATTTTCTATTCTGCATACTCGTATCTCACCAAATCTCATCTCATGATGAATTTGGGGTCAAAAGATATTCACTATCGAAGTTACCCTCTTAGAACTTCCTACAAGAAAACATGTTAGAAAACCATAAAATGCTTTTAGATTTGGCTTTGAAAATTGGGTAAACTGACACTTAGGGGCATGAAAATTGGGGCACTAATTCTTTGTCATGAGGAGAGTATAAATCTACAATTTAGGCTCATGAAAAACAACATGATGCTTTTGGAAAGTGGTCAAAGTGGGCTACTTGGATTTTGCAGATTGGAAACACTACCAGAAATGTGATTTTTGCTAATGGAATTGACTTGGAAAAGTGTGCAGATAGATTTTTCATGATTTGCAAACTGACACACTTAAAGTATTTTTGGAGTACAATATAGTGGTACAATATATTTGATCTAGGCAATCACTGATTAGGAGATATAACATCAAAAATAGGGGTTCCGAAAAATTTGCAATGCTGACACCAATAAAAAGCTAGAAATTGCATGTGGAATCATGTTTGAAAATTGATCAAATAGATTTGTCATAAGCTAAAACTTGAAACATAACAAGTCTCTATTGGAAATGATTGAAAAGATCAATAGGAAAGTTGTTAGAATGATCATATGGAACTGGTAAAGAATGTTCTCAATCATTGTTTTGTCATTGATGTCAAACTTGGTACTTGCAGGAATGACAATTTCTTTAGTGATCCAAATACTATCAGTTAGTTGATTGACAAGAAGGAGGCAATCAATAAGATGTAACTAGTACACCAAGAGAAAGGTTGAAGTTATGATTTTGTAATGAAGTACAAGGATCAACTAAGCCATTGATGAAAAAATGTGTTGATGACATACTATAAGACACAAAGAATGGGCAAACTGAAACATATAAAAGATGTAAGGTTTTTAGCTAAGACATCTGTAAAGCCTAACTAAAGTTCATTAGAGAGAGGGAGCTGAGCAAGCTAGTAGGTGCCAAATAGATTCCTAGTTGAATCCGAGCAAGTGAACTTCAAGTGCCGAGTAAACTTTAGATGTCAAGTGATACAAAATTTATCAAGTGCTGAGTAAATTTCAGATGTCGAGTGATACAAAATTTATCAAGTGTTGAGTGATACAATTTTATTTAGGTACTGAGCTATCCAAGAAATAGATGCCAAGCATCAAGAAACTAATAGTGCTGAGTAAAACAAAAGTGTTGAGTAGAAGTAAATCAATAATGCCGAGTTGCTACATTATTTTGAAAATCAAAGATTTTCCAGATCTAAGCCAACAAGGTTGTTATCTAGAACTTTGTAAATTAAATGGAAGATAAGAATGATGAGCTGGTGGCACTGAACACCATGTAGAACATTTTTAAAAGATACAACTGATGAAGTTTTTAATAAGAACAAGATATGGGTTAGATACATTGTATCCTACCTAATCCATTTGAAACCCTAAAATTGGAGAGGGAGAATTGAGCGAAAAAGGAAAATCAGATTTCTATTTAAGGAGACATAATTTCATGAAGAAAATAGAGAGAGAGAGGCGGTTAAGCATGAAAGCATAAAATGCTAAAGGAGGTGCTAAGGAAGAAAGCAAGCATAGTTACTCTATTTCAATAAGAAGACCTTAGATATGGATGCATTGGTATGATGAGTAGAAAAAATCAAGGAGACAAAGCTTGAGAAGAAGAAAAGTAGTTAGAGCTGAAGTGATTAAAGCCATGTGAAAGGATAGAACTGAAGTGTGATCTAAAATCTACAAAGTATGTTGTAAATTATATTAGATCAAAAAGCCATTATTTTTACTCTCTAGCAATTGTAATAGATAGTTTAAATCCTATGGACTTAGGTAGGTTTAATAGCCATGAGGTAAATCCTTTAACAGGGTGACATTCCAAGTGAATGTTCAAAAGTCCTTTAACTAAGCCCATTCCTAATAGTTTGGTGAAATCCTCTAACAAGATCACATTTAACAGTGTGTTGTAAGCCTTTAATAGGGCAGGCTTTTAACAAGGCATCACTTTAGAAGAGTGAAAATCAAGTAGCATATTACTGGTGGTTTTTCCCAAATTGGGTTTCCACGTAAATCATTATGTCATGTGTTGATCTTTCATGTTTTATCTCTACATGTTGATTTACTGTAACTTGCTAATATGGTTGATTTAAGTTTGGATGGATGAAAAGTGTATGGATTCATTAAAACTAGAGAAAAGGTATTATTAGGGCATTTGGACCTCGAATAACTGATTCACCCCCCCCCCCCCCCCCCTTCTCTTAGTTATTCTAAAGAATTTTAATAGTGTCTAACATCTACAATGTAACGCAACAAGAATTTTAACATTTCAGTCAACTGGGTCAAAATTATAGCATGTGAAACAGGGCTTCCCAAAATTTTGTACAGTTACACATGCACAAAATAGTAATTGACCAACTTTGAGGGATTCAAAACCTAGACAAACGGACTCAAAATTTGAAACATAGGTTCTCAGGTATGGATACTAAACAGTCCAAAAGTGGCAAGTCATGAAAATTTTTTGGGTTAAAAATATTCAAAGACAAACATAGCCTCCTGTCACTATTCCACAGTTAGGTGAAAATGCAGAAATGACAATTGCTCAAAAAAGGACTTCACAAAATGACTTGAAATCACAGTTTAACTTCATGAAACATGTAGACAAGCTGAATGGAATGTGCTAGAAACATTAAACACCTTAGGGGCCTCAAAGGTATAGTTGGGTACAATCTCATTTAAAAGCATTTATAGGGCTCAATTTTCTCAATAGTGCTCCAAATTTGGGCTACAATTTTGAGTGTGAAGAACAATAATAAAGAGGTCATTGCACAATTAAAAATCTCAATTTTAAAGGTATAAAATAGATTCTAAAATGGCCATATATGAGCTAGAAGTAAAAGTATGAGCTATAAGCCTAGATAATTGAAAAAGTGATGATGCTGCCATCTTTTCAAGGATTTCAAGAATGCAGGTTATTAAAAGCCATTAATGCCATGCTCCTTTTTACAGAGATAGATAAATTCTAAGAAGCACAAAGATTTTCATTACTAGTTGCATGATTGTTTGAGTTTTTAGAGAAGAGATAGAGTTGTAGAGTGATTCGAGCAAATTTCCAGCATCCAACAGTCAAAATTAATGAGATTATTTTCACAGATGGCATAGAAAGAATGAGAACTAATAGCACAATCTATAATTAAAGAATCCACTTCAAAAGAAAAAAGCCTTCAAAAATTATTGGATGAATGGACGCAGATTCTACCTAGTTCTTCAAATACAAAAGCTACAAATGACCATGCCTTCAAGGACCCCTATGTATTTTGTAGAGATGCATAGGTGCCTTATAGAAATGGTAGTGAACTATTCTAGTATTTTTACAAGAATAGAAGGTCCCAATATACAATCATTGGACCAAGAACCTGAGAGAGTTAATCATGCCAGCTATCTTTGTGTATGTTGACCTAGTGAAGGCATTGACAAAATGTTACAACCTAGTCAACAAGTCATTTCATAACAAGGATAGGAGTATCTTCCTAGCATTGGATAAGGAGATATTTTTTGAAGAATTTGACTTGGAGGGCCCTATGTCATTACCAATTGACATAGAAAAATTTAATGAAAATTTCAAACGCCATAAGAATTTCTACATGGGTAGGGTTATGATTAGGCACATCTCTATGTTAAGAAAAGAGTAAGGGAAATTACCAAAGAAAAAGGAAGTGGATGAATCCATGCCTCTTGAGTTCTTTTAGATGTATATGACAAATTGTATTTTTTCTTTGAGCAAAACCCTAACCATGTATGCTACTAGTGCACATCACATCATGACTTTAAACATTCAAGATTCTAACACAAATGTGGGATATGATTTTCTCAAGTACATCATCACTAAAATCCATGAGGAAATTGTTGTTGATTTTAGATTGGTTTTGACAATTGAGTATAAATACACTTAAGACATTTACTTAGTTCATGTCAAACTAGTAATGCATGTCAATTACAACATGTAAATATAAGATCATATCGAGTTGCAATGAGTGTCGAGTCACTCTAGTGCCAAGAAAATAGACCATGTTGAGTGATTCAAGTGTTGAGTGAACAATAGATGCTAAGTTGTTTAGGTGCTCAGTCAAAAGTAGAATTAAAATATATGCTAAGCATCAATAACTATACATGTCGAGTAACATAGATTTGACATTTCTTTTGTTATGGCACAAACAACTATGTAAACTACTTTTTGGCTGACATAAGGATAGTTTTTTATTCTTTAGAGATAAGGATGAATCTACATGCATATTCCCTATGCAATTACATGCAACCAATCAAAAAATGGGAAGGTTTAAGTGGAAAAATGGATGGATCTCAACTATAGATTCATACCTAACCCTAAGCCACCTCAGTCTTCTTAAGGAGGATGAAGCCCTAAATGTTCAAGAGAGTTCAGAGAATTGTGAAGGGGGTGAATGATCAAATTGGAGGAGCAAAAAAGATAGTTTATAGAGCATTCAAGGTGACTTAGCAGTAAGAGTGAATTGTAGAATTAGTTAAGTGAAGAACAAATGATAGAGGATACAACAATTGATACATTAGATTGTGAAGGATTAATCAGAGATTGGATAGAGGTGATCGATTATTAGGCAAGAAAGTACAAACCAAAAGATCTATGCTAAGACATTTTGATAGGTGATTTCAGTTAAATCTCCTAGGTAGAGTATTTTTAACATGCATTATCAAATCTTTTAAAAGGGTAGCATTCCAAGTGAGTGACCAAAAAGTCCTTTAACTAGGAACACTTCTAACAAGGTGTTAAAATCCTCTAACAAGGTGGGACTTAGTAGTCTTTTTAAGCCTTTAACAGGGAAGGCCTTTCACAGGAAAGACCATGATTCATGGTCAAACCATTGTAACCTTAATTGGCTACACTTTATTGTTGTAGTAGTGAAGATTTGTGGGTGTCATCGCCACCCCAATTTTACCTTCTAATTTTGAGGGTTTCCAAGTAATCATATCTAGTGCCAAGTGTGTGTGTTTAATTACTTATATGTTTTAGATGCATTTACTTTACATGTTATTTTGGTATGTTAATAGATGTGATGTATGAAAGGTGAAAGTTTTATGGGTCCAAGTTTAAAGTGCTAATTCACCTCCCACTACTTAGAATTTTACCTTTTCCACTTGTAATTCTAATAATTGGTATCAAAGCCAAGTTCTCAAAAGGAGAAGCTTTGTAGCTTAGAAGAAAGATCTTGAAATGGAAGTCTACAAATTGGGAAACACCATTGAGAACCAAGAGATAGAGATACATATTATACTACATCAACTAAATGAAGCTAGAGATGCTTTGAAGAGTTCCTTGAAGAGAAGGAAAGAGATTGCTATAGAAGAAAATTACACAGAATACAAAGAGATCAACACCACAAAGCTATTTGCAAATGGTAACTCTAGTGAATTTGATGCAATAGTTGCAAATCTAATGGAGAAGAAATTAGAATTCTCAAGTTGGAGAAAGAATCCCAAGATATACTACTATGTGAGGTGACTCAACAAAAGAAGAAAGCCATGGAAAAAAAGGCCATGATTGAAGAAGAGAAAAGAATTCTAGCAAACAAATTGGAAGAGAAGTCAATAGAGCTAACTAGAATCTTAAACATGTAATTAGATACCTTGAGCCAAATGATGAATGATCATCATGAGATGAATGTCAAGTACATTGAGATAACTACATTGAAGTTGTAGAATGAACAACTGCAGAATGACTTGAAAAAAGAAAACGAATTTACTAAAAGTTTCAACAAGCCAAATGAATCCATCAAATACTTTGAGAAATTACTAAGATCCCCTAGATCCAATAGAGATACGTTAGGATTGGGCTACACAAGCACTGAATAAGGAGAATCATCCAAAGTCGTTGAAGAAAGGAACATTAAAAGTAAGAATTCAAAACCTACTTGTCATAGTTGTGGAAAGAAAGGACATACTACTAATGTGTACAAGAGAAACAATACAAATAAGAATGTCAAGCCTAAGAACATGGTTCACTATCATAAGTGCAATAAACAAGGTCATCAGGCACATCAATGCAAGACCATAACCATGCATGCACCAAAATTTGAAGGATATTGCTACAACTATTAGAAGTATATACATAGAGTCTTTGAATGTAGATCCAAGTCCATGTGGTCTTCAATCAAGCCAGTAAAGGTAAGAAGCTATGGAAACTCTTATAATTGGGATTATGATACAAGATATAGCTACCACTATTGTCAAGAATATGGGCATGTACCTAAGAATTATATTAGGACTCACTCTAGTGGTAACTACAAAAGGTGGTTGAGTCAAACCACATGCTTTAGCTATTTAAAGACTAGTCATATTAGCAAGAATTTTCCAACTAGGTCAAAGACACCAAATTGTGAGTTTAATAAAGGAAAAGGCAAGATAGATGTTGAACATATTAGGAATGAATAAGACATGGAAGAAAAAAGATGGTTGTAGTACATCAAATGGAGAAGGGATCACTTCACCCAATGGGTCAAGTGATCACACCTCATCAAACTAAGCAAACAAGAGGCATGTTGGACTAATATTTAAAGTATCATATCATACATCAGTTCCAAAAGAAGTTAGCAGTAAAAGGAAAATATTAGCATGAATGAAGATGCAATCTTAATGATGTTGAAAATTCAAGATTAAATTTTTAAGTTTTCATGTTGTTGTCGAGCATGAAAAGTTTTCAATGGATACCAAGTGGAATACTAGTTCGTGCTGAGCTAGCAAGCTAGCTAGTTGATGCCATGTCTATAGTAGCTACTGAGTAATGATAATATCAATGGATGCTAAGTGCATCCAAAATCAATTCAATGCTGAGTTTATAGCTGTACAAGCATTAAGCATTAATTGCAAGGGCTTTTGAAGGGTATATGGTCATTTTTCACTCATTTCTCATCATTTTGAATTCAAGCAAGAGGAAATAGAGTAGAAGGTGATTCATAAATTTTTTTGAAGCATTAGTAAAGATCTCATTGACAATTTCACTCTAGTTCTTTAAATTTTCAAAGGTATTTATCATAAGCTAAGCTACACAGTTTGCATTTATAAAAATCCTAGTTTGTCAAAATGGCATCAAGCACAAGAAATTTAGAATAGAAAGAGGTATTGAATGTCCAATTAGTTAGTAATAGGGTGAAATAGCTAGATTTCAAAGCAATTCTAGATGTTTCTTATAAACAAGATCCTTCAAGCATGTTGACCATGATTCCCCCAAAAGTCATTATGGTTCAACATGTTAGAAAATGTTACAACTGTAAGATAGGAGGAATAGGCGAGATGGAGATAAGATAAGCCTATCATAGATTATGTGAAAACAACACCTTGAAAGAATAATTCAAAATTGTTGAAAGGAAGGGTTTGATGCGTGCCCTAGAATTTCCCAACATATTCAAGATAGAATGGATAAGAATTGTCTTAAGCCAAGTTCATGATTGATCCCTATGGTTGGAAGGTGGACCAATAAAGATATCAAAGAGAATAATCCATAGGGTTACTAGTTTCCCAACCCTAGATTGGCCAAAGACTTTGAGAAGTGATTCAAAGGAGGTAATAGAGAAGAATATAGGAGCAAAGTTGAACAAATGAGGAATGACAATAGACACCATAATAGATCCATTGATAAATTTTCCAATAAGAGTTATTTCTCACAAGTTTTATCAATCCAATAGATTATATAGTGTACCCTATATTGTAGTGGGTGTTGGATAAAAAATTGTGAAGAAGGATCATACTTATGATCTAGTTGAGCCTCAACTATAACAAATAATGGAAAACCTTGGAGCAGTAAGGAAAAATAAGAGTACATAGTGCAAATTTGGATCAGTTCTAATTTGCATATTTTTCTATGTACATAATACATTCCCATCTTTTGGCAAGATAGGATGGAAGATAAATAGGATAGTTGCTACTCATATAAATGAGTACATTGAGCAGATGAGTGAAAATTTTGAAACTATCATGATAAGTTATTTTGAAGATTTTAAGAAGTCTATGAAGCAAAGGATGAGAATACCTATTTCTTTGGTTGAACAATACTATAATGGCATATGTTTTCTTGTAGATATTGATTACACATATCTACAGGCTGCTATACCTAGGGTAAGATGGCTAAGACCCTTAGGTTATGAAATCAATGTTGATGAAGCCTCAATAGCCATCACTACACTTCTAGCTAAGGAAGTTGATTAAACAACAAAAATCTTTGGAAATTATGATGTAATGACGTAAAAAGTAGAAATGGAATTAAATATAGCCTCTACATTGAAGAAGAAGGAAAAATTAGTGAAGAAACTTAAGGAAAAATTTGGTGAGGGTCCTAAAGAAGAAGAAGAGGAAGGAGATGAAGAGGATGAAGAGGAAGAGCAAGAACAAACCCAAGGACCTCTTGCATTAACCCAAGGCATGGGTGAGGAAAAAGAAGAAGAGGAAACAAAGGGTGTCAAGGAAGAAGAATCCAAGGAAGCACCAACACATGTTGAGCCAAAGAAGAGAAAGGCCAAGACATAGCTTGTAGCTAAAACAAAGAAAGTTGCTAAGTCAAGCCCAACAAAGCCAACACCACTTGCCATAAGAGCTAGCACACAAGCTACCACACAAAAGGCCAAGGAGAAAACAAAGAAAATAGAATAAGGAGGCCAAGAGTAGAAGAAGAAGAGAAGGAAATATATTGCTCAACCTAACTTAGATGAGGAGAGAACTGAATTAGAAGATAAAAGTTAATTCAAATTGGTAAGTCATACATCACTTTTTTATCTTGAAAATTTATGTGAAAATATCAAGAACAATGCAGATCTATCTTGCCTTAAAAATGTAAATTTTGATAATTTGGGAAAAGAGGAGAAAAAGTTAGTAGAAGAAGCCCTATATGCAATGATGTCCAAATTTAAGAATATGCCATTAGAATTTGCTAATTCAGTACCCAAGCCACTATATGATTTAGTTGAGCAAAAATGGTATTATTATTTAAATTTGGGAAAGAAAATAAGGGAGACTACTTTGGGCCAAGTAATGCTAGAACTAACAAAAGGGAAGATATCTAAGGAAAACAAGAAATATGGAGGAAGGTTCACACCAAACTATAGAGCCTTCAACATTCTCTAAAATATCATTGAAGATGTTGTCAAGAAATCCACTCAAATGTGGAAATTAATATATGAATTAACTACTATGAAGCAAGGATAGAAAGACCCCTTTGAGGGTAAAAATGATGATATTGAAGAGGATGACAAAGAATATAGCAAGAAAGAAAGAAATAAAAAATAGGAGACTAAGAAGATGGATACTAACACATCAATAGCTAAACAACAACATGAGGAACAAAGTGTGCAAGACACACAAATGCCGAGTGCTAGTTCTCCTCATGACACAAGTATACCTATAGAAACTATCAATGTCAAGGATGTATTTGGTGCATCAAAATAGAACATAAATCCATTAACTATAGAAGATTTGAGTAAGATTCTAGATCAATCTACACTACAAACAAAATTATGTACAAATCCTATTTTGATCAATGTAGAAGAACTTCAAAAGGTAGTAACTAAGGTTACAAGAGATAAGGTGAATAAAAACCATTTAAAACAATTTTAGTTACATCAATTAAGGTTGACACAAGTATTAAGGTGGACATAGTTGAGTAGAAGCAAACTACCAAAGAAGAAGAAAAATAGACAACAACATAGAAGACATGACAGATAGATACATTTGTACGTGAAGCATAGGCACAAGGTACAAGTCATGTCATTGTCATAGATCAAGATATGTTTGAAGAAGGTGAAAAAACACCAAAGGTAAAGTAGTAGGAGGCCATCCAAGCATTGGTAACTTTACCAACATCTAGCTCCTCACCTACCAAACTTCTTTAGAAGTTGAGCATGAAAGTTATACCCCTACAAATCTCAATGTTAGGCAGAAGCTCTTCTAAAGTTGAAAAGGTAATTCATTATGGTGATATCACTTTAGATGAAGAGATAATAATTCCTAAATTTTATTATGACACAATGACAATAGATTAAATAAGAATTTTACAACAAGCTTTAGAGAAAAAGAAGCATCAAGAAATGCTTAGGAAGGATTATAGGAAAAAGAAAGCACTGCAAGAAATTAAAGACATCCTTTTAGATGCATTCAACTTGCCTACTCCTAGAGAAACCAAGCCACTATTGGAACAATTGTTAGATATTGTAGAAAAGGTTAATAATGAAGACCTAGATACAAATGCTAAACTTCTAGAATGGTCTGAAAGAAAGTTTCAAGGGAAAGTAAATGAAAAGATATCTAGTGATATAGCACTTACTCAATGTTGGCTCTTGATTTAATAGTTTTGAAAATAACCAAGAAACCAACCCAATGCATCTAAGGCTAGAAAATTCCTATGATGGATACACTTGACTACAGTCTTGGGCCAACTATAAGGCTAGACCCTTCTTCTACTTCAAGCTCTACAAAACCTAGGCAGGTGGACCTCAGATTCAATTAATATGATACCACTGCAAAAACATAGTCCTGAATCTATAATCAATAGATTTAACCCTTACATCTCCTAATAACTCATTAAATAAAAAAGATCTATAGTAGCTAAATGAAAATCTATGAAATTCATAAGTTGAGTGAGGGTTAGACTTTTTAGCTCTTCAACATGAAAGGGGTAAAAGCATTTGATTAATAATGCTGAATTCAACAAAACCCCTAATATGCAATAGTAAGAACTAATGATCATATAGCTGATCAATGCCTTATCTATTGGGAAATTTCATGAATCAAACACATACATATGGATACCTGATACCATCCTTAATATCATTCTTACTTGATATCATCCTCAATAAGCTTGCAACCCTGTTGATTTCTTTGAAGCATTTACATAACTCCTTGAATTATAAGCAACAATGAAACACCATACAACCTTAAGGAACTACAACTATGACCTAAAATCTGTGTTCAAAGATCATAAAAAATTATAGCTCACTGAGAAAGGAGATAAGACTCAACATTTTTTGTTCTTTATATTGATTTCCTTGAAATAATACATTCATATGCCTAAAATTAAAACATAGAAAACACCTAATAGATATGAACTATTTGTATTTATCTTCACTACTACTATTCATACAAGAGAAATTTTTTGAAGGAAATTGTGGTGTCACAATGATGGGAATACATCAAAATTGGAACCAAAAAATGGTATCACAGCAATGAGTGGTTTTTCTCCAAAAAAATTGGACCAACCCTTATAAAGAGAAAGAAAAAGAATTATATAGAAGGAAAGAAATCTTGGACTTGATCAAAAGGTGACAAGTGTCCACTCAGAATTCTTTCCCAAGAAGCTAAAAAACCTCTCTCTACCCTCTCTCTATAACTAAAAATCAAATCCCCATCATTTTGTCTTTCCAAACACAAAAAATATCTTAGACATTTAATGAACATCATAACTGAATTGATGCCTGATTTGGAAACAAGGAAAAGGAAAAAATTGGTTAAAATTGTACTCTAGCAGCCAAAAAAACTTTTTAAAATCACTTTAGGCTTCAATAAACTCCAGTGTTTTCCTCCTAACTAATTCTAGTGCTTCATGATGAATTCTGCTTGTTCCATTGAGAATGCCCCAGAAAACACAAATCTACTTATAACATGAACCAGTGAAGACATACCCAAAAACTGACCTCATATTCAGAAAGTTCATTTCTTCCTAATTCCAATAGTATATTGAAGTGCCTATTTTGGACAAAAATTGCCCCTCTAGTAGCAGTTTGAAAAATTCAAGCCTAGGCTATGAATAGAGCATTAAAGTGAAAATTTTAAAAATTTATATGGTTAAAACTATATAAAAACTTTTAAATATTCAAATCTTTCATTTGAAATTATAATGCATTGAAATCCTTATGAATTTTGATTTTATATTAAAACTTATCTCTAACCACACCACTTGTTAACCCTTCATTGGTCAATTATTTGGCAGGCCCCACCTCACATTATGTGATTTGAAATATTTCAATTTTCCCCTTTATTTTATGCCCCTACGCACATAATGAACACATTAATATCTTATTATTATTTCAAACCTTCTCCCATAGCATCAGGACCCTCTAAAATCTGTCTCCCAACCATACACTCAAGACTTTCTCGTAGGAGCATAAGCCTTTGAAATTAGCTTTACATGCTTATGCCAACTCAATGAACATGATGATATTTTATTAACATCATAGCATTGTATGACCTTGTTAATCTTCTCCTAATCTTATGCGAATTGGGTTCCATTTCACATCAAGCATAGCACTAGAGGCCTTAATATTTCACCTTGTGATCTTTCAGGGTGGTCATAGTACCATAGAACCTTTGAAAGGTATTTTTTGCTCATATGCATTGCTTTGCCTTGGGTGAGGCAAAATATGTTGACTTTGAACCCTGCAGGCTCCTCTACACATTGAACTATGTGGCTTTGAAAGCACTATGTCTTGAGACACTCTACACTATGTGTGGGTTTACATTTAAGTACTAGGAAATGTGACCACATAAGAAATGTGGGATAATCATTTTCATGGTTTCTATCAGCTTCTAGGCCTACACTATCACTAGTTGCTTCAACCTTTCAATGTGGAGTTCCTATTTTACATGAGACTCCTTGAAATTAGGCACCTCTTTGCTCTGTTCCCATACATGGGGTTGTGCTAGCTGGCTCCTTGTAGCTTCTTTCCATTTTTACACGGGACTCTAATTCAACTATCTTGTCAGCTAATAGCAGAATCCCTACTATAGAACATATCTAAAGTCTTTGCAAGTATATGATGAAGCATCTTTCAAGGGAAGATACATAGAAGTGTCCATGCTAGATCTAAAGATTGATAAATTTCATGGGTATCATATGCTCCTTGTGTGACAAATTTGTGTTCAAACTTGTCCAAAAACTTGAGGTATAGCTGTGTTCAAGCACATAATAAAATAAATATGAAATTCAAACATTTCTTCTTCCATTCATTGGTTGCTCCTTATGTACTCCCTGCCTCCATCGTGGACTACCTTTCCTTCTAATATGGGAGTTGATTTTCATGGCGGCTCCCCTGCTACTCATGCCTTGTGGGTTTGATGTGGCCTGCCCTTTTGATCAACTTCCAATTCTTATACCTCATTGATGCTCTACCCTTCACGTGGGCTTTTGTCTAGTGGAGAATTTTGCACTCAAAATTGTTGCTCCTTCTTCTCAGGTAGTCCCTTGCTATGCGTGGAACCTCTCTTTTATTGTTTTTGTTCTTTATTGTTCTTTGTTGTGGGTTTCTCTCAACATTCCCTCTCCTTTTTCTTTTTTTTGGATCCCCTTCTCCAAAAATAAATGTCTTCTTTTAGTCTTATGTGGGTCTTCTCTTGCTAAATATGTGGGTGTTTTAGTGTTGACTCCCCTACTTGGCATCTTCTTTCCTTTGATTGTAGTTTCTCGTGCCTACTTCTAAATACTTCAAGCACTCCTTCAATGTGAAATCATCTCGATGCTTCATAGATACTATGGCAATTGAACTGGTTGTAGGGACTCTAAGAAACATTTTTTTAAAATCCTAGTAGACCAACATTTTCTCGATCAAAATAAGTAGATAAAGCATGATGACTATATGAAATGTTATATTCAACATTAATTTTTTCATTCAAAGAATCCTCACATGCATCATCAAACCTTTGGTGTGCAAAGGATTGACTATAGTTCTCAAAAACTTTAACAAGCTTGTCCTACACTTTTAGCAAAAGGTTTAATGATAACACTTGTGATAGGCTTACTATTGGTCTCTTCATTCAAATTCATGGCACATATGCTAAATAGATCCCCTCTTGTCTTCAATAATTAAGAATCCACATGAAAAATTTATCCCTCATCCAAAATGGCTTTACACAATATTTTCAAATATAGTTGGCTCCAAACTTCACAGTGATTGCATACATGCTATATGGTTTTACAAAAAATATTTTTCCTTACCAGATTCATTATTACTTCCACATCAAGAAAAGCACCTTTCTCACTTGTTATGCCCTCACCTTGAAAAATTGGCAGTCTTTATAAAACTTAATGACAATACTTTTGAACTTTTTGTCATCCTTTGAAATATTGTTCTCCATAATTATTTGACCTTTTTCTTCTTCTCGAGCCTCTTGTCCATTATCAACATTATGTCTTATCAAGTGAACTTTATTCCACAAGTATTACTTCACGATTTGATGTAGATTAGTCGGGCCCCAAAGTGGGTCCGACTAATTTTTTTTTGTTTTTGAGCAACTGAACTGCCAAAATAATCCATTAACCATCTAATGTTTATTAGGACTAATTTCAAGCACTAAATGATTATTAAAACTCATTTCCACCCTTTTCTGCAAATTATCAACTTCATGCCAGAAGGTCCTTTGACTAGCCTTAAAAACTGACACAAACCTCTCACTAGGCTTTGAAATTAGACATGTTGATTCTCTGTTCTACATACTTGTACCTTGTCAAATCTCATCTCATGATGAATTATCAGTCAAAAGATATTAACCGTCAAAGTTTCCTTCTCAGAACTACCTATAAGAAAAGATGTCAAAAAACAATAAATCGCATTTAGAATTGGCTTTGAAAATTGGGCAGACGGGCACTTGGGAAAATGAAAAATGGGGCATTCATTCACTATCATGAGAGGAGTACAAATCTAGGATTTGGGCTCATGATGAATAATAGGATGGAAATGGCGACTGGTCAAAGTAGGCTACTCAAAATTTTCAAATTGGAAACAATGTCAAAAAAGTGTTATTTGCAAATGGAATTGACGTAGGAAAGTATGAAAATAGATTTGTCAAGTTTTGAGAATTGGCACACTTAAATATTTTTAGAGTACAATGTAGTGGTACAATCCATTCGATCTCACCAATCACAATATTCAAATTATGACATCACGAATAGGGGTACTAATCAATCTGCATTTCATGACACTAATGAAACTTTACAAATTGCATTTGGAATTGTCTTGGAAAACTAATAAAAAGGATTCTTCATAAGCTCAAATTAGGAACATAGAAATTCTTTGACCTCTTAAATGCAACATGATAGGAATTTTCTCATTTGGGTCAACTGATCAAAATTTATAACTCGTTAAACAGGGCCTTCTAAAATTTTGAACAAATTGCAAATGCATGAAAACAGTAAACTACCAGCTTTGAGGGTTTCAAAACCTAATCAAATGGATTAAAAATTACTTGAAACTTGGAACATAGGGTTCTTTGAAATGCATGTTAAATATCCCCAAAGTGGTAGGTCATGAAACATTACTGGGTGTGATATATTCACATGCAAACGTGGGCTCCTATCATTGTTTGACACTTCGATGAAAATGCAAATTTGACAATTACTCAAAATGGGACTTCACGAAATAACTCAAAATGTCAATTTATCATCATGGAACATATAGATGCACTAAATGAAAGGTTCTAGAACCATTAAACACCTCTTAGGCCTTAAACAGATAGAAGGGTATACATGCATTTAAAATCATTTATAAGGTGCTCAAAGTGATTCAAAATTTGAAATAGACACTCAAAATGGGAATACAATTTTGAGTGCCAACACTCAAGTTGCATTGGAAACCAAGATTGAGGATGTGAAGAATTTACTTGAGAATATCTTCTCATTGTACTCAAAATTGTGTGATCCCATACTTTTCACCCAAGACACCAAACATAGAATTCTAAGCCTGAAGAGGAATCTAAGCATATCAAGTACACATATACCTAAGAACCCAGCTCAGAGTGAGAAGCATTTCCATACATTACTTCAATCATAGATTCAATTAGCTATGTTAGTAGTAGAAGAGGCTAACATAAGAGCCAAATTGACACAAATTCAGCCCTCTCTCACCCCAAACATGGAAATTCTCCATAAAGAATCAGGCTATGCAAAAACATTATTAAAGAAAGATCCCAATATTTCTACATTAGATGGCCTATTACCCCTTGCAGCCAAGCTTTCTATCCAAGTTAAGTCATTGGATGTTGCATTTGACAATTAGGATGCAGCTCTGAAAATAATCATGGAATTCTATAAATCTTTTTTTGGACAAATACACTATAAGTGTATAGCCCCTTTGACATAAGTATAAAAAAGGGGGAGATATATTAAAAGGGGGTGTAAGTAAGCAAGAAGAAAGGGGGAGTAAGTAAGAAAGGGGGAGAGATGAATAAAGCAAAAGGGGAAGTATGGACAAAGGGGGAGTTATCAAATTTTAAATCCATTAATATACATTTTTGAGAAATACAATGCAGAGATAGAAATAGAACAGAGCAAATATCAACCAAGTTAGAGCATAAGGATTATAAGTACATTAAAGTCCAACAATATCAATCAACAGAGACAAATCTACTCAGAATGGAGAATAGATTTTGGATACATAATAAATATATTAACTTAGGGGGAGTTATAAATTTTGAGGTATATAGTTTATTGAAATTTTTTGAAAATTTTGAAATTCTATAGATAAGCCAAGTCATGGATATGTTATACTCGAGAAGATCAAATTGATTATGTATATTTAAGTGTTTTTGAAACTCATTTCAAAGGGGGAGATTTTTTTATCTAAGATTGGTTTTGACAATTGAGTGACAACACACTTAAGGCATTTACCTAGTTCATGTTGAACTAGTAATGCATTCTAAGTAAAACGTGTAAATATAAGACCAAACTGAGTTGCAATGAGTGTTGAGTCACTCAAGTGTCGAGCAGATAGACCATGCCAAGTGATTCAAGTGTTGAGTGAATAGTAGATGCCGAGTAGTTCAGGTGCTAAGTCAGAAGTAGAATTATAGGTATATGTCGAGCATCAGTAACTATATATGTCAAGTAACATAGATTGGACATATTTGTTTGTTATGGCATAAACAACTATGCAAACCATTTTTCAGCTGACCTAAGGATGTTTATTTATTCTTTAGAGATAAGGATGAATCTACATGCATATTCCCTATGAAATTACATGCAACCATTTTTAAAAATGGGAAGTTTTAAGTGAAAAAATGGATGAATCTCAACCATAGATTCATACCTAACCCTAAGCCACCTCAGTCTTCTTAAGGAGGATGAAGCCCTAAATTTTCAAGATAGTTGAGAGCATTATGAAGGGGTGAATGATAGAATTGGAGGAGCAAATAAGACAATTTATAGAGCATTCAAGGTGACTTAGTAGTGAGAGTGAATTTTAGAATCAATTAAGTGAAGAACAAAGGATAAAGGATACAACAATTGATACATCAGATCTTGAAGGATTAATCAAAGATTGGATTGAGGGGATCTGTTATCAAGCAAGAAAGTTTCAACTATAAGATCTATGCTGAGACATTTTGATAGTAAATTTTAGTTAAATCTCCTAGGCAGAGTAGTCCTAATAGGCTTTATCAAATCTTCTCACAGCGTGGCATTCCAAGTGAGTGACCAAAAAGTCCTTTAACCAGGCACACTTCTAATATGGTGTTGAAATCCTCTAATAAGGTGGGACTTAATAGTCTTTGTAAGCCTTTAATAGGGAAGGCCTTTCATAGGGTAGATCATGATTCATGGTCAAACCATTGTAACCTTAATTGGCTACACTTTATTGTTGTAATAGTGAAGATTTTGTTAGAAATAGTAATTCACTAGTATAATTGAGAGGGGGAACGAATCAATTATGTAGAAATCTAAAATATTAAACTTTTTAAATGGTCCTTACTCATTCAACCAAAGCAAACAACAACCATAAAGAAATGTGCATATAAAATTACACTAGATATGTTGACTAGGAGAACCCTTGATTAGAGGGAAAACCTTAGTGGGAATGATGCCTACAAGATAATGTACTAATTTGAATATTCCTTGTTAGAGGATAGACCCTATTAGAAGTCTATTAAAATACTTAGTACAAAGAGTCCTTGGCAGGAGACTTTGAATCCCTTTTAAGAGATTCCAACCCTGTTAGGAGTTGTAGAAGGTAGCTGAACCCATTATCCAAACAACTTTAGGATCAAATCAATGAACCCACTGTCTGATAGACCTTGGTACTATTAATTTTAGAATAATATATGGGTTCTAGTCTTTTGCTTCTTCCTCTATCTAGTACGTCGAACTACTCCACCTTTAGATCATGCAATCTGATCTATAACTATGTATCCATCAATAGTAATCCTTGAGGTCACTTACACATATTAGTAGATTGCTCTGCTCCTTTAATTCACAATTCACAAGTCTTTTCTACTTCATCTCCAATCCTTATTTCTAAGAGATGGAAAAACATATTTCCTTTATACCATACTCAATATTAATTCCTTGAGTCAACTCCATACTTTATCATAAGTTAATTAAATGAAACACACATTTAATTAATGTTGTTTGCTCACAATTATACACAACCTTTGACATGTGTGACTTTTGTACCTATGCACTTGATGATGTCATTAGTAGTCAGTGGGCTATCTCTTGATAACTATGTAACCCTTCATTCCAAACACAATGTGCTATATCAATCATACAATAGACATGATTTTCCCAATTCTCTATTTCCCTATAGTTTTCTATAAATCATTAATATCTTTTGTATGTTGTCAATTCAGGTTCTATGCAGTTGCCCACAAGTCACATACATGTTGTAGTGTATGTTACATGAGAAGATACACAATGTATTGCATACAAAAATCTTAGTCTGTTGCTCTATCATTTTTTTACAAACTTATTACTATGTTGTCATCAATGACAAATACAACCATAACACTATTTTTTAATGCTCCCCCATAGCATCAACATTCATGCTAACAATCTCCCCCTTTGGCATTGATGGAAATATAGATAAAAAAACATCTAGTTCCAAAAAAATCAACAATTTTCTTCATCTCTCAAATCTTGATTCATGCAAATCCTTTATTGTAACAATTCTCCCTCATAGTACAAACTCTCTCTAATATTTTTCATGTCACTCTGTCTCCCCCATTGACATCAATGTCAAAGGTAGTACAAATATTTGAACATTCAACAATCTAACACATGACCATAAGCTGCTCTATTGCACATAATTCTATAAACAAAACAAGTTTCCAAAGACACTATTCTACAACAATTATCATTCAGTAATAGTCCTTGCTAAAAAAATTCATCATAGATACTCCCCCATAGAGGAAGCATCAACATTCAGTCCAGTCTAACAATGTTGCTACGTACCCTAGATTGACTGAATTTTGCATCTTCTATTCTGAGCTAGGTAGGGGCATAACCCTAAGCATACCTCTCAGGTACTCAAATGTATCTTTTGGTAAGGCTTTTGTCAAATTTTTTTACAATATGTTCCTTAGTGTTAATGTACTCTAGTTAGATTTCTTTCTTTACAACTTTCTCTTTCAGTGCATGATAGTTTATTTTTACGTGCTTAGTTTTGGAGTGCAAAATAGGATTCTTAGACATATTAATAGTACTTGTGTTATCACAATAAATGAAAGCAAGTTCTATGAACATAATTACAATATCCTTCATCATATGCTTTATCCATATGACTTGATTACAGTTGTTTGTTGTTGTAACATATTTTGCTTCTGCAGTACTCTATGGAGTGCAATCTTGTTTCTTGCTAAGCCAAGAAACTAGTCTTCCTCTAAGGAAAAATGCTCCTATCATACCAAATGCCATAATTTGATGTTCCTTTTAGATATCTAAATGTCCTCTTTCCTACTGCATAGTGATATTCTTTAGGATCGGCTTGAAATCTTGTTACCATTCCAACTGCATTAGCTATATCTGATCTGCTAAATCCTCCAATCATGGATTTGTACTTTTTTTTTCAATAGTAGGGGTCTCATCTTTTCTTGATAACTTATGACCAATTACCATAGGATTTCCAATACGTTTACAATTTTCTAAACCAAATCTTTTCTACAAGTCTTTTAAGCACTTGGTCTGAGAGATAAAGATACATTCTTTGTTCTGAACAATCTATAGTCCGAAGAAGAATTTCATTTCTCCTATCAGGCTTATCTCAAACTCATTCTTCATGTCTTCTAAGAATTTGTTGTTGTCTTCATCATTTCCATCAAAAATGATGTCATCAAAAAATATAATGATTATTAGCAAATCATCCCCTATTTTCTTCAAGTACAAGTTACTATCTCTTGTTCCTTTAGCAAATTCAAGCTTTGTTAAGTATTTATCCAACCTTGCATACCAAGTTCTTGGTTATTGCTTTAATCCATAAAATTCTTTCTTTAGTTTAAAAACCACATCCTTCTCTTCTATTAAAGGAAAACTCTCTAGTTTTTTAATGTATACTTCTTCTAGTTCTCCATTCAAGAATGTTGACTTAACATCCATCTAATATACCTTAAAATTCTTATTTGCTTCATATTCTAGGAACTTTTTGACTACTTCCATCCTTGGTATAGGTGCATATGTTTTTTCATAATAAATTCCTTCTTGTTGAGAGTAGCCTTCGCATACAAGTCTTGCTTTGTTTATTATCATTTCTCCCTGTTCATTCATTTTATTTTTGAATACCCTTTTGTGCCAATCACATTTTTATCCTTAGTTATAGGAACTAATTCCCATGTGTCATTTTTAATTATCTATTGGAGTTCTTCCTTTATTGCTCTTATCCAATGATCATCTTTGATTGCTTCATCTATGCTTCTTGGTTCCACTTGAGATATTAGACACAGTTCTTGATTAATTCTGCTCCTTTTTATTACTCCATTTTCATTACTTCCTATTATCTGATTAGTGGGATGATTTCTTATCAAGTTCCTATTAGGGGTAGGAGTTGCTGCTTCAACTCGTATCTTAGGCACTATACTCTATTCTTCCCTTCCATCTTCAATTAGTACAATGTCCTGCAAATCATTGTTAGTCTTGAGAAATAAATCATTACTGCTATTAGTCATTCAAGAGTAATCATCTCCATCAAAGTTATAATCTGCTATCTTTTTCTTGGTGCCAAACTTTACATAAATTTTAACATTTGTGCACTTTACTATAGTTTTTGTTGTATAGTTGAAACATCTATAGGCTTTACTTTTTAATGAATAGCCAAGAAACATACCTTCATTTCTCCTTGGATCAAACTTACTAATGTCATCATCTCTCTTGATGTAACATTTTCTTCCAAATATCTTGAAGTACTTGATAGATGGTGAGTGACCAAACCATAATTCATATGGTGTTTTGTCCATACCTCTCCTAATCTACACTTTGTTCAGTGTGCATACTGCTATATTGACTACTTCTCTCCAAAAAGTTTTTGGTACATCATTCTCAAATAACATAGCTCTTGTTGCTTCAACAATTGATTTATTTCTTCTTTCAACAATCCCATTCTGCTCAAGTGTATGGGGTGAAGATAGCTATATTTTGATGCCATGCTCTTCACATTAGATATTTAATTCTCTAGAGGTGAATCCTCCTCTATTTGATCTTAAACTCTTGATTTTGACTCCAGATTCATTCTCAACTTTGTTCTTAAATATATTGAACTTCTCAAATGCCTTTGATTTTTCTTTAGGAAATGCTACCCACATCATTCTAGTGAAATCATCAACAAAAATCATTAAGTACCTTTCTCCATAGAATCCTCTTATTCTTGTAGGACCACTCAGATCTGTATGAACTAATTCCAGCTTTTGTGTAGTACAAAACTGCTTACTTAGAAATGAGACTCTCTTCTACTTAGCCAAAATACATTCCTTACAAATAGTATTAGTGGGCTTAGTGATCTTAGGCAAACCTCTTACAACAAGTGTATTACTGGCCTTTACAATGTTATCAAAGTTAATATGAAAAAATCTTTTGTGCCATAACCAACTATTGTCAATCTTTGCTACGAAACATGTTATTTTAGTGGAGTTTAATTGAAATACATTATCTCTAGTTTTAGTGCTAGTACCAAGTAGTTTTCCTTCCTTGTTCTTGATAATGCATGTGTTATTACCAAACTACAGTTGGTATCCTTTGTCCATAAGTTATCAAACATTCAAAAAATTATACTTGAGTCCATCAACAAAGTAAACATCAATTGTATATGTTTTACCATCAAGTGTGATAGATCCAATTCCTATAACATGATAGGCTACATTGTTTCCTTCTCTAATAATTCCTTCATTATGGCTTCTCAATTTGACAAGCTTTTTCATATCATCATTCATATGATGTGAACAACCACTATCAATGGCCCAATGTTTCTTTTCAACTTGTGAGATCAGTGCACTTTATTCTCTGATTTCTCTATCAAGATCATCCTCCTTTATAGCTATGAACCCTATTTCATCTTCACTCATGTTTTGATCAAATTCCTCTTCTTCATTTTCATTAGCATATAAGAAATTTCTAGATCTTCTAGACTTGAACCTTCCCTTAAACTTTATTTCTCTTTTAGGACATTTAGATGCATAATGACCATATTCATTACATGTCCAACATTTGAAAATATTCTTACCTTCTTTTTCTCTTTCCACAAGAAGAGCTACTCCCTCTTGGATCTTTTCTTCAATGGACCTGCTTCTACTCACAATGTCTCCTTGCACTTTTTTGTTCCTTGCTAAACTAGGTTTGATGTTTAGTGCACTAAATGTTGTCTCAACTTTTACCAATTCTCTAGATTGTTTTAGATAAAATTATGCAGCTTCCAATCTACCAAGAAATGTCTCTGTGGTGAAATTAGTAGTACAAGGTATCATTAGTTGAATCATTTGTGCTACTATCTTAAAAGGTGGTGTCAAACTTTTCAAAATCTTCCATATCACTTCATCATCAGACTTCTTTCCATCATGAGATGTGATTCCTACAATAATCTTAGATATTCTTCCAACATAGCTTATTATAGATTCATCTTCCATCATTCTAGCATCTTCAAATGTGCAATACAAATTTTGCAATCTAACCCTTTTTGCATGTGTATCACCCTCATAATTAGCTTCTAAATTTTTTCAAATTTCATGAGATTTTTTGAGTAGTTTTACTTGACTGTACTAACTATTAGGTAATTCTGATAGTATTTCTTCTCTTGCCCTTATGTTGCACATAAAAACTTCTCTTTATTCCATAGTACAAGTTTGAATATTGTCTTCTTCTAGAATGTTTTTTGATGTCTTGGTTACAAGACAATGTCCTAGACCCATGCACAAGAGATGAATCTTCACTTTATCCTTCCATCTATCATAGTTTGTGCCATTGAATCTAGGACTTTTGTTCTTGAATAGATTCACCATGGATCTCCTAAAGTTGTTAAACTTCCCTTCAAGGACTTGAAGCTCTGATACCACTTGTTAGAAATAGTAATTCACTAGTACAACTAGGGGGAGTGAATTAGTTATCCAACAATCTAAAATATTAAACTTCTTAAATGATCCTTAATCATTCAACCAAAGCAAATAGAAACTATAAAGAAATGCACATATACAATTACACTAGATACATTGACTAGGGAAACCCTTGATTAGAGGGTAAACCCCAGTGGGAATGATGCCCACAAGATAATGTATTAATCTAAATATTCCTTGTTAGAGGATGGACTCTACTAGGAGTCTATTAAAATATTTAGTACAAAGAGTCCCTATTAGGAGACTTTGAATCCCTGTTAGGAGATTCCAACCTTGTTAGGAGTTATAGAAGGTAATTGAACCCACTATCCAAATAGCTTTAGGATCAAATCAATGAACCCACTATCCAATTGACCTTGGTACTATTCTTTTTAGAATAATAGATGTGTGCTAGTCTTTTTCTTCTTCCTCTATCAAGTATGTCAGACTACTCTACCTTCAGATCATGCAATCAGATCTATAACTATGTATCCATCAACAATAACCCTTGAGGTCACTTACACACATTATTAGATTGCTCTGCTCTTTTACTTTGTAATTCACAAGTCTTCTCTACTTCTTCATCTCCAATCCTTATTTCTAAAACTTGGAAAAATATATTTCTTTTATACCATACTCAATATTAGTTCCTTGAGTCAGCTCCATACTTTATCATAAGTTAATTAAATTAAATAAACATTTAATTAATGTTGTCAACTCACAGTTATACACAACCTTCCATATGTGTGACTTTTGTACTTGCACACTTGCTGATGTCATCAGTAGTCAGTGTGCTAGCTCTAGATAACTACACAATCCTTCATTCCAAACACAATGTGCTATATCAATCATACAGTAGAAACTATTTTCCTAATGCTCTATTTCCCTATGGTTCTCAATAAATCATTAATATCTTTTGTACACTATTGATCTAGGTTATGTGCACTTACCCACAAGTAACATACATGTTGTAGTGTATGTTGGTAATTGCGCATGAGCAGATACCCAATGTATTGCACTCAATACACAAATCTCAGTCTTCTTCTCTGTAAATATTTTGCAAACTTATTACTATGTTGTCATGAATGAAAAACATCATCATAACATTGTTTTATAATGCTCCCCCATAGCACCAACATTCATGCTAATAGATTTTGTGGGTGTCATCCCCACTCCAATTTTACCTTCTTATTTTGAGGGTTTTTGGATAATCATATCTAGTGTCAAGTGTGTGTGTTTGATTACTTATATGTTTTAGATGTATCTACTTTACATGCTATTTCAATATTTTAATACATGTGATGTATGAAAGGTGAAAGTTTTATGGGTCCAAGTTTAAACTCTTGGTTTAGCCCCCACCCTCACCTCAAAATTTTACCTTTTCCACTTGTATTTCCAACAATTGTTGCTACCCAAGAGGAAAAATTGAAGAATTTCAAGTTCTTTCACTGCTCCATGCTCATGCATCTGATCCTATTTAGAATTGTGGATTTCTTTGATCAAAGTTTCTTTGAGTGCATAGAGGAGTGTGGAGAGAGATTACCTATGAAAACACAGACAAGGGTATGGCATAGATTCTACCCATATTCTAATGCTATATTTCTTTTCATAATGACTATGTATACCCCATGTTAAAAATGATAGGAGTTGTTAATGAAAGAATACCACATAATGTGAAGAAGATAGTTAAGCCAAATTTATATTTTGATGAGGGAGAATAGATAGGGCACAATTGGGGTAGTGTTTTTCTTTTTAAAGACAATACTATTATTAGGGTTTGTGGATGCTCCTAACCCTCCATCTTCTTCCAAAGTTTATGCTAGGTAAGTTAGGGATTGTAGAGATATTCTGGTAATTAATTTCATTAAATAGGGAATATTTAGGGAAAAATGTTAAGAAGGGAACTTTCCTATGTAGGTGTACCAAAGTAGGAGACTTTAAGATATGGAAGAATGTAATTGAGGAAAATGATGCTTTCCTTAGAGAATACAAATTTCTAGTGGCCCCTACTAGAATCTATGACCTAGAAAATGTAGTTAGGAATGCCTTAAAGAACATGAGGAGTTATAACTTACCTCCAAAAAAATACCTATGGGAGGAGGATATCATTGTTGACAAATTGGATGAAAATGTATTTAGAGAAAGAATGATTAAATTCTGGAATGTTGTTAGTTTTGAACAAGAGATAAAGAAGGCAGATCCATATTTTAAGGGAATTTATCCTAAGATGGAGTACTGGGCTATGTTGGAAAAGTGTGTTGAAATTTTCGATCAAATTTCAGCTCAAGTGCCTAAAGAGATCCGGATAAGAGTAGATCTTGAGTCTTCTAATTAGGACATTGTGGTAGAAGTTGCTAATGATGAAGAAGACTATGCAAAGAGTTTGTAGTGGGCTCAACAAAGGAATAAGAAGTAGAAAATGGTGGAGATTCCACAAAAGGTCACATAGAAAGTCTTACAAATCCTCCTAAGGGGTAGCCAATATTTTGATAATGTGAGAAGAAACTTTCTGATAACCCAACCCACTGAGAATGAAAAAAGGGCCAAAAAGCTTGAGCTTCAAGATCAAATACTTGATGATAGTATCATAGAGGCCAATTAATTCATGAGTGATGATAACTTCACCAAAATAGAGGAATTCAAGGGTTTTCTATTCAAATTGAAACAAAATAAATTATCCCTACAAATGAAGCCTGGTGACTCACATGAAGTAGTTGCTGAGATGGTTTAAAAACTACAAGACTATGACCCTTCCACTGAAACTCTCACTATGGAAGAGGCTAGAGAGCTAGTAAAGCGAAGTGGTATGATTGCCTTCCCAAGATAGGATATCAATTCTTCATTTTTATTGGATCAAATGGGAAGATAAGAAAGAACCATATCTTTTGAAGATGAGAATTAGATGGGAGAGTTGAGAGGCTTTGGGTATAACATTGATGCCCAAAATATGAAAATATGGAGCTTAGATCCAAAAAAATAGAATCTTACTCTTATGTAAATTAAAAATTCCCTTAAGGGAGATGTTATATTCTAGAATGTGCACTCTACTTCTAGTAGCAAGATTTATGGACTAAAAAATTCAGTAGCAATGATGGGCAAAAATAGGATAGATATACTAGAAGAACAACTAGAAGGAGCCTATGAGTAGTACATTAAAACTATGAGGAATTATGAAGAGGAAATGAAAAATAAATATGTCCTCGAATAGAGAAACATTAATTTAGAGAATGAAATAGTGACTTTGAAAAGCACTATGAGGTCCACTACAAAGATTAAATACTAGGGCATACAAACAAAGGGCCAAATACCTAAGATAGAGGATGTGATAGGCCAGGCTATGGTAGTTGATGAAGAAGATTTGGAATCTAGAAAGGAGATTGAAATTAGAAATATCAAAAACTTTTTGGTTCACAAAAAGTACATAATTACTATCTTATTTTGCAGGGGGTTAAATACAAATGTTCTAAGGTAGTTGCTCTATTCTCTCCCCATTTTTAATGCATGGGGTCCTTACACACATTTTTTTGACAGTCTTGTACCTCTATTGACACAAAAGAAATATTTACCAAAGGTAATAATTATCAATGTCAAGAAAATGATAAACAAGGTAAAAGATTTGAATGGTTTCTTTATTGGAAAGTTGTAATTAATTCAAAATAAAATGGAAGTGATTGCCACACTAACACACAATTTTGTGCCCACCATTTTGAATAGTGACAAAGGAGTTAAGGATTGGATGGAATGGTTAGTTTCTTTTGACAATATTTTGAATCATCCTAGATTCTTGGCATATTGCAATGATGAGGTAAGTGTGGTGGTAGAATATGATTTTATAGATACAATATACAAGTTAGAAGCTAAAATGTCAAAGATAATTGCATAGGTCAAGGCCATAATAGATGCAAAGTAGAGAAAAAAACTTGAAGAATTGAATGGAGTTACGGATGCCACCTAGACTAATGTGGACACTAATATTTCTATCTGGGAAGTTATAGTAGATATAAAGGCCATACTATCTGATGAAAATGATTAGGTAGTTCAAAGATGTAGTTAGAGGAAAAAGAGAATAAAAGGAAAAGAAAAGGCAAGGAAAAAAAAAAATATTTAGAGTACAAATATAAATATTCTCAAGATGTCTATAGAAAATGCCACCTGCCAATTTTGCAACTGCATCATAATTTTGATTAAAGTACATAGAATGTTTGTTTAGTAAAATATGAAATATCTTTGTATTTTGTTTCCAATAGAATTTTGACATTTTTCCTCCCATATGAAGCTTGTTGCAATCCTTCCTATAAGAGGATTTCCAAGATGTGGAGTGAGGGTTCGAGTTTTGTATGATTTTTAGTGCTTATGCTATTTACAATTGATCAAGTTTTTATGTCAATTGTATGTTGTTTTTAAATTTACATACTCAATACATAATGAAAATTGAATGATAGAGTTTGTCATATTTTGAGTTATATTCTTAGTATTACACCAGTGATGTTTCATTTTCAAAGAATATTAATAAAAAGAAGGACATCTGAATATCTATGTCTCTAAGTTATGTCTCCATTTTCATATTTGATTGAGCAAAACTCATGTAATGTAATGCAATTTGGATAGGTTGCATGCCAATTTATTATTTCTTTTAATTCAAGGAATTAAGTAAATTCTTCCATAATTGACAGCGTTTCTAGGCATCTGAGAGAGATATCATAAGAATGGAGTGAAGAGTTAATAGCTAATGATTTTAATTGCAAGTCAATTAAATAGGTCAATTATTTACTAGTGCAACTTTGTATAGCAATGGATAAGGCACTGGTCATAATTTGTGATGCAAATGGATGCAATTATTTGGTTACACAAAACACATTTAAATCAAACCAATATTTACTTTCTGTAATGAAGAATTAAATTGCTAGTCATTACTTGTAATATTATTCCTCTGAGTTATAGTTGAATACTGTAATCAAGAAGTAAATTACAAGTCCAAGAAGATTATTGACCATTTTCTACTCTAAGGGATAGATTCAAAAAGAAGAGTATGAGTGAATGAGTTTTTTGAAGAAAATATTAGATAACCAATCATTTCCATCCCTAAGGTGCACCCACCTTGGCCCTGTAGAGCCTAAAGCAAAGAGAGTCTTTGTGCTCTATTGAAGTTGGTCCAGATCTAAGATGAATTTGGTTGAATATGAGAATTAAATAATCCTTAGACCAGGTTTTATCTCCTATATCTTGGTATTGGGTTTTTTACAACTTTGGTAGTTTTGAAAGACCAAAAAAATGTTGTCTTAAATTGATCTTCTAGGTCTACATCAATTTGGTTGAAAGCCAAAAATCCATCTAACATGGACATCATTTCAAAACTAGCCACTATTTCTAGTAGATGATCCATATTGGGAAAGGTGTAGTTATCTTTCAAAGATGTCTAATTCATATTCCTAAAATCCTCAAAAATTCTATTCTTCCCATTCTTCTTTTGGATAGGGACAATATTGGCTATATGTCAAATGGTGTATGGGGTAGATGATCCTTTCTTCCAGCATCATGTGAACTCTAAAAATGGTATCTAAAATCATAGGGTTGTAATTACATTGCTTTTATCTAAAGGGAGTGGCTTCAGGCTTAAGGGGGATTGTGTGCTTGAATTCACCATTTTTTGAAGGTCTATAGGTCTTCATCTCCCCAAAGAAATACATCTTAGTATTTTGAAAGTAGTCTCTTAGCATTAGCCCTTTCTTCATTTGAGAAGTTTCTACTAATATTAACCATTTTAGGTTTATATTTGATGCCAATATTTGGTTCCACCTTTCCTACACCTTTCCCTTTTGATAAATGCATCATGCCTATCAAATAATTTTCAAGGGAAATGAGGTATCTAGGAATCTTATTACCTTTGAGTTTTTTAGCTCCAAGCTCCAACTCTTTCTTGCTATTAGGGGAGAAATATCTATAGGAATTTTTGCTTCCTTCAATGTATTGGTCACCAAAAAGTTCATACCCTTCCAAGAAAGATTGGATCTTCTTATCACTACTGAAGACTTGTCATGTTTCAACACTGTCAAGAACATTGGGTCTAAATAAGACTTCAACTTTGTACTGATTATCTACAAACTCTAGATGTGGAAATAGAAGCAAGGATGAGGCAACTGACTAATCTACCCTTTCATTTTTCTCCCTTGGGACAACATGTATTAAGAAGGCATCCAGGTCCACAATCTCATCCCAAACTCTATTTCTATAATTTTGCAATCTTGAATTTTTCATAGTGTGTTGAAGTCAAAATTGTTTCACTATTAGCTCTACATCTCCTTGGGCTTTTAGGATTTTCATCCCTCTCTACTTTGTAGCAATGATACGAACAACAATGCTTTTTAGTCTACTATATTGTTGGTGTTCTTGAGTTGTATCTTGTGTGCAAGTTGTGTCACATCTCCATCTTGGGAAATAGGCACTAGACTAGCTCCAAAACCAGCAATAGCACAACTACCATTTAAATCCAAGGTCTAAATCTCCTAGTTAGTAGGAGGTTTTGACTATTCTTCCAAATGATTGAGGTTAGAAAACATCATGTAATTTCCAAATTCCATTTCTTAGTATATGATTTGTGCCTTAGGATCATCAAACTCTAGGATAGTGAATTTGGCCTTTTCCTTAGGTTCTAACTTGATCTTCATATTACCCACAAGAATTATGGTATGAGAACAATCTATCTTGATTTCACCTCCCATGTCTCTACAAAATCTTCTACTTAAAAGCATGCCATAACTAGCTGGAATATAAACTACCAAGATGGTTAACTTCATTCTCTTTACAAGGTGTGTGACTAACGCTACTTGTGCATCTTCCACTTATCCTAAGAGGGGGACCAATTTTTCATCCATAGAGTAGTAGTGTCCAAATGTCTTGGTCACGGTCAAGCCTAGGGAATGAGATATAGAAGAGGGCATGACATTATTAGAGGATTTGAAATAAATTATATAGTTACTAAGCTTATGAACATTTACATATAAGGACATGTAAAATGGATTGGGTTTCTAACTAGGGGAGGTAGCCAAGATTGACTCTTCTTCCTCTTTAAATACAAAAGGTAAGAAAGGTAGAGTTGACATTAGGCTAAGTTTTAGAATTAACATCACCTTTACAATAGTTGAATAACTTGTGCAATTCAATAGGGTGGGCTTTGAGATAATCAAGGGAAGACACTTGGATATGAGCATATTTATAGTATTGTATTATATCAAAAGAGGAATGAGGCTTAACATTTGATTTGAATCTTGTCTATTCTTTCCTCTACGATGATGAAGTCGATACTCCAGTTGTAGCTAGTGAAGGGCTTATAGCTATCTTTTGGGTAGGAACATAGTTCATTGGGTTCTTCTCTCTCTAACTTATTTTTTCCATGATCATCTTTATTCCATCCAAGGTAGTGAAGTATTCACGTCCAATCTCTAAATCTTATTTGTACTTTAAGAAAAATGTACTAGGGTTGCCATAGGGAGTAGAATCATCTTCACTTTCAAGATACTCAATTGTTAGCTTATTACTAGTAGTGAGCTACTTGTATCTATTCATCTCTGAGAAAGAATCACCATCATGATCTGCCTTTAGGTGAAATATACACATGTTTTTCTTCTTAAGAGGTGCCTTAGTGACAAGATGGAAATTTCAATGGCTTGCCTTCATGTTTCCTTCGAGGAATGTCTTGATAGGGTTGCTAGAAGGAAGGAACAATTTCCCCCATTTTCCTTTTCATGGAAATCATCTCATTTGATAAATTTTGAAGCATTTCTTTAGTGTTTTTAGTTGTACTAGTGGCAGAGCTTTTCAAGGCTCCACTTTGAATCTCTCTTTTCCATTTCTTGACTACTATGAGACTATCTTCCAACTCTATTACCAGGGTCTAGGCAACCTAGAGATTAGCTACATGTACTCATCTGATTCAAAAATTGATGTCAAGGGGCATGGAGCTAATGAAGAACATTTTCTAATTATCTAATGTAGGTCTACACATAGCATGGATCATATTGACCAACTTGTTGAACTTTGCAATCAACTCTCTCATAGGAACATTGGGTTCTTTCTTTATTTGGGTGAGTTGAGTGAATAGAGTGTGTTCATCTTCTATACTTTTGTAGCATACTTCAAATCAATTTTTCATGTCATCCTTGGTCATGATACATCCTATTAAGCCAATATAACACCTTTTTAGTTGAAGGATTGGACATCGTTTACTACCAATGTACTATTATGATCTTCATTAAGTATCAATCTAGAAGTGTAAACTTGAGATTATGTTTGGAAAGTATATTTTCTAGTCTCTTCTAAAAGTCACTACTACCTTGAATAAAATAACCATTAAGGAAATCTAGTTTATTAGAAAGAAAGAAAACTATCAAATGCTTGGAAGGAAACTCTTATTACTTAACCATACATCTATGCACCTACTGTAGTAGGAACAATAACTGATTCTGTTTCTAGTGGTTGTAGGAGCAACAGTTCTAAACTTAACTTAGAAAACTAAGTCTAACTCCTAATTACTAAAGAAAACTCCACCTTCTATGTGGGCCCCCACAAAAGAATGAAGAAAAGATTAACTCATACAGAAGTGTAGAAACTCAGTAAACTCATGTATTCATTCAATAGGAAATGTTACACTTACTTGAAAAATAGAATGTCTGATAATTCTATTAATCTACTTACTACTTGACCTTTTAGATATAGATAAGGTCTTATTTAAAAGGAAGGGAATAACATATTCCTATAATCATGACTTCCTCCTAAACGATAGTTCATTGCAACTCAAGATTCATGAAAGCATGCAACATAAAAACATTAGGTATCTCCTTAAATTCTCATAAATACAAAGCATAGCAGATGCTAGATCTACTCTACTATCTGAATTTAATAACTTCTAGGAATCCAGGTACCGTATAACAATTCCTTGCATGTTTAACTAATCGCCTAGATGCTTGCTTTCCCACTCAGCCACTTCATCAATTCCCTTTTATTTTGTTGGAATAGGTCCCCTTTCTATGCCACTGAATAGGTCTCTTCTAGTTTTGCTGCTAAGTTTCTAGCTACAATGGTGTCATGACACACCTCCTTTAATACTTGTGATCCCACAGTGCTAGTCCTTCACTTGAGCTATTTTGACCAATTTTAACTTTTTTTGGATACCTACGGTCGTCATTTAATGCACACAAGACTTCCTACAAGCATTTATTTATTAATTTATGAAGAAAAAGCATTAATATTCAATTAACAGTCTTCAAAATCTTGTCAGCTACAAGAAGATCTACCCATGCCAAACATTCATGAAGAAATATTTTTATCAAACAAAATGAACCCTTATTAAACATAATTCCAATTATCATTTCTATGCCATATGTTCATATCTTATACATATAAAAGTAAAAAATACTATACTTAAAGGATGACAACGCTCAACATGTTATTAAAAAATGTTCATAAAAAGGGTTTAAAAGACATCTATTTCTTCATATCATCATTTTCCCCCCTAACCAACCTAATGTTGGTCCCTTTAGCATTTATAAATTTTTGATCCTCATCTATAGCTTAAGATCATTAGCAATATTTTCACCTGATTAATTAGCCCTATAGTTAAAGTATCCATGATTCTTTTTAACTTTTCTCATTTCTGATCTTCAATGGCCATATTATAACTAGCAAAAAATCATGCTTTTCGAGCATAGGATGTAGGAGTATTGGTGGTTGGAAATGAAGAGGAACCCAATAATTCTTTTCACTTCTACCTAACATCATATACATGGGCATCCTACTAATAGCCATCTCCAAATTTGGTATAGAGTGTAATTCCCTTGTTTTCACATCTTGTGACAATCGGACCCATCTTTGAGTAGAAGCCCTTATGGCATCAGGAGCAATTTTGGAAAAATATTGTTCCCAATCTAGAAATGCTTGCTCTTGGATAGGGTAAATCTTAGCAGCAGCACTTTTATTATTAGTAATAGAGAGCTAATAAAAGAACACGTACCTTAGGCTGAATGTACAGTGTCTCCAACATTTATTTTTTCCTATAAGGGGTGGCCTAATTTTCTCGATTGATCTCATTCTACATCCATGACATGATCACTCTTAACTATACATCCCCTAAATATAATAACAAATTCCAATCCCTATCATATGGAACAACAAGGTTATGGACATATAGCTCATATAGAAGATTTTGTAGAGCCATTGGGACTACTTTGAGTGCTACATAAAAATCACGGGGAGTGTGCAAAGAAGGATTCAACCCCTAAGTAATTTGAGACAATTGAAAATTAATCATTTGTTCCTTTAAGAACAATCTATAAACTGGGGATGGTGACCTACAGTTCATAAGTTCTAGAATGAGCTCTGTCACCTTTATGTCACATTGCTATAGGACCGTGATTTCACTATCTTTTTCTTCAATTTTTTGTGCCTATTCCTTTATAGTTCTGAACAATTATTTTCTCTCCAAGTCCTAGTTTGACTTTTTCCATTGAAACTATTGGTACAAACTAAGACTAACTATTAATGGAGTAGAAATGTCTGGTGGTGTGTAGCAACAAATAATAAGGCTATAATTTTTGGAGTGGTGATGAGCAATAGGGTTTTCATCTTGACAAGCAACAAGGTTGTCATCTTCTAAGTGGTGATGAACAATAAAGCTATCATTTTTTCTGAAGCCACATTTTCTAAAGGTATATTTTATAAAGGCATAGTGGCTATAGTAAATAGCACTATAGCCTTATTAGTTTGAAATGTCTCAAAAATTTCTTGGACTATTTCTTGTGCAAATGATGGGTACTCTTCTAGTGGCAAATCTCTAGCCTCCTGTGCTTGTTGTTCAAAACTAGACATTATTTTCTCTGAAGAGTCTGTGTCACTATCAATATTAATAGAGCTAATATTAGGGCTATTTGGCTTTGGAGAAGCTTTCTTAGGAACATTTCTATGTTCAGGGGCATGTATTGGATGCTTTGGAGATTGTGTAGGTGTATGCATTGGAGATTCTAAATCAACAACTATAGAGGTGGAGATTTCTTGTTTACCCTTATTATCAACATTTTTTCCTTTATTAAGGTCAGATATGGTTTCCTGTAGCACTAGAGGTGCTTCCTTTGAACCTTTCCTTGTGATATCTATGTGTGATTTTCTCCTTTTAGAGGTTGAAGCCTCTGAAGGTGGAATTCTCTTTTTCATAGTCTTGGGTGTGGACATAGAAGCTGAAGATTCTTGAACTATTTTATGTACTACCTTTCTGACTCCTACAATAGTTTTCTCTCTTGTCCCCATTCCTTGCCCTTTAGGTCCACCCCTTTGGGGTCCCACTATTTTGAGTTCTACAAAATCATCCCATGTCCCTATGTTGCCTAGTCATTTTCCTTTCAATTATGGCTCTTATTAAGCAATGGTGGGACACTGACTGGGTCTTTCTTTATTGCACATAGGCAACTTGCCTTTTAACAATATTGTAAAGGAAACTAGGGAGGTTTATAGGACAATCACCATGCTGCAGACCACTCAATATCTTGAAATGAATAGAATTTAAATAGGTATACCATCCTCCATAGGTAAAATACCTTATGATAAACTTAGTAGGTTGAATGAATTGAAGGGGAAGAGATAACTGTAATGTACCTTGCTTCTTATTTTCCTCCAGCTGACGATCTCCATGCATTGTAAATTGTGCCTTTACAACTTGTGCATCCATATCTTCTGTCCATCACTTCCTCTCTATAGGTAGACCAATAACCTCTACCACCACTTGTTCTATAAATTCTATCCTGATACCCTTGACATTTGCATATCCATCCTATAGCATATTGTGAAATTACAATTCAATTTCTTGATCAAATTGCTTGAGATTGAGGCAGTAAACTAACCAACCCCACTATTGGAACAAATTGCATGTTGCTAGGTTTTCCCATAGGACTTTGTGATCTATTGGTTCATTCCACTAAGGTTCTTCACCCATGTTATCTTTTGAAGAATGCTATAGCTGATGAATTCATTGTGGGTTATTGAAAATTTGAGTAGAAATAGCTATAGGGGTTTTCAAATTAAACAATGGTGTATTGGTGAAAAAAAAATTTAAGCACTTTTGATCATATTCTTCAGTACTTTATGATGACATTTTAATCACCAAAACATAATGAGGATAGAGATCATGCTCAAAACATACACCATATTAATGAGGGGTTATGTACTTTGTGAAATCATAATTTAATGGTTGCTTTTTTAATTATTTCTCGCACACCATAGAAGTTCAAAGGGAGGCCAACTTATTACTGAGGTGAAATTTCCCCCATACATCCTACATGCCAAATTAAGATTAACTTATGATTTTTGTTTATGATTTTGATTTTCCCTCCCCCAACTTATCATAGACTAGGTCCCACCAGACCTGAGAGATTGCAAATTCTGAAAATCAAAATAACACACTTTTCTAAACAAATAATAAATTAAATAAATGTAGAGGGGTCAAGTGTAACCAACCTAATACATGATAGGAAGGGTGCTCCAAGTAGTGCCGTACTAGATAAATTAATGAAGTGGAGTGGTAATGGAAAAACAAGAGGATGAGATGGAGTAAGGCAGAAAAAGAAATGGATTTCACTTAAAATGCAAAATTTTATTAGGAAGGCCTTGAAATAAATTTAGGAGGTTGTAGGTGTCTGAGTGGAAGACTCAGACAGAGTGGTTGCAGGAAGGGATGTTTTTGTTGTGTTGAAATGTTGAAGAAATTCCTCCTAGGTTGTTGGTTTGTGATATATCTTCAAGCGATGTCCATTAACTAGGAGTTTGAATTTGACCAGATCAATTGTTGATAGTTGAACAACTCCATTATGAAAAATTTCTATAATTTCATATGGATCAAGCCATTTGGTTTGAAATTTCTCTTGGTGGTGCTGATATCTGGAGTCATACAAGAGCACCCAATCACCAATAGAGAACTCCCTATCTTTGATAAATTTGTCATGCCACTACTTCCATTGACTTTGTATTAGCTCTGTATTGTGAAGGGTTGACTTCTACCATTTTTCCAGCTCATTGAGATGCAAAATTCTATCTTGTTGTGCTATAGGAAGAGTAATACCAAGCTCTAAAGCTATTTGCAGAGTCTTATGCTCAAATTCTATGGGCACGACAACTTTCTTTCCATATAGGAGTTCAAAAGGCATAAACCCAGTAGTAGATTTCCATGATGTTTTGTATGTCCATAAGGCTTCAAGAAGTTGAGCCCCCAATATTTCCTATGAAAGGACACTATTTTAGTGAGTATGTTTTCTAGCTCTCCATTTGTCACTTCAACCTGTCCATTGGCCTGTGGGTGATATAGGGAAGATTTTCCATGCCAAATTTTGTATTCCTCCATGAGAGAAACTATCAATTGAGATGTAAATTGAGGGCCTTGACCTAATTGTAATTCTCTTGGGATGTCAAACCTTGTAAAGATACATTTGTATAGGAACTTTGCAACATTATTATCATGAGGGTGCTTCATTGGTTTTGCTTATGCCCATTTGGTGACATAATCAGTGCAAACTAGGATGAAACTCTTCCCTTTTGAAGGTGGCTAAATAGAGCCAACAAAATCCCCCATTTTTCAAATGCTACTACCACTATCTATGGCTACAAGGGCATCTCATATGTTTTCATTGGTCAACCCATTCTTTGGAATTTGTCACATCTTTTAGTATATTGAGCTGCATCTTTGTGAAGTGTGGGCTAGTAGTAGCCTATATTTAAAATCTTCAATGTGGTCCTTTTGGAAGCAAAGTGGCCACCATAGGGTTCATCATGAAAAGCACGAAGAACATCATAAGTCTCATCCTTTCTAGAATATCTTTATGTCACTTGATTTGGTCCAGTATAAAACATGAACCCAGAGATCCATAAAAAGTTGAAACTCTTCTCTGCCACCAACCATCTTTTCTTTACAAAGAAATGTGGAGGTGTTTTATCAGTTGTTAGGTAGTTGGTAATGTCAACATACCAAGGGTTTTGTGCTGACAAAAGAAAGAGATGCTCATTAGGAAAGATATCTTCTATGCTTTTAGAATCATCAGGTGTTTGAAGATGAGATAAGAAATCAGCTACAACATTTTCCTTACCTAGTTTGTTGACAATGGTAATGTTGAGTTCTTGCATCAATAGTAACCACTGACCCAAACATCTAGAGATTTCCTGTTTATTTAGCAGATATTTGATGGGAGAGTAATCTGTATGTACAAATATTTGGTAACCTATAACATAATGTCTAAATTTATTGAGAGCATAAATTATAGTGAGCAATTCTTTCTCAGTTATGGTGTAATTATACTTAGCTCCTTGGAGATTTTTACTAATTTAGTAAACTGCATGTTCCACTAAATCCTTTTTTTGGCCAAGCACTACTCCAATTACATTATCTGAGGCATCAATATGTATGTGAAAAGTTAGCTCCCAATTTAGTCCTTGGAGAACTGGAGCTATTGAGAGGACTTCCTTAAGCTACAGGAAGGCTTTTGTGTAATCAGAATTCCATACAAACTCTACATCTTTTTGAAGCAAGTTATACAAAGGGACTACAATTTGAGTGAAGTTATTGATAAAATGTGGATAGTACCTTGCATGTTCTAGAAAAACCCTAACATCTTTCAACTTAGCTAGTATAGCCAATGTGCATATAAACTCTATCTTTGTTGGATCTACCTCAATTCCTTTGGAGGAAATAAAGTGTCCCAACACCACACCTTCCTGCATCATCATGAAACAGTTTTCACTATTTAAGGACAAGTTGTAGTCTTTACATCTTTGCAAACCTTTTCCAAATTTTCTTTAGCTTCTTCAAAGGTCTGCCCATATGTGGTGAAGTCATCCATATATACCTCCAAACAATCTATAGATATATCAAAAAAATACTAATAACAACTCTTTGGAAAGTTGTAGGTACATTGTACAAACCAAATGGTAGGATGGAATAAGAAAATATTCCCCATGGACATGTGAATTTGGTCTTGTCCTAATCCTCTAGTGCTATTTGGATTTGATAGTAGCCACTCAACCCATCCATGAAGGAAAAGTACTTCTTTCCTACAAGATTATCAAGAACCTGATCTAAAAATGGCAGCGAGAAATGGTCTTTCTTGGTAGCTGAGTTGAGTTCTCTATAATCTATATAGACTCACCATTTTCTCCCCTTTTTTGGAACAATAACCAATGGTAAAACCAATTAACTATTTGAAATAGGATATATAAATCCAACATTGAGTAACTTTTGGAGTTCATTTTTGACAATATCTCATAATGTTGGGTTTATCCTATGTTGATGTTGTCTTACAGGTTTACAATTAGGACTTATATAGATCCTATGAGTAGAGAGTGTGGGGTCCAAAACTTTCATATATATATAATCCCAAGTAAAAGAATCTTGGTGTTTTTGTAATAACTATAGGAAGTCATTATATTGTACCTGAGATAAGGATTTACTCATGTTTAGCTCTCTCCTTAGAGAAATTGTTATTTTATCTACTTTTTCAGCCATTAAAATTTGAACAATTGGTCATGAGGCTATTTCATGCGACAAGAGAAAGTGTAGAAGCTATGTAGACTTAGAATAGTGAAGTTCACATGATAATAGCAGAATATTTTCTAAAACACAATCCTCTTTGGAACATGTCGCAAGTTGTATTCCATACTCATTCAATATGATAGAGGAAATGACATCATCCTCCTCTTTAATGCTTACAAATGAGTCCCTTGAGATCATCATCAATTATTTAATAGAATCTATGTCCATATCAAAATCACCTAAATTTGGCCAGACAACTTGATCATCCTATAGCAAAGGTTGAGCAGGAGAATACAAGCTTAAGTTTTTAGTGTTCATACCATCTGAAATGATCATTTTCCCTAATCAACATGCAATATAAGCGTCTATATGGTACTAACTATGGTCATCCTAGAATGATAAGATACCCTCCAATACACTTTTTTGGAGAGAGTACCACAAGTCAACTGGGTAATCCCATGAATGTAGTGTAACAGTGACATCTTCTAACATACCATCAAGAATGATGGTCAAACTATTTGCTAATTGCAAAATTGTTAGCATTTGTCTGAGACCAATGATATTTAAATTGGACATGACTTCCTTTTTCATTACATTAATGGATGCTCCTAAATCTATTAGGACATTTTGCACTTGTATTCCTTAAATGGAAAATGTTACTATTGGACTTCTAGGATCTACATACTTGGGTATGTTAAGGTTATCAAGCATAAGATCAAAAAGCTAGCCAAGGACATGGATAGTCTTTGGGTCTTTTTTCCTTCTTTGATTTTTAGTACAAGCTTCTTTGATAGCTTTGGTATAAATGGGTACTTCCTTTATTACATCGAGCAAGGGAATTTTTACTGTCATTTGCTTGAGTTGTTCAAGAAAATCTAGTGTGGCTTGAGTTTCAACTGAAAAAGCTTGCTCTATTAACCTACCAGGAAATAGCAATTTCTTTGTTGTAGGAGAGATAGTGGTTACAAGCTCTTGAACTAACTTAGCAAAGGTATCATAAAATTTTGTTATAATGGGCTATTAAAGTGATGCAAGTGTTGTCCCAAACCATAAATGAGTGTCATTTAGGGTGATGGAACAACTTTGTTGCTGGCTTGAAGGCTTTGTATTATTGGGATTAGGCATAGGTTATGCAAGAAAATGTGGCTATTTTGGAGGGGTTGTATTGGCTATAGGAGGCATTCAGGCTTGTTGTTGTTGGGGAGGTTGTATCAATGCTTGTTGAGGATGTTGTTGCTGCTAGTTTTGGGGTTGGTGCCAACCTTGCTGAGGTTGCTAACAACATTGGTTAGGCTACTACCAAGCTTGTTGAGGCTGCTACCAACCTTGGTTATGCTGTTGCCAACCTTGTTGAGGTTGTTGTCAATTATTATAATTGTTATAACCACCATGTTGTTGTTGTTGCCATTAACTATTACCACTATAATTATGAAGTGGGTCTTGAGGAATACTTGATCTTTCCATCTTCATCAATTTCCTTAAATTGAGTAGGCACGTGCTATGACTCTAGACTAGCAATAGGCTTGCATCGACAATTACATTTCTTTTCTCTACAGTAAGGGAAAGATTCTGCTAACATAATGTGAGCATCCTCATTCCTCTATGCTTGTATGGTGTCCAGTTGTGTAGCAACATCATTAATGATGTCTTGCTTGAAATTTGATAAGAGTTTTGATAGCTCTATCTTCGATACTCCTACTCTAGGAGATTTTTGGAGTAAGTCCCTCAAGCCTTGTCCTTTTTTAATTGTTGCCTTGGAATAGTTCAAGAAAATATTCTAGATTTTAGTTCACATCTTTTGTGTAATGTCACCTCTAGCCATTAAGTATAAAGCCTCCATACTCCAATCATGCACTCCTTTTAAAAAGAGATGCTTTTGAGACTCCTTGTTTAGTTGATGTTGTGTATTATGCTACAAGTTGAACATGAATTGTGCAACATAGTCCTCCAAGGTTTCATCCTCCTTTTGTGACATTTTGAAAATGTCATCCCCTTTCAAGTCATGGCCCCTGTAATATTCCTTATATTTAGTAAGGAACAAGTTACTCATCATTGGCCAATCTACCACAACATTGGCACCTAGACTCATAAACCATCTTACGGCAACTTTTTTGAGAGTTGATGGAAACAATTTTTAGTTTATGAGCATCTATGGTGTAATCAAACTTCGACAAATAATGTGAAACTCAAAAAGAAATGTTTTTGGGTCTTTAGTAATAAGGCCATAGAACTTTGGTAGGGTGGCCGAGGGTATATTTTTCAGATTTTGGTTACCCTACTGAGTAGGGATTGGAAAGGGAAATGTAGGTTGAGCAGCTACCATTTGTGGATTTCCTAGTGGTGGTTGGTAAATGACTAGAGATAATGGATTATCTTGATATTCTAGCTTAGCAAAAAGATCATTTAAATGAAAGGATTCTTTAGATGTGGCTGGTGGTTGTACCTGATCAGGTACTTCTACAAACACATTCTCAAATACTTCTTCTTCTTCTCTTTCTTCTTCTTTAGGATCAGGATGAAAGTGATCTTCTTGATTGAAGTTGGGAAGAAATCTTCCAAGGTGGTCTCTTCTCCTATGCATGCAAAATACTAAAGAATGAAACTAAGTGACTCAATAGTGAACACTAGACTGACACCATCCCCAACAACGGTGCCAAAAATGTCAAGCCAATATAACACCTTTCTAGTTGAAAGATTGGACATCCTTTACTACCAAGGTACTATGCTGATCTTCATTAAGTATTAATCTAGGAGCATGAACTTGAGATGATGTCTACAAATTATATGCTCTAGTCTCTACTAAAAGTCACTATTACCAGTGAACAAAATAATAATTAAGAAAATCTAGTTTATCAAAAAGAAAGACAACTATTGAATGCTTGGAAGGAAACTCTAATTACTTAACCATACATCTATGCACCTACTATTGCAGGAATAGTAAATAGTTCTATTTCTAGTGGCTACAAGAACAAAAGTTCTAAACTTAACTTAGAAAACTGAGTCTAACCCCTAATTGCTAAAGTAAACTCCACCTTTTGCATGGGCCCCCATGAAAGAATGAAGAAAATATTAACTTAGAAAGAAATGTAGAAACTCAGTAAACTCATGTATTCATTCAATAGGAAATGTTACACTTACCTAAAAAATAAATTTTTTGATAACTCTATTAATCTAATTATTACTTGACCTTTTAGATATAGACAAGGTCTTATTTAAAAGGAAGGGAATAGAAAATTCCTACAATCATGACTTCCTCATAAAGGATACTTCATTACGGCTCAATATTCATGCAATCATGCAACATAAAAACATCAAGTATCTCCTTAAATTCCTATAAATACAAAGCATAGTGGATACTAGATCTGCTCTGCTATCTAACTTTAATAACTTCCAGGAGTCTAGGTAACATGTAACAATTCCTTGCATGTTTAACTAATCACCTAGATGCTTGCTTTCCCACTCAACCGCTTCATCAAGTCCCTCTTATTCTATTGGAATGGGTCTCCTTTCTATGCCACTGAATAGGTCCCTTTTAGTTGTGCTGCTAAGTTTGCAACTGGAATGGTGCCATGGCACACCTCGTTTAATACTTGCAATTCCATAGCACTAGTCCCTCACTTGAGCTATTTAGATTGATTCCAACTTGGCTTGGATACCTACGGTAATCATTTAATGCACACAAGACTTCCTACAAGTATTTATTTATTAATTTATAAAGAAAAAGCAATAATATTCAATTAACAATCTTTGCAATCTCTTCGGTTGTGGGAAGATCTACCCATGCCAAACATTCATGAAGAAATATTTTTATCAACAAAATGATCCCATTTTAGAAATAATTTTGATTATCATTTCTATGCTTTCTATTCATATCTTATACATCAAAAAGTACAAAATACTATACTTAAAGGATGACAAAGTTCAGCATGTTATAAAAAAAAATTCACAAAAAGGGTCAAAAAGACATCTATTTCTTCTTTTCATCACATCCCACTAGGAGATGTTGAAACTAGTTAGTTGTATTCTCAACCAAGACTTCCACAAACATCCTTACTATGACATCTTCATCCTAAGGAAAAATTATATTGCATGCAGAAAAAAAGCCATGATGTTCTCATTAGTAGAGACCTTCCCATCACCATTAAATTTGAGAAGATTCTTTAAGGAAGCTCTAGGTAGGTCATTATTGATAGAAAGTCAAAGAGGACCAATAGTATTACCCCAGGGTACAACTAGTGAAGCAAGAAGAATTAATGGTATGGGCTAAAAAGTAACAATGGTGAGGAAACTTACTCTATGAAGAGTGAGAGTGTTATACAATGATGGGATCTAAGTGCAAAAAGAGGAGGAGAAGAGGAATGACTACATATTTAGGAGATAGGTCAGGGTGGCAGAAAAAGAGATCTATTGTTACCTTAAAATACTGGGTCCCATGATCAATCTCTTCCTCTTCTTAAAGGATATTCTAATATAGAAAACTTAGCTTTCTTTAGTTCTTCAAACACTAGGTCAATTTTCTCTTTGCCATGAGCACTTTGGGTGTATTTAGGATCTAGGATGAACTTTCTTAGTTCACAATGGACATGCTTCTCTTCATATTCTTTCCCATAATACTCCTTTCCAATACTCAACATTAGCCTCTTCTCTTTTGAGGGTGAAGCTAAATCTTTGATATTGGTCAAGGCACTTTTGACTTTTCTAAGCAAGGGTATTCAACTAATTTATTATGTCTTCTTGTTTGTCCTAGAAGCCAAGGTTAAATTGTACCACAATTATTTATCCTTCATGAGGCAATACTATCTCTCCTTATGAGATAATATGCATGAATCAACACATTGAGAGGTATAGAGATAAATTCTAAGTTATATAGTAAAGCCATAAATAGATTTATTGAGAAAACTTAGGACATATGAGTAGTTCCCTAGTATATCACCAAAAATTGTTGGTTAACAATTTGTCTCCCTTATATTTTTGGTTTATACTTGACTCTTAGATTTGCCAATGGTTAATGGAGAACATAGAAATTAACAACATAATTGGTCAGTTTAGTAATCTATCAAAGACCCCTGAATTGAAAGGCATAGCTCCCTTTTGAATGCAAGATTTGTAATGAATTTTTTTTTAAAGGTTTTGAGGGTATGCTCGAGAAAAAGAGGAAAATACTAGATTGTTCAACACTTTAAATATCCTAGGCAAGTAAAAATGGGACTATCTCTTAAACTACAATCTATTCTAATTCAAATGCAAGATATGAAAACATGCAAGACTAGCTATGAAAACAAGAGAGTAGGAAGGAAGGTAGAATGGGAAATTCCTGGACTATAAAGTTAACTGATATTTTGACAATACTCAAATTATCTATTTTTTAGTTACTCCATCAATCAATTTTCAGCCCTCTCATACAATGAACAAAATTGCACACACAAACTACGACATATAGAATAAAGATTGTAAAAAAGCTTATGTTGAAGAAATTGAAGGATACAATCCATTGAATGAACGAAGTAAAACCAAGTTCATTCATGATCATTCAATTTTTAATGATAGAACATTCATCATGTTTTGAAAAAAGGACCTAGAGTCACAGATAGTAGTCTCAACTATAGGGTTTTCCCACAAGTAATTTCATCGATCTTATTAACTTCTCAAAAAGTTACATATATAGGCCTTCTCAAAATGGCCAATTATATTAGATGATTGCATCACAAAGCATCTCTAAATAGAATAGACTAAAAATAAGACATGATTGAATAATTGTCTACTATAGAAATTGATAGAGTAACATAAATGGCTACAAAAAGAAGGAGAGAGAGAGGGGAATGAAAAATTTCTAGAGGAATGTCAAAGCATCATGCCTTCTCAAGAGTAATTACCTTAGCTCTATAAGCTTTCATTTCATCATTTACTTTGTCCAACTCCTCAACACCTAGGGTGATGATATTGTCAGATTAGATCATCCAGTAGTCATGCATTTCTATGAGCTCAGCTAATCTAGCAACCTTTGACTGGAACTTCTATTATGCCCTTCTTATGATTGACTCTACTAATGAGAACTCTTAAATCTTTGACATCTAAAAATTTCATGGATCAACAACTTCATCAAAAAATGCATGAAACTTCAACTTCACCCTCACATCATTCATAAGTTTTCCATTAGTAGACACATAGGACTTTGTATGTAGAACTTTTAGATATTCAATTAACTTTTCAATGACCTTCTACAAAAGTTCATGCATGTCCTTTAGCTAATTTGCGGACCTTGTAGAGCTTTCTACTATGAATTCCAAGGATTTTTTTCAATCAAACAATGAATCTTTGCCAGTTTTGAGGATTGAGATGGAAACATTGGTCTCCATGTCACTGACCTTTTGCAAGAGGGCCATCTACTCTATCAAGTTACTTTTTACCTTCTTCTTCGTGATTTTATGGCTTGAAGTAGCTTCCCTCAACTTGTTAATGTCCAAAAAAAGACTTCCCAAGTTTTCAATTAGTAGGGGACCTTGAGCCTTCATTTGATCTACCCACATTTGACCAATCTGTCCTAATTGCCTCTCTTGTTTCAACATTAGAAGTATATTTTTGTGCTCCTTTTCATTCAGGTGAAATTGGTTGGCTAAAGTACTCCTAAGTGTAGATATGATATATTCCATCAACTCTCTACTTGAGGCCTTGAGGACCTCCTTCTCCTCTCTTAGCACTTTTAGTCTATCATCAATCTTCTTATTAGTGGACTTCCATATATTCACCATGGAGTCATGAATAGGGATACCAAGATCCATCATTCTAATCTAGGATTCATCCGTGGAAAGCTCATGGAATTTTTCCTCCTTTTATGGCTCTACAATCTCTACCAACATGTGGATGATAGATGGATCAGTGGCCAATGCTATAATTCATTTGTTCTTCTTCATCTTTTTGGATGGTGCCTTGGGTAATTTGTCGTGGTATTCACAACACATGCCCCATTCCTCGCTAGGAATGGGAACCTCCTAATTTTTTTGATTCCTGGATTCACGATTCAAGAGTTGGGAGAAGAAAATTTGTTTAAAAGTTAGTCTTAGAGTTGAAATTTTTTGAAAAAACACAAAAAAATAAAAAAGGTTAAATTTAAAAAAAGATCATTCACCCCTTCTCCCATGTGCTCACTGAGGTGCGATGCACTTTACATTTTGCACAAGAGTGAGAGAGGGCTATAAAACCCTCCCTCCCAAGTGTGAGTATCCCCATGCACCCTTGACACTGCACTAGCTATCGCATGCCCTCAACATCACACGCAACCTTGGTGCAAGCACCATGGGTGCCTGACATCACACACCTTCATGTGCCACATGCCCATGAGGATGACATTTTTCTTTTTTTTAATAAGTTTAATTTTTTGAAAAAAATTATTTTTAAAAAAAAAAAATAATAATAATAAAGTAAATTTTCAAATAAAAAATGAATAAGTACCCAAGGGGGACATTTTTTTTTCCTCACTTGCATTTTTCTTGCTATCCAATGACTAATTAGGTTTTCTTTCTCGTGATGTGTAGGTAACATAATCAGATGGTGTCCACATCTAGATCAACAACAAAACTAGTAGTTTACAAATTCCAAGGTGTAACCCCAAAACCAAGGTTACTTGATGAGTACGCTGAGATCAAAGATACTAACCTCAGAAACACAAACTTAGGAGAATTCTTGAGAGTTTGCAACACTCTAAAGGAAAGGTCAACCTTGAGGTTTACATTAATCTATTTTGAATTAGTGAATACAACATCACATCTATGGACTGTGCAGTCAGTTGAGTTGATCATGACCTTATCTCAACATTTTGTTCCTAATGAAAGGTTTGTTAAGAGCATCACTAGAGAAGTGGTCTTTTATTTTCAACCCAACAACATTGAGAAGGTTTTCCATCTGCCTAGAGTTGATTAGTTCATCAAATTTTTTTATGAAGCAGCTAAGAGATGGTATAAAGATCACCACCAGGAGGCCATCGACATCATACATTCCTTATACTTTATTGAGAAGAACCTCAGGGAAAGACAATCAAGAAAGTGGATATGACATGGCGATACATGAATGATGACAATAGATACTCAATCATTCTCCTAAGTAGAGTCATGGGCTTACTTGCAACAGGCCATCTCACTCCATTTATGATCAAATTCATTGAGACCATCAGGCATGTGAAGATACCACTAGATTGGGCCACCACACCAAGTGAAAATTTGTGTGACTCTCTAAGGATGGTAAAGGACAAGAAGAATTTATATATAACTTCTTATGTGGTATACTTGTGGCAAGGGCAACCAACTATCCCAAGTTGTACAAGAAGGGTAGTATGCAAGACCCTAATCCATGGCCATACATAGTCTATCCTTAGTTGGTGAAGAAGAAGCTCTCACCACAGAGCAAAGAGTACAAGATTGTAAATGACACCTTCATCTTTTCCATCATTAAATTCATAGAGAGGGACTATGGGAAGAGATTTTTCAAGGAAGCCAAGGCACAAATCACAACTGTCAAAGCATATTTCATCTAGTTCTAGACATTTACATACATTTGGGTAGGTGGTGCATCTATTAATTTGAAGAAACTCCCAAGGTAACCAAGTGACAAGTTGGTCCTAATGGAAATATATCAGTAGATTGAGTCAGCTTATGACATGATCAAAAGATAATGGAGACCTTGTTGGGATTGGCCTTTTGTAGTAGGAGCATATCAGGTGAGGAGAAAGTAGGATATCCTGACTTTTGAGGGGGAATGGGAGAACTACCCTCTTGAAGAGTATAACTCTCCTCGACCATTCTTTGAAAATGATGGTAAAGTGGAAAACCTAGAAGGAAAGGAGTTCTATCATGAGGATGGCATTGAATATCATTGGATGAATGCCACAAATGACTACAATGTCCACATTAGAGACTATTGTAGGATGACTTTGTATCTAGCAGAAAAGGCTCTCAATTTGACCATCCCTGATGAGATAAGGCTATAGGACTCCAAGGAACTACTAGATCCCCTATTCAATATAGATATAGTTGGTGAGAGACCCATTTTGAATGCAAAATTTGATAGAGAGGAAGAAGATGATATTAATAATTGAGCGAGACATGTCATTCAAATGACAAGGAGTTGGATTAAGAACCCTTTCCACTTGATCCAATTTTGGATACAGTCATCTTCTATGCACATGTTCAGCTAGAAAGGGGTAAGGGAAGGAAAGTTAGATGAGGAGGAAATAGAATTAGATGAGGAGGAAGAAGAAGTACCCTTACAAAGGAGAACTCAGTTGGAAAAAGCCATAGAATTGGAGAAAAGAAAGAGTGCCATGAATACCCTGCCACCCACCCAAGCAAAACCTATAAAACTCTCTTCTTCAGAAGATAAGGTGTAGAAATGGGTGAATGAAAAAAGGGAGCAAGGTGAATATGTTCTCGCCATCCTAGATTTTGATTTCATGCCTATGGGTATGGAGTTAGTTAGAGATAAGATCAGAGACACCACACAGTTGAACTTCAACAGCAAGACTAGATGCAGATGCCACCAAAAAAACAAGGTCCTCATCTTGCTCCTCCACCTCCTCCACATGTCATGATGGTAGATAAGGGTTTAGTCACTCCTCCAACTCCAAGTTTGATTACAAGAGCAACTTGAACCAAGGACTACTAATGAAGCATCAAAAGAGGCACAGATAGTAGAATATGTGCAACAACCTTCTCAAGAAGTTGAGGATCAAACTACAAGATTTATAAAGACCGAGACTATAGAAGAAGAGTCCTCATAGCAAGAGACTTTGAGCAAGAGCAATAAAGGGAAGGAGGTAGTTGAACACATCCCTTCATCATCCATAGCTAAGGTTGTACAAAGACATATCCCAAGATGGTTTTGAAAAGAAATAATGAGAAGTGCCAAGCATGAATTATGTTCTTTAGAGGATGACATTTGTGATATTGTAGATATTTTGAACAAGATTGAGTCTCCATTACATGATGCAATTCCATTTGAATTCATCACTTCCATATAGAAGTAGGACTTATTTGCACAAGTGGCTCACCCTCCTAAAGGTACAGATGTAAAAGTTGTTAGTCTTGAGGACTATGAAGTGAAAGATATTATTTTGGGAGAGCTTACATGGGATACATCTCGACAGATGATGACTATGAGAGTCAAAGAGGTTCTTAGCCCCATGGAATAGGATTAGATTGAAATCAAAACACTTTGAAGGCAAGTTGAGATCCTAAAGGGATATCTAGCCAAAGTTATTGGTCCTCTTGATCCTGAACATCCTAAGGAGACTTTGAATACCATTCTTAGAGAAGGGGAAGGTGTACAGCTCAATCCATTTTTTAAAGCTTGTTAGGAATGGTGGGATAGCCTTGAGGATAAAGGTGTCACTATAATCATATGAAATTTAAATTTTTTGCATGGTGCATAAGAGAATGTTGATAAGATCATGGTAATTTTGAGGCGTGACTTCAATATTATGGATAAGGTACGAGCACGAAGCAAAGATTTGCAAACTCTACAAGCCATAAAAGGGAAAAGGTACTGCATTTCGATTGATTTATATATCAAAGAAGAATTAGACATGATAGATGATTGGATAGAGAAGATTTCCAATGGAAATAAAGTGATGGAAACATTGCATGATGAGATACATAATCTCAAGGACCAAGCCTAAGAGTGAATTTTGGAAGCAAAAAAGTTGTACAGTGATGCATGCTTGGATATCTTTGAAGATAAGGAATGAGAGAAGCTATTTCTAGTTGAGGTATTCATGGAAAATTTCAAAAATATTTTAGGGAAGCATCCAGTGATGAATACATTAGACAAGCCTTCAAGATAGAGGAAGCAGTATTAGAGTTGGACACCAAACACAAATATTTTGTAGAGACTTGAATTGATGTGGACAACTATAGGTATAAGGTTAAGGATAAGTATGAGGCTTTCGATCTTCTATATGCTACTAAGATTACTGAGATGATAGATAAATTCAAGGGCAAACATCCAAACATAGCTTTAGGATGAAGATGAACAAAACCCAGATGCCAAAATTTCAATTTTGACACTTCATAAAATTTTGAGATTTTGATCTAGTTGAGGTCCACAACTCATAGCTCTGTAGGTCCATAGGTTCACAACTCTACAGCTCTATAGCTCCTTAATTTAGAGGTGCACCGATAGTTGACTACCAGTTCCAAAAATAACACTTTCCATGCATTGGGAACGCAACCCTTAGGGCATGTCTTGAAGTTTATTTTCTCAATTAATACAATTTTCCTTTTCTATTGTGTCCATTTTATTCTTGGGTTGTGTCCCCATCACATATCTCTAAAGTGCTTGGTCTATGCTGCAATGGTCAATCAACATAGACAATTTTGTTGACACTCAGAAACCTTTCAAAAATTATTTTTATGCATCTTATATATGTAAATATGAACTTTTAGCATATTTACATGTAAGGAAATAATGTATTATATATCTATTAAATATATAGTTCCATACAGACCTCTCTTTCTTAGTTTGAAAAGACATGATCACCTTCTCCACTAGATTGGGTGACCTCTGCTCCATTAACTCCATTGTTTCCTTCTTTTGTTATCCTTTTCCATTGTCGGTTCATTTCATTAATGATGTTCTCAATGTCCACTTTACCTTTTCCTTTGTCCTTTGTCTAATTTTTTGAATGTACTTGAGTACTAAAATTCTTTCTTTGATGTCCAAACTTATGACATTTGGAACATACATTATTAGGTGCATAATTCTTCCTCTGATTTTTCTAGTATGGTTTTGTCTCTGATCTGCATTCAAATTCATTAATGCCCATACTTCTAACACTTGTAGCAATATTCTTTGAATCTAGATGTAGTAGGTACATTCCTCAATCTTGACCAACACTCATGTATATGTTGTCCTTGTTTCTTGCAGTAAAAATAGTAACCATTAAACTTATGTTTATACTTTTACATACCATGTTTTCTTAGATAGATATTTACAATATGAATAAGTTTCCCATAATAATAGCATGTTGGTTTTTCCTTTGAATTCACATTCCTTAGTTCCCCATTCATGGATGATTCTCTTGTTTAAGTGCATGAATGTCCTAATCCATTAGAATAGCTTGATAACTTCATAAGTTCTTCAAAGAACTTCATTTCTCCTATTTTCTTGTTTAATCTCTCCATAGATTCCTACTCATTATTAGTTCATTCTTCAATATGTCATTCTGTGATTTGAGATTTGCAATTTCCACATTTTTATGATTCAATCCATAATTTTCAAGCATTAGTAGATTCATCATATTTGGTTGAGTTTTTGTGATCTTTTGTAAATATAATATCCTTTCTTCAAGTCTAGTAGTCATTACCCTTTTGTGTTCTTCATGCATAGTCCTATCCTTTTTGAATTTCTTTCCTTGTTTAGTCACTTCACATAGTCTTAGTGATTGGATTTCATGTTCTCTTTTTATTGCTTTTATTTCTTCATTTGGGAGTTTTCTCTTGTCAAGTAAATCAGCAGATGCTTTTTCATTTGGATTGATTAATTCTAGTATTCCTTTAGTCTCAACTGCTTCATAGGAAAATTGTTTAATCTAGATGATAATTTCCTTTCTCATTTTTAGGGAATCATCAAGATCTTATCTTGTCTTCTCAATTTTCTATATCATGAGTTAGATGTCAATGACCTGATTGTCAATAACCTTGTCCAATTTCAAAGCCTATATCTCCAAGATCTAATCTCCAAGATATTAATCTTCTCTTAGAGAGCCAATGCTCTGATACCAATTGTTGATTTATAGAGGTTTAAATAGATTAATAAATATACTGAGATGAGGGTGAATTAGAATATTTAAAACTTTAAAATCTTCATTGATTCATTCACATCTATCATTAACTTTTCATAACATATAAATTGGATCTAAGTAAAATACATAACACAATGTTTGTTACCCATAAACACTCTAAAATGAAGGTAAAACTAGGGTGGGGATGATGCCACAAATCATCACTACTACAAAAATAAATATAAAAAATTAAGGTTACAATGTTTGATCATAAGATATGATCTACCCTTTGAAGAGCTTACCTTATTAAAGACTTAAGATATTTTAAGGTCTCGCCTTGTTAGAGGATTGAATAGTCAAAATAAAGTATAGACTCTATTAGGATATTTACAAAGATCTTCTAAGATCACTCTGTTAAAAGTTTCACCTTGATTCAAGTCAGCTAAACTAATTCAATACCTAACTGCTAGTTTTCTCTATAAGATAGTGGAACCCTCCTTGCTAACTAACCCTATCCTTTGATCTAATATTACTTTTTTATTCCTTTCACTTGAATAAGTCACTTTCTCTAATAAATGATAGTGGAACCGTTCACTGACTTCTGATATATTCTCAATACTTTATTGTATAATGTTCATGTTCACACATATACTCTTCTCATCTCCTTAATTGATACACAATCTAGGTTAAGATCATGGCTATTTATAGTTTTTCATAAAGACATTTCTAGATAGTTCAATGTTTTTCCTCTTCATCTTGATCGTTGAACACACAACATAGGGTTAAATGTTTTTTTAAAACCTCTTCAAGTGTTAAATTTTCTATAACATCCTCTTAAAAACTTAAATATACCTTCCAAGTCATCATCATAATAATTTTTGCCTCAAACTTGATTCCATTCCTAAAATTTATGTAAACTCTACATTGATTAGTCTTTACTATTTCTTGATGCTTGACATTGTTGTTGCCTAATCTATATTTTCCTTTTAATGATCAACATGTATTATGCTTGGCACACACTATATAACTTGGTACTTTTTGGCTTGGAAGTTGCTTGGTCTATGACGAGCTTGACTCATATAGAAATTAATCTATAACCAAAGATTTACTCGGCTCCTATAGACCTTGATACATATTAGCTTATGTACATGACTCAACCTATATAGAGTAGCTCAGTCATAGTGATGACCTTCTAACTCTGCCTTGTAAATGACCCATAAATTGAGACTAATAGATAGTAATTATTAAATATACCAACACAATTAGTAGTTCAATTTTGGGAAAAGGCTATTTTATTATTATTTTACTTTCAATCTTTTAAGTGAAGATATGAAAAGAACAAACCAAGAGATTCCATCTCATGATGCTCTAACCATAACTAGTATCAACAATGGGGGAATAATTATACATAGATGCAACAATCATAATAAAAAAACTATCTAATCTCCTAATAGATTAAAGTCGCGAGGAAAAATAGAGAATGTTCATTTTGTCATAAGTTTGGTCGCTCAAAGATAATTGACTATCTTAAAATAAGGTAAAAGAAAAGCAATAAAATGGTGAAGCAAGGGCTTTAGATTATAATTCCTCCTTTCATGCCACCTCTACTATAGAGTGTTTTAGAAACTATGATGAAGGGTGATTTGAAAAACTATTTTTTGGAGATAAAAAGTCATGTGATATATTTTGTAAAGGTCATATTATAATGCAAATAGAAGGACAAGGCTAACTATTTCTTTGAAATGTTCACAATGTTTTTTAATTGAAGAGAAAAATATAATTTTATTTAGTCAACTTTTTACACAAGGAGATCACCCCTCTTCACTTCTAGATTCTCAAAATCCCACCAAAGGTTCCATGATTATTTCCAAGGGATATAAAGTTAGTAGTTTATATTTTATTTGAAAGACTTATTAAATTAGGTTCTCCTGTGAGCATTGTGGGAAGTCACATTACATATTGGAATCAAAGGATAGGACACATGCGTAAGAAAGGACTTCAGATTATGCTTAAAAGCTACTCACTACCAAGCTTGTAATCAATAATATTAGATTTTTGAAACTAGAATTTCTATTAAAAAATAAAGACCTAACAAACTATTGAAGGTATGATATGAAGAGAAGATAATTGGAACTACTGCACTCGGATGTCTTTGGTCCTACCAAGGTAACTTCTCTAGGAGGTGCCAATTATTTTGTTACTTTCCTTGATGATTTTACTAGGATTTTTTGGGTTTATAAGATACCTAGAAAATGTGAAGTATTTTCTAAATTCAAATATTTCAATGATATTGTTGAAAATCAAAGTGGTCACAAAATTAAATTCTTGAAAACTGCTAATGGAGGTGAATTTTGTTCCTTGGAAATTTATAATGTTTGTGTAGATAATGAAATTTCAAAGGTGGAATTTGTTCTCTTCACCCATCAAGAAAATGGATTAGATGAAAGATTCAATAAAAGAATGCGTGATAAATCTTGGTGTATGCTTTCAAATGCAAACTTAGGAAAACAAATTATGAGCTAGAGAAAGTAATACAAAATTTTATCTAATCAATTAGAATCCTTAATCATGCTTAGATTTTAGAATTCTAGAAGAGGAATGACTAGAAAGAAGAGTTTGATATTCATGACTTTTAGTCTTTGTTTGTCAATACTATGTTCATGTTACCAAGGAGAAGAGAAGAAAGTTGGGTTCCATACATTATACTTGAATATTTCTTGGTTAGAGAGAAGATTAGTTTTACTTAAGATTTTTTAGTTTAGTAAATAAGAAAATAATCAAAAGTAGAGTTGTAGTTTTAAAGGTATTGTGTTTCCTAATTTGATAAATGAAATCTTTGTCAAAAGATTTATTCCTTTTTCTATATAACCAACAATAATACTTCTTCTACATATTGGTATTCTCTCTTCAACATAGTCATCTATGAGAAATGACTGACAATTTTATGTAAACAACCATCAAAGTCCAATTAGAGACTATCCTACAAATAAATCTTCACAAACAAGATAGGATCAAGAACCTTTTTTTTTATTTGTGGCATGGTACTCCTATACATCTATATAGTCTTGAAATGAGTGATCCCTAATGCATAGCCTAGAGTAACAAAAATAATTTATCTAACTACAATAGATAAGTTGAGGTTTTTTAATCAACCTCGTCCACTCTCTCATGGCACATTACATTTTTGATGGGTTAGAGGGTATGCTTTTTCTTTTATACCAATTTTTTTATGTTTACATGGCTCAATTAATATTTGTGAGCCTTATCATGCATAGAACTTATTGAACACATTTTCTCTTATACAAACCAACAAAAAAACACCTTTAGCCACAGTAACCTTTATACAAATCATTGTAGAGGATACACCTATGGGTAATGATAAATATTTGGCATTAAAGGATATGGTCTCTCTAATTCCTTGACCTCATGGAAATTGATTATGAAATAGAAGAAATTAAAAGATGTGATGACTTTGATAGGATCCCATCTACATATGTTTCATGAATACATAGTGATAAATAGGGTGAACACATGTGGGTAATCACTTAGTTACCTATGTGCATAGCTCCTTACCAACTTCAAGCCACACATAATGGGTTTTTTCAAGGTTACACCACCTCTTTAGAATGGGAGCATCATTCATGCCTACACATAGATTCTATAGAATATTATTCAAATTTTGAATGAGTACAAAGTATTAATCAAGTTGCACCTCCTCTGCAAAATGATCATGTCTTAGTATATGAAACATAAGGTAGAAACACACCTATGAAAAATATCAAATTTTTATATTCGCATGGCTCTAATGAGATTTTGAGTCTTATCATGAATAGAACTTCTTGAACACCTTTTCCCTTCTACAAATCAACAAACATACATTTTTAGCCATAGTATCCTTTATACTAAAATCTTTGTAGAACATACACCTATGGATAATGATGAGTATTTGGCATCAAAGGATATGGTCTCTCTCATTCCATGACCTCATGGAATTTGATTATGCAATAGAAAAAAATAAAAGATATGATGACTTTGATAGGATCCCATCTACATAGGGTTCATGATAACATATTGAGAAACATGGTGAACACATGTGGGCAATCACTTAGTTACCTATGCCTGTGGCTCCTTATCAAGTTCAAGCCACTCATAATAGGTTTTTTCAAGGTTATACCATAGCTTTAGAATGGAAGCATCCTTCGTGGCTACATATAGATGCTATAGATTATTATTCAAATATTAAATGAACTCAAAGTTGTAATGAAGTTTTGCTTCTTCTACAAAATGATCATGTCTTAGTATATTAAATGCAAGGTAGGAAGCTAGAACATACTTATCTAAAATACATGTTTCTACTAGTGCACATGCTGATGAAAATCAACATCAATGAAGGCAAGAATGAATCCCTAAAAAAAAATACATTTTCCAAAATCTTCAATCTTTGGCTATCCATTTGAACTAGTTAAAGATTTTGTCTAAAAAAGCACTACAAAATAAAATTCATAACTCAATTTATGAGGTTTATGTGACAGAGAAGGCATTGAGCGAAATTCTCTAATAATGAGCTTTTATTTTTTAGAGAAACAAAATCATCAATTTTAGTTTTAGAACTTTTCAAAACCAAGAAATTATAGTTGCACTGAAGGATTCAAGCACTGATCAATGTAAGGTATGATGTGTAAGGAAATTGATTCCTTAATCATGAACCGAACCTTTAATTTGGTTACTTTTCAACCAACTATGAGACTAATTAAGAATAAGTGGGTATATTGATTAAAGGAAGAAAGAGGTTGTAAATGCTACAAGGATGGGCTAGTAATAAAGGGATTTGATCAAGAAAGGGGATTAATTTCAGTGTGATCTTCTCATCAGTTGTTAAGATGATAACCATTTGAATAGTGTTGTGATAAGCAATAGTATCAAAACTTGAATTGGACTCACTTGACACCAATGCCACATTTCTACATAGAAACATATATTCGTATATGGAGAATCCTTAAGAATTTCTCAAAAAGGGAAAATAACACATTTATTGCAAATTGAACAAGAGATTGTACTATTTAAAGAAAACCCCAAAACTATGGTACTTAAAATTTGATTTCTTCATATTTGGAAAAATAAAATTCACAAGGTTTTAATAAGATCCATGTCTTTATTTCAAGAAATGCCTTAATGTTGAGTTCACCATTTTTTTTACTTTATCTAGATAGCATGTTGGTAGATACTATAAGTAAAAGAATTGGTCACAAATTAAAGAAGAAATTTATAGCAATATTTTTTATGAAAGACTTAGGGGTAGCTATGAATAATTTTTGCATGATGATCACTAGAGGTAGAAGAAAGAAGGAGATAATGCTATTACAAATAACATACATTGATCATGCTATCTTATGACATGATGTATCTATATGCCTTACTTTTAGTAGATTAACTAGGAAATATACCTTTATTACTTCTAGGATCAAACATCCCTATATCATTTTCTCTTTTGACATAACACTTAATTTCAAAAATTCTTAAATACTCTACTATATGTGTATTGCCAAACTATAATTCATAAGGTTTCTTTCATGTTACTTACATGATCAAAACTCTTTTCACAGTGTATATTGGAGTAGTAAATGCTTCTCTATAATGTACATGTTCTACATTACCCTCAACAACATCTTTCTAGTTTCTTCACTTATGGTTCTATTCCTTCTCTTTTCTATATCATTCTATTGTGGAGTCATAGGTAATGAAATTTTCCTATCATTTCCATTATCTTCACAAAAATATTTAAATTGATAAGAAATAAATTCTCCATTTCTTTTAGTCCTTAGATATTTGATTCTCATAAGATATTCATTTTAAACTTTAGCCTTGAAAAACTTAAACTTGTTAAATGCCTAGGATTTCTCCCTTAAGAGTGAAACCCACATCATTTTATTGTAATTATCAATCAAAATAATGAAATTTCTCTCATGATAGAATTGTTTTGTCTTTGTTTGTGGACATATATCAATATGAATTATTTCTAGTTTTATTGAAATAGTAAACATCTTGAATGGAAAAATGTTATTTTTATTATCCATCACACATTCCTTGAACATGATGTTAGAGGGTTGCAAAATCTTTGGTAGATATCTTACATTAATATATTTACTCACCTTTGCTATATTATCAAAATTTATGTGATAGCATATTCTATTCTATAGCCAACTATCATCCCCTTTTTCAGCCAAACAATTGATCTTAGTATGATAGAATTGATTTAAACATTACATCTTTTTGTTGTATTAGTAAAGTATATTATGCATGTTTATCCATGATAGTACATGTCTCCTAAATTAATTTCATATTGTGTCCCTTATCAATAAGTTTTCCAACACTCAGGAATTTATGTTTCAAACTATCCAAAAATATTACCATTAGTGTTAGTTTTAATATCAATAGTAATGTGTCTCTTTCCCTTAATAAAAAAAGGGTTCTTTATTAACAACTCTCACTACACTACATATCTTTTAAACTAAAAAACAAAGTATCTCTATTACTTATCATATAATGTGAACATTTATTATCTATTATCCAATTATAAAAAAAAATTCAACATGGGAAACACATTTTTTTTCTTCCTCAATAGGAATTTCTTCCTTTATAGAAACACAGCTAATTTCATCTTCATCATCACTATCTAGAAAATTAATCCTTTTAAAATTAATTTTATCTTTGGTTTGTAACATTTTCTAATTTTCATATATATCTCTTTGTTAAGAAATCTAAGATAAAAATGATGATCTCAAAGAAAAATGACCAATCTTCTTCCAATCATGAAAAACAAAATATGACTTCTTACCTTTAGGTTCATTTTTTTTGAAGTATTGAAACAAGTTTATCAATCTTCTTTTCTTCTTCTTGAATCTCTACTCAATCTCTTTCATAGTCTCCACTATTGCTTGCACTATTTTTTAGTACATTTTGTCACTATGCACACTATCTTTAAAAGAAGTCTCAACTTGACAAAAAGAATCTCTTAAAATCTACTACTCTCTAGATCTTGAAAACTTCCAAAAAAACTTCTCTATTTAAATCTTTTACAAGAGGAATAACATATTCAATAAAATCTATGTTTTTGTCATAAGGAGGAGTTAAGGATCTTATAAAATTAGGAAACTTCATCAAGAATGATACACTTCTTGAAGATACTTTTACACCTATAGTATCTTGAGGATAATATATCTAAAATAGTTAACTAGCTAATCTGCATCTTAATTGTCAAAATAGTTCCTTTGAATCTTGATACCATCAAACAATCAATATCTTCTTTTCTCTAATCATCCAACATTAAAAATCATATAACTAACCACATACATTGCATGAATGATACATGGTACATTTGATCCAAGGAAATTATCTTTCCTTTATACAATTTCCAAGTAAATATTTAGGGAAGCTTTCTAAAGATACACAAGTGAAAATTTAAATACATAGGGCCACACTAATGTGTATACATATTCATAAGAATCACTATAATATTTTAATTAAAGTTCCCATATGTTACAATATAATTAATCTATTCTATAATGAAGATCAATAAATTTCCTTAACCTAGTTTGTTGCCAATAAAACAAATTATACTTTTTCTTCAATGACCTTTCCAAAATGATCTCTCAACCTAGATATCTTAAATGTAGCATCACAAGCATGTCCTATAACATGGTCTGATGTCACTAACATTATCACAATATCAATACTAAGAAATAGACTTTTTTTATACCAATTTATCACTAAAAATATTTTCTAAGCATTAGTCTACTTTATGTATTTACCAAATGAACTATAACTCAACAAGTACTAAACATAAACTCTACTAGACATATATATTATATCTATAATCATTCATGAACGTAATCTTAATATTTCATAATAAAACCTATTATGTACCAACTTTATTATGCCAATAATATCCGTATAATACATATAGTCTTTGTCTATTATGATTAAATAAACATGTGTTGCAATCATTTCAAAAAAATTTAAGATCAATCCAACACATAAAAAATTATATACATGGGGCCAATAAAACTTGTATTCCTAACAAAAGGGGCTGATCTTTAAAAAGGAGGAAATTAAAGCATGATCACTCTTGGGAATTACCCATGCACACAATGATCTCTCTCTCTCTCTCTCTCTCTCTCTCTCTCTCTCTCTCTCTCTCTCTCTCTCTCTCTCTCTCTCTCTCTGTGTGTGTGTGTGTGTGTGTGTGTGTGTGTGTGTGTTTGTGCGTGCATGCGTGGGTGTGCATGTGCGTGTGTGAGGTGTGTGTGCCTATGCATGCATATGTAGTTGGATAATTTTATTTGAGCAATAGATTTTATTAAAAAGGTATTAAATGAACTCATTAAAACATTTTATTTACTTTTATCTTATTGATAATTAATATTTATATATAATTATCCAATTTTATATGGAAATATACAAGGATAAAATAGTAGTTATATGATTGTCTATATTATTTATTTAATTTTACTTATTATTATATATTCTTTAGCATTATTCAATATCTTTAGTCTTGATTACATGTTTAGATTAAAGATAAGATAGGGATAAGACCACATTCAATAAAAAATTATATAGTTCAAAGAATATTTTATCCTCTTAATTCATATGATTTTGTAGATTTCTTTGTGAACTCTTGTTTTAATATGCTTATATTTTTATTATTCAAGTAAATTTTAATTAAAAAATTCTTCTCGTGAACTAGCACTAGCATTTATTGACATTTGTGTATCCCAAAGGTAGTGATCTCTCTTGTAATTATATTGTGGGTAAGTCAAGAAGAGACATGTCTTTCAATGGGACATCTTTATTTATTAACACATACTATTTTATTATTTATGATTAGTAATTCTAAGATAATTATTAACTGATTGATTGTGTACACACACATATATGTACATATACATATATACATACATACATTTATATATATACACACACATGTACATATATATATATACACACACACATGTACATAGATATAGATATATATATATATGTACATGTGTATATATGTACATGTATACACACACACACACACATATTAGTTTTTAGGGTCTTGCCAACATACCTTTCCTACAAGTCATGGTGTTCCTATGTCAATCATCATCTCTGGAATTAATTGACTATACTTATATGTGATCCACTCATGCAGTTGCAATATTGACATAATTTCAAGCATGAGCACGTAAGGCAATAGGTACAAAAAATAGTACACCATAGCTTTAAAAAGGGCTTGAACACCCATATGAATGGACTTTAATTTTCTAGGGAAGGTAAAATGACCCATTTGAAGTGCATCAAAATACCTTCCTCTATCATCATACCTTCCTCTACCAATCATTATTGCTAGTGACCATTTTCCCTAGTAACCATTTTTTCTAGTACCCATTTCGCAATTTCTAAAATAGTGACCTTGGCGTGTATTTTGTTCTTGGATTATTGAGGATGTAGTGAGGGCATGATTCTATTTTTGTGGTGTTTGAGAGGTTTTTAAAGATGGCACATTTTTATTCCTTGCAAGAAGACTAGTGATGTTGGTCATGTGGTAGAGTTATTTTTCAAAGAAGTGGTGAGACTACATGGTCTACCAAAGAGTATAGTTTTAGATCAAGATACCAAATTTGTGGGGTATTTCTAGCATACACTATGAAAGAAATTGAAGATAGAGTTGAAGTTTAGTTCATCACATCATCCATAGACTTATGGATAGATAGAAGTTGTGAATCATAATTTGGGAAATTCTAAGAGATGTTTGGTAAATCAAAGGGTTAGGATCTGATTTTACCATAGGAAGAATTTTCATATAACAATTCTATCAATAGGAGTAATGTTAAATCACCATTCCATATTTTATTTGGGAGTAGTCCTAGAAATTCTTTTGAATTAAGATAGTTGGATAAAGGAGAGATAAGTAATATTGAAGTAGAAAAATTTGTTGAACATCCATGAGGAGGAGAGGAAACACATCATAAAAATGAATACACATTACAAGGCTAAGTAAGATTTCAAAAAGAGGTATAAGGAATTTTAGATTGGATATGAAGTCAAAGTTCATTTGAGAAAGAAATTTTTTCTAGTGGGTACATATAATAAGCTAAAGATGAAGAAGTTAGGACCATGCAAGATAATGAAAAGGCATGATTCTAGAAATGCTAATGTAGTGGAGATTCCTACTGAATTGAATATTTCACTAGTATTTTATATTTCATATTTGACAGTGTTATGAAGGAGGTGATGGAGATAAAGTTACAAAAGCACAATGGAGTATTCTAGAACCTAATTTGGCTACAAAGGAGATTGAGGAGATACTAGAAATTTGTGTTGGTAAAAGTATAAGGAACATAACTTATGATGAATAGTTGGTCAAATGGAAAGGGACGCTAGTAGAGTATTCATCATGGCTAGCAAGGGAGGAGGTCAACCATCTTGGCTTTCCTCTAAATACCTGAGATGTGATGGAGTCACTTCTCAAATTAAATCAAATGTCTAATGCAAGAGCATCCTAGGTGTAAGAGCAATCTTGAATCACCCAAAAATATTTCTATTTTTACCATTTTCTATTTTAATAAGAACTAGTAGACAAAGGGGGTTGCTATTTCTAGGAACTTGCTATTTTGAGTAAGCTTGTCATATAAGCTTATAATGTTTTTTTTGTCTACATGAAGGTTCATTTTAAAGGTATAAGCCTACCATAGAAATCTCATTGATTCAGCTTGAGTATTGAAGAAATTATTGTAGATTTTTGTTGGAAATTCAAGGAGAAAAATATTTAGGCTCACCATTGAAGGCCTTAGATTTACTGGATGATGGTCCAAAAACTTGATCAAAGGGCACTTGCACCATTCTATGCCTATAGATCAGGAGCTTGCATTTGTAAAAAAATTTATACTAGTGAATTCAAATAACCATTTAAGAGTTATGGCCTTCCAAAGTTAGGCTACGCAAAATTTCTAAAATAATTGTCAAAAATGTATTTGGCTAACTCTATATGTATTAATAAGGTCTATCGGCCCTAGGTATTAAGTTTGAACATCTAAAAGCTTCTTAGGTGGCATAAAATTGCCTATTTAAGAAAGGCTTAAACATTTTCTAGAATAGCTTTGGGTGGTAGTTTGCAACTTAGTCTTATAGATTACTATAATCAAGGTGCCCATGCGGGTTAGCTTATTGTAGTTCTGAATTCTCTAATTCTACATTTGCAGTGATAATAAGAAGTCCATATTTTGTTCTTGCATTTTCTTTTGTTTCTTTGTTTCTTTATTATGGTTTATGGTATTAGTGGGAGCATCCTTCATCATATGTACATATGTGTGTGTGTGTGTGTGTGTGTGTGTGTGTGTATACATGTATATATATAGACATACATACATACATACATATATACATATATATATATATATATATATATATATATATATATATATATATATATATATATATATATATATATATATATATATATATATATACATATATATATATATACATATATACATGTGTACATATATATGTACATATATGCATGTACATACATATATGTACATGTATATATATGTGTGTACATATATATGTGCATATACATATACACATACATATAGATATGCATATATACATACATACTTATATAATCATTAATGCAGTGAAAGGCAAGAGAATCCCTAAAGGATATATCCTAGCCCCCAACAATTAACCACATAGTAGAATATAAACAATAACATAGAGATTAAGATCCACACTAATGTCAATTATCACGATAGGAACATAAAAGTTTCATTCAACATGAATGGTTGTAAGGCCTTTCAAGTTATGCCAAAACATAAAGTAATTACAATAGTAATTCTACAAGACCTCACAAGATCCAATCTCCTAGCTAGTCCAGATCCACACTCTAGTAGAAATTCCAAGAAGAATCTAAACTGGTGCTCAGAAGCTACCAAGAAGCTTTCTTGTATTCCAATCTAAAACTTACCTACTATCTCCTATCAAAATCCACTCCTCTTAGATATTCATTCTCTATGTTTAATGACAATGACTTAAGACTCCACAAGACCCTCCACTTATACCTAAATAAACTAAAATTTGGCACAAAAATGTAAAAATTAAATAAACCTTTAAATTAAATATATGTTGAGCCACAAGATGGCCTACATGTGACATTAAATACCAAATGCCTTAAAAGGCTTACAACACTCATTAAATACATGTAGGAAAATTAATGAAGACCCAAATAGCTCCACACAAACTCCCATGATTGCTCCATGTCATGATCTCATGTCACATGCATTAAATTCTCTAAGATGATTGATTAAATCCATAAGAACTTCATTCCTAAAGCTCAAACTGTCGATCATCAATAACCACCACTCAAGCATTGTCAGGCTTCTACAAGATTCTTGAGAAACATTATATTTTTCAAACAATAGAATAGATATCAAGAAAACCTTAAATGAACAAGCACCATAAATGTCTCAACTCCTCCTCCAACACTACACCTTGTAACAACCAAGTAGCACTCCTTTGGTGACCATGTCCACAAATCCAAAGCTAAAATCCCTCAAACATGAAGGATTGACAACTAACCAAGGATGCTCCTACATTGAAAGCCATAGGCATGAAAATATATTCTTAGTTGATTGACAAGAATCTTCTAGGATTCAACAGATAAATCCCAAACTGGTTCTTTACATACATGTCCTCCAATTCTTCAACTGGCACACTCTTTCCCTTTTTTGATCACTACTTATTCACATCCATCCTTGGTGTTACATATCTTTTCTTTCTACATTGATCTCTTACCATTTAAGAATCCTTCAACTCAACTTGACTGCCAATACTTAGATTCCTTCTACTAAGTTATTCATTCTACAAAGGAATAAAAAAATGTTTCCTAGAATATTTCTCAATATTAATCACATTCTTGACACAATCATGCATATCCTTACAATCTTATTGCCAAGGTCTAACAAGAAATATGTGGTACCTATCTATGTCCAAAATATCACACAACACTTGATCCTTATACTATCCAATCTAGAAATAAAAAAGATATCGCTCCCTCACTTAAAAATCATGATAATGTTTTAACCAACCAATCCTATAAGGACAAGGATGTCTCATTCTCTTCAAACCAAGTTTTTGAACCATTTCCTTAGTAACAAAATTATCAGTACTACCACCATCCATAACCACATTGTATATTTTCCAATAGACTTACAATGATTCCTAAAAGAATTACTCCCTTGACAAGGTTCCAGTGCCCTCTTACAAAATAGTATTCATCAAACAAATAAGTTGTCACCCACTCAGGTTCATTGGTATATTTCTTAACTTCATTCCCCATAGTAGCTCTCAAATCACCAACATTCTAGGGACATTCATAATCTCTATGATCTTATTAACCACATGAAAAAAAATTATGTTTAAATGTAGCCTTACCCATCATCTTCATCCATTCAATAGGTCTTGCTTCATCTTCCATACTTTGTTTATCCTTTGTTGACTGATCTTGCTTCTCTTTTCAATGAGAAATACCTTGATTTCTTCTCTTCTACTCATTTTCTACCTTGAGTGCATACTAATAAGAATTTTCTATCTTGAATATTTAATATCAAGCCATTAATGTACCAAGCCACCTTCTCCTTAGAAATTTCACTGTTCCCAAACTGAATAGTCAACTTGTAGAACTCCTCATTATAATGTTTTAGATAGAAATCCTTCTATTTCACAGTTTTCAACTCTTAAAAAATTCAATTTCATAATCAATAGGTATGAAATTATCCTTAAACTTTTTCACCTTCAATCTCCATGTAGTGATCTCCATCTCACCTTCTTCTTATCTATCTCTTTACAATTCTTTCAACCAAAGAGAAACATGTCCTTTAAACTTAGTCTATGCTAGTGTTACTCTAAGTGAATCACAAATATCCTGTAAATCAATGTAGTCTTCGAATTCACCAATCCAATCAATCAGGTCTTCAAGATTCAAAATACTTAAGAAATTAGAAACATCCATTTTGTGCTTTAGCTTCAACTGAGGGACAAAGATATCTCGCCACCTAACTCTATCTTTCATAGATCTCTCCACACAATCAGTTCTATCTTTGTTACTATATCAAGCAAACTCAAAGTCCTCGATGGGTTCCTCATAACCATCTTTAGTATTCACATACCAAGGTACACTAGGAATAACCCTAATGATATCATTCTTCATTAACTCCATCTCAAACATAAAATTTATTTTAACCTTCTATAAAATACTTTTATCCACAACATCATAGAGATATCTAGTAGCCCTAGAGTCAAATATTCTTAGAAAAATCCTCCAAGACCTTCACAAACCCTCTAGAACAAATCCTCAAGACCAACCATATCCTCACTCTAATGATCTCCACCCTAGGTCCTAGCATCAATTGTCTCAACTTTGGCAATTTTTCTACATACTCAAAAAAACTTGCTCTGATACCATCTAATATAGTTCAAGGTAGGAGAATCGAAAAGTGTGATGTCCTAGCTCCTAGTAATTAATCACATAATAGAATATAAACAATAACACAATGATTTAAGATCCACAAGAATGTCAATTCTCATAATAGAATCATAAGATTTTCATTCAACATGCACAATTGTAAGGTCTTCTAGGTTATGACCAAACAGAAAGACATTACAATATTAATTCTTGAAGACCTCACAAGATCCAATCTCCTAGCTAGTCTAATTCCACATTGTAGTATAAACTCAAAGAATAATCTAAACTTGTGTTCACAAGCTACCAAGCAACTTTCTAATTTTCCAATCCCACACTTAGCTACTTGCTCTTCTCAAAATTCACTCCTCTTAGATACTGTTTCTTCTCCATGTTGAATGAAAATGGCTTGAGACTCTAGAAGACCTTCTACTTATACCCAAAAAAGCTACAAGTTGGCATAGAAAGTTAAAAATTAAATAAACTATTACATTAAATACATTTTGAGCCACAAGTTGGCCTACAATAGATATTAAACAACAAATGCTTTAAAAGGATTACAAAACTCATTAAATATATCTAGGACAAATAACAAAGACCCAAATAGCTCAACACAAACTACCACAATTGCTCCATGTCATGATCACATGCCACATGCATTAAATGCTCCAAGATGATTGATTAAATCATAAGAACTTCATTTCTCAAAGCTCAAACTGTTGAGCATTAACAACTACCACTCTGATGCAGGAGCATCCTAGGTTGTCTTGCTATCTTGCTCATTTTTGCGAGTTGGAGCTGAGTTACTATAGAAATTCCTTCATGTGCTAAGTTATTGTAGAAATTCCTTCATGTGTTGAGTTACTATAGTAATCCCTTTATGTGCTAAGTTATTGTAGCAATTCCTTCATGTGCTGATTTATTGTACCAATTCTTTCATGTGCCGAGTTGTTGTACCAATTCCTTCATGTGTTGAGTTATTGTAGCAATTCCTTCATGCATTGAGTTATTATAGCAATTCCTTCATGTGTCGAGTTACTATAGTAATTCCTTCATATGCCGAGTTACCTAGTGTATGCCAAGTGAATCTTCACGTGCTAAGTTAACCAATGTATGTTGAGTGACCCTTCATGTTTTGAGTTTTCTTGCTTATGTTGGGTGTTACATTTGGAAGTGATTTCTCTAAGCCAACTTGGGGGATTTATTTTGATCGTGACATTTATGTTAAGATATTTTCTTGGGATGTGTCCAAACTATTGTTGGGTTGGCCTTCCTCTTATGTAATGTTCTAGAATGATCCTTAAATTATTTTGGCAAGTATATATATAGTGTTTAGGCTTAGAGTTAGGTATTTTTTTTTTGGAAGAGGATTGAGAATAGAACTAGAAAGTGTGAATTTTCTATTGGGTCTTCGAATATGAATGTATTTCTATTTGGCCATAACCCAAAAGGCCTTATAGTTAGGCATGTATGTGGATATTTTGATGAATCAATAAATTTATTTCACTCTTCTTCCTCCTCTAGTTGCTATTCTTTGTGTTAACTCTTGGAAGGTGGTTTGGATAGCTGGGTGAGCCTTTGGCCCTAGTTAATCACCCCTTACCTACATTAGGGATAGCTTGGTGAGCCTTTGGCCCAAGTTATTCACCCCTTACTTGTGTCATGTGGTATTAGTGCTTAAGGTTGATCCTTGTGGAGATTGGATTATGTAGAACCCTAATTTCTATTTTTTTGGAGGGTGGCATATTTGCTAATTTGACCTATAACTTGTAGAGGGTTATGCTCTTGTAGGAACCTGATTTGTAGATATGGTTCATGGTAGAAGAAATGCTAATAATGCCATGTTCAATCAGTCAAGATAAATTATAGCTATATTAGATGTTTTGGAGATAGCCTAGTGGAGTGGAGCACATCTTGATGATGTAACTGATGATGAAGCAACAACACCAAACCATAATCTAGAACTTGAAGAAGATCAAGATGATGAAATATTGTTATGAGTGTTATCCAGAGTAATTTAAAAGCCTATTGTAGAAGTTGTTTCTTATGATGGAAAATTCGATATCAATGTTGTGTTGGATTTGATCTCAGATATAGAGAAGTTCATTGAGTATGAAAACACTCTTGATAATAGAAAGCTGAAGATTGTAGTCACTAGGTTGAAAGATCATGCTCCTCTATGGTGGGAGCATTTGCTAAGTGATAGAAAAAGAGAGGAAAGGAGAAGATTAGAACTTGTCCAAAGATGGTGAAAAAGGTAGAAAAAAAATTCCTTCCCACTAATTACCAAGTTAGCTTGTTGAGAAAGAAGCAAAATTTGAAACAAAAGGACATGACAATTGAAGATTATACTGAGGAATTCTATAGATTGGAGATTAGATCTGGACATGTGGATGATGATGTTGAGAAAATTGCAAGGTATATTAATGGATTGAGATCTAGAATTCAAGATGAAATAAGTTTTGCAAAGTTGGAAAATGTTGAAGAAGAATATCAATATGCCTTGAAAGCTGAGGAGATCTTGACAAAAAAGCATGAACAAAGACAAAGAGGTAGAGGTGGTAGATTCTAGAGAGGTAGACGTAGATCTTATGGTGAAGGTGTTAGACCTAAAAATTTTGTGTAGGATAAAGGTAAATCTGAATGGAAGATTGAAGACAAATGCAAGACCGAATGGAAAAGTGGAAATTCTTAGTGAGGAGGTACTAATTCTTACCAAGAAAGAGGTAATTCTTATTCTAGAGGTGATTTTCATCGTAATTGTTTTAGATGTGGTAAAGAGGGATATAGATTTATTGAATTTAGATCCTTTGAAAGTGAACAAGGTAATAGAGGTGTTGTGATTCAAGAAGATGATGAGGGTTCACCATGTGAGCCTAAGCTTGGATAAAATCTGATGGTGAGAAGAACCTTATGTAATAAGAAAAGTGATGAGGAACTTGTTTTAAGGAGAAGTCTTTTGAAGACAAGATGTAAGATGGATGCAAAATGTTGCAAAGTGATCATTGACAGTGGATGTTTTGCAAATCTAGCATTAGAAGAGGTTGTTAAAAATTCCCAGTTATAGAGGCTAAAACATCCCAAACCTTATCATGTTTCATGGATCAAAGATGAGCATAAGATATTGGTAAGTGGGAAGAATACTTCTGAAAGAGGGCAAGGGGGGTGAATCAAAAGTACCAAATTTTAAGCTATAAAACTTTTAACTATAATTAATACATGCATTTAAAAATCTAATTAACATGAAAGTAAAGACATGTATGAAAATAGATAACACTATATTTGATGACATAGAAACCCTCCAAAATAAGAAGGTAAAACTGGGTTAGGGATGAAACCCAAAACTTATCACTACAACAATATGTAATTTGTCAAGGATACAAAGTTTGACCATCATCAATGGTCTGCCCTATGAGAGGCCTACCCTGTTAAAGGCTCTAACACCCTATTACAAGTGACCTATCTAAAGGATTTACAAACATTCATTCGGAATGTCACCCTATTAAAGGATTTACAAAATGGTTCTTAAACCAACCTATCTTCATAGGATTTTCATTCTCATAATACAATGGCTAGAAATTATAGTAGAATGTGTTGACTTGATAACTTACAATCCTTAATTACTAATTTTAAATCCTTGTTCTATCCAATTTGATCTAATCCTTCTTGATCTGATATGATTATCTTCAAAATGTTGATACTCTATTCTAATAATTGATACTACAATGTTGTCCTTCTTCTAATTCCTTACACCCCTTTTCACTTTCTTCAAAATTCACTTGCATTCCCATACACACACTAAATTATGGGGTTTTGACCTCCTTAAAAAGGTTTTGAGACTTAGGGTTAGGTATGAATCTACGATTGAGATTCATCCATCTATCCTACTCAAATCTTTTCATATTTTTTATTAGTTGCATGTTGATTTCATACGGAATTAAAGATACTTGATCTTATCTTTAAATCCTTCAAGGTTCATCTTGATTCGACTCAAAAATTGTTTACATCTTAGTTTGTGAGGACACAAACTCTTATTGTAATTCTATGTTACTCAACATTTAATGATTATTGATGCTTGACACACATAGGAATTCTTTCTTGCTTGAAACTTATAGAAATTTTGTCTTTCTTGGTACCTATAGTTCACTTGGCACATATACTAACTTGACATCTATCAGTCACTTGGTATATGAATGACTTATCACTATCTATCTACTCTACATCTATATGACTTGGGACTTGTTGAATCTCTAGCTCGGCACATACTATAACTTGACATGTATATTATACTTGGCATCAACTTAGAAAATTTCTTAAGTGTGTTGACACTCAATTCTCAAAACAAATTTGAGATCAACAATCTCCCTCTTTGACATGAGTGTCAAAAAAACACATAATTGTACATTATGAATCTAATTTCTTTGAGTATAATATACATATGTTCAACATATATACAAAAATTCAAAAATTGTTCAAAATTTTGTGAAGATATCTCAAAATTTCTAACTCCCCTTGAGTTGATGTGCCATTGCATTGCTATATCCACAACTTCTCATGCTAAATTTGTCTCATGTTGATTCTGACCTATCTACTCTATTCTATCTATCTTGCTCTAGTTTTATTGCTCCTTTCACACATCTTCCCTTGCAGTTATAATTTTCTTTTGGTTTATCTTCTTATCTCCCCCTTAGTTATATCTCCCCCTTGATTATAATTATTTCCCCCTTCTATGATACTTATGTGAAAGGGTTCTATACATTAACTAAATACTTAGCCAAAAAGGATTTGATTACCTCCATTACTATCCTGAGAGCAGCATCCTAGTTATTAAGTACAATTTCCAGTGATTTAAGCTAGATGGTTGTCTCTACCGCAAGGTGAACTAGGCCTTCCAATGTAGAAATATTGGGGTCTTTCTTTAAAAAAAATTCAGCATAGGCAAGTTCTTTCTACAAAATTTCCATGGGTGGGGTTAGAGCAGATATAATCTATATTAGCTTGGCCTTTATATTTCTCTCATCTACTATGAGTATAGCTAGTTCCTTCTAAGTGTAAAGCATAGTTTGAAAATGCTTCTCACTCTAAGATGGATCCTTAGGTAGTTGCATGCTTGATATTTTAAGATTCATCTCCAAGCGCATTATCCACTGCCTGGTATCTTGTGCGAAAATGGATGGATCACATAATTTTGAGTACTATGAGAATACATTCTCAAGTACTACCTTCACCTTTTCAATCTTCTTTGCCAACTCAACTTGTGAAAGTGCTATCTCACTTGATATTCTTTCATTTATCTTTCTTTGAAATGTCTTTTTAGACCATTCTAATAGCTTTTTATTTGCATCAAGGTCTTCATTCTATACCCGGTCCACTATACTAGATAATTTCTCCGTAATAGGCTTGGTTTCATTAGGTACCTGCAAGCTAAATATGTCTAAAAAGATGTCCTTTATTTCAATCAAATTTTCTTCCTCTCAAGTACCTCTTGCACTTCATTTATTTGATCAATATTCATATTTTCATAGTCATACTTGGGAATGACTATATCCTCATCTAGTGCAAGGTTTCCATAGTGAAGTACCCTTGCTACTCTTGTTGAGTTCAAGCTTGGTGCTGAAATTTGTAGTGGCATACCAATAGTGCTCAAAGTTTGAGATGCTATAGTTGGCCTCCTTTTTGTAGGAAAATTTATCAATGTTTATATTGCCTCTTGCTCCTTCTCCTTTGGGGTCTCCTCCTTTATTCTTCCTTGATCAATTATTGTGATCTATGGAGGTGCATCTTGTTCTTGTGCTATTGAGACAAATGTATCTATCAGTCTTTTTTTCTCCCTTGTTAGCTTTGTCTCCTCTATCCCTTGTGTCTTTTGTTCAGCCTTTACATATGTGTCTTATGCAGCTTGTTCTTGGGGTTGTCCACTTGTGGATGTTTGGATATGAGAAGGTGTTTCTTGTGGATTCACCTTATCCCTCGTGATGTCTACTACAGCCTTTTGCAATTCTTCCACACTCACCAAGATTGGATTTGTACACAATTGTGCTTGTAGTGTAGTCTAGTGAAGTACCTTCTTGAGATCCTCTATAGTCAATGGATTTATGTATTGACCAGAGATGTCAAGAACATCTTGAATAATTATTGTATCTATATGTGTGTGAGTTACATGTGGAGGACTTGGTGGTGGCACTTGTGTGTCTTCCACACTCTGTTCCTGTTGATGTTCCTCAATAGTTGCTATTTCATACTTTTGTGTCTCCTTCTCAACTGTAACATCTACCTTTTTTTTCCTCCTTCTTCCTCCTTATCATTGTCTTTTGCCTCTTCATTATTTCTACCCTGGAAGGGGTTTACTTCTTCTTTCATAGTTTTTAGCCCATAAATCAATTTCAAAATTTCTTCTCCTATTCCTTGGGTCAATGTGAGTGGCCCTTGATCCTATTTTTCTTCATCCTCATCTACCTCTTCATCATCCTCCTTAGCTTCTACTGTGCCTTCACCAAATCTTGGTTTAAGCTTATTAACCAATTTTTTCTTTTTCTTCAGTGTTGAAGTAGTTTTCAATTACATGTCTACCTTGTATCTGACAACATCATAAGTGTCAAAGGGTTGAGCACTTTTGTCAATAACTTCTACTAGTAAAGCTATTATTGCTACAAATGCCTCATCAATATTGATATCATAACCAAGTGGCTTTACCCATCTCACCCTTGGTACTACTACTTGGATGTATGTAAAATCAATCTCCACTAAGAAACATATGTCATTGATATGTTGTTCAACAAGAGAGATAGGTATCATGAGTCTCTATTTCATTGACTTCTTGAAGTCTTCAAAGTAGTTGGTCATTATTGTTTCAAAATTTTACCCCATTTTCTCTCTGTATTCATTCACCTATACTATTATTGACCTATTTTTTTTCTAGCTTAGCTTTCCAAAAGAGGGGAATTCATTCTATACATAAAAGAAAATGCATATCAAAATTGCTCCAAATTTGCATTGGGCTCCCTTGGATCTTCTTATGGCTCCCAAATTCTCCATGATTTTTTGTAATTATAATTTTTCTAGATCATGAGTATGATCTTTCTTGACAATTTTGTATCCCACATCAACTACTATACATGGGATAGTGTTGAGTTGGCTTGACATGTATAATTTATGAGATATTACTCTAACAGAAAATTCTACAAGAGGATCTTTGATGGTGTCAATCATCATCCCTCTCTTGTTCCATTTTGCACCAGTATTCTTCTCTATGGCTTCTTTAGAATCACTCCTTAAATTTTATGGCCATTCTAGGGTTGGGTACCTAGTTACTCTATGTACAATTATTTTGGATAGTTTAATGGGTCCATCTTCCAACCATAGATGTCCATCATGGATTTTTCTCAACACAATTCATACCCATTCCCTTTTCAATACGATAGGGAAATCTAGGGCATAGATTAAGCCCTTTCTCTCAACAATTTTAAATTCTTCTTTTAATACACTATTCTCACATACTTTATTGTATTTTTACCTAATCTCCATATCTCCAATAGCTCCAATTTTGCAATCATAACACCTTCTAACATCTTGCACCATAACTACTTTTGGTGGAATCATAGATAAAGCTCTGACAGGGTCATTCTTATAAGAAAATTTGAGAATTGGTCTAAAGTCTAGCTATTTAACCTCATTTCTAACCAATTGAACCTCACACAACTCCTTTTCTTTGGGTTTCCTAGAGCTAGATGTGATTTCTTCAAACTAGGGGTTCAAGACATAAAAATGGCTTAACTGCATAGCTTGACACTAATGTAAATACCTTAATTTGATGAAAGGATGTTGAATCTTGGCTTGAATCTATGCAAAAGCTTCAATCTCTACTTGGAAACCATTTCTATACTTTTCTTGCTCTTGCTCTATGTTCACAATGATAAAAAATGATTGAAAATTTGACCTTATACCTTTCATTTCATAGCATTTAATGATTAGTACATATACAATTATCCATTCATCTCTTTATGCAATTTTTTTTTACTTAGCTTCCATTGATTTTCCAATACTTGGCATATACTAGAGTTTCCCTTCACTCAGTGGCAACTAATCACTTGGCTTCTACTGATTTTGCTAGACAACTTGGCATCTGAAGGCAACTTTCCTTAATCGGCAACAATTTGAAAATTTTGAAGTTTTTAACTTTTCATCTTTATCCATGTTGATCTATTATTTTCAGTACTAATTTAGTCTTGGAACTAATGTATGATAAAACATTTAAATATTAGTCCCATATACCTCCTTTCACTCAGTTTGATGTAGTGTGACCACTTAACCTTTTAGGTGAAGTGATCCCTCCATTGGATATGCTACTTCCTTCATTTTTCTTCCATGTTTTATTCATCTCTCCTCTTATGTGTTCAACATCAAATTTTCCTTTTCCTTTGTTTGAGTTTGAGTTGGGTGCCTCTGACCTAGTTAGGCAGGGCTTATTGATGTGACTAGTTTTCAAATAACTGAAGCAAGTGGTTTGGCTCAACCATCTGCTATAGCTTCCACTAAAATGTGTTCTTATGCAATTTTTAGGGATATTTCCATACTCTTGATAGTAGTGATAGCTCTACCTAGTGTTGTACTCCCAATTGTAGTGATGTCCATGATTATTTGACTTTGCGAGTTGGTTTGTTGTCCACATAGGCTTTGATCTCCATTCAAAAGCTCTATGTCCATATTTCTTGCAATTGTAGTTGTGACCTTCAAATCTTAGTGTCCTAATGGTTCTGCTCCTATAGTCATGTGCATGATGTCATGACCCATGTTTTTAGGTTTGTCATGTTGATTGATGTTCTTACACCTACACACATTAGAGGTATGTCTCCTTTTACCAAACGAATGACGAGTGGGTTTTATGTTCTTACCTTTCTCACTTCTTTCTTCTGTAGTCTTGGATAACTCTCCTTTTTCAGTGTTGGTGTATCCTAGTCCTGTAGTGTCATTACTAGATCTTGGTAATTTTAGTAGTTGTTCAAAGTACTTCATAGCTTCATTAGGTTTGTTGAAGCTCTTTGTAATTTTCTTCTCTCTTGTCAAGCCATTTTGTAGTTGTTCATTTTGCATCTTTAGTGTGGAGATTTCAATGTCCTTGACATTCAATTCATGATGGGCATTCATCATTTGGCTTAGGGTGTCTGGCTGGATGTTGGAAATTCTTGCAAGCTCAATTGTCTTTTCCTCTAGTATATTGGCAAGGTTTCTCTTATCTTCTTCTATCATAGTTTTATCTTCAATAGCTATCTTCTTCTATTTAGTCACTTCACAAAGCCTCATGTCTTGTGATTCCTATTCAATCTTGAGAGTTCTAATCTCTTCTACTTGAGCTCTATTCTTCTCCATCAGGTCTACAATTATTGTATCAAATTCCTTGGAATCTCCATTTGAAAACACTTTTGAGGTGTCAGTCTTCTTGTACTGTGTATTATTCTTAGCTATGGTAATTTTCTTTCTTCTCTTTAGTGATTTCCTCAATTCTTCCCAAGCTTCTTCCAAATAATGTAGAATAAGATGTATTTCAATCTCATGATTCTCTATAATCTTCCCAAGCTTCTTCCAAAGAATGTAGAATAAGATGTATTTCAATCTCATGATTCTCTATAATCTTCCCAAGCTTGTAGACCTCCATTGCTAGATCTTTTCTTCAAGTTGTAAGGCTTTTCCTTGTAAGAACTTGGCTCTGATAGCAATTGTTGGAATTGACAAGTGGGAATAATACTTCTGAGGGGGGGGCGGGGGCAGTGAATTAGAAGTACCAAATTTTAAGCTATAAAACCTTTAAATAAAATAAATACATGCATGTATAATATCTAATTAACATGAAAGTAAAGACATGCATGGAAATAGACAACACAATATTTGATCACCCAAAAACCCTCCTAAATGAGAAGGTAAAATTGGGGTGGGGATGATGCCCACAACTTATCACTACAGCAATATGTAACTTGTCAAGATTATAAAGTTTGACCATAATCAATGGTTTAACCTATGAGAGACCTGTCCTATTAAAGACTCAACACTCTATTAAAAGTGACCTATCTAAAGGATTTAGAAGCATTCAGTTGGAATGTCACCTTGTTAAAGGATTTACAAAATGGCTATTAAACCAACCTATCTTCATAGGATTTTCATTCTCCTAATACAATGGCTAGAAAGTATAGTAGAATGTGTTGACCTGATAACTTAAAATCCTTAATTACTGATTTTATATCCTTGTTTTGTCTAATCTGATCTAATCCTTCTTGATCTGATATGATTATCTTTGAAATATTGATGCTCTGTTCTAATAACTAATACTACAATATTGTCCTTCTTCTAAGTCCTTACATCCCTTTTCACTTCCTTCAAAATTCACTTGCATTTCCATACACACACTAAATTATGGGGTTTCAAGCTCCTTAAAAAGGTTTCAAAACTTAGGGTTAGGTATGAATCTACGATTGAGATTCATCCATCTTTCTCACTCAAATCTTTCCATTTTTCTAATTGGTTGCATATTGATTACATATGAAATTAAAAAGATTTGATATTATCTTTCAATCCTTTGAGATTCATCTTGAGTTGGCTCAAAAATGGTTTACATCTTAGTTTGTGAGGGCACAATCTCTTATGTTGATTCTGTGTTACTCAGCATTTACTAATTATTGATGCTTGACACACAGGAATTATATCTTGCTGGCACCTATAAAAGTTTTGTCTTGCTTGGCACCTATATTTCACTCAACACATATACTAACTTGGCATCTATTAGTCACTTGGAATCTAAATGACTCGGCGCTATCTATCTACTTTGCATCTATATGACTCAACACCTATTGAATATCTAGCTCAGCACATACTATAACTTGACATCTATATTATGCTTGGCATCAACTTAGAAAGTTTCTTAAGTGTGTTGACACTAAATTGTCAAAACCATTCTGAGACCAATAGGTAAGTGAGCAATGCCTTGTGAAGTTCAAGATTGGACATTACTTTGATGAAGTCTTGTGTGATATTATGCCTATTAATTGTTGTCATATTCTATTAGGTAGAATTTGGCAATATGATAGATATGCTATGCATGATGGAAGATTGAATCAATATACTGTTTGGATGAATGGGAAGAAACAAACATTTCTACCTTTGATTGGAAGTCCAGATGAGGTTAGTTGTACTAAAATAAAAGTTTGCATGGTTAGTGGGAAATAATTTGGAAAGGAAGTGAAGAAGAATCAAGTTCATTTTTCCATAGTTCCTAGAGGACTCAGTGTTGGTAGTAATGACCAAGCAAAAAAAGCTACTAATGACTAAGCGATAGCAGATAGTGATAATTGAGTACCATTAGAAATTATAGAATTGATGAATGAGTATAAGGATATTGTTGGTAATGATATCCCTAATGGTTTACCTCTAGTAAGAAGCATAAGTCATTGTATGGATCTGATTCCTAGAGCTAGTTGTCCAAAGAAAGCACCATACAAATTGAAACCTATAGAGAATGAACTTAATAGAAAAGTGCATGACTTATTCTAAAAAGGATTGATCAGAGAAAGCTTGAGTCCATGTGCTATACTTGCTATATTAGCACCTAAAAAGAATGGAGAATGGAGAATGTGTATTAATTCTAGAGCTATTAACAAGATCACAGTGAAATATAGGTTTCCTTTGCCGAGGATGGATAACATGATGGACTTTTTGAATGGAGTAAAGTATTTTACCAAGATTGATTTGAAGAGTGGCTATCATTAGATAAAAATTAGAGAAGGTGATGAATGGAAGACTACTTTCAAGACAAAAGATGGTTTGTATGAACGATTGGTTATGCCTTTTGGTTTGACTAATGCACCTAGTAATTTCATGAGGTTGATGAATGAAGTTCTGAAAAGGTTTTTGGGTAATTTTGTGAATTTTTATTTGGATGATATTCTAATATTTAGTAAGACTAAGGAAGAACATCTTGAGCATATTAGACAATTATTGCAGAGGTAGGAAAAGGAAAAGTTGCTAATTAATTTGAAAAAGTGTTTTTTTATGCAAGAGGAGATTGTGTATTTGGGATTTGTGATTTCAGTTGATGGATCTTGAGAAGGTTTCAATTTTTTTGGAATGGTCTACTCCTAAGAATGTGGGTGAGGTAAGATCATTTCATGATTTGGCTAGTTTTTATAGAAAGTTTATAAAGAATTATAGTGTTGTTTGTAATGCTATGATTGAAACAATGAGAGATAAAAAAGAATTCAAGTGGAAACATGGAGCTGATAAGAATTTTGAGACTTTGAAACAAAAGGTTGTTGAATTACATGTATTGGCTTTGCCTGATTTCAACAAATTATTTCAAGTTGAATGTGATGCATGTCATAATGCAAGATGAGTTGTACTAGGTCAAGAAGGTAAACCCATTGCTTTCTTTAGTGAGAAGTTGAATGATGCTAAAAGGAAGTATTCTATTTATGATCAAGATTTTTATGTTATTGTTCAAGCATTGAAGAAGTGGAGACATTATTTGATTCCTAAGGAGTTTGTGCTATGTAATGATCATAACACTTTACAATACTTGGGAAGTCAACATAAATTGAATCAAAGACATATGAAGTGGGTTGAGTACTTGTAATGTTTCACATTTTTTATCAAGCATAAGAGTGGAGTTACTAATAGAGTTGCTGATGCACCGAGTAGAAGGCGTTCTTTGTTGACTGATATGAAGGTTGAAGTTCTTGGTTTTGATGAAATAAAAGAGTTGTATGATGTTGATCTTGATTTTTTGAAGGCATAGAGAGAGTGAAGAGCACCAAATCTGATAGACCACATAAGTAAGTATGATGAGTATCTCATTCAAGAAGGTATGTTGTTCAAAGGCATTCAGTTGTGTATTCCTAGAAGTTCTATGAGGTTGAATCTATTAAAGAAAACCATCATGGTGGATTGGCTGGACATTTTGGAATTGATAAGACATTGAGTTTGCTAAAAAAGAAGTATTATTTGCCACAAATGTATAAAGATGTTCAAAAATTTGTAAAAAGTTGTGGGGTTTGTCAAGTTACAAAAGGAGTAAGTCAAAATACTAGTTTGTATACACGTATTACTATTCCTAAGAAACCTTGGAGTGACATCAGTATGGATTTTGTTCTTAGATTACCTAAGAGTGAAGGGCTATGATTCCATATTTTTTGTAGTGGATGGATTTTCTAAGACAGCTCATTTCATACCATGTAAGAAAACATCAAATGTTGAGCATGTTGCTAAACTTTTGTTTAAAGAGATTTTGAGATTACATGGATTACTAAGAAGCATTATTTCAAATAGAGACAGTAAGTTTGTTGGTTATTTTTTGAAGACTTTGTGAATAGTGAGATGGATAGACAGAGGTTGTGAATAGAAGCTTGGGTAATTTGATGAGATGTTTAGTTGGGAATAAGCCAAGTAATTTAGAGAAGGTATTGCAACAAGATAAATTTGCATATAATAATTCTATAAATAGGAGTATAGGGAAGGAACCTTTTGAGATTGTTAATAGAAAGAAGCCTAGAGGAGTATCCAATTTGAGACATGTTGCTAGTGAAGAAAAGAGAAGCACTACAAGAGAAGAATTTGCTACTTTTATCAAGTCTTCACATATGGAAGTGAAGTTGAGGTTGGAACAAAGTAATCACAAGTATAAGGAGAATGTTGATAAGTATAGAAAAAATCATGATTTTGAAGTTGGTGATGAGGTGATGGTTCATTTAAAGAAAGGAATATTTCCTATTGGAACATACAGTAAGCTGAAGATGAAGAAATTTAGAGCTTGTAATATTTTGAAGAAGTTTGATAGTGGTAATGCTTATGAACTTGAGTTACTTGATGACATGGATATATCTCCTATATTTAATACTTTTCATTTGTATAAGTATCATGAGTTAGATGATGAAGTTGTTATATCAGATGATTATCCTAAGAAGCAGATTGAAGAAGTTGAACAAATATTTGATCAGAGAGTTGGCAAGAGTGCAAGAGGAAAAGATTACTATGAATATTTGCTGAGGTAGTAGAATAGACCTATTGAAGATGCTTCATGGATTTCTCAATTTGAGTTGGATTTAGCTTAGGTTGAGACATCTCAATGATTCAAGAGAATCATTTTTTTCAACCCTAATTATCTAATGTAGGAGCATCCTAGGTTGCCTTGCTATCCTGCTCATTTTTGCAAGTAGGAGCTGAGTTACCATAGCAATTCCTTCATGTGCTGATTTAGTGTAGCAATTCCTTCATATGCCAAGTTACTGTAGCAATTCCTTCATGTGTCAAGTTACTGTAACAATTCCTTCATGTGTCGAGTTACTATAGCAATCCCTTCATGTGCTGAGTTACTATAACAATCCCTTCATGTGCCAAGTTATTGTAACAATTCATTCATGTGTCAAGTTATTGTAGCAATTCCTTCATGTGCCAAGTTACTGTAGCAATTCCTTCATATGTTGAGTTACTATAGCAATTCCTTCATGTGCTGAGTTATTGTAGCAATTCCTTCATGTGCCAAGTTACCTAGTGTATGCCAAGTTACCCAGTGTATGCAGAGTGACCCTTTATGTGACAATTTTTCCTACTTATGTTGAGTGTCACATTTGGACATGATATCTATGAGCCAACTTGTAGGATTTATTTTGATCATGACATTTATGTTAAGATCTCTTCTTGGGATGTTTCCAGACTTTTGTTGGTTTAGCCTTCCTCTTATGTAATGTTCTAGAATGATCTATAAGCCATTTTGGCAAGTATATATAGAATGTTTAGGCTTAGAGTTAGGTAAGTGTTTTTTGGAAGAGAGTTGAGAGAAAAACTAGAAAATGCAAATTTTTTGTTGGATCTTTGAATATGAATGTATTTGTATTTTTTAATAACCCAAAAAGCCTTATAGCTGGCTATGTATGAAGATATTTTGATGAATCAATAAAGTTATTTGACTCTTCTTCATCCTTTGGTTGTTGTTGTTTGTGTTTGCTTGGTTTTAATAGTTGTGTAAGCCTTTGGCCCTAGTTATTTAGCCCTTACCTATGTCAAGGATAGTTGGGTGAGCCTTTGGCCCTAGTTATTCACCCCTTACCTATTTCATAATCAAGCATTATCGAGCTTCTAAAATAATTCTTGAGCAATATTATATACATAAAATAATAGAATAGATGTCTTTCAAGACTTCAATGACCAAGAACTTTCCATGATCAAGATCCTTAGCCAATATTACACCTAGTAACAACTGAGCACCACTCCTCTAGTGATTAAGTCCTCAAATCCAAAGCTAAAATATCTCCAACATATAGGAAATCTAACTACTCTAGGATGCTCCTACATAAAAAACCCTATGGGCCAAAATATTTTCTTAGTAGATTGAAGAACATCTTTTACGATTCAACACATAAATCCCAAATTGGTTCTTCACATACATGTCCTCAAATTCTTCAACTTGCACACTCTTTCACTTTTTGATCTCTACTTCTTCACATCCATCCTTGGTCTACCATAGATTTTATTTCCACATTGATCTCTAACACTTTAAAAATCCTCAAACTCAACTTGACTACCAATATTTAGAATCCTTCTACTAATTTCTTCATCCTACAAAAGAATCAAACAATGTTTGCTGCCACATTACTCCGTAGTAATCACATTCTTGAGACAATCATGCATAGCCCTAGAATCATACTCCCAAGGTCCACCAAGAAATATGTGATAGCTATTCATGTCCATAATATCACACAAAAATTGGTCCTTATACTATATGATTTGGATATTAAAAACTCACCACTCGCTCACTTACAAAGCATGATTATCTTGTAACAAACCAATTCTATAAGGACAAGGATGTCTCATTCTCTTCAAACCATATTACTAAGCCATTTCCTTAGTAGCAAGGTTAGCAGTACTACCACTATCCACAATTTCATTGCATATTTTTCATTACTCATTTTACAAGGTTCTAATGCCCTCTTACCAAACATTATTCACTAAGCCAATAGGATTTTGACCTACTCATGTTCATTGATCTTTTTTTAACTTCATTCAGTATAACAACTCTCCTATTACCGACCTTCTAGGAAAGTTCACAATCTCTATGATCTTCTTCACTATAATGAAAACAATTACCTTTAATTTCAACCTTATCCCTCCTCTTCCTTTATTGAATAGGTTTTGGTTCATCTTCTACACTCTTCTTATCCTTTTCCAAGTGATCTTTCTTCTTATTTTCCATAAGAAGTACCTTGATTTCTTCTCTTCAACTTATCTTTTTCCTTAAGAGCATATTGATAAGAATCTTCAACTGAGTCCATATTCAACATACTAATCTCATCTTAAATATTGAATCTCTAGCCATTAATGTACTGAGTCACCTTCTCCTTCAAAATTTCACAATGTTGAGATCAAATAGTCAACTTCTAGAACTTCTTGGTATAATATTTTAGAGACAAATTGGTGGATGGAGAACCCACAAAAAATGAAGAGTTTTGATTCATTCAAATACATCTTCTAGATCCTAAGAACCTATAGGATAGGTTAGAAATAGTATCTAAGCATTTAGACAAATTTGTAAGTCCTAGTTCCAAGATTGGCATAATTATAAGCCCTTGGTCAACTATGGTCAAAGGTGGTCAATTGAATTAAAATATTAGAATATTTCATATTTTCATGTTTTTAGCATTTTGTGATCCTAGCTATGTCATTTAGATAAGGTTTGATCATGGTTTGATCATAAATTGCAAAAGTTGCACAAAATGTGAAAAGTGCTAAAATGTTGTCAAGCAACTTTTAACAAAAAGTTGCATAATTTTTAATTTGACTCCCCAATAGCCAAAAATGGTTTGAAAATATTTTGTGAACATTGGAGATTCCTACATAAGCCCTTTCAAGTAGATGGAAGGACAACATGATGTACTTTTGCATTCTAATCAATAAAATAACTCCAATTTCCTCTCATTTTCATGCTATAGCAATGTGTATGGGAATCTATAGACACATCAACATTATCAATCTACATTTCTAGATAGATTGATGAAATATGTTTCCAATGCATTTGGTTTGAGGTCCTAATAAATCTCCTAACTCAAGATTTTGAATTTTTTCTAGAAGTTATTGGAATTCTTTAGAATAATTGGAGAGGGGGGAGGGGGTTGCATTTGAATCAGTTATCCAAGGTTCAAATGTACAAATAAAAATTTTCAATTCTTAGTAGACCCATATCCATAAATTTTTATTAAGCATGTATCCACAAGATCATACAACTCTTAAACTTTGTAGGTTATAGTCTTAGGTCAAAACAAGTTTGCAAAAATGTTAACGTAAAACATAATAGATTCAATAACACATTTGATAGCAGGATTTTACATGGAAACCCAATTTGGGAAAGACCACCAGTAACTTGCTACTAATTTTCACTCTTCAAAAGTGATTCCTTGTGAAATGAAAGCCCTATTAAAGGTTGCAATACACACTATTAAATGTGACTTAGTTAGAGGATTTCAATCACCATATTAGGAAAGAGCTTTATTAAAGGACTTTATATCATTCAGTTAGATTGTTACCCAGAGAAAGGATTTACAAATGACTATTAGGTCAATCTGAATCTAAAGGATTTAACCTAAACTGATATAATGATTAGAAACTAATAATAAGCCTTGATATAATAACAAATTACAACTCACTTGAAGATTATAGATCTTTTTTTTAGTCCTCCATTTTTTTTTGCTTTCACACACTTAAGCTCAAAAAATGTGCTCACCCTTCAAGCATTCATACTCTAAATTCTTCATTCTTTGCATTTCAATTGTAGTCTCTTCTATTTGGCCATTACTTGAAGCAATATGCTAGACTCCTTGTCTTCCTTAGGTTCTCTCACATGACAACCTTTTCCTCTGACCAACTCTCTCTATAAAATAGAGATTTAAGATCTTTTTAATTGAACCAAAATTCTCCTTTTTTGGGTTAGGTAGGATTAGGTAGGATATAATGAATCTAGCCACTTTTCCATTTGGTTCCTCTAAAAACTTATTCCTCAATCTTCCTTGAATTCACCACAAAATGGTTTGCCTTGAATTTTGTGCCACCAACTCATCATAGTTATCTTCCACACACTTCACATAGTTCAAAAAAACAAAATAGCCAACTCAAATTTATCAAACTGTGATTTAACATGAATACTAACATTTGGCATCACTATTATGTCACTCAGCTTCCATACTACTCTTCCACATGGTCACCACTAGTTCACTTAGTGAACACAAAAGTTTACTAATGCTCAACATCAACTACAGTTTACTTGGCTTACACTATCTCCACTCGGCATACACTAAATCTTCTTTTTTCTTGACCCCAACTAATTTTCTACTCAACTTGTACTACCTTTTCTCGGAACCTACTATGCACTCGATCAAGATTGGAAAACATAATTCTTCTTACTTGCTCTTCTAGACTTAATCAGTGTATCCAACCTTTGCAGCCCTAAGTACATTAAAAATTCATTATATCATCATTGTCTTTGCTGATCTTTGTATTCCTTTTTCATACCATAACTCAACCTCTCCTCTAAGTTTTCTTGTTATCTTATTTGATCAAATCCTCTTCATCAATCAAAAAATGATAGTACACAAATAAACTAAATAGTTGTCTTACCAGCAAGTAGCAAGTTTGACATTAGTGACAAAAAAAATGATTGAAACATGTCCTCATACTTGTATCAATCTTTTTTCAACATTTTTCGTCTTTAACATTGATGGAAAACCAATACCAAAAACAATACCAAAAATAAAATAATTCCTTGCATTGAAATCTCTCCCTCTATCAATAGTTTTCATCTTCTGTATAGGCTACAAAAAAAATTTCTATTCAATAGAAAACCAACTCTTCCTTACAACTTCGATCATCTATCATCTTGTAGGACTTCTCCTTCTAACTTTCTCTAATCACTCCCTCTTTCCAATATTCATGTATCTATCTCTCTATCTATACTTATTTCTCCCTTAGGAGTATATATATATATATATATATATATATATATATATATATATATATATATATATATATACCTCTTTAGTAAACATTATGTACACTATCTCCCTCTATAAAAAAAAATGCCAAAGACTTGTCATATCAACATGTAAATGTTAATAATTTTAGTTTCTTCCTCTAAAACCTCTAATTTGGCTCCTTCATTACTTTAGGAAGCTTTTAAAGTAATATCCACTACATCAAGTTGTAAGATAGAACATTCATCTTGGTTGATATAGGGAACTACTCATGCTTCTTAGGTAGCTTTGGATAGGGTTATCACTCCTCATTTACCTCTTAGATACTCATGAGCATCCTTAGGTAAAGATTTTGTGAAGATATTAGTTATTTTTTCTTTTGTATTCATGTATTCCATCCTTACTTCTTTGTCTAAAACTAAATCTCTTAAATAAAGGTACTTGATTGCAATGTTCTTAGTCTTGTGTCCATCACAAGATTCCTAGATATATTTGTAGCACTTGTATTATCACAATAAAGTACCATAGGTTTAGTGATTTCTTCCTTCATACCTTTGAGTACCTATTTGATCCATACAATATTTATACAATTTACTATAGCAACCACATATTCAACTTTAGTCATAGATTGAGATATGCAATTTTGTTTCTTGTTGGTCTAGGTGACCAACCTCTATCATAAGAAAAATTCTCCTCCACTAGTTCTTTTATCAATGTTTCCAGCCCAATCAGCATCAATTTAGGCTCTCAACTCAAAATTTTCATTTTTCTTGTAGTATAGAAGTTAATCTTATGTTCCTTTTAGATATCTCATAATTATCTTAATACCCATCAAATGATTCTCCTTAGGATTAGCAGAGAATCTTGCAACAATTCCAACAAATAATGTAATGGAAAGCCTTTTATGGACTAAATATTGCAATTTTCCAATCATAGACCTATATAATGTTTGATTTACATTAGATTTATCAGTATTCTTTTATAACTTGTGTGATGTCACCATAGGTGTGCTAACTAGTTTGGAATCCTCTAATCACAAAGTTTTCAATATGTCCTTCACATAGTTAGACCAAGTGATATATATACCATATTTCATCTGATATACTTGCAAACAAAAAAAGACCTTGATCTCTCCAAAAATAGACACCTCAAATTCTTCCTTCATTTTATTTGCAAATGCCTTACATAATCTATCTTGACCTTCAAATATGATATTATCAAAAAAAATTCAGCTAGTAAAATACCTTTACCACCTTTTGTCTTCCACTATAGCTTGTTGATATCATTAGTCCTCTTAATTTCAATCCTCACCAGATAAGTATGAAGTCTCTCATACCATGCTCTTGGGGTTTTCTTTAAACTATATAAATCTTTATGTAGTCTACATACAATGTTCTTGTTGTTAGCATCAACAAATCCTTTAGGTTGTTCTGTGTAAACCTATGCTTCTAATATGTCATTCAAAAATGTTGATATCACATTCATTTGATAAAATTTGAAACCTTTGTATGTAGAGTAAGAAAGAAAATTTCTTACTACTTCCAATCCTGCAATAGGGGAAATTTTTTCTCCATAGTCTATCCATTCTTCTTATGCATAACCCTTGTAAACTAATCTTTCCTTATTCCATGTGAATTCACCATTTTCATCTAAATTATTTCTATACAACCACTTGGTTCCAATTAGATTCTTATCCTCTAGTCCAAGAACTAGAGTCCATGTCTTATTCTTCTCAATCTACTCAATCTCTTATTTCATGTCTTTACACGAGTCCTCATTTTCTAAGGCATCTTTCAATGTCTTAGGATAATGTATGCTTCGAAAAAATGTATCACTTCTCATCTTATTCCTTTTCATTGGTCTAGTATCTTTGTCCCCAATAATTTGTTCAGTAGGGTGATGACTTTTGACATACTTTGACAATCTTGGTTCTTCTCTACCTTCCTAATTAGGTCTATCAACTTTTGAATCATTATGTACTTCTCTATTAGTTAATTCAACATATCTTTCATGTATATTTATTCATGTTTGTTTATCTCACAAATAGAATGTGCCTTAGCTTCTATCTACATCTTGCTAAGGCAGTCACTAAGACTTTCTATTGATATGCATCTTGATTTACATCATCTTTATCAATAGGCATACATTCATTAAAATATACAAAAGATTTGTATTCCTATAGTTCCTTCATAAGTTCATCCTCATGTACCTCTATATATTCATCAAACTTTACATTTTCACTTTTCACAACTTTTTTGGTGTTAGTATTTAAACACTTATTGTGAGTGCTAATTATGGCCTATAAATTAACTACACTTCAACATGATCATTAAATGTGAGAATCATCCAAAAATGAACATTAGATTATCCATTCAAAATGATCCTACAAATTGATCTATTTCCTTCTAACCAATTTGATTTTATTGTCCACTCTTAGAATTGAGAGATCAGGGACTAGACCATCTAGTATGAAGGATTTTTAAATCTAAATGATATGCAAGAATCAAGCTAGATTTATGCAAGTTACTCTGAGAATATAAAGAACAAACTAATCTATATGTATGCATGATTAATCTATATAAAAGAGAGAATATGATAATAATATAATTGTGAATGCAAAAGTTGAGTAATCAAACAAACATTAATTTGATATTTTTCATATGCATCATCAAAAATGAGGAGTTAATGGTTTCTTAAATTAAATCCAAGAGTTTGATAAATGGTCAAGATATAATAGAATGAATGGTCAAGATTGAAGATGAGATTCAATTAGAATAGAACATTCCCTTGTCATAAGAGATTTAATTGATCACTTTTGAATGTGATGAGGAGTTATCTAATCTCATTCCTTTTCCAATTCTAGTTTCACTCAATGTTTCTATTTCTGAACCGAAGAAGAATATTTAAGGAATTTAAAAAAAAAATTAAACCTTAAATGTGACCTCATAATTGAATAATCTAATTAGTTGAATAATTAAATTAAATAATTAGAATGAGGATATTTAATTAAATCAAATACACTTAATTCCCTTTTATATTAGCTAAAACATTGAATTTAATTTAATCACAACACTAAGACTTATAATTTAATTTAATTTGATTAATATGTTTGATGTAGCTATATTGAGTCAATACTTTGGAATTAAATAAAGTATATAATTAATATAGATTAGGGATTTCCTACATTTCAGATTTAGGTCAAGTAAAGATTATTGAAATCAAAATTGCCTAGTACAATAGGACTTTTAGTCAGATTAATAGACTGAAATTGGTTGAACAAGGGAATGTGCCAATTTAGGGGTATTACATTTGACCCTCTTTGAATGAATGCGTGATTAGCATGTTGATTCAATAAAATCAAAAGTCTGAGAATATAGACCAAAAAGTGAGATTGTTTCTAAGATAGATGGCACAATGACCAATTGATGAGACTTTTAAGGTTGCCTCTAGAATGAATATTAGCCTTAGGGGATCTAGATAGAACACCTAGATACTTATATGAAAGAACAAACATGATCATACTTCACATAATTGTTCCCAAAATGAGACTTAATTCTTAGGAGTTAGGGTTAGATTACCCTGATACCTATCCATTAGAAGACGACAAGATTAATTATGATTTATAGAATTATCTCCAAAATGAGGCTTAATCCTTAGGATTCAGGGTTAGAATATCTCAATACCCATCCATCCAATAATGATTAAAAGAAAGAATTTATAATTATCTCTAGAACAAAGCTTAATTCTCATCAAGAATTATAATTATCTCTAGAATGGAGCTTAATTCTGAGCAAGAATTTAGAATTATCTTCAGAATGGAGCTAATTTCTCTACAATCCAGATAGAAAACCTAAATATAGTTCTAAAATAGATAAAAAGATCCATTCATGAGTCATAGAATAATCCATAGAATGAGGCTTAATCCTCAAGAGTCTAGGTTAGAATGTCCTAGTACCTATCTATCGAACTATGACAAGGACTATTATAAAATTGATTAGTTGATCAAAGATGAAATATATGACATATGATGCCAAATAATAGGAACAAAGATGCCCTAAGTGATGATATGCATGTAATGATTAGGAAATAATGTTCAGATTGAGTTCAAGCTAGTTTTGAAAGAGATTTAATGGTATAATCATCTTGCACCCTTTAGGAGTGAAATTAGAAGATGACATACCAAAATAGTGATAAGAGAAGTAGATTGGAAAATACAAAAGTGATCAAAGATTTAGAATAATTTAGATCAGACTAGAAGAGTATGAAGAGAATTTTGAATTGATTCTGATTAATTTTGAGGTCTTGTTAACAAAAGTTGACCAAATTTGATTTTTCCAAAAAAGTTGAACAATTTTGAAGATATTCCAATAGTCACAAAATATTAGAAAAATGAACTAGCCAAATGTTCGATCGTTTTAGTCCCAAATATTCAAACTATGAATTTGACTTGTTTAAGTATGTCATATTTTGTATCTACTCTTGAAAATGAGTTCAGAGTAATCAAATTAGCCAAGGCATTGATTTTCACATCAATTAGAGAACTTTGAAAAATTAGATCAAAACCATATAAGGATCCAAAAGGTCATTTTTAAATCATTTATACTTTTATCTTTTGTGAAGAAGAGATTTTTTGAGGTGAAAATGGTGGTCCCCTTACATCGTCACTAATTTGAGCATTCAAGGTGACATAGTTGGCCGATGGACTATGAACCTCTGGTGAGTGATCAATCAACATCTGTCATTGAAAATTTCGTGCGTTTTGATCATTTTTTAACATTTTTTAGTGTTTTAATGTTTTATTCCATTGATTCTCATGTGGAAACTTCATTTATTTAACAATCCTATACCCTTTTTCATATGAGGAAGTACCAAAATGGTACTTGGCATTGGGTGTTGCATTTCCTTGAGCGGAAGTTACCCATCTCTTGTGCAAGATGTAACGCCCCGCCAAGGGATCCAAAAGAATTAACCTAAAGTTTCACTAAGTTTGCTAAACATTTTTTTTTAAAAGTAAGAAAGTATAACATACACATCAAACACATAGTAGCGGAAGCAATAACATGTAATCATCGACAACCATACATTGCAAGTTACATTTCTTAAAGATCCCAAGACGTTGAGTCACGTTTAAATTTAATTAATTCTAAGTCTAACAACTATCACATACATATGAAAGAATAATCAGAAAGTTCCATGTCCATAATATACATTTGTTCTGAATGCCTCTCGGAAAATTAATTTGGAATGCTCAATCATCCACTGTACAAGTCATAGGGTATGAAAGGCTTAAAAGAATATACATATGTAATGATCAAGATACAACATCCTCAAATCCATGATACAAAGTACAGTAAAAATATATGAAACTATTCACCATACATGATACATCCATACATCCATAATGATAAAACATCTATCATAAAATCTAACCATCCATCATAATAATCCAAGAACATAGTGAAGGTAAATGCCAATCACGAAAACTCCAGCCAGGGTGACCACAGAATGGATCTCAATGGTAAGAGTAAAAGCACTACCACCCGATCGCATGGAACCTAAATCGTCCACTCCCACCGCGCTGAGGAGATAGTCTCAAGTCCCAAACAAGGTATCAAAACACAAAACACAAGTACTCTCTAAGTCTGGAAATCCTAAAAGTGTGCTAACTCAAGGGTTCCTAAAAAGATCGACATCTAAATCCCAGAGGTACCACAAGACACGTAGGAAACCTAATATGCAAGCGGGAAAGTGTCATCACAAAAGTCATGTAGAAGTTACTTGAACAATCCCTTAGGAATCCCGGGTCCCTACTGATCCTGCGGCCACTAGTATCCTCTCGTACTGACAAGGCCTACTATGGAATGCAAGGTCGTAACCAAGTGTTCTCTCTACCCCATCCTAGTCTGTACTAGCACTCAAGGCATGGGAGAGAACATAAAATTATCTTGTTAGGTTCATTTTCTCTCATATTGTGTAAATGTTTTCATTTATTAAAAACGACTTACAATGGGTTTCTCAAGGAAGCCTCTTAGGGCTCCGACCCCCATTGCAAGCCACTTCTCGACTCTACACATAGATAACCTACCCTAGGCTCATGAAATCATAAATCAAAGAATCATAATAAAACCACCTCAGTCCTATACAAGCAACTAAAAAACATCATAAAAGATAAGCCACAAAATTACATCAGTTCTTTACAAGCAACAGATAATATCAATAAGTAATCATATGATCACAACAGTTCTCTATCAGCAATTGAAGGCATCAATGATAAGTCAAAAAATCCAATGGTTCTCCAATGAGCAACCAGAAAGTATCCCAATAGTAAATTACAATACTGATCGAAGACTCCAAATGGTCAAGTCAACACATGACATCATCAAGAACATAACAAACACTTCAGTCCTTTCAAGCGACCGAAAAGCAATCCAAGTATAACTGATCAAGACTCAAAAATGGTTATCAAATATAACTGATCGAGAATCAAAAATGGTTAAGTCAAGTATCTCAAATATGTACATCTCAGCTTCACTCAAGGAAATTGGAAAACAATAACAAACAGTAAACACAATCATTTCATAGAGCACTTCATGACATTACCATGGTCGGGTTAAGAAAGATCGAGACCAAATCATCATGACATCACATTCACAACCCCGAGCCTCTAGTAACAACCTAAACTGGTCAACGCTAAACCAACCCCATAACATTCAAAGCACAAAGAAAACATCAAAGTCTCAGAGATTGGATTTGAAAGTATATTATTGAGTTAAGGTAAGGTTTATGTTTCAGTTTAATGTCGAATTCAAGTAATTAGGTTTTCACAACTACCCTTTACGATTAACCCATTTCTATAATAACTTTCATAAAATCAATAATCCAAATCTATAATTTAGTCAAATAATATTCATTATTAATTAACTTAATTAAACTAATTTTAATTAAATTAATCAATAATTGCTTGTTCTACTTACTTATCTTAATCTATTCATTAATTGTTAATTTATTAATTTTTAAACCAAAATTATTAATAAATTAACATTTACAAACTATGTTTAATGCATTTAATATTTATTTATTAAATATTAATAAAGATAAAACTATTATTAATTTAAAATATATTATAATTTTATTAATTAAAAATTTTAAATAATAATAAAATTTGTTTTAAATAATTAAAATTATATATTAAAAAAAAAAATAAATTAACAAAGATTTTTAAGCCAACGTTTAAAGCCTGTCGGCTTTGCCGCAAGCCTGCGGTCGCAAGTACTATCGGCCCGTCGACAGTGGGGGTGGGTACGGGGTGATTCCCTCCCCCCCACTAAATACATTAATATATATTATTTTTTTCTTTTTTTTTTAAATAAAAACAACGAATCTGTTTTTAATCAAACTCTTTTTTTTTTGAAATTTAATTTTGTTTGAATATAAATATATATAAATTTATAACTATATATATGTATTAAAATAATTTATTTTAATGTATATATAAATATATGCATTGAAAAATTGTTTCCTTCTCTATATTGATATAGAAAATATAGTCAATAATCCGAACGTTTAATTTAAAATTTTAGTCTAAGATTCAACCCTTCCCATTTAAATTTTATATATAGAAGTTTATAGACAAGTATCTAATAAATTCTAATATTGTAATGTTTAAACATTCATCATAGAGAATTCAAATTTACAAACCCCAGACACAAAGAAGACAGGAAAGGATAATTGCGTATTTAATCGATAATCAAAAACACAAGACCCTACCTGATCCTGATGCTATTATGAAATCCCCAGGAACTGTAAGAGAATTCACTCCTGTCAATAACCTTCTTCGCAAAATCTTTCTTTGGTATTCGCCTCCTGAAAATTGCTTCCAAAAGTTGTCTCCCCAAAAATTCCCGTCCAACTTCGTATATCGCAAAAATGAACCCCCAAAGTTGTGATAAGCAATTTCTCCTCAAATCGGGGCACTAATTGTGCATTTACCCGAGAAGACTCTTTGCACAACTCAGTTAAATCCAAATTAACCTTTATGATCTTTTCTTTTATTTTGCATTCAAATTTCATGCACATTAAGTTGATTTATTAAATAACCTTATTTAATATTCTACTTGACTTCTATTTTAAATTAATTTATTACTTTAATCTCATGTGCACTTTTAAGAAATTAAAATAACATTATTAATTTCTATAATTTAATCTTTTAATTTAATTCTCATATTTAAACTCATGCTTAGATGATGCAATCTAGAATTCTTAATAATTTAATATCTTTCAACTTTTAATTTATTTTAGAGCTTAATTGATAACATATTTAATTAATTTAAATAACAATAATATTTAGCATTTATTTAAAAATGAACTCCGAATATATTATTATTAAATTAAATAAATATTATCCTGTTCTAAATTTATCTTTGAACTTTAACCGTTAAATTTAATTCTTTTATTTAATTAATTTCTCAATTAATTAAATATTAAAGATATCATATTAATTCTCCATTAAATTAAATCTTTAATTAATCTTTTTAATTAGACTTAATTAATAGAAAACACATCAAGGGCTCATATAACAACATACGAAATCCCTACATAGAAAAGCATATACTAAATCAAAACAAAAAGTTTATAATCCTAAAATTACATCATTTGATGCATTTAGATGGTACTTAACTCAGATACTTGTCCTAATTATCAACTAGGACAATTGGCTAAATGGTTTAGGAATTGGACTTAAGATTTTATCTCCACTCTTACCATTGAGACGGTGCGATAGGGTATGCTCATCCTGACAATTCAGGGAAGTCGATACCCGGTACTTGCAACCTACATAGAAATCCATGCATGTACAAATGCAATATTCTAAGCTAAATAGACAATGGCAGGAAGTGGTGCATCGTGTAGATCCTGACTAGTAGGTGACTACGACTCCCTTCCTTAACCACATCAGAAACACCATACATAAATAAAACAAAATGCACACCATACACATGCAGTATGGGGTAAGTATCCATAAGAAGCACATGGAATAATAAACCATCTAACTAATCATTATCGATAACTGAAACCACTGAATAATCATCATACATGCATGAAATATAGAGTACCAAGTAATCTCATCATATAATAAACTGAGTGTAAAACAACCTCTGATAATCTCTAAAATAATAATACTAATCATCAAACATAAATTGGCCTAAAAGAGTTTGGTAATGATATCAGAAATGTAGCTCGAAAATGTAGACTAGGGGCAGGCACTACATCCACCCCCCCTAGACTTAGGCTTACTCCTGGAAGCCTATAAACAAATAGGGATATAAATCCCATAATCTAGATGCATCCTCCCATGTAGCTGAAGAGTCATTAGTAGGGTCCCATTGGACCCTTACTTGCTCTGTTGTTCGACCCCTGAGGGTCAACTCCCGCTGCTCTAGAATATGAATTGGCTCCAAAGCCAGCTTCCCATCCTCTACCTGTAATGCATTCCAATCAAGAATATGTACAACATCAGGGATATACTGTCTAAGTACTGAAACATGGAAAACATCGTGAATGCGAGCAAGGCTGGGCGGTAAAGCAAGACAATAGGTAAATGGACAATTCCTCTCAAGAATATCGAATGGTCCCATAAAGCAAGGTGCTAGCTTTGAGCCCTTTCCATAACGGATCGGCCTCTTTCGCGAATGCACTCTCAAGAAAACCTTCTCACCCACAGAAAGTTGCTTATCTGACCTATGTGCATCAGCATACTTTTTCTGCCTATCATGTGCCATTGTCAAGTGCTCTTGGATACGCACCACCTATTGCTCCATGTCACGAAGCATCTCTGGACCCAATAGGATGCGATCCTCAAGGCTATTCCAACTCAAAGGTGTACGACAAGGGCATCCATATAAGGCTTAGAAAGGTGCCATGCCAATAGAACTGTAATACCCGTTGTTGTAAGAAAACTCCACTAGGTAGAGATAGTCCTCCCAATGAGTCTACCTATCCATCACGTACATCCTCAACATATATTCGAGAACTTGATTCACTCTCTCCATCTGCCCATCTGTCTCTCGGTGATATGCTGAACTAAAATTCAACTGTGCTCCAAGATCATGCTGTAGTGATGTCCAAAATGCGGAAGTGAAAACATGATCCCTATCTGAAATGATCTTTCAAAGAATACCATGTAGTCTCACAATGTCACGCATGAAGACATTAGCTACTGAAGCTACAGTGTAGGAAGACCTAATTGGTACAAAATGTGCCACCTTAGTCAATCGGTCAATGATGACCATGATAGCATCATGACGACGAGGAGTCATAGGTAATCCTACTATGAAATCCATAGAGATGATGTCCCACTTCCATGAAGGAACGAGATTCAATTGCAAAAGTCCTGCCAGATGTTGGTGTTCTGCCTTGACTCTTTGGCACTCAAGACATCTAGCCACAAAATCAGCAATGTCGCAATTCATCCTGGACCAATAGAATAAATGTCATAAATTTTCATGCATCTTCTTGACACTTGGATGTGCCGAGTAAGGTGCATGATGGGCCTCTGATAGGATCAATATGCGAAGCTCATCTAGTAGCGGCACATAGATCCTTCCTGAATATCTCAAAAGTCCATCTGAATCTAGGACAAAGCCTGAAAACTTAACCTCCAAGGGTCTCCCTAAATTGATCTCACTGCACACCTCCAGATACCATGAATCAGTGGAGAGTGCCTGAAGAATCTGACACCTCAAATCGACACTAAGAGTCATAGATGATATCACATGTTTCCTGTGACTCAAAGCATCAGCTACAACATTCTCCTTCCCCTAGATATACTTTACCTCAAAGTCATACTCGCACAAAAACTCCATCCAACGCCTTTGTCTAGCATTTAGATTAGGCTGCATGAATATGTACTAAAGACTACGGTGATCACTATGTAGTTCAAATCTGTGTCCCAACAAGAAATGTCTCCATCTCACTAAGGCATGAACTACTGTGGCTAACTCAAGGTCATGTGTAGGATAATTCAACTTATGACCCTTGAGTTTGCGTGATTCGTAAGCAATCACTCGACCATTCTGCATTAGAACTGCTCCAATACCCTCAAGGGAAGCATCCGTACACACCATGAAATCACCTTCTGGATCAGGTACTGCTAAGATTAGTGCACTAGTCAGAAGCTCCTTGAGTTTCTGAAATGCTTCTACACATTTTTCTATCCAAAGAAACTTCTTTCCTTTCCTCTGAAGGGAGGTAATAGGGTGTGCTATTCTAGAGAAGTTTTGAATAAATCTACGATAATAACCAGCTAGACCCATGAAACTATGAATCTCTGACACAGTAGTGGGTGCAGGCCAATCTACTATTGCCTGGATCTTCGCAGGGTCTATAGAGATACCTTTGCCTGAAATAATGTGTCCCAAATATTGTATCTCTGATTGAAAGAAATCACACTTTGCCGCATTGGCATAAAGTTGATTATCTCTCAAGCACTGCAAAACTAAACTCAAATGTTCCTCATGTTCCTTTTGGGACCTAGAATATATCAAAATATCATCAAGGAACACAAGAAAAAATCTATCAAGATAGGAACAGAACACCCCATTCATTAAGCACATGAAAATTGATGGAGCGTTCGTCAGTCCAAAGGGTACCACTGTGAACTCATAATGATCGTAGCGAGTTCAAAATGCGGTCTTATGAATATCAGCCTCCTTGATGCGAAGTTGATGGTATCCTAACTTAAGATCAATAGAAACACTGTAGCCCCCTTGATCTAATCAAATAAATCATCAATCCTTGGTAAAGGATACCTGTTCTTTATTGTCACCTTATTCAGTTTTTTGTAATCAATGCAAAGGCGCAAAGAACCATCCTTCTTCTTCATGAAGAGCACTGGAGCTCCCCATGGTGATACACTAGGTCAAATACTACCCTTGGCCAAAAGTTCCTCTAACTGCAAATGCAACTCACTTAACTCTTGAGTGGTCATACGGTAAGGAGCTCTAGAGATAGGTTTCGCTCCTGGAGTGAGCTCAATGCTAAAATCAATGTCTCTCTTCAGAGGCATGCCTAGAATCTCACTCAAAAAGACATCAGCATACTCCTGTAAAATAGGGTTATCTAGGGTCTTCCTCATAGAGTCTTCCTCATCTAGCTCATTTACCGTAACGGAAAATACCTGACATCCCTTATGAAAGCTTCTCTTTAATTGCATAGCAGAGATCATCCATAGGGATATAGGCTTTAGTATCCCCACAATCTCAACATCCTTCCCTTGGTCATCCTAACACATAATGGTCTTCTTTCTACAGTCTATACTAGCCCTATGAGAGCCAAGCCAATCCATACCTAAGACCACATCGTAGGAGCCAAGAGGAATAACTCAAAAATTGATTGAAGTCTCAAACCCTCCTATGCTAAGTCCACACTTATGAACTATAGAATCTGTGGAAACTTTAGCACCTGAGGCTAGTTCCACTTGCCAACCATGATCTTGCTTAACAGACTCTAGATTACACTTATCAACTAGAGATGGAGAAATGAAAGAATCTGTAGCACCTGAATCAAATAATATAGAGAGAGGTGTACCTCGGATAGCTCCTGTAGTCTCAACTACTATCCCCTGATGGTTTGCCTGAAGGTGATCCACCGCTGCAAATACTCTATGAGATCCACCTGCATTTCTGACTGTAGGCTCAGATGCTGTTGGCCTAGGTCCTGAATACTGAGATGCTCGTTGTGGGCAGTACGCTGCAATATGACCAATCTATCCACACGAATAACATCCCATGCTTCTACCAGATCCTCTCCCTATAGGTGGTGCATTTGACCACTGGTGGCTACCCCTGCTAGCAAAAGACTGGCTACTCTGTGCAGGCCAAGATTGCTTATTCTGTTTATTACGTTGAGCATTGCGATTGATCCTAGAGTTGGATCCACTGCCACCACTCTGTGCCTGAGGGTAAAATCCCTTAAGCTGCTGAGGCTGCTGCTGAGAAAGTTGATTCCTCCTAGGGAAGGGAGGCTTCTTGATTCCACCAAATTTGTGGTTGCCCTTAGATCCTGCTATAGTAGGCGCTCCCACAAAACCCCCTTATCCAAAGTTGACACTCTGCTCTACTAGGATAGCTCGATGTACCGCATCCTTGAGGGTCTTAGGCTCAAATACCTTAACACCCCCAATAAAATGGTTGTTCAAGCCTCGAATGAAATGTTGTGCCAAGTGCACTGGGTTGTCACTGAATCCCAAAAAAGGCATGAGCTCATAGAACTTGTGCTCATACTCTACAACGGTCATAGTGAACTGTCTCAGGTTATGGAACTCATCTGCTCTATGCTACTTCCATTCCTCTGGTAGGAATCGCTCATGGAAACTCTCCAAGAAAATCTCCCAAGTGACACTACCCATGTTAATGCCCAAATTCTTCTCCTCAATAGTCCACCAGGTGGCCCCAAATTACTCTAGATTGGTAATGGAAAATCTCGCTTTGACATTACTGTCAAAGTCCTGCATAGCAAAAATCCTTTCAAGGGAAATAAGTCACTACTCAGCTACATACCTAGAACCTTGCCCATTAAAGGGCTTGATCTTGGACCTCTGAAGATCCTTCATCTAAGAAGATACTATGGATCTATGTCGATCCCTCTGAGGACTCCTAGATCTGTGTCTATGCTCATGTCCTACCTGGTGTGCTCTATCCTGCTCAAGAACAGGAGGTAAGTGATCAATAAGGGTTCGCATCATTTGCCTCAGATCAACCTCCTCAGAGTCAGCATGTCCCTCTTCATGGTTCTCTTTTTGATGTTCACTGACGTGCTCTTCCCTATTCTCTTCCTGAATGGGGCTCTCATGGATAGACTCATGAACACTAATATCTCTGCCTCGTCCACGACCTCTGCCACAGCCAAGGCTATGGACTCTAATAGAAGATCTCATCCCAGATACCATCCTACAATAATATCCAAGACACAAGATGCTAAAATAACCATGAAACATACTACTGAAACACATAGATAAAAGACACATGTTTTTCAAACAAGATATTTTCAATTTTCAGTTTACCTATAATTTTAGTTTAAGTATAATTTCAATTTTGAAGACATAAGTGTTGAAGTATTAAAAATAGGTATCTAATAGTTTACATAATGTTTTAGTTCAACTAGTTTCATGTTTCAGTTTAAGGTTTGCATTTTTATTCAACTAGTTAACACTAGTGGCATTCCAATATACCCAGAGCTCCCAATGTAGAAACTTGGCTCTGATACCAGATGTAACACCCCGCCAAGGGACTCGAAAGAATTAACCTAAAGTTTCACTAAGTTTGCTAAACAATTTTTTTTTAAAGTAAGAAAGTATAACATACACATTAAACACATAGTAGCGGAAGCAATAACATGTAATCATCGACAACCATACATTACAAGTTACATTTCTTAAAGATCCCAAGACGTTGAGTCACGTTTAAATTTAAGTAATTCTAAGTCTAACAACTATCACATACATATGAAAGAATAATCAGAAAGTCCCATGTCCATAATATACATTTGTTCTGAATGCCTCTCGGAAAATTAATTCGGAATGCTCAATCATCCACTGTACAAGTCACAGGGTATGAAAGGCTTAAAAGAATATACATATGTAAAGATCAAGATACAACATCCTCAAATCCATGATACAAAGTACAGTAAAAATATATGAAACTATTCACCATACATGATACATCCATACATCCATAATGATAAAACATCTATCATAAAATCTAACCATCCATCATAATAATCCAAGAACATAGTGAAGGTAAATGCCAATCACGAAAACTCCAGCCACGATGACCACAGAATGGATCTCAATGTTAAGAGTAAAAGCACTACCACCCTACCGCGTGGAACCTAAATGGTCCACTCCCACTGCGCTGAGGAGATAGTCTCAAGTCGCAAACAAGGTATCAAAACACAAGTACTCTCTAAGTCTGGAAATCCTAAAAGTATGCTAACTCAAGGGTTCCTAAAAAGATCGACATCTAAATCCCAGAGGTACCACAAGACACGTAGGAAACCTAATATGCAAGCGGGAAAGTGTCATCACAAAAGTCATGTAGAAGTTACCCGAGCAATCCCTTATGAATCTCGGGTCCCTACTGATCCTTTGGCCACTGGTATCCTCTCGTACTGATGAGGCCTACTATGGAATGCAAGGTCGTAACCAAGCGTTCTCTCTACCCCATCCTAGTCTGTACTAGCACTCAAGGCATGGGAGAGAACATACAATTATCTTGTTAGGTTCATTTTCTCTCATTTAGTGTAAATGTTTTCACTTATTAAAAATGACTTACAATGGGATTCTCAAGGCAGCCTCTTAGGGCTCCGACCCCCATTGCAAGCCACTTCCTGGCTCTACACATAGATAACCTACCCTAGGCTCATGAAATCTTAAATCAAAGAATCATAATAAAACTACCTCAATCCTATATAGGAAACTGAAAACATCATAAAAGATAAGCCACAAAATTACATCAGTTCTTCATGAGCAACAGATAATATCAATAAGTAATCATATGATCACGACGGTTCTCTATCAGCAACTGAAGGCATCAATGATAAGTCACAAAATCCAATGGTTCTCCAATGAGCAACTAGAAAGTATCCCAATAGTAAATTACAATACTGATCGAAGACTCCAAATGGTCAAGTCAACACATGACATCATCAAGAACATAACAAACACTTCAGTCCTTTCAAGTGATCGAAAAGAAATCCAAGTATAACTGATCGAGACTCAAAAATGGTTAAGTCAAGTATCTCAAATATGTACATCTCAGCTTCACTCAAGAAAATTGGAAAAAAATAACAAACAGTAAACATAATCATTTCATAGAGCACTTCATCACATTACCATGGTCGAGTTAAGAAAGATCAAGACCAAATTAAGAAAGATCAAGACCAAATCATCATGACATCACATTCACAACCCCGAGCCTCTGGTAACAACCTAAACTGGTCAACGCTAAACCAACCCCATAACATTCAAAGCATTAAGACAACATCAAAGTCTCAGAGATTGGATTTGAAAGTATATTATTGAGTTAAGGTAAGGTTTATGTTTCAGTTTAATGTCGAATTCAAGTAACTAGGCTTTCACAACTACCCTTTGCAATTAACCCATTTCTATAATAACTTTCATTAAATTAATAATCCAAATCTATAATTTAGTCAAATAATATTCATTATTAATTAACTTAATTAAACTAATTTTTATTAAATTAATCAATAATTGCTTGTTCTACTTACCTATCTTAATATATTCATTAATTGTTAATTTATTAATTTTTAAACCAAAATTATTAATAAATTAATATTTACAAACTATGTTTAATGCATTTAATATTTATTTATTAAATATTAATAAAGATAAAACTATTATTAATTTAAAATGTATTATAATTTTATTAATTAAAAATTTAAAATAATAATAAAATTGGTTTTAAATAATTAAAATTATATATTAAAAAAAAAAGAAATGAACAAAGTTTTTTAAGCCAACGTTTAAAGCCCGTCGTCTTTGCCGCAGGCCTACTGCGGCAGGTACTCTGTACCTACCGTCGTAGTACCTACGATGCAGGTACTATCGGCCCGCCGACAGTGGGGGTGGGTATGGGGTGATTCCCTCCCTCCCACTAAATACATTAATATATATTATTTTTTTCTTTTTTTTAAAATAAAAACAACGAATCTGTTTTTAATCAAACTCTTTTTTTTTTGAAATTTAATTTTGTTTGAATATAAATATATATATATAAATTTATAACTATATATATATAAATAATTTCTTTTAATATATATATAAATATATGCATTGAAAAATTGTTTCCTTTTATATATTGATATAGAAAATATAGTCAATCATCCAAACGTTTAATTTAAAATTTTAGTCTAAGATTCAACCCTTGCCATTTAAATTTTGTATACAGAAGTTTATAGACAAGTATCTGATAAATTCTAATATTGTAATGTTTAAACATTCATCATAGAGAATTCAGATTTACAAACCCTAGACACGAAGAAGACAGGAAAGGATAATTGCGTATTTAATCGATAATCAAAAACACAAGACCCTACCTGGTCCTGATGCTATTATGAAATTCCCAAGAACTGTAAGAGAATTTGCTCCTCTCAATAACCTTCTTCCCAAAATCTTTGTTTGGTATTTGCCTTCTGAAAATCGCTTCCAAAAGTTGTCTCCCCAAAAATTCCCGTCCAACTTTGTATATCCCTAAAATGAACCCCCAAAGTTGTGATAAGCAATTTCTCCTCAAATCGGGGCACTAATTGTGTGTTTACTTGAGAAGAGTCTTTGCACAACTCAATTAACTCCAAATTAACCTTTATTATCTTTTCTTTGATTTTGCATTCAACTTTCATGCACATTAAGTTGATTTATTAAATAAATTTATTTAATATTCTACTTGACTTCTATTTTAAATTAATTTATTACTTTAATCTCATGTGCACTTTTAAGAAATTAAAATAACATTATTAATTTCTATAATTTAATCTTTTAATTTAATTCTCATATTTAAACTCATGCTTAGATGATGCGATCTAGAATTCTTAATAATTTAATATCTTTCAACTTTTAATTTATTTTAGAACTTAATTGATAACATATTTAATTAATTTAAAGAACAATAATATTTAGCATTTATTTAAAAATGAGCTCCGAATATATTATTATTAAATTAAATAAATATTATCCTGTTCTAAATTTATCTTTGAACTTTAACTGTTAAATTTAATTCTTTTATTTAATTAATTTCTCAATTAATTAAATATTAAAGATATCATATTAATTCTCAATTAAATTAAATCTTTAATTAATCTTTTTAATTAGACTTAATTAATAGAAAACACATCAAGGGCTCATATAACAACATACGAAAACCCTACATAGAAAAGCATATACTAAATCAAAACAAAAAGGTTATAATCCCGAAATTACATCATTTGATGCATTCAGAGGGTACTTAACTCAGATACTTGTCCTAATTATCAATTAGGACAATTGGCTAAATGGTTTAGGAATTGGACTTAAGAGTTTATCTCCACTCTCTTACCATTGAGACAGTGCGATAGGGTATGCTCATCTTGACAATTCAGGGAAGTCGATACCCGGTACCTGCAACCTGCATAAAAATCCACGCATGTACAAACACAATATTCTAAGCTAAACAGACAATGGAAGGAAGTGGTGCATCGTGTAGATCCCGACTAGCAGGTGACTACGACTCCCTTCCTTGACCACATCAGAAACACCATACATAAATAAAAAAACATGCACACCATGCACATGCAGTATGGGGTAAGTATCCATAAGAAGCACATGGAATAATAAACCATCTAACTAATCTCATCGATAACTGAAACCATTGAATAATCATCATACATGCATGAAATATAGAGTACCAAGTAATCTCATCATATAATAAATTGAGTGTAAAACAACCTCTGATAATCTCTAAAATAATAATACTAATCATCAAACATAAATTGGCCTAAAAGAGTTTGGTAATGATATCAGAAATGTAGCTCGAAAATGTAGACTAGGGGCAGGCACTACAGAAGAGACCCTAAGTTGTGAATTTTTTCATTATCTTGATTTAGGTTTCTCACACAAAGATTCAAATTCTCAAAAGAAAAAGTTTAATCTCATGTGAGAAAATGAAATATCAAATGAAAATTTTGTGTTTTTCGCAAAATAAAAAATCAAAATCTTGAGTTCTTCATCATCATTTTGCATGTTCATCATTCATTGTTGCATGTACATTAGCTTTTAGTACGATGTTTCAAGTATCAAATATTGATTGTGTTCATTTTGTTTTCATGTTTACAAGTTAGCTTTCTAGATGTCTCATTTAGATCATACTATCACCCTTTCAGAGCACTGATTTTCTAGTTAGATGTTGTAGACATGGCACATATTGACCCCCTTGGCCTTTCTCATATTTATGGTATTCTTGATCTATAGTTGAACCATGGGTTACTAACTACACTTATGGAGCATTTCCATTTAGAGACAAACACTTTTCACTTACCCTTGGGAGAGATGACTATCACATCAAAGGATATCTACCAGATTCTACTATTACCATTTTATGGGCCCTAGGTAGAGTGTGGCACACAACAATGACTGGGTACATTAGAACTAAGGGCTATCTTCCAAGATGATCTCATCATGGGTAGAGCCATCAAATGAGAGGAGCTAGTGTAGACATATAGTCCGAGCCAAAGATTGGTAGTAGTACTTGCTATATTCATTAGCTAATTTCTAATGCCTAATAGAGGTCAACATGGATTGGAGTGTAGATGGGGATAGATGTTGTAGAGGATTTTCATGGAGCCAACACAATTTGGATGGGATCAATGTATGTTGGCCCATATGTACCATGAGATGCATGAGAGTGTATATCATGAGAAGAAGAGCATGACCATAGGAGTTTATGTTTAATAGTTATGGGCATGGGAGCACTTTGCCATGACAAGGCCAATCATCATGGATATGAGATAGGAACATGAGCCTTATATATGAAGATATGGAGGATAGATGACCCAAAATATTTTGGACAAGAATAGGTAGTGGAAAGGTTAGCTAGATGACCCAATAGTAGTAGTATGGAGGTCATGGAGGGAGACTAGGACATGGGATAACACACATGTGGAGTTAGGACACATGTTTTCCTCTTGACTACTAATTGGTCACTCGATCTAGGTGATCAAGAGATTTCCACTAGATTGCATGCGACAATAGTATGGTCAACCTCAAGATATCTCATAGAAGTATTGTGCATATGATCAATTTTCTTTAGATGTGAGGAGAGGGTGGTTAGTTAATATCTATTATTAATGTGTGCTACATTGCGATGACTTAGTTGGATTACATGGTGGTAGTTGTAGATGGGGAGATGACTCTAGCATACTAGGAGCACATTGTGACTCATCTCTTTCCTTGATTTGTAGACCCAATGGGGATGGTAGTGATAATATATCCTATGTAGACACCATAGCAACTACCTTAGTAGTAGCTACAATAGAAACCAAGATAGCACACAACTTGAGTGCATATTTCTCCCCCATAGATGAGAGATGATCCAGGTATTGGTGTCAATAGCTGGAAGAATAAGAGAGCTCAACGAGAGGTGGGAACTTTGGGTGGCATTGGAGGAGATTCCTAGAGGTAGCGGGTAGAGGAGTAGCTAGCAATGTAGGATGAGCCTAGAGTGAGCAATGAGGAGATGCAAGATCAACTTGCATCATATCTTCACTAGGATTTCCTAAGGAGAACCCAGGATTGACTAAGAGCAACACAACGATAGCTAGTAGAGATGCACATACAACTAACAGTGTGAGATATGTGCTTTGGAGATTGAGAGCAAGAGATTTAGGACCTACATGCAAAGTTAGAGCAGCAGCAAGAGGGGATTTTATTGTAGAGTGCTTAGGCAACTTACTATTATGTCTAGTATAGTGTGCGTAATGCCCTGCCAAGGGATCCAAAAGAAATAACCTAAAGTTTTACTAAGTTTACCAAAAAAAAATTTTTGAACAAGAATAATAATGTAAACATTAAACATAGCAAAAGAAATAAGATATAATCATACATCAAACATAATAGATTACATTCCTTAAGGATCCCAAGGCGTTGAGTCACATTTAATTTTAATTAATACTAAGTCTAACAAATAACACATCCACATGAAAGAATAATTAAAAATTGCAATGTCCATTTAAATAATATACATTTGTTTTGAATTCCACATGGAAATAAAATTTAGAATGCTCAATCATCCATTGTACATGTCATAGGGTATGAAAGGCTAAAAGAATATACATATGTAGGAATAGAAATATATCATCCTCCTTGGATCCATTATACAAAGTACAATAAAATAAATGAAACCATCCACCATACATGATACATCCATCCATAATAAAAGATATAAACATCCATCATGAAATATAACCATCCATCATAATGATACATAGATAGAATAAAAGGAAATGTAGACAAGCAATGCTCTAGCCAGGGTGACTATAGACCGATCTCAATGGTAAGAGTAAAAATAACTACCAACCGACTGCATGAACCTAAATGGCCCACTCTAACCATGTCGAGGAAATAGTCTCAAGTCCCAAATAGGATATAAATCAAATATCAAAAGTACTCTCTACGTCCAGGAAATCCTAAAAGTATTCAAACTCAAAGGTTCTAAGATAGATGGACATCTAACTCCTAGAGGCACACAAAGACACGTAGGAAACCTACTATATAAGTGACCAAGTGTTATTTCACAAATCATGCTAGAGTTACCCTAGCAATCTCTTTGGACTCAAGCCCCCTAGTGATCCCTATGTGGCCACTAGTATGCTCTCATATTGACAAGACATAGTATGGAATGCATGGTCACAACCAAATGCTCTCTCTACTCCCATCCTATTCTATACTAGCACTCAAGGCATGGGCAAGAACATACAAAGACTCTTTTAGGTCCATTTTAATCCTCATTTAGTGTAATGTTTTTACTTATTAAACAACTTACAATGGGTTACCCTGGGAACCACTTAGGGCCCCAACCCCCATTGCAAGCCACTTCCTGACACTAGATGTAGATTACCTACCCTAAGCTCATGAAATCACAAATCAAAGAATCATATAAAAATCACCTCAATCATATACAAGTGACTATAAAGCATCAAAAGACAATTCACAATAATCACATCAGTTCTCTGTGAGCAACTAGAAAGCATCCCGAAGACACTGATCAAAGAATCAAAAATGGTCAAGTCAATTATGTCATAACATGACATCATCAAGAAAAAATCATTCAAAACACCTCAGTCCTATAAAAGCAACTGTAAAGAAATCCAAAAATAACTGATCGAGGACTCAAAAATGGTTAAGTCAAGAAGGTCATACATTCACCTCAGTGTCACACAAGAACACTAGAAAGAAATAGCAATCAATAGATCAACACACATCATAGAGCATGCCAAACACATTACCATGGTCAGGTTTAAAATGATTGAGATCAAAAGATCAGCATGACATCACAAACACAAAACCATCGAGCCTCTAGTAACATCCTAAAACTAGTCAAAGCTAGGACAACCCAAACCCCAAACATAGACATCACACAGAAAATAGGATAATCTCAAAATTGGGTTTGATTTGGAAAAGTATTGTTGAGTTAATGTAAGGTTTCAGTTTCCAGTTTGACATATGCTTTAAGTAGATGAAATTCATAGTTTACCCTTACAAATTAACCTGTTTGTCTATTTAGATAATTGTACAATTACCATAATTGAGTTTTTAAGTAAATTTTCCTAATAATCAAAGAATAATAATTTATTTAAATTAAAATAATAATTGTTGATTTTCAATTGAAATAATCTACAACTTTATTATAAATCAGTATTAAATAAATTTAATACTAAATCAAATATCTTCCATTATTAATTAATCTTAATTAAACAAAATTTAAATAATTACCTATCTTAAAAAGAACCATATTAATACTAGTTAATTATGTATTTATTAAATAATATTAATAAATAAATAAAAATAATAAAGTTTAATAAAGTTTTAATAACATTCATTAACTAAAAATTAACTAAATTAAAATATAATTAAAAATATATTAATACATTAATTAATAATAAAAAAATGTATTAATAAAAATTATTATTAAATAAAATAATAATTAAAATTTTTTAAAAAATAAAATATAATTGTAGGCTCTATTAAAACTGTTGGCTCTTATGTACTATCGTACAACCCTTCCCTACTGTCAGAGGGCCTTCGATAGCTGTTGCAGTACCTACGACAATAAGTATTGTTGCCATTGGTACTGACCAGGGGTTGGGAGGCAGGGGCTGGTGGCCCCACCTCCCCCCAATATATTAATTTTTTTAATTTGAATTTATTAAAATTTATAAATTCAAACAACATATATTATAATATATATATATTTTTTATAAACTTTATAAAACAATAATCCCCCCAAATAAAATTAGATATATATATATATTAATACCCTTTGCAAATATAGTTTGATAGAAGAATTACTATCAACCATTCGAATTTTCAATCTAGAATTTTCATTTTCAAATTCAAACCCTTCCCAAATTAAATGCTAATTTCTTTCATCTACAGAGCGAGGGTTTCTAATTAAGTTTTTCCTTGATCTCTTCACACGGAAAGAATCTACGTGCATACAAAAATTTCACAATATAAATCATTCATCACAAGAATTATCCAAGCAGCCATTTAATAGACACGATGAAGACAGGAAGAAAAGAGTGTATTTCAAATATGCAAAAATCACAAACATCTACCTAAACACTAATGCTAAGTGCTACACCCAATAAATTTTTAGAGAAATTCCTCCTACCAAAACCTTCTCTTTTCCGAAAATTCTTTCCTTCTCCAAAAATTTTCTCTCAAAATTTGCATCCCTCAAAAATGAACTCTCAATTGGTGATAAGGAGTTCTCTCCTAAATTAAGGGCACTAATTGTGCGATCACCTAAGAGGAATCCTTGCTAACCAGACTTCAACTCTTATTTATCTTTTATTTATCTTTTCCATGCATGTTTATAGAATTATAAAATAATTTTATTTAATTTTTACTTGACTTCTTTTTTAATTAATTTATTAAATTTAATCTCTTGCATACACTTTATGCAATTTAAATGTCTTTATTAAATTCACTTGTTTTATCTTTTTAATCAATTTCTTATATTTTGATCTCATGCATACATCATGCAATCTAAAATCTTTTAATAAATTAATCTCTTTTCTGCTTTTTAATTTATTTATTGAAACTTAATTGACAAAATATTTATTAACTTAAATAATAATATTATTTAGCATTTATGTAAAACTGAACTCTAAATATATTATTATTAAATTAAATACATATCATCACATTCCAAATTTATACTTATAACTTTTATCTTTAAATTTAATTTTTAAAAGAAAAATTAATTTCACAATTAATTAAATGTAAAAAAATATTAAAATATCATAATAATTTTTCATTAAATTAAATCATTAATTTAATCTTTTAATTAGATGTGATTAATAGAAAATTTACCAAAGACTCATAAAACGAAAGGTGAAAACCCATTATAGCAAAACACATACAAAATCAAACTAAAAGGTTGTAGCCATGAATCAATGTCATTCAATGCATTTGGAGGGTAGTCAACTTATATACTTGTCCTAGTTATCTAGTTAAAATGCTTTAAAATTTTAGGATTTGGGCTTAAGAATTTATCTCCCCTCTCTTACCATTGAGATAATGTGATAGGGTACACTCATCCTAGAAATTCAAGGAAGTCAATACCTAGTAATTGCAACCTGCATCATGTAGATTCTAACTAGTAGGTGACTATGAATCCCTTCCTTAATCACATTAGAAATGCCATACATAAAGAAAATAGACACACATACACACCATACACATGTAGTATGGGGTAAGTATCCATAGGAAAGCACATATGATAATCCATCTAACTAAACATCATCAATAACTAAAAATACTATAATAAACACCATGCATACATAAAGTATAGAGTACCAAGTAATCTCATCATATATCAACTGAATGTAAAATAATATCTAATAATCTCAAAACAATACTACTAGTAATCAATCATAAAACTGGCCTAAAAGAGTTCGGCAATGACAATAAAAATGTGAGCTAGGGTAGGCATTATAGTGTGGTAGTACCCGAGGTGGCCAAGAAGATGCCCAAATTCTTTGAGTATATAAGAGGATCAGATGGTGTACGATGGCTAGTGAGACCAGATGGTCCTCCTCCTTCTCCAGCTGGGGATGAGGGAGAAGGGAATAATTAGATATCTTTCTTTTGATTTTTTTTTGGCTATGTATCCATTGATGTGCTACCACCATTTTGAATCATTTTGAGATTGATAGTACTTGAGTAGCACTCATTTTTGTATCAATGCACTCTTGAATCCACATGCGCACACACACACACATATCTATATCTATATATATGAGATCTTTGATTCGAGTATCTCCATATGTCTCACTTTATTGTTATAGTTTATCATACATGAGATGATTTTGATGAATACAAAATGATATGATGTTTGAATGTATTGTAGATGAGATGAATATAAAAATAGGTATATGAAATGCAAAATGTGAATGAATTGTCATCTCATGTAGGTTTCAATTTTGTTTTCAGAGATGGGTATCTCATTAAAGTAAAGAGGATGAACCAAGGATTTGAATACTTGTGCAGTCATGAAGATACATGATACTTTGAAGAAATGAACAACCTCTCATGACGAAGGATGCAAGTAAAGTAGAGATCAAACTATTATTTTCTACAAGTGGAGTATGAAATGTAACCCTATGCTAGATACATCCCTAGGTCTAGTTACTGAACTCATAAAACTATAATCAAAGAGTGCTAGTTAGACCCATAAATGTCATACAATTCAGCGTGACATTGCAATCATGAGAATATGAATTTGACATGAGTCTTAGTTTTTTTAGGATTAAATGTAAGCATTAAGCCACAAGGAGCTATAACAACTAGAAAATTTGTCCCTTATAATGTAGCAAGCTAACATAAGCATTAGAGCATAAATGCTAGGATGATGGGAATGTTTCTTGCATGTAGACACACTAGACACATGAAAAATCTTTCATATGTTAAGTATTTATTAAAGATTTTATCTACAATGACCCTTTCATTCATAACCTGAGATAGAATTATGTTAGGTATACTCTCACTGACCCATATGTTTAGTTAGTAGGATGAGTATCAATATTTACTATAGCATAGAGAATTCACTCAAATAAGCAAGGAAAATAACCAACCTTAGTGAAGAGTCCATATAAAATGAGTTGAAGTACACACAACCATCTAATATGAGAGAGAGGCTCTTCTAGTGGACACCTCTTTTATATGTATGCTTTAGATCATTGGAACTAAACCATCAAATAGAAAGAAAAGAATATATCATGCCCCTAGCCTTCACTCATCTAGTCAAAAGAGATATCCTTAAGTCACTCAAAGGGAAATGATATAATGAAAGAAAAACAAACAAACAAAGATCAACATATCTCAAACAAGTTCAACAATTTTAGTTTAGTTTATGTGTTCTAGGATTGATATAAAGTTTCAATGTGTAGAACATATGTTGAAGAAATCTCTTTAGTAGAAGGATGATAGTAGAAAGGCTTAGTTAGGACAACTAGTGACTAATGTCAAAGAGGAATCTTCATTGAGAAGAACCTTAGTAGAAAATTGAGCAACAATAGATAGACACAGTTATAATATCTAGTGATTGAACCTTAAGAGATTTTCTTTAAGAGGAATTTGTATAGTGACACAAGCAATAGGAGCAAGACACAGTTAAAACAACTAGTGAATTATGTGAAAGAGATCTTTGAGAGAGAAATCTCTATAGTGACAGAAGGGATAGTAGGAAGGCATAGTTAGAACAACTGGTGATAGATGTAAGAGAGATCTTTTTTTAGAGGAATCTCAATAGTGAAACAAGTGATAGTAGATAGATGAAGATAGAACAATTGGTGACTAACATGAGAGAGATCTTCTTTGAGAAGAATCTCAATAGTGAAGTGACAGAAGTGATATTAGCTAGATGTAATTAGAACAACTGGTGACTGATGCAAAAGAGATCATCTATGATACTATAGGGTGTTGCCCCCAAGACTATGACAAGATTCAATCTAGGGATACATAAACAAAAGCAATAAACAAAAGAAGGAAAGAAGTTGTAGAAGAGCCAAAAGATGTGCTACAAGATGTAGTGTTTGGAGTAAGAGGCACTTGTTTACTAGGCTTTCACCTTCTTGGCAGAGATTCTTTTTTTGCTACCATGATACCTATTTTCTAGGTTTTCATCAATGGCACTTTTTTTAGTTATATTTTTATTAAAAAATCTTAAACAACATCCAATCCACTTTAAGACTTTAAAAAATAGTCAACCCTCGATACTTATAGAAAATTAGAGGGAGGAGTTACACAACAAAAAACATTTACATATATTTTCTAATATGAACAACCTGGACCATATATGATATACCACTACATCTAAGAAGAAAAAATATATATTGGAAATTAATACATTTGAGGACCCAAGTCTGGTAGATCAATTTCGTAAATCTATGCTGAATAATTTCCAACACTTTTACTTGACTCCTTATCATCACCTAGATGACATTTTTCCATAAGTTTACTCAAATCTTCAATTTTTGTCTGGGTAAGAAAACTTTGATATTTTTCAATATATTAAGCATCTTTAACTTCTTCTTTGTAGACCATCAGCATCCCATCATGCATCAAGTTCATAAATCTGGGCTTTGTAATCTCCAAGAAAAGAGAAACTTGTGACATGATGTAAAAATGTATGAGTTTAAGATTAAACTCATTAGGGGCCCTTCTAAAAAATCTCCTTGTTCATTTCCTTCCAAAGAAACCACAACACTTCACCAGTAAGAGCAAACCAAAATCTATTAAGAGATAAATCAAAAGATCTCACATAACCAGCCAAGATTTCACACCATGAAAGACCATTTTTCTTATTCCAATCAATAGGATAACCCAAAAAATACCCAAACTTTAGATGCAGAAATACATTCAAAGAAAACATGCTCAAAGCTCTCAAGTTTATTGCATAAATTGCAAATTACGGGCTCAACTTTAAAGGAAGACAAAACTGACCCTATAACAAGTTTTTTAAGCAACAACAACCATCTAAAATGAATAACCTTAGGCTCACATGGACCCTTCCAAAAGTAGTCAAAGAAAAAGTGCCAATTTGAAAAAAGACAATTCAAACGCCAACAATTAACTATACACTATAACATAGATTGATATTTTTTAATCATATCATAAATTTTCTTAATAGAGGTATTACCAATACTAGTACCATCATTCCATTTTGTATTTCTGATAAAAGAATTACCATCCATAAACTTCCCACTTTTCTCATTGCATAAAGCTTTTACTAGAAGAGTATATGTCTTCCTTTGAGAGTTTGGGATGTCAAACTTCCTAGAAATCTCATCCCATGATCCAATCCTATCATTACCCATCAAATCATTGATAAGAGAAACACATTTTTCATTCCATTTTTTTCCAAATAGCTCTAAGTTAGAGCAAGAGGCTTATTATTCACATACAATCCCCACCAGATTGACCTATCACTAACACTATATTTAGGATGACCCCCACTGACATACCTACAAGATATAAACTCCCTCACTTGTGTCCATGAAGACCATAGAGAGGAGAATACTTTAGATCCAAACACTTTCATCTTAAAATCTCCCATAATAATATCCCAAAAAGGAATGTTATCCCATTGCTTACCTTTTTTAATTACTAACCTTTCAACATTATGTCTCACCAGAACTTTCCAAGGTTCATTACCCTAAAAAGCTTTCAAGATCCACTTAGTTGCAAGAGCAATGCCTTGGGTTTCAATATCGTTAATCCCCAAGCCCCCCAATTGTTTAGGTAGATAGCACCAATCTCATTTAACACAATGTCTCTTTTTGGTCTCCAAGCCATCTAACCATAAGAAATCCCTAAGGATCCTTTCAAGCATCCCAAACTAAATCTTAGTAAACAACCAGGCTAAAGCAAAGAAAATATGATGAGAAGAAATGACTTTCTAAACCACTTGAACCCTCCTAGCCAATGAAACGAAATGAATCTACCATTTTAAATGTTTACCTTTAATCTTATTAAATATCTATTCCCACATGTCTGCAAATGAAGGATCTAGGGAAAAAGGTATACCCAAATGCATAGTAATAGTTTTAGGTCCATTCCAATTTCACCCCATCTTAGATAACCAAATAGGAGTTTCCTTCCAACCCATAACAAAAGACTTATCGGGGGCAACTTTGGCTCCAGAAATAGAGTAGAAAAAATTAAGCCTGTGAAGAGCCATAGAAAAGTTCTCTTCAAAAAGATCGAAAAAAAAGCAGTATCATTTAAAAATTGTGCATTAATTAATTCATCTTTATTAGGGAGGGTGATGCCTTTAATAGGATGTCCTAAAGAAGCATCCCTTAGAATATAGAATAGAGCATCATAAGAAATGAAAAATAGTGAGGGTGCAATAGGGAAACCTTGCCTTATAGATCTCTTGAGAATAATAGGATTAGAAAATTCTCCATTTATCTCAATAACTCTGGAGGCATCTTTAAACAAAATTTCAATCCATTTGTAAAAATAGTATGGAAATCCAAAAGATTTCAGCATGCCAAGCACAAAAAGTCCACTCCATGTTGTCAAAAGCCTTCTCAAAATCAAGGAGAATCATAGCCACATCCTGTCTACTATCCTTGGCCCAATTCATGGCTTCCCCACTGGTGATAAGATTCTCCAAGATATATTTGCCTTTGATAAAAACCTGTTTGAGTGATTGAAACACTGTTCTTAGTAATGTCTACAACTCTTCTAGCCAACAATTTAGAAAAAAAATTATAAGACAAGTTGAGAAGGGTGATGGGTCTCTAGTTCTTGAATAATGATCTATCTCTTGATTTGGGGAGTAGTTTAATCATTCCTCTATTCACATTGCTACCCAAAGATCAATTATCTAAAGCATCATTATAAAATAGAAGAATCTCTTCCCTAGTCCAATCTATATTATCCTTATAGAATTTAGTAGACAGACCATCCATACCTGGAGATTTATCATTAGCCATGGCCTTGATAGCCTCATAGATCTCTTCTATAGTTATATTTCTACTCAACTTATCACTCTCACTATTAGAAACCTTCTTAGGGATCATCTTTAGACAATCACTCAGTTGTACATGCTGATCATGATCAAATTTTGAAGAGAGTAATTCAGAGTAGAAGTTGAAAAAAGCATCCTTAATAGCTTTTGGGTCATTAGTTTTACCACCTTCAATTTGAATATTCTCAATCTTTTTTGCCTTGTGTTTAGCCCTAATAATGTTGAAAAATAATTTAGACCCTATATCACCATCTCTAAGCCAATTCATCCTTACCCTGATCCTTTGCCCTTGGATCTTATATCTATGAAGAAATCCAAGTTTATATTTTATGGAAATCAACTTATTCAATAGCACAAGGTCCTCTGGATGATGTTGTAGATCGAATTCAGCCTTAGTAAGATTGCATTGAAGATCATTCTCCTCATCATGTTTATCTTTGGCAACTTTTTTCCCAATGATTTGATAAATCTTTTTCCAAGATTCTACTAAATGGCACCACTACTTAATAGGCCTAAAAGAGTGATTACAAAATTTGGATAAAAAAGTCGCCATTATAATAGCCTCTTTATTATCAAGATCCTTCAACAATGATGTATTTAACTTGAAAATTTTCGTTCCACTGCTCTCTATATTAACATCATCCCCCTTATTAATCAACAACTTTGTAGAAATAGGAGAGTGGTCTGGCATTGTAGTAGGAGACATAGTAATAGGAGAAGGGCCCTCTTTAGAGTGGAATGAAAAAAAAAGAAGCATCACAATAAATTATGTCCAATCTACAATAGACTCTATTCTTGCCCCCTTGATTATTGCACTAGGTGAACCAAATGTCATTAAAGTTTTCCCTTTTTTTTTCCAATGGATGAAATAAATTAAAACATCTTCTAAGTTTAAACAAAAAAAAATGTTCATTACCTTTCCATTGATGCTTAAGTCCTCCTTTTTTATCACAACCATCTTCTATCATGTTAAAATTACCAACAAAAATCCAAGATGATTTTGGTAAGTTATAAGAACACCACTCCCATAACACAATTCTATCCTTATAATCATTAGGGGCATATATATTACATATCCCAATAGTGTCCTCCTTGACTCTAAAAGTCACCCAAAGTGCCCTTTGACATTTTGAGCATCTATGTTGTAGAATAGAGTCTTCCCACTTGGGTCCTACTAATAACACCACTCTCCCTTTTCCTTTTTCATGCTCAAAATGAAACCCGATAGCTTCATCCCATAAGAATTTATTAATATAGTATTCTTGAAAATTGACCACTTTAATTTCTTGCAAACAAATAATATCTTTATCATTTAACTTATTACACCACCTCCTAAAAATATATTTCCTATCAGTCATTTCTAAACCTTTAACATTCCAACTATTAATGTTTAACATCATAAAGGAGGATGTATATTAGGAGTCTTGGGAACCTTGTTGAATTTATTGAAATAGTTCACGATGACATTCTTGCCACCAACATTCCCTGAAAATGATCTCTTCTCATATGTTTTCCTTTTCTTTTTCACAACCTCAGTAAACTACCCCCCTACCTTTAAATCAAGAGTCTTTTGGATCACAAGTGGGAAGTACATATCTCTTTAATTATACCACCCCTACTATTAAGATCCTTAGCCTTCTCATTAAAAGATCTAAGATCAAGTTATTGAGCATTCTTTCTAGTGGGGATCTCATCACACCTAGCCATAGCCACTTCTTTAGTTAATATAGTTTGGGCCATGGGGTGAGACTTACTAGGAATCTATCTGACTTGACCAACTAGGATCACCTCAAAGTCCTTATCATACAAAGGATTATCCAAAGAGACAAACCCCCCACATTTTAAGGAATCAACTTTAGATGGGGTATTGGTTGGCATGGAATGGTTAGAAAAACTACCATCCACCTTTCCTTTTGGAGTAGAGAGATATCATTCTTATCTGAAACTTCAGCAACACTGACCTTCTCCAAAATAAATTCCTTGGAATTATCTACTTTCATCTTGGCTTTATCAAAGTGCAGATTACGGGTTTGTCAATTCTTCTTAAAGTGCTCATTAAGCTTACGATGAAAACAAGCATGTGAATTACCCAACAAATATACTTCCCAAGAATAACATTCTCCTTCTAAATTTAAGGAAATAACATCAGGAAAAATAACATCTAGGTCAAGAGCCACAAGAACACACACATTTAAATGTGGAAGAGTAACCCTTGACTCTTCTTTTTGCAAAACTAACCTGAGGGGCTTCAAAATATGTGTTAGAAAAGGAAAAAATTCAGCATGTAGATTTCTAATTTCCACCCAATTCAATGTGGATTTTTTAATAACTTCATCAAAATTACTATTAGCAAACCAAGGATAGGCTCTAAATAAAGAATGCCCTACATTCCAAAAACTCTTCTTTAATATTCTTTCCTACATATTATGGGTTTTTTTTAAAATAATGAAAAGCCCTTTTTGAATCATTCTATAGAAATTAACATGCAATCCAAATGTTTTTCCCCACACAACATTTAACCAATGATCAAGAAACTTACGTGAAGGCAAAGCATTAACATCTAAACAAACAAAGAATATAGCAATGTCTCTTAACCTACTCTTCTCTGCTCTAATAGCTTTAACCATATCATCATTGGGAGATAAGGTTAGGGATTTCAAACCATTAGAGTGGCTCCTAAAATTTCCCTTTTCATGTTCCTACTCAACTCCATCACCAATGCTTGCATCCTATCTATCTCCATGGGTTGTGCTCCACCCGTTTCTATTTAAACACTCCACAACTAGAATCCTTTCAAACCTACTCACAAAGCAATCCATTTCAGGGCATATTGGCACTAAATTCTTTGTAAGAACTACCTTATAGAAAGGCTTCTCAATGCTATTCTCAGAGCCACAATTATCCATGATACCATCACAAATTCCTTCCTTACCATCATTACCAAAAATCTCTGGCTTATCATTACTTGAACCATTAGCATCCCTCAACTTTTCATCATTCTCTCCCATAGGATCTCTTGGTAGTTCACTTGCCATGGCCACATCATTTCCTTCCATCAGCCCTCATTACAAACTCAAGTCAATGTTGGGGCCAAATGACCTACATAAATTGGCACCAAAAAACTAGGCAAAAAACCCCGTGAAAACTAGAGGACACACAAAGAGGAAAAAAAACATGGGTTAAAGCACAAAATAAAACATGCAAAACCAAAAGGGCAAGAAAAAAAAGATAGGATAGCAAACACATGGCCAACAATGTTGTACAAGCTAGAAGTATGGAGTTGCAGACCACCCTATCCCACCTCTTCCTCTCTTCTATCAAACAACCTTTCTTCGTTATCTTACTTGTTTTTATTTTTGAATTATTTTGTTTTTTTTTTTCTTTTTTTTCTTTTTCTTTTTGTTTTTCTTTTTTATGAATGTACCTCTTTAGTTGGAGAGTGTTGATCAAATCCTTAAGTGATTCTCCCTCAGTTATTGAAAGTTGGTAAGCACAAGATCCAAACATTGTAGTGACTATATATAGACCAAGCCAGTTGGGTTTGAACTTCCTTTTCTCTATTGATTGTTGTTGATTTTTAGGGTTCTCCCTTAGGAGGAGATCATCCACTTGGAAATCATGTGGCTTAGCTTTCTTATTATAGATCTTAGACATACACTTTTGGTAAGCTCAAAGATGATCACACATCACTTGTTGATGTTCATCTAAAAATTCTAACTCTTGGAGCTAAGATATTATGTAGTCATCATCAGGAATGAGGCCTTTCATGGAGATTCTTAAATTAGGAATCTTGACCTCAATTGGAAGCACAACATCTTCTCCATATACCAAAGAAAATGGAATTGTTCCCATTGGTGTTCTGATACTAGTTTCATAAGCACATAAAGATAGATTAATATGAAGGTGCCAGTCCCTTCCAAATTTGTTGACTATGTGATGTAATATCTTAAGGATAGCCTTGTTGGATGCCTTTTCTTAGCCTTTAACCTGGGGGTAATAAATAAAAGACCAATGTTGCTTGATCCTCATCATTGAGCACAACTCTTTAAGATCATTATTTTTAAATTATCATGCATTGTTAGTAATAATTGATGATGGTAGACCATATCTTCATATGTTGTAATTTAGAATGAATAGAGCTACAATTTTACCATTTTCTGCAAAGAGAGGAACTACCTCTACACATTTAGTGAAGTAGTCTATAGTTGTGATGATGAACTTATGTACATTTGAAGAAAACAAATTAATGTAACCCACAAGATCAAAGGCCCATTGTTGAAATGGCCACAATGTGAAAGATGGAATTAGCTCCTTCGTTGGAGCATGAATCAGGTTTACATGGAGCTGGCATTATTTTTAGGAGTTGGTATATTTCATTGCCTCTTGCTCCATATTCAGCCAATAGTAACCAGCTTGGATAAGTTTATGAGCTAGTGCCAAGCCACTAGAATTAGATCCACAAATTCCCTCATATATATCAATTAGCGCAAGTTTGGACTCATCGGGTTCTAGAAACCTAAGGAGTGTTCCATCAAGATCTCTTCTAAATAATTCATTAATAATAATAACATATTGTGAAGCACTATGGATAAGGTGACTTTTTTGTCATGGGTTAGATTGTCTAGAATTGTTTGGTCACATAGGTAAGAGTAGATATGATGGTAGTGGGAGGAATCGTATCCTACAATAGAATAGATCATCTGGAATTTGGGTGAAATTTAGGTAGGGTAGAGAAATGTCTCCACTAGGAATTCATGTCAAAAATCTTTCTCAGGCATCTGTAGCATGGAATCAAGAGTAGCCATTGCATTAGCCACCTTTTAATCTTCTCAAGGAATTTTCTAAAAATTGACATGAGAAAAGTATTTCTTTAGATCATCCACCATTCACTTAATTGATACCAAATTCTCATCCTTTATCTAATATATTTCATTGACCTAGTTGATTACCAATTGTAAATCACCAAAGATATTCAATTCATCTACTCTCCATTCAACTACAATCTTCATGTCATTGATTAGGGCTCCATATTCTACAGTATTGTTTGTACAAGGAAATATAATCTTGTACACCTTAGGAAATTAATACTTCTATGATTTTATGAATAAGAGCCCAACACTGGATCCTTTTTATGTAAAGGAATTGTTAAAGAACATCACCCAAGTGTGATGTGTTAGCATTAAAATATATTGATCAGGTAAGTCAATGTTCAGTAGAAGAAGACTTTGCACTGGTGCTTTTGCTAATTGATCAACAATTGCCTATCATTTGATAGCCTTCCTTTCAACATATGTAATATCAAACTCACTTAGTATCATGACCCATTTGGGTAACCTCTATGTTAGAGCTTCCTTGCTAAGTAATGTTAGATTGTGGTGAATGATCAGGAAAGTACTGTACATACTTCATAAATAGTGGGGTTCGGGGCATCGACCCAAATTTTTTTTTTTTGGGGAGTAGCCAACATATTATGGCCGACATATGGACGACATGTTATAACCCTAAAGAGGTTTAATAATTGTATAAAAAGGGCTTAGGTTTGGGTATTTTTCATAATTTTGTGATACGAAATTGGTTCTTGCGGTGATATTGAGCTGTAAGGGATTACGGATTGTAATCAGGTTGTAATCACTGGATTGTAATAAGATCGGACTTGCTGTTTGGTGGACGTAGCCCAAGGATTGGATGAACCACGTTAAATCTTGGTGCCTTGTGTTCATCTCTATATGTTCTATTATTTTCTGTTATTGGTTATATTTGCATGTAGTTTTTTATTTCTGTCCGTGGTTTATCCTAACAAGTAAGTGTTTTAGTGGATCAATTTTGGCAACCAGTTGCATAGTGTAAGTGAGCATGTAGTGTCTCAACTTTAGGGAAGCAAAGATGACTACCAAGTAAGCTTTTTCAATGATGCTATAGTTCATTTCATAGGAAATCAACATATGACTAAGATAACAGATAGCTTGTTCCTTATTATCATTGTCCTCCTAGGTTAGGAAGATACCAAGAGATAACTTTTTATTTGAGGTGTATAGAATGAGAGGCTCCCCATACATAAGATACATCAAGATTTATGGGTTAGCAAGATATTATTTTATCTCTGTTAAACTCTTATCACAATCTTTATTCCAATCATATTTCATGACTTTATACAAAGTTTTAGTAAAATTTTGTGACCTATCTATCATCTATGAGATGAATCTATGAATGGATTGAAGTCTTCCTTTTAAGCCCTTCATTTGACTAATATTACAATGTGGAGACATTTCTATGATTGCTTGAACTATTTTTGGATCTAGCTTGATTCCTTTTGCAGAGACAATGTAGTTAAGTAATTTCTCATAAGTGACACCAAATGCACAATTCTTGTAGTTTAGTCTTAGACTAAACTTTTCCATATGATCTATGATGCATCCCAAATCTTGAAGGTGGGTGTTCTTTTGTGTACTCTTAAGCAAGGTTTCATTGACATAGTCCTCCATTGTCTTATGCATGATATCATGGATGATTTTTGTGACTACCCTTTGATACATGGCACCAACATTTTTAGAGAAAATGACACCATATTCCAATAGAAGGTGCCCCATGCACATGTGAATGTAGTTTTCTCCTAGTCTTTTGGTGCAATTTTAATCTGATTATATCTAGAAAAACCATCCATGAGTGAGTACATTTCACATCCTATTGTCATATCCACTATCATATAAATGTTGGGAAGTAGAAAATAATCCTTTGGAAATGCTAAGTTTAGATACCAAAAATCTATGCAAACTTTGATAGACTTGTCATGTTTGGAGACTAGAACAATGTTTGATATACATTGAGCATAGTCCATAGCATGGATGAAATCATCTTTGAGAAGATTTTTTAATTCATATTTAACAAGTAATGTAACATGAGAATGCATTTTCCTAAGCTTCTATTTGACTAGTTTTACTCCAAGTGCAATAGATAAATGATGCATTATGACATTAGGATCCAAGCCTAGCATGTCTGAGTAGGTCCATGAAAAGTTAATCTTTTTCTCTTGAATGAAGATAATATGTTCCTCTTTCTCTCATGCAGATAAAGATTGTGCAAGGTGTATCATGTGAGGTTTTTCCTCTATTTCCAAGTTAATTGGTTGTGTTGCTCCTATCAACATTGATGATCTATCTTGAAAATGACTAGGTAGTGCATCAAATATCTCATCCTTATGAGCCTCAAAGAGGTCTTCACCTTTGGATACATCTTTTATTTTTACTATGTTAGGTTCTGATACTACCACAATGTGGTTTTTACGATTAGAGCTTACATTTATTTTTCTTTTTATTATGTGACTTAGATATTTGATGTCATATTTTTTCACGTTGACACTTTGTTCACTGGTGGAGGACATTATTGGTTCAACAATGTTTAAGTAGAAAGAAAGAGCATAATGATTCTTGAATGTAGGGACTTCACTAAATTTATTGCAATTCTAATCTATGAGCTCAGGATAGGTGAGTGAGAGAGATGTGATCGGTTCAATGACATTCACATTATATTTATTAAATTCTTGGACAAGTAATTTGAGATGTAATGTGAATTTTTCCAAAGGTGTGTTCAAATGCCTTTGAGTTCTAATGACATTAATCGAAGACTCATTGACAATAGTTGGATGAGACTCATCCAACCTAACCCTAGATCATTCACCTACTTCAAATTGATTTTCATAGATGTGAACTTGATCTACATCCTTGTTTGCAATTTCCTTTGAGAGAGAATCAAATTCATACTCTTGGGAATCTATGCTTCATGGAGATGGACTATCAAATTCCCCAATAATGGTGCAACCCATTCGCCACTTTCATTATCATCTTAATTTTTATGGATTCATTCAACAAGTACCATATTATTAGACTCTCCTTCTTCATGTTGAATACAAGTAGGGTCAATAGTGTTTTCAGAAGAATTTAGCAAAATCAAAAGGAATTGGATAAGTATCATCATAATCAAAGTTGACCTCACAATTATCAGACTTTGTCCATGATGTATGTTTAGATAAACTTTTAGATTATGGTATAAATTTTTTAATTGCTAGATGAAAGGGGATCTTCTTAAAACCTAGACACGTTATATCTTGAGACCTTCTAGATATTGCTTTGGTGGGATCAATCAATCCATTATTGTAACATCCAATTGGACCATTTTCATTGTAGCCAAAATATTTCATGAGTTTAAGACATGGACCATACTTTTTGGGAGTAATCTTATGAGACTATTTTATGAGATCCACTAGAGTTTCCTCTCTATCTATCCACATAGTGATGGCTCTGTCTTCATTTTCCTCTTCTAGATTGGTACAATGGCTTTGACAAAGGTAGCATTGAACTAAGTTTGAGGTGATAGAGAAAAAGGTCTCTTTTCTTCAAATAGTCTCCAATAATGATAGGGAGACTCAAGAAGAGATGTCAAAGATAGAATAGGTTCTATGTGATACTTGTCTATCCTTGTTTCTGTCAACTTGAGTGAATTCTTGATTTATTTTTTCTTATCACTATTATGATTCATAGATTCTCTATTAGTAGGTACAAATCTTTCAAAAAATTTTAGCATGTCATAGATGTAACTAATATTAGTAGGTATTATGACATCTAAACCTTGGAAGGGAAACTTGACACATTAATGGTATGTTGAAGGCACAACTTGCATCTCATGTATCCATAGTCCCCATAAGAGGATATTGTGTGCTAGGACTTGACAAGTGACATCTCTTTCTATTGGACCAACTCAAAGATGGAACACAATAAGACCTAGCTATTTACATTTGACTTCATCATATGATTTGATGGTTATTTTGTGATATAGATCAATAGACTCTTTAGAATAGCCCAATTATTTGAGAAATTTAGTAGAATAGATGTTTAAGGTAGGTCCATTGTCAATGAGCATGCAAAAGACACATTCTTGATGTGTCATGGCTTCAATGTCCAATCGTTGGTTATGTGGATGACTCAATGAATTATCGTCCTCTTCAAAAAAGGACAAATAGTGAGGTGAGGTCAAATGACCCATCATAGATTGGAACTATTCAAGATCAAGATCTTGAGGTACATTTTCCTCACTGAAGGCTTTGTTGAGAATCTGGCTATGAGTAGGCAAGACTTTGAGTAATTCAAAGATTTTTATTTGAGCATTGGTTTGTTGCAATTGGTCAAGTATCCTACAGTTTGTAACAGCTAAAGATGTTGTAATTTTCATACCTTTTCTAGATGGACCAACAATAGGTATGTATTTGTCTTGATCTAACTTGAGAATAGAAGGCATAGGGCCTTTGACTACTATCTTGGCATGAGAACACATAATAGCATTGGCACAAGATTGTTATGGTTCTTGATTAGTTGTACAAGATGTAGAATCTCTTAAGACAAATGACATTTTTAGTTTCATATTGTCCTATTTTCCTTTTATCATGATAACATCCCAATATTCAAAGTTCATGGCTTCCACCATGCTAATCACATCATCATCACAAGTTTAGGTATGGTTCACTTTGTGACTAGTTTTCTATTTAGAGTTTTTCCTTTCTCATAGGGTGGAAATGGATCTTTAAAAGCCTTGTGATCTAAATTCTTATTTGTTTCCATCCACAATTATTTCACCATTATCAATTAATTCTTGACTTTGTGTCATAGGTTGATGCAATTTCTAGTTTTGTAACCCTTGTTCTAAATGTATTTGGAAAATGCACTCTCATTCCATTATGTTGGTTGTGGTTGTGGATCATAAGGATGAGAATTATCCAATAGAGAAATGATCTTTTTTTGGAGCAAGGTCTTATAGACCACATGTAGAGGTTCACCAATAGGTGTCTACTCTCATTTTTGGTGTATAACTCAAGATGAATTATCCATTTTGTTCCCAATTGTCTTTTTATTGGGAGGAGATTTATTAGAAATCTTATATGCTTGGATGTTATCTGTGAGATTAAAAGTCACTTTAGCAGGTTTGGGAGCAATATTATCAACAACTCCATCATGTACTACCTCTCAATTCTTGTTCACATACTTGGATTTGTCCTTATGAGTGGTAGATCCTTGCTTAATATCTTTTTGAAGGGCTATCTCACCCTTTTTTACCACAAACTCTTCTATTCAGAAAGCTTGTGTGATCATAACTTCGAAGGTGCATGGACCTCAGAGTTGTAATTTGTACCCAAATTGGGAAAGAGATTATCCGTGAAGATATGAAGTTTTTTGCTTTAGGAATCTTTCTTGAATAGTTGGCATACAATTTTTTCCACCTTTGAAGAAATGTGAGGAAAGGTTTCCTAAATTTTTTTTTGAGGTTGCACAGGTCATGTATGTTAACTAGATGTTGTATGTTGTGTGAGTATTAATAAATAGACATTTTGGCAATCTCATCAAATGACTTCACACCAGTAGGAAACCTTCAAAACCATTCCATGGCCTAAACACCTAGAATATATGGGAATAAACACACAAGATATGTCTAATTGTGCATGAATTCCATAGACAATGAACCAAATTCCCTCAAATGATCTTGGAGATCAGATGTTTTGAAGTATTTTTCATGCTTAGGAAGCTCAACTCCTATTGGAAAAGGAGACATATCAAAAATATTATGGAAAGGAAATGGTCAAAGAATGTCTAATGTGTATGTTTTCATTCATTTATCCTTATCACACATCATTTGGGCTAATTGTTCTTACATGACCTTTGGTTGTTTTTGTAACTTGCATGTTTCATTTTCTTCTTTATGTGTGATAATCATTTTAATATTAAAATGTTGATGTAGTTTTGCTCCTTCTTGAGCAATTTTAAGCAAGTATTTTTCTTTTTCCTCATTGATTATGATCTCCATTACCTTCTAAAAGTGTTTATCCTTATGATATTTTTTGATGTCTTTAGGAGGTATCTCTTCAATTTCTTCATACTCATTGATGTGGTTGTAAGGTTCTTTTGGTCTTTCATTTCTTTTGTGATGTTGTCCTATATTATGCTTTCTATTTTCTTGGTCTTCATCTACTATTTTAGGAGTGTAGAAGGTTTCAATGTATGTTGGCTGAAATTTTTATTTGAATGAAAATTTAGTTGTTTCATTTGAAGATGTAGGTGTTCTATTAGTTTTAGGATTCTCTTGGTATAAGGGATTCCTAGCTTGTTGAATATTTATAGAAAATGTTCTTTGACAATGTGGTGGACTAATAGGTGAAAGAGATTGTGAGGACTCTCTACTAGATTAAGACTATGTATAAATTGAGAAGCAACCTCTACCATGATTTCGACCTCTAGCTCTACCACATCCTAGTCTATAGAGAGAAAATAAGTTTCCACTCCTCGTAGCAACAATCATAGACAATGACTTAAAACAAAGTATAAATAGGGATCACACTAGAACATTGTTTGAAAGTGAGATAATTGTGTTGTATATCTAGATATGAATAGTCTAAAAAATGGATAGAAAAATGAAGAGTTATGACTATCATGATGCAAGATATGACAAACACAAGAGAAAAATAAGACAAATAAGTTAGGGGACTAGTTTATGTGTAAACGACAAGTTGTCAATAAAGCAAGAAATTCGAGTTTTAAAATGTTAAAACCAAAGGAATGGCCAAATGTTTTAGACAAAAATTAGACTTGGATCAATTTTTGATGAGGGAGGTCATAATAGCTCACTATTTTGATAAATTTGGACAAATTGCATGATGAAATGACTACAAGGAAAGGAAATAGAGACAACCAAGTGACAAATCAACTCTAACAAATAAATTTTGATAGTTTTAGGACAAAATATCACATGAAGATTCACACAGAATTGTGCAAATAAATACAACGAACTAAGAAAAATTTTAGAACAACAATTTTGGACTTGTTTACTTGAACAAGGATTTTTCCAAAGCCATGCAAGGAAAGGAAAATTTGACGAAAAAAGATAGGCTTTTGACTCAAAAATTCAAGGTTTTGACAAACTCTTGTGCAAGCATTCATTGAAAATTGCACGAGGATTTGCAAAGAACTCCATGAGGAAATGCAAATTGACAATTTTCTCGTGCAAAATATTGCAAAAATGCAAAAGAGAAAAGGACCAAACTTGTAGGTTTTGACCGTACATTAAGAGATTTTCAATAGTTTTAGGTACTTTTAAAAAATTATTGAAAGTTTTTGAAAGTCTTAGGTATATATGGACATCTTTTTCAGATTGTGGACATCATTTTTGTTTGCAATTAGATAGTTGTTTTTTAGAGAAGGGATGCAAGCAATAGTCTCAAACAATACAACTAAGGAAAAAAAAACTTAAAAGGATGGGGTAGTCTTGACATTTTGTTTGTTTATGAGTTAGATAATTTATAGACTCAAAAAAGATGCTATTTATCCATATAACTAAAAATGGCATTAGAAGAAAAACCTTTCTCTCATAGCTTATGTGCATGTGTTCAACTCATATAGTCATGTCACTACACTAGAAGGTGCCTATTATTTTGGTATATTCAAGGGACTCAATAAGATATACACTCAATGAGCACCCTTATAGCAGGGGTCAAGGGTGTATACCACCTTTCAACATCTAGGTCCATACCAATGGAAACAATCTAATCGAGAGATTCTTCCCCCTACTTGCACAAAGATTATGCCCTCTTTTGGAGGTGAACATGTAGAAACTATCTAAAAAAATTTACTTGGCTTCCATTCAAATTAATCCTCGATGGCTTTGCAAAAAAATTTGGGGCTAGTAGCCCACACCAACATCTAAAATTACACATTCTTGACTAGCAAGACTGGGGGTGGTATCACCCAATGTAACACATAAAGCCTCTTCTTGATATGCAATATTAGAATCAAGAAGAAGAAACTAACATGGCCTTGGGGTCTTTCTCTCTAAAAAGATTCTTTATTATGGTGAATTGGAATAACTAACAAATGGTGTGTGCTAACTTGGGTCATTCCCTGAGGTTGGATCACTTTGGTAGGCCCTCTAAAGGTTGACTCATACTAGTGGTTCAGATTCAAGGGTCAAAGTTTCTAATTTTCCCAAAGGGAAAAGAGGATACTCCTCTACCTCATCACCTTACCCAAATACATAGAACATGTTCATCTCCAACTTAGTTTATCAATATCAACTTTTCTTTTCTCAAGATTTTCATATTCATAAAAGGAAGTCATCATCTCTTTATATAAAAGAATCATGTAGGAGAACAACTAACTTTCTCAACTCCTAAAGGTAACATTTTCAAAAGGCATCTATGTTTCTAATTTACTCTTGCTAATCACTTCAAAGTAGAAAAGAGCATACTCCCCTATTCCTTGGTCTAGAGTCCTACAAAGTTCACTAGCCCTATTAAACTATGCATGTAAGAAATCATTAAAAAGACACAATGTTTGAGTGGGTTTGAATTCGTTATTTAACATGATAATCTTTGACCAAGTGTCCTACAATGAAATTGTTAGTATTGTTTGTGAGTTTAGAATAAGGTATCTTTGACAAATGATCTGCACACCATTGATAGGTTGTCAAAAATTACAAATCACAAATCAAATGCTTCAAAAATAGTTGTCAAATTAACATCATTACTAAAATAGAACTAGAAATAAAATTTAATTCTACTATTGTATAGTTTCACATGAGATTATACATAGACCTATGTGACAATATCATGTGTACCACATGAGAAATCATGCAATTATACACTATTTTGCATGAGAAAGCATAACATTCTAAGAAAAATTTCAGTTACTTCACATGAGAATTGAATTTATTGCAAAAGAAATTGAGGAATTGTACAAATAGAAATGATAGAACATTAGAATTTTAAAAAATAAATAGCAAATGAGTCTAAAAAATTGATTTCTTGTCCCCATGGTGGGTGCTAGAAATGTTAGTGCTAATTATGGCCTATAAAATAAAAACACTCCAACATGATCATTATATGTGAGAATCATCCCAAAATGAACATGGGATTCTTCATTCGAAACAATCCTACAAATCAATCTATTGCCTTTTAACAAATTGGATTTTTGTGCCCACTCTCAAAATTGAGAGATTAGCAACCAAACCATCTAGTGGAAAGGATTTTTAAATCTAAATAATATGCAAGTTACTCTAAGAATATAAAGAAAAAATAATCTATATGTATGCATGATTAATCTATATGAGAGAGAGAATATGAAAATAATGTAACTGTGAATGTAAAAGTGGTGTAATCAAACTGACATTAATTTGATAGTTTTCATATGCATCCTCCAAAATGGGGAGTTAAGGGTTTCTTAAATAGAATCCAAGAATTTGATCAACAATCAAGATCAAATTGAATGAATGATCAAGATTAAAGATGAGATTCTGTTAGAATGGAACATTCCCTTGTGAAAAGAGAGTTAACTAATCACTTCTAAATGTGATGAGTTAACTAATCTCATTCCTTTTCTAATTCTAGTTCACTTAGGGTTTCTATTTCTGAACTAAAGAAGAGTATTTTAACAAGATATTTGATTTACAAAGGTTAAGTATGAGCTCATTAGCAAATAATCTAATTAATTGAAAAAGTAAATTTAATAATTAGAATGAGGATATTTAATTAAATCAAATACATTTAATTCCCTTTTATATTAGCTAAAAGGGTGACTTGAACTTAATCAAAGCCCTAAGACTTATAATTAAATTAAATTTGATTAATAGGTTTAATATATCTAATTTGAGTCAATACTTTAGAATTAGATAAATTATATGATTAATATAGATTAGTCATTTTTTGCATTTGACACTTAGGTCAAGTAAAGATTATTGAAATTAAATTGCCTAGTACAATAAGACTTTGAGTCAAATCGATAGACTAAAATTGGTTGAGTATGCCAATATGCCAATTTAGGAGTATTACAGTTATGAGCTTTACTTCTTATGGAATAGCCAAGGAATATACCTTCTTCAATTTTAACATCTGATTTACCATTTCTGAAATGGTTAAGAATGTAGCACTTGCTTCTAAATAACTTAAAATATTTTACATTGGATGAGTATACATACCATAATTCAAAAGTTTTTGAATGAGTACCTTTCTTGACTTGCACATGATTCAAGGTATAGTAAAATGTACTTACAACCTCTCTCTAGTATTTCAAAGGAACATTCTTCTCCATCATGAGTGTCCTAGAACAATCCATTTTAGATTTGTTCCTCCTTTCAGCAATTCCACTTTGTGAAGGGGTCCTAGGTGCAGTTGTTTGTCTTTTGATTTTGTTGTCATTATAGAACATCTCAAACTCATTTGATGTAAATTCTCCACCTCTGTCAGATCTCAGAAATTTTAGAATTGTGCTTGTGCCTTCTCAACTCTAGCCAAGTACCACTTAAATATTTTGAAAGCATCAAATTTTTGTTTCAGAAACAAAATTGTCATCATCCTAGAATAATGATCAAAAAATAGGGTAATGCACTTGTCAACCTTGTACATTTTCACATTAGTTGGTCCACACAAGTTAGTATGAACAATCTCAGTAATTTCTTTTGAGGTGTGAATCTTACTCTTAAAGCTAGATTTTTTTATCTTTCCTAACTATCATTGTTTGCATATCATATTGTCAGGTTTCTTGAATCTAGGAAAACGTCTCACTCATTTCTCATTTCATGTTACCAATACTAACCAAGTTGTCAAAGTTAGCATGACATAACCTCATGTGCCATAACCACACATAATAGAATTCTACAAAAAAGAGAAGCAACATCATTCACATCAAAATAAAATAGATTCTCTCTAGTTTGATCAACTCTCCCAGTTAGTTTCTCATTAGTATCATAGATCTTAGCTATCTTGTTTTCAAACCTAACCTTGCAACCTTAACTATTGAGTTTTCACACACTCAAAATATTATAGTTAGTTTGACAAATCTTTTTCCTTTTATCAGATAGGGTGTATCATTACCAAAACTTACTCTATTTTCATCATAATAATTTAAGATAATGGACTTACTTTTATCTCCAGTCATGTGATGTGAACACAAATTATCAATGATACTTTTGTCATCCTTGTTCACACAAGACACTGTTTCAGTTGCCTCATCTTCATCAAAATCATCCTTTTTTGCAACATACACCAATTCATCATCATGGTCATCAAATCCGTCTATGGTTTCCTCTTCTACAATGTAAAAAGACTTCTTGCCTTTTTCTTTGTAATCATTTTTGTCCTCATCTCTTTTACTTCTATATGTGTCTCCACTTCTATTGTTCTTTTTCTCTAGACATGATGGGTAACTTACCTTTGAATTTTCCTTTGCCTCTATGAAATCTCCTTTCTAATAGTGCTTCATGTTGTTCTACATCTTCCTCCTATATGTCACTATCACTAGAAACATGTTTGACCTCTTTCTCCTTCTATTTGGGTTATGTTAATGATACTTTAGCTTTGAAAGTAGATTCAATAGTGTTAGATTTGAAGTTGTCAAAATTAGAGAGCTCAAAGGTAGTGAGCCTACCTAACAAACCAACAATAGTTAGGTTAGAACCGGGTATATGTTGAATTGTCATTTTGCATGATGCTTAACAAGAAGAATTCTTTCAAACTCCTCTCTTGAAAATTTAATCCAAAAATCAACTCCAAGGTTTTCGGTGATCATGTGACCTATTGAAATCCAATCAATTGAAGATAAATGTGAATGTTCATGAGGAGGCCTTTCTTGGTTTTGATAACTTCAAATAAGATTTGAAATGTGTTCACTACTTCAAAAGAGAGAAACACAAAAAAGAAAACTATGTTTTTCTATTTTCTATTTTTATAATGGATGCAATCTACTAATGCAAGTAATACGAATTCCTATTTTAACAAGGGTTTAATAAAACAAATAATGAAGATAAAGTAATGAGAAAATTAAGAAAACAAAATGAAACAAAATCTTAATGGACATAATCTATAGAAAAAAATGTGTGTATGAATTAATCCTTCAAAAAAATTGGTAAGTAACAAATAAAAATAAGTGCAGTGCTTCCTTAATTCCACTAATGCAATCATCAATGGGAATTTTGAGTAACCATGAGATATTTCACCTTTCATTAAATCACAAGGCCATTAAAAGTGTGCTTGTGTGAGACAAAAAGCTATGTAAGAACAAAATAGGTGATCTCTTCTCGAACTAGATACATTGGTGGAATTTTTAAAATCGTAACAAACACCAGAGTTAAAAGATTGGACAACCAAAAATAAAGCAATAAACCTTTGGCTAAATTATATTCCATGAACATACATTCACAAAACATAACACATTTGGGAAAGAATCACTACATTCGAAATGTGAGCACCAAAAGAATATATTACAGTAGAATAACGACATCCTTGATTACATATTAAAATCCTATATTTATAAGAAATCCTTTCCTCAATTTGTGCTTAGAGTGAGAGATATCTTCATACAATCATATACTTCTAATTTAATAAAACAAACTCATTATATACAAACTGACTATCTAACTGATGCTTAGTAGGACTTCATCCATTTTTAAATCATTAATTGGATGCATGGGCCTTTACATGTCATAAAACAAAGAAATCATGAGAGAATAATAAGAAGAGAGCCATGAGTTGATGTAGAAGTGTTTGGAGGTGTCAAAAATAGAAGTCCAACCTTTATTGGGCATCTTTCAAAGTTAAATTGTTGTCAAAATGTATTTCTAGTGTATGGAAAGCAATTAACTATTGCCACACCTTTCAAAAAGAACACCTAGTGCACCTTGCACACCTCTAACTCCTTCAAAATTATTTCAACACATTGTTGCCAAAAGTGCACCAGTACACCTAGTGCACTAGCACAGCAGTGCACCTAAAAGGGTCCAAAATTGCAAAATTTCCCGAAGTGTCAAAAATGAAATTTTGCCTTTTGGGTTTGTCCCACTTCATATTAGAGCTATGTCTGGGTGCTTGCCCTTGAATTTCTCTATTATTTTAGTGAAATTTTCCAAATTTGGTAAATCTATGGCATTATATTTATCTTTGACCTTCAGCCTATAATTATCTATGTCTATACAGGTTTCAATAAAATCCCTGAGTTTAATATCCAACAAACCTTCTTCTATCCTAAATGCCTACTGAATATCTTCATCATTAGAAACTTCATCAAAAATATTATAGAATCTTTGGACTACCACATCTATAGGTATCAACTTCTCTCTTACATCATCTTCAAAAATGTCCATACATGCATCACTATAATGGTTCCCAACTTCTAAAATTTTCTCTCGGGCTTGGTCCTTGAGCTGGTAGATCTTTGCATGTAATTATTCCATTACTTTATTTCTATCTTCTATCTTCTCAATCTAATAATCTATCAATTCTAGCTCCTCTTCTATATATACATCCATAAGCATCCTATACCTTTGGCCTTTTATTGCATGTAATACCTATAAATCCTTTCCCCAAGTATGTACCTTATCCATAAGACCAAACTATTGATTCAAAATTGTTACAATTTTATCTACATTCTCCTTCATAACATGTATTAGATTAAGATTCCTTTGGATGATAAGTACACCTTTCTCCTCAAAACTTTCTTGCCACTATTGACGAGCATTCAAAAATGGATCCAATCTCACCACTCCCTATTGCTCCTTTCAAATGTTGCATTTAAAGTCTCTTCAGGGTGTTCAAGATCTAAGGCACCAACAACTTTGATTAAATATCCCTTTAGGATTTTATTTAGTCTTTGAAGTATTATAAATTCTACCCCTTCCTATTCTAAACTTATGAATACTTCCTTCATTCCCATTGTGACCATTAGCTTAGATATGTTCAATGTAGGCTTTCCAAGAATAACCTCACTAATTTGATAGTCATGTGGAGTCAAATCTTCTATTTTTGTATCAAAAGGAGGGATAACCACTTGTGTGAAGAAATCTTGGTTCTAGTCACTATTGATAAAAGCTAATGTTCTTACTTCCTTTGATGGAGACCCACATTTCCAAAGAACCTCAATTAAATATATCATACCCTCCTTGTTTGTATTGAATTATTGCTTCTTATTTCTTATCACTTCTTTCTACAACTATCTTGGGATCCATTCCACTAAAGTTTTTACTTTTGAGGATGAAGGAGTTATTTCAGCTATGCTCTTTCTCTTATCACTCCTCTCTATAGTGTTTTCCATGTGTGATGGATCTATACTTGGAGCTTTTGTATCAGTAGAATCTATAATCCTCACCTTGCTATTTCGAGAAGTTTGCTAAGGATATTCAACCATTTGTCCTTCTTTAGACACTTCATTCATTGATACTTTTTGTGTCTCTTCCTCTTTTTCTTCTTGAACTTGTTCTTTTTCTGTGTTTGGTGGTAGAGGAGTAGTAGAACCTTTATCTATAAAGACTATGACTTGTACTGGGGATGAAGGAGTAATTTCAAGACCTTGTGACTCTTGTGACATCTGATTCCAATCCTCTTGTTAAGGTTGATTGGTTGGGGTATCTCTGATCTTGTCTCCCACTAATTTAGTTCCTATAGGCATAAAATCAAAATTTATCATCTTAAAGACATTAGTCTCTTCAACACCCTTCTCATCAATCCAGTGTTACATTTCATCCTCAGATGTTGTGGCTTTAATAACCTACTCAAGAATGGGTGGTAGTGTGATTTTTGAGTTTCTTTTTTTTTTTTTCTCCTATAGCTCTAGCAAGCTGGGTCCTCTTATTCAAAGGTACATTATCCTCATCATCCTCTTCTTCATCTTCTTCAGGAATAGGTTTAGGGATTGATGGGATAGGAACTATTTTCTTGATCACCCTTTGCCTCTTTTTGATCGGAGTCTTGATCTTTCTTTCCTTTTTAGGTGTAGAAGGGGATGCTTATTCTAATTGACATGGAGAGAAGAAATCATGAACCTCAACCTCTCTCTCTATCTGGCTTAGTGTAGCTGGTGACACTTGAGCATCAAACTAGACTTACGAAGTTCCATTATCTTCTTACCCTTGTATATTTTCTTCCCCTTACTATTGAGGTGCTGGGATTTCCTCCTCTTCTGGCTCAACTCTTGTAGAAGAAATTTTTTTCCTCTTGCCTCCTCTTCCCCTTTGAGCATGATAATATCCAATTATTCTAGGAAGTTGGTGTACCATTTCTAGCCTTATAGGTGAATGAGCTACAAAGGTAGTGATGGTGACTTTTTTCCCTCTACCTTTGGATGGGTAGGCTTGTGCATGAAAAATCACTATTTCAATACTTGGATCAAGCTTAAATGGTTTCTTAGTCCAATCCTATGTCATTTTAATAATATGCCTCACCCTATGGTTGATATCAGAATTATCCTCCCTATCAATCTTAGTATTCATAATGGGCCTATCACCAATCTTGTCCCTATTGAACAAAGGGTCAAGAAACTCCTCTGAGTCCTATTGCAATATCTTCAATAGAATCTTTATTTTTAGGGCCTTCTCTACTAGGTACAAATTCATCCTACAATAATCCCTAATTTAGATATCATAGTTGTTTGTTACATTCTTCCAATGATCCTCAATAGCCTCTTCATGCAGGAATGTCTTACCAGCCAAATATTGTACTCTCCCGATATTGTCACAATATGGCCTTGGAGAATTATATCCTTCCAAGGAATATTGATCCCATTCACAATTAAAAGAAGGGATATCTTGCCTCTGATCTACCTAGAAAGGTCCTATAATCAATGGCCATGTCCAACATTTTTTATGTTCCCTTCTAATTCTATCATAGGTAGACAAGATTTTTCAAGAAATCTCTAGGAGAACAAGTCTATCACAAGGATACCTTAGGAGCTTTTTTAGGTTAACAGTTGTACCTACTACCCTTAGATATGTAAATGTCCTAAACTAGATACCATATTCTCTTAGTACTAATGTTTGTGCCACTACATTATCTGATAATATCTTCACATAATACCCTTCTATGAATTAGATTATAGTGAATATAAAGGCATCATTAACAATTATATATTCTTTTCTATGCTCTAAGAGCCTCTTCTATTCCAACTGGGCATAGATGATATATGGCCATGCATTTAGATCCTATATGTTGCCCTTCCTATAAAACCTCAAATAATCTATCACTCTTGCAGCCAATAAGTATACCAAATATGAAGTCATATAAAACTTCCTGTTGTTCTTAGCTACCACCAACTGCTCACATAAATTATAACTAAGAGTAGAAGCCCAATCTAATGGCATCTTTACTTTCTTAATTGTCTCAATAAAATGAACCATAAAGTTGTTCAAGTTCCTAGCTACTAGTAGACCCATAACTCTACTTAGAAGTATGATCAAGTATCCAATGTCTTCTATCGTATACCCTTTGGTCATATCCGCCTTGCTATTCTTCTTTCCCAAAGGAGTCTTTTCTATGAGGTAGGATGATTGAATAATCTCTAAGGCTTCCTTGATATGTTCTCAATACCACCTTTCTACTTGGTCATAGGCTTGATGAACTGACCTATCTATGGGAGATAAAATATTTTCTCAATACAATTAGGTTGTAGATCAAGAACAATTTCTCCTATTATGCTCTTTTCAACCCTCTCCTTAGGGAAAAAGTGTTCTGCAAGTATCACAACGAGATCCAAAGATTGTATTGACACTAGGTGCGAAGCTGCATTAATGAGTCTTGATCAAATGAGTACAGAGACCATTTGTGACCTCTTTGTGAGTTTGTTACATATCTTAAGAAATTTTCCAAATTAGTGTGTCATAAATCAATATCCTTAATCTCTAAGTTGTAATCCTAAAGATGTGATTTCATTAAAATGCCCCAGAACTTAAACACCATAGCTTTTGGGGCCATTTTATCACCAAGGGAAGATGAAGAAGATGCCATTATATATCCACAAAAGGGATCCCCATTAGTTTTGAATTGAAGGGAATATAACAAATTGAAATCTTAAAATTGAGTCACACAAAATTTGCAAAGCCAAAATGCTCAAAAACACAGACAAACCTATTTTAACCTCTAAAAAGAAAATCAAAATGGTATAGCGCACCAGGTGCACTAGGAAGGTATAGCTAATGCACAACACTTCTGAGTGTATTTTATAGTTTCTTTTTTAAAATAATTAGGTGCGCACTAGTGCACCAAGTTGCGCATGCTATTGTGCACCTAAGTTGAACAGTGAATACATTTTGTTTTTTGTTTTTTGTGTTTTTCACTTTTTAAAACCCATATTGGGTGTGTAGTAGTGCACCTAGATAGGTGCGCTGATGCACACCCAATTGGGTTGTTTGATTTTAAGTTCTTTGTCATTTTTAAATTTTTTTACCATGAGTATTGGTGCACATCATCGCACCTTGGGAGGTGTGTTGTTGCACACCAGCTTTCCTAACTTAGTGTATGTTGTGTTTTGGTGCAAGGTGGAGATGTGTAGCAAGGAGGAATGAATGTACCTTGGTGCTTCTGGAGTTGCAGTCAAAAACTTTGATTATTTTGGAGGAAAGTAGAAACAAATGCAAGGTAAGAAATAAGAAAAGGAGATGGATTTTATAGCCCTGCCACACCCTAGGTCTTTGCAGAGGTATGCACCCCTGTGATTGCTTAGCTATGGAGTTGTAGAGGTGCGACTAGTTAAAAAACACGACTTCCTAATTTGGTGCATCAGTTTACTTATTTCAGTACATTGGTGTGTCTTTTTACTTCCGAAAAGGTTTTCCTTGTTAAAGAACATAATTTTTGAACCCCCCAACTTCTAAAATTGGACTCAAATGTAAACTAGGGAACTAGGGATACTTTAGAAAACTTGGCCCCTTGGACTGGGGCTTTGAAAAGCAAAAAAAATAAAGTAGAGGGTCCCCATTTCTATAGGAAACAGAGCATGCATTGTGGGACCACAATAGTATACATCTTAATTCTTGTATGGCATAAACTCTAATAGTATAGATAGGCAACAACATTCTCAATATTTTTCATAATATTGTATCACCATCTATCTCATTAGTAACGCCTCTTATAGCATTAACATCTTTTATTCTAGAGAAATATTGATCAACATTCTTAGTTTCTTACATCCTCATATCATTAAATTTACCTCAAATACTTTTAGATTTGGCTCTTAAAATATTTGCATCTCCTCCATAAATGGTGTGAATATCATATCACATCTTCTTTGTAGAATCACAACCCTTCATGTCATCTAACTTAACATAAATTAGGACAGAGGAAATCTCTAACATTTCCTAACTATGTCCTTTTGTCTTTTTGAGATCATTAACACTTAGGGCTCTAGTAAGATTGACATGTTGAGTGGAGATGGTAGATTGTGCGTGGTCTCCAAAACCTCCAAGGTGTAGCTTCATTAGATTTTGCTAGGAAGGGAAGTTCTCCTTGTTAAGCTTGGGTACCTCTCCTTTTGACATCTTGATGTTTTGCTTCTAGTACCTTTAAACTAGTCCTCTTAAGCACTATGGCTCTAATACCATTTTTTCAAATTCTTTAGAATAACTAAAAGGGGAGGTGAATCAGTTATCCAAGGTTCAAGGGTAAAAGTACAAAGCTATGTCACCATTTAGGCTAACTTATCAGAATGACTAAATTTGAGTATTTCTATCTCTTTTTTTTCTTTTTTTTTAACATATGATCTAGACATATTCATTCTAGCTAAGTTATATATGGTCTCACATTTTTCCAATTGGAAATGTCTATTAAATGAATTTTTTATGCTTTTTTATATCCAATTACTAAAGAAATAAAATTATTTCAAAAAAGTGGCATTTTAATAACTCTTACTATTTTTTATGATTTTTTTAATAATATGTAAACACCATTTTATAGAGCTCAGATTCAAGAGAATAACCACATAGAGTATATAACAGTTTAATTAGATATAGTATATTGTAATTAAAAAATTCTACAACTACGTATTTTAACATTAAAAAAGATGTTAGTTTTGAGAAAGAAAAAAGTATTAGATCATACCAAAAATGTAAAAAAATTATATGACATTCTAGAGGAGAACGTCTTCTTCTAGAATGTATAGTTTTTCTCCTAGTTAGAAAAAAATTGTTTTGAAAAATGTTGTGGGAGATGAAAACTATCAATTTTAGGTGAGTTCAGATTTCAATCCTCATAAAAGAGAAAATATATGTCTAAATCTGATTTTTATTTTTGATTATTTTACATAAATATGTTATCTATAACATAGTCTAAGATCAAAGGTAAATATATTTATTTTCATATAAATTTGTGGTGGGAACTAAATCCCTAATTTTCTATGTTTTTTAGCACCTAAAAGATTATCTATAAAAAGTAGAAAAATATATCAATTCTTATTCCATATAATTTTTAAAAATTATAATCCTAAACTTTATCCATTTCTACATATTTCATTAGTTTACTTCACTTCCAAATTCAAAATAATAATGCCAATTTTAGCTCATTGACGGCGAATAGTTATACTTTAGTTAGCCTTCTACCTTTACAAAAGGGGGACATATGTTTGTGCTTTTACCCTCAAATTTACAAATAAAAATTTGCAATGCTTAGTAGACGATATCCAAAAAACTATATTATACATGCATTAATTAGATCATACAACACTTAAACTTTGTAGGTTTTTATCCTAGGTCAAAACAACTTTGTAGAAATGTAATCATGAAACACAATAGATTCGATAAAACATTTCATAAATGGATTTTATGTAGAAACTCAATTTGGGAAAAACCACCAGTAACATGATACTAATTCTCACTCTATTGAAGTGATGCCCTACAAAAGGCCAACCTTGTTAAAGGTTTCAATACACACTTTTAAATGTGACCTGGTTAGAAGATTTCAATCACCCTATTAGGAGTGAGCCTTGTTAGAGGACTTTAGTTCATTCACTTGGAATGTCACCAAAATAAAGGATTTACAAATGGCTATTATGTCAACCTTAATACAAGGATTTACCTTAGAATGATACAATGATTAAAAAGATAGTAGGCTTGATCTGGCAATAAATTAAAACTCACTTGCAGATTACAAATGTTTGTTTTAGTCCTCCATTCTAGTTAGCTTTCACAAACTTCAGCTCTAATAGCTTGTTCACCCTTAAAGAATTCATACTCTTAAGCCTTCTTCTTTTCTTGCCAATGTAGTCTCTTCTATTCAGCCATTGAATCAAGAAATACCCTAGACTCCCTGTCTTCCTTAGGTTCCTAAACATGACAATCTTCTACTTCTAACCAACTCTCTCTATAAATAGAGATTTAAGATGCTTTCATATTTAATGACAATCATAAATTTTATGATTAGGAAGGATTTTTTAGGATACAATGAATCTACCCACTTTTACATTAAGTTCATCTACAAACTTCTTCCTTAATCTTCCTTGAAATAACCACAAAATGGTTTACCTCAAATTTTGAACCATAAGCTCATTATAGTTATCTTCCACACACTTTATATAATTCAAGAAAATAGAATAGTTAGCTCAAATTCATCAAATTTATTATTTAACATGAATTATTGTATCCAACCTTTGTAGCCTTAAGTAGATAAACAATACACTATATCATCACAATCTTAACTGAATGTTGTACTCCTTTTTCATACCATGACTCAACCTTTTCTCTAGGTACTCTTATTATCTCATTTGATAAAATCCTCTTCATCAATCAAACAAATGATAGTACTCAAATCAACTAAGTAGTTGTCTTGCATATAGGTAGCAAGTTTGACATAAGTGACAAAACAATAATTGAAACACATCTTGATATTTGTATTAATCTTTTCTCAATATAAGTTTCTCTAAATGTTGTCATACCTTGGGTATCAATAAGAATTTATCATATCTAAGGATTTCACCATGAAAATATAACAACCTCTAGGGAAATCCAAGTATTAACCATGTAAATTAAGATGAATTTGGTCTCAAGTTTGTCTATGTGTAAGAGAAATTTGATCCCTTAGGCATGCAATACCTATGTGCATGCTTATAGCTATGATAAACATCTCCCATAACTTTCTTTAGAAGAGTCACTAGATCTTGTAATCAGGTTTAAATTTTTTTAATCCATTCCCCTTCATGTTCTTATTGTTAAGTTGTATTTTGGGTCTTTGGAAAGTATACCTCATTTGTATTTGGAGACCTAATAGGGCTAATTGCCTAGAGAAGAAACTAGGTAAAACCTAATTTTTTCATACCATCCACTCCTAGTTTTCTAAACTGTTTGGTAAATCCCAAAAGAATATTTGAATATGTGATATTTTCATAATGTTATGTGGATATTTCTAAAGTTAAGTCAAATTTTCATGAAAAAGGGTACAAGCCTAAGATAGTGGATTTGTGAATCAACCATAAGGTAAATGTTGCATAATAAGATTTTAACCTTCAATCCACTTCACAATGGATGAAAATAGACCAAAGGTTCAAACTTGAGTCATCCTTGGTCCTTTTATATGTTTTTGGGGCTTGTGTCAAAAATTGTTAATTTTTTTTCTAGGGAAATTTGTGATAAGTTGTCTTGTTTGAAGGGGTCTTCCTTGTGATTCAGATATCCTTGGCTATGGTTAGGTTGTGATAACATTAACATCCTATTTTAAGAACTTTTTATTGTTACTTGAGGACATTTGGTAGGATCAAAGACAACATGTTTGGCATACCTTTAGTTAAGAGGATCTAAGGGATAGTTGATTCTTCTAAGGATCTCTACACCAAGATAGAATAGATCAATAGGTATCAAAGACATGTCTCTTAGTAAAGAAGAAGAAATACCTTCAAGGGTAACCAATGTAGAACTTGCAAATATCATGAGAGAACAAGGGACAAGTAATGTTGCTCTAGCAAAGAGGTTCAAGGAACTTTTTAAAAAATTGGATAAGAATAAGGAGCTGATTTCTTAATATGACAAGAATGATGAATCTGAAGACCTTGATGAGGATGGTGAAGTGCCTCGAGAATAGAGACCTCTCTTGAATGCTCTCAAGTCCATAAAAAAGAGGATCATGGAAGGAAAGTTGGAACTGCCAAATTTTGCAAGATGAATGTTTATGTGGCCTTAGATTTGATTGAGGCCTTGATAATTTTCTTTGAATGGGATGACAATCCAAAGAAATAAAGAGTAAAAATGGAAAAGTTGAAGTTGAAAGGAGTAGCCCTAACTTGGTGGAGCTTCATCCAAATTGAAAAGGTGAAGAAAGGAAGAAGTGTGATCTCTTCTTGGGACAAAATGGTGGCAATAGTCAAAGAAATCTAGGTGCCTAAAGACTATAGTGTACAAATCCATAGAAGGAAGTAGAGTCTAAAACAAAAAGTCTTAGATGTGAGTTCCTATATAGAGTAGTTTCTAAAGTTTTGTATGAAATAAAACATAATGGAGGATGAGGAAGAAACACTTTCTAGGTAGATGAATGGCATTAAGGTACCCATTGAAGAGGAACTAAGTTTGTAGATCCCTAGTTCTATGCATAAGTGCTACCAGTTAGCCATCAAAGCAGAGGAGAAATGGAAAAGGAAGCAAGACCAAAGAAAAGGGAATGAGAATAATAATATAAGAACTTTAGGGGCATGAATAACTCTTGGAGAAAGGGACAAAATAATGAAAATAAGACTTCTAATTAGGAAAAAAATAAAAGAGATTCTAGTTATAGGGGAAAATATAGAGGAGGAAAGACTTTTAGAAGAGGTAGAGGAAGAGGCAACAACCCCATCAAATGATACAATTGAAACCAATTAGGTCACCATGCAATTAAGTGACTCAAAAATAGAAACAACAATGAATTGGAGAGGAGATCTCAAGTCATTGAGGAAGATCAACATGAAAATAGGGATCTTGAACTTGAGGAAGGAACATGTTTGATGATGAGGAAAGCTTTCTTGTATCCCTTAGACCTAGGAAACACCCCAAATAAGGAACCTATTCATAAAAAAGTTCAAATGTCAATGCAAGGTATGTAGTCCTTTAATTAATTTTGTTTCAACTAAAATTTTTTTGTCCTCTAGAATGGTTGAAAAGTTTAACTATGCTAATTAGCCCCACCCCTTACCCTATCATGTGTCTTGGCTCACAAAAGATCAGAAAAGTTTAGTAATTGAACAAGCTTCAGTAGAGTTCTATACTACAGACTTTAAAGACAAAGTTCTTTGTGATGTGGTTGAGATAGATGCCTCCCACATTCTCTTTGGTAGAAACTAATAGTTTGATGTAGATTCCATACACCATTGTAGAAAAAATACATATTACATAACTAAGAATGGGGTAACCTTCACAATGAAAGCATTTCCTAATCCTAATGTAGAGTCTACTCTAGTCATCATAGGAGAGAAGGAAATGTTGAAAGCATTAAAATAACCTTACTCCCAAGGATTTATATGGGTTTCTAAACCTAAGAAAAACATTAGTGCTAATAAAGAAGAGCCTATACCAAATGAGATCAAGGATCTAGTACTTAATTATAGTGATGTGACTACCTATGATTTTTCCTAAAGCCTCCCTCCCTTAATAGATATTGGTCATCAAATTGACTTGATCCTTGGCTCATCTTCAATAACAAAGAACCAATAAGATGACTCCAGCCCAAAATGTAGAGATTGTAAAACAAGTCGATGATTTGCTTGAGAAAGACCTAATTCAAAGAAGTATTATTACTTGTGTAGTCCCATCACTCCTTTCTCCCAAAATAGATGGAAAGTGGAGATTTTATACTAACAACAAGGCTCTAAATAAGATCACTATCTAATATAGATCTCTCATGTCAATGATTGAATACTTGCTAGAGAAACTAGGATGTGCTTGTTACTTTACAAAAATTGACTTGAAGTCAGGCTACCATCAAATTAGGATCAAGCCAAGAAATGAATGGAAGACAACATTTAAGACAAATGAAGGAATCTTTGAATAGTTGGTAATGCCTTTAGGGTTAAGTAATGTGCCTAATACATTTATGAGGATTACGAATGAGATATTCATTATTCTCATTCAAAAATGCGTTGTTGTATGCATTGATGACATACTAATATTTAGTCATAGTAGAGAAGAAATCCTTCATCATGTGGAATAGATTTTGAGGAGACTTCATTGGCACAAATTGGTGACCAACTTGAAAAAAATGAAATTCATGAAGAAAGAACTTGTGTTCCTAGGATTTCTCATTCTACAAGCCAACCTAAAGATGGACACTAAGAAGGTTGACACCATTATCAACTAGCCTCTACCAAAAAACCAAGGTGGTGTATGAAGCTTTCATGTTCTTGCCACTTTCTATAGGAAATTCATCAAGAATTTCAGTCATGTGTGTGCTTCTATGCTAGACACCATTAAAGGAGGAAGGAAGAACAAGTTTTCTTTGACAAAAGAGGCTAGTGATACTTTCCAATATTTTAAGAACAAAGTTTGTCGATATCAAAGCTTGGTGCTTCTTGAATTCAACAGGGTATTCACTATGGAGACTGATGCAAGTAACTTGGATATAGGTGTTTTCCTAAGCCAAGAAGGAAAACAAGTAACATTATTTTTAGGAAAACTCAATCAAGCAAAGAAGAAGTACTCCACATATGATCTAGAGTTATATGTCATGCTACAAGCCCTAAAGAAATGGAGGAACTATTTAATCCTTAAGGAGTTTGTAGTTTATATTGATAATCATGCATTAAGTTTCCTTAATTCTCATGAAAAGTTTTCAATCAAGCATATTAAATGGATGGAATAACTACAAGCATATACATTCAATACTAAGTACAAGAAGGGAATTAAAAACAAGCTAACAGATGCCCATAGTAGGAGAGTTAGATTGATTGAAGAGATTGAATGCAATAGTGTGGGCATAGACTCACTAAAGAACTTGTATGTAGATGATCCATATTTTGGAGAAGCTTTTGAGGTTTGCACTAAAATGGTAGGCAAGTATCATATTAATTTTTCTGAATATTTAATTTAGAATGGACTCCTATTCAAGGGGGGGCAACTATGCATAACTATAGTTACCATGAGGAAAAACATTATTAGGGAGAAATTTTGTGGTGGCTTAGGAGGGCACTTTGGAATAGAAAAACAACATACATGGTAAAGAGAAGTTATATATGGCCAAAGATTGGAAATGATGTCAAGAAGTTCATTGAAACTTGTACAATTTTTGAATATGCCAAAGGAGTATCCATGAATTAGGGAATCTATAAACCTTTACCAATTCCCACAAGGCCTTGGGAATTAATTTCAATGGATTTTGTAATGGGTTTTCCTAGAAAAAAATAAGGATTTGATAGTCTATTTTTCATAGTGTAAAGATTCAATTAGATGGTTCACATTGTGCCTCACAAAAGCACAAATGATCCATCTCATATTGGACATCTCTTTTTCAAATAAGTTGTTATAATCCATGGCCTACCCCAAAGTATAGTATAAGAGAGGGATGTAAAGTTTCAAGGGCATTATCGGAGGACTCTTTTAGAAAAGCTTGGAACTAACACGACCTATATCTCTAGAGGCCTACCATCCAAAAATTGATGGGAAGAATAAGGTGGTAAATAGGTCATTCAACAACATCCTAAAATGCTTAACCAAGAAAAATTCTCAAAGTTTGAATTTTCTCTTGCCTCAAGAAAAAATTTCTTTTAATGACTCCATGAATAGGTCAACTTGGAGAACCCCTTTCCAAACTATCTATGGACTTCATCCAAAATGTCCTTTGGATTTCGGTAGAGTTACCATCAGACCTCAGATTTAATTCTCAAGGAGAGTAACTTTTAGAAATAATCACTAAGGTGCAGAATGAAGTGAAGGAAGCATTATAAAAATTGACCATCAAATAAAAGGAATAGGTAGATAAGAGAAGAACAAATGTCCATTTCAATATTGGAGACAAGGTATGGGCATTCATGAGGAAGGAGATATTACCTAAGGGTAGGTATACAAAACTTCACATGAAGAAGGTTGGGCCATGTACTATACTCAAAAAATATGGGTGACAATGCCTATGAAATATCTCTTCCCCGTACCTTCCAAATCTCTTCAATTTTTAATATTGTAGACCTCACTCCTTACAAAGGTTTCTTAGGTTCAACAAGTGAATAGGGTCAGCATATTGAAGTTGATTAATAATATGCCACTAGCCTCCCTCAAAGAAGGTCAGTTTAGTTTGAGACCATATTTGACACCAAGTTGCTGAAACTTAAAAAAAAGGCATAATAAATACATGCAAAATCTAGTAAAATAGAAAGAAAATCCTTACTTTGATGCAACTTGGATGACAAAGCATCATATCAAGCAACATGATACCTCTATTGAGCAGTTAACCTTATGTGGGAACTTGAGTTCAAAAAGTTAAGGGGTGTATGGTACAAGGTCACCCATTAAAAATGAGAAGTCTTGATTATTTGAAAGACATATTCTAGATCCTAAGAACCTATAGGATAGGTTAGAAATAGTATGTAATCATTTGGACATAATTATAAGGCCTAGTTCCATTAAGATTGGTATAGTTATAAGCCTTGGTCAACTATGATCAAAGGTTTTCAAATAACAAAAAATCTTAGGATATTTTATGTTTTCATATTTTTAGCATTTTTTGATTCTATTTGTGTCATTTAGATAAGGTTTGATCATGTTTTGATCATAAATTGTAGAAGTTGCATAAAATGAAAAGATTGCTAAAATATTGTCAAGCAACTTTTGGCACATAGTAATAGCTCTACAACTTACCATGCCTAGCATTATTCTCACTTCCATGCCCTCTCAGCCTTGAGATTGATGGATCCTCCCACCCCCCCACCCCTGCCCCCCCCCCCCCCCCCCCCCCCCCCCCCCCCACCTTTACCCCCAGTTGGAATTGGCCCCCATTTGTTTAGATTTGGAGCTAGTTGCTAAATCCTAGAATGGTCATGTTCTACATCAAGAGGAGACTCCTGTCCTCATGAAACCTTGTGTCATTCATGATGAGTGTGCCTATTTGAACCCTAAATCCATCAATGGTCCCATGACCGAAGCCATAATAATGGCCACTTCAAAGTCAAACTAACTAGTGGCTATTTCTTGATAGAAGACTCTTGTGGACTCTGGTGTGAAACCCACATTTTCCTTAGGAAATACTCAATCTCTAATTTCACCACTTGATTCTATTGTAGATTTGATTTCCTCAGGACTTACCTTGTCCCTAGTTGGAAAGATTGCCTCATTCTAACCTATGGTGGATATGGTTAGAAAATGGTGCTTGACAAAGAGGAAACTAATAGGTTTGGTTTTAATTTTTGTGATGGTTGGCTCCCTCTTCCTATTCAATTTCACATCTAAAAAAGACCAATATTTGGTCATGGTGGGATCATGGAACTTCAAAAAACACTAGTTGTTGCTAGTAAAATAGAAACTAGGATTTAACTCAGAGAATGGTCTCTACAGATAGGCTCCATTTTGGATACATTTTCCTGTGCTCCCTTTGAAATTTTGGGATGAGTGTGTATTTAGATGGATTGGTCACTGCTTTGGAAAATTTGTTAAAATGGATTCTATGGTAAGTTCAAAGGCTAAACTGGGAATCGCTAGGATTTATGTAAATGTGGGTATGAACAAACCCTTACCAATGATGGTGGATCTTAAGTCTAAATATGGTACCTTTTTGTAATCACTAATCTATGAGAATGTTGCTTCCTTTAGCCAAAATGCAACAACTTTGGTCATTTGTTTGTCGATTTCTTGAAGGGTGTAAAAATCAAGAACAAAGTCTCCTTCCCAGGTATAGAGATGGTTGAAATCTTGAAAATGGAAAAAATGGATGCACCATCCATAACCCATGAAAATAAAAAACTAGTAAGTTTGACTAAAACTTGCATGGAGAATGTTCAAAATCTAAAAGGAAACGATAGTAAAATTGATGAGTAAGCCATAACCCCTATGAAATTTAATGATGATGGGTAGGTGAGGAGGCCATAAGTGATCAACTTGACAAAATGGACACTAATGTACATGGAAGGGGGGAGATTTTTGACACACAGATCCTAGAATTGCCTCATCTAGGTGGAGGCCTATTGAAAAAATAAATGGTGATGGATGGAGTTCTTAACTCTTGTAGCCCACAAATTAACTTGGGGTTTAGCTCACCACCTACAAATAGAACCCTTGTGGTCTCTATACCAAGTATTTTTGAAGTTTTTTCCCTAACCTCTGAGGGCCCAAGCCTTGATGTTCTTAGCAATGATGCTAAATGGATAGTCCCAATAAGAAATCACAAGGAAGGACATAGGGGTGATGTTGGATCAACAACAAGGGTTGGGAGACCTTTGATTAGGAACATCCATTAAAAGGAAATAGAAAAGGATATAGCACAATGGAAACAAAAAACCCTAAAGGAAACTAAGAACCATAAGAGATGAAGATCATATCCTATAATGTGAGAGGGTTGAATAGCCCTAAGAAGTAGTATGAAATCAAAAAATGGATCATTTAACTCAATACTGATATGATTCTTTTACAAGAAGTAAAAATGAGAGACCATGTTTTCTCTAGAGTGGCTAATTACATTTGTCTAGGTGCTAAATTTTCTTATAGTGATGCTAATGGTGCTTTCAGTGGCATTGCTACAATGTAGAATCTAGACTAGGTAGTGGATTTGGCTATCTTTTTCAATACCCATTTTTTTATCACAAGCTTCACTACCTAAACTAGTAGTTGGAATTTTTTAAATTTCTATGCCGTCAACACTCATAATGGAAAACTTGTTTTCTAGGATGAGGCTACTATTATGGCTAATTCCATCACATAAATAATTATTTTATGCATAGGAGACTTTAACACCCTACTCTACCCTTCAAAGAAAATGGGGGGCTTGCAGGACTTTTTGAATAGTATGCAAGACTTGGAGGATTTATTGAGAAGAAATGATTTTATTGATATTGATCTTCAAGGCTCTGTCTTCACTTGGTCTAACAATAGATTAGGGAAAAAATGATTTAGGTTAGTCTTGGTAGGAACCCTATCTCTTCTAGATGTTCTCCAATGCACCTCATTAAAGGTGGATCTAAGAACCATATTGCATCACTCTATATTGTTTTTCTCTTTGACACAAAGTCCAAATAAATGAAGGCCCTTTAGGTATGAGATCATGTGGCACTCACATAAAGAGTTTAGAGATTATATTGCATGGTAGTGGAAGGATCTATTGGAAGGTACAACCATGTTTTGTATTAGTAGAAAACTTGGTAGAATCCTTAAAGTAGTGTGAGAATGGAGCAAATCCTTATTTGGGAAAATTTCCAAAGAAAATAAGTCTATTGGAAAGAAGGTGGAATTTCTCCAAAAACATCTTATGCAAGGAAATGCTCATGTTGAGTAGTAGCATGAAGAGATGGAGTAGTTGAGGGCATAGAAATTAAACAAATTTATCCTAGTAAATGTATAACAAGTTTCCCATTATGAAATGTATAACTTGTTTGGAAAACTAGGAAATGTATAACCCCCTAGTTGCCTAGGTCGGTAGTAACTTGCAAAGTGATATCTTAATGTCATTTTAGTAGATCATCAATGACCATATAAATGATGACATGATGAGTAAGGTCAAGGAGGAGGATGTCAAAAGGTTGTTTTCAGTATGAATCAGTACAAAGCCCTTGGTCTTGATGGGTTTCCTCCAGCTTTCTTCCAGGAATTCTGGGACATTTTTACGTACATTGTGATCCATGCTTCTCATGACTTTGTCAAAATTGGTAAACTATTGAAGGAACTCAATTGGACTTGTATTGTTCGTATTCTTAAGATGTAGGAGCCTAGAAGGCTAGAAGATTTCAGACCCATTAGCCTTTTCAACACAATTTATAAAGCTCTTGCTAAGGTCATGGTAAATCATACCAAGCCCCTTCTTCATAAGTTCATAGTCCCATACCAAAATGATTTTATGCTAGGGAGATGGATTCTTAATGTGGTAATAACCACTTATGAAGAAATTCATTTTATGGAAAGAAGAAAGAACCCAGGTATGGCCCTTAAACTAGATGTTTCCAAATCTTATGATAAGGTTAGAAACGAATTTATTTTTTCTATTTTGGCCAAGCTTGGCTTTAAAGAGAATGTTATTATAATTACCCAAAATGTGGTAACCTTTGTTACATTTTTGGTATTTATTAATGGGGCTCCTAGAAAATTCTTCTCTTCTTCTAAAGGTTTGCATCAAGGTGACACCCTATCTACTTACCTATTCATCATTATGGTAGAGATTTTAAGTATAAATTTAGTTTCTTTGGTTGACTCTAGTAGAATTAAGGGTATTAAAACTACTTCTCGGTACACCTCAAAAATTATCCATTAGTTTATGCATGATACATTCTTATTGTGCATCTCCTCTATCCATGAGGCTAGAGAATGGAAAGACACCTTGAATTAGTATGTCTTGGTCTCTAGTCAATGCATAAATTGTCTAAAAGGAAAAGTCTATTTCTTCAACTTGTTGTTAGTTTGAGAGGAAAGGTGATAGATATTATTGGTTGCTAGGAGGCATCTCTCCTAGACACTTATTTTGGTCTCCTGCTCATAATAAAAGAGGTCCACAATCAATATTGGAACGGCTTGGTTGAATTCTTCTAGAGAAAGTTGGTAGGCTAGAAAGGTAAAATTTTGAGTAACACAAGGAAACTTCAGCTTCTCTCAGCCTCCTTGAAGGGCATCCCAATGTACTTCCTCTCCATCTTAAAAAATCTAGGAAAATTTAGAGACATTCTTGAGAAAATCCAATGTAATTGTTTATGGTCTAGCACTGAAGAGAAGTCTAGGTTGAGCTTGGTAAGCTAGGAGAAATTTTCTCATCCTAAAGCACTTGGAGGACTGAATATAAAAAGAATAAGACACTTGAATAAGGCCTTCCAGACCAAAATCACCTAGAAATTGGTGAATTATTATGGTAGTTGATGTAACATTGTGATAGCTAAATACCTTGGAGGGTCTTCTTTCAATTGCTTCCTTTGGGTACATGCTCTCCCCAAGGGTTCCAAGATCTGGAACAATGTAGTTAACACCCAAAAAATCATGAAGATAGGTTTCTACTAGATCATGGGGGATGGAAACTCAATTAACTTCTAGGAAGATCAATGGCTCCAAGATAACCTTATCATGCATACTAAGTTCCTATCTGTTTACAAGATGTGTACTAGATTGTATGGCTTTCTAACTCAAAGATTTATCTCCTTAGATTGACAATGGGTTAAATTCTAGAACCAGAAGCCTATGGAGATGGGCCTTTTCCTATAGTTTCATGATGTTCTCTAGAATTATAGGATTCCGCTCAACTTGTTAGTGTAATCATTGGTTTGGAAACTTACCCCCTCGAGTGATTTCATAGTGAGGTCATATTATCTTTATTGTCTTATGGGGGAGATGGCCCATAAAGATTAGAGAAAGGTCTAGCACCTTTGGATCTTACAAAACATAAACTTCTTTTGGTGGATGGCTTTGCATAGGTCTATACTAACTGTGGATAACCTCCAAAGAAGAGGGTATCAACTTGTTAGCTACTACATTATATATCTCTATAATGTTGAATCTATTCCACACCTTTTTATCTATTTCCCTTTTTCCATAGAGGTGTAGAGGGAAGTTCCTGCCTTATAAGAAGTCTAGCAGTGAGTTGATGGAGAGTTGTAGCAATTTGTTGACTTGAATAGTCTATCTGCCTAGACTTACTTCAAAAACTTATGGTCTATACTTCCCCCATATGTATTATTAAAAATTTTATGGAGTAGAATAATAGAATTGTTAGGGAATATGCCACTACTAGTTTGGGGGTGACCCAATAGGTTATCAGACTTCTAAATGAATGCGATGAGATATGGTAGTGGAAGCCTACCCCCCACCACCCCCCCACAAAAAACTCTCTAGGAAGACACCACATGAAATATTCTTTTGCTTGGGATGTAGGCCCAATAGTGGCACAATTTGATAATTCAAAACCCATGGCTAGAAAGATGACATTGTGGCACCCTCCCCCTGAATCCTAGATAAAACTCAATTTTGATGGTTTAGCTATGATGATAGTATTAAATTAGGAGGTGTCTTTTTTAATAGTAGGAGTAATCTAGTGGTTTCCTATGCTAGAAACTAAGGAGAGGGATCAAATAATGAAGTGCAAGCCTTGGCACATCTGGGAGGTTTGATAATTGTGAGAGCTTGTGGATTTAATAGGCTTGCAATTAAGGTGGACTCAAGGTTGTTTATTAGTGCTTCTAAGGGAGAGGGTTAGACTAGATGGTCAACCAAAGTAATAATTGATGAGATCTGCATGTTGATGGAAGAATTCCATGAGATGCATGTGGAACACATATATCATAAAGGGAATGACATGGTGGATGAGTTGGGAAAATTTGTCCATAGTGTCATGTAGTTAATTGAATGGGTGGACATTAGATAGTTTACATCATCAACTCAAGCTATGATGTAAAGGGAGCATACTTATAATAGTTCCATATGAATCATCATAACATGTTGCAGTCCTTCACTTATTTTCATGGGCAAGAAGACAAGGATATTCATAAAGGGATCATTTGGCAAGATTGTATGATGATTCACATTAGTGATTCAATTTCCATGAGGTTTAAGTATTTCTAGAAAAGGATGTAGAGGGTGGATTTTTGTTAAATTATCATTTATGGATTGAAAGGGACTACTAACACATATTGTCAAGGGTGGTTTATTTGCTTTTTTGGAAACCTTGCAAACTTATGATGGTTATTCATTGCCTTCTTCTTTTAATCTTTGGTGTAATTTATTTAATATTCATTAACTACCAAACCTACAACAAGGCTATGTTAGAAAATTCTGAAGATTTGGTGGTTAAATTGGGTGATGACATGGGCATTAGTGATTGTATTGAACCTATGGGAGTGGCAACATGCATCCATAAGAGAGAAGCAAAGATAATTGAACTGTAAGAAGGTGGCCTATTACCGTTTATGGAAGGGATGACAAAACATGATGATAATGTCTCAATGTAGTTATTTAATTCATCAAATGAAAAGAAAGTGATTGTCAATGGGATTGGTTTTAAAATCTCAGAGCAACTCATATCAAAAGTTGGAGGGTTTATCCTAGAAGGAAAGAACTAGTGTAAGAAGGCCAAGGAAAATGTAGAAACTAGTTTTTGAATCTTTTTTCAAATTTAATGAGGAACTAGTGTGAATGCATGGTGGGTTTTAGGTACTCTATTATTACCATTTCCCCATTCTTAATCACTTTTGAAAACTAGGTCATATTTCCTTCCTATTTCTTTTATTGCATTCTATGGAAAATTTTATCCATAAGGCTAGAAGGAAAAAATAGGAGGGTAACAACTTTTACCTCATCCATCAGGGGTTCATGAAAATAATGTATATCTACCATCTTTCCCAAAACCTACCACTTCTAGTCAACCCACTGGCTTTTGTCACCCCCAAGTATCTTTAGACCCCAGCCCTAGTCCCTACCACCGAAAGACAAAGAAAACCCCTAGTCCTAAGGTTAAAATTATTCTCATTGATTTAGATATGAAAGCTAGAAAGAGTAAGAAAAGTCCTAAGATAACTAGGAAATGTTTATAGTTAAAAAAATTCAAGTTCATCCCAAGCATGATTATAGCTCTGAATCCATTGAAAGTCATGTTAATCCTACCAAAAGGAATAGACTTCTTAAGCTACAAAATCTATCCCTAGCCCCTTTAGGCCCTCTCAAATTTTTTACACCCTCTAAGCTACCCTAGCTAGAAGTAGGGTGAATACATCACCTCTCCAAATAAAGATACTCCTAAAGGTGAGAAGAAACAAGGAATTCATAGCCACTCACAAACCACAGCAAGGCTAGAGTGAATAGGCTAGAGTAGTTAATCAGGGATTAGGTAGACAATCACACTGGAATCGGCTAGAAATTTGAAACTTAAGTGGAATTGTCTACCAAAATCATACATTCCATGGTCACCCCCCCTTTACTTTTTGTAGGTAAATAAATATGAGAAGCACTTGGGAAAGGAGAGCTATACAAACCAATCCATTTATGGGTTCTTGGTAGAGGATTAGTTGAAGATGATCCTAGACAAACCTATCAAGGTGGAGGGGGAGGACATGAACAAGGAAGTGCCTAAGGAGAAAAACGATGAGGATCCTAGAAAGAAGGAGGGTAGCTAGGCTTGGGTTTGGTTTTTTCCTTTGTTGTTGTTATGCTTTTGGTTACTATAAACTAGACATCTTATGCGGTTTTACATTTTATGTTTATATCAATATGTGGGATGGATAACAAGTTGTTTCAATGTTGTTGGAATGTTTTTTAGTTTTTCTTTTTGCAAGTTTCAAGATTTATGGTATTGTTAATTCAACTATCGATATTATATAATTATTGAATTTTAAAATTGGTATTGGTTAGATGATTAGGAGGTCACCTCCAACTAACTTTTTAACCTTTTTCTACTTTGAGGTCAGCCCCCTATCCTTTTAGCTACTTTCTAATACTTCACAAGCTTTTAGTAAAAAGTTGGATAATTTGTAATTTGACTCCCCAATGGTGAAAAATGGTTTGAAAAGTTATTGTGGCCATTGGGGATTGCTACATAATCCTTTCAAGTGGGTAGTAGGACATCATGATGTACATTTTCATTCTAATGAATAAAATAACTCATATTTCCTACCATTTTCATATTTTATCAATGTGTATGGATGTGTATAGACACATCAGGGTGATCAATCTAAATTTAAAGATAGGATGATGAAATACATTTCTAATTTATTTTGTTTAAAGTCCCGATCAATCAACTAACTCAAGATATTGAGGTTTTTGTAGAAGTTGCTCTAAACAGTATTCATACCTAGGTTTTCAATAAGAATTTGTCATATCTAGGGATTTCACCATGGGAATCTAATGGCCTCTAGCGAAATCCAAGTATTGACCATGTACATTAAGATGCATTTGGTCTCAATTTTGTATGTGTAGGTGGCAATGAGAAATTTGATGCCCTAGGCATGCAAGACCCATGTGCATTGTTATAAAGTTGATCAACATCTCCCATAAATTTCTCCAGAGGAGTCACCAGACCTTGTAATCAAGTTTACAAATTTTTTGTCGATGCCCTATTATGTTCCAATAGTTAAGTTTAATTTTTTTCCTTTGGAAAGTATACCTTCTTTGTATTTGGAAACCTAATAGGGCTAATTGCCTAGAGAAGAAACTAGGTAAAACCTAATTTTTTCATATCTTGTAGTCCTTGTGCTTTGGTATATTTGGTAAACCAAAAAAGGGTATTTGAATATGTGATTTTCTCATAGGGTTATGTGGAGATTTCTGAAGTTAAGTAAAAATTTCATGAAAAAGAGTTATAAGCCTAGGATAGTGGATTTGAGAAGCAACCATAAGATAAATGTTGGACAATATGGTTTTAACCTTCAATACACTTCATAATGGACCTAAATAGACCACAAGTTCAACCTTGAGTCACACTTGGTCTTTTTTTGTGTTTTGGGGTCTTCTATCAAAAAAATCAATTTGTACTTATAGGGAAATTTGTGATAAGTTGTCTTATTTGAAGGCGTCTCCCTTGTGATTGGGATTTCCTTGGCTAGGGTTAGATTTTAAAAACCTTATCATCCTATTTTGAGAAAATGTTATTGGTGCTTGAGGAAATTTGGCATGATCAAAGACACGTTCTTTCGCATACCTTTAGTGAAGAGGATCTATAGATAGTTGATTCTTCTAAGGATATCTACACTAGAATCCATTGCATTAAAATCCTTCTATTTCATAGTTCTCAACCTCTTAAAAAAATCAAGTTCATAATCAAAAGGTATGAGCTTATGCTGCAACTTTGTCACCAACAATATCCACCTAGTGATCTCCATTTCACCTTCCCCTTCTATGTCTCTTTGCAATTCTTTACACCAAAGAGAAACACCTCCTTTCAACTTAGTCTTCTCCAATCTTAGTCAAATTGGGTAACCAAGATCCTCTAAATAAATAGTCTTTAAATTCATCAATCTAATCAATTAGATCTTCAGGATTCAAATTACCTAAGAAATTAGAATCATCCATTTTGTGCTATAGCTTGGACCAAGGGACAAAGATATATGGTCGCCTAGCTCTATCTTTCCTAGATCTCTCCACATGATCAATTCTATTTTTCTACTATATCCTAAAACCTCAAATTCCTCCGTGAGTTTGTCATAACCATCTTCAGTATCCACTTGCAAAGGTACACTAACAATAGCCATCATGATCTCATTCTACATTAACTCCATCTCAAACCTAAAATCTATTTAGACTTTCTATGACATCCTTTCTTCCACAACATCATAGAGATATTTAATCAAACTATGGTCTAATATTCCTAGAGATAGCCTCCAAGATCTTCACAAACCCTCTAGGTCAAATCCTCAAGATCAACTAGATCCTCACTCTGATTATCTTCACCCTAGGTCCTATTGCAAATTGTGTTAACTTTGGAAATCTTTCTACATGCTCAAGAAAACTCACTCTAATACCATCTTGTGTAGTGGAAGGTAGGAGAATCCCAAAGTGAGATGTTCTAGAAATCAACAATAAGCCACATAGTGGAATATAAATAATAACACAAATATTAAGATGCATAATAATGCCAATTCTCATAATAGAGTCATAATATTTTCATTCAACATGCCTAGTTGTAAGGCCTTCTAGGTCATAACCAAACAAAAAGTAATTACAATATTGATTTTATAAGACATCATAAAATATAATATCCTATCTAGTCTATATTGATACTTTGATAGAAACTCCAAGAATATTCTAAACTTTTCCTTGAAAGCTACAATGTAACTGTCTTATTTCCCAAGCCCACACTTAGCTACTAGGTTTACTCAAACTTCACTCCTCTTAGCTACCCCTTCTTCTCCATGATGAATGAGAATGACTTAAGACTCCAAAAGGCCCTCTAGTTATACCCAACTAAGCCACAAGTCATCAAACAAGGTTAAAAATTAAATAAATCCTTATATTAAATACATGTTAGGCTATAGGCACACACAAACCCTCACAATCTCTCCATCATGATCTAATGCCATATGCATTAAGTGTTGAAAGATGATTGATCAAATTAGCAATAAATTTTTCTACAAGCCTTATTTGTTGAGTATTAGAAACCACTAGTCAAGCATTACCAAGGTCCTACAAGCATTGCTAAGAAATATAGAATATGGAGAGAAATAGTATATACTCAACAATAGAATAGATGTTAAGAAATCTGTTAATGACAAAGACCCTTTAGTGACCAAGCTTCTTGCCCAACACTATACCCAGTAATGACTGAGTACCACTCATTTGGTGACTAAGACCTCAACTCCAAAGACAAAATCCCTCCAACATGTAAGATTTCTAACTATCCTAGGATGCTCCTACGTCACACACACACACACACACACACACACACACACACACACACACACACACACACACACACACACACACACATATTAACTACATAATAATTACTTTTTAATCATAACAATATATCTCATACTTAAATCAATGTAACTAAAGCTTAAAAATAAGCAATCCCTCTTAGCTAGGTAAGATTTTTATATAATTAGCACACCTTACTGTGAAGCAATAACTAGTAATCATGACAACATATCTCATGGTTAAATCAATGTAATTAAATCTACAAACTTAACACTTTGTCTTATCTAGGGAGTATTTTTATATAATTAGCATACCTTTCTATAAAGAAGTAAAGAGAGATATAATCTCAATATGATATTATTAGAAATAATATATTCAAGGTTATCAACATACGCAGACTAAATTAGATGTTATCATTTGATATCATTGGAAGTGTGATTTAACATGGAATATCAAGCATATGATATTTATCTTACATATATTTTCTTTTAATTTGCACTAAAATCCAGTCACATGATGCTTGCAAAGAAAATATTTGCATATGGTGTCTCTAATACTATATCTTATACTATAAATCAAGTTATATTTCAATATAAAAACTTTAAACCTTATCTATGAGATATGCACTATAGGATTATATGTTATTTGTATAGATATCTTGATTTGGAGATATCACCATAATGATATTATCTCACATGGTAATTGTTGATATTGAGGCAAACTCTTAGTAAATGCTTTGATCCATTACTCTATGAGTGTCATATATAATGTAAAAACCTCACTTTGGTAGAAGGCTTGTAGAGAATATTTATCGTTAGATATTTAGTGATAATGTACTCTAACTAAGTTGCATTCCAAGTATCCATCTACAATTTAAGGATTCACATAAAGACCTTTAATTTTTGAACATATGAAAATTCAACTCATGAATCACATTCCTCTGATTTCTATATTTTCTTGATCACTAAATCCATCTTGACATGGTCTACTCCCTTTGAATAAATAGGATCAGGGTCCTCAAATATCAACTAAAACATATCCTCTATCTGCTCCCTCTTGATATTGAATGATAATCATAGTCCTATCATCAAAGATATTCTCTTCAAGAGCCTCACTTAATCGTTCATTATAATGAAATGATTAATATATTTTAGATCACAAACTTCTTTGGAGTTGTTGTAATAAGATTGAGTCCCATACAATATTTTGTTACAAGCTACGATTGTTGTTTTACCAAAAGATCATCCTGTCAATGCCCAATACAACCACTAGACTTATAGAACATAGGAGTTGGTTAAGCTATATCAAAAATCCTAAAGGTAAATGTTTGAAGATAGTCCAAATGTTCCCCCTAGCCTATGACCAAGCTCTAATAATCCATATTACAAGATAGGATTGTGATTACACCAAAAAATTGACCTATCAATGCTCAATACAACCATTAGACTTATAGAACATAGTATGTGGTTAAGCCATGCAAAGAATCTTGAAGTGATATGTTGGAGGTTAGTTCAACATATTTTGTGGCATTCCTAATGTACCAATCTTGTTTTTCTACAAGAATGTCCACAGAGACAAATGAAAAGATCAAGGTAATAATCTCTTTAGATTATGTATAGAAATAGAAATAAGAGATACTACAATGAGTGGATATGCTAGAAATTACAATTGGAAAAATTGTTATGTTGTGGGTATGTGCAAGATCATGGTGTGCCAAAAAGTGGCGATGTGAAAAAAAAAGAGTTTGAAGATGCCTAAAAGTGCTTCAAAATACGCTCTGACTTTTTTTGACCTATCCAGGAACCAAACCTGGAAGGTTAAGCCGAGCATTATCGGATATCCGATAATATTGAATATCCAATTTTAAATCAAATATCTGACTAATAATTATACTCATATAATAGTATGATATATTATTTAATATTATTATTATTATTATTTAATATTAATATTTACTTAATGATATTATTATAATAATTATTATACTATAATATACTAATATTATTATACTATAATATATTATTATTATTAGTATATTATAATCGTATAATATTATACTATAATAATAATATTATAATGTATTATATTATAATAATATAATATAATATTTCATATATTATAATATATAGTAATGTAATATAATATATATATATAAGATATATCAGATATCCGATGTCAAATCAAATATTAGACTAATAATTATACTCATATAATAGTATGATATATTATTTAATAATATTATTATTATTATTTAATATTAATATTTACTTCATGATATTATTATTATTTAATATAATATTATTATTATAATAATTATTATACTATAATATAATATTATTATTATAATAACATATTATATTATAATAATATAATATAATATTTCATATATTATAATATATAGTAATGTAATATAATATATATATATAAGATATAATATAATAATAAAAAGTAATATCTTATAATATAATATATAATAAAAAAGTATAATATATTATAAATTATAATAATATAATATAATAATATTATTATTATATAATATAATATTTTATATTATAATATATAGTAAATTAATATAATAAATATAAAATATAGTATAAAAATATATAAAATGTAATATATATTATATTTTATATGTTATACTATACATTTTATGTTATTGTGCCATATCAGATATCCGATGTTATATCGGATATCCAATATAGTATCGGATATCCGATACCTGTACATTGGATTAAATAAAATCACAGACCCGTGGGCCCTCATTTTACACGAATTTGGGGCTAGTATTGCCATAGCGGATCGGATATTAGATATGAGGGATGTTCGCCCCCCCCCCCCCTCCCGACGCATTTTTAACCTAAATTTAATAGATTTTAACATGATTTTGTTTGTTTTAGTTGAATCTAGGGTTTTTTTGACAAAAATGGTTAAAATTTAGGTTTTTTAAAAATATATATTACGTTTCGCAATTCAGTAGGAATGGCTGATCAAAATGATGACACTGAGGCAGGGAATAATATTCCTCATAACCCACCGCCAAACGATCCAATATCCCACAAAACCCTCCACCAAATGATCCTCTACCTCCTCAAAACCATCCTCAAATCGAGGATTTGATAAATGAAAATCTCACTGAGTTGAGAGGTTTGCATAGAACAGACAATAATGTACTTGCACTGGCTCTTATGTTATCCATGTTAAACACCATAGTGGATAACATTGAAACTCTTACAAACCAACAAAATGTCGCTCTTCATTGGCGTGATGAAATGCACCAGATGTTTGATGATGGTTTGGATTATGATGAGGTCGTGGCCCTCAACATAACCAAAGACGATTTGGCTAGCCTTTTTGCTAACCCAAAAACGGGTATACCAATTGACCCAAAAAAACCCAAACTATCAATTAAATGGTGCACAAATGACGCCATACGTGCAAATTTTGGGGACCATTGGTGGATGGTCTTTGATATCCCTCCACATGGAAATTTAGACATACCATTTTATTTCCTTAGAAAATTATATGTATAATTTGTGTTGAAACTTAAAGTGAACTATTGGAGCATGAAGCCCAACATGGGCTTAGGACTAGGAGCTCCTTAGCATAGACCCTCTTCCCAGTGGAAGAAATTTGGCACTTTTGTCCCCCCCCCCCCCCTGCTATCTCCCCCCCTCCTTGAGTGCAGCATCAAGATATTATGGCAGAGGCTAGCTCTTAGACCATCAGAGCCATTCATAGGCTAAGTAGCCTAATGTCAGTTCTGCCTCCTCGTGTTGATGGTGTTGGTGCCAGTTCATCATCGGCTAGCTCATCACACATTTGTGTGCCTCACACTTGCATTACATGCAAGAATATTTGCCTGGGTCCCATAGGTGATCTTCCTGAGTATCATTTTGTATTAGACAAGGATACACCAGATGCATGTGCAGAAGCTACAGACCCTGATGCGAGAGAGGAGGGGAATGCAGAGGCATGGACTCCTTTAGTGTCGGTACCTATATACATTTTTTTGTTATGACATATGTGATTTAAAGTTAATTTTTATAATAGAGTAATTTTAAATTTTAAGCCATACTGACTTTTACATGTATGTGATCTTCATTCATGTTTAGTTGATGACTGAGGAGGAGCTCAGATAGATAGATGATGCTACACTCTCGGCCATTTCACTTGGCCTTGACACATCTACGGTACATTATATTGTGTTCGCATTTTTTCTTTCTATTTGATATTTTAGCATATATGGTTGCTAATCTTTCTTTTATCTTGTAGATACCACCTGCCCTGGGGGGACAAAGTACGGGGGGTGAGCCAACATGCATTGACAAAGGAAAGGTAATTAGATGTTTTCTAATTGATTAAATATTGATGCATTCTTGTAAAATGTTTGTGGTAATCTCATTTAATTACATTCTTTATTGTATATAGGGTGTGGCTACTGGCGATGAGCCTGTACAGATTCGGCGTCCTAGATCATCAAGGATTTTCATTTGCACAGAGAGCCCCATTGTATGAATAAGTATCATTTATTTATTTTTATTTTTATTAATGCAGAGGAAAGTATGATTTTTGTTCTATACAATTTCTGTGATTTTTTCCGTACTAATAATGATTCATGTCTTGCATATGTTCATTACAACTTAAATAGGCTTATATGCACCTGTCCAACTGACCAAGTTGGTTACAAAGGTTTATTTAATCAAACAAATACCAAATTACTACTTTCCCTCCAAAACTAATATGACCGTTTGAATTTGAAATTCAAATTTCAAACTATAGTTTTTATGCATTCCCTAACTTTCTAAACTATTCCATTGACTCAAAATTGGTCATATGGATTTATTAAATGCAACTAAGTATGAAAACTATCCTAAGACTACCCCATATGGCTCTTTTGGCCATTTTACATCATGGTGCCCTTAGGTCCTTACTAGGACTTTTATGACATTTTTCTTTCAAAGTAAATTGTTTATTACATAATTCTATTATTGGTTTTAATATATCCCAATTAGCAATCAATGATGTCTTTGATCCTCTATCTTCATCTGGTACCAAGGCTCTCTTAGATGATTTAATAGGTGCCCTTGCACCAAACACCCCACCTTCAAAGCAACTCTTGTCCCAAGAGTTAAGGGGTATTATCTTCTTTCCTCCCATCCTTCTAGAGGGATGTTTGCAAATTTTCACTTGCAATGTATTACCCTACACACCTACATACAAATCATTAGAAACAAAAAGCATTGAATCCTTGTTACCAGTCATGGTAACCTTACTGCCTGCTGATTGTGAACAGTCATGTTTTATCCTTGACAAAGGCTGAATAACTTGTTTTCTGAGGTCATGCTGACCCTGTGTGTTATCCTCCATGGATATGTTCAGTCTTGTCACCAAAGGACACCATACTATTCCTATCGTCACTCCTTTTTCTTTCACTATCTGCTTATAAGTAGAATTCTGAGTTTTGTCTTGAACAGTCTCATCCTTCATAACCAAAATAGATGGCTTCAGTGGCACATCTGTCATATCATGTTTACTCTCCCTCTGCTCCTGCAAGTCCACAAAATCTTTCTTGCCAAAACAAATAACTCTTTCCTAATCATGACCAGTCAAAGGATTTAGCTTAAACTTCACACCATCTTTTTGTACTATATAAACATTTGATGAGCCAAAATGAATAGTGTTCCTTGAGGCTTGCCAAGGCCTTCCAAGGATTACATGGCAGCATGTCATTAGAATTTGATCACATATAGCTTGATATTTTATATTCTCCTATAGAGAAATCCACTATTTCTTGCTCCCTTACACCAATATTTTGTGCATCACTGACCCAAAATGCCCTATATGGTCTATCAATAGGATACTTCTTCAATCCTAGTTTATTTACCATTTCATAAGACACTAAATCAACAAAGGAACTAGAGTCTATTATCATCTTACAAATCCTACCATGGCTCATGCAATTTGTCCTAAAAATGGATGGTCTGGTCTCCTTTTGCTACTGCATTTGCGGTCCTCTTCTCACCATCAAAGATTCTCCTTCAAGTTCAGGGTCTGCATTATTGTAATTCTTTTCTTCCTCTTCTCCTTGGTTCAAGGTGACTCTCCTCTCCTCCTTCCTAAAATCCACACATTTCTCAAGGCACTTTTAGGATTGATTACCTACTCCTCCACATGTGAAGCATTTACCTATGAAAACACTATTACCTCTTCCACTTCCAAATCTTCCTCCCCTGAAACTTCCTCTTGTCTTAGATGTAATCTCTTTTCCTTTATCTTTGTCTTGATTGTTTGAAGTGTCAAACTGACTTCTTACACCTCTTCCTCTCATTGTCCCACCTCCTCTCTAATTTGCTTGCCTCTCATTCTTTCTTTTAAACTTCTCCTCTGCTCGAATTGCCAACTGAAAACATTCTCCAAGTGTCCTTGGTACATTCAATCCTATTTCATCTTGAATATTGTACTTGAGGCCATTAATGTATCTAGCCACCTTCTCATCTTCATTTTCCATTCCTCCCCTAATACTCAGGGTATGGAATTTCTCAGTATAGGACATGACATACATATCCCTCTGTTTCAAATTGTTCCTTCTTATCTTTAAATTTGGATTACTAAATCAGATGGTAAGAATTGATTTCTCACCATGGTCTTCATTCTCTCCTAATTTTAAATCTTATTCAATCCCCTTTTGATTCAGAGTCTACAACAACTACCTTCCACAAGCCAATAAATGGCTATCACAATCCAACTTAGGATTCTAGGACTTCTCACAAGTCCTCTTACCCACTCCAAGTATACTCAACCTCCAAGTCAAACAAGGAAATCCCACTTCAAAAGCCTCACCAACTATCACCAGAAATGGAGACAATCATGGACATACTATTCCAACCCAATCTCATCAATTTGTTTGGTTCCACCAAACTCCCAACACACCTTTGCATTTCTAGGCCTACAAACCTTGTACCCTTCCAATTAGCTTCTTTGCACTTTTCACGCAGTATCCCTTAATAGCATAGGGACTTCTCCATAGGTCCAAACACCTTTCTTTGCACCTACTAAGAATCCAAAAGCTTTTGGGCTGATCTTGCTCCAGCACCCTCCAAACTGCTTCTTGGTACCTAGGCCTAGTTGATCAAGTTAGGCTAGGGCTTCAAGGAAGAATGGGAAAGGTGGGTTCCCAAGACCCAAAAAACTTAAGGAAATCTCCAACATAGTCAATGCATCCAACTCTAGCACTCAAACTGATCAAAAGTGCTTGCAACCATGATTGTCACCAATTACCTTGCAAAAACTGGTCAAGCACATGGGCTTGCTTGACCTAGGGCCGACTTGGAACAATATAATTAGTACAATGGGTTATATAATTAGTACTTTTAATAGTATAGAAACCATGCTTCAAAATTTTTCTAATGAACTCATTTCATCAAAGAAACAAATCAATAGGATTGCTCATCCTTTTCATCAACCTCATGAAGAAGGTTATAGAAACCCAAATGGAGGTAAAGCGTTAAAAATAACAAATATTAAATCGATATTAGTAATTAAGGGTACTCATAAGAGATCAAATATGCATTTTTTTCACTTAAGGGCAGACCATGATGGAGATACATGTGGTGATATGATCAGATATAAGTAGATGGTGAATAATAAAGAACAAACAATTAAATATCCTGAAAGTGGGGATGATCGTGCTCCTTGTGGAAACTCTTTTTCTTGAAGTATGAATTAGATTCAAAGATAGGAGGTGACTTCTTTAAAAATATAGAAGGGCCTTAGTGCACAATAATGACTAGAGGTCAAAAGAATAGAAAGCAAATGAACAATTCAGTCCCTATAAAAAATAATGCACCATGAAACAAAACCGATAAAGATAAAAGCATGGTAACTTCAACTTTACAAAAGAAACACAAAGGTAAGTCACCTGATTCCTTTGACATCGTACAATACTCTGAAGAGACAAGCATTCAAATATGTCCATTGGATTACCTAAAGTCTAATCTTGATCAATTGAAAAGATTAGTTGATTATTGTAATAATAAATATATAGGTCATGTTAATATTAATGCCAATGTTCACTATCTCATTAAAGCTAGTACTAATGGATCTTCTTTAACTGATGGAGATTTTGCACTCCCTAAGTTGTTTAAAGAAGAAGAACCTCTTGTCTTAGCCATATGACCAAATGAGAAACCAGATCCCTTCTACATTTCCTTGTTCATCAATGGAAATAGATTGAGTAATTGCATCATAGATTCAGTAGCCTCTGATAATTTTATGTCTACTTTTGTATCAAAATCTTTAGGGCTTCCACTGACTAAAACCTTTGGCAGATGGTATTAAATGGATGCAAAACAAGTACCCTTTCATGGAAAAATTAAAGATGATTAGGTTACCCTAGCTTCCTATCCTTCAAAAATACTTAAACTGAACATCCTAGTGGTAGACATCCCTACAAGCTATGGCATGCTCATAAGTAGAAGTTACTACAAAGACATGGGTGAAGAAATAAAACTAGACTAGTCTTGTGCCACTATTCAAGTTGGTGCTAAAAAAGTGAAGCTAGAACTGATAGAGAAGGTAGAATTTATCATCCTAAAATTAGATGACCCTAGATCTTAGATCTTGTATCATGAAACACAATTTGTTAATTAGATGCTTTTCTCTGACACTCTTGATGTTTTAGAAGAACCAAAGAAAAATAAAGGTGATCATTTGTGGACTGAAGAATTTGATGGTAGTTGTACTAATGTTGGTTCAGGTACAAGGGTAGTGTTAATATCATGTAGTGGAGAGATGACTTTCTTGGCCTATGAGTTAGATTTTTAAAATACTAATAACACTATAGAATATGAAGCTCTTCTCCTTGGAATAATGGTAGCAAAATGAAAAGGATTCAAGATGCTTAAAGCTCAAGGAGATGCAGAGTTGGTGGTAAGATAAGTCAAAAATGAATATGTAGTAAAGAACTTGAGATTGAGAAGCTACCGTAATAGGGTATGGGATGAAATTGAGATTTTGGATGCCTTCTCAATTACATCATTACTTAGAAAATTCAATTAAAGAGTTGATTCTTTCGTAGATTTTGCATCATTAGTCTTACCACATCCTGACTTCAAAGATTAGACCTATAAAGTAGAAGTTCTATTCAGGCCTTGTGTCCCCGATAACAAAGATTCATGGTAGGTGTTTGAAGATGATAAACACATGCTTGTATTTTAAGTAAAGTGACAATGACTATGATGATAATTGAGTGATAGGAAATAAGAAGAAAACAAAGCTTGATATGATTCAATTGAAAGGTAATAAGATTTCAACTCATCTAATCTCTTTAGAATTTTTTTTTGATACACATGATGCATATATAAAAGGGGAAATAGATAAGAAAGAAAAAATCTACAGTTAATATGATGGAATCAATATTCGGATAGAGGTTAGCCCAAAGATGATAAACATAGGAAAGTATTGCACACCAGAGGAGAAGGTGGAGATTAGGAAATTATTGATTTAATTTCAAGATGTATTTTCTTGGATTTATGAAGACCTAAAGAATTTCATTGGTGAAAAGTTCAAACACAAAATCCCTCTTAAGCTAGATGCAACACCATTCAGGAAGAAATAAAGAAATTGTAATCCTATAGTTGAAGGAGCAATCTTCAAGGAAATTCAAAAAATGTTGCAAGATAGGATTATATACCCATTTTATCATTCCAATTGGCTTGCTAATATTTTTCAAGTAAGGAAAAAGAATGGAGAAATATGGATTTGTGTAGATTTTAGAAATCTAAATCAATCCTCACTCAAAGATAATTTTTCTCTCCCTAATATGGATCATCTTTTACAAACTATTGTAGGATCAGATATGATGTCCATGTTAGATGGATTTTTAGGATATAATTAGATTTAGGTAGATGAAGCAGATCTATTAAAAATTGTATTCACCACACCATGGGGTTCCTTTCCCTACAATAGAATACATTTTTGTCTAATTAATGCAAGTATAACTTTTTCAGCATGACATGAATTTGGCCTTTGAAGATTTGAAAGACAGAATTATTGTCATATACCTTGATGAGAAAATATCATAGATCAAGGATCTAGAAAACATGTTGCTAAGATGTAAAGATCACGATGTCTCACTAAATCTAAAGAAGTTAGTATTTTGTGTGACAAAAGGCAAGTTGTTTGGTCATATTGTATCCCAAGAAGGATTGAACATTGATTCAGACTAATTTAAAGCTATTCATCAATTAAGTATACCATTGAGTAAAATTGGAGTGAAGTCCTTCTTTGGCAAGGTAAATTTCTTGAAAAGATTTGTGCCTAATTTCTTTGAGATAGTTAAATGTATAGTTGATTTGATGAAAGGAAATAAAACTTTCTAATGGAATGATGTTGGGAACAAGGATTTTGAAGATATCAAGGATGTCATTGCCAAAGCTCTTGTGCTTGTGAATCTTGATTACATTAAAGAATTCATCATGCCTTAGAATATACTATGTTAGCTATATTGATAGAAGAAAATAATGAGAGAATACAAGAGCTAATTTATTTTTATAAGTATATCATTGAAGAATCAAGAACTAAGATACTCACAGATGGAGAAGCATGCATATGCAGTGGTGAGTGCCCTTAATTTTTTAGGTTTTTTGTGTTACATTCTCATTCATTAATATATGTGCCAGATCCCACAGTAGAAAATATTCTCACACAACAAGAAGTTGGTTGTAATAATAGAATAGTGTGGATAGAAAAATTCCAAGAATATGATATAGAAATTAAGCCAACTAAGATGCTCCAAAAGCTCTTATGGTAAGTCTTTAGGTTCCCTAGTTCTCAAACATTTCTTATTTTATGACATATGGTGAATTCCTTGATGGATTGGCCACTAAACAAGGAAGGAATTTTAAAAAAAAAAGATTTAAATTATGTGATTCATGATGATGTCTTGTAAAGAGAGAAATTGATGGAACATTTTTAAGTTGTGTGGATAAGGAAAAATAGGTAAATTTGTTGACATATTTTCATAAAGAGGCATATGGAGGACACTTTTCTTCTACTATCACTACATTTATAATTTTGAGAGAATGCTATTATTTTCTTGACATGTTCAAAGATGCATATAAGCGGGTTGCTAATTGTGAGAAATGTAAGATGTTTACTAGTAAACCCCAATTTGGTGTATTACCTCTTAGGCCTATGGTAATTGAAGCTTCATTCCATAAATGGGGTTTATATTTTATAAGCCCAATAAATCATCCTTCCAATTAAGGAAACTCATATATATTAACTACCAAACACTATTTTGGTAAATGGGTTGAAGCAAAGCTAATGAAGAAGACTTCATCAGAAGTAGTATGAGAATTTCTCAAAGAACATATTCTAATTAGATTTGGAGTTCCTATGAAATGAATAATGGATAATAAATCTTACTTTTAATCTTTAGAGATTAATGATTTTTTCTATGATAATGGTATTGATGTTGGAAATTCTTCTAATTATTTCCCTCAAGGAAATGGGCAGGTTGAGTCTAGTAATAAGAACATGATTAATATTTTGAAGAAATTGGTTCTAGACAATCAAAAATGTTTGCATAAGAAGATTCATGATGCATTATGGACTAACAGAACAACACCTAAAAGAGATATAGATAACTCATCTTTTGGATGAATCTATGGAGTGGAAGCTAATTTTCCATTAGCTCTAGAACTTGTTGCATGTCAATTAAAGATTGTCATTAAAGAATATGTTTTTAAAGATGGATTAGAAAATAGAATCATGTACCTCACCAAACTACAACAAGAAAAAGAAGAGATGGTTGACAAAATTATTGAACACGAAGGAAGGGTAAAGAAATTGTTTCATAGAAGAGCAAGGCCTAGAAAATTTATGGAAGGCGATTTGGTGTTGCTATGGGATACGAGACATGAGCCAAGAGGTATGCATTCCAAGTTTCAATCTTTGTGGAAAGGGCTATTTTAGATCATTCAAGTAAATCAAAATAATTAATTCAAGTTGGCATATTCCATAGGAGAAACCTTGCCATGTTCTTATAATGGGAAGGACTTGAAGTTGTATTAAATGAAAAATTCAAAACCAAGCAACCTTTAGATAGTAGCTGGATAGGTAGGTTTTCCTTTCATGCTTTTTTTTTCTTTGGTTTAGTTTCTTATTTTCCTAGAGTAGCCTAATCTTTTATTTCCAAGTTTCCACCTTTGTATGGAACTAGAGATTGCTAGAGCTCTTTCAGGCATTATCATGCTTAATCCCTAGTTGGAGTTAGTTGTTGCCCAAGTTTTAGTATATATCTTTGCTTAAGGATTTTGAGTCAAGTCAAATGTCAAGGTCCTGATTTTGAATCTATACTGCCTATAGAATGGCCTTTCTTCTCATCATTCCTTTGAGTTGACCTAATGTGGGAAACGATATGTATAATGCATTAGTCCAAAGGTAGGTGATTAGGGTTTTGAGGTTTTCTTATGTATTATATTGATTAGAAGAAGTTATAAATATTTTTCTACTTTATGTTTACTTGTTCCTAATTGTGTTGAAGATAAAGATTCATGTTAAGAAGTAGTTCTTCATGACAACATTCCTAAAATCTCTAAGAAACCCTAACTCTTTGAACAAGTGTTCAATTAAGGGCATATATAGGTCAAATGTAGTAGAGAACATTGAAGACTGAAGCTTAATGATAATGTGCAGATTATGACAATGAGCTACAAGTGAGATTAGTAGAATTCAATATAGAGTGAGCACTGAAAAATGTAGAAATGACAATGAATCTGTCAAAGATGGCAAAGACCAAAGTTAAAATTGAATCGATGAATCAAAACACATATCAACATCCACATGGTCATGTTTTATAATCAAGTCATTTTAAAAACAAGTCATGGCTAATAGATGAAGATTAGATCAATGGATAATGTTTTAAGATAATATTACAAAATGTCCAATGATCCATCTCGTTGACCGTCAGATCAAAAGAAGATCCATGGTCAGCGTTATCTTGCTATGTAAAGTTACTCAATCATTATTTATAGAAACAAAATGATGGATCACCATGTGTCTCGTAGGTCATCACATTTCATGAAGAATATTTAAAATCTAGTCATGAGGTGTCACGAAGAAAGGAAGATCAATGTTAGATTTTTTAGGTTATGAAAAATGCCAACTATTTGCCACAGTGTGTAGAGTTAAAAAATGGACTGAGAGTGCAAAACTAAATAAAGGGTTAAGACCCTTTTCCTCACTATTGCATCAAGGAAGATCTACAGAGGTTGTTAAATCATCATAAAAAGATTCCTATTAGATAATCTATGCAAAAAAGTGATGTGAAGGTATGTTTCCTGATGGGACCAATATATTTAAGACAATAACACAAATAAAAGTAGTTCAATGTCAAACTCTACCAGCATTAAAATTATGCCATCATTTTGCCCCAATGTGCCTAGTTGGAAAAAGTGGTGCATGGCACAAAACAAAGAGACTTAACATTGTTTTACTATCATTGTCAGATTAAAAGGAAGACCTATGTCTGTCACCATCTTGTTATGTATAGTTACAAGGAAAATAATATATGCAACATTAAAATGAAAAGACATGTGAATAGGGAGGGACCCATGGAGAAAGTTATAAAAGAATGTCATAATGTTTTGATAGTGATCGTTGATTTGAGATCAATGATGGGAGTTTAAAGTTATAGTGACTATTAGAATATGAAATATGCCAGTTAGCATGAAATAGTAGAATACGAAGAATTAAAGGTTTCTGTAGGAATTGTGAATTTGCATGAAGATGAAAGGTCATGGATTGTTTTCAAGAATACCATAGATTCAAAATCATCACTAGAAGAGATAACACTTTCTCATATCATGACGCAGATTTGATAATTTTATATTTTATCCTAATTTTCTTTTCTATTATATTATTGTTTTTCTACTAGCCTTAATAAAGGAGAGAGAACTATAAATGTGACCTCATTTGATAATGTAAAGATTGGCAAGCTTGAAGGCTAATTGGTCTATAATTCCATTTACCCTATTTTCTTATCGTGTTTTGTGACCAATTGATAGATTAGTTCTACATTTAGTGTTGAAGAGAAATTATATGTGATCCTACGATAATCAAGTGGATTCTATTTCATTTTGATATTTATAGTAGAGGTGATTTCATTTAATTTCTACATATATTATTCTACTCCTTCTCTTGTTCATTTCATATTATGCTAGATATTTTCATTGGGAATTGAGGGAAAGATTTGTGTGAATATATTAGTAACTTGCTGAATTTCATTTCACTCAAGCCTAGTATTCAAAGAAATTTCATTTTCCCTCATGTTTATTTCTTCTTCTCTTTCTCTTTTGTATTTAGATGGTTAATACTATATTTAGAATAGAAGTAATAGTCAGAAATCTCAAGATAGTCTATTATGGTCATTCCATTGGGTGTGATAGGTTATTCAAATCCATTTTTCCTAAATTGTTGTGCCTATAAAAAATTTGGTTTTCCTTTACTACTCTCAAGTTAAGAGCTTATAATGTCAAAAATTTTGATCTCATAAAAACATATTTATTGCATATCATTGCAAATCATAGGGAGTTGTACATATTCAATTTAGAGGGCAGTGATAGAATACTTAAACAAGGCCATTTGTTGGTAAACATCCTTTTGTCTCTCCAAGAATTGGGTATCAAAGAGTCAAGATTATAAAATATAATATGAGAACAAACTATTAACCAATAGTACCATAGGCTAATGTCATTGAAGTATCTATACATACAACCTAGCATATGTTTTAATGGCTAGCTTTGATGGTAGAAATAGATAAAAGTGTGCTACTCACCAAACTTATTTTTTTTATAATTGAGGAAAAATTCATTCCCCCAAATTCTCATTGTTCCTCATCCATAATAAAATGATATTAAATTTTTAATGTGGAAGATCTAGTGATTGGAAAATCCCTAGTAATGTTTGATATAAATGCTCTTCCTAATATGTGAAATATATACTTAATTATACGTAATGACTTTTCAATAAATGATATCTTTAGTTTTTGTGTACGTAGTCAAAGAAGTTATAGTCCATGATTGACGAGTGGTATTATCACCCACTAAAATTAGATGGGATATGTGGGTAGGTAGTAGTTACTAGTACATATCCCACTTCTAATATGATATGGAGGTTGTTTGATGGGTTAATTGGACATGAAACGTCACAATGAGTAGATGTAAAGATCAAAAAATGATATTGACCCTTTAGAAAATAGATATCTATATAATATACATGTGTAAAATATAGATGCATTATTTAGAATTTATCAATTCATCTTCTAAATATGAAATTTTTGTATTGGATCGAGAAATTCTCACTCATCATCTAACTGAGAAATATTGATATATATATATATATATTGGTGGCCTAGTTGACAAAAAAAAAACTAGTAGACCTAATCTCCCTATGGGGTTTCAACAATAATAATTTTCAAGTTACCAATGACTTGATGATATCTCTATAATAATGCCCAATTTTACACTTTATTAATTTTGGAAGGACATGATCCACATTTGATAATGCATAAACTATCCACTCATAATACCCTTTTCATATAGATTGATGTATTAATAATCAACTAACAGTCATGAACATTCAATATCGGTTCTACCTACCTTAGGAAAAAATTACAATTTGATGGAATAAAGGACAAGGTAGGTTTTATCAACATTATTTGTTCTTCAAGAAATTTTGGGAGCCAGAGATATGGAAATATTCCTTGGTGGTCTTTAATAAAACAATTTTTTCTTGTCATCCTCTTTACCTTTTGAAGATTAATTAAAATTGATTTTAAAATAATATTTGATTTAAGGTATATAGTATTAGATGTTTCTATTATTATATGTTAATGTTATATGTTGAGGATTTGGTAAGATGTTTGTGGTATGCAAGCATTAATTTCTTTTGATTGATATCAATGTATATTTTTTTGTTATAGAAAATGCAATATAAAGTATGGGTATATGAATCTATTATAGTGGAAATCTAAAAATTATATTATTTATGGGGGTTATGAGATGACTATCATTGATGATGGTCAACTTACAAAGATTCACATGGTTTCTCAAGTGAGTTTTGACAAAATTTTTGATTAATGGTGCTAAAATGTTCATGTGCCCAAAGGTTGAGTAGTTGTTTTAGTATGAATTAAATTGATGATTAAAAGGTTGTAGTGTTGGTATTATTATTGAACCTTATCAATGTGTTTGTAGTCAAAATTATTCATGATTTATATTGAACACTAAGGTACATTTTGAAAACCCAATGTTCTTAATGTTGAGTACTAAACACAAGTTTTAGATTTTAGAGTGGAGATGTTGCAAAGATTTTAGATGGTATTGATGTTCCCTAGATGTGTTCTTAGAAGGCGTGATAGATTCTCTAGTGGTATCCATTGATTAACACAACCTAAATTTCTATTTTTGTATCAAATAAAGGTTCTTTTGATGGACCTTAACTACTTCAAGGAGATTTGGTATGGAAAGTTTGAGGAAATCTATCCTACATTTGGATGGTGCAAGTTATGTAATGTGTAAAAATCAAATTGATACCTATATAATTGGAAATGTGAATCAAGGAAAGTAAACCTAAATTCACCACATTGCCTATGAAAACAAATAAAAAAGGGAGTCAATGAAATTAATCATGTCAATCCCAATGCTAAAATGGCTAGACCTAGAAAGATCGCTACTAGCTAAGTAGTTAAGGAGCACTAATACAAGCTAGAATCTACTGACTATAGAATAAGAGAAAATAGGCACAAGTCCTTGAAACCCCAGTTGTAATAAGAGATAGGAAATGAAACTAAGTCACAAGATGTAATAAGTAGATATTTTGAAATAATAAAGGAAAGTAGAGGACTCACCTTTGGATATAATTTTTTTCTTGGTGTGATACTCAAAATGGACAAACAATGCTAGATTTAGGCATGAAACAATTAAATATGCAAAACCCAAATTTGATTTTGTACGGGTGACTTTTGTGTGAGGGTGACTTTCTCCTAAAGTGGTGGAGTAGTTTATCCTTGATCAATTATGTTTAATCCCAATTTTTATTTTATAATTTAAACAAATGACTAAAATGGTATCAAAATCTATAATATGCTCTCCTTTCCAAGATATGAAACGTATAATAAAAAGAGTTTTTTTAATTGATTGGGGGTTTTCCTTAATCAAACCATAGCTTATTTATTAATTTTGAAATGAAATAATTTAAAATCAAAAAGTAAAGTAATTGTACGAATTGACATTACAATAATAGGATCTCTCCAATTGCATGCAATGATCTCTCTTTACCAATTATGTTGGATCAAGAGTACTAATGAATGGATCAAATGTCTTTATCATCTCATTTCCTTTCCTTTCCTTTCCATATTTGGCACTTTGATTTCCAATGTGATCTTGATCTTATCTATTTCATATGTGTGAATTTTTTGGCATCTTTATCAATAGGCTCATCAAATAATGGAGTAATGGTAGCTATAGCCTTATCAATGTATGTTGTATACCCTATTGGCCTCAACCATAAAATTCTAGGTATAACTGCCTTAATATAGGTTGAAATAGATGTTGTCATAGTATTTTTCCACTAATTATTTATGTATCATTGACCTATTTTTCATCTTCAATTTGAATCCATCAAAATTCCCATCCATTACTTTCTCAAAATCTTCTCCCAACTAGTTCATAGACTCATTCATTTTCTTTGTCACTAGTTTCTTTTTACTCCAACTTACATTACCAATGGTAGGAAATGAATTTTGCACTAGTAAACTAGCCTTACACATGTAATTCTTATCTTTTTTGATTCTTTTTAGGTTCTCCTCCATTTGTTGAAATTACAAGTTGGGAATATCATAAGAGTGATATTTCCTGAAAATTTTCCATGCCACATCAACCACAACATAGGGTACACTTCTTGGTCTACTAGACTGATAGAATTGGTGAGTCATGGCCCATATTTCAATTTTTAGCTTAGGTTCCATGATAGTAGATATAGATATTCCCCTCTTGGTCCATTTTGTCAAAGTATTTTCCTCAATCACCTCTCTCCCCTCGTAATAGATAGATTTAACCCTACCAAGAACAAGTTATCGCATAACATGGTGAATGATTTATTTGGTGATCTTAATCGGTCATCTTTCTAAAAATAACTTTATTTCATGTACACAAATTAAGGCTATCTTGATTTATGATGGCTTGACAACCTTAGAAAAATTAAGGTAAAGTTTTAATTGTTTCTTAGTGATTTTCTTATTTTCCTCCTTTAGCTTTCCATCAACATAGAGTTTTTCACACCCATTTTGTAGTGGAAAGTCCCCTATTTCACCAATCTTACACATATAATAATATCTTACTTTTGATTGTTGAAGTTGTAAATAGGATAAACAAGATACTAAGGGGGGGAGGGGGGGGGGGGGGGGGGGGGGTGGCGGAGGAGGTTTCAATCATAATATTAAACAATTTAAACTTTTCACCAAGTCATTCACATCTATCAATAAATTCATGCATGTAAAAGTTGTAATGATAACTTGTTGTAATATGTAAATATGATCTATCATATGCATGAAAATAAACACATAAAAAATTATTTGTTACCCAAAAACCCTCCAATGAAAATGGAAAATTAGGGTGGGCATGACAACCACAAATCTTCAATACTATGGTAATAAAGTTAACCAATTAAGATTACAATGTTTGATCATAAAGTATGATCTATCCAATTAGGTGTCTACACTATTAAAAGCTTAAGAGACTACTAGTTCTCACCTTGTTAGAGGATTTAACACTAATAGTAAAGTAAGGACTCTATTAGGAGGTCTACAAAGATATGTTAAGAGTAGTCTATTAAAAGAATTACCCTAATTTTGGTTCACTAGAACTGATTCAGTACCTACCTCTTGGTTTTCTCTATAAGTTGATCTTGAGTCTCCTCCTTGATAGTAGATCCTCTCCTTCAATTTTCTCATACTTGTCTTCTCATTTTACTTCATTTCCTTGATTAGGTCACTTTCTCTATTAGGTGATAACAAAGTTCTTCACTAACTTTTGATCTAAATTCAATCACATAATGCTCCATGTTTTCCTATATATAATTCTCTTGTCATCTCCTCTCTACTTCCTATTGTTTCCTCATGTCTGACCTAGGTTAAGATAGTTTCTATTTAAAGAGTTTCATAAAGAGTTTTCTAGATGCTTCTATATTTTGCTTCTTCATCTGTATCATTCATCAAACAACATAGAGATCTATGACCCACTCTATATAAGAAGCCCTACATGTATTAAATATTCTTAAATAACCTCTAAAAACTTTAAATATTATGTTGAGTCAGCTTGAAAAATGTGTTACCTAATTTTTTTTTCCATTTCTAACTTTTATGTAGACTCTACATTACTCGGTCTTTCCTATTTTCTGATGCTCGACATTTCTATTGCTTGACATGTATTGTTCTTGGCACACACTATGCATCTAACCACTTGTATGCTTCAAACTTCCTTGGTTGCTTTTAAGCTCAGTTCATATAGAAAATACTTGTTGACCATAAGCTTACTCATCTGTTATAGAGCTCAGTACATACTTTCTTATGTACATGACTCAGCCTATATAGAGTATCTTGGTTGCAATGATTACCATATAACTTCCTTGTAAATGATGAAGTTTTTGACACTAACAGACAACAATTGTTAGAGATACTAATAATCTCCCCCTTTGACATTACTGGAAAATATACTTTGTCATATTTACATCTTTACAATACAATCTTGTAATGAGATCTCACCCTAAGTCTTATGACTTATACCAATAAATAATGAGTAAACAATGTAAAATTAATAATTCACTTCCCCCTTGTTTTTGAATAGTATATGTCATGGTTGTTGGGGTTGAATGAGTGGAAGTAATCAATATTGCTCATTGAATACCTTGTGAACTCTAGTGACCATGGATAGTGCATGATCCCATGTGGTTTTTGCTACTTCCAAAACATGATTCTATAATTATAATCCCATAGCTAAATAAATTAAGCTATCAGCCACTAATAGAATATGATCTTCAATGATAAGATCCTAAGATGTTTTCAGCTCTATGTGTGTGACCTCCAAATGAGGTATCATCAATATGCTTGAATAATGATCCATTTGGATCTCGTATTGATGGTAGTTTCCTTAAGCTCTACAAATGTACATTGACCATTTAGTAGATTATTGTAATGATCAATGCTTGATCCTACTAACTCTGAAATAATACTATTGGATCTCTCCATCTCATCCTAAATTTGGTTTATTTGTGCCTAAATTGTTTTAGTGAATCTTGGAACATTTGATAGAATGTTGTACAAATGTTGTGCCTTGGGTATTATTTTTGTCATTACTTGTATTTCTCTTGCAATTGCACTTTCTACTCTATACTAATTATGGAGACTTTGTCCACAACCTTGTTTTAAAATCTTCTTAGAGACCAATCCATAATTTTGTCATCTAACTCCATATTACCAACATTGACTTGTTCAACAATACTTACAATCTAGTTGATGATAGGTGCATCTTCATCAAAATATTGAATGTCAAAAGAATTAACAAAAATATGTTTTACATCATTTAGTACCTGCTTCTTCTTAAGATCTCTTCTTATCTCTTCATGTCTTCTCTTCTTTTCTGAAACTTCTTGTAGAAAAATTATTTTCTCCAAGGTGATATTTTCTAGTTCTATTTTTTTCATCTCAATGATTTCATCCAGACTAACTTCAATATCTAGTGAAGCATCTTTAATTGTTATCTTTTTTTCTTGGTGAAGGAGTGTTTCTATTCAGTACCTCTTTAAAAGCTAGTGAAGGAGTTTCACCACTTGGTTGTGCTTGTGCATCTATTCTTGAGACAATAATAATCGTGCTTTCTTAAGCTTTGTTCAACTCTTTGTTTTCCTCAATATGAGGTGTTGAAAAAATCTTATTATCCAAACTTATTTCTTTCTCTTCACCTATTGCCTCTATACATGTGATCCTTGACTTCTCAGCCTCTAGAATGTCAGGGGTGTGGGCATGTACTGATGACATGCTACTTTATGGACTCAATACATTGGAACTTTCTCTTCTATTATAATCCTCTTTAATGTTTATGGTGTCTTTCATTATTCCCTTGGTTGATAATCCAAAAATGCTTTTCCAAAGAAACTATTCTTGTTGTTTTGTAACTTCCTCTTTATTTTTAAAGATAAAAAGCATTCTTTATTTAGGAACAAATATGCTCAGGTATATTATTTCTAAAATGTGTCTTGTCTCTCTTGTGAGAGATCAAACATGACTCTAAATAATGTGTTAGTTCTTATACTTTTCTCTATTTCATTTGTCTGTTAACATCTCCTTTCTAATATTTGAGATAAGTCCTTGGTATCTTTTTCTCAATTTCACTAGAAGCTAGTTTATGATTAGAAATCATGTCCACCATAGCCTCCTCAATCTTAGTTATATCAAAATGATCTAAAGTATCATGATTTATAAATCTAAAACTAGATAATCCTACAGATTTTCTTAGATCCATACATACCTCTTCAATAGATTTAGATTGTCTTATAGGTGGTCCTTTGACCAATCTCTTTATTTTGTTGATGGGTGCACTAGGCTCTATAGTCTTTGTTGCTCTTTATATAGTCTACTTAGCACTAGAAGCTACCCTAGTTCTTGGCTTGTTTGGTGGTGGATGAGAGAGAGGTGACACTACTAGCTTCTTCTTGGTTCTCTTAACCTTCTTTCTCGGTGGAGTGACAGTAACTAAGGATTTTCCCTTGTCAACTTCTTTATGTTCTCCATGACCTTGTGTTATTTGTAATGGTTATTTACCCTTACCTAGTGTGCCTGGTTTTGCTTCTAATTCTTCAATAATTCTCTTCCTTTTCTTCACCTTTGAATCTATCTTGATATTTACAGTTATTCTTTCTTTTGATTCTTGATATCTCCAAAAGGTTCAGCCTCAACATCTATCTCTCCATTCAACTATGCTCAAATGTTTGCACTTACTACATCACTATCTATCTTTTCTACTTGCACAAAAGTGTTGTCCATATTGAAAAGAAAAAATATGTCACCATAATACCTGTGACCAGCTCTTCAGGTATCCTCTTCCTCAGTTTCATTATTTTCTTAAATTCATCAAAATAAGAATCCATCACTTTCTCAAAAGTTTCTCCCAATTTAGTAATGTACTCATTAATCTACCTTGTCACTAGTTTGTCTTGTTCCCACATAACATTACCAATATGAGGAAAATACTTCTAGATATAAAATAAAATACATACAATGAATGATATAAACTTGCACATTGAATTCTTTTCCTTTCTTATAGATGAAAATTTTTCTACAAGTTAGAGTCTTTGTAACTTAGAAAGATCATACTCATGATCCACAATCATACATGGCACAGTGTTCAATCTACTTGATTGATATAATTTTTTAGCTATCAATCTTACAAAAAAAAATTATCAATGGATCAAAAATATTTGTAATGGATAGAGCATGTCCATTCTACTCAGCTCCTGTATTTGCCTCAATTTCCTCACAACTCAAACATTGCATGGTTTTGTTCTTTACTAGGGTTGGATAGTCTCTAGATATTTGAAAATAATTTATCAATTGTATATTATTTTTGATGTAACAAAAAATTTCATATCTTTACCAGTCAGTGTCTCATGAGCTCACTTGGGCAATGAAGATAGTTTATAGTGTCTGCTGAGCATTTTAGAGTAAACCAAGTTCAAAGGCAGTATGTTTCAAGCTTCACTTGGGCACCAAATAAATTTCACAAGAAGATAGTGTCTACTAAGTTTACTCAAGCACTGAAGAGAATTTTTTAGAAGTTTAGTGTTAACTGTGCTCACTCAATTAACAAAGAAAAATTAGCATGGACCTAGTATTAACAAAGCTCACTCATTTACCAAAGGAATTCAGTTTGGGAAGTAGTATTAACTAAGTTCATGTGGTTAACAAAGGAATTCTAAAGAAAGTCCTTTTGGAGTTAGTGTCTACCAAGCTAGGTCAGCTAACAAAGGATTTTCTCAAATCAACATATTTTGTTTAATGAATTTACTTTTAAAGTCTAGCCAACTTAATGGATGAATATTGAATATTTGTAACTATATTCAAGACAACTTGACAAATAAAAAGATATAAGTATAAGCCTAAGTTGTGGGATAGAGAATGATAAGCATTGGATTGAAAAGATAAACCAAGGAAGCTAATTGGAAGGATAAAAGAGTATCCTGAGTTGACAAAGCTACAATGTTTTATCTAGTGAAGGAGGATCAAGTATTCAAGCCAGAATATAGATCTAAAATTAGTAGTATAGTTGCATTACAAATTAGGTCATATCATTGTTACTCTCTAATAATTTTAGTAGTGTATCAAATTTCTCAATAGAGTTAGCTTAATAGTTATTTTCCAAGTCCTCTAACAAGGTGGCATTTCTAGATCGAATTATCTAAAAACCTATAACAAGGGAACTCCTAATAGGGTTATTAAATCATTTAATAGGGTCACACCTAAAAATGTGTTTTGTAACCTTTAATAGGGCTGGCTCCTAACATGGTTCACTTTAGAAGAGTGAGAAATAGTAACTAGTTACAATTGGTGGTTTGGCCTAAATTGGGTTTCCATATTAAATCTTGGTGTCACATGTGTTCATGTTATTTTCTTTCTATTTTGCAACTAAGTTAATTAAGGTTGATCACACTTAATATCTTAAGATCTGCATGTTGAGTATTTATCGAGTTACAGTTGAAATTCCATTACTTGCTGAGTGATAGTAAATTATTAGTGTTAACCAGTTGCCTCTATGTTAACCAAATTACAACAATATTTTCAGTTTTAGAGTTTAGTTTTGATTTGTATTGACATCTAAGGGATCTAAGATTTATTTTTTCATAACTAATTCACCACTTTCCTCTAAGTTATTCTTCTTATATTTCCAACAATTTGTATGAAATATTTTGGTGCTTGTAGAAAAGGTTTCAAGGGCCTAAGCTAAAGATCAAGATCTCTTATGGAAGGGAGACTCCTGAGATGAACAAAGATAACTTCAAGGCATGGTAGGAAATCATGTGATTGTATTTGGAAACCATTGGACGTTCAAACCTAAAGTACCTAAACACCAAGTATGTGGCACCTACTAGAACTATGACTATTGAACAAATCACAAAATGGAAGAATCATAATATCATGATGATTAATATTGCTTCGATTCTTAGCTATACGAAATTTGATGAATTCAAAGACTATGATACTTCTCTTTATATGTGGATCAAGTTGAAGGACATCAATGGAGGCGATGATAATGTAAGAAGAGCAAAGGAAAAATGTCTTAGAAGACAATTGGATAAAATAAGGATGAGAGATGATGAGAATATTGCAAAATATAGTGAAAGAATAAAAGCTAGTGTTTGTACAATCAGAGCCTTAGGAGGAAAGATTAAAGATGAGATAGCAGTAAGGATAAAAGAAGAAACATGTGTTACCCTTTTATAAAGGAAAAGGCTAACAAAAGTATAATTGTTCACCTTCAATGACATTAAATTCATATTATTGCATAGAATTTGAAAATGAAGTAAACTAATGAAATGTGTAGAAATGGATGAAGTTTAGGATTATAAATTTTAATAAATATTAGGAATAAGAAATGATATATGTTCCTATTATTTAAAGATAAATTTTTGGTTGTTTAAAAATGTTGGAAATTAAGGGTCTAGTTCCCAACACAAAACTACATAGAAATAAACTTATTTCCCTTTGATCTTAGATTATGTTATAGGTACATATGTAGATAGAACAATCAAAACTAAGAATTGGCTTTAGAACTATAATTTATCTTCTATATTGATTCAAATTTCAACTCACCTCAAATTGATAGTTTTCATCTCCCACCACATTTTTCAAAATAAATCTACTCTAACCAAAAGAAAAACTATACATTCTAGAAGAGAACTCTCTCCTCTAGAACCTCATATAATTTTTAATATTTTTTTTATGATTTAATATTTTTTTCCTTTTAAAAATTGACATCTTCGCAAGTGTTAAAATACATACTTGTATAATTTTTAAATTATGATATACTATATCTAATTAAAACTCTATGAACTCTATATGAGAATATTCTTGACTTTGAGTTCTATAAAATGGGGTTTATATTATATTAAAAAATATCCTAAAAAATAGTAGGAGTTATTGAAACATCAATTTTCTAAAACAATTTTATTTCTTTAGTAATTGGATACTAACTAGTACATAAAATCCATTTAATAGACATTTCCAATTGGAAATTGTGTGAGACCAGATATAACTTAGTTATAATAAATTTATCAAGATTATATGTTTGAAAGAAAAATAGATTTTTAGATAGAAATAGTTAAATTTAGTTGTTATGATAATTCAACCTAAAAGGTGACACAACTTTATACTTTTACCTACAAGCAAGTTTCCCAGAACACTTCTTCTTATATATGGAATTAGGATGTCAAAAATTGAAGATATGAGATGAAATCCCAAGAATTATATATCATTGGATGTAATAATGGGAAGACTGATATCATTTGAATTAGATAACTATGACAATTATGTTCCTAACACTAGCAACCTTGAGTTTGTATTTCAAGCCAAGATATCACTAAAGAAGAAAGTTACAAAATCTAAAAAGCAATCTGACAATGAGGAGGAAGATGGTTATGATGAAGATCTTGAATTCATTAAAGAACTATTCATAAGAATATTTCCCAAGGACAAAAGGAAGTAAAAAGCAAAATTTCCTTTGATCTTCTTTTCATATGAAGAGGCTGGTCACGACACTGCAAGGTGTCCAAATAGAGAAGGAAACTAAGAAAAGAAGAATGACAAGTACAAGAGCAAGAAGGAATTCAAAACCTACAAATTCTACAAGGACAAAGGTAAGAAATCTTGTTATATTGCTAAAGATTCTAAAAGTAGTGAAGAACAAGATGAAATTTTCTACATTGTTGTTAAGGATGAATCAGATGATGAAAATGATAAATTGAAACTTATCTCACATATTAGTAAGAATGATACAAGGATTATTGATAGTGGTTGTTATCACCACATGAATGGTCACAAATCTAAATTTGAGAACTTAGTACACTATGATGGTGGAAGTGTTATATTTTGCAATGATGAACCATGTTATGTGAAAGGTAAAGGTTGTATTGCACTAACCAATGATTTTAGATGTGATAATGCCTATTGGGTTGAAGGACTAAAGCATAATCTACTTAGCGTGGCTTAATTGAATATAATTGGATTCGAGGTAGAATTCATGAATGGAAAGGCCAATCTATTGGATGGAAAAGGAAATCAAGTTGAGGTTGGAAAGCAAACAAAAGGTAACCTATTCTCCCTAGATATTAATGAAAGTTCATGGTTGATTGCTCAAGTAGAAGAAAGTTGGTTATGGCATAAGAGGTTATGTCATGTGAATTTTGTTACCCTAATAAAAATAAGAAAGAAAAGAAGGGTTAGAGGCATTCCAAGCTTGAAGAAACCTGACATGGTCATGTACATGAATTGTCAAATTGATAAGATGCGAAGGGAAAGTTTTAAAAGAAATAACTATCATTCTAAAGAAGTTCTTGAGTTGGTCCATACAAAGCTTTGTGGACCTATTTCCAGAGAAAGCTACACAGGAGATAATTAATTTATTTTATTTATTGATGATTATTCTAGAATGATGACTATTATATATCTAAAGGAAAAATTAGAAGCTTTTCAAAAGTTTAAATGGTATTTGGCTAGATTAGAGAAAGAAAAAAGGAAGAAACTGAAATTTTTGAGTTTAGATAGAGGAGAAGAATTCATTTACAATGAATTAAGTGAATTATGCAATGAGAGAGGAATCTAAAGAAAAGTGTTTGCACCTAGTACACCTTAGCATAGTGGCAATATTGAAAGAGGGAATAGAGCAATCATGGACTGCATAATGACCCTTATGATAGAAAAGAATGTTACTATCAAATACAAGAAGGAAGAAATTAACATTGCAATTCATATCTTAAACCAAGTCCAATTGATGAAAGATTCAAATCATAAACTTTTTGAGTTATGGTATGATTATAAACCTAACATATGTTACTTCAAAGTATTTGGCAGTAAATGTTATATCTTGAAGGAGTGTAGAAAAATAAAATTTGATATCAAAAGTGATGAAGGAATATTTCAAGGATATTCTAAAATGAGAAAATCTTATAAATGCATGAATCTATCAGCTCATAAAATTATAGAAAGTGCACATGTGAAGATTGATGAGTTTGTAGAAAATAGAAAAGAAAAAAGCAGCAAGGAAACTGAAGACTACATAAACTTTATTTTCTATGAGTCTAATATTTTTCCTAATATTCAAGAAAATGGGAATCAATAGCCTTCACCACCTAAGTCCCCAAAATCTCTAGTGCAAAAAGATTTTCAGCAAGTGCAAACTGAGTCATCAGAATGACCTGAGTGATTAAAAGGACCCAAGTTTCAGCAAGTAGAAACTAAGTCACAATCTAATGGACCCAAGTCATAGATAGTGATACCTAAGCATGAAACATAAGATCATGGTGAAGCTAGTAATTTTAGAAAGAAGGAGACCAGACTTCCTGGATATGTCATAAGACATCATGTACCTAAGAAAATCATTGAAGATAAATCAGTTGGTGTATAGTGAAAAAGAACAAGTTAAAAAGTACATGATTTCTTACTGAATTTGAACCTAGATCTGTAAAAGATGCATTAGGGAATGAAAGTTAGATTGAAACTATGTATGAAGAAATTGATCAGATTGAAAGAAATTAGACTTTGTTTATTTGTCCTAGACCCAAGGTTAAGAATATAATTGGTACAAAATGGGTATTCATAAATAAGTTGAATGAGAATGGAGAAGTTTCAAGAAACAAGGAAAGGCTAATTTGCAAGGGTTATGCTCAAGGGGAAGGTATTGACCATGGAAAAAAAATTTCTCATGTTGCTAGACTTGAAGTTTTTAGAACACTCCTTGTTCATGCATCACACAAAACATTCAAAGTGTATTAGATGAATGTGATATTAACATTCTTAAATGAAATCTTAGAAGAGGAAGTCAACATTGAGAAACCATAAGGTTTTGTTACATCAATCCTAGCAAAAGGAACATGGTTTGCAAACAACACAAAGATTTGTATGGTCTCAAATAATGCCCCAAATCATGGTGTGAGAGATTGCACAAGTATCTTATAAAGATTGGTCTTCAAATATCTAACGATAACAATAGCCTATACATCAAAGAAGGATTAGATAAGCATATTATGTTGGTAGAAATATTTAGGGATGATACATTGTTTACTAGAAATGATGATCTACGTAAATCTTTTTGTAAGGAAATGAATAAGGAATTTCAGATGCCAATGTTTAGGAAGATCATATTCTTTGTTGGCTTGGAGATTCAATAGAAGAATGATGGTATCTATATTACTCAATCAAAATTCATCAAGGAGATACTAAAGAAGTTTGGAATGGAGGATTCTAGACCAATTGGAACACCTATGTCAACTAGACATAAGCTTTCCAAAGATGATGATTCAAAAGAAGTAGATTAGACTACAAATAGTTCAGTGATTGGAAAACTTTGGTGTGTGGTGCATACAAGACCTGATATAGAATTAGCATTTGGAATGGTGGTTCGATTCTATGATAATCCAAAAGAAAATCATATGGTGGAAATCAAAATAATCATGAGTTATCTAAAGGGTACTAAATATTATGTTTTGTGGTATAAGAAAAGAGGAATGTTTGAATTGAAAGAATTCACCAATGCTAATTGGGCATGTAACATTGATGATAGGAAGAGCACTAGTGGTGGAGCATTTCTTCGTGGAAAGAGTATAGTATCTTGGAAAAGAAAGAAAGAAAACTATATCTGTCAGTCAATTGTAGAAGAAGAATATGTTGCTATATTAGTCAATTGTTCAAATATTGTTAGGATCAAACAATTGTTGACAGGTACAAAGGAAGAAATCAAAGATCTGGTTGTTATTTTTTATAACACTAGTGCAACTAGCATTTCCAAGAGACCTGTGATGCATACCAAAACCAAGAATATTGTAGTTAAGTACCATTTCTGAAGAGAATTAGTGCAATATAAGGAAGTAAGATTGGAATATGTGAATACAAAAGAATAGATTGTAGATATATTCATGAAACAATTACCTAAGGATGTATTTTTGTACCTAAGAGATAACCTAACAATGATTCCCCTATCTAAATCTCATTGATTAGATTTCAGTGATGCATCAAAGAAGCATGTTGAAGATCACTCAAATTGATTCAGTATTGTAAAGGAAAGATTGTATATGAATCGATACATTAGGTACATGGAAGTTCACTGAATTCTATCTTTGGCATAGTTTATCGAAGAGAAAGAGTTCTACCATATATTGGAGAAATTTTATATTTGATAAAGGGAGAATTCTATCATATATCATAAATGTGAAAGAGGGAGAATGAACTTGAGTTTGATATTGCAGTCATTGTAATTAGATTAATTAGAAAATCATTCCACAGGGAGAGATTGATGTTAGAGAAAGTTTACATTAATAGAGGGAGTTCTGATGGATAAGAATTGGAAAAGGATATTATCGTTACTTTTATTTTTCTCTAAAAATTTCATTGTATTATGACATGTTGTGTTTCAATCAATGCAAAAGAGGGAGACTGTTGAAAATAATTGATCAAATGTATGTTTTCTTCAATGTCACAAAAAATGTAATATCTTTACCAATTACTATTTTCCAAGCTCACTTAGATGATGGAGGTAGTTTCTAGTGTGTGTTGAGCATTCCAAAGTAAATCAAGTTTAGAGATATTTTGAGCCAAGCCTTAGTCGGGCACCAAAGATTGTTTCTAGGAAGACAATGTCTACTAAGTTCACTCAGGCACCAAAGAGAAGTTTGTAGAAGTTCACTGTTAATCAAGCTCACTTGGTTAAAAAAGAAAAGTTAGCATGAAACTAGTGTTAACTGAGCTCACTTAGTTACTAAATAAATTTAGTTTACGATGTAGTATTAATTGAGTTCACGTGGTTGACAAAGGAAGTTTGAAGAATTTTTTTTCTGAGTTAGTGTCTACCGAGCTGGGTTCTCTAAAGAAGGATTTTCTTAAATCAACATATTTAGTTTAATGAATTTATTTTTTAATTCTAGAGTCTACTTAAGGGATGAATAATGAATATTTTTAAGTGTATGGAAGCCAACTTGACAAAGAAAAAGATATAAGTAGAAGGTCAATTTGTGGGATTGGAGATGAGAAGCATAGGATTGAAAAGATAAACCAAGGAAGTGAGTTGGAAGGATAGAAGAGTACCCTGAGTTGACCAAGCTGAAAAGTTTTATATGATATAGGATGATCAAGTTGCCAAGCCATAACATAGATTTGAAATCAGAAATATAGTTGGATCATTAATTAGGTCATGTCATTGTTACTCTCTAATAATTGTAGTAGTGTACCAAATATCTTAATAGAGTTAGCTTAATAGCTATTTGCAAAATCCTCTAAGAAGATGGTATTTCTAGATCAAAGTGTCTAAAGACCTCTAACAAGGCCACTCCTTATAGGGTAATTAAATCCTTTAATAGGGTCACACCTAACTATGTGTTTTGTAACCTTTAATATGGTTGGCTCCTAATAGGTCTCACTTCAAAAGAGTGAAAAATAGTAACTAGATGCAATTGGTAGTTTCTTCCAAAATTGGGTTTCCACATTAAATCTTGGTGTCCCATGTGTTCATGTAATTTTATTTCTATTATACAACTATGTTACTTAAGGCTAATCACACTTAATATCTTAGTATCTACATGTTTAGTATTTACTGAGTTACAATTGATATTTCAGTACTTGTCAAGTGATAATAAGTTATTAGTGGTAATAGAGTGCCTCTGTGTTAACTGAGTTACAATAATATTTTTAGTTTCAAAGTTTTGTTTGGATTTCTATTTACATCTAATGGATTTGGGATTTTTTTTTTGGGTAACTGATTCACCCCTCCCCTTTGAGTCACTCTTATATTTCTAGCACTAAACCTACGAATCATTTTCTTCACACTTGCATGGGTCTATCATGTAACCATTACCTCATATCATGGATTCAATCTTGAAATTTCTTAGGAAATATAGGGCATGAGTTAACCCTTTCCTTCCAATAAATTTGAATTCTTCCTTTAAGACTCCTTCATTGCAGAACTTCTCATATGCTACTCTAATTTCATAGTCTCCTAATTCTCCAAATTTACACATGTAACAACCTCTAACATCATGAATCATAGTAACTTTAGGTGGTATCAAGGATAAGACACCCATTGAATCTCCTTTCATCAAATTTTTTGAATAGCATGAAACTTTGGTGGAGGAAAAGCATCACTCTTCACTAGTTGAATTCTACTATTAGGGTTTAGATTTCTTTCCTCTCTAAATTACTCTGCATGGTTTTAATCTTCGTTTTTTAAAGCTTATCATTGAAACTTCTCTACAGAACTTTCACTCATCACTCAAATTGCAAAATCACTCTGTGCTCTTGAAATATGTTTGCAAGGTATGAGATAATGTCTTCAAAATTTTATATATACCTTCTTTCAATTGATTTAGGGTGTCCATTAATTCTTTGTACTCATGTAGGTGTAAGCCATATGTCTTAGTCAATATTGATGGCTTTAAACTAGGTCTTTAATTTACAATGTGATCTCTTCCATATTGCTTGGTCTCTACCATTCTACTTTTGAAGTGCTTAGTCTATATTGTAGTCCTCTTTCAACATAGAAAATTTTACAAACACGTGACAACCTTTCACAAATTTGTTCTTATGCATTTTCATATATTCAAATATGAACTTTTCGGACCCTTACATGTAAAGAAATTATGTATGATATATCAACAAGGTATTCAGTTCCATACATACCTTTCTTGTTTAGTTTGAGATGACATGACCACCTTCTCCATTGGATTAGGTGACCTTAGCTCCATTTCCTCCACTATTTCCATATTCTGCTCTCTTTTTCCAATTTTGATTATTTTCCTTCCTAATTTTCTCAATTTATACTTAGCCTTCAAATTTTCCTTTGTATTTTGTGTAATTTTCTAAACATAATCAAATCCTACAATTATTGTTTAGATTTCAAAACTTGTGACATTTGGAGCATGCATTGTTAGGTGTATAATTATTCCTCTAACTTGTCTAGTAGGGTTTTTTCTATGATCTAAATTCAAGTGGTCCATTCCCATACTTTTGACAATTATAAAAATTTCCTACAAATCTAGGTGTAGTAGGTGTATCCACCATTCTTGACCTACACTCATGTATTTGATTTCTTTATTTCTTGTAGTAAAAATAATAACCAGTAAATATAGGTTTAGAATTTTGCATACTATGTTTCCTTTGACAAATATTTTCAGTATAACCAAGTTTTACATAGTGATATCATGTTGGTTTCTCCTTTGATATTGCCTTCCTTAGTTCTCCATTGCTAGATCATTCTCCTTGCTTAGTGCATAAATTTCCTAACCCATTAGAATAACTAGATCACTTCATAAGCTGTTCAAAGTTCTTTATTGCCTCTTTTGGTTTGTTGAATCTCTCCATAGATTATTTCTTAATTTTTAGTCCATTCTTTGATATGTCCTTCTATGACTTGAGATTTGAAATTTCCACATCCTTGTGATTGAATTCCTAATTCCTAATTATTAGTTTATTCATCAGATCTAGTTGAGTTTTTGTGAGCTTTTGCACATCTAATATCCTTTCTTCATTTTTGATAGTCATTATCCTTTTGTCTTCTTCAACCACAGTCCTATCTTCTTCAATTTTTTTGTTTTGTTCATTCACTTCACATAGTGTTACTGATTGGATTCCATGTTCTATTTTCAATCCTCTTATTTCTTTATTTAAGAGTTTATTCTTTTCAAATAGATCTATAGATGCTTTGTCACTTGGATTGATTGATTGAAATAGTTATTCACTTTAAACTTATTGATAGGAAAAATATTTTATTTGGATGGAAAATTCCTTTCTCCTTTTTTGGGAATCCTTTAGATCTTGTCCTACTTTCTCAAGTTTCTATAGTATGAGTTGGATATCAATCACCTCATTGCTAATAACCTTGTCCAATTTGAATGCCTTCATCTCCAAGATCTAAACTCCAAGTGATTAAGCATCTCTCACAGAACCAAATCTCTAATACCAAATGTTGATTGATGAAGTTGTAAATAGGATAAATAAGATACTAAGAGGGGATTTGAATTTGAATCTTAAACACTTTTCACTTTTCACCAATTCATTTGCATTTATAAATAAACTTGTGCATTTGAAACTTGTAATGATATCTTGATGTAACATGTAAGTTTGAACTATCACATGCATGAAAATAAACACATAACACTATTTTTTTACCCAAAAACCCTCCAAGATGAATGTAGAACTTGAGTGGGGATGAAACCCACAAATATTCACTACTGTAGTAATAAATTTAACTGGTTAAGGTTAAAATATTTAATCATTAAATATGATCTACCCTATGAGGGGCCTACACTATTGAAAACTTAAGAGACTTCTAGGCCCCACCTTGTTAGAGGATTTAACACATACACTTAAAAAAGACTCTATTTGGATATTTAAAAGGATTTGTTAGGACCACTGTATTAAGAGATTTACCCTAATTATAGTTTACTAGAATTGATTTGGTATCTGACTCTTAGTTTTCTCTATAAGCTGATCTTGAGTCTCCTCTTTTCTAACTCATGCTCTCCTCAAATTTGATAATCCTTGTCTGCCCCTTTCACTTCACTACCTTGAATAGGTCACTTCCTCTCTTAAGTGATAATAGAACCCTTCACTAACTTTTTATCTGACTTCAATATCATAATGTTCCTTGTTTGCGTACATACGCTTCTCTTCTCATCTCCCCTCTTCTTTCTATGACTCACACATGTTTGATCTAGGTTAAGATCTCTATTGTTTAAAAAGGGTTTCATAAATAGCTTTCTAGATAATTCTATATTTTTCCTCTTCATTTGTATTGTTGATCACACAATATAGAGACTTGTCATCCACTCTTTGTAGAAAACTCTACATGTATTAAATGTTCTCTAACAAGCTCTAAAGACTTTAAATGTTACATGTCCAAGTCTACTTGTAAAATGTGTTACCTCAAAATTTGTTCCATTTTAAACTTTTATGTAACCTCTTAATTGTTCAATCTTTCCTATTTTCTAATGCTCGACCTATGTTTTTCTCACCACACACTATATAACTAGGAACTTGTATGCTTGATATTTTCCTAGTCATTGTTGAGCTTGGCTCATATAGAAAATTCTTGGTGACTATAAACTTACTTGGCTCCTATAGAGCTTAGTAGATACTTGATTATGTACATGACTTGGCTTATGTAAAGTAGGTTGTTCATAGTGATGATCATCTGACTCTATCTTGTAAATGACTAAGTATTTAAAACTAATATACAATAATGATTAGAGATACCAACACTTACATCATTTATTAAGATAACCCAAGATTGAGTAGAAGACAAGGCTCCAAATGCATCTCCTTTTATTGTTATCTTAGGGTAGGCTTTGAACTTAGGAGAATTGCATGATTCATTACAAATTAACCGATTATCACTAACCTTAGATTATTACTCTTTCTCCATTGTAGAAAAAAATATTCCATAGTTATTGTATAGGGTTTGATCAATGATTTTTGCTACACTTGGTATTAACTTAGATATTGAATCACACTTATTTTCCAAATGGATGCTGAAAAATCTTTTCTCAAATAACAAAAAATAGTTTTAAATTACTCTAGCTACTTGATCTAGTGAAAATTTGAATGCATGATATGTAAAATAAAAAATTATACAAAAGAATAAAAGCTATGACAAGTAACCTTAATACATAAAATAGGAAACAAAAACAAAAAGACAACACAAGGACTATAAATCAATAGCCTAATCTACAAGGATATTCATCTTCATAGTAGAGGCCTTCAGCTCATCAATTTCTTTGTCATCCATAACCTTTGTCTTCTTTGAATTAGCCCTTGTGCATTTACATGGGAGTTGATCCTCTTTCATGTCCTTAAAACCTTGAATTCTCCCCTATTCTAGTTTGTCCAACAAAATCTTTATGTTCTCCACTAAAGTCATCAAGATGGAACAAATTTGGTTTATAAGTTTCTTTACTATATTTACAGTATTGTCAACATTATTTCTGATAACATCCATATTTTTATGTATATCATTCATCATTTATTCCATGGTTGTATTATTGGCTTCTAGAGATGAGATTCTCTTTATTAAATTCTTGACTGCTTCCACATTTCCAATAAAATCTAAGAGTCTATCCAAATGCTGACCAAGAATCCACTCACCTCTAGTAGTCATGCTTAGCTGATCAAAATCCCTCTTGATATCCTACATCTATTCCTTCATACTGCTAATGTCCCTTTTTAGCACACTCAACTTTCCTAAGATTCCATTCATATGCCCCTATGTTGAACACAATTGATTATTTTTGTATTGTCTTTCATGTTACAGAAAATATCATATCATTTCTAGCTAGTGTATACCAAGCTCACTCGAGCAATGAAGACAGTTTCCCATGACTTCCAAGAATTACAGAGTTTTCCAAATTCAAAAGTCAATGTCTACCAATTTTACTCAGTCATCAAAGGAAAGTTTGTAGAATTTGAATGACAATTGATCTCACTCAGTTAATGAAGAAAATGTTGAATGGAACTACTATTAAATGAGCTCACTTGGTAACCAAAGTAACATTGTGAATATGTAGTGTTAACCAAGTTCACTTGGTTAACAAAGGAAAATCATTTTTGAGTTAGTGTCTATTAAGAATAGTCAACTAACATAAGATTCTTTTGTTTTGGCATATTGAGTTCAATTGATTTAATTGTTTGTCCTAGCTAACTGGAAAAATGAATATTAAGTATTCTAAGTTACATTAAAGTAGGCTTGACACTATTTAAGATATAAATATAAGGCCAAGTTGAGGATTGAATGAGTGGAACATAATAGAAGATTTGATGATGCTTAGAGGAAGCGAAGTAGAAGGATAAGAAGAATATCCTTTTGAGCTACAAAGATGCATTCAATTAGGAAGGATCAAGTATTCAAGCTAGACTTGAGATTTATAATCAACTATTTAGTTGCATAAGAAATTAGGTCATTTCATTTTTGCTCTCTAACCATTGTAGCAGTGATCTAAATATCTTAAATAAATTGGCTTAACAACTACTTATAAATTGTCTAACAAGGTGGCATTTCTATTCAAAGTGTCTAAAGACCTCTAACAAGGCCACTCCTAATAAGGAAATTAAATCCTCTAATAGGGTCACTCCTAATAGTGTATTTTGTAACCTTTAATAGGGTTGACTCCTAATAGGGCTCATTTTAGAAGAGTAAAAATTAATCACTAGTTGCAATTGGTAGTTTTTCCCAAATTGGATTTCCACATTAAATCTTAGTGTCACTTATGTTCATGCTATTTATTTTATGTGTATGCAGCTAAGTTAATCTTGAGGTTTATCACACTAAGATAAGTATATTCAGTTATTGCTAAGCTGTAATATTTTCTAGTTTAAGTTGAGTGCATGTGTGTTTGCTGAGTTAAAGGAGAATATAATTTAGTTAGATTTTTTATTTGTATTTACATCTAAGGGATTTGGGATTTATTTGTAGAAACTAATTCACCCCTCCCCTATCAATTACTCATCTAATATTTCCAACAATTGGTATCAGAGCTTCTTGGTGCTTGCAAAAAAGATTTCAAGGACCTAAGCTAAAGATCAGGATGTCTTATAGAAGGGAGATCCCAAATCTAAATAGAGATAACTTCAAGGCATGGTAGAAAATCATGAGGCTACACATGGAAACCATTGGAGATTCAGTGCTACAATATATAGATGCCAAATACAAGTCTCCTACTAGAACTATGACTATTCAAGAAATTTCAAAGAAGAAAAGTCATAATATCATTATGATTGATACTTCTTCATCTCTCAACTATGCCAAATTTGATGAGGTCAAAGATTGTGGAACTACTTATAAAACATGGATAAAGCTAAAATCCATCTATGGAGGAGATGAAAATGTAAGGAGAGCCAAAAAAGAAAGTCTTAGAGAACAATTTGATCAGATGAAAATGAGAGAGGATGAAAACATTACAAAATATGTAGAAAGAATCAAAGCTAGTATTAGTGGTATCAAAGCCTCTAGTGGAACAATTGAAGATGTAATAGTGGTAAGCAAGGTACCTAGAAGCCTTCTTCCTTTCTATGCAATTAGAGTGTCTATTATTCAAGAGATGAGATGTGATATAAGTAATAATATAACTTTGCATGATCTAGTGGGAAGATAAGTATTTTATTCTATTTGTGGACGATTATTCTAGAATGATGACTATAATGCACCTAAAAGAAAAATATGAAGCTTTTCAAAAGTTTAAGTGGTATATGGCAAGAGTAGTTGAAATGTTTGAGATTAGATAGATATGGTGAATTCATTTCTAATGAGTTCAATGAATTCTACATTGAGAAAGGAATTAAGAGACAAGTATCACCCCCTAGTAGACCTAAGTAGAATGGTCTAGCTGAAAGAAGGAATAGATCCATCATAGATTTTGCAAGAACCTTAATGATAAGAAAGAGTGTTGAAATCAAATATTGAAAGGAAGAAATCAATACTATAGTGCATACCTTGAATAGTGTACAATTGAGGAAAGACTCAAATCAAACTCCTTATGAAATATGGTATGGCTACAAACCTAATGTAAGTTACTTGAAAGTATTTGGTAACAAATGCTATATCCTAAAGGAATCTAGGAGAGCTAAATTTGATGTCAAAGGTGATTAAGGCATATTACTAGGATATTCCTTTGGAAGTAAAGCATACAAGTGGTTGAATCTAACTACTCATAAAATCATAGAATGTGTACATGTGAGAATTGATGAATTTGCAAAAAGAGTGAAGAAGAAAGTACTAGAGAACCTAAGGATTACAAAAGATTTGTTTACTATGAACCTAATACATTTCCCAATCTATTTGGAAGTCTAAAATCCTCACCTCTTGAGTTGCCAATATATCCAAAACCGATCGAGTTACAACTAGTGCAACCTGAGTCATAGTTAGCAGATACCAAGTTGTTGCTTGAGCAAACCAAGTCTGATCAACTTGAGTCATAGATAGTGAAACCTGAGCTTGATATAGAAGATAATGAAGAGGCTCATGGAACATATTATATATCAAAAGTACCTATGTTAGCAAGATATATTTGAAGGTACCATGCACTTGATTAGATCATTAGAGACAAATTAGATGGAACAATGACAAGAAACAAATTGAAAGGAAGATGTTTTCTTGCTAAATTTGAACCTAGAAATATTTAAGGTGCTTTAGATAGTGAAAGTTGGACTAAAGCTATGAATGAAGAAATAGAATAGATATAGAAGACTAATAATTGGACTCGTGTTCCTAGACTGAAGGATAAATAAGAAATTGGCACAAAGTGGGTATTCAAAAATAAGTTAAATGAAGATGGAAAAGTTTCAAGAAATAAAGCAAAGTTAACTTGTAAAGGTTATTCTCAAGAAAATAGTATTGATTATGGTGAAATTTTTTCTACTATTGCAAGACTAGAAGGTATCCGAACTTTACTAGCATATGCTTCACATAGAGGATTTAAATTTTATCAATTAGATGTAAAACATGTATTATTGAATGCAATTCTTGATGAGGAAGTCTACATAGAACAACTTTAAGGTTTTGTAGATCCTAGAAAAAAGGAAATGGTCTAAAAATTACACAAAGAGTTGTATGGTCTCAAGCAAGCTCCTAGAGTTTGGTATGAAAGACTTCATAGCTATCTGATAAAGATTGGTTTTCAAGGAACAAATGATAGCAATAGTTTATATATCAAAGAAGGACCAGACAAGAAGATTGTATTGGCAGAAATATTTTTGGATGACACCTTATTTAAAGGAAATGATGACTTATGGAAAGCATTGTATGTATAGATGAGTGAAGAATTTGAGATGTCCATGTTTGGATAGATAAAATTACTTTTTGGATTACATATCCAATAGAAGAAAGATGTTATCTAGATTACTCAATCCAAATATATCAAGTAGATACTACAAAAATTTGGAATGGAAGATTTAAAAGTTATTGAAACACCTATTTCTAGTAGACATAATCTTTCCAAAAATGATGATTTGAAAGAGATAGATTGAACCAAATATAGATCAATGATTGGAAAATTGCAATATGTAGTGCATACAATGCTTTCTATTACATTAGCAGTTGGTATGTTGGCAAGATTCTAAGAAAATACAAAATAAAATAACATGATGACAATTAGGAGAATCATGAGATATCTGAAAGGTACTGAGGACTATAGATTATGGTACAAAAAATGAGGCAATTTTGATTTGAAAGCATTCAAAAATGCTAATTGGGTAGGAGGTGTTGATGATAGAAAAAACACAAGTGGTGGAGCAATATTTCCTAGTAAAAGACTAGTGTCTTGGGAAAGTAAGAAGAAGAATTGTATTTCTTAGTCCATAGTAGAGGCAGAATATGTGGCTATGAAGATAGAGATCAAGGATCTAGTGGTTATCTTCTATGATAGCATGAGTGCAATTAATATATCCAAAAATTCTATGATGTATGCCAAAACCAAGAACATTACGAAAAATTATCATTTTTTGAGAGAATTGGTACAAGATAAAGAAGTAAGATTGGAATATGTGAATACTAAAGAGCAAATTGCATATATATTCACTAAGCCATTACCTAAGGATGTTTTTTTGTATCTAAGAGGTAATTTAGGGGTAGTTCCACTATTTGAAGCTCACTAAATATAGTTTAGTGATGCATCAACTAGATCATGTAGAAGATCAGATAGTTGATGTTTTATTGACAAGACACATTGCAAATGAATCAGTATATGAGGTACATTGATATTCTTTGAACATTGTCTTTGGAATGAGATATCAAAGAGGGAGAATTTTTTTTCTCATATCTCATAGAAACTTTATTACTTAAGAGATTTCATAGAAGAAAAACTTGGTCTCATATCAAAGAAGGGAAGTTTTCTATAAGAAGAAGATGTTGAAGATAGAGTTTTGCTGAGAGAGGGAGAAACTAAAGGCAGAGGGAGTTAACACGGATAGAGGGAGTTGTCATGAATCAAAATTAGAATAAAACTAAGGCTATGTTCCTTTATTTATTCTTTCTCTAATTTTTTAAATTTTATTATGACATGTTGTGTTGCTATCAATACCAAAGAGGGAAATTTTTGAAAATAATTGATTAATTGTGTATTGCCTTAGATGTTACACAAAATGTCTTATTATTGTTAGTCAGTATACTCTAAAATTTCTTAGGTGATGAAGATAGTTTCCTATATCTATCAAGCATTCCAAAATTTTCCAATTTTAGAAATCAGTGTCTACTAAGTTCACTCGATTGTCAAAGGAATGTTTGTAGAACTTTAGTGTTGACCAAGCTCACGTAGTTAATGAAGAAAATGTTGGATGGAACTAGTGTTAACTGAGCTCACTTGCTTACTAAAGGAATTTTTTGAATTTTTAATGTTAATCGAGTTCACTTGGTTAAAATAGGAAAATCATTTATGAGCTAGTGTCTACTGAGCATGGTTAGCTAATGAAGGATTTTCTTGTTTTGGCATATTGAGTTCAATTGATTTAATTATTGGTTCTAGCCAACTAAGGAGATGAATATTAAGTATCTAAGTTGTATTCAAGATGACTTCACATTGTCTAAGATATAAATATAAGGTCAAGTTGAGGATTGAATATGTGGAACATAGTAGAATATTTGATGATGCTTAGAGGAAGTGAGGTAGAAGGATATGAAAAATATCTTTTTTGAGCTATAAAGATATATTTGATCAAGAAGGATCAAGTATTCAAGAAAGAATTTTGATCAATAGTCAAGAATTTAGTTGCATCAAAAATTAGGTCATTTCATTGTTACTCTCTTACCATTGTAGCATTGTTCTAAATCTCTTAACTGAGTTGGCTTAAAAGCTATTTGTGAATCCTCTAACAAGGTGACATTTCTATTTGAAGCATCTAAAGACCTCTAAAAATGCCACTCCTAACAAGGTGATTAAATCCTCTAATAGGATCACACCTAATAGTGTGTTTCATAGTCTTTAATAGGGTTGGCTCCTAATATGGTTCACTTTAGAAGAGTGAAAATCAGTAACTAGTTGTAATTGGTTGTTTTTCCCAAATTGGGTTTCCATGTTAAATCTCGGTGTCACTTGTGTTCATGCTAATTATTTTATGTGTATGCAACTAAGTTAATCTTAAGATTAATCACATTAAGATTAGTATATTTAGTTATTTCTGATTTGTAGTATTTGATAGTGTAAACTAAGTGCATGTGTGTTTGTCGAGTTACAATAGAATACAGTTTAATCAAATTTTTCATTTGTGCTAACACCTAATGTATCTAATATCTATTTTCTAGTAACTATTTCACCCCTCCCCTCTTAGTTACTTCTCTTATATTTCCATCACCCTATTCATCATGGGTATTGCTTGGATTTAGGTTTTCCATGTCGATATCCATAGTATCTTTTTTATTTTTTTCCTCCTTGATTCCTATGTCCTCAACCTTCCCTATAGATAACACCTTCTTACCTCTCAGCTCCTTTTTTATCAAATGCTCATTATTTGAGAGAATGTTCATAACTCTATTAGTTTTCTTCGAAATATAAGTTTTGCCTTTGGTTTTACTCCCTTTATCCTCCTAAAAATCATCATCAGATCCCATCTCCATCTCATAATCTACCTCCATACTTTTTCTTTTCTTAGTAGACAAGCTCCTAGGCAACAGGTTTTTCCTCTTCTTATCAACCAGCTCATTTTCCCCCTCCTCTGTTTCTTCTTCATATACCTTATCATGATCACTTCTCTCTATATCATACAAGGTGTATCAACTTTTTAAGATTTAAGAAGATTCATAATCAACACCATCAAACCCTCATGGAAAGCATGATCCTAATCCAGTTCCTTTCTAGATAGCTAAAATAGTATTATCTAGTGATTGCCTTAGATAGAAAGGGAAATTAATTCTAACCCTATGCCTAAAATAATTTACCAACATAAAGTGGTGCCCAAAAATCTTTGTAAAATGGCAATCAAGGGTTAGGTATTCAATCACAACAAACATAATAAACCTTCAAGGTCAACTCCACAAAATCATCAAAAACATGTTCATACACCTTCCTATCCATGTAGAAGTTGATCACATCCATATCAAGATTTGTGGATTTAGCTATAATGTTCTCCATGACATCCATTCTTTTTCTTCCCACCACAATGCTTCCATTCTTTTGTGTCTTGATAAACTAGTCGGTGAAGGAAAGATTATTGCCCTTGAACTTCTCCATTCCCTTTCGACTTGTGGCCTCAACCCTCTTTCACTTACCACCCATATTCCTCAAACTACAATAATTCCTTATGATCCTAACAAGTTGTGATGAAGTGGACATCTTTGTGTCAAAATAAAAAAAAGGTTTTATCTTTTGTATAAATACTGACAATCCATGTGGTAATGAATGAGTTGTCTCGTCAAATATAATCATAAACTACAACTCTCCATTCTTGTGCAAATCATAATTGTTCCTAAATGGCATTTCCATCATTATTAAAACTCTTTTACATACTTCCAATATTTTCATACTTTATCAAGGATAGCTTGTTAGTAGGGTTGTTGTCACCATAATTTCATATCATCTTTGTATGACTTTTAAATACCATGTTCATATTCAATCAGCTAGTTTGCTAGTTTCTCTATAGGGTAAAAGTACAAAGTTGTGTCACCTTTCAAGTTGACTTATTAGAATGATTGAATTTGAGTATTTCTATAAAAAAATCAATTTTTTTCAAACATATGATCTAGATAAATTATTTCTAGCTAATTCATATATGGTCTCACACTTTTCCAATTGGAGACATCTATTAAATCCATATTTTATACTAGTTTGTATCCAATTACTAGAGAAATAAGATTATTTTAGAAAAGTGACATTTCAATAACTCATATTATTTTTTATGAAATTGTCTTAGTAACATTTAAATACCATTTTATAGAGCTCAAAGTCAAGAACATTTTCATATAGAGTTTATAGTGTTTTAATTAGATATAGTATATTAAAATTAAAAAATTCTACAAGCACTTATTTTAGCACTCAAAAAAAATGTCAATTTTGAGAAAGAATTTTTCTTAGATCCTATCAAAAAAATCTAAAATTATATGACATTATAGAGAAGAGAGCTTCTTCCAAAATGTATAATTTTTCTTTTGGTTAGAATAGATTTGTTTTAAAAAATTGTGTGGGAGATGAAAACTATCTATTTTAGGTGAGTTGAAATTTGAATCAATATAAAAGAGAAAATATAAGTCTAAAGTCAATTTTTATTTTTGATTATTCTAGCTATATATGTTATCTAAAACATAGTCTGAGTTCAAAAGGAAATACATTCATTTCCATATCTAGTTCAGTGGTGGGAACTAAACCCCTACTTTTCAGCAATTTTTTAGTAGCTAAAAAAAATCTATAAAAATTAAGAAAATATATCAAATAATGTTGCAAATAATTATTAAATTTTATAATCATAAAATTAATCTATTTCTACAAATTTCATTAGTTTACTTTATTTTCAAATTCTAAATAATAATACCTTTTCTATGTCATTGAAGGTGAATAGTTATAATTTTGTTAGCCTTTTCTTTTACAAAAGGGTGACATAGGTTTGTGCTTTTACCATATAGTTATGAGTGATAACACATTCTATAAAGGAATTAATCAAATTAATAACCTTGTAAATAATATTATGGATGGTACATGAGGGGTTATTAAATTTATTAAGAAAATTAATAATATTAAGGGAATCCCCTTGTAGCCAAATTTGCTCCATATTCATGCTCTTGACAAATAGAAGACCATAGAGAGTCACGCTAGCTTCCACAACATGATTGGTTTTATCTCAAATAGGAATATCCATAACACCCACATTATTCCCATTTTGATTTCTAATAATAATACCACAACTTGCTATCCCCGGGCTGCCCCTTGTGCCCCCATCAAAATTAATCTTATACTATCCCTATGGTGGACAATCCCACCTAGCAAAATTTTTAATGTTACTATCACTCTAAGAGTAGTTGACCCCTTCCAAGTGCCAATTATGAGTCACTTTGGCTTCCCACTCATCATGAGGCTCTTGACCTTACCTAGTTATCCTAATATTCTCCATCATAGTATGATTTATCTTATGAAATATCTTATTGGAATTTGTCTCCTTACCCTTGAAAACCCTATCATTCCTTTCCTTCCAAACATCGCAACATAGATACGGAAGAATGAAATCCAAGAAGTTAATATTCAAATTTTTACAATAAGAGGACATCTAAGCTAAGAATAAATCCTTGATACTAAGGGTGAGAACCCATTTTATAGCCAGATGTCTACAAATGCTCTTCCACATTTTAGTGTAAGAGTAATAAATGGTCAAATGATTAACTAACTCTTCCTCTTCCTCTTCCTTGCAAAGATAACATCTACTAACAAGACACGTAGCTTTCTTCATTAAATTATCAGTAGTAAGGATTCTATCCTGTAATAAGATCTGAAAAAATATGCTAACTTTAGGTGTTAGGCCTTTAAACCAGGCTTTAGCCCAGCATCATAATAATTAGCAACATATGTCCCAAAAAAAATCTTGCATCGATCCTTATACCCATTCCATTGTTGATCAAAAATCAAAGCATGATCAAAGATTATATGCCATCCAAGAATTGAATACTCCTACCATTTCCAACCTTCCATCTTACCCCTTTATTGATAATCTTCTTATTTTTCTATCCTACTTCCAAATCAGATAACCCCCTTGAGTATCCTCACTACCAAGCAAAATATTGAATATTTGGTTCTACCTATTATATTTATCATTCCTTATCTCTTTCCACTCTCCATCTTCATTATAAAATCTCCAAATAAGATTAGGAAGTAAAAAGTCATTCATTTTATTAATCTTTCTTAGACTCAACTCTCCTTTTTTGATGGGAATGTACAAACCTTATCTAAAGAAATATAATCCATTCTTTCTTCTTTTCCATACAAGTCAATAAGAATTTCTTCTAATTTTTTTGAATTTCCAAAGGATACTTTCTAGGTATATTAAAAATACTCAAATTGTATAGGGGCTTTGGATAGTGGATTTTAGGACAACTATCTTACTAGCCTACCTAAGGAGGGATCCTTTCCAACCAACTAGTGTGGAGTACATTTTGTCAATTAGAGAACTCTACAAGGACTCAAGTGGCTCAACACAAAGAGTTAAACCAAGATACAACCCCGGAAGGCTACCAACCTCACATCCTGTAATTCTCTTAATTGTATTTTGTCTATTCACATTAACATTAATTAAATAGATCAAGTTTTTATTTCAATTAATAGTCTATCCTTTAGCCTAAATCTAATCACAATTGATTCATTCACAAATGGCTGATGAGAATAGGTTAAATCCTTAGAAGGTCTTAGATACACAAAATCCCCCTTTTGAACCATTTTTTTCCACAAATCTACCCGAACACTAAGCCATGAGGATGAGTAAAATAGGAGATAATGGAAGCCCTTGTCTTCAATGATGAGAAGCCCAAAAGAATGGAGTCAGAGATCCATCAAGAAGAAAAAAAAAAGTGATAGAGGAAACCAAAATATGCATTAACTCCAAATATATTTTATTGAACCCAAAAGCTTCCAGTACACACTTTAAAAAGTCCCAGTTCACCCTATCACATGCCTTGGATAAATCCAACTGTAATAAGAATTCTTCTTTATTGGATTTGGTAAGGGAATGAATATTTTCATGCACTAAGATAATATAATCTTGTATCTTCCTACCTAGAACAAACCCATTTTGCTATCTCAAACTTAGATTAGGTAATAAAGAAAGAATGTCAATAGTAAGAACTTTAGATATGATCTTATCAAAATAATTGCACAAACTAATTGGCCTAAATTGGTCCATACTTTCAACCCCCAATGTTTTGGGTATCAAAGCCAAAAAAGTACCATTCAACTCTTTAAGAAGTTTTCTAGAACTAGAGAATTCTTTATCTCCATTAGTAATGTCCTCTTAAATGATATGAAAATAGGTTTGGGAAAAGAGGAGAGGGAAACTATCCCATCTAGGAGCCTTGTCTCCCTCAAACGAAAAATCCACCTTACTTGATTCATCATTGGAAGGGATGGTAGCAAGGTTTTTGTCTAAATTTTTAGATATTGTTAGAAGTTGTAATCTTTCCTTGGTGTATTTATAAACCAAGGTTAGACCTCTTTTATTTATTATGATAATATATTAGGATATAAGCCAAGGTATCCTAATATATTTCTTTTTTGTCCTTTTTCCACTACATCTTATTTTTTAATCTAGTGGAATATGTGAGGACAAATATATATTGTAATTTCTAATTTTAGATTATTCCTCCTTAAGAGGAATCTCACACTTGGCCTCACACACTTATGAATGGTGGCATTCATAGACATGGGAGTTACATCTCTCATCTCTATTTAAGAGATGACCCTCCTCTCTCATTCAACAACAATGAGGTTTCTTCCTCTTCTCAATTATTGTATGAGCATTGCTCTTTATCTCTCTCTCTCTTTCTTCTTAGGCTTTTCATGCCTCATTCATAATGTCACAAGGGGTTTTCTTTTCTTTCCCCTTTTCAAATATCTTGTCTCATGGTGTTGGAGCTTGAAGCTTTTTCTCTCCTATTTTATGGTAATATCTTTTCATGCATTTACTCACTTAGATTCTTTCCTGGTATTGCTTATTTACAGATTTCTTTTTCCATTTTTAACATGGTATCAGAGCAGTTTAATCTTTGTTTTGAGTGTTTGCATGAAGGTACGATTCGAAGGAGACTCTTGAGAGAGATTTCATTAATTTCTTCTTTAATCTTCTTAAGATGGAAGAAATTGTATTTTTTTTAGATTTCGGTAGTTTACCGCCAAATCTGATTAACTTTTGTTTGCTCTAATTTGTGCAAGTTACTTCTTATTTTCTATTAGTTTTTATCTAACCCCCTTTGGAAGGCTTGCCGCCAAAGGGTTTTCCTATCTTTTTCAAATTCATATCTTAGTCTACTCATATTTTAAAATATTTTTAATCCATTTCATTTCTTGAATTTAATTTTTTTTTTTTTTATATATCTATACCTCACTTGAAAATCTGTTGCAAATAAGAGCTATTTCATTGTCTTTAACCAAAGATATCCTCTATGATATCTTGCATGAAATAAGAGAAATCTGTCATAGAGGATATAAAAAAGACTATGCTTTTTCGTCTTTTCATGTCTGCATGTTTTAAGTTTCTAATTTTGTCTCTTGCATGTTTAGAATATTCTCTTTGCAATTATTATTCTCTGTCTTTTTATAAAAAAATAGATCATTGCTCATCTTTTCTTGTCTTTTCATGCAAGATTCTTTTTCTTTTTTAAGCTTGTGACAGAAGCATCATTTACTTTTATTATTGCCTCTTGTCAACCTATTTTTGGCAAGTAATCATTCATTGTCAAGCTTTTATTCAAATTTTTTTAGAAAAGTTTTTAAACTCTTTTTAGTATATTCTTATTTGCCAGATCTGACCTCTATCATTAATTACTAAGCTTTCTCTCTCCTAGTATGAGAAAATTGGAGAGATCTTTTCTTGCCCCATGACTTTAAGTTCTTATTACTTTGAGGTTATATTTTTGAACCAAGGTAAATATTGTGACTTTTTATAAATTGTGACTTTCCAAAATATTAAGTATGGAAAGGTGATTATTTTCTTTAACCAATCTTTTTTCGTATATTTATTTGAGTATATATGGGGGCCCACATATATGCCTAGATAAATATATAATTTATGACTACAATGATTATTAAAGTCTCTTGTATATTCTTATTTCAAATGAACATGTTGAAATTTACAAATGAATTAAATACTCATGTTTACCCTCAATGGAGTTTTATACCTGATATCTATATTTAGTTGATCTTCCTTAAATCATTTTATTTTGATTGGATTATGAGTAATCTTACACATTTGCCTTCATTTTGATATTTTGATGTGCCCATAGTTGCACTTTTATGCTTTTATAGCATTGTTCTATGCCGGTGTTGGCACTTTATGGTTTTATACCATTGACCTACATGATTTATATGATTTTTTTTTTGAGTTGCATAGGGAGCCAATTTTTTCAAGGTTAACTATGTAGGTCCCCTCAGTAAAATTGATACATAGTTTCCTTATTTGGCCCATGGAGTATCCCTCCATCCTATATTGGTATGCACTCATTTTATATGGAGTTTCCCTCCATTTGATCCTGTCTGTTCCATTTTGATAGGATAATATTTTTATGGAGTTTCCCTCCATGTTGATCCTCAATGAAGAGGATGTTATTATTGGAGTTTTCTCTCCAAATTCAGATGATTTGATCCAATTTGAAGGCAATCTGTTGTTATATCCTCATAATCCATTCTTTTGATTATCCTAACAAATCATGATAATTCTAATTTGATCAGCATGTCTCTCCTTTATGTTATTTTAATATATTAATGTGATAATGATTTGCATACTTCATTGCTTAGATCGTGAGTCATGTAAGTTATGGTATTGTAGCCCATTAACTTGCAGTGGGATGATTCATTAAGTGGACTGTCTATATCCACATGATTGATGCAAGATTGATGTAAGTATCATTAGTTGGCCTTTTCTGTGGTCATTTGTGCATTAGTATAATATTCTTTTCATGAGAGCATTGATCAAGCTTTTTACTCAATTTGTCCTTGTAGACAATTTCTTGAGCATATACTTTATCTTGATATCAGGTTATCTCCATTGTTTTGTGGTAACATGTTTTACTCATTATTTCTCTATGAGAATTTTATTATCCTTATTCAAAAGGATTTTGAATTTTCATATATGATGGCATTCTACTTGTAAATATTTGTCTTGTTGTTCTCTTTTTTTTTAGGTGATCCATGAAGGAACCTTCTTGGTTTTCCACATATGAAGAGGTGTCTATGCTTCCACTTGATCACATTACTTCTCTTGGATCTACAAATGTTCCATATGGCTTGAAGACAATCAAATTACTTCATATTGAAGATTAAGTTGCAGATTTTTGTAAAATTATGGGTTTAATACCCTTTGATGTAATTACCCCAAGTAAAGATTAAAGGGGGGTGTTAGAAGTTGTAATCTTTCCTTGGTGTATTTATAAACCAAGGTTAGACCTCTTTTATTTATTATGATAATATATATTAGGATATAAGCCAAGGTATCCTAATATATTTCTTTTTTGTCCTCTTTCCACTACATCTTATTTTGTCATCTAGTGGAATATGTGAGGACAAATATATATTGTAATTTCTAATTTTAGATTATTCCTCCTTAAGAGGAATCTCACACTTGGCCTCATGCACTTATGAATGGTGGCATTCATAGACATGAGAGTTACATTCTAACTCCTCTCTCTCATCTCTATTTAAGAGATGACCCTCCTCTCTCATTCAACAACAATGAGGTTTCTTCCTCTTCTCAATTATTGTATGAGCATTGCTCTTTATCTCTCTCTCTCTTTCTTCTTAGGCTTTTCATGCCTCATTCATAATGTCACAAGGGGTTTTCTTTGCTTTCCCCTTTCCAAATATCTTGTCTCATGGTGTTGGAGCTTGAAGCTTTCTCTCTCCTATTTTATGGTAATATCTTTTCATGCATTTACTCACTTAGATTCTTTCCTAGTATTGCTTATTTACAGATTTCTTTTTCCATTTCTAACAGATATGCTATTGGGAATATAATTTGGAAAATCCTTCTATTGTTCCTTATCCAAATTGCGTTCTCTCTCTAGAATACCACTAAAAACTCTCATGGCTTCCCTTTTCATAGCCTAATCATCATTAGTAATAACACCATCAACTTTTAGTCTAGAAATTTTATTCACCATTTTATGCTTCAAAGTGGTCATATAGAAAAATTTAGTATTCCTATCCCCTTCTTTAATAAAAACTTTCCTAGACCTTTGCCTCCTATACATCTCCTCCTTGGCAATAATAGCATGCAACTTAATCAATTTTAGATCCTCCTCCTCCCTAGAAACATTCTCATAATCCTCAAACTAAATGCTTTCTCTAATCTCTTTTAAATCCTCAAGAATCCTACTTTTGTTGTCAAAGATATTATAAAATCTCTAGAGATATCTTCTACATCCCCCCAATTGGGTGAGCTATCCTTTGTTGATTCTTCCCTATCAGGTGAACTCCTATTTTCCTTAGTATTTTTCTAAGAGCATTTAGAAAAACATGGTCCTAGAAAATTGCATTCATATGCCTCTTGATAATTTGAGTCCTTATTGTTAGCAATATTCTTACTATCATCATGTAATAATTTTATTTCTAAAATCTCCTTAGCCTCTACCACCACCATCCTTCTAGTCTAACCATAATCATCAAAGTTATACTTAATCTCTAAATTTTTAACAAGAGTAGCTATATCCTTTTCCAAGTTCTCCTTCTCATTAATTTTATGCAACTAAATAATCTCTACCTAAGCACAAATATTATCCTCTTTAGGTGCCTTTACAACTTGGTCCTTTTCCATGAGCTCAACATACTTAGTGCCTTTTCCAAACTATTTTTTCTTGAAATTTTTTAGAATACTGAACTTTATAGGGCACTTCTTTGCCCAATTGCTCAATTTTTTAAAGTGGAAGCATGTAAATGGGATGGTTTCATATTCAATCTTTTGTTGCTAGACTCATAGTTTAGATTGGAGTGTAATAGCTTCTGGCATATCAACCCCTTGAATGACTCCCACATAGATTCTTGAATAAGTTAATCTATCTCTTGAAACTATCATGGACATAAGTCTCAAAAACAACACATTTATAAGTTATGCCTTTGAAATGATTGGTAGGTAACCAATGAAAATAGGAACATCACTTCCTTAATTCCACTGATGTAATTGTAGATGAGAATTTAATAACCATAAGATGTTTCACTTTTCATCAGATTGCAAGGCCATAGAAAGTGCACTCATGTAAGACAAAAAGCTATGCAAGAAAAATAGTGTGATCTCTTCTTGAACTAATTACATTGGAAAATTTTGTAAATAGGTAGCAAACACCAGAACTAAAATATCACAAATCAAATTAGCACAAGAAAACCATTGTCTCCACTATTATAATAAATAAGAATCCACAAAAATAACACACTCTATCAAGAATAACTACACTCTAAAAGAGAGCACCAATAGCATATATTATAGCATCCAAATAATGGCCTAGAATACATGTTACATTCCTAAATTTATAAGAAATCTTCTCCTCAATTTGTGTTGAATCTTGTCATTAATAGTTGCATAAGAAGAGGAACCTATTCTAGTTCATGTGTCCAACCTTTGTATCTTTGATCTTTAGTGTAAATTGCCTTTTTTTTCCTTCTCTCCATCTACCCTATCCTTCTCATTTGGAGACCAGGTAATCCAAATTATCCAGAATGATCAAATGTTTGAAACTTTTTCAAATCTTTTTAACAACATTTTTTGGGTCCTTTTAATTGGTTTTTTTTAGAGGTCTTTTGGTCAAAATTTTAGGTTGAAAATTTCATCGGTCCTTGAAATTGAGCTACCAAAGGCTTGTTAGTTTAGGGTCTAAAATTATATTTTTATTTCTTCTTTGCAATGGTATAAATGGTTATGAGTTTTGATCCCTAGGTTGAAAGTTTTGACCCTGACAAGTTAAGGATGTCTTTTCATCTACACAAAGAAGTAAACATTAATTATCATGTGTTGAAAAACCTAAAAGAGGACTCCTTAGGATGTAGAATGAAGAAATTATGTCAACACAAGTCAAATAAGTGGAATTTTCCACGAGAAAAGCTAGTTTTAAGCACTAGCGCACCTTGAAAAAAGTGCTAGTGTGCAAATTTACTTTAGAAAGCTACCAAAGTGTGCAGTTGCACACTTTATACACTTGTGCACCTTGTCAAGGTGTACAAGTGTGTAACTATGCACATGCACTTCTTTCCATTGTGAAAGTGAGAGAGGGGGTGGGGGTCTTTAGTGTGCACCTTTGTAGGTGCACACCATTGAAGGTGCACATCTCAAAGCATGTGCACATGCACATATGCGCATCCTAGAATGGGGTGTATTATGCACTTGCACACTTGGCAGACCTGTGCACCATGTCAAGGTGCACATGTGTGCTAGCTTGCATATGCACACTTTAAAAGTGAGTGAAAGTCTTTAAAATTGACACTTTTTCTCCTATCTAATTGTCCAACCCTTCTTGATCAAAGGTTGGGGTTTGACATTAACCCAGGAGAAGGTCCAAAATGACTGAGGCTTTAGACTAGATGCCTCATAGGGAAACCTCAAATTAGGGAGTCCCCATTTTATGACTCAAAATGCTATGTGCATTGTGAAAGCACATGAAATAGCCGTAGAAAAAATGAAGAAATGGCAAAATCTTTTCTTCATCAACAAGAATTTATCGAAGATGTGTCAAATAACAACTAAATTCTAGAGACTTGAAGCAGCTTTCAAGTTCCTTGATAGTTATAACTTTAGAATCTTGAATCTTCGAGCTCAATGTGTACATAGTGTGTTTTTTTTGTTTGACATCTCGAGGTGTAGTTTATCATGAGTATCTAGCAATTCTGAGAGCTCTTAAAGGGTTATCACTTTTCACATTTGCGGTCTTGAGATATCTTTTCAATCCTACATCATAGAGCTTGCATGTTTCCATTTGATTCTTCCAGGAATCAATTTGTGTAAGTATTGGATAGATATTTTAGAAGACATATCCATATTGTCAAATTATCATTCTCAAACCTCTTGGAATATTTCATTATTAACACCATCATTCCCATTTTGGTTTTCATTTTCTACATTGACCATGCTTAAACTTTGTGGCCAAGGTATTGGTGTCATTTCTCTAATTCTTTCTTTAGTTGATAACCTTTGCATTCATCTTTTAAGAACTTTATGGAAACTCTCATGCTAAATAGTGACCTTAAAAATTCCTTGAAGAGACCTTTTGTTTGAACTAGTAGGCTTCATACTATCCCTTGTTGTCATCTACCTTGATTTCCAACCTTTGGGTTTTACCATGGAGGAAAGTCCATACTTAAGCATGCTCAGTATGGAGTAGTACTAGGATGGGTGACTTCCCAGGAAGTCCCAGTGCTTCACCCTTTCGAGCATCACCTAGTTCCAATGAGTGCTATGTGTTCCATTTATTCTCATGAGACATGGATTCATGTTGAATCACTACTCATAAAACATGGGTCAATGAGTCTTACTCAAAATCACATAGTTAAATCATGATAGCAATATCACAACACCAAGATAGTCAATCTTTATATTTCTAAAGTGTCAAGAACTATTGATACGTAAACTAAAAGTAATATTTTTTATTTAATTGGTACAAGAACACAATAATTTAAATGCTTTGACAAATAAATACCTCTTCCTAAAAGTCAAAACCAGAAGGAGTGATTTATGAAATGCATCAAGAATGAGTCTTGATTGCACCTAACCCCTAGATTGACATGACTAAAAAAGAAAAAGAAACAAAAATAACCAAAACCAAAACAAAAAGACTCAACTCAACAAAAACTAACACCTACCTAGAAAGAATAAAAAAGACTAAGAAAAACAAAAATAAATTTAGAAACTTATATATAGAAAACATTTAATAATAAGAATGTGGGGTGGTTGTCAGTATATTTCTCATAATGTGCAACAAAAATGAACCACCCCATATAGATCAAAAAAATGTTGATTTTTCTTTGTACTCAGAAAAAAATAATTTAGACAATCTTGGTTCAAGATCTTAGTACAAATCACACAAAATAAGAAGTTGTGGTAACTCTCTATAGCCATGATTAATCTCCAAAAAAATTCTCTTAGCTTAGTATCATATTTGAATTGAAAATCATCAAACAAAGAGGGATAATGGAAATATATCACCTAACCTAGCGAGTCTCCCACCATATGGGTACACTCACACATTGTTATCTCTCCTTCTAGTGGTCTTATCTCATGATACGCAACTCTAGGTGCACATCAAAACACTTTAGGATCCTTTGGACTAGAAAAATAAATCATCAACCTTTCTTTAAAATTATAGGATTTATTACTATCATTGATAAGGATGTTTTCTACCTTATATCTCAAACAAGCCTTTTCAAAATCATACCTTCCCTCCATTGCAATCTTCCAAGCTAACAATAAATCAAGACAACTTTCTTCTAAATGGAACCCAAATGGATGAAATCTACATGACCCATTTATTGCATGGTTTGATAAATGTGTACAATACCCATAAATAAACATTTCCTCGATCAAGCTTGAGACCAAATTGAGCACTATATCCATCTCTTCTAATGGAAAATCTTGTTTTGGGGGAGGTATCTTATCAATATTCAATGGGCAATCAATATCATAATAGGAAACATTGGTATCTTCTTATTGTTGACCTCCTAATTCAAAAATCTCATCAACCTTAGGATCTTCTACATTTCCATCACTCTTTGCAACTTTGAAAATTTTTGCAACTTGATGGAGTTTTGGAACTTCAAAAACAAATTTGTCCTCAAAATTTCTTGGCATATCGACACTTATTGAAACATCAAAACTTGGAAGAATTTCTTCATTAAATGGGAACACAAACTCCTCTTGATCATCTTCATCATGTTGTCCTCTTGTAGATTTATCACATGATTCAAACACCATTTCCGTAAACTACAAATGTTGTTCCTCCATGATTTGGGGAGGATGATCCAAAACATTATTGTACCCATATCCATTTTCACTAGGTCTCATACCTAGAATACCATTATTTTCATTGCTGGTGTTACTACAAAGACCAAAATTTCTGCTCTGATTTGAGAATAATTATTCTAGACAATAACTTGTCTTAGAGGATTACCATGATTTCTTGAGGAATTTAACTCTATTTTGATGAGTTCATTGGATAAAAGAGACATTTTCTCCTTCATGGCCTTAAATTCTATAGCCATATTGTTCTCAAGTTTAGTAGGTGGAGAAGTCTTTTTCTCAAAGGTATAGTCTTTTGGGGCTCATGCCCTAAATATGTATTTGTTGGCATTAGAGAACCTATAACCTACTTCGTGAATGTAACAACCTCTTTGAAGACCTTTTCAATGGTATCAATGTCCCTATGTGGGATCCTTCTTAGAAAAATATAATTTAATGAATGCATTGTTCTGAAATAGATATGGATGATAGCCTCTTGTTTTACAATGTATGGAAACTCCATTCTTTGATACATCCTATAGAAATAATGATTAAATTGTGAAATAGTCTCATGGGGATCATTTTTAATTGAGATGAACTAATGATTTAGGATAGTTGGATCAACGTAGATCTTGAATTGTTCTAGAAAATTTCTCTCAAAAGAGTTTGAATCCCTTATTGATGCTAGTGGTAGATTAAGGTAGAAATTGTATGCCGTTTCCCCCAAAGTGTAAGGAAAAAGGTGGCATACCATGTCCATATGCTGAATCTAGTTTTGATTATTTTCCTTGAAAATTTTAATATGATCTTCTAATGTTTTTGATTCTCCATAGATTAACCATGGGCAAAATTTTTGAGGATTTTCGGACAATTCATTAATGGACCAGCTAAATTCAAGGGTGAACTTTGGGCATTGAAGAAAGACATGGTGTGTAATGATGGGAATATGTGAAGTAGAATGTAGAGTAGACGATGATGATAGAATTTGTAATGTCAATGAACGAAATTCTTAGTAACCCTTTATCACTGCAATGCTTGTGAAAGTGACTGAGTTCTAGGAAAATATGTTTATTTGGAAAAAGTACACCTCTAAAGAAGAAAATTTCCTCAAAATAGTGCACCGTTGCACCTTGCAAACCTTATGCACCTGCACACCTTATGAAAGTTCACAAACTCAAAAAAAAAATTTGAACTGCCAAAATTCATAGAATTTTCAAACAACAACTTTGGTTTATTGAGTCAAATGGTTTTTAGGCCATCCTTCTAGAGACACTTCTAGTGAGCTATCATTTTGCATGATGCTTAATGATAGGAATCCTTTCAAAATCCTCTATTGAAAAGCTAATCTTGGATCAACTCCAAGGTTCTAGGTGATACTGTGGCCTATTGGAATCCACTTAGTAGAAGATAAATGTGAGTGTTCACGAGGAGGCCTTTATCGGTTTTGAATAATTTCATATAAGATGACCAATCTACTTGTTGTTTCATAGTTAACCACAAAAAGAGATATATTTTTAGTATTTAATATTTTTAAATGAATGCAATCTAACAATGCAACTATATAAATTCCTAATTCAACCTAGGGTTAGCAAAGAAAATAAAAAAATAGGGCAACAAGAAGTTTACACAAATGAATTGAAAAGTAAATCCCTAATGAACATAAGCCATGGAAACAATACATCTATGAGTTAAACCTCTAAAAAGATCAGTAGGTAACCAAAGAAAATAGGAGTAGTACTTCCTTAATTGAGAAATCATAATACATTTCACTTTTCATCAAATCACAAGGCCAAAAAAAGTGCACTCCTATGAGACAAAAGGATATGAAGGAGCAATAGGGTTATCTCTTCTCAAACTAATTATGTCAGAAGAATTTGTAAACACTAGATCTAAAATATTGCATAGTCAAATCAACACAAAAAAAATGATTAGCTCCATTATTATTATGACAAAGAATTCACAAAAAAAAACACATTTAGGCAAGAATAACTAGACTCTAAATGAGAGTATCAATAGCATATAGTATTGCATCAAAATAATGGCCTAGAATGCATGTCACATTCAAAAATTTATAAGAATTATTCTCCTCAATTTGTGTTAAGAGTGAGAGATCTCTTTATACAAATAGGGGGATCTCTTCTTGAACTAAGTATGTCATCATAATTTGTAAACACATAGAAAAAACCAGATCTAAAATATCACATAACCAAATCAACACAACAAAATTATTGGCTCCATTATTATCATGGACAAGAATCCACAAAAATAAAAAACTTATGCAAGAATAACTACACTCTAAATGAGAGCACCAATAACATATATTATTTCATTAAAATAATGGCCTGGAATACATTTTACATTTCTAAATTTATAATGAATCTTTTCCTCAATTTGTGTTGAGAATCAGAGATCTCTTTATGCAAACATGTGCTTCTAAACTAATAAAACATATCTATTTATGTGCAAAATGACTCTCTAACTGGTGTTAAGTAGGACTCCATCCTTATTTATATCATTTGATGGATGAATGAGCCTTTACATGTCTTAAAGAAAAGAAAGCATGAGAAAATAGGAAGAAAGAAGTTGTCAAATGATGTGGGATTCACTGGAGGTGCCAAAAATAGAAGCTCAACCTTTACTAGATGTTTGTAGGATTCAAACAACCAATAGAATGCATTTTCAATGCATGGAAAGCTCCAAATTTAGAACTAGAAGTTAGTTTTTAGTGCACCTCTGACTTCCTAAAAACTTCTAGCACACCTTGAAAGCATGCAAGGTGCTCAATTCACCAAAAAATTAAAGTTCATAGTTCTGAAAATGATTTCTAGGTTTTTCTCATATGAGATCTAGGAGCATTATAGCACACGTACTTATTTTTCCCTTTTTTGATGATTTATACCTTCTTTATACCAAAATCTTTTCATATATTTGAACTTGTTTTGCTTCATCTATCTAAAATCCCAAGGCACCCATGTTGAATCTTATCATTAATAGTTGCACGAGATGAGGAATCTATTCCAATTCATGTGTCCAACCTATGTATCTTTGATCTTTAGTGAAAATTACTTGATTTTTACCTTCTCTCTATCTACTTGATCCTTCTCAGTTAGAGACCAGGTGATCCAAATTATCCAAAATGATCAAATTTTTAAAACCTTTTCATATCTTTTTAAAATAATTTTATAGGTTCTTTTAACTGGATTTTTCAAAGCTCTTCTACTCAAAATTTCAAGTTGAAACTTTCATTGCTCCCTAGAATTGGGAATCTGAAGGCTCGCTATTTGAAGTACCAAAATTAAGATTTTGAATTCTGAACTCTAGGTCAAAAGTTATGAACTTGACAAGTTAAGGATGCCTTTTCATCGATACAAAGAAGCTACAAACATTAATTAGATTGTGTTGAAAAACTAGAAAATCACTCCCTAGGACTTAGACTAACAAAATTATGTCAACACTAGCCAAAACAATGGATTTCCCCCCCAAAAAAAGCTTTTTTTATGCACTAGGGCACCTTGGAAGAAGTGCTGGTGTGCAAAATTTACTTAAGAAAACTAGCAAAGTGCACAGTTGCATACTTGGCACACCTATGCACCTAGTTAAGGTGTGCATGTGTGTAACTACACACATGCACGTCTTCACATTGTGAAAGTGAGAGAGGTTGCAGAGCTCTTAAGTGTGCACCTTCATAAGTGCATACCTTTGAATGTGTGCACATCCAAGGGTGTGTATATGCACATGTGCACATCCTTAGAAGTAGGTGAAGTTAGCACTTGTGCACTTGGTGCACTGTGCATGTTGTAAAGGTGCACATTTTTCCTTGTGCACATGTGCACACTTGCAAAGTACATGAAAGTCTTTAAAACTGACATTTTTTCTCCTATTTAATTACCCAACCCTTCCTGATTAGAGGTTAGGGTTTGACCTAGACCTAGAAGAAGGTCCAAAATAACTGATGCTTGGGACTAGATGCTTCCTAGGGAAATTTCAAACTAGTGGTTCCCCATTTTGTGACACAAAATGGGGTGTGTGTGTTATGAAACCACAAACAATAGCCCCAATAAAAAGGAATAAATGACAAAGGCATTTCTTCATCAACAATCATTCATCTAACATGTGTTAAATAACAAATAAATTCTAAACATTTCAAGCAACTTTCAAGTTCCTTGATAATCATAACTTCATAATCTCAAATCTTCAAGCTCAATTTATGCATCATGTATTCATTTTCTTCGACTTCTCAAGGTGAATTCTACCATGAGTATCTAACAACTTGGATACAATCTTTCACCCTATCATTCTATTCATTAGGAATCCTTGAAAAATATGTTTATCAGCCACTTGTCTGACTAGATGAGAGAATATATTCTGAGAGTTCTTAACTAGTTATCACTTTTCTCATTTGAAGTATTAAGTAATCTTTTGAAACCTAATTTACAAAGCTTGCATGCTTCCATTTTATTCTTCCATGAAGAAATTTGTATAAGTACTAGATAGCTATTTTGGAAGGCATGTCCCTATTGTTAAATTATCTTACTCAAACCTCTTGGAATATTTCATTCTTAACACCATCAATCCCTTTTTTGTTTTCATTATGAACCTTGAAAATGCTTAGACTATGTGGCCAAGGCATTGGTGTCACTTCTTAGATTCTTTCTTTAATTTATAACCTTTGCATTCCTAATTTAGGAACTTTATAGAAACTATCATGCTAGTGACCTTAGCAATTCCTTCAAAAGACCTTTTGTTTAAACCAATAGGCTTTAGACTATCCCTTGCTACTCTAAACCTTGATTTGCAAGCTTTGGGTTTAACCATGGAGGAAACTATTTCTTTAAGTGGACTCAGGCTTGAGAAGTACTAGGATGGGTGATCTCTTGGGAAGTCCCAGTGCTTCACCATTGTGAGCATCGCCTAGATCCAATGAGTGCTAAGTGTTCCATTTGTTCTCATGAGATATGGATTCATGTTGTATTACTACTCATGAAACATGGGTCAATGAGTTTTACACAAAAACACACAATTGAAACCTAATAGCAATATCAGAACACTCAGATAGTCAATCTTTATAATTGTAAAGTGTTGAGAACTATTGATCTATAAACTACAAGTAATGTTCATTCTCTAATTGGTACAAGGACACAATAATCTTATTTCTTTGACAAATGAATAACTCTTCCTAAAAGTTGAAACCACAAGTATTGATTTATAAAATGTGTCGAGAATGAGTCTTGATTGTGCCTAACCCCTGGATTAACATAACAGGAAAAGAAAAAGAAAAAGAAAAAAAAAAACACAACCAAAAAGACTCAACTCAATGAAAACTAACACATAACTAGAAAGACTAAAAGAACTATGAAAAATAAAAACCAAATCAAAGACTTATATATATATATAAACATAAATAATAAGAATGTTTGTTTGTTGTAAATAGATTTCTCATTATGTGAAATATTAATTAACCACCCCATATGGTCCTAAAAAATGTTGACTTGTCTTTGTAATCACAAAAATAAAATTTGGAAAATCTTGTTTCAAACTTTGGGTTCAAATCACCCAAAATCAGAAGTTGTGGTAACTCTCTACAACCATCATTATTCCACAAACAAGTTATCTTACCTTTAGCATCAAATTCAAATTAAAAATCAATTAACTTAGATGGATAATGGAAATATATCACCTGATCTAGCAAGATTCCCACCATAGGGGTACACTCACATGTTGTAGTCTCCCCTTCTAGTCATCTTATCTCGTAGTACAAAAGTCAAGGTGCACATGGAAACACTTTATGTTTCTTTGGACTAGAAAAATCAATCATCAACCTTCCTTTTGAATTACAAGATTCATTACAATCATCGATCAAGATGATTTCTGTGTCATATCTCGAAGAAGCCTATTCAAAATTATACTTTCTCTTTATTGTGATCTCCCAAGCTAATTAGAAATCAGGACAACTTTCAACTGAATGGAACCCAGATTGATGAATTATAAATGACTCAATTATTTCATGGTTTGACAAATGTGTAGAATACCAACAAATAAATATTTCCTCAGTCAAGCTTGAGACCGAATTATGTACTTTATCCATCTCTTCTAATGAGAAATCTCATTCTAAGGGAGGTATCTTATCATTGTTCAATGGGGAATCAATATCATAATAGGAAGAATTGGTATCTTCTTCTTGATGACCTCCTAACTCAAAAATCTCATCAACCTTGGGGATCTTTTACATTTCCATCACTTTTTTCAAGTTCGATAATTTTTGAAACTTGATGGAGTTTTGGAACTTCAAAAATTTTCATGTCTTGAAAATTACTTGGCATATCCACATTTATTGAAACATCAACACTTGGAATAATTTCTATATTGAATGGGAACACAAACTCCTCTTGATCATCTTCATCATTTTGTCCTCCTATATATTTATCACATGATTCAAATGCCATTGCACTAAACTACAAAGGTTGCTCCTCCATGATTTGGGGTGGCTGATCCAAAACATCATTGTATAGATATCTGTTTTCACTTGGTCTCATACCTGTAATACCCTTATTCTCATTATTGATATTATTGTAAAGACCAAAATTTTTTCTCTAATTTTAGGAATAATTATTCTAGGTAACAAGCTGTCTTGGATGATTGCCTTGATTTCTTGAGGAATTCAATTTTATTTTGATGAGTAAATTGGATAAAAGAGACATCATGTACTCCATGGCCTTAAATTATATAGCCATATTATTCTCAAGTTTAGTAGGTGGAGAACTCTTTTTATCAAAGGATATAGACTTTCGAGGCCCATACCCTGAATATGTAATTGTTGGCATTAGAGCATCTATAACCTACTTCATGAATGTAATAGCCTCTTTGATTACCTTTTCAATGGTATCAATGTCCCTGGCTAGGAGACTTCTCAGAAAAATAGAAGTTAATGAATCCATTATTTCAAAAAATATTTGGATGGTAGGCCTTTGTAGTACAATGTATGGAAACTCCATTCTTTAATACATCCTATAGAAGTGATGATTAAACTACAAAACAGCCTCATGGGGATCCCTCTTAATTGAGATGAAATGATGATGTAGGATAGCTGGATCAACATAGATCTTGAATTGATCCAAAAACTTGCTCTCAAAAGAGTTCCAATCCCTTATTGATGCTATTGGTAGATTAAGGTACCAGTTCAATTCCATTTCCCGTAAAGAGTAAGGAAAAAGGTAAAATACCACATTCATATGTTGTTCATGATTCTCCATAGATTAACTATGGGAAAAACTAATTAGGAATTTTGGGCAAGTCATGTAATGGACCAGTTAGATTCAAGGGTGAACTTTGGGCATTGAAGAAAGACATGGTGCATAATGATGATAATGTGTTAAGAAGAATGTAGAGTGGATGATAATGATGGAATTTGTAAAGTGAATGGCTAGATTTTTTGGTATCCCTTTATCACTATAATGCTTGTGAAATTGAATGTGTTCTAGGAACTTGTGTTTATTTTGGAAAAATACACCTCTAAAGAAGCACACTTTCCCAAAGCAATTCAACTATGCACCTATGAACCTCATTAAAGTTCATAGACTTAGAGCTTTTATTTTTTGAACTTCCAAAAAATATAGAATTTTGAAATAGTAGCTTTGGTTTTTTGACTAGAATGGTTTTTAGGCCCTCCTTCTAGTGCCACTTCTATTGAGATATCATTTTGTACAATGCTTAACAATAATTCTTTCAAACTCCTCTCTTGAAAAGCTAATCTGGGATCAATTCCAAGGTTTTGGGTGATCTTGTGACCTACTAAAATCTACTCAATAGAAGATAAATGTGACTATTCACAAGGAGGCCTTTGTTGGTTGTGATCGATTTTGGATAGGATGACCAATCTACATGTTGTTTCAAAATTAACCGCAAAAAGAGATATATTTATGGTATTTTCTATTTTTAAAAGAATGTCTTCTAACAATGCAACTATATGAATTCTTAATTTAACCAAGGGCTAGCAAACAAAATAATGAAGATAGTGTAACAAGAAGTTTAAGAAAATGACTTGAAAAGTAAATCACTAATGGACATAAGCCACGAAAACAACACATCTACTAGTTAAGCCTTTGAAAAGATTAGTAGATAACCAAAGAAAATAGTAGTAGTGCTTCCTTAATTCCACAAATGAAATTGTCGAAGAGAATTCAGTAACTGTAAGATGATTCACTTTTCATCTAATCGCAAGGTCACGAAAAGTGCAGTCGTGTGAGACAAAAAGCTATGCAAGAACAATAGGGTGATCTCTTCTTGACCTAAGTATGTCAATGGTATTTGTAAACAAATAGAAATCACCAGAACTAAAATATCACATAATCAAATCTACACAAAAAAAAAATTTGATCCAATATTATAATGAACAAGAATCCACAAAAATAACGCTCTCAGGTAAGAATAACTACACTTTGAATGAGAGCACTAATACCATATATTATTTCATCAAAATAATGGCCTAGAATACATGTTTCAATCTTGAATTTACAAGAAATCTTTTCCTCAATTTTTGTTGAGAGTGAAAGATCTCTTTATGTAAACAAATGCTTCTTAATTAATAAAACAAATCTATTTATGTGCAAACTGACTCTCTAACTAGTGCTAAGTAGGACTCCATGCTTATTTATATCATTTAATGGATGCATGAGAAAATAAGAAGAAACAAGTTGTCAAATGATGTAGGAGACTTTAGAGCTACCAAAAATAGAAGCTCAACCTTCAATGGATGTTTTTAGGAGTTAAACTATTGTTAAATTGCCTTTGCAATGGATGGAAAGCTCTAAATTTGGAATTAGCAATTAATTATCAGTGAACCTTTGATTTCATAAAAAAAAATTGACACACATTAAAATAAGCACACCTCAGAAGAGGTGCACCTAGTGCACTATGGAAGCTTGTGCACCTTAGAAGCTTACAAGGTGCTCAATTTGCCAAAAATTCATATTTCTCAGTTTTGAAAATGGTTTTTGGGTTTTTCTCATACTAGGTCTAGGAGAACTCTTCTTTAATTATTTTCCCCTTTTTTGATTATTTGTAACTTCTTTATTGATAAACATTTTCATATATTTTAACTCCTTCTTTATAGATAAACATTTTCATATATTTTAACTCCTACTTCTTCTATCTAAAATCCCAAGGCACCTATGTTGAATCTTGTCATTAATAGTTGCATAAGCTGACAGATATGTTCTAGTTCATGTGTCCAACCTCTCTATCTTTGATCTTTAGTGTAAATTTCCATATTTTTTCCATCTCTCCATTTGTCGGATCCTTCTTGATCAAAGACCAGGTGATCTAGATTATCTAGAAGGATTAGATGTTTGAAACTTTTTCATACTTGTTTAACAAGCTTTTCTAGGTCCCTCTAATTGGGTTTTTGGAGGTCTTTTGCACAAACTTTCAAGTTGAAACCTTCATCAGCCACTAAAACTAGGGAGCCAAAGGCTCACTATTTTAGAGACTAAAATTAGATTTTTAATTCTTATTTCCACCACTATAAACGGTTCTAAATTTTGAGCTCTAGGTCAAAAGTTATGACCTCAACAAGTTAAGTATATCTTTTCATCTACAAAAAGAATAAAATAATTATTATCTTTTTTTGAAAAATGAAAAAGAGGACTCCCTACAACTCAGAACAACAAAATTATGTCAACACTAGTCAAAATAGTGTATTTTTTTCCCCAAAAAAGCTAGTTTTGCACACTAGCACACCTTGGAAGAAGAGCTACTACACAATTGTGCACTTGGTTCACCTTGTCAAGGTGTGCATGTGTGCAACTGCACACATGCACATCTTCAGATTGTGAATGTAAGAGAGGGGGTGGGGGTCTTAAGTGCATACCTCTATAAGTGTGCATACCACCAAGGGTGCCTGCATGTACATGTGTGCATCCTTGGAATAGGGTGAAGTGCGCACTTGCACACTTGGCATAGTTATGCAACTTGTTAAGGTGTGTATGTGCACTAGTGTGCATATGCACACTTTAAAAGAACATGAATGTCTTTAAAATTTACACCTTTTATCCTATCTAATTGCCCAACCCTTCGTAATCAGAGGTTAGCCTTTGACCTAGATCTAGGAGAAGGTCCAAAATGACTAGACTTGATGTCACATAGGGAAAACTCAAACTAGGGGGTCCCCATTTTGTGACTCAAAATGGAGTGTGCATTGTGTAACCACAACAAATAGCCCCAACAAAAGGAAAGAAATGAAAAAGGCATTTCTTCATCAAATAGCATTCATCTAAAAATTTTCAAATAACAACTGAATTCTGAATGCTTCAAGTAGCTTTCAGGTTCCTTGATAGTCAGAACATTAAAATCTCAAATCTTCAAGCTCAATGTGTGCATAGTATATTCATACCCTTTGACTTCTTGAGGTGTAGTCTATCAAGAGTATCTAGCAACAAGGAGATAATCTTCCACCCTATCGGTCCATTCATTAGGAATCCACAAAAAATATTTTTATCAATCACTTATCGAACTAGCTGAGAGAATCTTTTATCAGGGCTTTTAATGGATTATCACTTTTCTCATTTTGGGTCTTCAGTAATCTTTAGAATCCTTCTTTACAGAGCTCACATGTTTCCATTTCATTCTTCCATGAAGCAATTTGTGTAAGTATTGAATGGCCATTTTGGAAGACATATCCATATTGTTGGATGATCTTTCTCAAACCTCTTGAAATATTTCATTCTTAACAACATCATTCCCTTTTCTGTTTTCATTTTGTACCTTGACTACACTTAGACTATGTGGCCAAGTTATTGGTGTCATTTCTCAGATTCTTTTTTTAGTTGATAACCTTTTCATTCCTCTTTTAAAAACTTTATGGAAATACTCATGCCAAATAGTGACATTATCAATTGCTTAAAAATATCTTTTGTTTAAACTAGTAGGCTTTAGACTATCCCTTGCTGCCATCAACCTTGATTTTCAGGATTTGAGTTTAACCATTGAGGAAAATCCATTCTTATAGGATGGGTGACCTCCCAGGAAGTTTTGATGCTTGACCCTTGTGAGTATCACCTAGATCAAATGCATGTTAAGTTTTCCATTTATTCTCATGAGAATTGGATTCATGTTGAATCACTACTCATAAAACATGGTTCAATGAGTTTTACTCAAAATCACACAATTAAATCCTAATAGCAATATCACAACACCAAGATAGTCAATCTTCAGATTTGTAAATTCTTGAGAACTCTTAGTGTGCAAACTATAGGTAACATCCATTCTCCAATTGGTACAAGAACACAATAATCTAAATACTTTGACAAAGAAACACCTCTTCCTAAAAGTTGAAACCACGAGGAGTGATTTATGAAATACCTCAAGAATGAGTCTTGATTGCACCTAGCCCCCAGACTAACATGACTAAAAAAGAAAAAGAATAAAAAAGAATCAAAACCCAAACAACAAGACTTGACTCAAAAAAAACTAACACCTAACTAGAAAGACTAAAAAATTCTAAGATAAACAAAAACAAAATCAAAAACTTATATATACAAAACCTTGAATAATAATAATTTTGGGTGGTTGTCAGTAGATTTCTCATTATGTGAAATAGTAATGAACCACCTCATAGTTCTAAAAAATGTTGACCTATCTTTCTACTGAGAAAAATAAAATTTTGAAAAACATTTACTCTATTTTCAAGATTCAAAGGAGTAATAACTCTACTTTCTTACTTTTTGTACAAAAGGTTTCGAATTTTATTGGATGGATGTGAAGTAAGAATTTCTGAATGGCACACTACAAGAAAATGTTTACATATAATAGCCTAAACAATTTGCTGATCCAAACAACAATACCATGGTATGTAGATACATAAAGATTTATATGGTTTTAAAAAATCCCAAAGAGCATAGTATGAAAGGCTTCACAATTATCATGTGAGGATTGGTTTTGATAAAACTTATGATAACAACAATTTGTAGTTGAAGACAAGAGGAGGTAAACGTATTTTATGAGCCAAAATTTTTGTTGATAATATCATATTTGGAGGTCAAAATGTATTATGTATACCATACAAAACATGGTGTATGCATCACTTAGTTTAAGTATGTAAAAGAAATATTGAAAACTTTTGATTTGGAGAATTCAAAACCAATTGCCACTCTAGTGGCCATAGGACTCAAACTTTCAAAGACTGATGATTATGCTGAAGTGAATCAAACATTGTACATGTCTATGATTGCAAAGTTGCAATATGTAGTACATTGTAGACATTGTTAGAAAAAATAGTCCACCAAGATAATTGGAGGGTAGGGGGTTGAATCAATTATCTAATAATTAAAATATTTATCAACCTTAAGAAATCATATCCATTCAACCAAAGTAAATAGCAACATAACAAGATGCACATAGACAATTACACTAGATATGTTAACTAGAGACACCCTTGATTAGAGTGAAAACCCTAGTGGGAATGATGCCCAAAAGATGTTGTACTAATATAAATATTCCTTATTAGAGGACTGACCCTATTAGGAGTCTATTACAATATTTAGTACATAAGAGTCCATGTTAGAAGATTTTCAATCCTTGTTAGAAGATTCCAACCCTATTAGGAATTGTACCAACTCTATTAGGAGTTGTAGAAGATTAAAGGAAACACTATCCAAATAGCTTATGGGGCAAGACCATTGAACTCACTATCCAACTGATCTATCAACTATTTCTTGTGAAAGAATTGTGTATTGTACTATAAATTCTTTCCTATGTCCTTTCAACCTAACCAATCACTATTAGACCTTGCAGACCAGGTCATGAAACTTAGATTACACAATAAAACATTGACAATAAAATTTCCTTCACTTCCACTCTGTACTACTCAAGTTCGCATTTCGCTCTTTGTGCTGCCTACAATCACTTCTCTTGCATACTCATGATAAAGGAAAATGTCCTTCCTTTATACTGAATCCTTAAAACAATTCCCTGAGTTGGTCGTTGCACCTTCTCAACTAATTACTATAGAACCATATTAAGAACATGTTATACTTAGCAATAACATTAATCTTTTGCCTTGCAACTTGAATATCTTTTCGTACACCTATTATTATGAAAAGAAAATTTAGCCATGTCATCACTAACATGTCTTCTTCAAATCTTTAACTTTAGGTTCTTAGAATAACAAATCTTCTAAGAAATATAACAAGTTTTCTAGAATATGCCTCTATAAACTCTATCTCATAATAGTCTTCACCAAATTGTGCATAATGTCTTTCACACTTAATATCTTATGCTTCCAAGGTTAGCTATATATACTACATATATAGTTTAATCTTCCTTTAACTTCGCTACTAATAGTACTCAACGATCTCTCTGTACCAACTTGATCTTTCTAGTGTTCTTTTGTCAGATACCATAGAAAATTACTATGTTGACATCAATAACATACATGGTCATGAATGTAACATATCATCATGATAATGATCTAACCATGTTTTTAAAATACTCCACCATAGGAATATCTATTGGATAAAATTGTTCAATTGTGTGTTGTCTTTGATGTTACACAAATGTCATATTAGTTATTAGATAGAGTCTACCAAGCTCTGTTGTTTAGCAAGGAAAAAGATAGAGTCTACCAAGCTCAGGAGGTTAGAAAAGAAGGTTTATAGTGTCTACCAAGAATTCTTAGGCTTTACCTTGTGCAAAAAATTATTACTGAGCTTTCAAGGTCAGCAAAGAAAATTTAGTTGTTATTGAGCTTACTCGGTCATCAAAAAGAAATATGGTAGAGATAGTTCTTACCAAGCTCTCATAGACAGCTAAGGAAACCTACTTCTTATCAAGTTCATTCGACAACCAAAGGATTTTGTAGATTTTGTAGTGTTAACCAAGTTGAGATGGTTAACTTAGGAAATTATTTCTAGAGTAGTGCTTACTGAGCAAGGACAGTCAATGAAGGATTTCATTGTTTTGTGAATAAAGTTTATTTGTTTAATGTAATATTTGTAGCTGATTGATGTATGGTTTATTGGTAAAATTAACTTGTGAGTGAGCCAACTTGATAATCTGAATGGTATATATAAGAGGTCAAGATGTGAATTCTAAGTGAGTGATGGATTTTGATGTGATATGAATGTGAAGGAGGACTGATTATTGTGAGAGCAAATTTTGAAGGATGATCAGATATCATTGAGGAGTAGGAAAGCTATATTTGATATAATGGTTTAGAATAGAGATCTATAATCAAAAAATTTAGTTGCATCATATTTAGGTCTATTCATTATTACTTTCTAACCATTGTAGCAGTGATTTCAAAATCTCTTAATAGAGTTGGTTTAATAGCCATTTTGTAAATCCTCTAACAAGGTGGACAATTTAGTTGAATTGTTCTAAAGACCTCTAACAAGGCCACTCTTAATAGGGTGATTAAATCCTCTAATAGGGTCACACCAAATATTGTGTTTTGTAACCTTTAACAGGGCTAGCTCCTAACAGGGCTCACTTCAAAAGAGTTAAAATTGGTAGCTAGTTACTTGGTGGTTTTTCCCATATTGGGTTTCCACATTAAATCTAGTGTCTCTTCTGTTCATGTTATTTTCATTTGCATGCATATTAATAACTATGAATGTTTGAAGATCAATAACAAATTAATCTATCGAGTTACAACATTTTTGTGAAGTGTTTATCGAGTATCAGTAGTAACTAGTTATTTAAGACATCTAAGGGATCAAGATTTGTTTTTGTGGTAATTGATTTAGCCCCCCTCTTAGTTACTTCATCTATAATTCCAAAATTTGGTATCAGCTCTTTTGGTGCTTGTAGGAAAAGATTTCAAGGATCTAAGGTAAAGATCAGGATGTCTTACAAGAGAGAAATTCCAAGACTTAATAGGGACAACTTCTTAGCATGGTAGGGATTGATGAGATTTTACCTGGCTTCTACTAGTGATTCAGGGCTAAAGTACCTTGATGAAAAATATGCAGAACCTACTGGTACATTATCTATCAATGATATTTCTGAAAAGAAGACTCGCAACAACATGATGATAGATATTGGATCTACCCTAAGTTATGAAGAATTTGATGACATCAAGGACTGAGAAACTACCTTTGAAATATGGAACTAGCTGAAAAAGCTCTATGGAGGTGATGATAATGTGAGAAGAGCCAAGGTAGAAAGTTTGAGAGGACAATTTGATATGATGAGAATGAGAGAGGATGAAAATATAGCAAAATATGCTGAAAGAGTTAAAGCAAGTGTTAGTGCAATTAAAACATCTAGAGTAGATATCAAGGAGGAAATAGTTATAAGTAAAGTTATTAGAACTCTTCTTCCCATTTATGCAATTAGAGTTTCTACAAATCAAGAGACAAGATGTGAAGCAAATTATAACATAAATTTAGAGGCCATAGTGGGAAGATTGACTGCATTCGAGCTAGACAACTATGATAATCATGTTCCAGCTACCAAGATAATTGAATCAGCATTTGAAGCCAAGCTTTCACTCAAGGAGAAAGGCAAGAAGATAAAGGATCCTCATTCAGATAGTGATGAAGAATCAGAATAAAGTTCAGACAGTGATCTTGAGGTGGTTAAAGCTCTGATAGCAAGAAAATATTCAAGAGGCAAAGGGAAATACAAAGGTAAGGTTCCTCTTATCTATTCTTCTTGTGAAGAAATTGGACATATTACTGCTAGGTGACCGAATAAGTAGAACAAGGATAAGAAGAAAGGTCACAAGTGTGATGGCAAGAAAGATTTCAAATAATTCAAAGATAAAGGTAAGAAAACATGTTTCATGGCTACAAATTCTAATGATTCTAATGATGAAGAAGAAGATGAAATTGTTTACATTATTGTAAAGGATGAGTCTGATAATGATAAGGAAATGGCACTTATTTCTCATGTGAGAAAAAATGATACATGGATTATAGATTATGGTTGTTCTCATTACATGATTGGTGATAAAACTAAGTTTGAACATTTTGAAGACTATGATGGTGGCAGTGTGAGATTTGGTAATAATGAACCTTGTTACATAAAAGGAAAAGGAAGAATCTCACTAACCAAAGAACTTGTATGTGATATAATACATATTAGGTAGGAGGACTAAAACACAATCTATTAAGTGTGGGACATCCACTTAATAATGGATTCAAAGTGGAATTCATGCATGGAAAAGCAAGACTACTGGATTGCAAAGGAAAATTGATTGGATCAGGCACTCAAACAAAAGGTACCTTGTTTTATCTTTAATTTTGTGAATGTTCATGTTCTATTTCTCAACCTAAAGAAAGTTGGTTATGGTATCTGAGGTTGTGTCATGTGAACATTGATAACTTGGTGAAAATAAGAAAATTCAAGAAAATAAGAGGCATTTCTAACATAAAGAAACCTGAGGTTGGTCTATGCAAGAATTATCAAATTGGCAAGATGGGAAATACTAGCTTTAAAAGTAAGTACTATCAATCTGAAGAAGTTTTCAAAATTGTGCATACTGATTTGTGTGGACCTATTGGCATTGAAAGTTATATTGGTGAAAATTTCTTCATTATTTTTGTTGATGATTACTTAAGAATGATGAATGTCATGTACCTAAGAGAAAAATTAGAAGCATTTGAGAAGTTCAAATGGAATTTGGCTAAAGTAGAGAAGGAAATAGGAAAAAGATTAAAATGTTTGAGGTCAAACAGAGGTGGTGAATTCATTTTAGATGAGTTCAATAACTTTTGCATTGAAAGGGGAATCAAAAGATAGGTTTCAGCACCTAGAACTCCTGAACAAAATGGAATAGCTAAAAGAAAGAATAGATCTATCATGTATTGTGCAAGAACCTTAATGATTGAAAAGAGCATTGCTATCAAATACTAGAAGGGAGCTATCAGTACTATAGTTCATGCCTTGAACCAAGTACAGTTGAAGAAAGACTCATTCAAAATCCCCTATGAGTTATGGTATGGCTACAAACCCAATGTAAGTTACCTAAAAGTATTTGGAAGCAAATGTTACAATTTGAAAGAATCCAGAAAAGGTAAATTTGATGTGAAGGGTGATGAAGGAATATTTTAGGGATACTCTTGCAAAAGTAGAGCCTATAGATGTTTGAATTTGTCTACTCACAAAGTCATAGAAAGTGCACATGTCAAAGTTGATGAGTTTGCACAAAGAACTGAAGAAGAAAGAAAAAGGGAACTAGAAGGCTACAAAAGATTTTTTTCATTGAACTTGATATAGTGCCAGGTACACCTATCAATCAAAAATCTTCTACTCCAAAGTTTTCTATAACCGAGTTGCAAGAAGTTCAAATCGAGTCAATACCTACCAAGTTGCAAGGACCCGAGTTGCAAATAGAAGCTATCAAATCAACAACTATCGAGCCCGAGCAACTAGAACCATAAGTTGAAACACAGAAGGATAACAATGCAAGTCATTCAAAAGGAAAGGAGCCTATGCTAGCCAAGTATGTTAGGAAGCATCATGCATCAGATTAGATCATTGGAGATAAATATGAAGGAACAATGACAAGAAGTAAGTTGAAAGGCACTTGTTTACTTGCTAATTTTGAACCTAGAAATGTCAAAGATGCATTAGAAAATGAAAGTTGGATTGAAGCTATGAATGAAGATGTAGAGTAGATAGAAAAAAAAAAGCATGGACTCTTGTACCTAGGCCTAAAGACAAAAATGTGATTGGAACTAAGTGGGTATTCAAAAAAAAGTTAAATGAAGATGGTAAGATGTCAATGAACAAAGATAGACTAGTATGCAAAGGATACTCTCAAGAAGAAAGTGTAAATTATGCAGAGACTTTTTCTCTTGTTGCAAGATTGGAAGGTGTCAAAATATTACTTGCATATGTTGCATACAAGGGACTCAAATTTTATTAGATGAATGTCAACTCAACATTTCTCAATGGTATACTAGATGAAGAGGTCTACAATGAACAACCTAAAGGTTTTGTTGATCTAGACAAGAAAGACGTGGTCTAAAAATTACATAAAGCATTGTATGGTCTAAAACAAGCCCCTAGAGCATGGTATGAAAGAGTGCATAACTATCTTATTCTAATTGGTTTTAAAAGAACTAATGATAATAGTAGCTTGTATATCAAGGAAGGACCAAATAATAAGATTGTTTTGGAAAAAATATTTGTAGATGATACTTTGTTCATAGGAAATGATGATCTTTGCAAAGAATTTTTAGAACAAATAAACAAAGAATTTAAAATGTCAATTTTTGGTGAGATCAAATTCTTTGTTGTTCTTCAAATTCAGCAGAATAAGAATGGAATCTACATCACTCAATATAGATACATCTGGGAGATACTAAAAAAGTTTTCTACGGAAGACTGCAAACTAGTTGGGACTCCTATGTGTACTAGATTGAAACTTACCAAGGACGATGAATCAAAGGAAGTGGATCAGATATTGTATAGATCTATGATTGGAAAGTTGTAGTATGTAGTGCATACAAGACCAGACATTGATCTTGCAGTTGGTATTGTAGCAAGATTTTTAGAGAAATAAAAAAAATCACATGATGGTAATCAAAAGGATCATGAGATATTTGAAAGGAATTGAAGATTATATATTATGTTATAAACTTGGAGGAAATCTAGATTTAAAAGTGTTTACTAATGAAAATTGGGCAAGGAACATTGATGATAGAAAGAGTACAAGTGGAGGATCATTCTTTCTTGGAAAGAGGTTGGTTTCTTGGACAAGTAAAAAGTAGAACTATACATCCCAGTCCACAGCAGAGGCTGAATATGTTGCAATAGTAGTAAACTGCTCAAACATTGTGTAGTTCAAACAATTATTGGAAGGTATGAAGGAAGAAATCAAAGAACCTATTGTTATGTTTTGTGGCAATACAAGTGCAATTATCATATCCAAGAATCTAGTGATGTATTCAAAAACCAAGCATATCGCTATAAAGTATCAGTTTGTTAGATAATTGGTGCAAAATAAGGAGATCAAACTAGAATATGTCCATACAAAGGAACAAATTGCTGACATATTCACAAAGCCTTTACCTAAGGATACATTCTTGTATCTAAGAGGTAAGTTAGGGGTCATTCCCCTATCTAAAGCTCACTAAAATATAGTTTTAGTGATGTATCAACATGAACATAGTTAAAAGATCTATCAATTGATGGAGCGAAGTATTAAAAATATTGCATATGAATCAATTATCTTTCTAAAATTTGCAAGAAAAAGAGAGTTTATCCAAGAGGGAGAGATTACTATGAAAGAGGGAGATTACTCTATTTAAGGAGTTTTGTGGAATGAAATATAAGAGGGAGAAGCATTCTATTAGGGAAGATTTGTTCTCAAATTTCATTTTGCTATGACATGTTGTGTTGTCATCAATGCCAAAGAGGGAGATTATTGGATATAATTGTTCAATTGTATGTTTTCTTTAATCTTAAACAAATGTCATATCAGTTATTAGATAGAGTCTACCAAGCTTTTTTGGTCAACAAGGGAAAAGATAGAGTCTACTGAGCTCAGAAGGTTAGCAAAGAAATTTTATAGTGTCTATTGAGTATTCACAGGCTTTACCTTGTCTAGATAGTTATTATCGAGCTTTAAAGGTTAGCAAATAAAATTCAATTGTTATCGAGCTTACTCAATCATCAAAAGGAAATATGGCAAAGATAGCTCTTATCGAGCTCTCATGGATAGTGAAGGAAATTTAGTTCTTACCAACTTCACTCGGCAACCAAAGGATTTTGTAGATTTTGTAGTGTTAACCAAGTTGAGATGGTTAACTTAGGAAATTGTTTCCAAAGTAGTGCTTATCAAGTAGGGTCAGCCAATGAAGGATTTCATTATTTTGTGAAATAAAGTTTATTTGTTTAATGTAATATTTGTAGCCGACTAATGTATGGTTTATTGGTAAATGTAATTTTTGAATGAGCCAACTTGATAATTTGAATGGTATATATAAGAGGTCAAGTTGCAAATTCTAAGTGTGAGATGGATTTTATGTGATATGCATGTGAAGGAGGACTGATTATTTTGAGAGCAAATTTTGAAGGATGATCATAGATCATTGAGGAGCAGCAAAGCTATATTTGATCAAGGAGGATCTAATGGTGTAGAATAGAGATTTGTAATCAGAAAATTCAGTTGCATCATATTCAAGTCTATTCATTGTTACTTTCTAACCATTATTGCAATGATTTAAAAATCTCTTAATAGAGTTGGTTTAATAGCCATTTTGTAAATCCTCTAACAAGGCTCTAGCAAGGCAACTCTTAACAGGGTGATTAAATCCTCTAATAGGGTCAACCGTGTGTTTTGTAACCTTTAATAGGTTTGGTTCCTAACAAGGCTCACTTCAAAAGAGTGAAAATTGGTAGCTAGTTACTTGGTGGTTTTTTCCATAGTGGGTTTCCACGTTAAATTTGGTGTCTCTTATGTTCATTTTATTCTCTTTTGCATGCATGTCAATAACTATGAATGTTTGAAGATCAGTAACAAATTAATCTACCAAGTTACAACATTTTTGTGAAGTGTTTACCAAGTATCAACAGTAACTAGTTATTTAAGACATCTAAGGAATCATGATTTCTTTTGTGGTAAATGATTCACCCCCCCCCCCACCCCTCCCCCCCACCCCCCCTCCTCTTAGTTACTTCATCTATAATTCTAACAATATCATCAGCATTCATGCTTCCAACAATCTCCCCCTTTGGCATTAATGGCAACATATATGAAAAACATCTAGTTCCAAGAGTACCAACTGCAAAAGATTGTTAACCTATCTTTTCAAATCCTCTTCATCAATTCTTCTACCCCATTGATATACCTAAATGTGCTTTACATAAAACTATTTTTCCATGCTATACTTCTCCAACTATTCTCATTTTCCATGCTTTTCAAACTATTTTTCATGTTAACTTCTCCCCCATTGATATCAATCTCAAAGATTTCAACAACCATCAAAACTCTGCAAAAACTAATTCTTACATACCTTAAGTGTCCAAATACAATGTTTAAAAAAAAAATCCAACAAGAGTCCTAGATGACTCTATCCATCATAGCTACTCCTCCATATAAGAAGCATCAGTATCCAATCGAGACAAACAATAGTGCTCTATTACACTGGATTGATGCACTCTTGCATCTTATACTCTAATGTAGGAAGGAGCATAAACCCTAGCATACCTTGCAAATACTCAAAATTCTCTTTAGGTAGAGGCTTAGTGAAAATATCTACAATCTACTCTTTAGTGCTCACATACTCCAATCTAATTTCCTTTTCTAAAACTTTCTCTCTCAACATATGATACTTGATATAAATGTGCTTGGTCTTAAAATACAACACTAGATTATTAGCAATATTTATTGTGCTTGTATTGTCATAATGTATGACAATAGATTTACTAAATTCTATCTTTATATCCTTCAGCATTTGCTTCATTCAAACAACTTTCTTACAATTGTTTGCTCCTGCAACATATTTTGCTTCTATTGTACTTTGTGAGGTACAATCCTACTCCTTCCTTAACCAAGAAACTAATATTCTTCCAAGAAAGAAGGCTCCACCATTGGTGCTCAATTTGTCATCCATACTGCCTCCCCAATAAACATCAATATAAGAACATTAAGTAAAATGTTTAGACTTATCATACCACAATCTAAACTCAGGTATTCCTTTCAGATATCTAAATTTCCTTTTGACTACTACATAATGTGCTTCTCTGGGATCATCTTGGAATCTTGCAACAATTCCAAGAAAATTTTCTATATCTAGCCTATGGGAGTCACATATTGCAATCCTCCAATCATAAATTTGTACTTCTTCTACTCAATAGTAGATCATGTCTCATCCTTTATAGATAATTTGTGTGTAGTTACAATAGGTGTTCCAATGGGTTTACATGTTTTTAAACCAAATATTTTCAATAAATCTTTCAAATACTTAGTCTGAAAAATAAACATTCTTTCTTTATCATGCACAATCTATAATCCTAGAAAATATTTCATTTGTCCTATCATACTCATTTCAAATTCCTCCTTCATTTCTTCTTCAAAATTGTTACTTTCATCATCATTTCCTCCAAATATGATATCATTCACAAATATTAAAAAAACCATTAACCCATCATCAATTTCTTTCCAATACCTTTTCTATATCCAAGCTTTGTCAAATACTTGTCTAAACTTGCATACTATATTTTGTGTGCTTGATTCATGCCATACAATGCTTTCTTCAATCTACATACTATATCCTTGACATATGTTAATGGACAACCTTTGGGATGTTCAATGTATACCTCTTCTTCAAGTTCTCCATTCAGAAACGCTAACTTGACATCCATCTAATATACTTTGAATTTCTTATATGCTTCATATGATAAGAATAATCTTACTACTTATATTCTAGCCATAGGAGCAGGTCTCATCATAGTCTATTCCTTCTTACTATGAGTAACCTTTAAATACCAATCTTGCTTTTTTCCTTACAACCTCTCCTTGCTCATTCATCTTGTTCTTGAATACCCATTTAGTTCCTATCACATTTTTGTCTACTAGTCAAAGGACTAATTCCCATGTCTCATTCTTTACAATCTGATTCAATTCCTCTTTCATAGCTTGCTTCCAATAGTCATCTTTTCATGTTTCATCTACATTCTTAGGTTCAACCTGAGATATTAAACATAGTTCTTCATTGACTCTAACAATATCATCATCTAAATTGTAATCACTTATTATTTCCTATATCTTGAGTTTCTCATCTAGTCTTAGTTTTCATATTATAACATCTATAAGCCTTTCTTTCCAATGAATAACCAAGAAACATACTTTTATCTCTTCTAGCATCAAACTTAACAATATCATCATCTCTTGTTATATAACACTTACTACCAAAAGTTTTGAAATACTTAACTATAGGTGAGTGAGCAAACCATAGTTCATAAGAGGTCTTGTTTGTTTCTTTCCTAATTTGAACTCTTTTCATAGTGTAGATTGATGTATCCAAAGCTTCTCTCTAAAACATCTTGGATACATCATTCTTAGCTAACATAGCTCTTTTTGCCTCTATTACTGATCTATTTCTTCTCTCACCAATGTCATTCTATTCAAGAGTCTTCAACTCAACTCTTTTGACTCTTTTCTCTTCAATATGATTCCTATTCTACAAATTATTGCTATTGATAACTTCCACATTCTCAAGGTTAGCCTTTGTATCAATAATAGTTACCAAAGTTATCTCTTCTAATAATTTCTCTTTCTTAACTAATTCAGGTTCATTATCTTTAGCATCACATTCATTAAAGAATCTTTCCATACATGCTTTAAATTCTTCATCTTATCAGAAAAAAAATCCTTTTAGTTTTCCTTATTCTCTTAGGGCATGTAGATGAAAAATTACCAAACTCATTACATGTCCAACAAGAAAAATTTCCATACCTTCTTTCTCTCTTTTCATAAGTAGATCAATACCTTCTTTGATCTCAATGTCTTCTTTAAATCTCAATATATCTCTATTTGTGCCTCTATCTAGAAACTTAGTGCTTAAATCTATACACAATTCTAATCTCTCACCAAAAAGCTCCATGTTTTGGGTTTCAAAATTTTCTCCATTAGACACATGACTCTCTTTTCTAAAATAACTTGCCACTCATCTCCCAAATTTTTTAAGCTTTATCCTCAAGGACTTGGGGTTCTAATACCAATTGCTAGAAACAATTGTTCACCAAAATAACTTTTTGAAACAATCTTATCCATTCAAGCAAAGTAAATAGAAACCATAACAAGATGCACATAGACAATTATACTAGGCTTTTTAACTAGGGAAACCCTTGATTAGAGGGAAAACCATGGTGGGAATGATACCCAAAAGATGATGTACTAATATTAGCATTCCTTGCTAGAGGATGGACCATGTTAGGAGTCTATTACAATATTTAGTACATAATAATACCTATTAGAAGACATTGAATCCTTGTTAGAAGATTCCAACCCTATTAGGAGTTGTAGATGATAGAAGGACCCACTATCCAAATAGCTTCTAGGGCAAGATTATTGAACTCACTATCCAATTGATCTCTTAACTATTCCTTGTAGAATAATTGTGTTTATTGTACTGTGACTTCTTTCCTCTATCCTGTTAACCAAATTAATCATTTTCAAACCTTTTAGACTAGGTCACAAACCTTAGATCCAAGTATCCAACTTTAGATTACGTAATAAAACTTTGACAATGAAGCTTCTTTCACTTCCACTCTATAGTGCTCAACTTCACATTCCACTCTTCATGTTGCTTACAATCACTTCTCTTGAATAATCATGACAAAGGGATATGTCCTTCCTTTATACCAAATTCATAAAGCAATTCCCTGAGTTAGCTATTACACATTCTCGATTAGTTATTATAGGACCACATTAAGAACACATTACACTTAGTGATAACATTAATCTTTCACCTTGCAACTTGAATTTATTTTCATACATGTATTATTATGACAAGAGAAATTAGCCACATCATCATCAACATGTCTTCTTCACATATTTAACTTTTCCTTCGTAGAATAACAACTCTGCTAAGAGATATAACAAGTTTACTAGAACATGCCTCTGTAAATTCTATCTTAGAACAGTCTTTAGTAAAACATGCAGAACTTCTTCTAGACTTAATATCTTATCCTTTCGAGGTTAGATACATATAATAGACCCATAGTATAATATTTCTTTAACCTTGCTAATAAAAGTACTCAACAATCTACCTGTACCCACTTGATCTTTTCATTGATCTTCTGTCAGATACCACAAAATATCACTATGTTGACATCGATGACAATCACAGTCATGAAGGTAATATATCATCATAATAATGATCTTAGATCATGTTTTTACACAACACCCCCATAATAATATTATCAACATTCATGCTTCCAACAAACTTGAAATTGCATTAGCTATTGTGATTGTTGCAAGATATTTTGCAAATCCCAAGGAGAATCATATCTAAAAGCTTCAAAAGATTATGGTCTACACTACATGAAAAATAAAATCTTTTACATAAGAGCCTATATAGATGATGCTTCGGCTAGAAATAATGATGATAGAAAGAGTACAAGTGGTGGAGCATTTTTCTTAGGAAAGAGATTGGTCACTGAGACCAATGACAAACAAATTTGTACATCTCAATCTACTGATAAAGCTGAATATGTGGTTGCTATGGTAAATTGTACATAATGTGGTATGGATTAAGTAGCTACTCAAAGACATGAAGGAGGAAATCACTAAACTTGTGGTACTTTATAGTGATAATACAAGTGCTAAAGATTAAAGATTAGAAAAGGAAGGCAAATAATAGTAGATTACTTGTTTGAGCAGTGAGCTATTCTTGTAGTTCAAATTGCATGTTTGAGCAGTGGGCTCATCTTGCATACATTACTCTACAACTCCTAATAGGGTTAGAATCTCCTAATAGGGATTCAAAGTATTCTAACATGAAATGTTATACTCAATTTGACAATTGAATCCTAACAAGGTCCATCCTCTAACAAGGAACATATATATCAGTACATTATCTAGTGGGTATCATCCCCACTAGGGTTTTTCCTTGGCTAGGGTTTCCTTAGTTAACAAAATATGGTGTCACGAGTTATCCCTATGCATTGTTACTATTAATGTTTAGCATTACTTTATTGCTTTGTTATGCATGGTTTAAAGTAAGTAATAATATCCAGTTGGCAACTAAATTTTGTAGATTACTAATTCACCACCCCCCTCTCAGTAATCCCTATTTCTAACAATTGGTATCAAAGAATAGTTACTTTGAAGAGGCTTAATAGCTTAAGTAATATCCCTATGGATATGGAACAGTTGATGAAGAACCTGGAAGAAGCTCTTGAACAAATTGATCTCTTTATTGAAGAAAGAGATAAGCTCAAGGACAGATATGAAGACTTCAAAGTATACATTGGCCAGTTGAAGGAAAAGATTGAACATCTAAAATCTGAATCTGAAACTATTGATGGTGACTATTCAAAGTTGAAGACAGAGTACAAAATATTGAAGCATGAATTGAAGATTACAAATTTGAAGTTGACTTTGAGAAATGATTTCTAGCAAAGTCGAATTTGATTTGAAGACTAAAAATGTAGTTCTAAGAGAAAGTTTGGCAAAGAAAACATCTAAGTTTGAAACATTGAAAGAATATCATGAAGAACTCCATAAGTATAATACTATTGTGAAAGGTGAATTGGCACGATGCTAACAACATCTTGAGAAGCTCTATTCTAGTAGAGAAAACCTTGATGATTCAACGTCTATATGGAGACCTTCTTATCATAAGACTGGTGTTGGTTATTTGATTAACATATTAGAAAATAATCCTAAGATTAGATCAGATCCGAAAGCAAAAGACAAATCTAATGATAAGATTAAATCTAGTCAATCTTCTGAGAAACCTAAAGAAGTTGGGAAAATCAATGAAGTTGAAAGTTTCGATGAACCAAAGAAAGTGGAGACTCTCAAGACAACAAGGTATGAATTTATAGGTAAGCATTTTTAATGTAATGAAATAGGTCATATGAAAAGAGATTATACTAATAAGTCATTTAATCATGTTAAGGACTTTTATTGTCATAATTGTCATGGTATGGGTCATAATGCAATTGATTTTAGGAAACCCAAGTTTGATAATGATAGGAGAAATAGTAGAATGTCTAGAAATGCTAACCCTATATATAGAAGAAGATCTAATGAAAGGATATTGAGAGAAGGAAAATCTTATGATGACTGAAGATAGACAGTGTGTTATTAATTGTAACAAATTAGGACACATTTCTCGAAATTGTCATGCACCTAATGATTAGTAGAATCCTAGAAGCAAAGCACCTATATGTCATTTATGCAATAACTTTGGACACAAAACAAAGTACTACAAAATGGATAGAAAATTTAGTCACAAAAGGAATAATAGAAGAAACTTTAGAAATAGAAAGAATGATGGAAGAGACTCCAGAAATGATAGAAGGAACCATGAAAGGAACTTTGAAACTAGTAGAAGGAATGAAGAACAAAGAAACATTGTAAGTGAACTTCAAGAAGAACTTAATGAAGCATTCATGAAAAAAATAGATGTCTAAAAAGAAAATTTAAATGATTTGACAAAAAGATCAAAGTTTGTTGTTGAGTTTGATTCAATTAAGCTGCATTAAGTTTGTTCACAGCATCAAAATTTGAGAACTTCATGCAAAGACTAAACTAGAGGTAGCAAAGTTGGGAAAAGGTGTATCTATTTGTGTTTAGATGTTACCTAAGCTCGCTTGTAATTTGGAGCTCATCAAAAAAAGTTATGATGAATTTTCAAGTAACTAGTTTATAATAAGAATTGATTATGTAATAGAACATGAAAAGTACATTTTTGCATAGAATTTCATGACACAGTTTTGAGGGAGATTTTCATGATGGAAGAAGGTTGTAGGAAACCTTGGGTGACATCTAATGATTGGATAGATTAGTTTGTTCAATTATCTAATTGTAGAACACAAATACGAGCTTTTTCATGCTTGTGAAGTATGCAATTAATGTAGTTTCAAGTTGATGCATAAATGGAATATAGAATTAATTTTACTTCATTGCAAACACATTTGCAGTGAAGTGCATTCTGAAGTGACTTGTCAGAGCAATTTCAAAGCAAACCCTATTTTTAGAAAGAGGTATTTTATCATTTTTCAATAGGTAAAGGATATTATAGATAAGAATTATGGATATGTCAGTTGTTCATAGTGTTGAGAATAAGGATAGACATTAGTTTAAGGTTGTTTCCATGAAACCTAGTGATGGAAACCCTAATTCTACATTGTTTATCACCCTAAACAATGTAGTCTATTTGAAAGATATAGATAAGGAAAACTATTTGAATTGCAAGTTTGAGTCTATTGATAGTGAATATATAAATAAGGATATGGAAATAATCTTTAACCATGACATGACAGTGAAGACCAAATTTGAGCATTTGAGTAAATTGGACTTGTTTAAGTATCATTTTTACCATGAACTAGATATAGATGAATGGACCCAAATTATACTAAGTAGAATACATGATGGAAAGTTATGGATGCAAGATAATGTAGTAGATATTTCTGCCAACCTTATACATGAGGTAACTAGTCTTAGAAAACAAAGCAGTGTACCCATAGGAGAGAAACTAGTCATAAGAAAGTAGAAAGCTACTCTAAGGAAGTTTATAATGGAAAGGCTATGGTAATCAGCTCCATCAAGTAGGATGATGTGAGATTTCTTAGCAAAATAATAGCTTATTCAGTCTATGCAAATTCTAAGATAGATGAACTTTCAGAAGGATTTATATATGCAACTTACAAACTTTGTGTTGAGAAAGAACACGTGAATTTAAGTTAAATTCTAAGAATGAAACTCTTGGAGAACCTTGAGAAGATTAAGAGGACAAAGAATGGTTTATTTAGGTTCCAATCATTGATTAATCACATATTCTTTCATATGCTGAAGAAATTTCCTTAGTTTTCAGTAACAAATATTAGGAGCAGTGATAGATGCACAATGGAAAAGATATCAGAGGTATGTTGAAGACACCCTATAGAAAAAGTATTGGATAGTGCTAATCTGATGATGAGAACATCCCAAAATGAGATGGAACAAAGTTTTATGATCTCACCTACAATTATGGATAGATTCAAGGAGGTCATATGTATTTTAGTTGATACTAATTATACATACATTGAAGTAGTGGAACCTTGGAAAACATTTTTGGATCCTTTGAGCTATAAATTAAGTGACGATGTTCCAGTTGGCTACATTAATTTTTTGTTGAATTCTGAGATAGATAAAGATAAGAACATATTTAGTACATTTTATGAGATCGCATAACATGTTCATCAAGAAATCTTGGAGAAGGCTTCTCACAAGAAGGTTGAATCAATTATGAAAAAGACATTATCTAAGGTCAGAATGACAGAAATTGAGTCTGAGGTAGTAAGATAGACATTGAAACAAGGTGTATTGAGTATTAAACTCTTGTAGAGACTAACTTCAAAATAGAGTATACTTTATGCAGTAGTATACTATGTTCAACCTAGTGAACATAAGAGAAAATTGGAAAGATTAGCTAAAGTAGTGCCAAAAAAAGAAAAGAGATTCAAACAAATAGCTATATGACTTGGAATGAAGCAAAAGGCATTGTTGACAAATGAATCTGATACTGATGAGGAAATTGAGGAATGAGAAATCAAGCAAGCTGAAAATGTGACTACACCTAAACAAGCAATACAAAAAGCTCAGAAACCATCGAAGTTGAAGATTGAAAAGATAAACACAACAATGGCCAATGAGGGAAAATTTGTTTAGATGAACAAATTTTATGATCTTTATAATAACTTTGAGAAAGATCAAATTGATATTTCTACTATGAAACATATCATTGAAAATGATCTAAGTATGAAAGATATCAAGGGAGTAGTGAACTAGAAAGTCTATGAGAGACTTAGAGAGAAGAAATCTCCAACAAGGGAAGAAGACCTTGAACTTCAGAAGTCTATGCTAAGGAACATCTACAAGACTAATGATGAAAATGAGATTAAGAGATTACTAAATAACCACACTCCTTACTTAAGGAACAAATTAAGGCCATTTTTATTCATCGTTGGTGAGAAGGATAAGTTGAGGAAAGAGATAGTAGTAGCTATTAGCAATATGTTGTCAAAATCATAGATAGCAACTCCTCTAGCCCTTAGAACTACAAAAGTATCAGTAAGTGGTAATACCATGAAAATTGATTAAACTAATGTTACTCTGAATATTGATGATACAAATCCATTTGGTAGCTTTGAATCAAATATACCTAATACTGAGGATCTTGAAGATAAGCTAAAGCAAATTGAGGAAGAAAAGAGGCTTATAGAAATTGAAAAGCAAAAGATAGATGAAGCCAGCCAACAATTGCTTGAGAATGAAAGGAAAAGAAATGAAGAAGAAGATAATAAAAGAAAAATAAAGGAGGAAGAAAGGAAAAGATAAGAAGAGAATATGGAAATAGAAGAAAGAGAAAGGAAAGAAGAGGAAGAGAGGAAAGCCAAGGAAGCAATAAAGAAACAAAAGGAGGATGAAACTAAACCATCTAGTTCATCTGCTCTACTTTCTCTTTCATGTTTGGCCACTGATGATGATGATCAGACTGATCTAATTTCATGCTTATCCAAACTCCTACAATAGAATAAGATAGTAAAGAGTTTTCATAGATCTTTGATGGAAGTGACTAATAGATTGCATAGTACTTTGATAGTTCAACACTCAGAATTAGATCCCAACCTAAGAGCACAAGTAGTGCTAAAATCTTTTGATGAAGAGTTTTAAAATTTTTTTAATGTTGCAAAGGCAAAAGCTCAAAATTCCCATGATGCTAACCTATTTAGGACCATATGCTAGAATATCAAGAATGACTTAGTCAATCTTTACTTGCATAAAAGAACTTTAGAAGTGTTAGCAAGAAGGGAAATTCTTGTATGTCAATTAGAGGTTAAGTGAAATGAGTTAGAGACTTTATCCAGCCTAATCCAATACCCATCAAGTAAAGTTGGTGATATTGAAAGCCAAGTTGCTAGTGTTCATAGGGAGATCAGGAAACTAGAACTTAAAAAAGATAAAATATTAAGAAGAACATCTGATTTCAAAGAATTCATTGCTCTAAAGTTATCATTTGTTGAGAAGTAGTTAGAAGAATGTGTCAAGGCCAAAGACACATATACTAACTTTTTGTATTCAGATATCAATGTAGTTCAAATTGTAAGTTCAAATTGTAACATATATATTATGTGCAATTCTCTCATCAATAGAGTCTAAAAATGAGACATGGACAATAGGTATGGATAGCTTGAAAACTATTTTTGAAGATTGTATGAAGATTATTTTAGCATAAAGGCAAGGAAAACAATTTTGATAGTTTTTGACAAAATCTTGACATTTTGTGACCTTTGTCATTGATGTCAAAGGGGGAGTAATAGCTAAGAAAATTGTGTACAAGACATTTTTGGGAGAAAAACTTGTTCAATATGAAGTATATTGTAAGGGGGAGCATATATGTAAAGTTGTAAATTTGTAATAGATGTAATATTTATTTTGATAGTTAAGTTTTCATCACTTGGCCAATTTTTCCTATTTTGCTGCCATCAATGCCAAAGGGGGAGATTGTTGGCAATTGGCTAACTGACTAATTGTGATATGTAATTTTTGTCATTAATGGCAACACATGATTTACATGTCAATAGGAAACCTAAAAAAAAGATACTTAGTGTTTGGTGATCAGAAAATTGTCAAAGTATAGAATTTGGTTTACAATGGTATATTATTCTATTTATAACATGTTGCAAACATCATATTATGGAAATCAAAGTTAGATGGAGATAGTATACATATTGGTGATTATGTGTATGACCTGAGAAGTTTGTATAGACTATACAAAATAGAGTTGATCATGTTTTGATGAAGCAAGACAATGGAATTAAAGAAAATAATTGTTTTGGTTGCAAAATAATTACTTGTCCAATTAGGACCAACATCCTAGACGTTTACTCTACCTTGGAAAAGTGAATTGTAGTCTTAACCAACCCAATAATATTTTATGTAAAGGCATGGTATTTATGTAAATGACTTCTTTCAATAAGAAGTGCGATTGAAAAGTACTATCAAGTAAGATTACAAAGTGAGCAAACTTTTGTGAAAGTGACATATGTGAAGTTTTGTATGAACCATTTGGTGATCTAAGATCAAGCTAAAGATAAAACATCATACAAGGAAGGAAAAGAATAGTAGATTACTTGTTTGAGTAGTGAGCTCTTTGTGTAGTTGAAATTGCATGTTTGGGCAATGGGCTCATCTTGCATACATTACACTACAACTTCTAACAGGGTTGCAATCTCATAACAGGCATTGAAAGTCTCCTAACAAGGACTATTCTACGGAATTTTCTCATTGATTCCTAATATGGTCCATCCTCTGACAAGGAACATATATATCAGTGTATTAGCTAGTGGGTATCATCCACACTGGGGTTTTTCCTTAGCCAAGGTTTCCCTAGTTAACAAAATATGGTATCATGAGTTATCTCTATCAATTGTTGATGTTACTCTTTAGCATTACTTTAATGCTTTGTTAACATGGCTTAAAGTAAGTAGTAATATCCAGTTGGCAAGTAATGTTTGTAGATTAGTGATTCACCCTCCTCCCAATAATCCCTATTTGTAACAAAATAAAGTTTAGTTGGTGTTGAGAATTAGTAAATTTTAGTGCTTGTGAAGTGAACTAGTGTTGGCCAAGTGAGAAAATAGTATATATGCCAAGTGATAACTACTAATGTTAAATCAAAGATTTGACAAATATGAACTGACTAATTTGATTTCTTGAATTATGTGAAGCATGTGGAAGATGAATATGATGAGCTCATGGAACAAAATTCAAGGTAAACCATTTTGAGGTGAATTATAGAAAGATTGTGGAGGAAGTTTCTAGAGGAACTCAAATGGAAAAATGGGTAGATTCATCAAATCTTACCGAACCCTAAAATGGATGATTGTGGTTAAGCAGAAAAAGATCAAATTTCTCTATTTATAGAGATAGTTGGCCAAAATCAAAGGTTTTCATTTACAAGAACCTAAGGAAGACAAGGAGTCTAGTTCTTGTGGCTGACCAAAAGAGACTATAATTGGAATATAATGAAAGAAGGATGAAGGGGATGAATGCTTGAAGGGTGAACAAGCTATTAGAGCTTAAGAGTATGAATGCCAAGAAGAATGGTGGACTAAACTAGAGATCTGTGATTTGCAAGTGAGTTGTAAGTTTTTATCAAATCAAATGCTATTGTTTCTTTCTAATAATTGTACTAGTGTGGATAAAGTTCTTTGGATTAAGGCTAGTGTAACAGTAATTTATAAATCCTTTAACTAGGTGACATTCTAATGGAATGTTCTAAAGTCCTCTAATAAGGTCCACTCCAAACTAGGTGATTGAAATAATCTAACCATGTAACTTTTAACAATGTGTATTGTAACCTTTAATGCGGTGGGTCTTTTACAAGGTATCACTTTAGAAGAGTAAAATTGGATATCATGTTATTGGCAGTTTTTACCAAATTACGTTTCCACATAAACTCATTATGTCAAATTGTGTGAATATTCTTATGTTATTTCATGTTTACACTTCTACAAATTTGTTTTGACCTAGAATAGTAACCTACTAAGTTAAGGTATTGTATGATCTAATGGATGCATGCATGTTATGGTTTTATGGATATGGATCTATTAAGCATTGAAAATTTTTATTTATATATCTTGACCTTGGACAACTATTTCAGCTCCCCTCTCAATTATTCTAAAGAATTCCAATAGTCCCTCATCCTTCCACTATTCCAATATAAAAAATAACTAAATATATATTAATTGTGGTGAGAATCCTACTCAAAAACTATTAATTAATAATAGGAATAATATGGACTTCTATCCAACAATCCCAATTTATAAAGATATTTCAATGGAAATGGATCATTTGCATATGTCAATCTCAATAAGTAAATGAATTATAAGGATATGGTATGGATGGTCATTTTCCCATACTTAGGTGGATTTTAATAGAGATTACTTCTACAAATAATGGATCTTTTCAAACCCCTAATTAGAAAAATATTGGTTAAATTATTGCCACTACTCAAGAACTAATAGAATGGGTCAAAGATTTAAAAGAGTGGCATGTATAACTAATTAAATTAGTAAATGATAACATTTCCAAAGTTCATCATAAATTTAGGAAATTTATCAAAATTACTTGTAATACTATAGGGAATAGAACTGTAATGGACATAAGAAGCTAAACACCAAAGTATAGGTTATCCATGGTTTATCGAAGGGCATGTGTAGCTACTCAACTACTAATGTTAAATAAATGAAGGTACTTATTTATTATAAGGTAGCATCTATTTCTCTTTTGGTTTGAGAGATGAGACTCCTAAATAAGGAAAAAGGTGCTTTACCAATTGATAGTATTGTGAAGAGGGTTAAAAATATAAGTGATGAATAGATACAAAAGAATAAAAGTATGCTAAAATATCTTTACGGTAATTGTGGACTAATCCCCTACTTTTTTTTGCTAATACTTCACTTGTATCCTATATTTTGTTCCCTAATGGTATCTTTTTTTGGATGATTATGTTGTGAAAAGATTTCAAGTCCATTCAAAACTTATTTTCCTTAAATAAAAAATATAAATATAAATAGGATTTTTTATAACCAATACAATTAAGGAGTAAAAGATTACAAATGTAAGATAATTTAACTGGTTAGGAGATATCAAGGAAAAAGATAACCTAACTTTGATCATCTTCACTATGCATATTTAACCAAAGATAGAGGTTCCTTCAAAAAGAAAGGTCCAAAAAACCTTGAGAGTTAATAAAATAAATAAAATTCAAGGGACTATCATTATAAATTTATGATCCAACTTTATTCTCATTCTATCACAAGTGGGGAGTTGAAGTCCTTATCTTAATCCTCCTTTCATTCTCAAAATTGGATCTCAATTCCTAAAGTGACTTCCATTTATGATACCTAGCTCTTCTATTATTCAATGCATAAATATTTATTAAAATCAAGGAAATTTTATCATTGAAGTGATCAAATGAGGTTGTTGTATGATTATATTCAAACACAATTATAGATCCTTTTACAAATTTTAGCTTCCAAAATGTTACAATGCACTATTAAGAAAAATCAACATAAGAACAGTAAAATTTATAATCATTAAATAAAGAAATATTTATCCTATAAACTTTATCACACTTGATTTTAATCTCTTGAACAAGAATGAGATTAGGTCTATAATCTCAAAAAAGATTTGTAAAAAGATCCATTTTGTCGAAGATTTTGAGAAACTTTATGTTTCATGAAATTGTGTTATTATGACACATATCAACTAGAGTCTTTAGAATTCTCTAAGCTATAGAAAAATTGATTTTCCTATCCTAATTCTTTATTTTAGTATGTCTATTTGAATAATTAATTTTTAATTGAAAATCTACATTTTGATGATTTCTTGTTTTAAAACAATGTGAGTTGCATTTATTAAGCCGATAGGCTTATTCCCTAGGAGACTTTGATCAGAATTTTCTAAGTTTTCAACGTTGTCGGACGCCATGAAAAGAAGAGTTCCGGCTGCGTGCACCAAAACTGTTTTCACCGGTCAAAAATAGCTGGCTTTTGACGACGAAGAACTCTCCACTCCCCGATCAGATTCAACTCTGACAAATGATGCATGGCTTCCGCCATGTCGAAGATAATCAAACCGATATTATTAGTATGGATTAGTATTTCCTTCATGTCGCGTAGCTTTCTTAGGAACCAAAAAAGGGTGACCAACAGGAGGATGCGTACCACCAATGAAGGAATGACCATCATGATGAGCATCTTGTTAACCACTCTGTTATGAGGCCAATGCCCTCCAGTTAAATTGTTTCAGATGTTGATACAACGACCTATGAGATGCTCATGCAATACATCGATGCTGGAGTCCAATGGGTAAGGGGAAAAAACAAGTTGAGAAGAGTGTTCTTTTAATTAAGTTGTTGATCCTTGCACAGAAATCTGATTCATCTCTTATGAAGCATTGACAAAATATACATGGACGCACATCCAGTTCTTTGTTATATTCATCGGGCATACTCCCGCATCAGCTAGTAGGAAAAATAGGAAAAGAGTTGGTGCTACTTAAAACATCACCGTGCCCTTAAAAAATGATCCACAATGACGCTTTCTGAAACTATTGCCAATGTCTTATTGTCATCGTTTGGCAGATGTTTGTGGGCCGAGAATAGTCGAATCTTAGACAAAATTCGAGGGTTAAAGAGTAGTGATGGAATGGAAGAAAATATCCCCTTCTTCTTCGTGTATTGGAATTGCAGAGAATTGTTGGCCTCCAGCTAAGATGATGGCAGTTGTAGTGAGTAAAGAAGTTGAAAAGGAATCATCATCCCTAAGCAAAAACTAAGATATAATTCTGATCATGTTCGAATTCTCCAATCATTAAATATTTCCTCTGCTAATTTTGTGCAGTCATCTGTCTGGTTGTTTGAAAAATTCTCTGTGTTGTCATGCACGTGAGTAGAGATGTAAAGCGTGTGAGAAATATTATAAACTTAAATTACAACTCACAACCCTAAACCTAAAATCTTTATTCGGCACTTGAAAAAGTGCTTGGCACATGGAGGTGCTGAGTGCCAGTTTTGTTGGGCACTTGCTTGGCACAGGAAGGTGCTGAGTGATAGATTGCTCAGCACTTGATGTGCTGAGTGACAGGCAACAGGTGCTGAGTAAACTCGGCAGACAAAGGAGAAAGCTCAACACCAATGGATGCCAAGTGAGCTCGGCTCACAAAGAAAATGCTCGGCACTTGAAGAGCTCGGCACAAAAATGCAGTAGTTGCCGAGTGTTCTGTTTCAATTGAAATATTCTAACTTAGAGAAATTCATCATGAATGCTTTCACCATTAAAACCAGAAAGCCAAAGCTTTAAATTTTCAAACAAACTTGTCAAATGCAATGAATAGAAGAGAAAGATAGATTCAAGTATGCCTGCTTTCTTTCTACTCAATCTTTCATTTAAACTATTTAAAAAATCTGAGAGCATTCTGCTTCAACCAGAAAACCCTAAAATAACCCTAAACTGATAATACTTCAAACTTCAATAAACTTTGAAACTTGCAGCTCTAATGGCTGCATACAAAGGTGCTTGGAGCAATCACTGCTTCAATAGGACAAAACAATACAACAACCAACTCACAGAATGAATAGAGGAGTCACGTGCAACTAGAGACACTGAACATACTTCCCTCTGTCTCTGCAACAAGTGGATCTGCTGACCAATTTCTTCTTCTTCCTCCTTTTTATGCTCTGCTGAAATGAAACTCTAAATAATCTAACTGAATAAATGAATGAATAAACATTCTTTTTTTCATATACCATTTTCTCCCTCTTTTCAAAATTTGAAAAACTTCACCTACCTGTATTAATTTTTCTGTATGTTCTGGACGTCAGGGGGGTAGGTGAGCATTTGGCTCTAGGGGCAAACGTCAACACTGCATTAAATATTCCAACACTCCCCCTTTGTCCCAAACCAAACAAACAAGGATCACAACTGATCCAAATCAACTACACCAAGACACTCTCTTAGATGTACAAAAGATCCAATGCCTAATGGCTTAGTAAAGATGTCTGCTAGCTGCTACTCAGACTTGCAAAAATCTATCTTGATATCTTCATTCTCCACCAGCTCTCTGATGAAGTGATATCTGATCTCTATGTGTTTGCTTCTCCCATGGAAGACTGGATTCTTGGACAATGCAATTGATGAGATGTTGTCATAATAAATTGTAGTTCCATCCTCTTGCCTTTCATTCAAATATGTCAAGATCCTCCTTAGCTAAATTGCTTGACATGCTGCTGCATTTACTGCTATGTATTTAGCCTCTACTATAGATTGAGCAACAATAGCTTGCTTCTTGGATGCCCATGAAATTGCACCCGATCCCATATGAAACATGTATCTGGAAGTGCTCTTCCTATCATCTATGCTTCCAGCCCAATCACTATCTGTGTAACCAACCAACTTGAAATCATCATTTGCAGTATACAAAATCCCAAATCCTTTGGTACCTTTGACATACCTTAGGATCCTTTTTCCCGCTTGCCAATGTGAATCCTTTGGTGTTTCCATAAATTTTGAAATCAGACTTACTGCATGCATTAGGTCTAGCCAAGTTGCAATCAAATACATTAGACTTCCAACCATACTCTTGTATAATTTTGAATCTACTCTTGTGGTAGAGTCTTCCTTACTCAACTTCAGACCTACGGCTATTGGTGTGGGGACTATCTTACTGTTCTGCATTTTAAATCTCTCCAAAATCTGCCCTGCATACTTTTCTTGAGAGATAAAGATGCCATCATGCATTATTTTTACTTCTATGCCTAGAAAATATTTCAAGAGACCTAAGTCTGTCATTTCAAATTCACTTTTCATGGCCCCTTTAAACTCACCGATTAGAGCCTTATCATTACTAGTAAAAATTAAGTCATCTACATACAAGACAATAATCAATACATTACCATCTATTGCCTTGATGTAAAGAGTGGGCTTACCATTTCTTTTGCTAAAGCCATTGCTCATCAAATATGAGTCAATCCTATTTGACCATGCCCTTGGAGCTTGCTTGAGCCCATAAAGAGCTCTCTTCAATCTATATACTTTGTTCTCTTCACCTGCAACTTCATAACTAGGTGGCTGCTCCACATACACTTCTTCTTTCAATACACCATTTAGGAAGGCAAACTTCACATCCATTTGAAATACCTTCCATTTTTGTTGGGTTGCAATTGCTATGACAACACGCACGATTTCCATTCTTGCAACATGGGCATAGGTCTCATCATAGTCTCTTCCATACTATTGTTTTTAGCTCTTGACTACCAGCCTTGCCTTATGCCTAGCAATCTTGCCTTTAGCTTTGCATTTGGTCTTGTAGACCCATTTCACTCCAATCACATTCTTCTTGGGAGGAAATTCAATTAGCTCCCATGTCTCATTTCTTTCTATAGCATTTATTTCCTCATCCATGGCTTTACACCATTTCTTCTCCTTAATAGCTTCCTCAAAATATACTGGATCACTATGAAAAAATAATGCAAAATTAACACTCTCATCATAATCTTCATACCTTTCATCTTGGTATAACTCCCTAAGACTCTTGGTCTTTCTTGGTCACAGGGAGGAGAGTGTGGGATTAGAATCTTCACTACTGTTGCATTGTTGACTAGCTTGGTCTCCACTGGTACTCGGCACTAACACTCGGTCATGCCCAAAGGAGCTCCATAATGTTTAAATTTGCTTGCCTTTTCTTCTACTTACTCCTTCTTCTTGATGTTCATCAGCATCTTCTTCACTCATAATTGGCACTTTACTAGAAGTGCTTTGTGACTCATTAATTGAACCATACCAAGATTGATTTTCAAGAAATTCCACACCTCTTGAAAGAGTCATCTTATTTTTCAATGGGTCATACAATCTATATGCCTTCAATTCTGAGTTGTACCCTGTGAAGATGCACTTCACACCTTTGTCATCCAATTTCTGCCTTTTCTCTTTAGGAACATGTGCATATGCAACAAATCCAAACACCCTTAGGTGTTCAACTATCCATCTTCCTCATGACCATGCTTCCATTGGAATTTTATCATGAATTTCCTTTGTAGGAAACCTATTAAATAGGTAAACTTCTATTCCCACAGCCTCTCCCCAAAATTTAGTTGGGAGACTTTTTTCCTTCATCATGCTCCTTACCATTTCAACAATGGTCCTATTCTTTCTTTTAGCCACTCCATTCTGCTATAGTGTGTAGTTGGCTATGAGCTCTTTCTTTATGCCATGTTTCCTAAAAAAATTTACAAAAAAATTGGAAGTATACTCCCCTTCTCTATCTGATTTTAGGACCTTGATATACTGTCCACCTTCTTTTTCAGCCTGGGCTTTAAATTTTACAAATTTATCAAATGCTTCAGATTTATTCTTTAAGAAATACATCCATGTCCTATGACTGAAATGATCAATGAATTTCATGAAATAAGTACTCCCCCCAATGGAAGTAACTTTCATAGGACTAACTAGGTCAGTATGCACTAACTCTAATGGATATCTAGCCCTCTTAGAATTTTCAGAATTAAAGGGAAGCCTATGTTGCTTACCCAAAATACAATCTTCACACTTGTCATAAGAATTTCCTACACGTGGCAAACCATCTACCATTCTTTTATTTGACAATAAATTTAAACCAGCATAGTCGAGATGACCATACCTGAGATGCCACAACCGTGAAGGGTCTTCAATCACACTCCTTAGAGCTAATTGTGTGTGAGGTGCAGCATAAACTTGAGATGAGAAACATGTCTCTATCCTTAAGGGAAACATTTTGTTCTTTGTCATTTGAACTGCTACAAGTAAGTTCTTGCTCCTATCTTTTTCATGGATGACACATTTGTCATTCTCCATCAGAACCTTGTATCCATTTTGAATGAGCTAACCAATGCTCATCAAATTGTGCTTCATACCAGGGGTGAAATACACATTTTGTATTTCCTTCTTCTCACCTTTCTTGGTGCAGACCATAAAAGATCCTTTGCCCACAACTGGTAGGGTTCCATTGTTACCCATCTTAATTTTTGATTTGAAACTCTTGTCAATGAATGAAAACAAGGTTTCATTACCACTCATGTGGTTGCTACATCCACTGTCGAGGTACCAAACCTTAGGGCTTCCTTCTTCACCAACATTACACATGATGAAGGTAGAGCTTTCACTTCCCATATTCACGTTAGCCACATTTGCTTGTCCTGACTGATCTCTTTGCTTCTTCTAGAATTCACTTGCATAATGACCATATTGATGATAGTAGTAGCATTCTACATTACTCTTATTTGAGTTGTAGTTTTTCTTACCTCCTCTTGAAGTATTTTGAGAGCTACTTGCTCCATCTTCTCTTCCTGAGCTTTCTGCTACAGCATTCCTTTGTCCTCCATTACCTTGGCCTCTGCCTCTAGAGTTTCTACCTGAGCCATTCTTCCTCTCCCCCTTCCCCTTGGATTTGATTGAGCCTTGAATGGCTACTCTTGGGAAGATGAAGAAGTAGATCTGTTGATCCTATGCTCATGGGTTTAAAGTGTACCCATCAACTCATCCATTGTCAAAATAGTAAGGTATTTTGTCTCTTCTATGGTCATGACCAAATTGTCATATTTATGAGGTAAACTCCTCAATATCTTTTCCACTATCCTTTTCTCTTGATAGTCTTCTCCATTTGACTTCAATTGGTTAATCACATTGGAGGTCCTTGAACTGAAGTCAGCAACTGATTCATTTTCTTTCATCGAAAGGTTCTCAAACTCCCTCCTTATATTCTTTAGCTTTACTACATGAACTATATTAGTCCCCTTGAAGTTCGTCTCAAGGATATCCCATGCTTCTTTTGCATAATTTGCTGCTGCAATCTTTGGGAATACTGTCTCTGTCATTGATGCTTCAATAAGACTTAATGCCTTTGCATCTTTCCTCCCTGACTCTTTCAAATGAGTCTTCTATGCATTTGTGAGGGCAGCATACTAATTTGGATCAGTCACATCATTGAATCCATTAACTACAAACTCCCACAAATCATTTGCAACCATTATGGTCTTCATCCTCTTTGCCTATGTGTCATAATTTTGCCCATTAAAGGATGGTGGCTGCTGCCATATCTTTCCTACATCTCCTGCCATGTCAAATATCCCAAGAAAACAAATTTCCTAACTCACTGTGGATGTGGAGCCTCAAAGCTCTGATACCATGTGAGAAATATTATAAACTTAAATTACAACTCACAACCCTAAACCTAAAATCTTTACTGGGCACTTGAAAAAGTGCTCGGCACATGAAGGTGCCAAGTGCCAGTTTTGTTGGGCACTTGCTCGGCACAGGAAGGTGCCAAGTGATAGATTTCTTGACACTTGATGTGCTGAGTGACAGGAAACAGGTGCTGAGTAAATGCAGCACACAAAGGAGAAATCTCAACACCAATGGATGCCGAGTGAGCTCAGCTCACAAAGAAAATGCTCAGCACTTGAAGAGCTCGACACAAAAATGCAGTAGTTGCCGAGTGTTCTATTTCAACTGAAATATTATAACTTAGAGAAATTCATCATGAATGCTTTCACCATTAAAACTAGAAAGCCGAAGCTTTAACTTTTCAAACAAACTTGTCAAATGCAATGAATAGAAGAGGAAGATAGATTCAAGTATGCCTGCTTTCTTTCTATTCAATCTTTCATTAAAATATTTAAAAAATTGAGAGCATTCGGCTTCAACCAGAAAACCCTAAAATAACCCTAAACTGATAATACTTCAAAATTTAATAAACTTTTAAACTTGCAGCTCTAATGACTGCATACAAAGGTGCTTGGAGCAATCACTGCTTCAACAGGACAAAACAAAACAACAACCAACTCATACAATGAACAGAGGTGTCACATGCAACTGGAGACACTGAACATACTTCCTTCTGTCTCTGCAACAAGTGGATCTATTGACCACTTTCTTCTTCTTCATTTTTCTACTCTGCTGAACTAAAACTCTAAATAATCTAACTGAATGAATGAATGAATAAACATTCCTTTTGTCATATACCATTTCCCCCTCTTTTCAGAATTTGAAAAACTTCACCTACCCGTATTAATTTTTTTGTTTGTTCTGGACGTCAAGCGGCTAGGTGAGCATTTGGCTCTAGGGGCAAACGTCAACACTACATTAAATATTCCAACAAAGAGATGAAGTTACAACGACCGACATCCTCAAAATTTCCTTCTCAGTACAAGTTTTTCCCATTATATATGTCTGTGTGGAGTGACATGGCACATGCGAGTCAGGGAATTTATCTAAGTTCAAGACCAAACAAATAGTAGTCAATCTTAATTGCACAATATGGTTCTTTGGAAATAATATTAACTTAATTAAGTTTTATTATTTCTCAAATTCTTTGAGAATATGTTATCAAAACTCTCATAAACATTCACAATTACACTGGAAATAGTGAGCATACTTTAGGAGTTGATAGAATTTTATATCATGTCACATTATTTAAAAAGCTATATATTCTTATATTCTCCTTTGGAATGAAAATAAAATAATATAAAATTTAGTTTAGTTGATTTCAAATCTTGTGTCAAATTATTTACTAGTCTGAAATTAAGGTTTAGGATTTCCTTCATTTTATTATTTTCATTTCATATTAGTTCCTCTCTTAGACTATAGAACTATAAGCATGCATCATAATTTAATTAGTGATTAAACTTGAGAGTTTTAATCAATCGAATTTCATCTATATTTTAAACTTAGATGCAAAATATTTAACTTGGTTAAGTATATTAGAAAAATAGAATGGCTGAGAAATTTGATTTTTTACTCTTACATTTAAGTATTATAATTATTTGAAAAATAATTAAAATATATTTGAGTTAAAATATTTTACAAGAACATATTCTTTATTATTCTTATGGTCTTTAAGATTGATTATTGTACTATATGTTTCATATAAATACAAACTCCTTTGTTTAAGAAATTCAAAATACAAGATATGTTCAAACATTTTACTATATAATTCTTATATTATTTTTTGAAATCAAAATAAATCAACTTTTTAAAAATATATTCAAAGTATCAACTTATCCTTTTTCAAAATATATTAACAATTTTTGAAAAAATAATTATTAATTCTTATTTAATTTTGAAATGTTGGATATAACTTTCATAGATTAACTCTTATATAATTATTATAATTAAAAAATATATTATATTTTAATAATTTTGAATGGGATGAGCTAAGGTTTAAGCTTAGATAATCAATATTAGAATTACATATGTGCAAATCTTATCAAACATATTATTTTTAATTTAATAAATTTTAAAATTCAAAGCAACCAACTATTAAAATGGATAGATAATAACATGAAATTGGATTACAAAGTAAATATTCAATGTATTTGTGCTACACAAGCTTATATTAATCAATAGTAAGTATTTTTTAAATTAAATTTAAAGGAAAGATGGTACATTGTGTGAATTTTAAAAAGCTAGGTTATCCATTTCACAGAGGAATAAGAAGAGAGAGGTTACATGGAGCGAATAATATGAAGAGAGAAGAGAGATGAAGAGATGAAAAGTTTGGTATTGATTAGATAGATACATCTAGAAGATCAACGATAAATAAAACAAAGGGATTAATAATTATAATGAGAGACACGTAGAGATTGTGGGGGGTTGGGGGAGAATGAGTAAGATGATTAGTATAAAGAAAAAAGAGGGATTAAGAGGAGAATTTTTTTATGGTGATAGAAATAGATAAAGAAATATAAGGAGATACAATGTATAGATAGATGGATCATCGTCAAATATCAAAGTAGAGGACAATTATGAATGCAGAGACAAAGAGAAATGTGAAGAGCGGGCAAGAGAGATAAAGATAGAGAATGATAAAGATTAATGAGTTGATAGATGGATAGTGAATAGATAGATAGATAGAGCGCATACATAGAATAAATCAAAGAGAAATAGAGGAAATAGGTTATAAATACATAGGAGTGAACAACAAAGAGAGGTAAGGTAAAATAGAGATAGGGAGGAAGAAAAGAGGATCTATGCTTGTGAATACTAGAGATTTATCATAATAGTGAGCGCTTCCTCTCACTGTGAAATTACAAGTCAACAAATACTTTTACATTGGATGATGAGCTTTTTGTTTTCTTCAATTCGCTACAAAAAAAATTTCCTCTGGATCTGGCCCTTTTCGTCTCTAAAAAATTATGAAGTAGCAATATTTACAAGGTCCAAAATATTTAATTGGTTTAGCTAATTTCAAGAGCCCATTTTGGGTTAGTATTCTTGCCCTAACAACAGGACATGTGTGCATATGTGTTGAATTAACATGGTAAGAATTGTAGGTGCAGAAGATATGGAGGGTTATGAAATGACTTGATCATATTGAGAATGACTCTGTGCCTATCTATAATTGCTTTGGAAATCCAACACACCCTGATTTATCCTTGTGAGGGCTCAAATAAAAGTACTTGAAATGTATTCCATTCTATTCGAAGAAGCTAAGATCTTATAAAAATATGTGATCAAGGAAGGATAATAAAGGATCCGAGAAGAGGAATGATTGAAAATTAAAAATTATATATTGCCAGCCTCCATAGGATGTTTGAAAGTTATTTGGGACATATATAACTAGATGGAGATTGCTAGCTAGCTATTTGGCAGAGATTTTCAATGAGTCGAATCCTAGTGTTGAGAAATTTGTTGCAATTCCCATTGTGATGCCAAAACAAGCAAGGGATGTGGAGGATTTCTTATATAGGGTAATTGATATTTACTTGAAGGTGAGATAACTATACCTCTGAACTAGAGATTGATTATAGCTCATCCCAAAAGATAGCTGATGTAAACTAATGGTTGTAGAATTTACATTTTAAGGATGGTCTTTTTAACATGAGTATGTAGCTTTAGAGTCAGATATATAATTTTTTTAAATGTGGCATACAAATTTAGATTCAAAGATACATATTTTTAAGATTATGAAAAAAAAAAATTATCGAGTTTCAGATCACATTTATGGATCAATTCTATTTCAAATAGGAGTAGGGATATATCCATTAAGACTTGAGAGTGTATAAACAAGGTTGTATGCCATGTTATTGATATGTAAATATAATGCTATCCAGACCTCGATTCAACATCCCATAAAGCTTTTAATATATGTTTTTTCATAAATGTGAAAAATATCTATAGTAAAGTAAATATTTCTATTATTTTTATATAATAAATAATTATATTAAAAACATTTTTATTCCATTGTAATTAAATTAGGTCTACAGTTAGGTTCATTACATTATAGTTAGTATTTTAATATTGAAATGAAGGTTAGAGATACCATGAGGATTAAGGTTCTATTAATATTAGAGTCAAAATTATTATCCTGGTTCAATTTGATGATTGTTAATATGTTTCTTAGTGATATAAGTGAATTATATTTTAATACAAAATGAGTGGATATATAAATGTACAATATATGTTAAATATTCAATTGGTTACTTAATACACAAATATGTTTTAATAATATAGGATTAGATCTTATCGATCAAAAAAATATAGGATTAGATCTCATATCTATATATTTGTATTGTATTATTATATTCAATATTAGTTTGCAAGTAACCCTACATCAACAAATATGAGGATTGGAAGTTGAAAAGTCGAAAAGAAGCTTAAAGATCTAGGAAACAATACATAAATTTATTTTAACAATATGGGATGGGATTCATATTTATATTGTATTATTAACCTTTTTAAATTATAGTTTAAATATTATTTCTATTATATTAATTATTGAAAAAATAAGTCTTGCTGAGAATATTATTTATTTATAATAACTAAATTAAAAAATTATGTAAAAGAAATATTATCATTTAATATATATAAACTAATCATATTATCGTATATTATTTCTATTATACATTTTAAATAATACAATATGAAAAATTTACATTTTAAAATATTTAAATATATAGTGATTGAATATTTTTTTTGACAAATAGACTTTCATTTTGATTTATAGTATTAAAATACATTTCCCAAAAAACAAGTTTCCCTATTAGAGAGAAAAATATTATATGTAAAAAAATCAAGATATCTATTATATATAACAAAATATTTATAAAATAAGGCAAGAGCCTACAACACAATGGTAACTTGTGAGCTTCTCATGTAGGAGGTCTTGGGTTTGAACTCCCTTAACATATAAAAATGATTAAGCCAAGGTACTCAATAAGATGAATAATGTGAAGAGAGAAGAGAGATAGAGAGGTGAAAAGATTAATATTGATAAAAATAGGGAAGGGAAAATATCAAGAGTGTGTATGTATGAAGGAGATAAATACAAAGGGAAACACAAAAAAGGAGGATGTGGGAGGGAATGGAATATGCGAGAGGAGAGTGGGGAGATGAAGAGATACAATAAAGATGTTTGAGTTTATAGATAGTATATATATAGATTTACATAGAAGATCAAAGAAAAATAGAGAAAAAGAACCCTTTCACATATGAAATAATAGTTAGGGTAAATAGGAAATTATTGGGAGAGTCAATGTATAGATAGATGGATCATAATCAAATATCAAAGTGGAGGATAGTTATTAGGGGATAGACAAAGAGGAGGGGGAGAAATAGGAAGATTGGATGAGGAATATAAATAGAGAGAATGACCTCAAGGACTTCATTGGCTAATGAGGGATCTCTATGTAAAACATTAGAGCCTCTTTCCAAAATATTCTCAGGGTGAGTACTAGCTTCATCTAGATCATTTGCAATCGAGTCAAAATTGGTAGCAGTCAAACTCTCCATCTTTTTAGTTTTACAAAACTTTTCTAATATTATAAAGGATTTGGATGGAAAATATTTAGCACAATTATTTGAAATTTTTTTTGAAAAGGAATAGAATCAAATTAAATAAGACCAAACACCAAATTTAGAATTAGTACTAACAAAATCTATAAAAAAGTGTAAAGTGTAGAATCAAATATAAAAGGAATAGAACCAAAACTAAAAGGATTAGAATCAAATTAAATAGCTTGACACTAATCATTTCTTTAGAGGTGGCTATGGGATGGAAGGAAAAAAATCTATCAATTCACTTTTCAATATTTCTTGTGTTATATTTTTCATCTTTTTATTGTGACTTAATTTTACTAAATATAGTATTATAACACATCGAACAACAAACATGTGTATCAGATCAACTCATAAAAATTAAAAATTCAATTTATATTTAACCGTAAAATAATTGAAATGCAATATTTCAGCTCACAATTAGTTAGAGCCCAATAAACACTGGTTAATATTTCCTTTTTTAATTAAAATAGTTTAATAATGACATAATGGATTCCACGTCCATATTTGCGTCATAGCTAAATAAAAATCATCATTACTCCATAACCTCACCATATTATTTTTGCTTTCTTTAGCTTAATCAGTGTCAAATGTACACAAAGATGGAACAACAAGTGGGCAACATCTATACAGCCACGAAAATGAACTTTCATACGAAGGAGAGGACTTAGTCAATTTTTTTAAAAGTTAGAAAAAGCAATGTAAATGAAGTGCATTTTCGTGGCCAACAAGTGGTCCACCGCGTAACGTATTTACCAAGTCTGTGCAATCATACGGAACCACCGTCGGAGCACTTGCCGAAATTAGTCTAGCTGTATCCAAATAAATAGGATAACCCGATTTCTTTGGTTTGAGGGAACACAGGTTGTGACAAGCTGTATCCAAATCACTTTCCCAGAACGCAGTAAAGAGGAAACAAGTCTAACCTAAAGCAGAAAGACAAGTATGAAAAATCAAATATGAAGTCTAATCTCTATTTTGTCATGGTCAATTAAGAAAACCAACAGCGTAATCAAATATGAAGTCTAATCTCTATTTTGTCATGGTCAATTAAGAAAACCAACAGCGTATTTGAAATATGCGACAGTAGCTGACATATTGGAGGGGCCCGAGAAGGAAACTATAATAAAATACATGTATTTGTTTTGCAAGCAAATTCAAATGAACGAATGTGAACATGAAATATAAAGCAACTGTCACACTAAGCAAATGCCAGCTCCCATTCTAGGAAGCTGTCACTCTAAATCCATTTATATTGCAAACGAATTCTCCTGTTCAATTCAATTTAAACTTCTCAACACAATGGGCAATATCCATCCATCTTCTCATCCTTCTCCGCTCTCCGACATTAATGCATCAATGATATTTTCTTGTCCACAAACTCGATATGACATTTTCATAAATCACCATGGGAAGGATACAAAGCATTCAATAGCAAGCCTCATTTATGATAAGCTCCATGAGAAGGGATACAGAGTTTTCTTGGACAAGATGTCCATTGAAGTAGGAGACAACATAGTGCAATCAATCGTTTACGCCATACGAACATCTGCAGTTCATATTGTGATTTTATCTCCACAATATGCGAATTCTGAGTGGTGTTTGGATGAGCTAAATTTGATGATCACATCTGGCGCTCGAATTATCCCTGTTTTTTGGGGAGTTAGACCTTCTGAGGTCCGAATGGGGAACAACAATGGAGTATACGCTCGAGCTTTTGAAGTTCATAAACGGGCTCGAAAATTCAACTCCAGTGCCCTAAACAAATGGAAAAACGCTCTACGCATGGTTTCAACATTAGAAGGCATCATTTACGAAGGATAATATAGCTTACTCTAATAACTGGCTTTTAAATTAGGTTACTTTGGTGGTTTCTGGCAACTGATAATTCTATTAATCGCCACTACTGTTGGGTAGTAAGACTTTTATTTTGGTGAGTAAGTTTAGTAGTGGACAGATGTTTTGTGTTATTTGCTGTTATCTGGGTTGGGACCCTCTTCCTATCTTTTTTAATCAAAACATAGCTTATTCTATAGTTATTGTCATTTTGTGAAATTAATTCTACAAAATTGGGTAAACTTTTATTTCTAGTAATATTCTGAAATCTGCTCCATATTTCATGTTTGTTTATCTTTCTGAAAGATTTGAAATATGGGTTGTTTATTTTTCTTTGCAGACTTGATTTTAGATATTAGTTTTAGTTTCAATTATGTCAAATTTGGGTGTATCAAACTCAGTAAGACATGAGAACTCTTTGTGAGCCTTTCAACTTCACCCACAGATTAAAGCGATTTTAACATATTAGACATCTTTGAAAAAAAAATATTCAATTGATTTTACAAATTAAACTTAGTCTATCACCATAAGACATATTTGAAGCATGGGTTAATCCAGTGCTACAAATTAGGGTTCCTCTGTCTTGTTAATGGACAATTTTGATACATTGGTTAACAGTTTTTAAAGCACAAGGAAATAAATCAAACTTCTCTGCAATATACTGGTAAAAACAAATAATTAATCTTTTTTTAAAAGAATCTTGTTTGTCATCAAAACCCTGCAATTTATTAAGGAAATCAAAGATCTGTTCTATTGATGACATGGTAGTTGAATGGTGGATATACACATAATAGTGATATCTTTATTCCTTTCAGTCCATTTTTGCATAAGGGGTCTAAAACTACCCTCATTTCTCTTTAATTCATCCTTAATAGCTGCAATCTTTGTCAATAAGTCAAAAAGTGATGGCCACTCAATCTTATCTACTAAATAAATTATACCCTGCCTATTTTCTCCTCAAACTGATTATTTAGTTCCACATGCAGTGCATATAATTGATTCTTTTCTTCCTCAGATTGCTTTGCAATGTAGAATTGTGGCCTTTCTGGGGTATCTGGTACTTCAACAATCGGAGTTGATTTAAAAGGCTCAACAGGTGGCCGTGGAGGGTACATAATCTCGGATTTGCTAGATTCTTCTACTTTTCTTTTCCCTAGTTGTTTCTCCATTTAAGATACTTTATTTTCTAATGGTTGTATCTACATACCCCTTTCCTCATATGCTTTGAAAACTTCTTCAAACCTAGCATTAATTTGGGAAAATCTATCTTCTTTTTGGCCAGATACAACACTACCAAATTTTAACATTTCTAAGGCCATTCCTATAATCTATTTACTGCCTACCTCACCAGCCCTGAAAACTGTCAATGCGCCAGTATGCTGTGCAGTAGAGACTTCCTACATTCTAGTCTTGTCTCTTTTTTCAATTGACCAAATAACAAGGGCTTGGTGGTCATCACTAAACTTGACTCCCCTATGAGCCTGTAATATCTCTTCCTCAGTCTTAAGCTGGACATCCTTTTGTTTCCTTACTGAATAAAAAAATATAGCCTTCACTATATCCTATTTAGGAAAATATAAGGACTCCTAACTGTCTAATTACTTGCCTTTTGGCCTCAGGGGTAAGTTGAGCAAAATCATTCAAAAATTTAGACTTTACCTCCTCCTTAATAGCAGAATCTAATTTATCAGGTTGTTTAGCCTTTATCTTTTCACAAGTCTTCTCAAAATTTTCTATATTTAAACTCCCTAAAAATTGGGCAAATGCTCTAGACTTCACAAAATTCTCATCATTAATAAACCTCTCAAAGGCTTAAGCAACTATAGGATCAATTTCCTTACCTTGGTAATCAACAATAGTTAAATCCAAGGAAGGTGTAGGAGGTTCTTGTGGTTCTCCAATCTCCAAGTCTATAGAAGTAACAATTACATCCCATTCTCCACCCCTTTTTCTAAGCTACTCCCTCAAAGATACTTCATCATTCATCTAGATTGGGGACTGGCTTGAGGAGTATTGTTCTACTTGAGAAGAAGAAGATCCTTGCTCGATTTTTTTCCTTTTTGGAGCACTGGTTGCTGATGGACTTTTTGGTCCTTGCCTTTGATGAAGGGTTTCTTGTTGCACACTTTGAACCATCACATAACCTACCCTTCTCTGCAAAGTATACTGGTTAGGAGCTAGCATATTTCTACTGTTTATTCTCCTCTGCACCTCTGCAGCCTTGTCTGGATAAGCCTTGGCATATGCATCCATCTTCTCATTCATGTCTTGTATTATCAGAGCAAAATTATTCATCAATGCCTGCATCTTTGCTCCTCAGTATTTCTTTTCTTTGAATGGATCATAATGGAGGTCAAAAGCATTAATGAATTCTAGGATTTTGCTAAATACTATCCATTTCTCCTTTCTCAATTCTTGTTCTTGCAAAGTAAAAACATTTCTAGTCACATGCTCTAGATAGTAAACTTGTTGCACCATGTGGAAAGCTTTTATTATCTCTCTTAAGAGGTCATAGAATCCTTTAGGATCAATAAACCTAGCATGAGACTTTGCCATGCTATATCTATCTAAGAACAAATTCAAATGCTTCCACCCTTTCCTTACAAAATCAAAATCATGTGCCATAGTAACAATTGGAAAAAATATACCCATCTTAGGCAACTCCCTCTCATCTATAGTTCCTATTTGCCATAACAACTTAGCTATTCCTAACTTCAAAGGCACATGAAATGGAAACACACGAGAATTTCCCAAGAAGCCATATACTCTTATCACTATTGAAACATTATAGGGAATGATATCCCCCCAATGATGACTAACCGATAGTCCTTTTGCATGGTCCTTGGGTCTAACCAATTCTAACAGTGCTTGTACAATTCTAGGGCTGCCTCCTCTCAAAAGAAATCTAAGCTTTGATGAAAAATATCTGTCAAACCTCACATAACTGGCATCTGTGGCTTCTGAGGTCATATCAACACTCCACAATTGTACTAGATTCCTCTCTCCATTTCTAGTTGTTTCCTACTCCATACCCTTAGAGAAGAAGGCAAGTCAGTTATACAAACACACATACATGAGGAATGAATACCAACAGAAAGGTTTATCCACTTTTCCCCTTGTTATTCCCACCAAACCATTGTGAATCTCCTTTGCAAGGAAAGTAGCGAAATCTAGAATAGTGCTCATCCCAAATTGAATAGTTTGAGCAATTATGAGGACAATTGAGCCTTGGATCTGCTTGGCTTCATCCATTCTAAATTTTTTACAAAGAGAAATATATAATGCCTAAGCCCTAGGGTTAAAATGTCTTTTCATTAATGGCTCAGGTGTGCTAGCAATAATCATAGACAAGGTTCCAACTTTAGCAGCATGCTCCTGCAATGGCCCTATCCTCAAGTATATTCTTTGTGCATCATATCTAGCTTTCAATCATCCATATCAATGATTTCATGTACAATGTGGTTAGGGTTAAGGTTAAAAACTTCACTAAGTAGCTCAGGGAAAACTGTAAAAAGATTCACTCCAGAATGATTCTTCACCCAACCCGTAACAGGATCATATTTCTGAGCCAGGTCAGTCAATAGATCACTGTCAAAGAAAACTTTAGGGAGTGTTAATTTTCCAATGTCGAGTTCCCACACATTTCTCATGGGGGTATCTAAATTCTTTTCTAAAATCTATTTTTAGAACAATTGCAAACCTCCCATAGATACTTGGGCATCTCTTACCCAATTTTCCCTATCATAGAAACCCTTAGCGACAACTACCCTAGGGTTCTTAGGAATGAGTTCCCTTCCTTTAGTTATTTCATTTAATGATAAGGGAAATTGTTCTAGGAAATCATCATGCATAGCCCTCTTTAAGTAATTAGTTTGCCCAGAAAACTCCTTCCGTGGAGGCATCTTTTAAAATTTTTAAACTCTTACAACAACAAATTCTAGATTTCTTATGGTTACAGGTTACTTACCTACTAAATTTTCCATTCTTTCTCTACAATTTTCTCTGTAATTTTGCTGAAAATGTTGTGAAATTCCATGCCCTAGGTCTGGAAATCCTTTTTCTCTAAGAAAATCTAAAACTTTGTGATTTAGGAATGGCAAATTTTTATGTTATAGCCATGCATTAAGGTCCCACGAAGGAACTTTGAATAATATTAACTCCTGTAGCTATTATTTTTGTGTTTTCCCTTCAACTTTGAATTTCACATATTGATCCTATGATGATCGGATGGCTTTATTTGAAAACACAAAAAGCTTTAAAATTTTGAGAGCCCCTAGCAACATGTCAAAAGGGCACATGCCTGCATTACTTAAAATTCCTACAACTTCTTATTGCGGGCATGCTTTCTCTATCGATCTTTCCTAGATTGACGGTGGGCTAAAGTCCTTTTCTTTGATGGCCCACTCAGCTAACTTAACCAATAAAATATCATACTTTTACCAACATGCTTTAACAGATTTGACTGCTGTATTTAAAGTTTCAACACCCATGACATCACCACTTCCAACTCGGCATGCCTATCATATTCCACCAATGAACACACTTTACTTTATCTGACCTTTCCAACATGGCATGACCCATCATTCCCTCTAAGTCTTGGTCCCACTATGCCCACTTTTTCACATTATTTAAATGTCAAGCAAGTCCATATTGTAGCTAAGTGCTAACCCTGGATCTTATTCAGATCGACGACGATCAAAAATCTTTTGTGACTGTAATATCTAGTTAGGTAGTTAGACCAATGAGATGCTTTTTGTATACTCCAACTCATCTAACAAGTACCACATAAGACAAGTTGTTATTACCTTCTAAGAAAGGTGGGCCCATGATGTCACACTATACCACGTGTTGCATTGGTGCTTTCCTGCAATGTATAACATTCAAACACTTTATTCTTGTGGGCATGTGCTAGCCCTTGATTCTTTGCAAGATCAATGATCAGAAACTCTAAACTATAAAATAATACCTTCATTAAAGAATAAGCCAATCATATTGCAGGAATTTCAAAATGTGTGTGAGAATACTGACAACTTTGCAAAATGGTCTGACTAGCTCTGACAACCACAAAACTTTTGCAGCACACTAAGGTTGGAATGTCAAGAAGGGCTATGTGTCATCATAGCACATGCTCACATTGTCTAAAAGCCCTGCATCTTCTTATTGTAGGAATTCGATGGCCGTTGATCTAATCATGATCAACGGTCACACAAAATCTTCAAAATTTATGATGTATAAAACTTTATGTTGGTATTCATTGGTCAGCTAGTTGGACCAATGAGACACTTTATCTATACTCCAGCTCATCTGACAAGTACCACATAAGACAAGTTGTTATTACCTTTTGAGAAAGGTGGGCCCATGTTGTCACACTATTCCACACATCACATTGGGACTTCCCCGCAATGTATAACATTCGTGCACTTTATCATTGCAGGCATGTGCTAGCCCTTGATTCTTTCCAAGATCAATGATCATAAACTCTAAACTATAAAATAATACCTTCATTAAAGAATGAGCCAATGATATTGCAAGAATTTCAAAATGTGTGCGAGAAGACTAACAACTCTGCAAGAGGGTCTGACTAGCTCTAACAACCATGAACCTTTTGCAGTGCACTGAGGCTGGAATGTTAGGAAGGGCTACGTGTCATCATAGCACATGCCCACATTGTTTAAAAGCCCTACATCTTCTTATTGTAGGAATGTGATGGCCGTTGATCTGATCAAGATCAACAGTCACACAAAATCTGTGCTACATAGGACCTTTTCAAATAAAATAATGCAATTAAGGAAAACTTTATAAGGTTTATCAAAAGATTAAAAGGTCATTCTTATGTAAATAAACCTTTAGGATAAAAAATTTCCCGCCAAAATTTATTTGAAATAATACTTTCTAAAGTTTTCAAAGGCTAGGGCTAAACAAGGCAAGGCACAAGGTTATTTGGTGAATTTTTTGCCTAGGGTTTTTTAACCAAATTTCAAATTACTTGGAGTGCACATTTTGAGTTTTTCACTACTGAATACAACAAAACTAGGGTGGTGAAAAACTAGGCCAATAGTGGCTCTGTCTAGGGACAATGAATAAGGAAGATTCATATGAGGGCTCAGAATCCCTGGGAGAAGCAGACCACAAGCTTGACCTTAAAAACTATGACAACTTAGAGAGAGAAAAAATGTAGAATAGAAGATTATACAGGGACTGTACAAAAGATACAAAGATTATATGGAATGTACAAGGCAACCAAGACTATTGTTCATGGAGAAGATAAGTATTTTTCAAGAAAAATACCTATTCAAGAACTGTCCATGAACTAGCAGTTCAAGAATATTGTCTAATAGATCTTTAAGAACATAAGAATCCTCACCCCAAGTATTTTCTATCAAATAAGGGCCTAACTAGATAGGATCAAAATTTCCATGTTTTCCCTTATCCTCAATTCTGGCATTCCACATTAAGACTAGATCTCCATCTTCAAACTTCCTACTTACCGTTCTTTTATAATAGAGTGTCTTAACTTGCAGTTGCAACTTTTGGTTCTTAAGAGATGCTTCTCTTTTGGTTTCTGTCAATCCTACTAGTTCATCCATCCTTTCTTGCATTTCATCTATAGTATCTTCATCATATAATTGAATGTAATTGTAGAGTCCTATCAAGTTATTCTACGACATTCTAGCTTGAATTCCATATACCAAATCAAATGGCGCCACACCAATAGCCTTTTTGATAGTCACTCTATCAGCCCATATGGCTAATTACAATTTAGAATCCCAGGCTTTCTTATTATCATCTAATTTCCTTTTTATTATTTTCAACAAACTCTTATCTGTAGATTCAGCTTGTTCATTTCCTTGTGGATGATATGGGGAAGATGTTGATCTAGTGATTCCATATTTGTCATAGAATTTCTTGAATTCTTCATACCTAGAGCACAGTGCATTATCTGTTATAATCTTCTAAGGATAACCAAATTTAGAAATAATGTTACTGAGAAAAAAATTATTAACAACTTTACTGGTAGCATTTCTTGCAGGGATTACTTCTACCCACTTCGTGAAATAGTCAGTAGAACTAAAATATAAAAATAGCTAGTGCTAGATTTGGGAGAGATTTCACCTATGAAATCCATACCCCATTGTTGAAAAGGTGCTTGGACTTCAATTGGCTTTAATGGAGTATTACCTAAAAATTTTATATTTCTAGCAAATCTTTGGCAAGCACCACATTTCCTAGTCATGACTTGAGCATCCTTGAAAAGAAATGGCCACCAAAATCCTGCTCTCATCACTTTATGTTCAGTGGTCTTTTCCATATAGTGTCCTCCACAAACTCCAGCATGCATTTCATTTAAAACTTCTTTGCCTTTTCTTGATCAATGCATTTTAGTAATATCGCTTCAAAATTTCTCCACCACAAACTACCTTTAACAATTATGTATCTGATGGCTTGTAATTTAGTACTCCTCTTTTCATTTTTAGTCAAATGGGAAGGAGCTTCCATGTGTTGAAGATAATAGATAACATTAAATACAAATCAAAATGATCCATGTCACATAAGTCAGATCTGAGGTCATCAACTACCACATTTATCTGATTGGCATCCAAATTAGATTCAACCATGAGTTTAGCCAAACCTTGACCTCTTACCAACTTAGTTATCTATATTTCAATATTGAATTCTTGGATCCTATTGATCCATCTACACCTTGTTCCTCACACTTCTTGTTGAGAAAATATGTCTTTGACAGAAGCACACAAGGACAAATGCAATGAAAGTAGCACCTATCAAGTAGCATTTGAAAGCCTTAATAACCTTTACTAAAGCATATGCCTATTTTTCATTTATCTCATATTTCAATGCAATAGGCTGCAGTGACTTACTAAAAAAAGCAATGGGTTGTTCATATCCTTCTTTATTTTTTTGCAACAATACCGCGGCTACAGTGTGAAAGGATGCAAAAGAAAAAATGTGCATAGGATTTTTATAATCTAGGGTTCTGAGGACTGGGGTATTTTTTATGGTAGTCTTAATATCTTGAAATGACTATGAAGGTTCTCCATTCCAGTCAATAGTAACTCCTTTTTTGAGCATTTTAGAAATAGGTCTACTAATTTCAGCAAAGTTTGTAACAAACCTCCTTAGAAAATTAACTTGCCCAAAGAAAGACTGTATTCCTTTCACATTTTTGGGCTTAGGCACCTTATCAATGGCTGCCACTCTTTTAGATTCTATCTTCACACCATCTTTAGACACTATATGTCCTAGCAATCTACCTTCTATCACCCCAAATGTACATTTCTTTGGGTTCAATGATACTTAATATTCCAAAGCTTTGATAAAAAATTTCTCCAAATGCCTACAATGATCCTCAGCCTTCTTAGAATAGCTTGTAAGATCATCCTAGTATACAACCATAAATTTGTTGATATAATCATGAAATTCCACATCCATAGCTCTTTGGAAAGTAGCTCCTGCATTAATCAAACCAAATGGCATCCTTACATATACATAGGTTCCCCATGGGGTTGTGAAGGTTGTCTTAAATTATTCATTTTCCTTTACCAGAACTTGATTGTACCTAGAGAAACCATCCATCATGGACATTAGCTCAAAACTAGTTACTCACTGCAACATGGCTTCCATATTTGGTAATCCATAATTATCCTTCAAGGATGCATTGTTCAAATTCCTGCAATCCACACATAATCTTATGTCTCCATTTTTCTTTTTGACAAGCACCAAATCAAAAACCCAGGTGGAATGTCTAATTGGTTTGATTATCTCCCCATCCCTTAATTTCATCAATTCTTCTTGCATTTTGGGAGCCAGGGTAGGGTTTACTGGTCTTTGTTTCTGTCTGAAAGGTTTTACATTATCCTTTAGTGGTATGACATGTTGGAATAAATATTCCCTAGAAGCCTTAATGTCATCATATGACCATGAAAAAACATGTCTATACTTCCTAAGCAAGTCAATTAATGGCTTTCTGATTTCAAAAGGTAGATTTTGGCCAATATAAACTTTTTTGGGAGCTTCATTAGTACCAAGGTTTATCTCTTCTAATTCTTGAGGCTTAGGGTCCTTAACTCCTAGTTTGACTCTATCTTGATTATCAAAAATACTTTCCAAAACCACTAACCCGTTTGACACCTTGTTGGTTTTCAGCTGCATAATCTCCTGGCCAAAAATGGTTTCCTTACAATCTATAGTTTCAATTAAATCACTACAATCCATTTCCTGACCATGGTACTTGTCTTCATTTAACAAAAAATTTATAATGTCTTTATCATCTTCAAAGACTTGCCGATTTTTAATATTATCAAGTATTGAAGGTCTGCTCTGTACTTCAATTTGAGAAATTCATGTAAATGATATCTCCTTAGGCTTGATTGCTACATTTTCTAATAAATCAGCCATCTTATTTTGATTCCTATCTCTCCATGAGATATTAAATGCATCAAAAATTTCTATCTGGTCCCAAACAACATTTCTATACTGCTTTAATCTCCTATTATTGGATGTATAGGTTTCTTTTATCTGTGAGATAATCAACTTTGAATCACCTATAACATGTAATTTCTTAATTCCATGATGTGTAGCAACTTTCAATCCTAGTAACAAGGCCTCATACTTTTCTATGTTATTTGTGCAAGAAAACTTTAAAATGAATGAGTATCTAAAAGTATTTTTCTTAAAAACTACCCGTGCCCCTGAACCTTCTTTTGAACTAGCCCCATCAAAAAACATTGTCCATAATATCGATGAGTCCATAAAACACTCAACTTCATGTTCAATTATAGTAGGAAAATTATCAACTTCTTGAATAATCAATTCATCTCTGAATGCATTCACACCAATATCTAAGTAGCAAGTGGCATCTTTGTCAATTTCTTCCCCTAAAATGTGATTGAACCTAGGCTCTCTGTTTACCTTGACAACTTTATCTCTGATGTGAAAAGTAGCATAGGTTATTTCACATTGTAGACTGCCTCCCATAGCAGCACTCCATTTTCTAGAAAGAAACATTCCATAGTGTGGAGGTATATCCACTAGAAGGACTGACATGGTAAAATATACTTAAGAATATGTAACTAATTTGAATGGTAAAGCATTTATGGTTCCTATTACTAGGACTTCCCTAGCATCCATACCTCTGCATCTGCCCTGCTTAGTGTCTAATTTCAAAACTAATGCTTCCATTATTTGAAGGGCATGATGGTATTAGAGGCTTCTAAATCTATCATGGAATTTTTTAGGGTCTTTCCATTTATGATCAGACTGAGGAAAAATAGGTCAATATCTTCTATATATGGCACTAAGGAATCATCTAAAAGCATTTGGGGAATCTGAGATATGATAACACTATCCTCTACTACTAATGGGGTTTTTTGGATAACACTTTGTTCTACAACACTATTGTTGTTTCCTATCCCTCCCAACCATGATAAAGCCTTGCTTTTATGTTCTTCAATTCTAAGAAGTTTTGACAAAGGTACTTTTATAGTTATTTGGGACAACATGGATATCATATCAACAGGTTCAACAATAGTGGGTTTTACAAGAATACCTAGAGCTGAAGTGTTTTGAATAGCAAGCACCATTGTTTTCTTGATAGTATCAGGTCATAATCTCTTTTCTTGCACAACTACTTTTATTGTTTCATTTGTTTGAAGTTGAAACTTCTTTTTTGGTTCCCACTTCTTAACCTTGTTGTCTTTGATCTTAGGCACATCTATATTGACCTTCTTATTTTCATCATTCATCTTATGGGTAATATCTTTGATGAATACACTAGATGGATTTCCTACATCATTATTTATTGTTCTATTTCTTAGATTATAGTTACTATGAACTTGGGAAATCATTTTTGTTGTGATTCTGTCAATCTCCTCTTTGGAGGGAATTCTTAAGCTTATGTGACCTACATCAGAAGATGTAATACATACCTTATCTTCATCATAACCTTCATCATCTGAAAGCACTTGCTGATGATGTAAATGATAACCAATTCTCCGACTAGTAATATCATTTTTAGGTTCTTCAGAATCAAAATCTATAAAATCATCACACATGCTTACCATATTGCAACTTATATCATCATGGCTTTTCTCTTCATTTTCTTCTTCAATTTGCACACCTTGATCTAGGGAAAATGATTGAGCAACAACACAATAATTAGAAGAATGAGGTGATTGACATACAATGCACCATGGTGAATCATCATTCATATTTACAGTGTTCCTTTGCAGGGGGTCTGGGGTACCCTTATCCTTCACATTTTGTGTCTGGTTAGGAACTGGCTTACCATCTTTCCACTGGGTAGTGTAAGGGTAATTTTGCATTCTAGGTTGCCTATTGAAACTGTTGTTATTCACAGGGGTTTTCTCAACAACATTTGGCTTATTGAAACTAGTGGGATTCATCTTCTTTAGTAATTCCAAAACCTTGCCTATTGTAGGTTCTTCTAGCTTTTTTCCTATAGGAGTTTTATCATCCTCCCTTTTGTTATTATTCTTGGGATTGAAAAGCTTTGGGTCATCTATTCTACCCATTTTTCTAGATGCTTTCATATGGTTTTCTATATTTACTGCAACTTTATAGGCATCCCTTAAAGTTTTTGGATCCTTATCTCTCAACTAATAAGCCATTTTGCTATCAAAAGCATTAAAATATGTTGTGAGACAAACATCCTCATTCAACCTCATAACTTGAAGTAGTTTGTACATACCTTTCTAGAACCTAACATTGAAATTGAATGTGGACTCATTAGGATTCTTCTTAATGTTATTAAATTCATTTAACATGAATCTTGCATTGGTAAATTATCTCCATACTACTCTTTAAATAATTTTTCCGAGTCACTCCATGAGGCGATACTATCATCAAGCAACCTTCTAAACCAATCCCTTGCATCCTCAATTAGTGAATGAAAAAACAACTTCATGACCACATCTTCATGTTCAACTTCATAATCATTTAACATATCAATGAAAATTCTCAAATGTTCTTCACTAGTAACAACATTATTCCTAGAGAACCTAATCACTTTGTCTCTTAGATCAAACGATATGGGATGTAGAGCACCAGGAATACTAGCAAATGATATTTGTCTATACTTTTTGAGGTATAAATGTTTCTTCTAAAAACCAGGAACATTTGAGGTACTTGCTACATTGGCTTGGTTAGGAACAACATTTGGAACTTGTTGAGGTTGGATAGAAGGGACTCAGGTGTTAATGCTGGATGATGAGGTAGGGGCAGATTGAGATATTCCCTAATTTGAGATTATTGGACCACTAGCTAATGTAGGAGTTGTAGATGGGATAGACAAATTTGGCCATAAATCCAATGCAAAATTAGATTTTATGAATTGGATTTTTCTCCTAGCTTTTGTGGCTTGAGCTTCATTCTCCACCTTCTCCTTTCTAGCTTTTTCCAGATCTAGAACTAATTTTGACATGGGAGGGTTTACAAATTTTCTTGGTAGAGCTTGAGGTTCATTTATTTGGATTCCTATAGCTATGCCTTTCCCTTTATCTATAGCTTTTACATTGGGTTCTACAAGGTCTACTTGAATAGGTTTATAGCTTTGGACTTGGGTAATAATAGGCTCTTGTCTTTGGCTTAAGAGCTTTTCTTGTTCTTGAACCTTAGATCTCAAAGTATCTACATCTCCAAAGACATCAACATGAAGGACTGTAGTCTTCTCTCCTAATTTCTTATTTTGTTCTTGTAAAGTAGCCATCCTTCTGAGCAGAGTACCTCTTTCTACTATAGCATTCAAGGTGGCTTGCTTCCTTTCTTTTTCAAGACAAATGTGCTTAGCTTCTTCATCAACAACCCATTTCTTTAGAAATCCTATCTTAGATTGCACTTCCTTAGGGTCTACAAAAGTAGCCTCTAAATCAGCAGGATCATCCAGACCTATAAGATTGGGCTCCATGTATGGGGCTACTCTAGGATCAAAAGGATCATCAAGTGAACTCCTAAATCCTAGCCTACGGTTCATATCTACTATGAGATCTGGCCTTGGTGAAGCATTTCCTACTGTAGACATATCTTTCTGCTATAAAACTCTCTCATCTAGTAATGACATACCAAAAACTCCTCCTAAGAGTCTTGTAGTTTCTGATTTAGAGCTGAGTGAAAAGGACTTTCTCCCTATCACTGGTTGATACTAGGAATTGATAGATACACTACCTCTCAGTTTCCAGGTGGGATTTGGATCTGTCCTTTTCTTATTGAGGTTCTTCGTACCACCTTGGGGTAGATTAGTATACATTGGTACATCAAGATTGGCTCTCATGTAAGCTCTTGTGTTCTTTCTCTTGTCAACCATATTCCTCTTTTGTTAAAACAAGCACAAGCTTCAAAACCTTGACTGAGTCACCACCCTATTCTTGGGAAAATACACAATGAAAATTATTCCTAGCTCCAAAGAAAAAACACACAAATAGAAATAGAAATATCTGACATAGATAGACCAATCACTGAGATCATAAGACTACAACTCTTGCTTGTTAGATAAGACACTTGGATATGCTAGATACGCCAGTGCATCTCTGTGGCATTTGGGTTTTTCTTTCTTCAAATTCTCAAGGTTTGTCACTAAAATATTCCCTTATAACCACAAGATAAAATTAGAACCAAAGAAACTACAATACTTTTCACAGATGTGTTGGACAACTCCCCAGCAAAGTCACCATTTTTTTGGTGTTTCAAAACTACTAAGCAACAAAATGCTCAATACCAAAATGATATCACTTAGCCAATTCCTATTAACAAGTATATGTGCAACTCATTTTGACCCAACTTCAACAAAACCATGGGTGATTTTCTACTCTTTAGGCTCTACAAAACCAGGGTGGGTATACCCAGGGATGACTCAAGACTGGAAAACACTGTATGAGAATTATTTTAGTTTCATTCTAATTCTCATCTCAAATCCTCAAATACATGCATAATTCTTGATAATTTGATAAAAACATCCCATATGATAGATCTAGCCAAATTTCTTCTATAGATCTTCACATGTTCTCAGCAATAGTGGCTAACTGAAGCTAAAACATTCCATGCAAACAAGTACTAACCAACTTTGAAGATCTTAAAGAAATAAAAGTAGAATTGATTATAATTCTGCATTTAAAAACCATTTATGACATATTTCTCTTCTAGCTGAATCAATTTGACCAGTGCCTAATCTATTGGGGTTCAGAGTAGACTATGAATTCATAGATCTAATTTGTTGCCTTACAAAAAATATTATTAGTAATTCTTATCAGAATTCATCATTTAAAAATCCTTCCTACTACTGTAGCAACCTTATCAAATTCATCAAAGCTTTTACTTAATCCATTGAACTAATAGCAATGGTGAAAAAATATACAACCTAACTAGACTGCATTCAATTGCACAAGCCTTTCCTCATACAATATCAAGATGACCAAGTAACTAAAAGGAGACAAAATTCAGAAAGAACTGATATGGGGATAGCTCATAATTTGTATTCATTTTTTTTGAAAATTGTTTACATTTGCAGTAAACTTAGAATGACCCTGGGAAAAGCACAGAGATCATTTTATATTAATGTATTCTCAGGAACTAAGAGAGATAATACATCATAAAACTTGCTCCAAACATTGGACTGAAAACAAATAAAGTATATCACTTAAGCATTAGAAAATCGGACCATTCTCTAGCCCTAGAATCTCACTTATATAGTGTGAGATGCAACAAGCTTTAGGGTAAGAGAAAATGACTACTATCCTTTACAAGAAATATTTACATACACCTATTGCAAAATGACAAAATGTGAGCTACAAAAAGACTTATACATCAAACATTCCTTTTGTGGGCCCCTTTCTATTACATCCTTTTGAGTCGACAGAGTACAATGATTTGATTATTTTATCAATCTAATTCCTCAAAATAAGTGACCATGAGGCTTGAAATTGATTTGTCCTCTTCAGTTACCTATAAGTTTACTTTAACTTGGAGATTTTCTTTGTCTTCATCATCAACTATTAAAGTAACAGTTACACTTGCATCATCTTTTGCCTCATCATCTTCTAACATCTACTCTGTAGACATGAATTTATCTTTCCACTCATTATAAGAAGTAGCATCTAGCCAATCAAAATTTAGAACCTCCCTTTGTATAGTTATTAAAGAATTTGTAGTTGCCTCTATATCAGCAAATTCTTTTCTGATAGAGTTATAGAATATTTGCACTTTAACCAACTCCTCATTTTTCATAACCCATAACAATTGTCCAGTTTCATTTATAACTTTATTTATTCTTTCACAAAAGACTTCATCTAGCTCCCTCTTCCATTCTTCCTTTTCCTTTACTTTATCAATGTTCATTGAAGCACAAGGAAATAAATCAAACTTCTCTACCATATACCAGGAAAAACAAATAATTAATCTTTTTTTAAAAGAATCTTGTTTGTCATCAAAACCTTGCAATTTATTAAGAAAATCAAAGATCTGTTCTATTTGATGACATGGTAGTTGAATGGCGGATATACACATAATAGTGATATCTTTATTCCTTTCTATCCATTTCTGCATAAGGGGTCTGAAACTACCCTCATTTCTCTTTAATTCATCCTTAATAGCCACAATCTTTGTGAATAAGTCAAAAAGTGATGGTCGCTCAATCTTATCTACTAAATACATTATACCTTGCCTATTTTCTCCTCAAATTGATTATTTAGTTCCACATGCAGTGCATATAATTTATTCTTTTCTTCCTCAAATTCCTCTGTAGTGTAGAAATGTGGCCCTTTTGGGGTATTTGGTACTTCAACAATTGGAGTTGATTTAAAAGGCTCAACAAGTGGCCGTGGAGGGTACATAATACTGGGTCTGCTAGATTCTTCTACTTTTCATTTCCCCAGTTTTTTCTCCATTTGAGATACTTTATTTTCTAATGATTGTATCTACATACCCCTTTCCTCATATGCTTTCAAAACTTCTTCAAACCTAGCATTGAGTTGGGAAAATCTATCTTCTTCCTGGCCATATACAACACTACTGAATTTTAACATTTCTAAGGCCATTCCTATTATCTATTTACTGCCTACCTCACCAGCCTTGAAAACTGTCAATGCTCGAGTATGCTGTGTAGTAGAGATTTCCTACATTCTGGTATTTTCTCTTTTTTTAATTGACCAAATAACAAGGGCTTGGTGGTCATCACTAAACTTGACTCCCCTATGAGCTTTTAATATCTCTTCCTCAGTCTTAAGTTGGACATCCTTTTGTTTCCTTACTAAATCAAAAACTATAGCATTCACTATATCCCATTCAGGAAAAATAAGGACTCCTAACTATCTAATTACTTTCCTTCTAGCCTCAGGGCTAAATTGAGCAAAATCATTCAAAAATTTAGACTTTACCACCTCCTTAATAGAAAAATCTATTTTATATAGTTGTTCTGCCTTTATCTTTTCACAAGTCTTCTCAAAATTTCCTATATTTAGCCTCCACAAAAATTGTGCAAATGCTCTAGACTTCACAAAATTCTCATCATTAATAAACCTCTTAGAGGCTTGGGCAACTATAGGGTCAATTTCCTTACCTTGATAATCAACAAAAATTAAATCCAAGGAAGGTGTAGGAGGTTCTTATGGTTCTCCAATCTCTAATTCTATAGAAGTAATAATTACATCCCCTTCTACACCCATTTTCTTAAGTTGTTCCCTTAAAGATGCTTCATCATTGATTTGGATTGGGGACTGGCTTGGGGAGTATTGTTCTACTTGAGAAGAAGAAGATCCCCGTTCCAAATTTTTCCTTTTTGGAGCACTGGTTGCTGGTGGACTTTTTGGTCCCTACCTCTGATGAAGGGGTGCCTATTGCACACTTTGAACCATCACATAACCTACCCTTCTCGTTAAAGTATACTTGCCAGGAGCCACCATATTTCTACTGTTTATTCTCCGCTGCACCTCTGTAGCCTTGTTTGGATAAGCCTTGGCATATGCATCCTTCTTCTCATTCATGGCTTGTATTATCACAAAAAAATTATTCATCAATGCCTGCATTTTTCCTCGCCAATATTTCTTTTCTTTCAATGGATCATGATGGAGGTTAAAAGCATTAATGAATTCTAGGATTTTGCTAAATACTATCAGTTTCTCCTTTCTCAATTCTTGTTCTTGCAAAGTAAAAACATTTCTAATCACATCCTCTGGATAGTAAACTTGTTGCACCATGCGGGAAGCTTTTATTCTCTCTTAAGAGGTCATAGAATCCTTCATGATCAATAAACCTGGCATGAGACTCTGCCATGTTATATCTATCTAAGAAAAAATTCAAATGCTTCCACCCTTTCCTCACAAAAAAAAAATCATGTACTACAGTAACAATTGGAAAAAATGTCCCCTTCTTAGGCAACTCCCTCTCATCTATCGTGCCTATTTTCCATAACAACTCAGCTATTCCCATCTTCAAAGGCACATGAAATGGAAGCACATGAGGCTTTCCCAGGAAGCCATATACTCTTATCACTGTTGAAACATTATAGAGAATGATATTCCCCCAATGATGACTAACCAATAGTCCTTTTGCATGGTCCTTAGGTCTAACTAATTCTAACAGTGCTTGTTGAATTCTAGGGTTGCCTCCTCTCAAATGCAATCTAAGCTTTGATGCAAAATATCTGTCAAACCTCACATAACTGGCATCTATGGCTTTTGAGGTCATATCCACAATCCCCTATTGTACTAGATTCCTCTCTCCATTTCTAGTTGTTTCTAGTTCCATACCCTTAGAGAAGAAGGCAAGTCCCTTGTACAAACATAAATACATGAGCAATGAATCTCCTTTGCAAGGAAAGTAGCAAAATCTAGAATAGTTTTCATCCCAAATTGAAGAGTTTGAGCCATTATGAGGACAATTGAGCTTGGGATATACTCGGCTTCATCCATTCCAAAAATTTACAAAGAGAAATATATAATGCCTAAGACCTAGGGCTAAAATTTCTTTTCAATAATGGCTTAGCTATGCTAGCAGTAATCACAGACAAGGTTCCAAATTTAGCAGCATGCTCCTACAATGGCCCTATCCTATATTATATTCTTTGTGCATCATATGTTTCTTGAAAATAATCCATATCAATGATTTCATGTACAATGTGGTTAGGGTTAAGGTTAAAAACTTTACTAAGGAGCTCAGGGAAAACCCTAAAAAGATTCACTCCAGAATGATTCTTCACCCAACCCATAATAGGATCATATTTCTTTGCCAGGTCAGTCAATAGATCACTATCAAAGAAAACTATAGGGACTGTTAATTTTCCAATGTCGAATTCATAGACATTGCTCATGGGGGTATCTAAATTCTTTTCTAAAAACCATTTTTTGAACAATTGCAAACCTCCCATAGATACTTGGACACTTCTTACCCAGTTTGCGCTATCATAGAAACCCTCAGTGACAACTACCCTAGGGTTCTTAGGAATGAGTTTCCTTCCTTTACTTATTTCATTTACTTATAAGGGAAATTGTTCTAGGAAATCATAATGCATAGCCCTCTTTAAGTAATTAGTTTTCCCAGAAAACTCCTTCCGTGGAGGCATCTTTAAATTTTTTAAAACTCTTTCAACATGAAAGTTTGGATTTCTTATGGTTATAGGTTACTTACTCACTAAATTTTCCCTTCTTTCTCTACAATTTTCTTTGCAATTTTGCTGAAACTGCTATGAAATTCCATGCCCTAGCTCTAGAAATCCTTTTGCTCTTAGAAAATCTGCAACTTTGTGATTCAGTAATGGTGAATTTTTAATTTATACCCATGCATTAAGGTTGCACGAAGGAAATCTGAATCATATTAACTCCTGTAGCTATTATTTTTGTGTTTGCACTTCAACTTTGAATTTCACCCATTGATCCTATGATGATCGGATGGCTTTATTTGAAAACACAAAAAGCTTTAAAAATTTGAGAGGCCCCAGCCACATGTCAAAAGGGTGCATGCCCACATTACTTAAAATTCCTGTAACTTCTTATTGTGGGCATGCGTTCTTTGTCAATCCATCCCAGATCGATGGTGGGCCAAAGTCCTTTTGTTTGATGGCCCACTTAGCTAACTTAACCAATAAAATATCATACTTTTACCAACATGCTTTGATAGATTTGACTATGGCATTTAAAGTTTCAGTGCCCATGACATCATTGCTTCCAACCTGGCATACCTGTCATATTCCACCAATGAGCGCACTTTACTTCATTTGATCTTTCCAACATGGCATGACCCATCATTCCCTTTAAGTCTTGGTCCCACTATGCCCACTTGCTCACAGTATTTAGATGTCAAGAAAGTCCATATTGTAGGTAAGTGCTAACCCTAGATCTTATTTAGATCAACGGTGATCAAAAATCTTTTGTGACTATAATATCTAGTTAGCTAGTCAGACCAATGAAACTATTTCTCTATACTCCAGCTCATCTGACAAGTACCACATAAGAGAAGTTGTTATTACCTTCTATGAAAGGCGGGCCCATGATGTCACACTATGCCACACATTGCATTGGTGCTTCCCCGCAATGTATAACACTCATCCACTTTATTATTGTAGGCATGTGCTAGCCCTTGATTCTTTGCAAGATCAACGATCAAAAACTCCAAACTATAAAAGAATACCTTCATTAAAGAATGAGCCAATGATATTGTAGGAATTTCAAAATGTGTGCGAGAACACTAACAACTCTGCAAAAAGGTCTGATTAGCTTTGACAACCATGAACCTTTTGTGGTACATTGAGGCTAGAATGTTAGGAAGGGCTACGTGTTGTCATAGCACATGCCCACATTGTTTAAATGCCCTGCATCTTCTTATTGTGGGAATGTGATAGCTGTTGATCTAATCAAGATCAATGATCACACAAAATCTATATTACATAGGACCTTTTCAAATAAAATAATGCAATTAAGGAAACCTTTATAAGGTTTATCTAAAGATTAAAAGGTCATTCTTATGTAAATAAACCTTTAGGATGAAAAATGTCCTACCAAAAATGGTTTGAATAATACTTTCTAAAGTTTTCAAAGGCTAGGGCCAAACAAGGCAAGGCACAAGGTTATTTGGTGAATTTTTTGCCTAGGATTTTTTGACAAAATTTTAGATTACTTGGAGTGCACATTTAGGGTTTCTCATTGCTAAATACAACAAAACAAGGGTGGTGAAAAACCAAGCCAACACAGCCATTCATTATAAGTTGGGGAATGTATACATAGTTTTCTTATTGCTCATTAAGTGCATCACTTCTTGATATTTTACTTCAACCCAAGATCATGTCATCTTTTCCATATTTTTCCTTATTTATGAGTTGGGGATGGGAGTTTTAATAATGTCATAAAGTCCTTCGAAGTATCCACAAAAAACATTTAACTATCTTGGTCTCTTTTAATGGCTATCGATCAACTATTGGAAGCTCAACATGAATCCGTTAACCAATCCAAATGAATTTGACAAACTAAATATATATAAGTAACACTTTCTTATAATTATAAAATTATTAAAACTACACACAAGTATTTGTTTTAGTTTTTTTCTCTTTAGTATTGATACTAAATTTTTGTACATTATTGCCAGTGAAACAAATAATAAAGCAATCAATTCAACAATATGTGATTTCTAAAACAACTTCTTAGGATGAAACATTAAAGAAAATAATTCATTCTTGTTAACAAACTAATATATAAATTTATATGGTAGGTCTAATCATCAATAGTTTTTCATCTTTTTTTAAAGAATTGTAAAGTATTTATATGTGTTGCCAAATGGTAAGAATCACCTTTGAAAAATTTAACCACAGTTCAAATGTTCCACAAAATCAATAGAAACAAATGAAACCAATTTTGAACTACTTAAAGGAAAGACAAAGAAATTTAACTTCTAATTCTCTATCTAAATGCAAAGAGCTATTATCATTCATTCCTTATGTTTGGGCATATCAAAATATTATCCTAGAAACAACAATATGATCCATCCCATAGAAACTTGTGGACTCAGACTTGTTGCAATTAAGCAGGAGAAGAACTTTGAAGAGGAATACTTTTATAGCATCATGTTGAGACAATTATGATGCAACTAGTTCCTAGTTTTTTGAATCTAGACTATCTTGGCATTTCATCTATGCTAAATACAACCCACCTTTAGCCCTAATGTGAGTGGAAAGGATGATATCACATTTTTTATGAGAATTGGACAAACATGCTCGCACAAAATTATCCAACTTCCATCCCAGAATTGGATGAATATTTTTAATGCTACACTTGTGTTGATCCTAGCACTTTGAAAAATAGGGTGCATGTAATAGGATTCTCAAGATTTAATGAAACATTAATGAAATAAAGATCGAACTACTACAAATGTTTAAAAAGTTGTTCATCACACTCACTATTTTTGCCTTGAATATTTTCTTTTGATCTCATTCCTTCGTAATGCCCTTACCTTATGCATTAATTATCATTAATGTTGTCTCTATAGTGATGCATTGATTATTCCTTCATAAACCCTCATAATAATGCAAAATAGTGATCTCTATAATTCCTTTGATAGTTTTGACACAACCTTATACACTTATAGCATATTAGAATATGTGCCATATTAAGCCTACCTCTAATAAACCCTTAATATTGTGAGTTATGATGAGGAGGAAAAGTTAAGAGCCCTTTATAATCTTATCCTTCTACACATCACACCATGTTTTCTCCATGATATTTTCAATGTGGGGGAGAGAAATAGAGACTTATGAACTCTTGTAAGCCCCTTAATGTGTTGTTATCTTTGTTAGGGATGTTTCAGTTTGGCATGCCTGAGAATGTTTGAGCACACAATAGGATAGGAAGAGGTTGGGGCTAGTGTTTACCTAGCCACTCGAAGCTAACAAAATAGACAATTCGATCCTAGGAGGAAAGGTGAGAGAGATTTGGCAATTGGCAACTTTGTACTGGCCAATACTACAAGTTTTAGCATCACCCGAGATGGCATTGTAAAATTAAAACTGAGTAAGATCTTCAAAAAGTGAGAGAGGCTATTGTAAATCTTCAAAACATGGTCCTATAGGAACTAGAATCACATACATATCTTACACGAGCTCCAAGATATGCCTAGTCAAAGATCGCTACCTGTGGCATTTAGTGACCCTTAGGGATGTTTCAGTTTGGCGTGCCTGAGAATGTTCAAGCATTGAACAAGATAGGAAAAGGTTGGTGATAGGGTTAACCCAACCACTTAGAGCTAATGGAGTAGATGGTTTGATCCCATGATGAAAGGTGAGAGAGATTTTCCAGTTGGCAACTTTGTATTGGCCAACAATACAAGTTTTAGCATCACCCAAGATGGAATCAAGAAATCAAAATGGATTATGATCTCTAAAAAGTGAGAGAGGTTATTATAGGTCTCCACAACATAGTCCTATAAGAACTAGAATTGTATACATATCTAACACGAGCTCTGAGATATGCCACGTCAAAGATTGCAGCCCTATGGCATTTAGTGACCCTTAGAGACATTATAATTTGGCATGCTTGAGAATGTTTGAGTACTGAACAAAATATGATGAAGTTGGGGATAGGTTTTTCCCAGCCACTCAGAGCTAATGGAGTAGACAGTTTGATCCTACAATGAAAGGTGAGAGAGATTTGGTAGTTGGCAACTTTGTACTAGCCAACACTACAAGTTTCAGCATCACCTAAGATAGCCTTGCAAAATCAAAATAGAGTGTGATCTATAAAAAGCGACAGAGGTTATTGTAGGTCTCTGCAACATGGTCCTATAGGAACTAGAATCACATCCATTCTTTGCATGAGCTCCGAGATATGCCCCATCAAAGATCACAACCCTATGGCATTTAATGACCCTTAGGGACATTTCGGTTCAGCATGCCTAGAACATTCAAGCATTGAATAGGATGGTATGAGGTTGGGGATAAGGTTTACCTAGTGACCTAGAGCTAACAGAGCAGACAGTTTGATCCCATGATGAAAGGTGAGAGAGATTTGGCAGTTGGCAACTTTCTACTGGCCAAAACTACAAGTTTTAGCATCACCCGAGATGGCATCACAAAATCAAAATAGATTATGATCTCCAAAAAGTGAGAGAGGTTATTGTAGGTATTTGCAACATAGTCATATAAGAACTAGAATTACATCCATACCTAACACGAGCTTTGAGATATGCCCCATCAAAGATCATAGCCCTATGGTATTTAGTAACCCTTAGAGACGTTCTAGTTCAGCATTCCTGAGAATGTTCAACTGCTAAATGGGATTGGAAAAGGTTGGGGATAGGGTTTACCTAGCCACCTAGAGCTAACAAAATAGACAGTTCGATCCCACATCCCTTTTTCCACTAAGTTGCAAACTTGAGCAACTTTTACAACATTCAACACTGTAACTTTCCACAAAAAGTGCAAATTTTACATTTTTCACTTGATTCCAATTTTACAACTTGGAAAAGTTTCGACAATAGTAAAATAACTTATTTCCAAATGCTTAGCCCTTCTCCAATTCTCAAACTCCTACAAAGTTCTCAGCATTTTTGCAATTTTTTTTAAATTTTGGACATCTTAACTCTAGATTCCTAAAACTTAACCTAATGACTCTAAGGACCTTTATAACCTTCTAAGAAACATAAAAATATTTTTTTCTTTGAAAAATCACCTATATTGCTCATTTTTATGCCTAAAAAGTGGCCCATAGTGTAACAACAGAGACTTGGTCCGAAACAACCATACCTCATCTTTTAATATGTTATAGAGGAGCGAAATGGGTATCTAATCTTCAATTTATTTTCTTGATGTTATGAAAAAATGTGGAGAAAAATGCAAGAAGACAACATTTTATGCATTTTTTCTCTTTTTACATCATCACAAATGGATCAAGGTCTACTTCCTCATATTTCTCCTCCTTAAAGATATTTCTTCCTCTTTAGTAAGAGAAATGGCTCTGATACCACTTTGATGCAATGGAACGAGTAGTGGGAATGGACAAAGTTCCTAGAATCCTCTTCATTGAAGGTTAAGGAATAATGTGTGTCGTTGTTAATCCAATCAGCCCTAGAACACCTATCAAAAGTGCTTGATAAGATGGTATGGTTATCATAACCCAACCACTCCTAGGAACTCCCAATCACAAGAAAACCTATCAGAAAGACAACTAATCACTAGTTGCTCTTAAAGGCATCACAAGGCTTATTTGACACAAAACTTCACAAATACAAATAAGGACTAGGGATGACTTCCAAGCATGGAAAGGGTCTTTTTAGGTCCAAGCTAACATGAATCCAAAATTAGATTCACACTGGGAAACTTTCATTGGCTAGTTGCTTCACAAACTCAAAACTAGGCTTGTAGCCTTGAACATGGAAAATCATAAACATATCCTCACAACCCAAAAAAATTAATCACTGATTTGGATACCCTTTTGGGTTTTATACAACATACTAAAGCCTTGGGATCTCAAGAGAAGTATACAACAACTGAGTTTTTGAAGGCTCACTTAGGAATGTAGGCAACTAGGCATCCATTAACAAAGGAATTACCCTACCCCTTGAGAAAAAATTCAATCTAGAAATTGGAACATAAGGGAGATCATGTAAGATGATCACATACCAATTTTCAAGCCTCAAAACCTTCTCTGTAACGAGTTATGGAAGATGTTTCTACGAATTTCTAGCATGTACATGGATCTTGCATGCCTAGGGCATCAAGTTTTTCTCTCCAATCTCATTATTTTTACCTAAGACCAAAAGAAACATAAAATAAATTTTCCTAACTCAAATTTCACCAAGATTCATTAATTTCCCATGGCGGAATCTCAAGATATGAGGGAAAATAGATGAAACCCTAAGTAATGGCACAAAATGGGGACATCAGTTAGTAAAACAGGAATATCTTGAGTTGTAGAGAAAATTAGAACCTCATTCAAATTAGAAAGAAGATTCACAAATCTATCCAACCATACTAGATATCTTTACTTTTATGTGTTCAACTTGACCAATGAGATAGTGTTAGTGCAAAAATTGCAAAATTGCAAAAAAGTTGCTTAGCAACTTTTGCAATTTACTTGACAACTTTTCAAAATACAACTTCCAAAGGCCAAAGCTGACCAAGGGTTGGTTAAATAAGTTTTAAATAGCCTATATAGTCTCTAAGCATTCAAAAAAGGAGATATATAGAGGTTTCAGTTGTATTTGCTTTCAAGAATCAATAAAATTCCTATTGTTCCAACACTTTTCTCTAATTTTTCACATGTACGAAATCCAATAATTGGGGGATGAATACTCTACACTAAAAAGTTGGAGTTACCTATTTAGAAGGTTTTGGCTTTGATTTGGAGAATTTATCATTTGTTTGGTAAAAGTTATCAAATTTTGTTCCTTGTTGGTTTGTGAAACCCTTGTTTTGAGGCTTTGGACAATAAAATGCTCCTAACTTTAGATTCCATGAGTGTATTTCTCTCTCCTTTGGTATGGAGCAAGTTAGGGTTTTATATTATCTAATTTTTATAGTTTTGGAGTAGGAGGACAAGTTGGTGAATTTTGGAAGGAAGCCCTACATCAAATATCTACATGTATTTGACCTTGTATTGGAGAGACTAGAGTGGATAGAATGATGGAAAGAGTTTGAGGACTTGGTGTCAAAAAAAAGTATGCTTGTTTGAGTATGAAGAACAGCTTGGAAGTGGATATTTTCATTCACCCATTCTTGACCATTTTCCTTGAAAACCAAGCCTAAAGTGGCTAATTAGGCCTGAGTACTTGGTGTTGGTTGGGATATGCTGGAGAGGAGTTGGTCTCTAAAACTTTGGAGTTTGTTAGATCTTGGAAAAGGGTATTTTTGAGAGTATAACATAACATTAGTTCAACCCTTGGAGAAAATTTGAAGTTCGTGTGAGATTTGGCTTATTTGTTGGCTTCCATTATAGGCTAATGGGTAGACCTAGGGCTTCTTTGGAGTTTATGGCTTGTAGTGATGCTAGCCACATTACTAGAGTAATAATAGGATCAAATTGGTTTTAATGTGAGGTTAGATAGGTTAGAAGAGCCCCACAATCCAATATTGCTCTTAATTGCTCAAAATTGCTCATTTGGCTCAATAGAGTATTTTTGGGTTTTGAGGGCCAAATAAGGTAATCAATTGTTGTAGGGTCATTTTTAGGTGTCTTGGATCCATCTTAGGCATTTTGGAAAGTTCGGTAGAAAGTAGAGCAAGTTTGGGTAAAAAATTTGCAAAATTGAAAAAATTGCTCATATCTTGCAAAGTTGTCATTGACAACTTTTGCAACTTTTATGCAAAAAGAGAAACTTCTTCATGGGATCCCTTCAACCACTTAAAGTAGTTGTAAATGTAAATTCTAATCCTAATGCCTTATTTTTGAGCATGACCTTGTAACTTTCAACAGTCATCATTCATGGCATAAAACCCCCAATTCCATAAGTCGTTTGTCCCAGACCTACTGGAACCGCAAAATCCCAAATTACATTCTTTTAAACCCCCAAATCTAGGGTATCACCAATATCACCCTTCCCCAAACTTCTAGATCAAATTGGTTGATCATACACCTTTACATTGGTCATATAAGATGATCCAGATCACAAAATACTCCTTTCACGTGGCTAGAACTCCCACTGTTGTACCTAACCACCATTTCCATGTTGATTTCTTCACTATTTCAGACTATGATCACATTCCCATCCATTTTTATTAAAATATCCCCTTCCATGGATTAAAATGCATCCCAATAGACCATTCCAACCATTATCTAGGCCCTTTAATCATTCAATAATTCCCAGCCATGACTGGTATCAAAACAAGTACTAGTTTCTATAGTAAACATCAACAAACAATGATCCTTGAAGGTCTTTACTTCATTTTATTGCAATATAACATGCCATTTCAATGTATTGTTACATTAAAAAAACCCCTCCCACCATGTTACAGTCACCATAGGAGTGGCAGGGTCACTCCATGTTGTTGGCTACAAATTTAAATGTTGACTGTGCCTAGAATGCTAGTCACTAGCACAATAGTCCCTTGCTTTAAATCAATAAAAAGAAATCAAGAAATCATAACACCAAAGGAAATTTCTTAATGACCCTAAGAAATTCACTTACAACATTAAATAATACAAATTACATTCAATCCAAAATACAACTTTTTGTTGCAATGACTGTCATGAGATAGTGAACACTATGAAATGCAGAGAATTAAATTTTTCTTGCTGCAAACCATTGCAAATTCATATCATTCCTTATCCCTTAGGATTCCCTCTTCATTCCCATGTTTCTATTAACCAAATAGACTCTACACATCAAGAAAATGATAGTAACTACTTCCTAACTATCTCTATATGTTTGCAATAGTGTACTAACCTAACATATGAAAATGTTGTCAAGTTGACAAAAAAGTTATCAAATTGAAAACTCAACATTTCTAACTAATATAAAGAATATAATAAGGTTTAAATATAACTTTTAAATACTAAACTCTTACTTCTACTCCCTTGCCCCATCCTTTAGCCATTTGTGGCTATATTGACAGTATTTTGCAATTTACATCTTTTTGTGCAACATTTAAGCATATTTTGTATATTAACCTTGAATGAACTATTACTCCTCCATACTATGACTTTTATGAACCAAATACATTACATTTGACAATGACATTAACATTCAATGACTTTTAATTCCGTAAACCTCACATGTGCCATTTTGGCATAAGTTTTCCTATTCTTGGCAATGTATTACAAATTTTACAATTTCATGCTTCCCTTTCATTATTTGGGTTTGTGGGAGAAGATGGGATCTATGATGCAGAGGTGGTAAGGAAATATGGTGGATCCAAGTTCCAAATACAAACTCAATCAAATGCACAATTGAATCTAGTGATCAAAAGTGCCTTCAATAAGTGAAAAGGTAAATTATCTGCCAACAAGTCTTATGATGTAATTTGATAGCCCTAATATATGTATTCCAAGGTACTTGAACAGGTTTTAGACTTTCTTCAATGGTTTAGACACCAAAACTTCAATATTCCTCAAACTAGGCCTAATAGCATGCCTTGTAGCCTTGCAACAACACTCACAAGGATTTTTCTTCAAATTTTTCCAAAATAGTAGGAAAAAATAATTATATATTTGAGTACTCTCTATGGATTACCTTAACATATCAAAAGTATAGGGTAGGTTTCTTTGGAAGGTATATGACTGTTTTCACTATTTCTCATATTTGTAAGGCCTAATTCTCATGCATTTATAAAGGAAGTGCTAACCATTCTAATACTAGGCTCCATATCTTTGCATACTATCATAAATAGGTTTAAATCAAAGTAATATGAAGTCAATTTGACTCCAAGAGATTTCTAGGTATGAAAGCCCCAAATTATTCCCTCAAAACCCTTAAATTTAGGGCTTCCTCAATGTCACACTTCCCAAAGTTTCCTATAACAAATAAAGGTTGAAACACCTTATGTACAGCATGTCTATACACATTCCATCATAAAATAGTGCCCTTGTTTGGCCAAAACTCTCTAACATTCAGCCTATCCTCCAAATTCACTTAGTTTCTTAGTCTTCTTTATGGTGATCACCACCTAAATTAATCAAACTTGCATATCCAAGAGTATTAAGATCCTATACATGTTAAATTGATATTATTTATGTCAATAATATTCCATTCTATGAGAATTAGAGTGCTACATTCATAGAATGGCATTCATCTAGTGTGAAATCTACACAAAACTGTCTTAAAATCAGATTTTCCAAAGACTGAACAATACCAAAATGATTAACAGTGACTGTAGTAGGGTCTTTAGAACATGAAAAAAATTCAAAGAGATGAAATATGAATGATCAAAACATTGTCCAAGGAAATTCAATCAATAAGAACTTTGAATCATACCAAAAACCCCTTTAACTTTGCAAGAAATTCAATTTTTTTATTCAATTTGCTATAGCAGTCCATACCATGGATTCTCTGCTCATACAATAGATTTTTGAAACATTTAATAAACTCCTATCAACTACCCCAACTAATCCAAATTGGATGGATGGTTTAATTTGGCATGAAACAATAAAGAAACTAATTCCCTCCTAAATGTCCATGACCGTTATAATTTGAAAATTCAAATTTATAATTTTGTAAATTTTGAATTTTTGAAATTGCTAAGTGATGAAACTTTACCAAATCATTTAAATGGACTTATGAACCTATTAAAAAGACTAGTTTATCCTATTAAAAAGACTAGTTTATCATAACGACCCTAGGACCTAAATTATCCTTATTTAAGGTATTTCTCCCTATTTCCCTAGATACTAAATGCCCTATAGGTTTTAAGGACTCAAGGTTTATAGAAACACCAATGAATCTCAAGCCTTTACAAATGGGCTAATATCAACCTGAAACTATTCTGGACATTCTAAAACATTATAACCTCCATCATGAGCCACTTCGGAAGGTAGTGCTATGAAGGATCACTACAATGTCTTGTGAAATGCCTTGTATTGTCTTTGTAGAAACTATTTTTAAAGGTGATGGGTATGTTAAGAAATCTAAGAAGTTTCCAATACCTATGCATGTTCTTCATATATTTTTGAAGTGAAGCCTAACTCACAAATTCTACTAATCAGTGTGTGCACATGATCTCCATGCATTTTGCATTTTCAAGATAAATAAGTCAAATGCATACTAAAGTTTAGTTTAAAACCAAAAATGGTATTTTGGAGTTTACATATGAAAGGTTCCATCAATAAAAATTTTATATCCTAAAATATCAAAAGTTCATTTATTTTTAGTAGACCTAAATAGTCTTTTGGTTCTCTCAACTTATACATTAGCTAAACAACATTATCCTTAGAGAGAACTATATCTGTAATTGAACCATTATCATCAGATTGAGACCTATTTTCCTTCTTACTTTTTGATGATTGTGATCCTCTGCAATCTTAGGCATAAGATTATTAACACACAATGGTACTTGAACAAAAAGAACTAATAAACAATGAGAATATGAATTGATAATACCATTTTGCAGATGATTTTACCATCTCACCCTTTTTCACTGGTGCTTCGACTTTATTAGCCCTCTTCCTTGGTGACTTACAAATGAAGAATTAGCACAGTAAAAAATCTAAGATAAGATTAATCCACTAAAATTAGAGAATGACAAAAATTGAATCTAGCTTGTCATTAATTATCCATTTGTACAAATCCTTGCTTTTTGAGTTGTATGATAACCCTTGCTTGATGAGTATTGGAAACTTCTCCCATTGTATCCTTGCTTTCGCCAGTTTGAAGTTTCTAGTTACATACACACAATCATGACTTTACATCACAAAGCATTCACATCTTAACAATTTTCATGTTCTTTCATTACATTTTGATCTAAACAACAAATTCTAAAATTTCACTTATTCAAATGAGTAATATGAAAATGGGTCCTATTAAAGAATCTAATATAGATTCAAATAATGTATCTAGATTCTAAACAAATCAAAACATAAAATTTTTTATTTAAACTTATCTCATCACTTAAACATAATAACAATACCCTCCTTGTCATGTGGATAGTCTTGGGGGAGAGGTTGCAACATTATATTCGGATCCAATTCAATCTAATGAGCCAAGTGGATCTGCTCTACATTTTAATGTCTCAAGTATTGCCTTGTCATCTGACTCATGAACTTTCCAAAGAATCTTATTATGTGGTTTTCCACCATATTTTATCAAGTGGACATTTGATGCAACAACAAGGTTTGAATAATGAAGAATCTTCTTCTCTGTTTGCCAATCCTTGAATAACCACAAGTTAGGGTTTGCATAGAATATTGTCTAAGCCATGTGCCAATTACAATGATTGCACCGACATGGTACTCTAAGCCTTCACCATCTATAACTGAGTGATCCAATTTTTTTTTGGCTTCAACACAATAACAAAAATAATAATCTATCCCTTCTTCATTGTCTACAGGTGCAATAATAGCAAAAATATGGCCTGTAGTGACAGATGTACAAAATGTGGTCATTAATTCAGAAAATACTTAGGTTAAAGTTTTCAAGTTACATATTAAAATTAAAAAGATATATAAATATATATATTACTAGGTTGAACTAGATCAAACAAGTGGTCAAAGTCAATATATGAATCCATCTCTACCATTTCTAGTGCTTGTGGGGGATGATGCGTGTCAATTGGGTCCAAAACTCGTATATCCCATTTGTCCACCCATTCAATTGACTCACAGTCATCCCAATTTTTCCTCTACACATGATGGACAATAGCATGCCATTTTTCATGTGTGGATACTCCATGAACCTACATCAAAGCTTCTAAAAGAGTGCAACTCACTAGATCCTATTAGTGTGCAACAATCCTCATATGGTGCAATGTTAGTATTATCTATCAATCAATAAAATCTAAGAACTATAGACTCACCTTCCTTACCTAGACCCATTGTAGCGTTACACCACTAGATGATGGATTTTGCATCTATTAATATTGTTCCATCTTTGTACTTTAGTTCTTCATGAGCTAAGGCTCTTTTGATGCATGTGCCTACACCATTGTGCTCTCCCTTTCAATGACTAGCCTCTGTAAAATTCCATACATATTGAATCCTACACAACCTGTGCATCCTACTCAATCAATAGAAAATCTATGCATTCTTGAATTGAGATGTGCAATTGTCTGACCAAATAATATGCTAACAATATGTTATGCCCCTGTTAGCCAAATCTTCATAAAATAATTGAAAACAACCATGTACAAACTCCATAAGATGTGATCGATCATCGCTGATGTAAAAATGGTACTCCCTCAAAATCTTCCTATCATCCTCTATACTTGTAGGTGAATGCATGAATGTTATGTGAAAAAATATGGAAACCTATTGAGAAGCCTCATTTTATGGTTGTAGTGTGTAGTCCTCTATAAAATCTACAACCGAAACAATGGTATCCAATGGAAACATATCCTTGGACAACTTGAATTGCAAATCCAGCCATTGAGTTCTATGTTTATGCCTCACATACTCGTAAATAATATTTTAACAAAAAATCTTCATGAACTCATACATTAGAATATTTCCAATGACTAAATCACATCTTTTACCTTGTTTCCCATCTTTTAGAGTTAAATTTTTTGTAATCTACTATTTCATTTCCAATTGCATGTGTACTATCCATATGTTGACAAGTTGATAAAAGTTGCAAAGAACCACAAAATAAACATGTACCATCCAAGCATGATGTCTTCTAAAATTTTTGGTCATCCCCTATTTCACATAAAATGTTAGATATGAATTCCCTTGAAGATCTTGGTGGCTCATTTATGTCACAATCCTACAAAATAAACTTAGAATGCAAAAAAAACATATATGCCTAAAAACATCAAAATGGTTAGAAAAATCAATATGTATGCTACAACAAGTTGTGTGTGTGTGATTTATCTTCACATAAAAAGATTTACCCATCTCAAAAAATCTTTAAATTATTCTATTTTGAGGATACATACCAATAATTTTTTTTTAAAATTGTGTTTGAGTTGAGTCAAAAAAATGTTTCGCATGTGGGTCATGATTTTTGCTACCAATCCTCCTTCTTACAACATCTCTTTGATTAGGGAAAACACGTGTGTTATTTTTTCAAAAATATTCGATCAATGATTTCAAAGCTTCACTACTTTCTTTATCCTTTCATGGTAGTCAACTGCTAAATGTCAATAACTCATTTTTTGTTGGATCTTCCAATCTCTCACACCTTAGGATGGCTCTTCTTAGAGTACCTCTACCAATTTTTAATATTTTTCTTGTCTTTCTCATGAGTCAAGCTTTCTTCATTTGGCTACTTACTATTATCGATGTAAGTACTTGTCTTGTGATATTACTATCTTTCATGTGTGATTTAGAACCCACTTTGTCATAAGCACTCATTAGATTCTTTACAATGTTTTTTTCATTTGAATTGTCCATCGTTCTTAGCCCAAGAATTTTCATGATAGGCCAAAATTTCAAATTCCTCATCATTTCAACAAAAAATTTGCATTGACCTATAATATTTAATTCTTCAAAAAATAATCTTCACATATGACTAACTTTTCTTTGATAGCTATGCTTGCTAATCTTGTCAAGCATTGATTTCAAAATATTAGTATCAATATCAATCAAATATTTTTGTCTTCTAAAAAGAATTCTTGAAGGTGTTATAATCTATTCCATTCCCTCAACATTTTGAACATCAACATAAGGTTGAGTGTATTGCATACCTTGAACCGAAGATGATGTACCTTGGCAATAAATTGCAAAAGATGGAATATCACCTACTTGATCTGTTGATGTTGTGTCTTCAATATGACATGATGGAGTGTGTACATCGTCAGATCTACGAATTATTGTCTCTTCAACATGAGAAGATGATATGACTCCAATATTAGAAGATGATGTAGTTTCACAATTCAATTTTCTTCTTGAGCATAACAGTCTCATTTATTCTCTTTATCTTTCCAATTCTTCCTCTTTGTTTCTTTGTATCAATGGTTCTTGATCCTCTTCGAAAGTCAATTATTCATTATTGCTTTTCAATTTTCTTTGTTCGCATAGTAGTTTCATTTTATCTCTTTTAATTGCCAAATCTCTCTCCCTATCTTCATTTGTTTGAGTTTTGGGTTTCTTCCTTAGCATGATGATGATTTCTACATGTCAAATTATTCAACCATCTAAATTTCTTACAATGTGTAAATTACAAATCATTCAAATACATATAAATATTACAATTATTTGAATGAATACACAATATATATCAAAGAACGTGTCAAATTTCTAACCATTTCAAAATAACATTTCACTCAAACATACAAATTTCAATGAATTCACTATATATTAAACAACATGCCAAATTATAATCAAATTTGTGTCTATATATCAACAAACAATATTTAAAAAGGATTGAACTAACCTTTTCTATACAAAGAATATTCAAAAAGTCTTCAAATCACGTATCCAATGATTGAATTTGGTGTTTGCTAGGTTCAAAAAGTCTTCAAATAGTGTTTGCTATGTTGAAACCCATGTTTTATGTCAGAACAATAGAATGCACAACATACCAAAAGAAGAGAATGGATGAAATGGGACCCAAACGTTCTTTTTTACCATTTTTGTGTAATTTGACATAGTGCGTACTCACTATAAAGGGTGTATGCACTATGTCGAAACACATCTCTCATTATCCCACCATCCACCATCCCTTACTCTATCTCTCCTCTCCCATCCCATACTCTCTCTCTCACTCTCCCTCTCCTACTCCCTCTCCCATCACCTACTCTCTCTCCCTCCCATCCCCTACTCTCTCTCTCCTCTCCCATCTCCTTCTCTCTCTATCTCACACACTCCCATCCCCCCTCTCTCTCCCTCAGGCTATTCTCTCTCTCTCTCATCCCCTATTCTCTCTCTCTCTCCCCTCTCCCATCCCCTATTCTCTCTCTCTCTCTCTCTCTCTCTCCCCCCTCTCCCATCCCCTACTCTCTCTCTCACTCTCCCTCTCCCACCACCTACTCTCTCCCTCTTCCCTTCTCTGACTGCCTACTCTCTCTCACCCTATCTGCTCTCGCATCCCCTACACTCTAGATCTCTCACACACACTCCCATCCCCCCTCTCTCTCCCCCTCTCTCACTCCCTCTTCCATCACCTACTCTCTCTCTCTCAAGTTCTCTCTCTCCCTCTCTACTCTCTCTCTCCCATCCCCTACTCTCACTCTTTCTCTCCCATCTCCAACTCTTTCTTAGACTCTCTCCCATCCCCTACTCTCTCTCACACTCTCTCCCATCCTTTCACTCTATCTCTACCATCTCGTACTCTCTCTACCACCCCTACTCTCTCTCACACTCTCACACTCTCTCCCATCCCCTACTCTCTCTCATTCAAAGACTCTCTCTATCACACATACTCCCATTCTCCCTATCTCTCTCCCTCTCCCACCACCTACTCTCTCTCTCTCTCTCTCTCTCTCTCTCTCTCTCTCAAGTTATCTCTCTCCCTCTCTACTCTCTCTCTCTCCCATCCCTTACTCTCACTCTCTGTCCCATCCCCTACTCTCTCTCACATTCTCTCCCATCCCCTACTCTCACTCTCTCTCTCCCATCCTATATGAGCTCTCTCTACCACTACCTACTCTCTCTCACACTCTCACACTCTCTCCCATCCCCTACTCTCTCTCTTACACACATTCCCTTTCCCCCTCTCTCTCTCTCCCTCTCCCACTCCCTCTCCCACTACCTACTCTCTCTCCCCCATCCTCTACTCTCTCTCTCCCCTCCCCCACCCCCTACTCTTTCTTTCACAGAAACACACACTCCCATCCCCTCTCTCTCTCCTCTCCCATCCCCTACTCTCTAGATTTGTCACACACACTCCAATCCCCCCTCTCTCTAGATTTGTCACACACACTCCAATGCCCCCTCTCTCTTTCCCTCTCCCACTCCCTCTTGCATCGCCTACTATCTCTCTCTCTATGTCTATCAAGTACTCTATCTCCCTCTTTACTTTCTCTCTTCCATCCCCTACTCTCTCTCTCTCTCTCTCTCATACAAGCTCTCTTTGCTACCCCCTACTCTCTCTCACACACTCTCCCATACCTTACTCTATCTCTCTTACACACATTCCAATTCCCCCCTCTCTCTTTCCCACTCCCTCTCCCACCGCCTACTCTCTCCCATCCCCTACTCTCTCTTACACACACTCCCTCTCCCATCGCCTACTCTCTCTCTCTCTCTCTCTCTCTCTCTCTCTCTCTCTCTCTCTACTCTCTCTCTCCCATCCCCTACTCTCACTCTTTGTCTGCCACCCCTACTCTCTCACACACTCTCACACTCTGTTCCCATCCCCTACTCTCTCTCTTACACACACTCCCATCCCCCTCTCTCTCCCTCTCCCACACCCTCTCCCACTACCTACTCTCTTTCTCTCCCATCCCATATTCTCTCTCTATCTCTCTCTCCCCTCTCCCATTTCCTACTCTCTCTCTCTTTCACACACACTCCCATCCCCCCTCTCTCTCCTCTCCCATCCCCTACTCTTTCTCTCACTCACTCTCCCTCTCCCACTCCCTCTCCCACCGCCCACTCTCTCTCTCTCTCTCACTCTCACTCTCACTCTCACTCTCTCCCTCTCTACTCTCTCTCTGCCACTCCCTACTCTCTCTCACATTTTCACACTCTCTCCCATCCCTTACTCTCTCTCTCTCTCTCTCTCACACACACACACACACACACACACACACACACACACACACACATTTCCATCCCCCCTCTCTCCCTCTCCCATTTTCTACTCTCTTTCTCATCCCTTACTCTCTCTCTTTCACACACATGCACTCCCATCCTCCTCTCTCTCACTCTCCCTCTCCCACTCCATCTCCCATCTTGTAGTCTCTCTCTCCCCCATCCCCTACTCTCAATCTCTCTCTCCCATCCTGTACTCTCTCTCTCTCTCTCTCTCTCGCTCTCTCTCTCTCGCTCTCTCTCTCTCTCTCTCTCTCTCTCTCTCTCTCTCTCTCTCTCCATCCCCTACTCTCAATCTCTCTCTCCCACCCTGTACTCTCTTTGTACCTCCCCTACTCTCTCTCCCATCCACTACTCTCTCTCTCCCCTCTCTCATCTCCTACTCTCTCTTTCATAGACTACGCACTCCCATCCCCCCTCTCTCTCTCCTCTCTCATCCTCTACTCTCTAGATAACTCACAATCACTCTCCCACTCCCTCTTCCATCACCTACTATCTCTCTCACTCTCTCCCTCTCTATATCTCTCCCTCATCTCCTGATCTCTCTCTCCCCTCTCCTATCCCCTACTTTCTCTCTATCTCTCTCTCCCACACACACACATAGCCATCCCCCCCTCTCTTGCTATTAATTTGCATCTCTTCTTCATTCTCTATGCACTATATAGGTCTCAATAGTGTGTGTGCACTATAGCATGTATGTGCTATTGAGACCCAAATTCAAAAGCTTTAAATAGTGTGTGCACGCTATAGGATGTATGTGCTATTCAAAGCTTTGCATTAAAATCAAGTCTAACACTTGGTTTTGCCTTGGAGATCCAACCCAAAGGTTTGAAGTTTATAAATATATCTAAGACATGTTTTGTTGCAAACATACAAAAAATGATTATTTTTTCTTGTGTGCTCTCCTTCAAGATTCCTCGTGATTGGGCATCGATAAGTTTAGGTTACATGAAATTATAGGTCTCTGTGTTAGCTATATAAACATATAATTTATTTTTAATTTGAAATATTTCAAGCCTTTCATCTATAATTTCTTTTGAATGTATGTCCATTTTTTGTCCAAAACCACCATGCACTAATTGGGCCGTAGATTTTAGCTCATTCATCAAATTTTGTAACAACTTAGTTTTTTAGAAACTAGACTCCAGTCTACACACTTTCAAAAAAAATTTTTGATTTTAGATTAGTTTTCAATTATTTCTAGGGGGAGAACATAGATATTTCACATTTTTGGGATGTGTCTAGTTAAAAAATTCATTTAAAAAAAATATACATTATAAATTACTCAAAATTTTTGGGATAAACAACATAGTGTTAAGTAACTTTTGACTAAAGAGATTAAAGAATTTCAAAAAATAGTTAAAATTTTAGGGGAGCCACACTTTGTACTATGTTATATTTTTTTGGAATAAACAGTACCACTTTCTATGGCCCCCTTTTTTGAGGACCTAAAACTAAACCATTTTGAAAAAAAATTAGTAGTTTAGAAACTAGATTCAAAGGACTATGACTTTTTTTTTGGTCATATCTTAAAATTCTTGTTGATGTTTAAAAATTGTTGATTTCAAGAAAAAGCTGTCCACTTATGACCCCCCTTTGGTACCAAAACTTGGGGCACTTACCCCTATGCAATATTGGCACGTGCCAATCCACTATCCTCAACAAAACTTAAATTCCATCTTTCATTGTATCTTGTCAGGCCTTTACTGCTTACCTAGGACTTGCTTGAAAAATTAACTAATTGACTTGCACAAACCCCAAAACCATTATTTACATAGTATATAGAGGTTATTTCTTGACTTCCAAGAGCCATGGTGTTTTGACCAAGGAAGTTCAAGCCATAACCATTTTAGTACTAGTGATTAAAAACTGGACATTAGCAACACACAACCTAGTTAATTAGTGGTTTAAAGTACTTTTCAAAAGTTGACAAAACCACAAGTTATTAAAATTTAACACATGAGCTAGATAATTAATGAATAACAAATTGACATAATATTTTAACATAGAAAAACACTTAGGGTAAAAACCACTTTGAATCTAAAATTTTATTGGCCTCTTGGGTAAATCTTATAGAGCTACAACTCTTGGAAGCACCAACACCATGTTTTATAAAGATCATTTTCAAGGAACACCAATTTGTCATACTTGAAGCACCAAATTTATGAATACATGAAGCAACAACTTCCAAAATGAACAAATGAGATATAAAATCAGAGGATCATCTCTATTACAACACAAATCATGAATCACTAATTTCAAGTTCTCATTGAAAACATAATGCAAGATATACTTCTATTCTCCTCAAAACTTCGAATATCCAATTTTTTTTTTTCATTAAAAGATATGATCAAATAATGATATGAATGAATGAAGAAGCAATATATAACCTTTCTTCTACCTTTGATAAACTTTTTCAATGAATATTAAATCACAAGTATTCAAATACAAACATAAAGCATTACCTTGTTCTTTGCTATTAAAAAATTGCCTGCAAACTATTTGGTTTACAAGGAATTCCACACCAATCCTACAAATTCTGTCGAAAACACCTTTTGGATTTTTTAGAGGAATTTATCCTCTACTTATAAACCAATAATTTCTAAATTTTGGAGGTAGGTACATACCCCAAACTTCTATTAGACCAAAACCACTCAAAACTACTAAAACTGTCATAACAATTTGGTAACTATTTTTGATAAACAAACATTTCCTCTTTCTATACAAGTGTTATGCAAAAAATAGCAAAGACCCAATTTAGTTAACTCAGAAATCTTTCAAATAGGTGTGATAGTTGGGATCTATCTTATAAAAAAGTGTTTTGACTTTCTCATAGACCAAACCTATTTTTTTCTAATCATTTTCTAAACCAATGTGAAGATTAAGTGTTAATTGTATAACACTTAAGTGTTTGTCTTGAATTTATTTTAAAAAATATTGAAGGAAATAAAATAATTTAATTACATGATGTTAAGCATACCATATTCTCGTTATAATTACATTATTGATATCAATGACAACAATCAAAGACCAAATACAAAGGGTTCAACAAGTTAGTATTCAAAACCTTGTAAAATGAATGCTCTGAATTAAAACAACTATGAATAGACCTAAAAAATTATCAAAAGACACTACCCCATCAAAAATAGTATGCTAATCAATCCTAGATCTTATTCAATCCTTCAAATCACATTTTTCTATCAATTAGAACTATCCTTCTTGCATATGTTGTTCATACAAATGGTATCTACAAGACCTGATAATGAGTTGTAAGGTATTCAAATATACTCACCTAACCACCCTAGTCTTTGGTTTGACCCATAACAACCCATGTTTCTTTTTTTCTAAAACTATGTAAAAGTTGGTATGCAATTTTAAAAAAATTGTAAATTTGTCAATGAGCAACTTTTTGACAACTTTTGCAATTTTTCAAGTTGAGCTTTCAAAATTGACCAGTTTGTTATCAAACCTTATAAAATGAACTTAAAACACCTAAGGAACATTTCTTAACACATATTTCCCCCTTTTAGATATTTTCCCCCACATTTTTCCTTATTGAGCAATTCTAAGCAATTTTGGCCTATCACGACCTATTTGACAATACTTTACTCAAATTCCAAATCCTACCTATTCAAACCTCATAAAAATACCTTGGTAATTTATTCCTAGTCCTTATTTTATCAATGGTTATTTATTCCATTTACAAATCAAAAATTAATTAGGGTTTCACCTTTATCCTCTCTCTCTCTCTCTCTCTCTCTCTCTCTCTCTCTCTCTCTCTCTCTCTCTCTCTCTCTCTCTCTCTCTCTCTCACACACACACACACACACACACACACACACACACACACACACACCCACCCACACACACACACATACACACAGAACTTCATATTTGCCAACCCTAACCCCCCCCCCCTCTCTATGTGTTTGTGTGTGTGTGTGTGTGTGTGTGTGTGTGTGTGTGTGTGTGTGTGTGTGTGTGTGAGAGAGAGAGAGAGCCTTTTTAATTAACATATTTAGTGGCTACATCTGTTTAAAACATATTTTGTAAAATAAAATATTTTTGTGTCATTCTCTTCTTCACGAAAGTTACATAGAACAATGGGGAAATGTAACTCCTAATCTAGCTAATTAGAAGAAGAAAAACAATTTAACCAAAGAAAAATAATGAATGATATACAAAAAATTTCTCCTTAATGGTGTATATACATGACATATTCTTAAATTATTAGGATTTTATTGTTACCTTTATTTGAAGAATGATTGTGGAAGATTTCTTTCATCATTGAGAGAAACCTATACACTTCTATAGATGTGACATGTAGAAATTTTGCAGCATCCTCCATTTACATTATTTTCATTTCTTCAACATAATCATTTGACAATGTTGCATTCTACAAAACTTTAATTATAGAACTATGCATCACTTATTAATGTTTGATTCTTTGTTTTAGGAATCCATAGCACAAACACAAACCTACAAATTTATAAAGAAAAATCAACATATATAAATAATCACAATAAGAGGTATTAGTAATTAAAAGATTATTTTAAAATGAATAATGCTCAAAATAAGATAAATAAAAATTAAAACTATTTTAAATGAAATAAATAGATAGTATGTTTGAAATATGGTGTGTTGCATTCAACTTTTAAAATATTATAAACATAAACATTATATATATTTTCAATGAAAATACTTAAAGAAAATACATAGGTAATTTGATTATATAATGAAAAAATATAAATTAAATATATTATTAGTCTATTTTAAACAAAATATTAATGTTAATAAAATATAAGTTTCATTAGCATGGCAACATTGCCATCTGCGTTAATGATAAAATTCATTTACGGTACACACAAATATAAATATTTTGAAAGATGAAAATATAAAGATATTATGAAACATACAAATCTAAAGTATTCAAACTAAAACCATTTTGAAATATGAAAATCTAAAAATAATGTGAAACACCTAAGTCCACAACTCCTTTGAAACAAACACATTATAAACATTCAATTGAAAGGTATTATCAAACATATAAACCAAATAGATTTTCAGTGCAATTTTAAATCTAAATCCAAAATGCAAGGTGAAACTATTGTAGGAAAATCTAAACAATTTTGAATGAAACTCTGAAGCTATATGAAACTAATTAAAATTAAAATCTAAACCAAAGTAGAACATTACAATTAGTTTTGAAACCAAATCTAAATCTTAATGGAAAACTAAATTGTAAAGAAAGAAAAATACAAATCTCACTTGCAAATAACCTACTCCAAAATGTCTATCCATTCCTCTTCAAAACTCCATTCTACTTCTATTCATTAACTTAAATTTTCTCCTCCAAAACTCTCCACCTCTTTTGCCCTACAAAAACACAAAATGAAAATGAAATGAGGAGCCTCTATTTTATAACTTCTAGGAGGCTCATCAAAATCGTCATTAGATGTCTCTTAACATTCCACAATTTTGTTTCAAAATCCTCAGTCCCCCACAAGTAATATGCATGAGTGTGCTTGCAAAAAATATTTAACAAAAAAAAATCATATTTTAAACATTTTTAAGAAATTATATTGAGGTGTATATTTTGGGCCTATTTTTTGGATCCTATTATTTTGGCCCTTTGATTCCTACCCTATATTTTTTGGCCCTATTACTTTGGGCCTATAACTTTAGGCCTACATCTAATAGGGATACCATGATGCAACCATGAAGCCATAGAAGTTAGAGAGTGCAAACTCCCTTGCATGTTGATAAGAAAAAATACACTTAATATACATGTGGCTACAACTTTTCTATCCAGCAAATCAAAAGTAAATAAAAATTGTAACCATATAAAGAAAACGTGTGACATCCATATATGAAGATAGAAACACCATATTAAAGATGATGCCCTACCCATGTTATCCACCCTTGAGCTCTAGAATTGAACACCTTATTCACTATATGTAGGGAGGTGATAGGAAATAAATAATTGTAGATTTCCTGAAGCATGAAAAAGTAAATGTATGCAGTCGCGACCTTGTAAAATTCATTTACATAAAAAAATTGCATGAAATGCAAGTTGCAGGGTGTGACCCTAATGGAAAATGTAGAGTTGTATAAGAAAAAATAGAAATAAAACTAGTGTAACATCATGCAACATGTAGCCTTCATTGTTATAAGATCCATAATAGTGACATAAACAATATAAAATAGTCATGGAAATGAAAGTAATAAGAAACTAAATTGCAAATCGATCCATGAGAAAAATGGAGGAATAAAACTCTTACATTTTTATTGATTGATCAAATGGAGAGAAAGAACCAAAAGCCTACATTATGATTTAGAATTTATGTTGTTTCCTGATGTAATTCTACAGAATGTGATCCATCCTAGTTCAATCATGAAAAATTTCCCCCTTTCCTCTAGTCAATATATGAGTTAAAGCTAGGGCATCAAATGAAATAACTTATTTTCAAGATTTATTTGCCTTGGATCAAATTGTGAATATAACTTTAGGCATTTCATTATTAAGAATTTTTTTAATGTAATGTTTTAAAGTTTATGATAAGGCATTTTTTGAATATCGTAAAGGGGGAATATTTTAATTCCAAAATTCTTAGGGCGTGAGAGTTTATGGTTACATGGGCATTATATTTGGAATTTTTTTGAAAAACATTAACATTAAAAGGTTCATTTATTTTTGCATTTGATATTACATGTAAATATTAAACTGATGTTGTTATTATAAGTCATTCCATTTAAATATAATTTTGAATATACAAACATGGTAGAAATGATTTGATTTAATTATGCCAATTTCATAAATGGGAGATCTTTCAAAAGGGGGCAAGTTACATAAACCTACCAATAGATTTTAGGGGAGATCTAATTTTTCAGATTCAACATAATTTGTTAGGGTGATAGATTTTAGTTTTTAGATTCAACATAAGTTGTGAGGGTGATAGATTTTACTTTTTAGTTGATTTGATGGATACCATAGACTGGTTCACAATTTTAGGATGGTGAAAATTGTGGATTTTTTAGCATATTTATACACCCTGTCTTCACATTTTTCTATTAGTTCTTACATTCTACCTCCTTGGACAATTAGCTTTGTATGTAGATCATGTCCTATATTGTGATGTAGTTTTTCAGCCTTTTCTTATTCTTAAAGTAATATTACAATGTTCCTATTTGGACTTCTTATGAGTCTTTCATTATCTTTTGAGAAATTTAAACTTCAATTTAGTGTGTTTTAATTATTCCTTGGCTTAAGTTAAGTGGTTGGGAGGCATTGGAGAGATAGTTTTATGAGAAGAGTAAATGTAATTTATGTGCAATTCAGGTTTGAAAGTTGTGAACAAGTTTCTTTCTTTTGAACTCTACACCTTATTATATTCCATGCACTTGAAGTTAATAGGATCTTCCTGCAATTAAATATGTATAATCATTTCATGTTATGGGTTGTTTATTCAAAGTTGCATCACTTGCACAATTTAAGTAAATCACCTTCATTCCAAGTAATGTTTTTGTTAATTATTTACCCCTCTATGATTTTACTACCAAGTTTAGGTTCTACTTTAATAGGTGATTCAAGGGAAGCTTAACCTTTTTGCTAGAACTTGGTCATCTATATGGGATGACCACATGTCAAGGATCATCCTATGTTTCAATAGATTGATAGAAGGTTTTTTTCAGCATAAGGGTTCAATAAAACTAAGAAAAAAAACCATGCTAGACATGCACAAGATCTAAAGAAATGCATAGAGATCTCCAAGAGCTTTCTACAGACTATTCAATGTTCAAAATTTGACTTTGTATACCCAAGTTGTGCACAAATTTGTGCTAAAAAAATGACATATAACTTTTGGGTTATTAAAACCTAATAAAATTTGAATAAAAAATAATCAACCCTAAACCATGTTGTAGTGCTCTAAATTATCATTTCAATAATTATAAGAAGTCTAAAATTTGATATCCTGAGTGAAAGTTATGACCATTTTACCAAGATAACCATTTTGCAAATTTTATAGCAATTTTGTTTGTGATAAATTTTTTGACTAGATTAAATTTGATGGCCATCATGAGCCAAAACTAAAAATCTTAGCACTTTCTCTTAACATGGCCAAACTAGGGCATATTATATATCAAAAATTATGGAAAATCCAAATTGAATCCAATGGCGAGGTTTATTTTTCCCCAGGAGGTCATTTCTACAAGCTCCCCTCTAAAACTCCCATTTAAATGAAACACAAAAGAAAACACTTTTTACCAATAATTTTACATACCCAAAATATGAAAAATATCTCATCATAAAAAATAAAACTAGAACCATTATATCTACAATAAACAACCTACAAAACCCATATATCTTTCCATTTTTTTAATTCTTTCATGCATTCTGATGAATTCAATATAGGGTTGCAACAAGCAAGCCATAGCTCTAATACTACTTGTAAGGAAACTTGGAACCAAAAAGAATGTTTCCACATAACCTAGAATAAATCTAAAATAAATAAGTACTTAAAATCCACTGTGAGTGAATAGACAACATACACACAAAAATGTGACACAAGATATATCCTTGGAAAACCTCATTGAGGGAAAAACCTAGGGTCAAAAATCATCCATCCCCATGAATTATTTAGCAAAACATTATTGCAATATAACCATGGAGGCCTTTAAATCTATAGCTATAACCAAGAAATCTAAGTGAACAAGAATGAATCTACGTATCTTATGTCATGATTCCAACCTTCTCCAATTCTCCCTTGGCTAACCTCGTATTCCTTGTGTTGATTGGCTTTCATTTTTGGCCTTTCTGGCTTTTTTGCTCTTCCCTCTAAAACTACCCTTGTGGTTTCATATATAGTAGCAAGATCCCACAAAATGACCAAGTGGTATTACATAAACCATGTTCTAGAAACATGCATTACCAAACCCATTTACCACCCATTTAATATTGGGCATTTAATTATTTCCCCAATACTAAATAATATCATCAAATATTATCACAATTTTACACTACAACACATCAAGTATACCATGTGGGAATCTCTACAATTTGATGTTCATCTACATGCTCCTAGATATAATATTACATAATAAAATAAAATAATACAATATAAAATATATTATGCAATGTGTGCAAGACACATTATGTTAACAATTGATAAGAGTGATGAAACACCTAGTCACAAAAAAAATTGAGAAACCAAACAATTATGTAAAGATTACAAAAGCCACATATATATTAGATGAACAATTAATTATTATATCTAAAGTGTCACTACTTCTTCATTTTTTTTGGATAAATCATAAGTGTAATCCTCTTTTAGAGTCTTTGCATTCCAAACTGGGAAGGTTTGTTAGTCCTAATATGATTATACCCTCCACTCTTAGACCACTTCTTCCTTCTAATACATCAAGTCCACACTTGGATTGTAAATCCTTTTATCAATATCATCGTCAATCTAGCCATGATATTGAGGCATGACATATTGTGGAAAACAAGATTCACGCCTTGGTTGATTTTAATGATTTATCTTTTAATATTAATGATAATGGAAACATATCGGTGATGCCTAATAAAAACCTTCAAATCTATACCAATCCTTTAGCTCAACACACTAATATTATAATTAATCAACCTTCTTCCTCTTCTCTAACTTTGAATTATGCTTAAAATACCTTATGGGAAGAAAATGATCATACTATTGACACTTTGGAACATGTACCTCAACCTCCACCTCCACCTAAGAAGAAAGTTCCATCTAAATCTCATGATCACCATAAAACTAAACCTAACATTAAGTGTGCTAGAGAGATTACTATTTTATTTTTTCTTTTATGTTATTTCTAGAGCTCCTGATAGTTCTCTTTATTTTTTTACTTAGATTACTAACAATTCTTTTAAAGGTTTTCTTGACAATCCTACTTCCATGGTTAATGTTATCACCAGGGAATAATTTTTTTAATAATTAATTGCATCATGAATTCAATGATTCAATTGATACTGGGATTCAAATATGTAATGGTTTCTTGTATCCCCCTCATGGTCATGTTTCTTTATTTATTGAACTATGTGGTAAAGTGGTGAATAGTACTTTTGTTGTCCTTCCCACACATAACCAATTCCAAGTGATATTTGGTTTTCCTTGGTTGAATTTCAAGAAATAAATTTCTCCTCTCATCCATCAGTGTCTTAAATTTCCTTATGATGGTGCAATCAAGATGATAAGTCATAGTAATCATCATCCTTCTAGGTCTAGATATTGTGTTATGCTTCATTTGTTGTAGCTGTGTGTTTCCAAAGAAAACTTCCTACTCATCCAGGTTATCCTTTTTAATCCTATCAAGATCATAAATGTCACAAGATTAGTAAGTTGAGTATTCCTAAGGATTTTACTCATAGCCTTTTGTCTACACCTTGTACACCGATTTCTTTTAATTCTTTAATTTCTAATAATCCTTCTAGTATGGTTCCTCCTAGTTCTTAACCTTTTATGATTCCTCTTATTAAATTTTCTAATGATAGTGGGGAACCTATGATTATTGGTCATTCTTCTTCTTTTCAACAAATTTCTAGTAAAACTAAGCATAACTAACATTATCATGAACATTGAATAGACTATCAAGAGAATGCTTAATTCCATATGCGTGCTTCCCATATATTCATATCTATAGAGTAAGCTAATCATACTAATGAGATAGATCAATTTTATTTTAATATTTTTTATTCTATTGATAATATTTTTGATGAAGAAGATACATTAGATGATGATGAGTGTGCAATTATTGATCTCGATGTTGATTTTCCTAACATGCTTTCTATGCACCTTACTCTTACACATAGTCTTGAGCATAGTAACTCTAAAGGGGGTCATTATCTAGAATTATCTATTGTTCCTATTGTGCTGGATGTTTCTCTTCTTTCAAGTTGTCCACCTTGTTTACATACTGTTGACCAAGGTCAAGGAGGAGGGAAATGTACTTGACTGAGTTCTCTAGCATAATATATTTTTGTGTATAATTTTTGTTGTAGTTTGCTTCCTCTATATTGAATTTTCTATATGTATTTATTTTATTTTTGAGAAAACTTGTTTGTCCATTAGAATAAGGAGATAAGGGAATCAAAATATTATATAATTCTTATACTTTTATCTCACTTCTTCTATATGTTGTTATATGTTATACATGTTTCATTTTTCATAACTTTATCCTTATGTTGTCTTCTTTGATTTACGACATTGTGTCGACACTTATTTTTGGTATTCATGATCACAGGCCAAAATGAACTTCTTTGTAACTCTTACATGTCCTTCTTCCATTGTGTCATAGTTCTTCTTTCTTTGGGTAGTGATCATATTCCATGATTAATAGTACTTACATTTTATCATAAAATCATACAAATCCTAAAGTTTGTAGATTCCTTTGTGCTCTATATATGTCATGTTCCTATTTCTATTTATTTGCCTACTTTTGGGGCATCTCATTGTCAAAAAATCTCTTAGTGCATGTATATAGACTATGTTAAATCTATTTCTCCTATTAAAGTATTAGCAATGAATCTAATGTGGGGGCATACTCTCTAGTAATTCTTCTTTCAATCATGGAGTAGTATATACAAATTTTGAGTATCGCTTAGGGTACTTTATCTTTAAATGTTTAATATGATTTCTATGTTATCCTCAAATCTATATTTTGTAATTCATACCATCCTTTTTTAATCATCTCCTTAACCCCTTTACAAATTATATACAACCCTAAAGAATGGATTCTTCTTGTATACCTTCAATTTATGAAGTGAGAATCCTTTACATTGACTCTCTCTCTCTCTCTCTCTCTCTCTCTCTCTCTCTCTCTCTCTCTCTCTCTCTCTCTCGTTTCCACACACATACACTAACTATCATATTGGGCAACATGTATAAGCCCTCTAAATCTCATATATGGGTAATGCATCCAAATATATGTTGAATATTATATATGGATAACACATAAGAATATGCTAAATCTCATATATAGGTAATGCATTGAAGAACAACATGCTATCTCCTATACATGGGTAATGTATTTTATTTTCTATTATTCACAATGGGATGTATATTTCTCATTGGATAATTAATCATACCCTTTCTCCTACTTCTTTCAATTAGTGATTTCTCCCTTATTATGATCTTGGAGTTAGAAAAGAATCAATCAATTTGAGGTTTGGTGGATTCCTTGTCTCTTTGATTATAAAATTATCTCATGTATTTTTCTCTACTTTACAAAGAGTTGAGATCAAGTCCACACTCTGAATGAAGTAGGAATAAATGTACTTTTTAAAATTATGGTTAAGCATCTATTTAATGTGATATCATATTTTCCTTGTATCTCTCTTCCTTTCTTCCCCTTTTTCTTATTTCTCCTAGGTGGAATTAGGGTAATACTTGATAGATCCTCTTTAAAAATCCTATTTTCATAGTGTAAATATTGAGGAAGGATCTAATCACTTAGGTCATCCCTTTGCTCCATCCAATAACTTGGGATCTCTTTTCTATGTCACAATAGTCATATCTAAAAATTTGTACCTCATTCCTACAATTTAGGAACTATTTTAAGACCATGAAGGAACCCTTTGAGTTATGGCTTCTAGATGGTAGGGTCATAGTGCATCCCTTTTGGACTAATCAATAATATAGTGTATCCTTCTTAGACCCTATTTTGGGACAAGCTTTGAGCTCCTATGGCTGTATTAATTCCTCGAGTCAATGCATACTACTTTAAGCTTGTGAGAGGAAGGAAATTCTAAATGATTTATAAACCCATCCATTTTCTCCATTTTTCATCCATCCATAACTCATATGGACAAGAACAATCAAGCATTCATGCCTTCACTAAAATTTCTCCATTGAAGATCAAGAATTCAAGAATTCAAGAAATTGGAGGAGGTTTTCCTCAAGATCTCCCTCAATCCATTCAATATGATTTGTTGCATCGTCTACATCTTTTCATCAAAATTCTTGATCCAATCTAATTGGTAAAGAGGGCTCCTTGCATTCAATTTAGAGATCCTACTATTGTAAGGTAAATCCATATAGTTAGTTTGCATTTATTCAACTCAATTATCTTATTTCAAGGTTAATTCATAAGATATAGGTTGAGTAAGAAAAATGACACATTAATCAACAAAAACTTTTTTTTGTTATAGGTTTCAGATCTTGAGAAGGACAACATGCTATAGATTTAGATATTCTTTTTCCTAGTTGTTGAAATTATAAAATCAAAATTAGGATTGAATATGGTTGATTAGGGATGCACTACTCCACTAATTTATGAGAAAGATACCCTTAGACAAAATTCACCCTTTCCAAATTAGGGAACATTTTTTGGGTTTTATAGATTTCGTATTTTCAAGCCCAAATCTTGCACTTTTTATCCACTTTGAGTAGCACATCAAGCAAAAAATTAGATTCAAATGCGAGTCTTTTAATTTTCTATGTTATTTGAGGGTACTTATTGCATCTTGTGCCTTAATCTCAGTTTCTATATGTTATTACAAAAAAGGTTTCAAGGACTTTTGCATCTTTCCCTTATTCTATAACCACTAGATTCTAGCTTGCATTAGTGCTCCTTTACTACTTAGCTAGCACCGATCTTTCTATATCTAGTCATTTTAGGATTAAAATTGAAAGGATAAATTTCATTGATTCCCTCTTTGAATTGTGTATATGTTGACATAAAGTTATTTGTCATTAGTGACAACACTTTTTCACAGTATTAACCGAGTTCAGTCGGTTAACCAAAAACTCAGCATTAACCGAGTTCGGTCGGTTAACATAAAACTCAATATTAACCGAGTAAAGACGGATGCAGTGTTAACCGAGTTAGGTCGGTTAATATAGGACCCAGTGTTAACCGAGCTCAGTCGGTAAACAAAGAAGTTTGTTCTACCGAGTTTGTTTTGCTATTTGGCTGACTCAGTTAAATTTTGTCTACTTTTATTCAGCCGACCATTGCATGTAATTTTAACTTGGATGGTATATATATGTAATGTATTGTATCATTCTAAGGATATATGTGTGATGTATATGAAGTATGTGAAGAATGTGTGCGAAAGCATGTAAGCTGAATTTTGAAGGTTTTCAGCAAGGTCAGCATTGGAGCAGAAATGTTTTATCTGTCATATCAAGGTCAATCAGAGCATAGCGGATCTTATCAGCAATCAGTTGTATTCAGATCCACTATTTCATTCTAACAGGTGAATTAGTTTTTATAAATCCTCTAACAGGGTAGACTTAACAGTCTTTGTACTAAATCTCCTAACAGAGTGCATACTTATGAAGTATGTTTCAAATCCTTTAACAAGGTGGATATAACAATCCTTTATGCTCCTAACAGGGCAGATCACCAGAAGTGATCATTGTATGCCTTAACCGGCTAACTTCCTACTGCAGAAAAGAAGATTTGTGGGTTTCATCACCACCCCAGTTTTACTTTCTATTTTGGAAGGTTTCTGGGTCACCAAAATCTTTGTGCTTATGTGTTATGAATGTCTTCATACTGCAGATTAGATGATTAAATATTTTACTGGTTAATATGAATTGATTTAAGATTTTATGTTTACTGATTCACCCCTCCCCTCTCAGTAAACTGTTATATCTTGAATATTTCCAACAATTGGTATCAGAGCTAACTTGGTTCTCAAGTAACAGCTTGACAGCTTGAGCAAAGATCAAAGTCAATGGAGATATTCAGATTGGAGAAAGTTATAGAAAATGAAAAGTTAGATTTTGAAATGGCCATGGTTCAACTTAAAGAAGCAAAGGAACATCTTTCTCAATCCCTAAAAAGAAGAAAGGATCTTGCAAAACAAATGAATGATCATCAGTATGTTGAAGTGAAGATTGAAGACCTATTACCATCAAGCAATTCAGAAGAAGCTGACCAAGCAATCAAAGAACTTCTAGAAAAGAATGGATCTCTACAAGAAGAGGTAAGAAAGCTTAAGAGAGAACAAGAAATACAGTCAATCAGGCTATGTGAAGCTTTGGATCAAAGAAAAAAAGCACAAGAAGAACTGGAAGATAGAAGTCATGAAATTCACAATCAAACTCATCAGTATGAAGATCTCATAGACCAACTCACCAATGCAAGTGAAGAAATCAGGATTCTCAGAGCACAAAATGAAAGAATAAGGAATGATTTGAACATTGAAAAGCAAATCAATGAAAGTCTACAGAATGACTTGAGATCAGAAAGACAAATCAATGAAAGCTTGAAAAATGACCTAATCTCTGAAAGGCAAGTCAATGAAAGGATGATGAAATCTCAGGTAGACGTAAATCAATTGAATGAGCAGAATCTTCAAAGACAAACAAGCAAAGCTGGTCTTGGATACAAGGAAACTGGTGAATCCTCCAAGCAAGGTGAACAAAGGAATAAAAAATCCACTTGTAATCATTGTGGCAAGATAGGTCATACATCAAATAAATGCTGGAGCAATGGGAAAGAAAAATTCAATGGTAAGTGCTTCAACTGCAATCAGCATGGTCACAAAGCAAATAAATGTAAAGAAAAACCAAAATTTGAAGGCAATTGTAACAAATGCAAAAAACATGGTCACAAGGCATTCCAGTGCAAATCCAAATCATTCAATCCAGCTGAACAACTTGTCAAAGCCATATTTGGATGGGACTACAACACCTGGTGCAGATGTCACTATTGTGGAGAGTATGGACATACTGGCATAAATTGTGCCAGACATCACCTAAGAAAAAAAGACACAACTGTAAGGTGCTATACATGTACAGAACTTGGTCATATAGCCAAAAATTGCATGAATATCAAAAGAATTGAAGATGAAAAGAAAATCAAAGCAGATAACATTCGAAAGCAAATGAAGCAGCAATGGATTCCAAAATCTACCGAACAAGATAAGTGAGAAAGGAGTGTCACTCAAGAGGTGGGTGACTCTACCATTTCCAATTAGTATTCATAAAAAAAAACAACATTGGAACTGCATCTTCCAAGATTTATCCTATGCAGCTCCAAAAGAATAAGATGGATCAAATTAGTATTATAGATACACTCTGACTCCAGGACGGTTCAATACTTTACCAAGTTTGATTGGATGTAACAAAGCTTCATTAACCGAGTAGCAGTTACCGAGTTGAGTCGGTATGAGACTTTGTTGAGTTCGGTCGGTCACAACTAAGTTTCATTGACCATGTTGTGTCAACCGAGCAAGGTCGGTTCGTAACCTAACCGAGTAAGGTCAGTTCATGACCTAACCGAGTAAGGTCGGTACTTCAATATTTTCTTTCGATCACCGAGTTGATAATATCTACCGAGCTAGTGGATGACAACCTGTCATTTCTTCTGCCATCGTACCAAAACATTTATGGCAAATTTGTTATCAAAAGGGGCAAAATTTGATCTAAATTTTTACTGCGAACAAAGAGCTAAGATATTTTTTTTTTTGCAAATTCAGAGCGAGCTTAAGACATTTTCGAGCGAATTTTTCAAAAGAACAAAAGAATCAATTCAGAATTTTTTTTTTTTCACCTACCAAGTAACAATGGCATCCAAAAGTGGAAGCTCTAAGACTAAGAAAGGCTCAGAAATGCTGATTAGAGGAGAGGAATGGAAGGTGCCGAACTTCAAATTAGCACCAGCTATTGCAGAATCACTGGACCCCAATGGTGCCCAATCTCAAATTCCTTCAAAGGTACTTCTTGTCAATGATATAAGATCTCATTTTAAATGCTCTATTCAAGAACTTGGAAACCTAGAAATTGATAATGCCCTAGGTGAAATGAGCATAGATGGAAACCTAAAACTCGAACATAAGCATCTTGAAACAAAAGGGTTAACCCACATTTCGCACTTGCCAAGGAAATTTCAAATTAAATGGGTTAGGTATGTACTCAGTCGAGTTCACAATGGCCAATTATGGTTAGAGCAACCAGTGCTCATCACAAAGAATATGATTAACAAAATTACTGGACTCCCCATGCTGAGCAAAGCCAAGGCTAACAAAACCCTAGGTCGGGAGGAATTGCAGAAACTGACCCAAGCAGAATGGGATGGTAGGGGACTTAAGCTGAATACTGTAGCTGACGTCGAATTGAAATTTGGCATTCAAGTCATTGCTCACAAAATCTATAGTTCAAGCCGTCCAAATAGTGTACCCTGTGAAGCTGTGGATTTGGCGTACAAAATAGTGAAGAAGAATTTAGAATTTGATTTATCAGAATTACTTTTATCCCAATTCAATAAGAATATGGAAAGCATTAGAACCTCCAAGAACAATCCCTGCAAATTCGGTTCGCTTTTGATTTGTTTATTCTTCTATATTCAGAAATCTTTTCCATTAAAGGGATCAGTGGTATGGAGAAAAGATATACCAATTCTTTATCAGATAAACGAGTTCATTACAGAACTAGGTGAAAATTTTGATATTATTCTGGATAACTATTTTGAAGAATTTAAGGAAAAGATGAATCATAGGTTCCGAATTCCACCCAAACTGGTTGAAGAATACAAAGAAGACATATGCTTCATGGTAGATTGCGACAAGGTATACATTTAGGCAGCCAGACCTCGAGTAGCATGGGTGAAACCTCTTCCCTATGAGGTAAAAATTGACGAAGCCAGGGATATCATAGAAGCACTGGTGAATGAACCAGTAGACCCAAGGCAACCAATTTTTGGAACATATGATCAAGCTAAGGCCAGAATTGAGCTCCAAATTAAAATCCCTCAGGCCATTAGCAAAGGAAAGATAAGGATAACCCAACTGATAACAGAAGGCAAAGGAGAAGAAGAAGAAGAAGAAGAGGAAACTGAGTCAGACAAGGAAAAGGAGCCTCAACAAAAGAAAGGCAAGGTGATCATCACCAAACCTAAAAGACAAACCTCTGCAGTCTTCTCCAGGAGAACAAGACAAGGAAAGAAAGAACCTGTACTTGTTAAGCCTCCACTCACATTTGAGGATAGAATGAAGCAGTTAGAAGCAGGTGCTAGCTTCACAAACTTCAAAGCATTGAAGTTTGAAACCAGAAAAGAACAAGAAAAGATGCAGATTGAGGAACTGGTACTGAACAAGATGGGTAAATGGAAATACTCACCAGACCAAATAGCCTCCCAGATCTCCAAAGAACTATTGCAGAGGTTGCAAATCAGATGGGAAGCTGCAACCAAGACTGTAAAAGACATCTATGAGCAGACACTGAAGAATCTCCTGCTGAGTTTCACTAATGCTGAAGTGAAAGCATCACTGAAAGATCACGAAGGCAACATGATGATTAGATTCCACACCTGTTTGATACTTGTCAAAGACATTGAGCATGTGGTAAATGATGCAACAAACATGTGGAAAAACATCTATCATCTACACAAATCCAGTGATGATACTTTTGAAATCAAGGACACCGACAATAGTGATGATGATGATATTGAAGATATTCCAGAGGATCTTCATTCAATCTTGTTAGAAGTGGAAGAAGAGGCTAAGAGAGAATTAGAGGAAGAAGAAGATGAAAAAGAAATGGAAGAGAAAGAAGATGAACAAGCAAAGGTGGAAGAAGATCCAGTTGCAGCTGAAATCATTGCATCTCTTCCACACTCTCCAGTTACATCAACTATGGAAATAGCTTCCACTGGTAAGTCCTCTCAGCTCCATGTACCATCTATGCAAGTGCCAATCACTTCATTAACCGAGCTGCAGCCACCTTCATTAACCGAGTCTCCATCAGTCTCTGCAGTAAGTTCATCATGCACATCAACCTCTACTGCAGAATGTATAATAAATGTACCTACAAATACTACAATTTTGACCTCTCTTAATCAAATTTTGGCAACTAGTAGCTCTTCCACTCCATCCTGTACAGCAACATCAATTTTTGATACCATTTGCACATCTCTTAGTCTTCCTTTACATAGTCCTATTCCAGTCTTATCAGCCAGCCCTGCCTCATCAACTATAGTCTCAGTTCACAAGGGTCAAGATGAAGTCTTTGCTGGAAAAGCAAAAAGATACATGTTTTCCAGCAAGACACTGGATGAGGAAATTGATTTAGATAAAGACATTATTCTTCCTAAAATAGATCTTGATACAGCATCAGTTGATGAAATGAGAATGCTCAGTCAGCTATTAGAGCAGAAGGCTAGGCAGAAATAGCTACGGCATGAAAGAGATCTGGAATATAGCATCATTGAGAGTGCCAAAAATATTATAACAGAGGCTATAGGTGTTGAAGTAGATTCTACTCAACACATTTTGATTCAGTTGGAAGAGGCTGTAAACAAATTCAATGAGGATACTTCCAGCCAAGAAAAGTTGATTGAAAAGGCAGAGAAGAAATTTGACAATAAGGTGCTTGAGCACATTGCTCAGCATATTGCATTAAATCAGGTAGAATTGTCTACAATTTTGAATAATTTTGAAAATTCTTTTAATAATGTAACTTCACTTTTTGGAAAACTCTGTGACGTTACTAAGTATACCAAGGATATAAAGGAAAAGTTGAATAAAATTGATGAGGATATGAAGGTTAGTGCCCAAGTGCTGCAATCTGACCTCAGTACAAGTTCATCCCATCATCATAAAATAAGCTTTTTGTCGGAGAAACAGGGAGAATTTCTGAGAGAGGAAGCAAGAATCAGGTCTACTATCATAGATATCCAGAATATGATTCTTCCTGTCATGACTTCAATGCAAAAGCATATTGCTCATTCCAGAACATTGATTCATGACAACAATTTCTCAGTTGCAGATCATATGATTGAACTTTCTGCAGAAATTCATATTGCACTCTCCTCCAGCAAAATTTTGCAAGAAAATTGGGATAAGACATTGGCTCTTATTCTCAAGGTACATTCAAAATTTCTTTCTCATTTTGAAATCTCAGTATAAATATATGTTATTTGGCATTATTGTCAAAAAAGGGGGAGACAGAACTTCAGAACTTCAGAGCTATCCGTGCAAAGAAATATGTATTGATCTGTAAATACTGTGCATATTGTATGGGGGAGACATACATCTAATAAGATCTACAATTTTGGAAACTTTCTGAAATGTATGTACATAAACTTTGATACATAATTGTTTTTGTCACTAATGCCAAAGGGGGAGATTGTTGACATAAAGTTATTTGTCATTAGTGACAACACTTTTTCACAGTATTAACCGAGTTCAGTCGGTTAACCAAAAACTCAGCATTAACCGAGTTCGGTCGGTTAACATAAAACTCAATATTAACCGAGTAAAGACGGATGCAGTGTTAACCGAGTTAGGTCGGTTAATATAGGACCCAGTGTTAACCGAGCTCAGTCGGTAAACAAAGAAGTTTGTTCTACCGAGTTTGTTTTGCTATTTGGCCGACTTAGTTAAATTTTGTCTACTTTTATTCAGCCGACCATTGCATGTAATTTTAACTTGGATGGTATATATATGTAATGTATTGTATCATTCTAAGGATATATGTGTGATGTATATGAAGTATGTGAAGAATGTGTGCGAAAGCATGTAAGCTGAATTTTGAAGGTTTTCAGCAAGGTCAGCATTGGAGCAGAAATGTTTTATCTGTCATATCAAGGACAATCAGAGCATAGCGGATCTTATCAGCAATCAGTTGTATTCAGATCCACTGTTTCATTCTAACAGGTGAATCAGTTTTTATAAATCCTCTAACAGGGTAGACTTAACAGTCTTTGTACTAAATCTCCTAACAGAGTGCATACTTATGAAGTATGTTTCAAATCCTTTAACAAGGTGGATATAACAATCCTTTATGCTCCTAATAGGGCAGATCACCAGAAGTGATCATTGTATGCCTTAACCGGCTAACTTCCTACTGCAGAAAAGAAGATTTGTGGCTTTCATCCCCACCCCAGTTTTACTTTCTATTTTGGAAGGTTTCTGGGTCACCAAAATCTCTGTGCTTATGTGTTATGAATGTCTTCATACTGCAGATTAGATGATTAAATATTTTACTGGTTAATATGAATTGATTTAAGATTTTATGTTTACTGATTCACCCCTCCCCTCTCAGTAAACTGTTATATCTTGAATATTTCCAACAGTATATGCGTTTATGTGATGAAATTTGATTTACTTTCATTGATTCACACTTTCACCTATACAGGTATCCATATAATTTTTTGATATTAGATAATTTGAACCATCAAACATTAGGATCTATTTCCTCAAACTTTCCATACCAAATGTCCTTGAAGTAGTTCAGGTCATTCAAAAGGACTTTTCTTTTATACCAAAATAGAAATTTGGATTGTGTTAATCAATGCATACCACCAAAATATCCATCATAGCTTCCAAGAACACATCCAAGGGAAATAAATACCATCCAAAAACTTTTCGACATCTCCGGTGTAAAATATAAAACTCATCTTTATCATTTAACATCAAGAACATTAATGGTTTGACAATCTCAATCAAATCCAAATATAGCTTAGCATGCACTTAGAATCATGGATACTTTTTCCTACAAACACATTCATAAGGTACAATAAAAATATCACTACTACAACCTCTAAATAATCAATTTAGTTCATAATAAAAGAAATAGTCAGCCTGCACACACATGAACATTTTAGCACTATTAATCAAAAATTTCATCCAAGCTCATTTAAGAAACCATGCAAACCTTTGTAAGTTGAAAATCATCAATGATAAACATATCATAATCTCCAACAAGAAGATAATTTTTAGATTTTCACTATAATAGAGGCATATGCCCATGCCTTACATTACATTGTCTATAACAACAAATTATATGTTGGGATCAATGGAAATAAATTAATGCCTAGATACCACAAACATCTTACCAAAACCTCAACATATAAAAATAGAAACATCTAAAAATATATACCTTAAATTAAATATTATATTAAAAATAATTTAAATGGGTCTTTAAAAGGTAATCAAGGATTTTAATAAAAAGTTGCTTTTATTAAAGACCACCAAGTAACATTTTTATATCTCTAACTTCCAAACTTTCTTCAGGAATAATTAATATTGATGAAACCTAGGTGTCCTTTATTCCATATAATTCAAATTATTCCCTAAGGTAGGTAAAATCCATATTGAATAGGAATCTTAGTTGATCATTAATACCTCAATCTATAGGAAAAGTTTATTATTGGTGGATACATCATGCTTTGTGTTATAGAATTTTTGGATTAGATTGTGTAGAGCTTTTTTGACATCAACGTTTTGGATCAAACTGCATGATCCGTCATTAGGATGCAAGAGAACAAAAATAACAGAAAGATGATGGATCATGTTGTTCTCTTCCATCTTGATGATGGATCATGCAATTTGATCCAAAATGTTGAGGTCAAAAATACTCTACACAATCTGATCTAGAAATTCTGTAACACATTTACATGGATTGTGGAAATCTAATAGATTATGCTTTATTAGATTGGGGGAGTGTCCTTCAAAAATTATTAAATTTTAAAATTGGGCATTATTACAGACATATAATCAAGTCATTGGTCACTTGGAAAATAATATTTTTGGAACCCTATAGGGAGATTAGGTTTAGTAATCTTTTTTCTCAATTATGCCACCAATATCTCTATATATAAACTATAGCAATCTTTCTAAATTAGATGAAGAGTGGGAATTTTTCAATCCAATACAAAAAGTTCAAATGTAGAAAATGAATTGCTAAATTCCAAGTAATGTATTTGTATTTAACACACTTATATTATGTATATATCTATTTTCTATAGGTTCACTCCTATTTTTTGATCTTTACATGTACTGAATGTGAGGTTTGATGTCCAATTAATCCCACAAACAACCTCCATATCATATTGCAGGTAGGATATATGTACTAGTAACTAAGGCCTAGCCACATATACCATTTATTTGTAGTGGATGATAACATCACTCATCAATCAAGGATGATAGTTTCATTGACTACTTGCACAAGAACTAACAATGTCATTTATTGTAGAGTCATATGGTATAACTAAGTATGTATTTCACATATTAAGAATAGCATTTTTATCAAACATCACAGAGATTTATCAATTTCTATATCTTCAACATCCTAGATTTTATATCATTTATTTATGAACGGGGAACAATGAGAGTTTGGGAGAATGAAATTTTTCTCAATTGCACAAAAAAGATGTTAGTTGAGTAGCATACTTTTCTCTATTTCTAGCATCAATGGTATCCATTAAAACATATGCTAGGTTGCATGTATGGATAATTAAATGATATTAGTCAATGGTACCTAATAGACACACTCCACATTTTAAATACATATAAAAGATAACTGTCTTCTATTTTTGAATTACTTATTTTTTTCAATATTGATGTTTGGTTTTATGCATCATAGTTATGTTATTTTATGCACTTTTTGATGGAATGTAGGTTTTTGTGTAGATGCATTACTCTTTCATTCTATATAAGGAGTCTTCTCTGATGTAATTTTTTTGTAAGTCACATGTAGAAGGTCATTTTCTAGGATTAATGATAATAAATATAATTTTGGTAGTAGTACTTGAATAGCTCATAAATGAAAAGTTGTTGACCAGCTCATAAAGGAAAAAATTTCAAGGATATCTTTTCCTTTCGACTTTAAATACAAATGTTTTTTTCAAGCTAATTAGATCTTCTAAAGATCACAAATTCTTGATAAAACTAGAATTTCAATATGTCAAGCATGAATATATTACATGATAAATCCTAGACAGTGTAGACTAGAATTATTATAATCTTATTTCAAGTAAAGCATTGGTGGTGGGATTATTTTGATTTAATTTTTTGAGGAAAGGTTGAACATGTGAAATGGATTACTATGCAATCAAAAGAAGATCATATTGTGATAATTGTTCTGTCTTTGTGAAATGAGGAATTTATATGAGAATGTTTGGTTCTCTTATCTATGTTTTTGATAAAGAAAAATAGCTTTTACAGGGATCCTGAAACCCAAAAGTTTTTACAAATAAGCTAGCCACATAATATTAAATAAAGCACTAACCCAATAATTCTGCCTACATAAGGCCATAACCAAGGATAGGCCAATGACCAAAAAAGGAAAAGCTAAAAAGAGCCAACAACAAAAGGACAATACATGAAATAAAACCCTTACTAGTCAGTCTTCATATTAGGATCTTGCATTGCTTCTGCTACTTCATAAGCACTCTAGATCTCCTTGGTCGCATGCTCCTAGTTTAGATCATTAGAATGTTCTACTAGGCCCTTGGTCTCATTCATTTCCTCCTTAGTCCACTTGGATTCCTTGTTGGCCCTTTCATCCTTTTCCCCACTAATGTGCACATTTTTAGTGATTCATCTAGGTTGTTGATGTTCTCATTAAGAATGTTCAGAGTGGTGATCACTTGATTGACAAGATTTTGGTTCGATATCTCCATCCTTTGCACCCTTTTCTCAACCTTAGATAGATGATCCTCCTAATCTACTAGCAAACCCTGGTCACTACTCTTCCTTTGCCCTTCCTCCTAGTCCTTTTTCTCCTTAAGATCTTATATCTCATGGAAGAGCCACTTAATTGAGTGGAAGTTTTCTACCATGCTATTTTTGACATTATTGAGTAGGTTGAGCCCTATTTCCCTTGCATTATCTAAGATAACAACCAAAGCTGGGTGTATGAGTTCCTCAAAATGCACTTTTCCCACCTTATCTTTGAGAATTTGGGGATTCAAGGTCTCCCTAACAATCCCCATCTTCATAGTTCTAGTGTTGAAGTTTCTCCATGACCTCCTCCTTTCTTTCATTACCTCCTCTCCACTGTCTTCCACCAAGATCTCCTTTTTCTTCCCCTAGGGAGAAGAGAGGGGAGGGGGAGAGCCAAGAATGTCAGGTGTCTCATCACTTAACCTTTCCAAAGGCAAATCCTCCTCAGCCTTTCTCTTCTTGGGATTGCCATGCAGAATAGTGACTTCCTCTCCATTCTTCTTATCCTTAGACTCCATTTCCTCCTTGTCCTCATTATACTCCTCATCCCCCTATTCTATAGGCTTGGGTGTCATTCCTGTGGGACTCTTCCTACTTGGAACTTTACTAGTGGAGGGAGAAATTTTTTCACCCCCCTTTGGCTTCTTACTTGATGAGGGGGTATTATCCTCTTCCTTTGAGCTTTGGTTTTCCTCAAAGTTAGAATAATTTGAGCTCCCAGAATCCTCTGAAGCATCCTAAGAGTGGCCTAAGGATTATCCCCTGGTTTGGGTCTTAAGATATTCATAAACTAGGAGGAGCAAACCCTCATGAAGAGTCGGGTTTGCACTAGGTTTCTTCTTGAAACCCTCAATGTTCTTGCTCAAAGAAGTAAATAGATAGAAAGGAAAAGAAATTTTAAGACCATGTCTAAAGTGGTTTAGCACAACAAAGTGGTGTATTATGACTTTGTCGAATCTAGTATCCAAGGAAATGAATTCAATGATAGCCCTTAAGACATATCTCCACAACTTTTTTATTGAATCCATTTTGTAATAAGTCTCTACCTTCACTAACTTCTTCCTCTCTTCCTCATCCTTCGTGAAGTCTTTCACTACATTTATCGACATTTTCTTGTCCCTAAATTTTTTTATCCCATCCTAAGGAATCTTTGTGAAAAGAGAAATCATTTGCACACTCACCTATTGTGAAACCCTGTCAATTTTAACACAACCATCCTTCTAGGTGTTCACCATGAGCTTAGTAATCTCCTTGTCAGAACCATGGATTCTTTTGATGTAACTCACTGTTCTTCCCTTCTCCAATCTATTCCAGATCTTTGTTCTCTTTCTCCATTTTTGTGCCTCCCCAGTTGGCTCCTTCCTAATCCTCTCACCAACCATCTTTCTCTCCTATGTGAAAACACTACACTAGTTCTTTGGCCCTTCACAATCTTCTACTTTCTGAACTATTTGATTTACAAAATCTTTTTTTCCTATATTTTTATTAACGGATGATCCAAATGAGACTCATAAAACATACTAGAAGTACATGAAATGATGGTATCTCATTACTTTCCCATGAATCAAATTAAAACCTTGTCTTTTGCATCGTCTTACATATCTTTCCATTATTAACTCAAGATTACCTTCGTACTCCCCTAGATTTGTTCTAGCAATAAAATACCTTTCACGGCCATCGAAAAGTTGTCTTCGCTATGCCATGTTGTCATAGTAATTTTGGTCACCACCTCATTCACAAATGAGTCCGTAGCAAAAAAATTTGTCTGTACATGTGGCTAACATGGACCCTTTTGAATTTTATAAAATTCAATCAGATCTCTTCCACCACATTAGCAATGGTCTAGGAAGGATGAGAGCATCCTTTTAGACTATTGATTATATTTAAAGAGTTTCCCTCCAACCAAACATTTTCAATTCCAATAGCGAGAACCAACTTGACAGCTTGAAGAGCCACACTAGCCTCTGCATAATAGTTCATTTGAGTCCCTAGAGGATAGGAAAAGGCTGCTACTTCTACCCCATCATGATTTTTGATTATTCCCTCGCAACCAGTGAGGCTTGGGTTCCCTGTGGCTATGCCATTGAAGTTGGCTTTATGCCATTCTTCTGGGGGAAAAATCCACTTTGCCTCCTATCTTTTCACCTCCCTATCCTTTTTCCTTTCCATACTTTTTTCTCCTTCTTCAATATTTCCCCCTTTTCTAATAGCATAGTTTTCTCTCATAGTACTATCTATTTTATTTGCAAGAACAAAGGAAAGAGCTTCCCTTTCTTTGAAGATTCAATTATTTCTCTCTTTCCATATTCTCCAGTAGAAATGTGGAAGAGTCCAAGAACAGATTTTCTGTCTTCAAGCCTTGATGCAAACATACCCATTGACTAAAGAAATCTTAGATATTGGCCAATTTACACCAGTTGATCCCATAGCTCTTGGTCATAAGTTCCCAAACCTCTAACGAAGAGGGACAATGAATAAAAATATGGTTAACTATCTCCAAATCATGCTTACAAAGATTGCATCTATTAGTAATATACTGACCTCTCTTAGCCAAGTTGTCTAGGGTAAGAATTTTATCTTGTAACATCAACCAAAAGAAGATGTTGATTTTAGGGGTGAGACCATTCATCTAAGCCTTAGCCCAAATTGGTTTATCCATCCTATTCCAAAGTGAGAAATAGCCAAAAGCAACTAAATATAACCCATTGGTATTGTCCCCCCATACAAGTTCATCCCTCTTGTTATTTAAAATCATAGCATTCAGTATAATCATTAGAGGTTTGAGGTCCTATGATACTAAGGATAGATCTTTCCACCCCTGGTCTATCCTGTAGTCACTAACCTTCAATCCAAATCTTCTTATACATGAGTCAGCCCATCTCTCATAATCAGGGCAATCTACGAAAGCTCAAGGATTGAATTGCATATATCTCAATTTAACCCATGATTCATTATTTCTCAGCTACCACTTGAGTATGGACCTCCTAAATGCTATAAAGAGGCCTTTTGATCCTTCGCAAAAGTCTTCGGTATAGTTTTTGTTTTGTTCTGTATAAATAGATCCTAGTTAGAGCCAAACATTTGTTAACCTTGTAGAAACTAATGAAGAAAATATGTTAAAAAATAATAATAAACTAACATTAATTAATAAAAAGTGGAAATAAGAAAGCTCTATTTTTGGACAGACAAATACTCTAGTTTTCAACAAACAAAAATAAGTTTTTTTGTAGCATCAATCTAAGTTTTCCTACCTATTACAAAAATAATGTTGAATCACATCTAATCATAACTATTCTTCCAACATCACATCCTTATGAAATAACAAGGATACATCCAACATACTTAAACAATATACAAGTGTTTTTTTTTTTTTTTTTTGTAATTACATTTTAGATTGCTCAATCATCCACTGTATATGTCACAGGATATGAAAGGCTTAAACGAGTAAACATAGGTGAAAATAAATTACATCATCATACTAACTCTAATCCATGATGCAATAACATAAATGAAACTGCCATGCCCAAAACTACGAGGGCAAATACACAATTTTTTTTTTTTTAAAATTATAATTATAAGAGTGCTCAAAGTTCGATAAGGTTAAATCACATTTCAAGAAAAGATTCACTTTATTACATTATAATTTTATAAACTCTTGTGGAGGAATATATTGTTAAACTGAAGCTCTCGATATAACAATAATATTGACGTTACCTTCGTTACATATTAATCTTAAAACAATAAATTTAAAATTTACTCTATAACATTATAATTAAAAAAGATTTAACATTTATTACATAGCATCTTTTATCTCATATAAAGTTAACATTATAAGAAAGAAATTTTAATCAAGTTTAACTAGATCAAGTTCAATTACAAATCTCATAGACAATTATCGATTTACAATTTAATCGATATTGAAAGGTCGCTAAGAAAAACAATTAACTAGAATTAAACCATATTATATATATATATATATACATATACATATACATATATATATATACACATCTATATATATATATATACATATATATATATATATATAGATGTATATATATATATATATATATGTATATGTATATATATATATATATATATGTATATGTACATATATATACATGTATATATATATACATATACATCTATATATATATATATACATATACATATATATATATATATATATATATATATATATATACATATATATATGTATATGTATATATATATACATGTATATATATGTACATATACATATATATATATATATATATACATATACATATATATATATATATATATGTATATGTATATATATATACATGTATATATATGTACATGTATGTATATATATATATATATATATATATATGCATGTATATATATGTATATGTATATATATATATATATATATATATATATATATATATATGTATATATATATATATGTATATATATATATATACATGTATATATATATACATATACATATATATATATATATATATATATACATACATGTACATATATATATATGTATATATATATATATATAATTTATTAACTTTAAAATAATTCGACTACTTTAACATAATAAAAATTAACTATCAACCTCTTACTAATTTTAAAATTTAAACAACTAACCACTAACTCAATTCTAACTAATCATGAAATTATAATTTTCTAAAATAAGTAACCAACTAAGTTAATTAAAACTAAACTAGCAAACCAATACCTACTAACTAAAAACTTTTATTAAATTAAAACTAATGTTACAAAAAGTTAACATAAATATATAATCCAACTAAAATTAACTCCTAATACTATAGATCAAAAACTAACTTCTACTAATCACAAATAATAACAATAAATAAATAAACAAACTAAACTATTTAAATAACAAAACATACTAAACTAAAATTCTAAATAACAATTTAAACTAAAACTAATTTAATTTTTAAAACAAAAAAAAACTAAAGACTAATAATTCAACTTACTAACTAATATAAAAAAATGAATTTAATAAACAAAATAACTAACATGATCTAAATCCTAAACTAATCTAACTATCCCATACTAACACCTAAAACTAACCCCCTACCTATACTCCCCCTACACCCTACCACAATTCCCATCCAATGTGACCGACGTCACATCCCCTCTCCCAACCTCCCAAGCAGTTACCAAGAGGAAAAAGCACTTTCCCATGCACTGCACTTGGGTACAGCGCGCTGCCCAAGTGGGGAGGTACACACTGACGCAGCCTGACAAGAGAGGTGGCAACCCCAGCCAACAAAGGGGGTAAAAATTTAAACAAATTCATCTCCTTAATACATGGCAAGCATTAGGTCTATGAAATCCTATGAGGGGACAACTTGATGTCATCCCCCATGATGACAACCCTGACTTGCAAAACAATTAAAACATTTTTAATCCCCCTCCAAACTGACGTCCATCAAAGAGGGAAAAGCATTGATGTTTTAAAGTTTATTTGGTAGAATAAGATATTTAGGATATTAGATCTTAGTTATTCATATTTATTTTATTTTTACTTTATTTTATTTAAACATTTAATATTAACAAGTTCAAGGGAATATTAATAGAATCCTTTTGATGCTCTATGGCAAAAGACAATAACTCTTGTTCCTCATACAAAAGGCAGTGAGCATTTTTGCTCTAAGAATAAATTTTCTCTAAGTATAATCTTTTTTTTGAAATTGATTGATTTATTAAGAGGGGTTTTTTTTTTTTTTTTTTAAAGATCTAATAGGAGCTATTACAAAATAAATATTCTAAGAATATGAATGATCCATTTACTATAATGCAAGAATTGTTTTGCTTCCAATAATCCCGAAACTGAACCTACATTCATAACATGATTTCCTTATTATTATTATTATTTTTCTTGATGGATTTAAACATAGATTTAATCCTTGTGACACAATCATACAAGATGCATTGATATCTCAAACAACCCAAATTGAATCGTCAACTCTAATCATTTTATTTTCTCAACATAATTATCATTTTGAACATATATGGAACATATAAAGAACTTAAAAAAATGTGCTCAATCAAATTGAATCTACATCCATGATATAGTTTTTGTTTTCAACGTAGGAGTAAACTTCAAATTTTTACCAAATTAAACATCATCAATTCCATCCATCTAAATTTACAATTTACAATTTGATCACATGAAAAGCAATTATACTCAACACTAATTTTATTGGCAAACCTGATTCAAAGGCTCAGCTGGGAAAGAATTAAGAAGAAAACTCAGCTTCGTTGCCAATTACAACAAGGTTTAAAAATACAATTTACAATAGGATCTCACTCCCAAATTTCAACAATTTAATTAAATTTTCTTCATGACCCTAATCAAGGGATTTATAATGTTTTCTGCAACTCATTTCTAGAACCATGGAAGGAACAAAATTTGATCAGGTGACCACACAGCTTGACCAAGAACACTTCAGAACATGCATGTTTATACAAAGTTTTCACAACAAGATCTTCAATGAAACAACAGTAGGGAAAGGTGGGTTCTTCCAACAGGAGAAGTCAAGCACAACAACAAATCAGATGCCCAATCAGGGTTATTAACCAAGAACTTTCATTCTATCATTTAAACATGTCATACTCATACTAGGTTTGTGCTGAAGGGTAGGGGCCCATAACACCCTACCCTTTCTCCCTCTTCTCATCCTGAGAAGAGACTCTACACTAGTTGGAGTCCAACTAAACAAATGTTTCCCAAAATTGGTCACTTCTGCCCTTTCCAAGGGTGAGTAATACCAAAACACCCATGCAAGAAAAAATCTCAAAATTGCAAACATAAACATGAAAGAAAAACAACCAAAATAACATGGTTTTCAAATATTTCCAACATACCCACAAACATACAAACATTGAAACAACAACAAGGTAGCATAAGCATGAAACAAGAATAAAATCTGAACAAGGGAGATGAGAAATCCAATCTTCACAAAGAGGTAATGGCAATGAAGAAGTTTGATTAGAGTTTCCTTCTGCTTGCTTCAATCTTCAAGAACTCCTCTCTAAATGTAGAGATTGGGTAACAACCTCCACAAGTCCAAGAAGGGCCTCTAAATAGGCCTCCAACTCAACCACCCAAGGGCTCAATAACTACCCCCACCCACTAGAAATTCTAGAAACTCCTAACTCAACCTACATTATGATTAAACCCTAAGTGGAGATGAGGTGAAGTAACTCAAGATAACCATGGTCAATTTTCGCACAAAGGCAAAAAGAGACTTTTTGAGTGACCTCAAAAGTCAAAAAAAGGGGCTTAGGGGTTGGAAAAGACCCCTAACCCATACCCATACCCTTTGGGTAGAATAATTTCATGTTTTAAGCCTTAGGAAAAAGGTTTAGAGCCAAACCAAATCTAGGAATAAAATAGGACCAACTAACAACTCTAACAAAATATATTAAGCACTAATTCAGATTAAGGGTGACTAAACTCGATTAAGAACCCAAGTAGCAAACTGACACTAACTTAAACCGACTTAGGTCCATGCATTACACAACTAATCCTAACTAGCACGCTAAAGAGCACAACCAATTCATGAGTGTCAAGTGACACTAAAGAACATAGTTACGAACATTAACATTTACTAAACATAGAAATAAAATACATACATCTCACAGTACAATACTTGAATTACGAACAACAAGGTTTCCAAAAAAAGGCACATAGAGATCAATTATGTTCCTTTGTAGGGTTTCTTAGCTAAATATCTACACACTCATTACACACATCAGTAGTCCCGTAAAATCACATGTACATAAATGTATACATATCAAAAATTCACATAAATTAAAACATACATCAATAAGGGTTTTTTCATCCTGCTTAATTCTTAATCATTTAAAATCTCTTAAATCAAAGTCTCAATCCTACATTTACTGATTTCATCAACATACATATACATGAAACATTAAATGGCAATCATCAAATATATCTGAAAGTAACATCACACAACATGAAATAATAAAGTATGTTCTAAGCATCAGATAATGTCTCGACATCTCGAGTCGTAAATATCAAAATAATAGTAATGTATCACTATGCTACGATGGGTCGGGGTGAGGCCTCATAGAAACCACAAATCATACATGATACATCATCATATAAACATCCATCATAAAAGATAACCATATATCACAAACATGAATAACTAAGTGCACGGTTCCTCCCAACCATAAATAGCATCATTAGACCATCATGATCCTAGCCATCCCTCCGTGCATAACATCCCAAAGTACTGAAGAGATCATCGGTATTAACATAGTAGGAATGTCACTCCTAAAACATCCTAATCATATGCAGAAAGATGTTTAACACACAAAATAAGGCATAAGATAACATCATCTAGCATATGTAAATCATCAATATAAGAAACATACTAGTAAATACATCCATCATAAGGTATATCATCTATCATAATGATCCAAGAACATAATGAAGATAAATACCAACTAAGAATGCTCCAGCCATGGTGTCTACAGATGGATCTCAAATGATAAGAGTGATAAAGCATTACCACCTGACCATGTGGAACCTAAGTGGTCCACTCCCACTATGCTGAGGAGATAGTCTTAAGTCCCAAATAGGATATCAAATCACAAAGCATAAAAGTACTCTCTAAGTTCAGGAATCCTAAAAGTATACTAACTCAAAGATTCCAATCAAAACTTGACATCTAATTCTCAGAGGCACACAATGACATGTAGGAAACCTACTATGTATGTGGGAAAGTGTCATTGTATATATCATGTAGAAGTTATCCTGGTAGCTAGCTAAACTCCATGGGTCCCTACTGATCCTCGTGCAACCACTAGTATCAACTCATACTGACAAGGCATATTATGGAATGCAAGGTCGCAACCAAGTGTTCTCTCTACTCCCATCCTAGTCTGTACAAGCACTCAAGGCATGGGTGAGAACATCAACAATTATCTTTTTAGGTTCATTTAATCCCCATTTAGTGTAAATGTTATCACTTATTAACAAAAGTTATAATGAGTTACCCTAGCAGCCACTTAGGGCCCCGACCCCCATTGCAAGCCACTTCCCGACACTACAAGTAGATAACCTACCCTAAGCTCATGGAATCATAAATCACCCTAGTCCTATACAAGCGACTAGAAAGAAAAACCAAAAGATAATCCACAATAAGAATCATCAAATATCCATAATAAAAACATCAAATCTCCATGAGCAACTGAAAAGCATCCATAGAAAATCATGACCACAATAGTTCTCTATTGGCAACTAAAGGCATCTCTGATAATAAAAAATATCCATTGGTTTTGATAACCAAAATATATCTCAAAATCATACTGATCAAAGACTCCAAAATGGTTGAGTCAAAACATGTCACAACATGACATAATCAAGAAATAAATCAACATTTCAGTCCCATCATGGTGACTGGAAAGTAATCCAAGGATAATTGATCGATGACTCAAAAAAATGGTTAAGTCAAGTGTCTGAGATACATATAACTCAGCTTCACTCAAGAAGACTAATGAGCAATAACAATGAGTAATAAAAACATCTCATAGAGCATTCCATAACATAACCATGGTTGGGTTTAGAAAGATCAAGACCAAATAACGTCAAGATGCCATCACATCTCATAACCCTTGAGCCTCTGATAACAACCTAAGACTGGTCAACACTAGTCAACCCAAAACCCAAAACAAGAAGCATAGAGAATACACAATGCAAACACATGTTTTGGTTTACTAAAATCACATGGATGAATTAAGTGTAGAAGTTTCTAATTTTCATTTCAAGTAAATTAAGAGTAATCATTTGACCTACAACTCAACCTGTTTGTTTCCCCGATAGCATTATCCTTCCATTATTTAAAATTACATTCTAAGAATAATTGAAGGATAAATATTTACTCATTAAATCATTTGACACTTAATAAAATCATTCGCTTTATTTTGCTAAGATCAATGTTACTAATTGAATAACTCTTCTTTATCATTAATTCAACTTTTCAACATAATCAAAGGATCATTATTCGTTATATTATTAGAGAGCCAATTATCAATCTTTGAATAAGAAGATTATAGCTTTATTAAAATGATCAATTAAATCAATCAATTAACATAAGTACACAATCCATGACCTTTTAACATTCTAATAGTACTTAATTAAAACTTAACTAAATATTACTAAAATTTAAGCCTTTTAATATTAATCATTATAACAATTAAATCATCACTAATAACTATTAAAATATCTAAAGTCATTAGAATAAGACTTATCAACTTAAAAGTAAATACTTAACAACTTCACTAAAAGAATCAATATTAGCATACCAATTAAAACTCTATTACATAACTTAATTATCAATTAAATTTAATTAACTCTAATTAATTAATTTAATTAATAATTACATAACCATACCAATGACCTAATGAAAATCAGTTGATTAATAGCTAACTATAATTTGTAGATTAAAAGTCAACCATAATCCAGTACACAAATATTCATATTCATAATTCAATAATAATAACTTGTTAATATTTAATAACAAGCTATATTGGGAATCTTATTAATAAATCTATAATGACCACACTCGTCTTTCTTTTATGAATACTAATGTTTCCTTAACCAATTCGTATTATCAATAAACATTTCAAATTAAGACTATATCACACAACTTAATTATTAATATCATAGTCATATTAACAACTCAGTGAATATCAATTGATTAATAATTTTTGTAAATTAGAAATCAACTATACTCCAAATCCAAAACTTCAATCATTAAATAATCTCCACTAGATTAACTCTAATCGGATTAATTGATAATTATTTAAACCATTATTTATTAATAGTTTGTTAGACCCAACAAACATTAATAAATAATAAACTCATCAAAACTATTATTAATCGATCTAGAGAAACTTTACATAAACTTCATTGGTTAATATTTAATTAACTCTTAGCATGATCAAGGTATATCAATAATTTATTTAATAATACATAACATATTAATAATAACATAATAATTCAAATCGTAACAATGTTATAACAATGACTCCTTGTCAATTAAATCTTAATCCATTATCATTAAAGTCTCTTAATTTAAATCAACATAATATAAATTATCATCTCTTAATTATTTAATATATATTAAATAGTATTTAATATACATTAATTAAATTCAATATTAAAAAGTCAACTAAAATCCATTAATACTTAAAATAATAATAATTAATAATAACTTGTTAGTCAAAACAAGTTATATTAAAAATCTTAATATATCGACTATACAAAATTCATCACTACTAGTATCTCTCTTTTCAAATTAATAATAATTATCAAATTATTAATAATAATTTGTATTTAACATTGTTATAACACATTAACATTAATATATTAAATAACGTACAATATTCATTAAATCAACATATAATAATGTTTATATATACATATACATATACATACACACACACACACACACACACACACACACACACACACACACATATATATATATATATATATATATAACATTTAATTATATATATAAATTCATATATTATTAAACAATGATTAACAAAGTTCATATTTAATAACACTTAATGATAATAAATCTAACTTGGAAAAGTGATAATAATTATCGTCATGGGCTTAATGACCATAGTCTATATGATAAACCATGCGGTTGCTCATACCCAGTCTCCATAGTCAGGTACACTGCGATCGTAGTGTTGATGCAGAGGGAAGCTGCCGGACAGGAAAAGTAAGAGATGAGTGGGTGTGGTGGGTATAAAGCCCACCCGCACCAAAATATAAGTTGATATATATTATTTTTATAAAACACATTTTTAAATAGTGTTTTCAATAACGTTATCATGCGATTCAAAATTAATAAATCTCTACTGCAAATTAATATCGATAATTTCATAGAATATAAAAACTATTACATATATATATGTATGTATGTATGTATGTATGTAGACATACATATATATACATATACATACATACATGTGTGTGTGTGTGTGTGTGTGTGTGTGTGTAGGTTGATAATAAGCATTTCAGTATTCAACATTGTAAATATATAAATGTATATATATGTATTCATATATTTTTATAAAAGTATGTAGATTCTATATATTTAAAAAAAACACACACACACACACACACACACACACACACACACACACACATATCTTTAAATAAGAAGGGCTTTCAAATTCTCTAAATTAAGAATTTTCTTTTAAAATAATTGTTCTCTAGCTTTACTCGTTAATTCCATCTAATAGGTTTGATTATAAATTTGGTTCCATTTTCAAACCTATTTAACAATTCGATTCTAATTCAAACCCAAACCTATTTTAGATCTAATTTCTTCTTAAATTAAAACTAGGGTTTTCTATTATTTTCTTCTAATTAAAATTAACATATAAATATCTAGATTCCAATTCAAAATTAGAGATTCATTTGTGGAATATAATCAGACACATATAACAGACATGATGAGGACAGGAAGAGAAAGAGTGCAAACAGAATAAGTAAAAATTAAGAGTGCACTTGGACACTGATGCTAATTTGCCATCCCTCAGAAGTCTATAGAAAATCCCTTCCTTCTCCAACATTGGCAATTCCTCCAAGATCGAAGCCAACTGAAACCTCCAAGTGACTAGAAGTGCTTGAAGAAGCATAGGAGCATGTAGAAACATATGAGCATGTAGAAGCATATGAGCTTCTCAAATGCATGTAAGCTTTGAAGCTTGTCCAAACACACTAGGAGAGCCTCTATTTAAAGGCCTCTAAGATGCATCTAGAGTGTCTCTAGAAACAAATAGAAGATGGTGACAACTAAGCATGAGTCTTTTCCAACCTTCTAGATGAGTCATAAGGTTGTAGACACCATGTGCTCAAATAATATGCTAACTCCTAAGTGTAGACAACATGTGCATACTTAGAATGCAAACTTTTGTGTTGTCTACATGACAACTCCCAAGAATTTGCAAACCCCTAAATATTAAAATAATGCACATTAATTAATTTAATATTCACTTTACTCTTTCCAATTTAATTTATTTATTATTTTTAAATCTCATGCACTAACTTTAATAACTCCACTTGTTTTATCTTAATATATTTATATTTTAATCACATGCACACATCATGCAATCTAGAATCTTTTAATAATTTAATATCTTTTCAACTTTCACATTCATTTCCAAAACTTAATTTGCTAAAATATTTATTAACTTAAATAAATATTATCATATTCCAACTTTAAAAATTATAACTTTTATCTTCAAATTTAATTATTTTATTTAATTAATTTTCTAATTAATTAAATAAAATAAATATTAAAATACCATATTAATTTTCCATTAAATTAAACCATTAATTAAATCTTTTAATTAGGCTTAATTAATAGAAAATACACCAAAGACTCATAAGGTAAAATACAAAAATCCATCATAGCCAAAATACATACAAATCAAACAAAGGGTTAATATAATGAATTATGTCATCCGATGCATTTAGAGGGTACTCAACTCAGATACTTGTCCTAATTTTCAATTAGGACAAATAGCTTAAAGGGTTGGGATTTGGACTTGAGAATTTATCTCTCCTCTTTTATCATTGAGAAAATGTGATAGGGTACATTCATCCTAGCAATCCAGGAAAGTCGATGCCCAGTACCTGCAACCTGCATAAAAACTATGCATGTACATACACAATATATACTAAGCTAAACAGGTAATGGCAGGAAGTGGTGCATCGTGTAGATCCCGACTAGCAGGTGACTACGACTCCCTTCCTTAACCACATTAGAAATGCCATCCAAGAACAAACACACACACCATACACATGCAAGTATGGGGTAAGTATCCATAAGAAAACACATGTGATAATAAACCATCTAATCTAATCACCATCAATAACTGAAAGCAATGTAATAATCATCATGTGTACATGAAATTTAGAGTCTAAGTAATCTCATCACATATCAACTGAATCCATAGCACAATATCTAATAATCTCAAAATAATGTTACTAACCATCAACATAAAACTAGTCTATTAGAGTTCGACAATGATAACAAAAATGCAACCTAAGGGTAGGTACTACAATATACCAAACTTAATAAAAACTAGAGTAAGTTCTATTAATCCTAGAGTCTAAATTACCATCTAAAATGATGCTGATAATAAAAAGGAATAATTTATTCTTTGAGTAATTAATTCTAACATATAAACTAGATTAAACATAACAATATTTAAACTATGTCTCAAAACTACAAGCAGCCAAAAAAGTATTAAAGTAAAAGTATTGATCATTAAAATGAATAAAAAAGGAAAGCCATGACTAGGAAAATCTCGTCCTATTTGATTTTCTCTTAGTCCTTGACCAGGTACTTGAGATCCTTAATCCAATTACGAACATCCTCTATGATTTTTGTTTGCACACGAACATCACTCTTCTGCATGCTATCTTTATTTAGTTTCATATGACTTGTGATGGTTCCAAAGATGGCCTTCCTCATCATCTCTCCCTAGACCTTGCATATAGTCAAGATATCCACCACCAAATTGATACAAGTAATGGCATTATAAAGCTTGTTGTTCAAAGATAACAGTTTTTCATTGAGGATCTAAATTTTTTCTTCTAGGTCCTTTTTAAAAAAATATTTTCAAACTTACTTTCATCATTAGTGTCCATACTAACTAGGGTTTTCATTTTGACATCATGGTTGTTGACTTTGGGGACCTCAACATTAGGCCCTATGACTACCTCAATATGGTTAGTACTCTAACAGAGTACTGTTAGAATAAAGAGACTTGCTTAAATTCATGCATTGGCATATGCATGAAGACCTCAAATCTAAACTATTGCTTAGTTAAGAGAATGGTGGCAGAATAGATTATTTTTTATTTATCCAAAGACCTCATACATGAAATCAATCTTCATGCCTCCCCTTGATGGTGAGAGGGCTAAAAATTTAATCTATGAGAGCTTCAAATTGATCTTTTGGAACATTCTTTATGATGATATCCATGTTAGAAATAATTAGGACTAGCTATGTTACTAAGAGGGGAGGGGTGAATAAGTAACATCAAAAATTTTGAACTTAGTCAGCACTTAATAACATAATCCATTCATCATCAATAGATCTAATCTACTACATGCATAAGAAACTAAAAGCACAAAACACTTTGAACACAATATTTGGTGACCCAAAAACCTTCCACTAAGAAAGTAAAACTAGGGTGGGGATGATAACCACAAAAATTTAGTACTGTAGTATAAATTTGGCTTGTTAAGGCTTACAATGATCACTTCTAACGCTTTACCCTATTAGGAGCAATTAGGACTGCTAGGTCCACCTTGTTAGAGGTTTTACAAACATACAATGAAGTATGCACTCGGTATAGAGATTTAAAGAAAAGACTATTAAGTCTACCCTGTTAAAGGATTTGAAGTTGATTCACCTATTAGGATGAAACAATAGATCTAACTTAAAACTTTATTGCTGATTTAGATCCTTGAAATATTGATCACCTATTTGTGATAGATGTAACTTGACTACTCTTGATTTGACCTTGATATATAGTTTACTTTGCTGCTGATTCACATTCACATTCTCATCAAAACATTACATCTTCTTATCATCATCCATGTTTCTTTTCATGGATATAATACAATACAGTACATATATATCATTCCAATTTTCATAATTACAAGGTTGGCCAAAATGCAACTTAACACTAATATCACTAATTTGGCCCAAATGTAGAAACTTGGGTTCTAAAAGATGACTTGGTCACTTTCTGATACTTGATGTCCACTACATTACTCAGCATCATCATGCACTCGGTAGAAGTAGAGAATCAGTCCATACTAATCACTCAACATAGTTTCAAATGTGGCATACACTAGAAACTTGGTAGATACAGTGTCACTCAGTAGAAACTAAATCATCTCATCACTTAGTAAGCGCTAGCTTCACATCGCAACAACTAATGACTCAGTGAATACTGCAAAGCTTGGTAACTGCTTATTGCTTAGTTTGAACTAATTTTCTTAGTCTAAACTACTAGACTTTGCATTGCCTGAATTCACTTGGTAACCACTAGAATGCTTGGTATGAACTATGAAACTTGGTAACCACTGAATTGCTTGGCATGAACTGAAGACTGATCAAAGAGCTTGGTAACCATATAAAATTAAATAAGTGTTGTCACTAATAACAAACATGACTTAATGCCAACAATCTCCCCCTTTGGCATTAGTGAAAATAACACTTATTGCCCAAAACTTATGTACACTATCATGTTGATTTTGATTTTTGATTTTTCAAAATTTATCTTTGTAACTCTGTTGTATATATATGTATCTCCCCCATACAATGTACATGTTATATAAGGCATAATAATATACTAAATGTGTATACAAATATCTTTCATCCATAATCTCTCCATGTTATACACATATCTCTAATATCTCTCCCTCTTTATTATATTATGCACATAGTCTCTCCCCCTTAGATGTCTCTCCCCCTTTTTGACAATAATGCAAAATATATATACACAATCTATTTATATATAGAGACACCAAAATGTGAGAGAAACTTAGAGTGTACCTTAATAATGAGAGCTAAGGTCTTGTCCTATTTTTCTTGCAAAATTTTGTTAGTTTGAAGTGTAACCTGGACTTCTACAAAGAGTTTAAGCATATGATTTTCAATATAGAAATTAGTGTCATGGATCAATGTTTTTGAATGAGCGATGTGCTTCTGCATTGTATCTATGATAGGAAGGATCATGTTCTAGGTGTCTATTAGTATAGACCAAATCCTTGCTTCCTCTCTTGGTAACTCTAATTGCATATTAGATAGGAATCTGATCTTCATATGGTGTGCAGAGCTTGAACTGGGGTCAAGTGACAACTTCTGTGCACTAGCTTTTAGATCCTCATCAATCTTATTCATTTACCCTTAACTTACTTAGTAAACTTAGTAACATCACATAACTTAGCAAAAAGAGATGTTATATTAGTATAGGAGGACTCAAGATTTGACAAAATTGAGGAGAGCTCTACCTGATGTATAGCTATTTGCTGAGCAATGTGCTCAAGCACTTTATTGTCAAATTTCTTCTTAGCTTTTTCCATTAGCTTATCCTATCCTGATGAATCCTCATTGAATTTATTTACTACCTCTTTTAATTGTATAAAAATGTGTTGTGTAGAATCGACATCAACACATATAGCCTCTATCAAAATAAGTGGCACTCTCTATAATCCCAAATTCTCTATCTCTTTCCACTCCGAGCTACTTCTGCTTGGCTTTTTGCTCAAGAAGCTAACTAACTAGTCTAATTTCTCCTATAGTAGCCTTATCAAAATCTAAGTTAGGAATTTCAATCTCCTTGTCCAAGTCTATGTCTTCCTCAATTACCTTTCCACTAATCAAAAGTTTTGTTTTTGGCTTTGGTTCAACTTCTGACATTAATGCTTCAGATTTTGAAATAGAAACAATGGTGGAAACTATAGTGCTTGTAGAAAAAACTTGTATAGTGCCTACTAATAGAATGCTTACTAGGGCACTGCAAGAATCCAAAACTAATGTGCATGCAAAAATTCCAAAAGTTGAAGTATTTATAGGTGGAGTACTTATAGAAGTATGCACAACTAATGAACTTACTAGAATTAAAACTGAAGAGTCCAAAACTATAGAACTTGACACTACACTTACTACTAATGAGGTGAACTTGGTCATTGGAGAAGTTGAGGGCTACATCTTAGTAGATGAAGTGGTAGACACTTCCATTAGATATATATGGAGCTAGGAGGGAATGAAGAGTGATTGAATAGTTGATACATTTGATGTAGTTATAATCAAACTCATTTAAAGTTGTCTCCATGCTTGATGTAGTAGTTTTTACTGGAGAGTGAGGAAGGGAAGTTGTGACTTCAGTAGTTATTTTGACTAGATCATTTTCTTCTTCTTCTTTCTTGGTTTCCTCTTTAGCTTCATCCTCTTTCTCTTCTTCATCATCTTTCATCAACTCTTGGTAATATTCAGCAGCTACAGTGACACAAGGAGTATTGTCTTCTTCATTATCTACATCCTTGTCACTGTCATCTTCATCATCATTGATCTCAACTAGATCTTCACTAGGTTTTTGCAGAAGATAGATATTTTTCCACATGTTTGTAGCATCTCTTACTACATGCTCTATGTCCTTTATCAAGATTAAGAAAGTATCGAGTCTGATAGCCATTTTATCTTCACTTTTCTTCATTGCTTCCTTTACCTCAGTATTTTTAAGACTTTGGTAGTGACTATTTTAAGATTTGCTCATATATATCCTTTTTTTTTTCATTGAAAATTTCCATCTTGGCTTTATCCTTGATAATAATTCATTGGAAATTTGGGGTGTAATTTGATCAAGGGAATATTTCCATTTTCCCATCTTCGCTAGCACCAACTCCTCAATTCGCATCTTCTCTGCATCTATCCTGGTTTCAAATTTTAATGCCTTGAAGTTTACAATACCAACACCTACTTCCAACTATTTCAACCTTTCATGGAAGGTAGGAGGGGGCTTGCTAAACACAATATCACTACCTCCTTTCTTCTTTGATCTCCTAGTGAATACAACTTTGGAGGGCTTGGGAGGCTTGTTGATAATCACATTGCCTTTCTTCCTTACAGGTTGTTCCTCATTCTCTGATTCTTCTTCCTTAGATTCATATTCATCTTCACCTTTTCCTTCAGTGATCATAAGAGGGGCTTCTATAGTTTTCATTTTTGATGCCCTCTTCTTACCTATACTGATTACCTTGGGAATCTTAATCTCAAGCTCAACCCTCATTTTGGCCTCGTCATATGTTCCAAAGATAGGAGCTTTTGGATCTATAGGCTCATTGACCAGTGCTTCAATTATATCCTTTGTCTCATCAATATTAACCTCATAAGGAAGAGGTTTTACCCATACTATTCTAGGTCTTACTGCCTAGATGTATGCTCGGTCACTATCAACCATAAAATGTACATTATCCTTATAGTGTTCAACAAACTTTGGTGGAATCCAAAACTTGTTATTCATCTTTTGTTTGAAAACTTCAAAATAATTGTCCATGATGCTGTCAACATTTACACCCATCTCAGCTATGAATTCATTAATATGATATAAGACTAGAGTGTCTTTTCTCTATACCACAAATCCTTTGGAAGGGAAAAAATTTTGAACATAAAAGAACAAACATGTTAATAGAGAACCGGATTTGCATGGATTATTCTTTGAGGTCCTAATACTTTCCATGTTCTTTTTTAGTTTTTTTAACATTAAATCTACTAAATCATACTCCAAATTCTTCTTAACAACCTTGTATGCTAGGTCCACTACCTCACATGACACACTGTTGAGTCGACTAGAGCCATAAATCTTGTGGACTATGATATGAATGTAAAATTTTAGTTTCACATCAAATACATTGCTTATTTTCATTCCTCTACCATCTCACTCGACAAGGATTTTCTTTCATAGCTCATCCTGACCTAGGGTTTTAGTAACTTTAGCCTTGGTAAGCATTGTGAGACCAATTACATGATGAATCATTTTCTTTGTTATCAAAACTAGCTGCTCTAACCACAATTGACCTGTATAGACTCAGCTCAAGATATACCTAATCCATTTGATTTGGAAGTTTCATGGTAGGTGAGGAATGTGGATTAAGATTTTCTCCTCTAGATGTTTATGCTCGAGATTAAGGGTTCCATCCACATAGAGTTCACCTAGGGAACTATCCATCTCTAGGGTTCCTATCTCTTGAACTACACATTTGAAATGAGTTCAAATGTCATTGATAAGAAGTACCTTTGATGGAATCTATGACTGAGCTCCATTAGGGTCAATTGATTCAGCAATCAAAGGTACCAGTTTGAAATTTGGAGCCTTCCACTCAACACTTTGTAACACCAAAATTTTGGATCCTTTCTTTGCCTTCCTGCTACTATTGGATGCCATGATCACTCAGTAAACTAAGAAATTCTTCAAAAACTTTGGCTGCAAATACTACTCAAGATTGCTAAAATGCTCTTCAAATGACTCTACTCTCAATTGCTAAATTCATAGTGAAAATGAAATTTAATTCTTGCCTTTTTGATAAAACTTTTCCATTAATGCTCGATACTAAGAGAGTCATTATGACACAATGCATGATAGATTGTCATCTACTATCTGTATAGATTGCTTGGTAGAAGCCTGTAACTCGGCGACCAAGGAAAATTTTGTTACTCCTAACTTCACTCGGTATAACCTTTCTTTACCTAGTAAATACTAATGCTAAGCTTTTGTGATCCCTCTGTATCTGGAATACTCATTTGGATATTTTCTTCCTTTTAATTGGAACTATTTAAGATTTTTCGTTGAAAATATAGTCCCAATTCCTTCTTAAGAACTTAATTGGAAGTGATGGAGTCACTTACTTCTTGAGTGACTTAACTACCATGACTTGAACTAGTTTTCTCAGTAGATTTATGAATCCATGGTTGTCTCATTTGCTTCATAATGTTATCTACTTTTGCTTTCTTTTCATCTTCAACATTACCTATATTCATGCAATTCTTAGCTATATGACCAAGTTTAGTAAATCTGTGACATCTTATGGTAGTATCCTTCTTTCTCAAGTGATGCCTTGCACAATTTATGCCAATGTGTCCATATTCTCCATAGTAGTGACATCTAAACTAAGTATTGTAGTCCCAACCAAATATTTCCTTTATAAATTTTTCATCTAGATTAAATGGTCTAGATCTGCATTCAAATGCCTTGTGACCTTATTTCTTTCATTTGTGACATTTGCCATCAAATTTTGGTTTCTCCTTCCATTCATTAGCTTTATGACCATGTTAACTACAATTGTAGCATTTTCCATTGAATTTTTCCTTTCCATTGCTCCAACATTTGTTTGATGTCTAACCTATCTTGCCATAGTGATTGCAAGTGGGTTTCTAATTCTTTTGAGCACCTTATTTGGAAGATTTACCTTCTTCTTTGTATCCATGTCCCGCTTTACCCTTTTACTTGTAAAGGTTTTTCTCACTTTACTAATTCAGCTAATTTATATTTATTTGGGATTTAATCATTATCTCATTGGCTTATTTTTTAGTGTTTAGGTCATTTTTCAATATTTCACTAATTTTCTTTTCAAATCTCAGCTCATTTCTTGTTCTTTCAAAGTTTAGATCATTTCTTATTCTTTCATTTTCTGCTCTCGGAGTCATCATTTCTTCATTTGCATTGGAAATTTGATCAATAAGGTCTTCATGCTAAAGGGATTGATTTTGATTTTCATTGTTCCTTGCCTCTAGGTTTTCTTTTTCCTTATTTATCTATTCCAAAATTTCACATAATCTTATTGACTGAATTTCTTGTTCTCTTTTGAGTTTTCTTACTTCTTGTTGCAGAGATCCATTCTTCTCTAGGAGTTCTTTGATTGCATTGTCTGCTTCATCTGAGCTGCTTGAAGGGAAAAAGTCTTCAATCTTTTTTTCAATATATTGGTGGTCATTCATTTGATTTGCAGGTTCCTTCTTTTCAGGGATTAGAAAGATGCTCTTTTGCTTCCTTGAGTTGAGCTAAGGCCATCTCTAGATCTAGCTTTTCATTTTCAATTTCTTTGTCAAGTTTGAATATCTCCATTGTCCTTGATCTTTGCTCAAGGTGTCAAACTTTATCCTGAGAACCACAAGGCTTTGATACCAATTGTTTGAAATAATTAAGACTAGTTATGTTATTGAGAGGGGAGGGGTGAATCAGTAACATCAAAAATTTTGAACTCAATCAACACTTAATAACATAATCAATTCATCATCAATAGACCTAATTTACTACATACATAAGAAACTTAAAGCACAAAACTCTTTGAACACAATATTTGGTGACCTAGAAACCTTTCAATAAGAGAGTAAAACTAGGGTGGGGATGATACCTACAAAACTTTAGTACTGTAGTATAAAGTTTGCCTATTAAGGCTTATAATGATCACTTCTGATGATCTACCCTATTAGGAGCAATTAGGATTGTTAGATCCACCTTGTTAGAGGTTTTGCAAACATACAATAAAGTATGCACTTGGTAAAGAGATTTAAAGAAAAGATTGTTAAAGGATTTGAAGCTGACTCACTTATTAGGATGAAACAGTAGATCTAACTTACAACTTTATTGAGGATTTAGATCTTTGAAGTACTGATCACCTCTTTGTCATAGATGTAACTTGATTGACCTTGATTGACCTTGATATATACTCTTCTCTAATATTGATTCACATTCCTATTCTCATCAAAACATTACATCTACTTATCATCATCCATCTTTCTTTTCATGGGTATAACACAATACAATACATATATATCATTCCAATTCTCATGATTACAAGGTTAGCAAAAATACAAGTTAACACTAATATCACTAAGTTAGCCCACATGTAGAAACTTGGGTTCTAAAAGCTGACTTGGTGACTTTTTGATACTCAGTCTCCACTGCATTGCTCAACATTGTCATGCACTTGATAGAAGTAGAGGCTTGGTGTATACTAATCACTCAACATAGTTTCAAACTTGGTATACACTGGAGACTCAGTAGATACAATGTCACTTGGTAGAAACTAAATCATCTCATCACTCAATTAGCACTAGCTTCACATCACAACAACTAATGAATCAATGAATAATATGAAGCTCAGTAACCACTTATTGCTCAATCTAAACTGCTAGACTTTGCACTACCTAAATTCACTTGGTAACCACTAGAATGCTCAGTATGAACTGTGAAACTTGGTAACCACTAAATTGCTTGGCATGAACTAAAGACTAATCGAAGAGCTCGGTAACCATACAAAATTGAATAAGTATTTTCACTAATAACAAACATGACTTAATGCCAACAATCCACTATTTTTTACTTTGTATTGACATACTTCAATTCAACTATTTTTCACTCCACCAAATCTTTCATGAAATGTTGTTCCAAATCATTTGTTTTGATAATTTCACCAACTTAGATAGTGTGATGTTTTCATTTATGGAAACATATATTGAACATGAAGTGTGAGGATTCAATTTTGCCAAATAAACTTCAAAAATTATGGAAGTGTTACTTAGTTTTCCTATCGATAAAGGTAAAGATTTGATTTTAGAACTTTATGGAGATAAGATAAACACATGAAAACTTGCATACATGTAGTGCATTATGTTTAGATGATGTATGCATGAGTACATGGTTGTATGATTGGTACATAAAGAGATATTCAAGTTTTACAGTGACAATGTTGAAAAGATAGAATAGGGTAAAAGATATGAAATCACATATTTTGTATTAAGAAATTATTTGACCTTTATCAAAATTATTACTTAACTAATTAGGGATGAGATCCTAGATGTTAACATTAAGTGAGAAAGAGCTAATTTTATAATTTGGCAAACATGTGAAGTAATGAAGGTTGAAGAAACAAAGAAATAATGTATACATGTGAAGTTAAGTGTGGCTTTTGTGATATGTATGTGATTGATTTAAGATGAATATTATGATGTAATATTATAGTATTGCATATCTATGATCAAGTTTTGTGAAATGTAGAAAAAGGCCAAATTAGATGTTGAAGATATCAGTACTGATGAAGAGATTTTTGTATCTACCTCTTGTACTAAAGAATATGATTGTATATTGAATGGTTTGATAGTGGGCTCATCATGCATACTTTGTATAATTATAATTACAAATCTTAATAGGGTTGAGTCTCCTAATCAAGTATAACAAGGACAAAGATAGTATACATATGTAATAGACTCCTAATAGGGTTAATATCTTTTAGAAGATAATTTTGATTAATGGATCATCTTGTGGGTACCATCCCCATTTAGGTTTTCTCTTGGCCATGGTTTCTCTAGTTAAAAAATATGGTGTTATGTGTTGCATTACTTCATCATTTTATTTATTGTTCAATATAATCATTACTTTTATATGCAAGTTATAAGTTTGTTAATGATATCAATATTTGGGAAAAAGTTTAGGAAATAGTGATTACCACCCCCTCTTAGTGGTAAGAGAGCACAATTACTGAAAGAAGACCTAACAACTTTAGTAAGATCTCTATGGATATGGACTAGTTGCAAAAACTTCTTGAAGAATCTCTTGAGAAAATTGATATTATTATAAAGAAAGAGATAGTTTAAAAGATAAGTATGAAAATGTGAATGATTACATTGAAAAGTTAAAAGATAAGATATATTATCTTAAGTACAAGAAAGATCCTAAAGATAAAATCAAGGATAGTGAAGAAGTTACAAGATTGAAGAAAGAAAATGAGATCCTAAAGTATGAACAAAAGATTCCAAATCTAAAATTGAGCTTGAAGGATAGTGATAGTAAATTGAGTTAGATTTGAAATCTAAAAATGTATGTTTGGGATCCAACCTTACCAAAGTGACATCTAAGGTTGAATATACAAAGTTGCAATATGTAGAACTTGAGAAGTATAATACAATTGTGAAAGGATAATTAACTCAGTCTAAGATACATCTCTATACAAATATTTATAGATAGACCCTCTTACAATAAGGCAGGTCTTGGATACCTTGGAGAAATGTCATCTAAGGAATTTGAAGAAACTAAATAACAAGATCTTGTTATCTAGTATCTTGAGAGAAAAGAAGAGATTAAGGTTGGCTCTAATCACTCTTTAGATGTACCTAAGCATTACATGAAAGCTAAATCACATAAAGAAGTGAGGAACACATTCAAAGGTAGATGTTATTTATGTAATGAATTTGGTCATACGAAAAGGGACTTTACAGGTTAGTCATTTAAACCCCTTTTTGGTTATTGTTAGAATTGTCATGGTATTGTTCATAGAACCATTGAATGTAAGAAACCAAGATTCAGTAATGATAATAGTAGAACATTTAGAGGTACTAATCTTGCAGAAAATATACCTATTGGAGGAAATGATGTCTTAATGAATGCAATTATGTGTTATAAGTACAACTTTAGACATATAGCTAGAGATTGCAAAGTATAGATTGGTTAGTTAGGACCTATATATGGGAACAATATTATAGTCTGTTTGATTTGTAACAAAATGGGACACACAACAAGATATTGTAAGATGAATAATACGAGGATGCCTAAAAACATGAGGAATAACATAAGAAATTCAAATGCTAGAAGGAATATGAACAACCTTCCTTTTGCTTAAATTAAAGAAATTGATTGCGCATCTCATATCATAATAAAAAATTCTAAAAGCATAGTACAAACTAATTTATTTTCATCTCCTTAAAGGATGACATATTATAATAGATAAAATTATTGAATCCATATGAAAATCATTTTTTTCATGACTCAAATTTTTTTTATAAAATCTTACCTACACACTATAAACTCATCTTTTATATCAATTTAAAAATGCCAGAAATATTTTTCTTAAAAGCACTACCTTGAAATGAGAGTAGAAGTTCTTCTCGAATCAAAATTATTTAATTTCATAATGATAGTTATAGAACTTGTTTGTCTTAATAAGTTTAAACTATAAGAGTATAGAAAAATTATTCAAGCTCTATTTTCATGTATGTGAAGGACATTTATAGTGTCTCCCCTAGTAGTCTCCATCAATATTATTGATGAAGATCATTCACTACCTTGCTAGTATAGATTTAATTAGATTTCACTAAACATCAAATCTAGGGAATTTTATCTTGTTACCATTTAGAGTAGGTCATTAATATTACTCCTTTTTTGTGTTATAGTTTGGTTCATCACTAAAGGACATAGAGTTACTCACATGAAATTAAATCAAGGCTTTTTGGCAACTCCACCAAGGAGTCAAATTCGTAGGGTGCCTTTTTTTGTCAATGATGAGATGAAGCCTAGACTAGCTATTATTATTTGTTGTAATTAATTATTTTGTGTGTTAAGTTCAAGTAGACTTGAACCCAATACCTCCCACATGAGAGGTTGAAAAGTTACTATTATGTTGTAGGCTCTTGCCTTACCTTTTATATGATGTGTAAAAATGGTAATGTGATATGAAAATGTCTTTCAGATGTTACACCTAAATCTAGTTTTTTTAGAATGATCCAGAGGTTATAATTAGTCAATTCAACACTTGTGCTTAAAGGTTTAAAAGTAATATTAATGAATATTGTAGGGTGAGTAAAGCTCTTGAAAAAGAAGATTTGGTTGAAAATTTGATTTTTTTGTTGGCTAGACAATTATTACGAAACTTAAATTTGAAGAAGCTTCCATCACCCAAAGAAACTAGTAATCTAGGAGGAACTAAGAAGGATAGAAACCAAAAAAACTAAATTAGAGTCTCTTTACTCAATCTAGGAGATGAGAAGTTTTTGTAGATCATATTTCTAAAGAGTTGAAAATTTTTATCTTTACCCATAATCTAACCCCTGTACACAAGGAAAAGAGAAAACTCCCATCTCACCCGAAAAACTCCATCTCACTTGCTTTCAAAGCCCTAGTATTACACAAGCTTGTGTTACCTATTACTCTCAATGTTCATCTTCCACATACCATGACCCAACTATGTGGATATAAAGAAGGTTATTTGAATTCATATACTCATAATCCTCTAAATAAAGGATCCATGGATACAGTGCCCAAATTCAATAGTGATGAGAAAGTATATGTTAATATATTTCATGATTCTAGTGAAATGTTAGACATGTAGCACAAAAATGTGGCCATAAGGATTTTAATGAAAACCTCATAGAAAGCCACTATGGGTTGGTTTTATCATCTCCCATCATGGTCAATAACTAATTGAAACTCTATGCGAATGAATTTTGAAGGAAAATTCAAGAGTGTTGATGATTAAATCTTTCTTTCATCTCAACTCACCAATGAAGAAATAAATCTATCAAGCAATGAGAGAATTATTATCTAAATATAAAAAGATCATCAACAAATTCCCTACTTCCAAGATGATTACTCTAGAGAATTTTTTGAGTTTTTTTTGAATTCTATGCCACCTAATATTTGATTCAATTTAAGGACAAACAAAGTAGTTGAATTTAGCACAAATCATATAAATGATTTGAATCTCAAAGATTAATAAATCACCTCCAGAATATGGAGAAAATATGTCCAAAACCCAAGTGTTCAAGTCTCCACATCTATAGAATTATTTCTTAAAATGAAAGTGAATGATGTAATTTCTATAAATGGAAAAAGTCTAAGGAATCTATTACATATCCACAACCATATCAGGACATTGAGAGGACAATATAAATTTTTTGGTAATCATGGAAAAACATTAGTAATTTTTCTTTTTAATCTAAAAAATTGAACTGAAATTTCTCCCAATAGGGGAAATATGTGTACTTTTCACCTCATGATAAATCATGATAGTAGCACTTGGTTAGATATGTAAAGATATCATTAAATGAAGATGATCAAACATGTGTTAGGAGATATGAGTGAGGGAGAGAGAGAGAGAGAGAGAGAGAGAGAGAGAGAGAGAGAGAGAGAGAGAGAGAGAGAGAGAGAGAGAGAGAGAGAGAGAGAGAGAGAGAGAGAGAGATCAATATCATGTTACTAACTCTGTAATAAATTTTTTTCATGAAAAAAATGACTTCGATGGGGGTGGTAAAATGGTAATGACATTGGAAGATCTTAAATGCTCAATTCTTATCAGAAGCTAGAAAAAATTGTAAGATTTACAAGGTGATTCCCATGGAAGATCATTTCAAATGGTCAAGGAACTAGTCTGAACTACTAACACTAATCAAAATCCTCCTAACACATGGCCAAAAAGAAAAGGCTTAAAATCTCCACTCCTTATTATATTGTTAAAGTATGTGAGTCTTCTATGATTGAATTTTTAGCAACTTAATACTTGAAAATGAGTCCTAAAGAACTTGAGAAACTTGTAAAATATGTACAAGGAGATAGTTCTCAAAATTTGTTAGTGGGCTAGAGGTTAATATTTCTTAATGATTTTTAGCTTAAAACCAATTTAATTTCTCTTTATAATAACCCTACCCTATACTTTTCCAACAAGGAGTAACTAGCTCATCCCAAGATAAAACTAAACTTATATATATATATATATATATATATATATATATATAGTAATTATATCATCGATTTAGGGGCCTTAGACAATCTAATTCCTTCTCTAGTTGTTAGGGCCCTAGGTTTAACCTTAAAAAAATTTACAGTAAATTCTACTTAAAGGGTTGTAAATAGGTATTCCTACATGGATAGATTAAAGATTCCTATGATGCATTAGAATCTCATCCCAATAAGAGGTTGATATTTATGATACTAGTGGTTGATATAGATACTACCTACAACTTTTTGTTGAGTAGAACCATTTGCGAAGACTTGGGAGGGAAAAGAAAACCAAATTGGTTAGAGGAAACCATCATAGTATGAAATTAAAATAAGTTATAGGTGGAACCTAAAACTAAATCAAAATATCCTATTTTCCCATCTAGTGAGCCTAATTCATTGATCCATTATGAGGAATTTGAGTTTGATAGTTTTATAATGTAGAACAACCCTTCTTAAATTAAGACAAGATAAAATCCCTACAAACAGAAGAATTATGTAAGATGGATTTTGATGGAAGTTGTGTAGTAATAGGTTTAGCAATAAGAGTGGTCTTAATATCACACAATAGAAAAATGTATCATTTTTTCTATAATATGGGGTTCAAAAATGTAAATAACATTGCAAATTATGAGGCCATCCTAATTAGATAGAAATAACTTTAGAGGGAAGACATAAATTTTATTAAGGATAAAAGAGATGTGAAACTAATATTCAAGAGAGTTTAGAAATATTTCGTTGTGAAGAGGGTATATGCAGGATCATTGTGTACCAAACTATGGCCTTAATTGGCAATGAAAAATTAGCAAATTAGGGTTATGTCAACTTGACACATAATTTTGAAGTGGTTATGGACTTTATATCAAAAAGTTGTAAGAAAATAATCTTTAGGAAATTGAATGTTGTTTCTATACTATTAGGTTTTATCAAGAGAAAAAAAATAATTGATTGGTCAAAAGTTTGAATTTTAATGCAGTACTATGAAAATTTTAGGACAAATATAAAAAGTAGGTGTATGTCTGACCACCTTAATCAAAATCAAATGATAATATTTTTTTTAATATAATTATAGATATGAAAAGTAGACTCATGCTTGGATGTGACACATATTTTTTGGTATTTTTATTCCAAATAAATAATTAAATATGAATTTTCTACCAAAACTTTTTTGGGAAAAAAGGAGTCCCATGTCTGACCACCTTAACTAATAGAAAATTTTATCAAATTTTATTTGATTTTATTTTCTTATACTAGGTGAAGCATAGAACGTGCTGCAACTTTTAGATTTAAAAAATGTTGTACTATTTGAAAGTTATAACTATTTTTCAATCAGTATGTCAATCATCACTTCACAATAATATTCATTGATAATTAACTAATAAATACTTATTAAACTCAGAATTTGACAAAAAATATATCGATGGAATCTCGAGAGCAATATTAAAAAACCCTTTTCATTTCATTCAATTTCGATCAAAATAACAATGTCAGATAGCTACCCGAAGTATGAGTATCACTAAAACCGTCTTCAAACACATCTTTTGGGTTAACCAGGTAGGCTTGGTAAATACCATGCCTAATTGGATATCTGATATGACTCGGTGAATTTTGCTGAAATTTTTTAAATCCCAACCCATTTTGGAAGGAAAATCGGGTTTAAGAGTTATAGCTTATGATTTATAAATTATTTCAATTATATTACTATGTAAATATGTATTGTAATATATTATATATATATAATAACATAATGTAAAGATATAAGATATAATCTATTAATATATAATAATATATTATGTTTTTCTTATTATAATCTATAAATATAATTTATATTATTATTATTTTTACTAAATATAATAATGTAATATTTTCATTAAATATAATATGTATTATATATTATTATATTAATATGTATGTTATTAATATATATAATAACATAATAAATATATATATATATGTTATTAATATATATTATTATATTAATATGCATTTTATTAATATATATGTATATTATTAATAAATATGAGTCAAAGGGGGTCATAGGTCCTTTAACTCATTAAATGATGACATATGTCCCTAAGGGTCTTAGGATCCCTAGAGACATATTAAAATCATTCTTATGGGTTGAAGGGGGTCATAGGTCGACCCATTACATGACCACATATGTCCATAGGGGTCCTAGGACCCCTAGGGACATATTAGAATCATTCATATGGGTCAAAGGGGGTCATAGGTTGACCTATGAACACCTTCAACCCATTACATGACAACATATGTCGCTAGAGGTCCTAGGACCCCTAAGCACATATTAGAATTGTTCATATGGATCAAAGGGGGTCATAGGTCGACCCATTAAATGACAACATATTTTACATTATTAAACATATATTATATTATTATACATATTAATATAATAATATATAATATATATTATATTTAATGAAAATATTATGTTATTATATACATATTAATAACATACATATTAATATGTATAATAAGACTGATTCTCAAATGTCCCTAGGGGTCCTATGGACATATTGATGGGAACACAACCCAAGCACAAAATGGACACAATAAGAAAGGGAAAATTTTATTAACTGTAAAAATATGCTAGTACACTTAATACAGAGAAACAGACTCCAAAGCATGCCCTATGGGCTTACAATAGCATAAATCTAGAGATAAATTCTTCTCCCAATACTTTCTCTCAAACTACACTCCAAACTGCCATTTACAATGCCATAAATTATCTTAAATAGACCCCAGAGGGTTAAAGATTAGGAATTCATTCTAGAAAGTGCTAGTAGGCATCCACCGACCAAATAGAACGCTTCAGAAGCCACATTAGAAGTCAGTGCAAAACTAGAAGAATCTAGAAACAGTAACCAAACTTTTGGGAGGCATAACTTTTGAACCGTAGCTCCGATTGACAAACTGTTTACATTTTAAAAAAGTTCTCAAAGCGCTCTATAGCCCTATGGAGGAGCTTCACTCATGCCCCATTTTTTGGCCTTGTTCAAGGTTATTTAATGCCCCTATCCTAACTTTGAATCATTCTTCGGAGGTCTCCAGAAATTGAAAAACTGCGATAACTTTCAAACCGTGTGGCCTTTTGACCTAATTCTTTCTCTGGAATGCTCTAAATTACAAGGAAATTCATCTGAAAAATTTAAATATTATAGTTCACCAAAATGATGGCTCAATTACATACTCCTATTTTTTTGACATTTACACGTATCCCAAGGTGATTAAAAACACTAACCCAAAACACTAATAGTGGAACTGTGAGAGTTGGAACCTTTATTTGACCCAAATGGGTATCCAAAAATGAAAAGACATGAAACAAAAACTAAGTCTATGTACTTTTTTTTGGTTGACACAAGATTGCCCTTATACCTCTGGATGCTCTTGCATCAGACACCCAGGGTAGATTGAAAAGTGAGCTTATCACTTTATGAATGTTAGAGGAAATCCCAAATGGGAAACCTTAGCTACTGGTATCCAAGTTGAGTCCTCTATTGACCATCCTTTCCACTTGATCAAATACTCTTCATACTGCCCATTTCTGGCACTCCTACCCACACAATGATCTAAAATGTCTTCTATCTCCTCCTTCTTAGAAGCAAGAATTGGACATGGCTCTAACAGATCAACTCCTCATCTGCACCATCATCATGATACTCTGTTAAGTCTGCAATGTTGAAAATAGGAGGAATGTAAATACCATCTGGCAACTCCACCTCAAATGCATTTCCTGAGTCATTTTTAGCTTGTTGTAAGTACTGGCTGGAAATCTTTCTTTTCTTAAGTGTACCATGACTAGATCCCCTACTTGGAACTCCTTATGTTTTCTCCTTTGATCAACCCTAGCTTTATACTCTTGATTCATCTTGTTAATGTGTGCCTGAACCTCCTCATGTAGATGCTTGATATGTTCAGAAAATTCTTCAACTTCAACACTTGTCTTCTCCCCTTGTTCTATCTTCCTCAATTTTGGTGCAGTCCTTGGGCTACTTCCATATACAATTTGGAACAGTGATCTACTAGTACTCCTATTTACAGATTTATTGTAAGAAAAATCCGCTTGTGGTAGAATCAAATCCCATCCCTTAGGCTTATCCCCAACTAAAAATCTCAGCAAATTGCCCAGACTTCTGTTTACCGCTTATGTTTGGAAGTCAATCTGCAGGTGATGTGTGGAACTAAATTTCAAGTATGTTCTCAACTTCTTCCACAATGTCCTCCAGAAATACCCCACAAATTTAGTATCTTTGTTAGAAACTATACTCCTTGGGAGGCCATGTAGTCTTACCACCTCTATGAAAAAAAAGACTACAATATGGATAGCATCATGATTTTTGTGGCATGGAATGAAATGTGCCGTTCTGAAGAACCTATCAACCACCACAAATAATGAGTCATTACCCCTTTGTGTCCTCGGCAATCCAAGAACAAAATCCATACTTATGTCCTCCCATGGCTTTGATGGAACAGGGAATGGCTGATATAGTCCAGTATTGTGACTAAATCCCTTGGCCACTTGACAAACCTGACAACTCTATACAAACATCTTCACATCCTATGAAATTTGAGGCCAAAAATAATGTTCTTTGAGAATGGCAATGGTCTTATCTCGACCAAAATGTCCTGTCATCCCTCCACTTTGTTTCTCCTTAATCATATTTTCCCTCATCGAACTCCTTGGATTGCATAATTGACTGCCCTTAAATAATATACCAGCTTGAATCAGATAGTCTAACCACTTAGTTCTGTCTACAACAACAGGCTCTTTACAAGGTTTCCATGCTTCAACAAAATCAGGATCCTCAGGGTACAGATTTGTGAGTTCATCAAACCCAACTACTTCAACCTGCATTACTATAAGTAACAACTATCTCCTACTTAGTGCATCTACAACCCTATTAGATTTTCCACTTCTATGCTTCAACACAAATGTATAGCTCTGCAAGAACTCTACCCACTTTATATGCCTCTGATTCAATTTACCTTGGCTATTTAGGTACTGTAATGCCGGATGATCATTATTCAAAACAAATTCCTTTGGAAATAAATAATGCCTTCATTTCTTTAAGGCCTGAACTATTGCATAGAACTCTTGATCATAAACATAATAATTTTTTTTTGCATCATTCAATTTTTTACTAAAATATGCAATAGGCTTAACTTCTTGGCTCAATACAACCCCAATAGCACTACCACTAGCATCACAATCCACTTGGAACACCTTTCTAAAATCCAGAAGTGCCAACATAGATTGTTCTATCACCTTCTTCTTCAGCAATTCAAAACTTCTTGCAGCTGCTACAGTCCATTTGAACTCTTTTCTATCCCCTCTTATTGTGTCAGTCAGGGGTGCACACATGCCACTGAAATTCTTAATGAATTTCCTGTAAAAACTAACTAAACCATGAAATGATATCACCTCAATAGAAGACCTTGGAGTAGGCCATTCCAAGATGGCTTTTACCTTCTCTAGATCCATTTTAAGACCTTCAAGTGATATAACAAACCCTAAGTAGACTAACTCCCTTTTTGCAATGATACACATCTTCAGATTAATTAACAGTTTCTCTTCTCTTAACCTTTCAAGGACACTACAAATATGCAATAAATGTTCTTCCAAATTATTTTTGAAAATTAAAATATCATCCAAATAGACGATAACAAATTTTCCCAAGAACTTCTTAAGTACCTCATTCATAAGCCGCATGAAGGTGCTTGGGGCGTTTGTCAATCCAAAGGGCATGGCTAACCACTCATAAAGACCCTCCTAGGTCTTGAAGGTTGTTTTCAACTCATCTCCTTCTTGTATCTGTATTTGATGATAGCCACTCTTGAGATCTATTTTTGTGAAGTACTGAGCTCCACTCAAGCAGTCCATAAGATCATCCATCCTTGGCAAAGGAAATCGGTACTTGATGGTTATCCTATTTATGGCTCGAGAGTTTGTACACATCCTCCACTCTCCATCCTTGATTGGTGCTAGTACTATAAGTACTACACATGGACTCAGCCTCTCCCGAATCAAGCCCTTCCACAATAACTCCTGGACCTGTCTGCTTAGCTCCTCAATTTCAATAGGAGTCATCCTGTGAGCAGCCTTGTTAGGCAAACTAGCTCCTGGGATTAAATCTATCTGATGACTAATTTGCTTTACTGGTGGCAATCCTTCTGGAAAATTATCAGAGATGATATCTCCAAACTCACCTAGTAAATTTGAAACTTCAAGTGGTATTTCACTACTACCTTCTTTATCTTTCCTTGGGATCAAAGCATAGCACATACGTTGATGTTTCATGCCATCTAAAAACTTCCTTCCATCAACAAGACAAATCCTAGCACTGCTACATACCTTTTCGCCTTCCTTTTTCATGGACTATAGTTTGTGGTGAACTCCATCCTTTGTTAGAGAGCATGTGTTTGCGTGACCATCATGTATTACATGCCTATCAAACTACCACAGTCTATCGAACAATAGATGGAAAACATCCATTGGAATAACATCACAGAGAACTTCATCATGGTAACTCCAAATTTTGAATTTCTCTAAACATTGTTCACTTACCAGGACCTTATGATCATCTTTCACCAAGCAATCCAATAGGGCTGGGGGTGTTTCTCCCTCTTGATCTTAAGCTTAGAGACCATCTCGTCCGATACAAAGTTATCAGTGCTACCACCATCAATGATCACATCACAACATTTATCCTCACATTTGAACCTGGTACGAAATAAACTCCTCCTTTGTCCTGTCTCAATCTCACCACTTAGTACGACCCTTTCATTCACTAAAGTGATGATTGTGCATCCTCTGGATGTGATGATTGTTCATCCTCATCCAAATGAGAAAACCCTAGCTTGACCTTTAGCTCTCCTATCTATCTTTCCTTATCATTGAGGGCATTCAAAGGCACAATGACCTTCTTAATTGCAATGGAAATAGTTACCACAAAATCCTCCTATTCCATGTCCATGTCCTCTACCTCTTCCTCTCTAATTTCCAAAGTCTTTATCACTAGGGTGGTTGAAACCTTCGCTATTTTGGTTCCTATTAGTACCCACATTTTCATTTTTCTTTTGGGTTTCATTTTGGCCTCCAGGTGACCTACCACTACCCCTTCTTTCTTGACCATGGCCTCTTTGTCTCCCTTCAAACCTCTTATTTATCTTCTCTTCAACTCATAGGGCAAACTGGTATGCCTCTTCAACATTGGTCATTCTTACTAGACTTAATTTCTCCTGGATGCTAGGTCGCAACCCATTGATATAACGAGCAACCTTCTCCTTATTTGCTTCTACATGCCCCACTCTAATCAGAAGTCTATAAACTCCTCTGTATATTCTTGGACTGATTTTCCTACTTGCTTTAACCCATGCATTTTCTTAAACAAATCAACCTCATAGTCAACAGGGATGAATTGCTTCTTCAATTTGTCCACCATACAATCCCACCTTGTGATCATCTCCTTCCCTCTTCTGTTTCTTTCTAATTGAACCTCTTGCAACTAGATTTTGGCATGGCCTTTCAGTTTGGCCTTTGCAAAATTAACCCTATTTGGATCCCTCATATCCTCATACTCAAAGTATTCTTCCAGTTGATCGATCCAATCGATCAACTCATCAGATTTCAAATTTCCTGAAAATACACCCACATCAATTGTAGGTCTTTTCCCAAACTTAGTAATGGCCCTAAAAAACCTTTCCTGTACCTAATTCAGAACTTCCCCATCAAATTCCCCTTCTGGTTCAATTTCATCTTCTTCATTTTCATCCTCACTTTCATTCGCTACGACAACATTCATTCCTCTATGGAGCTCCTCCTGCAATGCTTGTACCTACCTTTGGAGGGCTCTAACCTCCTCGAGACTAATTGCTCCAGCCCTTCCACCACACTCTCTTCATGGAGGCATCTTCTTAACTCAGACCAATAACCACACATTCCTGGTGCAAACTGTCTCATAGTCAGCACTCTGTCTACACACTCAGGAAAACCAGCTCTGATACCACTTGATGGGGACACGACCCAAGCATAGAATGGACACAACAGGAAAGGGAAAATTTTATTAACTATAAAAATATGCTAGTACATGTAATATAGAGAAACAGACTCCAAAGCATGCCCTATGGGCTTACAATAGCATAAATCTAGAGATAAATTCTTCTCCCAGTACCTTCTCTCAAACTCCACTCCGAATTGTCGTTTACAATGCCAAAAATGTTCTTAAATAGAACCTAGAGGGTTAAGGATTAGGAATTCATTCTAGAAAGTTCTAGTAGGCATCCACGGACCAAATAGAAGCCCCCAAAAGCCACGTTAGAAGTCAGCACAAAACTAGAAGAATCTAGAAATGGTAATCGAACTTTCAGGAGGCATAACTTTTGAACCGTAGCTCCGATTGACAAACCGTTTACATTTCTAGAAAGCTCTCGAAGCGCTCTATAGCCCTATGGATGAGATTTTCTCTTCCCTCATTTTTTTTTCCATATTCAAGGTCATTTAATGCACCTATCCTGACTTTGAAGCATTTTGAGGAGGTCTCCAGAAACTAAAAAATTGCGATAACTTTCAAACTATGGGGCCTTTTGACCTGATTCTTTTCTTGGGATGCTCTAAATTACAATTACATTCATCTAACCAATTTAAACCTTCTAGTTCACCAAAATGATTGCTCAACTGCATACTACTAGTTTTCTAGCATTTACACGTATCCCAAGGTGATTAAAAACTCTAACCCAGAACACTGATAGTGGAACTGTGAGAGTTGAAACCTTTATTTGACCCAAATGGGTATCTAGAAATTAAAACACATGAAACAGAAACTAATTCTAAGTACATTTTTTTGGTTGACACAAGATTGCCCTTATACCTCTAATTGCTCTTGCATCACATATGTCATCATGTAATGGGTCAAAGGGTATGATAGGTCAACGTATGACCCAATTTGACCCATATGAACAATTCTAGGACCCCTAGGGACATATGTCGTCATTTAATTGATCAAAGGGGGTCATAGGTCAACCTATGACCCCTTTGACTCATATATTTTAACAATATACATATATCTGAATAAAATACATATTAATATAATAATATATATTAATAACAGATATATATATATATATTACGTTATTATATTTAATAAAAATATTACATTATTATATATATTAATAACACACATATTAATATAATAATATATAATACATATTATATTTAATGAAAATATTATGTTATTATATATATATTAATACCATACATATTAATATGTATAGTAAGAGTGATTCTCATATGTCCCTAGGGGTCTTATGGACATATGTCATCATGTAATAGGTCAAAGGGGGTGATAGGTCAACCTATCACCCCCTTTGACCCATATGAACAATTTTAATATGTCCCTAGGGGTCCTAGGACCCCTAGGGACATATGTCATCATTAAATGACTCGTGGGGGGTTATAGGTCACCCTATGACCAACTCTTATCCATATTAACAATTCTAATATATCCCTAGGGGTCCTAAGACACCTAGGAACACATGTCATCATTTAATGGGTCGAAGCCCTTTGACCCATAAGAATAAAATATGTCCCTAGGGGTCTTAGGAACCCTACAGACATATGTCATCATATAATGTGTCAAAGGGGGTCATAGGTCAACCTATGACCCCTTATGACCCATAAGAGTGATTCTCATATGTCCCTAGGGGTCCTAGAGACATATGTCATCATGTAATGGGTCAAAGGGGGTCATAGGTCAACCTATGACCCCCCTTTGACTCATATGAACAATTCTAATATGTCCTTAGGGGTCCTAGGACCCCTAGGGACATATGTCATCATTTAATGGGTCAAATAGCGTCATAGGTCAACATATGACCCCCTTTGACCCATATGAACAATTCTAATATCTCCCTAGGGGTCCTAAGACCCTTACAGAAATATTAAAATTGTTCACATGGGTCAAAGGGGGTCATAGGTTGACCTGTCACCCCCTTTGACCAATTACATGATGATATATATCCCTAAGGGTTCTAGGACCCTTAGAGACATATTAGAATAGTTAATATGGGTCAAAGGGGGTCATAGGGTGGCCTATGACCCCCTTTGACCTATTAAATGATGACATATGTCCCTAGGGGTCCTAGAGGTTGTATTAGAATTATTCCTATGGGTCAAAGGGGGTCATAGCTCCCACAACCTATTAAATGATGGCATATGTCCGTAGGGGTCCTAGGACCCCTAAGGACATATTAGAATGGTTAATATGGGTCAAAGAGGTTCATAGGGTGACCTATGACCCCCTTTGACCCATTAAATGATGATATATGTCCCTAGGGGTCCTAGGACCCCTAGTGACATATTATAATTGTTCATATGGGTTGAAGGGGGTCATAGGGTGACCTATTACCCCTTTTGACTCATTAAATGATGACATATGTCTCTAGGGGTCCTAGGACCCCTAAAGACATATTAGAATTGTTCATATGGGTCAAAGTGGGTCATAGGTTGACCTGTGACCCCATTTGACCCATTAAATGATGATATATCTCCCTAGGGGTTCTAGGACTCTGAGGAACATATTAGAATTGTTAATATGGGCCAAAAGGGGTGATAGATTGACCTATGACCCCCTTTGACCCATTAAATGATGACATATGTTTCTAGGGGTCCTCCTAGGATCCCTAAGGACATATTAGAATTGTTCATATGGGTCAAAGGGGGTCATAAGGTTACCCGTGACCATCCTTGACCCATTAAATGATGACATCTATCCCTAGGGTTCCTAAGACCCCTAAGAACATATTAGAATGGTTAATATGGGTCAAAGGGGGTCATTAGGTGATGTATGACCCCCTTTGACCCATTAAATGATGACATATGTCTCTAGGGGTCCTAAGACCCCTAGGGACCTATTAGAATTATTCATATGCGTCAAAGGGGGTCACAAGGTGACCTATGACCCGTCACGACCCATTAAATGATGACATGTCCCTTAGTGGTCCTATAACCCTTAGGGACATATTATAATGGTTAATTGGAGTCAAAAAGGGTCATAGGTCCCCTTTGACCCATTAAATGATGACATATGTCTCTAGGGGTCCTAGGACCCCTAGGGACATATTAGAATTGTTCATATGAGTCAAATAGCATCATAGGGTGACCTATGACCCCCTTTGATGCATTAAATGATGACATATGTCCCTAGGGGTTGTAGGAACCCTAAGGACATATTAGAATTGTTCATATTGGTCAGAAGGGGTTATAGGTTCACCCTATGACCCCTTTTGACCCATTAAATGGTGACATATGTCCCTAGGGTTCCTAGGACCCCTAGGGATATATTAAAATTGTTCATATTGGTCAAAGGGGGTCATAGGGTGACATATGACCCCCTTTGACCCATTAATTGATGACATATGTAGAATACTATATATATATATACTATTAATATGATATTTATATACTAGTAATACTATTGTAGTATAATAGTAATAATAATAATAATATAAATAAACACTAAATATTAATACTATTATATCTATAGTAATAATAATAATAATATTGATACTATATATTAATACTATAGCTATAATTATATATATATATATATACTCTTATAGCTCTAATAGTATATATTAATACTAATAAACTAAAGTTAGTTTCCCTCCAATAATTATTATAATATTAATACTATTATAGAAAAGGTTATTTTGCCTCCAAATGTCATTGGAGAAAATCAGATATCCAATTTTTCCTGGCACTAATTTTGAACATATCCCTATCCCTACAGACTTGACAACATCACTTTTTCAGTTCTTTTTTCATGGGTTTTGCATAAAAGTTCATTTTGGGGCTCAACCAATTGAAAAAAATTCAAAAATATAACCTTAGGTGTTCCAATTTGTCATATGAATGGGGAATAGAAGTCGTGGAAAGGATATACGGAAAAGGAAGATATCCAATAAAGACATTGCAGCATATAGGGAAAGAGACAAAATGGAACATTGAAGAAAAAGACAAGGTATGCTAAATATCAGTCAAGTTGACGATGAATTAGTCGAAGGTGAAATCATAGAGTCAGATAATGAATATGTATAGTTGGGGAATGAAAATGTACCTATTGAAAATGATAATGTCAAAATTAAAAATTTAGAGAATGAAAATTTTGAAGATGAAATGCTACCAAGTCATAATCCAAATTGCATAATTGACCATGTCAAACATGATAATGCACAAGAACCTAATGCACAAGAACATTACATATCTCCTAATTATAATCAACATTAAGGTTCTAAAACACCAAAATGGATAATTGAAATTGATGAAATGATTATTACTAGTTTGGAAGGGAAAATATAAAAAAGAACCATTCGATTATGGGCTTCAAGACTATATCAGATATTTTTTGGCAATAAGACAGTGGTACAACAATTGTAGATTTTCATGCACTTATTAAAGATGCAAAAGATGAGACCTATGCTTTCCAAATTGAAGATTTGTGTCAATAAAAGGCTAGAAAGAAATGCCATTATTGTGAAGAATCTTTTCAGTGCTCTCAATAGCATTGGGAAAAATAGCATGGGGAAGGATAACAAAGCTACTCGAAGGGTTATTACAACCTCTTTGGTAAGAAATCATTTGAGAAAGGGTAGATATATGAAACAAACTTGTATTGATTTGAATCTAAATTGTACTACTTTGAGAAGAGCACTTAGTTAATGAGAGAAAATTGATGATCCTCTTCAAAATGAAACATGGGCATTTGGTGGGAGACTTCCACATTTTGATAAGAAGCTATCCAATGATGTGAAGGAAGAAATTACACAATTTTGGCACTCTAAGTCATGAGTATAACCCAATGCTAAAGATGTGTTAAAGTTGAGAATTGTCATTAGAGACCACACACCACATCCTAAACACTATTTGGAGGTAAGTCAAACTATTTTGTTCAAACAATTTAGAGAGAGTCATCCAAGTCTTCATATATCACAAAGGACTTTTGAATCTTTGAAGCCATTTTATTGTGTGCCACTCAAAATTCAAAATACATATTGTTTCAAATATCATGTTGAGTTTTCTATCCACCATGAGCTATTCCGGTCCATCCATTCTACTTTGCATAGTAAAGAAATGTTGGATGATTGTGGGGCTAGTGGGCTTCCAAAATCATCAAGAAACTTTCTAGATCAACTTTTATGTCATATAGTTGATGGTTGTTCCTTTTATAGAAATGCTTGCTTAAATTAGAAGTGTTCAGAATGTTGTGGCTTATCCAAGTTTGACACATGTTTCCATGAGTGGTGCAAACAAGATCTTGGAAAGAAAATAGTGAAAAAAGGGTATATGAAATGGTGAAATACACATTGAAGAGTGGGGGTGAGAGCTCTAGATGTGAATTGGTTGGAAAAGATATCAATGTGGCTAGTTTTATTTCAGATTTCAAGGAAAATTTTTTTACAAGTATGCAAGACATAGTCACAAGTCTCAGTGGTTGGATCAACAATTTAGAATGTGTAAGGAGAATTTTCCCATTAGTACTATTATATTAGTTGTTGATTTTACTAAGAACTACACATTGCAACCTCAAAATGAGACACAATCTCAGTATTACAACTCCATTCAGATTGTTATTTTTGTTCACATAACATATAGACATGCCCCTAATAGTGCGGAAGATAATCGAGAGATTATTAGAGATTATAATTTTTATATGAGTGATGATAGATCTCACTCTCACGAGTTTGTGCAACATTGTTTCCAGAATTATTCTAATTTATTACATGAGCATGAAATTGCTATGGATAGACATATCATTTGGTTAGATAATTGTATAGATCAATTCAAGAATGCTCACGTGTTTATTGGTTGTGTAGGATGCATGTAGAGAGAGGGATGCCTCATATTTGAATTTTTTTTTTAGTTTGACCATGGAAAAGGGGAACATGATGGAGCAGGGGCATGTGTGAAGATAGCTCTAGTTAAGGAGCAACTGAATATTTCAACAACAGAGCTTCTTGATGCTTGTAGCATTGTTGATTGGTGTAGTTTAGCATTATCATGGAGGGGACTCTTGATTCAGTGGTATGCAGGTTCTTTTGGTTGGTTAAGGAAGGGTCCATAGTTGATAGATCAGATTGTGCTACAGTGAGAGACTCATCAAAAATGCATTCATTCCAGACCTCTAATTCTAGTACATGGACCATTTGGACATGATAGCTAACTTTTTTTGTCCTAGTTGTTTTCAGTGTGATTGGGATCACTGTGAATCAATTGAGTGGGTGGACACATGGGCTCCACATTATATTACTCCATTCTCTATCATACCCTCTATTAGAAATGATGACATGGAAAGTTCACTTGAGCATAACCATCTATCAGATCTACTTCAGCCAGGACATGTCTTTGCATTGGTTGCACCATAGGGGAATGATAAGAAATTCGATTATTGGTGAGCACGTTTTGTAAGTGTAAAAAAAACTTGCACAACCGATAATAGATGATGATAGATTCAAATATCCTACTATTTCAGTGGTTATTGCTGGAACATGGCTGCGAACATACATACTTAGAAGGAACAAAATTCCTACATTCAAAGAATATCAGAAGCACAAAGTAATTCTCATATATTTGGATCTTATTATAAAAAAAAATGTAAGGAAGACCAACAGTAAAAGAATTTTTTACTATTGCTAATGCTGATCATGAAGCCCTATTGGAGACCCTAAAACAAAGAGAGGACCCTATTGGAACACTTGACTAGGTATATTTACTTATGTTATTTTCTTCATAATCATATTTGCATGTGATACAAGGCTATAAGGACAATTTTAAGAGCATTTATAACTATATCAAAGATAATTGCTTGTGAATATTTTATTACAAGTTTGGCTTTTTCCTTATTTGACATAAAGCTGACATTATGATGATTAAAACTATTTTTATCAAACTAATCAAATAAGAAAAATCTAGAAAGTATATATGAACAATTAGAATACTATGTGATTTGATTTTTTAAAATTTTTGATGTAATTCTTCCCAAATTTAATTTGAAAAAGATTCATTATTGCAATTTTCTATAGTTTTTTGGGCCTTATTGAAATGACCATGTCCATGACATGTATGACACTCAAATGTTATTTTCTCATAGTTTAGTTTTTGAGTGAGGACCACATCTTCTAGTCTTAGTCTAATTTTATGGCTTCACGGAGACCTTTAACTAGATCTAATTCCTAAAATCCAGTAATAGGATAGTATCTCTATAGAGGTCTTGATCAAGTTGCAAAGATTCCAATCTTGTTAATTTTATTGTGAGTTTTATTCCACTATAACACGCAGATTCAAATACTCAATGAAACACCAAACATTCAATACTCTCTTGATATAAGGTTAGCTCTCATGCTAAGATTTCTAAGTAAGATCATGAAATAATTTTAAGTTTCCTTTAATTGTGGATGTCCACTTAGTGAAATAATGTGATTTTCTAGTAATCACTTGGGTGACTTACACTATTGAGTTGAGTACTTTCACTAACTCACCACACAAGGCACTCCTACCATCAACAAGAGGCTAATGATCTAGTTTATATTTGAATTGAGAAAGTGCATCCATAATTCTTTCATCCAACAAAACTAATACTAAAAAACATGAAATGAAATTTAAAGCTAAGTGAGGAAATAAGGATCACTAATACATTTGGTACCAAATTGCAATGGTAGTGCCGTTGTAGTTTTTCTGTCACAACCTTGTCATCATCTCAATTGCAATGGTCTATTGTCAAAATTGTGATGATGATAAGGTTGTGATAGAAAAATTGCAATGGCACTGCCATTGCAATTTGGTACCAAATGTATTAGTGGATCATTATGCAATAATGCAAACTTGAAGCAAGACATATTGGGTTCTTTGGAAATCATGCATTCTAGGAAGGTTGTTGGTGAGTGCTCCATGGAATCATTCACCCATCCTACCTTGTCTCAAAACTTGATCACAACAATTTTCCATACAATTCACAACAATGAAAAGTAGAGCAAATTTGGCATTTAATTGGCAACAATTCTCCAATAGCCTTGGTTTAAAAATGAGAGGGTTGGGGATTTAAATAGGAGCCTCCATTATAATGAACTAACAAGATTGATTTGAAAACAATGATCTAGATTAATACATTACAAGCTCTAATTAGGAGAACCAAAAATAGCCAAAATATGAGCCAACGAAAAACATTCAATCACCCAAGGACCAATAAGAAACAAGGAAGCCACCTAGTCATCATTCAACTTATCATCCAAGATGTATACTCCTCTCTTCGTCTCCCTTTAAGACAAACCAATGAACTTGAACAAAACATCACTAAGTTCCTCCATTTCAATGCTGGGAAGCCTATTATGTTGTGACTCTATGACCTCTAACTTCTCCATGTAATCTTTATCTTAATTCCATCTCCTTATTCTTAGGAATTTTTTATTATTCTAGGACTTCTTTCTTTTGGATAGGTGGACTTCACGATGCTTGAATCCTTGATATTTCCACCTTCATCGTTTGAAATTCTTCTTTTTTATCTTCATCTTTGGGTTTGATCCTTGAAGAAATCCCTTGCATGCATTAAAATCTTCCATGGCATATTAAATCCATTTCCTTGCACAACTTGATCATCATCGGGATCACTCCGTTGATGGGAATCTTATCCTTGCATTCTTTTGTGCCCTCAACATCAAACTTTTCTTTATGTCCTTGTTCATGCTCCTAAGCTCACTTTTGTGGTAGATCCTCAAACATTCTTGGTGTACTTGTTTGATCCTTACAAAAAATTGATGTAAATAGAGACAAGTTGATCTCCTTGTAAGATAGTCTTTGTTCTTCAAACATTTAAGTTTTTGACCAAGTGTAAAGTTGACTTGCATTGGGATACATGAATGCCTATGAATTTAATCCTTGAACTTGTCCATGGACCTCTTTAAATCCAAACTTGTCTCATGTTTTTGACTAGTTAAGGTTTTGTCTTGGGATAATTCCTTCAGCTTGATCTTTGAATTTTATTTCCTTTGCTCCACTTTCAAAGTGTATTATCTTGAAGTATTTTCCTTTGAACTCAAATTCTTTTGACAAGTCCCCTTTCATTTCTTTCCTTAGCCTTGAGCTTGAACTCATGTTTTACCTTGCTTCATTCTCTTCCTTGTGGCTATCCTTGATTTTCCTTAAAGAGGGTAGTGTTTGTGAGTTGATTCATGTTTATGGTGATAAAACATACATGTCTAAATTTTTAATTAGTCCAAGAAGGGTTGGCACACATGAGATTGGTGATGCCCTAGGAACAAGGGTTTTGAGAAGGTGAATTGGGGATTTTGGGGTTAGGGAGCCGATAAATTGGTTCTTAGTCCAATAACATTAATGAAATACAGGGAACATTAAGGTAAAGCACCTAATCATTTTTCTTTTCTTGGTGTAATAAGGTCTAGGTATAGATCTAATGATCTCCCCATGACCATCCACATTTGTAATGGATACAAAACCCCATGGTGCAACTATAAGCCTTGGCCACCAATTGGTCCAATAAAGTGGATTTTTTGTAAATTCCTTGTTTTTTAGGTAAGTCTAGATATTTAAAAAATTATTAGGGTACCTAGGAGTTTTTAGAGTCCATTTGCAATCAAATTTAGAATAAAACTTGTCTTAGCACAAAAATTGCAAAAAGTTACTTAGCAACTTTTGCAATTTTCTTGACAACTTTCCAAAATCTAACTTCTAATTGCTAGAACTATTCAAATCATTAGTGCCATTAGCTTTGAGTGGGCAAGTGAACCCTAGTGACACCCTTTTTCTAGCCATGAAGACCATCCATCATTCGCAGCTACCTAGTACCGAGGAGTCCCAAAGGTTCTCTAAGTGCGTTTTGAGGTTGATCTTCTGATGGTCATAACTCAGAGCTCGTGAGGGCTATCAATGAACTGTTGAATGCTACAAGACAGTGATGTTGAGGCCTCAAATAACCTATCTCATTTTCAAGAGACCACATTCCATTTGGATTCGATACATCAATCTCGTTGGATGCCAAAATTCACAGTGTGCCTCAGTTCATACGTGCACCATTGCGTAACTTTGAAACTGCTGATCTTGGCATCAAATCATTAGTTTCATTAGATCTGGGTGGGTGGGTGAACCCTAGTCACATGCTTGTTCTAGGCATAGAGACCATCCATCATCCACGGCCACCCTGTACCAAGGAGGCTCCAAGGTGCTATAAGTGCATTTCGAGGTCAATCTTTCGAGGGTCATAACTCGGAACTCGTGAGGGATATCAATGAACTATAAAATGGTACAAGATGGTGATGTTGAGGCCTCTAATAACCTATCTCATTTTTGAGAGATCACATTTTTTTTGGATTCGGCACAATGATCTCCCTCGATGCCAAAACTCGCAGTGTGCCTCAGTTCATAGGTGCACCATAGCGCAACTTTGAAACCGATGATCTTGGCATCAAATCATCAGTGCCATTAGCTCTAAGTAGGTGGGTGAACCCTAGTGATACCCTTGTTCTGGCCACAAAGACCATCCATCATCTGCGCCCACCCCATACCAAGGAGTCCCCAAGGTTCTCTAAGTGCATTTTGAGGTTGATCTTTCGAGGGTCATAACTTGGAGCTCATGAGGGCTATCAATGAACTATCAAATGCTACATGACAATGCTGTTGAGGCCTAAAATAACCTATCTCATTTTTGAGAGATCGCATTTCATTTGGATTTGGCACAATGATTTTTCTCGATGCGAAAACTCATAGTGTGCCTCAGTTCATAGGTGCACCATAGCATAACTTTGAAAAGGCTGATCTTGGCATTGAATCGCCAGTGTCATTAGCTCTGAGTGGGTGGGTGGACCCTAGTGACACCCTTTTTCTAGCCACAGAGACCATCCATCATCTGCAGCCACCCCGAACTGAGGAGTCCTCAAGGTTCTCTAAGTGCATTTTGAGGTCGATCTTCCAAGGGTCATAAATCAAAGCTCATGAGGGCTATCGATGAACTGTTAAATGTTATAGGACTGTGATTTTGAGGCCTAAAATAACCTATTTCATTTTAAAGAGATCACATTCCATTTGAATTTGGCACAATGATCTTGCTCAATTCAAAAACTTATAGTGTGCTTCAGTTCATAGGTGCACCATAGCATAAATTTGAAACTGCTGATCTTGGCATCAAATTGCCAGTGCCATTAGCTTTGGGTGGGTGGGTGAACCCTAGTGACACCCTTGTTTCATCCAAGGAGACCATCCATCATCCGCAGCCACCCCGTACCAAGGAGTCCCCAAGGTTCTTTAAGTGCATTTTGAGATCAATCTTCTGAGGGTCATAACTCGAAGCTCATGAGGGCTATCAATGAACTATCAAATGCTACATGACGATGATGTTGAGGCCTAAAATAACCTATCTTATTTTTGAGAGATCACATTTTTTTTGGATTCAACACAACAATCTCACTCAATGCCAAAACTCGCAGTGTACCTCAGTTCATATGTGCACCATAGCATAAATTTGAAATCGTTGATCTTGGCATCGAATCATCAGCACCATTAGCTCTAGGTGTATGGGTAAACCTTAGTGACACCCTTTTTCTATCCATAGAGGCCATCCATCATCCATGACCACCCCGTATTGAGGAGTCCCCAAGGTTCTCTCAGTGCATTTTGAGGTCAATCTTCTGAGGGTCATAACTCGAAGCTCGTGAGGGCTATTGATGAACTATTGAATGTTATAGGATGGTGATGTTGAGGCCTAAAATAACCTATCTCATTTTCAAAAGATCACATTCTATTTGGATTCAGCACAACGATCTCACCTGATGTGAAAACTCGTAGTGTGCCTCAGTTCATAGGTGCACCACAACATAAATTTGAAACCACTGATCTTGGCATTGAATCATCAGTGCCATTAGCTCCAGGTGGGTGGGTGAACCCTAGTCACACCCTTGCTCCAACCATAGAGACCATCCATCATCAACAGCCACCTCGTACCAAGGAGTCTCTAAGGTGCTCTAAGTGCATTTCGAGGTCGATATTTTGAGGTACTTATATGTCTTATGTTCCTATTATTATCTGTATAAGTAACACATCTTTTTTATGTTATTACAGTTCATGTTTAAAAACAAAATATATGTTAAAAGCATTTGGTTAGCTCAACCACTCAAAATAAGACTTTTCCAATGCTAAGGACGTTGAGAATAAATATTGAATTCATATGATATTAATTTTTTAATGGGCTAGTGAATTGACTTATTTTGATCTTGAAAATTTTATGGTTAAATAGGTTTTGAGTTAGAGTAGTGCAATGATGGTGATTTTTAAGAAGTTTTTTCATCTATATTAGCATTGCCAAAATGCAATAGTTGTTAAATAGACCATACATTCTTATAAGTCATAAATCTGTACAAACCACTACTCATATAATATGAATCAATAATAAAAACTTGAACTGTAATATACCATTTATTAATAATGAACATATCAAAATTGACCAGCATATCCATAGACAAAGTACTCAAATATATATCAAAATACATAGATCCATATACAAAATGTGGCTGGTCATGCCATCAGAATGTGTATAATATCAATGTTTCTATATACAATGTGGCATATTCCATCTCAAAATGTCTCACAATGCATCCTACGACAACTATACTATCCTAGGTGCTAGTGGATGATCAAAATACAACCTCTTCACTACATTAGGTGGATCAGATGCCTCCTACATAAACAAAAATGAAAAACCCAAAGTTAGACTACTAAATTTATATGATTCTTTGTATCTAACATTGAATTACTCAAATGCATAATGATCCTTTTTGTAATGAATATTTATACTATCAAAATTTCATAATAAATACCTCTCTCATCGACATCCTGCACTGGTTAGGAGTCCTCTCATATGCCCTCGGCAATGCTTCTACCTCTTTGATTGTGGGTTGTATATGTTCACATATGTTTGTCAGATGAATCTACAATTTAAACTATAACATTATAATTCATAACTTGCTAAATTTATAACATATTTAATCATAAATTCAAACTACAACTTACTATTGTAAGCTCCTCCTCAGGAGAGAGTGCCTACATCATCAAATCTACATAATTCTCCCGTCGGACCTCATGTGGACTAGGAGTCTCCTATGAGATACAAAATAGTAGTCCTTAATATCATGGAAATCAGTTTTGAATTTATTTATGAAGATAAGGATAATAAAATATAAATGATACTTATACATATAATGGGGCTCTCAGTGCGAATGGAAATCCCTGATGGTCTATGACCCAAAATTTGTACATGCTCATCGCTAGTAGCCACGCCCTATATATAATAAAGAATGCAATTAAATGGGATTACCAAAAACATGTTAGAAGAATGCATCAATATTTAATCAAATAGAAATAACCTAATTACCTTTCCTTTGTCAATGCACACTGGCTCACCCTCTGCACTTTGTCCCCCCGAGATAGCTTCTATCTCAAGGCAAAATGAAATGGCCGAGAGCATGGCATCATCAATCTGTCCGAGCTCCTCCTTGGTCATCAACTAAACATGAATGAAGATCACATACATATAAAAGTCAATATGGCTTAAAAATTAAAATTAGTCTATTATAAAAATTAACTTTAAATTTCATGTCATAAATAAAAAATGTATACACATATCGACATTGAAGGAGTCCATGCCTCTGCATTCCCCTCCTCTCTCGCATCAGGGTTTGTAGCCTCGACATGTGTGTCAGGTGTATCCTCGTCTAATATAAAATGATACTTAGGAAGATCACCTATGGGACCCAGGCAAATATTCTTGCATGTAATGCAAGTGTGAGGCACAAAAATGTGTGATGAGCTAGTTGATGATGAACTAGCACTAGCATCATCAACACGAGGAGGCAAGATTGACCTAGCCTAAGATATCATGAGGCTACTCAGCCTAGGAATGGCTCTAATGGTCTGAGAGCTAGCCTTTGTCATAATATTTTGATGGTGCACTCGAGGAGGAGGGGAGATATCAGTGGGGGGGACAAAAGTGCCATCTTTCTTTTTCTAGGAAGAGAGTCTATCCTGAGGAGCTCATAGTCCTAAGCCCATCTTGGGCTTCATCCTCCAATAGTTCACTTTAAGTTTCAACACAAATTCTGCATATAATTTTTTAAGGAAATAAAATGGTATGTCTAAATTTCTATGTGGAGGGATATCAAAGACCATCCACCAATGATCCCAAAAGTTTTCAAGTATGGCATCATTTGTGCACCATTTAATGGATAGTTTGGATTTTTTTAGGTCGACTCCTAGACCCATTTTCGGGTTTGCAAAAAGGCTAGAAAAATCTTCTTTAGTTATGTTGAGGGCTGCAACCTCATCATAGTCCAAACCATCATCAAACATCACGTGCATTTCATCACGCCAACGAAGAGCAGCATTTTGTTGGTTCATAAGGGTTTCAATGTTATCCACTATGGTGTTTAATGTGGATAACATTAGAGCCAATGTGGGTATATAATTATATGTCCCATGCAAACCTCTCAACTTGGTGAGGTTTTCATTTATCAAATTCTCTATTTCAGGAGGGTTTTGAGGGGGTAGAGGATCATTTGGTGGATGATTTTTTGGGGGTACTAGATCATTTGGTGGGGGGTTATGAGGAATATTATTTCTTGCCTCAGTGTCATCATTCTGATCAGCCATTGTAAAACGTAATATATATTTTTAAAAACCTTAATTTTAACCATTTTTTTCAAAAAAAACCTAGATTCAACTAAAACAAACAAAATTATGCAAAAATCTGGGTATGTGCAGGATCATGGTGTACCAAACTATGGCCTTAAGTGGCAGTGAAAAACCAGCAAATCAGGGTTATGTCAAATTGACACATAATTTTAAAGTGGTTCTGTACTTTATATCAAAAATGTGTAAGAAAATAATCTATAGGAAATTGAATCTAGTTTCTAAACTACAAGGCCTTATCTGGAGAAAAAATTATTTGATTGGTCAAAAGTTTGGATTTTAATGTAGTACTACAAAAATTTCAGGGCAAAAATAAAAAGTAGGTGTATGTCTGACCACCTTAATCATACTCAAATGATAATATTTTTAAATATAAAAAGTAGACTCATGCTTGGATGTGACACATATTTTTGGCAATTTTTATTCCAAATAAATAATTAATTATGAATTTTCTACTATACTATTTTCAGAATTTAAAAACTCCTGTGTTTGACCACCTTAACTAGTTCAAAAAAAAATCAAAATTAAGTTTTTTTTTATCTTATACTAGTCAAAACATAGAATGTGACGCATCTTTTGGATTTCACAAATCTTATACGGTTTGAAAGTTATAGCTATTTTTCAACCAGTATGTCAATCAGCACTTTGTAGCTAACTCCATTAGAAAATAAGTAATAATTACTTACTGAACTCGTAATTTGATAAAACTTACATTTATGAAAAGCTAAGAACATTCTTATGAAACCCTTTTCATTACATCAAATTTTGGTTAAAAAAAAGTTGTCAGCTACATGCTTGAAGTAAAAAACACATAAGAACATGCCAAAAACACATTTTTGGGATGTTTTAAAGATGACCATATAAGGTTGGTATTGAAAGATATGGTAGGAATTATAAAGGTATTAATTATTTTCATTTAGTATCAGGATGGGTGGGAAAAAAGTGGGAATAGATTTTGAAATTCTTTGAGGCATTTCAGAACTACATATTTTTCAGATCGACACTTTTTGGCACACCATGATCCGACACATACCCATCTATTTAATTTAGATTAAAAATGAGTGGAAAAAAAGAAAAAACCTACTTGGATATCCGATATCTGATATTGTATCTAATATCTGGTCGCCCTTGCAAATTAGCCCCTTGAAATACCAAAAAACAATGCCTGTGGGTCTGTGTTTTTTTTTCTATATGCAGCAGATATTGGATTTCTGATATGTAGCAATATATTATATATATTATATATAACATATTACATTATATTATATTTTATATTATACTATATTATGATATTATATTATTATATATTATAATATTAAATTTTATATTATATTATTATAATATAATACATTATAACATAATATTGTTATAATATAATTTTATAATAATATAATAATAATATTATTATATAGTATATTATAGTATAATAAATATATAATAATAATAATATTATTATTATTATATTATTATAATATTATATTATAACAATATTATATTATAACAATATTATATTATAATGTATTATATTATACTATTATAATATAATATTTTTATATTATTATGATATAATAATAATATTATTATATTTGTCTATTACGTCGACTATCGGATACCCAATATGCATTCGGATATCCGATAAGGCTCGGCCTTACCTTCCAAGTTTGGTACCTGGATAGGTGGGAAAAAGTCAGAGTAGATTTTGAAATGCTTTTAGATGTCTTCAAACTCTATTTTTTTCACATCGCCACTTTTTGGCACACCATGATCTTGCACATACCCAACAATGAAAAACTAAGTCATCATTGTCTTTGGGATGAAATGGAGTTCTTTGATGCATTTTCTATAGAGCTTGTGCTTAGAGAGAAAAATACTAGAGTTAATTCCTTTGCAATGTTAGCATTATTACTATTACCTCACGTAGGTTTCATAGAAGATAGATATATGTGATCAAGACCATATATAGACCAAACATCCATGATAATTAAGATCGCTAGGAAGTCTTAAGGAATGATGGAAAATTAAAAACTTAATAGAGAATCCATAAATATATATGGGAGCCAATTTAAAAATTTCTGAACATGTACATATAAAGTGAAGGAACAATTAGGAAAGAGCATTTAAATAGAAATATTGCAACAGAAAGGGAAATTAACAAATCAGGGAATGGTGTTAGTATTAAAATTATTTTGTAGAAAAGATGAAAAGTTGGAGGGTCACATGTTTTCACCACCCATAGATGTGGCATAATTTGAGAAGTTAAGTTTGGGATTAAAAGAGAAACCAAGATGGGTGTCCATAGGTAAAGATCTATCCAAATAAATGAAGTGTGAACTAAAAAAAATATTGTTAAAGTTCAAAGATACATTTGCCTTGTCTTATGATGACTTGAAAGGATTTTAGACATGGATAGTTTCAGCAAAAAATCCCACTAAAATATGTCACAACTCCTTTTAGCTAGCATGTAATGAATTATAACTTGATAGTAGCCAAGACAACAAGAAGAGATGTAGAAAAAATATTGAAATAAGAAATTATTTATCCTATTTAGTAATCTAGTTTGACTGTAAATATATTACATGTATGAAAGAAAAATCGGGAAATGAAAATTTATTTTGACTTCCAAAACCTATATCAAGTGAGTTTGAAAGATATTTATTCCTTATCAATGACGGACCATTTTATTAAAACCTTCACAAGATCTAAAATGATGTCTATATTTGATAGCTTCTCATACTACAATTAGGTAAGTATAGCAATAGAGGATCGCCAAAAAATGACTTTCACAACTCCATGGGGTACATTAACATAGAATATAATGCTATTTGGCTTGATTAATGTTGGTGCCACCTTCTGAAGTGAAATGAACTCTTCTTTCAAGGATCGGATTGTAAAAATCATTGTTGCATATCTTGATGATTTAACCCTATTCAAGTAAGAAAGATGAATGATCATTTGCACCTGATGTTCTACTTTAAGCTTCCACACCATTCATTACTCTAACTACTTAATTTATACAAATTCTTCAAATAATTAAAAATGCATGACATAAATCATCATAATCATTTACTTATTCCTTCTAGTTCTTATTTTCAAAATAAGAATTGCATAGATAACCATTTTATTTTACTTCTAATAAAAATATATTTCCATCTTTTCATATTGAGTCTACATGTATTTCAAAATGAAAGAAACATGAAATCATATAGAGTAAATTTATTTCAATTAATCATTTAAGAATAAAAGGTATTTTCTTTCATTGGAGAATTTAAAATTAGATAAAAATATTTACCTCAAATTATTTCCTAAACTACCCTCCCATTTATATTTCTTTTGATTTAGGATACTAGGATAATTAAAGACATCCACACTCCATATATGGTGTACTTTGATTAAAGGTTCTTATTTGCAAGGAATGGGTTGTAATAGGCACTTGGGAAGATTTAACTTGGAATTGGAAGTCAGGAACTTTAAGGGAATATAGATTACTTATTCATAATTTAGGCCTCTAAGAGGTGAGCCAAAGGTAATAATCAAGGAGAATGAGACCTCTCAATATATTAGGGAAGGTTAACCATAGAGTGTTTCCTTGAAGACGTCAAAAAGAAGAAATCCTTGGGAGAAGAAATCTAACTTAATTCATTCTATACAAAAAAGAGAAAATAGGATCATCCGAGAAAACATGGAGAAGACATTCCCAAAAAGGAGAGATTGTAGACTTAAAGAAGTTTCTCATGTCGCAGCACAAACTATGGAGGAAGTAGAGAAAATAAAACTAAAGAAGCAAATGAAATAATGTGTAGAGGGAAAAAGAAAATTCAACCAACCTCTATTGAGGAATAAAACTATGCTAGGAAAGGAGAGTAGAAACATAACTAGACCAAATATATACACAACTAAACTAGAAAATAAAGGAAAGAAAGAAAGGAAAATACCCATTCCATGAACCATGTAAAGCTCAAGTGCAAAGACTTTGTCACACCATGCTAGGAAAGAAAATTGATAACTAAGCCCTTACTAAGTTGCTCCCCTTTATAGAAGAAACTTCACCTAAGGGTACAAGAAACCAATGACCTACATAGGAAGGAATCAGATTAGTTAGGGTAGAGAATAGAGGAGGGCCCTCCTAAACTAGCTATCAACTAAAATTAAGTGGATCCCATAATTTGTGACCCATTAACTCAAGTGAATAGGAAGAAGGGAAAATTGCAACAATATTGCAAAGGAAACACATTGAATAAACAAGATGATGGAGGGATCTGAAGCACCCACCAAATTATTTATAAAAAAAACATATCTTTTTAAATCACAGTGCTAAGGACATAACAAGGACCTGAAAATAAATGTAAGAACGACACCAAAGAATTACACCCCCTCCCCCCAACCAATGATTGATAAGATAAGATGAGTTCTAAATCTTGCATCCCATCCATAATTTCTACTACTTTTAATCTATAAACTATCTCCATCCTTACTTTGTTTTATTTTGACTTTGTATTTTTACCATCATTAAATCTTATCATATTTTGTTGTAAAACATTGAGTCTAAGACCAAGATGTGGTCACAATATTAGAAAACATAGTTTTGTGTGCTAGGCTTGTTGTTTACTCTTTCAATCTGCCACTATTGTCTTTCAAAAGATCATTTTCTTTTTCTCAAAATTTATATAATTGTAAATCTCATCTACTTACAATACCAATATCATTTTTAAAAGAAAATTAATCTGCTTGTGTAATTGGTTTTGAGTTGGGTGATAACAAACTTCAATACCCAACTTTTACAGGTTTGGGATCTAAGGGATGGATTTCACAATGTAGGCGAATTTATTCTCTTCAAACAAATAATATTCTTTTTCACACTCTTCACTGGGACAGTGGGCTAATTTTCTTTAATTAGATCATGTTTCTTGCTATCTTCACATGGGCATTGATCCCAACAGTCACTAGATTAACTTGCTTCAATTAGATGACAATAGGTTTGTACACATTTTCATTGCACTATATACGCAGTGCAGATATTTGAATTGCCTCCTTCCTCCTTTCAACGAAGAGAAGAAATTCCAAGCCAAGCAAGATTAAACTAGATTCAAACCAGCTAGATTAACAACCCATGACACAATGAAAAGATCTTTGACAAGACTTAATGTTTCGTAATCGAGACATTTATTTGCCATCATCAGGATAACAGCTACATTGAACTATATGAATGCTGCCCATATTGTGCTAGAATAATTCTTTCACCACATTAATTATACTCAAGGACTGAAATCATAGAAAGAGAATTGATCAGAAGGAATGCTGAAACCCATGTTATCAACTCCATATGTGGTGTAACATATTTCAATTCTTGGTCTGTCATAGAAGGGAGTCCTTACGAAATCAACAATTCACCCATATCTATCTACTTCACCTTGAGAATGTGTCCCAAACTCTGAGATAGATAGTTGCTGAAATTAAAGTAATATGTTTCAAAGGAGAAGATTTACATTGGCGAACAACAAAAATCTGGCAAAGAAAGTGAAATTTTGGTAACAATGGAAATTTTTCAAGCTTGGCCTCTCATTGTTAATTTGCCCCGTCCCAAAATTTTGCAACCCTAATTACACGTCCGGTCTTTTCCAATCATTCATGTCTATTCAATCGCGTCTCTTAACCTATTACTGCGATCATATGTATTTATTAGCGAGCATGCTCATATTTAAGCAGGTAAGAAAATGGCAGGAGACGGTCCTATTCCAAGATATGTTGTCATGTGTCGTTTCACTTTGTTAAGCGCTTGTAAGTTGAAAAGTGAGATTATTAGAGCAAGAAATGCGTACAAGGAAGAACCTGATAACAAAGCTGATAACTTTGCAGATTATCTAAAAACATGTCGAAGACATATCTACTCATTATAGGATAAGTTTTACAATTATGAAGACGAAGTTAGTCCATGGAGTCAAATGCCCACCTACCATCTCTGACGACCTACACAACAGTCATCAACATTTATTATAGGTAGGTGAGTTTTTGAATTTGTAAATGAGGAGGAAAACATTTTTTACAGAAGACAAAAATGAATGTTCTTTATTCTATTCAACCTATAGAAAGAATGAAGGTGAAAAAGAGTAGATCAAAGAGTTGCAAAAAACAGAAAGAGGAAAGGAAGTGATCAGCACATTAGTCATTGCAAAGACAGAAGGAATTGTTGTCGTGCTTGTAGTTGCACGTGCTTCTACCTGTCATTCTGTAAGTTTATTGTTTTGTTGAGGGCATCCTATGGAGCAGTGTTTGGTCCAGGCACCATTGTATGCAGCCATTAGAGCTGCAAGTTTAAAGTTTATGAAATTTGAAGTTTTACCAGTTTTAGGGTTATTTTAGAGTTTTCTAGTAGAAGCCATATGCTCCTAGATTTTGTAATAGTTTCAATCAAAGTTAAATAGCAAGCAAGTAGGCATATGTGAATCCATTGTTTCTTGTTCCTTGCATTTGTGAAGTTTATTGTTGAATATTCTAAGCCTTGAGTTCTCTGGTTTTAATGGTGGTAATAAGCACATTCAAAGTCTATCACTTAGTTTGCTCTTTATTTAAGTTTTTGACTTTATAGTTATTGCCGAGTTCACTCGACATTTTTCTTCTTCTGAGTTCCACATTGCAGTGGCTACCAAGCTCACTCAGTGCTTTCTTCTACCAAGCTCCACCCTCCTATGGCTACCAAGTTCACTCAGTAATCAAACTACTGAGCTCACTCGGCATCCATTGGTGCCGAGTTGCCCTTCATTTTTTGAGCTCACTCGACACTCTCTAGCCACTCGGTTCCTTAAGCTACCGAGTAAATCTAGCACTCAGCAATAGTGAGCGTTGAGCAAACTTTTTAGGTCTAGGGTTGATTTTTAAAGTTGTGGTTAATTTAATCATATGGTATTAGAGCTTTGAGGCCCCACATTCACAGTGAGTTAGGGCATTTTTTTTTTAGGATATTTATCATGGCAAGAGATGCAGGAAAGATGTGGCAGCAGCCACCACCTTTCAATGGACAAAATTATGATACATGGCCAAAGAAAATGAAAATCATTATAGTTGTAAATGATTTGTGGGAGTTTGTAGTTAATGACTTCAATGATGTGATAGACCCAACTCAGTATGCTCCTCTCACAAATGCACAAAAGACTCATTTGAAACACTCAAGGAGGAAGGATGCTAAGGCATTAAGTCTTATTGAAGTAGCAATGACAGAAACTATTTTTCCCAAGATTGTAGTAGCAAATTATGCAAAGCAAGCATGGGATATCCTTGAGGAAAACTTCAAGGGGACTGATAAAGTTTGTATAGTAAAGCTACAAAATATAAGGAGGGAGTTTGAGAACCTTCAGATGAAAGAAAATGAATCAGTTGCAAATTTTAGTTCAAGGACCTCCAATGTGATTAATCAACTGAAGTCAAATGGAGAAGATATTGAGGAGTTTACCTCATAAATATGACAATTTGGTCATGACCATAGAAGAGGAAAAAAAACCTCACTGTTTTGACAATGGATGAGTTGATGGGTACTCTTCAAACCATGAGCATAGGATAAATAGGTCTGCATGTTCTTCTTCCCAAGAGAAAGCATTCAAGGCTCAGTCAAATCTAAGAGGAAGGGGGAGAGGAAGAAATGGCTCAAGCAGAAACTCTAGAGGCAGAGGCCAAGGTAATGGAGGAAAAAGAAATGTTGTAGCAGAAAGCTCAAGAAGAGTAGATGGAGCAAGTAGCTCACAAAATATTTCAAGAGGAGGTAAGAAAAACTACAATTCAAATAAGAGTAATGTAGAATGCTACTACTATCATAAATATGGGCATTATGCAAGTGAATGCTGGAAGAAGCAAAATAATTAGTCAGGACAAGAAAATGTGGCTGATGTGAACATGGGAAGTGGAAACAATGCCACTACCTTCATCATGTGTAATGTTGGTGAACAAGAAAGGCCTGAGGTTTGGTACCTCAATAGTGGATGTAACAACCACATGAGTGGTAATGAAACCTTGTTTTCATTCATTGACAAGAGTTTCAAATCAGAGATTAAAATGGGTAACAATGGAACCCTACCAGTAGTAAGCAAAGGATCTATTATAGTCTGCACCAAAAAAGATGAGAAGAAGGAAATACAAAATGTATATTTTGCCCCTGGTATGAAGCACAATTTGATGAGAATTGGTCAGCTCATTCAAAATGGATGCAAAGTGCTAATGGAGAATGACACATGTGTCATTTATGAAAAGGATGGGAGCAAGAACTTACTTGCAGCAATTCAAATGAAAAAGAATATAATGTTTCCCTTGAGAATAGAGACATGTTTCTCATCTCAAGTTGGTGTTTCACTTCCCACACAATCAGCTCTAAGGAGTGTGATAGAAGACCCCTCATGACTATGGCACCTCAGGTATGGTCATCTTGGCTATGCTAGTTTAAATTTATTGTCAAATAAAAGAATGGTAGAAGGTTTGCCACACATAAGAAATTCATATGAAAAGTGTGAGGCTTTTATTTTGGGTAAGAAACATAGGCTTCCCTTTAATTCTAGAAATTTTAGGAGGACTAGATATCCATTAGAGATAGTGCATACTGACCTAGTCGGTCCTATGCAAGTTACTTCCATTGGGGGGGAGTACTTTTTTCATGACATTAAATGATGATTTTAGTCATAGGACACGGGTTTATTTCTTAAAGAATAAATATAAAGCATTTGAAAAATTTGTAGAATTTAAAGCCTAGGCTAAAAGAGAATGTGGACACTATATCAAAGTTCTAAGATTAGATAGAGGAGGGGAGTACACCTCCAATTCTTTTATAAATTTTTGCAGGAAACATGGTATCAAGAAAGAGCTCATAGCTAGCTATACACCATAGCTACAATTGCTATGATAGCACACATAGTTTCCATTCTTGCAACCGGGGTATATGTCTCATCCTAAATGGTGTATTGAAGTAAGAAGTATATGTGGAGCAGTCACCTAGTTATGAAGTTGTAGGTGAAGAGAATAAAGTATATAGATTGAAGAGAGCTCTTAATGGGCTCAAGCAAGCTCCAAGGGCATGGTATAGTAGGATTGACTCATATTTTATTAGCAATGGCTTTAACAAAAGAAATGGTGAGCCTACTCTCTACATCAAGGCAGCAAATGGAAATGTGTTGATTGTTGTTGTGTATGTAGATGACATAATTTTTATTGGTAATGACAAGGATCTAATTGGCGAGTTCAAAGAGACCATGAAAAATGAATTTGAAATAATAGAATTAGGTCTCTTGAAATACTTTCTAGGCATAGAAGTAAAATAGATGCATGATGGCATCTTCATCTCTCAAGAAAAATATGCAAAGTAGATCTTGGAGAGATTTAAAATGCAAAATAGTAAGGCAGCCCCAACACCAATAGCAATAGGTCTGAAGTTGATCAAGGAAGACTCTAGCAAGAGAGTGGATCCAACACTATACAAGAGTATGGTTGAAAGTTTAATGTACTTGACTCCAACTTTGCTAGACTTGATGCATGTAGTAAGTCTGATTTCTAGATTTATGAAAACATGAAAGGATTTCCATTGGTAAGCAAGAAAGAGGATCCTAAGGTATGTGAATGGTACCAAGGGATTTGGAATTTTGTATACTGCATCACATGAATTTAATTTGATAGGTTATACTGATAGAGATTGGGTTAGAAGTATAGATGATAGGAAGAGCACTTCTAGATACATGTTTCATATGGGATTGGGTGTAATTTCATGGGCATCCTAGAAGCAATCTATTGTTTCTCAATCTATAGTAGAGGTTGAATATATAGCAACAAATACAGCAACATGTCAAGCTATTTAGTTAAGGAGGATCTTGATAGATTGGAACTAAAGGCAAGAGGATGGAACCACAATTTATTGTGACAACATCTCATCAATTGCATTGTCCAAGAATCCAGTCTTCCATGGGAGAAGCAAACATATAAAGATCAGAGAGTTGGTGGAGAATGTAGGTATCAAAGTAAAATTTTGTAAGTCTGAGTAGCAGCTAGTAGACATTTTTACCAAGCCATTAGAGATTGGAGCTTTTGTACACCTAAGAGAGTGTCTTGGTGTAGTTGATTTGGATCAGCAGTGATCCTTGTTTGTTTGGCTCAAGACAAAGGGAGAGTGTTGGAATATTAAATGCAGTTAACATTTGTCCCTAGAGCCAACTTCCCAACTACCATCCCTAAAATCTTGCAAAACAATCATAAACATTTATTACAAGTAGGTGAGTTTTCAAATTTACAAATGAGGAGAGAAACATTTTTGGCAGAAGACAAAAATGAATGTTCTTTATTCCATTCGACCTATAGACAGAGTGAAGGTGAAGATGAGAAGATCAGAGAGTTGTAGAGAATAGAAAGAGGAAAGGAAGTGATCAGTAGATTAGTCATTGCAGAGACAAAATGAATCCTTATCATGCCTGCAGTTGCACATGCTTCTACCAGTCATTCTATAAGTTTATTATTTTGTTGAGTGCGTCCTGTGAAATAGTGTTTTCTCTAGGCACCATTGTATGTAGCCATTAGAGCTGCAAGTTTAAAGTTTATAAAATTTGAAGTTTTACCAGTTTTAGGGTTATTTTTAGGGTTTTTTGGTAGAAGCCATATGCGCCTAGATTTTTTAATAGTTTCAATCAAATTTAAATAGCAAGCAACCATAAGTGATTCCATTGTTTCTTGTTCCTTGCATTTGTGAAGTTTATTGTTGAATATTTTAAGCCTTGAGTTCTCTAGTTTTAATGGTGGTAATACTCACATTGAAAGTTTGTCACTCAATTTTCTCTTTATTTGAGTTTTTAACTTTATAGTTATTGCCAATTTCACTCGACATTTTTCTTCTTCTGAGTTCCACCCTACAGTGGCTACCCAACTCACTCGGTGCTTTCTTCTACCGAGCTCCACCCTCCTGTGGCCACCAAGTTCACTCAGTAATCACGCTACCAGCTCACTCGACATCTACTGGTGTCGAGTTGCCCTTCATTTACCGAGCTCACTTGGCACTCTCCTACCACTCAGTTCCTTATGCTACTAAGTAAATTCAGCACTCAACAATAGTGAGTGCCGAGCAATTTTTTTAGGTTTAGGGTTGATTTTTAATGTTGTGGTTAATTTCATCACAATTATGGAGACAAAGTTAGTCCCATGAGTTATTGTATATGTGACCCAAAATGAAAAAGTAGATACTATGTTGCATGGGTATGGGCTGATGAAGTATTCAGGGGCTTGAAAAGATTAATTTGGAAAAGCTGGTTAAACATTCTCAAAAGCCCACAAGAGAAGAAACACACATTTATCAGAGACGTAGTAAAAGTGGTACAATGCCTACCCATCATAAAAATCACTGAAAATCATATCGATAAGGATGTTGTGTGTGTAATTTTTTCATCTCATTTTTTCCAAGTTGGAGAATAGGCACGCTATTTGCCTTGCAATAAAGCCCATGTATTTCAGAGTTCATGCATTCAGGAAGTGTGGCTATGGATTTTCGACATAGATGATCAAGTTTTTGAATTGAAGAGTGAAATTATGAGATAAAAGACTGCCTACAAAGCTCATGACATAGATAATGAAGCCTATAACTTTGCATATTAACTTTACAAGAATCAAGGACTTCTAGAATCTTTACAGGAAAAGTTCTACCAAGTCAAGCCCCACATTGATAAATGTATATGCAATAGTCTCAACCCTCAGTGCATAAGACATCATCATCAACTTTGAAGAATCCATCTAGTTTTCACTCAAGTAATAGATTTGATTTGGGAAAGTTGGTTAAGCAGCGGTCTGAGAGAAAGGGTGGAGAGGGAGATGGAAAAAGAGATAATACAAGTAGTACAAGGCCTCTTGGTCATAAATATTAATGAGAATCATACTGACGAACATGTTGTATGTTCCATTTGTTTATGTGGTCTTGAAATTGGCGAAGAACCATGTCATTTGCATTGCAATGAAGGTCACATATTTCACATGAATTGCATACAAAAATGGTTAAATAGGAAAAATCAGTGTCCCATGTGTAGAAAGCCAGCATATTGTCCAAGATATTATTTTTATGCTTTAGTCCTTGAAAGACATGAGTGGTTAATGGATAGAAGGCTTTGTTTGTTTGTGCATGCACTATTAGTGTAGGATTTAGTTGAAATGGTGGAAAACTAATAAATAATTATATCTTTACATAATAAATGACATGATTTTAGTTTGCAAACTTTAAGATATGTATTGATCTAAATATGACTGCAACAATAAGAATATATAAATTTAATGTCAATAAAAAATATGTTTATGAAAAATATGCACCAAAATCTATAATGAGTGTGAGTCTTAACCTTGAGGACTTCATGAAGTAATTAAAAAGAAGGGAAGCTTGCATAAATTAGTTATTTTCCAAAAAATAAAATTGTTTGAATAAAAAAAAATCTAAAAGTTAAAATTTAGTAGAATTCCTTGCAATTTTGCAACGAATGCCTCATGAGGAGACTTTAAGATCCAATTTTAAGAAGAAAAAGACTCCATTAAATAAACAAAAATCTATTGCTAAGTAAATTAGTTAGTTTTTGCACTTTATGCATCTAAAATTTGAACACTAATTTGCACTTTAGGTATTGTTTACAATTATTCACTCTTGCATATCCTGGTCTGGTGGGGCCCATGCCTTTTCATAGTTGGGGGGAGGGAAATATTTAAATATTTATTTTCAAATCAATTTGAAATCACATGTAAACTTTAAAAGTAATTGAGATGACCAATGCCACATGTTGATGACTTGTCCTTCTATGATTGCATCATTATGAAATTAAGGACATTAAAAGTATTTACCTTACTTTTAATGATAATTTTCAATATCTTCCGGTGATAGACCTATACACGAGTAGAAATTATGAAACTTGATGCAAGAAGGATGTTATGAGATATTGTGCATTAAAATCTTCAATTACATGTCATTTTTATCTTCTTCTAAGATATCCAATGCTGTAATAATGCAAACTTTGATTCATTAAGCTTTGAAACATTACGATTTTGTCACAATTCTACTGAAGCCAACAATGGGTGGAGTCGATCACTAGGTTCTTCTAGGTGATGTAACCAGTTGTGAGATGTTTAGAAGAAGAAGATGGTTGGATTACTTTCTTAGTCTAAAAATATTTGATGAAGAGGTCACTCTTCAATTCATGAGAACCTTAAAGGACGGCATTAAAATAGTTAAGGGCTTGAGAATTGAGTTCATAGAAGAGGTAGTAGCTGAGGTCACTAGGTTACCCAAGAAGGAGAAAATTGGGAAAAATATTATGACTTACGTATAACTAGGGCATAGTTTAGTATACACCAGGACCCTCCACTAGAAATTGACAAGAAGTAGGGTACCAATAGATTATCTTTTCCGATAGAGTTTATCTAGCTAGTAGTGTTTATAATCAAGTACTTCACTTGCGAAGGTCATTACACATACTTGTATACCCTACATTTCAAGATTCTAGTTCACCTACAACATGATTATAAATAGGTAAACCTTCCAAATATTCTATTTAAGATTGTTAAGAAGCAAGCTTGTTTAGTACAATCAAGAAAGGATTTGTTTGTCTCTAACCATTACTTAATAAAATTAATTTTAGAAAGAGATTTAAATAAGAAATCAATTCAAGCATGGGAAGATTTTTTGTAGTTAAATGAGGTAGAGCCTAGGTTGATTGACCCTAGAGGCTAGGGTGCTAGATGAATGGAAAATACATATACTAGTTTCTATAAGGCTGTTCCTAGAATTGAAAATGTTCCTAAAGCCTCTCCCTCTAGTTCTAGATTGAGTAAGAAGAGGATTTAAAAAGTTGAAGCATTAATTCCTAGCAAATAGAGAAGCTCCTGGTGCCCCTAAGACCCTATTGTCTACTAAGATTGCATCTATAATTAAAGAAGGTAAGGATAAAGCTGTAGAACTTGAAGAAGAAAAGTTAGAACAACAACCAAATGATGAGAGTAACGTTGATGAAATCTTGCTCTAGCAAGAGGAGGAAGATTCAAAAAAAGATTTTGAAACACCTATGGTGGAAATACTTGTAAGCAAGAGGAAATAAAATAATCCTCGATGCTTTTCTACACCACCCATGAGGTGAAGTGTGAGGATTTATGAGGGAAATAGAGTTCCTAAAACCTATATTCAAATAGTTAACTCTAAGTTTTCTAAATGTGAAAGGGAGTCCTCTCTAGAGGAAAAATTGTAACAAAACATAAACAATGAGAATGAGTACAAATCCTTGAATCCACAAGCTGAAGTTGATCATAGTGTTAACTATGTGCTTATTGATAGTAATAAGAAGTCTGGTGAGGCTAAAGTATCTGAGGAGTTTGAGGAAAGCCTTAGTATGTAGGATATTGGCGAAAATTCTATAGAGTTTTCTTTTGAAGGACTACCTAGAATTTAGACAAGAAATAAGATGGGTTAGATACAATGGCCACAAGAACAATTGAATTCAATAAGGAAGAGAATGTGGTGACAACACTTGATACGCAAAAAGGGGAATGCTCCATGCCAAAAAGTGCCAACCGAATTCCTCATCCAACATCTAATTGGATAGATATTTCTAACCAAGAACCATTTCCACCACCTAATCCATATACACCTTTGTTTGTAGGTATTAATTTGTCTCAACATTTGTTATGGGAAAGAGCTTAATGGAAGCTAGAGTGGGAAAAATTGAAACATGTTATTAATGTTGAGAATTGGCTAATAGTGATATGTAATTATTGTCATTAATGGAAATGCATGATGTAGATGCTGATAGGAAACCTCAGAAATAAAGATACCTAGTGCTTTGTAATCAAAAAATTATCTAAGCATAGAATTTGGTTTATAATAATGTATTGTTTTGTTTATAACATATTGCAGACATAATATTATGACCAGGAAAGTTACATGGAGATAGCATACATGTTGGGGATGATGTGTATAACCTTAGAAGTTTGTATAGACTATATAAAATAGAAATAATCATGTTTCGATCATGCAGGATAGCGGAATTGAAAGAAAGAATTGTTTTGTTTACAAAATAATTCCTTGTCCAATTAGGGCAGATATCCTAGATGTTTACTCTAACTTGAAAAAGTGAATTGTGGTCTTAGCTGACCTAGTAGTAATTATTGCAAAGGCATGGTATTTGTGTAAAGGACTTCTTGCGATAAGAAGTATGCTATCTTGAAAATATGTGGAAGTGAAGTGCAAGTGTAAATTACGAACTATGACTATATGTGAAAGTAACATATGCAAAGTCATCTAGCGATCTGAGATTGAGCTAAAGATCAAAGATCATTCAAGGAAAGAAGAAAATAATAGTAAACTATTTGTTTGAGTAGTGAGTTCTTCTTATAGTTGAAATTGCATGTTTGGATAATGGGCTCTTCTTGCTTACATTGTACCACAACTCCTAATAGGGATTCAAAGTCTCCTAACAAGGACTGCTTATACTGAATTTTCTTGTCCACTCCTAACAAGGTCCATTCTCTAGCAAGGAATTTATATATTAGCATATTATCTAGTAGGTATCATCCCCACCATGGTTTTCCCTTGGTCAGGGATTCCCTAGTTAACAAAATATGGTGTTATGAGTTATCTTTGTGCATTGTTCTTCAACATTACTTTATTTCTTTGTTATGCATGGTTTTATGTATGTAATAATATCTAGTTGGAAACTAAAGTTTGTAGATTACTGATTCACCCCCCTCCCTCAATAATCTCTATTTCTAACAATTGGTATCAAAACACAGTTACTTTGAAGAGGCTTAACAACTTAAGTAAGATCCCTATGGATATGGAATAGTTGATGAAGAACCTTGAAGAAGCTCTTGAATAAATTGATCTCCTTATTGAAGAAAGAGATAAGATGAAGGACTCCAAAGTATATATTAGTTAGTTGAAAGAAAAGATTGAACATCTGAAATCCAAGCCTGAATCTACTAAATATGGAACTAGTGATGATGACTATTCAAAGTTGAAGATAGAGTACAAGATCTTGAATCATGAATTGAAGATTATGAATCTAAAGTTGACTTTGAGAAATGATCCTAGCAAAATTGAATCTGATTTGAACACTAAAAATATTTTGAGAGAAAGTTTGGCAAAGAAAACATCTGAACTTGAAACATTGAAAGAATATCATAAAGAACTCCTTAAGTATAATACTATTGTGAAAGGTGAATTGACATAGTGTAAACAACACTTGGAGAAGCTTTATTCTAGCAAAGAAAAGCTTGATGATTTAATGTATATACAGAGACCTTCTTATGGAAAGATTGGTCTTGGCTATCTAATTAACAACTCTATGAAGAAAACTAAGATTAGATTAGATCAGAAATAAAAAGACAAATTTGATGACAAGATTGAACCTAAAAAAGTTGAGAAAAATAAGGAAGTTGAAATCTTGGATGAACCAAATTATGTGGAAACTCCTAAGACAACCAGATATGAATTTAGAGGTAAGTTCTTTCTATGTAATGAAATAGGTCATATAAAAAGAGATTGTACTAATAAGTCTTTCAATCATATTAAGGAATTTTACTTTCATAATTGTCATGGTATGGGTCATAATGCAATTGATTGTAGGAGGCCTAAGTATGGTAATGATAGAAGAAATAGTAGAATGTCTAGATATACTAATCCTATAGATAGAAGAAGATCTAATTAAAGAACATTGATAGAAGGAAGATCTTATGAAGACAAAAGACAGATCATGTGTTACAAGTGTAAAAGCTAAGGACACGTTGCTTGGAATTATCATGCACCTGATGATCAAGAGAATCCTATAAGTAGAGCACCTATATGCCTGTTATGCAACAAATTTAGATACACAACAAAGTACTACAAAATGGACAAAAACTTTAGAGATAGAAGAAAAAATGAAAGAAACTTTGGGAACTAAAGGAATGATAGAAGGAACCATGAAAGGAACTTTAGAACTAGCGAAGACAATGACGAAAAAAGAAACATTGTAAGTGAACTTTGAGAAGAACTTAATGAAGAATTTGTGAAAGGAATAGATATTTCAAAAGAAAAGTTAGATGCTGGTGAGACAGGAAGATCAAAGTCAGTTGTTGAGTTTGATTCAATTAAGTTGAATTAAGCTTGTTCATAGCATCAATATTTGAGAAATTTAGTCAGAGATTGAATTAGAGGTAGTTAAGTTGGGAAAAGGTTTTTCTTGTTATGTTTAGATGGTACCTAAGCTTGCTTGTGATTTGGAGCTCATTTAAAAAAAGTTATGATGGAATTCAAAGTTACTAGCATTACAATAAAGATTAATTCTACAATAGAAGATAAAAAGTAATTTTTTGCATAGAATTTTGTGATGCAAATTATTGAGGATGTTTTTCATGATGGAAGTAGGCTATAGTAAATCTCAGGTGACATCCAAAGATAGGTTAGATGATCATGAGTAGTTAACTGATTGTAGAACACAAGTAACAAATTTTTCATATTTGTGAAAGTACATAATTAGTGTAAGTTCAAGTTGAGGGATAAATGGAGTAGATAATTGATTTTACTTCATTGTGAATTCATTTGAAGTGAAGAGCATTAAGAAGCAATGTGTCAGAGTGATTTCAAAGCAAACCCTATTTTTGAAAAGAGGTATTTTTAATTTTTTCCACATAATTTTCTTGGTAAAATTCATATTGATAAAGATCATTGATATGTCAGTAGTACACGGTGTTGAGAATGAGGATAAACCTAAGTTTAAGATAATTTATGTAAAACCTAATGAAGGAAACCCTAACTCTACACTGTTTATCACTCCAAACAATGTAGTTTACCTTGAAGATGTAGAAAGTTATTTGATTTGCAAGTTTGAGTCAATTGGTAGTGAATATATGAATAAGGATATGGAAGTAGTCTTTAACCTCGACATGACTATGAAGCCCTAGATTTGACCACTTAAAGGAACTTGACTTGTTTAAGTATCATTTCTACTATGAGCTAGATATAGATGAATGGACTCAAATCATATTGAGTAGGATACATGATGGAAAATTGTGGATGCAAGATAAGGTAGTAGACATCTTTGTCAACCTTATACATGAGTAGCCAGTCTTAGCAAACAAGGTAGTGTACCCATAAGTGAGAAAATGGTTAAGAAGAAAGTGGAAAGTTACACTAAGGTAGTATACAATGGGTAGGCTATGATAATCAACTCCATCAAGCAAGATGATTTGATATTTCTTAGTAGAATTATTTCTTATTTAGTTTGTGCAAGTTCTAAGATAGATGAACTTTCAACAGGATTCATATATGCAACTTATAAGATATGCGTTGACAAAGAGCAAGTGAATCTAAGTGAAATACCAAGGATGCAACTCCTGGAAAACCTTGAAAAGATTAAGAGAACCAAGAATGGTGCATTTATATTCCAATCATTGATAAATCACATATTCTTCCATATACTGAAGAGATTTCCCCATTCGTCAATTACATATTTAATGAGTAATGACAGATGCACTATGGAGAAGATCATAGAGGTATGTAGAAGGTACCTTGCTGACAAGATATTGGACAATAGAAACCTAATTATTGTAGACACCTAAATTTGATTACACTGCTTTGGTAATCTAATTTAGCCGTCTTTAAAGGCATCATTAATTAAATTATTATTTAATTAATCCTTTGCCATCCCTAGTTGATTAAATTAATTAATCATCTATAGTCCTAATTGATAAATCAAATAATCTATTATTTATCAATTAAATCCTATTCTTCTATCTAATTCCAAAAATCCCCATTTATTAAATAAATCTATTTAATAAATGAAATCCTCAAATTCAAAAACCCCTAACCTATCTCTAATCCCTCATTTAGCCTAATCTACCCCATCCACCCATACTAACCAAGCTTAGCCACTAACTCACCCACCCTCATTAATGCCATCCACTTGCACATCTCTAACATCCTTAAGCTAATCCTAAACCCAAGCCTAATCCACCCCCTAATGTTGTCACATTCCTTAAACAAGTTTAAGACTTTCCTAATCCAAACCAAAGTCTCCCCTCAAAAAACCCAACCACTAAGTCATGAGTGCTCTTACAAAACATAAAGAATCTTACAAGCCCACTCATGACTCTTACACCCATCTTCCACACTCTTCCCTCTTCCACACTCATTCCTCTTACATCCCTCTTACATCCCTCTTACATACTCAACCCCACTCATCATGCCTTTAACCAACCCTTTACCCTACCCTCTCACACTCATCCTCCTTGTGACAAGTGTCACCTTCCCATTGGTGCTAAACAAGCACAATCCATGTACTCTCCTTTGAGTGCATCCTATCCCTCCTTAAGCCTTCATCCATTGTTGCATCTAAGCCCTCCATCCCTCTACCCCTTAGCCTATAAATTGAATCCCATCCCAAGCCATTTCATCAACAATCTTTGAGCTAAAGTTACCATGCTATTTTGAGAACCAAAGCCATCAATATTACCCTTATAATTCCAAATTGAGAGCTCACAAAGCTACCAATTTGCCATTACCCATCTCCATTGAAGCAGCTTTTGAGCATCTTGAGCATACATCCACAGCAAAAGGACACATCTACAGAATCAAGAAAGCATGGAGTGTTTTCTCTTGTGAGGTTTGCACTTCTTGTTTTCTTTCTTTGTCTAAGCATATATGTGAATTTAGTTTTTGGTTTGTGAATGTTTACTTTATTTGTAAATGTTCTTTGCATACTAATTCTTGTTCTACAATTATGAGTACTTTTTAGAATGAGATGAAACATAGACTTAGGATTTCACCTGCAATTATGTATAGATTCAAGGAGGACATTTGTATATTAGTTGATATAGATCAAACTTATATTCAAGTAGTGGAACCTGGAGAGACATTTTTAGATCCTTAGAGCTATGAGTTGAATGATGATATTGTAGTTGGTTACATTGTTTTTTTGTTAACTTTAGAGAAAGACAAAGCAGAATATATATTTGGCACCTATGATGAGATCAGAGCATGCTCATCAAGAAACCTTGGAGAAGGCATCTCACAAGAAGTTGAATCTATTATAAAGAAGGTATTATTAGAGGCCAAAATGATAGTGAGTGAATATTAGTTTGTAAGAAAAATATTGAAGCAAGGTGTATTGAACATACAACCCTTGTCAGTATTAGTTACTCAGACAACTTCAGAGCAGTGCATGCTATATGCGAAAATATCCAATGTTTAGCCTAGTGAGCAAAAAAGAAAATTAGAGAGATTAGTGGAAGCAGTATCTTCAAAGACTAAGAGAGTCAAATAGCTAGCCACTAGATTGGGTAATGTGTAGAAAATGTTGTTGACCATTGAGTCTAGTAATGAAGATGAGGAGGAATAGGAAACCAAACAAGATGAAAAGATGACTCCATCTAAGCAAGTAGCAAAAAAAGCTTTGCAACCTTGGAAGCCAAAGATTGAGAAGATTAACACAATGATTGCTAATGAGGGAAACTTTGTTCATATGAACAAGTTTTATGAATTATATAATAATTTTGAGAAGGATCATATTGATATATATACTGTAAGATATATCATAGAAAATTATCTAAGTCTGAAATATATTGAAGGAGTAGTGAACAAGAAAGTCTATGAGAGACTTATAAATAAGAAGACTCCTGCGAGAGAAGAAGACCTTGACCTTCAGAAGTCTACTAAAAACTATCTGCAAGACTAATGATGAAGATGAAATAAATGGACTATTGAATAACCTTGCACCATATCTGAGAAATAAATTGAGGCCATTTTTATTCATGGTTGGAGAAAAGGATAAGTTGAGAAAGGAGACTAGAGAAACTATTAATAAGATGTTGACAGAGTCATAGGAAGTATCTCCTCCAGCTCCTAGAACCTTGAAAGTGTTAGTAAGTGGTGATACTATGCTGATTGATCAAACCAATGTTACTATTAATATTGATGACACTAATACATTTGGTGGTTTCGAGCCAAATGTACCAGATACTAAAGATATTGAAGAAAAGCTAAAACAAATTAAGGAAGAAAAGAGGCTACTAGAAGTAGAAAGAAGAAAATAGAAGAAGCTAAGTAGCAATTGCTTGAGGAATAAATAGAAATAAAGGAAAATAAAGAAAAGAAAAGGAAGAATAGAGGAAGAATAGAAGAAAAGATCAGAATAGAAGAGAGAAAGAGAAGAAAAGGAAAGTAAAGAAGAGGAAGAGAGAAGAGAACAAGAAGTAGCAAAGAAATTGAGGGAGGATGAAGCTAACCATCTAGTTCATCTACTCTTCTCTCTCTTGTAAGTTTGACCACTGATTATGATGATCAAACTAATCTGATTCCATCTTTACCTAAATTCATATACAAGAACAAAATTGTGAAAAGTTTGTAGAAAACTTTAATGGAAGTAATAGACAGATTGCATAACACCTTGACAGTTCAATATACCGAGTCAGATCCTAAACAAAGAGCACAGGAAGTGCTAAAATTCTTTGATGAAGAATTTACTAATTTTTTCAATGTTGTAGAGGTGAATGCTCAAATTTCCCATGATGCCAACATGTTTAGCATCATATGCCAAAATATCAAGAATATCTTAGTAAACCTTGATACATGCATAAAAGAACTTCAAAAATGTGAGAAGGAAGGAAAAAATCTATACGTTAAGTGTACCTTATCATACAAGCTGACTAAATACTTGGACAATTAGATAGAGTCAAAGATGAGTGAGCTAGAGGCTCTATGCATCCAAATCCAACATCCATTTAGCAAACTTGATCAATTTGAGAATCAAGTTGCCAGCGTTCATAGTGATATTAGGAAACTAGAACTTTAGAAAGAGAAGATCTTGAAGAGAACATCTAATTTTAGAGAATCCATTGCTCTGAAGTTATCTTTTGTTGAGAAATAGCTAGAGGAATGTGTTAAGGCCAAGGACACATATTCAAACTTTTTGTATTCAGATATCAATGCAGTTGAGATTGCATCATATGACTTAAGTGCAATTCTCACTTTAGCTGAATCTACCAAAGAGACATGGAAAAAGTGGATGGACAATCTGAAGACTATTTTTGATGATTGTATGAATATTATTTCAGCATAAAGAAGGACCATAGTTTTGATAGTATCTTAAAATTTTGTTCTTTGTCATTGATGTCAAAGGGGGAGAGATGTGAAAATTATATACATGACAAAAGGAGAGATTGTTGGGAGAGATAAAATGGGGATAAATACATGTGAAGATTTTAAAAGCATAAAGAATATTGTAAGGAGGAGTATATATGTAAAGTTGAACAAGTTGTAATAGATGTAAAGTTTATCTATTGTTTATGTTAAGTATTTATCACTTAGCCAAATTTCCCTATTGTTGTCATTAATGGAAATAGATGATGTACATGCTGACAAGAAACCTCAAAAATAAAGATGTTCAGTGTTTGGTAATCAAAAAATTTGTCTTAGTATAGAATTTGGTTAACAACAATGTATTATTTTGTTTATAACATGTTGCAGATGTCATATTATGACTAGTGAAGTTACATGGAGATAGTATACCTATTGGTGTTCATGTGTATAACCTTGAAAGTTTGTATGGGCTATAGGAAATAGAGATAATCATCTTTTGATGATGCTAGATAAAAAAATTGTTGTTTTATTTACGAAACAATTACTTGTCCAATTAGGACCAACATCGTAGATGTTTACTCTAGCTTGGAAAAGTGAATTGTGGTCTTAGATGACCCAGAAATAACTTGTGCAAAGGAATGATATTTATGAAAAGGTCTTCTTTCAATAATAAGTGTGTTATCTTGATAATATGTTGAAGTGACAAGTAAGTGTGAATTGTGAATTGTGACTATATGTGAAAGCAATATATTCAAAGTCATCTAGTGATACAAGATATAGCTAAAGATCAGAGATCAGTCATGGAAAGAAGAAAATAATAGTAAACTATTCCCCTGAGTTGTGAGCTCTTCTTGTAGTTGAAATTGCATGTTTGGGTAGTGGGCTCTTCTTGCATACATTGTCCCACAACTCCTAATAGGGTTCAAATCTCCTAATAGAGATTCAAAGTCTCCTAGCAAGGAGTGCTTATATTGAGTATTCTCATTGACTCCTAAAAAGGTTTTTCATATAACAAGGAACTTATATATCAAAATATTATCTAGTGGGTATCATCCCCACTGGGGTTTTCCCTAGTTAACAAAATATGGTGTTATGAGTTATCTTTGTGCAGTTCTGTTAAACATTACTTTATTGGTTTGTTATGCATGGTTCATAGTAAGTATCCAGTTGGTGAATAAAGCTTGTAGATTATTGATTCGCACCCCCCCCCCCCCCCCCCCCCCCCCCAAAGTAATCCCTATTTCTAACAATTAATGAAAAAGGTTATCAATTGAAGTAGAGATTAGGCCACAATGAAGTTTTAAAAAGATGAATTGAACAAATCACATGATTAATTCGTAAATTAATGGAATGTAGGTCACCATCAACAATATATGCCTTGTTTCTCAAGGAGTAGCTCTTAAATTTCAAATTGAATAGAATTGTGGAAGGTTTTAATCCCTCAATTTCTACTCCATGTGAGTTTTATTGCATTCCACTCTATTCCCATGCCTTTGAAAAAAATTATTGTGTGAGTTATATCTCCATATTCTGGCAATACCTAATGACACAAAGTGGAACTTACTTATGAATGTAGGGGATGTGTAGTTGAAAGAAATGATTCCATGGATATAGAATGAGATAAGTAGGGAACATCAAGCTGCACCTTACATGGATAGTGAAATGAAAACATCACTGCTCATAAGACTAGAAGTTGAACACTCTAGATGAACATTTCTGGACCTCTAGGCAATCTTGATGGAGGAGGTAGAGTATGCTTAGTCAAAGAATGAGCCTTTATTGATTGTGAACAACACTCATCTCAAGATGTTGAGACAATAGTTGTTGCTTCAAAATATTGATGGACAAGGATGTTGCATGATCTAAAGATAAGAGAACACCACTCTCCTCAAAATTTGACTCTTACTACTATTAGGATTCCATGGTATATTGATTTGGGGAGAAATTAGTGCAAACATTTTTTTCCATTAAGGTATCAACCTTCCATTCTCCTACAACCACTACTAGAAATAAATGATAATGTAGAGGATCATGATATGATAGCTAAAGTTTGGTGTTGGAGAAGGCTCAAGGTAAATTATCGATACTTCAATTATGTTAAGAATTAGCCAAGAGAAAGGACGCCTAGTGATTGGAGAGTTCAAGCCTGAATTAGGAATTTCATGGTTGGTGGAGACCAACAATAGATCAGTTGGGGGGAATGATGGACCTCCAAAAGGCCATTAATTTGAGATCATTTCGTCTTCTTTTTAGATAGTTATCTTTTAGAAACAATGATGACTCTATGGTTTTAAGCAAATGAATTTATGCTTTGTTGAATTTGTTATCTATATGTTAAGACATGAAGTAGAAGTATGGATAGTTCAAATATGCTATATTTGATTGGATCTATAGACTTCTATGGTACAATGAAGGAAAGTTGCATGTTGATAAATGTTTCCTCATCCATGCTATTTTTTGGGTAGATTCCTTCCTGTAGCCATAGGATTTGCAAAGAGTGATAGTTTGAACATTACACTATTTCTAACATTGATGATGAAATAAATATATGTATGTGGAAGTTGTACACATTCAATGTTTTGTAGGTACTTTCTACATGAGTTCAAAGTCAACACCTTGATAGTAAGTCAAAGTTGACTAGATTGTTGACCCAACACAAATAAGAAAATTATTGTATGTTTTATGTTATGGCAATGCATGAATATAGCTCCCTGAACCTGCTATATTCTTTGAGGATTTAGTCATGGTTAATGATAATTCCTTTACAAAATTTGTGAATCTATAATTGATCCTCATTGATGGAGTGACCATAGAGTTAGGAAGTTATTGTAGTTTCCTTTTAAATAACGCTTGATGTAGCTTTGAGAGGGATTTTTTTGGAAGAAAGATATAATAGATTGATTTTTATAACAACATGTGATATTGTTTTTAATCATATGCAATATCTTACCATGAATGAATAGAACACAAAGTTCAAGTTTACATCTTCTGTCTTGATTGTATTTTCTATTCACTCATCCAAAGGGGCCCACTTGGTGAGTGAACTCCTTTGTTAGAATAGATTTTGTTTCCTTGTTTTTTCCTTCACAAGGTAGAATTTTTTTGTTCTTGCAACCATTGATAATAGAATCAATGAATTGTTCATGCAACATAGGTGCATAGATAGGTTTTCTATTTGCAACACTGCTTTAAGCTTTAAGTTAAGATGTTGTTTCTGTTTCCAGCTTAAGTAGTAGTGTGAGAGAAAGGGTGGAGAGAGAGATGGAAAGAGAGATAATACAAGTGGTATAAGGCCTCCCAATCATAAAAAATAATGAGAATCATATTGATGAACATGTTCTATGTTCCATTTGATTATCTTGTCTTGAAATTGGAGAAGAACCATGTCATTTGCATTGTAATGAAGGTCAAATATTTCACATGAATTGCATACAAAAATGGTTAAATAGGAAAAATCAGTGTTTCATGTGTAGAAAGCCATCATATTGTCCAAGATATTATTTTTATCCTTTAGTCCTTGAAATACTTGAGTGGTTAGTCGACCAAAAGGCTTTGTTTGTTTGTGTAAGCACTAATAGTGTAGGCTTTAGTTCAAATGGCTGAAAAAGTGATAAATAATTATATTGTTTCAAATAAAAAATAAATATTTTAACTATACAACATGAGTATGTGAGAATAATATTATTTTTGAATTTTTATAAGATTGATAGTAGTGTGTTTATGAGCTAATAAGAGATTTGATTTTTCATCTATAAAACTCTATTTCAGATTGTGATGAGAAAGAATCAACAATTTTTCTAGTTTATAATATATAAATTTTTATTTTACTTTTTATTATATTGATATGTTTATGATTACACCATAACAGTTTTTGTATCACTTTTATTGAAAAACCTCTCTTTACATAACAAGTGACACTGGATTAAAGTTTTGCAAGCTTTAAGATATACCTTGATTTAAATGCCACTCTAATAATAAGAATTTATATATTTAATATCAATAAAAAGAGGAAAGATAAATTGGTGAGGAAGTTGAAGAAGAAATTTGGAGAAGGAATTGAAGGGGTAGCTAAAGAAGAAGAAGAAGAAGATGTAGAGGATGATGATGATGATGAAGATGAATAGGGGCAAGGCTCGCTAAAATTGACACAAGGCTTAGGTGAGGATGAAGAAAAGGAAGAAGGTCTTGAGGAAGTACAAGCCAAGAAAGCACTAACTCAAGCCGGATCCAAGAAGAGAAAAGCCAAAGCTCAACCTATAGCCTAGCTTAAAGAAAAGAAGGTAGAAAAGCCAACCCAAGCCAAGCCAACTATACTTATGACAAGAGCCACCAGAAGAGCCTCAACTCAAAAGTCCACGAAGCAAGACAAAGAGAAGAAGAAGGCTACCTAGTTGACTGGTCCTGTGCAGAAGAAACCAAAGAGAAACATGGGAGCAAGTTTTCACCAAAATATAAAGCCTTCAGCATCTTGTAGAATAAAATTGAAGAAGTTGTCAATGAATCAACAAGATTCTGGAAGTTGATATATGGATTGACTACTATCAAGGATGGAGAAGAAGATCTCTTTGAGGGACAAAACACTAAAGAGGATGGAGATGCCAATAAGGTTGAGGCTAGTAAAGGAGAGAAGTAAGAGAAAAAAAAATGAAGAAGAGAAAAAGGAAAAAGGAGAAGTGGAGGAAACAGAAAAAGAAGATGAAATGGCAATAGTTGAAGAATGAGAAATAGATCAAAGTGTGAGAGACACACAATTGCCACTTCTTAGCCCTCCACATGTCATCTCTACAACTGTAGATACCATAACTATGAAGGATGTTCCTAAAAAATCTTGTTAGAACATCAACCCATTGATTGAAAAGGATCTCAAAAAGATCCTTGACCAATCTGCTTAGCAAGAAAAGATATGCACTAATCTAGTATTGGTCAGTATGGATGAGTTGTAGAAAGTAGTAGTTGACTCATCTAGAGATAAGGTGAATCCACAAGAACCACCTTCTGTCATCTCTACAGCTACTAGTGTTCAACCTCTAGTGCCTACATCACTAGTTCCATTAGACAAAGTTGACACATCTAGAATAGCTGATACCATGCTACAAAGGCCAACTGCAGAAGAAGAAGAAGACATAAGGCAAATAGGACAAATTGCTACATATGCTCCTATAGTACAAACAAAGGATACACCTCAAATAATTATAATTGATTCAAGAAGATCATATAAAGACAACAACACCCCAAAGGAGGAGGAGCAGGCCTCCACACAGACATTAGTAGAGCTACCAACTACCGACACTCCTACAAAAGTCCTTCAGCAGCCAAGCACTGATCTAATACCATTGCAAATTTCTACACCAAGCTCAAGCTCTACCAAGGTTGCAAGGGTACTCCACTATGGAGACCCTACATTAGATGAAGATATAGAGATACCAAAATTTGATTATGCAACCAGAAGCCTTGAACAAATAAACATCATGCAGCAGGAATTAGAGAGGAAGAATAATCAAGAGATACTCAGGAAGGAGTATAAATAAAGACAAACATTACATTAAATTAAGGGCATCCTTTTGGATCCCTTCAACTTGCAGACACCTAATGAAACCAAGCCTATACTGGAACAACTAATAGATATTGTAGAATAGGTGACTAATGAAGACCATGAAACCAATGTGAAACTCATGGAATGGTCTGAAAAGAAATTTCAAGGAAAAGCCAATGAGAAAATATCTAGTGAAATAACACTTTCACAAGTTGAATTGGCTAAAAAGATTGAAAAGACAAAAACTATACTTGAGAATGTATTCTTATTGTATAAAAATTTGTGTGACTTCTCAAATTTCACATAGGAAACAAGCCAAAAGATACTAATCTTGGAGCAAAATCTATAGATTTCTAGCATTCAGCTACAAAAAGATCCAGCTCAAATTGAGAAGTATTTTGCCCAAACACTTCACACACAAAAAGAGTTAGCTATATTGATAGCAGAAGAGGCCAATATCAAGGCCAAATTGATGCAAATTCAATCCTCCATTACCCCACATCTGGAGGCCCTCCATAATGAGTAAGTCTATGCAAATACTATTCTAAACAAACATCCTAATCTTTCTACTTTGGATGAACTTGTTCATCTTGTAGTAGAGACAACAATCCAACACAAATAATTGGAAATTGCTTTGGAAAATTGGGATGCATCTCTCAAGATGATTATGGAGGTAAAAAACACATTTTTGGAAAAATTTGGTCTTAATCCTTAGCACCCTTTGACATAAGTGTCAAAAAGTCGGAGAAACAATAACACGAGTGAAGACATAGTGTGAAGTTAGAAAGAGGGAGATATAATGTTTTGGGGGAATTGTAAATAAAAATGGAGGATAACACAGATATAGAGTACAAGAAGTAGAAACAAGGTACACAAATATAGAAACAAAGGCAAAGAGTATCAAACACATCAGCATGAGATAAATTCAGCACAAGAATTTTGGTTATAGGAATGGAAATGACACATTAGCTCAGGGGGAATTATAAGATTTTGAGGTATATTATTCTTTACAAACTTTGAACAAGTTTTTGAAATTTTGTATATATACATAACATAATGAATAATGTACTCACCAGATCAAGTATAATGCTTAGTTAAGTGTTTTTGACACTCATGTCAAAGGGGGAGATTGTTGGTCTTAGATTGGTTTTAACAACTGAGTGTCAACAAACTTAACCAATTTTCATATTGAAGTTGAGTACACTATACATGTCGAGCCATAGTATGTGTTGAGCCAAAATTCTAGTAGGTGCCAAGTAAACTTCAGGTCCTGAGTGAACTATATGTGCCAACCAAGCCAAAATGCTACAGATATCAAGCAAGCTAGAATGCTATAGATGTTGAGCAAACCAAAATGCTACATGTGTCGAGCAAGCCAGAATCCTATATGTGTTGAGTATCAATAATCTAGTATGTTCCAAGTCACGTCGAATCAACATATGCGTTTGTGCCTTCATATACTTAGATGTAAACCATTTTTTAATGAATCACAAAGGACTCTAAAGACAAGATCAAATCTTTTTATTTACCTATGTAATCTGCATACAACCAATAAGAAAAATTGCATGCAAATCCAAGGATTTGAGCAGGAAAATTAGTTTGTGTATTCATACCTAACCCTAAGTCTTTGAAATATTTAAAAGGAGTATGAAACCCCAGTGTATGTGCTGATGAATGAAGTGTATGGGTAAACTAGAGCAAAAGTTAGAGGGAAGTATGAAAAGACTTAGAATACTAGAGCAACATTACATATTCAATTGATCAGAACAAAGCAAGGGTTACAAAAAGATATAAGATCTTGGAGGATCAAGATCAGAATGAGTAGATCACATGCTTGAAATCAAAAATCATTTATTCTAAGCTATCGGGTTTATTAATCTAATACTTTCTAACAATTGTATTAGAAGGAAAATCCTATGTTGATAGGTTAGCTTAATAGCTAGGTTGTAGAACCTTTGACAAGGTGATAAAATCCTTTAACACGGTGACACTTCAAGTAAAGTGTTTGTAAATCCTTTAAATAGGTCACTATTGACACAGTGTAAAGCCTTTAACATGGTAGGCCTTTGATAGCGCAGACCATCAGAAATGGTGAAATATTATTGCTGTAGTGATAATTTGTGGGTATCATCCCCACCCCAGTTTTACCTTCTCAATTTAGAGGGTTTATGGGTGATTAAATTTGGTGTTATATGTTGTGATGCATGTGTTTACTTTATGTTTATCTGATATGTTTACATGCAATTTATTAATTTTTAAGGATAAAATGTATTACCTCTGATTCAACCCCCCCCCCCTCCCCCCCCCCCCCTCTCAGAAGTATTCTTCCCATTTTTGAATTCCAACAACATATACCATATACAAGGATTTTTTGAGTGATACATGCACAAAATTTGAATAATCATTCAATTAAGAACCTTTGTTTAACCATCTCCTTGAGTATGGAATGTAGTGGAATTTTTTTTTTTGTGTCTATCAATATCTATCATGAAGACCAAAATTTACTGAGAACTAACTATCCTTTTCTGAACTAATACTTTTTCCTAACACAAAATAAATTCAAACATTCTCAAAGAAGAGTTTCACAATTTCTTTTGTAGATATTTTCTCACTACAAGACACCAATATTGTCATTTTTCAAAATATGTCTAGTAAAACATATACACAATCATGCCCCTATCTATTTGTAAGGAGACCACAGATAAAATCCATATAAAATAAACCCTATGATTTTTCTAGTTCATAGGAAGTTCTAAATATAAACAAGATTATGATTTAAAGGATTTGCAATAGCACATGCTGTACAATATTGAATGAATGATCTCCCATTATTTTTTATATTTGGCAAGTATATTAGAAATTCTTTCAAATAACTGGGGGGGGGGGGGGGGGGTGAATCAGTTATTCAAGGTCTAGAATTTCCTAATTTCAAACTTTTTTTTACTAAGTATAGTGAACCCATTCAAAGTACCATGCATCTAAGGTTAACAATCATCCTAGTAAGTTATTATTAAATCAATATGCAAAAATGAAACACATAAGATCAACACATAACATAGTGATTTACATGGAAACCCAATTTGGAAAAACCACCAGTAACATGCTACCTTGTTTCTCACCCTTTTGAAGTGATGCCCTATTAAAGGCCTACTTTGTCAAAGGCTACAACACACTGTTAGATGTGACCCTATTAAAGGATTTCAACACCCTGTTAGGAGTGTGCCTGGTTAAAGGACTTTAGAAATTTCAACTTGGAATGTCACCCTGTTAAAGGATTTCTCAATGGCTATTATGCCAACCTAAGTCCATAGGATTTTTCCTCAGCTGATACAACTATAAGAATGTCACAATTAAGGGCTTTTGACCTTATACAACTTACAACTTAACTTGTAGATTTTAGATCACAATTCTGCTCATACATTTTCTTGGCTTTCTATCTCTACAACTCTGACAACTTGTCCTCCTTTCAAGCTTTGTCTCCTTGAGTCTTATTACTCGTTGTTCCAATGCAATCTCTTCTCTGTGGTCACTTATCAAAGTAGAGTCTATGTGCTCTGTTCTTCCTTATCTGTGCCTTCTTCTTTGACACTACACACTCCACACACTTTCAATTCTTGACTTGCAACTTCTTAAGTAGAAGTTTAGAATTCATTTCCCACTCTATTCTTCCTGTTAATAATTGGGTTTGAATTTATTTGGAAAGATATGATGTAGCTTTCCCTCTATTTTGTTTCTTCTAGAAACATCATGTGGAATCCACCTATATTCGCCTAAAAATAGTTAACATAAAATTCTATGACACAAGCTCACCATCCTTATCTTCCACCTGGTTCACAAAATTCAAGGTAACAAACTTATTAGCTCAGATCTAGTGAATCTTTGACTTTTAAAATAATGTAGCAACTCAACATTATTGAAATACTGGTGCTCGACACATACTATGTTATGTGGCACCTTCTATGGATTCACTCAGCATCGACTAAATTGTACTGATGCTCAACACTTACTACATATTCCTTGCTTGGAACTTGAAGTTTTCTTGGCACCCACTGTTTGCTTGGCACCTAAACATTTTCACTTAGTATACACTAGATTTTGCAATTTCTTGGCATTAATTAACTTTCTTGGCTCCCGCTAATGAACTTAGTCAAGCTTTGCAGACAACCTTGCTACAACTTATTCTTCTAATGCTTCTAGGTGTGACCAACCTATGTATCTTCTAGTATATTATCAATACATCATTTTATCAATGTCTTAGCTGATCTATGTACTTCATTACAATAGCATAACTCAACCTTTCCCTTAGGTGCTTTTGTTACATCTTATTGATTAACTCCTCCTCATTAATCAATTAAGTGATAGTAGTTGGATCATATAAGAAATTGTCATTCCAAAAAATAGTAGGTTTGAAATCAGTGGCAAAACAATGATTGAAAACATTCTTTATCATCAATCTCCCTCTTTCAATATCTTCAACAATGATTCTTTTCAATCATATTCCAATACAAATGTGGTTGAAGTATAGAAGTAGTCTTACATATAAAACAATGACTTGTAACCTAATTGTAGTGATCTTGCCATATTAGTTTTATGTGTTCTACCTCAAGGGAAAATGTTTCTCCAGGGTGACAAAGCACTATATATTTAAAATAAAAAATGATTGACATGTTCATCTTTTAGAAGTTGAGTATATAATAAGAAAATTTATTATTATGTCCATAAAAATTAGCCCAAGTTTATGTTTGGTGACCATATGACTCTAGCACCATGTTTATGGTTACAACTAGAGGCACTTCGAAATAATATTCTACCTTGTTGGTGCTTCCTTTCTTATGGGAAATATTGAGATAAAATGTTCAATATAAGTTGACAACATTTTGTTTGTATCATTCTTCAATTTACCTTGTGGTTGAAAATTTTGAACAGGTTTGTGATGATAACTTCCTTTACTAAAATATAATCCTTCCATTTCTTGTGAGATTGAACAATAACATATAAAAGTTTATAATAGGTAGGCTACCTACACACTGAATCACAAATGGTATCACTATGATAGGAAACTATATTCCCATTTTGCATGAGACTTCTCCTAGGGTATATTATGATGCACATCAGTTTGTATTTGAAAAGATTATTCTAAATATGGAAGAGATAAAACTGGTGTAGAACATAACCTCTATTTTAACTCCTTGAAAATTTATTTTTTAGCACTTATTTAAGGGACAAGAGAAATGTGGAAACTCAAATGAAAATCCATAATAAAATTTATCCAACCTCAGAAAGATACACAACTTTGTGATATTTCTTGGAGAAAGTCATTCTTTTATTACTTGCATCTTTTTAGGGTTAACATGAACACCCTTTCTATCAATAACATAACCCATGTATCTAATACTATGTTTATCAAAAGAGCAGTTTTACTTGTTGGCATAGATTTCATGGTCTTTTAAGACACAAGATACCTATTACACATGTTGTAGATGTTCTTCCTATTTTTTCCTTAAAATGAGAATGTCATCTAAATATATAACTACAAAAATTTAATGAATAGACTAGGTATGTCATTAATCATGTCGATAAATGTGGCTAGACAATTTGCGATCCCAAAAGACATCACCATCCATTAAAATAGTACCACTATAGAATTAAAAGAAGTCTTCTATATATTTTTTGGTCTATTGGTACTTGATGGTATCCATTTTTTTCACAATAATTTTTTAAATGATGTATAATAAATATAAAGCCTCTATGTTCCATTATCTTTGTTTGCAAGAAAAATTGGGCTAGCATAGGGAGATGCCCTTAGTGAAATATGTCCTTTCTAAAGTAATTTTTGTATTCACTACTTTATCTCATCATTTTCCAATACTGACCTCCACGTACTAGCACATTATGCAATGAAGTTCCTTGTATCAAATCAATAGAGTGTCTAACTTTGTAGTGTGAGGGTACCCCTATTGGTAACTCAAATACATTCTAATATTTTGTTAAAATCTAACCCATTAGCCATTATTGTTTTGTTGTAACAATAATAGTGGCATGGGAATTTAAAAAGTTTTATTTTACTCCTTAGGAAGGATGATTAACAACACAAATATACTAGTTTGAGATATTAATCTTCTACATTGTTTTGTATTAATTAAAAATATATAATGTGTAGAAGTTGATAAGGCATATCACTGTCTTAATTTTGATAGAGTTTTCATAAGTTTGAAATTACTCTTTTTGCTTTGTTAAAAAAAATTCCAAAACATTTGTGTAAATATCTTGTGAACTTATACCAAAGACAACTAGAACTTACTAAACCTATGGGTAGTGTGTATGACTTACTTTTCTTAATAATATATATAGAGTGCATTATTTCATTTAAATATCTTAAGCTATATTCTAATATCTGAATAGGAGTAGGAATGTTATCTTGCATAGATGTTCTGGATATTTCTAACTTTTAGAAAAATGAAGAGCAATGTAAAGGGTGGTGATTTTTGCAGTAAATGAAGAGGATGATGTAGACTGATCATGGCAAGGAAAGTGCAATACAATTCCTATAGATAATCCCTACCTATAGAGGAGTTACTATTCTAGAAAATAGAGGAGATGCAACTTGCTATATTTCCTACAAGTTGTTATTCTATTGCTTAGTAATAAAAGTACTATGTCATGGTTGATCTTCTGCCTTCTTTCTTGGTGATGTTTGTTCAAGACTTTTATTGTTGAAAATCTAATTGAAAAGCTCATTGTTGAAGATCAAAGAGGGAGATTGTTGTTAAAAGAATGTCTTCAATCATTATTTTATCTTTAATGTCAAATCTGCTATTTGTAGGGATGACATTTTCTTATAAGATCCAAGTACTATCACTTAGTTGATTGATGAAGAGGATTTGATCAACAAGATGTAACAAGAGCACCTAAGGGAATGGTTGAGTTATGATGCTGTAATGAAGTGCAAGGATTAGTTAATACAATGGTAAAATGATGTATTGATAGCATATTTAAAGATACAAAGGTTGGTCACACTTAGAAACATTGGAGGAAGAAGTTGTAACAAGGTTGAATGCAAAGCTTAAACTAAGATCTTTAGTAGGTTCTGAGAAAGTTAGTTGAAGCCAAGAAAATTCTCAGTTGGAGCTAAGTAACAAGAAATTCTAGTATGTGCTGAGTGATCTTTAGCTATTGAGTGAAGATTAGGTGCTGAGCATCAGAAAATCTTAGTTAGTGCCAAGTGGTCTTCAAGTGCCAAGCATTAGGAAGACCATAGTTGATGTTGAGTAGGTTCCGAGCAAGTTAGTTGAAGCCAAGAAAATTCTCGGTTGGAGCTAAGTAACAAGAAATTCTAGTATGTGCTAAGTGATCTTTAGCTATTGAGTAAAGATTAGGTGTTGAGCATCAGAAAATCTTAGTTAGTGCCGAGTGGTCTTCAAGTGCCAAGCATTAGGAAGACCATAGTTGATGTTGAGTAACATAGTATGTGTTAAGCATTAGTATTTCAATAGTGTCAAGCTACTGCATTATTTCAAATGACAAAGATTCACCAAATCTAAGCTAACAAAGTGGTTACCTTGAATTTTGTGAAGGATTTGAATGATAAGAATGATGAGCTGGTGGCATAGAAATCTATGTAAACCATTTTTCAATGAATTCTAAAAGATTATTCAAGAAGTATCTAGAGGAAACAAAATATGGGTTAGATGCAATGAATACTACCTAATCCACACGAATTGAAATTAAAGAACAAAAGAATCAAGTAGGAAAAGAAACTCCAATACTTCTATTTAAGGAGTCATAGACCAAGAAGAAAATGTTGCTGATACTATTGTTCCTGAAGAGCCAAACTGTGAAGTGGTTAGAAGGGTGTCAAGGAAGGTGACATCTAGGAGAAGAAGAGCACAGAGGCTCTACTTCTATAAGTGGTCATGAAGAGATGATTGCACTGGTACATCAAGCATAGAGACTCAAGGAGACTAACCTTGAAAGAAGGGCAAGCTATCAGAGTTGCATTAAGTGAAGGCCAGGCAAGCGTATGAGTTGAGAAGTGATCTAAGATCTACAAGATAAGTTGTATGTTGTAGTTAGCTCAAGATTTTCTAATACTTTCTAGAAATTGTATTAGATCTGGAAAATCTTATGGACTTAGGTTGGTATATAGCCATTTGTAAATCCTTTAACAAGGTGGCATTCGAAGTGAATGTTCTAAAGTCCTTTAACCATGCCCACTTCTAACAGGGTGGTTAAATCCTCTAACAAGGTCACATTTAATAGTGTGTTGTAAGCCTTTAACAAGGAAGGCCTTTCATAGGGCATCACTTTAGAGGAGTGGGGATTGAGTAGCATGTTACTGGTGGTTTTTCCCAAATTGGGTTTCCACATAAATCACTATGTTATGTGTTGATTTCTTATGTGTTATGCTTGCATATTGATTTATAGTAACTTGCTAATTGAGAGAAGTTAAAGCTTGGATGAATAAATAATTGAATGGGCTCACTATACTTAGTGTAAAGTTTGAATAGGACATTTGGACTTTGAATAAATTATTGACACCCCACCTCCCCCCCCCCCTCCTCTCTTAGTTATTCTAAAGTATTTCTAACAATTGGTATCAGACCCCTCTGCTGATTTAGTTTCAAGGTACTAGAAGTAGGAAGATCAAGATGTCTAAGAGAGAAGTTCCCAATCTCAACAAAGAGAACTTTACTGCATGGCAGAGTTTGATGAAATTGTGCCATGGATCAATAGGTGACTATTCAAAAACATCAACTAGAACAAAACATGTAAATCCGGCAGGACCCCTTACTACAAATGATTTGAACAAAAAGAAGGAGCACAATCAACCAATGTTGGAGATTGCCTCTACACTTAATTATGTAGAATATGATGACATCAAAGATTGTGACACTACATTCAAGATGTGGAAAGCCTTATCAAATATCTATGGAGGAGATCAAAGTGCCTTGAGAGTAAAGAGAGAAAGCCTAAGAGGAAAGTTTGATGACATGAAAATGGAGGAAGGTGAAAATGTTGCTAGAATGAAAGAAGTGGTAAGTGCAATAAAAAGTTGAGGTGGTCAATCAAAAGAAGAAACTGTTATCAGCAAATACTTAAGAACTTTTCTCCCTATCTATGCTATTAGAGTTTTAGCCATCCAAGAGCTGAGGTGTGTACAAGGGAACACACTAACCTTTGAAGGAATAGTGGGAAGACTTATTGCATTTGAGTTGTCCAATTTTGATAACTACAAACTTAAGAACATTGAATCTACTTTCAAGGCCAAGATGACAATAAAAGACACTAAGCAAGAGACATCAAGCAAAAAGAGAAGAAAAGGAAAACATGCATCCAGTGATAGCAGCACATATGAGGAAGATGTGGAATAGTTAGAAGCACTATTGGCTAGGAGATTCCATAGAGACAAAGGTAAATTCAAAGGTAAGATCCCTATCATATGTTTTACTTGTAATGAAGTAGGTCATATTTCTGCAAGATGTACATAGAAGAAGAACTACAAAGAAAGAAATAAGTATACGAACAAGAGGGAAGATGATAGAAAGACTACAAGGAGAAAGGTAAGAGATGCTACATTGTTGAAGAAGATTCTGATGAGAACGATGATGAAGTAGTCTATGTAGCCATGAAGGATGAATTAGATAAAGATGCAGATGAAGAAACAACATTGGCTACCTGCATGAACAAGAATGACAAGTGGATCATTGATAGTGGGTGCTCACATCACATTAAAGGAGATAAAAGTAAGTTCATTAACTTTACTCAATATGATGGAAATAGTTTTAGATTTGGTAATGATGCTCCAGGTCAAATCAAAGGAAAAGGCTCCATTAAGCTCATAGAGAAAATTTCATGTGATAATGCATACTATGTTTAAGGATTGAATTAGAACTTATTGAGTGTATCACAGTTAGGCAATGTAGGTTACAAAGTTGAATTTGGAAACAAAACTGCCAAAATCTATGAGACTGATGGAAATATGATAGGAAAAGGTGAACAAACTAGGAGTAATCTATTTTACCTAGATATGAAAGATGCAACATGTCTTTTTTTTAGATTTGATGATGTGTGGTTATGGCATAAAAGGCTGTGTCATGTTAACTTTGATAATTTGGTTAACATTAGGAAAAAGAACAAAGTCAAAGGATTGCCAAAATTGAAGAAACCTAAAAATACAATGTGCAAACATTGTCAAGTAGGGAAGATGACTAAGTCTAGTTTCAAAAGAAAAACATACACTTCCAAAGAAGTACTAGAGTTAGTCCATACAGACTTATGTGGTCCAATAGAAGTGCAAAGCTACCTAGGAGATAGATACATAATGTTATTTGTAGATGACTATTCTAGGATGATGACTGCTATGCTTTTAAAGAAAAAATCTAATGCATTTCAAATATTTAAGTAGTATTTGGCTAAAGTTGAGAAGGAAATAGGAAAGAACTTGAAATGTCTAAGGTCAGACAGAAGAAGTGAGTTCACATCAAAAGAATTTGAAATATTTTGCAATGACAAAGGTATCAAAAGGAAAACATTAGCACCAAGAACTCCACCAAAGAATGGTATTGCTAAAATAAGGAATAGGTCAATGATTGAATGTGTTAGAACCTTGATGATGGAGAAAAATGTTGCACTAAAGTACTGGAGAGAACTTGTAAGTACTACAGTCTACACACTGCATAGACTTCAAGTCAAGAAAGGTACAAAAGCAACACCTTTTGAATTATGGTATGGTCACTCACCTAATGTTAAAAATTTCAAACTATTTGGTTGTAAATGTTATATCCATAAATATACTAGAAATGGCAAGTTTGATGTAAAAAGTGATGAAGGCATATTCCTCGGATACTCCACTAGAACCAAAGCATATAAGTGTTTGAACATTAATACTAACAAGATTATGGACAGTGCAAATGTAAATTTTGATGAGCATGCAAAAGTTCAAGTTTTTGAGTCCAAGTGATTAGAAGATTATAGATCCATTGTATACTTCTATGAAGGAATGACTCTTGAAGAAAATGTTACAAATCAAGTTGGGAATCAACAACAAATTTTTACGATCTGTTGAGTCTCAGCCTATGAATGTCGAGTTGTATTTAGAAGCTGAGCTATAGAATGTAGAAAATGCACATTCTGGTTCTAAAAATAGTACACATGAGAGGAATGATGAAGTGCCAGATAAAGAAGAAAAAAATGATTTTGAAGCTAAAGGATCAAACATGGAAACAAGGACAGAACCCAGATTAGGTAAGTATGCGAGAAAACATTGCCCTATAGATCAAATCATTGGTGACAAGGATGCTAAACCAATTAGAAGGAATAGACTGAGGAATGAATCATGTTTTTTGAGCAAGGTTGAACCTAAAAAGGTGCAAGATGCACTACAAGATGATGACTAGTATAAAGCCATGGAAGAAGAGATAGATCAAATTGAGAAGAACAAAACATGGTCTCTAGTTCCAAGACCAGTTGATACGAATGTAATTGTTACAAAATGGGTGTTTAGAAACAAACTTGATAAAAAAATGGTCAGATAACAAGGAACAAAGCTAGACTAGATTCCAAAGGCTATGCATAATAAGAAGGACTTGATTATGGGGAAACATTTGCCCCTATTGCAAGAATGGAAGGAGTAACAACATTACTTGCATATGATGCATACAAAGGTTTCAAAGTCTACCAAATGGATGTGAAGTCTACTTTTTTGAATGGTATACTAGAAGATGAAGTCTACATAGAAAAACCAAAGGGATTTGTTGATGAGAAGAATAAGGACATGGTCTACAAACTACACAAGGCACTTTATGGATTGAAGCAAGCACCTAGAGCATGGTATGAGAGATTGCATAAATATCTTGTAAAGATAGGATTTGAGAGAATAGATGAAAACAAAAACTTCTACATCAATGTTGAAAAAGGTAAAGACATTTTGATATCAAAAATCTTTGTTGATGTTATAATATTTGGAGGAAAAGATGTTCTATGCAAAGATTTTGCTGATAAAATGAAATAGGAATTTGAGATGTCAATGTTTGGAGAAATAAAATTCTTTGTTGGATTGCAAGTACATCAATTGAAGCATGAAATATTTGTGACCCAATCCAAATATATTAAGGAGATACTCAAGACATTTGAGTTGGTGGATTCAAAACTAGTTAGCACACCAATGGCAACTAGAAATAAGTTATCTAAGAAAAATGAATCTGTTGAAGTTAATCAGATATTGTATAAATCAATGATTGGAAAGCTACAATATGTTGTACATAATAGACAAGACATTACATGGGCTATTGGAATAGTGGAAAGATTTTTTTCAAATCCAAGAGAAAATCACTTAATGGTAGTAAAGAGAATAATGAGGTACTTGGAAGGAACTAATGACTTTGGCTTGTACTACAACAGGAGTGAAAAGTGTGAACTAAAAGTCTATACAGATGCAGATTGGGGAGGTAACATTGATGATAGAAAAAGCACTAGTGGATGAACACTTTTCTTAGGAAAAAGGTTGATTACATGGACTAACAAAAAGACAAGTTGCACCTCATAGTCTACTATTGAAGCTAAATATGTGGCAGCTACTATAAATTGCACCAATATTGTATGGATCAAACATTTGTTGCAAGGTATGAAGGAAGAGGTAATTGAACCTGCAATACTTTATTGTGATAATACAAGTGCTATCAACATATCAAAGAATCTAGTAATGCATGCTAAAACTAAACACATTGTAATCAAGTATCGCTACGTAAGAGAGTTGGTAGAAGAAAAACAAGTGAAGATGGAATATGTTAGCTCAAAGGAACAGATTGTTGACATCTTCACAAAAGCACTAGCTAAAGATGCTTTTGAATATCTTAGAGGTAAGTTAGGGGTGATACCCCTAGCTAAGGCTACTTGAAGCAAAAGAAAGACTATCCTACATCAAATGAACCGATTGTTGAAGATTCTATACATTGATGCAGAGGATGTTTACTATAGGATCCATGCCTAAAGTAGTAGATGTGCTGAAGTTCCAAATCAGTCACAAGAAAGGTGATAGAGGGAGATATTGAATGAACCTGCAAGAGCTACACTTTCATACTAAGATGCTAATATTTCTTTAGCATTATTGCCAAAGAGGGAGAAATAGTAGAAAATTGATCAACAAGAGAAGTTGTGAGAAACTAATCAAAAAAAAGATAGAGGGAGAAGTTGACAGAAATAATTAGAAGTTGATAAGAACAACATAAGATGAGCAATACATAAGGATAAAAAAAAGGTACAAGGGAACAACAGAAAAGAGGGACAAGTAGAAATGAAGCAATTAGAATAGTAGAAGGAGATGTGAAGTTATAGTTTACTTTTTCAAATTTGACTTACTATTCTAACCCAGTAAGCTTGTGGTTGAATAGTTTAGTCTGATAGCTGGTCAATTTGGTTTTCCATCAATGCCAAAGAGGGAGATTGTTGGAACTCTAATTGAAAAGCTCATTGTTGAAGATCGAAGAGGGAGATTGTTGCAAAGAAAAAAGATTGTTGTTAAAAGAATGTTTTCAATCATTGTTTTGTCATTAATACCAAACCTATTATTTGTAGGGATGAAATTTTCTTATAAGATCCAAGTACTATCATTGAGTTGATTAATGAAGAGGATTTGATCAACAAAATGTAACAAGAGCACCTAAGGGAAAGGTTGAGTTATGATGTTGTAATGAAGTATAAGGATTAGTTAACACAATGGTCAAATGATGTATTGATAGCATATTTAGAGATATAGAGGTTGGTCACACTTAAAAACATTGGAGGAAGAAGTTGTAACAAGGTTGAATGCAAAGCTTAAACTAAGATCTTTAGTAGGTACCAACCAAGTTAGTTGAAGTCGAGAAAATTCTTAGTTGGAGCTGAGTAATAAGAAATTCTAGTGTATGTTGAGTGATATTTAGGTGCCAAGTGAAGATCAGGGGAAAAGCATCAAAAAATCTTAGTTGGTGTCGAGTGGTCTTCAGGTGTCGAGCATTAGGAAGAACATAGTTGATGCCAAGTAACATAGTATGAGCCAAGCATTAGTATTTCAATAGTGTAGAGCTACTACATTATTTGAAATGACAAAGATTTTCCAAATCTAAGCTAACAAAGTGGTTACCTTGAATTTTTTGAATGAGTTGGAGGATAAGAATGATGACTTGGTGGCACAGAAATCTATGTAAACCATTTTTGGCCAAATTCTAAAAGATTATTCAAGAAGTATCTAGAGGAAACAAAATGTGGGTTAGATGCAATGAATCCTACCTAATCCATATGAATTGAAATTAAAGAATGGAAGAATCAAGTGGGAAAAGGAACTCCAAGACTTCTATTTAAGAAGTCATAGACCAAGAAGCAAATGCTGCTGATACTGTTGCTGCTGAAGACCCAAACTACGAAGTGGTTAGAAGGGTATCAAGGAAGGTGACATCTAGGAAAAGGAAGAGCATAGAGGCTATACTTTTATAAGTGGTCATGAAGAGATGATTACACTAGTACATTGAGCATAGAGACTCAAGGAGACTAAGCTTGAAAGAAGGGAAAGTTGTTAGAGTTGCAGTGATTAAAGGCCAGGCAAGCGTATGAACTGAGAAGTGATCTAAGATCTGCAAGATAAGTTGTATATTGTAGTTAGGTCAAGATTTTCTAATACTCTCTAGCAATTGTATTAGATCTGGAAAATCCTATGGACTTAGGTTGGTTTAATAACCATTTGTAAATCCTTTAGTAGGCTGGCATTCCTAGTGAATGTTCTAAAGTCCTTTAACTATGCCCATGTAGTGCCTGTCCTCATTCACAATTTTCTCGACACATTATTGCTATTATTATTGGACTATGTTAGATTATTTTTATGTTGATGGTTAGTAGCATCGTTTTGAGACTATGAGATATTGTGCTATGGATTCATTTGATATATGATGAGATTACTTAGACTTTACATTTCATGGATGCATGATGATTGTTACATTATTTTTAGTTATTGATGATGATTAGTTAGATGGTTTATTATCACATGTGTTTTATTATGGATACTTACCCCATATTTGCATGTGTAGGGTGTGTGTGTTTGCTCTTATGTATGGCATTTCTGATGTGGTTAAGGAAGGGAGTCGTAGTCACCTATTAGTCAGGATCTAAATGATGCACCACTTCCTTCCATTGCCTCTCTAGCTTAGCATATATATATATATATATATATATATATATATATATATATATATATATATATATATATATATATATATATATATATATATAGTATGTATGTGCATGGTTTTTATGTAGGTTGCAAGTATCAGGTTATCAGGTATCGACTTCCCTGAATTTCCAGGATGAGCATACCCTATCGCACTGTCTCAATGGTAAGAGAGGGGAGATAAATTCTCAAGTCCAAATCCTAAACCCCTAAACCATTTGTCCTAGTGAGGTAGGAAAAGTATTCGAGATATTTTACCTTTCGAATGTGTCAGATGACATAATTCGTGATTTTTAACCCTTTAGACTAATTTCGTATCGATTGTTCTATGATGGGTTTTCATATTTTATCTTGGAGGTCTATGGTGAATTTTCTATTAATTAGGTCTAAAATTAAAAGATATAATTAATAATTTAATTATTTGGGAAAAATTAATATAATATCACGATCTTTTGATATTTTGATTTTAATTAAATAAATGGGGAATTAATTGAGAAAATAATTAAATAAAAGAAATTAAAAATTAATAATAATAATAAATAATAAATAATAATAAAAGTAATAAAAGAATTAAAATAAAAGTTATAAGCTTACCTAGGAGTAAACGCACCTCTTGATTGCACATATGTCAACAACACATGAGTTAGTACACAAATTAAGCACATGGTGTCTACAACCTTATGACTCATCTAGAAGGTTGGAAAAGACTCATGCTTAGTTGTCAACACCTTCTGGTTGTTTCTAGAGAAATTCTAGGTGCTTCCTAAGAATTTTTTATATTTAGGCACTCGTAGAAGCTTAGGGAGCGTGTTTGGAGGACTTGGAAACGTGGGAGAAGGAAGGAGCTTGCTCTATAGTTTTTGAGGAGAAGTGAATTAGCATCAGTGTCTAGGTAGACACTTTTTTTTTTGCCTATGTTATTTCTGCTTCTTGCACTTCCTGTCTTCTTCGTGTCTTATGAATGCTTTTTGAGAATTTTCATATCTTGGTTGTATGCATTTGTTATGGGTAGTTAAACTCTATATAAGAAATTTTTGTATGTGTAGATTTGATGAAATTATGGGGCTAGGGTTTTCAGATGTGTATGGACAAACTTATATAGAAAAATTTAATGGGTAAATTTTAGAGAACAAATATTTTATAGAGAATTTCATAAAAATTGGAAGCCATTTACATTATGTATATGTCTCATTTTAAAATATACATATTTGTACAGGCACTGCAACGACAAAGGGTACGAAGTACCTATTGTCATCACAGGCCCTGCGACCGTAGGGTACCGCATGCCGACAACGGTACTTACATGTGTGTGTGTGTGTGTGTGTGTGTGTGTGTGTGTGTGTGTGTGTGTGTGTGTGTGTGTGTGTGTTTGTTATGTGATTTGATTTTCATGGGTGTCAAATCAAATTTTTCACATTTCAATTTTTTATAATGTTTTAAAATATTATTATTATATGTGTATGTATCTATGTATGTATGTACGTATATATATATGTATGTATTTGTATGTATATGTTATTAATAATTAATAATTATTATATTTGATAAGTAGGAGATGATTTCCACAGCTAGTTTATGTGGAAATCACACAGTTAAATCTTGATATTCACATCACAATTTGACTAGCTGTGGAAATCATCTCCTACTTATCAATTGATGAGCTTAAGGGGCTTTCTAATTAATGGTTCATAAGGCACAACACTTGGTGAAGGTTTTGCAAATGGGGTTGCAAGCTTTGGGTTTAACTGTGGAGAAAACTACGTAGTTAAGCACGCTCAGGCTGGAGTAGTACTGGGATGGGTGACCTCCTGGGAAGTCCTGGTGCTTCACCCCTATGAGCATCACCTAGATCTAATGAGTGCTAAGTGTTCCATTTATTCTCATGAGAGATAGATTCATGTTGAATCACTACTCATGAAACATGGGTCATCGAGTTTGACTCAAAATCACACAGTTAAATCCTGATATTCACATCACAATTTGACTAGCTGTGGAAATCATCTCCTACTTATCAATTGATGAGCTGAAGGGGCTTTCTAATGAATGGTTCATAAGGCACAACACTTGGTGAAGGTTTTGCAAATGGGGTTGAAAGCTTTGGGTTTAACTGTGGAGAAAACTACGTAGTTAAGCGCGCTCAAGCTGGAGTAGTACTGGGATAGGTGACCTCCCGGGAAGTCCCGGTGCTTCACCCCTATGAGCATCACCTAGATCCAATGAGTGCTAAGAGTTCCATTTATTCTCATGAGAGATGGATTCATGTTGAATCACTACTCATGAAACATGGGTCATCGAGTTTGACTCAAAATCACACAGTTAAATCCTGATATTCACATCACAATTATTATATTTGTTAATTGAATTGTACTAATAGTTTATTTCTTTAATAATTAATTATTTTGTAATATTATAGTCAAATGATTTAGATGTAATTTAAATATTGACTTGAATTATGAAGGAAATTTATTAAAGAGAATTGGTATTTACTCATGTTAAAAGCTACAAGGTGTCTTATTGGTTTTGATGCGGGATGGTTTTCATATAATATTTGTATAAACAATACATCAATTAGAAAATTGAGTCTCAGAGCTATGGGAAAAAACTTAAATTCATAAAGAAAAAACTAAACTTGGGTTAGGTAAAATGTATGAATTTCTCCACTCGATATCTAAATTTAAAAATGAAAATTGAGACCTCCACACTCTATTCAACTATGTAATTTTAGCAAACCAAAACATGTGCTTGCATTGTGTTTTCTCTATGCTTCTTGTTTCGAGGTTTTTTGGGTTGACTAGTTTGTTGACCAGTTATAGGTGTATGCGTAAAAATGCGGCCTATGCTAACACACACTTCAACACGGTCCTTATTTGTGGATTCATCGCGGAATGAACATTGAATTGTTCATCCAAAATTTTCCCTGCAAAGCGACCTGTTGCCTTCTATCTAAAGGGATTTTGCCTGTTAATATCCTCAGAATCAAGGTATAGGCAACCAGACCCTCTAAGAACGAAGGATTTGACAATGTAATTAAGCTAAGAATGAGTATACAGAGTAATCTAAGAAATGAAAGATGCAATGTAATCTAAGAACAAATGAAGGAAACTAGATTAAGCATATGCATGATTAAACTAAAATGAGATTAAACTAAAACATGAGAATGTATGCAAGAAATGTAAGTAAATATGACCATGAATTTGAATAGCAATTCGATAGCAAATTAATTCATCCTCCTCAAATGAAGAGATGAGGGTCTCTTAAAATAGAGTTTTCTAGAATCCATCAACGGTTGAGATTGATTCAGATCAACGGCTAGGATTGAAGATGAGTATTAGTCATAAAGGGAGATTCCCAAATTAAAGGGAGTTAACAGACTTAATTTGAGATGAATAAGGAGTTAACTGTTTTAATTTGAGTAGAAAAAGGAGTTAACTGTGTTAACTCATTTTTGATCAATAGCGAACTGGAAATTCCCCTTTTTGAACTGAAGAGAGATTTTGTTGAGATATTTAATTCAATAAAATGAAATATGATCTCATAATTACTTTTTCCATTTAATTAAATAATCTTTAATTAATTAGAGACACTTTTGTTTAATCAAATAACTTTATTTAATTAATTAGGAATGTCTTCCCATTTAATTAAATAACTTTGTTTAATTATTTAGAAGTAAGTACTCCATTTAATTAAATAATTTCTTTTAATTAATTAAGATAGGCATATTTATTAAATTAAATAAATTTAATTCCATAGTACATTAGCCTTAGGATATAATTTAATTTAATTAAAATATAAATACTTAATAATTAAATTAAATATTAATCAAGTAGGTTTAATGTAACTAATATGAGTACGTACTATAGGAATTAAATAAGAAATATGATGAATGCAGATTAGGGTTTTTCTGCATCTGACAATTAAGTCAAGTAGCGAATAGCAGAATTAGAATTGCCTATTAGAATAGGACTTTGAAATTATCAGAAATAGACTAGAATTGGTATAATGGCAATGAGCCAATTTTGGGGTATTACATTTTGCTCCTCTTTGAATGAATGTGTGAGCAACACGTTCAATTCAAAGATAATCAGAAAGCATGATGCGAACATGAGATTGGTTCCGAATGTGATGATACGAAGACCAATTGATAAGTTTTTTTAAGGACCATCTCTAGAGCAGAGCTTAATCCTAAGGAATTCAAGTAGAGCACTTAGATACCTAAGATCGATAGCATTTAAAAGACTATCTTCAGAACGAAGCGTAATCTTTAAGGATCTAGACAGAATGTCTAGATACCTGAGATTGATAGCATTTAGAAGATTATCTCCAGAATGAAGCTTATCCTTCAAGGATCCAGATAGAACACCTAGATACCCAAAATTAATAACATTTAGAAAGTTATCTCAAGAACGGAGCTTAACCTTCAAGGATCTAGATAGAACACCTAGATACCCGAAATTGATAGCATTTAGAAAGTTATCTCCAGAACGGAGCTTAACCTTCAAGGATCCAGATAGAACACCTAGATACTCAAAATTGATAGCGTTTAGAAGATTATCCCCAAAATGGAGCTTAACCTTCAAGGATCCAGATAGAACACCTAGATACCTGGAATTGATAGCATTTAGAAGATTATCCCCAGAACGGAGCTTAACCTTCAAGGATCCACATTGAACACCTAGATACCCGAAATTGATAAAAGATAACAAGGTCTCATCATGAGTCATAGAATCATCCCCAGAACGAGGTTTGATCCTCAAGAGTTGGGGTTTAGACTGTCCCCATACCTGTCCATCGAACTCTGAGAAGAGTTGTTATAAGGTTGATCAATTGATGAAAAGATAAGATAGATGGCAAAGATGTCAGATAGAAGGGAACAAAAAGCCCCAAGTGATGAGATGCCCCAAGTGACTAGGACATAAGATGGAAACTAAATGCCCCGAGCAATAAGTATTTAATGATCTAATCATCTTGCCCCCTCGGGAGCAAAATCGAAAGATGACATACCAAAAATATGATTTGAAGCAGTATATCATGTAAAGTTGACTTAAGTTGACTATTTTCAAAATGAATTTTGAAAATATGGAGAATGTAATGTTGAAAGGATTCCAAGAATCATAAAGTATCAGAAATATTTTGACTGCACAAGCGTTCGATTACATTGGTCCCTAAAATTTTAAAACACATTTTTAATGTTCTTGGGTGTGTCAAATTTTGAATTTGATCCCAAAAATGGATCCAAGATGGTCCAATTAGCCAAGGGTGCGATTTTTGCACAAATCTGAGCACTTTGAAAAATTTGGTCAACACCTATATAATGGCTTGAAGGGTCATTTTCAATTCATTTGTGCTTTTTTCTTTTAGTGATTTGGAGCTCTGATATAGACATGGCAGTGAACTTGAGATATCATCATTTTGAGCGCTCCAAATGACACAGTTGGCCAGTAGACTATGGACCACCGGTGAGTCATCAATCTCCCATCTTCGTACTTTCGATTACATGCATTTTGAGTTCATCTATGCATGTTTTTAGCATGTTTTAGGATGTTCAATTCTTTCTTCGCGCGAGACCGATCTCTTCTTGTGCAAAGATATTCTTTCTTCGCGTGAAGAAATAGGATGTGCTGTTTGTTCGCGCAAGGTCAAAATATCCTCGCGTGAGGCGATTTTGGCTTCGCGTCAAGGTGGAGATTCTTCGTGCGAGGCAATTCCTGGTTCGCGCGAGAACCTCTTTTTTCACGTGAGATGGTCTATCTTCGCACGAGGAGATCTATTTTTTTGCGAAGTTGAGTTTCTTCGCGCGAAGAGAGAACTATTTCGCATGAAAGCATATATTTTTGCGTGAGATTTCAACAATCTCGCGCAAAATTCTGTGCCAGTTTTGTGATTTTCGCATTTAGAAATTGCATTTTATTTTGTTTTGATGTTTCAATTTGACTTGATATTGATCGTTTGTTTGTCATATTTTTTTTTTTTTTTCTTGTGCGTGTAGGAGATATTTGGAGATGTATCATTTAGATCTCACTATCTGCCCTATGGAGAGTTATTTCGAATTTTGGATGACGTAGATCAGGCACACATTGCCCGATTGGGTTTGTCTTCACTATGTCGAATTCCAGCCGTGATGGTGAATCACGGTTTGCTGACTGCATTGGTAGAGCATTTCCATTTGGAGATGAACACATTTCATTTGCCAATGGGTGAGATGACCATCACACCAAAGGACATATGGAGGATCTTGAGGATTCCCTTTCATGGTGCCCAGGATGTATATGATACAGTACCTCGATTAGGGACAAAGGCACTATCCATTGTTTTTGAGAGAGAGCTACCGAGAGGCAGGGCCATCAGCTAGGATGAGTTGATGCATACTTATGGACCTACACACAGGTTAGCATCCATGTTGGGTATTTTCTTGAGCTGCTTCCTATGTCTCGACAGGGGATAGCATGGGTTGGAGTGTGGATGGGGTGTCATGCTCCGTAGGATGGTTGAGGCACCTGAGATCTTTGGGTGGGGTCAGTGTATGTTGGCCCATCTTTTTCATGAGATGCATGAGGTTGTCTTCCATGAGAAGAAGACCATGGCAGCAGGTGTTTATGTGTTACAGATCTGGGCCTAGGAGCATTTTCCTGTATGTAGGCCAATTTTTGAGGATTCTCGGGAACCCATGGAGCCTTACATTTGCAGATATTGAGGGCATATTACCTAGGCCCACCTGGGTAAGACTGAGCATTGGTGAACACATCTTGATGACTTGGTGTCTTTTATATGGCGACCCTGGAGAGAGACAGAGGATTGGGATGATGCCTCGAGAGAGCTACCCTGGATGTTTTGTTCTCGACCGCTGGTAGGCAGGATGACATTAGTGATAGAGAGATTTGTCATCTTACGAGTGTGGCGGCAGTATGGTCGACCACAGGACATTTTGGCTGAGTACTGTGCCTATGCCAAGGTGCAAAAGGATATAGAGCAAGGATGGCCTCCACAGATGGATCCAGGATGATCCATGATAGATATTCATAGCCTTGTTGCAGTTTAGTGGGACTACTTACTAGAGGTAGTAGATGCTGGGATGATGCATGCATATCAGGCATTTTTGATGAGCCATCCTTTCCCATGCTTCATAGATCCATTAGGGATGGCAGGGCAGGTACAGGGGCAGGGACAAGTATCACAGCAACAATAGGCATAGCCACAGGTGCCACCACAGGTCTAGCACACGGTATAGCAGATACCTATTCCCCCATGGTAGATGGGATCAGACCCAGGTGTTGGGGGCAATGGAGCGGGACACAGTCGGCAAAGGAGGCAGAGGACAGAGGAGTAGGCTCATCAGCAAGAGGTCTCACAACACCAGGTGCCTCCACCGCAGCAGGCACCTCCACCTTAGCATGCACCAGAGATGGTTGATGACGATATGCCAGATTAGCCGGTAGGTGGGGTACAGAACATGGTACGGTGGTACTGAGAGCGAGTTCATGCAACCTCTCAAAAGTTGGGAGAGTTGTAGATTGTAGTGGCAGTCAGGGATGCGCAGCTGGTAGAGAGATAGAGAGAGACAAATCACCAGAGAGAGTGCGCGGAGGCTGCAGAGCGGAGGTTAGAGTTGGCCCAGGATGAGATCCACTTCCATTCTGCTCGAGCTGCATATTATTATGCTGCATACACTAGTGTAGTACCTGATGAGACATTGCAGGTGCAGCGATTCTCTCAGTACGCACGAGAGTCCGGAGGTGCACGACCTCCTGTCAAGCTAGATATGCCACCACTGCCTCTGCCACCTGTTGCCCCTGTTCCTCCTGCTCGTCCCGGAGGTGAGAGTTTTGGATAGAGTTAGATGTATCTGTGCCTGACTTTTATTTTGATCTCTAGCTATGTATCGATTGGTGTGCCAGCACCAAATATATCATTTTTGATTGATTGTGCTCAAGTAGCACCCATTTTATTTGTACTGACCCATTCTTTGACATATATATACGAGATTTTGAGCCGAGTATTCTTGTGTACATGTCATTGTCTGTTTTGTTTTGCTCTGATGTATGTTTAGATAGAACACATATGTATGAACTGACATCTGACATAGTGTTGTGCATTTTTATTTGATAGTCACAAGTATTCCATTGAGGAAAGAGAATCGATGAACCAAACGCTTATGCAGCCGTGGAGGAATTTGATGTATGTGGAGTATGAATAGGATTATCATCGAATTGCGTGCTAATGCAAATGAAGTATGCACGACTATGTTAAATGCAGCCTTAGGTCTGGTCACCAAGCCTTGATGATTTATGATCATTGGATATAAAACAAAGCTCATATGTTACACAATTTCCACTGACATTGCAATCATGAAAATATGAATGTAACATATGTTATTGGAATGTCGGGATTAAATGTAAGCATTCGAGGCACAAGAAGCCAGAATGACCAGAACATTTGTCCCTTTTAATGGAACTAATCCGCAAACAAAAAACATATGAAAAGATCATGCCCCCAGTCATTACTTCTCTAGTCAGAGATGACATCATCGATGTTGCTCGAGGAGATATGATAAAGAAAAACAAAGCAATAAGAGAAAATGCTCAGCATATCCAAACTAATATATCATTGAGTTTAATGTTTTCGGGATGATGTCAAGTGTCAATGTCCAGAATATTTAAGAAAGAAATCTCTTCAGTAGGGTGACAATAGTAGGCAGACGCAGTTAGAACAACTGGTGACTGTCAGAAGGAGATTCCATGAGGAGAATCTTGAAAAGAGTGACACTGGTGATAGTAGGCAGACACAGTTAGAACAACTGGTGACTATCACAAAGGAGATTCTATGAGGAGAATCTTGAAAAGAGTGACACTGGTGATAGTAGGTAGACGTAGTTAGAACAACTGGTGACTGTCACGAAGGAGATTCTATGAGGAGAATCTTGAAAAGAGTGACACTGGTGACAGTAGGCAGACGCAGTTATAACAACTGGTGACTGTCACGAAGGAGATTCTATGAGGAGAATCTTAAAAAGAGTGACACTAGAAGGGAATGCCCCCGGCCTATGACAAGACTCAATCCATGGATACATGAGCAGGAAAAGCAGGAATGAAAAAGCATGAAAGTGACTAACAAGAGGTACCTGTTTACTAGGTTTTCACCTTCTTGGCAGGTATTTTTTTTATTTTTATTTTTTTAATTTTTTTTTAGATATTACAAAGGTACCTATTGCTAGGTTTTTACTAGGATAATAACTTTTTCAGGACTTTTTCTGATTTTTAGGATTTTTTTTTTAGGACATTTTCTAATTTTTAGGATTTTTTCAGGACATTTTCTGATTTTTAGGATTTTTTCAGGACATTTTCTTATTTTTAGGATTTTTTCAGGACATTCAGATATGTACAGATAGCTTGCTGAGATTGAATCAACTAAAAAACCGCTTCAGGTGGAGAGTGTTCATAGGCTCTTTAAGCACTTCTCCTTCAGTTGTGGAAAGTTGATAGGCACTAGATCCATATACTGCAGTAATAATGTAAGGACCTAGCCAGTTTGGTTCAAACTTTCCCTTTTACATTTGTTGTTGTTGATTCTTAAGATTCTCTCTTAGGACAAGATCACCAAGCTGGAAGTCACGTGGCCTAATCCTCCTATTGAAGCTTCGCGCCATTCTTTGTTGATATGCTCGTAGATGATCACAGGCCACTTGTCGTCATTCATCCAGCAACACAAGTTCTTAAAGCCGAGCTATCCTATAGTCATCATCTATGATAAGGCCTTTCATAGAGATTCTCAAGGTAGGAATCTCGACCTCTATTGGAAGCAGAACATCTGCCCCATATACCAACGCAAAAGGAGTCGTGCCCGTTGGAGTTCTAATTCTTGTTCTATATGCCCATAGGGCTGGATTGATCTGGAGATGCCAGTCTCGCCCTGACTTACTAACTGTGCGATGAAGAATTTTGAGGATTGCCTTATTGGATGCCTCAGCTTGCCCATTACCCTGGGGGTAATAAATGGAAGACCAATGTTGTGTAATTTTAAATTTCTTGCATAGTTCCTTAAGGTCTTTATTTTTGAATTGTCTTCCATTATCAGTAATGATTGAGAACGGTATACCATATCTACAGATGATGTAGTTTGTGATAAAAAGCGCTACAGCTTTGCCATCAGCAATTGTGAGAGGGACTGCCTCTAGCCATTTCGTGAAATAATCTGTAGCAGTGATAATGAACTTATGTCCATTAGAAGAGGTTGGGTGAATCTGTCCCACCAAGTCAAAGGCCCATTGTTGAAATGGCCATGTTGAAGTAGAGGGAATCAACTCTCTAGCTGAGCGTGAATGATATTCCCGTGTAGTTGACACTATTTGCAGGACCTAGCATATTTAATAGCTTCTTGCTCCATTTTAGGCCAGTAGTAACCAGCACAAAGGAGTTTACAAGCTAGGGTTAGGCCATTCGAATGAGATTCGAAAATTCCTTCATGAACGTCAATTAGTGCACGTTTGGACTCGTTGGGTTCTAAGCACCTAAGGAGTGTTCTGTCGAGACCTCTCCTATATAGATCATCAGCAATAATGACATAATGTGAAGCGTTGTGGATTAGGTAATGTTTCTCATTCTGGGTCAGACCTTCCGAAATGGTTTGATTACGAAGGTAGGAATAGATGTGATGGTAGCGAGATGATTCTTGTCCTACAATAGAACAGATCATCTTCGAATCAGGTGTGTCATAGGTTGGTGAGTGTAACGCTTCCACCAAGAACTCATGTGGGAGATAATTTTCTGGCATTTGTAGAAGAGAGGGCAGAGTGGCCATGGCATCAGCCACTTTATTATCTGCACGTGGAACCTGTTGGAAGGTAATGTGTGCAAAATATTTCATCAAGTCATCAACCATGCACTTATAAGGAATTAGTTTTTCATCCTTTGTTTGATACACATCATTTACTTGGTTGATGACAAGCCAAGAGTCACCAAAGATATCCAAATGATCTACTCTCCATTCAGCTGCAATTTTCATACCATTAATCAAAGCTTCATATTCAGCAATGTTATTTGTACAAGGAAACAAAATCTTGTATGCTTTGGGCAATGAGTATTTCTATGGTGTGATGAAAAGTAATCTAGCACCTGATCCTTGTTGTGTGAAGGATCCATCGAAGAACATAACCCATGTATGATGAGTGAGTGTTAGAATTGACTCATCTGGAAAATCAATGTTTATTGGCAGGAGACTCGGTATGGGTGCCTCAGCTAGCTGGTCTGCAATTGCCTGTCCCTTTATAGCTTTGCATTCAACATATTGGATGTCGAACTCACTTAGTATCATGACCCATTTAGCCAATCTTCCTGTGAGAGCTGCCTTACTGAGCAAATACTTTAATGGATCTATTTTAGCCACAAGCCATGTAGTGTGGGCAAGCATGTAGTGTCTCAACTTTTGGGAAGCAAAGACAACTGCCAAGCAAGCTTTCTCAATAATACTGTAGTTTTTCTCATAAGAGACCAATGTTCGGCTCAAGTAATAAATAGCTCTTTCTTTGTTAACATTGTCTTCCTGAGCCAACAAGATTCCCAAAGATGTTTCAGTAGCTGAAATGTATAAAAGAAAAGGTTTCCCATGCATGGGAGGCATCAGGATTGGTGGATTGACAAGATATCGTTTAATCTGTGTTAAGCTTTGCTTACAATCCCGGTTCCAATTAAATTTCACACCCTTATGTAAAGTCTTTGTGAAGGTTTGTGATTTATCTGCCAATTGTGAAATAAATTTGCGAATAGATTGAAGCCTTCCCTGTAGTCCTCTCATCTGACTGATGTTTCGAGGTGGTGGCATGTCCATTATTGCTTGTACTTTTTTTGGATCTACTTCAATTCCCTTTGCAAAAATAATATATCCTAGCAATTTTCCTGATGTGACACCAAATACACACTTCTTAGGATTGAGCCGAAGACTAAACTTTTCCATACGATCTAGAATTGGTCCCAAATCGTGCAAATGGGTATTGCGTTTAGCGCTTTTGACCAAAGTATCATCAACATAGTCCTCCATAGTTTTATGCATCATGTCATGTAAGATTGTAGTAACAGCCCGCTGATATGTAGCTCCAACATTCTTTAAACCAAATGGTATCACATTCCAACAAAAGGTTCCCCATGCACATGTGAAGGCTATTTTCTCTTGATCTTCTGGTGTAATTTTTATATGATTGTATCCAAAAAAACCATCCATAAGTGAGTACATCTCATAGCCAGCTATCATGTCCACAATCATATCAATATTAGGGAGTGGGAAGTCATCTTTAGGACATGCCAAGTTAAGATCACGAAAATCTGTACAAACTCTGATAGACTTATCATGCTTGGACATAGGGACAATATTGGATATCCATTCAGCATAATCAATTGTACGACTGAAACCAGCCTTCAGAAGTTTCTCCAATTCGGCTTTGACTAGTAATGCAACATGAGGATGCATTTTGCGAAGCTTCTGTTTAACTGGTTTTACGCCTGGCATTATGGAAAAGTGATGCATAATAAGATCAGGATCCAATCCTGGCATGTCAGAATTTGTCTAGGAAAAATTTATTTTCTTTCCCTTGAAAAAGGCAATGAATTGTGCCTTTTCTTCAGTTGACAATGACTGAGGCAAATGTATCACATGAGGATGTTCTTCTGTGCCTAAGTTAATCGGCTGCATTGGCTCTATTAACACTGATGATCTCTCCTGAAAGTGACTGGGAAGGACATCAAATATCTCATTCGCAGGTGCCTCAGAGAGATTTTCACCCTTGGATACGTCTTTTGTTTTTACTATTTTTGGATCCGACACTACCACAATGTGGTTTTCACCATCGGACCTCTTGTATTTTTTCTTTTTAATTATGTGACTGAGATATTTGATGTCAGCCTCAGTCATGTTGATGCTCTGGTCATTAGTGGAAGACGTTATAGGTTTGATAGTGTTTAGGTAACATGCAAGAGTAGAGTCATTCTGGAATGTGGGGACTTCGTTAGATGCATTGGGGTTCCATTCTATAAGCTCAGGATGTGCGAGTGAGAGGGTAGTGGCTGGTTCAATTGCGTTCACAGTATAGTTATTAAATGCGTGGACTAGCAATTTGAGACCTATGGCGACCTCACCCACAGGTGCATTCAAATGTCTCAGAGTACGAACGTTAGTAATTGATGGCTCTAAGACACTAGTTGGATCAAATCCCTGTGACCTATCCCTAGATGTTTCACTCACTTCGATTTGATTTTCATAGACATGCACTTGGTCAATGTCTTTATCAGTAGTCACTTCTGAAAGATTGTCAAATTCATATTCATGAGAATCGGTGCTACATGGTGAGAGACTATAGAATTCCCCAATAGTGATAGAGACATACTCTCCTTCAGCCTCTGGATTCTTACACAAATACTCAATATGACATGACTGACTAGATTCTCCCTTTTCTGAATGATATTCGAGTTGCTTAGTATGTCCTTAGAAGAATCACTAGTATCATCTAGAGTGCTAACACGTGGCACAAAGTCATCTGGCTCAGCAAAGAATTTAGCAAGATCATAAGGAATAGGATGAGGGTAAGAATGCTCATCATCAGATTCTTCCTTTTGAGTACCTGATTCAGATTGTGACTCATTTTCAGATGAACTCTCAGGTACAGGTATGAATTTATTGGATCCCAAATGGAAAGGGACCTTCTTGAACCCTAGGCCAGTTGTGTCACTGTTGCTTCGAGCTATTGCTTTGACAAGATCTATTAAACCATTTTTATTGCACCCAATAGGGCTAGTTCCCTTGTAGCCAAAACACTTCATAAGCTTAAGACCAGGTCCATACTTCTTAGGAGTGATTTCTCAAACTTGTTCTGTTAGGTGTACTAGAGACTCTTCTTTGTAAAGCCATGTAGCAATGGCTCTATTTTCGCTTTCATATTCTAAGGGAACTGTAGCTTTGACAAAAGAACCATTAAACTTGGTATGAGGTGTCAACACGAATGGCTTCTTTTCTAGTGAGGGTCTCCCAAAATGTTGAGGAGATTCTGGAATTGATGTTAATGATAACACTAGTTCCATGTGGTACTCTCCCATACTAGTTTCTTTCAATTTAAATGACTACTCAATTTGTTTCAGCTTATTGTTGTGACAATCGGTAGACTCACGGTTAGCAGGGACGAAAGATTCAACAGCTTTGAGAATATTGCAAGTGTAGCTAGTAGTTGCAGGAATAGTAACTTCAGAGCCATGAAATGGGAATTTAATGCATTGGTGGTATGTGGATGGTACAATGCGCATCTCATGTATCCATGGCCATCCTAACAGAATGTTGTAGGCTAAGGGAATGTCAAGCACCTGACAGGTGACATCCCTTTCGACAAGACTGACACAAATTGGTAAAGTCACAAGACCTAGTGACTTTCATTCTACTTCATTGTATGCTTTAATAGTGATCTTTTGTCGAGGATCAATAGAGTCCTTAGAATAACCCAATTGTTTAAGCAAAGCCGTAGAAACAATATTTAGGCCAGTGCCATTGTCAATTAGTACTCGACGAACATGTGTCTGGTGGATCATAACCTCAATGTGTAGAGGCTGAGTGATTCAGTGAGTTATCATCCTCCATGGATTGAAATCGTTCAAGATCAAGATCTTGAGGAACATTTGTCTCAGTGAGGGCTTTGTCCAGAATTTGCCTATGAGCGAGCAAAATTTTAAGTAGCTCAAATATAGAAATGTGAGCATTGGTTTGTTTCAATTGATCTAGAATACTATAACTGGTTGTAGTCAAGTTCGTCGTGTGTTTTTCACCTTTATCGGATGGACCAGCAAGGGCTTTGTCCTTGTGTTGTTCAAGATTTGAAGTAGGAGGTGTAGGGCCTTTGAGCACCAATTTTGCATGAGAGTGAGTAACAGCGTTAGCACAGTGTTGCAAAGATGTATTATCCATGTTATTGGAAGTAGGGCCCCTCAAGACGAATGGTGTCTTGGGTTAATCGTTATCTTGCTTCCCCTTTATGGTAATAACATTGCAGTATTCAAAATCTACAGGTTCAACCATGTGAATGACATTTTCATCATTGGAATACGTATAGTTGACCTTATTGTAGGGTTCTGGTTTCGAAATCTCTCCTTTTTCATAAGGTGGGAAAGGCTCTTTGAACGCCTTGTGGTCCGAGTTTTTGTTATGTCTATCTACCACAAGTTCACCACCATCAATCATGTCCTGGACTTTATGACATAAGTTTATACAATTGATGGTTTTATGACCCTTGTTTTGGTGATACTCACAAAATGAGGTCTCATTCCACCATGGTGGACGTGGTTGTGGATCATAGGGACGAGGGTTATCCATTGGTGAGATAAGCTTGTGTTGTAGCAATGTTTTGTAAACCACATCCAAAGGTTGTCCTAAAGGCGTATACTCTCGCTTGGGTCGTGTTGCCCATGAGTTTCTCAGTTTATTCCCAGACATTTTATTGTCAAGAGGAGGCTTCTCAGCACTTTTTTCTGCTTTGAAGCAGTCTGTGAGATTAAATGCTTCTTTAGCGGATTTTGGTGTGACATTATCAACAACCCCATCATGTACAATTTCTTGGTTCTTGTTGACATGTTTGGTTTTATCCTTGTTGGAAGTGGAACCTTGTTTTGAGTCTCTCTGAAGAGTGAGCTCACCTTTCTTGATCATAAATTCTTTGATACGGATAGCATGTGTAATCATGTCTTCAAAGGTACGCGGACCTTGTAGTTGGACTCTATACCCAAAATCAGGTAAGAGGTTATCGGTGAAAATGTCGAGCTTCTCCGTTTTTGGGATTTTATAGGAGTACTTGGTATAAAGTTGTCTCCACCATTGGAGGAAAGTGAGAAAAGGCTCACAAACCTTCTGTTTAAGGTTGCATAGATCTCGAATATTTACATGATGTTAAATTTTATGAGAATATTGCTAAACAAATGAATTAGCAATTTCGTCAAATGTCTTGATACCAGGAGGTAAATGTGAAAACCACTCGAAGGCTTGACCACCTAGGCTTCTAGGGAATAAATGCATGAGGTACGTTTGATTGTGTATAAAATCCATAGACAAAGCACCAAATTCCCGCAAGTGATCTTGGGGATCATTAGTACCAATGTACTTGTCATATTTGGGTAGTTCTACACCTCTTGGGAAAGGTGACATGTTTATACTTGTGTCAAATGGAAATGAACAAAGAGCATCCAATGTGTATGTCTTGTTGGGTTTCTCTTTCTCATGCATCATCTGAGCCAATTGGTCTTGCATAATTTTCAGTTGTTTTTGGAGTTTAGTGGTCTCAGTTTCCTCTTCACGTGTGATAATGGTCTCCACATCGAAATGTGTGGGCAGTTTAGCTCCCTCTTGAGCGAGTTTGAGAAAGTACTTTTCTTTCTCTTCATTGATTAGGATTCCCATGACCTTCTGAAAGTTTTTGTCTCTTCGACATCTTGCTATGTGTTCAGGAAGGATTTCCACCTCTTCTTGTTCTTCATCAGTATCATTTTCTTTTTCTTTCTCCTTGTCATCCCTAGGTTGTTCTTGATGTCGACTATGGCTACCCCGTTCAGGCTCATGATTAGTCATTATAGGAACTTGTTCATTTTTCGTACGTTGTGTTTGAAAAGGGTCCGTGGAGAAAGGGTCATACATTGTGTTTGAGAATGCAGGACTCCTACCTATCTCAATATCATTTTGGTAAAAACGATTCCCAATTTGTTTCAAATTGGAAAATGTTCGCTAATCTCAAGATGACCTTGTAGGTGAGGAAGACCGTGAAGACGCCTCACTAGCCAAACTGGATATGGATTGTGTAGTGAAAGGTAAGCTACCTCTATTGCGATTATGGAACCTAGCACGACCACGTTGAATGTTATCAGGATAAAACACGTTGCCGCTTCTGGTTGTGACAGTCATAGGCAAGGACAAGAAGCTAGAACCCAGACAAGGACTATACTAAGATTGAGTCTCAAAAAAGACAAGATAGTAACAAGAATGTTGTTCACTAAGGCACAAATGGTCTGATTTAAAGGCTAGAATAGCCAAAGATTATGACCACTGCAGCACAAAGTATGGCAAGCATTAAGACGAGAACGTATGAGATGAGACTAGTCAAGGTATAAGACACAAGTTTTCAATTAAGCAAAGTGTCGCTATTCCAGGACTTTTTGCAAACAGAGAGTGATAAATGGACGCAAAAAAAAAGGACAGCGTGCAGGCCGCAGATAGCTAGAACAGACCCAGATTGTAAATGCTGATACAAAATTTTGTGCGAAAAACCTTTACGGATTGCACGAAGAAGTTTTATGGGCCACGCAAAGATGTTTCTATCTCGCGCGAAGATCAGTAACAGTTTTTAATTTCACGCGAGAATGTTTCTGGATCGCGTGAAGATGTGCAACAGAACTTTAATTTTGCCCGAGAGCAAAATGATTTCGCGCGAGACAAAATGATTTCGCACGAAAGGACAGAACAGTTTCACCACAGCGACTAATTTTGATAAAATTTTTGATCAATCCAATAACCAGGCAGATAAACAGGCACATAGAACAACAAGTGAGTGATTTCAAGCACGTCTGAAAACAATGAGCAAGGGCAAAAGCAACCTTGCGCATGAACAATCAAGTGACTTAGTTTGTGTTAATCCCTAAGAGAGCTATTTGTGCACATTTTCAAAGATTTTTGCAATCATCGCAGACATTCCTTAGAAAAATAAAAGTTGGCTTCTCTAAGGTATTTAATAATGGTTTGATTCTGCAACTTTTATGGCTCACAGGGGTGACCTCCAATCCCGGCGCACTGAGGTTTTGACACAGTCTGAGAACTTAATCTTCAAGAGCTGCTAGGGAGATCTGACAACCCACAATGAACCACACCTGTGGAGATTTCTTCCAAAAGGAAATTTATATAGCGGTTGTCACTACCATGGCGAAAATGGCTATTACCGATTGAGGTTCTGTCATCACAATTTTCCCTATAGAGGGATTGTCTGCTACGGTTAACCCTCTCTATAGGTGACCGACTCACAATAGTATACCACAAGGGGACTTAGCTTCCAGATTCAAGGTTCTGACACCTTTTCATCTTTAGCCCAATCAAAGAAAACAGATTAATCTGACACGCTAGACTAAGATTATCCCTTAAAGATCTATGATATCATGTTCCTGTGATCTATCAACCTCTCTGGAGAAAGGATGCCTTAATCAACAAGTCAAAGATTCATCTATCTACAAGATGCTCAAAGTATCCTCCCCACCCATAAGGAATCCATCTTAGAGAGGAGTTTCACTAGGAACCCACTCCCTCAAGATCCACGAATAGTATTCATGGCGGCTTAATTACTATGTGTGTACAGATGTTAATTCCTGAGAGCAAATCTATCTAAAAGTAATCAAAAAGCACAAAGTGGTACACTTAACGCTTTAACTAATGCGAGGTGAGTCCAAAGATGTGGAACATTTAACCCCTCACACAAGCCAAAATGAGTCCACAACTCAGAAATTAGTGAGTTCTAAAAAAACACAAAAGGGTTGCCTTGTGGAGCCTTTAACGCTTATGTGCTATAGACCCCTCCCCTATTTAACATGGTGTTGAGCTTGCAACCACAGGGTGGAACAAGGGGCCAACGGATTAGCGAGTCCAATAACCCAAGATAGTTAATCAGATCTATCACTAAAGACTAAGCCTGCCGAAAGAATACTAACAAAGATTACACCCTAGTATGAGTTTATGCATGTGTTGTAAAATGGAAGTACAGAAGGAAACACACAAGCTCAACACGAAAGATGTTTGTTTTAGATCCAAATGAAATGTTATCAGCTGATGAAGATTACCTGGTGATCCTCACAACGCGCCTAGTAGATTCTTACCTATTTCTAACAACTTTAGCACACTTTTCCCATTATTCCACAAACTCCTACTATGCTGTTCAAAAAAAAAAAAAAAAAAAAAAAAAAACACAGAAACACTAGAAACTGCTAACAGTCAGCAGAAAAATTAGAAAACATGCAAATCAATGCAAAAAAAAATTTGCCTCTCTCAACAGAGTTTTGCGCGAAATGAAATTTGGCTCACGTAAAAAAATAAAGCCTCGCGCGAAGATTTGCGTGCCAAAGAAATTTCTCGCATGACGCGGAAAGAATCTTCGTGCGAAGATTCGAACCTATACGGAAAAGTATGGATAGAGCACGAAAAAATGATAAAAAATAATATAGAAAGAGGCCAAAAAAATTGATTTTTGAGCCCCACGGTGGGCACCAAAAATGTATGCGTGAAAATGCGGTCTATGCTAACACACACACTTCAACACGGTCCTTATTTGCGGATTCATCGCGGAATGAACATTGAATTGTTCATTCGAAATTTTCCCTGCAAAGCGACCTATTACCTTCTATCTAAAGGGATTTTGCCTATTAATATCCTTAGAATCGAGGTATAGGCAACTAGACCCTCTAAGAACGAAGGATTTGACAATGGAATTAAGCTAAGAATGAGTATACAGAGTAATCTAAGAAATGAAAGATGCAATGTAATCTAAGAACAAATGAAGCAAACTAGATTAAGCATATGCATGATTAAACTAAAACATGAGAATGTATGCAAGAAATGTAAGTAAATATGAGCATGAATTTCAACAGCAATTCGATAGCAAATTAATTCATCCTCCTCAAATGAAGAGATGAGGGTCTCTTAAATAGAGTTTCCTGGAATCCATCAATGGTTGAGATCGATTCAAATCAACGGTTAGGATTGAAGATGAGTTTCAGTCATAAAGGGAGATTCCCAAATTAAAGGGAGTTAACAAACTTAATTTGAGATAAATAAGGAGTTAACTGTTTTAATTTGAGTAGAAAAAGGAGTTAACTGTTAACTCATTTTTGATCAATAGTGAACTGGAAATTCCCCTTTTTGAACTGAAGAGAGATTTTGTTGAGATATTTAATTTAATAAAATGAAATATGATCTCATAATTACTTTTTCTATTTAATTAAATAATCTTTAATTAATTAGAGACACTTTTGTTTAATTAAATAACTTTGTTTAATTATTTAGAAGTACTCCATTTAATTAAATAATTTCTTTTAATTAATTAGAAATACCTTTCCCATTTAATTAAATAATTTCTTTTAATTAATTAAGATAGGCTTATTTATTAAATTAAATAAATTTAATTCCATAGTACATTAGCCTTAGGATATAATTTAATTTAATTAAAATATAAATACTTAATAATTAAATTAAATATTAATCAAGTAGGTTTAATGTAACTAATATGAGTACGTACTATAGGAATTAAATAAGAAATATGATGAATGTAGATTAGGGTTTTTCTGCATCTGACAATTAAGTCAAGTAGCAAATAGCAGAATGAGAATTGCCTATTAGAATAGGACTTTGAAATTATCAGAAATAGACTAGAATTGGTATAATGGCAATGAGCCAATTTTGGGGTATTACAATAGGATGTCTACTCGAGGCTCGGGGGTTATGATTGTGATGTCAAGATGATGTCTTTTGATCTCGATCTTTTAAATCAACCATGGTTATATGATGGCATGCTGATTGATATTGTACTCAGTCTTCATTGTGTAAGCTGTGATATATGTAACCTTTTTATGAGTTATTGATCATTTGTATTTGAAATACTTTCCAATCATTTTGATGAAATTGAATTGTTAATTTGATCTTGATGATGTCATGTTGTGACATGTTTTGACTCAACGATTTTGGAGTCTTCGATCAGTATTACTTTGAGATACTTTTTGGTTTCTTATTGAGAACCAATGGATATTGTGATTATCGGTGATACCTTCAATTGCCAATAGAGAACTATTGTGGTCATGATTATCTATGATGCTTTTCAGTTGCTCATGGAGATGTGATGTTTATATTGTGGATTATCTTTTGGTATTTTTTGATTTATGATTCCATGAGCTTAGGGTAGGTTATCTACTTGTAGTGTCAGAAAGTGGCTTGTAATGGGGGTCGGGGCCCTAAGAGGCTACCAAGGTAACTCATTGTAAGTTGTCTTAATAAGTGAAAACATTCACACCTAATACTGACTTAAATGAACCTAATAAGATAATTTTTTTGTTCTCGCCCATGCCTCAAGTGCTAGTACAAACTAGGATGGGAGTAGAAAGAACACTTGGTTGTGACCTTCCATTCTGTAGTATGCCTCGTTTGTATGAGAGGATAGTAGTGGCCGCATAGGGATCACTATGGGGCCAAGGTCTATTGGGAGACTACCAGGGTAACTCTAGCATGATCCATGTGATGACACTTTCCACTTGCATAGTAGGTTTCCTACATGTCTTTGTTGTGCCTCTGGGATTAAATGTCAGTTTGTGATTGGAACCTTTAAGTTAGTATACTTTTAGGATTCCTAGACTTAGAGAGTATTTATGATATGTGATTTTGATAACCTATTTGGGACTTGAGATTATCTCCTCAGCGTGGTGGGAGTGGACCATTTAGGCTCCACGTGGTCAGGTGGTAGTGCTTTTCCACTCTATCCTTACATTCTATTCATTGTTGGCATCTATCTTCATTCTATTCATGGATTATGATAGTGGACACGTATCCTTACATTGATGATTTGCATATGTTAGATAACATTATCTTATGCTTTACTTTGCATGTTAGATTTATTTTATGCATATGATGTAGTATGATTTAGGAGTGGCATTCCTACTATGTTAATAACGATGATTTCTTCAGTGATTTGGGATGTTACACATGGAGGGATGGCTAGGGCCCATGATGGTCTAATGATGCTATTTACAGTTGGGAGGAATCGTGCACTTAGTTAATTATGTTTTTTGATATATGGTTATCTTTTATGATGGATGTTTATATCTTCAATGATGATGTAACATGTATGGTGTTTGGTTTCATTTACTTTATAGCATTTGCATCATGGATTCATAATAGGATGATGTACTTTGTTTTCACCTATGTATATTGTTTTAAGCCTTTCATACCCTGTGGCATGTATAGTAGATGATTGAGCATTCAAAAATGTAATGTATGAACATTGGACTTTTTATTATTATTTCATGTGGATGTAGTACTAGATGGTATTAATATTAGTTGATTTAGATGTAATTCAACATTAAGGGATTCATGAAGAATGTAACCTGTTTTGTATGTTTATGTTTACTTTTAGTTGATTAATGTTATTGCTTTCGCTACTATGATAAGAATGGTTTTACCTTCATGTTTAAAAAAAAAAAATGCTACCAAACATAGTGAAACTTTAGCTTAATTTTTTTGGATCCCTTGGTAGGGCATTACGACCCAATTCTAATAGGGTGGTTAAATTCTCTAACAAGCTCACATTTAATAGTGTGTTTTAATCCTTTAACAAGGCAGACCTTTCATAGGGCATCACTTCAGAAGAGTGGGAATTGAGTAGCATATTACTGGTGGTTTTTCCCAAATTGGGTTTCCATATAAATCACTGTGTTATGTGTTGATTTCATATGTGTTATGCTTGCATAATGATTTATAGTAACTTTCTAATTGAGAGAAGTTAAAGCTTGGATGAATAAATGATTGAATGGGCTCACTATACTTACTGAAAAGTTTGAATAGGACATTTTGACTTTGAATAATTGATTCACCGCCCTCCCCCCTCTTAGTTATTCTAAATAATTTCTAACACTTTATGTCATGTTTTCAATAGGTATCCAATCTTATATATAATGGATTGGGGTTGTGTTAGTAAGCTAGTAATGAAAAAATATACAATGTTGGTTTAAGATTCAAAAGTTACTTTTTTCTATTCTTCATGAATTACTTAGTTGATGTAATCAAAGAAGGATTTTAGTGAAAAGTAATTTTGGAATACTTGTTGTGTTCACAATTAGTTGAAGCAAACCAATGGGGCCCACTTGGGAGGTGGAATATATTTAGGTAGAATAGATTCATTCTTTTTAATTTCCTATTTTCAAGATAGATTTATTGTATTAGTCCTGCAGCATTGTTACTATGAAAGTTTCTGCAACACTTGCAAAAAATGATCATCATGGATGTTTTGAGTTGTTAACTAGTTTAGGTTCATTTTCCAAAGCTTTCAAAAGGTTAGCTATTGTTAGCCCAGTTTTGTTTATTGTTTTGTAATAGTAGTCTAGATTCTTTTCATGCATTTTACTTTCGTACAACATAGGTGTTAAGACTCTTAAAGGAACTTGATGCACATACCATGTTGACCCATTTCAAGTCCTATGTCCCTAGGTTGGAAATTCAAGTGTATTTCATGATGGAATAGGTAGTCTTCAAAATAGATATGGTATCTTTGAGAGAGGAAATGTTGTGAGTATCTTCATCTATTATGAAACTACATTTTTTACTCCATTGTTGGGGATGGTGTCAAACTAGGAACCTTAATGAGTCCTTTGTTTTCAAATTCATTTCTTAGCTAAAATATTTAAAGTTGTGGGCTTGATTAACAAGTCACCAATTCAATTGCATGCATCAAAGAGGAAGACAACAAGATGAATATGGAAGATTTCTTCCATGGGAGTCTATTAATTTGAATGAAGAAGTTGAAGAAGAAGTTGTGTTTCATTTTGAGGATGGAAGCCTTAATTTTCCTACAGGATCTTCCTCTAGAGAAGAAAACTTGGATAGAAGCAATCTTTCAGCCTTTTGCCAAAATTTTTGCTAGCTTTCTTGATAGTTCTGGTCCAAATCCACTTGTTGTTTACAATCCCATAGCCAGTGCTCCTTTTCAATAGCAACCCATAATCAAATACCTCCAATAATGGCACAACCTAATTTTCTATTTCCTCTCTTGAGCCTCATAACCAATGCTAATCTCAAAATTATACCCATAACTACTCTTCCAAAATTGTATGGCCTTGTAACTAAGGATCCTGATACTTTCTTGTTTGAGTTTGACATACTTTGTCGTAGCTTTGACTATAACCCTAATGTAGATAAGCTCAAGTTATTTCTAGCAACACTAAAAGAGTTAGCCTTATGCTAGTTCATGGGCTTAGGAGCTGATATAGCAGGTACTTGGGATGAAATGCAAACTCTATTTATGGAGAAACATTAAGAGTATTACAAATGGAGTGATCCAAGAGGAGATGATATGTTTAGAATATCATAAAAGGAGGATGAAATATTGGAAGACTACATTTCTCATTTCTTGTATATACTGTAGAACAACCCCCAACATGTACTGGTGGAGGATTCGTAGAAACTAGTCTTCCTGAGAGGGGTAAATGATAATTGTCTAGAAGCACTAGACCTGATTGCTATTGATGATGTATATACATATTCTTGGAATGACTTGAAGAAAATCTATCTTAACTACTCAAGGTCAACTATGAAGAAAGGAAGAAGATACTGGTCCATAACTGCTAAAGGGATCAATCAGGGTATTTCAAAGCTCAAGATATCTAATATGTACTCTGAGATTTCAAGTAGGACATCATAAATGATGTCACTACACATCTCGACACAATGATTGCCAAGAAGAAGCATGCAAAGGTTGAGGAGCAGTTAGCTGAGTATTGTCCACACTACTAGAAGTAGAAGAAAGATTGTCACTACAAAGTGGTTGGTAATGTGGAGAACCAACATCTTCCAACTGAGTACCTCAATATAGAAAGAGAGGATGAGAAAGTATTCTTTGTTGCTCAATGCTAGCCATGGGCCCCATGTCAAGGTTTCTCTCAAGACCCTTTACAAAATTCAAATCCATATGGTAACCAATGTAAAATCATAGAGTCTAAAGTCCTCCACAATATAGTCAACCTAATTGGTATGGTGCTTGGCAAAATAATCCACAACAACCTTAATGGTCATAGTTTCCAAACCAATGGAAACCACACCAAGGGAATTGGTAGTCTAAAAACCAATAGAGAGGACCTCAACAATGGTCTAACAATGTTGGATACCCACCTTTACCACCTCTAGAAAATATGCTTGTACTAATACCACCATCTACAAGTTCTAGACCTCAAAAGTAGACTCAGTTGCCTATAAAACCTCAGCAAAATCCAAATAACCAATAGCCACAACAACCTATGTGTTTTGATGATCCTTAGCAATATCTTGCTTATGCTCTAAATATTGTAGATATACATTTGAGATCTGGTACAACACTACCAGTGCCTAAACTACCTCTCATAACTAAAATACCAAATAATCCTCCAGTGTTAGTATCAACAACCTCTCTACCACAAATGGTTGACCCAACCAATGTAACTAGCTCAGCTCAAACTTGAACAATAGTTGAACCTCCTTTTCAATAAAAGCTCATACAAAGAAAACCTACACAAATAGAGGGATAGTCCTTTGATGTCATTGATAATCTAAAGAACACGCATGTCTAGATTCCTTTGTTCTAAGCTATTAAAGATGTTCCTATTTATGGCAAAGCCTTCAGAGAATCTTGTTTGAAAAAGCTTGGGTGAAAGAAAAAGGACCCAAACATAGTCCATGTTATTGGAAAATTGGCTGATATTATGTTAGAAAAATTGGTAACTCCAAAATATACTAATCCAAGAAGTCTAGTTGTAAATGTGATTATAAATGGGTATGTGCAGGATCATGGTCAAACAAACTATGCTCTTAAGTAGCAATAAAAAATTAGAAAATTAGGGTTATGTCAACTTGACGTGGAATTTTCTACTTGTTATTAAATTTATATCAAAAAGTTGAGAGAAAAGAATCTTTAGCAAATTGAACCTAGTTTCTAAACTACTAGGACATATCTCAAAAAAAAAAAATTGATTGGTCAAAACTTTGAATTTTAATGAAATATTACAAAAATTTCAAAACAAAAATAAGTAGACGTATGTCTGACCACCTTAATCAAAATCAAATGATAATATTTTTTAATAATACTCTAGATATAAGTAGTAGACTCATGCCTGGATGTGACACATAATTTTGGGTATTTTTATTCTAACTAATTCAAAACTTTGCAAAATTCAATTTTTCATTTTTTTCCTTATAGTAGAAGAAACATAGAATGTGATACATCTTTTAGATTTAAAAAATGTTGTACCATTTGAGAGTTATATTTGTTTTTCAAGTAGTGTGTCAGTCAACACTTTATATGTAACTCCATAAGAAAATAAGTTATAATTACTTAGTTAACTCATAATTTGACAAACCTTACATTTATGGAAAGATAAGAAGATTCTTAAAAAACTCTTTTCATTTCATAAAATTTTGGTGAAAAAAAAGTTGTCAACTACATATTTGAAGTAAAAATCACATTAAAATAGGCCAAAAGCACATTGTTAGGATGTTTTTAAAGTTGACCATATAGGTTTGGTATCAAAAGGTATAGTAGACCTTAAAAAAAATTAATTATTTTCATTTAAGTATCAGGGTGGGTGGGAAAAAAGTTGGAATAAATTTTGAAATGGTTTGAGATATTTTAGAACTATAGATTTCTTAGATCACCACTTTTTGGCACACCATGATCCTGCACATACCCAAATGACCAGTCTACTAAAAATGCCTTGATTGATCTTGGTGCTGCTATAAATATTATGACCAAGGATACTATAAAAAAGATGAATATAGAAGGATTATGGGCTACCCCAACAATTCTGCAACTTGTAGATGATTCTACTATCACTCCTAATGGGATGATAGAAGACATAGTAGTAACCCTAGACTCTCTAGAGTACCCTAAAGGTGTCATGATTATATCCCCAAAAGTCAAGTTAGTTGGTCACCCTATCTTTTTAGGATGACCATGGTTAGCTACAGCCAATACAAATATAAGTTGTAGGTTAGGGAGTATGACTATATTAGATGGATAGGAAACAAAGAAATTTGTCATGTATCCTCCAACATAACCCCAACCATATTTAAGCACACCTATATGGCCAGATTTAGGGGATGGAGAGGAAGAGTCAAACTCTATAGCATAGCTTATGATGTTACATAGACAATATTTTCTAAAGTTGTAGGAGGAGGATTCAGTAATTCAGAGTATTCTTAATCATACTTGTGTGGTAGAAAAGGATGTAACTAAACTTTCTATATTGGAACTAACTACATATGAGGAATATAATGAGAATTTTTTTCTACCCAAGGAGCCAGAAATTATCCATCAGCTTTGACCATGTGAACTAGACACAAGTCCAATCTTGGAAGCTACTATGGTTGATCTCACAACTACTATTGAGTTGTCAAAAGGTTATAATCTCCATGTCAATAATGAATTACCACCTAAACATATGAGACTTATTCAAAAACATGAAAAAGTTTTTTCATGGGACTATGGGAATATGAAAGGGTTAAGTCCTACATTATGCACTCATAGAATATATATCAATGAAGGGTGCTTGCTACTCTGTCAATCCCAAAGTAGGATTAACCCAACACTTAGAGAAATAGTTAAAACTGAACTATAAAAGTTTCTTGATGTTGGTTTTATATACCTTATATATGATAGTAGATTTTTATCACCTCTGTTTATAGTACCTGAAATAGGAGGAAAATGGTGGATTTGTGTAGATTACAGAGAATTGAATAAAGCAAGCAAGAAGGATCACTTTCATTTACCCTTTATTGATCAAGTTTTGGACACTCTGGCTAGTAAGAAATATTTTTGTTTTCTTGATGGGTACAGTGGTTATAATTAGATAACTATAGCTCTAAAAGATTAGGATAAGACCATATTTACATTCTTGTGGGGTACTTTTGCATATTTTGTCTTGCCATTTGACTTGTGTAATGCTCCCACAAAATTTCAAAGAGTTGTAATCAACATTTTTGCTGATATATAGCATGACTACATGGAAATATACATGGATGATTTCATAGTGTTTGGAGTCACTTTTGAGGAAGCCTTAATGAATCTTGAAAAGGTTCTTGTCCAATGCAAAGAACATAATCTATCACTCAACAATGAGAAATGTTTCATGCTCATGTAGGAAGGAGTGGTGCATGGTCGTTTTATATCAGCTACAAGAATACAAGTGGACCCAACTAAGATAGAGGTAATTTTAAAATTTCCCATACCTAGAAAACTAAAGGATGTAAGATCTTTTTTAGGTCATGTTGTCTATTATAGGCATTTCATAAAAGATTTTAGTAAAATAGCTAGTCCTTTGTATACACTATTGAGTAAAGAAGTTGAATTCATTTGGACACCCACGTGTAATGAAGCCTTCACATAGATTAAGAAACTTCTCACTAAAACACCAGTTCTAAAGGGACCATATTGGTAAATTCCATTTCATATCCACATTGATACATCAGACTATGTTGTAGATGTCATATTGGGACAAAATCCTATTAACCTTGAAAATGCAATCTACTATATTAGTAAAATCCTCCATGTTCTTGAACTAAACTACACAGTAACTAAGAAAGAACTTTTAGTTGTAGTTTATGCATTGAACAAATTCAAACATTATATAACTAGATATCCTATTTTTGTTCATACTAACCACTTAGCTATAAAGTACCTAATGAAAAAACTTGATATAACTGGTAGATTAGCAAGATGGATCTTGTTGTTGCAAGAGTTTGATATTACCATTGTTGATAAGCCAAGAAAGTCCAATGTAGTTGTTGATTATTTGTCAAGATTGCACATTACTGATGAAGATCTAACTCCATTTGACTATACCTTTCCAATAAGAATTTTTTCAACATAGACACTCATACATCATGGTATGAAGACATAGAAAACTATCTTGTTGCAAATAGAATTCCCCCACATTTCTCTCATAAAGATAGGAGGAAACTAGTAGAGAAATGTTTTCATTATTCATGGATAGATAACAGTCTCTTCTATATTGGACTAGATCATATTATGAGGAAATGTGTTAGGGAGGATGAGATATATGATGTACTACATGCATGTCATGATGAACCATGTGGATGCCATTTTGCAGAAAAAAGAACAACATTGAAGGCACTTACAACTAGATATTATTGGCCAACATTACATAAGGATGCAAAAAATTATACAACCAAGTGTGACAAATGCCAAAGGATGGGCCAAACAACCAAGTCAAATGACATGCCACTCAATCCACAGATTTTTGTAACACCCTTTGACATGTGGGGTATGGTCTTCATAGGTCCAATTGACCCACCATCAAATAGAAAATCCTACATCTTAGTTTGCACAAATTATTTAACTAAATGGGTGAGAGTGAGGGCAATGAAAAATGCAAGAGATGAGAAAGTAGCTAAATTCTTATATGAGGAAATATTCGCATGCTACAGGGTTCCCAGGGAAATTGTCATAGATCAAGGTGCTTAGTTCACGTCAAACTTGATCATTGAACTTATGAAAAAATACAACATAAGGCACCAAAAATCCAATCTTTATCACCCTTAGGAAAATCAGTAAGCAGAGGTCACAAATAGAGAAATTGAGGCCATTTTGTCCAAAATAGTGTAAATACATAGGAAAGATTGGAGAAGTAGGCTAACTGAAGCTATTTGGGCATATGGAACTACATGGAAGACAAAAATTGGATACACTCCATTTGAACTTGTGTATGGAAAAGCAAAAATGTTGCCTATTGAATTTGATCATAAAACACTTTGCACTTTTTTGGAATTGAACATTAGTCTTCCTACAACACAAGAAGAGAGACTTCTCTACTTGAAATCACTAGATGAAATGAGAAAGACATATTTGAAAAGAATAGAGATTATTCTATAGTAGTGAAAGAATTGGCATGATGCACATATCAATAATAAACAATTCCAAGTGGGAGATAGGGCTCTCTTATAAAATTCTCATTTCAAAGAGAATCTAGGAAAGTTGCAAACTAGATGGCTAAGGTCTTATGAAATTTAGTATGTATTCGACAATGAAGTAGTCCAGTTGACAACCATTGATCTTGTCCAGTTCAAATTGCTTGTAAATGGCCATAGGTTGTGCCTCTATCAAAAACAATAAACCAAAGATGAGTTCTTACAATAGTTCCAACCAAATAGTTTACCAGCTCTTACAGACACAATTCCTATAGTGGAGAGTGAAAACCTTCTTCCTATAACCATACCATGACAAACCTTCAATGATCACTCATAATAAAACCTCATTTAATCTGACGTCCATTCTTTCATTCATTTTTCTCTTTCTTCATACCAACTAATCTGATTTATTTATCTATCATCCACTCACACTCCACATCACCCACAAATTCTATTTTTATTGCTTTCAATAACACATACTGTCAACACTTTTTTGCAGTCACCTGACTTTGCCACCTCATCAATTTGCATGCAGAAGTACACTCAAAAATTTTGAGGTACAAAATTTTTACTCTTTCTTCATTTTTAGTGCACAAGTTTTTATATTTATATATAACACTGCATTAAATCTATCGTATAATCCTTAAGAGAGTTTCTCATTCCTATGCCAAAATCTTTAAGTGTGGACACTTGTCAAAATTTAGTGGGGGGCTAAGAAAATGTATTAATTTCCAAATTTCATCTCCACATCACCCTAGTCATGTCCACATTATAGGTTGTACTTAGGTGGTAGTCTGATTTTAATTTTAAAATCTTTTTATATCTATCATACCTTTTCATTGCAATTTTGGGAAAGATCTCCTATGTTTAAAAAGGACTATGATTTATTATGAGAACACTTTCAGTTAAACCTTGATGTCCTTCATAATTAATTGCTTCATTGTTTTACATGCCAAACATAATAGACTCTTGTTAAGAGAATGTGGTATCAACATTACTCAGAAAGATCAATTTGAAATTTTGAGAAGAGGGTATTTGCAGAAGTGTTAAAAGGGGTAAAACTTATCAGAGTGGTGAGAATAGAGAAATCTAAAGTTAGGCATTTTGGAGATGGGAGGACAGTTGCTGAGACATAAGCTAGTTGATCATACTATTCTACCTATAAATGTGGAAGCTGTCCGATGATTTAATGCCTACGGATGGCTTTGCTACTTCCTATATTTAATCGAGTTCAATGAAGAAATAGCAATAGAGTTTATAGTATGGGGATTAAGAGTAATTGCTACTGAGGAGCAGATAGCAGAAGTCATAGGACTACCAACTAATGGGGAGCATTATCTGAATAAACATGATGCCAGGTCATCACGGGTATAGTTCTCTTGGCCAGGTGACCCTCAACTAGAAATTTCAAAGCAAGGATGTAAAAGACTCTCTCTCCCAACTCCGTATCCAAAATTTGAAGCCCATATCATCAAGTATTTTACCTACAAAGGTAGGTTTTCAAACTTGCATGCTCATCATTTTAAGTTGTTCAGTTGTTTAAGACATAACATTCAAGTTAATGTCCCCAATTTCCTTTATAATATATTGTATATTAGCATTAATGAAACTTAGAAAGGAAATGAAAATTCTATTTCTCACATGCCATCATCAAAATTTTAGTTGAAAGATCTCTTAGAGATTCCTCCCTTGTATTTTGGGTAGAATTTATTGAATTCAGAACCATACAGCCTCAAGCCAACCCTATTTCAAAAAATTAGGGAATGAGGAAGAAATTGTAGACCCTATTCAAAATTTGGCTGAAATAGAAAAAGAACTAGCATTACCCTCTCGTAGTGAACCTATTTAGTCTATTTTAGAGGGTGATATACCTAGCTCTTCCAGAGACAAAGGAAAGCATAAGGTTGGTAAAGAAAGCCCTAATCTTGAAAAGCAAGCCAAAACCCCTCTTGTTAAAGTGACAAAGAGAAAAAGGTCTATTCCTACAACAACCACTCCTACAACATCTACCCTGGTAACATCTAAACCAAAGTGAACCAGCAAAATAATAGAAGTTAAAGAGGTTCCTATGTGTTGAAGCCCTCGTATATGAGGTCAAGTATCCTTAGTTTCCACTAAAAACTTGAATGCTTCAATTTTAGAATCTCATAGAGAATCAGTGGTTGAGAATATTTGAGATGACTCTCCTATATAGTTAGAACCCCAAAATGTGAAAAGAAATGAAAATGAGCTTGTTAATGAAATACCATAGGGAAATCAAGAAATCTATGATTTGAATCCTACTGTTGTCTTAGAAAAATCCCCTTTAAATGATCAACCTACTTCGCCACTAGTCCCTATATATTCTAATGTTTCTATCATGCCTTATAGATTCTCCTAGTATACCCATTACTTCCAGCAAGTTGCTAAGGAAAAAAAGAACAAATCTATGGCTCAAGAATTCCCTTCATCTACAATTCAATCCATATTATTTGGTTTGTACAAACACATAATCTTTCAAAAGGTTTTGTGGAGGAAAGAAAGAGACCAAATGTAGAAACTAATATTTGACAAAGATGAACAAATTGAGTCACTAAAAGAGCAACTTGAGAAATAGAAACAATGAATGAATAAGGCTTTAAAGTTAGCTAACCAAGTGATAGCATGTAAGCCACCACCAAGGGTGTATTCCATTTATTTGAAGGAGCACTTTTTTCTATTTTAATTGATGATGACAATAAGGGATCTTGATTGTGAATTTAAAAATGTTGAAGATTTCAGTACTGTGTATCAGAATTTTCTTTAATGGAAGAAAAAAAAATTGTGTGAACTTTATTTACATAATTTCATAATTCCACATGAGACAGAGTGGAACACTCTACTTTACATAGGGGATGTTCACCTCAGAACTTTAATGTCCTGATGCACAATGAGACAAACTATGATAGGTAGTTAGATGCCTATAGAGATCTTGAGAAATCTGAACCATTACCACTATAGGCTGAATCATGCAAGCCCGATGAATTTCTAAGAGAATACTTCAGACTAACCTATGGGAGACCAAACCCAAAGATTAGGGAGAAAGTGTTTATAGAAAGAGAAAAGGTTTATATAGATTACTAGACACTTCCAAATTTTACATGACAAAGAGCTATTATAGGGCTTAGGAACCGATAGAGTTGACTACCAAAAGCTTTCAATAAGGTAGAACTACATAGCCCTATCAATTATGTGGTAGATGTTAATAGGGTGTAAAAGTATATACAATTGGGAAGACAAATTACAAAGGAATTATGGATGCCATTGATTTTTCAGCCTCCTACCCTTCTTTGGCATCTTTATGGTAATGATGCTACTAGATCAGATCCATTGGTTGAGGATCACATGGGTGAACATTGGAAGTGCACTAGAGGATTATTTCACACTTTCTAAAGTGGGAAAACAAGGAAAAATATTGTTGGCGACTTCAGAGCTATAGCAAGGAAGTATAATACTTGAGGACAAGCATTAGAATAGTGGGGGGGCAAAATGATAAGACATATTAATGTCTTAATTTTGATATAGTTTTTATAAGTTTGGATTTACTCTTTGTGCTTTGTCAAAAACATTTCCAAAAAAATTGTGTATATATCTTCTGAACTTATGCCAAAGACAACTATAACTTACTATACCTATGGGTAGTGTGTATGGCATACGTTTCTTAATATTATACATAGAATGCAATATTTCATATAAATATCATAAGCTATGTTCTAATATCTAAATAAGAGTAGGAATTTTATCTTGCATATATGTTCTAGATGTTTCTAACTTTCAGGAAAATGAAGAGCGATGTAAAGGGTGGTGATTGCTGCATCAAAGGAAGAGGATGCTGCAAATCGATCATGGCAAGGAAAGTACAATACAGTTCCTATAGATAAATCATGCCTATAGAGGAGTTACTGTTTCAAAAATTTACAAGATGCAACTTGCTATATTTCCTGTAAGTTGTTATTTTGTTGGTTAGTAATAAAAGTACCATGTCATGGTTGCTATTCAACCTTCTTTCTTGGTGATGTTTGGTCAATACTTTTATGTCATGTTTTCAATAGGTATCCAATTCTACATATAACGGATTGGGGTCATTTAGGAAGCTAATAATGAAAAAATAGACAATCCTGGTATAAGATTTAGAAGTTACTTTTTTTCTATTATTCATGAATTATTCAGCTAATGTAATCAAAGAATGATTTTAATGAAAGAATGATTTTGGAATACTTGTTGTGTTCATAGTTAGTTGAAGCCAACCAAGGGGGCCCACAAGGGAGGTGGAATAGATTTAGGTAGAATAGATTCATTCTTTGCAATTTCCTTTTTTCAAGATAGATTTATTGTAGTAGTCATACAACATTGTTACTATGAAATTTCCTGTAGCACTTGTATAAAATGATCATAGTGGACGTTTTGAGTTTTTAACTAGTTTAGGTTCATATTCCAAAGCTTTCCATAGTTATCTATTGTTAGCCCAAGTATGTTTACTATTTTGTAACAACACTATAGATTATTTTCATGCATTTTACTCTCCTATAGCATAGGTGTGAAAACTCTTAAAGGAACATAGTGCACATATCATGCTGACCCATTTCAAGTGTATTTCATGATGGAATAAGTAGTCTTCATAATAGATATAGTATCTTTGAGAGAGGCAATGGTATGATTATCTTCATCTATTATGAAATCATACAGGAGTTTCCTTTGGTATTTAATACTTATTCCCACCCAATTTGATTATCACACTTCATGGCTTAGACATTTAAACTCCATGGTGTTGATATATGTATGGCTTCCCTAACAAAATATTACACACATAAAGAGGAGGTTTATATTGTAGATCCCCTTTTGTTTGATTGGTTTTATGAAATAGGAAAGTTGACATTGCATGTTTACTTTAATATATTTTCCTTAGATCACCTATCCCATATAATATGGTGAAGGGTGTGATGTTGTCTTTGGAATCAATCTTTTTATAGTCTTAGTAGATATCACTTTTATAAGTACCACTATCAATAATGAAATGAAAATCCTTTCTTACTACCCATAGATGTGAATAAAATAATATCTCTTCATCATCCTTGACAAATATGTTTCTAGTGGACACAATGGAAAATGGATCATCCTCAATGATTTTTTCTTCTTCCTTTTGTTTTAAAATGTTTTTCACCTTCAATTTTGATCATTAAGTTCTCTATAGTTCTACAATCCTTAGTTTTACAAGAGGGATTTTTATGCACTTCACACTATGTGCCTGATTCTTGGCATCTTTTCATAACACCCCATGTCTTCTTTATAGGTGAATATAGGGACATTTCTTTGGATATTTGTTTTCCTATAGGCTTATTGCTTTCACCTTTTATTTTTCAGTTCATGAAATCTTACCTCCTCTCTTTATGTTTGAACTTCTCAAAATTTTATGCATATTTGAAAGCACTAGAAAATGTTTCTATTTCAAATAAATCTATTTTTCATGTCAATGTATCTATGACGACTACTTTCATAATTTAAAATCGGATGTTGTTTTGAGTCCTTGATACAAAGATTTCTATAGACAACATTGAATGTGTTGGTGTACTCCTAAACTGATTTATCCTTCTTCTACTGAAGTAACTACCATGACATATATTCCTATTCCTAGATATTTTTAGTGTAAAATCTATTCTCTTTATACTTGACAAATTCTTCCCATGAGGATCTACCATAAAATGATAGAGAAATCATGTCCATCGTGAGCTTCTTAGGCATCTTTGATTATTGTGCTAACTTCCCATGAAAATTCCACATTATTTTAATCTTTGAGGAGGGAAAACATAATTCTTTTAATGTATAATAAATCATTAATACTAAACTACCTTTCTAATTGGGACATCTAGTCAACAACATCATCCACATAAATATTATATTAAAAAGATGGATATCAAAATTTACTTGTAATTTGATTGGGGATTTCGTTCTAAATCTTGAGTTCTTTGAGTTGGTCTATGACTCATTTTTAAAGAACATGTGATAAATATTTTATCATTTCCTAACATTAATTATTTAATGCCTCATCGACTAATTTTTAAGAGGATCCTACCATTCCTCTAGTGTTTGATATGGCTATTTGTGATCGTGTGCATCTTAGAGGAAGATAATATGGGGATCTCTTATGTTCAATCCCAAGCTTTGATATGTTGATTCTATATGATGAGACATTCAACAGAAAAAGAGCTCTGAAACTTTTTATCTAAATTTAGAATTTGCATTCTAATAGCTATTGTGAAACCCATATTATTATGATTTGATTGACAATAATAAAATTCAACACATAATTTGTAAGGAAAAAATGATCCATTCTATTTGAATTTATAGATTATACAAAGTTTTTTATGGATCCCAAGGGTCACCAATATCCCTTGAAAATAGAAATTTCACATATTATATGAATTATTATGGAAAAAAATTATGTCTACTTGTAGAAATCATAGCTTTCTATTCATAGCTTGAAATCCCCAACATTTTGATTTGTTGGAAAGATCTCCAACCATTATACATTCAAAATCAAAAGAATTAAACATAGCACTAAAATTCTCCAAAGAACTATGAAAATGCCTAATACTAAAACATTAAAAATATCAAAAAATTACACTTCAACATTTTCTCATTTTTACTTGTGCCAACATCCTCTCCTAAATTGTATTCAATTATTAATCCTTTATAACTAGCTGAGAGGCTCTTCAATCTGATAAGAGACGCCCCAAAACTATGTAAATAATTTCTTTTAAACTATTTATGTGTAATTCACATAATTTTGGTTAATTTTTAAATAACAATACAGGAAAGTAATAAATATGTCAAATGTAAAAATAAACCTAATCTAATTATTAAGAATGTTGTTTAAACATTGCTTACAATATTGACAGTGTTGCAAAAAGGACAAATTGATTGGTTGCATAACTGTTGGAAATTATCCTCTATCAAAACATAGGGAGACAGCAAGGAATTGTGGATATTGGAAGAAGAAAAAGGTTGGGCTTCAAGGATGAAGAAGGGGAAGCATCAACAATAATAGGTTACACTTTTAGAATGAAAATTATTGGAATGGTAATCTTAGATTAGATTTTTTGCAGTGTGTCAATAATTATATAAATCCTTCTATGTTTAAATTCCAAAAATTTTCTTAGCTTGAGAAGAAAGAAGCTAAGTTGATGTTGTTTTTGTTTTTGTTCCTTCCAAGATCTATTTTTATTCCTTACAAATTTTGGATATGTAGAGGTTAGCCTAAATCTCCTTTAAATAAAAGAATTTCATTAATATAGAATGTTTCTTTTAGTATTTGTTGTGCCATGAACAATAGTAATTGTTATGGGCTGATGTATTATTAAGCCATGTGAATAATGAACCTAGAATGAAGCTTGGCCTAAACAAACCTTTGGTTCATCTTAATGTCATGCATGTATAAAGTTGGCCTTAATCAATTATTTCTTGTGTCATCTCCTTTTTTTTCCATAATCTTGACCGGAGCCAAATAGGGGGGCGAAACCTCTTGGATTTGATCAACAATGTGAATGGTTGTCGCAACATTCTCATGCCTTAGAAATCCCCTTCGTAATGCCTTTATTTGTTGGGGAATACCCTTGGTATTATTTTAAAGCGATCAATATTATAGGACTGCACTGTATTGCTTGTCATAGGCATTGCACAAAACAAATCGCACAACCTCTAGACTGGTTTAGATAGTTTAGCACCCAGTAACTATCATTTCCATTTATGGCATAAGTGTGTGTTTGAACCTTGCCTGAGAGATTGGGTTTTGTTCGTGTGTGATAACTGCCCATCAACTCATACTTGATTCTTGTTTATTTAATATCCTTTTTTAAAATCACAATGTCAAGATAACAAACAAACTTTATATTCTTGCATGTTCTAGTGTTCTAACTCCTGGTAAAGGGTCGGTTCAATTGGGATGGGGCTCACTCGGTTGTGTTATCGAGAAGTCCTCATCCACCAATTTTACTTGATATCTATACTTACCTTTAGCATGTGGTAGGGTGTTGGGAGATGAAATTATATTTTAGAATTAGTTTGAACTAAGGATTTTACTATATCATTAGTTTTTGAATTTATTTGGCTAATTCTTTCCTCTTATATAGATTGTCTTCATCTTGTATGGCACATTATGACAAATGAGGAGATATACTTGTTGAGGATTATGCTTCTGTGAAGACCAAAAGAAGAGAGATCATCAAAAAATTCAATCTTCTCTTTTGGAGGAGAGAGATTCAAATAGAACTGAACAATCTATAGTGTATTATATTTTTCACCATTTGACAACAACACATCTTTATATATTAATTTATTTTCCATTTTACAACTAATGATTTGGTTACAATTTCCAAAGCTATCCACAACATTTATTTGGTATTGTAAAGAAATAAAAGGTATCACAGTTAATCAAGTGTTAAATTTATTTTTATTTGTTTTATAGATTAAATTTTAAAAGTAGCGTTAAAATTGTTTTTAAATTGGATTTTAAAAGTAGAATTAAAAGGATTTGCTCTAGAACTGTCTGAATTGTTGGAAAAATAAAATAAAATGAAATTTTATGGATAAGATAGTTGATACTTTTAGATTAGATTTTAAAAGTAGCATTAAAAGGATTTGCTTTGGAACTGTCTGAATTATTAGAGATAGTTGGTGTTCACGGCCATCATCTTAGGTATTAATATTTAGTCTATAAATTATTTTATATGCTATTCTTGGATAAAGAATAATATTATATTTTTATTTTATATTTATCTGTACATTAATTTTATATATTATATCTCAACACAAATCATTGACAAATTTTCTAATTGGAAAAAATTGTAAATATCTATTTCAATCATAATTTTGATGCCCAATCTGTTATATCATATTTCTAAATGTTGAAATTTAACTTAATCAAATTTTATTTTATAATATATAAATAAATTCATTTAATATTTATAGTTACTTTGCTTTTATTTTTGTTCAAGAAAAGAGAAAATTCAATAATAAAACTTATAAATAAAACTTCTATCATTATTATTATTATGAGTATTATCATTATTATGAGTACTAGAACCTTTCAATTATTTGAAGAATCATTGGAGGAATATTTTTTAGCATAAATTTGGGAGAAGAGTCATCCACGGTTAGATTCTACAATCAGAATCTCACATAAACTATTGAATTGATCCTTCCTTCCTTTCAGCCACCAATACTTTATTTTACATTTCGTGTTAAGTCGGTGATTAGGTGTGACCTTTAATTTGTTATATACTAAAAATAGCAGATGAAGATTTTTCAACCTTGAATCAATAGTATTGTTGACCATCATGTGAATAATGAATCCTTGTTTCATTAATTAGGTTGAAAACTTGGTATCATGTGCCTCGTTTAAAAATATTGCCTCTCATTCTTTAAAAATTATTTTAAAAAACCACATTTTAAACCACACCTCTTGCTCCACCAATCATATTTTTAAGGGTAATGCTTTGATAAATTCAAGACCATCAATTGTCTCCAAAATGCATTAAAATGATTGTCTGAATAGGTCAATTTTATAGTTTAGAAAAAGAAGTTTATGATTTTCTACATCTTAATATTAGATCTCCTACATCTCTAACACCCAAAGAGAGAGGGGTTGAAATAAATAGTTCTCATAACCATTTCAGAGTAACTTAGAGTCTTAAAATACTACAGAAATATAGACATTTTTCAAGAGAAAGAATTAGAAGAAAGAACAACATTTGGACCAGGTGAATAGAAAAAAGAGTTGAATTATCTACAATTAAAATCATAAAATCCAACCTTAACTATTTCAGCTGAAAATTAAAAATAATAATGACAATTTATATTTACTATTTTTTCAATTAGATCAATTTATTTAACTATATTTTAAGATAGTGAAAATTAAATAATATGGTTATTAAAATATTACAATTTTGAAAGGTAAAAAATAAGTATTTATAAATAAGAACATACTATAAAAAATGATTTTTTAATATCTGGCTTAGTTAGAGCTATGGTTGACTTAGGGATAATGTTCCTTATGAATCTCTAATAGTTTGAGATATTACTACATGTAATTTAACTTAATACTATTGTAAATTGAAACCAAACATAAATAAGTGTAAAGAGATTAGATAAAAATTGGAGACATATAAAAAATAGAATATGAGAATGAAACATATTGGTTTTCAATAGGGAAAGATAGAGGTGGGAGTTGAGATGTACTTTTAGTCTAAGGAAATTACACTCTATCATTTAGATGGAAATGGCTCAATTTGAAAAAAATTCAATGTTCAACTAGAAAAATGTACATTTGATATTCTCAATAAAAAAGACAAAAATATCTATTGTTCCACTTTTTTTAATAAATTTTAATGGATTGTTAAATAGGAAGCAGGATTATTCCAATTTTTAACTTTAATTAACATACTTTATCTATCCAAAGAAAAGAAATCTATTTTAAATTATGTGTTTAATTTTATGTTGTAGCTATGACACCAAATATAGGTGAAGGTGAAAATAACAAATGCATGATTCAGCACATGGGTCACAACATTTTGTGCATAATGAAGATAAAACAACAATATGTACTGGAAAGAGAACATAAATGATGGATTGTGAAAAAAAAAGCAAAATATAGTTCAAGGGAATACAAACAATTCAATTATTCTAGCTTTCTCTTATCAATATACACTAATTCAATTTAAAAATGAACTTTAATTTTTAATTAGACCTTTGAATTTTCATTCTATAGAGAATGAGATGCATAATAGATTTGAGTGTCACATGGAATCTAGACCAAGTCAACAACAACAAATTGATGAAAGAAAATGAGAAAAAAAACACATTAAGTCTATTTTAGAAGAAAAGGAGCATAATGCTAGAGAAAGAGAAAAAAAATACAATAAATAGATTAGATACTGCAAACATGATGGATGTAAATGTGGCCATAACATAATCTCAACTAGATCTAGAAAAAAGACAAATTGTAATAGTAGTTAATGAATAGAATAATGGGGAAAATTCAAACCATCAATCTATCCAAGATAGAAGAAAATATATCAAAGAATATCAAAGAAAATATACAAAAAGACAAAGGAACCAAATGAATGATATTGAATGAGAAAATCAATTCATCAAAAGCAACCAAGAAGATTGGCAAAGAAATGTTAGAAGAAAAACTCAAAGAATGATACAAGAACTAAAAGTACAAAATAATAATCTAATAAATACATCAAGGGTTGAAATTGATCATAATGAATCAAGTGGCATTTAGTCACTCATTCCTCAATAAAATGATACCAATTATTGTGGTGTTGAAACTTAAGAAAAATTTCTTAAATTTTTTGTAAATAGTTATCAAAATCTTCAGTTACTATTTCGACATCACTTGGATAGTCTTGTTTGACCATCAATGTGCTATATGTTTTATATGTCAACAAGAAAAAGAAAATAATCGATTCTTTGCAGAAAACAATATGGATCTAGGATCAAAACCATATGAACTTGCAAATTTAACACAAGTGGAAGAAATGTTGATTGAACATGTTATTCCAATTTCATAGGTAACACATGCAATAGGCGAGCAATATAAATACAACGGAAACACAATAAGATTCCTTCAAAATATTGAGCATATATATATATATATATATATATAATTCTTCTACGTTGAATAAAAGTGTTACCAATAATAATTGTTCAAAAGAAAGATCAATGTGGTACAAATTATGACTTTATAGTTAATTGTGATCATGTATATCATGTCCTAAAGTATAAAATTGGAAAGGATAAATTTTATTTAGATGTTCAAGTGGATGCTCATGCATTGGATGATATTGAAAGAAATTGTAATTTTAATATATTTTAAACAAATTAAGATGGTTCATGTTCAAGTTGAGTTAATCTATGTACAATCTAAAATTGATGATGAAGAAAATTGTAACCTAAATCATTCAACTTCAATGGCAACAAGGTTAGTGAAATTGCAAAGGGAAATGGAATTTATACATGCATGGATAAATAACCCCAAAATAGATCCTTTAAGGTTAATTGACTAGCCATCAATAGCTGCATCTCCAATAAATGAATATTTTATGCTAGGTTTGTTGGACATGACCTTTCCTATAGTATTTCCCACTAGACAATGTGATTGGTTGGAGCCCCATGTACAAAGAATACACCTACATGAATATGTGAAGCATCTATTTTGATTTAGGGATCATCAATTTGGAAAATAACCTAGTTTTAGATATTATATGATCAACATGATATAGATGCACCAAGCATAGAATTCAAGTACAATTTTTGCCAAAATAAATATTCAGGATCTACCAATAACCATAGATGAGTTATGTCAACATATGGAAGATGTAACAAACATGAAACTGGCTAAAAAATAAATATGTTTTGGTAAATAATTATCAGGGACCAAGTCACACTAGAAAAAATGTCAAGGAGAATTGTATGATCTACTTGAACAATGAGGAACTCCAACTATTTTCTTTACACTTAGTGCAACTTATTTATATTGGCGAGATATCCATGCACTAATGCCTAGAACTTCACCTATAGGCCCTACAGAAGATTTGAAATGGAGAATAGAAAGTATTATTGACTAAACTCATATTGTGCCTCACTGCATGCACCTTAGACACATAGTGTTTCGAAAAGAGATTTTGGAGAAAGGATTGAATGTGAAAGACTTTTGGTCTAGAAATGAATGGTAGCATAGGGTCTCTCCACATGTACATGGTTTTTATGGCTTCATGGTGCTCCAAATATGGATACATTAGATGGGCATTATGAAGAACAAGTAAAACATGCTGAAAATTATTTCCATCATATTGTTCATGTGTGGAATCCATAGGCATCTATTAGTACACACAATATGTAGGTATTTTTACAATGGAATAAAAAGTATTTTCTCATTCTATTTTTTAAATTTTAAATCTATATGTTAAAAAAATTATTTGTATTCAGGTATTTCATTATTGTCCACAACATCCATGTTTGAAAAACATGAGAATTTTTTTAGAAATGAATGTTGATCATAATTATGATGAAATTTTAAATATTGTTCAAAGGCATACAATTTGTAGAGAGGGTGTGTGTCTTAGGAATAAAAGGGTAAAATAACTTACAGGTAATAATATTTTTATTCTTTGTTTAGCTTACTTTTTTTTATTTAAAATGTATTTATCATTCTATACCTATTTCAAAATAAATTTTAGGTACAATGCTCCTTGCCCTCTAAACATAAATGGTTCAAAACTATATGGAGATGGTGAAAGTGGAGACAAAAAATTTGAGCCTATCTAAAATTATGAAAGATTTAACTCTCAAAATTGTTATATATTGTAATTATGGAGAACCAATATAGATTGGGAACTAGTTTTTTTAGCACACGTTGTAATTAGATACATTAAAAAATATGTACCCAAAGCATAGAAAAGCTTAGAGACATAGCATCAAATGTTGATGTGTCTAGCAAATATTGAAAATCTTGAAGATTTTTCTTCCATAGTGTACAAGAAAATTTTAATATCAACAATCATTGAAAGAGATGTGAACGCTCAAGAAACATGTCACATGCTCCTTGAAATTCCTTTGGTTGAATGAAATAGACACATTGTTAACCTTAATGTTTAATGTAAAATATTTTAACCTATTAAAAAAATAGTGAGAATGGCTCTAAAGAAAAGAAAAAAATCATTTATAAATGCATATAGAAGTAGGCATTTATCTATGGAAACTATCTCTTTGGTTGATGCATCGAAAGGCTGAATATATAATAAAAATAGGAAAAATGATAACAAATGGTAGCATAAACAAAAGTTTGCAATTGTGAGGGTGTATCCAAGATTTTTTTTTAATTCTAACATGCATGTTAGATAAGTTTGTTGATTTTTGCATTTCAGAATTGTTGTTGTAAAAGCCATTTCGTGAAATTACAATAGATATTGGTGAAGATAGTAATGCAATCATTTCAAATTTGGTGTCTCTAAATTATGATCCCTAGCATGTGGAACAAAGAACAAATATAGAAGATAATAATTAAATTAATGAACTAGAAAAGTAAACTAAAAAAAAATTTCCAAGTAGCATTACAGAGAATGAATGGGAAATCATTTCATAGTTACATCATGGTCAAAAAATGGAAATTTCAGAAATTGATATTCTTGGAAGAAGTAATATTGTTAATCAATTTAATTTGTCGAATCACTACAAGTCTAGTCATTATATTGTAGAGGCTATAAATTTTATTTGTAGAATGAGAGAAAGTGGATGCATTATAAATTCTCAATGTCAACAACATATTAATATAGACAATTTGTGTGAAAAACAAAAGAAGGCATTTAACATTATTATGATACACTACAATGGGGGTAAAAATGTAACACCATTATATATTATAGTTCAAGGTACAACAGGGACTAGAAATTAATATTTGATTGGTTCCATAGATAACTATCTCAATTATGTAGCACTACCTCATCATTGTCCACTTGTACTATTAGCACTAACAAGAGTAGCCACATACAACATAGGTGGATCAATAGTACATTAAAAGTTAAAAATTCTAGTAAAAAATTCTTCTCAATTAGAAGGAACATGTTTGACAAGGTTTCAAGAAGAAATGAGCCATGTAAGATATATATCGATAGATGAAATGAGCTTTATTGGAGAAAAGTTGCTCAAAAATATTGACTACCGGCTTCATCAAGCATTTCCTCAAAATGTAGATGTTAACTTTGTTGGTTAGTTTTTATTTTCATATATGATCAGATAAGTAGTAAAAATTATTTTCTGATATTTATATAATTTTAAATAAATTATTATTTAATTGAATTATTTTCAACTATTTGTTTTAGGTTTAGGAATTTTAGTGATTTTAGTTGGTGATCTTGGATAGCTCCCTCCAGTTAGAGACAAAGTTGCATATGATAGTAGGCGGCATGCAAAGATCTTATGGGAAGAATTTATATTTGTAATCACATTTGGAAACGGTCTATAGATAAAATGGAGAGGATTTAGAACAAATAAAATTTCATCAATTGCTAACAAATCTTAGAGATGCTAAACCAACAATTGATGATTGAAGATTACTAATGGCACAAGAAAAAATTAACAATTAACCAATAATAAAAGAGGAATTTGATAATATTGTTCACCTATTTTCCACCAATGAGAATGGTTGCAGTCATAATTGATATAAATTGCATTTTGTTAAAGAACATGTTGCATGTGTTATTGCTAAAAAACTATTAGATTTTGGTGTTGTCGATGGCAATTCAACTGATGAACATGATATAGAATTGTTAATTTCAAAGCATGTAAGAGTTATGTTTACTTCTAATTTATTGAAAGAAGCAGGTCTTGTAAATGGCACTTTGGGTTATACTAAGGAAATTGTGTACAAGCATGGAAGAATGCCACCTAAATTGCCATTGTATGTCATGGTGAAATTTTACAACTACTCTAGTTTTCCATTCAATAATGTAGATTATAGAATAGTACCTATTTTTATTCTACAAAGAGGTTCTACTACTCAAATACCTTTGAGGTTGGCTTGGGCAATAACAATTCACAAATCTCAAGGATTGGCACTTGAAAAGGCAACAATTGATATATGACCAACTAAAAGAATAGGTCTAATGTTTATGGCAATATCTTGTGTAAATTCACTAAAAGGATTGAGGATAATGACACCATTTTCTTAATACCATTATGAGAAAATGAAAAAGGGGAAGCAACTAGAAAAAAGAAAAGTTGAAGAAAGAAGACTTCAACTATTAGAAGTAAATTTATAGTAGTTAATATTTTATCAAATGCATATGAAAAAATATTTTCAATGTAGTTAATTATTAATAAATATATTTAGTTTACCTTGTGGAAGTTCATTATTCTCAATTAAAATTGTATAAATTTTTCCAGGATTTTTTTAACGATTATTATGATCATTATGAAAAAATGAAAAAGGGGAAGCAACTGGAAAAAGTAAAAGAGGAAGCAATTGGAAAATTAAAAAAGTTAAAGAAAGAAAACTTCAATTATTAGAAGTAAATTTACAATAGTTAATATTTTATCAAATACACATGAAAAACTATTTTCAATGCAACCAATTGTAAATAAATTTATATTTACTATACCTTGTGGAAGATCCAGAAAATCTAGGAGATGCAACTTGCTATATTTACTACAAGTTGTTATTTTGTTGCTTAGTAATAAAAGTACTATGTCATGGTTGATCTTTCAGCTTCTTTCTTGGTGATGTTTGTTCAAAAATTTTATGTCATGTTTTCAATAGGTATTGAATCCTACATATAATGGATTGGGGTAGTCTTAGTAACCTAATAATGAAAAAATAGACAATGCTAGTTTAAGATTCAAAAGAGTACTATTCTTCATGAATTATTCAATTGATGTAATCAAAGAAGGATTTTAATGAAAGAGTGATTTTGGAATACTTATTGTGTTCATGGTTAGTTGAATCCAACCAAGGGGGCCCACTTGGGAGGTAGAATAGATTCATTCTTTGCAATTACCTATTTTCAAGATAGATTTACTATAGTAGTCCTACAATAGTGTTACTGTGAAATTTCCTATAGCACTTGTAGAAAATGATCATGGTGGATGTTTTGAGTTGTTATCTAGTTTAGGTTCATTTTCCAAAGCTTTCCACAGTTATCTATAGGTAGCCCAAGTATTTTTACTATTTTGTAATAGTAGTATAGATTCTTTTCATGCATTTTACTTTCCTGCAACATAGATGTTAAGACTCTTAAAGGAACTTAGTGCACATACTATTTTGACCCATTTCAAGTCCTACATCCCTGGGTTGACAATTCAAGTGTATTTCGTGATGGAATAGGTAGTCTTCATAATAGATATAGTATCTTTGAGAGAGGCAATGGTGTGATTATCTTCATCTATTATGAAACCGTACAAGAGTTTTCTTTGGTATTTAATACTTATTCCCACCCACTTTGGTTGTCATACTTCATGGCCTAGACATTTACAATCCATGGTGTTGAAATATATATGGCTTCCCTAACAAAATATTACACACATAAAAGAAGATTTATATTGTAGATCCCCTCATCTTTGATTGATTTTATGAAATAGGAAAGATGACATTGCATGTTTACTTTAATATATTTTCCTTAGATGACCTATCCCATACAATATGGTTAAGGGTATGATGTTGTCTTTAGAATAAATCTTTTTACAGTCTTAGTAGATATCACTGTTATGAGTAGCACTATTAATAACAAAAAAGAAATCCTTTCTTACTACACACATATGTGAATGAAATAATATCTCATCATCATCCTTGACAAATATTTTTCTAGTGGAAACTATAGAAAATGGATCATCCTCAATGACTTTTTCATCTTCTTTTTGTTTTAAAAAGTTTTTCACCTTTGGTTCAATAGTTTCCTCATGGGTTTCCAACATTAATTTTTTTATACTTCTACAATACTTAGTTTTATGAGAGAGATTTTTATGGACTTCATACCATGTGCCTGATTCTTGGTCTAGTCTCTTCACACCCCATATCTTCTTTGTAGGTGAATTTAGAGACATTTCTTTTGATATTTTTTTTTTTCCTATAGGATTATTACTTTCACCTTTTCATTTTTAGTTCATGAAATTTTACCTCCTCTCTTTATGTTTGAACTTCTAAAAATTTTATGCATATTTGAAAGCACTAGAAAATGTTTCTATTTCAAATAAATCTATTTTCATGTCAATGTATCTATGAAGACTACTTTCATACTTTAAAATTGGATGTTGTTTTTAGTCTTTGATACCAATATTTCTAGAGACAACATTGAATGTGTTGGTGTACTCCTAAACTAATTTATCCTTCTTCTACTAAAGTAACTACTATGACATATATTTCTATTCCTAGATATTTTTAGTCTAATATCTATTCTCTTTATACTCCACAAATTCTTCCCATGAGGGTCTACCATAAAATGATAGAAAAATCATGTCCATCTTGAGCTTCTTAGGCATCTTTGATTATTGTGTTAACTTCCCATGCCAATTCCATATTATTTTAATCTTTGAGGAGGGAAAACATAATTCTTTTAATGTCTAATAAATCATTAACACAAAAGTACTTTTCTAATTGGGACAACTGGTCAAAAACATCATCTACATAAATACTATGTTAAAAAGATGGATATCAAAATTTACTTGTGATTCAAATAGGGTTTTCCTCCTAAATGTTGAGTTCTTTGAGTTGGCCTATGACTCATTTTTAAAGAACATGTGAGAAATATTTTATCATTTCCTAACATTAAATGTGTAATGCCTCATTGACTAATTTTTAAGAGGATCCTACCATTCCATTAATCTTTGATATGGCTATTTGTGATCATGTGCATCTCAGAGGAAGATAATATGGGCGATCTCTTATGCTCAATCCCAAGCTTTGATATGTTGATTGTGTATGATGAGACATTCAAGAGAAAAAAGAGCTCTGAAACTATTTATCTAAACTAAGAATTTTCTTTATAATAGCTATTGTGAAACCCATATTATTGTGATTTAATTAACAACAATAAAATTCTATTTGAAATTATAGTTTATACAAAGTTTTATGGATCCCAAAGGTCACCAATATCCCTTGAAAATAGAAATTTCACATATTATATGAATTATTATGGAAAAAAATTATGTCTACTTTTAGAAGTCATAGCTTTCTATTCTTAGCTTGAAATCCCCAACCTTTCAATTTGTTGGAAAGATCTCCAACCATTATACATTCAAAATCAAAAGAATTAAACATGGAGCTGAAATTCTCGAAAAACATATGAAAATGCCTAATACTAGAACATAAAAAATATCAAAAAATTACACTTCAACATTTTCTCATTTTTAATTGTGCTAACATCCTCTCTTGAACTAGATTTAATTATTAATCCTTTATAATTAGCCGAGAGGCTCTTTAATTTTATAAGAGACACCCCCAAAATTGTGTAAATAATTTCTTTTAAATTATTTATATGTAATTTATGTAATTTTGGTTAATTATAAAATAATAATATAGGAGAATAATAAATATGTCAAATGTAAAAATAAACCTAATCTAATTATTAAGAATGTTGTTTAAAAACTTCTTAGAATATTGATGCTATTGCAAAAAGGTCTAATTGATTGGTTGCATAACTGTTCCAAATTGTCCTCTATCAAAACATAGGGAGGCGACAAGGAATTGTGAATATTGGAAGAAGAAAAAGATTGGGATTCAAGAATGAAGAAGGGGAAGCATCAACAATAATATGTTACACTTTTAGAATGAAAATTATTGGAATGGTAATCTTGGATTAGATTTTTTGCAGTTTGCAAATAATCATATAAATCCTTCTATGTTTAAATTACAAAAAGTTTCTTAGCTTGAGGAGAAAGAAGCTAAGTTGATGTTAATTTTGTTTTTGTTCTCTCCAAGATCTGTTTTTATTCGTTCCAAGTTTTGGATATGTGGAGGTTAGCCTAAATCTCCTTTAAATAGAAGAATTTCATTAACATAGAATGTTTCTTTTAGTATTTTTTGTGTCATATTGTAATTGTTATGCGATGGTGTGCTATTAAGCCATGTGAATGATGAACCTAAAATGAAGCTTGGACTAAACAAACCTTTGGTTCATCTTAATGTCATGCATGTATAAAGTTGGCCTTAATCAATGATTTCTTATGTCATCTCATGGTTTTTCTTTCCATAATCTTTACCAAAGCCAAATAAGGGTCCAAAACCTCCTGGATTTTATGGACAATGTGAATGGTTGTCACAATAGTCTCATGCCTTAGAACTCCCCTTCGTAATGTGGTTGTTGGGGAATACCCTTGGCATTATTTTAAAGCAATGAATGTTGTAGGATTGCACTGTATTTCTCATCATAGGTATTCCACCTAACAAATTGCACAACCATTAGATTGGATTAGATAGTTTAGCACCTAGTAACAATCATTTCCATTTTTGGCATAAGTGTGTGTTTGAAACTTGCCTAACAGGTTGGGTTTTTTTCTTGTGTGATAACTACGCATCAACTCATTTCATATTCTTAATTATTTAATATCCTTTTTTAAAATCACAATGTCAAGATAACAAACAAACTTTATATTCTTGCATGTTCTAGTGTTGTAACTTTCGGTAAAGGGTCCGTCAAATTGGGATGAGGCTCACTAGGTTGTCTTATCATGCAATCCTCATCCACCAATTTTACATGATACCTATACTTGTAGCATGTGGTAGGGTGTTGGGAGATAAAATTATATTATATAATGTCTTGAGAATACTACTTTCCTAAAAGCATTTAGAATTAGTTTGAACTTAGGATTTTACTATATCATTAGTTTTTGAATTTACTTGGCTGAATATTTCCCCTTACATAGATTGTCTTCATTTTGTATGGCACGTTATGAAAAATGAGGAGATATACTTGTTGAGGATTTTGCTTCTGTGAAGGCCAAAATAAGAGAGATTATCAAAAGATTAATCTTCTCTTTTGGAGGAGAGAGATTCAAATAGAACTGAACAATCTATAGTGTATTATATTTTTCACCATTTGATGACAGGACATCTTTATATATTAATTTATTTTCCATCTTTAAACTCCAACTATTTTTTACACAGTTAGTGCAACTTATTTATATTGGTGAGATATACATGCACTAATGCCTATAAATTTTCCTATAGGCCCTCCAAAAGATAAAAAATGGAGAAAAAACAATGTTATTGACTACCCTCATATTGTGGCTCACTACATGCACCTTAGCCACACAGTGTTTTGACAAGAGATTTTAGAGAAAGGATTGAATGTAAAAGACTTTTGGTCTAGATATGAATGGTAGCATAGGAGCTCTCCACATGTACATGGTTTTTTATGGTTTCATGGTGCTCCAAATATGGATACATTAGATTGGCATAATGAAGAACAAGTAAAACATGCTGAAAATTGTTTCCATCATATTGGTCATATGTTGAATCCACATGCATCTATTAGTACACACAATATGCAAGTATTTTTACAATGGAATAAAAAATATTTTCTCATTCTAATTTTTTTATTTTAAATCTATATGTTAAAATGTTTATTTTTATTTAGGTATTTCATAATTATGCACAACATCCATGTTTTAAAAACATGAGACAACTTTTATAAATGAATGTTGATTACGAATATGATGAAATTTTAAATATTGTTCAAAGGCATACAATTTGTAGAGAGGGTGAATGTCTTAGGAATAAAAAGGCACAATGACTTGCAGGCAATAATATTTTTGTTCTTTGTTTAGTTTAAATTTTTTGTTTAAAATGTATTTATTTTTCTATAACTATTTCAAAATAAATTTTAGGTACAATGATCCTTGCCCTCTAAACATAAATGGTTCAAAACTATATGAAGATGGTGAAGGTGGAGAAAAATAATTTGAGCCTACATGAAATGATGAAAGAGTTAACTCTCACAATTGTTATATATTCTAATTATGGAGACCCAATATAGGTTGGGAACTAGTTTTGTCAGCACACACTGTAATTAAATACATTGCAAAATATGTACCCAGAGCATAGAAAAGCTTAGAAACATACCATCAAATGTTGATGTATCTAGAAAATATTAAAAATCTTGAAGATTTTGCTTCTAAAGTGGACAAGAAACTTTTAACATTAACAATCATTGAAAGAGATGTTGATGCTCAAGAAACATGTCGCATGCTCCTTGAAACTCCTTTGGTTGAATGCAATAGATGCATTGTTAACCTTAATGTTCCACGTAAAATATTTAAACCTATTAAAAAAATAGTGAGAATGGCTTTGAACAAAAGGCATAATCATTTATAGATGCATATAGAAGTAGGCCTTTATCTATGGAAACTATTTCTTTGATTGATTAATTGAAAGGCAAAATATATAATAAAAATAGGAAAAAAGATAAATAAAGGTAGCGTAAACAAAAATTTGCAATTGTGAGGGTGTATCCAAGATTTATTTTAATTCCACCATATGTGTCAAATAAGTTTATTGATTTTTGAATTTCAGGATTGTTGTTGTATAAGCCATTTCATGAAATTACAGTAGATATTGGTGAAGATAGTAATGCAATCATTTCAAATTTGGTGTCTCTAAATTATAATCCCTAGCATGTGGAACAAAGAAAAAATGTAGAAGATAACGATTACAATAGTGAATCAGAAAGTGTAACTAATGAAGTTGGTCTAGGTAACATTATAGAGAATGAATGGAAAATCATTTCATGGTTACATCATGGTCAAGAAATGAAAATTTCATAAATTGATATTCTTAGAAGAAGGAAAATATCACATGTACATTTAAGTTTTACTCACTTAACATAATAATCTTTAAAAAAACTATGGAAAAGTTATACAATTTTAAATGAGAATGATGAACTTCAACAAGGTAAAGTAAATATAAATTTATTTACAATTAGTTGCATTGAAAATATCTTTTTGTATGTATTTTATAATATATTAACTACTAAAAATTCACTTCTAATAATTGAAGTCTTCTTTCTTTAACTTTTATTTCTTTAATGAGGGAAATGTGAATTTCCCTCATTAGTTTATTTCAGAGACGAGATTCTTCTTCAGAGGGGGAAATAATATAAGTAAAAGGAATATGGTGGATTTGTATCATTTTCAAGTATGTAATAAGGAGAACAAGTGCCATAGAGTGGCTAAGTACTTGCCTCTAGTTATATAAAGAAATATAGTTATTTAAATATATTTTTTATAATTACACATTTTTTAATCATTTTTTTAAAAAAAATGTTAAATAACACTATAAAAATGTACTTATTATGGGGTTGAATGGCCAATTAGAACATCTATGATATTCTATAGATGTCATTTTTAAAGATTTATAATTATTTTAATACAAACAAATATTTCTTAAATTAAGAGACATATAAATTTTATTTTGAGTCATTCTTGTCTTTTAAGATAATTATTTATTTATTTAATAAAAGAATTTTTATTTTTAAATGATAGTTTTACAAATAATCATTTTATTAAATGGGTTTTTAATGAACTACTAATAAGATAATTTATCCGAAAGTATGAATTAGATACAATTTTATGCTCTCTCTTATATGGTTTTACTTTTCCTATATAAGAAATTTCTTCAAAATTACTATAAGATTGAGAGAATTGTGCTAAATTAGAATATTTTGATGTTGTTTGTAATATATGATTTTTAGAAGATTGTTTTTTTTCAAATATAGATTTATTTTGGAACAAGAGGGGTAAAATTTTATTAATATAGAAAGGATTACAATAAGGAGAGCTCAACAAAAAGCTCTATCCGGATCAAAAAGGTCATCAAATTCTTGTGACAGACCAAGGGGTAGCAAGTCCTTATCCATAATATTCTAGTTTGGTGCATGAACATAAGCCCATTTGGCCAAGCAATCCATAGATCTATTCCATTCGCGGGGAATGTAATTAAACCTAATGAACTCAAGAGAGGCACAAAAGAGAAGAGTCTAATTAACAATAGTAGATAGTTTCCAACTAACATCCTCAATCTCCTATGAAGTAAGCAAGTTCACCACCACTTGGGAGCCAGACTCACAGATAATCTTGCACCATTCCCTCAAACAAAACTATTCCACAACATATAAAATGGCTTGAGACTCCATTAAAATGTTAGTATGATAACACTTATGCACTGAGAAAAATAATTTAAGTCCACTAGAGCTACAATGAACCTCTCCTCCAATACCAACATGTCTTCGATTCTCCTCAGAAGAACCATCAATATTAATTTTAAGAACTCCATGAGAAGGAGGACTTCAATTCCGCTCCTGATTCATTTGTCCCTTCCCCTATTGCCAAGGTTGTTTGGGTACTCTTTGATACCATTGAGCTACAACCCCATCTTGAAGATGAAAATTGAGGTAATTGCATATAGCATGATCAGTCGGATCCATACCGCATCTATCTCAAACTTTTCTTGAATAATTTCATGAAGAGAATGTGAGATCTTCCACCAAATATGCATAACACTTATTTAGACATCTTGAAAGATTTGCCAGTTCCTCTCTAGCTAGATATGCCAAAGAATGAATGATGGGTGAGAAATCCAAGAACCATGGAGAGGAGATGCCTTGGAGGGAGAACTCCACAAGAGGGCTCATAACTTAGGAAAAGATGAAGCATGCCTACAAGAGAAACCCCAAGTACTCCACCAAAGGTGCCATAATTGAGTAGAAAAAGAGTAATGCAAGAACAAATGGGATATAGACTCCTCCCCATTACAACACAAAACAAAAAATTAGGGGCCCTACAATCCATGTTTACAAAGAATATCCCATGGAAAAATTGAACTTGGACCAAGAAAATTTATTCCAAACTCGTTTCCACCAAGGGATCTCAGCATCCCCATATAGTTGTCTAGTTATTTCCTAATACCCACCAGAGAAAGAATATTTATGAGACAGTACCTCCCCAACCCAAAAAATCTAGTACAAATAGAGAGCAACATGCCCTAGAGGCCAAAATATGAGAAATCTCTTGATGATCCATCTTTGTGCCTCTAGGAGGCCAATATGAAGAGTGCTTCCATCTATAACTGATAATAGGTCCAAATTGATAAGGATTCTTGTAATGAGCCACTTTATTCCATCCAAACAGAAATAAAAGAATCAACAAGATTTTGAAGATGAGAGTACAAAGATAAGATGGAGGGGAATGGTATTGGTAGGATCATGGTGTGCCAAAAAGTGGCAATCTAAAAAATTTGTAGTTTTGAAATATCTCAAACCATTTCAAAATCTATTCCAACTTTTTTCCCACCCACCCTGAAGCTAAATGAAAACAATTAATATCTTTATAAGGTCTACTATATCTTTTGATACCAAACCTATATGGTCAACTTTAAAACCATCCTAAAAATGTCCTTTTGGCCTATTTTTATGTGATTTTTACTTCAAACATGTAGCTAACAACTTTTTTTTGACCAAAATTTGATGAAATGAGAAGGGTTTATTAAGAATATTCTTATCTTCCCACAAATGTAAGGTTTGTCAAACTATGAGTTTAGTAAGTAATTATTACTTATTTTCTAATGGAGTTGCGTATAAAGTGCTGACTGACACACTACTTGAAAAAGAACTATAACTTTAAAATGGTACAACATTTTTTAAATCCAAAAGATGCATCACAATCTATGTTTCTTCTAATATAAGGAAAAAAAAATGAAAATTTGAATTTTGCAGAGTTTTGAATTAGTTAAGGTGGTCAAACACGAGAGTTTTTTTATTCCAAAAATACTAAAGTCAAAAATTATTTATTTAGAATAAAAATACCCAAAAAATATGTATCACATCTATGTATGAGTTTACTACTTATATCTAGAATATTATTAAAAAATATTATCATTTGATTTTTATTAAGGTGGTCAAACATACATCTACTTCTTATTTTTGTTCTAAATTTTTTGTAATATTGCATTAAAATTCTAAATTTTGACGAATAATTTTTATTTCTTTGAGATAAGTTCTAGTAGTTTAGAAACTAGATTCAATTTTATAGAGATTATTTTCTCTGAACTTTTTGATAAAAAGTTAATAACAAGTAAAAAATTGCATGTCAAGTTGACAAAACCCTAATTTTTTAATTTTTTATTGCCACTTAAGAGCATAGTTTGGTTGACCATGATCCTACACATACTCGGAATCCATTGCAAGCATCAGTCCAAAATAAAGCCCTAGAGCCTCCCTTAAATATCTAGAAAAGACCCCTCTTAACTAAAAGAGCTCTAGCCTTGAGAGTATGCCGGACCATAAAGCTATGAACATGGATTTATTACCATAAGAAAGGTTAGTATATTATTATTTTCTTTTTTCTACTCTTACCATATTGTAAATTATTAGAAATATTTTTTAAATTTTTATATATACATTTTTAACCTTAAAAAAAAAAATAGAACTAATTTACTTCAATTTATAAATTAACTATTATTAAATCAAACCATATGGATAGGGGAGGAGTATGGAGGGTAGGAAATTACAGTGATGATAGGTGATTTCCAAACTAGAGGGATGGATTTTGTATATGGAATAGAGGATAATTAAACATAGAGCATTTTAAGAAGGATTTAGATGCAAATGTTAATAGTTTAGACATTGATCTTCTAGAAGAAATTGAAGAGGGTGCTACGCTATTAGAAAACATGATCATTATTGGCAGATTCATTGGAGGATGTCTGAAGAGGGAAAAACATAGAGAATGGATTCTAGAACATTGGATTAGGGAAGTTATTATTAAATTCATTCTGAAAGGATTCTTCATTGTAATCTTTAAGGAAGACAAGGACCGTGAGAAGATTCTCAATAAGAAAAACCAGTCACTATGCTTGCTTCTTTTGTATTTGCAACCATGGTAACAAAATTTTGATCCTACACCTTTAGTGGTTTATCAATCTCCCATTTGGATTTAGTTATACAATTTACCATTAGAATACTAGGGCTATTATAGTTTGGAATGTATATTTAGATTGATGGGCACACTGTTAGAAGTGGATGAATCAATCATTGATAATGATTCGTACATTTATGCTAGAATAAAGAGTTTGGCAATCCAAACTATTCCATCTTTTATTTATCTGAAAAGAGGCAATAGGTTGAAGTTGAAACTTCCACTCTTAAGTGCGCAAGATGTGGTTTAAAATCACAAGCAATGGTGAATTGTAGAGTCTATGTTCATCCTGCCAAAGTTTGGATTCCAAAGACCAAATCTCAAAAAATGATTATGAAAACCATTTCGTAGAACAAAAGGGTCCATTAACATCTGCTCTAGCTACTACCCCTATGGAGGAAGGGGAATGCTCTTGCTCTACACAGGGAAAGAAGAAAAAAGAAAATAAACCCATAGTGACCAATCTACAATGCCTCTAGGCTTGCTTGGATACTGAGATTGAATATGGTAGGGAATCGATGGAGGATTTCCTATTGGGTGATGCTTTGGACAATGTATAACTGGGAGTCATTATTCAATATGCTAATGTTCTTTTAGGTAAGACTAAAGGAGGTAGGGGGCAACATTCTAATACACAATTTAGAGAAGAGAGGGCCAAGGAGAAAGGTATTATCAATGTGTTAGTTTTCATGAAGAAGACCAAGGTAGTAGGGATCTCCCTTGGGGAGAAATGAAGATCATCACTTGGAATGTTAGGTGCCTATCTGCTCCAAATAGAAGACACTTGTTAAAATGAAAGTTATTAAAATTTGAAAGTAATGTTATTTTTTTGCAAGGGACTAAATTATACTTGGATAAAGCTCTTAGCTTTCTCTATTCGTGTAGCATTTGTGAAGATTTCATTAAATCTGCATGTGGTTTGGTAGGCAAGTTTGGATTTTTGTGGAAACCCTATTCTGTGAAGATATAGGAGTTGAAAAAATATGAAAATTGGTTGTATGGTCATGTAGTCAATGTCAAATATAATATCTCTTCTCATCTATTCAATGTTTATGGACCAATTAAAATTGAGGCAAAATCACAGTTATGGACAACACTAGCTTCTAAGATTTCTATTGTCAAGGATGACAAGATTATTGTAGGAGGAGATTTCAATGCTCTATTGAACTTGGTTGAGAAATTGGGTGTCTTGAGGATGCCTAATCAAGTCATGAAAGATTTTAATGATTTTGTGTTTCAGGATCAATTATTTGATGTGATCCTTGTGAATGGAAGATTTACATGGACTAATAGACATGCCAATTTTGCCAACATTTCTTAAAGACTAGATCAATTTTTTGTTGGTCCCTTTTGGCTCAACTCTTCTTTCATCCTAGATACAAGAACTCTTCATATTTCCTTATCAGATCATTTTATGGTTCAGTTGAGTTTTCTGGTAGATAACCATTTTTATAAAGATTACGTTCAATTTCAAAAAATGTGGTGGAGGGACAATAATTTTCTTCCTAAGGTGGAAGGCAAGTGAAAAGAGAATAACATTTACAAGGGTACCCCAAGTTTTACTTTTGTTAAAAGACTCAAACTCATTAAATATAAGTTGAAAAGTTGGAATAAGCATACCTTCAAAAACATAATTCAAGAAAAGCTTAGGGTGGAGGTTGAATTGGAGGATCTTAATCAAATTGTCATAAATACAAGCATGTCTAATGTAGAAATTTAAAAAGAGAAATTTCTTAAAAGTGAATTGGTGGAGCTTTTACACAAAGAAGAAATTTAATGGAGAGATAAGTCTATAAAATTATGGGTTTGGGATGGATACTTGAACACAAAATATTTCAATGCTTCTATTAAATCCAAAAGAGTCTCCAACAAAATTGACCACATACAAGATGAGTAAGAGAGGTGTTTTGACAACTCAATAGAAATTGAATGAATTGTAGTGTCATTTTCAAGCTCTGTTAGGAGCTTCTCCTAACACTATAGCTCAGATTCCCTTAGTTGGATGGTATGGATCAAGTCATATCGGCTGAAGATAATATATGGCTCATGTGGCCATTTACTCTTTAAGAGATTAAAAAAACCACTTTTGACAATCCTCCTTACAAAGTGGTAAGGCTAGATGGTTTTCTTTAGAAATTCTATTAGAAGAGTTGGGATTTCATGGGCTCCAACTTTTTCAATGTGGTAGAAGCTTTTAGGAGAAAGAGGTAGTTCATGAAGGAATTCAACAATATGATTATCACTTTGATTCCAAAGAAAAAAGATTGTTCATCACTAGATGATTTTCATCCAATCTCATTTTGTAATGCTTTATATAGAATTTTGTATAAAGCCATGGTTAATAGATAAAACATACTCTCAACAAGATAGTCTCTATAGAATAGCATGGTTTCATGTTGTGTCATGAAACTTTGGATAGCATTCTATGTTGGAATATTCAAATGGGAAGAGTACTTCTCAGAGGGGGCATGAATCAGAAGTACGACACCTTTTTAACTCTTTTAAAAAATTCTTTAAACATATAACTGAATTTATTTTTTGCATGCATGTAAATATATAAAAGAACATAAAATAAATCACATGCAATAACACATAACACTAGAATTGATAACCCAAAAACCCTCCATGAATAAGAAGGTAAAACTGGGGTGGGGATGATACCCACAAAAATCATTGCAACAATCAATGTTCAACCACTTCTGATGGTTTTCCCTGTGGAAGGCCTACCCTATTGAAGGTTTTACACTATGTCAATAGTGATTTGGTTAGAGGATTTACAAACACTTACATGAAGTGCCACCCTGTTAAAGGATTTACAATAAGTTGTTAAACCCACCTAATTTAATAGGACTTTCATGACCTTCTCCAAAGGTTCTCCTACCTAGCTATTAAGCTAACCTATAAACATAGGATTTCAACCTCTAATATAATTGTGAGAGAGTATTAGAACATTTGATCTGATTAAATCAAATCTCAAATTATTGGATTCAAGAACTTGATTTTCTTTTCTCATTCTAATCCCTGCTTGATTTGATCTCTGAATGTATCCTCTGCTCTATTCTGATCAACTCGATGTATATTTGCAGTCCATTTCACTAAGTCCTTAACACCTTTGGTAATTGCTCTATTCTGCAATTTGATAACTCCATCAATAACCTTCTCAAGTCCTATCTTAGCAATCTCAACAACTTCTTCAACAACTTCAATATGGTGTCATGGTCTCCTTATAAAGATATTGTGGACTTAGGGTTTGCTATGCATTCACGAACTTGAAATTCCCGCTCAAATCCTTTGTTTTCACCAATTGGTTTCATGTTGTCTCTAATTTTCTGATTGGCTACATTTTGATTTCATAGGTAATTGCAAGGATTCTATCTTATCTTCTTATCCTTTTGTGAGTCATGGAAAAACTATTTCACATCTTAGTTTGTGATGGCACAAACTCTTATGCTAATCTTGAGTTACTCGACACATATTGTATTCCTGATGCTCAGCACATACTATTTTTGGATTGCTTGACATCTACTACATTTCTAGTTTTCTTGGCACCTATTATATCATAGTTTTCTCAGCCCCTATTATATCTTGTATTGCTCGACACATGAATGTTCCTGGATCACTCAGCATCTGAACAATTCTGCATCACTCGGCATACATTGTGTACTTAGTATATATAGTGAAAATGGTTAAGTGTGTTGACACTCAACTATCAAGACTATTCTTTTGACCAAAATTCTATTGATAGGTGAGTTAATTCATAGCTTGCATTCCACAAAGAAATTAGGAATTATTGTTAAGCATGATGTCAGCAAAACTTATGATAGAGTTCGATGGCCCTTCTCATGGAAAGTTCTTTCTAGATTTGGTTTTATTCAAGATTGGATAAAATGTATTTCTGTTTGCATGCCATCTATTCATTTCTCCATATTCATGAATTGAGAAATATATGGTTTTTTTCCAAGTGACTAATGGGTTGAGACAAGGTGATCCCCTATCTCCTTTTCTATTTGCATTGATGGAAGAAGTTCTTAGTTGATTCATCAAGAAATAGACCTCACTTGGTTGGAGCCTTTTTCTCACTCCCAATTTGCTGATGATGCAATTTTGTTTGGGTAGGCTACCATTAAGGAGGCTTATATTATCAAGGAGGTGTTGGACATATATGCAACAAAGTCGGTCAAAAGTATGCATATTCACAAATCAAATGTGTACTTTCTCAACACCAGTCACAAAAGAAGGGAAAACATATCAGCCACTATGGGTTTTGAGCAATGCACATTCTTGATCATTTATTTAGGTATACCTATTTTTGTGGGTCAGTTGGATAAAAGATTTTGGAATGAAATGATTATAAAATGTTGGAGGAAAGTCACATCATGGAAGAACACATAGATTTCTCAACTTGGAAGGATCCTTATGATTAAATTTGTTTCATCAGCCATACCAATTTATTATTTGTCAGTTTCTAAACTTTTGAACAAAGTTTCTAGCAATTTGGAAAGTATCTGTTGTCACTTAGGTTTGCACCCTTGTCCAAGGCCTATGCGCAAGGACAACCTAGTGAAACATGGAAACAACCTCCAAGCTATGGGACTTGAATTGCCAGTTTGAGTCTTCGGAGAAGGCCGGCTTCCTCTTACTATCAGGGCACACCTATCTACTCTTGGAGAGGAAAAGGGAGAAGGAGAGCACGAAAACAAATCTATCTAGTCTAATCTAAGGAGGTGATGCACCAAAATAGAGTGTTCAGACTTCATTTATAATACAAGGAAAAGGATTTCACTTATATATTATCCAATAGGCTGAAAATAGAAACAGTATGCGAGTCACAGATCTCAACAATACATCAATGAGAGGCAAGACGGATGCACATACACATTGATGGCTGAAGGAGATGATACAGAATGTTATACAACTCAAAGACAAAGGGAATTTTACACTGCAGACCTACGAGCAGTAATAGACAAATTAGAAAAGGAGTCCTTTTTAAGAAAAGATCACAAAATTGCCTTTATAGCTCAAGCATAACTGAAGATTTTTTGCATTACATTTACTTCTCAACTACTGGCATTAAGTTCTCACCTTGAAAATCCAATCAAAGATCTAGTGGTTTTGAGTACCAAAATTTGATATTTCTCTAAGAAAGAGCCTGGAGAAGATAGAACGGTGCCAGAAAACATCCCCTGACATAGTAGATAGATCTGTAAATGTGGTAGAATGTCCTTGCACCTTGCATTCACTTCTGAGTTGGTGGCATTGATCACAGGATCGAAATCTCATGGCAAGAAAAACCTGATTCATTATTTTTGGCTCATGAATCTGCAAGGTCAAAACAAGTCAAACAGTTCCTTATGTACCAACTAGGCCACGTGGGCCAATTGCCTCTTTTCATTTTGCCACATGGGAAGTCCTCTGTGGTTGACCTTTCTTTATTGAACTAACCGCGCCACCCTCAAACTGTTATCATTAACTGTGGTGATTACAAACCTAACCGCAACATTAACTGCCAGGCGCTGACCGTCAACCTTGGTCTGCCAGCGAGACACGTGTCAACAAGATGCTATGTTGCCATGGTAAAGTTCGCACAACTTCACCATAGCGAGATGGTGCCATACATCGATATGACTCAATTTGATGGCAAGGAAGATAGATCATTCCCCTCGGTGCATGAATGAATAGGAACTGGCCACGTACCACAATCTAATGGGTCCTCTCTATCATTTGAGACTCACCAGACACGTGGCAAAAGGGCGCTATGTCGCCATCATATTCTCCATGCAACTTCAAAAGGTGAGATAGTGCCAACCATTGATCTAACTTTGGTCTAACAATTGTGAAGACTTGCCCTGATCCTACTGATCACATTAGAAACTTTGGCCCCATAATACACATGGCATCCCCACACTGGTCCGCTTAGCATCATCTTGGTGACTTGTACTACCTCGACTCATTAAGTAGCTCTTCCTTGCAGATGTGGCATGTTCTAATTTGCTAGCATGGATCAAGGACCCTTCCAACTGGGCAAAATGGGACCCAAACTTGCCTGTCTGAGGCTCCTACCGTTGATCCTTTTTGTTGCTGCGAACCTTGCCGCCGACACTGGGACTCACCGTAGAACATCTTCTGGCCAGTCGAGCGCTATGTCACTATCAGAAAACTCATGAGTTTTCTGATGGTGACATGGTGCCTTGCTGCCTTTTGAATTTTTTGGCCCGTGAACCACATATTCGCTCGGTCGCCGCAAACATTTTTCAGTGACACAACCTGCCCATCGTGAAACCTTTTCCGTCGGGCGCTATGTCACTATGAAGATTTTTTAGCCAACACACGATAGTGACATAGCACCCACAGTGTCATGAAACCTTTTCCACCCACCGTGAAACTTTTTTGACCCGCCAAAGAATCTTGGATGACCTGCAAACTGGACCCACTGGACATGCATCAACAGGGCACGATGTCGCTAACATAAATCTTGCACAACTTCACCATAGCGAGATAGTGCCCTCCATAGATCTTCCTCAGATCTGACGGCAGAGAACTTGCGGGCTACAAAATATATCATAAGGTTTAAAACTTTGGTATTTTTTTAATATTTCACGGGTATTTGACTATGGATATTTCAGAGGCGGGAAGGGCAATATGAATTATGAATTTTGCTCAGAATGTTAAAATACAACATTTTTGGCGACTCCCTTGGGGCATGAGCTTGCTCGATGCATGACCAATGCTTGTAAACAATTCATTGGGCCACAGGGTCTAAAAAGTATGAACCTTAGAACTGCAAAACCCTAACCCATCTATGAGGAGATCAAAACATTGAAAACCCTAGCTCTGCAACTACAACTGGAAACAAAAAACAAGACCTCCTCTACAACCTAAGACACCTCAAAATCTGCTACCTCACAGGGAGGCGGCTATTCCCGTGCACTTCTTGAAAAGTAGGAAACAACAAAAAAGGAACTAAACTACTTATGTACATGGATTCCCAAATTTTCAAAAATAGGGCTTCTGATAGATCCCATTGACTGGTATGGGCAAAATCTCTCCATTGGGCCAGCTTAGTTGGAATGCATTAGCCTATTTGCAATTGGCAATTAGATAGGGGCCACTCCATAGTGCATCAAATTTGGAATGTCTTCCTAGTTTTGCTCTGTCTGAATCCCATTTGAGGACTAAATCTCCTTCTCCGAAGTTTTTGACCCTAGTCTTCTTATCAAAACTCCTTTTCATGTGCTGCTGATGTATCTCTAGGGTTTGCATAGCCTTATTTCTCTTTTCTTCTAGTTCAATCAGCTCTGCCATTCTTACTAACATGACATTATCTTCAATCAATTCCAGCTGATGAGCTAACTCCAAGGATGGGAATTCCAATGAAATTGGGAGTTTGGCCTCCCTACCATATACCAGCACAAAAGGTGAATTCCCAATAGATCTCTTGGGTGTTATCCTATCAACCCATAGAGCAGTCCTTAATTTCTTATGCCAGACCCTCTGATTTTCTTCTATTGTCCTCTTCATGATTCTAATCAGATTCTTGTTGGAAGACTCAGCCAAACCATTACCCTGGGGATAGTAATTTGATGATGTGCTCAGGTAGATATTGTGATTCATTGCCAATGCACAAATCTAGGTTCCAAAAAAAGACTTAGCATTGTTCGAGATGATAGTAGTAGGAGCACCAAACCTAGATAAAATTCCATCAAAGAATTCAACAACTGATGGTTATCTGGCATCCTTCAAGGCAACTGCCTCTGTCCATCTAGTGAAATAATCCATAGCAACCAAAATCCATTTATGACCTGCACTAGATGGAGGATTAATGGGGCCTATAAAATCCAACCCCCACTGGGTAAAGGGTTGATCCACCTGAATAGGAAGAAGGGGAAGAGCTGCAAGCCTCTGTTTGCTTGAGAAGAAAGCACACTTCTCACATTTCCTCACATATCCATAACAATCATGGAACAGATATGGCCAATAATAACTAGCCCTCATGTTCTTCATGGCAGTTGTTCTTGTAGAGAAATGGCCACCATCAGGGCCATCATGAAGTTCCTTAATCATCCTTTCAGTCTGATCCTCTTCAATGCATCTCAAGAGCGTCCCATTAAAATTCTTCCTAAATAGGATACCATCAATCACAACATAGGGGATGGCCTACAGTCTATATTGTCTCCTTTTAGCTCTGTCCAATCCCTGAGGGTATCCATTCCATGATAAGAAGCTGTTCATATCATTTATCCAGCTCCTTGGATCACTAACATTTCCTTCCTCTTGCTGCTCTGTTAATACCATAGCAGCCTCTTCATCTGAATCGTGGTCTAATAACATTTCTTTGCACAACCCTTTCCATCTTACCAGCTTGGTAATCTAAATATCAACATCATATTCCATTACCTTAGTGATCCATCCAACTCTCTTCTCATTGATATCTTTGCTTAACAGGAAGTCTTTTACACTGGCATGGGGCACGAACAAATGGATCTTATTGTGGGAAAAGAGGTTCTTGAATTTCTTCAAGGCTCTAATGACCGCAAGGGACTACTTCTCAACAAAGTTTTACTTATCTTCATATTCCTTGAGCCCTTCACCAAAGAAGGCTATGGGCTTCTCCTCATCCTTGTCATTTGTTTGAGTCAAGACAATAGAGATACTTGACTCACCACCTAGAGTGTAGAGGATAAACTCTTTCTCAAAATTTGGGTTCATGAGAGTAGGGGCTAAGGCTATGGTTGCCTTGATCTCTTCAAAACTCTCCTTCCATTCCTTGGTCCATGAGAAGACCATACCTTTCTTAAGCATAGCTATAAGAGGTTTCACCATGGTAGCAAGATTAAGAATAAACCTTCTTAAAAAATTTATTCTACCAAGGAAACTTTGCAGCCCCTTCTTGTGTTTAGGAAGAGGAAGGGCAAGTATTGCCTTTGTTCTTTCTGGATCAATGGTCAACCGATCCTCAGATATAATGTGTCCCAATAGTTTTCCTTGGCTTGTAGCAAAGACACACTTGGCTGGGTTGAGGGAGACCCCAAACTCTCTACATCTTAGAAATACCTATCTTAGATGATTAAAATGATCTTCTAAAGTTTTTGAATATACAGTTATATCATCAAGGTATACGAAGACAAACTTGTCAATTAATTGTTTAAAGGCCATCTCCATTGCCTTTTGAAATGTGGCACCTGCATTTGTTAGTCCAAATGGCATCTTGCAATAAGCATAGGTGCCCCATTTAGTAGTGAATGTTGTCTTATGTCTGTCAGATTCTTTAACCAGCACTTGATTATAACTAGAGAATCCATCAAGAAAAGAGAATCTCCTTGACCCACTGACTCTGGATAGAATCTACTCCATGGAAGGGAGAGGATGGTGATCTCTAAGGGAAGCCTGATTAAGATCCCTAAAGTCCACACACAGTCTGATTTCTCCATTCTTCTTCATAATAGGGACTAGGTTAGCTACCCATGATGAGTGTTTGATATGAAATATTATATTAGCCTCTATCAACTTGGATAGCTCCTTTCTCATTAGAGGCTCAATCTTAGGATTCACTGGCCTCCATTTTTGCCTTACTGGTTTGGTCTTATCAATTAAATCTATGGTATGCTGAAACAAACTAGGGTCAAATGCTTTTAAGTCATCATATGTCCAAGCAAATACATCATTAAATTCTTGACATAACTGAATGAAGTTTTCTTGCTCAGTTTCAGAACATACCTTCCCCATATTCAAAAATTTTCCATCAGCAAATGTAACTGGGGCATGATCATCCTTTTCTGCAGCTAGATTCATTCCTTTGCCTCTTGTTTGATCATCAGGATTCAAGACACTCTCCAAGGTAATGAGACCCTTGGGCAACTTGTTAGAACTAAGATGAATGATCTGATCACCATACTGATCTTGCAGTCTTGACTGCTTTCTATCTAAGAATTCTGCCTCATTCTACAAGAAACTCACAATTTTCTCATCAGAATCAAACACCTGCTAATGAGTGTTGTTGTCAGGGATGGAAGGCCTTACTACCACCTTTATTTTTTGCTTATTTTCTTCCTCAAGATTCCCTGGTACATCATAAGCAGCACCCACTGCTGCAAGTCTATCAGCATGTCTATTTTCTTTCCTAGGAATGCTTTGAATATTAAATGCATTGAAGCCCTCAAGAAAATCCCAGACTCTGTGTTTGTAAGACTTGAGCAAGCCATTTTTTGTGATATTCTAGTTTCTCACTTGATTAACTACCAACTCACTATCCCCATATACTCTCAAGGCTTGAATTCCTCTCTTTTGGTCAAGTAAGAGACCTTGAATCAAAGATTCATACTTGGCCATATTATTGGTGCAACTGAATTGGAGCCTAAAGGAGAAGTAGTATCTTATTTGTGCAGGAGAGATCAACATAACACCAGCCCCTGATCCATTTCTATTCCTTGAGCCATCAAATTACATACTCCATGTTCCATTTATATCATCATTAGTCCCAACAAGATTAGGAACTTGAGCATCTTTCTCTATTATGAAATATGTACTAAGGCCTATCTCAAGGGTCTCTATCATAGGCTCAAACTGATATGTACTAGCCCATTCATTCAAGAAGAAATCAGGAATCTCTACTATGGAAGTGACAGGCTCATTTACTATGTCATTTTCATTCATCTCTAGAATAGGGCAATTCATGTTGATGGAATTAGGGGTGTAAGATTCAGTGTGATGAAGGGCTTGAGGTTCTTCTCTAATTGAGGCATTGGCTCCATATCTGGTCTTAAATGACACATATGACCAATCAATAGATATGAATCCACCAATTTGAGCAGTGAAGTCTCTCGAAAGACAGATGGCAAAATAGGGCTTGACTTTAGCAACAGATATGTCTTGAATTATAGTGCAACCAGGGCATGCATGTAGGGCCATCTCCACATTCCTAAGGATACGCACAATTTTGATAGTACTACCATCTAATTGTAACACATCCCTAACAATGGGATCATATTTCATTCTTAAAGCATCAGCAACACACCTAGGCATTACTGAGCTACTAGTCCATGAATCTATCATGCAATTGTGGACTAATTTGCCTCCTATAATCAGAGAAACATAGAATGGAGGAGGTCTAACCTTTTTATTTGTCTCCACATCCCCTGCTGGTTGTACTAGACTTGTGACACTCTCCATAGTAGATGGCTGATCCTTGGGTTCAATCTTCTCTAATTCTTGCTGCAGCATCCTCTTCTACATTGGTATGGTAGCAACAGCATCCCACATAGAAATATTCACATTTGTCTTCTTCATTTTCTCTACCACATTAAATGGTGCATTAGGAACTTTGGTAGAAACTTTGAGAGCTGCACCTATAAGAGGTTGAGATGGGGCAACATAAGGATCACTTGCATCTTTCTTTCTAGAATCTTGCTTTCGTTGTTGTGAAGTACTTGTTTGTTCATTTACTGCATGTGCATGAGGTGCAACACTTGAAGTTGAGGCCTGCTTAGGAGAAGGAGGAGTAGCATGTTCCATAGCTCTCTTCTTACTTCTAGTGTTATGAGCAACAGAATCCCGGTTTACATTATAATGCTCCCCAATCTAATGATTCATAAAAGAGAAATCATCATGTCCTTGAATATATGAGGCCTCCTTGGAATGATCCTCCTTGTATGATTGCTTTGCTGCAGGTTCTTGGTCAGTTAGGGCCAAATAAGATTCTGCCTTCTGGCACATGCAATAGGCATAAGAATAGTTGCAAGAAGGATAGAAATCTTGATCTTGGGCCAAGTTATTTTGAAGGACTATAGCTCTATTCTGATTTGAAATTGAAGCCAAAGCATGACTATTTTTCCTACCCTGATCAAAAGACTTATTCCATTGATTAGGAGGCCTACCACCATTTGGAGATTGATATTGAAGTTGGGGAGGCTTGCCACCTTGAGCTTGCTGCCTTTCTAAGGCCACCACCTTGTTACTCATTTTTTGTATCATAGAGAAACTATCCTCTAATCTCTTCCCTTGGTCCTTCAACTCCCTCCCCTACTCTTCCAATTTTTTATCTAGGGTCTTCTCTATCTTATTTGTATTCAGCACTAGACCTTGGAGCATTTCTTTGAGTTCATCTATCCGATTTGAGGATGTGGAAGCTTGGGGAATTGGAGTAAGGGCTTGTGATGTAGAATTTGTAGGAAGAGGGGTCATTGTTGGTTGGTGGTTGGGAACATCAAGAAAGAAAGGCATAGGGGGCCTTGGAGCCAACTTTCCTCCTTGTATTAGGATGTTCTCAGCTTTTATGGCTATCTGATAGGCATTAGGCAAGGTATCTCCTCCCATAGTTTGGATTGTAGTGGCAATATCACTGTTAAAAGCTCTAAGGTAATGCAAGAAGGCATTACCAAGGGTAGATTTCACTGTAGTAGGTATTCTATCCCATGTCTTTTGAAATCTATAGTTAAAATCGGTCATACACTCATGGGGGGCTCTTTTTATAGTAGTCAGCTACTCTAAAAGTGATAGATAGTCACTTTTATCCTCAAAATTTTTGCACAATCATGCTCCTAGTCCATCCCAATCGGTTATAGAACCATGAGCTAAGCCTCTATACCACTGTAATTCTTTTCCTTTTAAAGATGAGGCTAGAAGTCTGACAGCAACATCATCCTCTGTGATACCATGAATATTACAGACATTTGCTACTTCTTGGATATGCTCTAAAGGGGAGATGGAAGTTTCACCAGTAAAATTAGGTATACTTTTTAGTGCAGATACTGGTATATCATGTCTTTGGGCTAACAATAGAGGACTTCCACCATTGAAGGTGGAAAAAGCATGAACTCTTGGCTATGCCATGTAAACAAGTGTTCTTTTGATGAGTGTTGATAGCAATCTAGGCTGAGTTTGAATAGTAGGAGGAGTAGAGATAGATCTTATTGGTATATTAACTATTATCACACCCCTAACTCGTGATAATGAAGTTCTAGTCCTCCTTCTTCTAGGATTTGAAAGAGAAAGATCTTGATATTGAAATTTACCTCTAGAAGACGCCCTTGTTTCAGCCGTGGGCATGAATTGCTGCAACTTTGGTCTGGAACAAGATTTGTTGATGTTCAAAGTCACCAAGTACTTTGAAGAATCAGCCTCTCAAAGGCTTGAATACTGAAGCCAGCACTACCTCTTCAGCATCAATCTTGAAACTCTTTCTTCTTGACACCAATAGACTTTAAATTTTTTTTGAAAAGGTGTCCCACCAGGTGTGCCAAAAACTGTTATCACTTAGGTTTTCACCCTTGTCCAAGGCCTATGCGCAAGGACAACCTAGTGAAATATGGAAACAACCTCCAAGCTGTGGGACTTGAACTACGAGGTTGAGTCTCCGAAGAAGGCCGACTTCCTCTTATTATCAGGGCGCACCTATCTACTCTTAGAGAGGAAAAGGGAGAAGGAGAGCATGAAAGAAAATATACCTAGTCTAATATAAGGAGGTGATGCACCAAAATAGAGTGTTTAGACTTTATTTCTGCCCATATATGCAGTACAAAACTAAGATAACATTCAAAAGACATACACACCCAGACTTATGTCAATCAATAACCACATACAGATCAGGAAACCAAACTAAATAACACAAGGAAAAGAATTTCACTTATATATTATCCAATAGGCTGAAAATAGACACAGTATGCAAGTCATAGATCTCAACAATACACCAATGAGAGGCAAGACGGATGCACATACACATTGATGGCTGAAGGAGATGATACAGAATGTTATACAGCTCAGAGACAAAGGGAATTTTACACTGCATACCTGTGAGAAGTAGCAGAGAAATCAGAAAAGGAGTCCTTTTTAAGAAAAGATCACAAAATTGCCTTTATAGCTCAGGCATAACTGAAGATTTTTTGCATTGCATTTACTTCTCAACTACTGGCATTAAGTTCTCACCCTGAAAATCCAATCAAAGATCTGGTGGTTTTGAGTACCAAAATCTGATATTTCTCTGAGAAAGAGCCTGGAGAAGATAGAACGGCACCAAAAACATCCCCTAACATAGTAGATAGATCTATAATGGTGGTGGAATGTCCTTGCACCTTGCATTCACTTCTGAGTTGGTGGCATTGATCATAGGATCGAAATCTCGTGGCAAAAAAAACCTAATTCATTGTTTCTGGCTCATGAATCAGCGAGGTCAAAACAAGTCAAACAGTTCCTTATGTACCAACTAGGCCACACGGGCCAATTGCCTCTTTTCGTTTTTCCACCTGGGACGTCCTCTATGGTTGACCTTTCTTTATTGAACTAACCGCGCCACCCTCGAATTGTTATCATTAACTGCGGTGATTACAAACCTGACTGCGACATTAACTACCAGCCGCTGACCATCAACCTTGGTCTGCCAGCGAGACACGTGTCAGCAAGACGCTATGTTGCCATGGTAAAGTTTACACAACTTCACCATAGCGAGATGGCACCATCCATCGATACGAATCGATCTGACGATGAGCAAGATAGATCATTCCCCTCCGTGCATGAATGAATAGGAATTGGCCACGTACCACTGTCTGACAGGTCCTCTCTGACATCTGAGACTCACCGAACACATGGTAGAAGGGTGCTATGTTGCCATCATATTCTCTGTGCAACTTTGAAAGGCGAGATGGTGCCAACCGTCGATCTGACTTTGGTCCGAGAATCGTGAAGACTTGCCCTGATCCTACTAATCACATTAGAAACTCTGGCCCCATAATACACATGACATCCCCACACTGGTCTGTGTAGCATCATCCTAGTGACTTGTACTACCTCGACTCATTGAGTAGCTCTTCCTTGTAGATGTGGCATGTTTTGATTTTCTAGCGTGGATCAAGGACCCTTCCAACTGGGCGAAATGCAACCCAAACTCGCCTACTTGAGGCTCCTACCATTGATCTTTTCTGTTACTGTGAACCTTGCCACCAACACTTGGACTCACCATAGAACACCTTTCGGCCGGCCGGGCGCTATGTCGCAATCGAAAAACTTGTGATTTTTTCGATGGCGACATGGCGCCTTGCTGCCTTTTGAATTTTTTGGCCCGTAAACCACATATTCGCCCGGCCGCCACAAACATTTTTCGGTGATGCAACCTGCCCACCGTGAAACCTTTTTCTTCGGGTGCTATGTCGCTATGAAGATTTTTCGGCCAACACACGATAGCAACATAGCACGCACAGTGCTATGGAACCTTTCCAACCCGCCATGAAACTTTTTTGACCCACCAAAGAATCTTGGATGACCTGCAAATTTGACCCACCGGACATGCGTCAACAGGGCGTGATGTCGCTAACATAAATCTCGCACAACTTCACTGTAGCGACACAACGCCCTCCGTAGATCTTCCTTAGATCTGACGGCAGAGAACTTGCAGGCCGCAAAATATATTATAAGGTTTAAAAATTTGGTATTTTTTTTAATATTTCACTTTTATTTGACTATGGATATTTCAAAGGCAGGAAGGGAAATATGAATTATGAATTTTGGCAAGTTAAAATACAATAGTATCTTCAAAAAGTTTTTTTAGAAGGGTTCTAAAGATGAGAAGAAGATTCCCCTTATTAGTTGGGATACAACCTGTTTGGCAAAATAAGATGGAGGGGAACATCTTCATAAAATATCTTTACAAAATCAAGCATTGGGTGCCAAGTTGATTTAGAAATTGTATATGACTTTGGAAAAATCATGGTTGACTCGTGGGAACCAGACAAAATTATGATGGTAGCAAGCATACCTAAGAGATCTCATTTTTGGAGACACGTATGGGAGAGGCATGAATTAATAATAGGGCATCTATCATGGTAGATTGGCAATGGGAAAAGAACAAGATTTTGAAGGGATTCATGGAAAGGGGATCCACCTATTGACTCCTTCCTAGATAAAGACTGGGTTAATCTAACAGAAGCCATGGAGGGCCAATGGGTTGCAAATTTTATGGTGTTTGAGTCTTTTTCCTATTCGAGGGCAAGATGGAGGTTCACAGGAGATGCCTCTTTGCCTCATTCTATTACTTTATATAATATGCTCTTGAATAGAATTGTGCTTCACTCATCTTTCAAATACACTTTAATTTGGTCTACTTCCAAATTAGGAGTATATAAGGTCAATCTTGGATATGAACTACTTAGGCAAAGGAAAATCAATCCATTCTGGCCATCAAAGATTTGCTGGTGTAAAGGGCCTTTCTCAAAGGTAAGGGCTTTTCTATGGGTAGAATTGCATGGAAGGATCCTGACAAGTAGTAGATTGAAATCGATAGCTATTGTAGGTCCCAATTGCTGCATTTTATATAAGCAAGTAGAGGAGACAATAGATCACTTTCTATTTTAGTGGCCTTTTGCATGTGAATGTTGGGATGGGTTGTTAAGTAGGATGTAGTGGTTTGTTGTCATAAATTACTCCTTATTTGAGTTTCAATCTCCGTGGCCCATAGATAGAATAAAGTCTAAATGAGGATTTCTTTGGTTAGTGAGTTCATTGATGATGGTGTGGCATATATGGAAGGAGTAGAATAGGAAGCTTTTTAAGGAGGAATGTTTGACAATAAATGAGTTCATATACTAGACTTATGAATACATTGAGGAACTTTTCATTTCTAGAACTCATGGTTTGCACTATCACTATCAGTCGAGATGGGACTTTGATTCAAACTATGAGGGGATCACATGATCATAAAAAAAAAAGATCAAAGAAGTACCATGGTTTGGCATGGTCCATCGTCAAGTTAGAAGAAATTGAATTTTGATGGTGTCAACAGAGGCAATTTGGGTAAAAGTAGTTTAGGAGTAATCATCAGGGATGATCAAGGAAAATTTTTGTAAGAAATTTCTCACAGTGTTGGGATAACAACCAAAAATCTGGCCATGATATCGGCTCTAGAAGCAGGATTACATTGGCACTCAAACAATTGTGTAGATAATTTAATAATAGAGGGGGATTCTTAAATCATAATAAAAGATGTGGCTAGAGAAAAATTCTGTAGCCAAAGATTAGCTAACTAGTTTCTGAGGAGAGAAGAAGCATTAAAGTTATTGCAAGATTACTGCATTTAGCATGTATTCTGTAAAGGGAAATAAGTTGCAGACTATCTAGCGAATTTGGGGATTGATTCTATTTTATAGAAGGTGTTTGGACAGGATGATCTTATCCTAATGAGTTTGCATGAAATCATTACGAAAGACATTACAACACTCTTGAGATCTATATTTAGCTAGTTCAGTGAGGGTTATCTGATGCAATAGGAGGGAGGTGATAGTTTTTGTACAAGTTTTTGGTCCCCAATATCTCTGCTACCATCCTTTGAATCCATGGTGAGGATTCTAGTAGATCTAGAGCAGGTTTTGTGCTTGATATAAGGAGCAGAGCCTTCATACTTTGGACACAATTTCTTAGTTACAATATGGAGACTTTCTTGGGCATAAATTGTAGATGCACTGAAGTGGAGTTGCTAGAGGAGACACCAAAGGAGAAAATAAACATGATTTTCAAACTCGCCAATGCTCAAGAGAAAGAGAATTTGATCACTTTACTAGAGGTCAAATATTAGATAGGAGGATATTTCACGATGGAAAGCTTGTATTCAATACTTTTAAGCCCATCATCCAAGCCTCAGAACACCCAATGTTAGCTTTATGGTATGATTTGTAGAATGGTTGTTGAGGAGTTATACTTGGAGGTGCTCAATGCTATGGAGATGATAGACACTAATATCTCCAATGGTGATTTACTAGAAATTTTTTATTTGGAGGTTGAAGGGAAGAAGAAGATTATGATGAAGGCCTACACATTGTTCAAGTCATGCATAGTAAAGGAGAATAGTATGACTAAATCAGAGACTTTTTTTTCCAGCTAATGTTAATCTCTTTCTAGAAGAAATTATTTCTAGGCTAATATCTATCTATAAAGGACTTTGAATATTTGTATCACTAAAGTTGGGTAGCCTAACTTATTTTGGATCAAATTTTTTTGTATCTGGAGAGAGATCTCCAATATCATTTATACGTTTTATTTTGATAATATAAAGGATACTTCCCCCTAAGAAGAGCTTTCCATATATTTATATATATATATATATATATATATATATATATATATATATATATATATATATATATATATATATATATATATATATATATATATATATATATATATATATATATATGTATGTATGTATATATATATATATATATATATATATATATATATATATATGTATATATACATATGTATATATACATATATATGTATATATACATACATATATATATATATATATATATATATATATATGTATGTATATATACATATATATGTATATATACATATGTATATATACATATATATATATATATATACATACATATATATATACATATATATATATACATATATAGATACATACATACATACATATATATATATATATATATATATATATATATATATATATATATATATATATATATATATATATATATATATATATAACCTTCCAAACAAACTTAAACAAAATAAACCCACACCAATATATATATAAATATATGTTGATATAGAAATTAAGCATTATATTTTTCAAATTATTTTTAATAAAAATTTTTATATATCATGTTAATTTCCATTTAAATATAAAAATAATAAAAACATTAATATTCTAAAAATAATTACATAACAAGTAACATTTAATATCATTTTTATTCATTTACATTCTTTTCATTATTATCTTGTTATTTTTTTAATGTTAATATTTAATATTATTATTTTTTAAACAAGAATAACTATATCCTTTTGCTAACTGCAAAAATTAAAATATAAAGAAACTACAATATGTCAAAATTAGTTTAATAATAAAAATTCTATATGATGATTCACATATAACAATCTAGTTCCATCGATCAATTAAAATATAGAAAATTTATAAAGTTAGAAATTTGTCATCTAGTTTTTCAAAAACTTAATATTTATTAAAAAAAAGAAGGTAAAATAAATTTCAATTAGTATATTTCATTTTATTTATAATGAATTCAAAATGTATCACAAGAGTACAAGTACTGATAAGAATTATTTAACTAAAATATATGTTTATGACTATCGCGGTGTGACTATAAGAGAGTGACCTTATCCTCCCATTAATTTTTGAATTTATATATAACTTAGGTTTTCTAATTAATCTAATTAGTAAATATTTTTATTAGAATTTTTATTATATATAACTTAGGTTTTCTAATTAATCTAATTAGTTAATATTTTTATTAGAATTTTTATTACGTGCCATTATCCTATGGAGAAATGAGGAAAAATGCTCCATATTCCAGAAAAGCCTTGGCACAACTATAGCAAGGCTGTGGATATAACTCTTTCCGGTTAGCAGATACTATTAAACACAAAAGTAACCATCTTGCTCAGAAGGAAACATTAAAAATGAACTAAAATATGCATATATAGAAATAAGAAAATCACGCTGAATATAGAAAAAAACCAAACTTCTCATGGCCACACTACAACATGGAGGGGGTATAAAGACATTTGTTACGACAATTCCTTAATCAATTGTCTCTATCTGAGACAATGCAAAAGTTATGTATCGTCTCACATCTTGTCTTTAACCGAGTGTCTTAAAAATTGTCGTAAAGTATTGTCTCTATAAGACAATATGAATCAAAAGTAATTTCGTCTCTATAGAGACAATTTACTTCAATCCCAACTATTGTCTCCAAAGGGACAATACATATTTACATCCGACTATTGTCTCTAAGAGACATTATTAAACGAATCTATTAAAAATATTTTTTTCTTACAATCTCTACATCTATTGTTTAATAATAGAAATATTAACTATAATTATTTTCAATAGTTCTTACAAGATAGTCAACAATGTACCATAACAAACTTAATTCACAAGAAAAATTCGTATTAATTTATTTATTTCCAATGCTTTTCTTACAAAATGATGTGGAGTTGCTCCACCACAACCAATAAAGTACATCATGGATATTAAATATCCACCGCAATGACTTCCCTTAACTCTATAGCCTCATAGTGAAGTGCCTAAACTAACCCAAACACCTTCATATTACACGACCAACAAGTTTAATGGTGTAGTACAAAAGATCCTTGCTGTAAATACACATTTTTATGAAGAAAATGATAAGGAGATTTCTTCTTTAGATTTCTGGAGTGATATGTCACTCTTTTTATAAGCTCATGAGATCTGAAAATTCCTGCACTTTTACTACAATCTAATTGGCATGGTCCCTAATGACATGAATGTCCATCTCAGTGAGGTCTATGGCCTGCAAGTCATAGTGAACACCATCAAGCTCCCTTCTAAGTCTGTCTTTGGAGGTAGTATAAAACATCTTTTCCCAAATACAGGATGTAGCTAGAGACCTAATGATATCATTAAAACATTCATCACATTTAGATGTTGGAAGATAGACATTAATGTGCAATGTGTATAGTTTAATTGATAACAACAAACAAAGTAGATATACAACAGAGGGGAAAATATTCCCATCCATTTGAGCAGAAATTTTAACACCATATACTTCAATACTCAACTTAATTTGGATATTGAAAATTATTGTTTCAAATACCAAATGGTGCACCATATTTATGTATGAATCACATAGACATAAGAAAAATGAATGAAATGCAACAGAACTGACCCGGCAATGAAGAATATCTTTCTCTTCTGGCAGTTGTGGTAATGTGCCCCATGGTTATTATTCTTATTCCATACTATCCTTATGTAGGTAAAATGAAGGGCAAATCCTGTAGCTTTAAATTGTTCATCTTCACAACAAATGCTCCAACTTTTATTATAACATACCCATCCAATTTCAAGTATGTGGATGCACACTACCTGCCATTCCATAATAAAAAAATGCACTAATATTCAAAGCCAGTAGTATGTCAATGAGTGGGATGAATATACATTGTGTTTTACTTACCTTGCAAGCAATAGTTGCCTAACTTTGATGGTTGCTTATGCATTCCATTAGACCTAAAAAAATAACTATAAAAGAAACTCATCAGATTGTAGTCACTTATAATATTTAGCCTTGTAGAACAACAAAATACAAACAATTGTAGAATGCATTAGTTGATTTAACACCGATGGAGGGAGATTTTTCATCAAAAATAGAGGCTCGTGGAATTCTTGCATTTTCATAATCTTCAAAGGCACTCCTGATCATATCTAAGATTTCAGAAAATAAATCCAGAATGTTTACTTTATTATGTAATTAGCATACTTAAACCATGTCAGTTTACCTCCTACATGACTTATGAGATGTGCAATGATTAGAAGTTTAATAGGATTGTGCATATCATGTGTGGATTCAAGATGTTGTTTGTAAGACAACAGACAGGCATATTTAAAACAGACAACTTTAATATATGCATGTTTCCATATTTAATCATATATAATGATTAAAAAGACTCTGTTGCTCTTATTGGTCTCCTTGAACTTAACTGAATATTTTGTGCATCTGGTGTTATTTTGAATAATTTATTGTGCTCCATTCTTAATTTTAACTAACCTTCATATTTGAGCAATATCAACAGTATTGCTCCATATGTAGATGATTGTACTAATCATAGCAAAGATGGATTATTATGGTGATTTACACTAAGTTCAAGATGTACAGTTTAGATTGATGGGCAGTTACCTAATCAGAATCAAAGTTAAAAACATAGTGAGAAACCTAGATATGGGCTCAGTACACACCAGCTGTCCACGATGTTGATCTGGATGCTGATAACTGCAAGGTGCAAACGAACATTAAGTAGTAGAGCCCTGAGAGCCCTGATATTACCCAGGGTGTGCACAAACATCTTACCAAGAGGCCCAAGGAAAGTGGAGCTTGTGACTAGGGTCACATGTTTGGCTATGCAACTGATCAAATGCCCAAGCTCATGCCTCTCACTCATATCTTGGCCACCAAGTTGAGTGCCAAGCTGACAGAGGTCAAACAGTATGGTACTTACCCTTGGTTGATGCATGATGGTAAGACCCAGGTCACCATGGAGTACATAAAGAAAGGAGGTGTCATGGTTCTTGAATGTTGAGCACACCGTTCTTATCTCCACTCAGCATGACAAAACTGTCACCAATGACTAGATTGTGGCAGATCTCAAGGAGCATGTCATTAAACCAGTGATCCCAGATAAGTACCTAGATGAGAACACTATCTTCCACTTGAATCCATCAGGAAAGTTTCTGATAGAACCCCATTCAGTAATAGATATGGAGGTTGGGGAGCTCATGGAGGAGGGGCATTCTTGGGAAATGATCTAACCAAGGTGGATTTTAGTGGAGCATATATAATCAGACAGGCTGGCAAAATTTTTGTGGCCACTAGGCTTGCAAGACGATGCATCATGCAAGTTTTATATGGCATTGTGGTGTCACAGACTATATTTTTGGACACACAGAGAACTGGAAAGATCCATAACAAGGAAATCCTCATCGTACTTGAGGAGACCATTGATTTCAGGCCTGATGTGATTGCAATCAACTTTGATTTGAAGAGGGGAAGAGATCAGAGGTTCCAAAAGATTTCTACCTATGGCCAATTTGGAAGAGATGACCAGGATTTCAATTAGGAAATTGTAATGGCCCTCAAGGGTGATGGAGCCCAAATTTTTTGCCTCTATTTGAGAGATAATATTGGAGACTTGATGAAGTATTAAGGATGTCAAGGGCATTCATGATATTGTTGATCTTCATCATAGAAAAAAAATATGATTGTGTACTTAATGTATTACATAGATACCAATAACTTCACGATCACATCCTAGTCAGTTGTATCTCAAGATTGAGGGAGTAATATAATCTACACGCATATCAGAGAATGAAACTGGAAACTCAGAAATAGAAAAGTTTATATGCTTTACCTCATACTCTGCCCTCATACTCTACAGTGAGTGGACATGGAGTTTGTGACTACTTTTTTCTGTGTAAGTACATGAAAATAAGAGGCTTCAAAAGATAATAGGTATATTATTATCAGGCATCATGTGGAACAGTGATTTGAAAGATTTGAATAAAAACTAAGGAACACTGGTTGAAAATATATACAATATCAGAAAAACATAAATAGAAATTAATGGTAAGTAATAGTTTGTTTAAAGATTTAATACAGAGGCCCATCTATTGTGACTTGTGAGCAATCATCAAAGTAATGATATGCAGTGACGATGAAAAGATGCTATGAAGTTTAATTAATGACAGAATAAAGAATGTACCAATGACAAATCCTATGATATGGATGCATCAAAGATAATAATACTCATGAGGAACAATTCTAGCAGCCTGATGTCCTTTGTTTTTTCTCCAACATTAAGGTCACAACGCATGCTCTACAAATGAATAAAAATTATATACAGAAGTTGGGTATATTTCTATTGAAGGCGGTGAATGGGATATCTCAGAGCATATCATTCAATGATTTAAGCTACTCTAACCATCTCTCTGTCATATTCCAAATTCAAAGATAAGACATGATCATATAATATGATATTGAAAGGAAGAAATTTTGATAGAGAAGGTATGATATCAATCGGGAACAAGGATGGGAGATTATGTGTGAAGTGGGTAATTAAAGATATGTCTAAAAGTTTCACAACCCATGTTATATAAATTGTGTGCCAAGATAAATCAAATGTGGCATGTATATGTAGGGAATGGGTGGTCATTGGTTGATAAACTTGAGTTTGATACATGAACGCTTCATGCATTCACAGTGTCACTAGAGGGAAAAAAAACTGGGCTTCTTCAAGAAGTTTAAACAAATCTGATTATTGTCTTCCTATACAATATAAGACCACATGACTGGCACCAATATGATATTTTCATGATTTTTCTATAAGGAAACAAAATTTTATAGTTGGCAGATAGTACTGTCATCCAGATTAGGTGGCCTCAACTTTATGGGTTCATCAAAATCCTCCCATCCCCTAATTGGTTGAACTCAGTCAATTTCAGGTTAGGGTGTTTGAAGATTTCAACTCCTTCCTAGATTGCATCTTCTAGTGGTAGTCCCTTACACTTGATTAAGTATTTAGGAATAGCTTTACTATGCTTTCTCTTTACCCTTACATCCAAAACGGATTCAAGTATCAATTTTCCTTCCGAAACTAGTGAAGGGAGTTCATTGGATAGGTTGATCTATTGTGAAAGAGCTTTTTTTAAGTGTGAAACATGGAAAATATAGTGATTGTTGTTGTCGGGAGGTAATTCTAGTTCATAAGCAACTTGTACCACTTTTTTAATCACTTGGTAAGTGCAATAGGAATATGGTGTAAGCCTCTCTTTTGCACTTCCCTGCATAGATAATTGTCTAAAAGCTGCAACTTTAGAAGCACCAAATTGTCCTCTTAAATGCTTTCTCTATCTGATGTCCATCTGCATACAAGTTCTACCCACTTTGGGCTTGTTGGAAGTTCTCTTAATTGGATTCCTGAATATTTTTCATTTGGTGAGTCAAATATTGAGCACTAGGTACTCTACTATCAATTAGATCTGTTCTACAAAAGAAGTTGCATCATAGCCATACAATGCTTAAAGTGGAAGATTCTAACTGATGGATGGTAAGTTGTACTCCAGCAGTACTCCCCAAAAAATGGCTTGTTCTCAAGCCATTACACATGAAAACTCTACAGTGACTCCAAATATAGTAGCCAATACCCAAATTCCAAATTAATCTAGAATCTCAGTATGTCTTCCCTTGTACGTCTCTTTTAAACTTTAATTCTTGTACTCTAATTTAAACATCACCATATATCAAATTGTGAAACAATGCATCATGATCCCAATAATGAGAGATTTGGCTGAATGGCTTGCTGTAATCATTCTCAAATAAATGATGAGAGATTTGGCTGAATGTTTTTTTATTCATCCTCCTAACATGGTCAATGATAGACAAATGAAACTGGGACATTTGGTTTTTGAGTGTGGGGTTCCAGCAGAGGGTATTGATTTTGTCCTGATCCATCTTCTCTTGCACAAAAGTGTTCAAGAAATAAACCCCCACAAAAAATCCCTTGTTCCCACGATGATCAGAACAAGTCTTGTCAACCTATCACTACAAATTCCAGGGATATTGATCCTGAGGGTCTTTTACATCATGTCAAATTGGGTAATGGTGATTCTCAGGACATGAATGTTATCAATAACCATCAGGAGAATTTGAACGTTATCAATAACCAACAGGAGGTTATGAATGTTATAAATTACCATCTGAGGGGGGCAGAGGAGGATTTGCAGCTTCAAAATCCCCTAGAAGTCCAGTTTCAACTGTTGCACCCAGATTTGAGTGTTCAACTTACATCATGCAAGGGGCTTCATTTTTAGGTCAAGGATTCTGTTATGAGTTCTTCACCCTCTGACGAGAGTAGGTCAGTCAAAGGACTTGCCAAGGTTGGGGCAGATTTGGAGATTCCCACTTTTGTTTCTAGGAAAGAAAATTATTTTCCCATGGAGGTTGAAGCAGTACCTGAGGGAGTAGTGCAACCTACATTTACCATAGAGGGTACTCTTTCAAAGGTAGAGTGCAGCTGTATGTTGAAATCACAACCTGCCCCTGCTTCTCATATGGTCTCCGCTTTTCAAAAGGTTTAGTAACTTCAACACCCAATGTGTCTGTTGGATCACAACTATCGTACCCATTTTAATGTGAGTACAGAGCAGAGTCTTATCCGGTCGAGTTTTGCAGCTGCAGATTTTCTACTTAGAGATTTGATTCCTCCCTTGGGTTTTCTAATCATTTACCCTCAGAATGGCTCAGAGGTTGTGTTGAAATAGCGAGATCTAAACAAATTCTGATATGACAATACAGGGTTCGCCATGTGTAAGCAAGCATCCCAATCTTCTTCGTCCTCTTGATGATCTAAATGACAGTCTCATTATGACATTATACTTTATGTTGTTTTGACTGTGCTTGGAAACATTCCTACTGTTGTAATGTTTTCTTCTATCTAATAATAGTACGGGTGTATGGACCTTTTACGAAAATATATATATATATATATTGAAAAGCTGATCCCAATTAATAGTCTGTAAATTATGATAATCCAGTTACTGGCAATGCTAAAGATACCATAATTAGGTTGGTCATGCCCATTGATTGTTTGATAAATGCTTTCATGTTAATATTTTGTCCATATCAACAATAAATACACACATCAAGTTAACATTACATAAATATATTATATATTGTAGGGAACTGATAGATGTAACTAAATCTAGACAATCAAATTCAGAATCAGTAATATACATATCTAGTAAAATGATGCCATCTCTAAGTTAAGGTTATGTTAGCAGAAAGAAAATTAATGATGAAGTTACCTACAAACAGTAAGTAATGATCTCTTGTCAAGTGAAGACAATCAAATTCAGAATCAGTAAAACTATATATCATAGATCTCTAAAATAATATAATGTTAGCAGTAAGAAATGTGATTACGAAATTGCCTGAAAATAGTAATGTACTCCAACGAGTAATGATGTGGTTTTGAGTTACAACATCTTCTCCATTGATATCTTGCACACCACCAGTCATTGTGGACTTCATATCCAAGTCCAACACACGTGGTCCACCTCATCTCTTCAAATAATTGTATTAAATAAGAATAGTTCAATATTACATTTATAACTCATATATATCATAGTTGAGGAATCTAAAATAACTACCTAAAATGATTTGTTGCAGTCTCTATCAATTTGAATGTGCTGCCTAATTCACACAACCCATTTGCATTTTACCCATCATCTCCTAGGGAAACCTGCAGTAAATACAAGTCAGAATTCATCCATTTGAGATCAAACAATGATAAGGTAAAGGGTTAGAGACCCACTTGTAATTACAAAAATAGAATATGTTTATTGAATGCCCTAATTAGAATGCGTAATGGCTTACCTGTTTGAAATTTTCCAGAAATTGCTTACGTATTTATTGCAACCTAGTCACACAACTTATATCTTGGTTAGTCTCTGCAGTTCTCAGCCTTGTATGAGTGTCTCCAATATGTTCTCTAAAATTTAGAAGTATGGAAGTTTTTTCACTAGAGAGGTAGATAATGGATAGAATCTACTGCCTCGTATATGTAGAATTTGATGTTTCCTATGAATGTATAGTCAACACAAACTCATTTGAGAGCTTTACCAAATGATCTATAACAAAAATAAAAATGTGTCAAAGCCAAATAAAATTACAACAACTATTTTCAAATTACCTCCCATACTAAAAACTGCAAGTTGTACCCAACACTACATAATAACCCAAAACAATAATAGAAAAGAATAGCAATATTACCCTGATCTCTTCTAATTTCTGTTAACCTCAACAATTTAATGAAAAAATGTGTTTACAACAATCAAATTAGATATGTTATATGCAAAGAGTTCAAAGACTATTACCAACTGAATGTTCTCAAACACCACAAATTACTGCTACTTCATTAGTTTAACATATTTATTAAAGTTTTTTGCAACTCCAAGAACAGAATGTAGCACAACGTGCACAAATAACAGTAGTAGAAACAAAGCCTAGAAATAATGCATGCATTATTTTTATAAGTAAAAGGAAAAGTTGTATTAAATTTAATCTATTTTTATGTTATCTTCTACGAAATATTTGTATGCATCTGTTTCCTTTTTTTTCTCTTTCTACGAGGCACTAGACGGATTGTCGTTTCAAATTGCTCATTGCATTGAACATTTTCGTCATTATTCTTCTCTCCCATTTGTTCAGATTCAATGATGGTTGACTTTTGAGTTTCAGGAACATTTATTGCATCGTGTGAATGCATCTTATCTTCATGCTCACTACTAGATGCTTCAGTTGACGAGTTTGAATTTTCAGCTTCCTATACACAAAACAAGTTAAGTATTAAAACATAATTTATCCAATTAATTTAATCCATGTCATAAAATATATAAATTACATACATCAAATTTTTCACTATTGATTAATTTGTCCCCTCGATCAATCATATATTGTCGAAGGCCTTGTGAACCATGTAGCAAAGCATACTTCAAGTCCTTCTCTACTGCTTCCTTTTCAAAATGGTGAACCTATATTAAAAAAGAGAAATAAACTTATAAGGTACAATGACTAACACAATCGAATTAACTTAAACAATTATTACTAAGATAGTGAATATAATAGATTAAATATTCACTTACCATGCTAGCACGAATGCTATTATATCCACTAGATCCTAATTTATGAGAACCGATCCTTGACACTCGAGCTTTGGTTGCATTGCTTGTATCACGAAGGCGTCTTTTACTTCCTTGTATAGATGCCTTGTAGTTTGGATTCTCATCGACCTTCCTCTTAAACTTGGCATCTTTCACAAGTTCATCCCATGTCACTTGATTTGTGATCCAAGCTGGACGCGGATACTTCAAGTTTTTGACCAATTTTAGCCTTAAATTATCTCTTTTTGAGTGTATGTACTTACATGCTATATCTAGAATAACATCTTTATTAAAACCAGGATCGCCAAATGTTGTAATGACATCATTAAAGAGTTCTTCCTTTTTATCTATAGGTTGATTCCTCCAATCCCTTTGGATGGTATCTCCAAATAAATTTTCCACACGACGATATATAAAGTGAAAGTATTTTAGGCTTGTTTCATCCTTCAGCACATTTCCTTCAGAGGTGAGCAATATTGTTAGTTCTTGCAATCCTTTTGTAGTTACTAATGATACTTTTGTAGTCTTGGGGGTTGAGACAAATCCCCTTACAGGCACATCAGTCACTTGCTCATTTACTTCCTGTATTTATAATTAAATTTTGAAATCAATTAAACCCCAACCAAAATATTAAACTATTGTCAAATCCAGAACAAGTGCAAAGACATCATCCATAAATGAGCAATCAAAGAAAAGACAATGCTAACAAATAGACTATACTAAGGATATGAATTAATTTTCAAATAATCATGTGCCAAAAAAGGAATACTTGTTACTCTATTATATCATGTATGTCAACATTGATACACACACATATATAATAAATATTGCTGCTACACGAAGAGCTATAGAAAATTTCAGATTTGATGTTTACATCTGAAAAATATATATAATACATAAAGTTCTACAAGGCATGTCTATCTACCAGTAAAATAATATAAATATGAAACACCCATATGCAACAACATATATTTGGAGCATACAAACTTATACTCTCAAGTACAGAAGTAAAGAAAGAAAATTACAATAATAGCTAATAAATATATGAAGTGATATTACTGATCTAATATATATATATATATATATATATATATATATATATATATATATATATATATATATATATATCAAATCTTCAATCTGGCAACAATTCTCCTTCACTTGTTCAATAATTATATAGCAAGTATTGATCACTGAATACAGCAGCACTAATTTAATCAACAAGTGACTATTTATTTTCCTATATATTTCTATACTAACATGATGTTGGTGGGAGAAGTCATTGATGGGGGAAAAATATTATTTCAGTTCATTGATATCAGTAGCAAACAAAAGAAAGAACAAATTCTATGAAATATATCTCTTACACTACCAAGTCAACAGTGATAAATCAAATCTAAGAATAAACCAATCCTTTCAATATCTGAAAATTTAAAAGTAACAACAATTGAAATCTATATTTCTAAAAAAAAATATGAACTTCACACGAACAAGAATTTATTATATCTCTTTGAAATTTTACCTGTTCATCTGAGGTAGTCCCTGCAGTCTCCAGTAATGCCCTACCACATAGCTGAATTTGTTTAATCATTTCTTGTCTGATTCCAATATTTTCAGGAGTATCTGGTAACATCCTTAACATTCTTGATTGTGAGTCTCTATTACTCCTTAAGAAAATTTGTTCCAATGTAGGTGGAAGAATTCTTATAGAACCCACATTTGGTGTGCTCCTAATAGGGGCATTCATTCGCAACTCAACAGGTCCATTAGGAACATTAGTGTTTGATGTAGATGGTCTGGTATGAGGTTTTTCAATTGATCCCACTCTTGTCATAGGTGTTTTTGTTGTAGACATGGACGATATACCATGAGCCTCTACACCAGTACAATGCATGCTTGTTGGAGTTGTCCCTGAAATATTCTGCAAGTACAAATATACATATTTTGATGGTATAATAAGATGAAATTAATGTAAGTAAGCTTTCTCAAAAATGTCATCAGATCCTACCTTTGGTATACCAAAAGATGTATTGGTGGGCATAGTTGGATCCTGCATACCAGCAGAATACATGGTCAATTGAGTTACTTTCCAAATGTCTTGTGTATAAAAAAACACAAAAAATAGTAGGTAGAGAAACTAAAATGCAGATAATAAATGCATAATAATCTTGATCAGATTTTACCACTAATATAGTACTAGATGTAGTAACTAATGTAATAGAGGTCGGAATGACATTCAAAATGACTTGCATTTCGTAGATATAAAGTAACATTATATTAAAGATGGAATTGTGAGTCTTTATTACTCCTTAACTAAACTTGTTCCAATGTAGGTGGAAGAATTCTTAAAGAACCCACATTTGATGTGCTCCTAATAGGGCCAGTCATTTCTGATTCAATAGGTTCGTTAGGAACATTTGTTTTAGATGTAGATGGTTTTCTATGAGGTTTTGCACTTGATCCAACTCGTGTCATAAGTTTTTTTGTTCTACACATAGAGGGTATACCATGAGCCTGTACACTAGTAGATTGCATGCTTTTTGGAGTTGTCCTTGAAATATTCTGCAAGTACAAATATAAATATTTTGATGGTATAATAAGTTAAATATTTTAATCAAGCTTACTCAAAAAAATCATGTCATCCTACCTTTGGCATAGCAATAGATGTATTGGTGGGCATAGTTGAATCCTGCATACCAGCAAAATACATGCTTAATTGAGTTACTTCCAAATTTCTTGTGTATAAAAAAGCACAAAAAATAGTAACTAGATAAACTGAAATAAGGTTATTAAATGCATAATAATCTTGATCATATTTTATCACTGTTATAGTAGTAGATGTACTAACTGATGTAATAGGGGTTGGAATGACTTTTGAAATGGCCTGCATTCCATAGATATAAAATAACATTATATAAAAGGTAACATTTGATAATTGATATTATAAACAATAATTTTCAAGCTTACCTCCTGCACCATCATCGTTATCTGTTGCCCTTGTCCATTTTTTAACATTTCAACTAAAGCATTTAAAATCAATGGATCCCCCACAGAAGAATTTGTAGCACTTTGGGCCACATTCTTGAAGATGTACACAATGACAATATAATAAAAATAAGAACATGTTTTTTAGAGAACATATGCAAACAATATTAGTAAAAAATTCAAATTTAGTGCCCCATTAACAATAACATATACAAATTTCATTAATCATCAACATAAGCAGTGGTCAACATGCATTTTTTTGAGTTTTTTATATTACATTTATCTTGAGTAGGTGGTGATTGCATAAAGTTCCTAGATTTTGATTGTGTAAAGTTTCCCAAATATTCAATTGACAATTTCCAGCATGTTATATCATGTGCCTCCACCAAACATAAAACTATTTTAAAATAAACTCAATACTCATATACAAGTGTCTATAATGTACTTATTACCTACAATAATCTTAAAGTGAGCATGGTTATCAAACCATATCATCCTCAGATGCAATGTCCTCATCTGATGGCATAAATAACCCATCATTAATAGGCCCTAAATCCACAAATAAATTAATACGATTGCTTTCATGATCTTCATCACCTTCAACTATAGGTAAATGAAAATCAATGAAGTCATCATCTTCATGGACTTGTTGTCGTTGTGGTTCCTCATGTGTTTCAAGCACTTCATTAAAATCAGCAAGATCTTCATCATGGTCATATGTATCATTGACAATAAAAATTTCATCGTCACCATCTTCGTCATCTATGTCTTCAAGTGGGACTTCTACGTCTTCAAGTAAGCCATGGTCGTCTGCTTCAAAAAATGTTACTCTTCGCCCTCTTGGATCATAATCAATAACAAATGACCAACCAAGTTGTTCTAAATTTGGAATGAGAAATATTTGGTCACATTGATTTGGAAACACATAAGGTTCAGAAGTGGCTTCAAACCTAGAATTATTGATCATATAGAATCCATTATCGTGCAAAAAGATTGTTTTATCTTCACCCATTTTGATTAGCTTGTACCATTCAACACGAAAAACAACTTTCGTGAAAGACCTAAAATCAAGCTCTATAATATCCTCCAACACTCCATAATACTGAAGCATGCTTGTGATTGGTTCTCTATCATTTGCATGTGAACGACATTCCACCTCAAATGATGCTGAAACACCACAATCATAGGTTTGTCTCTTTTCATCAACTTTTCTAATGTGAAAATGATGACCAAGATTCCACATTGCTTTGTAATATTTTACCTAAAATCATTAAAATAAGAACTAATTAGATTCAATTATACAAAAAATAAAATAAAACACAATAAACATATCCAATATGCTAATATATATGAATCACCTCCCCATTCATTGATCCTTTAACAAAGTTTAATTGTTGTGGTGTCACTCTATTCTTCTTTTTTGTTGCCTCATGTTCAATATTGGTCTTTAGCCAATTCCATGAGCATCTATCTGTCCATCTTCTTTTATGGCTTGCAGGTAGCCCTCGAGAAGTGTTTTGACCATATTTATTATATATGTCGGCCCATGCCTTTTCATCCTCTAATTTCTTTTGTTTAGCATACTTCTCCATCCATTCCAACATAAAGTCAGAATTGTACGCAATATACAAATGTAATGCCTCCCACTCCTTAGCATCTACAACGAAAAACAAAATTTATCAATAAGTTAATAATTATTTAAATTATTTCATAGTTAAATTTAACATAAAATTATTGCTTCAACATTATTGCATACCTTTTATCCGCTTTGATGTCCCCTACCCCTCTAATTTCTCTCCTTCAAATGATAGAGGTTGGTTATAATTCCATAATTGTGGAGCTTCAAGGTGCAATTGAGGAAAGTACTCACTCAAATGAACCATTGCTTGGAAAACCACATACCCCTCAACCATGGATCCTTCTGGTCGAGCCTATTGCCTAACAATTTTTTTTAAAACTTTCATATATCTCTCCACTAGCCACATTGTCCGAATATGAATAGGACCACACAACTCAATCTCTTCTACTAGGTGTACAAGGTAGTGCTCTTGAGAATTAAAAAAACTAGTAGGGAAGCACATTTGAATATCACACATCAAAAGTGAAATATTCCTTTTCCAGTACTTCAAGTCATCCTGATGTATCTCTTTAGATAAAACCCACCTACAAACATTTGCAATTATTAGATAAAGATTTTTGATATCTTCAAAACCGAAAGGATTAGCTCGTACATAGGCAAAAGTAATGATGGACTTAAAATGATAAGATTAATATATTGTTATGCATTATTAATTCAAAATACCTCAAATATTTCGACAATTTGTATATTGTTAATGTGACATCATGATCAAAACTACTTGGTATTGTTGTGGGCAACACATACTGCACAACCATTGATGAATAACCATTTTAAAATATACATGACCTGATATTATTACTTGGATATGCAAATTTCTAACTAGGTTTGAAATATTTGTAACATACTACAAAGTTACCTTTATCCAATTATGCCAATCGTGTGTTTTTAGGCCTGATAAATCTGATCCATCTCTTGTAAATAAGTTTTTTAATGATGCACCAAATCCAGAAGGAAATCTAATCACTTTCATTGTTTCAATGATGTTATCTTTCTCGCTTGACGTAAGAGTCCATGGAGCATCAACATATGAGTTATCTCCATGTAACCACATGTTCGGCATGATATTGGCAACTTGCAAGTCCTTCCGCAACTTAATTTGTGCTTCATGATTGGTTCCATTTAGATGTTTCCATAAGCATTCTGCCACATTTTTTCCAATGTGCATAGTATCAAATAGCTAGGCTATTGGCAAGTTCTCATAATATTCTAATTTGTAGAAAATTGAGAGCCTTTTCATTCCTAGTGGAAATCTCGCCCCTTCCTTTTTGTCATACATTGGTTTCCACCTAGCAGGGTTCATTCTTCTTGGCTTTCTTGTTTCCACTTCTTGTCCATTAAACTTGTTTTTCTCACACACTCGATAGCAATGATTTTTTGGTAAGAAATGTCTATACTCATCATACACAGTTTTATTGAGATCTTTTGACTGCCTGTGTAAGATTTTTGGCCCACATGTTGGACAACCATGTTTCCCCTTTGTTTGTAGCCCTAAAATAAGAATGGAAATTAGAGTTAGTGAATGGAACAACAAAAATAATAATTACAAAATGAAAATTTTCATATATTACCACAACAAATAGAGAGCCCAGGGGCATCATGTATTGTCCAGATCAATATTGCATGAAAGAGGAAGTTTCTATCATTGATTGATCTTGATACATCATACATATTTACACCATTCCATAGTTCGTGAAGCTCATCAATGAGGGGCTCCATGTATACATCCATATCCTTTACTTGATACTTCCCTAAATAAAAGAACAAAATTATTTGGTTTCAAGAAAAATGAAGTATTTGTATAAAATCTTCAAGAAAGCATTGAATTTATATGTTCTAATACCTAGTATGATAAGAGTTAACATTGCATGCTCCTTTTTCATTGCCATCCATGGGGGAAGATTGTTGTTAATAATTAAAACTGGCCATACACAATATGTTGTTCTAAGATCTCCAAAAGGATTGACACCATCCATTGCTAGAGAGATCCTTGCATTCCTTGGCTCATTTCTTAAATGTGGCCATTTTTCCTCAATTTCTGTCCAATATTTGCTACCTGCAGCCATACGCATGACACCATCTTGACTTCTCCCATCTGCATGATAATTCATATATTTTGCCAATTCCTTGCATTTGAACATTCTCTCAAACCTTGGCTTTAGTGGAATATGCTGTAATACTTTATGTGGAACCTTCTTGGACACTTGATCTTGGCGATACCTACTTGTGTGACACATTGGACATTGCTTCAAATTTGCATTCTTTCCATAGTACAATATATGGTCATTTGGACATGCGTCATATGTATTGTAATCCATTCCAATGTCTTTCATCATTGAAGATACTTCTCTATGAGAATGAGGCAACTTATTGTCCTTTGGAAGTATTTTGTTTGCCAAAAGCCTACATGATGATTTTATTTTTTTAATAAGTATACAAAATACTTAAATAAATGAAGACACCAAAGAGAACTAATTTATAGCAATATATATCCTACCTTAATATGTCAGTAAAGCATGTATTTGTCAATCCATGTGCAACCTTCAAGTTCAACAATAACATAAGTGTCGCTAGTATAGAAGTGTCTGCATTTAGAAATAGAGGCATCCTTGCCAACTGAGCTATGGGTGAATCAATAACTTCTTCAGAAGATGTGTAGAAGTCTTGGATAAATTCATTAACTCTAGCCTCATTTATTTGTGAAGTGCTTTCATCCATAAATGCATCCATCTCTTCATCTTGGGATTGGCTATCATCAGTATCATTCATTGGTTCTTCAATGATGTTCGGAGTTGTAAGTGGCTTTTCATAAATAAAAAAATCAAATGAAATGATCAGAAATAGAGTATTAAACAATATGCATATGAATTTTTATTATAAGATATGTTATTACAATGTACCTCTTCTATATAAACTCCATATTTCATTCTATGGATACCAACAAGTCGTCGCTTCTTTAGTTTCCTATTTTCACACCTTTTGCAAGTGCAATATATCATTACATTGAAGTATGCATTTGTACTTGGAGCAGGCCTTGGTGCTCGTTCATCTGAATATTCAGATGATGATGATGTCCTATTTTCCTGAATCCACCATGTACTATCAACAATAAGTGTGCTAAGTTTTTAACTTGCATAGTATATATTCTTCAAGAGCTCATGATTGCAACTTGAGAAAATCAAAATTTGGAAAACCTAATTTGTATATTTTTATGTCTTTAGCTAACTTGAGATAATATGTTAGAATGATTTGTATTGTTATTTAACACAGTTCTATAGCAAAAAAAGGATGTGACCATAGGTAAGCACCATCTCCACCATCTCATCACACAACCGTACCTAAGCACCATCTAAAAAACATAGTTCTCTTCAAAAATCTCTCCTCAAACCTTATGATTATGTTGGTTCAATATCCCAAAGGTAAGATTAATGTATTTTTCTGACTTATTACGCATAGAATCATTGTATGGTAAGATTTTTGAAGGTATTTTCTAATTTCAAGGGTTTCATCACAGTCACAAAGACATTTCATAAATAGTGCAAATTACTCTAAATAAAACTAAAACTAACTAGTTTAGTATTTTAATCATATTAATGATGATATGAAATATTACTCTATGAGATAAATATTAAATTCTATTTACTATTTCATTTAAATAAAATGATATCAAGAGTACAAAAACAACATAAATACTTGGTCTACCATTTTGTGTGGACACCACGAATATTTTGAAATAGCAAGCTACAACAAAAAAATTGGATTAGGAAGACTATGACACTCAATAGGAAAAATAAAAAACTTGATAGAGTTTACGATCATTCTAATCATTAGAATGAAGAAATGGAGTCATCATTCGTGTGTCCAAACTCATGCACACATACACTCTCCTCATATCATAGTCATTAGATCTTGTATTCATAAAAGAAGTTTATTTTGATTTGATAAATACCTTGTGTGAGCTGGTTTTATTCAGACAGCCATAAACACTCTTCTTGCCTGCAAGATGAAAAAAATATTCAATTTATAGTAAGCCAATGTATGAAGTGAACCATGGAAAATAGAAACGCATGTGATCAAATAATAAGAAAGCATCTTCACTGATGAGAAACATAAGAATACAAAACTGAAATACATTGAAATACAACATTGGAAAACAAGATTGCAAAGAAACAATTTACCTTCAACCAATCAACTATCTATGACAGGTGAACATTTTTATTATCTATTGACCCAATGAATTTCATTTCACCATTTTTACATATTGAACTGGCAATATCAGAGTAATAACTTTATATAGGATGATGACAATTTGTAACTTAGATCTACACTTGTAAATAAGAAAAGAGTTTCTTCCAGAGAAAATAAGAAATTTTCTTTGCAAAAGGATTCTTTTATAAAGAATAGATTTCCACAACCACAAGAAAACAATTTAGTAATGAAACAAATTGTAATCCAAATCCAGCAAAATGGTCTGTAGGAATCACATTATATAAAATGATTTTCTAATCCTCAACTACAATACCGTGCTTGATTGTTGTGATTGTGACTCTAGTTTACCTCTCCTGCATGACTGATGAGATGTGCAATGATTAGAAGTTTAATGCATTCTACATATCCTGTCTGGAATCAGGATATTCATTGTAAAACAGCGGACATGCATATTTCAAAACCCTCTCATGTATAAATTGTTTCCCAATGTCACTTGCAGGATATAATATATATCAAAGTTGCTCCCCAAGGCTCTGTCCCAAACTAAGAAATACTCGGAGCTGATATGCCCCTCTTATTGGGTCATTTTTATTGTATTCATATGGATCTGTTTCTGGATATTGGGCAGCCAGAAATATACAGCCTTGAGCATAATGGCGTTCATACTGTGTTTGGGATGGGTGATGGAGGTACTCAGAAATATAGTGCACATCACAACCGCAAGGGTTTTGGCATTGTTTTATCTGAGGGGAATGCAGCGAAACATTCATTTCCCTTTCCAGAGAGCCCTAACAACATCTTTGGGAAGCATCAATTTGGCATCAATCTTAGTACCCTTTCTAGAAGTTCTTCAAGTCCTCGTAATCAAACATGAACATCTTATTTCCAAAAATTATCCTATACAAAGAATCAAAATTAATTTAGCTTTTGTGGTGGGTGATAAGTCTATTTTTTGTATTGCAGGGAGGGGAAATGAATCTGGTTGAAGGAGAAGATGAATTTTTCTTCTCCTGTGCTCACTGTTACCTGATATTAATGGAATACATTTTCCAGTTTGCTAACAATTGGGCCTTTGTTTAGGTATACTCTCATTTCAATGACATTATTTTTAGCAATTAAATAATTTGGAAGAATAGTGCCACGCCCAAAACCTCAAAGAAGACAGATGGTTATGGATTTGAATCTTTAAGCTGATTCGTGGAAATTAATGTAGTAGTAGGGCCAGGTTATGATAGGAAACTGAAAAGGCACAACTTGAATAATATGTTACATTAAAAACAAGGCTCAATCATTTAAACCAAAAGAAGAGGGTAGTATTAAATATTGTAAAGTATACTATATAACAGAATCAAGACTATCAAAAACTCATGCCAACAACTACTGTAAATCCTGATAAATTTCTAAAAAGCATTTTCCTGTTGTCTCACATATTTAAAGTGCACAACCTTCGAAATATTGCATTTCTACTTAAAAGAATCATCCATTCCCTAGGATTTACAACACTCTTTACAAAGAAATTTAATTTAAAAATAGAAAGACACTTATTCAACCATTAATAAATCAAAGTTTCCACGGCTTCTTGTTCAAACACCGTAAATCCCTTCAAATTCTCCACATATGTAAACTATTTTTTTCATATTTTCAAAGAATGCCACCATTTTGTAGCTATTTATACTAAACAATCACTCTCCAAAAAGAAATACAAACCATTAAAATCATTCAAAATAACAACACATTGAAGCAAAGAAGAAATTATATAAAAAATCATACCTGACGTTGCCATACTCGAACACTTTCCCTTTGGCTAAGATAATGATGACTGGAACCTTAGCAATGCAGACTACGAAAAACTCCTTTGCCTTTTTCAGTATCCCTTGCCTCCTCTTCGAAAAGGTCACCTGTCAATTAATCATATTCTTCATATGCTTCATTACAACTTTCCCTTAAAACCTCATTACATATTTTATGTAGCTACAACAACTGTCTTACCTCAACAAAATAAAATTCAGCTAGTCCAAAGCTATGCGATTTCCACCACCAGACACATCTGAAACCACCTATATGCAACACCTTCTAACATGTGAGAACATTCCAGCCACCCATTTTTTTCCAGATTAAAATTAAAAAATCAGCAAACCATCATTTTCAAACTCCAAGCATGTCCAAAGATCCATTAATCACACAAATTTAAGAAAAAAAGTCATAATTATTTTACAAGCCAATCCATCAGAAATAAAACCCTCATTAATAAGCGAGCGAAACAAATTAAAATGACACATATATAATTCAGATCGATTTGAAGATGTAATTAACTTTGAATACTTCCAAATTTTAAAGTTTTCATTATTATGTGATAATGCAATGTCATTTGTCATTAGGGCATAATTACCAGAGTGAAAAATTTCCTCCAAGATAGCCAAATGAAGTAGCATTTTCAGAAAAAAATAAAGAATTCTTCTCCCAGTTCATGTGTTATTGACATTTTGCAGGACCATATTAGATAGAGAAAATGTATGAAAAAACAAACATTGAACAATATACTGGATTCAGACACAGAAACAAGTATAGAACAAATAACTTATGGAAATACAAAGACAGTAAAGACTACAGTCATGATGGTGACTTGGTCAAGAGTGCAACTGCAATACTACCAATTGGATCTTTAAATTCAACACTTACAAATTCAGATTGCAAAATGTCCAAGCATCTTGTCTAAAACCTAAGTTGCTGGTTCAGGTTCAGATTTGGGTTCGAGGAACCAATTCACTGGTATAGCTAAATTTTTAAGTGCGATGTAGGTTTGTACAAAAAACAATATATAGGTCCGTACAAAAAACAATCTAAAAATTATATATTTATTTGTCTAGAAGTGTGAAATAAGATTAGAATGTCACATACTATCATGTAAACTACCAACACACAACAAACATGTAATCATAGCTAATGTTCGTACCATTGTAGCATCATTTACTTCAAATATTAGGCCATTTAACAAGAGAAGCAGAGTTAATATCATATATAATGCTTGAACAAGGGTATTAGAAAAGGGTTAAGTAGAATGGTTATTTATACATCATAAATGGGAAAACTCTGATAAGTTATCTAAAATATTAGAGAAAGCCTAGATTGATATCTTCTAGCATTTTTCAAATAGATATATTAAACACATGTATAGTTTTTACTAATTATCTGACCATCTATACTTCATAGTTCTTAAGCAGGGTAAACTTTATCAAAAATTAAATAGTTAAAATTAATGCCTCTTGTAAAGGAAGAAGCAACGAGATGGTAAAATTATATCAGAAACTATTCTTATTTCTTTGGCACTGTTAAAACATTCTATGATCAATGTGGATAAGGTATAGTCTCCTACAGAATTCATTGTTAGCTAAAAATAATGACAATATAAGGCTCCATTGTAAAGCAATGGAGCTTTTTCTCAAGATGCTCAAGTAGATCTAGGTCTGCTGACTACTTATATATAAAATCTTATTTAAATGGTGTGCTCATGAATTCCACCAAAATGGTATTCAGAAACAGAAAAGAGGGTTCATGACTTCCAAAAAGAAAAACTTTTTTTCCATGCCCATCTACCTTGGTTCGCCATGGATCTACGCGGGTATGCACAGGTTTGTCCCAAGTTCATCCTGTTGGTTGTTTTGAAAGGTGTTTTATATGGGGGAACTGAAGTGTCTAGGGTTTGAGTCTATACAATGGCTTAATGCAGATCTTTGGACTGACATGGCCAGTTGGTCAAAACCATGGGGTCCATTGAGGTAAGGTCCAATATTAGACAATGTTGACAATAGAGTAGGGTGTATTATTACTAATATGTTGACAATGTGCCTTCTGAGTTACAAATGATTCACTATTTGGAAGAGCTCTATCTAGATAACAATTAGCTTAATGGTACCATACCCACTTCTCTTGGACATCTGACTCAGATTTATAGAATAAATCTCTCTAACAATAGCTTAGAAGGCCACTTTTTTCTCCATTTATTTGATAATGCTAAGAGGCTTGTTGAGTTACCTCTTTTGAACAACAAATTGACTGTTCATGTTGACCAACATGGATACCTCCAATGCAGTTTAAGAGATTGAAATTGGGTTCTTGTAACATTGGGGTCCCATTCCTATATTCCTTTCAAAACAATTGAGTTTTTGGTTTTTGGATCTCTCCAACAACCGTCTTTATGGAAACACTCTAGATTGGCTTAGGGACCTTCAATATTTGTGAGTTCTTTGTGTCAAACAATATCTTGCAAGGTGAACTTCCCTCCAGCTTTCATAAAAGCTACTATATAGGGATAGACTTGCATAATAATATGTTGATGGGTTATCTTCCCATTCCTTCTGTGCATGCATCAGATTTGGAACTGTTGGACCTATCCCCGAATAGATTCACTGGTATCATCCTAGCTGAGATTGGCTCGCTTCTTCCCATGCTGGAGTTTTATCATACTCTCAAAATGATTTAGGAGGTGGTATCCCTAATTCCTTTGCTCTTTTGCAAAATCTTAAGGATTTGGATCTATTAGAAAATAACTTAAAAGGAAAAATACCATCAAGCATAACCAACTGCTCAGCTTTCAGAAGATTGAATCTGCCAAACAATAATTTGAGTGGAGAGATTCCATCACATATGGGAAGTTTGAGCCAACCTGAAAAGCTTCATCTCAGTGATAACATGCTTGAGGGAAACTTGCCATCTACTGTTCAAAACTGTTGGAAGTTGCAGATTTTAGATGTGGCCAGGAATTTCTTGTTCAAGTTCATGTCTCTTTGGTTAGGAAAGCTTTCCAAGTTGATGATACTTGTTATGAGGTCAAACAAATTCCATGGATGGATTCCACATACATTAGGCAATCTTTCAAGTCTCCATGTTTTAGATATCTCCCACAATAATTTGACTGGTTCCATCCTTCCAGAGTTGGGGAAGCTGACAGCTATGATAAATGGAGAAGTAGGAGGATCAGAAGTCTTACATGGCATGGCAATTGCTAAGGACACATTTTCATCTAAAAGTAACACCCAATCTTTCAAGACAAATCAGCTTACAAGTTATTCAATGGTCGGGGAGAAACTATTGTGGGCATGCAAAAAATTTCAACTAGTGCACAGTGGTTCTTTTAAACCCGCTAAACAGAACTCTAGAAATCTGCATCTGCAATTGTGCCTCAATATTTGAAGAGTCTCAGAATAAACTAGAAGCAAATAAGATGATCACACTCAAATTCGCATATAAGGAAGCTATAAAAAAAATCTTACTGCTGCCAGAACAGCCAAGCAAAGACATAACATAACAGTTCTTCAGCTTCGGTGTCAAAGGAAAACTAGTGCAATCAACTAAGGAAACAAGCTAAAGGGTTTCAAATATTAAAAATGAAAATAAAAGGGTTTTTTTTTCTTACTTCACCCATATAGTGAACGCAACAAGTGATAAAACATAATAACATTTACAGAATACCAACATTAAAAAAAAAACCATGAGATCTACAGATGGGTAAGAAAATTTATTACCTCTTTGATGTGTAGATCTAGATTTCTAGGGCATAGTCCTTGACTATACCCAACTTTAGATCCTACCCTGCCTTTGCCCCTCACTCTTCCTGGTCGTGAATCACCTGTACACCCATGTAAGAATATAGCTAGGGCATATAAAATTATAGCTGAAATGTTCCTACATATAGCCAGATCAAGGCTCTGCATGATTAATATCCTCTCCGCCGCACTATCGATTATGTCTCAGTCATTGCCGCTAAATTCATCCACTATTCTTTCCTTGGACCTTGCCGCTAATTTAAAATTAAAAAATTGCAGACAATGAGTTCCTCTGGTAGCAACCACCAGTTAAGTGCGCGGTCAGAGGATTACAGGGAAAACCCACTTCATGAAGGACCCCTGCATTGAGAACGGTCGTGAACGTGGCTAGGACATAGGAAAAAATTGTATTGATCCGTGCTCACATCAAAAATCTGAACAACTACCAGCTGTATGATGACCCTTAATTCCCTGCATCGATGATCCCACAGTGCTTGCCGCTGATTCCAGAAGAAGCAACAGTTCCATGAATTCGTCATAGGAGAAGAGGTCGAGTTTGGGTGCCGTGAGCTGAGGAAAATGCGAAATGACACCGCTATTATTTGAAAGCTATTATTGATACTCATAACTATAGTGCCCTTTTCCTTTTGTCTTTACGGAACACGTTTAAAAAATTAAAAAACATTCATTAAATAAAAACATGTGTTAAAGACAAAAATAAAATATTGTCTCCAACAACTATCGTAAGTACATCCACTCTGTAGTAGTGTATGTTCCCCATCAACCCCACCGCTCTCCCTCCCCTTCCAAACAATTCATGTTACTGGTAATAGTATCACCAACAGAAGGGACACAACCCCCAAACACAAAGAAATATCAAAACATAGGAATTTTGTTTGGTTAGAAAAAAAATCTGGAAAAGCTTCATGGGCTGGGCCATAGAAAGAAAATAATAATATTTATTATTACAAATAGTTACCTTCTTTTTCTGGGAAAGACACAGCCATCCTCTAGCTCCTTGAGAGTACCAGGTACTTGATGGACGTCCACAAACACCTTGACAGGATTAAGTACTTGTGGACATCCCTCCTAGAGATATTTTTCTCTTTTTTGTGAAAGAATTTCCATGAATATCTTATTACATAGTTTACATCCCCAACTCTTGTGAATGGCTACCCTTCCAATGTAGCACTGCCATACAACAAACAGTGCATGCTTGGAGTTGGGTACATAGTGAATATGACTGTTATCTTTCTCTCCGACACCTTCAAGTGGCATTTCCTATATTTTAGCGGTTGCATAGAATTTTTAGGGGTAGCATATCCTTCTTGCCATAGAATAATAGGGGGTTGCTTATGAAATAGTCGAGTGATGTGCCTCCCTCTCATAGTATGGAATTTATGCTATTGAGCCCTGTCTATACAGCCATCCATTGATCCAAATTAGGAAGCCTTACCCTCACCCACTTCATTGAAACACCTTACTATTCTAAGGGAACTAGCCTAGACCCCTGTTTTTACATCTACTCACAATCCTTCTAAAGCATGAGCTATGTCCAATTGCTTTCCTCGGGTATCTTCCCATGCCTCCCTCCCAACCCCACTATTCCATATTTAAGTGATATCCCATCAAAAAAGAATTCAAAAGTAGGATATATTAAAAAACTTAGAGATGATAAATAAACAGTTACCCAATGATCAAGCCTTAATCATTCCACACCCTACCCATATCAATAATCCAGAAAATAGGTGACACGGCTTGCATGGAAGAAGCAACGTTTTGGTATAAATTACAAAACATAGCACTTATTGTAAGGTAATCACGATAATCTCGGGCAAATAGGGCATATAGAAGTTGTTTAACTTCAAAAAAAATCTTGTGAATTACTAAACATGTGATTTGGCATGAGAGGAGCCAACATGAGCATCCTGTACAGAGCTAATCATATAAATAGGATGTCCCTTGAAAATGAGACAATCAATGCTTATAGAATTATGTTCACAACTTTACACTGCAGTATTTCTGGCTTTCATACATTCTTCTGCTATTCAGCCATATTAGAACCACAAATGGAGACAGAAAAATAATTCAGAAGACCAAAAACAGAGTACCAAAAATGCAAAACATTGATGCTTTGATCAAGGAGGACAACCTTCTTGATGTAGATATATTCCTATTTATAAGACGTGTGTAACTAAAGTGGAGCAATTTGACACAAATCTAGTTCACCAAGAATCACATTAGTTTTCTACTCTCATAACACATATAAATATATACAAATCAAAGGCAAAGGAAAGAAACAATTGGAACTCTATAATGGGCCTCCTTGTTCCACACTAAGTAATATGAATTCTATATATGATTATATGTCGTCAAGTTGGGTACAAAACAAATTTAAAGAACTATGTATAGATCTTAACAGATCACAGTTCTCCAAATACAAAAGGAAGAAAACACTTAAGGTAATATTTCAAAAAACCCAACATCCAATTCTTGATTCAATCAAAGGAAAGTCTCTGTCAACAGCTACCGACATCTTACAAATGAAAAAATTGATATCAAGTCTCAACGAGAGTTTAATGGTTACGGTTCTGACCTGTTTTAGATATAGATGTTTATTTGCCCTTTTCCAATCTAGGGTTACTATTACCCATCTTCCAGCAATTGCAGATGTCCCGCTGATTTTCAAATGTCTGTGCCAAGGAAAAGATGTAGCTTCCTGAATAGGTGATCGCCAGCGTTTGACCTTTAGATAGACCACAATCGGTTCCCACAGAGTATACTGCTCGACACTCTGTTTCTTTCCACAATATCACGATTTCCCATGGTGACTAGCTCCACTGTTCTGACTTACCTACTGTAAAATGAAAAAAAGGGGTTTCACCCTGATAATAAATTTAATACATGTGCAAATGTAACATTACAAAACGAAAACACATGAGATTTACATGTCCGTAAGGAAATATTATACCTGTCTGATTCACCGGCGCATTACATAAAAGGAAGGCTTGGTTACCCCTGTGCCCCTCACTCTGCCTTATATGATTAACTCTGTGCCCCCTCTGCCTGGTCGTGAATCAAGCGCAGAACCATGGAAGAATACAACTAGGGCATAGAAAATAAAAAATGGCATCCTCCTACATATAACAAGATCACGGCCTTGCATGATGACCCGTTTCCGCCTCTGATAAAATCAGGCGATCGTCTAGCCTCAGTCCTTGCTGTTGGAGATGTAGCAGACGATGAGTTCCAGCGTCGACACCTACAGTTTAGTGCGCTCAAGAGTTGAAGATTATAATAATGATAAATTTATTAAACTCAAACGCGTTTTTTTCTTTATTCAAAAACAATTAAAATTTAAAAAATATGATTTAAAATATGAAATATATTTTAGACGAAAATAAAAGTTTGTCTTTATTTATCGTCCTAAATAGCTCTGCCGTGTAGTAGTGCCACTATTCAGACAATATCTGCGTAATATTGTAACACACTTTCAATTCTGAGTAATATTGGCGATCCCTTTCAAGGGAATATTGAAGCTAACGTTGGAGATGTTTGGCAGCGTTAATATTCTAAATCTTATATTGAGATTAAGAAGATCTAGTAAGATCATTCTAGAAAGAAATATATGAATGTTTAGCATATTATTATCTAGTAAACAAGTGCTACATAGTGGCTTGTATTTGTCATAGTTATAATAGTCTAATTAAATAATAGTAATTAAATTTAATAAATATAGTAAAATTAGATATATAGTAGATTCTTGATAATTATAATTATAATTTGATAATAGTATACTAAACTTAAATATTATAATTTGGTAATAATATTTAATATAATATAATAAATATTTAATTATTATAGTAAACTTAACGATTATAATTTAATTAGATAGATAATACATTGAAGTTAATATTATAGTTTAATTAGATAAATAGTACATTAAAGTTAATAATTCTAATTTGGTGATAGTATTTGATATAATTTATTCAATATTTTATTGAAGATTTAAAAATTATTTTATTGTAGAAATTATCAGTCTATTTTAAAAATTTATTTCAATCTCAAACTCAAAATTTATTTCATAGTTTAATAAATTTGTGTTTACAAAAATATTGCCTGAAAAAAGGTATGATTCCTAAAAATTCGCTCCTATAACACAATGAGCTAATCAAATAGAAGTAAAATGATTGTATTGATTTGAAATATTAAAAATTTCACATATATACATTAAAAAAATGAAACAATAAAATTAAAAATTAAAAAAATCAAATTTGATTGGTTGAAATAAAGATGATTAATCACTAGATAGATAGAAGTGATCACAATAGTATATTGCCTACGGCAAATACAAAAAAAAAGTAATCAGATGATGAATTAGTGAGAGTAGACAAGAATAGTCATGTAAATGATTCTCAGTTGTTCCGAGGAGTAGTTACTCAGGTTATTGCCACTATAAACATCAATTTTAAAGGTTGCAATGGAGGAACAGATACTACTTCTATTATATTATATTCATTTCAAGACTCTAATCTTTTATTGTATTTGCCGTAGGCAATGTACTATTGGAATCAATAAGATCTAACCAGTGATTAATCCTTTCAATGAGAACCAATCAGATGTAAGTATTTTTTTTTTAAATTTTAAATTTTGATTTTGGTAATATTTATTTGTGAGATTTTTAATTTCTAATATTTTTAAAAATTAATTTACTTGAACTTGATTGGCTCATATAGTTGGAGTCTTATAAGAACGAATTTTAAGCAAGCACTACCTAATATTTTAGTGTGCTTGCTTCATAAATAAAAATAACATTGCATGAATTTTTTTGAGTTGTATATATTTTAGCATATAATAGTATTAACTTTGATAATTCTTAATGCTATAACCTATTTATATATAAACAAACAAGTGAAAAGGTAAAAAAAATAGTCATTAATAAAAAAATGTAATTATGAGTTACTATAATATAGTTAAAATGTAGCAACTATTTTATATTAGCAAAGATGGATCACGACAACACTTTAAATTTGATAATAATTAATATTTTTTGATCCATTGATAATAAATAATGTTATTATTAACTATTGTACACATAAGCAATTGAGAAGTGAAAAGAATTAGTTATTAGTGAAAAATTAGTCACTATAGTGCTTAAATGAAAATATTTTTTAAAGAGTAATATTTTATATAAAAAATATTTCCACACAAATTAACTATAAATATTTTAATATTAAAATATATTAATTTCAAATATTAAAATATTTAAAGTAAAATGATAATTTCTTAATCTTTCTAAATTATAAATTAAAATGAATAATATTTCATTTACAAATATTGTGTCATCCACATAAGTTAATTATATTTTTTTTTTATTAAAAACTATATTTTTATATACTTATATATTTAAAATTGAATGATTTCTTTCAAAATTAAAAATTAGATTTATTATTTTGTAAAAGTTCCATCTAGAAATGTTAACATTAAATCAAATATAAACTAATTAATAAATTTATTTAATATATTATATTTTTTAACTCTATTAATTAAACTATAATCTAAGCCACTATGTGACACTTGTTCTATGATAGTGGTTATTTGAGTTAGGTTATAATTATAAATCTTAATGTATTAATTTGGAAAATTTAAATTTTTTTTAATAAATCTCCTTAGACTTTTAATATCATGAATTTAATTTACTTGTTCAATTATGTAAGGTGACTACTTTTATCTTATAAACTTATGCTTAAATATTTTCTTAGAAATATAAATTTTAATTTAAAAATTTAATTAAAACTATTTAAAACATTTGAATTAATTGATAAGAGAGATATATATTTTTATTATATCATTTACAAACTTAAATTTTTTTTAATAAGAATTCATTGTACATTCTTTCTATCTATAACAAGTTAAATAATTTTTATATTTTTTAATTAAATATTTGCTCCTCATACTAGAAGTCAAATATAACATGGTTTTAATTATTAAAAATCAATAAATTGAATATTTATCTATTAAAAAAATTAATCAGCATTTGAGATGCATTTGAGTCATTTTTAGAGTGAAGTTATGCAAATTCGAATAGATTTTATGATTGCCCTTATCCATTGGTATGTGTGTGTGTACCAAGATGAACAGTGTAAGTTTATCTATGAGCATATCTTTCCCTGGCTTTTGATCGGTCTTAGACAAAAAGTGTTAAATAGTTGAAGTTGACTTATTTGTATCAAACTTAATTTCTTCTTTAGTGTGTGATATTTAAGAATATAAATTACAGCAAAACCTATTTTTTCCTATTCAAAGCTGACATGTAAGCACAAACCAAACAAGTGATAATATATAATTATGTATATCATACACCAGATTCGTGACTTACAAGAGCCGCTGATCGATTGCACGTCTGCCCATAAATTCCACACAGTTTTATATTATCACTGATGGAAAATTGTACACTGATTTCACTTTCATTGACGGGATTCCTTTTAACGAAATCTGTACAGACTAAATGTATTGACCGATGGACGATTTGACTCTCTTTTTAATAGAGAGAGAGAATAATGGTGTTATATTTTTATAATACTTTTGTTAATGGAGACGAACTTCAAGATTCTTCTGAGCGGAGACAATGATTTTTTTGCGTGTACACGTTTGACATCCTAGAATACAGTAGCTTTGGAATAGCTCATGTCGGTTGGGAGTGGTAAACTTGTTTCCCGAATCCGAAGCAAGTGATAAAACATCCACGTTATTTATCATTTAGTAAAGTAGAATGAATAATAATAGATTAACTTTAGTATTAGGTTTGAAATAGATTCAAACTTATTATTATTAGTCCCCGTTAGCACCCCCAGCTAGATCCGAATAAATTTTTGCCAAACAAACGGATGTCATATTGCAAAGTTGTAAGGTTTGATTTAAAAAATCAATTATCACATACAAATTAAAATTTCCTGATTGGTCCATCAGCATTTTCCTGGGGTTAATTCTAATTTTTGTAAGTAGAAAATCTGCAAATTAAAAGGCGGTTGTTTGAAGTTTCCAGAGCCCTCTTTTCTCCAATGCCTCTGTACCACCGACCTAAGGCGATTTTCGGATTTCCCTAACTATCGTCTACCATCTCCTCCAACCTGTATTTAGACCGTTGCGGTGGTTTAATTCTCATCACACGGGTTCTGTGCAGCTTTCGCATCTTGCTGATTTTGTTATTTCTTTGTCAAACCGCTCCATAACACTGTTTTCCTTTATGATTGCAGAGATGATAGGATTAATAACTCAGCACTCAGCCCAGATCAGTTCATGTGCCGTGTCTGCAATTCCGCTTTTTGAATACATGCGTAAACAACATGGCTGTAGCTACATCTGACAAAATCGCTATCTATTATGCTCTGACGAACAGCCTTAGTCTGCTCCATATCTGCAATTTTGGTACTGGAAAAGGTTGTGAAATTTACTTAACAATTGTATTTGGGCGAAAGTTTATAAAGTTTCTCATATCTTGTGACCATTACAATCAATGAGAACAAATTCCTTTCAACCATCATGTCAAATAATTCATGTTCGTTGGCTATGCTTCCTCATTTCCAGTACATGTCGACCAAGGTAGTTCCGTACATGAAATTTGAAAAAATTCCTCTACGTTCTATACTCTTTACAGATGTTCCTTCCCTGGTCCAAAGCTCACATATTAGCACAAGAAAGTTGAACATTGGGAAAGATTATGGAAGATGGCTTTACGCTGAACAATTGGATATTATTGAAAATTCTTAAAACCTTTTCAACAGATGCAATCATTTGTCCACACAGCGTCCCCAAACACCTATTTTGGCACTGGCTGGTAGTACACTGGAAAGTGCACAACTGTTAACCTCCTCTCTCTTCAACTTTTCTTTAAAGAGAGGCATTTTTTAGACTTCATATGAGTGCATTTTTATGACATCTTATGTAGAGGATGTTCAAAGCTTCGAATCCCTCCTCCATTCCAGAATATACAAAGTGGTAATCCAATTCAAAAATCACTAACACGAATTAACACAAACATAAACTAGCTTGATAAGTATAGAAGTCAACAAAGATTTAAACCCAAACAAAAAATGAAGTCTCGGGTCCACTTCCTATAATAGTTTACAATCTGCAAATTCAGAGAAAAAAATATGTTTTAAGTTTACCCTTGAAGAAACCTCCTCTGTCGTTATTTTCTGCCTGATCTGCTTGCTTGTTTCTAGAGACTGGTTGAAGTGTATATACCAGAAAGAAATTGAAATTTATAGGAGCAGTTGAAACTTCATGCAAAACACCACACACCTACAACTGGCACTGTCAGAATCACATAAAATGTAGATAAATGCCACGTTTCTCAAAAATTATTTTGTCAAACAAAAATCTAAAAAAATCAGGAACAAATTCTATACATACATCATACCACATTTCCAGCAGTCTTATTTTCTCTTAATTTTCTGACTGTAAAAACTAAAGACTGTCCCGAAATATCAAGAGGTAATAAGAAATGAGATCTAGAAATATCAAGAGGCAATAAGAAATGAGATAAAAAATCAAAATTTTAATTGAAAAGAAAAAAATTAAGCTTACAAAGTTTGCTCAATGTTCCAAGAACTGATAAATATGAAAGAATGAATTGAAAATATTAGGTGAGAATTATTCGTTTATATAACTATTTTTATTTGAATTTTTAATGACCATGAAGACTGTATTTTCTATTAAACTGACAAAAATAAGAAGATAGCATTATATATTTATATAATCTTTTTAAATAATAAATTATTTAATATTAAAAATCAATAAATTATATATTAATAACTAAGTTGAATATAAAATGCATGTTTATTTTATAATGTGTTTCTAATATATTTGCATTTTTATTTATAATATGTTTCTAATATATCTTATGTAATATATATTTTTAGAACTCTTTGATTATTTCATTCATTCTCTATTAAATGTTTACACATAAACTTACTAGAAAATATAATTATCTAAAAATATTAGTGGAAGTTTTAAAATAAATTTTGAAATAATTATCAATTAGTTGATTAATACAAATTTTAAAATTATTTAAACTTAAAATGTTAAAATTTTGAAATATAAATATAAGAATGTCATTCTCATAGTACTTTTCAAATTTGCACAAGCAGTTTTTCTGCTTGAGTAAAAGTCATGACTTTATAATATTGGAAATATTCTACATTAGATACACTTACTTTGCATCGGTTACAACACACAAAATTATAAATAGTCATGCACTTCTTAATTTCTCTTGCCTTGTCTATAAAATTTGATTACAAAATCCAAATTATATTAGTTTCAGTCTCTAGCTATCAGGCCTATTTTAGGGAGGGATAGCAACTATGTCCAAAGCCATCCATACCCCATATTCTAATAAATATTTTTCTAATTTCACATCATCTATAGAAATGCATATAAACTCATAACATAATATTTAGAGAACATTGACCTCTTGAAGAGAAATTTTGCTTCAATTATAAATCACACTTTTATATGGATTTTGCTTGTGACAAAGGAGCCTACCTACTTTAATCAAATACATCAATACCAGTAGCTAAAATTTTGAAATATGGTACCTCTATCAATATTCGTAACTTGTTTATGACTATCTAATATAATAGAAATTTGACTTTCATACACTAGCTCATAGACTTATCAAAATGCTTGTATTAATAATTTAGAATGAGGAAAATTCATGTGTTCAAAATGCTTGGTCTACATTGCTTCTCCTACATCAGCCCATGATACAAAAATTTAGCAAACTGATTTGATGTTAGACTTGCTTTCTACCTAGAAATAAGAAATACTCAAATCTTGTAACCAAAAGGCAGGGACTCCGGCTTGCAAAGACCTCTTGTTTTTTAAAGATTTTATATTGTTATTGAGTTTATTTAGTTATTTTTGTCTTATGTGTATGCTTATGTTAATCTCTCTTTAGGTGACGGTGAAGGATTAATGGTTATTTATTTCATAAAATTTGTAATAGTAATAACTTTGATGTTGTTCTTTTATCTTATTTGTAAGGAATTTAATAAAAATTCAAATATACAACATATCTTAATTAATACCAAATAAAGTTAAATCACATTACTAATTCTAATTGAAAATAAGTGATAACTTTAAGAAGAAGTAGGAACATCGGGAGTGCAAAAGAAGTAAAAATACCTATAATGGCATGCATCATCGACACATCATGAGGCTAATGTCATGGAAGGAACACTCACTTGACAATTGAAGATGAAAAATATGGCCATCATGAAACCCCCCAAAGCATTTTATAATGTAGTGCAAGTACAACAAAACACAAAGATGTCCAAGATCTCAAAATGCAATAGAGTGGCACTTTATCTTAGTGCGTTTGCAAAAATACTACAAAAGGATGTTAGCAAAGATCAAAAGAGACATAAGGCTGATGCAAAAAATAGTACAACCCATGATGAATCATTTGAAGCAACAAAATTGATCCTTGGACCTGAAACAACCCATATCCACCAAAATGTAAAAATGCAAAAGAATAAATGGAATTTTCTTGGAGAAGAATTTGGAAAAATAACTAATATGACTAGAAAGATCTCGGAAATACCTTTCCAAAAATATAAAGAATTCCCAAATCGGACATTGGATGCTCAAGATATGTCTCTTGGAGTGCAAAATAGAACTTCAAGCTTTTACTACATAAATAGAAAACCAAAAAACATCAAAAGTCCAAATAACCTTCACCACCGTGACGGGCTTGGAAAGAGCTTTCCGACAATATAAGATTCATCAAAAAATACCTCTGTATGACAAAGAGACAGCCAAAAAACCACTAACATCTTTTTAAGACAAAATAAATCATATAAATGATGGTTTGAAAGCCATCAAATTTCAGCCCAAAAAAAAGATGATGTCAGCACTTGCAGTTGTTAGTACTTGGAATGACATGTGTCAATACCTTGCTGACATAAGCAGCACACGATTTTTTTTTTAAAAGTTTAAAATAAAAGAAAGCATGCAAGTGTTTTTTGAAACTTTTATTTTTTTAATTCTTTGAAAAAAAACATGCAGTTTTTTAAAAAAGTGCTTTCTTCCTTTTTTTTAAAAGTTTGATTTATTTTTTAAATAAAAAAATTAATCATCACCTTGTGAAGCGTACCCAAATTTGGGAGTAATATTTTTGCCTCAAATTTTGACTGTGTCCAAATTGGACAAATTTTATTTGAAAATAGGGATTTTGGGTGCTACAAATCCAATGGTGAGGTCCACTGCTCAAAATGTACTAAAACATGACCCCTCGCCCCCCCCCAAATCCAATACAAAATAACTCTAAAAATTGAAACCCTCTGAAATAAAAAAACATAGATCTAAAAGCCAAACCAACCTTCTCATAAATAGAATAGTGGCATGAAGATTTGGAGCTCTAATACCATGTTGAAGTTGATGAAACATCAACCCCACAGTTCCCAGAAATCACCTGCATGATAACACCTATCACTGAAAGAGAAGCAAAAAGCTATGGAGGTAGGAATTATGAGATCCATAGATGACACATTCTTGATGAAAAAAAATAGAGATTTCTATTATCAATAGTGAATGAATCAAATTACAAAGAGGTCAACCCTTATAAAAGGAGATTGAAACCCAAAAAATGGTAACCTAAAAGTTACAAAGGGTAACGTAAAGGTAAAAGCTATTTAATAATTACCAATTAATTATTAATTAGAGAAAGTTAAAAATCCATAAAGAAAAATCTTAAGAAGGGAGAAAAGGTAATTTAATAAATTAAATTAAATTAAACTTTTCCTTTGACACACCCCCTTAAGATGTGCAATAATGCAGTTACAAAAAATGCAAAAAGAGCAAGAGAACTACATTGTAATGCTGAAAGCAAACTTGGGTCCCGATAGCAAGGCCTGATGAGGTACCCAATCACAAAAAAATCTCTATGAAATGGAGAAATAGAGAAAACCCCATGGGAAAAATTCTTCTCCAAAAAAACATAGCTGAAAACTTAGTGAAGGATTGCAGAAGCCTTCAACTAGAGGTATTGTTATAGAAGATAGGAACAAGAGGAATCATGAAGAAAATTGCTAAAGCATGTAGAAGCTACAAATTTTGTCAAAAGGATAGGAATCTGAGAAAGTTGGCCAATATCTCCTGCAAAATAGAAAGAACCAAGAACATCAAGAGTGAGGAAGAGGTACATACACCTATAAAGACATGTGTCATTGGCACATCATGGGGCTAATATTGTGGAAGGGATGCTCACTTGACAAAGAAAGAGGGCACTAAAAGGAAAAAAATTGTCCGCCCATGGTACTTTATAATGTAGTGTGAGTATAATAAATCACAATGATGAAAAAGATCCCAAACAATGCAAGGAGAGACACTTTATCTCAATGTGTTTGCATAAAAATGCTTACAAATGATATCAACAAGATCACAAAGAGACATAAGACTAATACAAAAAATAGTACAACCCATGATGAATCATTAGAAGCAACGAAGTCAATCCTCAGACTTGAAACAACCTAGATATCCACCAGAATGCAAAAAAGAAAAAGACTAAATAGAATGTTCCTAGAGAATAATTTGGGGAAACAACTGGGATAACTAGAAAGATCTTCCCAATAATATAAAGAATTCCCAAATTTGAGATTGAATGCTCAAGATATGTCTCCCGAAGTACAAAATAGAACTTCTAGATTTGAATGTATAAATAGGAAACCAAACAACATCAAAATTCCAAATAACCTGCACCATCATGATGGGCTCAGAAATAGCTTTCCAATGATATAAGATTCATCAAAAAAATCTCTGTATGACAAAGATACGACCAAAAAACCAAAGACAACTTTTTAGAACAAAACAAATCAAAGAAGAGATGGTTTGAAGGCCATCAAATTTTAGCTTCAAAATTACCGATGTCACTCCTATGGTTGTTAGACCTGCTACATCAGTACTTGGACTGATATGTGTCAGTACCTTGCTGACATAAGCATCACATGATTTTTAAAAATATATATATAAATAAAAGAAAGCATGCAAGTGCTTTTTAAAACTTTTAATTTTTTTATTTTTTGGAAAAAACATGTATTTATTTTTGAAAAAAGACTTTCTTCCATTTTTTGAGTTATATTTGTAAAAACAAAAGCATCACCTCATGAAGCATGCCCAAATCTAGGTGAAATTTTTGGCCTCAAATTTTAACTGTGTCCAAATTTGACAAGTTTTATATGAAAATAAGCGTTTTTGGGCACTTTGAGGTCTACGATGATGTCCATTTGGGCTAAAAGTGTACCAAAAAATGGTGTCCCCCCATATTCATTACAAAAAATACTCTAAAAAATGAATCCCTCTAAACAAAAAGCATAGATCTGAAAGCCAAGAAAAATCTCCCATAAACTTAATAGGGGTATGAAGATCTGGAGCTCTGATACCAAGTTGAAGTTGATGAAAGCTCAACCCCACAACTTCCAAGAATCACCTACATTATTACAGAAGAGAGAAGCAAAAAGGCTATGGAGGCAGGAATTGCTAGATCCATAGATGAGACATTTTTTATGAGCAAAAAGAGAGATTGCTATTATCAAAAGTGAATGAATAAAATTACAAATAGATCAATCCTTATAAAAGGAGAACAAATCCATAAGAGGAAAAAAACTAGATTGCATGATAATAATTAATAAAAGAATTAATTATTATATGCCTAAAGTTTAGCTTCCTTAAACTAGAGATAATAAGTGACTTAATAATTAAATCAAAAGAATTTAATAATAAGGAAACATTTCTAGACATTGATGTAAAATTCCTTCTATATTTTGAATACTTACCAAACGTGGAGTAATGTGTAAAAGAAACCTTTCTTACTGGGCCTAAATGAACAACTATTGAATCACCATTGAAAGTGAGCATAGCTTGGGAGGGATTTTTTGTGGAAGTGGTTGTTCTTGGATGATGTCAGTGAAAATGACTCTACATGGTTGCACAAGTTCAATGATATAATCATCTCTAGGAAATTCCTGATGAACAGGGTTGAAGAACTTTCTAATTCAAGGCTTCAAACCCCATTCATCATTCCATGTTCCTTATTTTATGTTCCCCGAAACCTTGTTCCCTACTAAATGAACCTATGCCTTGGCCTTTCCTATAAATAGTAAAATTAGGTTGATTTAATCAACTATTTTGAATATTTATGCTATTAATATATAAACAATCTCGAATATAATTAATGAAAATAGTAATTTTGGTCTTCTCAATTCGTTGTTCTTGTAAATGTCTCAACTGTTATTTTAAAAAAAAGAGGAAAATTAAATTGGTTTAACTATTATTGTTATGTAAAGATGATATTTTTTCAAATGCAATGTTAAATTATTAGTGTGTGACTTTTTAACTATTAATCTATTAAAAACTAAAAAGGGTGCAGTAAAAAATTAAAGGAATATATTATAGTCAAAGACTCAAGGATTTTATTAAAAATAAAATTATCAAAGGTTCATATTTCATGATTCGTATGAATATTTGAATGGCGTGAACTCTAGTAAATGGAAGCTGAATGTAGGACAATGCCACACAATTCTAGTTATGTGATAATTAGTTATTTTAGTTAATAGTTGTAATAATTTTAATTAATAAAAAATTATTTAAAAATATTAAATAAATTAACAATAGTTTGTTAAAGATAAATTTATGATGCAATTTGAATTTTATAAATTATATTGATTTGAAAACAAAAATTTCAAATTATAATTTATATAAAAATGTTCATATCTTCCTAAAACTCACTATATAACTTATTGTAGCAATGATGTTGTGCAACTGGAGGAAATTCTATTTCCAAAAAGTATGTCGGATTTAATATTTGGTCTTTAAGTCATTATTTTTAAACTACTCCTTGTCTATATAGGTCTAATTTTTGTTATTATTATCATTATTTATTAGTCTGTGTCATAGTTATAAGGATACTATAGCATTCATTGAATGCTAATTTATTGTTTTCTTTAACTAATATTATCATTTTTTTTTTACAAATGTTTGTACATTTATAATATTTTTATTTTATTTTTTAATAAACTTCATTTAAAGTCTTTTATTTCATTTCTCATTGACTAGTACAATCAACAATACAATTTCTAATAATTACTTTATTTAAAATAAAATAAAAGTCCAATATTTTTCTCAATTTTTAACTTTTTCTATTAAGATTAGAAAAAAAGCCAGCAATTGTAGGTAGTTCAGCCTAGAATTTGATTGACAACCACCCCTACCTCTCATATGATTTTTTCATGATAGCTAAATTTATTTCATACCTTTCATTTTATGTTTTAAAAAAATGGTTGAATGCCAATTTTTTTTGTTTTAAAGTAATTTAACAAATCATTCTAAGTTTAAATATTTTATATTTTAGAAAATAATAAATACTAATTAGTAATATATGCAAAATTTCTATAAATAACATATAATTGTAAATTAGTAATCTATAGAAAAGTTTCAAATAAAAGAAACAAGTTTCTAAGTTTGTGTATTATTAAAAATATATAAAAATACACATCTAATATTGTAAATTATTAAAAGCAAGTTTTTTAAAATTCATTATATTCTATTTCAACAAGCTTCTAAATTAATATAAATATGAAATCATCAAAATACAAAATAGAAACATATATTTAATAGAAAGAAAAAAGAGAAACATATAAATATAAAATAATATATATATCATACATATATATTATATTTTTTATGAAATCATATTTATGGATATTAAATAAATAACTAAGTTTCCTATAACAAATATTGATGATTTGGTAATAAATTTATTTGTCATATTGATGGTTCTCAATAAAAATAAGTCTATCAATTCATACGATCTTACAATTTTTTAGCCTGTCATATATATAGTGCAACCCGAGTTGGCCTAGTGGTGGAGAACTTGTACTCTTGAAAGAGAGGTCACAAGTTCAAATTCCACTCGTTTTTAGCGCCAAGCGCCTCTCAAAAAAGAGTACGAGGTAGTCCCATATCACTGTCACCATATGTAAACCCAAAAACTATGGCATAGTGTCGTGGACTATAAAACCCACTTACTTTTTTATTTATTTTTTATACAGTTCAAAAATGCAAAAACGGCTAATACAGCCATCAAATTGCAAGCATGACTACTATTAAATACATAATTCTTGAAACATCTAATTTTTACCCCCAAAAAATTCTGGAGGGGAAGACAACATCTATGTTTTTTTTAAGTACCTACTGATTTAAAATTACTTTGAGACAATCATGTTGTCTTTTTGGATGCATATTTATTAGTAAAATAGGAATGGATTTCTATTGATAATTTAGTGTAGTTGATTTCTTTGCCAAAGAAATAATTGGCAAATACCAATTTATACCTTGTACAATGTTGAAGAGGCAAAATGCAAAGATGTTATATTGGGTTATTTCAGCTAGAGAAAGCAATGAAGATCCATGGTCAATGCATGTGTCTTTCGTTGGAGATGGAGTTTTTTTGTTTCAACTTTTTCTTTGTTTTTATGTATTAAAAAATTACGGATCTAGTTAGTTTTTCTTTGTTTCCCTCTATTCTTGGCAACTGTGTAGTTGTTGCTACCAACTATATGAGATTTTTGTAAAAATGATGAGGGTTTTTGTGAATGGAAGTGTCTTCTCTAATATGTACTCGATTGAGCACCATGACCTTCAATGAGGGTTTTTGTAGGAAAATTAGTTTTTCTCTGCTAGGTTGTGCCACAAAATGAATTCCCTGGATTCCAAAATTGCGGTGTATTTGGGCATCTCTATGCCCTATATATTTATTGCAAACCTTGTGGAAAACCTTCTCGTTGGTTGTAGTAACGTCATAATCTGGGTTGATGTGTTTTGTCTATAAGAATTGTTTAATTTTGGTATTAGTGAGAGTTGTGAGGTTGTAGATGTACATGTCGCTGAAACAATAAGTAAAAAGGTCTTCTCTTAAAGTGATAAGATTTTAAAAATATAAAGAATGTATTTTAACAATTGTTAAAGATATTTCTATAATTCAATTTGAATTATTTGTGTATTATTCATTCTTTTCAAAATTTCAACTAGATTCATTGTAAATTTGTTTTTAGCAAATTCAATAACCTTGAATTAAATTCAATACACATTTGTCATTACTATTTCTCAACTTTATGTCTTAATACATTCATTATTCTAATTTCTTTTATAATTAATAATTATTATTTCAAAGGACATTTGTTCTTATTAAGAAAAAAAAAATCATATTAATATTACTTCTTCCTACTAAAATTGAATTAGTTTCCACCAATCATAAGTCATTTATCTCAAACATTATTGATTGAATTGATTTAGTGCAATATTGAGAGAGAACAAAGAGTTCAATCTCTACTCCCAAGAAAACATGAAACACTCATATATTTAATTTGTACTTAATAATTTTTATTTAAAATATTTTAATTTTTAATTATCATTTTTAAGTTTTGAATGTTTAATAAGAGTTTAACTATATCGATTACATTTTCAAATATTTCAAGTTTACAATCTTGTTTCAATCTTAATGATGAAATATTTAATTTATAATATTATAATAAAATGTTAAATCTAAATATTTAGTCTTATAAATTTAATAATTTCATTAGTAGATAAATAGAAAGTATGAAATGAGCATTGATATAATTTTGACATGTATAGCCACTTTTTAACAATATCATTAAATTAATTAATTTTTTTTATCTCAATATTTACTAAATTTTAAAAATATTCACTATATTTTAACCTCTATCTAATAACAGGGGTTGTGTGTAGCTCAAGTCCCTGCCTTTGGTGGGGGGGGTATGAAAAAGTATGCAATTAATATATGCATGGACCATAGATTGTTAGCAAAAATTCCTTATTCAAAGTGTACAAGTCATTCTTTAACACATGCATAAAATATGCTCCACAATCCCTAAAAGTCAGCTATGACATGCCCTTGAGCACTAACAAGATTTAATTACTAAAGAAACGCATAGGTTTTGTTTGCTTGAATTTAGGTGGACTCTCTACCTCTAGTTGCTTGAATGTGAGAGTTAGGAGTTGAACTCATTTAGCGTTATGACTTTTAGTTTCATTCTTCATCTATCTACTTTTTCATTTCTCTCACTTATGAGAAATGGAGTAACTAAGGAATTTTTTACAGTAAAAAAGAATTAGGTTTTAGATTATAAACATATGAGATTATATCAAACTCTAATCAAGCTGACTTCAATTTCTCTCTTAGAAGACTTAGTACCAACATCATTTCAACTTCAGCACAAATACATAGAACATAAACCTCAAAGTAACACTTAAACTATAATGACAGACCAAACAATTTTTTTTTGGAAAAGTTAAGTTTTTTAAGTATAGTAATTTTGAATTTACGTCTCATGGAAACTATGAAATGTCCCTTTTCTGATTTTTCATGATATTTCCAACCTCTAATCAGATCTTTAAAATCAAACAGCTAATATCCCAAAGATCCACCAAATTCCTCAAGAAACCCCAAATCGGGTATGTTGAAAATAGTGCTAAAAGCTTCACAACTTCACAAATTATTAATGAATCTGAAAATGGAAATTTTTACAGAAATTTCAGCAGCATAACAGCCTACAAATTGACATTTCTAGATCCGTATAGCCTTTACACAACAGCTCGAAAATGTAGGACCAAAACTATGCTCATCGGGCTCCCGAAATAGCACAAAATATGCCCGGAAACACCACAAGAACACTAATAATCTATCTCAAAAGTTTAATCACGTCCCAATATATATATTCAGATCTATTTTAATAGCTTAAAGTATAAAATACAGCAGCAACCAAAACTGATATGAAATACTCAACCGGAAACACCAAACTCTTACAAAAATACACCCGGAAACTCACAAATCTGCACTGTTCAGCACAAAGGCAAACTCTGTATGAGCATGCACATGGAATGGCTTCAAACTCCTATCCTTAGCCTTCCTGGAAACCTGTAAACTCCCGTTCTTGGGTCTCCCTAGAAACCTGCAAACTCCCGTTCTTGGGTATCCTTCTCCACAGGTTTGGCAGCCTCTGAAGAATAACAAAGAATGAGCCAAAAATCAAGTTCTGGAATGAGCCCAAAATGCCTCCAAAACCCCTTAAAAGAGGGCATAACTGTAACTCACGTCCAAGAGAGGTTAATGAAACATATTTTAATAATAATTTTCATTTATTAGTCCAACGGTTTCCAAAGATTAACCCCCTTTTTCCGAAACTTCACTTTCTTGGGCCTGCCTGCCTTAGCAAAGATTATTATTTTTTAATTATTTGAAAAGGGGACATGACAAGTCCTCCCCTCCCAAACATTGCTTGTCCTCAAGCAATGGATAAACAATAAACCAATTAATCCACCTGGATCCCAAATGTAGTCATGAACTATACTACTACCAATTAACATAGGCTCCTGCAATATCCTCTGCAATATGAGCAAGATGAATCCATAATCAAACTGACAATTATAGCTCAACCAAAATTCAAAATCACCACTACCACAGTAAAAAACCCATGAGGCACAAACTCTTAGAACATCAGAACCCAAGCAAAGTGGACAAATCAAACTACCAACACAGTAAATACCATCAACGCATCCCACTGGCCTATACGGAATGCACAATCCAACTCTGCAATAATGGTGAATGCTCTCGAATGAAACTGTACCAAGTATGGAGAATCCACACACTGTACAACTCCTGTAGTCAACACAACTTTGCAAATCACTGGCCACTATCTCATAACCATAACTACCATGCACCCCTGATGGTGAAAAGCCATCACAAGATAAATAGCAAGAATTGGAACCCAAACCAAATCTTCCTGCCATCAACTCCTCAACACAAGGATCAAATGCTAACTGATGTACATACCTTGCAATATAATGTTGATAAAAAAAACCAACCTTAGTCAACAACTCACCATGAACAAGTGATACAACCCACTGTGACTGATCACCGGCTAAGTCAGGAGATGTCATAGCCAAAGGAGTAGAATCAATAACAACACCTACTGAAGCATCACTCTGAAACTCCTGCTCTAAGTCATGTATTATCAAGCTTTCAACTGTAGAACCTATTGCCATGTCATGCCCATCACAACTCTCATCTTGAGGCATCAAATTGTCCCATAACTGATGATAAGTACTAGGAACCAAAGTACATCTCTGTATCATTATCTCATCAACATGGTCATCAAAGGTAAATTGATGAGCATACCTCATAGTGTAATGCCGATAGAATGCGCCAATCTCAGTCAGTGGCTTAGACTGTAATCCAGATGAAACTAACTGCAATTGATCATTAACCATGTTGGAACTAACTACTACCTCCAAAGATATCACCAAGGGAGTAGTATTACTGTAGGAGTTGAGGAAAGCCAACTCCGAAGACGCCAAGATCACCTGCATGCGAACCTGTCAAAGAGAAGCCATAGAATGGGAGGAGCATGGAGCACGGGCAAAAACCCTAAACGAACATGAGAGCCATCATAATGCAAACACAAGCAGAAATGTATTTACAATAAGAAATGATATGATGATTATATTACAATGAGAGAGAGCCCGAATATAAAGAGCTCCAGGAAGCTTGTAGAACAAGCTGGAAGGAGGTAGAGGACAAAAATGACAACTTAGCACATATCCACAAAAAATGGAATATGCTAAAAAAGGAGAAAACTCCCGAGTTGTCAACAACTAACCACTACATGCATTAAATATGAAATATTAAATAAATGCATGACCTAAGTAAGCTTAAGCAATAGAATAAATAATTAAATATTAATTATTTACTCTAACACCCCCCCTTAAGTGCAACTTAGGGAAATGCCTTAAGCTCACAAAACAAAGATGAAATGCATAATGGGTCCCGGCAACGAGGCCATGTTAGGTACCCAAGTACAATGCAAGAAAAATGCAACCTCTGTAAGCGAGGAAAGAGAGAAAACCACATGGGAAAAACCCTCCCCCAAAAAGAGGTAAGAACCCAGTGAAGAACTGAAGAAGTCTCCAACTAGGGAAAATGTCCCCTAAAACAGGAACAATGAGTGATCATGAAGAAGCAGCATCACTGAAGTAGGAAGAAGTCGCAAATTTGCCAAACTGCTGATCTGAAGAAACCTCCATGGAAGAAGAAGGCACGAACTGAGCATGTCTATATGGTAGATGATCCATCTCACCGAAATGCATAGGTAGCCAGCCACTGCAATCGCCTTGTATATAGGATCAACCACTAAATACATAGTTCACACTATCGAACCATCGAACCACGGATGCATTAGAACACAGCATAACCCCCCCTTAATGCAGACGGGGTGTGATGACAGGCAACTGAGAAGGTGAGCCAAAATCTTCTGCAAACGAACCAAGAACGAGGAGAGAGGAAAAGAGGTATAGACACCGATAAAGACACGGTCTAACTGACTCTGCATGGGGCTAATGTCGTGGAAGGGACACTCACTTGACAAAGGGAGAATACCTAAAACAGCAAACAAATAATCCCCCCCATGGTGCTTTATGAAATAGTGCAAGTACACCTGACTCAAAACAACGTTCATGACTCCCGAAATGCAAAAGTGACAATTTATCTCAGTGCGAAATAGAAAAGTGCTTCAAAAGGATAGCTACAATCATCAGAACTGAAAAAGAGCTGAACCAAAAGAAAGTACAGCCGAAAAGAAAGCAAACCATGCCAGGAAAACGATCCTCGGGCCTAAAACACTCAAAATATCCACCATAGAGAAAAAATGCCAAAACTATGATAGAAAGAGTAGAGGCCAAAAAAGAAGAAAAAAGATGACAGTTCTGAAAATTACACAGAACCAGCTTTCCATAAATATAAAGTTTTCCAAAAATAGACATGGGACGCAAAAGATATGCATGCCGGAGTCAAAAAGAGGACTTCGAACTTTAACTGAAAAAACAAGCAATAAAAAAGCATCAAAACCAAAAAATACCTGCACCAAAATCTCCGTCTTGGAACCAGCTTTCCGGCGCTTCTTTTGGATCGGAAAAATACCTCCGTATGCAAGAGTTATGGCCAAAAAACCACAAGTAGGTCCAAAAGCAATCGGGAGAGGTGCATGCAAGGGCTGATGCAGTGCTGACGTCAGCAAGTCAGGCGATTAAATTTGACGGCTTGGAGGCCATCGCCGCAGAAAAGAGGTGCCACGTGGCAGTGCTTATGTGGCAGGGGTGACGTGGCGGGTCCACGTGGCAAGGTGCCACGTGGCGCCCATGCCACGTGTCACCCCCGCAGTGGCCTACTCGGCTGACGGGCTGCAGAGTTGGCACTGACTGGAGGCGGAGCTGTCGGGCGGCGGAACTGGGAGGAGACCGGGCGTTGGTGGAGCGCAGACTGAGAAGTGGAGAGGCGCCGCCGGCAGAGGGTGGCGGCCAGGAGGCGGCCGGGCCGCAGTGGTTCGCGGGCGGCGCTGCCTGCTGCGGCCGCTGCGGGCGGCGCGCGGGTGGCGCAGTGGTGGCCCCGTGGTGGCGCGGCGGCGGTGCGCCCGTTAACCCTTTTTAAAAAAAAAAATTTACACCCTGCGTCCGTACGATCCGTACGACAACGACCCTGGAGGCCTCAAAAATTCACCAAAATTGCCCTGTCTCCAAAAACGACAAGTTTTATATGAATCCTGACTGCAAACGGCCTTCTGGATCCAATGGTGATGTCCGTTTGGGTTGAAAGTGCTCCAAAAATTTCTGATCCCTTGATTTGAAAAAAAAATGCACAAACAAACTAGGGTTTGTGACTTCAAATCACGGCTTCAAAATTTCTTCAACGAAGCTGCAGCAGGAAGGCTCTGATACCATGTAGGAGTTGAGGAAAGCCAACTCCGAAGACGCCAAGATCACCTGCATGCGAACCTGTCAAAGAGAAGCCATAGAATGGGAGGAGCATGGAGCACGGGCAAAAACTCTAAACGAACATGAGAGCCATCATAATGCAAACACAAGAAGAAATGTATTTACAATAAGAAATGATATGATGATTATATTACAATGAGAGAGAGCCCGAATATAAAGAGCTCCAGGAAGCTTGTAGAACAAGCTGGAAGGAGGTAGAGGACAAAAATGACAACTCAGCACATATCCACAAAAAATGGAATATGCTAAAAAAGGAGAAAACTCTCGAGTTGTCAACAACTAACCACTACATGCATTAAATATGAAATATTAAATAAATGCATGACCTAAGTAAGCTTAAGCAATAGAATAAATAATTAAATATTAATTATTTACTCTAACAATTACTAGCAGGAACTATGCCAACTGTCGACTCACCAACATCACACATGATCTTTGATACATCTCTAGTCTCTGTGCCTTCAGTACTAGATGCCACCACCATGTCAGGTATACAACAATCTGCTACAATACCCAACTCAACTAAACCTGACTCTAGTGGGAATGAACCTGATATTCCAATGTTAGTATCAAGAATGGATGCATCCCCATCTCCACTGTCTTTGAAAATCTCGTCCATGGACATCCTCGGATCACCAAACACCACTGCTTGTGACTGTATAGAATCAGGCGAAGACTGTAGTCGCTCTAACTCCATGGTCACCTTAGCCAAATGAAATTGTGACTCCTTGAAAGCCAACTGAGTACTCTCAAGAATCTCAGAAGTCACCACAAGCTGCTCAGTAAGCTCACTCACCTCATCTTCCTTGGCCAACAATGCATCATATGTTGTACTGCCCCACTTCATAAGATAATCTCTGTCAGCTACCAACTGCATATAATCCTGTCTCAGAATCTGGATAGCCTCCCATAAAGAGTGGATCTCTATCAAGGAAAGATAACTACCTTCCTGCTCATCACTAGTAGGAGAACCCCATCCATAAACTGCTAACAACTGACGAGCAGCATCAAAATGCTGGCAAGCGATAACAATGTCTCGGTCACTAACTCTTAATTGATTAGGCACATGATGGCACTGGCTTGACTGTCTCCTACAATCCTCCTCTGATGCACTGTCTAAAGGAGTATCCTCAAAGTCACTAGTCTCTAGAGTATTACAATCCATACCCTGTGAATTAAATCTAAAGCTCATATCAACATACGAAGTATCAAAAACATTAGCACTGCTGTCCAACTCCTCTGTACCCAAGGAAACTAAGTCTTCAAAACTGCCCACTACATCCTCCTGGATGTCATCAATGCCAATATGATCCTGGGACTCATCTGTACACACTACCAAATATGAAATATCATCAACACATTCCAACAAGTATGGTCGACTAGATATATGAACAAAGCCCAACATCAGTGTATAAAAACTAATACAAACATCGGATAAGCTCCTGGCACAAGAAAAGACAACACCGTGCAATCTGCTAATCAAATCCATGGTAGCACCCAAACAATCACTGCTACCAAAAAGTGTTAATGATTTATAGTCAACTGAACCCCAAATGCCAATATAAGAATCTCGAGTCCATATCTGTAAACTAGAATTAGCTGGTAACTCAAGCAAAATCCTGACTTGAGTAATATGACCAATACCAACTAACTCCACATACCTGTCATGATGAGATAATGTAGTGACAATACTGTCTTCACACACCTTCAGCTAGCGGGATAAATCATGTGAAGTACTACTAGCCTCAACCTCATGTGACGAAGCATCTAACTGTGCCTAGTACTCTCTCTCAAAAAAGTCATGAATGCTCAATGTCTGCTCATCTACACCAGGTATCTCACCATCATGCACAACAACAACCTCATAATCATCATCCTTGAGGTCAAATCTATCTATCACTCTTTGACTAAAATCATCAAATGTAGTTACCTGATCATGACCTTGAGTAGTCATTCCATGATACCACCAATCATAGGCTGCATCTTCCAAGTGTAGACTTGCAATTTGAACAAAATCACTCTCCTTCATGGGGTTAAGTGTGAAGAAGGTCTGTAATTTTTGTAGCCATGCTCTAGCTGAAATTTTATTTGTTCCATCAAAAGTAGGTGCTATAAACTTGCTTATTTTATTTTTGAGCTCTCTTCCACTTATGTCATGCTCCTTTCTGTATTCTTTCTTGGGCATCAAAGTGTTCATCATATCCACATATTCTCTAAAAGGAACTGAACTACGAAAGTCATCATCTAAGCCATTATAAGTAGCTCTTAATGTAATCAAGTTACCTGTAACCTCTTCCATAGGATTAATGGCTGGATTTGGTACTGGTGGCTCATCTGCAGGCAAGAAAATAGTTTTGGTTGATTTAGATGGTGTGGATTTCAGATTTCTTGGCTCCTCTAAAGTGCTCCCTTTCTCATTAATAGATGCAACTCCTTGTAGTTTTTCTGTCAGTATTCGCAAAGCCTCTCTAGTTTCTGCCAAACTATCCACTGTTTGCTTCTGAGTGTTTTGGATGTCTTGGAAGAATTTATTTGCCATCTCATCTGGATCAGCCATACTTTTCCCTTCCTTGGATTTTTTACTTTTACTTTCAACTGGAGGTTTGATCAAAATTTCTTTATTCTTTTCTCGCTGCAAATATCCTTTTTCTCTTTCACTTAGTTGCATGCAACCATAAATTTTGACATGCAGCTGATTCGAAGCAACATGCAACCACCAAATTCACCAAGAACTAACTTGAAAATGATTAGAAGTAGAATGTAACCATAAATTTCAACATGCATCTGATTAGAAGAAACATGCAACCATAAATTATGACATGCAAAATCTGGGTAGTTGTCAAAACTGACATGCAAGATCTGGGCAGTTGTCAAAACTGACCTGCAACTTCTACAAACCCTCAGGCTGGCAAGATCATGGCTCTGATACCACTGAAATGTCCCTTTTCTGATTTTTCATGATATTTCCAACCTCTAATCAGATCTTTAAAATCAAACAGCTAATATCCCAAAGATCCACCAAATTCCTCAAGAAACCCCAAATCGGGTATGTTGAAAATAGTGCTAAAAGCTTCACAACTTCACAAATTATTAATGAATCTGAAAATGGAAATTTTTACAGAACTTTCAGAAGCATAACAGCCTACAAATTTACATTTCCAGATCCGTATAGCCTTTACACAACAGCTCGAAAATGTAGGACCAAAACTATGCTCATCGGGCTCCCGAAATAGCACAAAATATGCCCGGAAACACCACAAGAACACTAATAATCTATCTCAAAATTTTAATCACGTCCCAATATTTATATTCAGATCTATTTTAACAGCTTAAAGTATAAAATACAGCAGCAACCAAAACTAATATGAAATACTCAACCGGAAACACCAAACTCTTACAAAAATACACCCGGAAACTCACAAATCTGCACTGTTCAGCACAAAGGCAAACTCTGTATGAGCATGCACATGGAATGGCTTCAAACTCCCATTCTTAGCCTTCCTAGAAACCTGCAAACTCCCGTTCTTGGGTCTCCCTGGAAACCTGCAAACTCTCGTTCTTGGGTCTCTTTCTCCACAGGTTTGGCAGCCTCTGAAGAATAACAAAGAATGAGCCAAAAATCAAGTTCTGGAATGAGCCCAAAATGCCTCCAAAACCCCTTAAAAGAGGGCATAACTGTAACTCACGTCCAAGAGAGGTTAATGAAACATATTTTAATAATAATTTTCATTTATTAGTCCAACGGTTTCCAAAGATTAACCCCCTTTTTCCAAAACTTCACTTTCTTGGGCCTGCCTGCCTTAGCAAAGATTATTATTTTTTAATTATTTGAAAAGGGGACATGAAAAACTATATGCCAATGTTGGTGTGCAAGATTAATACAATTCATGATAGAAGTATCCAACTAAATAACAAAGGCCTCATAAAGTGAATCTTCTAAGAATAAATTATAGGAGTAAGAAGTGATATACACCAAGCACAAAGGTATACATTCATGGAGCAAGGTCGCATACAATCTAGAAGAATTTGAGCATGTTTAAACACTTGTCTTTCCCTTGATGGTGCATTTGGTGGATAAATGGAAAAACAATTTTACATATTGTAAGATGATTTTTCCGGTCATGGAAGGTGGTAGTCAAGTAGATTTACATGGATTAGAGGATTTTCTTCTCACAAGTTGTGCACAAAGAACATATTGTCCCAATGAAATAAAGTCTTGCATTTCCTCACTGAATCTTTCAATAGAAAAATGTCTCTACCTGTAGAAATAGTAGTTAGAAACCTTAATGAACAAGAGATATAGAACAAATTATCCTTGAATATACAAATGGGAGAATAATAATAAGTTGTAGAATCTATTTAAAGCCACAATTGAAAGGTAAGCATGAGAGTCCTAGCCAAGAGAAATAGATGAAAAAATTGTATATATTTTTATTTTTATTTAATCGAGGAAAAAAGAGAAGTGCAAATTCAGCAAAATCATTATTAAAGTGAAACCTTTATATAGGAAGGTTCTTACAAAATTAATAAAATAATTGGATAACTACTCTAAAATAAGGAAATAGAATATATAAGGTCATTGTAACATGGCTAGAATATGCACAGAGTAGAGTCAAATCAAAAGGGAGACAGTGGTAGAAAAGAGACTAGAGACTCCATAATGGCCATTTTGGCCATGCTTATATATGAAGTTCAATGTAGAAACCAAGTTAAGAAACCAAGGCATAAAACATAATAAAAGAAACTATTATTAATCCAAAATGGCATCCCAAACTAAGAATAGATTGTACTAACTAAGTTTCAACAGTGACCAATGAAGCTGGGTTGTAAAGAAAAAATGAGATATGCATCAAATATGACCTGATAGACTCATTTGCATAGAGGTATGAGGCTTGAGCTTTAATTCTCAACTTTAAGATCAATCTAGCCTCTACATTTTTTTCGATGCTTAGCCATCTTAGCTCGTAATGCCCAAACCTAGCAACCTGGTCACTGCTAAGGAAGGGAATAGTGCTACTAGAGGATAGTAAAACCAAAGGTCATAGTTTTAAAATATCCTTTAAAAAGTATAGTTACATGAAAAATATAAACTATAGAATCTTGTGTTTACTTTTTCAAATAGCCTATTCCTAGCAAGTAGCTTTCTAATGTAATTGGGATCATTGTAACTCATAATGCCCAAACCCAGCAACCTAATCACTACCAAGGAGGGGAATAGCGCTACTAGATGATAGTAAAACTAGAGGATATGGTTTTAAAATATCCTTTGAAAAATATAGTTACATGAAAAATATAAACTATAGAATATTGTGTTCACTTTTTCAAATAGCCTATTCCTAGCAAGTAGCTTTCTAATGTAATTGGGATCATCTTAGCTCATAATGCCCAAACCCAGCAACCCAGTCATTGACAAGGAGGGGAATAGTGCTACTAAAGGATAGTAAAACTAGAGGACATAGTTTTAAAATAAACTTTGAAAAGTACAATTACATGAAAAATATAAACTATAGAATCTTGTGCTCACTTTTTCAAATAGCCTATTCCTAGCAAGTAGCTTTCCAATGTAATTGGGATCATCTTAGGTCATAATGCCCAAACCCAACAACCTAGTCATTACCAAGCAGGGGAATAGCAGTACTAGAAGATGGTAAAACCAGAGGGTCCACAGTTTAAAAATATCCTTTGAAAAGTATAGTTACGTGAAAAATATAAACTATAGAATCTTGTGTTCACTTTTTCAAATAGCCTATTCCTAGCAAGTAGCTTGCCAATGTAATTGGGGTCATCTTAGCTCATAATGCCCAAACCCAGCAACCCGATCACTACCAAGGAGGGGATAGTGCTACTAGAGGATAGTAAAACCAGATGACATAGTTTTAAGATATCCTTTGAAAAGTGCAGTTACGTGAAAATATAAACTATAGAATATTGTGTTCACCTTTTCAAATTGCCTATTCCTAGCAAGTAGCTTTCCAATGTAATTGGGATATTAGAAATCTAAATTTATGTGCCCAAATTTGAATAATAATATTAAAATATTTGAATAAAAATAAATATGATTCATATAACTGGTAAATCAATAAGATTTGGTCTGTATCAAGATACTTATGTATTGTAGCTCCTTCTAAAATATTTTGGAGATGTGAGGTTAATAGTTAGAAAAGTTTCAAAGTAACTAGAATTTGAAAGGAAAGCCACATCTAATAAAACATAGAAGGCAGGAAGAAAATTTTAACCTTTATGAAATTAAATAATATAATTTTTGAGACATGTATAATCAATATTTTTATAGAAAATTATGGATATCCCCAATTAATGGGTGGTTCTCTAGTTGGAGGAGATCAGAGACAAAAGACATGCAAGTTAATCTTTATCTTTGTTTTTTGTTTTTTGTTTAATTGATTTTAGTTTTTACAACATTTAATATGTTTGTTGTTAAATTCTTTATATTGATCAAAATATTTTTCCTCTTATACATAAAATTATTTAGAAATAACTATTTATTATTTATTATTTTTTGTTTAATTGATTTTAGGTTTGACAATATTCAATGTGTTTATTGTTAAATTCTTTATATTGATCAAAATATGTTTCCTCTTAAGTATAAAAATATTTTTAAAAAACCAATCATTTGATTAATAACAACATAAACATCACCAAGCTCTTTTTTTTTATAATTCTATCTATTATAATAATATCTTTTTGCCAATTTTTTTAAAAATGGTTGAAGCCTAGATTAATTATTTTTATTTCTTGTAATTAATTATTTTTCTGTGTTAAGGGAATTCAAACCCAAGACCTCCCACATGAAAGGCTCACAAGTTACCATTGTGTTGTAGGCTCTTGCCTTCTTTCTGCCAATTATGATAAAGCAAATAACATGTTGTGTTTATTGTTCATGATATCCAAATAAATCTTTTTAAAAAAGTAATACCAATATATATTTTTAATATGGTGAGTTTTTAAAATCATATTTTCATAGATAAATAAATATATTTATGATATCTATAGTGGCATACCTGTCTCTTTTTAGGGAAACAAGTGGGTAAATACAATTTTAGCCATCTATACTAATAAAGGTATCTTTAGATTAAATTCATCAATTTTATTATCATTCTTAATATAGTGTTTGGATTCAATGTGAGAGACTCAAGTCCCTCAAATTAAGACAAACATTTATTAAGCATATATTAGAATCATAATACATCAAATTTGTCTAAACATTAAATAAGTATACATTACAATCACAAATAATTAATCTATTAATTATGAAATAAGCATACATTACAATCATGAGTAGTTTAAACATAAGAAAATTAATTTCATTAAAGTCACCCAAACATTAGAATCACAAATAATTTCAAGTACTTGAAATTCATCTAGGCACACATTAGAATTACAAGTAGTTCATCCTTGAGAGAATGGAGTCCATCAAAATCACTAAGAATTCACAGATAAGATAATCAAATCCATCAAATTCACCCTAAGAATTAAAGTAATGTTGCTCTTAAATTTTGAATATTTAAGATTAAAACCCAAACAATTTAAGGTTTGTAGGTATTATTTACCCTAACCCTAGTTGGAAATCAACAAAGCAACATATTATTTGAATTTAGAACGGTAAGCACTACTTGATTTTGGAGGTACTAACATTATTGTTAGTTGATTTTCCAAAACATCACACATGCATTTTCTCTAGTGCTTTACAAAATGAGAATCAACTCATTGGATTTTGATCTACAATTTACAAGGGAAGCTAATTCATTTCACTAAGAAGTCGAGAAATAAGTCTAGATGTTGTAGAAGAAAATAGTGATTCCAATGTGAGGAGAAGTAATAGAGAGAGAGGATCATATGGAGGAATATATGGATGAAAAAGAAGTGATTGCAATGGGAGAAGAAGTAGGAGTAAGAGAGGAAAAGAATAATAGTTTCAAAGCGATGGAGAAAGAGATGGAGAGGGAGAGAGTGAGAGGAAGAGAAGTAGGAACATATGAGGAAAAGAATAAAATTGGTTCAAAGATTTGAAGAGGGGGAGAGTAACAAGAGAAGAAGCAACTGTGGTGGTGGAGATGATAAAAGGGGGATAATAAGGGGCTCAAGACAGACACTGGGAAATGCATGAATATCAAAGACCATTATGTGTTTGTCTACCTCAACCCTTTATTTTGATCATGCAATGGTTCTCTTGTCTTTTATCACCACCTGGACAGACTCGCCCAACATTTCTTTTGGGCCGCTATACTGAAGATTACTGGGATGATGATGACACTACTCTCAATTAGTTCTTCCAAATGGGATTTTCTCTATTTTTATCATTTCAATTAGATGATCTCATAATTAGTTTTGTTTTCGAAAATGCTTTTTGATAAGAGTTCATTAGTTCAGGATCAATTGTAAGGTCTGTATAGAGCAAATATTTTGTATGAGATGAACATCATTCAAATCAACTAGTAGTTTTTGATGTGGGTTTGTCTATTCAGATTAATTGTAAGTTTTGTATTGAGCAACCACTTTGTTAGAGGTAAAATTTATTTAAATCAAACAGTGGTAAAGGTTTTTCAATGCATTTTTTTTTATATTTTTCTTCTAAATATTTAGTATTCAATGGGTTTTGCTTGGTTCCTATCTATTTCAGTATTGGGAGAATGGCTAAGTGTTTGAATTAGATAAAGCATGACATGAAAATTGCAGATTGGGGTTTTCATAGTAAATCCCTGGGAGAGGTAGTAGTGTCAAAATTAGATACAAAAAGCGTAAAACATATGTGATATTTTAGGGTAAATTGCAATAGGACATTTGGAAGAGATGCTTCAAACTATAAAGAAGAAGAGTAATTTTTAGGCTGTAAAGAAGAAGAGTAATTTCTAGGCTGACTTGAATTTGTATACAACTTTGAAAGAAATCATGCCCCTTATAAATAGATTTATGGCTTCAAACATCTGCAACTGAAATTGTTATACGAAAAATACTCTAGAAGGATTTCTTCATTGGCATAAATGAAGTAACAAATAAAATCAATTATTTTAACGTGGGATGTTTGTGAAAGAGATTAAAAGTTGAAAACCAAATGCTTCATAGAAAATAAAATGGTTTGAAAATAAGACAGTTCATTAAAATCATTTGTAAACATATAAAATAGAGGACAAATTTGAACTATAAATAGCAATTACAATCACTCTTGGCTATATATGTAAAATCTTAGGAAGTATTTTGACAAGTTCTATTGAAAATTTTGAATTATAATAAAAATTTAAGCAAAATCAGCAAGAACATTAAAATATATGAGATTTGAATAAAGTATAATTGGCAATCATAAAAATAGAAATGGTAATTAAGTAGAAATTCCAAGCAATAATATGTTGATTATGGAAGAAAGATTCAAAGTAGAATTGGTAATCACCTACAAGTTGTAATTGATGCTTTTAGTTCGCCATAATGACACCCTTCTATCAACGATGCCAATGGGAATTGTTGTAAAAATATTCAAAATCCCTACTATAACATAAGTATTAATGAATAACATGGAATCAATCCAATCTTTTCACATACACTGCCACTTTCAAAGCCTCTAGAACATGTGTAAGAATAGCAAAGATACGTGGATTGTGAAGTCATTGTCAATGATATATTGTGGTGTGTTTATAGTGTGCCAATTGTCAATATTTTGAGTAATCTTGCTTTTTTCCTGATTTCTTGAAGGTAAAAGAAAAAGACCGCCAAGAAAAAAAGCCTCAATCAATGGAAAAAGATAAATAAAGTAGAAATTGCAGCTTAATAGAAATTATTACAAACTATAGGATAAGTAGTTGTTGTTGCGATTCCCTAGAGTTGAATTAATATAAAAAATGCATTTGAAAACTTTAGTCTCTTGCCTTAATGGTAGGGACTAATAATATTTGCAAGCAATATGTAGGTTGAGACATTGATGTAACTATACTATTTCTAAAAGAATATATTTTAGTCAATTCATTAATTACCAATAACCATTCTCACATTTTATAATTCAATCAACACATCATAATTTAAATCAATTCAAATGTATATAATAAGGTTTTAATTTAATTTAATTTAATTATTATTATTATCAACTATATGAATTAAATTAGTTGTAACTAGTCTAATATTGTTAACTATACTTTAATCATTTTTAATATCACAAATTTTATTGGATCAAACAAAACTAATATATGGCAAACACGTGTCAGCACTTGTTACCTTCTATTATTAATTATCATTAACTTTTGCTATATCGTTGCATTATTTATTTATTTATTGTCGTCATTATTAGTGATTTAGTTTAATATAATAATTAATAAATCTATTTATCTTGTCATTAGCTAACTTATTAATCAATCTAACAACTTATTGGCTAATAAACTAATTTTATTTTTTTATAAGCTTAGAATGATAGAACAACATATTTTTTAATCAACTCATCTATTTTGTGATATTGTTATCAATTCAGTTCCATTGTATTTTGAGTCAAACTTATTGACCCAAAATACTAAACCATTGAGTTGAGTCATAATAGCAATATCACAATTAGACTTGTTGTGGAAAATATCTCCTACTTATCAACTCATCTACCTTTTCAAATTATTTTTTAATCTTTGATCAATTCTCTATTTTGTCTATACAATATTTCAAATCTCTAAATTCATTCTTTTATACATTATTCACCAAATCTTAATAAAATAACTCTTATCATTTTCCCCTTTTAAATGTGTTAGTGTTTGTTATTATCACTCTCATATTGTCAATCTTTAGCAAGTAGCTTCATCCTAGTAATCTAGGATTTGTAGTTGAATTGGAATCACATTTAGATGTGTGATGTAATTATTATTTTATATTTCAAGTTGTAATTGCTTCCAATAGTTGGTAGGGCTAATTTATTGACCACAAGTTTGATTCATGATACAAGTAATATATTTAAAAGTTGAGTTTGCTCCTTGTAAAATAAATATTTGTTAAATAGTGATGAGCAACTAATTTGTTAGTAAAAAACTATATATTAATTAATTGATTTTGATATTGATATTTAAATTTCTTATAGCATAGTTAAAATTGAGTTTATTAAAGTTAGAATTGTAATAATTTTAGCTTTTGATTGAAATAATGTCTCGTGTCAATTAATAAGTTAAAAAAAATAATGTGCACATAATATTATTATTTAACAAAGGAAAAAACCTGCAATTTTCCTCGGTTGCCATTTCTGTGAATTTTGAATCATCGTTCTCCCAGCATGTTATTTGTCCGACGACGTCAACGATTAAGAAGACATCACTAATAGCCAAATGATTTCTCTGAAAAGAAGCGAACAATATCTCTACTCGCGTTAAAAGACTGAATAACCAATTGTAGAAATGAAGGCCACTGAGGGGAATATTAGATGGTCACCAACTTTTGATAACAATTGCGTACAATCACAAGCAATGTTGAAGGAAATTATGGATTAAGATAAGAATAAAGATCGCACTGTGTACTAATAACCTGGAAAAAGAAGATTTCAATCAGTGAACAAAGGCATAATCATTATCAGCAAACAAAGGCGAAATCATTATCAGAGAGCGAAGGTAGGATAACAATAGCGAATGAATTTATATGAAACTTTCGCAAAAGAATATCGTTGCAACCCGAGGAAAAGAAAAGTAATAGTAACAAAAAAGGACAACTCCCATGACACTTGATCTGCATCTAACTCTCTAGATATTACAAGTGATTTGAGCACTTTTAGGGCAGACATCCATGCACATATTTCCTCCTGCATTGTGCCTTCTTTTTCCTTGAATAACACTATGTGGTCTACCATTTTATATGCTTGCTAGTTTCCCGAGCGACTTAACCAGCACACTGAAAGCTTTGAATAATAGTGGCTTCTACTGAGCCCAGCCACTATTAGCCAATAGCCTAACCCCAATGCATAACAGTGGTCCCAAGATATTGGCTAAGATTGTTGGGCCCACTAGAAGCCACTATTATTCAACACTTCCAACATGTGGTTGGGCCCACTAGAAGCCACTATTATTCAACACTTCCAATGTGTCAGTTAAACCCAGCCCTAATTTCCTTTGGAATTAGAATCTTGTCTTTTGGTTAATTGGTAGCTATTATTTCGAAGGATCTACAAGGCAAGGAGAGAGAACATCTACCTATCTACTAATCTGATTGAGAAGAGTGAACATCTACGAATATTTATAGAAGAAATAAGATATAGTATAATTTTTTGCAAAATACATTGAATCTCTGCAATACAAATGCTCACAATTGGCAATCAAACGAGGTTCGCTATAGTAGCACAGGCATCCTTTATTTGGCATCAAACTAAATTGAGAAGAGGTGGTGAGTAAAGAAGATCAATGAATACATACAATAAAAATATCACCTTCATGATCTTTAGCTAATTGCTAACTCGTGAATGTAATAAGAAATAAATCACCCTCAATCCAAAAAAGGAAAATGGTGCAACAATCTTGAAATCGTCTCAATACTTTAATAAAATGAAATATGCTAAATTGCCCACCTTATCAAACAAATTCAAAGCTCTCCAAATAATTGATGACACTGACTAGAATATTAAAACAAACAAACTTCTTCAGCCCTCTATTTGTAAAACTACCCTAGCCCAAAAGGAAGCGGAAGACAATGCAGTAAAGAAGCAAATCAATTTCTTTGCTAAAACTAAATATTCAAAGCAAGACTAGGAAAAGAATCCAAAAGATAATCCTTCAAGACCTCTGATTGGGCAAAATAAAAGATAGGAATCATTTCATATAAACAAAAAAATTCAATGGGAATCTCCTAATCATCAACACCAAATACACAACAAATAATGTGACAAAAAAATTCAATGGGAATCTCCTAATCATCAACAACAAATACACAACAAAGAATGTAGGTTCAAGTGTGAGGAATAAGGCATTTTCTCATTTTGGAATGGGCCTAAAATGAAGAATTCTAAACTAACAAAATGTTTGGAAAGCTTATGCAGACAATAGGTACAAATATATCCTTTGTGTCTAATCATTTGGCCTATTTGCATTGTAGTAGTAAGGATATTAGAGATAGTTTTCTTTTAGGTCCTCTTTCCTTTTATAAAGGGTTTATCGTCAAATTTATAAAATGGTCCCCTAACTTTGATGAGGATTTCGTCAAAAACCATAACATACCTACTTGGGTGGTAATTAAATTCATACCAATAGAGAACTACTAAAATCCAAATTCTTGAACATATAGGATCCACAATTAGAGAATTTTGTAGCATTGATGCTAATTATAAAAGAGCAAATGATGTTAAGATTTTACTTTATATTAAATTAGATCATGATGATTTTCAACCCATAAAAATTATTACTAACAAGTCCATATATAACATTCAAATAGTGGAATTTAAATGTCATATACAAGACATAGTGCTAATAGAAAGGAATGGTGATAATGCAAGATTCAAATATATAGACAAAACATCAAATATTAAATTAGATCTCCCAGATCCTCCCAACAAAAATCAGGATAAGATAACACGTATCTAAGGAAGTATGCAATTTCAACCTTCTGATAATCCTACAATACTAAATCAGAACAACATAGGCAAGACAAGATCAAGGTTGGCAAGTGAAATATGTTTCTCGAAAGAAGTGCTTGAAGGAGAAATAGTGGAAGCAACAGAGGAAGAGCATTATGATAGCTTACTCAAACCTTATAATCTAAAGACAAAATCTGAAGAGGGAGATCAAGAAGACCTCAAAAATGTCACAACAACAACAACAAAGGAAAATCCTAGTGATAATGGATTGAGAAAGATGGAATCACTGGCTTGGAAGACAATATCAATAAACTTCAACAGTATGACCAATGTAGAAGTCAACAATTACTCATTAAAGACATTAAAGGAAATCTAAACCTTTATAAAATCCTGACCAAGGATTTAATTCTCATTCAAAATGATTTGACAGATCAAATAGTTCTATGGGAGGAAGCACATAGAGAGCATCTATTAGTTCATTTGCATATAACATCAATGGAGAACATGCCCATTCAAAATAGATTATTTAAATATTGAACATTTTTAATCCAAAGATAGTATTATATATCAAAGTAAAGAAATTATTAATAATATGGCTTCTTCCAAGCTTGGGGATCATAGGGGAAAAGATTCCAAAATAACATATTATATCACAAATACGTTGGAAAATAATATTGTGATACTCCAAGCTAAACACAACTCCGACATGGTTTCAAAATCTCTTTTGGATGAATATAACTTAGATAAGAAAGGCTTCTTTAAGGAATTCAATTTTGAATCAGAAGATGAAAAGAGCAAAGAAGTGATAAAGGAGAAACTTTGGTTAGTTGAAAGAATTATGGAATTCGATAAGGAGAAAATTGAAGGTGATGATTTAGAGGATAATATAGTAAAACTAAATTCAATAGAGACCAAGGAATATAGTGTATCAATCTCAGATAAAAACACAGTCTCAGACATTCAAGTAGGACTGGGGGAAGATAAACATCCATATATAATAACAATAAAAGTGTATTTAATAAAGTATCTATTCCACCCTTCTGGGAAAAAAATAGAAAAAAGAGTAGGAGCTTGCAAAAATATTCCAATTGAAGTACAAATATTTTTAAGAGACTCTAAATTGATAAATCAAAAAGAGTTTCTAGATAAATAGAAGTTGGGTATAATCTAGATAGAAATAAAGTAGGGAAAATCTAAAATTGGGAAGAGTGTGTGATCTAGCAAATAGAAGTATTTTGACAAGATGTGGACAAAAAAATGGAGTAAATAGTAAAATTATAAAAATAATAGGTAGAGGTATGGATGCGGATGATAGAGGAATTGGTAACAAAATTATGAAAGAATTAGAAAAAGAACATTCAGATAAAGAGGAAGATGAATCTATTGCTACAAGTGTGCAGAAGGCTAGTAAAAATCTAGACAATGTTGGTATTGTAGCGAATTTGCAAGGCTTAGAACCACTAAAATGTGGAACAAAAAGAAAAAAAAGAGAGGAAGGAAATCATTTGTTGAACTTAGAGTAGCTACAGGTCTGGTTGGAAACCATAAAAAAAATGATCTTTTGAATGCAAGGAAGGGGAAGTTCCTTCCCACAAAGCCATGAAACTAACAACATGAAATATTAGGGGCCTAAATGCCACTGACAAGAAGCACTCACTTAAGAATAATTTAACATTATTTGAATTAGATATAGTATTATTACAAGAATTGAAAATTAACAAAGAAGAAGGTGAAAATTTAAGAAGAAAACTAGGTTCTTAGAAAACAAAACTAGTTGATTCAGCAGGGGCCTTGGGAGGGATTGGTATTATATGGGATCCAAGAAGGTCATATTTCACTCCACTTGTATCCAATAATAATTGGATGGGGGGAGAGTAAAAGGCTTCAAAAGAAAAATTCAATTCTTACTTATTAATGTGTATGGGCCAACTCCAACAATGAATTAAATTTGGATTGAGATTAGCAAATATTTAGAGATAAATCCACAAGAAAATGTTTTCATTGGGGAGATTTTAATAGCAATTCTAGATTCAAGAGAAAAATTAGGTGGATCAATAACCATTAATTAGGTTATGTCAGATTTCAAAGCATGGTTCATAAAAGACAACCTCTTGTCATTCCAACATTTAATGAGGTCTTCACATGGAATAATAGATGAACTAACTCTTGTAATATAGCAAAAAGATTGGGCATATTTATATTTAAAGGATATAAATAATATCTTTTAATCACCCTTTCAATACAATCATTCTCCCAAATGCATGATTTGATCACTATCGGGTTAGATTGGAAATAGGTGAATCACAAAAACCATCAAGAAATCAATTAAGTGTGAAAAATGTGGTTTCTAGATAAAGAATTTTCTAATAGCATATACCAATGGTCGCATGAAGATAAATTTAAAGGATCAAGGATGTTTTATTTCATGGCCAATTTGAAATCATTAAAAGAAAAAATAAAATAGATGGAATAAATATCATTTTAATAATATCTTTAAAAAAATAGAGAATGAAGAAGAATTGGAAGACTTAAACGAAGAAATCATTAGGGAATTAATGGATGATGAAAAATATATCAAATAAAAAGAACTTATAGCTAAACAAGAAAGCATCCTAGCAAAAGAATAAATATTCTTGAAAAAAAAATCAAGAGAAACACGGTTGTTAGAAGGTGATAAAAATACAAAAATAAATCATAATAGTACTATTAATAGGAGAAATATTAATAGAATAAAAAAAATCAAGGATAACTTCGGAAGGGTAATTGAAAACTTAAACGAGATAGTGGAAACCTTTGTGAATTACTAGATAGATCTCCTTAATAATTTCAAATCATCGAACTTAATTGCTCATAATAAGATGTAAGGATCTATTCATAAAATAATAATAGTAGAAGATAATTAAAACTTAAATAAGAAATTTACTAAAGAAGAAATTAAGGATTCTCTTTTTCAACCTTATCCTAATAAATGTCTGGGCCCTTATGCATTTCAAGCCTTTTTCTTTCAAAAATATTGGGAGATTCTAGGAGGCGATCTTTAGAAGGCTGTTGAGGCAACTAAGAATTTTGGATCCCTTCTAACTAAAATTAATAATATATTCCTAGCTTTAATTCTAATGAAAACTGAATATTTGGATCTAGGAGATTTTAGGCCTATAGGCATGTGTAACAAAATCTACAAAATACTCTAAAAAACACTAGCCAACAGACTTTAAAAAGTACTACCAAAGCTCATTTGAGCGGAAAAGAAAATTTTTGTTCCTAATAGGTCAATTTTCCATGGTATTATTGTAATTCAAGAATTAATCCATTCCATACAAATTTACAAGGAATATTGTATGTTAATGAAGTTATATATCCAAAAAGCCTACAATAAAGTGGATTGGAGATTCTTATATAAAATAATCAAAGCTTTTGGATTCTCTCATTGATGATCAACTTAATATATAATTGTATTTAGACACCTAAAATTTCCCTCCTCATAAATGGTACCCCTAAAGGTTTTTTTAGCATTTCTAGAGGACTAAGACAAGTGGATCCTATATCACCTTTTCTCTTAATTGTTATGGAAGAAGATTTTGGAAGAACTATAATAAAGGCTCAATCCAAAAGGAAAATCATTTTAACCAAGGAGGTCCTTAAAATAAAAATATTGATTTAATTCTTTAGAATAACTAGAGGGGGGTGTGTGAATCAGTTATCTAAGGTCCAAATGTACAAATAAAGGTTTTCAATCCTTAACTAATTCATATCCATAAAACCATATCATGCATTCATCCATTAGATCATCCAATATCTTAACTTAGTGGGTCACTATCCTAAGTCAAAATAACTTTGCAGAAATGTAAACATGAAATACTAAAAACTCATTCACACAATTTGACACAAGGATTTTATGTGAAAACCCAATTTTGGAAAATCGCCAGTAACATGCTACCCAATTTAACCCTTCTGAAGTGATACCATGTTAAAGGTTACAATACACACTGTTAAATGTGACCTGGTTAAAAGATTTCAATCACCCTATAAGGAGTGAGCCTTGTTAGATGACTTTAAAACATTCCATTAGAATATCACTTGGTTAAAGGATTTACAAATGACTGTTAGGTCAACCTTAATCCAAAGGATTTACCTAGACTGATACACTTGTTAGAAAGTAACAACAGGACTTGATTTGATAATAAAATACAATTCACTTGCAAATGATAGATCTTTGGTTCAGTCCTCCATTTTGCTTGGCATTCATACTCTTCATCTTTGATAGCTTGTTTAGCCTTCAAGCATTCAACCTCTTAAGTCTTCTTTCTTTGTATGCCAATTACAATCTCTTCTATTCGACCACCATATGAAGCAACAACCTAGACTTCTTGTCTTCCTTAGGTTTTCACACATGACAACCTTTGCTTCTAGCTTGCTATCTCTATAAATGGAGAATTTAGATATTTTTCCATTTTACCATAATTGTTCATTTTAGGGTTAGATAAGATTTAATGAATCTACCCACTTTACCCTCTAGAAACTTATTCTACAATTTTCGTTGAGTTCACCTCAAAATGGTTCATCTTGAATTTTGTGCCAACAACTCATCATAATTATTTTCCACACACTTCATTAATTCAAGAAATCAAATTACTTAGCTTAGATTCATCAAATTTTTGATTTAACACTTTTTGATATCACTCGACATCTACATTTTTTCATTCAACAATTACAGTCTTCTGATGCTCAACCAACACTGGGTTGCTTGGCACCAACTACATCTTCTTAGCTCGGTCACTACTATCATTTTCCTAATGCTCAACAATTACTAAATTTTACTGATGCTCAACATATACTAACTTTCTACTCTGCTTGAGCTAGAATTTGCTCACACTATTTGCTCGGCCAGGCTTGGCAGACACTTTTTATGAAAGACACTTCTTCCTATCTTAGCTAAAGTAACCATTTACTTTAACATTAAGTAGATCAACAATACATAATATCATCAATGTCTTACTTGGTCTTAGTGCTCCTTTTATACACTAAATAACTCAACCTTTCTCTAGGTTCTCTTGTTATCTTTTCTTTTCAAATTTGCTTCATCAATCAAACAAATGTTAGCATTCAAACCAAAAAGAAAATTTTTCACCAACAAGTAGCAGTTTTGACATCATTGACAAAATAATGATTGTTCTATGATAGGTTTTGCACTTCAAACAATCTCTTTTCAACAGTCTCCCTCTTTGGCATATATGGAAAACCAATACAAACAACAATACCAAAAAGAAAATGAATATCTTTGAAATTTCTCCCTCTATCAGTATATGTGCCTCTTTCTTTGTCTTTCCCTTAACCTTATATCTCCTTTGATCTCTCTCTACTAACTATCTCTCTCTTTCTTATATCTCCTTCTTTGACACCAATGCCAAAGACATGTCATCTTTCCATGCAGATACAATCAATTAAGGGTCTCCCTTTTTCACCTTGCATGTGACTGCAAATATTTTAATTTAGATCCTTCATTACTTTAGGTAGCTCCTAAAGTAAGATCCACTGCACCAAATTCTAAAATATGACATTCAACTTAGTTGATGCAAGGCACTACTCTTGCTTCTTCAGTAGCTTCAGACAGGGGTATCACCCCTAGTTTACTTCTAAGATATTCATGAGCATCCTTAGTTAATTTTTTTTGAATATATCAGCTATATGTTCTTTTGTATTCACATATTCCATTCTCACTTCTTTGTCTTGAACCAACTCTCTCAAGTAATGATACATGATTGCAATGTGCTTTATCTTTGTGTGCATCACAAGATTCTTTGATATGTTTATAAAAATTGTATTATCACAATAAAGTACTATAGGTTTAGTAATTTATTTCTTCATTCCTTTGAGTAGTTGTTTGATCCATACCACATTTGTACAATTTACTGTAGCAACCACATATTTAGGTTTAGTAGGAGATTGAGATATATAATTTTGTTTCTTACTGGTCCAGGTGACCAATCTCTTTCCTAAGAAAAATGCTCCACCACTTGTACTCTTTCTCTCATCAATGTTTACAGCCCAATCAACATATTTATAGGTTTTTAATTCAAACTTATATTATTCTTGTAGTATAGACCATAGTCTTCTGTTCCTTTCAAGTATCTCATGATTCTTTTAACAACCATCAAATGATTCTCCTTAGGATTAGCAGAAAACCTTACAACAATCCCAACAACTAATGCAATGTCGATCTGTTATATACTACATATTGCAATTTTCCAATCATAGACATGTACAATGTTTGATTTACTTCAATAGAATCATCATATTTGGATAGTTTGGGTCCTATCACCATAGGAGTACTAACATGTTTTGAACCTTCCATACGAAAATTTTTCAATATTTCCTTTACATACTTATACTGAGTGATGTAAATACCATATTTCATCTTATATATCTGCAAACCAACAAAGAACTTTATCTCTCCAAATATAGACATCTCAAATTCTTTCTTCATTTCATTTGCAAATGTCTTACACAATGCATTTTGTCCTCCAAATGTGATATCATCAACAAATATTTTAGCCAATAAAATCCCTTTACCTCCTTTTATCTTCAAATATAGATTTTTGTTATCATCATTCTTCTCAAAACCAATCTTCACAAGATAATTGTGAAGCTTTTCATACCATGCTCTTAGGGATTGTTTTAAACCATATAAAGTTTTGTGTAATCTACATAGCATGTTCTAGTTGTTTGGATCAGAAAATCCTTCTAGTTGTTCAATGCAAACCTCCTTTTCTAGTATTCCATTTAGTAATGTTTACTTCACATACATTTGATAAACTTTGAAACCTTTGTATGTAGAGTAAGCAAGCATAGTTCTCATTCCTTCCAATCTTGCAACTGGGGAAAATGTCTCTCCATAGTCAATTTCCTCTTCTTATGCATATCCCTTGCAAACTAATCTTACCTTATTCCTTGTGACTTCACCATTCTCATCTAGTTTTTTTTTGTACACCCACTTGGTTCCAATCACATTCTTGTTCTCTGGTCTAGGTACTAGAGTCCATGTTTTGTTCTTCTCAATTTGATCAATCCCTTCTTTCATGGCTTTACTCTAATATTCATTCTCTAATGCATCCTTAACTAACTTAGGCTCATGCATACTTAACAAACATGTATCACTTCTCAAACTATTCCTTGTCATTAGTCTAGCATCTTTATCTCCAATAATTTGTTCACTAGGGTGATGTCTCTTGACATATTTTGACAATCTTGGTTCTGCTCTTCTTTCTTCAATGGGTCTATCAACTTCAAATTCATGTGCACGTCTCTATCAAGTAAATCAGAATTCCTTTCATGTATACTGATCTAAGTATTAGAATGTACCTCAGCTTCTATTTGCAACTTTGTTCCTAAATGCAACTCAACATCCATTATATGTGACTTGGCAATCACTGATAGTTGTTGCTATTGATTTACACCTTGGTTCATAGCTTCATAAATATTCATGTCTTCATAGTAGTATATGAAATTTTTGTATTCTTTAGGCTCCTTTTTAGGTTTAGCTTCATGTACCTTTGTATATTCATCAAACTTCACATTTGCACTTTCCACAACTTTGTTAGTGTTAGTATTTAAACACTTATAAGCTTTACTTCTTATGGAATAGCCTAGGAATATACTTTCTTCACTTTTAGCATCAAGTTTACCTTTCTTTTTTTCCTTAAGAATGTAACACTTGCTTCCAAATACCTTAAAATATTTTACATTGGGTGAGTATCCATACCATAGTTCAAAAGGTGTGGAATTTGTACCTTCTTGACTTGTAGTTTGTTTAAGGTATAGATAGTTGTACTTTTAGCTTCTCTCCAATATTTCAAATCAACATTCTTCTTCATCATTAATGTTCTAGCATATTCCATTATAGATTTGTTCCTCCTTTCAGTAATCCCCTTTTGTGGAGGGGTCCTAGGTGTAGAAGTTTGTCCTTTGATTCCTTTGTCATTACAGAATATCTCAAACTCGTTTGATGTAAATTCTCCACCTTTGTTAGATCTTAGACATTTCAAGCTTTTTCCATTATCCTTTTAAACTCTTGCCAGATACAATTTAAACATTTTAAAAGTATCAATTTTTTGTTTAGAAAACATAATTGTCATCATCCTAGAGTAATCATCAACAAATAAGATAATGTACTTGTCACCTTTGTAGCTTTGCGCACCAATTGGTCCACACAAATCAATATGAAATAATTCTAGAATTTCTTTTGAGGAATGAGTCTTACTTTTAAAAATAGATTTTGTCATCTTGCCCATCTGACATTGTTTGCAAATCACATTATCAGGTTTCTTCAATTTTGGAAAACCTTTGACTCTTTTCATGTCATTGATACTAACCAAGTTATCAAAGTTAACATGACATAACCTCTTGTGCCATAACCAGACGTCATCAAATTCTACAACAAGATAAGTAACATCATTCATTTCAAGATAAAACATATTACCTCTAGTTTGATCTCTAGTTCCAATTAGTTTTCCATCAGTGTCATAGATCTTTTCTTTCTTGTTATCAAATTCAACTTTGCAACTTGAACTATTCAATTGTGACACACTCAAAAAGTTATATTTAAGTCCTTCTACATAGTAAGCTTCACATGATCTTTTATGTCAGTTTGATTGATCCTTTACCTTTTATCAGACATGGTACATCATTACCAAATCTAACACTATTTCCATTGTAGTACTCAAGGGTAATGAACTTACTTTTATCTCTAGTCATGTAATGTGAACATCCACTACTAATAGTCCATCTATCACTTTTGTTCACATAAGATATCAATGCAGTTGCCTTATCCTCATCAGAATCATCTTTCATATCAACACACACAACTTCATCATCATGGTCACCAGATCCATCTTTTGTTTCCTCTTTAGAAATGTTAAAAGACTTCTTTCCTTTGTCTTTATAGTCTTTGTTGTTCTCATCTCTTTTACCTTTGTATTTACCTCCACTTCTATTGTTCTTCTTCTCTAGACACCTAATATCAATATGACCAACCTCATTACAATTGAAACACATGATAGGTAGCTTACCTTTGTATTTCCCTTTGCCTCTATGAAATCTCTTTGCCAAAAATGCTTCAAGATCTTCTACATCATCTTAATCTATATTACTATCACTAGAAACATGCTTGACCTTTTTCTTTTTCTCTTAAGTTTCTTTCAGTGCCAGATTAGCTTTGAAAGGAGATTCAACATTTTTCAATTTTGAAATTATCAAAATTAGAAACTTCAAAAGCAGTGAGTCTACCCATCAGTCCTTCAAGGGTTAGATTACTACCAGGTACACACCTTAGTTATTTTATTGAAGAGAATCTAATAACATAGATAGGAAACAAGCTTCTTAGTACTTTGTTGATCACAGTCTCATCTTCAACAACACCATTTTCTCCTCTAATAACATTCACAACATCTTTTATTTTTGTTCAATACTGCAGTATAGTCTCACCTTCTTGCATTCTCATGTCATCAAAATTTCCTCTTAGACTTTCAACTTTGGCTCTCAGAACATTATTATCTCCTCCATAGATCATCTCTATAATACCCCACATCTTCTTAGCAGAATTAAATCCTTTGATGTCATCAAAATTGGAGTAGCTTAGGGAAGAGGCAAGTTCTAACATTGCCTAATTATGTTCTTTCTTCTTTTTCAGATCCTTAGTAGTAAGGGATCCACTAGGATCAATATGTTCAGTGGTGATGGTAGATTGTGCATAGTCTCCAAGACCTCCTAGATGTGGCTTCATCAAACTTTTTCGTGCAAGAAATTTTTCCTTTTTCGGTTTTTGCACCTCCTTTTTGTACATCTTCTCTTTTAGTACCTTCCAAAAATTTCCTTACAAGCATCAAGGCTCTAATACCAATTGTTGAAATTCTTTAGAATAAGTAAGAGGAGGGGGGGTGAATTAGTTATCCAAGGTCCAAATGTACAAATAAAACTTTTCAGTAATTGATAAATTCATATCCATAAAACCATATCATGCATGCATCCATTAGATCATTCAATACCTTAACTCAGTAGGTCATTGTCATAGGTCAAAGTAACTTTGCAAAAATGTAAACATGAAATACTACAAACTCAGTCACGCAATTTAACACAAGGATTCTACATGGAAACCCAATTTAGGAAAAACCACCAGTAACATGCTACCTAATTTCATTCTTCTAAAGTAATGTTCTGTTAAAGGCCAACCCTTTTAAAGGTTACAATACACACTATTAAATGTGACTTGGTTAAAGAATATCAATCACCCTATTAGGAGTGAGCCTTGTTAGAGGACTTTAGAACATTCCATTAGAATGCCACCCAGTTAAAGGATTCATTAATGACCGTTAGGTCAACCTCAATCTAAAGCATTTATCCAAACTGATAGAGTTGTTAGAAAGTAACAATAGGACTTGATCTAATAATAAAATGCAACTCATTTGCAAATTACAGATCTCTAGTTTAGTCCTCCATTCTTCTTAGCATTCATACTCTTCATCTCTGATAGCTTTTTCACCCTTCAAGCATTCAACCTCTTAAGCCTTCTTGCTTTGTATGTTAATTGCACTCTCTTCTATTCGGCCACCATATAAAGCACCTAGACTTCTGATCTTCCTTAGGTTCTCACACATGACAACCTTTTCTTCTAGTATGTTATCTCCATAAATAGAGAATTTATATCTTTTGTCATTTAACCACAATCATCCATTTTAGGGTTAGGTAAGATTGAATGGATCTACCCAATTTTCCATCTTAGTCCCTCTACAAACTTCTTCTACAATCTTCCACGAATTTGCCTCAAAATGGTTCATCTTGAATTCTATGCCACCAGCTCATCATAATTACCTTCTACATGCTTCAGATAATTCAAGAAATCAAATTAGTTAGCTTAGATTCATAAAATCTTTGATTTAACACTTTTGGCTATCACTCGACATCTACACTAGTCATTCAGCAATAACAGTCTTTTGATGCTCGACGAATGCTAGGTTGTTCGGCACCAACTATGTCTTCTCATCTTGGTCACTATTGTTATTGCCATGATGCTCATCACTTAATACATTTTACTAATGCTCGACATATCCTAACTTTTTGCTTGGCCTATAGTACAGTTTGCTTGGCCTACACTGTTTACTCGACCAAGCTTGCCAGACACTTTTTATGAAAATACTTCTTCTTAACTTAACTAAAGTACCATTTACTTTTTACCCTTAAGTAGATCAATAATAAATAATATCATCAATATCTTACTTTGTCTTAGTGCTCCTTTTATACACTAAATAACTCAACCTTTCTCTATGTTACCCTCTTGTTATCTTTGCTTTTCAAATCCTCTTCATCAATCAAACAAATGATAGCATTCAGACCAAAAAGAAATTGTCTCACCCACAAGTAGTAGGTTTGACATCATTGACAAAATAATGATTTTTCTATGATAGGTTCTACACCTCAAACAATCTGTTTTCAACAATAAAATAAAACATCAATAATTTGCAAATGATACAATTCTACTAAGAGAAAGCACTTTGGAAGTAGCTCAAAATTTTAAGAAAATAATAAATAATTATATAGAAGCAACATGCCAAAAAGTAAATGCTAACAAATTAGAGATTTTATTTATTAATACCAAAGGGGAAGTGGAGAGAGAAATTTGTAGACTAATGGAATTATTAGAAGGAACCTTTCCATGCAAATACCTTAGTATTCAAATAGAAAAAGGCATTAGAGAAAGTAAATCATGGGATATGATTTTTAAAAAATTGGATAGAAAAAAGGAAGTTGGAAAGGGAAATGGTTAATTAAAGCTAGTAGAATGACTATGATCAAAGCAATACTTTTGACTATCCCCACATATCATATGTCATGTCTTCCCCTACCCAAAGGTGTAAAAAGGAATTAGACTCTTAACTTTAAAACTTCTTCTAGGAATACACTGGAGATAAAAATTTAAAAAAAGCTTTGAGAAAAATGGGAAAAAATATGCAAACCTGAAGAATTTGGAGGTCTAGGCATAAAAACTTGTGTTGGCAAAATAAGGCACTTGGGGAAAAACTTATATGGAGAATGTTTAAAGAACTTAATAGTAAATGGGCCAAAATTTTATATCATAAATATTTAAACAATTATAATCCTCTATCTTTGTTTAAAACTAAAACTCCTCCAAAAGGTTCAAGAGTTTGGAACTTTATGTTGAACTATCGCCCATTAATAGCTAAAAACTTAACTTGGGATATCAGTTTAGGGCATGATGTTTTATTTTGGGAAGATTCATGGGATGGCTTCCCTTCTCCAGATAGTGTAAATATACCTATAAACATAAAAAATACTCTTTCATCTCCGTGAAGTAAAAATGTGAGTGATTATAAAATTAAAAAATGATAATCAGTATGGAGGATGCCAATAGAAAGCCCTACATGAAACTCCACTTTTATCATAGAAAAGAGCATTTTAAATAAATTTTTTAAAAGTAGATAGGAAAATCATAAATATAGGAAAGATAAATTTAATTAGGAAGCCTTGAAAGATAGAAATTATAAAGTCAAACTAGGGTATGAAAAGATAATAAATTCTCAATAATGGGATAAGGTTGATATTCTTCTAAATCTATGTTGGGATCCAACATGTGTTCTGAAAGAAGGTTTCTTCCTTTGGACTACTCTTCAAAAGAGAATTCTAACAACATATAGGTTTACTAAGATGGGTTTTGAAGGACCGTCTAGATGCCCACTTTATGAAAAAGAATCTGAAACATCTGAACACTTATTTAATGATTGTCCCTTTGCTAATAATTCTTGGTATTGGATATGTAAGAAATTAAGTTGGCAAATCATATTCCATGATAACCTATTAATTTTTTAAAAAGCTAAAACAAGGTTGTTCTAAGGTTTATAGTAATTTCTGAAAAATATCCCTTCCATACTCCTATGGGAATTATGGAAAGAAAGGAATTTTTGTAACAAAAACATGGTTTTAACATCCTTTTTTAATAAATTGGATGCTTGTATTATGTTGGAAACTACAAATTGGAACATCTATGATGTTGTCATTGATGTCAAACCTTACTAGTAAGACATTTTTCTAACAGTATAGAGCGTCATATTAATTTATTGATGAAGAGGATTTGAAAAAAGATAACTAGATGAGCTAGTGAAGTTGTTGAGTAAAGATGAGTAGGTATGAGGGAATTACAATGGGTACTTGATCAGTTAGTATTTGACAAGATAATATGTTATTCTATCATTATATGAAGTAAAGAAGTCAGTTGAGTTGAAGTGTGGAAGAGATATTTAGAAGAGCAAACAATAAGTTGAGTAGAACACATGCGTGACCTTGTAAACTATGGTCAGTCAATGAAGGAGATGAAGCTGAAGATTAAGGAACTTAAGAGATATTCAAGAAAATAGTATTAGTTGAGTGATAGTTATGGTCAAGCTAGAGGAAGGCAAACTATAGTAGGGACTGAGTGATAATGAAGATTGAGTGAACCAATACAAGCCAAACAAGATAGAATAGTAGAGACTGGGCGATCCAATGCTGACCAAGTAGAAGAACATAGTGATGACCAAATGTCAGCAAAATAATAGTTTGTAAAAGAATCAATATTTGAGGCCAACATAGTTGAATTTTAGATTGGTCAAAACTTGTGGAAGATAAGGATTGATTATCTAGAAAAAATTAATGCACGAATTGAGTTTGTTGAGCAATTTGTTGAGGATTTAAAGAGACACTTCTAGAAATACCAAGAAAGAAGAAGAAAAATAGAACTATGGACATATTCAATGAATCTCATCAAACCTTAAGATCTACGGTGATGTTAAAGAGGCAAGATATTAAAGTTACCTATTTAAGGAGGTACACAAGCTATTATTATGTTGGTTGTTGGTTGGTTGGTTATTGATTGACTAAATTTGTGGAGAACATAAGGAGAATAGAGTAGCAGAGGAAAAGTGAGAAGATTGGTGAAGTGTGATTTCTTGAAGGGTTGTCAAGCAGACCAGAGATGGAGAATGTGATGAAGTCTAGGCAATGAACCAACATGAGCTAAATGGATATTTGAATTTGTAAAGTGAGTTGTGTTTTAATAAATCAAACCTAGTTGTTACTCTCTAACCATTGTGGTAGTCAAAATCCTTTGATCAAGATTGACCTAATAGTCATTTGTAAATCCATTAATGAAGGTTACATTCTAATAGAATGATCTAAATACCTCTAACTAGACCAATTCTAACAAGGTGACTAAATCCTTTAATAGGGTCGCACCTAATACTATGTTTTGTAACCTTTAACAAGGTTGGATCTTAACCAAACTCACTTTAGAAAAGTGAAACAATGGTAGCATGTTACTGGTGGTTTTTCTCAAATTGGGTTTCCATATTAAATCCTAGTGTCTTATATCTGTGAATGTTATTTTGTGATGCATGCTATTTACTGATGTTTTATTTTTGTTAGTCGACATATATTGCATAAAGAGTTAAGTGATGAAAGAAAAAATTAAGTTGTTGACAAGTTGTTATATGGAGTGATTGGTTTTATGAGATTGTTTTAATTGTTTGAAGTTATTAAATGTTGAAATGGTACATTTGGACTTGAGGATAACCGATTCAACCCCTCCCCCCTCTTAGTTATTCTAATCAATCTAACAGTATTATTGAGGTAGCTAGTAGTAATCTCAAAAACCCATATACAGAGGAAGGTTCCTTTTTAGACTATGATGCATATATGCATAAAATTTGGTTTAAACTAACTAATCCTTCAATGATATACAAAAAAACCAACAAGATCGCTAGGAAAGAATGTAAATGGGAACCTCCTCCTGCACGATGCTCAAAGTTAAATTTTGATGGGGCCTCTAGAGGTAATCGAGGACTAGCATGCTTAAGATGTAATATTTGTTTAGATAATGCTTCATGCCTAACTAAACACGCCAAACCTTTAGGAGTAATGTCTAATAAGTTATTCGAATTAGACGCCCTGATAGAAGGCTTAACTCTACATAGAGAGATAGGTATTAACAAATTATTTATTAAAGGAGACTCACAAATTATTTTAAATGTGTTAAAAAAAAGGAAAACCACAAATTGGATTCTTAATTTTAAATGTGAATATGCCCTAGCCATCGTTGATCAATTCAAAGAAGCAATCATGAAACATTTTGTAGGGAAGGAAATAAAGAAGCAAAAAATCTCTCTAATAAATGAGTTGATGGAAAAGAGATTCTAATTAGACAAGCTAATAAGATAAATATAAGTTAGACAATTTTTCTTGGAGTGAAATTGGTTAGAACTTTTACTGCCAAAATAAATTTGTTAATTTCTTTTGATAGGTTTTGTATGTCTATGTGTAAGCTGTGTGATTGACCAATTTAGCTGATATCATGAAAGCTTAATGATAATAAGAGACTTATTTTAGGTTATTCAAAGCTTTTCCTTATATACTATTTGATTTTAAAATTAAAGTCAAAAGGAGATAAGTTTAAGCTATTATTATGAAGCTTACTTCATTTCATTCTAACAACTTGATCATAGCCAAGTTTAATTTTCAGGTTATATTCACAAGGAATAATCAAGAGCAAAGGTATAAATTCATAAGTAAAAAATAGGTGCTAAAATTGGTTAATTACTCTATGATATTTATGTAAGGGCTACATCAAGAAAACCTATCCATCTCTAATCTTTAGGCTATATATATTATTGTTATTTAACATATAATATTGATAATTAAGAATAAAGGTAACGTCTCTTAAGATAATATAATGAGTCATGTTACTCTTGTAAGTGATGCAAGTTCAATCACATAAACTAATCACAAAGGTTTGCTAGAGAAAAAAATTAAATTTATGAAAGTACTTTTGTACTTTTCATTGACTCTAACTATTGCATTCATTTTCATACTTTTAGTGAATTAGTTTATAACATATCAACCAATCACAATGAATTATTTCTTGATTAATAAAATATTTGTAAAGTTTATATATGTATCGTCTTAAAATGGAAGCACTTCTATGTTAAGAGCATTTAGCCCTCCCAGTAAGTGGTCTGGGGTCATTTTAAGCACCTTGAATAGGTCTTCGCATGGATCTAGTTTTTTTTCCTGTATTTTTCTTCTCTCTCTCTCTCTCTCTCTCTCTCTCTCTATTTCTAGCCTCTTTCTAACAACTTTCTTTGTGAAATTGAGGATGTTGACTTTCTAGGTCAAGGAAAACCTAAAGGGTCAAGGTCAAACTCAACTGTGACCTAGGTCAAGGACAACCTTGACCTTGACCTAGGGCAAGGTTGACCTTGTCCCTGACCCTAGGTCCAATTTTCAAGTTTCGAAAGTTTTGGGATATTGGGCTTTGGAAATTTTCATTTTCCCACTTTCGGGTCTACTATTTCAGATTTCAGAATGGTAGACTCTTAAATTATATTTAATCTAGGTCCATTTCTACGGTTTAAGGTTAATTGGGATTTAATGCTCCCATGTCAGCCTTCTCTAGAAGTTTGTGCCCTAGATCTCTATATAAGGAAGCCTTCTTCCCTCATTTTAGGGACCATCCACTTACATGAAGTTAACACCCACAAGAGATATCAGATGATTGATTATTCTATAAAGTGAAGATCTACTATCTATCAAGCATTCAAGCATTCAAAGTCTAATTCACTAAGGAGGTCCATTGTTAGTCATTGAAGGATTCAATCTCTATGGAGCCCTCTTATTGAAGATTTCTCCATCCATGTTCATTCAAGTCTCTTCCTATGTAAAGATCCATTCAAGATTGGTGTTGAAGATCTAATGCCATTGATTTGAGACATCCAACATACATTTCTACATTAATTTGGAGCATCTGTACTGGTGGATTCAATGATTTGAATCCTCCACAAGGATTTCAAAATAAGCAAGGTGAATAGTTCTATTTACTTTGTTTATACTTATTGCAATTTCAATTACATTTCAAGGTTGATTCCAAATTGGCAATTCGACCAAGGAAAACCCTCCATCCAAACACAAAACCATCTTTCTTGTAGCTATAGGTACATGACAACAAATTAAAGTGTCAATTTGGATACCCTTTTCGCCAAACTTGTGGGATTCACAAAAAAAAATTTCATTGGAACAGTGTAGGTCAAGGTTGACTTTTTGGCGTACAATTGTGCCCTAGGTAAGATTGTGCCCAACTATTTGGGTCAAGGTTGACCTATCTTCAAAAGGACAAATATATTTTTAGGTTTTCTCTATCTCAATATTTCCAATTCAGAGTTACAATTAGTACCGAGCAAATTTAGTGTTGACCAGGCATTAGTATCAACTAAGCAAGAAAGTTGATGTCGAGCCAAAAAGATTTACAATAACCAAGTATTTCAATTATGACTGAGTGCCATAATTTAGAGATTGCCAAATGACAATAAAGAATGAATTTGAGGAAATCGTGAGATCAACCGACTTAATTTATTTCTTGGGAGATGTAAACCACGTTGAAGATAAGATTGATGAGTTGTATCATTAAATTAAAAGAGAGGATTAGGTAAAAACCTAATAGCCAATTCTAGAGAAGTTTCTAGAAGAAGATCAAGAAGACGAATAGATATAGTGAATTGAGTTGAATCTTATCGTAAACCCTAAGATCTACAGTGAATGTAGAAAATGGTGAAATACAAGTTGTCTATTTAAAGAGATATAGAGCTTAACAATCAATGCTAGGGGATAAGTGTGTGTATGTGGGAAATGTGTATGTGTGAAGCAGTATGCAAAGAGAGACATACAAAGCAAGGTTGATTAGAAACACACGAGTGTGAGTGAATGTGGAGCTAAAGGAGAAAGCTTGCAGCTATGACGTTGTTATTAGTAAGTATATTAGAGAAGAAGGCTTAAGTGGTGATGAGAAGAGTGGATTGATTGCTTGAAGGGTGTCCAAGAAAATCAAGATCAGAGATGTTAGTGGAAGGATTATCAGTAAACCAACATAATAACCAAACAAAGATCCAAACCTACAAAAGTGAGTTATGAGTATGCAGATCAAAACCTACTATTTTCTTTCTAATCACTGTAAATAGTTTGTATTGAAATCCTTTAATAGAGTTTGACCTAATAGTCATTAGAAGACTTAACCTTCTATGTAAATCCTTTAACTAGGTGACATTCTTAATAGAATGATCAAATTCCTTTTACAAGGCTACTCCTAATAGAGTGATTAAACCCTCTAACTAGGTCACATTTAATAGTGTTTTTTGTAACCTTTAACAAGGTTTGCTCCTAATAAAGATCACTTTGAAAGAGCAAAAAAGAGTGACATGTTGCTGGTGGTTTTTCCCATATTGGGTTTCCATGTAAAATCCTAGTATCAAAACTGTGATGAATTCTTTATGTGTGTTTACATTTGATAATGTTTTCATTATGCAATACAAGTTATGTTTATGACATTTTTATAGTATCGACCAGGCAACAATAGGATAAGAAGAATAGTGAAGTGATTATTGTTTAATTGTTCAGTGCTACATATTGACCTTGAGTAACTGATCCACCCCCCTTCCCCTCTTAATTGTTCAAGTGGTCCATATTGATAGGTTTGGATTGTGTTGGTGCTCAAATTGAAAGGAAAGGTATGCTAGATTATAGAAAATTTAGGCACAAATTCTTTGAAGGAATGGATGAACTTGTTAGAGTCAATCCTGATAATGTGTATGATAGGCTCTCCCTTCCTAGTCCCTTTGGAGCCATCTCTTAAGTTTGATCAAATGAAGATGAGAGAGGATGAAAACATTACAAAATATGTTGAGCGAATTAAAGCAAGTGTGAGTGTAATCAAAGCATATGGAGGAGACATTGATGACAAAACAATTCTAAGCAAGGTACTTAGAACCCTGCTTCCTATCTATGAAATTAGAGTGTCTGTTATTCAAGAGATGAGATGTGATCCAAATAATAAGATAAATTTGGATGCTCCAGTGGGAAGATTGACAAAATTTGAGCTACATAACTATGATAATTATACTCCTAGTTCTAGCAATCTTAGGTCTGCATTTGAAGCCAAGATATCACTCAAGAAGAAAGCTAAAAGGTCTAAAATCAAACAATATAAAAGTGAAAAGGAAGATAGTTTTGACAGTGATCTTGAAGCCATTGAATCATTTCTTGCAAGAAGGTATCCCAAATGCAAAGGAAAGTATAAAGGTAAAATCCATTTAATATGTTTCTCTTATGAAGAAGTGGGACACATTGCTACAAGTTGGTCAAACAGAGAAGACAGAGATTAAAAGAAGCACAACAAGTACAAAGGCAAGAAGGATTTCAAGAATTTCAAAGACTACAAGGATAGAGGTAAGAAATCTTGTTTTATAGCTAAAGATTCAGATAGTAGTGAAGATAATGAAATGGTATATATTGTTGTAAAAGATAAATTTGATGATAAAGGAGATAAAATGACACTTATCTCTCATGTTAGCAAGAATGATACATGGATTATTGATAGTGGTTGTTCACATCATATGACTGGTGATAAAAGAAAGTTTTAACACATGGAAAATTATGATGGTGGTAGTGTGAGATTTGGAGACAATGAAACTTGTTGGATAAAAGGAAAAGGTTGTATCTCACTAACCAATGAACTTAGATGTGATAATGCTTATTGGGTTGAAGGAATAAAGCATAATCTACTTAGTGTGGAATAATTGAATGACATTGGATTCAAGGTAGAATTCATGAATGGGAAGGCCAAGCTGTTGGATGGAAAAAGAAAATCTAGTTGGGTCTAACAAACAACAAAAGCTAACCTATTCTACCTAGATCTTAGTGAAAGTTCATATTTTATTGCTCAAGTAGAAGAAAGTTGGTTATGACATAATGTAGGTGCACTTTCAGTACACCATTTTAAAAACTTTTAAAGTCACCTCCCATAAAGAATTTCCCAAAATTGTTCCCAATATGCTTAACAAAGTTTCTATGAAGGATTGAATTATTTCTGAGTCCAGATATGCAAATGTGGAAGCAAATGGAAGTCAAAGTTCATTTTTCTGCCATGAAGAAGCACTTTTTGAGTTTTCCACAATGGAGTAGTCAACTTGGGATTTTCCACCAAAGGGAAAAGCAAAGTGGAAAATTCATTTTCCACTGTGCCTTTCATAGTCATCTTCAAATTTTCCATTGGAGAAGCACTTTTTGAATTTTCTGCAATGGAGTAGTCAACTTGGGATTTTCCACCAAAGGGAAAAGCAGAGTGGAAAACTCATTTTCCACTGTGCCTTTTGCATTCATTTTCAAATCTTTCATTGGAGAAGCACTTTTTGAATTTTTCGCAATGAAGTAGTCAACTTGGGATTTTCCACCAAAGGGAAAAGCAGAGTGGAAAACTCATTTTTCGCTATGCCTTTCGTAGTCATTTTCAAATTCTCCATTGGAGAAGCAAATGTTTCATTTTCCACCAAAAGGAAAAGTATAGTGGAAAACTCATTTTCTGCTATGCCTTTCATAGTCAAAGTTCAGTTTTCGACACGAGGAGAGAAAAGGCAAATCTCAATCCAAAATGAAGATATATGGGGTTTAGTATCAAGATCACTTTTGAAAAGTAATTTATGAATCAATTGTTGGCATTATGATACATTTTTGTCATTAGTTACAACACTTATTGGATTCTGAATGCTTACCGAGCTCTCACCGGACATTCCTTTGTAAGCCAAGCTTTACCTAGTTCTCAGTGTTTACTGAGTGATCGAGGTGAACAAAGCAGTTAGTGTTTACCGAGTGTTCGAGGTAAAGAAAGGAATCAGTTTTGACCGAGTGAAGATGTACTTAGTATTGACCGAGAACTTCGTGATAACCGAGCTCCTGAGGTTATCAAGGAAATTAATTTTATCGAGCTCAGACGGTTATCAAGGAAACTAACTATCACCGAGTCACAAGGTTCTATCGAGTGTTTCCTTTGATCACCAAGCTACAGTTCAGATAGAAGTGTTCACCGAGTGACATCTCTTCTACCGAGTCTCCAGTGGTTACCGAGTTCAGAACTACTCGAAGTGTTTAGTATGGACCGTGCCTTCACTTCTACCGAGTGCATGACGATGCTGAGTAACGCAGTGGACGCTGAGTATCAGAAGGACACCGAGTCAGTTCAGTGAACCTGAGTTTTTACCTTGGGCCGACTTTGTATAGAGATTTGCACTTGTTGTTTTGGCCGACCTTGCATGTATTGTTCATTTGGATGGTATATATATGCAATGTATTGTATCATTCAAATGTAATGGTAATGAATGAAAATGTGAAAGTGTGAAAGAAATACATGTGTGCGAAAGTATGTGTGCTGAGTTGTGAAGGTATTCAGCAAGGTCAAGTTTTGGAGCAGAAAAGTTTTATCTATCACATCAAGGTGAATCAGAGCATAGCGGATCTTATCAGCAATCAGTTGTAATCAGATCCACTATTTCATTCTAACAGGTGAATCAATTTTTGTAAATCCTTTAACAAGGTAGACTTAATAGTCTTTTGTAAATCTCCTAACAGAGTGCATACTTTATTGTATGTTTGTAAATCCTCTAACAAGGTGGATCTAGCAATCCTTTGTGCTCCTAACAGGGCAGATCACTAGAAGTGGTCATTGTAAGCCTTAACCGGCCAACTTCATACTGCAGTAACGAAGCTGTGTGGGCTTCATCCCCACCCTAGTTTTACTTTCTATTTGGAAGGTTTCTGGGTCACCAAATCTGTGTGTTCAAGTGTTGCAAATAATTTTGTTTCATGCTTACAGTAGGTTACTTGGATGAATGGTGAATATATCAGTATGTAATTTTATTGTTTGAAATTTTAAAAGTTACTGATTCACCCCTCCCCTCTCAGTAACTTGTCATATCTTGAATATTTCCAACAATTGGTATCAGAGAAATAAGGTTCTCAAGATAAAAGTTTCATAGCTTGAGCAAAGATCAAGGACAATGGAGATATTCAGACTTGACAAATCTATTGAGAATGAAAAGCTAGATCTGAAAATGGCCATGGCTCAACTCAATGAAGCAAAAGAGCATCTTTCACAATCCTTGAAAAGAAGAAAAGAACTTGCAAGGCAAATGAATGACCATCAGTATGTTGAAGAAAAGATTGAAGATCTCTCACCATCAAGTAGTTCAGATGAAGCTAACAAAGCAATCAAAGAACTTTTAGAAAAGAATGGATCTCTGCAGGAAGAAGTAAGAAAGCTCAAAAGGGAACAAGAAATCCAGTTCATCAGGCTATGTGAAATCTTGGAGCAAAGAAACAAGGCAGCTGAAGACTTAGAGGTAAGGAATAATCAATCCTCTTCAGCTTGAAAATCTTGTAACTCAATTATCTAATGCAAATGAAGAAATTATGAATCTAAGATCTAAGAATGAGAATTTGAGAAATGACTTAATTACTGAAAGGCAAATCAATGCAAGCTTACAAAGTGATCTAATCTCTAAAAAACAAGTCAATGAGAGAATGGTAAAATCTCAAAAGGACATGGATCAATTGAATCTGCAAAATGAAGAAAACTTTCATAAACCAAATGGTAAAGTAGGCCTTGGATACAAGGAAGAAGGTGAATCCTCCAAACAGGGTACTCAAAAGAATCAAAGACCTACTTGCAGCCACTGTGGTAAGTTAGGTCATACATCTAATAGATGTTGGAGTAATGGAAAAAGAAAATTTAATGGAAAGTGCTACAATTGCAATCAGCATGGACATAAATCCAATGAATGCAAAGAGAAACCGAAATTTGAAGGTAAATGTCACAAATGCCAAAAGAAAGGTCATAAGGCATCACAATGCAAATCCAAATCATTTAATCCAGCTGAACAACTTGTCAAAGCAATATTTGGTTGGGACTACAACACTTGGTGCAGATGTCATTATTGTGGAGAATATGGTCATACTGACATAAACTGTGCAAGGCATCACCTAAGAAAAAGGGATACCACTGTAAGATGTTATAAATGTACAGAACTTGGTCATATATCTAAAAACTGCATGAACATAAAGAAAGTCGAGGATGAGAAAAAAATCAAAGTAGACAATATTCGAAAGCAAATGAAGCAGCAATGGATTCCTAAGTCTACCGAGCCAGATAATTCAAGTGATGGAATGGTCACTCAAGAAGTGAGTGACTCTACCATTTCCAATTAAGACTCATCAGGATAAGACCAGGACTATATCTACAAAGCAATATCCTAAGTAGTCCTAGAATGAAAATATGATCAAATCAGTATTTCAGATACATCAGGATCATGGTCGGTACATGACCTTACCGAGCTCAGTCGAGTGCAATAAGGCTTCTTTCACCAAGTTGCACATACCGAGCATGGTTGGTTCTTCTCTTACCGAGTTAAGGTCGGTTTAACCTATTTTCTTTTGGTCACTGAGTTGCGAAGTTTAAGGCGAGCTAGTGGATGATAGTCTGTCGATCACAACTACCTCCGTACTGAACATTAATGGCAAATTTTTCATCAAAAGGGCAGATTTCAACCTCATTTTTCACCGCGAATTCGAGATTTACACAAAAAAAAAGAAGCTTTCAAGCAAGTTCAAGCGATTTGAAGAGATTTTCCAGTGAAGTATTCTTACGAAACCTTTTCACTCACCGAGCAGCAATGGCATCCGCAAGCACTAGCAGCAGCAAGGAGAAGAAGGGTTCTGAAATGCTTGTGAAGGGAACGGAATGGAAGGCACCTACGTTCAATCTCGTTCCTGCCATCGCTGAATCGCTCGATCCCAATGGAGCTCAATCACAAATTCCACCCAAGGTACTCCTCGTGAACGACATTCACACTCATTTTAAGTGTGCTATTCAAGAAATAGGGACATTGGACATGGATAATGCCCTAGCGGAGTTATGTGCAAATGGTTCTCTCAAAATCGAGCAGAAGCATTTGGAAACTAAAGGTTTGACTCACATCGCGCATATGCCTAGAAACCTCCAAACCAAATGGATTAGGTATATCTTGAGTCGAGTGCATAATGGTCAGTTGTGGTTGGAACAACCCGTTTTGATAACCAAGAAGATGATTCACAAAATCACGGGTCTCCCGATGCTCAGCAAAGCCAAAACCACCAAAACCCTAGGATGGGATGAGTTACAGAGGAAAACCCTAGCCGAGTGGGACGGTAGAGGTTTGAAGGTTAACACTGTAACAGATCCGGAACTAAGATTTGGCATACATATTATTGCATATAAGTTATATAGTTCTAGTAGGTTAAATAGTGTACCGTGTGAAGCTGTAGATTTGGCCCTGAAAATTGTAAAGAAGAATCTTGAGTTTGATCTGTCAGAAGTAATGTTGAAGCAGTTAAGCAAGAACATGGATAGTATAAGGACATCGAAGAATAACCCCTATAAATTTGGATCTCTGTTAATATGTTTACTATTTTATGTACAAAAATTCTTTCCATCAAAGGGAACCGTAGAATGGAGAAAAGATGTCCCAATTTTGTATCAGATTAATGAGTTTATAGCAGAGATGGGAGAAAATTTTGATAGTATCATGGATAACTATTTTGAAGACTTTAAGGAGAGGATGAATAACCGATTCAGAATTCCTCCTAGGCTTGTTGAAGAATATAAAGATGACGTATGTTTTATGGTTGACTATGACAAGGTGTACATACAGGCAGTTAGACCCCGAGTTGCATGGGTGAAACCTCTTCCATATGAGGTAAATATTGATGAAACAAGGGATATCATTGAAGCACTGGTAAATGAGTCAGTAGACCTAAGGCAACAGATTTTTGGTACTTATGATGAAGCAAAGGCCAGAATTGAACTGAAAATCAAAATTCCATAGGCCATCAGCAAAGGTAAGAGGAAAGTGGCCAAACTGAAAACTGCAATGGGTCCTCTTATGCTCGCTGAGGGAAAAGGTGAAGATAAAGAAAGTGAAGAAGAAGAAGAAGGAGAAGAAGAATCAGAAGAAGAGAAACCAGCAAAGAAGAAAGGCAAGGTAATCATTACCAATCCCAAGAGCAGCCTACTGCAGTATTTACTCGGAGGACAAGAAAAGGTTTTCAGGAACCTGTATTGGTCAAGCCTGCACCTACATTCGAACAAAGGCTCAAATCATTGGAAGAAGGAGCTAGCATCACAAATTTCAAGGCATTGAAATTTGAGACAAGGACTGATGCAGAGAAAATGCAGATTGAGGAACTGGTACTTAACAAAATGGGAAAATGGAAATACTCCCCAGACCAGATTGCTCCTCATATCTCTAAAGAACTACTGGAGAGAGTATAGTCAAGATGGGAGTTAGCCACCAAGACGGTAAAAGATATATATGAGCAATCCTTGAAGAATCTTCAGCCTAGTCTCACTGGAGCAGAGGTAAAATCTGAATTGAAAACCTATGAAGGTAAAATGATGATCAGATTCCACACTTGTTTGATTTTGATCAAAGATATAGAGCATGTTGTAAATGATGCTACAAACATGTGGAAAAACATCTATCATCTACATAAGCCCAGTGTAGACCCAGTAGAAATAAAGGATGATGATAGCAGCAGCAGCAGTGATGAATTAGATAGCACTCCATCCATCATGGTTACACTAGGAGAGTTGCATGCAATGATAGAAGAGAAAGAGGAAGAAAACAAAGAGGAAGAAGCTGAAGAGGAAGATAAGGAGGATGATCCGGTAAAAATTGCAGTAGCAGTTATTGCATCCCTTCCTCACTTCCCAGCTAAACCTATGACATCATCAAGGTTGGAGTCAGCTTCAGCAGGTTCATCTACACCAGATTTACCATCTACACCTGCCATATCTCAGCTCTAGGTATCATCAGTGGAAGTGACTACCACTTCATCTACCGAGCTGCATCCCTCTTCGTCTACCGAGCTGCACCCCTCTTCATCTACTGAGTTGGCCTCCTCGACTCCATCATCATCAGTTGGTATTGCTGTGAGTTCTCCAATTTTGACTACTCCAATTTGTTCTACAATTTTTTTGCCATCTACTTCAGGCACAGTGAGCTTAGATACTATATTACCGAGTGTATCACCATTTTTGGCCAGTACTCAAATTTTTGACCCTGTACATACTCCTATTGGCACTCAACCCTCAAACATCCCAGTTTTTATTGCTAGTCCTTCTGTCTCTACTGTTGTGTCTATTCCAAAGGTAAAACCAGTCATCTCAGAAGTCAAACAAAAGCAACCATTAAGACTTATGATCACTAAAAAGGAAATTCCTGAAGACATTGACTTGGATACAGAGATAGTAATTCCAAAGATTGACTTTGATAATGCTACCGTTGAAGAAATGAGGTATGCTAGTCAACTTATTGAGAAAAAGGCTACTCAGATGCAGTTAAGATCGGAAAGGGATAAGGAATACAGGATAATTGAGGATGCCCAGAACATAATTACTGAGGCTATAGGTGTTGATGTTGATACTTTTCAACACATTTTGATTTAATTGGAAGAGGCAGTTCATAAATTCAATGAAGATGTCTCCGGACAAGAAAAGTTGATTGAGCGTGTAGCAAAAAAATTTGATAATAAGGTGTTGGGGCACATTGCCCAGAACATTGCAATAAATCAGGTTGTATTAACCTCAGTTTTGGCAGATATGGAAAATTCTTTTAATAATGTAACATCTCTTTTTTCTAAGCTTTGTGATGTTACCGAGTACACTAAGGGAATAAGAGAGAAACTAAATAAAATTGATGAGGATCTGAAGGTGAGCGCACATAACTTGAAGCTTGACCCCAGTTCAAGCTCATCTCATCACCTTAGGATCAAATTTTTGTCAGAGAAGCAAGCAAAGCTATTGAGAGAAGAGGCAAGGATCCGATCTACATTGATAGATATCCAAAACATGATCCTTCCCATCATGGATTCAATGCAGAAGCACATTGCACATTCAAAGACATTAATCCCTGATAATAACTTCTCCATTGCAGACCATGTGATTGAACTTTCGGCTGAAGTTCAAGTAGCTCTTTCCACCTGCAAAATTTTGCAAGCGAATTGGGATAAGACTCTCCAGCTTATTCTTCAGGTACATTCAGAGTTCATCTCTCATTTTGGTGTTTCTGTATAAGTATATATATTCTTTTATTCTTTGGCATTATTGTCAAAAAGGGGGATATTATTGTTGGATATGTATACTATGGGTGAATAAGTGTTTTCGGAAAAATTGTACAAAGGAAGAGATATACAGCTCATGTAAATATTGTATGTACATTCTATGAGGGAGTTCTATATAACGAAGCTATGTATATTCAGAATCAGTCATCAGCATGTCAGATAAATTTTGTCTCATAAGTTTTTTTGTCACTAATGCCAAAGGGGGATATTGTTGGCATTATGATACATTTTTGTCATTAGTTACAACACTTATTGGATTCTGAATGCTTACCGAGCTCTCACCAGACATTCCTTTGTAAGCCAAGCTTTACCTAGTTCTCAGTGTTTACCAAGTGATCGAGGTGAACAAAGCAGTCAGTGTTTACCGAGTGTTCGAGGTAAAGAAAGGAATCAATTTTGACCGAGTGAAGATGTACTTAGTATTGACCGAGAACTTCGTGATAACCGAGCTCCTAAGGTTATCAAGGAAATTAATTTTACCGAGCTCAGATCAAGGAAACTAACTATCACCGAGTCACAAGGTTCTATCGAGTGTTTCCTTTGATCACCGAGCTATAGTTCAGATAGAAGTGTTCACCGAGTGACATCTCTTCTACCGAGTTCAGAACTACTCGAAGTGTTTAGTATGGACCGTGCCTTCACTTCTACCGAGTGCATGACGATGCCGAGTAACGCAGTGGACGCCGAGTATCAGAAGGACACCGAGTCAGTTCAGTGAACCCGAGTTTTTACCTTGGGCGGACTTTGTATAGAGATTTGCGCTTGTTGTTTTGGCTGACCTTGCATGTATTGTTTATTTGGATGGTATATATATGCAATGTATTGTATCATTCAAATGTAAAGGTAATGAATGAAAATGTGAAAGTGTGAAAGAAATACATGTGTGCGAAAGTATGTGTGCTGAGTTGTGAAGGTATTCAGCAAGGTCAAGTTTTGGAGCAGAAAAGTTTTATCTATGACATCAAGGTGAATCAGAGCATAGCGGATCTTATCAGCAATCAGTTGTAATCAGATCCACTATTTCATTCTAACAAGTGAATCAGTTTTTGTAAATCCTTTAACAAGGTAGACTTAACAGTCTTTTGTAAATCTCCTAACAGAGTGCATACTTTATTGTATGTTTGTAAATCCTCTAACAAGGTGGATCTAGCAATCCTTTGTGCTCCTAACAGGGCAGATCACCAGAAGTGGTCATTATAAGCCTTAACCAGCCAACTTCATACTGCAGTAAAGAAGCTTTGTGGGTTTCATCCCCACCCCAGTTTTACTTTCTATTTGGAAGGTTTCTGGGTCACCAAATCTATGTGTTCAAGTGTTACAAATGATTTTGTTTCATGCTTACAGTAGGTTACTTGGATGAATGGTGAATATATAAGTATGCAGTTTTATTGTTTGAAATTTTAAAAGTTACTGATTCACCCCTCCCCTCTCGGTAACTTTTCATATCTTGAATATTTCCAACATCAATCTTCATCAAAATTGTGCCTACTACATGGAGTTGGAAAATTGAAGATTAGGTGTGCTTTTCGCACTCAAAAATGGAATTTCCACCAAGCATCAAATCCACAATAGAGAGATGGAAAAGAGCTCTTAATTGATTAAACAAAGAATGGTAATCTCATAATGATTTATTGCTTGAAGATCTGGACATCAACATGACATTAAATATGAAGTGGAAAATTCATTTTTTGCTACGCCTTTTGCAGTCAATTTGGAGTTTTCTGCAAAGGGAGAAGAAAAAAGTCAAAATTCCACAAAGGATGAATTAGAGTGTTTCATAGCCAGTGACCTGATAGAAAATAAGAAGTATTGCTTGTTAATTATTTTCAAAGTGAAGCTATTACGAGAATGTGCGAATTTCACCTACAACAGAGAAATGGAAAACTGAGAACTTGGTACACTTTTCAACCTTCATTTTGGATTTTCTGCCACAAGCATTCTAGAGAATCACTTCCAAAATTTAGTAAGGAATAAACATGGTAAGCATGGAAGATAACATAGTGGCAAATTGAAGACATCTGGGTTACATAGCATGTGAAAGAAGAGTGGCTGGAAACTTTATTTTATCAATTCTGATTTTGCAACAGTCATATAGACCAAAATTCAGTAGCTCATATCTTTTGACTCGATGATTATTTTTTTGATCGCTCTAGTCAGAATGAAGATAATTAGATTTGGAAAAACATATCCAAAGATGAGCTCAATCCAATGGTGGAATCAAAAGATATGCCCCCCGAAACATGACCCATTTTTACCTGGTAGTAGTATTTATTTTGCTGTCCGCTCAACAAAGGAAATATTTTGATATTGATTTAACATATTTAAATGTCAATTGTTAAAATATAATTTAAATATGTTAATATATATCATTATTAACTTTAAAAGTTAATAAGCATATCGGTTTTCAAAAGGAAAAATATGAGAAGTCAAAGAGACAAGATCAATTACAGAACTAAAAAGTCATTGGAAGAAATCAAACGGTTGTTGGAGAATGTATTTATTGTAAAACCTTTTCATTTGAAGGGGTTCTTCTTTTCTACAAGAGTAGGTATTGCTGGAGTAGAGGGAAGATAGTAGTTTATTTCATGCATTGATTTCTATAATAGATTTGGCCAAAGTTGTAGGCAAATTAAAATCAGAGCATTGTATTTGTTGTGTTCAAAATAAAGAAGAGTTTTGCTTCAAATCAGAGAATTTGGGTATTATTTTCTGAATATATTCAATCAAAGCATTGTTGTGTTCGGTTTTGGACATTATCTTGCATCTTGTGTCAAATAATGAATGTGTTGTAGATCAGAGTATTTGTATGTATTCCTATTGCATAAATCTAAATATTAAATCTTCATTTCTTCATTGCATTCACATAATCTACATCCATATTGCATTACCGATATCAAGAAGTCACAGGAATTGTGGGTTCTTGGCATTGGCTAGATTTAGGAGTTAAAATCTGCCTGAGTTAGTTCTGTCTAGGGCTGGCTTGGTTTTCCTCTTCTGTTCTCGGGTTAAGAACGTACCCAATTAGCTTAGGAGCAAACAAATTCATTGAATATCATTGATAAGGGAGCTATACCTTTCAATTCAGAGGAAATCTATCAACCTCATGATAGATTATCCAACTGTTGGTATCAAATTATTTCTCGCAGGTTCGGGCATTTAAGAGTTACATTAGAAATAACAATCTGTTTACCAACACATAAAAGGTTATGTTGTGTAAACTTTGATAATCCAATCAAGATAAGTAAGAATAAAAGAGTAAGAGGTATTCCTAGTTTGAGGAAACTTGATATGGGTCTATGCAAAAATTGTTAAGTTGGAAAGATGGGAAAGACTAGTTTCAAAAGAAAGAACTATCATTCAGAAGAAGTCTTGGAGTTGGTTTATATAGACCTTTGTGGACCTATTGGAATAGAGAGCTATGGTGGAGACAAGTTTTTTATTTTATTTGTTGATGACTATTTCAAAATGATGACTCTAATGTATCTAAAAGAAAAATGTGAAGCTTTTCAAAAATTTAAGTGGTATTTGGTAAGAGTAGAGAAAGAAACTGAAAAGAAGCTAGAGTGTTTGAGATTAAATAGACGTGGTGAATTCATTTTCAACGAGTTCAATGAATTTTGCATTGTAAGAGGAATTAAGAGACAAGTATTAACCCCTAGTACACCACAACAAAATGGTGTAGTTGAAAGAAGGAATAGATCCATCATGAATTGTGCAAGAACCTTGATGATAGAAAAGAATGTTATAATCAAATACTGGAAGGAAGCAATCAGTACTACAATGCATACCTTGAACAGAGTGTAGTTGAAGAAAGACTCAAATCAAACTCCTTATGAACTATGGTATGGCTACAAACCTAATGTAATTTACTTGAAAGTATTTGGTAGCAAATGTTATATCGTGAAGGAATCAACAAAAGGTAAATTTGATGTCAAAGGTGATGAAGGCATATTCCTAGGATAATCATGCAGAAGTAAAGCATATAAATGTTTGAATTTATCCACTCATATGATCATAGAAAGTGCACATGTGATAATTGATGAGTTTGTAGAAAAGAGTGAAGAGGAGAGCATCAAAGAACCTGAGGATTACCGAAGGTTTGTTTACTATGAACTTGATACATTGCCAAATCTATTTGGAAGTTAGGAGGCCTCACCTCCCAGGTCCCCAAAATCTTCAAAAGCTACCGAATTGCAACCAGTGCAACCTGAGTCACAGTCTAAAGGACCCAAGTTACAATTAGAAGCTACTGAGTTATTGCCAGAGCAAACTAAGTTTGATGGACCCGAGTCACAAACAGTGGGACCTGAGCTTGATATGGAGGATCATGAAGAGGTTAGTGGAACATTTTCTAAATCAAAAGTACCTATGTTAGCAAGATATGTTAGAAGGCGCCATGCACTTGATTAGATCATTAGAGACAAATTATATGGAACAATGGCAAGAAACAAATTAAAGGTACATGTTTGCTTGCTGAATTTGAACCTAGAAATGTTAAAGATGCTTTGGATAATGAAAGTTGGATTGAGGCTATGAATGAAGAAATATAACGAATAGAGAGGAATAAGAATTGGACTCTTGTTGCTAGACCCAAGGATAGAAATGTAATTGGCACAAAATAGGTTTTAAAAAATAAGCTAAATGAAGATGGAAAATTTTCAAGAAACAAAGCAAGGCTAGTTTGTAAAGGTTATTCTAAAGAAGAAGGTATTGATTATGGTGAAACTTTTTGTCTTTTTTCAAGATTAGAAGGTGTTAGAACTTTACTAGCATATGTAGCACGTAGAAGATTTAATGTTTATCAAATGGATGTAAAATCTACATTCTTGAATAGTATTCTACATTAAGAAGTCTACATAGCACAACCTGAAGGTTTTGTGGATCCTAGAAAAAAGGATATGGTCTAAAGATTACACAAAGCATTATATGGTCTCAAGCAAGCTGCCAAAGCTTGGTATGAAAGACTTCATAATTACTTGATAAAGATTGGTATTCAAAGAATAAATGATAACAACAACCTGTATATCAAAGAAGGAATAGGCAAAAAGATCATGTTGGTAGAAATATTTGTTGATGACGCTTTATTTATAGGAAATGATGACTTATGCAAGGCATTTTCAAAAGAGATGAGTGAAGAATTTGAGATGTCCATGTTTGGAGAGATAAAATTCTTTGTTGGATTGCAGATCTAGTAGAAGAAAGATGACATCTATATTACTCAATCCAAATATATCAATGAGATAATAAAGAAGATTGGAATGGAAGATTCAAGACCAGTTGGGACACCTATGTCTACTGGACATAAGCTTTCCAAAAATGATGATTCTAAAGAGGTATACCAAATCACATATAGATCAATGATTGGGAAATTGCAATATGTAGTTTAGACAAGGCCTGACATTGCATTAGCAGTTGGCATGGTAGCAAGATTCTCAACAAATCCCAAAGAAAATCACATGATGACAATCAAGAGAATCATGAGCTATTTGAAGGGTACTAAAGACTATTGATTATGGTACAAAAAAGGAGGCAATTTGGATTTGAAAGCATTTACATATGCTGATTGGGTAGGAAGTGTTGATGATAGAAAGAGCACCAATGGTGGAGCATTCTTTCTTGGTAAAAGACTAGTGTCTTGGATAAGCAAGAAGTAGAATTTTATTTCTCAATCCAAGTAGAATATGTGGCACTAGTAGTTAATTGTTCCAATGTTGTTTGGTTCAAACAACTATTGGTAGGTATGAAGGTAGAGATCAAGGATCTAGTAGTTATCTTTTGTGATAACATCAGTGCAATTAATATATCAAAGAATCCTGTGATGCATACCAAAACTTATTGCTATAAAATAGAATTTTTTGAGAGAATTGGTACAAGATAAAGAGGTAAGATTGGAATATGAAAATACTAAAGAACAAATTACATAATCATTAAGCCATTACCTAAGGATGCATTTTTGTATCTAAGAGATAAGTTAGGGATCATTCCTCTATCTTAAGTTCACTAAATGTAGTTTAGTGATGCATCAACTAGAGCATGTTGAAGATCAAATAGTTGTAGTATTGACAAGGGCACATTGCAAATGAATCAATACATGGGGTACATTGATGTTCATTGAATATTTTCTTTGGCATGAGATGTTAAAGAGGGAGAGTTTGTTGTCATATCTTACAAAAATTTCCTAAAGAGGGAGGGTATATGTTTCATAGGAATTTTATTACTTCTAGAGATGTCAAAGAGGGAGAACTTGGTATGATATCAAAGAAGGAAAGTTTCCTATCAGAAGGAGATGTTGAAGACAGAGTTTTGCTGATAGAGGGACAAACTAAAGTAGAGGAAGTTCATAATGATAAAGGGAGTTCTCATGGATGAGAATTAGAATGAAACTAAGGATATGTTCCTTACTTTATTCTTTCTCTAAAATTTCATTGTATTAAGACATGTTGTATTGCCATCAATGCCAAAGAGGGAGATTATTGAAGACAAGTGGTTAATTGTGTATTGTCTTTGATGTTACACAAAATGTCATATCATTGCCAGTCAGTGTATTCCAAGCTCATTCAGGTGATTAAGCTAGTTTCCTATGTCTGTTAAGCATTCCAGAGTTTGCCAAGTTCAGAAGATAGTGTCTACTGAGTTCACTTGGGCGTCAAAGGGAAGTTTTTAGAAGTTGAGTGTTAACTGAGCTCACTCAATTAATGAAGGAAATGATGGATGGAACTAGTGCTAGACGAGATCACTCAGTTACCAAAGGAGCTCTATGGATATGTAGTGTTAACTGAGTTCCTTTGGTTAACATAAGAAAATCATTTCTGAGTTAGTGTCTACCTAGCAGGGTTGGCTAATGAAGGATTTTCTTGTTTTGGCATATTGAGTTCAATTGATTTGTTTGTTGGTTCTAGTCGACTAAGGAGATGAATATTAAGTATTCTAAGTTGTATTCAAACCCACTTGACAATGTGTAAGATATAAATATAAGGTCAAGTTGAGAACTAAATGTGTGGAACATAATAGAAGATTTGAAGATGCTTAGAGGAAGCAAATTAGAAGGATAAGTAGAATATCCTTGTTGAGTTCCAAAGATACATTTGATAAAAAATGATCAAGTATACAAGCCAGATTTGAGATCTATAATAAAAAATTCAGCTATATCAGAAATCATGTCATTTCATTGTTACTCTCTAACCACTGTAACAGTGATCGAAATCTCTTAACAGATTGGCTTAACAATTATTTGTAAATCCTCTAACAAGGTGGCATTTCTATTTGAAGTGTCTTAAAGACCTCTAACAAGGCCACTCCTAATAGGGTGATCAAAACCTCTAATAGGGTCACACCTAACAGTGTGTTTTATAACCTTTAACAAGGTTGGCTCGTAACAGGGCTCACTTTTTAGAAGAGTGAAAATTAGTAACTAATTGTAATTGGTGGTTTTTCCCAAATTGGGTTTCCACGTCAAATCTTGGTGTCACTTGTGTTCATGCTATTTATTTTATTTGCATGCAACTAAGTTAAATTTAAGGTTAATCACATTAAGACCAATATATTTAGTTATTGCCAAGTTAAAGTTAATAATCAGTGCTTGTCGACCTGCAGTATTTGCTAGAGTTAATCAAGTGCCTGTGTGTCTATTGAGTAATGACATAATATAGTTTAATTAGAGTTTCTATTTTGATTTATATTGACATCTAAGGGACCTAGGATTTATTTTTGTAGTAATTGATTCACCCCTCCCCTCTTAGTTACTTCTCTTATATTTTGAACATTGTTACTAGTTAATTAAGTATTTCACCCATGAAGGTCGGTATATAATGTATCATGGCTACTATTTCCCTTTGCTTAACATGTTGTGTCATAGGGAGAAAGTGAATATCCCTTCTTCCTATATTTCTCTCTGGTCAAAAACATTGTCCTAGGTGAAACCCCCCCATCCACCATGGTCTCATTTTTTTCCTCTACCATCATGATTGTCTCCCATCCATTATGAAACTTGCTTCTCCTAAAGGGCCTAAATTCTCGATGGTTATTGAAGAAATTTGCATGGAAAAAACCTCTCCAGAACTACCCCAAGTCACAAAAATCTCTAAGCCCTCCAAGCCTAAGAGACCTCATGGAACAATCCCTTTTGCTTGAAGAATCCAAAAAAATTAAGAATTCTTCTACTAAGTCCATTCCTATCAATACCCCTAAAGAAGGAGAATGATAGATGGCATTATTGACATCAACACTAATGAAGGGGAGGAGTTTTTGGATTTTGAGTTGGAGAATAGAGCCATGGACTCCAAGAATTAGAAGGGTAATACTAGTTCTAGGAAAAGAATATCTCCCAAACTTAAAAACAAAAAAGGGTAGAGCCACAAGGAAGAAAGCAAGGAGGAATCCCACAAATCTCAAATGGAGGACAAGGAAAAAGTGACAGAAGCGGAGGAAACACTAGAGAAATTTGGGGGGTACTCCTCTGAAGATGTAGATTTTGAAGTGAAAGCAGAGGATTCTAATGAGGAAACTCAATCTCCCAAAGAAATGAATGTGGTGGTGGATCTTGGTATTTTTGGTGAAGAAGACTTCAAGTCCTCTAATAAAAATGAGGCCAGGGAACAAGATGTCTCCCATACATTCATTTAGAGATAGCTCGAAAACATAAAAAAGGATAGTGAAAAAGGTTTCCCTAGAATTAATGAAAATATCAATGTGTTAAACAATAAGTTCAACTTGGCTATCATTAGACTTGAGTTGGGTGTGGCTATTTCTATGATTTGCAAGGTGCATAAGGAAATGATGAGAAAGGCTATGTTTGGGGTGATAAATGGGAATAGTAATTAGAGAAAGGAAAGCCAAACCAAGGAGGAAAAGAATGATGATATTAAGAGTGCCACTCAGATCGAGAACTGGATGGAGGAGATCAAGTACCTCAATGAAGACTGAGAGCACATCAATTGGGCCTAACTCCCCCTTTCCTCTAATTTTGACATTTTTTTGTTCTCTATTAGTTGTAGGTTTTATCTGTGGTTATTTACACTTTCTTGTTATGTCCTCAGCTCTGTCAAGCTGGTCTCTCTTCACTATTAACTATATTAATCCTCATTGCTATTGGGGTAGCAACACCTTTGTTTTGGCTAGTAAGTTTAGTAGCTTACAGTTTAGACTTATGTTAGTTTTAGATTTGGTTGATTTAAACTATTTGAAGAACATGGCTTGTTTTGATTATTTTGTGATTCTATAATTCCAAGTGGGACTCTAACCACTCGGGTCAGAGTTTTCTTCTCTACTACTTGGTTGTAATGGCCTAGAGCAGAGATGGTTTTTTTTCCTTCTATTTTTATCTGCGTTTAGAGCCCTCTTCTTGCCTTTTTAAATCAAAATAATGGTCTAATAAGGATTTCAACCTTGGTGGGAAAAAAAAAAGCACCACTTCACCACTACACTATGTAGTGAATCACATTTTAAATTTATTGTCAATAATTAATAAGAAACAAATTGTCACATGAAAATTATCACTATATAATTCTTTAATTCTTCCATGTTTGTGTGCAACTGCTACTAGCTTATATATGTTCTGTAATATATATAGGGAAGCCAAGAGTTCTCGAAGCTTTAATTTAGTATTTGATAAATAAACTATATATGTTAAAAATGAAAGCCTATATATATATATAAATATATATATATATATAAATATATATATATATATATATATATATATATATATATATATATATATATATATATATATAAGCTAGTTTATTATTTCAATGTACATGAAATTTTTATAGTTTGTAGTTTTGAATGAAAAATTACATTCAAATCAGACAAAGTATAAATTGGAAATATTGGAGAAGTAAAGTTAGCATTCCAAGAACATTCATACTTAGTTATATTAACCTTTATCATTTACTAATATGATATCTATGATAATCTGTAAATATTTAAGCACACTTACCCACTATTTAGATGTATCTTTTATGTATTTATATTTATCTACTTAATATTCTTTAAATTTCATCTAAAGAAAGTAGAAATAGATATTAGTATCAAAATTGAACATTATTATCAAAATTTTCTATTTTTTGTTATTTTTTCCTTTCTATAAAGCCTATAAAGAGTGCACAGTTTTAGGCTGCACTTTTCAGATTAATATTTTCTTTGAGTTTTACGTTAGCTAATATTAATGAAGTATAAGTGTTTTATTAATGTAAAAAAAAACATTTTTAAACATTTAGATGTTGTAACATAAATATTTTTAACTTTTGATTAAAATAATAGGGAGAGGGTTTTAAATTCATATAATATTGATTGAAAAGGACAAGATACAAAGACTTATAGTGGCTCTTTATAATGAAACTCACATTATTATTTATCAACTATTAATTAATATATGATCATGCATATGTATATATAGAATCATATTCAACTGAAAGATGAAAAAGAAGATAATACAAAAGATCAACCTCACATTCTCACCATATACAACTTAAACCAAATGTACAGCTTCAAACTATTACAATACGAAAACACCAACCACCATCACATATCAAAACAAGTGCCACGTAATGGCTTAGTACTTGCCATTAGTTTTAGTAGAAATTTAGTTTTGATTTAATAAATTTATTATAGATTATAAAATATTTAAATTAATAATAATTTTATATAGTATATTTTTAATAATAATATATATAATAGTATTTCTTATAAGATTGTATAATATAAGTATAAAAAATATTTTTAATTGAATGAAAATAATTAATTTTTAAATTATAATATTAAAAATACAATATTAAAAATCTTAAAAAGTATCAAAGTATCATGCTTTACAATCTGAGTTGAAATGATATAAATCACATTAAAAAATATAACTCTTAAAAATTATCATTCCATGAAATCCGACCCATATAAGAGTTAAAATGATTCATGCAATAAATTCATAGAAAAGTATTTTATAGAAGTTATTAAGTTAAAAATCTTGCATCTAACTATTCACAATGTATTGATTTTATAATTAAATTTAAAAATGACAAATTTAAACTATTACAAAGGAAGAATTTTATGTTGCAATATTAGATTGTTTCTAATATTGAACCGATTCTTTCCTAAACTATTCTTTCCTTTCCTGTAGCTTTCTTGTAGCTGTTTCCTTTCTTGTAGCTTTATGCATTTGGCACACAACTATATATGTAACCTATATAGTTTTATGTGAACACAATGAATGGAAAATATTCTTCTGGATTTCTGATTTCAAGTTGGTATCAGAGCTTTGAAGCTTGAATCATTTGTATCCCTTCATTGAACTATGGCCAATTTAGATTCGAAAGTATTTGAGAGAAAATCTACTCCATTTATTATTCAATCCGAAGGTTCATCATTCAAGGAAAGGATTACACTTGATGAAGCAAACTATGATTTGTGGTCTCAAATAATGGAGATGCATATTTCTGAGAAGGAGAAACTCTCTTTCATTTGTGGTAACTCACAACCACCTACCGAGAAGGATGATGGATATGAGAAGTGGTATGCAGACAATCAAAAGGTCAAAAGATGGCCATTGATATCTATGTCCCCAAAAATTATGAAGTGATACATTCGCTTACCCACTGCTCGAGATATTTGGAAAGCTCTGTCTAAGGATTTTTATGATGGAGCAGATGAATTGAAGGTGTTTATCTTGAATTAGAGGGCTTTCTCTACCAAATAGAATGGCATAACACTCTCTGTGTATTATGGAGAATTAATTGAGATTTTTGGTGAGTTGGATCATCGTGATAAAGTGATCATGGAAAGTGAGAATGATGTTGAATCTTATCAAAAATCAATTCAATGACAAAGGTTGCATATTTTTCTTGCTAGATTAGATGGTGACTTCGAACAAGTTTGTGCTGAAATTTTGAGAAGGATCTTATTCTCGAATTAGAAGCATGTTATGCATTGGTCTACTGTGAATCTGTTTGATGTACAACAATGATTGGAGAACTAGAAAAGACTGAAGCTTTAGCCATGGTGACTCAAAACTAATGTAATCAAAATGAGCCTCTTCAAAATCTGCCTAAGATCACTAATGGTGCTGATAAATCCACCTACAAATGCACCCATTGCAATCAAACTGGTCATACCAAAAGTCCTTACTTTGAACTTATTGGGTATCCAGAATGGTGGGATCATAGTCGTGATTCACAAAAGAAGAATTCCAAGAAGACCTCTAGTGTAATGTTTATTGAAACAAAGATAGAGGATAATACTATTGGACAGATCTCAACATTAGTAGCAATGACAAGTAATGGTGGTAAGTCTTTAAATATGTCTACACTTGTTTTTAATAGTGCATGGATAATTGATTCCAATGCTATGAATCATATGACGTTTGACTCTAGATAGGTCTCATCCCTTAAATCGTCCTCACAAAAAAATGTTTCCACTACCAATGGTTTCTGGCCCCAGTTATTGGAGAAGGATCCTTACCTCTCACTGATACTTTAAATCTAGATTTTGTTTTAGTGGTTCCGTCTTTGGATTACAATTTGTTGTTAGTTTCCCAAATCACCACTACTTTACTTTGTGTTGTAATTTTTTGGCCTAATTTTTGTGTGTTTAAGGACATCCAAACGAGGAAAATGATTGGTTGTGGTGTTAGGCAAGGGAAGCTGTATTACTTGGACTTGGTGTCAAAGAGTTCGAACAAGTTGCATCAAGCTCTAGTGATGGATGGCTCTGAGGGGGACAAACATAAATCTAAAATTTGGTTATGGCATCGACATCTGGGACATGCTTCCTTTGGTTACCTGAAGAAATTTTTTCCTAGTTTATTTGCAAAATTTGATGTTTCTAGCTTCTAGTGTGAAGTTTGTGAACTTGCAAAAAGCCATCATGCTTGTTTTCCATTAACTTTGAATAAAAGTCCAGTTCCATTTACGATTATACATTATGATGTTTGGGGTTCGTGAAAAGTCACTATCTTGGGTAGATCATGTTGGTTTGTTACTTTTATTGGTGATTGTACTAGGATGACTTGGGTATGCTTAATGAAGTGTAAAAGTGATGTGAACTTGTTATTTCAAAAAATTTATAACATGATTCATACTTAGTACAATGCACAAGTTCAAGTTCTTTGTAGTGACAATGGAGGCAAATATTTGAGTTCCGAACTTTAGTAGTATCTAGAAGCATACATAACGATTCATCAAAATACTTGTTCTAATACACCTCAATAGAATGGGGTAGCCAAGAGAAAAAATTATTACTTGTTGGATAGGGCAGCCAAGAGAAAAAATTGTTACTTGTTGGAGGTTGTCCATGCTTCTCTGATAGAAGCCCATATGCCATTATCCTATTGGGGCAAAGCACTTACCTTTGCAACATATTTGATCAACCAAGTACCCTCCAACACTATTGATTTCTAGACACCATCCTAGGCTCTCGCTGAGGTGGTTGTTGCTCCTACTGTCCCAAATTTACCTCCTCACATGTTTGATTGTGTAGCTTTTGTACACCTCCATAAGCATCAGTGCAAAAAGTTATCTCTTGAGTGATGCGATGTATCTTTCTAGGATAAGCTGCTTATCAAAAGGGTTACTGATGCTATTATCCTCCAATCCAATGAATGTTTATTACATTGGATGAAGTTTTTCATGAAGATTCGATGTGTTTTTCCTCTAAGCCTGAGTTTTAGGGAGAGTACCAGAAGGAAATTCATACTCTAGACTATGATGATCACATCTCTAAAGATGTAGGTATCTTGGACATCTCTAAAGATGTGGATGTTCACATTCTTGAAGATGTGGGTAGCTTGGACATCTCAGAAGAAGGGAAACTCTTTAAAATTGTTAATCAAGAAGTAGGTGAAACTTTGGATTAGTACAGTGATGAACACCCAAAAACTAAAGCTATGGGTCCACCTCTATCCGAGTCCCTCACACCACACCAATCGCTTACCAAGGATGTTCCTAAACCATCTAGAAAATAACTACCTCATCATCTTACTAGAGGTATCTTTAAATCCACTTATGAATGCAAACTTTCTAGTAAAGTTAAATATCCTATGAGTCATTATGTGTCTAACATTTTTTTGTCAGAATCAAATTAGTCATTTGTAAATCAATTATCTACTATATCTATTCCTAACAATGTGCTGGAAGCCTTAGTTGATCCAAGGTGGAAAGCCACTACGAATGAGGAGATGAAATCATTATAGGAAAATAATACATGGGAACTTGTTGACCATCCACCAGGAAAGAAACCAGTTGGATGTTAGTGGGTTTATACTATTAAGTACAAAGAAGATGGTACAATTGAAAGCTTTAAGGCAAGATTGGTGCCAAAAGGGTACACCCAAACCTATGGGATCAATTATACAAATACATTTGCACTTGTAGCTAAAATTAATATAGTACGAGTCTTGTTGTCTCTAGCTGTGAACTTGGGTTGGCCATTACAACTTTTTGATGTGAAGAATGCCTTTCTACATGGAGAGTTGTCCGAAGAAGTCTACATGGAACTCCCACCTGGCTACATGATACTAGAAATACATAGTCTGAAGGTGTGTAGATTAAAGAAGTCACTATATGGGTTAAAATAATCTCCAAGGGCATGGTTTGAAAGATTCAAAAAGTCAATGAAAGCCTTTGGTTACCATTAGAGCAATTCAGACCACACTTTATTCATAAAGAATCAGCAGGGTAAGATCACTGCACTTGTTCTGTATTTGGATGACATGATAGTTACAAGAAATGATCCTAAAGAAAGGAGGGCTCTACAGGATTACTTGTTCAGAGAATTCGAAATGAAAGACCTTGGTCCCTTGAAATATTTCCTTGGGATCGAAGTGTCCTGATTTGATAAAGGGATCTTATGGTCTCAAAGAAAGTATACCTTAGACTTGTTATAGGAAACTGGTATGTCAGCATGTCAACCCACTGATACACCCATGGAAGAAGGATTGAAGTTATGTACTAAGTCTAATTAGGTACCAGTTGATAAAGGAAGATACCAAAGACTCCTAGGAAGATTGATGTACTTAGCACACACAAGGCCAAACCTTGCCTATGCATTAAGCATTGTTAGCTAGTTTATGCATAATCTTGGAGAGCAACATATGAATGTAGTTATGCACATTTTGAGGTATCTAAAGTCTGCTCTTGGAAAAGGAATTTTATTCACTAAAAATGACAATAATCAAAGTGTGGATGCATATATTGATGTTGACTAGGCTAGAGCAGTAGATGACATACATTCCACTTTAGGTTATTTCACCTTTGAATGAGGTAATCTTGTTACATGGAGAAGCAAAAAAATAATGTTGTTGCACGATCAAGTGCGGAGGAAAAATTTAGAAGTATGGCACTTGGAGTATGTGAAGCGTTGTGGCTAAGACTTCTCTTGAGAGATTTGGGCTGTTCGCCTAGGCAACCAATTCAACTATATTGTGACAATAAAGAAACATGTGATATTTCTCAAAATCTAGTTCAACATGATTGTACAAAGCATGTGGAGGTAGATATATTCTTTATTAAGGAGAAGTTGGATGAGAAGATTTTGGAGCTGCCTAAGATTCGATCAAAAGATTAGCTGATTGATATTCTTACCATAGTGGTTTCAAGTCGAGTGTTCTCAAAGTTTTTGGGCAAGTTGGGCATGTGAGATATCTATGCACCAACTTGAGGGGGAGTGTTTCAATATTAGATAACAATGTAATATTGAACTGATTCTTTCCTAAACTATTCTTTCCTAATTTGATACTTTCCTTTCCTGTAGCTGTTTCCATTCCTATAGCTTTATGCATTTGGCCCACAACTATATATGTACCTGTATAGTTTTATGTGAATACAATGAATGGAAAATATTCTTTTGGATTTTTGACTTTCAAACTTTTCAGTACAAGTTAACACATGAAATGCAAAAAGTATCACAACAGTACTTAGCCTACGGAAAGTACTAATAATAAAAAATATATCTCAATAATTATATCACGATAATCTAATCTAACCATAACACTAATAAAATCTAGATTATAACTAAACACAACCTATCACTAATAAATATCACCTCCCTAACAACAGAGAGAGCAATGTGTAACATAGTAAAAATAGTTACCAATGAAGAGTGTAACATCAAACATCAAACATCAAACAAAAAGTGACAAAACAAATGTAATCAACAACACAAAAATGAAAACCCATTGAGAATTCATAATATCCTCCTAAGTCATGGCAAGGCATTTGACATGATCATCTTCCTCCATTTAGCTTAAAACAATTTATTTATCATTTTCCCATACTCAAAAATCCTCTATCAATAGTTCTCTCTATTTGTTCTCTCCATTCTTCTAACCAACATTAGCAAATCAAATCTAATATCTCAATAAAAGCATGATTAACACTTTCTAGTAGATCATGATATCCTTTTCATTTAGGGCCAAGACTTCTGCATATACACTTATTAATGTCTTCTTTGAGCACAAAAAACTTATCCTACAATGACACTGGAACTCCCACAAACACATTAACTTGAAAAGTGAAGTTACCATGTTTACTATCATCAAGATCTCCTACGTGGGCATTTTGTTCTCTAATAATTTTTCTTTTCAATTCACATGCTTTATCATTTATGTCAGCAATCAATTTCAACCATTGTTCCATGTAACTCATGTGAAACATGTGGGCTCTATTGCAAGGAAAATGACATGCCTCTACTGCAAATTCAAAATCATGAGGTAAACACATCTCAAATTTAACATTTTGGTTAAAATGATTTTTAGTAAATTTAAATATAGGTATAGCTTCTACCACTTGGACTTTTAACATTTTTGTTGAAACAATTCTAAATTTTTAATTTAGAAGTTGTCGTAACTTCCTCTCACCATCGCCCATTTCATGAGTCCCCTACATGTGCCCATGTTTATGCCTAGAGTAGATTGTGGAAGTGATGGATGATGATAATAGTATAAATAGAAGGCCTAATTAGAAACCAATGTTTGCCAGTGAAGCAATATGCCAAGTCCCCTTATCTGCATGTCAATGTAGCTAGGAGGAACAAAGGATGCAGTAAAAATGAAATAAACACATTCCACGACCCACCGTAGATTCATAGTTTTCTAGAGTGTAGGTCAACAAATCCAAAGGAATGGTCAAAGTAAGAAAATTCCATGGTGTCCTAAAAAATACAATTTTCCAAAACCTTGGACCAAGATTTTGCGATGGTGAGAGAATGTGCTTGAAAGGGACAAAATATTTCACACAGTGGAAACTATGCTCTCCATAAATCCTAGATGAGAATCAATGATTTCCCTAAAGCCTTGATCTCTACACTTCTTAGAGAATAAAAGGATGAGGGATATGGATTTTTTTTGAATATATAGTCCACTGATATAATTGAGATGGGGTGGGGAGGGGGGGGGGGGGGGGGGGGGGTGGTGAATCAGTTATACAACTATCATCACAAACATTAACCTTAAAAAAACTTAACCATGCCATTAATATAAATTGAAACCACAACAAGATACTCATACATAATTAACACTAGATATGTTAACTAGGGAAATCATTGATCAGATGAAAAACTTCGATGGGGATGGTACCCACAAAATGATGTACTAATAGAAATATTCCTTGTTAGAGGATAGACCCTGTTAGGAGTCTGTTACAACATTCAATACATACAAGTCCTTGTTAGGAGACTTTGAATCCCTATTAGGAGTTATGCCAACCCTATTAGGAGTTGTGGAAGGCAATTGGACCCACTGCCCAAACAAATTCAAGGTTAAGATCAATGAACCCACTATCCAAATGATCTCTGTATTATTCCTTGTAGAATTATTGAACTGAAATGTACTTACTTCCTCTATCTCTATCTTGTCAACCAGACTTCTGCTCCTTCAAATCTTGTAACCAGATCTCATACTGTGCATCCAATGATCCCTTGGATCGCTTACAAACATTCAACAAGAATTCAACTCCTTGCATTTCATACTAATAATTCACATTCTACTTGATCCTCTTGATCCAAGTATCACATTACAAATAAAGAAAACAACTTTCCTTTATACCATATCTTCATACTAATTCTTTGAGTCAACCTTGAGGCTTTCCCAATTAATTAAAATAAGATAATTAATTAATTCACAATTATAACAACATTGTTGGCTCACATTCTATATAAAACTTTACAAACCATATCTTGCACACACACTGACATCACTAGATGATCGTCCTCTATCACTATTATCTAAGCATCACCTTCATTAAATCTTAGATGAAAGATAGTGATAGATCATCATAAATCTATTTTCCAATTCTTTGTTTCTGCATTTCTTCTAGTAAAACACATATAACTTTCGAACAACATTGAATCAAACTTAGTCCTTTAAAATACATCATCAGGACAACCTTAGGAACATGTCCTCCACTACACATCATCTAAAATTTCCTCACCTTTTGCACATACTAAGAATACTGACTACCATTTTTCCAATCTTAATAGAATTACTACTATGTTGACATCAATGACAAATGTAATCATAAATGCAACATATCAATACTCTACAATGCTTAGGATAATCCCCCAAATGTAGTATCATCAACATTCACGTTAAATTTTTTTCTTCTCATGAATAAAATCCATTTCCATACTAAACCATACTCTCAGAACCTTTTGTAGTGCACATTTGACCTCACTAAGAGGAGCAAAGATAGACAAAGCAAATCAAGTTGTTGAATGGTGCAAATCTATTTTTTCTCCTCAAGATACAACATTTAATAAATGGTATTTTTTCGGAAGTGAAAGGTAAGATCTCCATTTTTTTTTGATCTGATTAGTTTTATATTTTGAATTAAAAGTAAGATTATTGACATAGAAACTTGCTAATTTAATTTGTTACAGATATCAAATCCTTAAAATTGTCGACCAATTGTTGGAATTAAAAGATTGCATCAAGTGATGAATACCAGACAATGAAAACCTCTAGTAATTCAAGTAAGAGAAAAGTCATGTTTTTGTGATGTCTACATTCAAAATAATGCAATGGGTCAATGTGAGAATATTGCAAACAGGTATGTCTCTAAATGGAAGTGAAAAATATAATTAGGAGATGAAAATGACATAGACATTCATAATCCTATGTTATTGATTGATTATGAGCAAGTTTCTAATTTAGTTGTTCGTGGTGATCTTTTACAAACATGTTTCATTTTTATATTTAATTGTCTTCATATTTCTTTATTTACAATTTCCATTGTTTTTGTACATTTTTAGGTGACATCTTTGGTGTGTATTCAAATCCTTAAAATGTGGAAGGTGTAGATTATTATTTACTTAGATGTACATAAGTGAAATTCAAGTTGATAGAATCAACTACAGATGATGATAACCAGTCATATCCAACTAGTTTAGTTGTTATACAAGGTATAGATTATCCCCTTATGAGATCTATACAAGTAATTAGAGAGTGGATGATTAACTATAAATATTTATTTGTTTTCTATATTAGTAAGAATACTTAGTGAAGCAAATCTTATTTTGTAGGCACCTATTATTAGCAAACAAAAATTGACCACAATGGTGTTCAATTTGTTGAATACATGCTTGGCCAAAACGTCTTGCATTATAGGCACTTGGTTTTACCCAAAAAGATTCAATTTTACATTGTGCCAAAAAAAGGATGTAGTAAACCAAAGTGGAGGTTAGATATCGAGAAGCATGAAAAGTCATTGGAGATTATTAAAGATAGAGAGGATCCCGACCATATGTATCAACAACTTTATGTTAAGAAGCAATAGTTATATTTTATTACTGTGATATTTTGCTTATATATCTATAGCACTTTGACATACACATGTGCATGTTAAGTACATGTTCATCTCATTACTTATTACTTATTCAATATATATACATATTGGTTTTACATTGCTTTAAGTGTTTATTCAATATATATACATGTTGCTTTTTTTTACATTGCTTTAGCTGTATAAATGTGGATATAATGTTTAATTTCTTTAGATGGAATAGTTATATATAGGCTCATAATTATTATGTGTCATGTATATGCATATGTGCATTTCTTATGTGGATATTGATAGATAGGTTTATGATTCATTAATATATTTCAAATTTATATATACATGAACCTGTAAATATGTGTGTGTTTATATATGTAAATGTAGAACTTTACTTAAATGTAAATTTAGCACATGCAAATATATCTAAAACATTTTCTATACACATTTACAACACACATGTACATTTATCTAAAACATATTTTCATAAATTTATAGAACATGTAATTTTTTCTTTTTAATTTATTTAATTTAATTTTATTGGTAAATGGTTGAAGCCTAGATTAATTATTATTTTTGTTGAAATTAATTATTATTATTAATTTAGCAAGGGTGGATTCAAACCCAAGACCTCCCACATGAGATGCTCACAAGTTACTACTACATTGTAGGTTTTTGCCTTATAGAACACGTAAATTTGTTAAACATTAACAATTATCTAAAACAAATTGTATAGAGATTTCAAAAACGTATATCCAAATTTATGTAAAAGATATTCTATAAATTTTGAAAATATGTATGCAACTACCAAATATTTCAACTATAAATGTAAATATCAAATATATCAAATACCTGTAAACATGGTCAGATAACTCATGCAAATATCAAATATGTCAAATATAAATATAAATGGTCAGACAACTAATGAAAATATCAAATATGTCTACTATAAATATAAATGGTCATATAACTCATGGAACTATGAAATATGTCAAATATGAGTGTGATGTAAATGTAAAATGTCTCATAGCTATAAATTTAAACAATCTTATTGTAAATGAATATGAAACATCTAAAATATATGAGCCAAACCCATGTATATGACATGTATAAATATCAAACATGATCCTGTCATGCTCTACGATGTGATCAACTAACACAAGATCTAGAACGCTATGTGAAATATAAGAACAAATGTATCATGACAATGTGTATATATTCAATAAATACTAACATACACACAATCAAATTTACCTATGATTCAGGATGACTAGGGTCGACATGCATCTCTCCATCTCCACCCTCATGAGCTATAGATGCAATAGAAGAAACAAATATGCCACAACTTATAATTTACTAAATTTAATAATATTATATTTAAAAATAAATAGAAGATCTGTAGACAATTAAATAGACATGTTTGTAAATTTTTACCTGTGTCTCCTGCTGCATAGGATGTGTAGGTGTCTGCAAGTCCCCACATGACATCATCATCACAAATATATGTATGTTGATTGTGGTCTGGGGTGGCATTGTAGCTACAACATGTATGTTCTCCTACCCTTGACCACCATTTGCTTGCGATCTACCACTGATGATATTAGTTACATATGATGGAACTACACTAAGAGGTTGTCTAGTAAACAAGTGAATAGCTTGGTAGGGTAAAATAAGATCATTAGAAAAACATGTATTCATAGCCCTCAAATGTTCTACTAAAGAATCCACATAAATGTGTTGATGTTTTGGAAATACAATAAGGAAGAAAACTCTCTAAAGAGGGGGGGGGGGGGGGGGGGGGGTGGGTGTGAATCATAATATTAAAAATCTTAAATAGTATCAACGTATCATGTTTTGCAATTTGAGTTAAAATGATATAAATCAAATTATTAAAAATACAACTCTTAAAAATTATCATTCCATGAAATCCAACCCATATAAGAGTTAAAATGATTCATCCAATCAATTCATAGAAAAGTATTTTATTGAAATTATTAAGTTTTAAAAATATTGTATCTAACTATTAACAATGTATTGATTTTATAATTAGATTTAAAAATGATAAATTTAAACTATTACAAAGGAGGAAAACTTTTAAATAGGAGTTAACACATGAAATGCAAAAAGTATCACAATAGTACTTAGGCTACATAAAGTACTAATGATAAAAAAATATATCTCAATAATTTTGACACTATAATTTAATCTTACCATAACACTAATAAAATCCAGATTATATTCAAATGCAACCTATCACTAATAAATGTCTTCTCCCTAGCAATAGAGAGAGAAATGTGTAACATAGCAACAACAATTACCAAGGAAGAGTGTAATATCAAACATCAAACATCAAACAAAAAGTGACAAAACACATGTAATCAACAACAAAAAAATGAAAACCCATTGAGAATTCACAATCACCTCCTAACTTGTGGAAAGGCATTTAACACTATCATCTTCCTCTATTTTTCTTAAAACATTTTATTTATCATTTTTTCATACTCAAAAATCCTCTATCAATAATTCTCTCTATTTTTTCTCCCTGTTCTTTTCATAAACATTCCCAAATCAGAAAAAATATCTCAATAAAAACATGATTGACACTTTCTAGTATATTACGGCATCCTTTGCATTTAGGGCTAAGACTTTTGCATATACACTTATCAATGTCTTCGTCAAGCATGGAAAACTAATCCTATAATGACTCTAAAACACCCAAATACACATTAACTTGGAAAGAAAAGTTACCATGTTTATTATCATCAGGGTCTCCTTTGTAGGCACCCTTTTCTCTAATAATTTCTCTTATCAACTAACATGGTCCATCCCTTATGCCGATAATCAATTTCAACCATTGTTCCATGCAACTCATATGGGCTCTATTGCAAGGAAAATGACATGCCTCTACTGCAAATTAAAAATCATGAGATAAAAAAATCTTGCATTTAACATTTTGGTTGAAATGATTTTCAGTAAAATTTAATATAGGTATAGCTTCTACTACTTGTACCTTTAACATTTTTGTTGAAACATTTTAAATTTACAACTTAGAAGTTGTTGTGACTTCCTCTCACCATCACCCATTTCATGTGTCCCCTATTTGTGCCCCTATTTATGCCTACAGTAGACTGTGGAAGTGATGGATGATGATCATAGTGTTGAGCTGTCATTTTGTATGATGCTTAATGATAGGAATCCTTTCAAACTCCTCTCTTGAAAAGCTAATCTAGGATCAACTCCAAGGTTATGGATGATCTTGTGACCTACTGGAATCCACACAGTAGAAGATAAATGTGAGTGTTCATGAGGAAGCCTTTTCTGGTATGAACCAATTTTAGATAAGATGATCAATTTGCTTATTGTTTCAAAATTAACTACACAAAGAGAAAATATATTTTTGGTATTTTCTATTTTTTTAATGAATGCAATCTAACAATGCAACTATATGAATTCCTAATTTATCCAAGGGCTAGCAAAGCAAATAACAAAGATAAGGTAATGAGAGATGAAAGTAAATAGCATGAAAGGGAAATTCCTAATGAACATAAACCATGGTAACAACATGTTTTCAAGTTAAATCATTGAAAAGATCAGGTAGGAATTCAATGAAAGTAGGAGCAGCGCTTGCTCAAATCCACTTCTCTTCTCCAACTAAGTACATAAAAAAAATTTGTAAACACGTGACAAACACTAGAATTAAAAGATCACTCAATTAAAATAACACAAAAAAACCATTGGCTCCATTACACTCCATGAACATACATTCACAAAGTATAATACACTTTGGCAAGAATAACTACAGTCAGAATGAAAGCACTAATAACATATATTATTGTATCAAAATAATGGCCTAGAATACATATTACATTCCTAATTTACAAGAAATCATCTGCTCAATTTGATTTGAGAGTGAGAGATATCTAAATGCAATCATATGCTTAAAAATAATAAAACAAATCTAAATATATACAAACTAACCCTCTATGAAGTGCTTGTAGACACCTAAAAACCTTTAGAAAATAAAGTATTTTTATTTTCTGAAAAAGTCCTGATGACATCATCATTTAGTAATTAATTAATTAATTAATATTTATGCCATTAAATCCCTTTATCTTAATTAAAAATATTTAATTAAGGAATCCCTCCCAAAAATGTTTAAATCTTATTTAAACATTATTTCCTTATTTATTAATTATTTAATTAATAAATTGACCAAAAATCCTAAAATAAATAAAAAATTTATTTTTTGCCCAAAACTTGGCCAATTTCTTTATGACCAATAACCTCTTCCAAAATCTTCTAATCCTTCTTTAATTTCGATTAAAGGCTAATCTCATCATTTCCTACCCCTAACCCCAACTCAAAATATTTAATTAAGATTAAATATTAATCCTCATGTTTATTAAAAAAGTTTTAATAAATATCTCCTCAACCCAAACCCTTGAAATAAATAAAATTTTATTTATTTCCTAAAAATCTAATTTATCCTCATCCTAAGAAGTTCTAGACTCTTCTAGAAAGTCTTCATCCTCATCCTAGGAAATTCTCGACTATTCTAGAAAGTCTTTATCCTCATCCAAAGTCTAGACTCTTCTAGAAGATGTCTTTAAAACTAATCCTAATCCCCTCCTAACCTTGTCACATTCCCTAAACATGAGTTAAAACTTCCTAACCCAAGCCAAAGTTAACAAATATCTCCTCCTTCACCTACCCTCATTAAATGCCATCCACTTGCCTATCCCTAAGCTAATCCTAAACCATCCTAATCCATCCTCTAATCATTTGCACAAGCCTAAACAAGCTTAAAACCTTCCTAATCAAGTCCGAGTCGAAATTGCTCTCATCACCCTCAAAATATCTCAACCATAAAACTTTATGAAGTCCACTAGGTCATAAATGACTCTTACAAGCCCTTTTATTGCTCTTACAAGTCATTATGAGGGTCTTTATGAAGATTTTATCCCTTGAGCCTCCTTTGTTGACTCATCCTTCCCCTTTCCTCCATCCTCTCACCATGTGACATGTGTCACTCCTTGATTGGCTATAAGGAAGCACAATCCATGTGCTCTCTTCTCATGCAATCTGAGCCCTCCATGAGCTTTTTCCCATCCTTGCATCTTAGCCCTCAATCCCTCAAGCCTCTTGCCTATAAATTGGATCCTTTCGCTTTGCAAAATAACACAATCCATGAAGTAAAGTCATAATGCCGTTTTGAGAAGCCATTTTACATCAAAACCATACACTCACACCCAAATTCCAACTCCATTTGAAACCCTTTTTGAAGCATAAGCTTGAGCATACATCCTATCTATTTAGACAAAGCCACTCAACAAGAGAGCTTCTCATTGAGAGAGTCCATTAATGGCTCATATTCTCAATTGAGAGTTCATCTTAGTCTATCTTGAAGTTTATGAATTTTGTTTAGTTTGTAGAAGCTTTATTTAAATTTGGTTTCTATTAGCATACTAACATTGCTCATATACAGTGCTAAGTAGGACTCCACCCTTGTTTATATCAATTAATGAGTGCATTAACCTTCACATGTCTTAACACAAAGGAAGAAGCAATAAATAAGGAGAAAGAAGTTTCCAAATGATGTAAGAGTCTTTGGAGATGCCAAAAATAGAAGCTTAACCTTCTTTGGATGTTTGTAGCAATTAAACTATTGTCAGAATGTGTTTCCGGTGCATGGAAAGCTCTAAATTTGGAACTACTGTCAGATTTTGTTTCCAATACATGGAAAGCTCTATATTTGGAACTGGCAGTTAACTATTAACACACCTTTGGAGAGACACACCTTAGTGGCATTTGTGCAAGGTGCTCAATTCGCCAAAAAATCAAAGTTTTCAGTTTTAAAAATGATTTCTAGGTTTTTCTTAGACAGGGTTTGCGAGCACTCTAGTGTACTTATTTTGCCCCTTTTTTGATGATTTATAACCTCTTTATAGCCAAACATTCTCATAGATTTGAACTCCTACTTCTTCTATCTGAAATTCCAAGGCACTCATGTTGAATCTTGTTATTAATATTTGCATAAGATGAGGAACTTGTTTTGGTTCATGTGTCCAACCTCTATATCTTTGATCTTTAGTACAAATTGCTTGATTTTTTTCTTCTCTTTGTCTGCCTGATCCTTCTTAGTCAAAGACTAGTTATCCAAATTATCCAAAATGATCAAATGTTTGAAACTTTTTCATATTTATTTTTATTAAATTTAAACAAAATTTTCTAGGCATTTTTAACTGGCTTTTTCAGAGGTCTTTTGCTCAAAATTTCAAGTTAAAACTTTCATCAGTCCCTAAAACTAGGTAGGATGAAAGCACCAATAATGTATATTATTGCATCAAAATAATGATGTCAAATACATATTACATTCCTGAACTTAAAAGAAATCATCTCCTCAATTTGAGTTGAGAGTGAGAGATCTCTAAATGCAATCATATGCTTAAAACTAATAAAACAAATCTAAATATATACAAATTGATCCTCTAAGAGGTGCTAAGTAGGACTTCACCCTTGTTTATATCAATTAATGGGTGTGCGAACCTTCACATGTCTTAAAACAAAGAAATAAGTTGTAGATAAGGAGAAAGAAGCTGTCAAATGATGTAAGAGTTTTTGGAGATGCCAAAAATAGAAGCTCAACCTTCTTTAGATGTTTGTAGGAGATAAACTACTGTCAGAATGCATTATCAAACCATGGAATGCTCTAAATTTAGAATTGGCAGTTAACTATTGCTGCACCTTTGAAGAAGCACGACTTTGGAGAGGCGCACCTTGTGCACCTTTGGAGAGGTGCACCTTACTGACATTTGTGCAAGGTGTTCAATTCACCAAAAAATCAAAGTTCTCAGCTTTGAAAATAGTTTCTGGGTTTTTCTCATACAAGGTTTGGGAGCACTCTAGTGTATTTATTTTTCCCTTTTTTGATTATTTATACCCTCTTTATAGCCAAAATTTTTTATATATTTGAACTCCTTTTGCTTCTTCTATCTGAAATTTCAAGGCACCCATGTTGAATCTTGCCATTAATAGTTGCATAAGATGAGGAACATGTTCTAGTTCATGTGTCCAACCTCTATATCTTTGATCTTTAGTGCAAATTTCTCAATTTTTTTTCTTCTCTCCATCTTTCAGATCCTTCCCAGTCAGAGACCAGGTGATCCAAATTATCCAAAATGATCAAATGTGTGAAAAATTTTCATATTTTTTAAACAAGATTTTCTAGGCATTTTTAATTGGCTTTTCAGAGGTCTTCTACTCAAAATTTCAAGTTAAAACTTTCATCGGTCCTTAAAACTGGGTAGTTGGTGCATGGAAAGATCTAAATTTGGAACTGATAGTTAATTGTCAATGCATCTTTGGAGAAGTGCACCTTCGAAGCGGCCCACCTTAGTGACATTTGTGCAAGGTGCTCAATTCACCAAAAAATCAAAGTTCTTAGTTTTGAAAATGGTTTTTGAGTTTTTCTTAGATAAGCTTTGGGAGCACTCTAGTGTACTTATTATGCCCTTTTTTGATGATTTATTCCCTCTTTATAGCCAAATATTTTAATAGATTTGAACTCCTTCTGCTTCTTCTAAATATGAAATTCCAAGGCACCCATGTTGAATCTTGTCATTAATAGTTGCATAAGATGAGGAAGCTATTTTGGTTCAGGTGTCCAACCTCTCTATCTTTGATCTTTAGTACAAATTACTCATTTTTTTCTTCTCTTCATCTGCCCGATCAGAGACCAGGTGATCTAGATTATCTAAAATGATCAAATGTTTGAAACTTTTTCATTTTTTTAAACAAAATTTTCTAGGCATTTTTAACTAGCTTTTTTCAGAAGTCTTTTGCTCAAAAATTCAACTTGAAACTTTCATTAGTCCGTAAAACTAGGTAGCATAAAGCACCAGTAGTATATATTATTGCATCAAAATAATGGCCCGGATTACATATTACATTCCTAAATTTATAAGAAATCATCTCCTCAATTTGAGTTGTGAGTGAGAGATCTCTAAATGCAATCATATGCTTAAAACTAATAAAAAAAATCTAAATATATACAAATTGACCCTCTAAGAGGTAATAAGTTGGACTCCACCCTTATTTATATCAATTAATGGGTGCATGAGCCTTTACATGTCTTTAGACAAAGAAAGAAGTAGTAGATAAGGAGAAAGAAGCTGTCAAAGAAAGAAGTAGTAGATAAGGAGGAAGAAGCTGTTAAATGACGTAAGAGTCTTTGGAGATGCCAAAAATAGAAGCTCAACCTTCTTTGGATGTTTGTAGGAGTTAAATTATTGTCAGAGTGCATTTTCAGTGCATGGAAAGCTCTAAATTTGGAACTAGCAGTTAAATATCAGCACACCTTTGGAGAAGTGCACCATTGGAGAGGCACACCTTAGTGACATTTGCACAAGGTGCTCAATTCACCAAAAAATCAAAGTTCTCATTTTTGAAAATGGTTTCAAGGTTTTTCTCATATGAGGTCTGGGAGCACTCTAGTGTACTTATTTTGTCATTTTTTGATGATTTATACCTTCTTTATAGCCAAGTATTTTCATAGATTTGAACTCCTTTTGCTTCTTCTATCTGAAATTCCAAGACACCCATGTTGAATCTCATCATTAATAGTTACATAAGACAAGGAATTTGTTCTAGTTCATGTATCCAACCTCTATATCTTTGATCTTTAGTGCAAATTGCTCAAGTTTTTCTTCTCTCTATTTGCTTTATCCTTCCTAGTCAAAGACCAGGTGATCTAGATTATCCAAAATGATCAAATGTTTGAAACTTTTTCATATTTTTTAAACAAGATTTTCTAGGCATTTTTAACTTGCTTTTTCAAAGGTCTTCTACTCAAAATTTCAAGTTGAAACTTTCATTAGTCCTTAAAATTGAGTAGGATGAAAATACTAATAACATATATTATTGCATCAAAATAATGGTCTAGAATACATATTACATTCCTAAATTTATAAGAACTCATCTCCTCAACTTGAGTTAAGAGTGAGAGGTATCCTAATGCATCATATGCTTAATTCTAATAAAAAAATTCTAAATATATACAAACTAACCCTCTAGGAGGTGCTAAGTAGGACTCTACCCTTGTTTATATCAATTAATGGGTGCATGAGCCTTCACATGTCTTAAAACAAAGAAAGAAGCAGTAGATAAGGAGAAAGAAGCTGTTAGATGATGTAAGAGTCTTTGGAGATGCCAAAAATAGAAGCTCAAGCTTCTTTGGATGTTTGTGGGAGTTAAACTACTTTCAAAATGTATTTTCGGTGCATGGAAAGGTCTAAATTTGGAACTGGCACTTAGTTGTCGACGCACCTTTAGAGAAGTGCATGTTTGAAGAGGCGACCTTAGTGACATTTATGCAAGGTGCTCAAATTAACTAAAAAATCAAAGTTCTTAGTTTTGAAAACAGTTTCTTGGTTTTTCTTAAATGAGGTCTAGGAGCACTCTAGTGTATTTATTTTTCCCTTTTTTGGTGATTTATACCCTCTTTATAGCCAAAAATTTTCATTGATTTGAACTCCTCCTACTTCTTCTATCTAAAATTCCAAGGCACCTGTGTTGAATCTTGTCATTTATAGTTGCATAGGATGAGGAACCTGTTCTGGTTCATGTGTCCAACCTCTGTATCTTTGATCTTTAGTGCACATTGCTCAATTTTTTTTCTTCTCTCCATCTACCCAATCCTTCCCAGTCAAAGACTAGGTAATCTAGATTATCCAAAATGATCAAATGTTTGAAACCTTTTCATATTTTTTAAACAAGATTTTCTAGGCATTTTAAACTAGTTTTTTTCGGAGGTCTTTAGCTCAAAATTTCAAGTTGAAACTTTCATTGGACCTTAAAACTAGGTAGCATGAAAGCACCAATAACATATATTATTGCATCAAATTAATGCCTTGGAATACATATTACATTCCTGAATTTATAAAAATCATCTCCTCAATTTGAGTTGAGAGTGAGAGATCTCTAAATGTAACCATATGCTTAAAACTAATAAAACAAATCTAAATATATACAAATTGACCCTCTAAGAGGTGCTAAGTAGGAATCCACCCTTGTTTATATTAATTAATGGGTGCATGAGCCTTCACATGTCTTAAAAAAAAAAAAAAGTAGTAGATAAGGAGAAATATGTTGTCAGATGATGTAAAAGTCTTTGGAGATGCCAAAAATAGAAGCTCAACCTTTTTTGGACGTTTATAAGATCTAAACTACTGTCAGAATGTGTTTTCAATGCATGGAAAGCTCTAAATTTGGAATTGATAGTTAAATGTTGGTGCACCTTTGGAGAAGCACACCTTTGGAGAGGCACACCTTAGTGACATTTGTGCAAGGTGCTCAATTCACCAAAAAAATCAAAGTTCTTAGTTTTGAAAATAGTTTCTGAGTTTTTCTTAAATGAGGTCTAGGAGTACTCTAGTGTACTTATTTTTCCCTTTTTTATGATTTATACCCACTTTATAGCCAAAAATTTTCACAGATTTGAACTCCTATTTCTTCTATCTAAAATTCCAAGGCATTTGAGTTGAATCTTTTCATTAATAGTTGCATAAGATGAGGAATCTATTTTGGTTGATGTGTCTAACCTCTATATCTTTGGTCTTTAGTGCAAACTACTCAATTTTTTTCTTCTTTTCATCTACTCGATCCTTCCTGGATAGAGACTGGGAGATCTGAGTTATCCAAAATGATCAAATTTTTAAAACTTTTTCATATTTTTTAAACAAGATTTTCTAGGCATTTTAAACTAAATTTTTGAAGGTCTTCTACTTAAAATTTGAAGTTGAATCTTTCATTGGTCCTTAAAATTGAGTAGCTAAAGGCTTAGTGTTTCAGGGATTGAAATTAGATATTTAGTTCTTATTTCCAACAATGTAAACAATTTTGAATTTGATCTCTTGGTCAAAAGTTGTGACCTTGACAAGTTAAGGATGCCTTTTCACTTATATAAAGAAGCAAACATTAGTTCGAAGAGTTAAAAATATAACCCAAAAAAATCTTAACTAACAAAAAAATGTAGGCCAAATACTCCAAAAAACCAATTGTATCCCCCCCATAAGTCTTGGAATACAAAATAGTGCACCTAGCGCACAGTTACAGGTGTGCAAGGTGTGCTTAATGGTTTTTTTATGGCCATTTTAGCACAGTTGCACACATGCACACCTTGGTGAGGTGTGTAGATTTGAAGCAAATGCAAAGGGGGAACTTAGCTCTTAAAATGTGGAAAAAAGGGTACAGACCTGCACACCTTTATGAGGTGTGCAAGTGTGCACCCTTATGTTGGTTTGAAGTCACCTTTGAAAGGTGCGCATGTGCACACCTTGGGGAGGACCTTTTCGTAGGTTTTTTTATTTTTTATCGAGTGTGCACCCTTTGGAGGTGCGCACCTGTGCATGTGCACAGTGCGCATCTCCAAATGGAGATAAGTGCACACTCTCACATTCGGCGCACCTGCGCACCTTAGATAGGTGAACATGTGTGCTAGTGCGCAAGTGCACATTTATGAACTAAAACATTTAAATTTTTTTGATTCTTCTCATTTCTAACACCATGTACTTGTCCAATCAGAGACTAAGACTTAATCCAGACTTAGGAAGAGTTCCAAAATGACCTATGCCTTGGACTAGGGGTTTGGGAAATACAAATTTTACTAGGGGGTCCCCATTTTTAGGAGAAATGTGGCATGCATTGTGAAACCACAACACAATATAAAGAGAAGGTCTAACATAGAAACAAGTGTTCTCCAGTGAAGTAATATTCCAAGTCCCCTTATCTGCATGTCAATGTAGTTGGGAGGAACATAGGATGTGGTAAAACTAAAATAAACAAATTCAATGACCCATCGTGGATTCCTAGTTTTCTGGAGCATAGGTCAAAACATCCCAAGGAATGGTCAAAGTAAGAAAATTAATGGTGTCCTAAAAAATGCACTCTCCCAAAACCTTGGAGAAAGATTTTGTGATGGTGATAGAATTTTCTTAGAAGGCACAAAATCCTTCACACAGTGGAAACTGCACTCTCCACAAATACTAGATGAGAATCAATGGTTCCCCTAGAACTTGACTCTCTACACTTCTTGGAGCATAAAAGGACGAGGAGTATAAATTTTGTTTTTTCATGAATAAAATTGATTACCATGCTAAAATCACATTCTCTGAACATTTTGTAGTGCACACTTGACCTCACTAAGGAATTTGTTGTTGGAAACTACAATTGGAATAATTGTCATTTTGTCATTGATGTCAAAATTACTAATAAGAAATGTTTCTCTTTGATGTAAACTTCATATCTATTTTGATTGATGAAGATGATTTGAGAAATTTCTCATAACAAAAGCACCTAGAGGAAAGGTTGAGTTATGAAAAGGATGTTACAATGGACTTTTGATTAGTTAGACTTTGACAAACCAAAGTGATTGTTTATATCATGTTGATGATCAAGTGTTTATAATATAAGTCAAGATATATCATGGATATAAAGCTTGTTTGAGAAATAAAGTGAAAGACTAAGGATTTTAGAGTGATGCTAGTGCCAACTAAGCCATAGTAAGTACCAAGTAAATTCAATGTTGACCAAGCATCAATATCGACCAAGTGATAGTTGGTGCCAAGCTTTACAATAACCAAGTAATTCAATGATGACTGAGTGCTATAGTTATGGCTAAGTAACAATATTTTGAATGTGTAAGAAGAATCATGATTTCTATCTAATGCAATTAATTTCTTGAGATATGGAAACCATGTTGAAGATAAGATTGATGAGTTAGATCATTTAATTCTAGGTAAGGATTAGGTTCCATATCTAAGATCGAATTCGATGGATAAGAAGTCTAAAAAAAAAAGGAAGATGGACATATACCATGAACCTAATGAACTAGATCGTAAACCCTAAGATCTACGATGACTAGAATTACCTATTTAAGGAAGCATAGAGTTGATGAAAATGTGTGAGTGTGTGAGAGTGAAGCAAAAGAAAGGAAATGGTTGCATAGATGTCATTGCAAGTTGATAAGTGAATTTAAGAAAAAGGCTTAATTTTATTGGAAGGAGAAGATTGACTTCTTGAAGGGTTTCCAAGCGAGTTAAGAGACAATGTTGACAAGGGGGCTTTATCAGTGAATCAACACATGAATTGAACAATGATCTAAACTTACAAAAGTGAGTTATAATCATAAAAATCAAAACCATAGTGTTTTCTTTCTAATAATTATAAATAGTTTGTATTAAAATCATTTTAATCAAAGGTTGACTTAAAGTCATTAAAGGACTTATCAGTCTATGCAAATCCTTTAGCAATGTGACATTTTATTGGAATGTTCTAAAGTCCTCTGATAAGGACACTCCTAATAGGGTGATTAAATCATCTAATGAGATCACATTTAATAGTGTGTATTTTAACCTTTAACAGGGTTGGCTCCTAATAGAGCTCAATTTGAAAGAGTGAAAAATTAGTGACATGTTGTTAGTGTTTTTCCCCAAATTGAGTTTCCACGTAAAATCCTAGTGTCAAAATTCTATTGAATATTTTATAATGTTTTGTAGTTACATGTTTTACATTAAGAAAATTTTGTTATTGTAGGACAATGAACTACTAGTAATTTTGTTTATCAATATTCAGTAGAGATCGAGCTACAATAGGATAAGAAGAACAATGCATGTTTAATGTTTGATTTTTCAAATGGTACTTATGGACCTTGAGTAATTGATTCACTCCCCTTCTTAGTTAATCTAAACATTCTAATAATTGGTATTAGAGCATCAATGCTTACATAGAGAAGTCTAAAAGTACCTAAAGTTAAAGATCATGACTCACAAAAGTGAGGTACCAAAGCTAAACAAGGAGAACTTTCCTACATGGAAAACATTGATGAGGCTACTGTTATCTCTAGAAGTTACACCTAGATTGGATTCTAACTCAGTTAGCTCTGAGTAACATGGAAACACTCCTAGGTAGTGGGTGTACCAAAGTTAGGAGTGAATCTCCAAATTATAGGCCAGTTCCTTATGATGTTCACCTATTTACTTCTTCACACTGAAATTAAACTTGAGGGGAAAAGGGATAAAAGGATTGCTTGAAGGTAAATTCTGAAAGGTAAATTGAGGTGATACACCAAACATTAATATGAGGATATTGCCAGACTGACACGATGAAACACTTCTCAATAGTTGAAATAAGCAGAATATTGATCACTGGAAACTCATATATAAGTATTTCATAAGAAGGAAAACACTTCAGGAAAGATGCTAACGGGAATGATAACATTCATAGTTAACTTTTTGAGATAAAGCAAAGATTCATGACTTATAACCTGTATGAACACATCCAAAACCTTATTTGCATATATAATCGAGACACAAACTCTAGGATTCAGAAAATCACAAAAGTTATATCATATCAATAATTTGAGAAACATAGACACAATAAGGATTTCTAAAGTATTCCTTTATTTAGATTTCAGAGGTAGTTCCACAACATTCCTTTAGATGAAATGTAGAGGAAAAATGCAGAAATGCTATGAAGGACTCATAAAAGATCACAACAACATCAACTTTGCATAAAAACTCTGAGGATTCGACCAACCAACCCCTTTTTCTACATCTTGGAATTCCTTATAAAGAGAAGCATTACAAAAAGCTTGAGATGGGAGGGGCACATGTCAAAAAACTATTGGAAGAATACATATATTTTTAGAAAATTACATCTTACCTTTACCATTTGTGTATTCAGGTAAAACTAGGAAGATTGTCTAAGATATTCACTAGGTGATATCAACTATAGGGATCCTTTAACTGATTCTATTCCTTCCATTCCCTTTAATCATGAAGAACCTTAATTGCTTCTGCTTTATCTGGAATCCAAATCTTCATATTTCCTTCTACAATTTAAAGCTTGAAACTATTGATTTTTGCCACCTTTGGTCAAATTATAACTAACTTTCTAGCAAGAGCCACATGTCATCATTTGATAGGTTAGGAAAATGCATCCATCATTTAAACTTTGAAAAGAATAAAGAAAAGATCATATATAGGTGTCACCCTTCCGCAACTTCGTAATCAAAACCAAGAGTTAAGCATTTTACCTTGAGACCATGTGACTAAAGAGGAATCACATTATTTCCATTCAAACTTTAGGTCAATGTTAACTCAGTGCAACTAGATGAAAATTACATACTTTAACTGAGTTTTCCATATCACAACTTATTCAGACTGATTGCCACTTGACATTATGACTGTGCAATCACATATGTTTCTTTCATTCTGAGTGTTTTGCTCTCATACTTCTTAATTGCTCAACTAAGTAAACAAAGGATTTCATGGCTACTTGTGGTTTATTCACCAAGTTGCAACTTGAGGTTTGACTACATCTTGGATACTTGCAATTGTGCAAAAGCAAGCCTTTAATTATGATTTCCTAGTTGCAACTGTCATCAACTATCTTTATTTAACCTTGTGAAGCGACAACCAAAGAGTTCTCTATTTCATAGCTTGTGTTCACTTTATCCTCTTAACTACTATGACCCTGCAATAGCAGTTTCTTTTCCCTAGTCACCCTTTCATAGCTTATCTTTTGGTTGGCATAAAATATTTGCGACCCTGCGATTGTTGTAAACTTAACTTCGAGATTTATCTTTTGCACGGTTGTGACTTAATCTTTAACTCAACCATTAACTCTTGCGACCAAGTGATCGAAGAAATCACTACATCACAACCTAAACTCTAGTTAAGCCTTATTCTCCTGTAACTCTACGAACATAGTCTTTTCATTGCTTCTCAAGCTTAACTCATTATTACCCTTTAACCTTGGTGACCATGCAATTCATTGCCAAACTGACTGTTTCATCCTCAACGTATTGTCATAACTTAAAATTTAATTGGATCTTTAATCTTGTGACCAAGTGACAAGGAAAATGCATCTTCAGAACCTTAAAACATGATTAAGTTTATCCACTTGCAACTACATAAACAAATCTTTCACAACATCACCATCTTTACTCCTTGGTTAGCTTGACTCCTTGCAACCATGCGAGCATAAATTTAATTGCCTGATGGCTGTGTTACACTATCACCACGTAAGATGTAACTACATTCTTCACCCTTGCAAAGCTGTGACAACCACAATATATTGATCACCCAATCACAACTTAAGACATGTTAGAGGTAATAGCATAACAAGGCAGTATGACCAAAAACTTAGGGGTAAAAATGCATGGTTTTTATGTACCCTTCTAAATTGCATGGCATTTAATGAATAAAATAAAAGGACACAAAATATGGCTACCACCTTATATGGAAAATAATGGTCAACACCTCTACCCATTTTTTGCATAGTGAAAAAAATGGTAACAACTACATATATCGAGTATCAATGATTCTTCTATAAAAAATGTGGACAATGAGTATGTGAAATAATGACTACTTCTATGATAGATGAACAACTTAAGCAACAACAAGGACACAATTAGAAAATTTTGGAGATTTCCTTATCTCTAAGCTATACTAAGTTTGATGATATAAAAGAATATGATAGTGAAAAGAAGATGTGGGCTAAACTGAAGACCCTATATGGAGGATATGACAATGTCTTGAGAGCCAAATTAGAAAGCCTAAGAGGTAAATTTGATGAAATGGGAATGATGGAAGGTGAGAATATAGTACAATATTGTACAAGAGTCAAAGAGGTTGTCAATTCTATTCGAGGTGCAAATGGAGAAATTAAAGATGAAACATTTTTAAGCAAGGTATTAAGGACTCTACGCCCTTTTTATTCCACTAGATTTTCTAAAAAATACAAGAATTGAGATGTACTCCAAGTAACACTATGACTTTAGAAGGTGTAATAGGTAGACTTACTACTTTTAAGATGTCTAACTTTGATAGTCACACACCTCCTAATATTGAATCAATCTTCAAGTCACAATTGGTTATTAGAAAAAGAAAAGGAAAACATGTGAAGATGAAAGTGACACTTCTGATGACGAGCTGGATGAACTTGAAGCATCCATTGAAAAAATATGTGGAAGAGGTAGAGGTAAATACAAAGGTAAACTACCTATTATTTATTTTTCATGTAACAAAGTTGGTAATATTTCTGCTCGATGTCCTGACAAAGAAGATAAGGACAAAAGAAAGGATAGAAAGTATAAAGGAAGAAGAGATGATCGAGATTACAAAAAGAACAAAGATGACAAAGATAACAAGTTTTTTTATATTGCTAAAGAATAAAATGAAACTAAAACTGAAATTAATGATGATGAAGTTGTCTATGTTGCTATGAAATAAGATTCTGATGAAAGATGAGAAAATTGCATTAATCTCTTATGTAAACAAGAGTGATAGATGGATAATTGATAGTGAAACTTGTTCTAGCCATATGATTGGTGATAAATTTTTTTTTAGGATATATGACCATACAAAGGTAGATTTTTTAAGTTTGGTAATGATATTCCATGTGTTGTGAAAGGTAAAGGTACAATTCAATTTATTGACAACATCAAGTGTGATGATGTTTATTGGGTTGAAGGACTTAAGTATAATTTGTTGAATGTTTCATAGCTAAAAAAATGAGGATACAAATTTGAATTCCATCATAAGAAGGCCAAAATATATGATGTTTATGGTAAGTTGATTAGAAGTGGTGATCAGACAAGAGGTAACTTGTTCTATCTAGATTTATCTAATGAGACATGTTTGTTTGTACAACAAGAAGATGGTTGGTTATGACACAAAAGGTTATGTCATGTGAATTTTGACAATTTGGTAAACATTAGTAAAATGAAGAAAGTAAGAGGGTTTCCAAAACTAAAGAAGCCTAACAATGCTATGTGTAAACAATGTCAATTGAGAAAAATGACAAAGTCCAGTTTCAAGAGAAAAACATACACATCTAGTGATATTCTGGAATTGGTTCATACTAACCTATGTGGACCTATTGATGTTCTAAGCTATTGCAAAGATAAGTATTTCATTCTTTTTTTGATGACTATTCTAGGATGATGACTACAATGTTTCTCAAAGCTAAATCTGATACCTTTTAGTTATTCAAGTGATATTTAGCCAGAGTTGAAAATGAAAGAGGGAAGACTCTGAAGCATTTTATATCTCATAGAGGTTCTAAATTCATTTCCAATAAGTTCAATACATTTCGTAATGACAGATGGATTAAAACAAAGATGTTAGAACTAAGGACCCCTCCTCAGAATGGGATAATTTAATGAAGAAACATACAAATAATAAAATATGCAAGAACGTTGATAATGGAGAAGAATATATCACAAAAATATTGGAGAGAAGCCATTAGTACTACTATTTATACCCTGAATAGAGTACAGGTCAAGAAAGGTACAATTGCTACACCTTTTGAACTATGGTATGGATATGCTCCTAATGTAAAATATTGCAAGATCTTTGGAAGTAAATGCTATACATTCAAAGATAATAGGAATAGAAAAATTGTTGTAAAGAGGTACATTCCTAGGATATTCAACTAATCTAAGTAAAGCTTATAAGCATTTGAACTCTAACATTAACAAAGTTGTGGAAAGTGCAAATATGAAAGTTGATGCATTTACAAAAAGAAATGATCTTACATGTAAGGAAGAACCTGAATATTACAACTCACTCATCTATGTGGATGAAGATGCTCCAAGCACTCTTATTGAACAAGCAAATAATGCTACAAATCCCTAGGAGATAGGAAATGTTGAGGTGTAACATCAGGTTGCTAAGCAGTAGAAAATGGGTGTCGAGCAATAGGTTGAGGATGCTAATTCATAGATAGGAAATGTTGACCATCAAAGAGACAATGGAAAGCATATAAACTTGGACCTGAACCTAAACAAGAAAGAGAAAATGATCCTGAATTTTTTTCAAGATGAACCTATTGAAGAGCAGAGAAGGAAACCACCTATCCTAGCAAAGTTTGTAAGAAGACATCACAAACCTAAAAAAATCATTGGTGATGCTGAATCAAGTATTATGACAAGAAAAAGATTCAAAGATGATACATTTTTACTTTGTGAATGTGATCCAAAATCAGTGAAGGATACTCTAGAAAATGAAGATTGGATCTAGGAAATGAATGAAGAAATTAAATAGATTGAGAAGAACAATACTTAGAACTTAGTACCAAGACCAAAGGATAAAAATTTTATTGGAACAAAATGAGTTTTTAGGAATAAGCTAAATGAAAATGGTGAAGTAATAAGGAACAAGGCAAGACTAGTATGCAAAGGATATGCTCAAGAAGAAGTAGTTGATCATGGAGAAACTTTTTCTCCTGTAGCAAGACTTGAAGGAGTCAAAACCCTACTTGCATATTCACCCTACAAGAATTTCAAGGTATATTAGATGAATGTCAAATCTACATTTCTGAATGGTATAGTTGTGGAAGAAGTGTACATTGAACAACCTAAATGATCTGTGGATCCAAAAAAGAAAAATATGGTATGTAAACTAAACAAATCTCTTTATGGATTGAAACAAGCCCCAAGAGCATGGTAGAAAAGACTACACAATTACTTGGTAAAGATTGGTTTCGAAAGGACAAATGATAACAATAATCTATATTTGAAGACTAGTAAGAATGAGGTACTGCTATTTAAATTTTTTTGTTGATGACATTATATGTGGAGGAAAAGAAGCACTTTGCAAATCATTTGTTGATGAAATGAAGAAGGAAATTGAAATGTCAATGTTTGGTGAAATCAAATTCTTGGTTGGATTGCAAGTATGCCAAATGAAGTTTGGTATTTTGATTAATTAGTCCAAATATATCAAGGAGATATTAAAGAATTTTGGAATGGAAGAATCAAAACCAATAAGCACACCTATTTCTATAGGACATAAGTTATCCAAAAGTGATGAATTTGCTGATGTGAACTAGACACTATAGAGGGGTAAGTGCAAGAAGTTGGGACTCACTTTTGGGTAAAAAGTGGAAGTATTTTTCCTATTTTTTATTTTTTTTGTCAATTGATGTCAAAATTTGAGGCATTTAGAGATTGAATATAAAAAAATTTAGAAATAAAAAATGTAGTGTTTGCAATCTACTTTTTGAATATGTAATTTATTTATGTACCCATATGATAGATTTTTTTTGGTATGGATCGTTAAAAGCCACCTTTCAAAATTCTCATTTTAGGACCATACCACACTTGTGTATGGACACCATAATTTGAAACAAATAAATAATTTTTTGTAAATCCTTTTAAAGGAAGTTACCTAATACACCAAAGATTGATGATAATATTTTTCCTTATTTTTTTATTGAATAATTACTTTATTATTAATTTTTAATTGGCTATAATGGTCAATTTTAAAACCTCTTGTGTATGAACACTATAATTTGATCAAAATTTATCTTGTTTCAACAATTTTTTTTAAAAAAAACTTTAAAAGAATTTTATGTACATTGATGACATATAAATTAATTTAAGAAAAGTCATAAAATTAAAAAGATATTAAAGTTTTAATGAACCTTGCTATTTTACATTTAGGTACCACCTTTGATTAAAAAATAATTCAAAAATAGTAAATAAACTCTTAACACTATAAAATTTATATTTATCAAATCAGAACAGTGAGAACTCTAATGGATTTTTGTTTCATAAAAAATTTTTATCAGGAAGACCCTCTAAAAATTATGGCAAGGCATGAGTTTGTTAGTTCAATGCCTTGGTCTCACCAAGCCTATCCCAAACCAAAATCTGAAGCAGGAAAAAAAAAATCCGGCCCCATGTTGTAAGACATGGACATCCATTATTTGAAATTCAAAAAATAGGTACCCATTTTGAAAAAGTCAAATTAGCATTTAAAATCCCCTTAAAAATAAAAATTTGATTTAAAAAAAAATGGGCACCCATTTTTTATTTTTGAAAAATAGGCACCCAATTTTTGAAAAACAGGTGCCCACTTTTTAAAAATAAAAAATGGGCATGTCTAATTTTTTAAAAAATGATTGCCCATTTTTTGAATTTTGGATCAACCACCCAAGCCTAATACGGGTACCCATTTTTAAAAAAATGGGTGTCCATTTCTAAAAGAGCATGATCTCAATCCGTTGACTTCTGTGGAATTGAAACCCAACTTCTTGCTTCTACCCACAGATCAATGATTGGGAAACTACAATATGTTGTTTATAGTAGACCTGATATTGCATTAACACTTGGGATAGTTGCTAGATTCTTAATAAATCCTAAGGAGAATCTTATGATGGAAATGAAAAGGATATTGAGATATCTAAAATGTTCAAAAGTATATGGACTATATTACAACACAAGTGATAGGTTTGAACTGAAGGTATTCAATGACTCTAATTGGGTAGGAAATATTGACGATAGAAAAAAAACTATTGGAGGTGCATTCTTTCTAGGAAAGAGATAGGTTCAATGGACAAGAAAGAAACAAAACTGTATTTCCCAATCAACAGATGAAGTTGAATATGTGGCTACTACAGTGAACTGCTGAAACATTATGTGGATCAAGTAATTTTTGAAAGGGATGTAAGAAGAAATTATAGATCCAATAGTTATCTATTGTGATAACACAAGTTCTATCAACATATCAAAGAATCCATTGATGCACACTAAGACCAAACACATTGCTATCAAGTATCACTACTTGAGAGAACTAGTTCAAGAAAAAGAAGTGAGGTTAGAATATGTGCACACCAAAGAACATATTATTGACATATTTACTAAAGCCTTGCCTAAATATGCTCATGAATATATTAGAGGTAAATTAGGGGTCATTTCCCTAATCAAAGAAACTTAAAGAGATTTGGTGCATTGCATCAAATGTGTTAATCAAAATATCATACACATTGATGCAGATAGTTCTTCTTTAAGAGATGCCTTAGTAAAGTTTGGTAAGAAAGAGATTAGCATAACATATCAGTCATATATAGATGATAGAATTTAGCCAGACATGCAAACATCTACATGATCAAGATGCATGAAGTAATTGAGTGTCTTTGGCATTATTGTCAAAGAGGGAGAGAATTACCAAAGACTTACACCAAAGAGGGAGAGATAAACCTCAAGGGGAGAGAATCATGAAAGAGAGATATACTATAGAGGGATTAAGGATATTGGTCACTCGTGATAGTGAAATCTTTTGGATTGCATGGTAACAAACAGGGAGATTGTCTTCCTACTATTGTAAGATGTATTTAGGTGTTTCCATCAATGCAAAAGCGAGAGATTGTTGAAATTATAATTAGAACAATTGTTTTTTTGTCATTTATGTCAAATCTACTAATAAGGCATGTTGCTATTTGATCTAGATGTCATATCTATTTTGATTGATGAAGAGGATTTGAGAAATTGCTCATAACAAAAGTATCTAGAGGAAAGGTTGAGTTATGAAAGGGATGTTAAAATGCACATTTCATTAGTTAGACTTTGACAAACCAAAGTGATTGTTTATATCATGTTGATGCCAAAGTATTTAAAATATAAGTCAAGTTATATCATTGATGTAAAGCTTGACCAAGCATTAAAGTGAAAGACTAAGAATTGTCGAGTGATGCTAGTGTCAACCTGTTGGCATTAAGTTAGTATTTCTATTAGTGAAAACACTTATCCATATCAGTATAGCTACCAAGCTCAGCACTTAGTTTCCTACACTCACTGAGCATTCTAGTGTTAGCCAAGCTTTGTAGTGTTTAGTAGTTTACACCGAGTAGACAATAGCTACCAAGTGAATACAGGCAATGTGAAGGTTAGTAGTGTCTACTGAGCTTGACAGTGTCTACTGAGCATTAAGTTTGTGTCATGGAACTTTAGTGTAAACCAAGCATTGGAAGTAGTGTTTATCGAGTGAAGCAAGGTAAACTCAGTGTGCAGTATCTACCAAGTGACACTACATCTACTGAGTCACCAGTGGTCACCGAGTTCATAACTACATCGAGTGATTAGAATGGATCGAGCCTTCACTTCTACCAAGTGCATGACCATTTTGTGTAATGTAGTGGATGTCGAGTATCAAAAGGTTGCCAAGTCAGTTCAGTGAACCTGAGTTATTTACTATTGGGCTGACTTTGTAATGTGTTGTTCACTTGTGTTTTGGCCAACCTTGTAGTTTTGTAAATTTGAAAGGTATATATGTAAGGTGTATTGTAAGATATCATATGTATGAAGTAATAGAGAAGTAATTTAAAGTATTTTTGAGAAGTACATGTGAAGGATTATCAACAACAGTTTAAAGAATGCAAGGTTGATAAAGAAGCAGAAAAGTTATATCTATCACATAAGGTGATCTATGCATAGAGGATCTTATCAACAATTAGTTGTAAGTAGATACACTACTTCATCTTAATAGGTTAATCAATTTCTAAATCCTTTAACAAGGTAGACTTAACAGTCTTTCTATAAATCTCTTAATCGAGTGCATACTTCATTGTATGTTTGTAAATCCTCTAACAAGGTTGACCTAGTAGTCCTTTGTGCTCCTAATAGGGTAGATCACTAGAAGTGGTCAATGTAAGCCTTAAAAGACCAACTTTATGCTACAGTATTGAAGTTTTGTAGGTACCATCCCCACCCCAATTTTACTTTCTATTTGGAAGGTTTTTGGGTTACCAAAACATTGTGTTCTTTTGTGTGATGAATGTTTTATCTTTCAATATTAATGTATGTAGTAGCATAAATGGATTTATGGTAAATTTAAAATGAAAATTTTAAATTTACTGATTCAACCTTCCCCTCTTAGTAACTTGTTATATCTTGAATATTTCCAACAATTGGTATTAGAGCTTTGTGGTTCTCAAGATAAAAGTTTGACAACTTGAGCAAAGATCCAAGGACAAATGGAGATATTCAGACTTGACAAGGCAATCGAAAATGAAAAGCTAGATCTGAAGATGGCCATAGCTCAACTCAAGGAAGAAAAGGAGCTTCTTTCCCAATCCGTAAAAAGAAGGAAGGAACTTGCAAAAAAAATGGATGACCATTAGTATGTTGAAGTTAAATCTAAGACTTTTTCCCATCAAGCAGCTCAGATAAAGCTAATGAGGCAATCAAAGAACTCCTAGCAAAGAAAGGCTCTCTGCAAGAAGAAGTAAGGAAACTCAAAAAAGAACAAGAAATCCAATCAATCAGGCTATGTGAGATTTTAGAACAAAGGAATAAGGCAAATGAAGACTTGGAGGCAAGAAACAATAAAGAACAAAATCAATCCAATCAGCATGAAGACCTCATTGATCAAATCACTGGAGAAAATGAAGAAATCAGGATTCTCAAAGCACAGAATGAAAGAATAAGAAGTGATCTAAATTATGAAAGGGAAATTAATGAAAGAATAATGAGAGAATTGAGATGTAAAAAGAAAATCTTTGAAAAATTGAAGAATGACATAAATGCTGAAAAAAAAATCAATGAGAGAATGTTGAAATCACAAGAAGACATGAATCAATAGAATCAACAAAATGAGCAGAATCTTCATAGGCAAAAACGTAAAGCAGGACTTGGATACAATGAAGAACAAGGTGAATCTTCCAAGCAAGGTGCAAAAAGGAATAAAAAACCCTCTTGCAATCATTGTGGGAAAATTTGTCATACATCAAACAAATGTTGGAGCAATGGAAAAGAAAAATTCAATGGAAAGTGCTACAATTACAATCAACATGGTCACAAAGCTAATGAATGCAAGGAGAAACCAAAATTTGAAGGTAAATGTCACAAATGCAAAAAGCATGGTCACAAGGTATCTCAATGTAGATCAAAATCATTTAATCCAGCTAAACAACTTGTAAAAGCAATATTTGGATGGGACTACAATACTTGGTGCAGATGTAATTATTATGGAGAATATGGACACACTAGCATAAATTGTACAAGGCATCACCTAAGAAAGAAAGATACTACTATAAGGTGTTACACATGCACTGAACTCGGTCATATAGCTAAAAACTGCATGAATATAGGAAAAGTTGAAGATGAAAAGAAAGCAAGTGCTGACAACATAAGGAAAAAAATGAGGCAGCAATGGATTCCTAAATCTATTGAGGATACAAGCTCAAATCATGGAAGTGAAGTCACTCAAGAAGTGGATGACTCCATCCCCTCATAATAAGTTCCTAAGAATGTATTGGAGCTGTACTCAACAAGAAAATCATAAGCAGTTCCAAGAAATATGAGGAATGCAAATGATCCAATCAGTATTCCAGATACACTAGGATCACATAAAGGTTATCTTTCATTGAGTTGCATTAGACTCCACTGAGGAAAGTTGGTTGAAGAACCTACTAAGCGAGGTTAGGAGTAAGAGAAATTTGGTTCATTTGCCAAGTTGATACTCTTGCCGAGTTAGGTTAGTGGATGACAATCTATCATGCACTATGTCATTTTGGTACTGAGCATTTATGAAAATTTCTCAACAAAAAGGGTCAATTTCAATTTTATTTTTTCATCGCATTCACAACATTTGAAGAGCAGAGCGATTTGAAAGAGCATTGTAGTGTTTTTGAGTGTTTTAGCAGGGAGATCTTCATGAATTTTATCATCTACCGAGCAAGATGGCTTCTACCAATGGAAGCAACACTAAACCAAAGAAGGGTTTTGAAATGCTGGTTAAGGGTGTTGAATGGAAAGCACCAAATTTCAAGATTGTTCTAGCCGTTGCTGAATCACTTGATCCTTACAGAGCTCAATCGCAAATCTCACCAAAGGTACTCCTAATTAACAACAGAAGAACTCATTTTAAATGTTCTATTCAAGAATTAGGGACATTAGAAAAGGATACTACCCTAGCTGAAATGTGTGTTGATGGAGTTTTGAAACCCAAGCATAAACATTTGGAAGCTAAAGGATTAACTCATATCCCTCACATGCCTCAAAATTTCCAAGTGAAATGGATAAGATACATATTGAGTCAATTTCACAATGGTCAATTATGGTTAGAGCAACCCATTCTGATTACAAAGAAGATGATACACAAGGTTACAAGTCTGTTGATACAAAGCAAGCTAAGACAACCAAAACCTTAGGTCAGGAGGAACTATAGAAGAAAACCCTAGCCATAGAAGTTTGAAAATAAACAATGTCACTGACATAGAGCTTAGTTTTGGCATCTATATCATTGTACATAAGATCTAAAACTTGAGTTGGTCGAATAGTGTTCCTTGTGAGGTAGTTGACCTAGCATACAAGGTTATAAAAAAGAACCTTGAATTTGATTTGTTAGATGTGTTGCTAAAGCAATTGAAAAAAAACATTGAAAGTGTGAAGACTTCCAAGAATAATTCCTTCAAGTTTGGTTCATTTCTTACCTATTTATTCTTTTATGTTCAAAAATTCTTTCCATCTAAGGGCACAGTTGTGTGGAGGAAAGACACCCTTGTTCTTTATTAGATAAATGAATTTATTGAAGAAATGGGTGAAAATTTTGAAAGGGTGTTGGATAACTACTTTGAGGTATTCAAGGAGAAAATGAATAATAGATTCCATATCCCACCCAAGCTTATAGAATACTACAAGGATGACATATGCTTCATGGTGGACTGTGACTGAGTGTACATTCAAGCAGTCATATCGAGAGTGGCATGGGTAAAACCATTGTCTTATGAAATTAACATTGATGAAGCTAGAGACATCATTGAGGCTTTAGTAAATGAGCCAGCCAATCCAAATCTTCTTGCATTTGGCACTTATGAGCAAGCCAAGAAGAAGATAGAGCTCAGCATTAAGATTCCTCAAGCTCTTAGCAGAGGCAAGAAGACAATTGCCAAATTAAAGACAACTGAAGGTCCTCTAATGCTTATTGAGGGCAAGGGTGAGGATGAAGAGGAAGAACATGAAGAAGAAGAAGAAGGATCAAATAAAGAGGAACCTACAAGGAAGAAAGGTAGAGTGATTATCACCAAACCACAGAAAAAACCTACTACAGTGTTCTCCAAGAGAGAAAGGAAAGGTAAAAGTGAACTAGTATTCATTCGTTCTCCACCTACATTTGAGGAAAGGATAAAATAGCTAAGAGTTGGAGCAAGAATTTGTAACTTCAAAGTTCTCAAATATGAGACTCGGACTCCAGTTGAGCAAAAAGAGATTGAGGACTTAGTCATGGAGAAGGTAGGTATTTGAAAATACTCCCCTACACAAATTCAGCCTCAAATTCATGTAGATCTTTTCACCAAAATCAAATTTAGATGGGAGAACACAATGCAAACTATAAAAGACATCTTTGAACAATAGTTGGGATAGTTAGTACCGAATCTGACTAATGTAGAAGTAAAGAAGGCAATAAAAGAGCATGAAGGCAGAATGAATCTAAAGCTTAACTCATGTTTTATATTAATGAACAACATAGAATCACTGGTTAAGCATGCCTCAGATGTCTAGAGAGATGTATATCATCTCAACAAGCCATCAGATGAAACTATTGTAATTAAAGATGATGATAGTGAAGATGATGATGATGATGACGACAACTCTCCTTCAATCTTAGTTACTGCAAGAGAGTTGCATGCTCTAATGGAGGAAAAGGAAGAAGAGGAGAAGGAAGTAGAAGAGATGGATGAAGAAGGAAGGAGGAAGAAGCAAAAGAGGAACAAAAGGATGAAGATGATTCGATCAGAATAGCAGCAAAAGCAATAGGATCCCTTCCTCACACTCCACCTCATACTATCACATCTATGGAGATAGCTTCTACTAGTGAGATTGTGAGCACAACAGTAACATCAATTGCTCAATCTTCACCAGCCACCTCCCAGCTCCAAGTGTCTGCAATAGAAGTGTCAAACACTTCATCTTCTGAGCTGACTATTACTTCTTCAGCTACCAAGTTAGCTCCCTCTGCTCCTACATCATCATCAATATATACAATAGTAAGTTCTACAATTTGGTCTTCATCAATTCCTATAAGCTCTACAATTTTATTTTCATCTACATTGATTCTAGTTAGTTCAAACATTTCTATGAGTATTCTACTGAGTGTGGCATCATTTTTGGGAAGTGTTTTAGTTTTTGACCTAGTTAGTACTCCTAGTTTTATCCCATTTTTCACTACTAGCCCTTCTATCTCTACTATTGTGTCTATTCAAAAGGTCAAACCAGTCATCACTGAAGTAAAACAAAGGCAACCATTGAAAGTTCTGATCACTGGAAGGAAATTCAAGAAGATATTGACTTAGACATAGAGATAATAATACCTAAGATTGACTATGAGACTGCTACTATTGAAGAAATGAGGTTAGTTATTCAACTCATAGAGAAGAAAGCTACACAGAAGTAGTTAAGGTCTGAAAGGGATAAGGAGTATAGAATAATTGAAAATGCAAAGAATATAATTGCACAAGCTTTAGGTGTTGAAGTGGATTCCACTCAACATATTTTGATCCAGTTAGAAGAGCCTATATAGAAATATAATGAGGACTCCTCTAGTCAAGAGAAGCTAATTGATAAGGTTGAAAGGAAGTTTGATAACAAGGTGTTAGAGAATATTGCTCAACAGATTGCAATCAAACCAGTTGAATTTTCAAAATTTTTGGGTAATTTTGAAAATTATTTTAATAATGTAGCATCATTTTTTGCCAAACTTTGTGATGTGTCTGGTTTTACCAATGAAATAAATGAGAAGCTAAATAAGATTGATTCTGACATGAAATCTAGTGCATCAAAAATGCAGGCTAACCCCTCTTCTAGCTCCTCTCATCACACCAAGGTGAAATATCTAGCAGAAGTGCAGGCATAACTTCTAAGAGAAGAAGCAAGAATAAGAGCAACCTTGATTAATATTCAGAACATGATCTTGCCAATGATGGATACAATGCAGAAACATATTGTTCATTGCAAAACATTGGTCCAGGATTAGAACTTCTCTGTGGCTGATCACATGATCAAATTATCAGCAGAAGTTCATATTGCTCTCTCCACTGAGAATTGGGATAACTCATTTGCCCTCATTCTCAAGGTATATCAAGAATTTCTCTCTCATTTTTGTGTAACTATATAGACAGTATATGTAGCCCTTTGGAATTACTATAAAAAAGGGGGAGAGATATCAATATAAGCAAAAGGGGAAACTCTGTATATAAGGAGAGATATCAGTATAAGTGAAAGGGGGAGACAACACTCAATAGAATCAAAATGTATATGTGTATAGCTATGTACATAAGTATCTTTGTATATACATTATGTGTCATCAAGGAGATATATGTAGAAATGTATATGCAACAACTTTACAAAGATCAATTTTGAAAAACCAAAATTCAGTAAGTCAGTTTATGTACATATGTTTTGGCTTATAAGTGTTTTGAAACTAATGCCAAAGGGGGAGATGGCATTAAGTTAGTATTGCCATTAGTGACAACACTTATCCATATCATTATAGCTACTGAGCTTAGCACTTAGTTTCCTACACTCACCGAGCATTCTAGTGTTAACCAAGCTTTGTAGTGTTCAATAGTTTACATCGAGAAAATAGTGGCTACCGAGTGAATATAGGCAATGTGAAGATCAGCAGTGTCTACCAAGCTTCACAGTGTCTACCAAGTAGTAATTTTGTGTCATGGAAATTCAATGTAAACCAAGCATTGGAAGAAGTAGTGTTTATCGATTGAAGCAAGGTAAACTCAGTGTATAGTATCTACCGAGGGACACTACATCTACCGAGTTTAGAACTACATTGAGTGATTAGTATGGACTGAGCCTTCACTTCTACCAAGTACATGACGATGCTGAGTAATGTATTGGATGCCGAGTATCAGAAGGTCACCGAGTCTATTCAGTGAACCCGAGTTATTTACTATTGGGCCAACTTTGTAATGTGTTGTTCACTTGTGTTTTTGCCAACCTTGCAATTTTGTAAATTTGAAAGATATATATGTAAGGTGTATTGTAAGATATCATATGTATGAAGTAATAGAGAAGTAATGTAAAGTATTTTTGAGAAGTACATGCGAAGGATTATCAGCAACAATTTAAAGAATTCACCAAGGTCAATAACGAAGCAGAAAAGTCATATCCATCACATAAGGTGATCAGTGCATAAAGGATCTTATCAAAAATCAGTTGTAAGTAGATCCACTACTTCATCTTAATAAGTGAATTAGTTTCTAAATCCTTTAACAAGGTAGATTTAACAGTCTTTGTATAAATCTCTTAATCGAGTGCATATTTCATTGTATGTTTGTAAATCCTCTAACAAGGTGGACCTAGCAATCCTTTGTGCTCCTAATAGGGTAGATCACCAGAAGTGGTCAATGTAAGCCTTAACATGCCAACTTTATGATGTAGTATTGAAGTTTTGTGGGTACCATCCCACCTCAATTTTACTTTCTATTTGGAAGGTTTTCGGGTTACCAAAACATTGTGTTCTTTTGTGTGATGAATGTTTTATCTTTCAGTATTAATTTATGTAGTAGCATAAATGGATTTATGGTAAATTTAAAAGGAAAATTTTTAAGTTACTAATTCACCCCTCCCCTTTTAGTAACTTTTTATGTCTTGAATATTTTCAACACAATCAAGCCACAATAAATGTTGAGTAAATTTAGTGTTTGTTGAGCATCAATATCGATCGAGTGATAGTTGGTGCCAAGATTTACAAAAAATGAGTAATTCAGTGATGAGAAAGTGCTAGAACTTAGTTATGGATGAGTAATAGTATTTTGAATACATAAGAATAATTGTGATTTCTTACTGACTCAATTGATTTCTTGCCATATGGAAACTGTGTTGAAGATAACATTGACATGAGTTGGCTCATTTAATTCAAGGTGAAGGTTATGTATCATATCTAAGATCAAATTCACTGGATAAGAAGTTTCTAGAAAAGATATAATGAACCTCATAAACTAGATCATAAACCCTAAGATCTATGGTGATAATGAAAAATGCCAAAGCTAGAATTACCTATTTAAGGAGGTATAGAGTCAATTAGAATGCGTGAGTCTATGATAGTAAAGTAAGAAAAAGGAAATGATTGTGTAGATGCCACTAAAAGTTGATAAGTGAATTTGAGTAGAAGGTTTAAGTTTTTTGAAAGAAGATTGACTGCTTGAAGGGTTTCCAAGCAAGTTAAGAGAAAAAGTTGATAAGGGCGAATTATCACTTAATCAATACATGAACTAAATAGTGATCTAAACTCTCAAAAGTGTGTTGTAATCAAATAGATTAAAACCCTACTATTTTGTTTCTAATCATTGTAAAACTTTTGTATTGAAATACTTTTAATCAAAGGTTGACCTAATTGTCATTGAAGGAATTAATAATTTGTGTAAATCCTTTATTAAGGTATCATTCTATTGGAATGTTCTAATGTTCTCTAACAAGGCCACTCCTAACAGGGTGATTAAATCTCTAACCAGGTCACATTTAATAGCATGTATTGTAACCTTTAACAAGGTTAGCTCCTAATAGAACTCACTTTGAAATAGTGAAAAAGTGGTGACATGTTGCTGGTGTTTTCCCCAAATTGGGTTTCCACATAAAATCCTAGTGTGAAATTTTTGTTGAACATTTTATGATGTTTTGTACTTACATGTTTTACATTCAACAAAGTCTGTTATACTAGGATAGTGAACTACTAGTAATTTTGTTTATTAGTATTTAGTAGAGATCAAGCTACAACATGATAAGCAGAACAATAAATGTTTAATGTTTGATTGTTCAAATGGTACTTGTGGACATTGAGTAACTGATTCACACCCCCGAAGTTATTTTAAACATTCTAACATTTGTCTCCTATAGATAAAAATCTATAACTTGTCGAGATATAAATTGAAATTTGAAAAAATAAAATATAAAATCCTAGACAGTGAAAAAAATTAAAATCCAAAAGTGTTTGAAAATTCAAAATCCAAAAAAAAAATGAAAAGTTTCAAAAATCTTGGAAAATTCAAGAAAAGGTTGCTAAAAATTCTAGACAGTGGTGAAAATTCGAAAGGACTTGAATTCAAAAAAAAATTAAAGCATCGAAAATTTGAGAAAATTTGAGAAAATGTTAAAAATAAGAGAATCCAAAAAGATGTGAAAGTCATGAAAAGTTGAGATTTTTGGAAAGTTTGAAAAAAATCCCAAATTTGAATTTTTTATTAGTAATCAATTGAAATCGGAAAAAGTGATAGGCTAGAAAATTCTTCATGAATGGAAAAGTTTGATTTTAAAAAGTTATTTTCTTTTGGATTTACGTGGGAAATAAAATATTAATTTATTGAAATTTAATTTCATTATTTTGAAAAATAATCCAAAAAATAAAGTATTGGAAGAACTTAAAAAGAAATTTGATTTTTTTTCATTAAATTGTGAAAGTTGATTAAATATTGAGTTTAATTAATATTTAGGGCCCGTTTGGTCGCGGGCATAGGAATGGAGAATAGGCATGTAATATTGGGAATAGGAATGGCTATTCCAATAACAGGTATTTTTTGGAATGGGTATAAGCTCATTTTAGAGGGAAAATGGGAATATGTATTCCTATTCCTATTCCAAGTGATGAACCAAATAGAAAATGGAAAATGTATTCCAACTTTTCTATTCCTATTCCAACAACCAAACGGGCCCTTAATTAATTAATTCTCAAAAAATAAAAATAAATGGATAAATGAGGACTTAGCTTCATCTTGAAGCTAAAAGAATCAAAATGGAAACTTTTTAGATAAAAACAATATGGAGAAAAAATGACAAGTGATATAAAAATGTGAACCTTTGCAGATAAGTAAAGCAACTAGTAAAATTTAAGTAAAGAAACTACCTAATTTTAGCCTACAACTTTAATGACAACTTTTTCAGAGAGATTATATAATAAAACCCATTCATTCATTCCTTCTCACACAAAAATTTGAAGAGTGAATCAAGAGTAAGAGTGAAATTTAGAGAGTTTGTGAGAAGGGAGTTTTTTGAAGAATTTTTTGAGATCATTGAGGAGAGAGAAAAGGGGTTTTCTTGGAAGTAGTGAAGCGTATTCCAAATTTCATCAAAAAGAAATATTTTAGCAAGTTGGAGAAATTTTCGTGAATCTTGAGAAGAACCTTATAATTTTGAAAAAGTTCCAAAATCTTTGTCTTTTGGAGAAATTGTCTCTACATTTTTATGCTTTTTGCACATTCTTACGTATGGAAAGTTTCTGTTTGTAGGAAAGAAGAATGATAGTAACCCAAGGAGTTAGAGAGACATGTAGACAATTGATAAAGAATAAAGGAAATGAGTCTACCCTGAATCTAAGATAATGTCAAAACGGGAAAATTGGGGATACAAGCCTCCGTGGCCTCAATTTGGAAGAATTTAATTAGAGAATGTTTGGATACAATGAGCATCATTCTGCACACCTAGCTACAAAAATTGTGTGATGTAGACTTATTGTTGTAGCTAGTTTTCTTCATTCCTTTCAATATCTAGAGTTGATCATGGAATGTAGCAAACACTATAGTCGTAGGGGTATAACAATCAGGGATTCAAAATGAAATATCTTGCAGATTTTTCTTTGGTAGCCATTTCTACAGTGTTTGGAATTCCTTCTCACTTGAGGATGGTCATGAAAATAAAGGAGTAGGCACTTAGAATCTACAACTCTAGAGTCCATTTCTATGAAAAAATTATCAACAAAAGATTGTTGAAAAAGAATAAATCCCATCAGTCCAAAATTACTAAGGAAATAGTATTGATCAACTTGTAGAGGGAGTATCATGACATCATCATGATGTTGAGTCATATATTTGGCATGTCCCATTCTTATAGTTTTGAATCTTGGATGTAGTACTTTGTTGAGCAAGTAACAGAAGAAGGTAATAGGATATATTGGACTAAGCTCATAAGTGACAACATGAGTGAATAGTTGATGAATCTAGAGAACATAAGGAAATTTTACATGAGCTCTTACATCATCTACATGCTATCACAAAGGAATACTTATGATGGACTACAATGCAAATGATTGATTGGAAGTGAAACCCAATACTTGAGAGTTCATGAATGTTAGCCATAGCTGTATTTATATTCCAAAGATGATTACATAAGGGTTAATGATGTCTTTTCCATGCACATAGTGGGAAAACTACAATAGAGACTAAATATGAGATTTTTATTTGGTGCGATGAAGTTGGTCAAAGATTATAGTGCCTGGTTCATCCAATTTCCTAAATTCCTACCTTTTCATACATCCAAGTTCAAAGATTTTCCTTGGAGTTGTACAAACTTCCTATGTACCTAGAATGGATAAGATGGTCTTTCTAGAGCTTACTCAACAACTTACATCCTATGAAAATATCTAGAAAGGGAAGAAGAATTTTAGATTATAATTCACAATTTCCATAGGAGAAGGAAAAATTAAGGTATGCCCATGTTTGAAGGCTGCAGAGAGATCATCAGATGAGCTCCACTTCTTATGTCTTCCACTTTATCTGAAAAAGCATGATTTTGATCCCTAAAACAAGATCACATTAGTAGTGGGATTAAAGAACCTACATAAAGTTCACCTTGAGGATTTTTGGGAAAATGTTGCAAATGAGAATGAGATTAGAAAGAGGATACATTATAGATTACCATTGAACATTATCATAGCATGCATCATATTTTGAGTTCTTGATCAAATGGATGAAGATATGAATGTGTTGCAAAAAGGATTGAATCTAGAAATGATAGTTCAACCATATGACTAGAAAATGAAAGAAGTCATAGATCTGGATGTTTTTTCAAAGCTAGTCTTTGATTTTGAAAATTGGTGGATTGAGCATAAGCTTGAAAAACTAGTTGCATGAGAAAATGGATTCACATATAAATTGATAGGTCACCGACCACTCAAGGATGAAAGATCAAGACAAATATTTGAAGGGAATGTTGAAGAAAGAGGAACTCCATTAGAGGATGTAGGAACCAAGAAGAGGATAGGGCTATCTCGAGAGAAGCATCCTAGGAGTGAAAAAGTCATCTAAGAGCCTCAAAAGAAGAAGTAGAAACATGGAAATTCTCCCTCTTCTTTGAGTTGCACTCCTAGTGTTCAAGATATAGAAACATTTGAAAGGCAAGAAGTAGAGAGAAGCATAAGGAGATTTGAGATTTTTTTTACATAGGCTAGTGAATGATAGACTAAGTATAATTTCCTATGAAAAACCCATTCTAGGGAGAGATCAAGATATAGCTACAGAGGAAAGTCTCACTAAAATCTAAGAGTGAAAATGATGGAGGTAAAAGTTGGTCCAAAAGAGAAAGAGGCTCCTGCAATAGCAACACATATTCCAAATGTTGAAGCCATAGTTTCTGAAGTAACAATGGATAGTCCAAGAGGTGAAGAGGAGATTGACATTCAAGAAAAAAACAATTAGTGATCTTAGAGGACCAAAGGATACACATTCTAGAATGGTTGAAGCAATGAATTAAAAAGTGTCAGCAAAAGGAGGTTGATCTAACTATTGAATTATAGGAATTTTTGGACCGAGCAAACCGATCAAAAGAGAAAAAAGATTCACTAAGGTTGTTAGAGGGGAATTACGGTCTAGAATTTTATAAAGTGAAAATATTATAGTTGACAAGAGTAAAAATTAGGTTGCTCTAGATGAATACTATGTTACAGAAATAAATCTTGGTTGTGCCTCCTAAGAGCAAATATTAGAAGAATTTGATGACTCTACTCTAGCTTTCAAAGACAAACTGAAGGTGGAAGAAAGGTAAAATAAATAGAAACTAGAAATTAGAGCCTTATGTTAGTACATCGATCACTTTCCTTGTCGAGTAAGGGAGGAAGGTGCATCATTTGTCTCTTTGACAGGTGTTTCCGCTAAAGTGGTAGATGACATTGATAGGATCAAGTGGATTGCTTAAGGTGCAAAGGTTTGGGTCAAAGGAATTAAGGAGGAAGCCTTAAAACATGTAGAATAATTAGTCCAAGTAAAAATTAGGGCATTAGTTACACTCTCTAGGATCAAGTTCATGGAGGAATCATGGTAGGATGAGCATATTTAGCAAGATGAAATGATTTCTGATATTCAACATCTGATGGAGGCCCCAAAGTAATCATTGATCAATGGTCGAGTTATCAACAAGGGGGATATCTATAATTTTCTTTGATGGTACAATGCATTGATCATAGCTAAAGAAATATTTGAGAGCTTCACCAAGGAGTCCACTCAATGGAAAAAGGTGGTTGACAACATCAAACTAGGGGTATCCATTATAATTTTGTCCTTTTTGTCACAAAGATTGGTAGAAGACAAAAATACAACTAATAATTTGAAAGTTAACTTAGAGGAATTCTTTTTAATGAATTTCTATGAAAGATATGGTTTTGAGAACTTCTCCATCTTCTCAAATACAATGCACATCACTTAGGACTTACTAACTGATTGGGGGAAAGCTTGGGAAAAGCAAAAAAGAGCAATTGCAATTCTAGAATTCAAGCAAGAATCAACATCAAGCATCAATATAGAAGATTTTGAGATAATTTTGGATCAATTCTATGCCTTCAAGTAGGGGAATCAAGGATATATGTATTTAATGCATAGTCGGTGTTCTTAGTGGTCATTTATTACACCCCACTCCCTTCTTAAATGAGCATTCATAGTGGGAATTTATTATCCACTATAGTAGTGGATTCCTTATTATATTATTGTGGATTCCTTTTTTTTCCCTATCTCTAATTAGGGCTGATGTGGCATGATCTAGGTCATCGATTATTGTTATCACCTGGGCCATCTGTTGTAATTGATGATCTACATAATGGCCCCACTCTTCAATTATAACGGGAGGATTTTCTAAGATTGTTGTTATGAGCTACTGAGATAATAAAGTTTTCATTGAAGCTTGGTGAATACTTGATGTATCTTGGTGCTTTCTCATTCTCTTAAAATTCTCTCACTTAGATCAAGTCTAGTTTAGTCAAAGTGTTGTGACTACAATAGAGAATATGACGGTATATTGATGGATTCCTTTGGTTCATACTTTTGACACTTTGGTGATTCTAAATCATTGTACAAAGTTAGCTTGAACCTATTTCATGCGTATCTTTAACTTTGATCATTCATATACATTGTTCTTTATGATAGTGTATGTGGTCATATGAAAATATTTGGCATAACCTTTGGAGATTGCACCTATTCTTGTGTAGTTGTAGTAGAACTTGGCGAAGTAGAGCTTGGTAAATTGAAGAATTCATCCACAAGAGTACCAGTTATTGTCATCACTACCCTTAGAATTATAATAGAATTCTTGAATCCTATCCCATTCATTTCTACATATTCTGTGAAAACCCAAAAAATATTTTATTGCAAAACCTTTAGTTATCTCCCACTTCTAGTATGGATTGAAATGAATGAGTAAATGCATGCAAGGCCCCTTATGATCATCAAAAAATTACATCAACCACCAAACTTATCCACAATCAAGACTTGAAATAGAAGGAACCTTGGAGTCATCATGTGATCTCTTCTAGGAATCATAGGACATACAAAACTTTTTTCAAGAGAGGATAAGATATTTTGGTATTTTGTTCTACTGTTTGGTGGGTCATAAAACACACATCAATAGAAGCTCTATCATTTAAGGAAGAAAAACAACATCTAATAGAAACTCTTCCACTTGAGCATCCAAGAGCCTCATTATTAATGATATGCTTTGCTATTTTCATAAATTCTTTTTGAGTATGTAGCTTGGAACAATTAAGAAATTTCTATATATTCTACAACTATATCAAGAGTTGCAAATGAGTAGACGTAGATGATAAGAGAAGGTGGGAAGTCAAACTTTTTGAATATTTTTATTATCTCTCTCCAATTTGTTATGATTTTTCAATTTTCATGAATTTGTATGCACTTGCACCTTTGAAGGGTGCACGGGTTATGTTGATAGCTTTATATGAATCAAATGATGTTGACAACATTTTATGTGCATAATGAATCATTGGTAAGATAATTTTAAAATCTTTATAAATTTATCTTCCTTGATACCATGGAATACACCTTGTTAAACTTTTCTTTTGTTGAGTTTCATCTAGTCTTTTCAATAATTTATCTTCTTTAAATCTTTTATCAGTATCTTTGCACAATTTTCATCTATAATGAATTTTATAGGCTCTTGGTCATTATGACTTGTACTTTGATTATCCTCCTCTAAAAGCACAGGTGCTATAGGATAATTGACATTGTTATTAATGAAATAAAAACCACTGTAGTAGTTTCCATTATGATATGAGACATAGAGTGTGGGATTATCTAAGCTATCAAAATATTTGATTTTGGATACTCGACCCTTCAAATGGTACTCATGAATGCTAGTTCAAGTCACCATGAAGGCTGCATAAATCTCACAACAGTCTGCCCAAGTTCCAACTTTTGTCATTTTTAAATTCATATTATCTTTCAGAGTAAAGAAAGGATCAAAGTATGAACAATGCTCCATAAGATAATTGACTACCATAATATGATACTTTAAGCATTGCTCTTAGTCACCTTCAAGTTGATCTACTAGGGCTCTAAAAAATAATTTTCCATCTAGTAATATTTGCATCATTCTTATGTGCAATCTATTATGTTGAATGTTTATTTCTTCTTGACTCTCATTTTTTGCTTCATCTGACATGGTGCTTAATTGGGATTTCTTGTCTTCTTCTTTGATGGGTATTTGTGACCAAGGAATAGGTAGGTTCGGTAAAAGAGTTATTTAACATATAATTTAGATGGACAATAAAATGCATAATTCAGCCTTACATAGAAACCATAAGTATTTTATTTTTAAAAAGCATAATGTTATGTTCAACTATTATGTAATGATCTCAACCTTTGCATAAATTATCAAATTCATTCATGTGTGATCCTTGAAAATTTGAAGACAACCATTTGTAAATTTCATTTAAATATAACCTTACATGATACAAATTGTATGAATTCAAGTTTATGAACATATACACAAGAAAATACCTCTTAAGTTGTAGGAGACAAATAGTTATAGTTCGAAAGTAATGAGAGACCCAAAGTTGAGGCTAATACATGTTTGGAAAGTGTAATAATCAAGTACTAATGTGCCTTCTATATATATAAGGCACTTATATGTCCTTGATATAGTGTGATGAGAATGTAGTTGCATGTCTAAGATATATCAACACAATTCTACTTGAATTGACAATATATATAGTTTTTGAGCTATATTATGTTCACACACATGGTCAACTGAATAGAAACATTGCCAAATTCATTTCCTTGTCATGAGATGTAACCATATGCAGTGCCTATACTTGTGTTTTACAATTCCCCTTATATTTTATTAAAAATAATAATATTAATTTATTTAGATTTCAAGAAATTGATGATTATTAATTTTTTTAAAAAAATTTAATAAAAATTTTATCTATTTTTTTATGTATATCAAAATTTTAATTAAAAGTAGATATTACATCATTAAAGTTGTTAAATTGTAAAAGTATTAGTTTTAATTTTTTTTTCAAAATTAGCTATAGATAATCAATTTTATTGTTATAAAAGACAATCAACCTAAATAAATTAAAAATTATATTTTTACTTGAAAACAGTCTAACAAAATAAAAAATAATATTATACTATATAACTTTTGAATTTGATATTTTAATAAAAAAATATTAAAACAAGAGAAATTACTTAAATCTTCTATTTACTTAATTTTCTCTACCACTCCTTTTCATTAAAGAGAAGGGTGAAACATATTCTTGGGTATGCATTTGCAATGACTTTTGAAAATATTAAATTTTATATAAGAATTTAACACATTACTTAGTAATCATCACTTCACACTCAAATTAACAAAACTTTGATGATGGCTAGAGGCACAAGAAAATGGAAACACAATACTAAACATAATGTGGTGTGACACAATATAAATTGATTGTATTCTCTTCACCACAATTTCAAATGAATAAATATTTCCCTTTTATAGCCAAGTATTCAATATTCTAGAGAAATCTAGCATTAGCTGGTCCAAGAAAATATATCTACATACTTCTGGAAAATACTACAGCTGACACAACCAAAATACTTAAACCTAATAAGCTAAAAACATATAATGACAAACAACTAATTCTAAGTAGAAACTATTATTTCTAACACTCCCCCCTAATTTTTACTATCTACATCATTAATATTTTCAATTCCCAATGCTTCCCTCAAAATCTCAAATTGGTCATGTGCTAAAGCCTTGGTGAAGATATCTGAAGTTGCTCCTTTGATCTACAATGCTGTAGTTTGATTTCTCTATTACTAACTAGCTCTCTAATGAAGTGATACCTTGTGTCAATGTGCTTTTTCCTCTTGTGAAACACGAAGTTCTTTCAAAGTGCAATAGCAGACTTATTATCACAATAGATTGTAGTAGGCCCATCTTGAGCTTGCATTAAGTCTTTCAAAATCCTTCGCATCCATGCTACTTGACATGATGCTATTGTTCCTGCTACATACTCTGCTTTAGTTGATGAGAGAGTTACTACAAGTTTCTTCTTTGATTCCCATGCTACAACACCTGTCCCAAGATGTAATGCATATCTAGATGTGCTCCTTCTATCTTCAATATTTCTTGTAAAATCACTATTTGTTATCCAACTAATTGAAAATTATTTGAAGTAGAATACAATATGCCATGATTCATAGTTCTTGCAATATATCTCAACATTTTTTTTCCTACCTTCCAATGTAAGTTCTTAGGTGAGTCCATGAATCTAGAGATTAAACTCACTTCATAGATAATATCTGGTCTAGTTGTTGTGAGATACATCAAACTACCAACAATCTTCTAAATATAGTTGAGTCACAATCATTCTTAGTATCTTCTTTGTTTAGTTTGGTGCCTACTACCACAGCTATAGAAATTGGATTGCAATTTATCAATCTAAATATTTTCAAAACATCTTTTACCTATTTACTTTGACAAATGAAAATTTCCTTATCATTTTAAGTAACTTCAATGCCAAGAAAATATTTCATCAATTCTAGATCTGTCATTTCAAATTCCTTTTTATTTCTGATTTAAACATGTCAATAGATAGATTACCTGTAAAGATCAAATCATCAACATGTATAAACAAGCAATCAAAATCTGACCTTATTCATAGATCTTGGTATATAGTGTAGGTTTACTGGTGCTTCTCTTGAAGCCAGATCTCTAACACGTATGAATCTAATTTGTTGTACCAGGGTCTTAGAGCTTGGTTCAATCCATAGAGTACCTTCTTCAACTTGTAAACTTTTTCTTCATATCCTCTTATTTCATATCTCGGTGGTTGTTGTACATAGACTTCTTATTCCAAATATCCATTCAAAAATGCTGATTTGATGTCCATTTGGTGAACCATCCATTTGTTTTGAGCTGCAATAGCTAATACTATTCTAATAGTATCAAGTCTTGCTATAGGTGCAAATGTCTCATTATAGTCAACCCCATATGCTTGTGAAAATCTCTTAGCAAGTAACCTTGCCTTATATTTGCCTACATCTCCATTAGCTTTAAATTTAGTCTTATAAACCCCTTTTACACCAATGCAATCTTTGTTCTTAGGAAAATCAACTAATTCCCATGTATCATTTCTCTGGATAGATTCTATTTCATCATTCATTGCATTAATCCAATGTCCTTCCTTAATCGCATCTTCAAAATATATAAGATCTTGAGAAAATATAGCAAAATTTTATTGCAAATCTATTTTACTTCCTTGATCATAAATCTTATTAAAGCATCTAGTTTTCTTGCTTCTAATCCATGATCTCAATTGGGCTTTGTTGGCATTTTTAACATTCCCACCTCTCTATTCTTTTCTGCCTATTTTCTGCATGATCTATGTAATAGCTACGTATATAGCTGTGATGATGGTGACAATTTGTATCATTTGGGAGACAGAAGAAATAGCGCTGGCATGTCTTCCTCTTTGTAGTGTTTTAATGATGGAGATTAATTACGCAAGAAGAAGGATGAAATAAAAAAGTGTGTGATATGTGTTGAAGCCAATTTAAGGAAGAGGAGAAATGCGTGAATTGATTGCTGCAGAAGTAGATTTCATAATGAGTAACAAACAATGAAATAAAGATAACCGCAAAAGGATTCAAAGTGATAGCAAGTGAATGGTTCCAATGATGCATGTCTGCAACGATAAGAGGATGGAAACTAGAAGCAGCCATGCGTGAGGGTTTTGGGAGCTGGTATAGCTTCCTCTAAGCTGTGCAAACATGGGGAAATCTTCCCATTTCTCTACAATCTGCTGTGATCTTTTGCATCCTTGATATCTTGGACAAAATTTTGTTGAGCAGGGTTTGATTGCATTGTCGGAATCATTTTTTTGAGTTTCTTTTCAAACATCTTTCTTTCTTAGTTTGTTTGTTGGGTTCTTATGGCCATGAGCGAGGTCTCCATGAAGTCTCATTCTTGCTGGAGCTAGTTGTGATGGATCTTCTCCTAGGGTGAGTTCATAGGAGAAGGAGCTATTTTATGTTAGCGAGTGTTAGAAGTTCAATAAGGTTAATGGATGTTGTCTGCATAGTCAAGATCAGCCCATGTTGGTTATTCCTCTGGAAGTAGTAATGGAAGATGTGGACTATTTGGCCACACATGCATTGATATGCAAGTTTCTTGGTATCCAGATTTCTCTATCGGCTCTGGAAGCCTAGATTTTCCATTCATGGCAGGTGGAAGGCGATATGGATATTATGATGGCTGGTAATAGCTACTTTGTGGTGAATTTCTCTTGCATGTCAGACTAGAACCAGGTCTTTGAGGGAGGCCCATATTTTTATGACAGTATTGGTCTTTTTGTTAAGCCCTGGCATACAGGGTTCAATTTTGCTGAGGATCTTCCTTCGAGGGTTCCTGTTTGGGTCTACCTACTACGGCTTCCTTTGGAGTTCTGGCATGAGGATATCCTGCAACAGATTGCTACTGTGCTTAGAAATCCAATTAATATAACACGTCAATCACTGGACAAAAAGGTTATTTCCTATGCTCATATTTGTGTTGAAATTGATTTAAATAATCATTTTCCAGATTCTTTAGAAATTTGCTTAGGCTCCGCTTCTTGTATCCAACAACTAGACTATGAATCTATTCCCTTCCATTGTCGTATTTGTCATGTGTATGGGAATTTATAGTATCAATGCCCTTAAGCCTCCAAAGGCAATGGTACCCTTGTTGGGTTCTTTGGTCCAAGAATTGCCAATGATGGTAAGGGGAATGGTCATAATGTTAGTACTGGAAAAGGCAATGTTTAGACTAATAGTATAGGAAAAGGGAAAGCTCAAATGAACACTTCAAGTTAGGGGCATGGGACATCTAGTACTATTGGTCTTGATAAGGATGGTTTTATCCTGGTTCAAAACTATGCTAAGGGATGGAGTCAGAAGCAATCTCATCTAGATCGGCAAGTGGACTCAGGGTTCAATCATTTTGAGGTTCTTGACAACATGGTCATAGAAGAAGGTACTCCTGCAGAGGCTCAGTGTGCAACTATTGGCTCAAAGGGGAGGATTTCTATTCTTAGTGGCAACAAGGATGTTGTAGTTCAACAGTTGCTAGAGACTTCTATTGGCCCTGAGTCTAGTACCCTTATGGTTTCTCCTGCTCCATAGGAAAAGGATGTTCTTCTAGCAGATTTGGTTAAAGATGTGTTTGCTTCTGGTAAAGGAAAGGGATCTTCTCTTACTTTGGGCTTGATGCAAAGACCATTTAAGAAAGTCTCTTTTGCTACTCCCTCAAGAGTTGGCTGAAAGTAGGATTAGGAAAAAATTAAACTTATAGGAGATTTGCTGGTAGAGTCTGGGGCTGTTAGGACCTTAGATGAGCATTTTCCCCACTCTACTCAATGATTATTCTCTCATGGAATGTAAGGGGGTTGAATAGCATCCCTAGACAAAAATCTATTCATGAGTTGGTGGTTGAGCATTCTCCAGATATCCTTTGTATCTAGGAGACCAAGCTTTCAGTGGACTTCATGTTTAGATGTGCTCCTAACATTTGGTTTCTAGGCCAATGTCAGTGAATTGGTGCTTTGGGGAGCTCTGGTGGTTTTGCCATTTGCTAGGATCCAAGGAAAGTTATGCCACTTTACTAGGTCACTTCCCTCTCAGCTCTCTCAATAGTTGCTTCCTCTCTAGAAACTGGACAGATGATTTTTGTTACTAATGTGTATGCTCCTATTGATCTCCTTGACAAGATTAAGCTCTGGGATCATATTAGGCATGTCAGAAGCTGTCATCCTTTCTTGCCTTGGATTGTGGCTAGAGACTTCAACTCTGTTCTCAATCTGGAGGAGAAGAGGGGTGGGTTGGCCCACTTGGGTCCTTCTTCTGAGCTTCTTCAACAAAATATTGATCTTTTACATCTCTCTGATGTTAAACCTCTCAATGGGCTCTTCACTTGGAACAATCAAAGGGATGGTAATGATGCTATCTCAGAATGCTTGGACAAGTTCCTTGTTTCTTGTTTTTGAAATTTTGGCTCTCTTTCGCTCTCTTCTAAAATTCTTGATTAGAGAGGTTTTGACCACTGGCCTATTAAGCTCATAGCTAGTTATGTTGCTATCCACAAGCAGCCTCCTTTTAAGTTCTAGCTAATGTGGCTTTGAGACTCTTCTCTTCATGACTTAATGGCTCACTGGTGGAGACAGGGAGGCCCTACCAATGGGTTTGCTATGTTCTCCTTCTCTAAAATACTTCAATATGTTAAAAGGAAGTTGAAGCATTGGAACAGGTATTGTTTTGGTAATCTCCACATTATGAAGAAGAGGGATCAAGATCATCTTGATGTTATTACTAGGAAGATTCGAGATTTGGGTTTTTTTTCAAGCTCTTGGCATAGTAGAATCCCGAGCTTCTACTTATTTAGTTGAGTGGGATCTTAGAGAAGAAATTTATTGGAAGCAGAAGGCTTGAGTTGATTGGCTTTAGGAAGGGGACAAGAACACTACTTTTTTCCATAAATCTGTGCAGACTCCACATAATAGGAGTTACATTTCTTCTCTTGTTACTTCTGATGGGTCACGTCCGACCTCCTCTCAAGATAGATGATTTACCTCTAGTAGAGATTGAGGAGATTACAATCCTTTCTTGTTTTCCCTCTATTGTGACTAGGGAGATGGATGACTCTCTCATGAGGCCTATTAGTATGTTTGACTTGGAGGGGGTGGTCTTCAGCTTGCAGAAGGGCAAAGCTCCGGGGCTTGATAGCTTCCCTGTTGAATTCTTTCAGGAATTTTGGGATATTACAAAACATGACCTTTTAGATGTGGTTCAGGAGTCCTATTCCAACAAAGAAATGCTCCGAGCCTTGAATGGTACTTTCTTAATCCTTATTCTAAAGAAGGTAGAGGCTAATTAGTTGGATTTCTTTAGGCTCATTGCTCTTTGTAATGTGGTCTATAAAATCATTAGTAAGCTCCTAGCTAAGAGGCTTAAAGTTTGGCTTCCCATGGTTATCTCTCAGGAACAAGGGGGTTTTGTGGCAGGAAAACAAATTTTGGATGGGGTGGTTATTGCTTCTAAAGCTATTCACTCTGTCTACTTCTAGGGAACGGGTAATGTTCATTAAGCTTGATATGGATAAGGCTTATGACTGAGTCAATTGGGATTTCTTGCAAAAAGTTCTTCTGGCTTTTGGCTTTAGTCAAGAATGTGTTAGATGGGTTCTTAACTATGTTACTACTCCTTCCTTCTGAATCCTTCTCAATGGTGAACTGACAAAGATTTTTGGGGCATCTAGAGGTCTTTGCCAAGGAGACCCCCTCTCTTCTTATTTGTTTATTATTATGGCTGAGGGACTTGGCAGACTTATCAAGTTTGATGTTTCTCAAAATCTGATTCAAGGATGGCAATGGGGAAATGGTTTGCCCTCTCTTTCCCACCTCCAGTTTGTTGATGATACGACCCTTACTGGGAGATCTCAGATTCAGGAAGCTAAAGCCTTTCGGCTCACCTTGGATACTTATTTGGCTACCTCTAGGTAGAAAATTAATGACCACAAGTCCTCTATTTTTTTCTTCAACACTCCTAAGCCTATCCAGCGGAGGATTGCTAATATCCTAAGATTTTAGATTTAGTCTCTCCCTCTGACTTACTTGGAGGTCCCTATTGTGGTGGGTAGATAGCCTAAGCTTTTTTGGCAATGCTTGCTTGACAAACATCGACAAAAAGTCAATCATTGGACTCATAGGTGGCTCTCTACTACTGGCAGGGTGACACTCCTTCAATCTATCATTCAGGCCCTTCCCATATATAGAAGCATGGTTCAGGTTGCCTTGGTGTATTTTCTTAAGGAATTTGATGCTCTCTCTCATCAATTTCTTTGGAGTGGAAATTTGCAAAATACCAAATGAAGCCTCATCAATTGGGATACCGTTTGTAGGCCAAAAAAGGAAGGAGGCCTTGACCTTCGTTCTGCTATCTTGTGCAATCCAGCTCTTGCTATCAAGCTTTATTGGCGATGGTGTTCTAGTCTGTCTTAGCTTTGGGCCCATATCTTGTCACACAACTATTTACCTGGTGTTAAACCTTTAGATATTTCTAGGTTTTCTCTTGAGGGAAGAGGGTTTATGGTGTGGAATACCCTCAAGATTGGTGCTCACCTGGTGAAGAGAAGTTTATTTTGGATTTGTAATAGAGGCACTAAGGCTCTATTTTGGAGTGATTCTTGGAATGGGCGTCCTCCTCTCTTATCCTCTCATCCACGCTTGCAGTCTCTTTGTGATTTTTTCCTTTTTATTGGATGGAATAAGGTGGCTCATTATAAGGAGGCTTATAATCTGGGCCTTGTTGTGGGTTATAGATGGAAGAGTTCTTCTGATTGGCTACTGGGTGGCTCTTTGGGAGATCGGTTGGAACTATCTCAGATATTGGCCTCTCAGGAGTGTAGCTCTCTATAGGACCCTGATGTTTTGGCTTGGGGAGGTGCTTTTTCTGGTAAGTATTCTATTTTTTTAGGGTACCTTGCATTGGCAAAGCAACTTTTTGGCGAGGTGGAGGTCTCTTGGTGGAAGAAAGTTTGGAATAGTTTTTCATGGCTTGAGTGTAACTTTTTCCTCTAGATTTTGGTTTACAATCGTTGTCTTACTTCGGAGAATCTCTGCAAGCGAGGCTTCCAAGGGCTTTCCATCTGTGTTTTATGCTGCAAAAGTGAAGAGACTGTTTCTCACCTTTTTTTCCAGTGCCCCTTTTCCAAACAGATTTGGCACTTCTGGTGGAGTGTGTGGGGATGCACATGCTGGCATGTTTCCTCTTTGTCTGAATTTTGGGACCGTTTGGGCGATCCCCCTTCCAAGACTTCTTTTCTTCAGGTTGCATAGACTATTGGCCCTTCCTTTATATTATGGCATGTTTGGTTTGAGAGGAATCAGAGGATCTTTCATGATGTGCAGCTTGACCTTAGTCACCTACGGGGGAGAATTGTTAATTCTCTTCATGAAACACTCCTAGCTAAATGTGACATTGGTGGAGGTTTGGATCTTTGAGATGCTGGTATTTACTCACACCTATCCTTTCCTCTTCAGGGTAGCACTCCCTTGGTCCCCCACAACTGCTTTGGGAATATAGTTAAGCAACACTCTCACCGTGTTAATCGTGAGGGGCATTAGTCTTCTCTTGAGGCGGGCATTCTTAAAATCAACACTGATGGCTCTTCTTGTGAAAATCCTGGTCCGACTGGTATTGGGAGAGTTGGACGTGATAGTTCTGGTGATATTCAGTTTCTATTTTCTATATACAAGGGCCACCATACTAATAACCTCATGGAAGCCTTGGCTATCTTGGTTGTAATGGAACAGTGCTGTCAACATGGATGGAAAATAATTATTTGTGAGACTGATTCGCAAGTGGTTGTGAATTTATTGAATAGTCGAAACTTTGTGCATGTGGATTGGCATTTGGCACTGGTTATTTAGCAGATCATTTAGTTATGCAATTCTTTGAATTTTGTGTCTTTTATGCATATTCTTCGGGAGTGGAATGGTGTGGCTGATTGTTTGGCTAAATGTGCCTTTGAGCATGGACTAGATTAGAACATTATTGATCATACGATGCTTCCCCTTGATTTATCTCAGATGGTGGTTCAACTTGTGGACCAAGATAAAGCTTTGTAGTTCTCTTTGCTTCTTCTGTTGTTCTGCTCTCTGTGGTATTTAATAAATTTTTTACTCTTCTTTTAGTTAAAAAATAAATAAATAAAAATAACCGCAAAACTTGCAAGCCGACTATACAATAGACACTTCTATGCTTGGACATGCTATACACCCAAAATGTCATAACAAATGCTGTTGGGATCAACAGTTTGATGGCAAAACCTCAGGCTAAACTTAGCATAAGATTGTAAATTTATTAGTAAAAGGCAGCGAGAACAAAATAGCTGAAATTAATCTCTTTAAAATCCCATCTCGAGAATGAACAAAGAAAATCGATCGCTTTTCAAATAGCATTTCATTTAGGCCCCGTTTGGTTGCTGGCATAGGAATAGAAAATTAGAATAGAAAAATGGAATGAGAATGTAAATGAGGAATGGGAATAGAAAAGGGCAATTCCAATTGTGTTTGGTGCACTTGGAATTCGACTGGGAATATGTTAATCCATTGTTTGGTTGTACAAAAATGGAATAAGAATAAGATTAAGTTTTGTATTTTCAAATACATTTTCCCAATTTTTTTTTAATTTATTATTTTTTTGGTTAATTCATTTTCATTTTTTTAAACAAATAGATATAATTTAAAAAAATGTTATAAAAAAAATTTCCTTTTCCTATTCCTATTCCACTCATATTCCAGCAACCAAACGGAGCTTTAATTGTTTATAAGACTTGCGGATTATTCCGAAATAATCAATGTCTTATAAATAAGAAACATTTATCCCCGTTTTACAGTGATCGCATACCGTAGACATGTTCCTGATATAAACACTAGTATTTGGTGCTTTTATTTTAGACTCTAGGATGGAAGTGAAATTGGTATCATAAACGATTGAACTTCTCATTTTCATCCGAATCATATTCGGTATACCATGTTCAATGATCTATGACATTCACGGCCTCATCATTACTTTTGTGATTAACCTTTGCTTTGCGTTTTATGTCAGCTAATGCTAATGAAGTTTGAGCGTTTTATTAAATTTTGAATTTACAATTATATATAAACATTCACATTTTGTAATGAACAATATTTTTTATATTTGATTAAAATCAGGAGTGCAACTTTAAGCCATTACAATATGCAACTTCTGTGAAATATGTGACCTTCATTGCAATGCAAATGGCATAGCTCTTGTGCAACTTTAGGACCAGATAAACAAATGGCACATACAACATCTTCACTGATATGATTCTCACCAATTTTTACTGCTGGGAGATCTTTCACCACTTGATTTACCTCTCTATCAATCATTCCCTCTATTCGTTCTGTTAGCTCGTCTGACCAGCATTCCCAAATAAGATCTAATATCTCAATGAAAACATGATTGACACTTTCAAGTAGATCACGATATACTTTGCATTCAGGGTTAAGACTTCTGCATATACACTTATCAATGGTTTCTTCCAGCAAGAAAAACTTATCATTTAATGACTCCACAGCACCCACAAACACGTTAACTTGAAAAGCGAAGTTACCATGTTTATTATCATCTGGGTCTCTTTCGTAGGCAGTTTTTCTCTAATAATTTCGCTTCTCAACTCACATGCTTCATCGTTTATGCCGGCAATCATTTTGAACCATTGTTTCATGCAACTGCTGTGAAACATGTGGGCTCTATTGCAAGGCAGATGGCACGGCTCTAATGGAAAGTCATCAACATAAGTTAAAGAAATATTGCATTTAACATTTTGGTAGGGATGATTCTCAGTAAATGGCTTTATAAATGTTATTTTATCATTTTTGACTTCATTGTTACAACGATGGATTTGTAAAAGGACTTAAAGTGAACTTCGTGATGTCTTTAGTTGCATCATCATTCCTGTCTACCATTTTCAACCTGCTTTGAGCATTCAACATACAAGTTATGTTCATTTTTGTATTTTTAATGATTATTTAGTAGTATTTATGAATGTTTAGTAGTTTTTAATGAATATTTAGTTATTTTTAATGAATGTTTAGTAATTTTTGATGAATATTTAGTTGTTTTTAATGAATTTTTAGTTATTTTTAATGGGTATATTGTTATTTTTAGTATACATCAATGACTTTTATGTTTATATGCTATATATTTTAGTTTACATGTTAGAAAATATTGAAAAAACTTAGTTAAAATTGTAGTCAATGGAAGAAATCATATGAGAAATATAAAATGCTAGATAGATAGGCAATAAAATCCAAAAATAGGATTATCTGTAGAAAACAAAAAAGATTTAAAATTCTAGATGAATAAAAAACTAAAAAACTTAGGTTATCCAGAAAAACTCTCTCTAGAGTGTTCTCTCTCCTCACTCTCTCTATTCTCACTCTCCCTCTCTCTTCTTACTTTCTCTCTCCTTACTTTCCCTATCTTCTCTCTCTTCACTTTCTTTCTCCTCAACCTCTCTCTTATCACTTTCTTTCCTTGCTTTCTCTCTCTTCTCAATTTATCTCTTCTCACTTTCTCTCTCCTCACTCTCTATCTCTCTTCTCACTTTCTCTCTTGTCACTATCTCTCTCCTCACTTTGTCATCTCTCTCTCTTCCCACACTTTCTGTCTCCTTGAACTCTCTCTCCTTGCTTTCTCTCCCTCTTCTCTCTTTCTCTCTCTCCTCATAGCTTCTCTCCCTCTTCTCTCTTTCTCTCTCTCCTCACACTTTCTCCTTGAACTTTTTCACTTCTCACTTTCTCTCTCCTTACTTTCTCTCTCCTCTCACTTTCTCTCTTGTCACTCTCCTCTTTTACTCTCTCCTCACTTTCTCTCTCTTGTCACTTTCTCTCTCTACTCTCTCATTGCACTTTCTATCTTCTCTCTCTCTCTCTCTCCCTCTTCTCTCTTTCTCTCTCTTCTCACACTTTCTCTCTCCTCACAATTTATCTTCCTCTTCTCTCTTTCTTTCTCTCCTTGAATTCTGTCTCTTCTCACTTTATCACTCCTTAATTTCTCTCTCCTCTCATGTTCTCTTTCAATTTCTCTCTCTCTCTCTCCTAACTCTCTCCTCTCTTTCTCTCTCCTTACTTTCTCTATCCTCACTTTCTCATTTCTCTCTCTCTCTCTCTCTCTCTCTCTCTCTCTCTCTCTCTCTCTCTCTCTCTCTCTCCTTACTCTCCCTTTCCTCCTCTTCTTGCTTTCTCTCTCCTTGAACTCTCTTTATCTCCTTACTTTCTCTCCCTCTTCTTACTTCCTCTCTCCTTGAACTTTTTCTCTACTCACTTTCCCTCTCATTACTTTCTCTCTCCTTTCTTTCTCTCTTGTAAATTTCTCTCCTTACTTTCTCTCTCTTCTCATTTGATCTCTCCTCACTCTCTTGTCTCTCTCTCTCTTCTCTCCTTTTGTTTCTCTCTCCTCACACTTTCTCTCTCCTTTAACTCTCTCTCCTCATACTTTCTCTCTCCTTGAACTCTCTATCTCCTCATATTTTCTCTCCTTGAACTCTCTCTCCTTCTTCTTACTTTCTCTCTCCTCACTTTCTCTCACCTTACAATTTCTCTCTCCTTGCAATCTCTCCTCACACTTTCTCTCTCCTTGAATTTTCTCTCTTTCTCCCCACTTTCCCTCTTCTTACTTTCTCTCTCCTCACTCTCTCTTAACTTTCTTTCTCCTCTCTTTCTCCCTCTCTCACTTTTTCTGTCTTCAATTTCTCTCTCCTACATTTAGTTTATTATGACTAACACCTTATATGACTTATGAACACCTTATATTACTAATAATACATAATAGGACCTTATACATGACCTCTTAAGACCTTAGAAATTCTTATAAGACTTAATAGGTCACCTTATGACCTTAGATTAATGATAGAACCTATTACAACACCTTATTGAACACACATTCTTGTAATTATATGGCATCCCCTTATTGACCCCTTATGTTGTAATTTATTAACTTAACATTTAGTTTGCACATGTTTTACCCACAAATGGCATCCCATAGTCATGGATAGCCTCAACCTCAGCTTTAGCCTTAGGATTGAGGACAAGGAGAGGGTAAGGGATAGGGACATGATTAGGGATAGGGACATGGACAAGGACAAGGATGTGGATAGGCTTAGGCTTAGGGAAATGGATAGGGACCACATGCTGATGTACCACCTATCCAACCTCACATTCCTAATACGATGACTATATTCTAGTTTGTGACCATAGAGACTGCTAGACTAAGATCGACTATTGGGAGATCTTAGGCTCATCCATATAGAAGTATATGTTAGAAGATTTTGACTAGTCTCAAGGAGCTTACTGAAAAGCTTAGATCATTGAATTCTTTTTCACCATATCTGTAGATAAGATTTTTGCTGAGCTTAGTGTAGAGATCTCAGTTGGTATATCCTTAGAGTAGATTTAGAGCCCAATTTCTAAGGAGATTATCAAATGTGAGATCTTTCCAATCTATGAAGGAAGACCAAGGTTGGGGCATATCAGGTTACTAGATTTGTTGCGCCACATAATTCTTGTATGTTATACCCTTGATTCCTAGCAACACATGGTTGTTATCCTAATAATGACAAAATTCCATTATATTTTGCCCAATAGTTTTACGCAGAGATCTGTTTGGGGCACAACATCAACTATTTAGATATTACAATATATTATTGTAACGGATGTGGTAGAGTTTGTGATTGTGATATGTACCATGAGATGACTCATGTTGTTCCTCATTATCATTCATTGGTGAGATCTAGGACCCCAAAAGTGACTCCTATGATGGTTGCTACTGTAGACAAAGTTGTCATTACTTCTAAGAGGGAAGTAGTTGATTGGATAGGACACATTGCATCTACAGCTAGGAGCATTACATTTGACACTCTTGGAAAATATCTTCCGAGTAGACCCAGTCAGTGCGTATCATCTTTAGAGGCATCATCAAGTACTACACTACCCATTGATGATATCTATAGAGTTACATGTATTCCTAGCTCAAAGATATATGTGGCCTCACTTGAGAGCACAAACATATCGAGACGACCTTGTATCTTCTAGATGATCTTTTATAGGAATATTTGTACATCATCGATATACATGGGATGCCTTTACATAGTGTTGCAGAGGTGATTTCACAAATTCTTATATTTCAAGTGACCCATGACACGCCATTAGGTCATACACAATAGAGTACACAACACTCTACATAGGAATTTGGCATTGAGAACTCTACACAACATTCTAGTGCTCAATAGTCTAGTGCTCAACACTCAGCTCAACACTCAAATGAACTATAGTCTATTGCAATTCCACTTGAGGGGACCTTAGGAGTTGGTCAAGGTATTTCTACTTCTACTAATGGACTTGATGTGCTTGATCAATAGTTGCACGATTTGAGTCAGATTCATGATCCCACTGAGATAGAATCATACATGGACATGCTATTTTAGTCTACTAACTGTACACCACTTCCATCCCATCTTGTCATTCCTTTGTGCTCCTCACTATTATAGAGGATTGAGATTATTGGAGATGGAATATATGTTGATGACACCTTAGTATGTGTCACTAATGATGCTCTTGCTCCTTGGATCCAAGTACACCTCTTTTTAGTTTCATTTTTATAATAACAAATTTCTATTCACAAGTATATATTTATGTACTCATATTTCGAAATGAATTATATTTTTGTAGGCATAGGTAGCAGAGTATGTTTCTTCTAGTGTGGGCTCTGACAATAGTGAGAAGAGATATGTTATTAATGTGACACCTACTACTCGTGGGGGTCCAAATATGATGGATGTGACACCCACTAGTTGCCAAGTAATTTTTAAATAGAGACTTAAATTAATTTAATACTAGATACATGTGCACTTGTATCAATGCATTTAAATTTGTAACAATATTTGAAACTAGTCCCATGCATATATATAGGTATATTCCTAATGCATTTTTGTATTTTAATTTGCAAGGCTTAGTTGATACTCCATAGACACACGATCCTCATGATTCTTGATCATAGGGTCACTCTATTCATATAAATCTAGATGACTCTATAGATTAGAATATATGCACATGTTTACTTTATCATTGATCTTATCAAGAAATATAAATAGATACATACATATATATGCATTTATATTTGCACATGTGTGTTTATGATTCATTTTTTATTAAACATAGGATTGGTTCAATTTATGATTAGACATGTGACATGTGTTTCTATTTTATGGTCCATGTGATATATGTATTTAGTTTATGGTTAGATGTACATGATTGGTTCAATTTATGATTAGAAATGTGGTATATGTTTGTAGTTAATGGTCCATGTGATATTATTTATTTATTTTATGGTTAGACATGTTCATGTTTGGTTCAATTTATGATTATATATATATATATATATATATATGGTTAGAGTTTATGGTTAGATGTATATGATTCAATATTAAAAACATGATGAAAATCATTTAAAGAGACATGATTGATGAAAATGTATATGCACACATATAAACTCCTTAGAAACTTCATATAAAATGAACATTTAAATATTCAATATAAGTCCTACATGTGTAACATAAAATGAGTTCATGTACAATTTGATATAAGTCCTAAGTTGCATTAAATGAGTTCATGTACAATGTATACAGTTGATATAAGTCCTACAAGTTATGTATGAAATGAACATGTACACATGTTTGCACATATAATTGTCCTAAGTTATATGAAATGAACATACACATGAAATGTATTAAAGGAAGATACATACATACATGTACATGTTAAAAAATTAGTACACATACATTTTAGCTAGATCAGAGAGTGACTTGGTAAATTTATGAAATATCTAAGCAAGTCCTAGAAATATGAAATATCTAAGAAAGTTGTACAAATATGAGATATGTCAAGTGGCTCCAAGTGGTTCCACACACTCATGGACAACATTTAATTTTCTCTCATGCTCCTCAGTATCTAATTTCCACTTGTGACATGATCCACCTTTATGATTAATTGGATGTAGAGAAATCGACATAGCAATAACATGGTGACTTTATTGTCTAGGTATTTAACAAAGCGAATTCCATGTTTCACTAATTTGTGTTGGATAAGATATGTTCCCTTCAAAACAACTGAATTTACACAACATGCATTTAAAAGTTAATTTAATGTGCACATGTAGTAAATAAATTTATCATTCAATAATAATCACACATAATTTATATATAAATTTGAAAAATATACTTGTAGGGAATAACATTCCATCACTTTTTTCGAGTTCAATTAACTTCATCATTTCTTCAATGCAATGTAATAAATAGTGATTCACTCCTACATTTCTAGGCTTAGCAATAACTACAAAGACTTTGCCTACACATAATAAATACATACATGTATATGTGAGCTCTAAATTTTCTTTGTGACTTTAATTTTAATATTTCCTATTTTAAAAATTTTACTTACCATTTTGAACTAGTCTAGATATATGGTTATTATCAGTAGAAATTAAAAAAATGTCATCAAAATTTTCATCTTCATCTTCATTAATTGTATCAGTAACAAAAAGTGGCACCAAAGTCCATACACCTACATATCCAGGATCCCAATTGATGCATTCTTTGTAATTCTCAACAATGTAATAACAAGAAAAAAATGAATAGTCTCTCATGTACAATGTCTAATTGTGACGATTAGTACTCATAATAGAATGTAAAGATTGTATTTTTCTATCCACACCTGAAGAAACATATTTAACATATAAAAAAAAAATTAGAGAAAAAAATATATTTTCACATGTGTGTATAACTTAAATTAGATAAGAGAAAATATATACAGGTGCATGTACATTTATCTAATATCTCCCAAAAGATTAGAACATGGTACTATTTGACTCATTCTTCATGTTATGCCAACCTCATTTTATGCAAAAGATGCCTTTCACCATTAAACAATTTCATGTAGATTATTTATTGTACAAACTCCCTTATAATTCATTTGATACTTTTGTAGAGCACATTTTCTACTAGCTTTGGTAGCACCATCATGTTCACCTTTACAATGTCCACTTTCAAAGAAACTCCATACATGTGGTATGTTTTCATTATAGTGGTATCAAAAAAGTGCATAAATTTGTTGAGATGATTTGAATTGTGCGGTACACCCATTTGACCAAACATATTGTTTATTGATACTTATGCCTCTTTCTTTCATATATGCAAAAAAATAATCTTGAAACAATGTTTTACATAAGGAATATCACGCTCTTTATCATCACTTATGTAGAAGTGATATTGTTTTTTGATGACTTGTACTTCATTTATGTTTTGAATACAATCCAAATCTAATTGTGCATGATGATAGCACACTTGTACCATAATAGTAAACTGATCTAAAAAAGTGGTACTTTTGTATAATATGTACAAACAACAAATTTTGAGTTAGTTCATGTGCAATTGAGGCTCAATGGTGATAGGGTCACAATGACATGTATGTTAGTGCACAAATGTGTACGGACTCTACGAAGCAAGATATAGTTAAATTACAAGTTCAGGTAATTAATAGAGTAGAACATAGCTTGAAAGCTAATTGGAGTATACAGGTTAAGGAATTATTTTGGAAACAAAATAATTACTTAATCATGTTGGGCCGACATCCTATATGTTTACCCAAAGTTATTTTATAATTGGTCAAACGTGTGAAAGCATCAAGACCAACTAAGAAGATATTTATTAGTTTGCGTGATATAAGTAAAGATCATATCTTGAACAAATAATCAGAAGGATGTATGTGATGCAAACTATATGTTTAGGAAGCTTGAATGATATGCAAGCCTTATGTGATGTAAATTTGATGTATGATCAGAGCAAGTGTGAGATACAATAGTAAGACAATACTATATGTATATATACTCTTGTGAATAAACTTTATTGTATATTTCATGTTAGGGTAGCGAGTTTTTCTTGCATACATTGTATTTGAGCTACCAAATCCTAATAGGATTGAGGCTTTTAACATGGCCTATTCCTCTAACAAGGACTCAAGAAACTATATGTATTTCATAGACTCCCAATAGTGTAACTATCCTTACCAAGACTCTTTTGCTTAGTGGACCATCTTGTGGGTATCCAATGGTGAAGTCTATTTTTACCCAAGAGGTCATTTCTGCAAGCTACCCCTAAAACCTCATTTAAATGAAACATCTAAAAAACTCTTTTGTCTAACAATTTCAAATGCCCAATATCTACCAACATCCCATCATAAAAACAAAACTAAAACCCTTAGATCTACAATAAATAACCCATATATCTTGCCCTTTCTTTTATCCTCTCATTCATTCTCATGGATTCAATCTAGGGTTGCAATATTAAAACCATAGCTCTAATACCGCTTGTAAGGAAAATTGAAATAAATAATATAACCGTTTCCATAGAACCCATAATAGATCTGCAATAAACATGCAACTAAAATCCACATGCAAGAGAATAGACAACATACACACAAAAATATGACACAAGATATACCTTGGGAAACCTTCATCATAGGAAAAACCTAGCCTCCAAAAGTATCTAGCACCATGTATTATTCAGTAAAAATACCATTGCAATACAACCATGGAAGCCTTCAAAGCCATAGCCACAATTGAGCAATCTATGTGAACAAGCATGAATCTACACATCCCATGCCATGCTTCCAACCTTCACAAATGCTCCCTTGGCTAACCTATCAAGCTTTGTCTCATTCAACTCTTTCTCTTTTTTTTGTCTTCTTCTTCTCTTCTCACTTACAAAAACTACCCTTGTGGCTTCTAATATAGCAACAAGTCCCACAAAACTACCAAGTGGTATTACATAAACCATGTGCTAAAACCATGTGCTACCTAACTCATTGACCCCACATTTAATGTTGAAAATTTAATTCTTTTCCTGAATATTAAATAATTACATGAAATATTATCACAATATTACAATACAACTCATTAAGTATATCCCATGGGAACCTTTACATGTTGCGTGTGCATCTAGGTGCAACATTACAAAATAAAATAAAATAATACAATATGACAATATTATGAAATGTGTGCAACACCATTATCTCAATAGCCATGGTTTCCCTAGTTAACAAATAATGGTGTTGAGTTCTCTTTGTGTATAGTTATATTTATTGTTCAACATTGTTGGTTTACTTTCATATGCAAGTTATAAAGTAATTAACAACATTTAGTTGTGGGAAAAAGTTTATAGAATACTAATTCAACCCCCTCACCCCCCTCGCCATCTATTTCTAACAAGTGGCATCAGAGGCCATTTACTCTGAAGAGGCTTAATAACTTGAGTGAGATCCCTATGGAATGATTGAAGAGAAATATTGAAGAAGCTCTTGAGAAATTGATCTTCATTATAAAGAAAGAGGTAACTTGAAATATAGGTATGAGGATGAAAAAGTTTACGTTGGAAAACTAAAAGAAAAGATTGATGATCTAAAATCGAAAAAGTAATGAAATGAGAAGATTATGACAATGATGAAGTAGGAATTCTCAAGAAAGAAATTGAGATCTTGATGCATAAGTTGAAAATTGTTGAACTTAAGTTAAGTCTTAGAAAGGATGATAGCAAAACCAAACCTAGTCTAAATTCTAGGAATACAGACTTTAGATCCTAGTTAAGTCAAGTGACATTTGAATCAGATTCTATTAAGATAGAACATGCTGAGTTAGAAGAGTATAACACTATTGTGAATGGAGAATTGACACAAGCTAAACAATAGTTAGATAAAATTTATTCCAATAGTGAGAAAATTGATGAGAACATATTTTACCAAAGACCCTCTTATGATAAGATAGGCCTAGCATATTTTATTAGAGAAAAATCAGCCAAGAAAGTTGAAATTAGAAAAGAACTAGATCTAGTTGTTGAGTCCCCCAAATAATCTGATTTGAGTAAGATTGAATCAAGCACAATAAAGAGATTGAACTAGTTGATTTATCTACAAAACATGTTGAACCATAGAAAATAGAGCAAGTTGATGAACCTAAGCAAGCTGAATTATCTAAGGAAGTTAGACACGAAGTCAGAGGTAGCTATTTCATATGCAATGAAATTTATCATATGAAGAGTGATTGCATAGGTAAGTCTTTTAAACCTATTACTAATGTCTATTGTTATAATTGTCATGGTTATGGACATAAAGCAGTAGATTGTAAGAAATCTAAGTTTGATATTAATAATGGGGATAGTAGAATTTTTAGGAATACTAACCCTGCAGGGAATGAAAGAGGAAGATAACAAAGCATATCTAATGATGGAAAGAAATCCAATGGTGAAAGGAAATAGTTTACATGTCACAAGTGTAACAATCCTAGACATATTGCAAGGAATTGTAGAGCACCTGGAAGTCAGAATAAAACCAATCAGAAAGGAATATACCTATATGTTAGTTATGTAATAACTTTGGATACACAACAATATTTTGTAGAATGGGCAAAAGGAACTTGAACAAGAATCCTAATTACAGAAGGAAGAATAACACAAATGACAGAAGAAATGATAATGGAAACAACAATATTGAGAAGGAAGCAATCAAAGAGAATGTTGATAAATTCAAGGAAGCATTTGTGAAAGTTATTAATCTAGAAAGTTCTTATATAGTGTTGGAGGAGTAGTATTTTGATGCACCCGGTGAGAAACTGAAGTCATAAATTGTTTGTGATTGATCCTATTTGAATGAAACATTTCCAAAAGAGGTAGAGCATTAGTTAATAAAAACTAATGATAGATTACAAATTAGAAGTTACACATTTAGTCAATGGTAGAAAACATAGAGAGGAAGCTATGTTCAAGAACACAAGAGTTTTGATGATCACAAGAAGTAATATAGAAGAAAACAAGCTTACTAGTAATCAGTAACAACTTTTGAGGATGAAGTAGATGCACATTTAATGGGGAGGTAAATTTGAAATGATTTAAGGATTGTGAGTAAGACATTCAATACCATTTGATTGTGTAAAGAGTTTAGAGAAAATTTTTTAGTGATTTGAGAATGAATTAAAGTGTGAAGTTAAGTGTTCAAGCATGAAGTTGCAAAAACCCTAAATTGCAATATTAAAGGTATTTTACGAAGCTTTAAGTTAGAATTTTTAGTATCATAGTTAATAGTATGGAAATCTAGTCAATGTGTGATGTGAGAGAGAGACCTAGATATAAATTCAACAAGCAACCATTTGTTTCTCTCTTAGATGATCTGTTATGAGCATTTTCTTAAATCTCACCAAATGTATTTCATGCAGAAGACATTAGAAGTTACATTCATTATAAATTTGAGAGTGTAGGAGATGAAGATATACATAAGGAATTAGGATTTATGTTTAATAGATTCATAAATCTAAAATCAGAATACACATACTTGAATGAGTTGAATCTAATTACCTATATATGTTCTACATGGAATTTGATAATCATGAGTGAACTAGAATTATCCTAAGTCAAGTTCATGAAGAGATGTTTTGGGTAGGTAATATTCCTATTATAATTGAAAATGACCTAATCCATTAATTCATAGGTATAAGCAATGAAGGTTGTAATCCTATAAATGACAAGAATGTAAGAAAGACAGTTGAGACAAACTTATATACTAAGTTTGATGGAAGGAATATGAAAGTTGACATGATTCAAAACAAAGGAGTCAAAGTGTTGAGAAAAATTATAGGATATAAGTTAAATCACAGTTCCAGAGTGAACTCTATGCCAACAAGATTCATGTATGCAATAGTTGCATAGGTTCAACTAGTTAGGATAAAACATAGTCAGCTAAAGAAGAAACCATAAGATGATATAGCAGTTGTGTAGAGGAAATCAGAGAGATAGGTAAAGGTTAAGCATGAACCTACACCATCTCCCAAGAAAAGGGTCAAGTAGACCATGAGTAGACCCAAAAAGAGAAGAAATACATTACAAATTAGTGATTCTGAGGAATCTAAGGAAGCAATTGGAGAGAAGCTAGTTGAACGGGCTATTGGAGAAGGAAGGACACTAGCCGATAAGAAATCCTGGAAACCTAACATAGAAAATCTGAATGTGCAGATTATAGATAATGACAATTTTGTTCAATTAAATAAGTATTATAGTTTGTACAATAACATGCATAGAAAATAATTATAAAATGTCATTGTAAGGAATATGATTCTGAGAAATAAGAGATTTGATAGGATTCAAACTAAAATGCTAGAAGATTTGTACAAAAAATTGATAAAGAGGAAGAAAAGAGTTGTAGAGGAAGACACTAAATTAAAATAGAATATGATCAATAAATTATGTGAAGTAAGTACAAAGGAAGATATATAAAGATCTCAAAAGGTATAGAACCTTTGTTGACAAATAAAATAAGAAAAATTCTTCTTATGGGAGGCAACTATAAAGAAGTCGGGAAGGAAATAGAAAAATCCATAGTAAAATATATGACTTCCATGCCTAATATCACAAGGAATAGTGTGCAGAAGGAAATAATGAGTCCAGTTTATGTGGAGGCCAAAAGTCCTACTAAAGGTGAATAAGTTGAAGAGGCACAATAAACCTATTCACCTCCTCACATAGCTATTGATACTAAATCTATGCAAGTAGATTGAATGCATATCATAGTTAATGTCAAAGAGAGTCCATTTATAGCTTATGGAACTAACATTGTTAGCAATATCACTTCCTACTCAAGATCAGATGAAGAGGATGATGAAGAAGCAAAGGAAAATGCAAAGACTAGAAAGAGAGATGAAGAAGAAAGAAAGAAAGAAAAAATAATAATAAAAGAAAAGAAAAAGAAACAAGAAGAAAGAAGAAAAGAGAAAGAATAAACAAGAGTTGAAAAAGAAAGAAAGAAAGTTGAGGAAGAAAGTAAGAGAGAAGAAGCTCGAAGGAGAAAAGAAGACAAGAGGAAGAAAATAAGATTATAGAACTGAAAGAAGATGCACTAACTCTAGTAATAGCAACAATAGCTGCAATATTTGATGATGATGATGATTAAATGGAGCCCTAATGAACTCCTTGAGAAAATTACTTAAAAAGGACAAATCATTAAAGTCTATCAAAAGAATGCTGATAGAAGTCTTGGACAAAATGCAAAAGACAATCCACACAACTATCACAAATTCAGACTTACAGACTAAGGTAAAAGAATTGGTGAATTATTTTGATGATGAATTCATAATCTTGTCTGAAATTGCTTTAATACAAGCACAAGAAAAGCATGATGCATCACTATTTGATACAGTATGCAAAAATGTTAGAAATGATCTAAAATATTAGATATGTCCATTAATGAGTTAAGGAAGTGAACGGGTGTATGCACCGAGTTGTGGTGCCAAAAATATGACAAGGTTTTTTTTTTTTTCTAATTTTCAAATAGCACACGCGCTATAGTGCGTACACGCTATTTTGATATGAAAAAAGTTATATGATGGGCCACATACCCATGGCCCATCATTTTCATTTTGCTTTTTGGCTCTCCAACAGAGCGTACGCGAGTTTGATAGCAAAAATTCACCACCATTTGCCAAAATGCCTCCTCACCAACAAAATCCAAGACAACGAGCACACCGACGACGACGAGGTAAGTGATATAAACTTAACTTTGCATTGTTTAATATGCTTTCCATATTGTTTTATTGGTTTTTGATATTCTTTTGTAGGTTTTTTACAAATTTCATTTAGATTTGTTTATTTAGTTGGATTTCAATTGATTTTTTTATCAGGAAATGTCTATAATCAACTAAAAAATCCACAAAACCCTCAAGAACCTCAAAATCAAAACCCTCCTCAAGAAGAACAAATTCCACAACCTAAACCAATTGCAAGACCTCCGCTAGGCACACAAGAAAATATAAGAAATGAAATACAAAGAGGCAAAACTGAATTAGAAAGACTCATTGCTCGGTTGAAAGAATCCGGACAAACCAATCCAATGAGGGCTCAATTGGCATCATCCCTCGAATCCATTAACACTCAGATAGCCTTAGTTAGTGGTTAGTTAGATATTTGGTGGGCTAAGAGGGATGAACAAAAAAGATTTTATGAAAATAAATTGTCATATGAAGATGTTTAAAAAAAGAAATATCAAAAAGTAGTATATGTGCATTATTTAGAAAACCCGGTGAGCCAAATACTATTAGAGAGGGTACTAAACAGTTTCCCATCCATTGGTGTATACACGATGCTATTAGAAATAAATTTTGGGATAGATGATGGATGGTTTTTGATGCCCCTCCTTGCAACAATCACGAGGTCCCCATGTAAATTTTGAAGAAATTATATTTTGAGTTTATCCTTAGGGAGATCCCCAATTATTTTGATATGTTAGACTCCCAGGGTAGAGGTGGGGGGTCATCATTTGAGAGGCCAGGAGCACATCGTGAACCTAATGTAGTTAGGGCACCTGTGGTCCATTCACAACACGAGCATGTGATTATTCCTTCAGTTGTGAAGGAACATGTAGAGGCCAGTACTCTAGGGACCGTTAATGCTTTGACACAGACCCTCATCCATTCTATGAGCCCATTAGTTGAGGGGGAGCCTTCTATGTGTCGTGGTCACATGTGCACTTCATGCGGATCCTTATGCACATTTGGCACTCATGCTGGAGATGCTGCGGATGATGGGCTTGTCATCGATGAGTTCCTGAACAAGACATTTGGCATTGACACACAGGTAAATTACTAATTTGATCACATTTCATATGTATAGTGAATGATTAATTAATTAGCATTTATTGACATTGTTCAAAATTTAGGGTCAAAGTGTTCCTGGGCCTAGCAGCGATCCTCCAGGCCCATTTTTTGTCCCTTCAACGAGTCCTGAGGTATGTATCAATTTAATCATTTTAATTAATACATATATTTATTACGTAATCATATTAAGGATTGACAAAAAAAATTATGCATGTGCATCAGTTCTCCACAGGACCCTCAACCTTTACCACAGACACTGAGCAGAGACATCATACGAGCTTCACACAGGTATAGTTGTTTCATGTTAATTTAATTCATTTGATTATATTTATTCCATGTTTCATGTTAGATATAACGTGTATTGTATGACATGCAACTCATGATGTCGGACACACCTCCTCATCTACGACAGTCTATTGATAGTGGAGTGGCCACAACTGTGGCTAGCTCATAGCCACTGACGGAGGTATGAAAGAATTTTCTTCATTTTAGTTGTTGTTTATAATAGTTAATCTCAAAATTTCTAATGTTATTTATAAGTGATTATATTTTTTGAATTGTTGTAGGGTCTTGTCACGCCTGATCGTCCATGAGCATTTGAGGTGGACTTACAGAGTGACTATTTGTTGGCAGTAAGAAAATAATTGATTTTGTGTGTACATATATTTGATTTCAACGTATAATAAATATTGATTCATATCTACTTTCTTTGTATCAGTTGGACCTGGAGAAGAGCCTCAACAAGAGGTCAAGTGAGCGTGTCAGGAGGGCCTCGTCATCTCCACTGTCTCCCTCCACACGACGGCAGAGGATGTCGAGAGACTTGTTTCCTTCCCCTCGTGGGAAGGAAAAGATGTAGTTGAGATATTTGATATATATATATATATATATATATATATATATATATATATATAGAGAGAGAGAGAGAGAGAGAGAGAGAGATTGGTTTCCTTCCCCATGTATATATATAGGCATCAGAGAGACATATTTGACATACATTTGATGTACATATGATATTCTATATTTGATGTATGACATTTATTTGATGTATGACATTATTGGTTAATATATGATATGTTTGTTCATATACAACATTATTGGTTATCATAATATATTATGTGTTTGTTAATGTATATTATATTATTGGTTATCATTTTATATTATATGTTTGTTCATGTATGACGTTAAATTAGATATGTTCATGTATGAAATTAAATTAGATATGTGCATGTATGAAATTAAATTCAATTGCTAGAGAGTTGCCATTATGTCTACGAACTAGTAGATGTTATTTTTTTCTTTATTAGTATTTCTCAAAAACTGCAAAGAAGTTGTTTCTGGTGAATAGTTGTAAACAATTGTGATCATCGACTTCATGTACTCATGGCTTTGGCTACGAACACTTGTAACTTTGGCTATAAGCATCCATGGCTTTGGCTATGTTCACTAGTGGCTTTGGCTGTGAGCATTTATGGCTTTGGTTGTAGGCACAATATAGCCTTGGCTGTAGGTTGTCTTTCTTGCTGCATGTCAAAGTTACCTTCAATAATATCATTAGTCTAAGATCATTACAATTAAAATACTATGACATAATACCTTGGAAATAATAGTCTTTAACCCATTACTTTATTTGTTAAAACGTCATGTAGTATCTACTATAGTGCTTCTACTCAAATATGTTTTCAAAAATACTTAGTATGGCAAAGAAATGACTATGGAAAGCTTGTCAAATAGGATATTGAAGAACTAAATGTGGACAATCATTAGTACCCATCAATAAGAACACGAACATCTTTCTCAAGCAAGCCATATGAAATTAGCTTAATTTATAAATTTCCTTTGCAAATAACTAGAAGATGCTATGAATCTTAATACAGAGTTAATCACGAACTCATTATTCCATCCAAGAAGCATATATCACCCTAAGCCAATTAACCGACAGGATAAAAATTAATTCAATTTCAAAAAAAATTTGAGTATAACAAGCATCTTTGGGATTCTTACAAGAATTAACACGATGTTCACAAGAGCATTACAAGTTCTCGTAATGCTATTTCACATATTGTAATCATATTCAATTTTGAATGGCCATTTGTGTTACAAGCATAAAATTTCTTTAAGGTCTTTTAATTCTAGACATGAATTTTATTCTAAAGCTTTTCTATGACAACCCACTCAATGCTCTCTCTCTCTCTCGTCTCCCATCCCCTACTCTCTCATACTCTCACACTCTCCCCCATCCCCTACTCTCTCTCTTCTCTCCCATCCCCTACTCTCTCACACTCTCACTCTCTCCCATCCCCTACTCTATCTCTCTTACACATACACCCCCATCCCCCCCTCTCTCTTTCCCTCTCCCATCGCCTACTTTCTCTCCCCCATCGTTGTACTCTCTCTCTCTCTGCCACCCCCTACTCTCACACTCTCACACTCTGTCCCATCCCCTGCTCTATCTCTCTTACACACACACACTCCCATTCCCCCTCTCTCTTTTCCTCTCCCACTGCCTACTTTCTCTCCCCTATCATCGTACTCTCTTTCTGCCACTCCCTACTTTCTGAAAACACATCACTTCCCATCCTCCCTACTCTCTCTCCCATCCCCTCCCTCTCTCTTCCTACTCTCTCCCATCCTTTACTCTCTCTCACTCTCCCTCTCCAACCACCTACTCTCTCTACCTCTCTCACCCCCTCTCCTCTCCCATCCCCGGCTCTTTAGATCTCTCACACACACTCTTATCCCCCCTATCTCTCTCCCTCTCCTACCACCTAATTTCTCTCCCCCATCCCCTACTCTCTCTCTTCTCTTCCATCCCCTCATTTGTCACTCTTACACACATTCCCATTCCCCCTCTCTCTCCCTCTCCCACTGCCTACTTTCTCTCCCCCATCGTCGTACTCTCTCTACCACCCCCTACTCTATCTCACACTCACACTACTACTACCTACTATCTCTCTCTCTCTCCCATCTTGTACAAGCGCTCTCTGACTCTCCCACTCTCTCTCACACTGCCTACTTTATCTCCCCCATCCCTTGCTCTCTCTCTCGTCTCCCATCCCCTACTCTCTCACACTCTCACACTCTCCCCCATCCCCTACTCTCTCTCTTCTCTCCCATCCCCTACTCTCTCACACTCTCACTCTCTCCCATCCCCTACTCTATCTCTCTTACACATACACCCCCATTCCCCCTCTCTCTTTCCCTCTCCCACCGTCTACTTTCTCTCCCCCATTGTCGTACTCTCTCTCTCATCCACCCCCTACTCTCACACTCTCAAACTCTCTCCCATCCCCTGCTCTATCTCTCTTACACAGACACACACTCCCATCCCCCCTCTCTCTTTTCCTCTCCCATCGCCTACTTTCTCTCCCCCATCATCGTACTCTCTCTCTGCCACCCCTACTTTCACACTTTCACACTCTCTCCCATCCCCTACTCTCTCACTTTCATAGATACACACACTCTTATCTCCCCATGCTTCTTCTTCTCTCCCATCCCCTACTCTTTACATTTGTCACACACACTCCCATCCCCCCTATTTCTCTCCCTCTCCCACTCCCTCTCCTACTGCCTACTATCTATCTCTCTCAAGTTCTCTTTCTTCCTCTCTACTATACTCTCCCTCTCTCTCTCTCTCTCTCCCATCCCTTACTCTCACTCTCTCTCCCATCCCCTACTACTTTCTCTCAAACTCTCACACTCTCTCCCATCCTTTACTCTATCTCTCTTATAAATAAATACACATTCCCATTCCCCCCCTCTCTCTCTCTCACAGTCCTTGTCCCACTACCTACTCTCTCCTATCCCCTACTCTATCTCTCTTAAATGCTTCCATTCCACCTCTCTCTCCCTCCCACTCCCTCTCCCACTGCGTACTATCTCTCTCTCTCTCTCTCACTCTCTCCCTCTCTCTCCCATCCCTCTACCATTGCCTACTCTTTCTATCTCTCTCTCCCCTCTCTCATTCTTGACTCTCTCTTTGACACACACACACCCATCCCCCCTCTCTCCTCTTCCATCCCCTACTTTTTCTCTCACTTGCTCTCCCTCTCACACTCCCTCTCCCACTTTCTACTCTCTCTCTCACTCTCACTCTTACTCTCTCCCTCTCCACTCTCTCTCTCTCTGCTACCCTCTAGTCTCTCTTAAATTGTCACACTCTCTCCTATCCCCCCCCCCCTCTCTCTCTCTCTCTTACACACATTTCTATTCCCCCCTGTCTCCCCCTCTCCCACTCCCTCTCCCATCACCTACTCTCTCTTCCATCCCCTACTCTCTCTTGAGCTACTTTGTCTTCCCCCTCTCCCATTCCATACTCTCTCTCTTTCACACGCATGCACTCCCATCCTCCTCTCTCTCAAGTTCTTCCTCTCCCACTCTATCTCCCATCACCTACTCTCTCTCTCCATCCCCTACTCTTAATCTCTCTCTCCCAACCTGTACTCTCTCTCACACTTCCTCTCTCTCCCATCCCCTACTTTAAATCTCTTTCCCCCATCCCGCACTCTCTCTTTTCCACCTGTACTCTCTCTCACACTTCCTCTCTTTGCCTACTCTCTCCCCTCTCCTATCTCCTACTTTCTCTCTATCTCTTTCATGCACACACATAGCCATTCCCCTATCCTCCCCCACCTAGTTCTCTTTTGCAACTTACATCTTAATAGTGCATGTACACTATAGTGCTTGCGCCCTATAGCGCACATGCACTATTTAGAGTTGAGGTTTAAATAGCGCATACACGCTATAGTGCGTACGCGCTATAGGGTGCACACGCTATTTAAACCTTAATCAAACCCAAGCCTAAGGCTTGGTTTTTCCTTGGAGATCCAACCCAAAGGTTTGGATTTGATGAACAGGCCTGAGACGTGTTTTCCAGCAAATATACAAAAAATGATTTTTTTTTCTTTTGTGCTCCCCTTCAAGATTTCTCGTGGTTGGGTATCGATAAGATCAGGTTACATAGCAGTATAGGTCTCTGTGTTAGCTATCTAACCATATAATTTATTTTTAATTTGAACTATTTCAAGCCTTTCATCTATAATTTATTTTGAATGTATGTTCATTTTTTGTCAAAAACCACCACGTACTAATTGGGCTATAGATTTTAGCTCGTTCATTGAATTTTGTAACAACTTAGTTTTTTAGAAACTAGACTCCATTCTACACACTTTGAAAAAAAAAAATTTTGATTTTAGATTAGTTTTCAATTATTTCTAGGGGGAGCACACAGATATTTCACATTTTTGGGATGTGTCTAGTTAAAAAATTCATTAAAAAAAAAATAGAGATTATAAAATTACTCAAAAAATCTGGGATAAACTACATAGTGCTAAGTAACTTTTGACTAGAGCGATTAAAAAATTTCAAAAAATATTTAAAATTTTAGGGGGGCCACACTTTGTACTGTGCTATGTTTTTTTGGAATAAACAGTACCACTTTTTGTGGCCCTCTTTTTTGAGGACCTAAAACTAAACCATTTTGAAAAAAAATTAGTAGTTTAGAAACTAGATTCAAAGGACTATGACTTTTTTTTTTGTCTTATTTGAAAATTTTGAGCGTAACTATCTTCAAATTCTTGTTGAAGTTCAAAATTTGCAGATTTCAGGAAAAAGGTGTCCACTTATACCCCCCTTTTGGCACCACAACTTTGTGCACTTACCCGAATAGATGAAGGTAAGAAGATGTATAGATAGTGCACAATTTTGTACAATTATCTATCGGATTTTGATAATCAGATCAAAGGCCAAATGAGTGAGCTTCAAACACTCACTACTAGATTGATGCTAACAAAGACAAACATTGAGAATTTTTGAATTGAAATGGAGATTCACAATGCTATCAAAGGCATTGAAATTGATAAGGAGAAGTAATAAGAAGATTCTCTACCCTTAGAGAAGTTTTATCACCCAAAATCACTATTTTATAGACGCAATTAGAGGAGTGTCTTGCAGCCAAGGCCTCCTATGATAAATTTGCCTATACTGAGTTGAGTATAGTTGAATTTGCATCATGTGAACTTTGCACACTCATCAGTATATCTAACACAGTCAAGGAGAACTGGAAGAAAGATCTGGAGAGACTGAAACTTGGTATTATAGATTGTATAGCCAAAATATCAAGTCAATTAGAGAAAGGCAACACAATTTTGTATACAAATTTTTTGGCACCGTTTCCATTGATGTCAAAAAGAGAGAAGTATATGTAAGGAAAATTTCATATGTATATGTTTGTAAAATAAAAGTATGTATATGTAAGGTGGAGCTTACTTATGTAAAAGAGTGATAATGAATGTAATGATCCATCAAAACATGAATACAATTTTCTGTTATGAAGGAAATTTTGTCTAATTATTTTGTTTTGTATCACATCATTTTGGGTATTAACTAGTTTTCCCAAATGTTTCTAACAATACCAAAGGGGGATATTATCAGCAATTTGGCTAGATAGATGTTTGAATGTTGTCATTTATGGTAACATATACTTAGCATTTCATTTATGCAATTAGAATTAGAAAGTTGTCTAAGTGTTAGACACGTTGCAATAGTGTAGAGAGAGATATAGTATGTATAGATGACATACTTTGAGTTAGTTCATGTGCAGTTGAGGATCAATGGTTGACAGGATCATGATAATGTATGTCAGTGTACAGAAGTGTATAGACTCTATGGAGCAAGTTATAGTTAAATTACCAGTTTAGGTAATCAATAAAGAAGAATAGAGCATGACAACTAATTGGAGTATATTCCTTAAGGAATTATTTTGGAAACAAAATAATTACTTAATCATCTTGGACCAACATACTAGATGTTTACTGTAAAACAATTATAATTGATCAAAATGTGTGAAAGCATCAAGGTTGACTAAATAGAGATTTATTAATTTGTGAGATATAAGTAAATATCATATCTTGTGTAAATAATGGGAAGGATGAATGTGATGCAAACTATATGTGAAGGAAGCTTGAATGATATGAAAGCCTTATGTAATGCAAAATTTGATGCATGATCAAAGCTAGTGTGAGATACAATAATAAGATAGTATTGTACATGTATATATCTACTCTTGTGAAGAAAATTTGTTGACTATTTCATGTAAGGTAGTGGACACTTCTTGAATACATTGTATTTGATCTACCAACTCCTAATAGGGTTGAGGCTATTAACAAGGCCTAGTCATTTAACAAGGATGCGAGACACTATATGTATTTCATAGACTCCTAATAGGTTCAATATCCTTATCATGATTCTTTTGTTTAGTGGATCATCTTGTGGGTATCATGCCCACCAGGGTTTTCCCTTGGCTAGGGTTTCCTTAATTAACAAATAATGATGTTATGAGTTCTCTTTGTGTATGGTTATATTTACTACTCATCATTATTGGTATACTTTCATATGTAAGTTATAAAGTATTTAAGAATATTTAGTTGTGGGAAAAAGTTTATAGAATACTAATTCACCCCCACTTGCCTCCCTCTCATTATTATCTATTTCTAACATAATCTTCCTCTAGATTTGGGGTTCTTCACCTTATCCTTCCCAACTAGGCTTATCTTGGACTTCTACTCAGGACTAGACCACAAGAGAATACAAAAAAAAAAAAAGTTGTTCCTTTTGTATGTGTGAACTATTAAATGTTAATGTTAATATGTGATGCAAGGAGGAAAGAAATAACCAGGGAAAAGGACACACCTAGCTATCACAACCACCTTGCAAAGTAAATACAATGTAAGAAAACAATAGAGAACAACACCAAGAATAGAGAGAGAACAAAATACTTTATTGATTCGTCAAGTAATCAATATACATGCCCAACTATAAGGTCTTCTAGGTTACAACTAGATACAAAATACAACTTCCAGATCCATGATCTAGCTTCAAATTTGTATTTTCAAACACATAAAAATTCCACCTTTAAAACCCTCTAAGTTCTACCTTTAACCTAAGCCTAAGAACTCTATTTATACTTGCCACAATGGCTTATAGAAGATTCTAGAACATTACATCAAAGAAAGGCTGACCTCAAAATTTTCAACATTCATCCCTAGATAAGATCCTTTCATTAAATTCATGATCAAAATTAAATACACAAGTCAAGCCCCACTAAGAACCAAAACATAGACAACTCGACTAAAGAAGGAACTGAGCATCAACAAATAGTAGGCTCACTTGGCACATAAAGGAATACTTGACCAATACTAGATAACTCAAAACACACTGGATAACTTGACAACAATTGGAACTCAATAGTAACTAGAAATTGGAACTCAACAAAAAATGGAACTCAACACCAACTATCACTCAACAGTAATTGGAACTCATCAATAATTGGAACTTGGTAGCAACTAGAACTTGGAAGTAACTGGAACTTGGTAACAACAGGTAGAATGATTAAAAAGTACAAGATTACAAGGGAGCCTAGAATGCTCTGCATCAAACAACCAGGGTTGGAAGAAATTATTCTCTTGTATCATGCAAGTGTCATAACCTGAGTTGGATCCAAGTTAGATTGAGAAATCCATGTATCATGTTCAACTATTCTATTCTTCCAGTTCACCAAATACTCATTGCAATCTTTATCTCTTGTACTTTTACCAACTCTTTGATCCAATACTTGTTCAACTTCTTCAATCCACTTCTTAGGATAATCATCTGATACAAAACTTCATATTTTGACTCATGATACTTATACAAATTAGAAACATTGAATATAGGAGATATATCCATCTCATTAGGTAACTCAATTTCATAAGCATTACCATTGCCAAACTTCCTCAAGATCTTACAAGGTCCAAACTTCTTCATCTTTAGCTTACTGTATGTTCCAATAGGAAATATTCCTCTCTTCAAATGTACCATCACCTCATCACCAAATTCAAAATTATGATGCCTTCTAGACTTATCAACATTCTCTTTATATACTTTTGGTTACTTTGTTCCATCTTCAACTTTACTTCCTTATGTAAATACTCCATAAAATCAACAAATTCTTCCCCTACAGTACTTCTCTTTTATTCACCAACAATATCCCTTAGATCTGATATCCTTTAGGCTACATTCCTGTAATAATCTCAAAAGGTGTTTTCCCTATACTCCTACTCATAGAATTATTATATGCAAACTCATCTTGTGCCATCTCCCAATTACTAGGCTTCTCTACAACTAAACATCTTATCAAATTACCTAATCTTCTATTCACAACCTCTATTTCCATCTATCCATGGATGGAATATAGAACTAAACTTCAGCTCAGTACCCATCTTCTTCCATAAAGTCTTCCAAAAATAACCAACAAACTTACTATCTCTATTAGAAATAACACTTCTTGGTAATCTATGCTATCTCACAATCTCTTTGAAGAAGTTCAGCAACATGCACAACATTCGATTTCTTCTTACATGGTATGAAATGAGCCATCTTAGAAAGTCTAACCACAATAGCAAATATAGAATCACACACCTTCACTATTTTAGGGAATCAAAGAACAAAATCCATACTGATGTCACTCCAAGGTTTCTCAAGAATGGAAATAGGTGTATATAAAAAAGTATTTTAACTTACTCCTTTTGCAACTTGAAAAGCTCCAAAACTCCTTACAAATTTCTGAACATCCTTATACATTTGTGGCCAATAATATTTCTCTTTTAACAAACTCAATGTCTTATAAATTCCAAAATGTCCAGCCAATCCACCACTATGTTTTTCCTTAATGAAATTAACTCTCATAGAACTTCTAGGGATACACAATTGAATACCTTTGAACAACATACCTTCTTGAATAAAATACTCATCATATTTTCTTATGTAATCTGTAAGATTTTGTGCTTTGCACTCTCTCCAAACCTCAAAAAAAATAGGGTCAGTATCATAAACTCTATCATGTCATCAAAACCAAGAAATTCAACCATCATCTCAGTTAGTAAAGAATGTCTTCTACTCAATGCATCAACAAGTCTGTTAGTAACTCCACTCTTATGCTTGAAAACAAATATGAAACTCTATAAGTATTCAATCCACTTCATATGTCTCTAATTCAATTCATGTTGACTTACCAAGTACTATAAATCTTTATGATTGGTATACAACACAAACTCTTTAGGAATCAAATAATGTATCCACTTCTTCAATGCTTGAACACTAGCATAAAACTCTTGATCCTACATAGAATACTTCCTTTTAGCATTATTCAACTTCTCACTAAATAAAGTAATAGGTTTACTTTCTTGACTCAACACAACTCCTATTGCACTTCCACTTGAATAAATTCAACTTGAAAAACTTTATTGAAATTAGGCAAAGCCAATACAGGTAGCTCAACAACCTTTTGTTTCAAAGTCTCAAAACTCCTATCAGCTCCACATGTCCACTTGAATTCCTTTTTATCTCCTCTCATTGTCTTAGTCATTGCATTAGAAATAAAACTAAAATTCTATATAAGCTTTTTAAAAAACTAGCCAAACCATGAAATGATCTTACCTCACCCATATTCTCAAGTTTAGTCCATTCTAAAATTTCTTTTATCTTCTCAAGATCCATCTTCAAACCATTTGCTGAAATCACAAATCCCAAATACACAATCTCCTCTTGCATAAAAGAACACTTCTTCAGATTAATCATCAACTTCTCTTCTTTCAATCTTTACATTACTTGTCTAACTTTCCCAATATGTTCTTTAGTCTTACTGAATATCAGAATGTCATCCAAATAAACAATCACAAACTTACCCAAGAATATTTTTAGAATTTCATTCATCAACCTCATGAAAGTTCTAGGTGCATTAGTCAAACCAAAAGGAATAACCAACCATTCATATAAACCATCTTTTGTCTTAAAAGAAGTCTTCCTTTCATCATCTTCTTTGATTCTGATATGATGATAGCCACTCTTCAAATCAATCTTGGTAAAATAATTTGCTCCACTGAAATAATCCATTATGTCATCCATCCTACTGCCACTCAAAATTGTAGCCCGAATTTTGAGCACTGTTAAGAAAATCAAGCCCCATAAAAGCTTTTTGATGCAAGTGAGTATCTCGCACCTAGAAATGTTTCAATATTCACCACTTTGGGAGTGTCTAGTGTCCATACCTAAGAACCTATGTTTCAGATTTTGAGTTGTTTCAAGTTTGTTTGTCTAGGTTTTGAATCCCTCAAAGTTGGTAGTTTACTGTTCTCATGCTGATGCTCATTACACACAATTCTGGGAAGCCTTGTTTTACGTGCTATAATTTTGACCCAGTTGACTGAAATGAGAAATTTCCTTTTGTGTTGCATTGTAGATGTCAAAGACTTGTTATGTTTCAAGTTTTAGCTTATGACAAATCCATTTGATCAGTTTTCAAACGTGATCCCAAACACAATTTCTAAAGTTTTACTGGTGTCAGCATTTGAAGATTTCTCAGTATGCCTGTTAGTGACGTCATAATTTGAAATCCATGATATGTGAGATCGAATGGATTGTACCATTGTGTTATCCTCTGAAAATACTTTAAGTGTGTTAGTTTGCAAGTCATGATGAATCCGTATGCATACTTTTCCAAGTCAATTCCACTTGCAAAAAATGCTTTTCTGACATTGTTTCAATTTGCAAATTCCAAGTAGCCTACTTTGACCGCTTGCCATTCATATCTTGTTAGTCATCATGAGCCTAAATTGTAGATCCATAATGTCCTCAAGATAAAGAATGAATGCCACAGTTTTCATTTCCCCATGTGCTCATTTGCCTAGTTTTCAAAGCCAAATCTGAACCCAGTTTGTTGTTTTCTGACATATTTTCTTGCAGGAAGTTCTGAAAGGTCAACTTTGACAGCCAATATCTTTTGACCAAGAATTCTTCATGAGACAAGATTTGCCAGGATGAAAGTGTGTAGAATAGAGAATCAGTGGGTAAATTTTCAGAGCCTGATCAGATGTTCGGATCAGTTTTTAAGGCTAGTCAATAGACCTCCTGACGCAAAATAGACAGGTTGCAAATTAATGAAAAATGAGTTTTTTAAAGATCAGTTACTGCTTGAATTGGATTCCAATCAGTCTGAGAAGTTCGATGGATCAATTTGAAGGTTTAGTTGATCGGAAACAAAAATTTTTTAGTCGGACCCACTTTGGGGCCCAACTAATTGCACCAAATTGATAACTCAGGATTGTTTTCTCTGATTATAATTTATAAATAGAATTAATTTTACAACTGCAGGGCATGTTATTTGGATCAATTTTCTATAAATTGAGTGAGAGACTCAAGGGAACCGGTTTGAAAGAATTCCACACTGGTTGAGTTGGAGTTGTCGTGGGTCTGTGGATTTTGTTGAGTTGGGCTTCCATATTTTGTTTTAAGAGAAAAGGGGAGGCTACAGGGGAAACCAAGAAAGCCCACCCCTGCACCCCCACTTTGTACTTATTCTTTTATTGCTCAATCTCATGGTTGCTGTGTTAAATGATATGAGGGTTCATTGATTCCCTGCGGGAGGTCCCCTTATTTGGTCATAAGCAACTTGTAGGTTTATTTGGAAGGTTTTATATTGGAAATGTAATTCTTTTGATTGTCACAAGTGAGAGGTGTTTTGCAACATTACCTCATTTGTAAAATTGAGAAAGAGCCCATGCAAGTTGCCATAGGCAAAGGGTCTTAGTTGGATGATTTGAAGGGGTGCAATGTTATTGGCAAGAATGAGGGTTTGAAATGCAATTATTTCATGCCAATTCCTGGCAATTTTGAGGAGTCGTGTGTACAAATTCTATTGACAAAAAGTTCTCTAAGAGTTCTGTGCAAGATTGCTATAAATCAAAGTGTATTCAAGGAATCACCCAAAATTGTTTGGTTTTCTTTACACTCGTAAGTGTTCCACAGATCAGTATTTTGGCTGTACCCGTTATTCAATTCTCATGGTGTTTCTTGTATGTTTCTTGCAGAGGGGTGAATACAGGAGTTGAAGGTGAGACATGAGTTGCAGACATGAAAAGCCACTCACGTAAGGTAGGGAAGCCCATGCAAAGGGCAGAGCATCAAATTTAGGATGAAGCCTATAGCATGAACACCGCCAGTCAAAAGCACGGGACACCCATAAAAAAAGAAAAGGGAATCTGCCAGTAATGAGAGATACCCACACAATATGAAGAGAAGGCGCCATCATAATGTGGAACCCTGCGCAGGGCATGGCACACATTTCTCAACCCAAACATTGCCCACGCAACATTAATAAAGCCACCCATGTTTTTGGACCAAAGCGACAGAAGAAACTCACGCTGTGCAAGCTAGAGAAGGCGCACGTAAAGGAAAAGAGCATTCACGCCAAAGTTTGATTTCATTTGCTTGATGCTATTTTTAAAATGGAATCCATGGCAGAGATTTACCAAGGTAGAGCCACACTCCATTAACATTTTAAAGAGGGAGCTCACACAGAGAATAAAGACATCGGCATGTAACAAGAAGAGCCAATCTGTAGGAAAATAAAAGATGCCCACACATGCCAGTAAAGAGGAGGAAGACTCCCACATTAGAGCCCATGAAAGACAAAGGAGGAACCATGATGGTAGAGTTAAAAAAAAAAAAAAGACTCACGCATCAGAGGAGGTCTGCGTTCCAAAAATGTGTAAAGCCAATATCCCACATTTTTTGTGGAAACCTTTTTAGAGTTGGTTAAATACAACATAACACGTCAAGTTACATGAATTAAGGTTAAAAGCTTTTGGCAAAGGTGCAGCTTGTAAGTGGGCCCCATGTGCGCTGGATTGGATGACGTTAGCAGGCAGGACTAAGCATAATTTTAATCGGAATGACATGCATGTTGATGTGGAGGTGGGCATCCAGATTGTGCCATGTGTCCACATCCTATGGATGGTGCAAGCCCACAATATTAAGTTGCGCACTAGTTTAGACAATGTGAGAATGCAAATTATCGTCATGTGGTAGTGGGTTCCGATTGGCGACGAGGTGGCGGTCAGGAGTAGTTTATGAGGAAGCACAGGATCGTGAGATGTGTCACAATTTGATGGACAGTGCACGCTCACATTACAAAGATGCAAGTTGATTAAGGAATGCGAGATTGCGGGATGTTGCCACGTGGCCGCAGGCCTGCCCGGTGATGACATGGCAGATGCATGTTTGAGCAGCCAATCAGACAGTGACACGTGGTGACCCTGTCAGCATGTGATGAGCAGTTGGGTGATCAATAAAATCTTACCACGTGGCACTGGTCAGACCTGGGTTGACCTCGAGTTTGAAGGGGTGAGGAAAAGATAAATAATTTTAAAATGTTATTTTAAAATTGTTTCTCCAAAAGTGGGTATGCACACTCTGAACTTTTTTTAAATTAAAAAGGTATTTTCTAAAGGTTTTGACTTTGGATAATTTTTAAATTTTTTGAAATTCAAAATTAAAGAAGTTGCAGACCTTATTTGTAACAGGGGAGTATTTTTCGAACTGTGATTTTGGGGGTTTCTGGTACTCAAAACATAGAGTCCAATATACTGTTGGAATCAGAAAAAGATGAGCAATCCATTTTTGGAGCTTTTTTTTGCACAAAATACCACTAGTTCATGCTATAGGAGGTTTTGTCTCTCTAGTTGATTTGTGTGTTTCATTAGGTATTTTGAGTTGTCAGCCGAAGAATTCAGTGGAGAAATACCTAAAACACATTTAGTGACCTTTCTGTCTGGTTATTTTAATATTTGTGGTGTTTTGGCTAAAAGTTTGATAAATTGGCACATATCTAGATTTAGTTAGTAGAATTTTGTCTTTTGTTGAGATATTATGCATTTGAAGAGGCAAAATAGAAAGGATATGATTAGGAGTTGATGGGAGAAGGTAGAGAGAAGTTTTGCAACTCCAGGGATTGAATTCCAAGTGGACACATGTCAGGCATAGATCAGACCCAGGAATTCATTCATCCTATATCATTCTTTCTTTCTTTCATTGTAAGGGTTGGAAAATTTGAAAAGTTTCTCTGCCATGAAGGAATTTAGTAGAACTGGCCCTGGAATTGATGAACCCTGAATGGAAGACTTGGGATGTGTTGGTTCTAGACCATGAAGCTATGCTTTGGCTGTGATACCCCTTCCCATCCCATCAGTTTCTCATTCCCGCCATTTTCTCTCTTGTATGATAGTATATGTTATTGTACAGTCTGGTTTATTAGGTGATTTGTGAGTCATTTCATGTATTTTCATGTGTTCTTTCAAGGAAATTAATATAGTGTGTAGCAGGTGTTTAGTTTCAATCTAAATCTTGTCTCCTTTCTTAGTTGAGCTATGATGTTTTATGGTCTTTGAACAAAGAGCCTAGATCATAAGTGCAGTCCCTTAAGGTTGTATGTTGCTTCATTGTTGCTTGCAATTTAAGGAATTATGTAAATGCTTCAAAGATTTAACAGGGTTGCAGTTTTATTGAGGGGGATATCAGGTAAGAATGAGATTTAGATCGAACATTGATTTCTATTTGCAAGGTGAATGGATAGATCATATATCTGAATATATAAATAAGTATTAGATATCCAAAATACATGAGGGAGATTCATGAATTTTCCCAATGGATTAGGCAGTGATTAGCTACAGGGTCATTAAGTTGTTGTCTATACATGGTTTTCATCCACTTTCCCCACCCACATAAAATCAAATCAAATTCAAATAATCTTTACATTTTATGTTGAAGAGCTAGAATAGTTTAACCCTAACTCAGCTTATGAGATTCATAGCTTTGCATTTAGCTGCTATAGATCTGTGTCATTTCATGAGTCATTAGGAGATATAAGGGGTTTTCATCTGCTTAATAGATTCAGGGATATGTTTTTGCACTAGTATGGTATCGATTGAATCTCAGGTCCACTCACCTAGGTTTAGTAGAGTCTATAGTAGAAGAAGGGTCATGGCTTATAGTTGCAGGCCTGTTGTTAGAAATGGCATGTTGAAAATGGGAGTTTAATTGCCCCTAGATTTGTCATTTACTCAATGGGATAATTAAAAACCCTCCAGCATTTTCAAACACCAACACATCCTTAGCAAACAAAACCTATATTTCAATATGATCTTGTTAATAGCTCTGAAATCATTACACATTCTCCATTCTCCATTCTAGTTAGGTGCCAATATAGTAGGTACAACACATGGACTCAAACATTCTATGATCAAACCTTTCTACAACAACTCATGCACTTGTCTGTTAAGTTCTTCATTCTCTATAGGTGTCAATTTATATGGTGCTTGATTTGGTAAACAAGCTCTAGTAATCAAATCCATATAATGACTTATACTCCTTACTAGAGGTAAGCCATCAAGTATATGCTCCACAAAAAGCTCTTTATATGCATTCAACAAGTTTTCAATTTTGGCTGGTACTTGGCCTCTACCAGTAACTTCTGTCACTCGGTCATTGCTAGCTTTTGCTATCACTCGATCATTACTACTAAAAATTGGTCCTCTAGGAATCATAGCAAAAAAAACTTGGTTCTTTTTCATTTCTTTTTCAAATTGTTTCCCATTGACCATGCAAATTTTCATAGTAGTACAATTAACCTCATATAGACTTTCAATCAAAGGCAACAATATTTACTTTTTCCCATTTACCCAAAGAGTATATTGATTCAATCTTCCATCATGTATAGCATATCTATCATATTTCCAAGGTCTACCCAAGAGAATATTACAACAATCCATAGGCATAATATCACACAAAACTTCATCAAAGTAATGTCCAATCTTGAACTTTACAATGCATTACTCACTTACCAATATCTCATGCTCATCCTTGATTCATGAAACATGATAGGGTCTAGGATGCTTTAGCCTCTACAACAAAAACTTTGTAACCAACTCTTCTAATGTCAAATTTGTTAAAATTCCATTGTCAATGATTACCTTGCAACATTTTTCAGCCATCTTACGTCTTGTTTTGAAAAGACTTCTCCTTAGGACAGTTTTCTCATCACTTCTCTTATTACATAAGGTTCTTCTCACCATCAATTTTTCTTTAGCCTCAGGTCCACTAGATGACCCCTCACCATATCCTTGAATCACAACATTTATGTTACCTTTCCCATTTTTAGAGGATCTACATTCAAAGGATCTATACCCTTCTTTATCACATCTGAAACAATTACCACAAAATCCACATCTACAATAACAATTACCTCTTCCTCAATAAGAACTAGTACCTCCTTGGTAAGAATCACCACCTTTCCATTTGGTCTTGCCTTTTTCATCACCCTTCCATTCAGATCTCCTTTTATCTTGCACAAAACTATCAGATCTTCCACCTTCTCCATCAGACCTACCTATGCCTCTTTGGAATCAACCACCTCTACCTCCTTGTCTTTGTTCATGCTTCTTTGTCAAGATCTCCTTAGCTTTCAAGGCATATTGATATGCTTCCTCCACACTTTCCAATTTCACAAAACTTATCTCATCTTGAATTCCAGATCTCAATCCATTGCATGTACCTTACAATTTTCTCAACATCATCATCCACATGTCTAGATTTGATGTCCAATGTATAGAATTCCTCAGTATACTCCTTCACACTCATGTCTCTTTGCCTCAAAATTTCTATCTTTCTCCACAAGCTAACTGGGTAGTCAATAGGAAGGAATTTATTCTTTATATTATTCACCATTTTCGCCCATGTTCCAAGCTTCTCCTTTCCTCTCCTCTGTTTATCAGTTTTTAAATTCTCTCACCATACTGAGGCATGTCCTTTCAACCTAGTAACCACAATATTCACCTTCTTATTATTATGAGTATTTTTATACTCAAAGAATTTCTACATATCAGAGACCAATCTAACACAACATTAGTATCGAACATTCTATCATAAGGAACAACTTCTACAATAGGCTTTGAATTTTCCCTAGACAACACCCTCAACAATCTTGCCTCATATTGATCTTCTTGAAGTTTTGGATTAGGTTTTAGTGCTACTTCTTCATCATCACTCACATCATCAATATGTGCCCCTCTCCTCTGGGTGGTCTCTACAGCATCTGATCTGGCTATAAATTGTCTCAATGTATTTAAAATACTACATTATCAACATTTCCTCTACCTCAAACCATCTTTACAAATTAGGTTCCTATAAGATTGTAACCCTTTGCAAGTTGTAGGTCAAATCCTTAGATCTACTACCCCACAACCAAATTCACTTAGGTTTCTACACAATCTAATCTCCACAAGGATGAACCTCGAGTTGTGATATTACTTGATGGAAGGAGGAAAGAAATAACTAGGGCCAAGGGCACACCCAACTATCCCAAACACTAGGTAGAGTAAACACAACATAAGAAAACAATAGAGAACAACACCAAGGAGAGAGAGAGAGAGAGAGAGAGAGAGAGAGAGAGAGAGAGAGAGAGAGAGAGAGAGTGTGAAATACTTTATTGATTCATCGAGTAATCAACATACATGCCTAGCTATAAGTCATTTTGGGTTATGAGCAGATACAAAATACAACTTCTAGATACATAATCCATCTTCAAATTCATATTTCTAGACACATATGTATTCCACCTTTCCAACCCTCTAAGTTCTACCTTTAACCTAAGACTAAGAACTCTATTTATACTTGGCAAAATGGCTTATAGAAGATTCTAGAACATTACATCAAAGAAAGGCTAACCTCAAAGTGGTCAGGACTCATCCCTAAACAAGATCCTATCATTAAATTCATGATCAAAATTAAATATGCAAGTCAGTTCCCACTAACAACCAAAACACAAAAAATTAGCTAAAGAAGGAATTGAGCATCAACAAATAGCAGGCTTACTCAATACATGAGGGAACACTCAACCAATACTAGATAAGTCATCACACATTGGATAATTTTACAAAAATTGGAACTTGATAGTAATTGGAAATTGGAACTCGACAACAACTAGAACTCAACAACAATTGTCACTTGGTAGCAATTGGAACTCGGCAGCAACTAGAACTCTACAGGAACTAGAACTCGCCAGCAACTAGAACTTGACAGTAACTAGAACTTGGTAGCAATTGGCAAAAGGAACAAAGAGTGTAGGAGTACAAGGGAACCCCATGATGCTCTTGCATCAATATTGTGAGTGAAGTGGTTGTTAATATTAAGAGAATGAAAAATATCAAATGAGTTTGACTTCATATAAAAGAAGGATATGAGTGTTAAAGATGAATTCAAACACCTTGAATGCAATGAACTAGTAAAATATATTTTCACTTACAAGTTTGATAATGAGGAGTGGACTAAGATCATACTCAGTAGAGTTCATTATGGAAAGTTCTTTTTAGGAGATAATGTGGTAGAAATCTTAGCTAACCTAATTCATGAGGTCATTGGTCTATGTAATGAAGGAGCTATAACTATGAATGAAAATAATGTAAAGAAAGTTATTTTGGAAAACACTAAATTTTTATACAATGGGAGAGGAATTATCATCAGCAAGATCAAACAAGATGATGTTAGGTTTGTGAGCAGAATCGTAGCTACTAAGATTTTTCAAGCTCTAGGGAAGATGGCATGGCAACAAGATTCATACATGCAACTTACAAGTAATCTATTGAAAGTGCAAAGGTTAATTTGAGTGAGATTATGAGAACACAATTGGTAGGAAACTTAGGGAGATTAAAGAAAGTTAGAAATATTCAATTAACATTATCATCTTTGATTACACACATGTTCTTCTACCTAATGAAAATATTCCCATTTATTCTTGTAGAAGGACACTTGAACAATGATAAGTGTACTGTGGAGAATATAAATGATCTTTATAAAAGTTAACTAGTTGATAAGATTGATAGTATCATTGATCTTATTGTGAGGACATTTCAGAATGAGATAGAAAAAGTTATAAAATTTCACCATCTATGGTTAAAAATCTCAAAGATGATATTTGCCTCATGGTAGATAAAAATTTCACCTATGGAGAAGAAGTGAAACCAAGAATGTTTTTTTTTGAGCCACTTGGTTGTGAGATGACTAGTTTCAAAATTAAAGGATATGGTTAGATTATTATTAAGTCTCATAATGATGAAGAGTTTGACAAATTTGGAATTTATTGTGCAGTAATGGAGAAGAACTATCAAATAAAACTTGGAAATTCTGCAATGAAGAAGGTAGAGTCAGTAATGAATATAATAATGGAAGAGTCACAAATGACTCTAGAAGGGGTTAGTGTAGTAAGATAAACTATTTTAGGCATGAGGTAAAGTTGTTAACAAGGAATATTTTTTGTGCCACCATTGTAACAAAACCATCAAAAGGAGTTACAGTTACAGTACCATCTGCAGTAACACCCACTGCAACTTATGCAATAGTATCCCAAGTACATCCATAAGAAACATCTATTACTTCACCTGTGTAGCCATCTAAAGAAGAAGAAGGAACGTAATTTTTTGAGGTAAAGAATTCAACTAGATTGGCTAAGGTAAAACATGAATCTACTAATGCACTTAGGAAGAAAAGGATGAAGGCTATGAGAGTCTATCCTAAGAAGAGGCACAAAGAGTTAATGACATTGTAAACCAAGAATAAGATGAAAGGTCAAGTGGACACTCCCAAGGAGACTAAGTTAGAAAAGAAAGAAGAAGAACAATCCGAGATTAAGAGCAAGGAATAAAGGCCTAGAAGCCTAAAATTATTAAAGATTGTGTTTTTTAATTTAAAGTGTACATTCTTATTAGATAGAGTTTTATTTATTTAGGATTAGGGTTTATTCAATTAGGAATATATAAAATACTAAATTAGGGTTACTTTTAACCGAAGGCTAGGGATTATTAAATTAGAATATTTAAGATTAGGGTTTATTAAATTAAGTTCTTTTAAATTATGAATATTTAAGACGTAGTCAACTAGGACAAATTACCAAGGTTGGAGATGGTTCTTCCCAGGATCCAAAAAGTACACACATCTCTTGCAAGTACAATATCTCTCTATATTTCTAGGTCTAGGATAACTTTGACTTTAATTTTTAATTTTGGAGTCATTTCCCCTTACAAAATTCCTTGATTTTATTTTTTTTATATCGTGTATGCAGTAGTCTATAATGGAAATGTTGAACATGAAAAAATTGTAGTTGAAATAATGGATATCAAAGAAGGATCATCCCAAGGTCAAATTAGTATGTACATCAAACTCTTTAGCTCAAATTAAAAGTTGAAAATTTATAATATTTGTAGATGTTGCAATTTAAATAAAATTGTATAATATTTCAAGTTATGTGTATACATATATATCCCCTAAAAAGATTACATCTTAAGACTTCTTGTAGCTCGAGATGAAACAACAAATGAGAATATTAATCTAGTTGAAAGATTAAAGAGAGAAATTAGTCATAGAAACATAGATCATTTAATTGAAATGGATGTGAAAAACTTGGGAGAATATTCTACTCAACCTACACATACTATGAAGAGGAAATTGAATAAAAAGTCTAAGGAAATAATTATACAATTTTAGAATCTTGATACAGTGGAGAAAACTCATTTATTATCAATTTCACTTCTTAAAGATGAATTAAAAGATCCATTAAAACTACAGGGTATAGGTACTTGAGTATAAAAAAGATGAGGACTTCTAAATTATAAGAAAAAGATATTGTTGAAAGTGATAAGGAAGGATTACATTGCATTGGGAAGACAACTAGATCTATAGATAAATCCATTGCACACCAAGCGATCCTAACATCTCTTTTATATAAGAAAATGTCCCAAAAAAGATAGAACTCTTCACTATCATCTCATATTGGATATAGTCATAAGACAATATTATATTATTTGAAAAGGAGAAATAATTTAGATGATACTTTAGAAGGAAATCGGGTACTAATGTATAGAGATCCTTGATTTGGTAGGATTGGGGAAAGCGTTATGTACTTAGTTATTCAATTTTGGATTGATAATCATCAAACAAATAAGAAAAATATGTATCTATCTAGATCTTAGAAGATAATATCAAATCTAAATAGCATGCATGTATACATATATATATATTTGTATATATATGTATATTTATATATATGTATGTATATGTATGTATATATGTATGTATGTATATATATATACATATATACATATACATATACATACATATATGTATATATATATATACATATACATATACATATACATATATGCATACATATATACATATACATATACATATATACGTATACATATATGTATATATATATACATATATATATACATACATATATATATGTACATACATATATATACATATACATATATATTCATATACATACATATACATATGTATATATACATATATGTATATGTATATTATATATGTATATATATGTATATACATATATACATATTATATACACATACATATACATATATATATACATATACATATGTATATATATGTATATGTATATATGTATATACATATATATATATATATATACATATTGATATATATGTATATATATACATATACATATACATATACATATACAGATATACATACACATATAAAAACACATACACATACATATACACATACACATACACATATACAAACACATACACATACATATACACATACACATACACATACACACACATATATACATATATATACATATATATACATATACATATATATATATATATATATATATATGTGCACTCGGGCTTTAAAGTTTCGATTGAAACTATGTAGCACATGTAGTTTTGATTGAAAGTACATGATAGATGTAGTTTCTATCAAAAATTTCATAATAGTTTCCATCAAAACAATAAGAGCCAAAATTTTGGCCAATGCTACTTTGGAGGATTTTATTCCTCCAAAAAAATTCAACCCACTATTGTGGCTTCATCCAATTCCAAAAGGGAATATTCTTTAAAATTTAATAGATAAATTTGACGAAACTAGAATTAAGTACATATATCAAAAAAAGAAATAAAGAAGAAGATAAATTAGAAAATCCAAGGGATGATGAATTTTTATTATTATTAGGAATGATCTAGTTATCCATGAATAACTAAAGAATAGTACATCTACTAGCTCTAGAATTCTAATACTCTAGATAAATCAATCTCCTATTAGTGTTAGTGTGGGTTTTTTCAATTTTTTAGATTTTAAATTGAACTTTTAGAAGGTAAAGAACTATCCAACATAATAAAAAAGATAAGCATGATAAATATTCTATAGCCATAATATGAAATCTTTAGTAAATATCTTAATAAGGCATTTGAAATTTCATCCTAAAAAAGAGAGCTAAAGAAACCAAAATACATTTGGAAATCAACAATCATTACATATTATCCTATTATAATAAGGCTAGCTTAATTTATTTAATGATAATCTTAAGCTAAGGATAATGAACCCATGATTATGGAATTTTGGAGACTAACCTTTTTTTGTGAGCTCGAAGTGTAAATGAAGTTGCATGATTACTATTGACTGATGTAAAATAGAAACATAAAGAAGACAATCTAAATAGGTTAACGATTCTAAATAAGAAGTGCCAACATTTCAAAGAATGCAATTCAGAGGCCATTAACCTCCTTTTATTCCAAGTGAGAGAAACACTAACTACATTATATTCAAGAATGTAACAGGGAAGGATTGCATGTACTAGACCCAAACATTAAGGGGTGACTGTACATTTTCTAAAAATTTGTAAGGATACTTCTAAACTGATTTAAATGTCAGGGAGGGTATGCCTTCCCAAAATCCTTTGTTAAGTCACAAAGGAAAATGTAATTCCATGAAATCAAGACATAAATGTGTTTGGCTATACTTGGGATTTTCTTCCCTGTTCATTCTCCCTCCAGTGCTTCTATTTTGAATTTGGATAATTTGCAAACTATTTTCAATATAACATATAGGGCTATTTTCCTTTTACTGATTAAAAAAAAAATACACCATCATACATATGCATGTACATGTATTATAAATTTTAGATCAAATGTCATTTAATCATATCTATACATCACTTATATAGAACAAAATTAATCACATATATATGTCAACATCAAATCTATATATCTACTAGAACATAATCCAAAATGTTTCACATTTAAAATCAAAATATGTGGAACAAAATAAATGTGTACAATGTATATATATGATCAATCATCAAATCTATATGAATTAGAACTTAATCACATGTGTCAAAAATCATTATGTCAAATATAGAATATGTTAATTATTAAAGATGTAACAAAAAAGTATTTATGGATCTCAGAGGAAAATATGAAATATAAATAATATGCATATACATCTTTAGATCAAATAAAATTTAAATAATGTACATATAAAGTGTCTATATCTAATTTATGAATGTCTCTCTAGATGCAAGGATATAAAATAATCTATATATGTAAAACTATGAATCAACACCATGAGTTTCATCATGACATCTCCTCACTACATGGTCCAAAGAGTGGCAATCAAGCTGATGCTAATGATGTGTTGACCCCTATATATTAAAAAGAATGTGGTATCAATTTATAATCATAAATAAAATAAATATGTACTACTTGTTTATTTTATACATGTATGTGTTTGTAATCAAATATTTAAAACTCAATTGTCCACTATCGATGACATCAGCTAGTGAATCTCGATAAGGCAGACAATCAAGAATCAAAGATGGGGTTAGAAGAAGACTCTCCCTATACAATACATATGCATGTATATACATGATATCATGAAATAAATAAAATAAATAATGTTAAGTTACACATGGAAGACATAAATTAATAAAATCTTTTGAAATATTAATTTACAAAAATAAAATTTTACCAATGTAGATGTTTGCATCTGATATAACTTAGATTCTCTAGCCTCAATTGTGTCCACCAAAAAATCTTTATTTTTTTGGGCATCATATAGCCCCACTTTTGTATCTATAACATGATTGGTGACCAAAAAACATCATAATAATGATTAACCAAGTGGATTGACTAGATGTGATGGCATGGAAGTAGAATCCTCACCCACTAACAAGTCCATCTACTATGTTGTCAACAAGCTGAAATCAATATCATCAAGGCCCATATCTAAACTTTGACCATACCCTACACTAGATAAAGGTTTTGTTGGATATTTTTCTTACTCTAAAAAAATAGAGTGGTTAGTAGGTAGATCATGATGTGTACTACCACAACCTAAGTGATCAAAAGAATATGATTGGGAATGTGACCTAGTATTGCCTACACAATCTTTAACATATAATACGAGTATAATAATCTAAGCAACTATTAATGTATATGCATCTAGTATATCCTCAACTAAACAAGTCAATATGTCTTGTGTCACCTCTCCAATCAGACCCTCTAAGGTAGTTAGTGAAGGAATGCATGTTACATTATACATGTCCACTGATGATGAATCATCTAATGATCTAGAATGTTGGTGAGACATCAAGTATTGACCAACCCCATTAGTAGATAGGGAGATAACAACTCCTTAAATGTCTCAAACAACCTAAATCACCCCATACAACTAGGTGCTATGCATAACCTTATTAGCCAAGGGACCCAATATGGGGGAAATAATAAGTAACCTCTCTTTGATAATCACATTATGTGTTAGTGCATGATAAGCTGCTACACAAAAAGAATCAATATCAGCTAGTCTATTAGGCCCTTGTCCTAGATTATATGGTAAATAGGTGTAATTCACCACCCTACCTAAGAGAACCTTTGTAAAAATTTGTTGTGCAAAATAGGATAGAATCTGGTCATTATTTAGATAATTACCATCAGTAGTATGGAAGTGTGGGTATATCAATGTCGCCATGTGTGGATCTATACATGTCGTAACCTGATACCCCTTCAAAAAAATTTCATACACATAATGAGGGAAACATTCCCTCTTGAAGATCTCTTTGGGTACTAAGCCTTGTACCTCAACTAAGAAATACCTAAAGAGACCTCTCATCTCTTACTCTCAAGTAGTGTCTATATGGTACATGCATCTTATGCAACAACACCATGAATATCATCATGAATGTGAAATAGGCTACTAGGATGGAATATGATGATCCATCATGATGAGTAGGATGTTGAGCTAGTATGAAAATGTATGTAAGTGCACATATGTGTGTACATAAAATTTATTAAAATAACATTTATATTATTAGGTAAATTTATGTGCATGTAACATGTATATAAGAGCTATGATATACAACCTAAATTATCTATGATATATTTGATGTAGATAATATATGAAACTTAATCTAGATAATTTATTAAACATTATTTATGAAATATTAAAGATTATAACACAAATTTATATGCTAAAACATAATCTTGATAATCTATCAAACATGTAATATATGTACATAAGATTAGAATCAAAAATTGAATAACAATCAATCATAACTTTTAAAACTCTAGATGATGTTATCTACAGTTCATCCATGCATACATAAAGGGGTCCTAATAGGATGTCTTAAGGGGAAAACATTAAGACTAGTATCTAAAATCAAACATCAATTGATCATAATTTTTAAAACTAAATCATCTTATCTAGTTCATGTTCATGTTTGTGTATACATAAAGGGGTCCTAGTAGGATGTCTTAAGAGAAAAATTTAGAATAGAAATTAAATATATTGTAATGTTGAAAAGGGTAGTTAAAGGATGGCTTGATGGAAAAAATATCAAATCAAACATCAATCTAGATGATAATTTTATAAACTAGCCACGATGATCTAGATAGTTCAAACACATGGATATTTAATGGGTCTTAATAGGATGATTTATTTATGGATAACCTAAAATTGAACATGTATATCTAGATTACAATTATGAACATCAAGCTATATTAAATAATTTTGAACTTGGTGTTGATATCCATTATTCAATTGTATATTGTCATTGATGTTACACAAATGTTATACTCTAACCAAACACTGCCAGTTGGAACCAAGACTTTAGTCTCAACTGAGCTAAAGTTTAGTGTAAATTGAGTTAAGGTAGTTGCCAAAGGAGTTCAATGTAAACTAAGTTAGGTCAGTTACCAAGGAACTTAGTGGTAATTGAGTGACATAGTTTTAGTAGACCTTTAATAGATTAGTTTTATTGTTAGTTGGCTTATACAAGCCGACTCATTGGATGCCATTTTTTTAGTGGAAAGGGTATTGAAGTTGACTTGACATTGGATTTTATATATATGAAAAGTCAAGATGTTGATTGGAATATGAGGAAGTGAAAAGTCAAGATGTCGATTGGAATATGAGGAAGTGGAGAAGAAGATAAGATGCAGATAAAGAAGGATATTTGATTTAGAGAAGAGTATCCTAGGAGCTACAAAGAGTATTCTAACTAGGGAGGATCCATAGGACAAGCCAAAATAGTGTTATGAATCTGCAATTTAGTTTCTTTGTCAATCAGGTCAATCATTGTTACTCTCTAACAATTGTAGTAGTGAAAAAATCTCTTAACAGAGTTGACTTAACATTCATTTTTGTAAATCCTGTTAGGATAAACCATGGACAGAAATAGAAACTACATGCAAATATAACCAATAACAGAAAATAATAGAACACACAGAAATGAACACAAGGCACCAAGATTTAATGTGGTTCACCCAATTCCTGGGCTACGTCCACCAAACAACAAGTCCGATCTTATTACAATCCAGTGATTACAACTTGATTACAATCCGTAATCCCTTACAGCTCAATACCGCCACAAGAACCAATTTCGTATCACAACATTATGAAAAATACCCAACCCTAAGCCCTTTTTATACAAGTATTAAACCACTTTAGGGTTATAACATGTCGGCCATATGTCAGCCATAATATGTCGGCTACCATGTCGGCTACTGCCCAAATTTTTTTACTATTTATGAAGTATGTACAGTACTTTCCTGATCAGTCACCACAATCTAACAATCTCCCACTTGGGGACTGATCAGGCTCCACACTAAACAACAATCTCCCACTTGGAGACTGATCCTGTAGCAATACCACTACCAAATGGGACTCCCACTGGATCAAACCATCCTGGACTCTACTGTTCTTTTATTCATGTTCAGTCTAAAAGACCAACCGAAGCTGAAGAGGAGTTTAGCTTCTCCCTTGTTACAACCTTTGTCAACATATCTGCTGGATTGTCATTGGTATGTATCTTCTCTACCTTTAACTGTCCATCCTCCAAAATTGACCGAATGAAATGGTACCGCAACTGTATGTGTTTGGTCTTAGAATGCAGAGCTGAATTCTTAGCAAGATGAATGGCACTCTGACTATCTGTGAACAAATAATTATCCTTCTGAGGATGTCCCAATTCTTCCAAGAAGAACTGAAGCCATATCATCTCTTTGGCTGCCTCTGTCGCAGCAACATACTCTGCCTCTGTAGTGGAGAGAGCATTAATCTTCTGTAACCTAGAAACCCAGCTCACGGTTGCCCCACCAACAATAAAGACATAACCTGTAGTACTCCACCTGGTATCAATATCCCCAGCCAATCTGAGTCAACATAGCCCTATAAATCAGTAGTAGAGCCCCCAAAGTGTAAACACTTATTGGATGTTCCTCTCAAATATCTGAGAATCCACTTGACAGCATTCCAATGCTCAAATCCTGGATGACTCATATACCTGCTAACGACTCCCACTACATGTGCAATATCTGGCCTAGTGCATACCATAGCATACATCAAACTTCCTATAGCTGAAGCATAGGGTACCTTGGACATCTTATCCTCCTCTTCCTGTGTATTGGGACACATCTCCTTAGTCAATTTCAAATGACCAGGTAAAGGTTTATTGACAGCTTTAGAATTCTCCATAGAGAAATGTTGCAACACCTTCTCAACATAATCAGCTTGAGATAGCGTCAATGTTCTGTTCTTCTTATCTCTGCAAATCTTCATACCAAGGATTTGTTTTGCTGCCCCCAAATCCTTCATAGCAAATGCATGTGCTAATTGGCATTTCAGCCCCTTAATATGATCCATGTTAGACCCAGCTACAAGCATATCATCAACATATAAACATAAAATAATGTAGCTATCATCATCCAACCTCTTAAAATAAACACAGTAATCTGAATGACACCTATTATATCCATGCTCATGCATAAAACTGTCAAATTTCAGATAGCATTGCCGAGGTGCTTGCTTCAAGCCATATAAACTTTTCTTCAATTTGCACACTAAGTTCTCCTTACCTTTGACCTCAAAACCCTATGGCTAAGCCATATATATTTTTTCATCCAAATCACCATGAAGAAAGGCTTTTTTAACATCCATCTACTCTAAATGCAAATCTTCAGTAGCCACAAGACTTAAAACAGTATGAATAGAAGTCATTTTAACAACAGGAGAAAATATCTCATCAAAATCAATTCCCTTTTTCTGTGCAAATCCTTTTACAACTAACCTGGCCTTAAATCTTTTCTTACCTCCTTCCTCTTCTTTCAACCTGTAAACCCATCTATTCTATAAAGCCTTTTTACCTGCAGGCAACTTGCACAAATCCCATGTCTTATTTTTCAACAAAGAGTCCATTTCATCTTTCATTGCAGACTCCCACTGAATCTTAGTATCCACTTGCACAACTTCATCATAACTTTTAGATTCACCAGCATCAGTAAGTAAAGAGGGAGAAAACCTTTGTGGAGGTCTAATTTGCCTTGTTGACTGTCTAACATTCACTGGTGTGTGTGGTATTTGTTGTTGTAGTTGTTACACATCATGAGGACTGGCTGGAACATCAGCTTTTGGAGTATCATCCAGCACTACATAATCATCTTCTTTCTTCTCATGTTGCTGCAACAGATCTTTTTTACAACACTTTCTCATTGAATATGACATCCCGACTTCTAATAATTTTAAGATTTTCAAAATACCAAAGCCTATAACCAAATTCATTAATGCCATATCCAAAAAAGACACATTTCTTTGATTTAGCTTCTAGCTTGGTTCTATTTTCAGAGTCTATATGAGAAAAAGCTTCACAACCGAAGTTCTTGTGAAAAGAATAACTCACCTTCTTACCAGTCCATGCTTCCTTTGGAATACCACAACCCAAAGGAGTAGAGGGACCTCTATTAGTCAAATATACTACAATATTAATAGCCTCCACCCACATGTGTAAGGGCAACCCAACATGCAACCGCATGCTCCTTGTGTGCTCCATTATAGTCCTGTTCATGTGTTCAACCACTCCATTTTCCCGTGGAGTCCTTGGAATAGCTTTTTGTCTATGAATACCATTAGTGGAGCAATAATCTTCAAATTCATGACTGCAATACTCACCACCATTATCAGATCTGAGACATTTTAATTTCTTACCAGTCTCATTTTCAACCAAGCATTTCCATTTCTTAAAAGTTTGAAATACATCAGATTTCTTTCTAAGGAAATAAACCCATACTTTTCTAGTTGCATCATCAATAAATGTAACACAATAATGAGAGCCACCAAGGGAAGATACCTGAGCTGGTCCCCATACATCTGTATGCACAAGCTCTAATTTTTTCTTTTTGTTTTCCTTCCCTGTCTTTACAAAACTCACTCTCTTTTTTTTTCCATACACACAACTTTCACAGAAATCCATATTCACACATTTTAGACCTAGTAAAACTTTCCTTGAATGAATTAATTTCATACCTTTCTCACTCATGTGCCCAAGTCTATTGTACCACAGCGTTGTATCAGAATCTACAGCAGCTATTTGTTCTCCCTGCTCAACTGCAGTAATTGTACCTGAATATTAATTTTTCTCTGAAACAATCAAAGTAGAAGGAACAATATGACCTGTACAAAGATATAAGGTGCCTACTTTCACACCTTTTGCTACTACAAGGGAACCTTTTGAAACCTTCCAATTTTTATCATTAAAAGTAACTACACAACTCTCATCACCGAGTTGCCCTGCTGAAATTAAATTTCTACTTAGTTTTGGAACATGTCTTACCTCATGTAGTAGCCAATGATTCCCATTTTGCAACTTAATCTTAATTTTTCCCTTTCCAACAATCTGACAGGGTTCATTATCCCCCAAATAAACCAGCCCAAAATCCCCTTGGACATAATCAATGAAATAACCTCTATGAGGTGTAGCATGAAATGAAGCACCGAAATCTAAAACCCATGAATCATCAACACTCTCTAAAGATAGAAGCAAAGCATCCTCTTTGGATTTGTTACTTACCAAATTTTCCTCCTTGTCTCCATCTGATTTATCTCGTTCATTTTTCTTTCAATTCCAGCAATCTTTCTTTTTGTGCCCTGGTTTCCCACAGTACCAGCAATCATTTGGTCCTCTCGATTGAGACCTCCTCCCCTTTGACTTTCCTCTTGATTTCTCTCGATTTCCAGAGTTACTTCCTCTTTCAGTCGTTCTGCCCCTACTTTGTGCATTTAAAGCACTTCCTGATGTAGATCCACCTGAGGATTTTCTATGAGTTTTCTCACTTAAAATAACACCGATCACATCATCATATTTTAGGGTACTAGATCCAAGAATAGAATTACTCACCGCGATTACCAAGCCATTCCATCTTTTAGGCAAAGAACACAAAATCAAGAGAGCCCTAATTTCTTCATCAAAATTGATACCCACAGAAGATAATTGACTAGTAATAGTATTAAACTCATTTAAATGATCTGCAACAGATCCACCTTCTGCCATTTTCATATTAAATAAATGCTTCATGAGAAATACCTTATTTGAAGTGGAGGGCTTTTCATATAGTGTCGCTAGGGTTTTCATCAAATCTTCTGTCGTCTTTTCTTTTGTAATATTAAATGCCACTGATGGTGCCAAGCATAACCGAATGCTTCTGATTGCCTTTCTGTCTAGAAGATCCCATTCAGCCTCTGACATAGTTCCCTGATTCTTGGCTTTTCCTTCCAATGGCTTCCATGAACCCTTCTGATATAAATACTTTTCCATTTGCATCTTCCATAACTGGTAGTTCTGCCCATTAAACCTGTCATCCCTCAACTTACCCTCATCTGCCATCACTCCCACTCAACTGTGAGACTCCCACTTAACCGTGAGACTTTCCTGCAGAGGATAATTGAAAGACAACCTTGCTCTGATACCACTTGTTAGGATAAACCATGGAAAAAAATAAAAACTACATGCAAATATAACCAATAACAAAAAATAATAGAACACACAAAAATGAACAGAAGGCACCAAGATTTAACGTGGTTCACCCAATCCCTGGGCTACGTCCTCCAAAAAGCAAGTCCGATCTTATTACAGTCCAGTGATTACAACCTGATTACAATCCGTAATCCCTTACAGCTCAATACCGCCGCAAGAACTAATTTCGTATCACAACATTATGAAAAATACCCAACCCTAAGCCCTTTTTATACAAGTATTAAATCGCTTTAGGGTTATAACATGTCAACCATATGTCAGCCATAATATGTCGGCTACCATGTCAGCTACTGCCCAAAAATTTTTTTATGAAGTATGTACAGTACTTTACTGATCAGTCACCACAATCTAACAAATCCTCTAACTAGGTGACATTTCTAGATTGAAGTTTCTTAAGAACTCTAGCAAGGGCAATCCTAATAGGGTGATTCAAATACTTTAACATGGTCACACCTAACTATGTGGTTTGTAACCTTTAATAGGGTTGGCTCCTAATAGGGATCACTTTAGAGGAGTGAAAAGTTGTAACTAGTTGCATTGGTGGTTTTCCCAAATTGGGTTTCTATATTAAATATTGGTGTCTCATGTGTTCATGTTATTTTCTTATTGCTTTATCTTTATGGAACTAAGTAACCAAAGGTTAATAGACATCATTATCTTAAGATTGCTTATTAAATAGATTTATAGTGAATATCTTCTTCTAACTGAGTTATAAATTAAAAGAAAGTTTGTATTGACATCTAAGGGATTTGAGATTGTTTTAGTGATAACTGATTCACCCCTCCCTCTTAATTAATCATCTTATATTTTCAACAATTGGTATCAGAGCTCTTAATGCTTACACAAAAGGTTTCAAGAACCTAAGGTAAAGATCAAGATGTCTTATAGAAGAGATATTCCTAACTTGAATAGAGATAACTTCAAAGCATGGAAGGATCTCATGAAGGTGCATTTGAGAACAATTGGAGATACAGGGCTAAAATTCCTTGTGAACTAGCATGTGTCACCTCCTATTCCTTTGACAATGGATCATATGGATGATTGACATTGCTTCTTCTCTCAATTGTGTTGAATTTGATGAAGTTAAAGATTGTCCTACAACTCATGAAATGTGTAATGAGCTACAAAAGATCCATGGAGGAGATAGCAATGTGAGGAGAGCCAAAGCAGAAAGTTTAAGAGGCTAGTTTTATTAGATAAAGATGAAAACATTACAAAATATGGTGAAATAATCAAAGAAAGTGTGAGTGGAATTAGAGCTTTGGGAGGAAAAATAGAAGATGAAATAGTAGTCAACAGGGTATTAAGAGCTTTTCTTCCTATTTATGCAATAAGAGTTTTAGCTATTCAAGAGATGAGATGTGATCCCGAAAATGATATAACTCTAGAAGCACTTGTGGGACGGTTAACAAATTTTGAGTTGGATAACTTTGATAACTATCTTCCAGGTTCTTGCAACATAGAATCATCATTCGAAGCCAAATTGACCCTTGGTAGAAAGGGAGGAAACTCAAAAGGAAAATAGTTTGATGGTGAAGAAGAAGGAGAATCTGATGATAACCTTGAAGCCATTGAAGCCCTACTTGCAAGAAGGTTACCGAAAGGAAAAGGTAAATATAAAGGCAAAATTCTATTGATTTATTTTTCTTGTGAAGAAGTTGGTCACATTGCTGCAAGGTGTCCAAACAAGGAAAGTAAAGATGACATAAAATCAAGCAAGTTCAAAGGCAAGAAATATTTCAAAAGCTACAAAGACTACAAAGAAAAGTTAAGAAATCTTGTTATATTGCTAAAGATTTTGACAATGATGATGAAGTTGAAATGGCATATATTTCTATTAAAGATGAATCAAATGATGAGGATAATGAAAATATGGCACTTATTTCTCATGTTAAAAAGAATGACACATGGATAATAGATAGTGGATGTTCTTGTCACATGATGGGTGATAAAACTAAGGTTGAACACTTGGAACACTATGATGGTGGAAGTGTCAAATTTGGAAATAGTGCACCATGTTTTGTCAAGGGAAAAGGTTGCATTTCATTGATTGATGGAATCAAACGTGATAATACCTACTAGGTTGATGGACTGAGACATAATATTCTTGTAGAGATAATGGGTGTTGCACACATTGCATAATATTGTTATATTGTATTATTTTATTTTATTATGTAATGTTGAACCTAGATGGACTTGCAATAAGGAAAGATTCCTGTGGGATATACTTGACGAGTTTTATTGTAACATTTTGATAATATTTCATGTTATTATTTAATATTAGGGAAAGTAAATCAAATTTCCAATATTAAATGTGGGGTTAATGGGTTTGGTAGCACATGGTTTATGTAATACCACTTGGTGGTTTTGTGGGACTTGCTACTATATAAGCAACCACATGGGTAGTTGTTAGTGTGAGACAAGACAAAAGGGAAAAAGTGAAAGATTCAAGCAGGACAAGGCTTGATAGGTTAGCCAAGGGAGAATTTGTGAAGATTTGAAGTATGGCATGGGATGTGTGGATTCATGCTTGTTCACATGGATTACTTGGTTGTGGCTATGGCTTTGAAGGATTCCATGGTTGTATTGCAATGGTGTTTTTATCTAAATAATACATGGTGATGGATGCTTTTGGAGGCTGGGTTATTCCCTCAATGAGGGTTTCCCAGGGTATATCTAGTGTCACATTTTTGTGGGTATGTTGTCTATTCTCTTGCATGTGGATTTCAATTACATATTTATTTTAGATCTATTATGGGTTATGTGGAAATAGTTATATTCTTTGTTACAAATTTGCTTACAATTCTAAGTGTGGCACAACTAAACAACATTGGATAAAAGGTATAATTCATGAATGGGAAGGCCAAGTTTCTGGATGGCAAAGGAAACCTAGTTGGAATTGGCAATCATACAAAAAGTAATCTATTCTATCTAGATCTCATTGAAAATTCATGTTTTTTCGCACAAGTAGAGGAAAGTTGGTTATGGCATAAAGGATGTGTCATGTAAGCTTTGATAATCTAGTTACTATAAGAAATAATAGAAGAGTAAGAGGTATTCCATATCTAAAGAAAACTGACGTGGCCACATATAAACAATGTCAAATTTGAAAGATGGGTAAAAATAACTTCAAAAGAAAGAATTTCAATGCTGAAGAAGTCTTGGAACTAGTTCATACAAATATTTGTGGACCAATAGGTATAGAGAGCTACATTGGAGACAAATTTTTCATTTTATTCATTGATGATTACTTTAGGATGAGGATAATAATGTACTTGAATGAAAAATTTGAAGCTTTTCAAAAATTTAAATGGTGTTTGGCTAGAGTTGAGAAAGATATAGATGCCTAAGATCATATAGAGGATGATAATTCATCTCTAATGAATTTAATGGATTTTTCAATGATAGAGGAATCAAAAGATAGGTATTAGCACATAGTACACCTCAACAAAATGACATAGTAGAAAGAAGAAATAGATCCATCATGGATTGTGCAAGAACATTGATGATAGAAAAAAATGATGCACAACCAAATACTGGAAAGAAACCATCATCACAACAATTCATACCTTGAACATAGTTCTACAAAAGAAAGGTGCATATCATACACCTTATAAATAATGGTATGGTGATAAATCTAATGTTTGTTATTTCAAAGTATTAGGAAGAAAATGTTATATTCTAAAAGAATGAAGGAAAGGAAATTTTGGTCTGAAAAGTGATGAAGGCATTTTCCTAGGATACTCCAACAAGAGAAAAGTATATAAATTTTTGAATCTTTCTACTCACAAGGTTATAGAAAGTGCAAATGTAAAAATTGATGATTTTTTAGAAAAGAATGAAGAAAAAAGCAACAAGGAACCTAAGGATTACATAATTTTTTTTTACTTTGAGCCTAAACTTTACCCAACATTCAACTGGTGACACCACTCGAGTCACCCAAGTCTAGAGTGTCAACCAAGTTGCATCTAGTGTCAATAGAGTTGTAGCTAGTGCAACCTGAGCTGGAGATAATTCTAATAGAGTCTCAGGAAAATGAAATTGAGTCACAATATGTGGGAACCAGGTCTCAGACAACACAAATAGAGAAAAATTTGGAAATTCATAGAACTTTTGAGCATGGTGAACCAAGTGAATGCAATCTAGAGTCTAGAAGTAAGATACCTCTACTTGCTAGATATGTTAGAAGGCATCATGCACCTAAAATAATAATTGGAGATTAGACAAGAGGCACAATGACAAGGAAAAAACTAAAAGATACATGTTTGCTTACTAAATTTGAACATAGAACTATTAAAGATGCAATGAATGAAGGGATTGAGAAAATTGAAAGGAACAATACTTGGACTCTTGTTCCTAGACCCAAAGATAAAAATTTAATTGGTACAAAGTGGCTATTGAAAAATAAATTGAATGAGAATGGTGAAGTGTCAAGGAATAAGGCAAGGCTAGTGCGCAAAGGATATGATCACGAAGAAGGAATAGACTATGGAGAAACATTTTCTCTAATTGCTAGACTTGAAGGAGTTAGAACACTTCTTCCTTATGCTACATTTAAAGATTCAAAGTGTATCAAATGGATGTAAAATTAGCTTTCTTGAATTGAATTTTGGAAGAGGAAGTTTGCATTGATCAGAATGAAGGTTTCAATGATCTAAATAAAAGAGACATGGTCTGTAAGTTACACAAATCTTTACATGGTTTGAAGCAAGCTCCTAGAGCATGGCATGAGAGACTTTATGGATATCTAGTAAATATTGGTTTTCACAGAACCAATGACATAAACAATTTGTATATTAAAGAAGGACCACAAAATGAAATTTTGTTAGCAGAAATATTTGTGGATGATATCCTATTTATAGGACATGATGACTAATGCAAGTAATTCTTTGAGGAAATGTGGAAACAATTTGAAATGTCAATGTTTGGAGAAATAAAATTCTTTGTTGGTTTGGATGTTCATCAAATGAAGGATGAAATTTACATTACTCAAATAAAAAATGTCAAGGAGATATGGAATGCAAGATTCCAAACTAGTTGGAATACCTATGTCTACTGGACATAAGATATCTAAGAATGATGATTTAAAAGAGGTAAATCATAATACCTATAGATCTATGAGCGAGAAAATTTAGTATGTTGTTCATAGAAGATTTCATATTGCATTAGGTGTTGGTATAGTTACAATATGCTCTTCAAATTCCAGAGAAAATCATATGATGGCAATCAAAAGAATTATGAGATATCTAAAAGGCACCCAAGACTATGGTATATGGTACAAGAAAGAAGGGAACTTTGAGTTTAAATCCTTTACTGATGTTGATTAGGGTGGAATAATTGATGATAGGAATAGCACTAGTGTAGGATCATTATTTCTTGGAAAGAGGTTAGTATTTTGGACAATAAAAAGAAGAATTGCATTGCTTAGTCTACAATAGAAGCAAAATATATTATTGCAACAATTAATTGCTCCAACATAATGTGGATCAAGCAATTGTTATTAGGAATGAAGGAAGAAATCAAGGATCTAGTGGTTATCTATTATGATAACACAAATGTAATCAATATATCTAAAAATCTAGTGATGTAAACCAAGACAAAACACATTGCAATCAAGTATCATTTTCTGAGAGAATTAGTTCAAGATAAATAGGTCAAATTGGAATATGTTAACAAAAAGGAGCAGGTTGTTGACATATTTACAAAAATATTATCTAAGGATGAATTTTTGCATGTAAGAGGAAAGCTACGGGTCATTCCCCTATCTGTTGCTCACTACAGTATAGATTACTGATGCATCCTGAAGATCTATCAAGTTGATGCAAAGAAGTTAGAGCTTGTTGCATATGAATCACTACATCAGGTACATTGTAAAATGACTATGTTGAAAGTGTTTGGCATTTGATGTCAAAGAGGGAGAGAATCATATCATGTTTTCATTAAGGGAGAGATTTATGCAATTAAAGAAGAATCAAAGGCAAGTAATTTGCAAGAGGGGAAACTCGATTTGACCGAGTCTAAAGATAAGTTTCCAGAGGGAGAATCTTAGAGGGAGTTGATGGATGGATGCAAAATTAGAATGAAACTAAGGATATTATAAAATCTTATAAATAATTTTGATTTCTCTAAGTTTTCTTTTCTTAATGACATGTTGTGTTTCCATAACTGCTAAAGAGGGAGATTGTTAATATCAATTATTCAATTGTATATTGTCATTGATGTTACAAAAATTTTATACTCTAACCAAGCATCACTAGTTGGAACTAAGTTTAGAATCAAGTTAGGCCAATTACCAAGGAACTTAGTGGTAATTGAGTGACCTATTTTTAGGTGACCTTCAATAGATTAGTCTTATTTGTTAGTTGACTTATGAAGCCAATTAAGTGGATGTTATTTATTTATTTAAAAGGGTATTCAAGTGGAGTTTACATTATATTTTATAAATATGAAAGGTCAAGACATGGATTGAAATATGAGGAGGTGGAGAAGAAAATAAGATGCAAATAAAGAAGGATATATGATTTAGAGAAGAGTATGATCCAAGGAGTTGCAAAGAATATTATGATCAGGGAGGATCTAGAGGACAAGCTAGAATAGTGATCTAAATCTACAATTCATTTTCTTTGTTAATCAGGTTAATCATTGTTACTCTAACAATTGTCGTAGTGAATAAATCTCTTAACAGAGTTGACTTAATAGTCATTTTTGTAAATCCTCTAACCAGGTGATATTTCTAGATTGAATTGTCTTAAGACCTGTAACAAGGCTACTTGTAATAAGTTCATTCAAATCCTTTGATGGGATCAAACCTAATAGTGTCTTTTGTAACCTTTAATAGGGTTGGCTCCTAACAAGTCTCACTTCAGAAGAGTGAAAAGTTGTAACTAGTTGCATTGGTGGTTTTCCAAAATTGGGTTTCCATGTTAAATCTTGGTGTCTCATGTGTTCATGTTATTTTCTTGTTTCTTTATATTTCTACAAAAAAATTACTAAAGGTTAATACACATCATTATCTTAAGATTTCTTTGTTAAACAAGTTACAGTGGATATCTAGTTCTAACCGAGTTGTAAGTTAAAAGGAAGTTTTTATTGATGTCTGAGGGATTTGGAATTGTTTAAATAGTGGCAACTAATTCACCTCTCCCCTCTCAGTTACTCCTCTTATATTTCCAACACCTAGGTCTTGGTTTCTAGAACATGCATGCAAGTTTATAGGGATCCTAATAGGATGGATTAAGGAGAAATCCTAAAATCGTGCATTATTCTATCATAATATGGAACAGGACCCTAAAAAAGTGGCTCAGGGAGAGAATATATGAAATCAAAAATCATTCTATCTATCACAATTTTCTACATGCTCCTTTTATTTAGTTCATCAATATATGTTTAAAGGGCTCCTAATAAATTGTTCATTAAGGGGATAATATATAGTTGAACATCAAAATCTATGAAATTGTTGAAAGTGTTCCTAAAATGATGGCTTAAGGGGAGAATATGAAATCAAACATATTGGATCTAGATCATAATTTTCTTAGATAGGTCATGGTTAAACTGGCTCATGCAGACATGTTTTGTAGGGTCTTCTTGTAAGATGTCTCAAGGGGATTATCTAAAGTTTCATAAGCCAATATATCATGAGGTAACCTAGGTCATGATATATATGGTTCATGTTTGTGTTTAAAAGGGTCTACATTGTAATTTTTGGTCCTAATTTAGTATGACACATACATGTTCAAAATCAAACATCAATCCATGGTATGAATTTCTAAAGTAGGTAATCATCCGTAGTTAATATATGCATACATTTAAAGTAGTCCTATCTAGGATAAATTAAAGAGAATATCTAATTGCAGATGAATATATCACATACTAACCTAGATATATATTTGTACACACTTGTACATATATACTAGAAACATGTTTAAATACACATGCATGTGTATCTATATATATCGATATATACATGCATGTGTATTTAAACATGTTTGTACACATACATGTATGTATATATGTATTTAGTATATGTGTACATGTGTGTGTGTGTGTGTGTACATATATATATACATATATATATATACATACACACATATATATATATATATATATATACATATATATATATACATACATATATATATATACATACATATATATATATATACATACATACATATATATATATACATACATACATATATATATATATATACATCCATACATACATATATATACATACATATATACACATATATACATATATATATATACATACATATATATATACATATATATATATACATATGTATATATGCATATATATGTATATATATATGTATGTATGTATATATGTATGTATATATATATACATATATATATACATACATATATATACATATATACATATATACATATATTTATACATACATATATATATACATATATATACATATATATGCATATGCATATATATGTATATATATATGTATGTATGTATATATGTATATATGTATATATGTATGTATATATATATATATATATATTTGTACACACATGTTTTAATACACATGCATGTGTATGTATATATATCAATATATACATGCATGTGTATTTAAACATGTTTGTACACATACATGTATGTATATATGTATTTAGTATATGTGTACATGTTTATATATGCTAGCACGTCCCTATATGTGCATGCATATATACAATTACATATATATGTATGAATACATATAAATATAAATATATATACATAAAATATTATGCTAAAAATATATATATCCATGTGCAATATCATGAAATTGAAACATATATATATAAAGAACAAATACTAATAGGATGTCTCCTTAGCTCCACTTCTGATCAAAACTCACATATAGGATAGTGATAGTGACATGTAACTAGGCTAAAAACCCAACATTTAACTCTAGGTACTTTTGATCAAAAGTACCTGCTTTAGTTTACTTTTGATCAAAAGCAATATTATAATGACTTTTTGTTGAATACAAGTGTTAAGGTAATTTATATCAAAACCCTCAAACTAGAAAATTGCATGTATGCTTTTTTGGAGGAATTGTTTTCTCCAAAAAAGTGTAACCCACTATTTTGGGTTCACCTTGACATCTCTAGAACTCCCCTCTAAAAAAACAAATGCATACTCTATTTTTTTGATCTCTTAAGTATTATCGAGCTAGATATCCTAAGTAGAGACCTTCTCTTGTAGACTCAAAAATAAATACCCCAACAAAATCATAAAAAATAACTTCTTCCTATTCTTCTTTAGCTGCCAGACATCTACTTTCTTTAATGTAAAATAAGCATACAATAATTTTGCATTATTTTTAGGAATCATTCATCTACTTACTTTCATGAAAAATGAGCATATTCTTTTTTAAAATTCTTCTTTAAATATCATTCAACTATATATTTCATACCTACATACACACTATAAGATTACTATCAGGATTTAAGATTCAATTGTGTCTAGTTTTTGAGTTAAACTCATTGACCCATATCTCATGAGTAGTAGTTCATATAAACTCATCTCTAATGAGAATGAAACACTTAGCACTCATTACATCTAGGTGATGTTCTTAGAGGTGAAGCACTAAATGTTTTTGGGAGGTCCCTCATCCCAATACTACTCCAACTTAAATGTGTTTAACTACAAATTTCCCTCTATAGTTAAAGACACTCTTCATACAATCCCATTTACAAGACCTTTAATAAGTATTGTTCCTTATGAACGATTCCATCAAAAACCATTTAGACTCATCAATTGATAATAAAAAAATATTCTCTACAACAAGTAGGATTATAAGATATTAGTTATCTTAGCTTTCTTTAGAGAGCCAAAACATATTAGGAAATATTGATTCCACCAATAGGTGAACAAGCTTCTCCATTCTAATAGCAAGGATTTTTTGACATTAACTAAAAAACACATAGATCACACATTAATTTACTCCTTAATCTACCAATTGCTTCTGTCCATTTTGCCCCTTTACACATTCATTGCCTCCCTTCCTACACATTAAATACTCAACACTCTTACCCATTTGACCTCCTATGCTTCCTAACAAACATGGACTTCCATTCTCACAAATAGACCTTAATGCAACACCCACATGCCACGGATCACATTTGATCTATAATAATACCTGAACTCCCAAACTCATTTGACTCATTCTTTTTCCTTCCATATAATCCCCTCAAGAAAACTAACACATCCTTTGAACAAAAAAAACCTTCTCGATTTTGGTAACTATAGAAATTCTTCATAACTTGGCTCCTCATTAGGCCAAATATAATCAAATTTAGATAATCCTTAAAATATCTATAAATTTTACTACCTTAATCACACGTCCCACCGTTTCTAATTATTTATTCATGACCCTTAACCTATTAGTGTGATCATATGTATATAAGAGAAGCATAAGATGATCAGATGTTAATAATAATATTGGAAATTGTAATCACAATCACCGAGACACATGCATCATCAGAGAGGTGAAATTTATATAATTGAAAACCTCAACACATATTTAATGACCCTTATCCTTATTTTATTTCTTCAAAGCTTATCATGTCAAATATTTATTGGGCTACAAAAAAAGAGTTATTATAATGTTAGGAATGCATGTGAAATAATAGAGAAGTTCTTCAATCTTTTAATAATAATTTATATTATAAATATATGTTTTGGGCAACGTAGAAATTAGATTGAAGAAGCAAACAATAACTTTGCCTTAATTTGAGAGAAGCAACTCATTTTCTAGTTTTAGAAAGTTAGAGTTTAGCTTCTTTATTTTTGTCTATTGTATGGGTAGCATCTCAAATTTCTAGAAGTGTGGTTTGATTTGTAAGAGTAGGAGTTCTACATTATTAATAAGAATTGAAGCTTATGATTGAGTACTTTTCTTATGTGATAGAAAGATTTAAGATATTCTTTCTAAACCTACTTATTTGAATTGATTGGTCTATGTGTCTCATAGAGTGAAAAGACCTCAATATCCATATTAATCAGCTTAGTCTTGATCTATGTGTTGTTGATCTTTATATTTTCTATATCTAGTTTGCTTTGATTTCCTACATTTGGTATTAGAGCCAAGTTAATGGCATCTTTTTCTAGTACAAGTTTGTCAAATCCCAAAATTTCCCAATTCAATGGAAATAATTATGAATATTATTCAATTATAGTGAGAGTTTTGTTTAGCTCTCAAGATATATGGAGTGTTGTAGAGAATGGATATGTTGAACCTATACTATGCAACTACATATATGGAGTACTATCCCAAGTAGATAAGGATTTGCTAAATGATAATAGAAAGAAGGATTCTAAAGCTTTTTTCTAAATCTTCTAGGAAATACATGAGAGCATTTTCCCAAGAGTTGCAGCAACAACAAAATCAAAGTAAGCATGGAATATTCTTCAAACTACATACCAAGGTATGGACAAAGTGAAAATTGAAAAACTATAAATGTTAAGAAGAGATTTTGAAACAATGTATATGAAATAATTTGATTTTTTAGATTCATTTTTCACTCAAGTTATTGGGCTAGTCAATTAAATTAGATCTCATGGTGATACTCTTGAAGATAGAAGAATAGTTGAAAAGATTCTAATACGTCTACCTACATAGTTTGAATCTATTGTTGTGACTATAGAAGAAACCAAAAAAAATTCTCAATACTTTGTTGATGAGCTTCATCCCTCTCTAATTTATCATGAGCATAGACTTAGTCATTCTTATAACTCTTCCTTGGAGCATGCTTTTGAGTCACAAGTCACAATTTATCATGGTAGAAGTAGGGGAAGATCTAACTTCAGAGGCAGGAAGAAATTCATATAGAAGTGGAAGAACCAACCCAACCAATTCAAGTGGAAGAGGCAACAATAAAATTTTGAGTCAAAATAAATCTCAAAGTAAAAGGTATGACAAATCTCAAGTTCAATGTCACTATTGTAAAAGATATGGTAATTATGCAAGTGAATGCAGAAAAAGACAATTTGATTCCAAGAAACAAAGTGAAATTTTTTCTCTAGAGAAAATCAATATCAAGGTAGTATGTTTCTAGCATGTAATGTTGCTCAAGAGAGTCCAAAAGATATTTGGTTTCTATATTCAGGTTGTAGTAATCAAATGATGGGGAATTTCTAAATGTTTTCAAGTTTGGATAAGTCTATAAAATTAGATGTAACTTTGGGAAATGATAATAAAGTGCCAGTAATGGGAAAAGGAAACGTCAAAATTCTAACTAAATAGGGGGAGAAAAAGATTATTTCTAATGCTTACTTTGTTCTTGGATTAAAACATAATTTGATGAGCATCGGACATTTTTTTCAAAAGGGATATAGCATTTCTTTCAAAAACAATGTATGTATAATCTTGGATCAACTCCCAAGAAATCAATTAATAGAAAAATTTCAAATGACAAACAAAAAAATGTTTCCCTTAAGGATAACACTAGATTTAAGAGTTAAATATGAATAAGAAATCACTCAAGATTTATCACAAGTAGTTTTTCAATCAGAAATAAAAGATGAGAATTGGCTTTGGCATTTAAGATTTGGACACTTAAATTTTAGTGGCCTAAATTTGTTACATAAAAGGAATATGGTAAAATGTTTTCATTGATAGAAAAACTAGATAAAGTATGTAAGGATTTTATTTTGTGAAAGAAAAATAGAGAGACATTTCCCATTGGCAAGTCAATTAGAGCAAAGGCGCCCTTAGAGATAGTTCGCATTGATAATGCAGATACCCTCAATTGGTGGAAGTATTTATTTCTTGACATTTATTGATGACTATTCCAAAAAGACATGGGATTATTTCTTAAAGCATAAGTCTAATATTTTTGATATATTTTGTTAATTCAAGTCTTTAGTTGAGAAGAAAAGTGGATATTATATCAAAGTTTTAAGAACTAATAGAGGTGGTGAATACATCTCAATTGTGTTTCTTAAATTCTACAAGGGTCATGAAATACAAAAGGAATTTACTACTAGGTACACTCTGCAACAAGATGGTGTTGTAGAGAGAAAGAATACAACTATTATGGACATGGCTAGGAGTATGTTGAAGGCTAAGAAATGTCAAATGAGTATTTGGTAGAAGTTGTAGCATGTGCAATCTACACAATGAATAGATGCTCAACCAAAGTGTTATGAATAAGGTTAAAAAGGAAGCATGGAGTGGAAACAAGTCTAATATTTCTCATTTGAAAGTATTTGGATGTGTAGCATATGCTCATGTCTCGAATGAGTTGAGAAAGAAATTGGATAACAAGGGAGAAAAATGCATATTTTTTGGTAATATCAAGGATACAAAATCTTACAAGTTTTATAATCCTATAACTAGAAAAGTGATAATAAGTATAGATTTAAAATTCATAGAAGAAGAAGCTTGGTATGGAAGCATGGAGAAAATAGTTAATGTTTCAGTATGTTTTCCACAAGAGGATAGTGAAATTACAATTCCAATAAGTGCTCCCTTAGAAACTCCTCATGTACCCACTCAAGCTCAACAAAGTGGTGCACAAGAAATAAAATCTCCAACAAGAAATTTTGGTGGAGGACCATCAAGCCTGCATCATTTAGGATCTACTCCAAGTGAAACATTATCAATCTCAAGGAGACCAAGAACAAGAAACTTGAGAGACATCTATGACCAAAATGAAGGTGAGAATAATGTTGATCTACTTTCTCTTTTTGCATTATCTTTTCAAGTAGATGATAAAATTTATTTTGAGGATGAAATCAATGATGAAAAATGGAAACATGCTTTGGATGAAGAAATTGATGCTATTGAAAAGAATCATACCTAGGACTTAGTAACCATTGTAGAAGGAAAGGATGTGATAGGAGTGAAGTGGGTTTATAAGACTAAGATAAATATAGATGAAGATATACAAAAGCATAAAACAAGACTTGTGGCAAAAGGATACTCACAACAACTTGGAGTTGACTACAATGAAACATTTTCTCTAGTGGCTCGTCTAGACATAGTGTGGACAATATTGGTAATTGTAGCTCAAAACAAGTGGTTAGTATATCAAATGGATGTAAAATCTACATTTTAAAATGGTATTCTTGAAGAAGAGATATATTTGAAGTAACCACAAGGATATGAAGTTTGAGGACATGAAAGTAAGGTATATAGACTCAAGAAAGCACTCTATGGGCTCAAATGAGCTCCTAGAGCATGGTATAGCAGAATTGATTCTTATCTCATATAGGATGGATTCAGTAGGTATAATAGTGAGCCTACGCTATACACGAAGATGAATGAACAAGGTAAAATTCTAATTAAATGTTTGTATATTAATTATAAAATATTTACCTATCAGTTGACATGTTCAAAGAAGCTATCAAGAAGAAATTTGAAATGAATGATCTAGGTCTTATGAAGTACTTTCTTGGCATTAGAGTGAAGCAATATGAGAATGGTATATTCATCTCACAATCCAAATATGCTAATGATATATTGCAAATGTTCAATCTAATCAATAGAAAATTAGCACCAACACTAGTTATGGCAGGTTTGAAGCTAAGAAAGAATGATAAGGGATCCAATGTAGATCCAACATTGTACGAAAGACTTGTTGGTAGTCTAATGTATTTAACTATCACAAGGACATATATAATTTATGGTATAAGTCTCATTTCAAGGTTTGTAGAGTCTCCAAAAGACTCTCATTGAGATACGTGAATGGAAAAATAAATTATGGAATTCACTATTCATGTTTGGATGAGTTCAAACTCATTGGATATACATATAGTGATTGTGCAGGTAGTATTGATGACATAAAAAGTATATCCGATTATGTATTTCATTTTAGAATTGCTGCAGTATGTTGGGGATCCAAGGAACAACCTATTGTGACTCTTTCATCTGCAGAGGTTGAGTATGTAGTAGCAATAGGAGTAGCATGTTAGGCAATTTGGATGAGAAGAGTGTTAGTAGATTTGAGGCATAAGTAAGAGGAAGCAACAAAGATCTTTTGTGATAATAACTCTAATTGCATAATCCAAGAATCTTGTGTTTCATAAAAGGAGAAACCATATAGATACTCAATACCCTTTCATTAGAGAATTAATTAACAATGGAGAGCTATATTTGGATTATTGCAGATCTAAAGATCAGTATGCAAATATTTTCACCAAGCCACTAGGATGAGAAAAAATTGAGCACCTAAGAGATTGTTTGGGAATCCCAAGTGGTGTTAGTTGTGATTAAGGGGGAGTATTGGAAGTTGTAATCACAATCACCAAGACACATGCATCATTAGAGAGGTGCAGTTTACAAAATTAAAAACTTCAACACATATTTAATGACCCTTATCCTTATTTGATTTCTCCAAGATTTATCATGTCAAGTATTTATTGGGCTTCAAAAGAAGAGTTATTATAATGTCAGGAATGCATGCGAAAATATAGAGAAGTTCTTCAATGTTTGGATAAGAACTTCTATTATAGATATAGGTTTTGGGCAACGTAGAAATTAGATTGAAGAAGCAAACACTAGCTTTACCTGCATGTAAGAGCAGCAACTCATTTTCTAGTTTTATCAAGTTAGAGTTTAGTTTATTTCTTCTATCTATTATATGACTAGCCACTCAAATTTCTAGAAGTGTAGTTTGATTTGTAAGAGTAGGAGTTTTACATTATTGATAAGGATTGAAGCTTACAGTTGAGTAGTTTGCTTATGTGATAGAAAGAGTTTAAGATTTCCTTTCTAAACCTACTTATTTGAATTGATTGATTTATGTGTCTCATAGAACAAGGGCTACTAAGCAGCTTAGTTCCTGTTCAGTATAGATAGGGTCTTTCTTCAGTGAAGATAGGGTCATTCTAGCCTTGAGTAAAGTGTTGTAGATGCATGATGAGATCTCTCATTTGAAAGATGCTAGTAATTTATCTTCTAAGATTTTCAATATATAGAAAAACCATTTGTTTAGAATAGGAAAGCAATTTGTTTATTAAGCTTTTTCATATATAGATATGTGACATTGGCCTTTGCACAATTGTAAGCAGCTGATACAAAATTCTATGAAATAGGATCTCTAGAAATAGCGTTAGCAAGTTGGGAATATTTTATCTTCTAAGAAATTTCAAGTCATATCTATGGAGATACATTAGTAGAAAGCAATGAGAGAAACCTTACAATTGTTAGCTTTATACAAAATAAAATTTTGTACCCTACATCTGTTAGTTTTATGAAAAATACAACTTGCTAAATTACCTTTGACAAGTACAATGTTAATACATCAAAGATTTTCTGGAATTTGATTGTGTCAAATTTTTTTAGCATCGTTCTAGAAAATCTTTGATGTATTACTAATGGATTGTGGAAATCAAGTGACATTAAGTACAATGTTCCAAAGTATGTACAATGAAGCCATGAATGAAATTAGTATGATTTTTGTTAATCCAAAAAAGTACAAATACAAGAAAGATACTTCCATAGCTATAAAGACAATACAAAAATAGAAAAAGATCACCCTAAGCTACAGCTTCATATAGCATGTATTCTACAAAAGTTTACAGTTGCCAGCAATGAGTTCCATCAAGAACTAGGATTACTGTCAACAAAAAAAGGTTTAAATAACTGAAATTACTTCGATGTAGTTATTTGTCTCCAACCTTCTACTGAATTTTTTTAGCTGGTGAAATACAAAGGAATCTAAGTTGCTCTACATTTTTCCCAAAATAAGTTGAGCATGCTAGCCTAGAAGAATATTTAGTTGTGAAGATTTGTACAAAATCAGATTTATGTTATCATATGCAATAAAAAGCATCAAAGTTGGATATAGGATTTTTACAAATGAGATGAGATTAAAGAGAAAAGTGGTTGTAAAACTTATTATAGTCTTCTTGGTTTGATCGAAATTTTGTATCTGTGTTTGGCTTTAAAGTAAATTCTCGTGTGTGTTTCGTTACTCCCCATTCTGGCATATTTATGATAGCTATGAATTCTGGGCAGATTGAATTAACTATAAATAAGTAGAGGAAAATGGTCAATTCGGACATATATGAAAATGGTTTCTATACATGTAATGGAAAATTTGAAACTTCCAACATTAGCAAAATCGAATTCTCTGTATACCTGTATCGTGTATGCTCCCTATATCCTGCACAAAGAATGGTATTTGCAAATGGTTTTTTTAATACATCTCCTTTTTAATAATCTCGGTCATTGAAATCTATGCACAAAACAGAATACAGAGGCTACACCTCTCACCTACATGAGGCTACAGAAGCCCTAAATGCCACCTGACTGAGAGCTGTTTTTTAAATCCTTTTGTTGTTGGGTTGCTAGCCATAGCTCTGGGAATGATTAACTCGAGGTAACACAGAAAAATTATAAATAATAAATGTCAACACTACTTAGCTCCTGCAAGAATAACCTCTATAAACGTGCCTTCTCTAGCATTGATAGTCGTAACGACCTTTATGACCGTCTACACACCAAATGAGAGTGTGCCAAAATTGTTATTCATAAAATCACCTGTAAAAAATTGCATCTTTCGGACAATGAACATTAGAAATAGAGGATATACAATATATGAAAGCCATCTGATTGGCCAATAGTGGCAAGTTTAATCACTGTTCAGAATTTAGCCTCCGCTATAGTCTCTGCTACGCAAGAACTAATAAAAAGAGTTCAATCTCCATATTAATCAGCTTAGTCTGGACCTATGTGTTGTTGATGTTTATATTTACTATATCCAGTCTGCTTCTATTTCCTACATTGGGAAGCATAAAATGATCAGATGCTTATAATAAAACAGTTAAAGGAGTCCACAAAAAACTTAGGAAAATGGCAGAGCGAGCAGAAGAAGTTAATAACGTGGCAGGAATAGGAGACGATTATATTAGCTGGTTAAACATTTTGAAAGGTTAAGGATGGGAGAAACACGCATTTCTGAGAGACGTAATACAACTGTTACAAGGTCTACCCGTCATAGAAATTACTCAGAATCATCTGAACGCAGGAAACATTAAATGTGCTATTTGTTCATCTCATTTTTTCGAAGTTGGAGAAGACGCACGCCATTTGCCTTGCATTGAAGCCCACATATCTCACAGGAGATGCATTGAGCAAGCGTGGCTATGGATTGCCTACATAAATGATCAAGCCTGTGAATTGAGCACTGAAATGATGATACAAAAGGCTGCCCACGAAGCTGAACCAGATAATCAAGCTGATAACTTTGCATATCAACTTTACATGTTGCAGGGACTTCTCGAAGTTTTACAGGACAGGTTTTACCAAGTCAAATCCCATGTTGATAACTGTATATGTGGCAGCATTTTCAGCACTGAATACAAAAGATATGGTAATCAACTTCGAATGGTTGGTCTTGTTTTTGCTCATGTACCACATTTGATTTGGGAAAGCTGGCTAAGAAGCGGTCCGAGAGAAAGGGTGGAGAGACAGATGGAAAAAGAGAAAATACAAATCGTTGAAGGCTTCCCAGTCATTAAAATTACAGAAAATTATATTCACAAACGTGTTGTATGTGTGATTTGTTTATCTAATTTTGAAGTTGGAGAAGAATCATGTCATTTGTCTTGCAATGAAGGTCATGTATTTCACAGGAATTGCATTGAACAATGGTTGAATAGGAGAAAACATTGTCCCTTCTGGAGAAAGCCAGCATATTGTCCAAGACATTACTTTTATCCTTCAGTCCTCCAAAGACTTGAGTGGTTAATGGACGAATATCCTCATCTATTGATATAGTCTAGATTGTTAGTACTATTGCTGTAGAATTTAGTGCAGATTGTGGAAAAGTGAAGAATGATTATATTGTTTTAAATAAATAAATAAATATATTTTAATTATATAATGTTGGGATATGAATCTTAATAGTCACACTGAACAATACAAATTCTAATGGCTTATTGCTTAAAGACTAAATCTAAATGTGTAAATAGACATATACTACAATGTGTCTATTAGTGATTAATATATTGATTCCATAGAGGAGTGTGGATGTAGACAAGTTTGTTGAACTATGATAAATATCTATATCTATCTTCTTGTTCTTATGTTTTTCCTTCCACAAGGCGAGGACGGCTTAAACATCACATACTAAGGCTTGATTCCTAGACTACGAGTGTTAAATAGTTAAAGTTGACTTATTTTTCCAAGCTTAATTTCTCATTGGTTTGTGATGTTTAAGGATAGCCCTCAAAGTGAAGGTTAATACTAAAATTCATAATGTTATAATGAATGCTATAGATATTAGACTTGGCCCATCTCTTAGTAGAAAACCCTTACACAAGGGCCAATGGTTTATGTCCATGTCTAAGGTTCCACCAAAAATAACTTTTTCCACATAAAATGTTACCTTGTTTAGTTCTCATTTTATTACCATAAATAGGTTTTACATAAACCCATTTTTCCCATAGAGGTTTGAACAAATTGGAACCTCCTTTATTGACATTGGGTTCCAGTGAGAGAAGATCCAACATGTTAAACCTACTAAAAAATTTAGTGCAATAAGGATAGCCTCTAGATAGAATATTTTTAACCAATTCCTTTCATGGTTCATTACCCTATGAATCTTTGGCTATCCATTTTAGTACTAGAGAAATCCCTTGAGTTCTTAAATCTTTTAGCCTCAACCCACCAGTCTCCTTGATTTTTGTACACTAGTGACACCAAATTAATTCACCTTGCATAACTAGGTAGACGAGAAGTATACCAATTACGAAGAGATAATCCCCTGACATACTTCAATCCTACCAGCCAAAATGAGATAGTTAGAGTTCCCTTTGTTGATTTTTGAAAAGATATTCTCCTTGAGCCAAAGCTAAATTTCATTAATTTGAGGGTTTACTAAAAATGAAATCCTTAGGTACCTAACCACTTCATTACAAACATTCCATCCACACTAGGCAAGGGGATAGACATGCCACCCCAACATGGTAGATTTAGATATATAAATATAACTACCTGATATAGAAAATGAAGAAGTCCAATTTAATCATTAAATGATTCATGTTACTCTCTCCTAGGTTAAAAATAATAGTAGTGTCAATAACAAACTACACATTGGGTACTTCATCATTATTTGGAAGAGTGGCTACTTTGAATTTTTGGAGAAACTAGCTATCTTTAAGGAGATAGTGTAATCAATCAACAACAATAACAAATAAGAGGGTGCAAAGGAACACTATTGCCTAATTGATCTCGATAATCCAATTATTTTTTATTTGACCACATTAATCTCAACAACCCTGATACCAATCATCAAAGTGGACACCATTTGGGAGAACATTGGATGAAATCCTAGGGATTGGAACATCATCATAATGAAACTCCATTCCATCATATTGGAGATGTTCTCATTATCAACTAGGATCATACATACACTCTATCCTTAAAAAATTTCCCAATCTGAAGTCTCCCAATAGGTGATCAAGTCTCCAGTATACACCTACCATTGAAAACTCCTATCTATGTAGGGTTAATGATAATGGGTAGGATACTTTGTACTCTAGAGGTTAAGACCTTGGAAAGAATTTTGTATGACTTCTTAGGATCATAATAGGTCTCTATTTTTTAATGAAAGTCTTATCTTCCCCTTTCAAAATAAGTTTTATGAGGCCTGCATTTATTTCTTGACCTAGGGAACCTTTTCAAATGAAAAATAATATAGTTCCTTGAGATCTACACAAATCTATTTCCTATTAGCCTTATAGAACTCCAATAGTATTTCATGCATTCCAAGGGCTTTCTCATTATTCATCTTTTGGATGGAAGAGCTAATTTTTGCAACAAAAATAGTTTTATTAAGGCATGGGCATAATGCATCTTCATCTGATACCTTCTTCAAGATGATGGTTCAAATTTTCTCCCTATCTTCATTATTTTTTTCACCATCAGCTTGTAACTAAAATAATTGACTATAAAATTGGAAAAAAAGAGATCAAGTAATATATCATTAGGGTTGGTGAGAGTACTATTATTCTCACAAATACAATCAATCTTTTCTTTACCTTCTTTTCTTTTAAGTACTTTAAAGAATAATTTGTTGCCTTTATCTCCCTAGTTCATCCAATTCAACCTAGCCCTTACTCTTTCTCCTTGAACCTTTCTAGTTTGGAATCTCCTTAAGTCATTCCTAGCCTTGGTCAAAACATTGACTGCATAGTAGTTAAAGGGCTTCACCTACCAACGACCATAGCATTTTGAAAAGAACTAACCAAGCTTAACTTCTGATACCTAGTATCCTTTGTGTTCTTCTTGCCTATAGATTAAAATAAGTTTTTTGAGGTGTTCATATTTTCAGTCAATCTACTTATTGGCAAAATATGCTTGAATATACTCTCATTATACTATTGAATGATATTGATAGCTTCCAAGAAAAGTTGATCCTTAAGAAAAGAAGTATTGAGGGAAAATGCCTTTGGTTTCTTAGGGTATATATTTTGATGACCAATTTAGATGATTTTAGAGAAAATGACATGATGATTAGAGAGTGAGTCAGCGAGGACTCTTATAGGGTTCTAATCTAGTCATTTGTGATAGCTAAAAAAATTATATGTTAAAGTATATTTTATCCATCGTACAATATATTATTGTATCACCTTTTTGGAAGTTGTTCCAAGTGTATCGAACACCTTTTGAATAGCCCTTTGATTCTGCCAAATGATCCACTAGGTTTAGCTTCCCCATAATAATACTCCAAAAAAAAATATTGTTTCTCTTCTACTCAAATCTTAGCCCTCCACATTTGTCTTATTCCCTCTCCACCATGTTATACTCACTTACTATCACCAAGAGAATATTTGGAAAGGTTGAGATCCATTTTTGTAATTTAATTCTTTCTTTTCCATCATTGGGAGCATAAACAAAGAAGACAACAAATTTTAATTCTTGTCTTTAGAAATTTCCAAGCATCGAGCTATTTAGGGGATAATTCCCACTTGATGATTGATTTCTTCCATTTTGGAACAACAATGATGGAAGTATTCTCTTACCCTTCTAATGGCAGGTTGATAATGCATCAATGTTAATGCAGGAGTATCCTAGGTGTAAGAGCAATCTTGCATCACTCAAAAATATTTTCTTTTCAATATTTTATATTTTAAAAAGGACTAGTAGATAGGGTGGTTACTATTTATGGGAGCTTGCTATTTTTAGTAAGTTTGTCATATGAGCTTGGAATGTTCTCATTTTCTACATGAAGGTTCATTTTAGACTTATTAGTCTATCATAAAAATCTTATTTCTTCAACTTAAGTATCAAAGAAGTTATTACAGATTTTTGATGGAAAAATTTGTAGAAAAATCTTTAGGCTCACCATTGGAGGCCTTAGAGTACCCGAATGAGGTCCAAAAACTCAATGAAAGGGCACTTGCATGGTACCGAGTCTAGAGATCAGGGGCTGGCATTTCTATAAGTGGTTATAATAGCTAATCAGAGAAATGATTCAAGAGTTATGGCCTTCCAAAGCTGGGCTACCCAAAATATCTAAAATAATTGTCAAGGATGTATTTGGCTTACTCTATATGTATTGTTAGGGTCTAGCAGCCCTAGGCATTGAGTTTCATTATCTAGAACCTTCCAAGGTGGCATAAAATTGCCTATTTAAGAAAGGCCCGCACATTGTCTAGAAGAGCTCTGGGTGATAATTCACAACTTATCTTACAAATTATTGTAATGAAGGCACCCATGTGGGATAGCATATTGTACTTGTGAATTAGGTAATTCCGCATTTGTAGCGCAAATAAGAAGTCCATATTTTGTTCTTGCATTTGTTGTTGTTTTTTCTTTTCTATTATGGTTTATGGTGTTAAGGGGAGCATCCTTCATCAAGTGGTATCACAACTAGAGTTCTTTAGTGTGTGGACAGATTCCCAACTATGAGGTAGTTCACACCAGGATTGTGTTTTGGGCTGAACGTGTTAACAGATTGATGATTATGAGGTAGTTTGCACTAGTGTTTTAGGAGAAGTGTGAAAATTCCTCCACAAAGAGAGCATGGTGGAAGAGTCAAAGGTGTTACACTTGAGAATTTTTGAACTCTTCAGAGGGAAATGGAAGTGATGCAAGAATAGATTCATAGAGGAATGAATCTTTCCATAGTAGATGATGAAAGTGAGGATGAAAGAGAAGAAGAAAGAAATATGGACCCAGACATAGTTGAGGAAGTTCTTAACCTAGAGGAGGTGAAGCTTTTTAGGGCCATTTCCAGTATTGGAAAAGACCTAAGTTTGATGTTCTCAGATTTTCAAAAAATCTCAATCTAGAGGAATCAATCGACTAGATCAATGAATTGGAAGAGTACTTTGAATATGAAGATATTGAAGATCTGAATAGGGTCATGTTTTCAAAGGCCAAATTGAAGGGTCATGCAAAGATTTGGTGATAGGAGATCCAGTTGGATCAAAATAAAAGAGGAAAGGAAAAAGTCACTAGTTGGGATCAGATGGTGGCTAAAATGAAAAGACAATTCATTCCTGTAGATTATGAGCTTGATTTATTGAAGAAAATGCTTGCAAGGGTTGAAGCAAGTGGGAAAATCTGTTGAAGAGTATATTGAAGAGTTCTACCAAGTTCTCATTAGAACTTACCATGCAAAAGCTAATAAGGATCTTAATGGGTTATGATCAAGCATTCAAGATGAGATGAGTCTTGTTCGAGTGACTAGTATTGAGAAGGCATACAAGTTTTCCCTAAGGGTCAAGGAGAAGCTAAGAAAGAAGTTGATAACAAGAATAGTAGAAGAGGTCATGGTGGAAGATCTAGCAGATGATCTTATGGAGGTCATAATGATGATTAGAAGAAAAAGGATGAGGTTGGAAGTAGAAGTCAAAACCAGAGGGGAAACATTTCCAATCATTTCCATGATTAGAACAATAGAGATCGGAGAGGAAGAGGAAGAGGATAGGGATTTGGAAGAGGAGGCTTGCATGGGAAATGTTTTCACTATGAAGAAGAGGCACATAGAGCATTTGAATGCCCCCAACACCAAGGAAGGATGAATTGAAGAATAGAAGGCTAGGCCAAAGTTGCACAAGATGATGAAGATGCCAGATCATCACATTCTAAAGATGCTAAAAGAGGAGAGGTCCTAGTTAATAGAAGAGTCTTGCTAGGTGGTGAGAATGAACCTGATCAAAGAAGGAGCATGTTTCACACAAGTTGTAGATGTGAAGATAAGTATTATGATGCGATCATTGATGTTGGAAGTACTGACAATATAGTGTCAGAAATAATGATCATGAAGTTGAAGCTGAATAAACAGAAACACCCACATCCATACCATATTGCTTGGGTGCAAGATGACCACAAGGTCATGGTCAATGAGTAGTGCTCAGTGAAGTTCAAGATTGGAAGCTACTAGGATGATGTACTATGTGATATCATACTTATGGACATATGTCATATGTTGATGGGTAGGTCATGGCAATTTGATAGGCATGCTATACATGATGATGAGAAAATATCCACACTCTGACCAAAGATGAAGTGAAACATAAGTTAAAACCATTGAAGGATAAAGAAGAAAAGGTATGTAGTGCTATTAGAATATGTTTTATTTATGGAAAAGAGTTCCTCAAACATATGAAGCATGAGCATATGTGTTTTTCTATAATTTCAAAAAATAGTAAAGAACAAGTAGAGGAGGTGCCTATAGAAATTGCAGATATTTTAGGAGAGTTTTCTGATATTGTATCAAATAATGTACTTGGTGGATTGTCCCCAATGAGGAAGATCAATCACTAGATGGATTTGGTCCCAAGAGCTTGTTTGCCAAATAAGGCAGTGCATAGAATGACACCAGTAGAAAGTGAAGAATTGAATAGACAAGTTCATGATTTGTTGCACAAGGGGTTGATTTGAGAGATTCCAAATTCATGTGCAGTACTAACTGTATTAGCACCAAAAAAGAATGAAGAATGGAGGATGTATAGATATTCTCGTGTTATCAATAAGATCACAATCAAGTACAGATTTCCATTGCCAAGTATGGATGATATTATGGACTGTTTGAGTGGAGCTGAGTATTTCACAAAGATAGATTTGAAGAGTGGGTACCATTAGATTCATGTCAGAGAAGGAGATGAATGCAAGACTACTTTCAAGACAAAAGAAGGACTATATGAGTGGTTAGTCATGCCTTTTGGGATAACCAATGCACCAAGCACTTTCATGAGGCTCATGAATGAGGTACTGAAGGAGTTTCTGGGTAAGTTTGTCATTATTTACCTAGATGATATCTTGATCTTTAGTAAAACACTAGAGGAGCATCTGATCCATATTTTCAAGGTGTGTGATAAGTTGAGGGAAGAAAAGTTCTTGATAAACCTAAAAAAGTGATGTTTTGTAAAGGAGTTGGTGTACTTGGGATTTGTAGTCTCAGTAGAAGGTATGAAAATGGACCCAGAGAAAGTGAAGGCTATCCTTGAATGACCTACTTGTAGGAGTGCAATAGAGGTAAGATCTTTTCATGGAATGGATAGTGTATGCACCCTAAAATGGTTGCCTAAACTATAGATCCCTATTATTCAATATATAAAATTTACTGAATCAATGCATTGCAACATTTTATTAAATCAATTCAAATTATTTTCTTTGATCAAATTATAATTGATTTAATAATTTTAGTATTTCCTAAGGTTTGATCATTTTATCAGAAGTCTTATTTAATTAAAAGAAAACTTCTCTTTTAATCAAATAATTAATCCACGTTTAATTAATTAAGAGAAAACCCCTCTTTAAATTTAATTAAATATTAAATATTTAATTAAAAGTACTTTCTCCCTTTTACTTAAATAAAATACCCTTTGAATTAAAAGAAAATCCATCTTTTAATTAAATAAATAAAATCCCCACTTAAATATCTCTTTGTGATGAAAAAAGGAAATAAATTAAATAAAAAAATCTTTTCTCTCTACACTTAAATGCACATATCTCTAAGCGGGATTCCTCTTTTTCCTCTTTCCACTTTCTTCTCAAACACTTCTCTTTTCTCCTTGGTGGAATTTTGTCTCACATGGATAAAACTCTATTATCCCATATTGGTTGTAAGAAGCCTCCCAGCTCCACATTTTCCTTTATAAGGAGCCCTATCCTTCTCATTTTCATATAGAGGAAATATAGAGAAAGATATAGAGATAGACATATAGAGAGACATAGAGAAATATATAGAGAGAGATGTAGAGAAAATAGCACATTGCTACACTATTGTTATGCTACAGGTTTAGAGAGTGATTTTGGAGAATGAGTTTGAGCCTTAGGGTTTGGACATTGGAGCTTATTGCAACTTCTCTCTTCTTATCTTATTCTCTCTTTCATTCGTGGCTTCCATCATGAGCTTTCATCCTTGCATTTTCATATTATCTTAGAGTCAAATTTGTTTTCATAGATTAATATTGCATTTTTGTTTCATTCCATAGATTAGATTTCATTTTTTTCATTGATTTGAATTGTCATTATTTAGATTAGCTTTCATCTTCATTTTCATTCATATTTTGATCCTTTAATCTCTTATTTCATGGTGTACTTGCATGGTCAAACTAAGGGCCTCCATTATAAACCTTACACTCCATGAATAGAGAGCTATGAGTCGCCATTTGAGATCTCATTCTTGAACAATCTTAGATATAATGACTCATAGAAGTGTGCTCTCATTCTAGGAAGACATTTTTGGAACTCACTATGGGGCAACCCACTTTTACTTGCTGGTTTTAGGTATTTTTGGAGGTAACCCCCTAATGTAGATTTGTTTGGAGATAAAAAAACCCTAGATCTTAAAGATTTGATCATATCTCCCAAACAGCTTAGTGTTTTGGTCTGAATTATTTTTTGCAAGTTTGCAACATATCAAAGAAGCTTTAGTGAAATTGGGTAAAAGCACAAATCTGAGTCACCTTTTATAAAGAAACAAGACATCAGAATGCGATAGTTCAACATTAATGACAAAAAAAATGGTATTTATATTTAGAATTTGAAGATGATGTCAACTGATGAAATGTGTAGAATTGAATGAATTTTATGCCTATAATTTTTATAAATTTTTTGAGTAAGAATTTATTCATTTTATTTTATTTTTAATTCCCTTTTTTAACTATAAAAAAATATAGGGTGTAGCTGTTGTCAAACAAGTGTATGCAAATCATCTTTCTTTGTTCTAATTTGAAAATATCTTATAGATGACATGTATAGCTAGGGAACACAAAAAGAAATAATCATTTTTATTTATATTTTCTTTGTTATAAGTTCTCAAGCTTGACCTTATTAAAATCCAATGGTTTTTTTCCTCCTGTCAAAACTTCCCTATCAAATCTACACCTCCTTGAAAAAATTACATATTCATGAAGAGGACTCTCTCCTCTAGAGATAAATGTATTTTTTTTTTTTTTTGATATGATTTACTATTTATTTTCCTTTTTTGAAGGAGCATGTTCTGAAATGTTGAAATATCAACTTATAATGTTTTGAAATTATAACATATTATAACTAATCAAAACACTCAAAAAATTATATAATGATGATATTGAATTTGAGATCTATAAAATGATGTTTTTAGTTTTTGAAAAAAATTGAGTTTTGATAGAAAAATGAGATTTGACCAAAATAGGTTTTGGTATCTAGAACGGTGACATAGATCTGTGCTTCTACCCAATTTTCAAATTTTTCTAAGGTATTTTCTATTTTTAAATAAATTTTTCTTTATGTTTCATGAAAAATCATTTTGGTCCACAAATTAGTGAATTTTTTTTAAACTTCTATATTTTTGGAAAGGTCTCTAAATTATAAATAGGGTTGGTTCTTTGTATTTTGATTTTAGAGATCATATTAAGGCTCAAAAATTCAATTTGTAAAAATTGGTTTGTTTGACAAAATAGCTCCCTAGATCACAAATGAAAAGATCTTTTCAAAATTCTAACATTTTTGGAAAGATCTCTAATTTTTGGTAGGTGTCTCTTTTCTGCATTTAGGGTTTTGGATCCAAATTCATATCATATAGGTCCAATCTTGTTGACTAGGTCAAAAGTCAATATTTAAAAAGGGTATTTAATGAATAGATTGCATTTAATTTTCACATCGATCAATGCATGATGTGAGATTTTATTTGGGTTATTTTATGGTTATTATCACTCTTAAAAATTAGAATTTCATATCTAACGCTATTTTTGCATAAATTGGATAAATATTGCATATCTTGTGTTTGCTTGTGTTTACTTATTGCTTTATTTGTTGCAAGTGAGCGTTCAAGCATAAATGAAAGGTAGAATAGAGAAAAGATGCATTGCAAGGATTACTAGGTATTTTTTTGGATCTCTATAATATTTGGATTTGGAAATGAAATGAACCCTCTCATGTGTTTGGCTTGAGTGCTTTTACATGTTTTCATAGATTCACATTTCATTTGGTTCTCTAAAATTAGATGTAGATTTACTTTCACGCATATGTGTTTCACATAGCAATTAAGCCCTATGAACACTACTTGTGGAGTTCTTGAGGGAATGTGCTTCATTCGATTGCCTTATATGTGAAGCTCTTCTTGACAATAGATTGCCTTGTAGGTAGGGAAGGATATTTGTTATTATCTCACAATGCTACTTGGGTTTGTCCTTAACATCCATTAGTACTTTCTCTTTAGAGATTGGTGGTGTTTTTTGTTGGCTTTTATAAAAATTTGGTGAGGTGATTTTGAATTAGCATGTCAAAGAATTTTGTTTACTATGTTTGGGTAAGGTGAAGAGGCTAGAGGAGTATGCTCTATTCCCTTTTGGGCACATCAAAAACTTGGAACCCTTGAATCCAAACCATGTCCCCATGTGGTACAATTTTGTGAGTCTTTCTTGATTAGAGAGGGTCAACCATAGTGGACATTCCCTTTATTGGGTAAACCATGTGGATGTAACCTCAATTAGTAATAGGCATTTTTGATGTGGTAGTAGAAACCACTATATAAATGTCCTTGTGGGGGAAATCCTCACATGGGTGTAGTCTTTTGTTGGGTTGTTAAATTTCCTAAGTATCTTTGATTGACTAAATTCACAAAATATGTCGAGACCCTGGTGCACCAAGATTGGATTTTTCCCACTCTAGATTGTAAAAGTTGCAGAGTTGAACATTACTAAGAACCATAGTGCTACCAAATTTTCTTTTCTAGGACTATATGCATGGTTGGAAAACATTTTGAGAATATATACAATGGTGGTTCAAGGGATTAGACTAATACTATGACACTAAATTCTTGTTTATGTGCAAGGTTGCTTTGTCCCTTGCTCATTGTTTGAAGACGTTTGCCTGAAATTCATGATTGTTGTCTTGTATGCCTGGTTCATGATTCAAAATTTATCACACCTAGTTGGATATTTAAAATGAATAAAATATAAGTTCCTGCATCTAAACTTTATAATCAAACTGCTTCGCTATCCTGTTATTTCCAGTCTACCTAGTTTGATCCAGTTGATAATAGGCTACTTACCCCATTGTTAGAAGCTTGTTTGCACCTTGGGTTATTGTGTTTTGAACCCTTGAATTAGTGATCTTTGATTTCACAAGTGACCTATTTTTGAGTCAGTGAGTTAGAGATATCCTTGTTGAGGAAGACATACCTTTGGATTCTTTGATATTATGCTTGGAGAGTCTTAGTAATCTCTTCTCCATCCACTTTCATAAAAATTCAATTTTAATTATTTATAATTTGGGTAAATCATCCTCCTAGTCCATATGTGCTAGAATATTCACCCAAATTTGTGGGCACCTTTGTGGTAGTGTTGGTTTATGCCTATTGCAAAATTCTATCTTATCATATATCTTTTGGACAAGTGAGTGCTTTTACTATCCTAGTTTGGTACCAACATTTCTTAGGGTTATCTTATCGCCTAATACCTTTTATTTCATGCTAGTTACAACAACATATCAAGTAGATCAAGGAACATGACCTCGAGTCATCTTTAAATAATCACCTTTAGTTCAAACTCATTCAATCGCCTGAGAATATTCCAAAAGCTTTGTTTGACCCTAGTAGTGACCTTATTGAGTTGAGTACACCCTTAGAATCACCTTGCTTGGATATGGATATGAATTTTACAATGGCTCCACAAAAGAGGAATTGAAGTGGTGAATACTATGTTGACCTTTTGAGTGGTGGTCCTACTCGTGAAAATAGACCCACCTCACCCTATATTGAGGATAGATATTTGGATACACACCAAAGGACTAAGAGAGGTAAGAATTATACCTATCAAGAGGAGAAATCCCAATATGATGATCAAATTAGTGATCCTTTTAGCACTCGTGTGAATGTAACATTTACTGGTAGCTAGTTTAGATAGTCAAGACTTTGTACACCACTCATGACACGTTTAGGTTATGTGAGCGAAAGACTCAAAGTACTTGAGCATGAGAGAAATTCCCTTCAAGAAGAAAAAGATAAGGAGGAAGAACAATTTAGATGCCTAGAGGAAGAAAGGAAAGTTATGATTGAGATAGAAAGGAAAGCCTATCAAGAATCACAAGACCTTCTTTTGGCTCTGCAACTTGACAATAAATTCAACAATGTGCAAATTGGTGGTGGAAACAACTCTACTCCATCTACCCCTCCTAAGACTCCACAAAGTGGAAGACACTCAAGAACACCTTCATGATCTACTATCCCTAGAGGAAGGAGAGCTTCAAGACGTGATTATTATAGTAGAACAACACTTCTTAGAGTTTCAATACAATGTTCACAACAAGATCATCATGGTTCACAATATGGAGGTGGTAGCTCCAATTTTGACTACAATTCTTATGATTTCATGGATATGCAAAAAGATCCACATTTTCAGAAACATATGGAAGCATATATGGAACAAAACAAAGATGCATGGTATCAATATTTAATCAACAAGGGTGCTAAGATCCCTTACAACTTTGATGTAGACAAAAATATTCAAAAGCATGACTCCTCAATGAAAGAAGAAATTAACCAATTGAAGAAAGAAAATATCAGCACCCAAGAGTTCTTTTTCACTTGATTCAGTTTGTCCTAATCCCTTTGATGAGAGTGTTGACATTAAAGAATTTCCTAGAAAAATTGAGATCCCCCAATATGACAAATATAATGGAAATGGGGATCCGAATGATCATGTGCATCAATTCTATACTATGATTTTTGAGTTTCATCATGAGGAAACATACCTTTTGATATTATTTCCAAGGAGTCTTAAGGGTCAAGCAATGGAATGGTTTACCAATATAATTCCTCCCATTAAGACATTCCCTGAATTAATTTAGAGTTTTGTTCAACACTTTGCATACAATCTTTCATGATCTATCTCACTATTGAACTTATATCACACAAGAAAAATCAAGGAGAATCCTTTGTTACTTTCTTGCAAAGATGGAGATGACAATTCTCTTGCTATTCTAGGACTATTCCTAAGAAAGAAAAGATTGAAATCCTCATTATTAACATGGTTCCTGAGATGAAGTAAAAAGTTAAGAAGATGGTTTTTGAGTCCTTTGATCCCATGGTTGAAGCCACATTTAGAATTGAGGATGTTTTGAGAAAGCAAGGTATTTTGACAAAAAAATGGAAACAACAACAATAATGGTCAAAATAACAACAATAACAAGGATAAAGGAAAGACCAAATATTGGAATAAGAACAAACAAGTGGTCAATGATGGATTTATGGATTCCTCTAAGCCTAAAGACCAAGCTATTCTCCATTTGGCTAGTGCTGATCAACAAATTAACAAGCCAAGATATCAAGAAATGCCTAAAGAAGAGAAATGTAACTTTACACAATTGGGTGATTCAAATGAAGAGATATTCATGAAGCTCCTTGCTCATAATATTGTGTGCCCTTATGACGCCACAAATTTTTGCATACCCAAAGTTAAGCAATGGTGGTGGGATGATAAATCCTATTGCAAACTTCACAATGATATTGGATACAATATTAAAAACTGTGGAAGATTTAAGCATATTGTTCAAGATCTTATTGAGAATGGAAAACTTGTAATAGATGGATCAAATACCAATGCTGATAACAGAACATTCAAAGAGCCTTTTCCCAAGTATGAGAAAGGGGAAGCTTCCAAAATTAAGAATGGAAAGGCTACAATCAATTACACTTATGCAAATGCAAAAAATATTTTCAATATGCTTGAGTTTTTAGAAGAAAGTATCAACATGATGGAAGATAAAGATCCTAGTGGTTATGATTTAAATTTGAGCTCTCCTATCCTTGGTGAAAAACCTATTTTGGTGCTAAGGGGTGCTCACTCTAGAGAGTCATCTCAAGGTCCCCTTGTCATTAGAGGAACCAATTCAAACCAGTCAAGTAAACCTAAGCCTGTGTCTTCCCAAAGTCTCAATGTTGTTATATGAAGTCAAGGTCCCCTTGTCATTAGAGGAGCCAATTAAAACTAGTCAAGAAAACCTAAGCAAGTGTCTTCCAAAAGTCTCAATTCTATTACATGAAGTCAAGGTCCCTTTGTCATCAAAGGACCTAGTTCAAACCAACCAAGTAAGCTAAAAAAGGTGCAATCCAAGTATGTTCCTTGAAAACTAGTGGTTAATCCTAGGTTGAACTATAAAATTGTTGATCAATTGCAAAGAAACCCCACTCAAATTTTGATCTATGAGCTTTTAGAGTTGTCTCTGAGACATAGAAAATTCCTTGAGGACACTTTGTGTATGGTGAATGTCCCCAAAAATTAGATGTTGATCAATTCAAGAACATGGTTAATCATATTGCTAGCCATCATTACCTTTCATTTTTGAAGGAAGATGATAAATCTTTGAGCCCTTCATATTAAGGTCATGATCAAGAGAACTTGTGCTAAACGTCTATTGATAGATGAGGCTACTGGGCTTAAAATTTATTCTTTGAGTCTTTTAAAGACATTAGTTTATTTTGAACAAGTTACTGATACTAGAAGGAAGATTATTATCAAAGCCCATGATGAGGCAGAGAGAAGTTCAAAGGGGTTGGTCATTTTTCTCATTAGGATTGGTCCTATTGAAAAAGATATTTTATTCCAAATAGTTGATGCTAAACCCCTTGCATACAATATTTCACATGGTAGACCATGCATTCATGATATGCAAGCAGTATCGTCTACCTATCATCAGTGTGTTAAGTTCCCTTACAATAGAACATATATTTGTTTAGCCAAGGATAATATTTTGTCTATTAACTCAATTTTAGAAAGTACTCATGTTACCCTCAATAGAGAAGTAGATGATTTTGATGCAACTTTAGTTGAATCTAAAGATAAGATCAAATCCACAGACCTTGGCATGGGGGAATATCAACTCAAATCTCTTGTAGAATTACCAGTTTCACCTAGGCCTTATGGTAAACCTTAAAAAAAAATTAAGCCTTCCTCTTTAGCTATGACATTATTTGACACATTTGTACAGTTTTCAGTACTCATTCAAGATGAGAAAGAAGATGTAGCTGTTAGAGATTGGATTATAGAGAAGAGAAGTATATGCATACTGAGAACTTCACCCCCTCTCCTAAAGCTTATGGAAGAGGGTATACTTTTGTCAAGAAGATGGGCTATCCTAGACATGGCCCTCTTAGTAATAGATTAGATGCTAGAGTGAACCCCATGATCATGGTCTTTTCAGAGGCAAGTATAAGAAGATGGCTGGCCTAGGATATGCCAATCACAATAATGTTGCTCCTATCCTTGATAAGTTAGATAATGAAGAAGAACTAGAGTACATACATAATTTGGAAAATCAACAAGATATGTGTGAAGATTTGGTCCCTTCTACTAATCTCCTTTGGGGAGATTTAGATAGTCTAGTATCTCATGAGAGAGTTGCAAATTTAGAATAAGAGAGTGTGACCCTTGATGATATTGAGGCTTCCATATCTAGGCATCCCAAGCCTTCATGGTGTATGTGTCCTAGTTGAGATTTAGAAAAAAACTCCAATGAGTATGAATGGTACTCCCTCTTAGAGCCTTATTCAATTGATATGGATATTGATGTTATTCATACATATAGTTCTCAACTTGAGTTAGTTGAAGATTCATGTGTAGGATCAGATGATTTGAACTCACATGTTAACTTAGTGGATGATTCTTTACTTGTTAGGATGAATCCCAATTTGGGTAGTTTAGGGAGTTACTTGATGGAATTTGACTCTTCGATCACCAGAGATATCATTCATATTCATAACCTTGACCTAGTCATTGATTTACCCCTTATTCATCCTAATTTGATTGATTTGTCCCAACACAATCATAAACCTAAGATTTTAATGTTTCAAAATGATTATGAGATAGCCTACTATGTATATTCCATTAAAGTTGTAGTGTCTTTCACCAGTGAACCGGCTACCAACATGACAGAGCAAGACATCAAGTACCTTAGTCACATAATAAAAAGAATAGGAGTTTTGACAGTGAAAACCACTTTGTGGCAGTGTCAAAACCAAAAAAAGTAAAAAGAAAGGATTTATCCGAGGGTGAAAACCTCTCTAAGGTGCCTGAGGATGAGGTACTTGATCATCTTCCTAGTTATTTTCAAGATAGATCTTTAGTTGTTATTGAACCAACACAAACACTCAATTTGGGTACAGATGGAGCTCCACAAATGGTACATTTGTCTCAGTCTTTGTCATCACAAGAAAAAGTAGCCTACATTAAGTTCTTACAAGAAAAGAAGATCAATTTTGCATGGACTTATTCAGTATGTTAGGGTTGGACACTAATCCTATTATGCATCACTTATCCATAGCTCCAGGTGTTAATCTAGTTAAATAGAAATTAAGAAAGATGCATCCTTACATAGCTCTCCTAGTCAAGGTAGCATTAGAGAAAATCCTTGGTGCAAAATTGATAAGAGCTATTGACTATGCTGAATGGATATCAAGCATTGTACCATTTTCAAAACATGACACAACCATTTGAGTTTGCAAAGATCTTAGAAATGTTAATACAAAATTCCAAAAGGATGTTTTTTCACTTCCTAATATAGACATGATAGTGGATATGACCGCAACTTATGAGATTTATTCCTTAATGGATGGTTTTTCCAGATATAATCAGATTAAGATAGCTCTTGAAGATGAAGAGAAGACTGCATTCACTTGTGCATGGGGTACCTATTATTGTAATGTTATGCCTTTTGGATTAAAAAGGAGCCACACATCAATGAGCTATGGAAACTATCTTTCATGATATGATGCATAAAAACATGAAATATTATGTGGATGACACGTTGGCTAAGTCTAAGAAAAGAGATACACATTTAAATGATTTAGAAGTCATTCTAGATTGCATGGAATAATATCAACTAAGATTAAATCCTAAAAAGTGTGCATTTGGATTCATCTTTGGCCTTCTTCAAATGAGGAGTCTTCATGGCCTTCTTCAATCTATAAGGAGATTCATTTCATAGTTAGAAGATAGAGCTGAACCTTTTAACAAGAACTTACATAAATTTTTCAAACGTGTATGGAATGAAGAGTGTCAAAGGAGCAAAGATCAAATCAAGAAATACTTGGAAAATCCTCCTATTTTAATGCCTACTATCCCAAGGAAACCATTTATTCTATACATTTAAAAAAAAAAGTCTTCCTTAGGGGCATTATTAACTAAAGTGGATGAGGAAAGAAAGAGAAATATAGCACATTAGTCATACTTTCATTTCATATGAGGTTAATCTCACCAGTATTGAGAAAGCTTGCCTAGCAGTTGTGTTTTCTTCCCAAAAGTTGCACCTATTCAAGTTGATTTCCCAAACAAGCACCTCATGTATATGACTGAAAGAACATGGAAGATGTTATTTGATGGATCCTTTATGCAAAATGGTTTCAGAGTTGGTGTGTTTTTTGTTTCTCCTCATGGGTACATGAATCCTAAATCTTAGAAGTTATTATTTCCATGTAAAAATAACATTGTTGAGTTTGAAGCTTTAACAAATGGACTTAAGATAGCTATAGAATGGAGAATTAAATAATTACACATCTATGGGGATTCACAGCTAATAATCAACAAAGTCAATGATAATTATTTTTAAAAAAATGAGAAATTGGTACCTTACGGGAAAATGGTTGATTCCTTGAGATGCTACTTCACATTTGTCTCATTTCAGAAAATCCCTAGAGTAGAAAATAAAGAAGCTGATGCTATGGCTACACTTACTTCACTTCTTCAATTAGAGCAACATAAATCAAGATTTTAATTCTTGGTGGAAGAGCTACATCAACCTATCTATGATTCCCAAGAAAGTCATGTTATTTGTACCCTTGTTGGTCATGACTCATCCCACTATGGTGTCATTTATTCATACCTTCATGATGGCATTATACCTAAAACCTTTAACTAATCTGAATGCAAAAACCTTATTTGAAATGCCTCTCACCATTCCCTTATCTCTAGATATTTTTATAGAAGGGGTGTAGATCGAACACTTCTTAGATTCTTAGTGTTGGCTTCCCAATTAGATCAATAACTTGGTTCTAAGAACTCAACTCATGGATTAGACATCCAAGATGAACAATTATCTTTCTAATAGAGAAGGTTCATTTAAATTATCAACCCGAGGATATATACTTGAAAAAAGTTTGCAAAGTATATGCACTATAAAAATATATAAGATATTCTATCGTTGCAAAATATGAACTATAAGAATGCTAGAAATAAATCTAAACACATAGTAATGGCTGTAGGAAACTACACAACAATGGCTGCAAGAACTATATATTAACTAATCTATCTATATCTCTATGTATGTCTACATCTCCAATGCTTGATTACAAATTTTAGAATATATAATCTTATTGACTCTCTAACAACCATCTAACAAGTTTCTCCTCATTCCTTTAAACAAGGAAGAGATTTATTACAAAACTAATGACTAAGTGTGGTGATTTTCTGTTCCACCTTTTTAGTAGCCCACTCAAGCACATGGTTCTCTTTTATTATTTTGAATTATATCAAACCCTTTTACCAAATTGTTCTCTTCCTTTTTATCTTTCCATATCATTTTGAAAATTTGAATTATATTAAGAAATGTGGAAGTTATGACCATTTTACTGAAAGTGGTTTTCTGTTGCCTGAAAATGTATTAGAAATAATTTTTGGGATATATGGTGGATGGTTTTTGATGCCCCTCCTTCCAATAATCACAAGGTCCCAATGTATTTCTTTAGGAAATTGTATTGTGAGTTTTTCCTTGGGGAGATCCCCAATTATTTTGATATATTAGACTCTTAGGGTATAGGTGGGGGGTCATCATTTGAGAGGCTAGGAGCATGTTGTAACCCTATTGTAGTTAGGGCACCTATGGTCAAGCCACAAGGTGAGCATGTGACTATTCCTTAAGTTGTGAAGGAACATATAGAGGCTAGCACTCTAGGGACTATTAGTGCTTTGATGTAGACCCTCATTCATTGCAGGAGTCCATTAGTTGAGGAGGAGTCTTCTCCATGTCATAGTCACATGTGTACATCATGCAGATCCTTATGCACATTTGGCAGTCATGCTAGAGATGGTGTAGACGATGGGCTAGTGACTGATCAATTCTTGAATGAGACATTTGGCATTAACACACAGGTAAATTACAATTATAATAAACTAATTTGATCCCATTTCATATGTATAGTGAATGACTAATTAATTAGCATTATTGACATTGTTCAAAATTTAGGGTCAGAGTGTTGGTGGCCCTAGTGGTGATCCCTCGGCCCCATTTTTCATCTTGTCAACGAGTCTAAAGGTACATATCAATTTAATCATTTAAATAAATACATATATTTATTAAGTAATCATATGAAGGATTGACAAAAATTTTTATGCATGTGCATCAGTTCTCTATAGGATCATCGACATTCACTATAGACTCCGAGCCTCGATGTGACATGAGCTTCATAGAGGTATATTTATTTCATGTTAATTTAATTCATTTGATTATAGTTTTTTCATGTTTCATGTTTCATTTAACGTGTATTGTATGACATACAGCTCTTGACATCTGAGACTCCTCATCTTTGGTAGTTCATCGATTGTGAAGTGGCTACAGCTATGGCTAGTTCACAGCCATTGACTAAGGTATGAAAGATTTTTCTTGCTTTTAGTTGTTGTTTATAATAGTTAGTATCAAAATTTCTAATGTTATTTATAAGTGATTATATTGATTCAATTGTTGTAGGGTCTTGTCACACCCAATCATGCACGAGCCTTCGAGGTGGACTTGTAGAGTGACTATATGATGGCGGTAAGAAAATAATTAATTTTGTTTATACATTTATTTAATTTCAATGTATAATAATTATTGATTCATATCTATTTTGTTTATATCATCTTGAGTTAGAGAAGAGCCTCAATAAGGGGATGAGCGAGTGTGTGAGGAAGACCTCATCATCACCACCGTCTCCCTCCACACGACAACCAAAGACCTCTAGAGATTTGTTTCCTTCCCCTTGTGGGAAGGAGAAGATATAGTTGATAGACATACATGTATAGGCATCAGCAAAAAAATATGTTTGATCTTATGGTAGTGGACATATTCAATATACATTTGATGTATATATGACATTTTATATTTGATGTATGACATTTATTTGATGCATTACATTATTAGACTTATGACATTATTGGTTAATATATGATATGTTTGTTCATGTATGATATTATTGGTTATCATAATATATTATGTGTTTGTTTATGTATGACATTATTGGTTATCATTTTATATTATATGTTTGTTCATGTATGACATTATTGGTTATCTGATGCAGAGCCCTCCATTATCACCTTAAGTAGGCTAACTCAACTCAAGGATTCAACAAGAAACATGGAATCAACTCAAGGAATCAGTCCTACTCAAAGGTCAAATGGAGTTCTCTAACTTTTTAAATCATTCCCACAACCATACCAATCAAGTTCACCTTCCCACTTCCTTATTCCAAACTTTCAAGTAGTAATACCATTCTAGGCCACTTAGTGTACCTAGTGCCTCCAATATACCAAAACTCAATCCAGACCTCATACATTGATCTTAACACCTTAGACCATATTAACATAGTATATTTTCCATGTTACAACTCCCCATGAACTTCCATCCTCTCATCTTTCATCATTCTTCTATTACAACCTTTCTAGACCTACCTAGTAGCCCTTCTCAACATGAAATCAGCATTTAATTCCCAAAATTACAAAACAACATATCAATTTTTTGATACTTCTAGATACCCTTTTTGAATTTATTGAATGGATAACAACCTTAGGTTCCCACCATGTGATTGGTGAACACTTTCATCACCCACTACCTCTTCAATTAGACATAATTAGCCCTTGCCTAATAGAAAAACTCATATATCCCTTTACTTCTAGGACTCCCAAACCAAAATAGTCTCTCTAGATATTTTTAAGACTTAGTATTATCAAACTTCCAAGGTCCCACCGATCATCAAACTAATTTCCTAACAAACCCTTGTTTCTAGGGTCATTAACCGAGGGTTTTAGAGAACACACTCTTCCCTATAATACACCACCTCAACTTTGGTTCTATCACCACAAAAATGAACCCAAATAGATCATTTGAACCATCATTTACCTTCTCCATCTATCAGTTCATTCCCAGCTATGGCTGGTGTGGGATTGGTTTCCATTAATCAGTAATTTCCCATCATTTTTGGTTCTTCAAACACTTATTCTTCAATCCCTGCACATGTTCATTGTATCAAAAGTATTTATTTTACATTTGACTCACTACACCAATAGAAAAAGACACATTGGTTGGTGAGTCAAAGCAAAACCTTGCACTAATGACTATGTATAGTCACAATACAGACACAATCACGTTTAACAATGAATTCCTTAATCTTGTCACCAACCAAAAAAAATCAAAGAATTACAATAACTTATATATGAAACCAAAATAATAATGTTCAAATCTAGATCTACTCAATATCACATTGTCAAGTATGTTTGTAGTCTATTTATGCTGACTGTTACCTGGTGGAGAGCTCCAAAATTGCAGAGAATTAAGTTTTATTGCTCATAAACTTCATTTTTAGTCTCATACATTATGAATCATATTCTTCTCCACACCACCCTATGGATTCCATCCAAAATAGACATAAAACTCCAAAACCAATTGAGAATAACCACTAACTACTTCTAACTACCCCCAATAGTCATAACTGATTGTTCACTAACAAAACATATGAAAATGTTGTCAAGTTGACAACAAAGTTATCAAATCGACAACTCAACATTTCTAAACTAGTCTAAAGAATCTAAAATGGTTTTAAAGAAAACCTTTACTAACTTCTTACTTATACTCACTAATCCCATCCTTTAGCCATTTCCGGCTATATTGACAATATTTTGTCCATTTTGCAATTTACATCTTTTTGTGCAACATTTATGCATATTTTGGATATTAACCTTGAATGACCTATTACTCCTCCATACTATGACTTTGATGAAAAAAATACATTAAATTTGAATATGACATTAATATTAAATGACTTTTAACTCCTTAAACCTCACTTGTACCATTTTGGCCTAAGTTTGCCCATTCTTGGCAATGTATTACAAATTTGACAATTTCATGCTTCCCTTACATTTTGATGGCTTCAATAGCCATGGTTCATCATCAAATGACTTTACATATCTTCATTATGAATTGATTGCCTTTTGTACCTTCATGTTCTTCTTCATAGGTCCTAGTGTACCTTTTAGTTTCATGTGTCCACTTGGTACCCCTGCACCATTATCATAATATATTATATGTTTCTTCATGTATGAAATTTTTGGTTAACATAATATATTATATGTTCATTCATGTATGGCATTATTGGTTATCATAATATATTATATGTTCGTTCATGTATGACATTATTAGTTATCATAATATATTATGAGGTTGCATGGGTACTTGTACCCACACCCTTGGTACTCATACCCATGTACCCAAGTACCGGGTACTCGGTAGAGAGCATCATAGTTAAGGACTTTGATTGAGATTTTGGATTTTTTTTTTCGGTTTTTATTATTATATATCAGCTCATTGCTTATCAAGCTTAATTCAATACCTAATCAGTTCGAAACTTTGATAGAATATTGATTAACAATAAACTTTATCACTATTTAAGCATAAGTTCATCATTTCCAATATGTCATCATCATATGATTTATGATCTTGTTTATGTTTAAAGTTTTCCTTCTTTGTTATTTTTTTATCAATCCTAATTCAATACATAATCAGTTTGAATTTTTGATATAATATTGATTAGCAATAAAATTCATCAGTGTTAAAGCCAAAAATTTATCATTTGCAATATGTCATTGTCATATGATTCATGATCTCCTTGTTCATGTTTAAAGCCTACCTTCTATGTTATGCATCTAAAAATTTATCATAAATTATTATTACAAACATATAACAAATCTGAAACTGAAAATAATACATTACATTTGCAAACTTTATCACTGTTCTTGATTTGAAAAATCATTGTCATGACTCATAAATTCAAATTTTCTATAAGTATAAAAGTATAATTAAAAATAAAGTTTGACATACCCAAGTAACCCCATCCCCTATTATAAAAAAATAGTTGTACTCGTACCCATACACATACCCATACACTAAGTACCCCAAGTACCCCTATCCCAATGCAACCTTGTATATTATATGTGGATATTGGTGTTTTCTGTACACCTATGTGGTCTATAGGATCTCTTGCTACTTAGAACATTCGCTAACCTTGCCCAACCTCCTGAAATGGAAGCTTTATGTTGGTAATTTTTAATAAATACAAGATTTGGGACATTGCAGTTGTCAGAAAGAAGTTTTATGTTTCATGAGGACCCTTTAATGCATCCAGCTAATTTTATTTTCAGCACCACCCACTGAGAAAATTATTGTGCACCCACTTGCATGGGAACAATGCTTAGTTTAGGATTCTTAATCTCTCCACACAACATTCAAGCCTCCTGCAACAAATTTTCAACTTTTTGCAACCAAAATCATTAGTTAAATTCTATCTGAAGAACATTATTGCACCAAAGTTATTGTATGGGGAAAAACTCTACAAACATTTGAGCAGATGCTACAAATTTTTTGTACCCCTATTTTATTTGGGGTCAAGGATGGTGCCTGGAGGACATGCACATTGAGTGGACTAAATGTTAGCAGAAGCGTAATTATGAATGGAAGAGGCTGAGAACCATACCAGGCTGGAGAAGATGAGGGGAAAACAAATAATAGAATAAGTTAGATGTTAAACTTTAACTAAAATGCACATTATTATTATCCAAGAGGTACAATCTAAGATGTTTTACATATTGGTGCCTAATCTATTCTCCTAATCTACCACTAAGCTAGCTCCTAGAGAATGGCAAGGCCAGATATGTCACTGCAACTATTTGTAGTTAGTAAATATGTCAAGACAAGTGCCATTGGACATTTGTGGCAAGTTTTTAGAAGACTTACATTGTTATGTTTCTTTGATGTGTTCTGTAGGTGATGATTGTGTTGTTGACAGAGCAACAAAGGGCTTATCTTAGTACAAATAGAGTTATGTATCCATGAGTCCCCCAAACCCTTGAGAAACATTAATACCCATTGTGTCCAATTGCAAAATGAGACGTGGAGATTTTTGAGCAATTTGCACTTTTTTCTACTCTTGTCCTTTGGAAGGAACTTGTTGTGCTTCCATCATTAGGAAGAAAGTGTCTCTTGTTGGAAAACTTAGATGTTGATTGTTGATGATATGGTTACTATTGGTTGGGGTGGCACATAGAGGATTGAGTTTAATTGAAAATAGAGCCTTTGCAGCATTGTAGATTTCAATAGAGGTGGCTAGTAATGGCATGAGAGTTTTGAATTAAAAACAAGGTGCATAACAAGCTAGGCAGGCAGATTGAGCTAGAAGGTGGTGTCTAATCCTACTTACTTGGTGATGTTATAGGGCTCACAATGTAGTGGACAAGCTTGTGGTACTACCTGTACTTGGTAGTTATGTCCTACGAAATCATTTGCATATATTTCTATATTTTTTTAATTTGTGTGATGAATTTGATGGCTTTGTCAACTTCATCTTAAGATAGATTAATTGATGCCAAGGGTAGTAGCATGGGATAAGCCCTATAATTCAATTAAATAGAAGTTGAAATCAGAGTAACATGGAAAGGGTTGTGGTTTGTAGAGTTGGGAAGACCTTTTCCATAGTTTTGCTTAATGAAAAGTAGGCTTCCATCTAATGTGTGCTTCATGAAGTAGTACATTTGAAGAAGGTGCAATATTAATCCTTTTATTGAAGGAAGTAGACCAACTTTGTGCCCATCAATGACCAAATTGCCATGTGGGGGTGTCTCAAAAACATGAGGAATTGATTAGAGATGATGGTACTTTGACTTCGTTAGAAACTCAACAACATAAGTTTCACAAGTCAATATTCATTGGTAAAATCTATAGTTTTTGTTCTCTTATCTAACAAAATTTGCAAGCTATGAGCATTTAGTATTGGCCATGAACAGACATCTCCTTAGCACAAGATCTATCTGCCCCATAATGAATAGCTATTGTTGAATCTTTTTTTATTTTTGCCATAATTTACCCACCAATCCATTATTTCAACATACACTGAGAAGGGAAGGGAAATGTTTGATAAGAGATGCTGGCTGATCATCAATTCTATGACTGGGACTTCATTATGTTCTTCCATTGTTCCCATTCTATCTACTTAGTATATAACTCCCTCCTTGTTTTGCACGTGTGTTTACATATTGTTCCAAATCTATCACCATCCTCCTCTTTGTTTTGACCTAATTTCACACCATGTTTGCAAGCTTTCATTATTCAAATAGTTGTTTACATTTGCAGTTTGGTTCTAATACCATGTTAAATTCCAAAGATTTGGCCTGGCATGCCTAAGAATGTTTGAGCACTCAACATGACATGACGAGGTTAGGAATAGGGTTTACCTAGCCACTTAGACCTAATGGAATAGATAGTTTGATCCCAGGATGAAAGGTGAGAGAGATTTGGTAGTTGGCAACTTTGTACTAGCCAACACTACAAGTTTTAGCATCACCCGAGTTGGCATCACAAAATCAAAATGGAGTATGATCTCTAAAAAATGAGAGAGGTTACTGTAGGTCTCTACAATATAGTCCAATAGGAACTAGAATCACATCCATACCTTGCACGAGCTTTGAGATATGCTTCATCAAAGATCGCTTCCCTATGGCATTTAGTGACCCTTAGGGATGTTTCAGTTTGGCATGCCCAAGAATGTTCAATTTCTCAATGGGATAGGGAAAGGTTGGGGATAAGGTTTATCTAGCCACTTGGACCTAATAGAATAGATAGTTCGATCCCATGACAAAAGTTGAGAGAGATTTGGCAGTTGACAACTTTGTACTGGTCAACACTACAAGTTTTAGCATCACCCGAGATGGTGTCGCAAAATCAAAATAGAGTATGATCTCCAAAAAGTGAGAGAGATTATTGTAGGTCTTTGAAACATGGTCCTATAGGAACTAGAATTGCATCCATACCTCACATGAGCTCTGAGATATGGCCTGTCAAAGATTATTTCCCTATGGCATTTAGTGACCCTTAGGGACATTTCAACTTGGCATGCCCGAGAACATTCAAGCACTCAATGGGATAGGATGAAGTTGGGGATAGGGTTTAACTAGCCACCCAAAGCTAAAAAAATAGACAATTCGATCCCACGATGAAAGGTGAGAGAGATTTTGCAGTTGGCAACTTTGTACTGGCCAACACTACTAGTTTCAGCATCACCCGAGATGGCATTGTAAAATCAAAATAGAGTAAGATCTCTGAAAAGAGAGAGAGAGGTTACTATAGATCTCTGCAACATTGTCCTATAGGAACTAGAATCACATCCACTCTCTTATAATGAAGATTATATTAGTGAACACAACTAAAGGAAAAATCTAATATTTATTGTAAGAAATGTGCTCTACATAGCATGTCCATAAATTTGGTCATATGCCTCTAGATGTAAGTAGATTGATTCTTTTCTCTATTTTAAAAAAAAAATTAGTAGTAATTTTTCATAGTACAAATACCTTGTGGTTTTGGCTCCCACTAGGTTTTCCCTAATAGGTTTCCTCAAGAACATATATGATGCAGAGCCCTCCACTATCACCTTAAATAGACTAACTCAACTTGAGGATTCAACAATATAACTTGGAATCAACTCAAGGAATCAATCCTACTCAAAGATCAAATAGAGTTCTCTGACTTGGTAGATTACTTCCTCAACCATGCTCATAAGTTCATCATCTCATTGTCTCGATCCAATCTATTCAAACTCCAATACTCTCCTAGGTTACCTAGTGCACCTAGTGTACCTAGTGCCTCCAACATACCAAATATCCAATAAAGCTTCCCACACTGACCCTAACACCTTGGATAACCTTTTCAAGGCCTATCTACCATGATCCAACTCTTCACCAACTCCAACCAACTCATCTTTCACCATTTCGCACTTTAGCCCTCCTAGGCCTACTTAGTAGACTTGTCAAATAGAAATCTGCAAATTCCATGAAATTTTTCCAAACAACCTAGTAAGTAATTAACTTTCCAAATACCCTTTTGCGAGTTATAAAACCTCTATCAATCTCAAACCTTCACCTCTTGACTGGTGAACCTTTCTATTGCTGATTACATATGCAATTAGGCCTAATTAGCCTACCCCAACAAAGGAACCCTATCCTCCACTAATCTCCAAGACTCCCCAACCTAAAATAGTCTTTCTAGATCTCTTAAGACATAATATTATCAAACTCCCAAAGTATCACCATTCATTAAACTCCCAAATCAACAAACCCTCATTATTTGAACAAGAAACCAAGGGTTTTGTAGAAAATGCCCCTCCAATTCACTCACAACTCTGAAAAAGGTTCAAACACCTTAAAATCCATCTAAAAAGTCCTTTCCAAACCTTGGTTACCCTATCCATCCCTCGGATCTGGTGCAGGAGCACCTAGGTAGGCTAAAGGGTAGACCTAGGGCTTCTTTCGTGTTTTTGGCTTGTAGTGATGCTAGCCACATTTATAGGGTAATAATAGGATCAAATTGGTCCTAATGTAAGGTTATATAGGTTAGAAGAGCCCCATAATGCAATATTGCTCCTAATTGCTCAAAATTGCTCATTTGGCTCAATAGAGCATTTTTGGGTTTTGAGGGCCAAATAAGGTAATCAATTATTTTAAGGTCATTATTAGGTGTCTTGGATCTATATTAGGCCTTTTGGAAAGTTTGGTAGCTAGTAGAGTAAGTTTGGGTAAAAAATTTGCAAAATTGCAAAATTGCTCATTTCTTGCAAAGTTGTCATTGACAACTTTTGCAACTTTTATGCAAAAAGAGAAACTTCTTCATGGGAGCCCTTCAACCACTTAAAGTAGTTGTAAATTGACATTCTAATAATATATAAGGTTTAACTCAACCTTTTCAAGGGGTTGGAAGAAGGAAAAATGACAATGTACAGATTGTAATTAGCATTTTGTTTATTACAACAGTCACTTGCTTTGAGTGTTTTTTTCATGCTTTGTAAAGATCAGACTTAGGGTTCTCTGAGTTGAAAGTTTTGTGTTTTTTTTCCTTCATTTTTGTTTTTAGTTTTTGTGTTTTTATAGAGAGTTTGGTGTGTTCAAATAAAATATTTTGAAAGTTTGCAAGTTGCTGTTCTGAACTGGGCAACCAACAAAAAATGGAGTCTTAGGGCCACTTCCCATTGTATAAAATGTACAAACTCTTGGTATTTGGAACTAGAATCCTTGAACATTATGTAAAGAAAAGGAGATGCCATGGGAAGCACAACAAGAATTTTTAGCGTGATGCCCTAGGCAAGCAAACCATGTTTAGTTACGGATCACAAATCTAAAAAAGAGCATTTGGAGTGGATTAAAAGGTTTGATTCTTCAATCCAAGAATGTGGTGAGTAATTATATGGTGAAGTATAACTCTAATGCAAAGGAGGAGTCTTGGTAAGGAGTTTAAGGAGGTTTAAACCCCAAACAACAGCAAAATCCTTGAAACCCTCAAATTAAGCCTAAAATTGTGATTGGGTTGTACGGACAAGTTGGGGGTTTAAGAGTTACAAAATCTTCAAGTATTCCAAAAAGGGTATCCAGAAATGTGATTTTTTGGCCATTGTTAATTGATGTTTTTAGAATATCTCAGTTTTAGTGCATTTGGAGGGCTAATTCTTGTAGCCTTTTTCCAAGCAACTAAGTACAAATTGACCCATGGATTTCAATTTGAATAGGGTTTATTTTGGGTGTAGAATGTTGATGAGTAAGCTAAGGCATGCCTAGGTATTCATTTGACCAAATGGAAAGGTCCAAGGAGCATTGGGGTTATTTGTGTGATTGTGGAAGTTTGAGTAATCTTGTACTAACCTGTTGATGTACACCAGTTGACGAAGTGGGATCTCTTTGATAGAATCATTAGAGGCATAGGGTGTGAAATAAGCCCTATTTTATTAGGTGGAATACCTAAGAAGACCCTAGAAAGCTTCAAGTTTGTGAGCAAGATTGGTTGTCACATCAGGATCATTCCCATCCATGACTCGTATGGGACTGGTTTCCCTTCATCAAAAATTTCCATCTTTTTCGGTTCTTCAAAGACTTCATCTCAAATCCCTACATATATTCACTATATTAAAAGGATCTATTATTCATTTGACTTACCACACCAATCACTGGAAACCCATTGGTGGGTGAGTCAAGGCACTTAATAAAGTCCTTGCACTAATGACTGTCTCTAGTCACAATATAGGCATAGTCACTTATACCAGTGATTTCCTTCACTTTATCACCAAAAAAAACACTAAAGTTAATGTAGAAACATGTAAGGGAAATGACAAGATCTAGTAGCTTAATCGATAACACAAATGAGAGAGATGAAATGATTTGATAATTAAATGACTAGATTCAATTATTATCAATAATAAAAATATGTATGGATGCAATACACATAGATCTTCCTTAATATATAGGTAATGCTTGATAACTAGGAGTGTTCCTAGTGATAACCTATCAAATAGACAAGGTGTAATCACATGTCGCCTAAAGGTGGAACATCATCCATTGTACAACAAAGTATGTGTAACATGTGAAACAATGAGAGAAGGATATTATGGCAACAAGAAAAAGCTGGATCTCACAAACAAAAAGGTGTGAGATGACAATAAGTGCATTTGGATTTCTCCAACAATATGTGCTAAATAATGTGTTGACTCCTATGAAAACTAATATGAAATTTTTTTATCCTTAGTAAACATAAGTAAAGTGTAATTAGTAATTAATTCCACCAATACCCCACCCTCCACCCCAACTTGTGAGAACATAAACATGATTATGTCTAAAGGGAAAAAGGAAGGCTACAAATCAAACATTGATGAACCACCTATGATGAAATAGAAATGTTTGGGCAGTACTTCCAGCAACATGCACAAAAAGGGTAACAGAGCTTGGGCAATGCTTCAAGAAACATCCACAAATAGTAAGAGAGTGTAGCAGATGAGAAACACTTGGACAAAGGGGGTTGATGGAATGAGGCTACATGCATAGAGACAAACTTATATCCAAAAACTGTGAAAGGGGTTAAAAAAGAGTGTATCCTAAAACCACAAATGTTCCAATTGTTGGCAAGCACACAGCCACTTGTTGTATAGTCATGGATATTGTGATCATTCATGAACTTGAACAACTGACACCATGTTGGAAATAGTGTTGTGCAAAAGGATTGCAAAATAGAGAGAAATGACCATCAAATATGCATGATTTAAATAGCTACATTAAATAGCCCTTTACTTCATAAATCACTTCAACTCAATCATTACATTGTATAGACAACCTCATCATATGTCACTTGAACAAACCTATCATGTACAACATGAGGGACAAATCCAAAAAATTAAATCTTAAAATGTTACAATAGTCCAAGCCTCATGGAACAGACATGGGATGAATATACATAGTCAAGTATTAACCCTTTCCAACATTCCAAATTTATGATAATAATTTACTAGTCAAAGTCCACCAAATTGGAATGCAATGATTGCAAGTATTCTTGGGTATTTGTTATAGGCAACCATGGTTTGGAAGAAAATTAAGAGTATTAGTCTTATAGCCAGGAAAATGAGCTTAATAAGCACTTTTGAGATGGTCATCTCGTGATGATCACAGATAAATCATTTCTAGTTTATCTTACTTGTTTTAGAATATACTAACTATATTTCATATTGATCAACTCTAGAAAGAAATTGATTTGAAAAGAATTATTTTCTACGACATTACATCAATAATTTAAGAAAGGACACATGAGAGTCTCTTGTTTTCAAATTTGAACCCAAAACACATAAGGCAATACAAATTGTAAGAAGGAACAAAACCAAATAAATGTAATCTCACAAGGGCACAAGCCTCTATACTAGACTCTATTAGGCTATAATATGACCAATCAACTTATAGGGTGATTCTAGAAGTTGTTCTTTACTATTCAAAGCATAAGTTGAACCTACCCAATATATACCTACATCACTTCTGGTGTATTTAGAACTTTTTTAAGTGACCACATCAATGCTCCATATACTCTCATTAGCTACAATGACAATCAATAGATGGAACAAATAGCTACAAAAGAAAATAGATTAGAAGCACCATGCCTTGGTTTCCAATGTTAGCAATGTAGTGTTGAAGACTCAATATCAAAACTAATACTGCCATATTGCCTTGGTCAATATGTGATCTAGTGTCTTTGTCATATCCTTTGAATTGCCATTGTTGCTCCTAGCAGCCCATAGGCAATGCCAAGGATTGCAAAAATAATTACAAAAATAACTAGGACTGCACCACAAGCTTTCATGGATGCTAGAAAACAATCCAAAATACCCCATCCATAAAAACAATTATGACATCCTACCATACATGGATCATTGTTGTTGATTGATGAATAGTGCACTATTAGACCTCCAATACCCAAAATTATGAAAAAAACAAAAACTCTTGCATTTTAAATTGAGTTGGATTATTCAAATTGTGTGCAAGCAAAGATACAATTTTCAAAAACAAAATGTAATTATGAGTTTATGATCTGCAACAATCAATAATAGATAACAAATAACTAGACAACCTATTTGAGAAATTGAATCAAAATATAAGAAAAAAACCAAAACAATAGTAGAATGGTATAGGATTCTTGGACAATAGTTGATCAAATCCATCGTTGAATGAATTTTTGAACTCCCCATTTGTGTCCATTAGGTATGCAATATTGCCCATGATAGCAATTGTCTGTAATAACAAATGGGAGAATAATTTAGCTCCACTCTACACATTAGGTAGTGGGAACTTTTAAATAAAATGTGAGGAAATGGTGACACCACTACTGGGGACAACTTGTATTGTTAATGTTTCAATTAATTTGCATGATCGATAGAAATTAATAGCCATTTTCCTTCATTTTAATGAAAAAATATATATCTTATTTGAAAGCTGAAAAACTACAACCAGAATCACTGTATAGTTAAAAACGGTGGTAAATGAAAAGAAGCTACATTTGAAATAAGATCAACAATAATGTCTGAAGCCCTGTCATTCCCCTTCTACTTTAGAAAATGTGAACAATGAAATTTTATTACTAGCAAAGATTTACCAACTCAGAATGAATAATTCTGCATTTTTGTTCTATTCTCAATGAGTAAATGGGTTAAAAACAATCAAATCTTACACTAATTTTTTTTTATACTGTTCATTTTAAAAATTCAAGTGAGCAATAACTGCTCATAGGTTGGGTGCAAACTCAGTGGGTTACCACGAGAAGAAATTATTTATTTCATAAAATTACTATATCTACTCATTCAAGAATCAATATTCTCTAGTATTGTTCTTTAAGCTGTACTATGATGAACATAGCAATGCCATAGGAAATGCATTGATTCTAAATGCTATCTCAAGGGATAATGAAAACAAGTTGATATGTCTCTATTTGTTTCCACTGATGAAGAATAGATTTATTTTGTGGTCTGTATTGATTACACATGCAAGTCTTATTTAATTGTCTTGACTATTGATCTAATGGTATATGTTAAGAAGAGTAATAGTATATGTTAAGAAGAGTACTAGTGCTATTGAATTACCCTGTGGATGCAGGTGGAGGTTTGGGTAAGCCAAGACATGGATAGAGCGGTTATAAAGTGTAGACTATAAATTACATGTTGACATCATCCACTCCAACTCCCAAGTGATGATAGCTGCAAATTCTTCTACTCCACATCCTTAGGGTTGCTAATTGAGATAAGCTTGGAAAATCCTCTATGGCTGACATTGTGTTGTGTTGATAGTCATTTAAAGTCCATTTCATTGTGTTTAGATGTTGGATGTATCGCCTTAGTAATAGTTCATAGGAATAATGAAATAGAAAAATGAATGATGAAATTGTTGTTGTAAGTAAAGACCTTGTGATTGCTATTAATAATGCCTATGCACGATGTGTGTAAGAACACTTAGTTACTAGTTCTTGTGACTAGGAGTGAACCAAAGATCATACACTTTGGTCTTAACACTTCCAAATAGACAACATCTGAAAAATTTATAAGAAGGATTTTATAAGTTTATGATTTGGATATAAATTTGTTTTAGAGTTTATCTAAAATAATTACAGATGACAAAACAAATAAAAGATAAAAGCATGTTACTCATAATATCATTATTGGTAACAATTTTCCAAATGCAAAGAATTATTTTTTTAAGCTTCTAGCAATCATCAAGCACTTACTAAATGGCTTGATGAGTCTTGGAAACTTCTCCCATTGTATCCTTGCTTTCGCAAGTTTGAAGTTTTAGGTTACACGTACACAATCGTAACTTTATATCAAAAAGAATTCACATTATAACAATTTTCATGTTCTTTCATTAGATTTTGATCTAAACAACAAATTCTAAACTTTCACTTATTCAAATGACTAATCTGAAAATGGGTCCTATTAAAGAATCTAATATAAATTCAAATAATGTATCTAGATTCTAAACAAATCAAAACATAAAATTTGTGATTTAAACTTATCTCATCACTTACACATAATAACAATACCCACATTTTCATGTGGATAGTCTTGGGAGAGAGGTTGCAACATTGTATTTGGATCCAATTGATCACTGTCTCCCTCTCTCCCTATTCAATCTAATGAGCCAACTAGATCTACTCTACATTTTAATGTCTCAAGTATTGCCTCACGATTTGACTCGCAAACTTTCCAAAGAATATTATTATGTGGTTTTCCACCATATTTTATCAAGTGGAAATTTGATGCAACAAAAAGGTTTGAATAATGAAGAATCTTCCTCTCTGTTTGCCAATCCTTGAATAACCACAAGTTAGGGTTCTTCATAGAATATCGTCTAAGCCATGTGCTGGTTACAACCACCACATCGACATGTTACTCTAAACCTTAACCATCTATAACCGAATGATGCAATTTTTAATTGGCTTGGACACAATGACACAAATAATAATCTATCCCTTCTTCATTGTCTTTAGGTGCAATAACAAAAAAAAATGGCCTGCAGTGACAAATGTACAAAATGTGGTCATTAATTCAGAAAATACTTAGGTAAAAGTTATAAAGTTACATATTGAAATTATATATATATATATATATATATATATATATATATTACTAGGTTGCACTAGATTAGACAAGTGGTCAAAGTCAATAGATGAATTCATCTCTACCATTTCCAGTGCTTGTGGGGGACGATAGGTGTCAATTGGGTCCAAAACCCGTATATCCCATTTGTCCACCCATTTAGTTGACTCACACTCATCCCAATTTTCCTCTGCACATGATGGACAATAGCATGCCATTTTTCATGTGTGGATACTCCATGAGCCTGCATCAGAGCTTCTAAAAGAGTGCAACTCACTAGATTTTGTTAGTGTGCAACAATCCTCATATGGTGCACTGTTAGTATTATCTATCAACCAAAAAAATCTATAAACTGTAGACCCACCTTCCTTTCCTAGACCCATTGTAGCATTACACCACTGGATGGTGGATTTTGCATCTCTCAATATTGCTCCATATTTGTACTTTAGTTCTTCATAAGCTAAGGCTCTTTTATGCATGCACCTGCACCATCATTCTCTCCCTTTCCATGACCAGTCTCTGTGAAATTCCACATATATTGAATTCTACACAGCCTGTGCATCTTGCTCAACCAATAGAACATCCATGCATTCTTGAATTGAGATGTGCAATTGTCTGACCAAATAATGTGTTGACAATATATTATGTCCCTATTGGCCAAATCTCCATAAAATAGTTAAAAATAACCATGTACAAACTCCATAGAATGTGATTGATCATCGCTAATGTAAAAATGGTACTCCCTCAAAATATTCCTGTCATCCTCTATACTTGTAGGTGAATTCATGAATGTTATGTGAACAAATATGGAACCCTGTTGAGAAGTATAATACTTTGCTTGCACCTCATTTTGTGGTTGTAGTGTTTAGATCTCTACAAAGTCTACAATTGAAACAATGGTATCCAGTGGAAACATATCCTTGCACAACTTGAATTGCAGATCTAGCCATCGAGCTCTATGTGTATGCCTTGCATACTCATAAATAATCTTTTCATGAAAAATCTTCATGAACTCATACACTAGAATCTTTTCAATGGCTATTTTCACATTTTTTACCTTGTTTCCCATCTTTTAGAGCATATGTCACTATTTTAAAATTTTCATAATCTACTATTTTATTTCCAATTGCATGCGTATTATCCATATGTTGACAAGTTAATAAAAGTTGCAAAGAACCACAAAATAAGCATGTACCATCCAAGCATGATGTCTTGTAAAATTGTTGGCCATCCCCTATTTCATATAAAATGTTGGATATGAATTTCTTTAAATATGTTGGTGACTCATTCATGTCACAATCTTACAAAACAAACTCAGAATGCAAAAATAGACATATATGCCTAAAAACATCAAAATGGTTAGAAAATTCAATATGTATCCTACAACAACAAGTTGTGCATGTGTGACTTATATTGACATAAAAAGGTTTACCCATCTCAAAAAATATTTTCCTTATTTGTATTTGAGGATACATACCAATAAATTTTGCAAAAAAGTATGTCTAAGTTGAGTCCAAAAAATATTTTTCATGTGGGTCACAATTTTGGCTACCAATCCTCCTTCTTATGACATCTCTTTGATTAGGGGAAACATGTGTGTTATTTTTTAAAAATCTTCAATCAATGATTTCAAAGCTTCACTAATTTCTTTATCCTTTCATGGTAGTCTACGACTAAATGTCCATAACTCATTTTTTGTTGGATCTTCCAATCTCTCACACCTTAGCATGACTCTCCTTAGAGTACCTCTACCAATTTTCAATTTTTTGCTTGTCTTTCTCATGAGTTGGTCTTTCTTCATTTGGGTACTTACTATTGTCAATGTAAGTACTCATCTTGTGATATTACTATCTTTGGTGCATGATTTAGAACCCATTTTGTCATAAGCACTCATTAGATTCTTTACAATATTTTTTCATTTGAATCATCCATCATTCTTAGCCCAAGAATCTTCATGATAGGCCTACATTTCAAATTCCTCATCATTTCAACAAATAATTGGCATTGACCTATAATATTTAATTCTTCAAAGAATAATCTCCACATACAATCAACTTTTCTTTGAAAATTACACTTGCTAATCTTGTCAGGCATTGATTTCAAAATGTTAGTATCAATATCAATCAAATATTTTGGTTTTCTAAAATGAATTCTAGAAGGTGTTATAATCTCTTCCATTCCCTCAACATTTTTAACATCAACATAAGGTTGAGTGTATTTCATACCTTGAACTGAAGATGATGTGCCTTGGAAATAAGATGCAAAAGATGGAATATCACCTACTTGATATGTTGATGTTGGGCCTTTAACATGATATGATGGAGTGTGCACATCATCGGATCTACAAATTAGTGTCTTTTCAACATGAGAGGATGATATGACTCCAACATTAAAAGATGGTGTAGCTTCAAAATTCAATTATCTTCTTGAGCATAACAGTCTCATTAGTTCTCTTTGTCTTTCTAGTTCTTCCTTTTTGTTTCTTTGTATCAGTGGTTCTTGATCCTCTTTGAAGGTCAATTCTTCATTATTGCTTTGCAATTTTCTTTGTTCTTGTAGTAGTTTCATTTTATCTCTTTTAATGGAAAAATCTCTCTCCCTATCTTCATTTTTTTGAGTTTTTGGTTTCTTTCTTGGCATGATGATGATTTCTACATGTCAAATTATTCAAACATCTGAATTACTTACAATGTGTAAATTACAAATCATTCAAATACATATAAAAATTATAATTATTTCAATGAATACACAATATATATCAAACAACTTGCCAAATTTCTAACCATTTCAAAATAAAATTTCATTCAAACATAAAAATTTCAATGAATTCACTATATATTAAACAAATGTCAAATTATAATCAAATTTGTATCTATATATCAAAAAACAATAATTTTTTTTTATTGCACTAACCTTTTCTATAGAAAGAATATTAAAAAAGATTTCAAATAGCGTATCCAATGATTGAATTTGGTGTTTTTTAGTTTCAAAAAGTCTTCAAATAGTGTTTGCTAACTTCTAACAGCTTGAAACCTATGTTTTCTATCAGAACAACAAAATGCACAATAGACAAAAAGTAGAGAATGGATGAAATGGGACCCAAACTTGCTTTGTGACCATTTTTGGATAATTTTACATAGTGTGTATGCACTATAGCGCGTATGGACTATAGTGTATATGCACTATGTCAAAACACTTCTCTCCTTATCCCACCATCCCCTACTCTCTCTCTCCTTACTCTCTCTATCCTCTCCCATCCCCTACTCTCTCTCAGTCTCTCTCTCCTCTCCCATCCCCTACTCTCTTTCTCTCGCTCTCCCTCTCCTACTCCCTCTCCCATCTCCTACTCTCTCCCTCCCTCTCCTACTCCCTTTCCCATCACCTACTCTCACTCTCTCTCTCCCATCCCCTACTTTCTCACTCTCTATCCTCTCCCATCCCCTACTCTCTCTCGCTCTCTCTCTCTCCTCTCCAATCCCCTACTCTCTCTCTCACTCTCTCCTCTTCCATCCCCTACTCTCTCTCTCCTTCTCCCACCACCTACTCTCTCTCACCCTCTCTTCTCGCCCATCCCCTATTCTCTTTGTCTCACACACTCCCATCCCCCCCTCTCTCTCAAGTTACTCTCTCTCCCATCCCCTAGTCTCGCTCTCTCTTCCTACTCTCTCTCCCCTCTCCCATCCCCTACTTTCTCTCTCTCTCTTCTCCCTACTCTCTCTCTCCTCTCCCATCCCCTACTCTCTCTCTTGCTCTCCCTCTCCCATTGCTTACTCTCTCTCTCCTCTCCCATTCCCTACTCTCTAGATCTCTCACACACACTCCCATCCCCCCCCTCTCTCTCTCCCACTCCCTCTCCCACTACCTACTATCTCTCTCACTCACTCTCCCTCTCTAACCTCTCTCCCATTCCCTACTCTCACTCTCTCTCCGATCCCCCTACTCTCTATCACAATATCTCCCATCCCCTACTCTCACTCTCTCTCTCATCCTATTCTCTCTCTCTACCATCCCCTACTCTCTCTCACTCTCTCACACTCTCTCCCATCCCCTACTCTATCTCTTACACACACTCCCATCCCCCCTCTCTCTTCCTCTCCCACTCCCTCTCCCACTACCTACTATCTCTCTCTCTCTCACTCTCTCTCTCTCTCCCTCACTACTCTCTCTCTCTCTCCCATCCCTTACTCTCACTCTCTCTCTCCCATCCCCCTACTCTCTCTCACACTCTCTCCCATCCCCTACTCTCAATCTATCCCATCTCATTCTCTCTCAACCACCCCCTACTCTCTCACACTCTCTCACACTCTCTCCCATCCCCTACTCTCTCTCTTACACACATTCTCATCCCCCCTCTCTCTCCCTCTCCCACTACCTCTCCCACCACCTAATCTCTCTCTCCAATCTATTACTCTCTCTCTCTCTCTCCAACTACTCTCTCTCTTCCCTCTCCCATCCCCTACTCTCTCTCTTTCACAGACACACACTCCCATTCCCCCTCTCTTTCCCCATCCCCTACTCTCTAGATCTATCACACACACTCCCATTCTACCTCTCTCTCCCTCTCCCACTCCCTCTCCCACCGCCTACTATCTCTCTCTCTCTCAAGTTCTCTCTCCCTCTCTACTCTCTTTCTCCCATCCCTTACTCTAACTCTCTCTCTCCCATCCCTTACTCTCTCTCACTCTCTCCCATCCCCTACTCTCTCTCTCTCTCTCTCTCTCCCATCTTGTACAAGCTCTCTCTACCACCCCCTACTCTCTTTTACACTCTCACACTCTCTCCCATCCCCTACTCTCTCTCTCTCTCTCTCTCTCTCTCTCACACACACACACACACACACACACACAAACATTCTCATTTCCCCTCTCTCTCTCCCTCTCCCACTCCCTCTCCCACCAACTACTCTCTCTCCCCCATCCCCTACTCTCTCTCTCTCTCCCCTCTCCCATCCCCTACTCTCTTTCATAGTCACACACACTCCCATCCCCCCTCTCTCTCTCCTCTCCCATCCCCTACTCTCTAGACTTGTCACACACACTCCCATCCTCCCTCTCTCTCCCTCTCCCACTCCCTCTCCCACCACCTACTATCTCTCTCTCTCTCTCTCTCTCTCTCTCTCTCTCAAGTACTCTCTCTCCCT